>OX382259.1:35763371-38733814 GCA_947507595.1 Pyralis farinalis
AGGAACACAACAACCCTCTATGGGGTTGTTATTTGGCTGCGGTTTTCTGTGAGGTGGAGGTACTTTCCCAGACGGGCTGCTTTGATGCGCCCTACCTCTCTTAAAACACCCAGATCAAGACAAACAGACATGCAGGCATTCGCAGAAACATAACAATTCTCCGGGGAGTTGTTACTTTGCTGTGGTTTTCTGTGAGGTGGTGGTACTACCCTAGACGGCCTACTTCGATGCGTTTACCGACAGAAATGTTTGCGTGGAAATCGAACTCAGTGTTGGTGTTAAAACAGCGTAGAGCTCTTCAAAATATTCTCGTTAGGTACTGGTTACTAATATAGGCACGTATAATTTTGTACCAAGTTTTGTACTCGTAATACGTCTGAAGCAAACTAAACTTGACTTTTTTTTATTTTGATACTATACTTATTTGACATGTGCCTCGGAGGAACTATTCTCTTCTGTTTTGTATTTTGTCGAAATGTTCCTACTTATTTATTGTTGCAGAATTTGCTTGAAATAGGTCATATTCAAATGACTAGACTTATTTCTTTTTATTATATATATATTTTTATTATATATTCAAATGACTGGCCTCCGTTGGTTTGCAAGCTGAAGGGCGTTACGGATAACATTATAAACACTATTTGATTGAAGGGATACTTGTATCAAGATGTACAAAATGAAAAAAAAACGCTTGGGATTTTTTGTTGTGGGGTTACAACGTTTAGTAACATAAGCCTGCAGTATGTGAACATACACTGGACCAGCCAAACCATTTCATCCGGTTCGATAAACCACAAATACTCGCCAAGGAGAATCGCTACATGCCGAGAATGTTGCACGAGGCTATTGAAATAAGAAAACACCCCAATTTCAGTAGAGAAGATGGTTGGCAAGTACCACCTGCTTGGGATCCAGTCCTAAAAATAATCAAGTCACAAACCCAAAGATCTACTAAAAAATGTTCGGACAATGTTAGCAATTTTTGTGTGAATCGGAACATATATAATTAATCCATCCATGTCGGTAGATGTAATAATTGAATAACTAATGTAAGACAAATATCACCTTAGTCTTCCTGCGACCACGGACGCTGCAAAGCGTTCGAAACGTCAGGTTCAACAAAATAAATAAAACACGCGAAACTTCCGTTAAAAATTGTTTAATTTAATGTGTAACAATCGCGAAAACCTAAGACAATACAACATAAGCCTTTGATAATAATCCAAGGCGTATGTATTTAGTAAAACCACTTAGATCCCAATTGCTTTTAATTAGAAAGAACTTTGCCAATTGGCAAAATTCTTTTTGATTAAAAGCATTTGTGATGTAAGTGACATACACTCTTTAAAATCAAAGCCAACCGCACCTGCACTTGGTGCACCATGCTATAATAAACGAGTCTCTAGCGAAAAAGAGGACTACCTTCTACTACTACTAACGAGGGAATTACCTTCACAGAATATCGACAAATAGTAACTCCCTGGAGGGTTGGTATGTTGCTGCGAGTGAGTGAGATCACGAGGAAGGTCCTGAATAGTTACTGTTAGCCGGAAGGTTGGCAACGCGCGAGCGACACTTATATTGGCTATGACAACCACCTAATAACAGGTAAGTTGTTTGTTAGCCTCCCGACGTTGTATAAAAAAACCGGCCAAGTGCGAGTCGGACTCGAGCACGAAGGGTTCCGTACCATTATCTATAAAACGGCAAAAAAATCACGTTTGTTGTATGGGAGCCCCCTTAAATATTTATTTTATTCTGTTTTTTAGTATTTGTTGTTATAGCGGCAACAGAAATACATCATCTGTAAAAATTTCAATTGTCTAACTATCACGGTTCATGAGATACAGCCTGGTGACAGACGGACGGACGGACAGCGGAGTCTCAGTAACAGGGTTCCGTTTTACCCTTTGGGTACGGAACCCTAAAAATCAGACAAGGAAACATAAAGAACTTATTTGTTATTGTTTCATGGCCTTTATAAAACAAAAAATGTATTTGATACCATTGTGAGCCCACGCAGCAGCATGTGCGAGACACGAGTGGTCTGAAAAAATAATTACTTACGTCCATATCTCGAGAAATGTCTGTCAGCTTACGTCAACATCACTGCCCCAGAGATAAATAGTGTATTAAGAAAATGTCGCTGACAACCGCAAATGGTACTCTCATAATTCATGTTTAATTTACCGTGGTTTGTATTTATATACATGTCGATGGTATACCGAACGATGGCTTTCTTTGTTATATACTAAAGCTCATTAAATTTCTGGCAATTCGAATAACATAAGTTACTTATGGCTGACATTTTCCACACAGGGAAAGTTGAGGGTCTTAAAAATGGCCCAGTATCTTAACAACTACATATTTATTGCTGTATGTCCCTATGAACTCAGACTCTAATATTTTATCGATTCCGTTCATTGTGTCTGATATTGAATAAATTGTATTTCTATAAACATACTCGTAGGTTAGGTGCACAATATGGAGGACAGTTGCGTCATTTTAATCTGTCTATCTATAACTTCACGCCAAATCCCTTGCGGGATAGGTAGGGAAAACCGAGCTCATCTTACTAACATTTAACTTTAGAATATGGATAAATTTTAAATCCAACAACACAATATTTTGACGAGCTCCGTGGTACTGTGTTTAGTAACGCTACTTTGACACCAAAGCTCGTAGGTTCGATTCCCACACAGGACATTTGTGTGCATGAACATGTCTGTATGTCTTTATCTGGGTGTTTTCTTTGTATCATAAGTCTTGATCTGGGTGTTTTCTATGCATCATAAGTCTTGATCTGGGTGTATTCTATGTATCATATGTATGTATTTACAAACAAAAAATGAAAAATTTTGTATCAAACGAAGTAAATACCGAATTTATTTGACAGCTAATATACCAGCCAGCAGCAGCACCCATACACAAACAAAAATGAAAAACATTTCCTTCTCAATAATACGTCAGTAATAAATTGTGACGTTAAATATATCATTAGAGCATTAGACGGGCTACATTAAGACGAATAAAAATTTTCAAATTTCAATAAATAATCTTTTTATCCTGTCACACAATGCCCTGTATATGTAATTTAAAATTATAAATTTTAGGGTTTGTTTTATGTTTTGAGTACAACTACTACAACTACTTATGGCTTTACAGCTCTTTTTTTTTTTGATGCTATGCAATAAAAAAAATATTTGTGAAATTATGCAGGTTAACAACATAATCGTTTGATGTAACTTGTTATAGGTACAATACACCAATAATATGGTATTTACTTGAATATTAAAGAGATTATCGGGCACACAGAACTTTAAGGAGGTCTTGGGATTTCTTACAGAACAGATACTACTCTGGTACTGATTATTTGAAGTTTTACGATTTATATTTTAGAGGGGTGTATGAAAAAAAACAAACTTTAAAAACATTTTTTCATCTAATATAAATGTGAGAATGTTATGAAAACTTCCATTGAATGGTGTCATTCATGAATGCATTCTTTTTTCAAAATATTTGTAAAGCATTATTTTATTTCTGATAACCAGAATATATTTCCGCTGCATTAAACTTATAGACATATACTACTCTATACAATGTAGTAGAAAGAAAGGTATGGCTCGAGAAAATTAAGCAGATTAGTCTTCACGGGTTATTATTTAAAAGATTTTGTTACGAAATGTGTATTTGATTTGCGTTTTTTATTAATGCTATTGTAATTTATCCGTCACAGTTAGGTAGTCATCAACTTTCGAAGTTGCTAGGTTTGTTATTGACGTCACGTAAAAGTGCTTTAAAATTAGTCTATCTTTCTTAATATGTAAGGTAAACAAAGTAAAAGATGAGTAACATCTCGTGTTCTTCGAGAACCTCGTGCCGCATATACTTAATGAAATTTAAATTGCATGCAAACTTCTTAAAAAGAAAGCATATTACTACCTATGCGCATGTAAAGTTCCCGCGTTAAAATAACTGTTTTGATAATATCCCAAGTTATTTTAGAGAGTTAGGAAATATAATACAGGTATTTTGTTTTAAAGTTAGGTACGTAGGGCATCAACATGGTTCTAGTTTTATTGAGTTTAGATAATATTGTTTGTATATGTTTTAGATGTCTATGGTTGAATCTTGCGCCATTGTTGAGGTTCGGTAGTAGGTAATTGTACCGCTTGAAAGAGGAACATATATAGATATATAACGAATTTTTATACATATATGTATATAACGTCTGAAGGCATACAAGCATATGGCTAACCTGACATGAGGCGGTTACCGTAGCCTTTAAACACTTGTAATATAAACACTTGCGCGTTGCTGCCTCTGAAGCTAACACAGCTATTCCTTAGGAGCTTACTGACCACCTCACTCACACGCAGGAACACAACAACCTTCCAGGGAGTTATATTTGGCTGTAGTTTTCTGTGAGGAGGAGGTACTTCTGAAGACAGGATGCTTTGATGCGCCCTACCTTAAAATTATAATGTGTAAGTACATGGCTTGGAGATAATTAGTACAATACAATGACAGACTTATATCCCTTAGACTTAGATTCCTTAAGGGATCTCTTCAAGTCAACCACAGAGTACCTGAAAGGAGATATGAGTATGAGCTTGGTGAGAGTTTTAGAAGTAATGTGAGTAAATACTAAGACTGATAAACTGAAATACATAGATATAAAAATTAGTACGTACAAGAGAGGTTTTTGATTTATAATACACACAATAAATTATGAATATAATACCAAATATAACTAGGTCAAGATAACACAGTTTAAATCTATATAATTTCCAGTTGGACAGTAAAAATCCACAAAGTGCCTACTAATTCTGGTTGATCCTATACTGAATTAGTTTGTTAGTGTATCCTCAACAAAGTTATATAGTTTTGCGTTTATTACCGTAATAAAAGAACGGCATAGTGTGTTAGTAATTTCAGCATGCACTGTTTGGCATTTTGTTCACGATCATAAAACAAATAACCTTTCGACGAACTCTAGCTATTAAGAGAAGCACGAAAAGAGTATAATTACACAACCTTCTCTCTTTGTTTTTTTTTACTAAATATACCACGGTGAGAGTTCGGTACAGCTGTCTGATTTAATACCTGTAGCTGAGTTCCACTATCGTACCATTCGTAATAAACTAATATTCCATCCATACATCCCAATTGCTTCATTGGTATTTTCTTCCACGTGACCGTTAAAGTTCGATCAAAGGCGATCAACTTCCCTCAAAGGTGTTCCCAACCTAATACGACATAGGGTCCTTCAAAAACGTCTACACTTTCCTTAAAAACCGTTTAACGGGTCAGTAACTCTTCGGTATTGCTGATTTCCAAGGGCGGCGGTGATCACTTGCCATCAAATGATCCATGTGATAATCCCTCCATCTTCCGCCACCCCCAAAGTTAATTGCAGTAACTCATAGAGTGACTCAACATAAATCAATCTTGCTTGCTTAAATTTGTAGATTTGTAATATGTAAGACAATTTTACTAGAGTTTGAAATGGCAGCCGTTTTCTTGTTTCGCAAGACATGGTAATTAATTATGGTAGTTTTTTTTTCTTAATATTTTATTACAGTAAGTTATCTCTTGTACGCCGTTTTAATACGCATCACAGGAGAACAGCTGGACCAATTTCAATGATTTTTGACAGTAAAGCGAATTAGTCCCACTTAGATACTTAACTGTTTTCTTTCAATTCCTTCTGTAAGTCCAAGGAAACTGAGTTTCTTCATACTCCGTACTATGGGATCTATATAAAGCAGGGATCGTGACATCTAACCGTGCGAACATGTGCAAATTTCTAAAATGCGCAAAAATACGCTAGTTATTATTATTAAACTAATTAAAAATGACAAACGTCACATTAAACATTTGTGTAGTGTAAATAAAGACAAGTTCTTACGTGATATCGTGATTTTAAGAGAGGTATGGCGCATTAAAGTAATCCGACTGGTAATAACGAGAAAACTGCAGCCAAATAACTCGTTGGAGGTTTGTTGTGTTCCTGCGATTGAGGGAGTTTACCGTAAACTCCTAAGAAGATACTATATTAACAGCTGGGGTGGCAGCTCGTGAGCAATAGTTCGTATATTGCAAGCGTTCATAGGCTACAGTAATCACTTTCCATCAGATGGACCGTGTGCAAGTATGCCTTTGGACGTTGTATAAAAAAAAGTCCGACTCGCGCTCTGAGGGTTCCGTAAAAAATATTTTCGCAAATTATTGTCATGAAAAATTTTTTTTTGTGATGGAACTACAAATAGGCGGTTTTCGGATTTTTCCTTTACTTGTGCTACATGAAATTGCTTCTTAATATATATAATTTCATGATTCTAGGTTAACGGAAGTACCTACCCTAGGTTTTGATACCCTGGCGAGTGTCAAAATGCGCATTAACGAGCCATAAACAGCCGTATCTTTTGATTGCGTTGACTTAGAAGTTTGATTTTTTCACTCCTTGAAGGGAATCCAGACTTAAGTATTTGACAGACAGACAGACGGACAACAAAGTGAACCTATAAGGATTCCGTTTTTCCTTTTAAGGTACGGAAGCCCAAAAAACAATTGACAATTAAACACCTCTCTGCGTGTCATGGATGGTCAGTCACACCTAATATAATGTAGAATAAAATCTAATATGTAGATTAATATAAATGCCACAGTATGCAAATATGTACAACACATAGACCAAAAACTAAACAGTTCATATGTTGAATACAGAACATCGCTTACTCGACGAACTTTCGATCGCGTAATTTGGACACTTTTAATACTTTACTTTTAATATTCAGCCGACCAGTTCGTGTCTCCGCACCATGGACAATTATTACAAGCTAACTTTTGAGTGTTTTAATAATTAATTATAGTCTGTCGCCGGCGCTATTCGCGCACTTTGAATTATTGTTTATTCATTCGTTCAGAAATAATAGACTTTCGGACCGACTTCCAGTTACTACATTTTTAGTGATAAGCCTTCAAAATCATTTTATATCATTCGTGTGAGTATATGTTATAGAGATGCTATATTTATTACTTAGGTATAAACTTACGACCAGCCAAGACCGCAAAATTTTCAGTGCTGCCCTTGTGTTCTGAATACTTAGGACCAGTTTCATAGAAAGGGTTTACAAGCAAAGAACTAGCGAGTTTGTGGGATTTTTCAAATATCCTTTCATGGGACGGCTACGTCTCAGGAATCTCAATGACGTCTCAAATTTTACATTAGACTATTGACGGAGTAGGGTGCATCAAAGCAGCCCGTCCGAGGAAGAACCTCCACCTCACAGAAAACCGCAGCCGCAGCAGTAACAACTCCCTAGAGAGGGTTGTTGTGATCCTGCGTGTGAGTGAGTTCACCAGTAAGCTCCTAAGGAGTTGCTGAGTTAGCAGCAGAAGTAGCATCGCGCTAGTGATACTTAATGTAGGTATTACAAGCGTTACGGTAATCGTTTTACATCAGGTGGGTCGTATGCTTGTATGCCTCCCGACGTCGTATAAAAAAATGAAGAGTCAGCCTTACCGACTTGCATCAGGCAGTCAGTTACGGAAATCATTAATGAAGATAAATACTTATCTTTATGTGTATTACTTAATTTTATCTATATGTATATTATATTACATAATAATGACAACTTCATAAAGTATCAAGTTGTTCCCAATGGGCAACCTCGTATTTCATCTCAATATCTCGGGCGGTTTATTTCGGGGAAAGTGTAGGGTCTTGCTCTCCGGAGACGGGTCCGAATGCCTTTACCAGAGCGAATGCCGATGGAATAATTAGTGGAATTGCTAGCGATCCGCAGGGCTAATGTGTTCACTAGCCAATTGTTTTTCAACTCCGTACAATCGAGGAAAATAACATGCCTACCTTTCAGATAACATCCCGCGAATGTAATATATATTCTAGTCTAGTCAGGTCATAAGTTCTCTCAAAAACTTTTGATTAATTAAATTAATTAATGATACACGTTTAGATAATTATGTAAAAGTTATATATGAAATGAAAGGTAATTAAATGCTTCAAACGCTCGTTCAAAAAATGTCCGGTTTTTTTACGATAAACTCGTAGTCCCAGTCACTTTTTCACGTCTTCCAAAAAGTGCATAAACGTGTTATATTTGAGTTTTTTCATGACTGTGTAATTTCACTAGCACTTATGTCACAAAATACTATCAAAATTGTTGCATAAAACTAATTTTATAATAAAATGTAAAAATTTCAAGTATAACAACAATGTCACTAGTCAAAAGCGCGGAAAGAAGAATATGAATTTATTTTTTATTTACGGCAAGCGGGAACGTTCTATTTTTAAAATTAGTCAAAGTATTTCTGGCCAGTATTCCAAAATTAAAATAATAAGGTTTTGACAGAACTTATGACCCGACTAGGTATGTAGTAGGTACATCCGCGGGGTTCGTACAAGCTGATAATAATTAATGGTATATGTACACTGTACACCAAATATATTCTACCTGTTATAAACTACTCTTAAAATCATTTTTTTATCACCGACTGTTAAAAGTAGCCATGAAAAGGTCCCACTAACCAACTTCAATTAAAAACACGTATACGACGCGCGACGCTATGAAACATAGACTATCAAGACTTGTTTACATCAACCAAAGACAATATAACGTCTTTTTTTTTGTTATTAACGACTGACATCGTACAACAACTGACCTTTATACTTTATTACTTTACTGACTATGGTGAAATAATTTTTATGTCCGTCTGATTATCGCCATTCTGGCGCCGTACAATTGTCCAGGAAAGTAAAACGACACACCACTGAGCTTTATTGTACTAGTATTAGAAGTCACATCGACAAAATTAGTTCTTGGATCTTGGTACACTGGCGGGATCGAAATGGCACACAAAATTATTTACAGTCATTTGTATGTGTCATGCATGATATTTAGTGAATTATATAGTCCTTCTAATGGTGTTATGGACTGGGTGAACTTAAATAATGTATACTACGAAGAGCTCGGTGGCTCAGTCGTGAATGACGCGACTTTGATGCCAACGCTTGTAGGTTCGATTTCCACACCAGACAAACATTTGTGTGCATGAACATGTATGCTTTACTTGGTCTGGATGATTTAAGAGAGGTAAGGCGCATCAAAGCAGCCCGTCTGGGGAAGTACCTCCACCTCACAGAAAACTGCAACCAAATAACAATTCCCTACAGGGTTGTTGTGTTCCTGGGTATGAGTGTGGTCACCAGTAAACTCCCAAGGAGTTTCTGTGTAAGCAGCAGAGGAGGTATCGCGCGAATGATATTTAATACATCGCAAACGTTAATAGGCTACGATACCCACTTCACATCAGGTGGGCCGTATGCTTGTATGCCTCCCGACGTAGTATAAAAAAAACAACATGCTTTAAACTATGGACTATGAAAGTCCTTATGCAATAATAATAAATACTTTAAATACTTTGACTATGTAGAAAAGACTCAATTATCCATAATGGGATTTATAATCTCGCTATTTGTTAATGAAATTAGAGACACCGAAAAAGAGGATGATCATGCAAAATTACTAGGTTTACTTTGTTCAAAGAACACTCATACATAACTTTTTTTACATTATATTTCTTGAGTTATAGAGTATTTGATACACCCTGCTGATTAGCAAAGGAGAAATGTAGTTCACAACGATCTTAAAAAGAAGCCCCGCTGGGTAAGTACAGTACAGCCGTAACCAATTTTTTTTTATAACGTCGAGAAGCATACAAGCTTACGGTCCACCTGATGTAAAGTGGTTACCGTAGCCTGTAAACGCTTGTATGTATCGATGCCATCTCTGGTGCTAATATAGTAACTCCTTAGGACTGGTTACTGGTAACTCACTCACTGGCAATCAACACAACAATGTGAACAAAGTGAAGGTGCTTCCCTAGACTACTTTGATGAGCCCTATCCTCTTAATACCAACTCCCTGCTAGGTTATTGTGGGTATAGGTCACTCTTGGTCCCAGTAAGCTCCGGTGGATCTGGATCTGCTACATTAGCAGTAGGTGTATCAAAGTAGTAGAGATACTTCTTATATTTCAAGCGTTGATAGTCTATGTTACGGTAGCTTATTAACGCTTGCAATAGCAGAGGTAGCTGCTGTTTCCAGTGAATGTGGCACTCCTAACTCACATCACGCTTACAATAAATCTCACACTATGCATGTTTGGAACCCGACGAAACATATTTATATATTTCGTTATTCACAAAGCATATTCATTTACCCAATGTCATGTATCAACATTATGTTAGATTTAGTACGCCTTCAAAGAAATTCAAATTCAAAGAAAAAAGATTTGTACGCCTTACTAATCTAACTAATAAAATAGATTATTAATTAACAAGCGAAATTGTATATTATTTAAAAACAATAATGGAACAACCCTAGCTTGAGTGTACAGTAGGAGCTTGTTTTCCCACGGTATAGTTAAACACATAAATACACGATGTACTAGTGTCTCAGAACAGTACAGTCAACAAAATAATTGAAGCCCACGGGAAGGAAAGAGCTGGTTTGGATAGTATTTGCATAGAGCCCACGACACACGCTCGTATGCATGGGAATGTGTATATATGGGTTATGAGGGGTTCACCACCATTCTAAGAGCAACAGCAAACCTATACGTGATGCATACTGCCGATAACTAAAAGAAGCTAGCGAAATATATTTTTTATTTTTATACAACGTCGGGAGACATGTAAGCATACGCGTCACTTGATGTAAACCAATTACTGTAGCCTATAAATGCTAATCGACCGCGCGATGCCACCTCTGCTGCTCACACAGCAACTCTTTAGGAACTTGCTGGTGACCTCACTCATGCAGGAACACAAAAACCCTCCAAGAAGTTAGTCCAGGTGTAGTATACATACATATTTAAGGACACTCAGCAAAAAATTAAAAATTAATCTATTCGAAATGACCACCTTTGGACCTTTACAGATCTTTAAACTGTCTGGCCACGAATCTATGGATTTACAGACAAATTTAGTCACTGCTTGCTTCAGAGATTTCTTAAAAGACACAATGTCGGTGTGTCATATCGAGCAGGCCATATCCTCTAAAACTGACCATGATTTGTAGTCTAAGGGATTCAGATCTAAACTGGACGAGGTCAGTCCTCAGCTCTTATAAAGTCCGGAACGTTGGTTTCGAGCCAGGCTTGGGTAGTTTGTGGCACCTGGTCACGTACAGAGTCCTGCTGGAAAGTCCATGGTACATTTTTTTTAATGTATTGCTGAGAGGTTTCACAACACGATACAAGACAGCCTCTTGACACACTTTGGCTAAAGTCTTCACTCCTTTTTCACAAAAATGAAGCTTTGTGACTCCTTGATAAGATCATCCACCCATCAACCCATTACAGACGCAGGATGATGACCACGTTGTACCTTTCCGACCACTTGGGTGGCTTCTTTAGTGTGCGTATACTTTGTCATTTTTGTTGTTGTATCAGTAAAGAGGATATTTTAGTGTCTTTCACCTGCGTATCGGAACAGAAGGCGTTTTGATCGACCCACTCTCTTCAACTGTAGGGCTTGAGTTAGGGCATGTACTGTATATCGCCAATAAGCGCTGAGCTATCAGGTCTAGCTTTATTATACGCGACAGAGTCTTAACGGGAATCTTCATTTCTCGCGATAACATTTTTTTTCTCCTAATGGGGTTTCGGCGAATTCTGGATTTAACAGCATTTATAGCCTTAGTAGTTCTAAAAGCACGCGGTAGCCCCGATCTGTTATGGTCTTGAACAGAGGAAGCGTTGGTATATATGTAGATATATGAACATACGGCTGATACCAAGCGTTTGAAGTGTCTTGTATGACCGATGGCTACATACCCACTTTGTGCAAGACAATTCCTGCAATCCTATTTTCTTTAAAACCCCATTCCATGTTGTAATTTGATAATAAACACGAAAAAAAATGTGTAAAACGGTGGGAAATCGAAAGAAGTTTTAAACATAATAAACGCGTTCCAAATTGAAAATAATTAAAGAGTTGAAAAAAAGTTTCTATGTAACAGTATTTATGGCTAGACTAGTTAGACATAGAGCAGTAACGTTAATATTAGTTTATTTTAATAACATTACTTCCGACGACAATTATGTAATGTAATAAATAACCAATGAAAAACAGAACACCGATCTCTAAAACTGTTCCATCAACTTCAGTTAAGCATTTTTATATTTACGCCATTTTCATTCCAAGGATGCCTCAAGTATTAAAGTGCAAAACGTAAAATATAAACGCCGTTTTTATCTCTGGTTATCGGATTAACCGGTCCGCGTGCAGCTCGCTGGCGAACGATGAACAGCATCCCAAGAATTCCGAATATAAAATATGTAATAATGAATAGGTATTACCTACTTTCAACTAAATTAAAATTCTCCTTATTGCCGGGCGATGTTTTTCAATTTGTAACGAAGTTGGTTGATTTAATTTGAAACAAAAAAAGTGCCTTAATTAAAATTTACGCACAAAGACCTGTTCCGTCATTGAAAAGTTAGAACAGACGCGTTTTTGTGTTTGAGAGCATTCACTAATTTTATAGTTCACTTTTAATGATGCTTAGCTTACAATGTAGATTTATTCAAATAGAAGAATATTTTGCATGTAAAAATATGCTGTGCTGATTACGATTGCGAAGAAGAAGCGGCGTAATGCCGGAGATCCGTATTTACCAAAAAAAGGTGCTCAAAATGCTGCGTTATCTGGACTTGAACAAATCCAGCGGATCTGATGGTTTACCTGTGATAGTCTTTAAGACCTGTACACCCGAGTTGACTCCTGTCCACACACGCCTGTACCGTCTTTCTCTGAAGATTGGTTTGGTTACCAGATTCTGGAAGCTTGCTAATGTCCAAACAGTGCGCAAGAAAGGAAGTCGCGCTGACCCTACGAACAATCGACCGACCGCAATCACCTCCTTATTTTGTAAAGTTATGGAACGTGTATTGAACGCCCAACTTTTCGGCTACCTAGAACATAATGACCTCCTCAGCGATTGTTAGTACGGCTTCCGCCGAGACCGATCGTCTGGCGATCTTCTAGTGTATGCCACTCATCTCTGGGGTGAAGCTATTACGAAGCATGGTGAGGCCCTCGCTGTCTTACTAGACTTCTTGAAGGCTCTCGATAGGGTCTAGAACGCTGGACTACTCAGCAAGCTTCCAGCATATGGGATACTCTCCAGCCCGTGCGATTGGATTTCATATTTCCTGACCGATAGAGCCATTCAAGTTTTCATAGATGGCTGCTCTTCGGATCTTTTGGTTATTAATGCTGGTGTACCTCAGAGGTCTGATCAGAGAGGAGCTCGGTGGCGCAGTGGTGAAACGCATTGTTACACTACTTTAATACCAACGCTCGTGGGTTCGATTCCCACACAGTACAAACATTTGTGTGCATGAACATGTCTGTTTGTCTTGATCTGGGTATTTTCTATGTATGATAAGTATGTATTTACAAAAAAAAATGTATTTACGTATGTTTATCAGTTGTCTAGTACCCATAACACAAGCTTCGCTTACTGTGGGGCTAGATGGCGCTGTGTAATTTGTCCGACAATATTTATTTATTATTATTACTGTTCTGTATGTATGTATATTTTCACGCCAGGTCTCTTGCGGGGTAGGCAGAGAGAACCGAGCGCCATAAGACGCGGTCCTTACATACTTCACTCGCTTCTGTGATATTCATAGCTCTTTTCATGCACGCTTGCCGGTTCCTGGGGCTCCTGACATCACCTTCTGATAAAACACATTTGGTCATGGTAGGTTAGTCTCTGTCCTCGTCGGTTCCTCGGCTCCTACATCCTTCCACTTTTGCGTTGTATATCTGTTTCGTCATTCTTTCGTCCCGCATTCTTTCTACATGCCCAAACCAACGGATCATGCCTTTTCTTATCTTAACACCGACACTCTCTTTCAGACCAACTCTTTCTCTCACATCTTCATTACGAACGCGGTCATCAATCTGTTCTGTCTGCAACTTTATTTTTGCTGCATATCAATGACCTGCTAAGACCCGGTATATTTGGGTATGAGGATGATAGTACGGTTGCAGAGAGATATATTTCCGATCCACGCACTGGCAGGATTGGAACTCAGTATCTCAGAGAGAGAAACTCAGTATCAAAGTGGGGTGAAGCTAACATGGTCAAGTTCAATGCGTCCAAAACCCAGACGTGTCTTTTCATTGCGAAACGGAGTCCCTTTCATATGACTGCCACTTTCCAGGGAGTATCTATTCTACTAACCGACAGTCTTGGTCTGCTTGGCCTGGATTTAACATCCAGTCTCAATTTCGGACGCTCCATTGAGGCGAGACCAGCAACTGCAGTTAAAAAACTTGGGAGTCCTCTATAGGGTGAGGCGGTACTTCACATCGGAACAGCTTCTCAACTTATACCAAGCTCAAATTCGATCTTGCATGGAGTACTGTAGCCATCTGTGTATCAGTTAGTTGCACTCGACTCTGTTGAGTGGCGCGCGATGAGATTAATAGGTGAACAAATGGTAACAAAGGCTAGGTTAAGTCTGGAACACCGACGTAGGGTGGCTTGTTTGTCGGTATTTTACAGAATTCACTTTGGAGAGTGTGCACACGAGCTTCATCACTTAATTCCGTCTGCCCCCTTCCGCTATCGGAATACAAGACGAACACCCGGGTTTCACCCCTATGCCGTTGGGATTCCACACATTCGCACAAAGCGATTTGCTTCTTCTTTTATAATGCGAACAGCTAAGGAGTGGAATGCCCTGCCCGCATCGGTGTTCCCTGAGAAATACAACCTGGGTCTCTTCAAATCTCTTAAAAGGTAAAATAGGTATTGTTACGAAAGCAACTACTAGATATGATACTCGTAGTTATGGCAGGCGTCTGCCCCTGGTCTGTGACAGCTCGGCACCATTGATCCCTCCAGATTTCATTAAAATAGCCCAATAATTTCTCGCATATTCACAATCGTCGCACTATACCACCGAGGCCTGCTCATAGCTACATTATTTTTTGTCCTCGGAGTGGGTCACGGTGGGTTCACTACATTACATAAAGAACGGGGATTCGTGATTAGAGTGATATAAGATTTTTTATGTAATAATAATAATATATTTATTTTTCTCTCTTCACAATCTTACTTATTTGGTAGGTATACAATGAAAATATAAATTTGTAATACTAATGAAGATTGAGAGAGACTGGCGCCTGAACTAGGCCTGAGCCTGTGACTTCGGTCACCAGTACTCTCCCCACTTGACATGGACGGAAGATGCATTTCAAAACACAAGAATATTTTTTTGAAAATGAAGGGGGAATACTAGTGTGTGTGTGGAGTATATTGATGGATGGAGTGGATGGATTTATATAATAATGGGTGTTTGTATTCGAGGAAAATGTAGCAGCATGTTACAGTTAGGAAGAACAGTAAGGAAATGTATTGTGTGAGGGACTTGGATGCACGTTGAAATGTTTGTTAAAAATGGCGGACAAGTTCTAGTTCTAGTGATTCATACAGATATATTATAAATATATTGTACGTTAATAAACCGCACTTAAAAATCAACTCTCTAACAGTTAAATAGTAAATCCTGAGTAGCTGCTTTGTTTGCAGTGGGATCGATCGATACTTCCTGTATTACAAGTGTTCGTAGACTACGGTAACCGCTTTGCATCTCCCGGCGTTGTATAAAAAAATGTAGGCAGGTAAATAGGTAGAGCTACCGACCTATAACATTCGGCCTTCTCGCAACATGAGTTCGCTGTGAATTCCTGAAGCAATGCGGGCAGTTGCAATTTAATCTAACTTCGTCATTAGAGTGAGTGGCTGCAAATGCAGAAAGCCCGAATCAGATCGGGCTTGGTTTCAATGCGGTTATTCGATATGCATTAAAGTGTTGCCGTGACATGAAATAATGTCCCACTGAAATTCAAACATGAGCTTTCACGAATGTCACATTATAAATATTGTTGTGTAAAATATATTGTTCTGTTTAATATTTAATCGAACCGCTCTACACAAATCACTACCAGATATTAATAACTGATATTTTCATTTAGAATATCGCTTGCAATAAACAAACCTTTTCAAAATCCTTATATGTATGTATATCTTCACGCCAGGTCCCTTGCGGGGTAGCAGAAACAATCGAGCGCCATAAGACACGGTCCTTATATACTTCTCTCGCTTCTCTAACATTCATAGCTCTTTTCATGCACGCTCGCCGGTTCCTGGGGCTCCTGACGTCACCTTCTGATAATACACGACCAATTTGGTCATGGTTGGTTAGTCTTGGTCTTTCTCGGCTCCTACATCCTTCCACGTTTGCATTGTGTATCTATTTCGTCATTCTTTCGTCCTGCATTCTTTCTACACGTTCTAACCAACGGAGCATGCCTTTTCTTGTCTTAACACCGAAACTGTTTCAGACCAACTCTTTCTCTCACGTCGTTATTACGAACGCGGTCAGCTAGCGTTATGCCACAAATTTTGCCAAAAAATATTCTCATCTCGAGCGCATTTATTCTACTTTCATGCTCTCTCTGCCATACCCAGCTTTCACTACCATAAGTTAAGACCTATGCCTTCTGGCTTAGATTTTGGCTACCTAGAAGTTTACCCAACGCTCCATTCACCCTATTCCCTGCACTCACTCGTCTCTCCACATCCTTATATGTTTGTTTGAATATCGTCATATGAACAAACGAGCGCTAAATTCGAATTGTAATTATCGTTGAGAGCGCATTGCAGACAAAGGCAAACCGGGATAAATTGCACGGCACCGCACGTTGCCGCACGTACTCACATAATGCATTATCTATATTTAATAACGCCTCCACAGTTCATATTGCTAAAGCCATTTTGTCGGAAAGTTACGTGGCAAGTTTAACAATCTACACTAACTTATTTTGTAAAGCGAGCCAGCGTATCCGACCGTTTAGTTAGCTCTTCAATGTACGTAATTTAGCTGAAAACAGTTTTAGTAAACTTACATCAGCATATCAATGAAGGGTTAGTTAACAAAACTAACAGTGCCTACGCTATGTAATTTACAAAATCAACGTGAGTCTCTAATACATATGACGGTAGGTTAAATAAACATTGAGGGTTTGACAGGATTCGTATCAAGCAATACTTTATTCAATGAGTCAAATTTGTTAATATCATATAAAGGTATTTATACCGATATAAATTAAATTAAATAAAAAATTATAGAGAATAATTTAGTTAACTAGCACTTTCAACGTGTATACACATGTTCCCGTCTGCGTAAATTCTCGTATCTGTGTTCGGCTCCGGCCGTCTGTCCTACAAGCTGCGGGTCTCATGACGAGTAGAACTGCGAGTAGAGAGAGAGGCTAATGGGTTGTTTATTTGTTTAAGTTCGCGGCTTCGAACTCGCGCTCGCGTGGGAACCGCCCGCGGCTAGGGATAGGACAGGGACCCGTGTGCCATGCAGGGTTGCCAAACAGTGACTATTAATTCGCACATTTTTGGTATTCTCCCGTAGCTTTATCGGTACAACTTAGTATGGCTTAATGACAAAAATTACTATAATATTAAAGATTTTCTCGAATAAGTAATGTTAAAGTTTAATAACTTATGTTTGATGATTAATAAATAATATACTTAAGTAAATTTCATTTTATTATATATATAAGTTACCTATACTTACACACAATATTTTGCATGCCTATTTTAATAAGCGTAACATGATTTATTCGTACATATTTAATGTTTTTATTTGTCATTGAAACTACCGTGTTGTATGCAAATAAATGTTTATTTCGTTAATATTATATTCAATGCTTTTCAAATAACTAAATATCATATAATAATATAAATATCATTTGATGCATATATATTATGAAAGGACTGTCAATTATCAAGATTAACGTTGTCACATACAGATAAGTTCAGATAACGTTGTCACTTCACAGTCAAAAAGCCGGAAGACTTGGCGACCAAACCAAAAAAGCCGAACTTTTAAGTTCAAACAAAAAAATGTCCAAGAAACACACGGCCTGACGTTGGCAAATATGATTGAACCATACCTGTTCAAACTAACATGATACGAACAGTGTCCGGCTTTATCTGGACGGATGGTAACGCTTCTTACAGAGCATTTCGGGAATGTAACATTTTATATGAAGGCATACATCCTACAACATAAATAGACATTTGCCGATAAAATAGGCTGTGGATAAAGAACCAGTGGTTAGTGAACCTAGTGGATAAAGGAACAGCCTATTAACCGGCTGCTTGGTTTGAAACCTGGTGTGAGCATGTTCAGCTAAATTCTACTAGTGGTACTATTTATA
The DNA here is from genome assembly GCA_947507595.1 of Pyralis farinalis. Lineage (NCBI taxonomy): Eukaryota > Metazoa > Arthropoda > Insecta > Lepidoptera > Pyralidae > Pyralis > Pyralis farinalis. The sequence goes on from OX382259.1 coordinate 35,781,718, forward strand.
TGTACATATTTAGTTAAAAGATTCAGGCGTTATTTTGCGGAAGTCAAAGATGTTATTCTTACGATTGCTACAAGACTTGTAGCATGTTATTCTTACGATTAACGTCTACAACGCCCGATGATGCCTCGTGGAGAGGCGAAACACGTGTCGCAGCGACGACCAGGCCAGTCGTGGCAGCGACGGTGGTGGTAGGGGCATGCGGATTCTGTTCCAGATGGCGGACGACCGCAGCAGCCGAGGCAGAGACTACCGGAGCAGCCATGGCAGCGTCGGCATGCTGCACGTACTAACAGTAGTGGGTGGATCAAATTGCCTATGTACATATTTATAATTATCGATTGCACGGCGGCGGTGAAGAAAAATTAAAAAACCATTGTGCATAAACCCGCACGTGCTGGAAGTTGTTTTTCGAAAGACGTGTGACCTAAACTAAGAAATGTCTGGTTTCTGCTGTGGATTGTGGAGGTCTGACGGCAGTCGTTCCATATCAATATCAGTATGTACGTCTAATCCTTGGGATTAGTTAGTGGATCCCGCCATTTCTAAACGATTCGGAAATAAATGACGATACGAAGACGGCCAATAAAATACATTACAAAATAATGAAAAAATTATAGGTTATAATTTGTTAATGTGCCACCCCTATTGCAACAATGTTTACACATCTATCATTTCACAAGTAAATGTGTAAAGGGATTGTTTAAAATTTTCCGTCGTCTCAATCTTGAGAGCCCACGTGAAATAACACTCCTATGTACAAATATTAAATACATTTTTACAGGTTCTATTATGTAATCTTGTAAAAAAAAAAATTTTTAATGAATATACTTTGCTTTGATTTTATATAATCATATTTAGTATTATATATTTAATATATACATTTACATGTCATTCAAATTTGTATGTTGTGTTGTATATGTTTACTTGCAATTTTAAACAACCTGTGATTTGAGTGTGCTACAATAGTCCGGGCACTGTTTCATGCATGAAAATTACAAACAAATTAAATGCACTTGGTATTGGTTCAAGATAGCTTCTTCTTCATTAACATTTCTTGCACGTCTATCTAAAATTAGGCATTATTGCATAGAAGAAAGTACTCCTTAGCACAAAAGTAATGGAAATTAATGTTAAAAATTTCATTTATATTGGATGCCACGTTTAGTAACTCTCACTGGTAGTGATGAATTTATACGTACATTTAAACGTAAACTAAACTAACTCGCATCGTAGAGACGTCTTATGTTCAGGAACTTCTTTCCTATATGAAATCTATATGTTTGTATTGTTCGTCTGTGTGAGCGTTTGTCTGTGCGTTTTGTTCGAATATTCGAATTTTGACTTCAGATTCGGATTCAGCATAAAAAAGTAGAATAGGAATGTTCAGGAACACCGTTTCTATCTCTTAAAGGAACATAGTCAAAATGGCCTGACAAATAAAAAAAAAATTGTTATATAATTGACGATCCAGGTGTTCCTCTGGCAATGCAAGCTTGCGCATTCTCAACTGGTTTTATATTGTAACCTAATGCCTTAGGGCTCATCGCACGTTCTCTAAACACTGCTTTACACACTGAATTGTTTCATTTGTTTGTAATTATGACAAATTTCCATTTTACGATTGACAAACATGCCAAAATTATAAGGGATAGGTAGTAAAATAAGAAGCCTTATAATTCTATTATATCTGCCTGGCCATTGAATCGTCCCAGTCATTTTGTTCATAGACTATCTTAGTTAGAACGCTAAAATTTGGTTTAGTCATAGACGTTATAACGTTAAAAAAGTTGTGAAGAAAAATATGTAAATAAATAGAATTACTTTTAAAGTACCTACCTATTGATACTTGACATATTGATACACATATTTGTTGTGTAATATATATTAAATTTATCTATTCTTTTAATAATCACATGAGTAGGCATTCAGTAGGATGAATTACATAAATACTAGTAACTACATTAATATTATATATACATATATATATACTTCATTAAATTCGACAACTTTATTAGTTGTTGATTTAATGTTTATTAGAGTCATCGACGAAAGCAGACTGCTTTACGGCGTACGGTGACAGCCAGATCTATCTATGCCATGAGTATTCCATTTTCAATTTTGATTCATAACACTGATGTTATACGTCATTTTGCGAAGTTATTGATCAGCGCCCTATAATCACCGAGTTACATCAAACTATCGAATGAATTATTAAGTGAGGTTCCATTATCGACCAAAGACTCAGTGTTCAGCATACATTACCTATGTGGTCCCTCTATGACATGAGTATGACCCTATTATAGAAGGTAGAATACACTATGTCAAATATTCTCTATACCTTTGGGACCACTTGGGGCTATGGTGTAACGCCATTAACGTATAACGTATTATAGTCTGAGGAAGTGCCTCCACCTCACAGAAAAATGCAGCCAAATAACAACTCCTAGAGGGTTATTGGTTTATGCGTGTGAGTGAGGTCACCAGTAAGCTCCTGAGGAGTTCCTGTATTAGCAGCATAGGTGGCATAGCGCTAGTGATACTTAGCGTTCATAAGCTACGGTAACCACTTACATGAGGAGGGCAATATGCTTGTATGCCTCCCGACGTTTTGAAAAAAAAAAGTTTCATTTTGTTATTATTAATAATATTATTTTTATGCAAAGTAAATGAACACCGCATACTTTATGACGGTTATCATAACTTGTTAAGTATTCAGCTTTAGACAGTGAGTGAGTTATTTTTATACCTCTCCGAGAACGGTTTCAAATTAAACATAAAATTCTTTTAACTTGATTTAAAAATTACTAATTTTAAATATATCTTACTTAGTCACGTCGTCCTGTGATAGGGTCCCCTCATTCTGAGTGTAGGTGTAGAGTAGACTCAAGCACGAAACTTACACTGCTATTCGTGGCTTCATGTCTGCCGCAAAACTTTTTCGTTTGTGACATTTCATTGGCGTGATGGTTTGTAGAAAAGTGACTTAGCTTAGAAAGACTGATCCTTTGATTTTCCTACGCCTTTCATAAATAAAAAAAAATATAGCACACGTACAGGTAAACGAACTGTAAGGGTCGTATCGTTGAGTTTCGTATACTCATAGTTTATGATTTAGTGATACTACAAGCTGAATTAGTTCGAATGAGATGTTTTATAGCTCTTAATGAATAACGAAGTCCAATTCGTAGTTTAGAAGAGATAAGCGAACAAACACATATGCAGAAATAGCGACATTTATATTGAACTCCGATTTAATTAAACTTGGATACAGTTCAGTTCTATCTATCCAGTTTGGTATCTAACTTCTCCAAAATCCTAAACTTCACAATGTTGCCAGTAATTTTCCTGCAATGTCGACATCATAATACAACTTCATTTTCTCGCGATACCATTTATAACCATGATACATTTACCAAATTTTTGTTCATTATTTTGCGAAACAAAGGAAGACGAGAATTTTTACTGATTTTGTTTATTTCTAACTGACTACCTACTAAAAAAGGATATTCTATGTTGCCATAATAGTCGCTTAGCATTATGTACATTTGCTGATATTTCACAGATGGTAGCCAATCTTTGTCTTTGTTTTGTTTCTGATCCAATTGTAATAATTCTTTATTGAGCATACTCCTATGATGTTTCCATATATTTTTTGTTCTAATTTGATGATAAACTAATAATCCATAACATTCATTGTTAGATGCACATCTTAAAACAGGTAACGTCTATTATAACTTGCACTATCAATGTGAGAATGACGTATATGTACTTCGTGTACAATTTCTTTCGGATTTATGACTTTGAGTAATATTTGTCCCTCTCTAAGGTAATCATCAATCATGAACCTAAGAAACAGTAACTGTCAAGTGTAGCTCAGCCTCATACATTGCAAAGAAATAGAATGATCTGTCACAATGTAAGTTATATATTTAATTGTAGAGTTACGCTTTTTCAATTTCGGTTCGGAACAAAAAGTCATAACTCGTCGAAGCAATTAGTCGGCTTCATCGTGTCGTCGCGTAAAAAAGAGCCTTTCTCGTAAAAAGAATAATTAATTCGGGGCTTGATTTAAGATAGGGCCCAAATCGACAAAGAAAACTTTTCAATTACACAGTTGCAGTTAGGTATTTCCGTTCTGCGCACAGAGCACACATAATTGAAATATTTTTAACTTTTGCAAAGAGGACGTAACACATGTGCGCACGTATGAATGAATATAAATATAACTTAAAAACAAATTCAAACGTACTTCGAACATCAGAATTTATAATAATGGATTTGTATGGAAAACCAGTCCATGGTTTGTAATAGGTATATGTAATTGTAAGCTTTTTGTGTTTGTAAGCATTTAACGTCTTTAACATATAAGAGCTTGTATTAAAAGCATTTGTTAGTTTATTCCACTGTGGTGGAATATAATCATAGGTATATTATCCCAGAAGTTATGTAAGTACCAGAAATAGTGATCTTCTTAGAGTGCCCCATCGTCGAATATTGTGTCATACTATTCACATGGGATGCGGCTTTTCCGTAAAAAAACTAACGAGATTATTATCGGTGGATAATAAACGCTTCATAGAAATGCATAGTTATCATAAACAATATAACGTTGAAAAAGAAGCAGAGAGAATCCATAAATATTATATTTTTTTCTCCAGAGAACGACGCGTCTGGAACGCGAAAGTGACGCTTAGATAGGAGCAATATTTTACACTGCGCACACTTAGATATTAATCATTTGATTCAAAGAAATTATGTTTTACTGGTGTAACTATGGATAATTACTACGTCTGCATATCAAATATTATGTATACTGAGTATTAATTGTATTAATGTATTCATCAAAGTTGCGCTATTAAACTCGGTAAAGATGCTGCCAGTAATTACCAGTAAATTCTTTGATGCCTTACAGCCAAGCGCTAATATACGACGTCACGAACTTTCAGCAGTAGTTATTTCACCTCTTTCCACTGTGCAGGTGAACGTACATGCAATTTTCAGGCAAGATAGGTACACCCGGAGAGGTGAACTCAGTCAGCTTTTAATAACTCAACTATAGTCACAATCTCTAAGTGTGGAGTAATAATCATCGGAAATCTCAAATAACAATCGGAAGTATCTGTCATGGAGTTGTTTTCTCTAACTAAACAGTACACGGCATGAAAACGACAGGATATAGGCACAATACCCTAAATCTCTCTTTAAAAGACGGTACAGCTTTTCCTCCTCCAAACTCTTAGGTCAGTCAGGCGTCGGTCTATCATGCCACCTTTGCTCCAATACAGTTGAAGAGAGAACCAGAAGAGGAAAGTTTGTTCTGTTTCACTCTTTAGCCAGATTCCATATGCAAGAATGCTATTCCATATGCGATTTGGAAGCTACTTCATTTTTGGACTCAGGCATAACGTAATCATTTATGTAATGTAACGTAATAATTATGGGGTACGGCGGGTAGGTAATAGACAGAACCTAAAAAGGTAAAACCTACTAAGGACAAATGCAACAGTAATGTAGAATAGCAGTCGAACCTATACACAAGGGGATGTTCTCTATTGAGCATTTTTCGTATAGCAATTGCAACTAATATCACCTTCTAATTTGAATATTCAATATCATTGGTTGTTAGTGAAATAAGTGCTTTGTTTACAGGTATAATACAGGTTTCCGCTTGAGAAGCGTTTATGCTTTACGTCCCTCGGAATTACTTTCGTGAGGCGATAACTTACAGCATGTATAGGTACGACACAAACGTTAGCATAATAAAGCAGAACATGAAACTCTATCATAAAACGTTATCACCATAGCGTTGTTTTGTATATTGTATCAGCCGTGCATAATGATCCACTACTGAGAAATGCTATCCTGTATTTATTCAAGTACGTTGTGGAGCTGCAAATTGCAATGGCTTTAATATTTGTAATGACGGTACTATAGTGACATACCTATTTTTTTTATACTGATACATAATAGAATGTGGCAAACGACGCGACGACACGCGTTCACGAGCAGCCATAACCCAGAGGATAAGAAACAGACCCATTGGCCAGCTAGTTCCTGGTTCGAATCGTTCGTGTATATCTATCTATCTATAACTTCACGCCAAATCCCTTGCGGGGTAGGCAGAGAGAACCGAGCGCCACGTGACTCGATCCTTACATATCTCACTCGCTTCTTTAACATTCATTGCTCTTCTCATGCACGCTCGCCGGTTCCTAGGGCTCCTGACATCAACTTCTGATAGAACACGACCAATTTGGTCATGGTAGGTAAGTCTTGGCCTTCCCCGGCTCCTACATCCTTCCACTTTTGCATTATATATATATCTATATATCTGCTTCGTCATTCTTTCATCTTGCATTCTTTCTACATGCCCGAACCATCGGAGCATGCCTCTTCTTATTTTAACACCGACGCTCTATTTCAGACCAACTCTATTTTCGAATCGTTCGTGTATCACTAAATTAGTGTTTTCGGACTTATATACATACATACTTGTAATTATCACTTGATCGGCGATGAAGGTAAACGTTGTGAGGAAACTCCCACATCCAAGAAATTATATTTGACGAGAGACGTATAACCTTAACTAAGAAAGGTCTCTTTTTCCTCTGGATTGTGGAGGTCTCACGGCTGTCACTCCATGTAAAAATCAGTATCTTCGCCATATCGTTCAGTAGCTTGTTAAACCCTTTGTATAATACGGGTCTCCCTTCAACCGAAGGGGTTTAGATCATACCACGCTACTTAACTGCGGACTGGCGGAGGCTAGTGTTTTCCAAAGGCCTCTGATCTAGCTTAATAATTGTCATCTATCGACAACAGCCGGGACCGATGGCTTAACGTGCCCTCCAGCACGGAGAGGCTCGAGATAGAAAATCCATCCATAGACAGGCTGCGGTTGACGTTGCTTATCCTGCGTATTTGGTTAGAATGAAATGTAAGAAAGCCATCGGTCTCTCTAGAATACTAAAATGACATAAAAATAGCTATAGAAGAAATGGACGAAAAGTGTATTAAGAAACTTAAATCTGTTCTGGCGGGTTTTGAACGGAATATAAAAGCCATTTGTAGAGATATCTTGATTAGACATCGAATTTAACTTGGGGCTTGGTTAGCGGCGGTACAAATTAAATGACTAAACAGAACCGACTAAGACGACTCGCGAATTCACAAAAATTTTGCTTAAATTATAAGGAACGACTTCGGCAGCAAAATACCGCGTTCGTTATTTGGCACATTTGTTTGGTACCGAATGAAGAACGTCGGGGATGCGAGCTCCACTCCTTTACGAACTTTTACGTTTATATATAGCGGTGCCCGCGACTTCGTCCGCGCGGAATATAACAATAAAGTTATTGTTCAGTTCTAATTTTATTTATTTGATTTGATTATAAGTACCTAAATAAGCAGAGTAAAATAGCGAATAGCAAAATAATAATAGATATGTATTATGTACGAGTACTTCGTCCGCGCGGAATAGTTATTTTTTTCTTATTTATTTATATTAATAAAAATAAATAAAAATTTTAAAATAAAAGTAGCCTAAGTTACTCCTTATTAAATCAGCTATCTACCAGTGAAAGACCCGTCAAAATCGGTCCAGCTGTTTCAGAGATTAGCTGGAACAAACAGACAGACAAAAATATTCATTTTGGTATATGTACCCTGTATACATCCATGTGCATTTAGTACAAAGCGGTTATTTTAATATTACAAACAGACACTCCAATTTTATTTATCTGTATAGATATTGAGTAACGTTGCCATGGAATAGCTTGCAACTATTGAATCCTTTATACCTTTTTCTTCTCAGCGTCAAATTAGTAAACGAGATAACGTTTACTAATTCATTATGATTGGCCAGACGCGTCCTAGAAATTATATTTCATATTTGCGGGTTTCCTCAGAAACATCGTGAGGAAGGAAACCCGAACGTCCATCACTCATTTATTTATTGGTACTTACCGGGATTTGAACCAGGGACCAGATAGTCAATAGGCCGGTTCACAATTCGCTGAGCTATCACTGCCGAATGAATCCTTTGTACCTTCTATTAGTTTATTTATTATTCTTCTTGGGTTTCTTACGTCGCGAAAATATTTATGTTAGGCCCGCGACGACTGTAACATGCCCACATACCTCGGAATTCATCTCCGTCAACGACGCTATGCTTTGTCGTCAACTTTATATCTTGACTCCGGCAAGAAACGTTAAATACTATGATTAACAATGGTTTAAAACTGTTAAAACCGACTGCAATTCATATTTTGCCTTCTAAATAATAATTACCTCCATCCAGAATGAACATTTTGAGCACCGGTCCTTATTTTTTTCCCGTGCAAATATTTAATTAACTACTTATTTTTATATTTGAAATTTTTACAATTCAGTATAAAATTAGTTTTGTGTGACAATTTTGATAGTATTTTGTAACATAATTGCTAGTGAAATTATACAGTAAAGAAAAAACTCAAATAAAGACGTTTATGTACTTTTTGGAAGACGTGAATAAGTTCATCAAGAACACCTTGTAAAAATCACTATCGTTTTACGGGTGGTATTTAAACTGGGTTGATTGGGTCTAGGTACCCTTCCCAAATATTTTATCAGCACAGTTCCTGAAGCTGGAACATAGAACTAAGATTTTCAAATGGTCCTATACTGAAGACTTTGACACTGGCATAAAGTAGTATATATATATATATATATAAACTACTAACTTATACGTGGGGCCTATTGAAAGTTTTTGGGACTGGTACCACTTAGAATAAAAAAATGAAAATCAAATTTGAAAATGGAGCGCTTCGGCTCATGCCGGCAACGCTTATTAATTTGCAAGATTGTCATTTTGTTTTGAAATTTGTATGTCGGATTTACAATGAATTTAGCTCGAGAAATTTTTTGCACTATATGTCTTTCGGTTCAGTTCATCTAGATACTTCAATTGGCATTTGGCGTTGAAGTACCACCTCGTAGCTCTGTGTATGCGTGATTCAGAGATTTTACTTGTAAACAAATTTGTACTGTATTAGACATTGGAATGGGCCAAGAGTAAAACATTTTACATGTACATCTGAAAGTACGGCGAGACTGTATTCGATGGATAGCGCATGATTTAACGGGAGAATAGAAACGGCTATGTGTAGTTTCTGGTCTGGTGGCTGTAATATTATGACAGGTTATGAAACCTGGGTGTGCTGCTGTTCACCGAAAACAAAAAGCCATTCGGCAGAATGGCTTCTCTATTTAAAATTTTGCCAATGAAAGTCAAGGAAATTCGAGGATTGGTAAGAAAATGATTGCTTCTTTTTTCGGCAAATCAGGAAATTACACAACAGTGTCACTCTATAGATAGACATTCATTAATGATTTGGTTTTTACCAAATCATTAATGAATGTCTATCTATAGATTTGTTAAAATAGTTTTCACAAAATTCTATTGGAAAACGATAGTGGGCGTCAGTCTTCTTGTAAATATGAATTAATGAAATTTGGTTTAATTAAGTACTTTATAAATACCGGGATTGCTAATTTGAAGCACACTATCGTTTTCAAATAGAATTTTGTGAACACTATTTTAACACTTTTGAACACATATTCTCTCAAAGTTATTTAACATAGATAGATAATAAAGGAAAAATAATAATCTTTGAGTACTAAATAAATACATTTTCTTCTACTTTTATCTAAGTATAATTATATATAAATTTGACTTTCGCAAAATAACGTCTGAATATCTTAACTACTAAATAAATATAATCGAAAATGTAAAACTACAAAACTACAACTTTTACGGTGAAAAATATAATTTACCGCAAATATCATAAACACATATCCAAGAATATAGCTCATACACCACAACATTAATTGAATAAATTGATTGTGGCTTGATTAGGGACCGACGAGAACGCCCCAATAATTTTGATGATTATTGGGTAGATTGAGTTATTATTATTTTTATCCAACGTCGGAAGGCATACGGCCCACCTGATGTAAAGTGGTTACCGTAGCATATGACCGCTTGTAATACATTAAATATCACTCGCGAGATGCCTCCTCTACTGCTAACACAACTCCTGATGAGCTTACTAGTGACCTCACTCACAACAACAACCCTCAACTAAATTGTTATTTGGCTGCGGTTTTCTGTGAGGTGAAGGTACTTCCATAGACGAGCTGCTTTGATGTGCCCTACCTTTCTTAAAAACATCCAGACCAATACAATTATGCTTGATATGATATAAGGGAACGGAGATATTTTGATTTAGAATTACTTCTGTGCGGTAAAACTGTAGGCAAATTTATTATAAACACATTTCACTCATTCAGAGATTTCTCATTACAAGAAAGGTATTATTTTTTTAAAACTTTAACATCTAAGAATATAACGACTTATTTTATGTCAAACACTGGGTGCCCAGTTTATATTGAAAATATTAAATAGAGAGATGCAGCGAGGACAGAGTAAAATAATTGTTAATTCGGCGCCAAAACTAAGAAGAAAAAGCTTTTGGTTTGAAACTCATTTTATTGACATTTCTGGAGACCGCCACTAGACCGATTTAAAGTAATATAATTGTTTCTCTATATTTTTTACTTTTTCTATAGGGTTTCGGCAAGTACCTACATAACTTACAGCCATACTAATATAATAAAAAATATTTACTTAACGTCAACGTACCAATTTTGATACTTAGTTTCTAACAGTTGTGTTGTCAGGTTATTTATACTTACATAGGCATTAAGATAAAATATAGTATTTAACAATAAATTTTGGCTAATGAAGTTAGGTATTTCAGAAATGGCATGAAGATGTTTCAAGAGTGTGAAGATACAATAATATAAACTTATAAAGTAATAACCGATTTCATTGAAGTATCTTAATAGTTTTCATCTTTTCGACCGTTGACGTCAATGGTTTCACTTCTGTATTTTATAGTATTTAATTCATCATCAAATCTACACCAAATTAACTTGGGATCACCACAAACGTATTATCCATAGGCTACGGGAACTTCTTACTGATAGACGATTCGTATGCTTGATTTCCACCGTGAAAATTGCTCACTTAAAATCAAGCCTAATTTTGTACACAAACTTTGTTATACGTTATAGGGAAGATACGGAACTCTTGATGTACGAACACGATTCTCACTTGACCACCCTTGGTTTAAGCAGCTTTTAACAAGTCTTATGATAATATTTTTATTTTTTTTTATACCACTAAGGTGGCAATCAAGCATACGGCCTGCCTGATGTTAAACAGTCACCGTAGCCTATGGACATTTGCAACACCAGGGGCGTCACTCATGCGTTGCCGACCCTCTAAAAACCTCTTCACGCATTTCTTGAAGAACTCCATGCTGTAGTTCCTTGGAAAAACCTCGGCTGGGAGCTCATTCCACAGCTTGAGTGTTCTCGAAAGAAAACTTCTCTGGAACCGCACCGTACGCGACCATAGCGGTTCAAGCGTGTGAGGGTGAACTCCCCGCCGTCGGCGAGCGGTGCGGTTATAAAAAGTAGCCGTCGGCATCATTTCGAACAACTCTTCAGAACACAACCCGTTGTACAATCGGTAGAACACACAAAGGGAGACAAAGTCTCTCCTTAAACTTAACTTTTATTATGTATATAAGTCTAAAGTCCTGTCACTTCTCAAAGCTTTAAAAAAAACGAAATGTATGACAAATGAATAAAATACAATAAGATTTATTTATTTTAAACATGTAAGACGTGTGTAAGTGCTCGCGAGGACCCAATGGCGAATCAAGATTTTATCTTTATCTTTTTTTAACACCTTTAGGTATATAAAAGTAACTACGGATATACCTTAATATAGTAATAGTTCAAACTGTTCAAAGTAGATTAGTCTCCGAGATATCGGTACAAAAAATAAATATAAGTGCGATGCGATGAAACTTCATTCTTTATTGAAGTCGGTTAAAAAGGAAAAGCCATAAAACTAGTGAGCTTTACGTTAACTGTAATAGGAGTGTCGACCTCTCACCAAATAAATTAATCAACGACTAACACACGAAAATAGAGGCAGCACGCCGTGTTATCCGCTAAAACAGCAGTGCCGCACTTAATTTATTCAAAGCTGTACACAGCAGAAAATTAGTATTTCTCCGCGACTCGTTTTGCAAAGTTACGTTGCCGTTTGAATTTGTCTGCGAACGTCCTTGTGATTTCACGCATTATAAAGATTGTGTTAATTGCGTTTTCAACCTATCAAATATTGGATGTGTTTCAAACAGATGTGTTCGAATTACATTACAATAGAAGCGGAACACAAGTTTCAGTCGTATGTAATTGGTTCACTATTGTCTTCGAAGCGCCAACGTTGCGTGTGGTATAATTTAGCAAAGAAGGCTCTGGAGACAAAGCTAGCTAGCTGGCTATGACAGGCTCTTTTTTCTTTTTTTTTTTTTGACACTTACTATATAGCTTGCACCTGTGGGCCGTTACTGTCACCGAATAGGAGCTAGGATAGAGTGACAACTCGTGATTAAGGAAGCAATTCCGCGGCAAAAAAAATCCTGAAGAATTAAGAGAGGTAACTAGTAGAGGAGTTGCTCCGTTACCAGCGGCATCGTCTTGTATTGTCATATATTAAGGACATTTCGGGCGAACCGTATTTGACTAAAGTGGCATAAAGATACGTGGGATCAAATATACATTATATATAGCTTTGCTCTTCCTTTCGCCAGAGCCTTGTTTTCTACTAAACAGAGTACCTACTGCGGGCCGGTAAGGTTGGCTTTTAATCAAAAGTTTGTAGCCCCACTTCCTTACGCTTTTCAAATGTATAAACCAGTTTAGTTTTGAAATTGACTGTCATTAATCTGGCCTGGTCCCTGGCTGATTGTTTTCCTCTTCCGTTCATCAGGGTTAGACGTCATAAAGTTAAACCATAGGTATAACTACACCAAAAGTAAAAAAAAAACAAACGGAAATGTGATTCTCCGCGTGAGTGTATTGTATGTTATGTACATTTAAAGTATGCACGATTTGTTGTCAACATATAGTTTACCTTGTTTATGAATCGGCCTCGCATATTTCGTAAATCAACAATATCAATGAGAAAATGATTTAGTCTGTAGAGTATTTTTTTAATTGACCATAAATTTTTGCTGATTATCTAACACTGAAAACTTTGACCACTACCGATTCATTTGTTTTTGAAATTAAAAGACTTATAGGGATTTCGATTTGCCCTTCGAATATTCTAAAAAAATATTGCAGTACTCTATAAACAAACATCGTCGGATGAAATAACGATAAAGAGCTCGAGCGATACGTAACAAGTAAACTATATACTTGACCTAAACAAATATTTTGTTCCCATACAAGCAAGTAATTTAATCTCGACTTTTTATCATCATGTAAATTTCAGAAAAAAACATTCTAGGCATTTACAATTCAATACTAAATGCTACGTACCAAATTTCATCAAGATATGATCATATGTGTAGCAAATAGATATTTATTTTTATTGATACTGATGATTGATTTGTACTCAATAGATACCAGATATGCTATATCCTTCAGCATTATGTTTTGGTGATGGAAGGTTAATATTATGATAATATAATGCCACTACGAACAGAATACGGATCATCGGAGAGTATCGTCTAAATCGATTGTGTACAAGATATCGACATATCGATTACAAAATTTGAAATAAAGATACTCTGTGAACTAAACAATAAAATAAAAACCGCTTACAAACAATGGTAATGGTAGCAACATTACACTGTTTCTAATAGCTCAGCCTACCAAATTTTGCAGATGTTGAAGCACATTCAATCAAGATCGAATGGTTAGCAAATATCGTTTTATAAGATTTCTTCAAAACAAACTTTTGCTCGGCGCGACGCCCGCGTGATCCATTTATCCAAAAATACGTAGGTACCTACCTTATGTCTTTATCCAAGTAACCTCTGTACCAAACTTCATTGCAAAATGACAATTAATTCAGCGGTTGTGCAAATATAACACAGAGAATTCTGTATTCTGAGCACAGAGACATATAGAATTTTCTTCCCAAAAGACACCAAAGGCGCACACCTTGGTGAATTGGAAGAAAATGAGTTTTTGTATTAATTTTACATCTCTCTGTAAACGCGACCCCAGCGCGAATAAATTCATAAATTAAGGTTTTCATTTTTATTTACGGATTTATGTGCGTTATAATTAGAAAAAAATAACGCAACAGCAGTTTTAAAGACATAGCTATTTTATTCGTATTATTATGATATTATGGCCATTGATTAAATTTTTATTACAAGCTTATTGATTTCTAAAGCCCGTGTGAATGACACCCAACTCGTTGTGGTAGTAAAAAAATATTTCCTTCGTCATTACTTTTAGTTACGTTTTGAACTCCTTATTGCTAATATTCTTAATAAATCTAGTCTATGATAATATATAAAGTGTGTACATCTACCCCTACACTTGTGATACTGCAATACAGACAAATCAATCAATTCCTCATTTGTAAAAATCGCTATAGTAGTTTGTATACCGCAAAAGTCATCACCCTTCTTTGCGCCATGGTCGGGTAAATCATAATAAAATATGCAGTCGAACTAATAACCTCTTTTCAAAAAAGAGAGCAAAAGCATTTATATGTGCCAATTAAAGGCACAAGCCTCCACCTCCAGCATTGTTTCTCTAGTCATCCGCTGAAATTCAACAATACTCCGCTAGGGCGGTGTATCGATCCCGCCCCTCCTGCATTCACATGCAGATTGTGGGTACTTGGAAAAATAATAAGCGAGTATATTAAAAAGTACTCGGGTTGACATTCATGTGCTAGGCACGCGTAAGACTAAGGAGCGGGCGGGCGAGGGGTACAGACGCGGACGGGGCGCAAAAACCAATCTCTCTACAGTGTTCCTGGAAGAAAACATCAATATGTTTTCTTCCTTGCGGCAGAATATATTTTTTACATGTATATTTATACTTGAAAATAAAGAGGTATATTACTCAGGCGGGTAGGACGCAGTTATATTTAGTAAGCAGCTCAGCTAGCGAAGTGCCTTCATTTAATATTTAATAGAAGAGATCACTAATTTTAAGTTCTTGCTACTCATTCAAGATTCAAGAGTTGCTTGTTACAGCAGAGATACTCGATGCAAACGTCTATGGGCTGCAGTAACCGCTTAGAGAGGAGCCGCATTTTATCCATCCGACACCGTATAAAAAAGTACTCATTATCATCAGCCTATATCACAGTGCCGAATATAGATCTTCCCTAGTGTTCCATCCACCACGTGCGATCCTTGGTATTCCACATCCAGGCACTACCGGCCGCTTGCTTGAGGTATCGTTCGTCTAAAGTGGAAACGCTCAATGCCACGACGTTCTTTATGCGGTCTCCGGTCGAAATAAAAACTCCTTGTAGCGTTACTTCCTGTGGGTGGGCACGGTTACCCGTAAATGCAGAGTAGCGTTGATAGAGCATGGTAACCACTGTATAAATAAAAAAAGTATGGCCAAACGCACTGTTTTTTCAGCATGCTGACATTGACTTGGCCTCCATCAATTTTTTTCGTAATAGGTCGTATCCAGTTGGAGACTCCGGTCTTCAAGTTTCAAACACTACTACCCTCTAGAGAGTTATTGACTTTAGAGGTGGAACGTCCATAACAAAATAAGTATTTTACTTGAAACTACATTTTGTCATATTTCATTCTATTATAAAAATGTCGGATAAGGAAACGGAGCCCTAGAAACAAAAGCGTCTTTGTTTCTATGAAAAGACGTACAACAACTTTAAGATGATGATGAAGGAAACCAGTAAAAAATTCTGTAGCTTGTAGATTTCTGTAGTTTAAACTTTCGCAAACGTAAAGATGTAAGTTTAATTTAATTTACTGGTTTCAAAGACTGTGTAGGGTAATAATTATCAACAATTTTTGTTCATTGTTATTAAATTTAGAGCGCCCCAAATTTGTAAGGTTAATTGTTACAATGTGCAATAGGAACATGATATATACATTATCTTATGATCAACTAATGTACTCGTATTAGAGGTGACAGCATCTTAGAAAACGACATTGAACCTATAATTGTGATAATTGTATACCATTTTAACAGAAATATCGTGGTCGTCATATCTAATTAGACAGAAAATGTTATACGGTTAACTTAACGTTTCATTTTTTTTAAACTTGCTATAGTTGAGCATAGCATTGTTTCAATTGTAACTAGGGAATGCAAACCCGATATCGCAGGATCCCTAACTTACGAGATCTCGTGTCCTTTTTGGATTTGACGAGATCTCGTTCGAAATCGATGAGATTGGGCGGTTGTAGGCGCGAGCGATGCGCTGCTTCCTGAAGAAAGACATGGATCTATATGAGTGTGGTACAACGGGTAAGTTCTACAGTTCGCTTATAACAGCTTACTCACGATGGTGCCAACCAGTGTTGAGCCAGAGAGGGCATTTTCTGCTGCTGGGTACATAGCTACTGACATAAGATGCCGTTTATCAGACAACAGTCTTCATTCTCTTTATTTTTTAATAAGTTATTTCCAAAATCATCTCTGAAAATAGACTATTTTTTTCATTTAATTTTGACTGACAGAGTTATTGTTTTTGCTATTTTTATAATAATAATACGGGTAATTATTGTTAAATAAATAACTTAATTAGTGAGTTACCTATATTAAATAATAAAGGGTTTTTTCTTTTAATGTAGTACCTAGATAACCTCATAATCACAATCAAACAGTAGTCATCGTTTTTATTCATCCTAACTGCCTCAACATTATGTTTTTGAAAACTACCCGAGATTGCAAAAATACCGAAAACTTTAGATAAAGAATGCTCCTAAACTCACTGAATTATTTAGTAAAAAAAAAAGACTAAGAGATTCAACTTCAAAGAGATCAAAGTGTTTCTTTGGCCTCACTCTCCCCTAAATATCTTATATTCACTTATGTCCTTTATCTTCTCCATCTTTCACCTACTTCGTATATATCGTCTGTTTTTTATATGTATAATGAATAGGTACCAAATAAACGCCGTTGGCTTCTCCATCCTTCATTTCTTTTATCAAACAACAAGTTATGAATAAACTAAACAACATTTAATAAAGTAAATATTATGGATAGCGGTAAATGTTGTTGAAACTGAACATTAGCATGGAAGTTAATTTTGATACCGTGAGAGAGGGCTCGGGAAGTGGCAACACATGGGAGGCATTCAGAACATTATAATTAATGTAACGTATTACGGCTGACCCTAAACCATCGATGCTTTGAACATATCTCAGTGAGTACGAAAACAAAAATTATTATTTAAAACGAATTGATAATTGATCCAGAATTCTCAATGTTTCTATCTACTCTGGGTAACAACATGAAGAGCTGATTTTTATTCCACGAAGACAAATAAGTTTACGGACTGTCTGATGGCAAGCAAATGTTTAGAATAAATGCGTCGCTCACTGATTAACGGGCCTGTAAAATTCGCTTCAGTTGTTTTATAAGATCACTGAAGTGTCAATGTGTCTTTCTGTCGCAGGTATTGGTAACACTATTAGAATTGCAAGTGCCCGAAAATACGGTAACTGCTTTTTTAGGGTCCCGTACCCAAAGGGTAAAACGGAACCCTATTACTGAGACTCCGCTGTCCGTCATCTGTCACCAGGCTGTATCTCATTTACTGTGATAGTTAAACAGTTGAAATTTTCACAGATGATGTATTTCTATCGCCGCTATAACAACAAATACTAAAATACAGAATAAAATAAATATTTAAGAGGGCTCCCATACAACAAACGTGTTTTTTTTTCTCGATATTGATAACGGCAACAGGTAGATGCTTGAAATATTTACTTATATATTCACTTTATAAATAAATAATTTAATTAAAATAAAACAAATATTTAAGGGGGGCTGCCATACAACAAACGTGTTTTTTTTTACCGTTTTTATAATGGTACGGAACCCTTCGTGCGCGAGTCCGACTCGCACTTGGCTGGTTTTTTTTTATACAACGTCGAAAGACATACTAGCATACGACCTACCTGATGTAAAGCAGTTACCGTAGCCTATTAATGCTTGTAATATATTAAGTATCACTCGCACGATGCTTACACAGCAACTCCTTAGGAGCTTACTGGTGCCCTCACTCACACACAGGAACACAACAACCCTCTAGGGAGCTGTTATTTGGCTGCGGTTTTTTTGTGAGGTGGAGGTACTTCCCCAAACGGGCTGCTTTGATGCGCCCTACCTCACTTAAAAAACACTTAGGCAGGTGGTACACCTGTTTACTAGTCCGAAAATGTACCGACGTCAACTTATCTTTTTGTTGGGATTCCTGTAACCCAAAAAGGTTTACATCATACTCCGCTATGGTGCACCATTGCCGATTTACTTTATGTACGACGACTCTCACTTACGTGTCCCCCCCTCATCCTGCAGCACATTTTGCCCGAGCCGCACATTTTGCCCAAGCCGCAATTACCATTAAAGTGACGCGCTCGTTATTGTCGGGACTCTTGCAAATTATACAAAATAACGTTATTTAGGTCCGACCAGACGATTAACGGACAATATGACTGCACGAATAAATAAATAATAAATATTGTCGGACAAATTACACAGCGTCACCTGGCCCCAAAGTAAGCGAAGCTTGTGTTATGGGTACTAGACAACTGATAAACATACGTAATTACATTTTTTTTTTGTAAATACATACTTATTATACATAGAAAATACCCAGACCAATACAAACAGACATGTTCATGCACACAAATGTTTGTACTGTGTGGGAATCGAACCCACGAGCGTTGGTGTCCAAGTAGCGTAACAGCGCGTTTCACCACTGCGCCACCGAGCTCGTCGATGTAGCTAAAGCTAAATGTAGCTAAGTACACGCAATTTAGACGATGAATCTCTATATACGAATTCTAGTTTTTTTTAATGATCCATGTTATTGTAATTGATCAAAATTAGATAAATATTTTCTGACATTGTTTATGTCTCAAGATCTTCTAAAGCATTATGGTACCATTTTGCGAGAATGGCTACGTGTTCTTGTGTATGTCCGTGGCCAATCTCTACATCGCACTGAAAAATGTAGTAGATTTTTTTGAACATACACCCATCTTTACATCATTTTGACCCGGGTATATTTACAGTTTAATCAACCATCTGCCCGTGCTAATTTATTTTTAATTATATTTTTCTTTTGAAATATTTATTCGAAATAAAAAATATTGGTTTATTTTCTCGCCTTCCAGGTTGACTGTACAGAGTTGTTATTATGTAGTACGTATTTAACGGTATTTTCTGTATTACATAACCACATAAAAGTATACTTAATATTTGAATTGAGAATCTCCGCATTTTTTAATTGGTTTAAAAGTAGAATTTGGTTCGGGTATACCATGATGTAGGGTAGGTAATTTTACGATCGCCATACGGATTACAATGATCAATATGATACCTAGTAATGTGATACTTTATCTTAATTGTGAAGTCCATTCCATCTTTACGGTTTAGTGTAGTATAATTTTAAAAATTTATGAAGATTGGTACAGCCTAGCGTTTTTTGTCTATATTGTAGAGTAAAATACGTTTTAATGTTATTGTGCTTAGATATAGGGGTCGACACCCTAGAGGGGCCGATACAAGTTATATGTAATTAAAAGTACTAAAATTATATTTTATTAATTTCTATTAATTTCCCAGCGTGGTGAAAAATTAATTACTCTATCACAAATGTGTTTGAAAAGTATAAAAAAGACAAAATTACGTATGTTTACTTTGGAAGTTTTACAGATAAACAGTTATAAGCGGAGGTAAAAATTACATTTATCAAATGAAAAATAAAATTTTTTCGGTGTCACCTTTCAGTCAAAGGAAAATAATTCTGTTGTACCCTTGTTGACAAAAAAAAACATAAGTTAATGCCAACATTTATTCATCCACGAGTACATTATTCTTCTGGTTAATAATAATCCTTAGCACTACCAGAAGAAATCGAAGGCACTGGAATATGCTATCTCTGTAAACTATATTACAATGTAAAAGTCTGTATCGCTCAGCCACGTGAAAATGCGTTCGAAATTCGGATATATAACGGGGAGAATAATGACAAAATTTCATCATTGCAAGGCCGGATTTTCCGAAGTACAGACAATGACACAGAAAATCCCGGCGAGGGTAATGAAGTTGTCAATATTAACTTACACGGGCTATCAAAACGAATTAAAAAAATATTGGTGATCTTTAAATTTTTTGTATGTTTATATAAAATGTTGAGATTCATTCATGCCTACTGGCCACCTGATGTAATCATCGAAACCTATGAGACTTTACACCTATTTCGCATTTTTAACATTCATAGCTCTTCACACGCTCGCCCGGTTTTTAGAGCTCCTGAAATCACCATCTGATAAAACACAATCAATTTGGTCATGGTAGATAAGTGTTGGCCTTCCTCGGCTCTTACATCCTTCTACTTTCGCGTTGTATGTCTGTTTCGTTATTCTTTCCTCCTACAATCTGTCTACATGCCCGAACTAGTGCCCGAGTCAAGTAGCGCTCGGTTCTCTGTGCCAATCCCGCAACCGACTTGGCGTGAATACCAGTGAAAATTTGGAGGAGCTTATTGGTTGCCCGCAGGGCTCTGTACCGGTGCCGACGCTGTGGAATATTCTGATGAAAGATTTGCCGCGCCTGCTCCTCCCGGAGGGCGTCCGGACGGTAAATGTAATGTAAATGGAGTCACGGGAAGGACAGTGACAGGAACACAACCCTCCAGGGAGTTATTATTTGACTGTGGTTACATTAAAGCACTGAGGAAGTACCTCCACAGAAAACGACAGGCAATATCAACTGCCTTCAGGCTTATTGTGTTCCTGCGAATGAGTGAGGATATCAGTAAGCTTTGAGGAGTTGCTGTATTAGCAGCAGGGTAGGTAACGTGCGAGCGATATTTCCTGTATTGCCAGCTACTTAAGCTACGGTAACCACTTTACATCACGTGGACACTGTGCTTGTATGTCTCCCGACGATGAAAATAATAATACAATATAATTCTTCTCCCTGCCCTCTATACATTACACTATTGTCTATTTTCGCTCATGTTGTAAAATATATAAAAATATATTGTTTCAACAGCGATGAAAGGGAACATTCTAAAAATGACGAGATGTAGGTACTCCTTTTATATTATTAACTGGGTGACATTAAGGCGAATGAATTTTTAAAATGCTTCTACGTATTTTTCTTCTATACAAAATTATACTCTTATAATATTACAAGATAAATTCTTTTTTCTGTTTTTTATCATGCGCCATCTACTTTCTTTTAATTTCTCTACTTACACGATCTAAGGTTGCCTAGAAGATTACCGATAAAACTCCTACAATATCTTCTTATCCCTTTTTTTGTGTTTTTAACTTTTAATTGGTGCAGTAAAACGTTTTGACTCTTATATTGTACTCTATTTTGATAAGTTCGTATTCGTAGTTTTCGGAGATTGGAGCCGAAATTTCTAAACTGTACGTTTCATATATAAATTTCAATATTAGAGGAAAAATAATCGTCCCACACATTCATTATCATCAGCCTATATCTCCGCTTTTAGCATCCAGGTATTCCGGGCCGCTGGTTTCACGTCTCGTGTCCGTCTTGCGGGGTTACTCCCAACACAGAAGGTCCTATTTTAGACACCATATACGTTCGTGACTTGATCCATATTGGTAATTGTACCTAAAATCAGTATTTACTTTCGTAAGTTCAGGACACACTAGAGTAGTCGCATGTTCAGTACACACTCGCCACAGAAACCGAAGTTTCACAGGCATTTCAAATATGAATGAGACGTTTACTCGGATCCGAAAACCGTTCCATTGGGCACACCGAATTTTATTTGGATCCGAGTATGTACAAATTAACATGTTTTCATTATTTTGAGGTATATTGAGAGTTACCCTATATGTTGTATCTACAAAGGCATTTATTTATAAGCGTCACATGCATTTATTTCTAAGTATTTTGATCGAAAAACTGCGTTTAACTATTATGCCCAAATATTTAGCTACAAAGTAGTATAAATAGCATAACAATGTCTTTGGGTCTCAAAGATTTGTGATGTTTAATTATAGGTACTATGTGGTACTACCAGTAGCGCCATGAGAGATTTCTCTTTTCCTCATCTGATATTAAGCCATGCTGCAGTAGTTACTGTATTATCACTCTTTTTGATCGAAGTTAAATTCGATGATCGCAATTTTGGAATACATTTTAGACCTTGCAAATGGCATTACATTAATCACTGGAGTCAGCAATCAGAAACAGACGCTTCGTAAAAGAAGACATATATTTTCTTATTCTATCAAGGAATTGGGACAGATGGTCCTTCTGTTGCAACCAAGTCGTTTTCCCAGCGGAGTAACATATATAAATTCCGCTGCTTGCGTACAGCTAATATTTTAAAGTACAGTTTCTCAAACTTTTTGGAATTTATATTGAAAATTCGTTCATGACAGATCTTGATAGTGATTTCTGTTTATAAACGACTACGAAAATATTCTTTCACATGAAAGAATACGATTAGGGCAAACATTACGATATGAAAAAAACAATAAGCAACGGGATTTAAAATTTTGGATACGTAGGGTATTTCAAAGTCTACTTTTGGGTCGGGTGCCTAAATGAAGAATCATGCTCACAGAATGCGATTACGACAAATAATAATAAGTCGGATAATATAATAATAAGCTTGTAGAATGTTATTCTAACGAGTAACGTCTACAGCGCCTGAGGATGCCTCGTGGAGAGGCGAAGCACGTGTCGCAGCGACGACCAGGCCAGTCGTGGCAGCGACGGTGGTGGGGGCATGCGGTTTCTATTCCAGATGGCGGACGACCGCAGCAGCCGAGGCAGAGACTACCGGAGCAGCCATGGCAGCGTCGGCATGGTGTATCTACTAACGGCAGTGGGTGGGTGCCGGCCGGTGCTAGGCCGCATGAACTAATTGGTGGCGGAAGCACACAAAGCAGGTTAGATCAAATTGCAAATAATAACAAAATGTCTAAAGATAAAAAAAACCTTAGATGTGTGATCATTCTTTAACATACTACATAAAAATGTCAGATTTTCGACAATTTTTTTTTTGTTTGCGTTTCTGCGTAATCTCAAAAACGGAAATACAATCTTAACCACACTATATTACAATACAAATGTTACTGTCTGTCTGCAGTCTGGTGACTAATTGTTACCACAATTTTCACGACTAACCTAAACTAATCATAATGAAATTTGATAAATAGGTAGCTACGGGCTAAATAAAGAAAAATAGTCTAGGGCCTACTACTGATGGAATCCAGGAACTAAAGCTAGTATCTAATAAGGCTAATAACGGTATTACGAGTACATACATGAATCAGAATCTTTATGCCGCGAGACCGACTTGCACTCGGTCGGTTAATATTGTAAATAAATACCTACGTTATAATACAATTTTGCTTATAGGCAGCCGCACCATCATTTTAGGAGACAATTTATGTTGGTAAGGTTTCATTAAAATTGTCTCCTAAAATGCTTTAGATACTTATTTACTTTACTGTGCCCAGTTTGGGAAACTACTGAACTTACATAAAACTGAAAAAGCAGACGTGGCATTGTAAAATTAACGCGCACAATATGTATAAAACGAATTTGTAAAGAAATCTTATAATCACCCACGAGTATATATCATGGTGCAGCTGTGTGTCTTCTATAAATATCGTGGAATTAAATTTTAATCTTTCCGAAAATTCAGCTTACGGTACGTGCAAGCAACGGTAAGCAAGGACGTGGCTTGCGGTAATTTATACAATTCACACACCTGCGCGTATGGCGTGGCCCACCGATCTGGACGCAGCTGAGCTGCACCAATATGTATGACGCGGATATAACTTTAATGAATATCATAGGCCTTTTGGCAGAATAACGTGAGAGATATAAATGAATACACTCGTCTGTATGTAGTAACACATGTCACAAGAAAAATAATTGAAAAGGCAATAGTGGACAATTAGTTTGAAAGTCAGTGTCTCCACTGCTATGTAAAAATACAAGTAAGTAATTCATTTTCGATTGTTCAAAAGATCATTCAAACTCATCATTTGAATAGATACACATGAAGTTTGTAACTGATGCTATGACGATGTTCCTACTGAGCATAAATACGAGTATCTTACATCCTCAAAACGAATCAGACGGTACATTATTTATTATTTTGTTGTTTTTTTTACTATTATTTGACAATATATTTAATAACTAACTCGTCGAGCGACTGAGAAATGTTCGAGATGAAAATCCATTGTTAACGTATATTTTCTCTATATGTATTAGCAACATCTGAAAATAAAGAGGACTGTTGTCATAGGGTTTGTCTAATCATCATCTTTCGAGCTCTTATCTTACTTATTTCTCGTGGTATGTCCGATCTCCTCTAAATCGGAAATGAGCGGAAGAGATCTGTTCTTATTCATACATTGGGTAAAGCGGACTGTAATGTAAACACCTCTTCATACATTTTCGCATTGGTGGATCTGACCTGGTGCGCAAAATGCACTTCCCGTGGTAATGTGATTCTCGCAGTGAACAATGTACCAATTATCTAACAAATTAATATTGAAAAATTTTCACTGCGATTCCATATATTTTGAGTGAAAACTTCGTTATATTGGTTGAACTCGAATATGTTCGAGGCAATGTAAATACGCCTATAGGTCTAAATAACACATTATAATAATAACTACATTGTGAAGAACATATTTACTACATTGAAAGCCCGAGCCGAAACTTCTTCGAGATATTTCAGACAATGAATTGGCGTTTTATCTTTCCATCTACCTTGCATGAGAATGTCGTAGGCTACGAAATGTCTTCCATGATTTTTTCCTTTAAAAGATTTGCAGCGTCTTTAATGTCAGGTGATCTTAAAGCCACATGACGTAACTGGTCACTAAACTACTATGAAAGAATCGTTTTAACGCTCTACTGTCGGGAAAGAGAAGATGGCGCCTTATTACCACGTGGCGCGTGATTTTTTATAACTTTTTCTAAACATTTTCCTTATTTCTAATCAACAACCAATTGCACTAGTGTTAAACTGCACACACGTGTATATGGATCACATTCACGATGACTTTGGCAACGTTGTGTTGTTCACCCAGTCTACTGCTGACATCTTTGTTGACAGTTCATTGAATAAGAAAACTACGCAAAAGGGGAAAATATGTTCCTTCAAGTATTAAATGGCCTTGCTTAAACCTACGTAGAACCTGTGTATTGTGGTAATAATCAAGATGAATGTAGTGATAGCTCCTTGCAGTAGGTACTATATACAGTTACTATAATATACTTACTGTGTTTCGCTGTGTTTGACACCAGCTGTACGCTGTAGCTGTATTTTTGATTACTATTGATTTATTGCGCCATTACTAGATAAAATATAGCTCTCGTTGCACAAACGAGTGCCCACCTGAATGATAAAATACGGCAACAATACAACCTGCATCTAATAAATCAATGAAGGGATATCGCACTTTTAAAATTATACATCGGCTTACGTATAATCTTATTACTTTAAACGTGCAATGTATGTATATCTATAAATATATTTCGTGAATACATATCAAAAACGACTCTAATGACTTCAATCAAATTTTGTATTTAAATAAGGTTTTGCTTGTTAAGTTCATCTACATAGATAAACTCACACGTGTCGCGCCGCGAGCAGCAGCATGCTAACTGCTGTCAGCATATGTTGCTGCTCTGGAATCGTAGCAGGATGAAGTTTGTACATTGACTACTTTTGTTTGACGCAGCTGATAAATAGAAAAACAAGAAAAACATATTTTTAAAATTGGTATTTCTCTCTGTTTTTCGTTGTACAACGTATCATGCAAATACTTGTAAAGCTTGTATTCGGGGTCAGCATTTGAACTACTTTTTAAACTGGAAATATTGAGGATTTTCTGTGCGTAGCATAATGTAGTTGCCAGTCGCAATATGCAAATTTAGAAGGAGGCTTATAATTTTTTTTCTATTATTTTACCTTTTTCGCAAGTATATATTTACTATCTGTTTTACGCACCTTTAAAATATACCTACATGACAATATATAATTATTGTATGTAGTAGTACGTGTAGCACACATATGGCATGGGTAATCTAAGTTAGTAATTAAGTTAATGTATTTGTTATTGAAGAGTAAGAAAAGTTTAGGATTTTAGCGAGTGGAATAAACTAGAATTAGACTAAAAATTATCTATAAAAACGGCAAAAAAATCACGTTTGTTGTATGGGAGCGCCCCTTAAATATTTGTTTTATTTTAATTTAATTATTTATTTTTAAAGTGGATTTATAACTAAATATTCTGTGAATATTTCAAGCGTCTACCTGTTGCCGTTATCAATATCGAGCAAAAACAAGCAAAAATGTCACGTTTGTTGTATGGGAGCCCCCTTAAATATTTATGTTATTCTATTTTTTAGTATTTGTAGCGGCAACGGAAATACATCATCTGTGAAAATTTCAACTGTCTAACTATCACGGTTCGTGAGATACAGCCTGGTGACAAACGGACGGACGGACATCGGAGTCTCAGTAATAGGGTTCCGTTTTCACGCTTTGGGTACGGAACCCTAAAAAGAAGTTTAGTTTATGTGTCCTCATCATTTCTAGTCAATAATTATGACAAATAATGATTTCTACTACGGACTAATGCTACTCATGGAAAGGGGAGTGCAGTAGGAGGCGTGTTACATCATTTACATAGGTAAATATAACCAAATAAATAATTCTTACGATAACAACTCCCTATCCTAATGAAGTGTCACGTCTTCTCAACAGGAAAGTAATGAAAAGGATCTGAAAAATTAATGATTTCCACGAAACTGTATCGATCACCGGGGCCCCAACCGTGACGCGTTGTTTGGAAAATACCATCCATCAAATATTAATTTAATTCCTAAATCAGCATTTGCATGTAAATGTAGCGAGGAAGCGACGAAAGAAAAAATAAATTAGAGTCTAATGTATTATTTATGTGTCATGTTTATGTACGGTCGCACCTAATTGAACACACGGAGAGTTGAAAATTGAAGCGAATAGCTTACCGAAAGATGCACCGTCGTGAATTCGGTGCTACGTCAAAAATTTAAATTCTACGACGAAGCATGTTCGCAGTCCATTTTTTCATTAATAATCCTCACTTATTACGTAATCTAATAATAAATGCGTTAAACTACGTCAGTCAATCTAACATGGAGTGATTGTCGTCTCATGTTATCGTATATTCAAATTGAGACATTATGACATTGGAGTTAAGGCTCTGCGGATGTGACGCAGGGCGAAAACACGTGTTTCTTTAAGCAGGCAGATGCACGTGCAGTGGACGTCACCTCACTCAGCGCAACATCTGCTGTGAAGTTCACTGCACGCACATGTCCTCCGAACAAGATTTTTAATAAATATCCCTTTTTAAGTTCTTATTTGAGAACGAAACATAATATTCTCGTTTCCATTCAGCACAGTAATCCTACCACATAGTAGGATATGCATTATTACTGTGCTAGATATTATAAATGAGAAAAAATGTGCCGATGTTTGGATTTGGTTTGGCTTTTTTACCCGTTTTGGATAAAATATATATTTTCTTTACTAACACATTAATTAAAGCTATTTTATTCTTTTATTTTGGAGATGTTTAGTGTTAGTAGCTGTTTAACCATTCATAGCCTAAAAACTACTCTTATGTATTTTACTTGCAATTGATATAAACAATGTTTACCTGAAATACTACTCGTAGCTAAAGACTGACAGTAGATATATTGCGGCCAAATTCGTAATGATCTCTATTTTACCACGCTATAAATAAAATCCAAAAGTCAATCGATAATCGCTTTCGATACCTGAACAGCAACATTAATTAATTATACTTCGCTACGATCAGATTGCACTTCCGTGAAGATAATTAATTAGCACTTCATAGGCTTCCAAATTATACCATCCTTGATGTTAATAAAGCTTTATGTCATTTTACAAAGAGGAGTCTGTAGTATACGTAAAGCAATGTAAAGTATATAGTATAAATGTTTCGTTTAATTGCATAGATACTATAAATTATATCTTGTGACAGCATCACAGGCCTAAGTTTTATACTCTACGTTTTACCACAATATCATCATTGTTAACTTTACAACATTGGCCATGGCCATGCAGTGTATACCCACCCTCCTGGTTAGATTCTCTTACTAAAACTGACTTTTACTTTTACTTTGATCTATTATGTAATAATACAAGGGGTATTCTTCGCCATCTTACTTCCGCATTTTCCTTCATGTAACGCCAGTCGAAAACAACAGACAATCAAAAATACTATTTTTAAAAGAAGAAGAAACGTGTTGTTGTGTAGAACTAGCGACTTCTTGGCCTCTATACACCCAACACTTCGTAATTTTTTTGTTCAGATTTGTCCTTCTTTCCACAAAGATTAGGTAAGGGTTTGTTTCTCCCTACTTGTTGCAACGCATTGTCATGCACATCAACATTGATCTACAGCATTTTTCAAAGGAAATTTTAAAGGAAATATTTTTTATTATTTTTCTAACAGCATCACTATTCAAACCTTTCACTGTTGTATGGATTATTAGTTAAGAATCCGTACAGCTGTTTTCTAATAATTCCCTACTCTATCGCGTAGACAAAGTCCGATTACAGCATTCGTCACCACAAAATGCGTAAATTTAATTACTAGTTGTCGTACGAGCACCACAGTAAGAGCCCACAATTAATTCGAAGACCTTGAGTTGTATTTGCATCTATTTCAATACTACAACTCAAAAACCTCGAAACAGAATTGTATTTCTATTTTTTCGTTTATTATCTGTGCCGTTTGTTTCTTCTCGGCGATTTCACGCGATTTTATTTGTATAGGATTCGGATGACACTCTCTGGCTCTCCAATTAACTGTATATGTAAAAATTACGCCAATCGGTTGTGCCTTTACAATGTGAAGAAACAGAAACAAATAAACACCCTTCAGAATTTACAATATTAGTTAAACATATTCATATCACAAGCTCCTTTCACCGCTGCTTTCACGCCTCAGCTGTTTACCTTGGAGTTGATTTTCCACAACGACGTGACACATGAGACGATATGAATTATTCTCGTGTCTTGGATTTTTGATTAGAAAAATAACTATTGCGTATTGTAAATATCACCTCTCACTTTACATTTTTTAAATAAGATTTATACCTTCTAAGATGGTATTTCAAATTTTAGATAATTCTCTTTGCATTAGGTATTTGAGTGAAACAAATTGACTAAACGTAAAGAACTTTAATGTAATAACTATACCTAGTTCGTGTGACACGACTTACAGGCCTATTGTCCTATGTTGACCTAATATATTTAGAACTTCATTCAAAGTAGGTACTTCCATGTAGATGTTGTCAATGTACAACATGTTATTATGTAACATGTACCTAGTAGTACATAATAATTCAATGGTGTTGTACTGTACGTGAAAAGGAGTCAAGACTTTTTCTTTGACTGACATGTAGAATTTTATTGAAATAAAATAAAATATTCCTTTTTATCTTCTAAAACAAATGGCAGGCTGTCAAAGTTGTCAGTTTTAGACCATTACTCATATTTCGCTACGAGGTCTATCTCAAGAACTAAACATTTTTTTTTGTTCTACGTCAATAGCCACCTGATGTAAAACGGGTACCGTAGCCTATTAACGCTTGCGATATATTAAGTATCACTCGCGCGATGCCTCCTCTGCTGCTTACGCAGCAACTCCTTGCGAGCTTACTGGTGACCTCACTCATACGCAGGAACACAACAACCCTCAGGGAGTTGTTATTTGGCTGCGGTTTTCTGTGAGGTGGAGGTACTTCCCCAGACGGGCTGCTTTGATGCGCCCTACCTCTCTTAAAACATCGATACCAAGATAAACAGACATGTTCATGAACACAAATGTTTGCCTTGTGTGGGAATCGAACCTACGAGCGTAGGTGTCAAAGTCGCGTCATTCACGACTAAGCCGCCGAGCTCGTCAAAAAACTAGTTTGAAGTCTGTTATTTCTGTATATTATTATCAAACAAGCATTATGGAACCCTAATAAACTCTCGTACTCGATCGGTTTTACTCTTAATAATACGTTGTTATACTATTTATGAAATTCTATGTTATTCTAGCTACAAATGCAGGCGTTCATTTAAACGCCTGGGCCGAAAGAGCTGCGGGCGAAATCCGCTCAAACCAGCCGTTAAATTTTTAATTTGCTTACGGTGAGGTGGCTTGTGAAGCTATATAATTTACTGAGTGCAGCTTTTAATCACTGCTATACGCGAGCTCCTTAATTATCCCGTATTTACATAGGCACAGACCGCGCGGTTAATACAGGAGAATTTACACCTGACGTTTAGGTTTTATATTCAGCTTACATACATATTCCAATAGCTTGTGTTACAAACTTATTTATTTGCGCCCTTATTGCGATGATCATGTCTATTGTAGTTTTATTATTTCATTATCAATAATGTATATCCTTATATCAAAACATGGCTAACTCGGGTCTAGGAATGCAAATTTTTTCGGAGGTTGCAGACAATGTCTAATAATTGTAACTAATGAAGAAATAAAATTGCGGCACTCAGAAAGAAAACTCACATTACATAGATTTCTAATCCGTGTCTTTTATCTCATTTTTTCTGAAAAATTACATGATTTGTGATGGAAGCCATACTTTCCATACTAAGGAATATGCGTCTTCCTGTCTCTATTGCTTTCCTTGATTAAGAATAAATGATTACTTTCACGGTATCCATTACAACTTAGGAGTTTGTTAATAAATCTGCGTTCTTGGATAAAATGTATTTGTAAAATTTGTACAGTCAAATATTTTACTTCCAAATAAAGTAGGAGGGCAGAAACGGAGCTAAACGGCCACAATTTACGAACGAATCTTTTAAGAAAAATGAATTTATTCATGGCAATATAAAGTTGGGACAAGTCAGGGCGGAAGTTTATCGCGGGGATGTGATATCTAACCCAGAAGTTTGTATGAAATAGAACATTTCTATGGACGTGCCTGATTTGCGTGCGCTTTGTTGTTGTGTGTGTGATACTTATTCAATGATCAACTTTAGTTTTGACATGGAGAAAACGCCGTACATGTTGTACCTACTGACATAATAAAACAGTGAACTCCTGAATTCATACGCTATTATTATTTTATAAGCATGTGGGGAACAAAACATCAAATAGATTTGGGAAAGTAGGTTTATTGAATAGATTCTGGTTGTCTGTTAAAACGCGTGTCGCGGATAATTAGCTGCCCCGTTTTCAATTGGACTTTTTTAAATATATAAATAACCAGTAATGATTTGCATACATGTGGGAGTTATTTCGATCCCTACTACTACTACTTTTGACTACCATTGAGTTATTTATTATGTACTAGATACCCTACACTCTCTCTAACTCCACTGGAACAGTCTGCCTCCTTCGTACCACGCAATTTAAGTCACATTAATTTTCTAGTGACAAATTTATCATAAGCAACAGCCAAATACCTTACAGGATGTATGCCTGTTACAAATTTTTGCATTCTTTTCATGAACATAATTTAGAAGGAATTTTTAATTCGATATAGTGCAGCACCGACGTGGTGAAGGCACATCTTGCGTTACCTACCCCAATTTTTTCACATAAATCTTTTAAGCAAGCCAGGTAAAATTGTTAGAAGGCAAGAATGAGGGAGTAACAATCGAAACTCGTGTATTGTATACTTTCTTTGTCGTCTCACAAACGTGTCATGTGTCTGTGCCATACATCGGTGTAAAAAATACTGCTCTCCGGTTATAAATAGAGACCATTATGTCTACAGGTGTACACAAAGAGTGACAGTTAATAGCGAACCCTATTGTATCCCCCACCCCTACCGTGATTGCACAAAGGTATCTCCGAATGTGTCCAATGCCCATAAGATTTTGACGACAATTTATAGATCTTACAGTTTGCAACATTTTACTGGAATAATTTTAACAGAAAAACATTTTTAACAGACGAACAGACGACAGAAAACCAACATTAACAAATTATTCTTAAATATCTTCAATACCTACAGATATCGCTCAGTTTAGTCAGTTTCAATTTTTTTATATAAATAATAATATAGAATGTTAGGTGTATATGTTAGTTATATGTGTTAGTTATATATATATTCCTTATTATTATTTATATATATATATATATACTTGCTTAACTAACGAATGGCCAGAACGATCATCCTAGCGCCCAGACTGTCGAGATTTTCCTCCTGCTCTGTTCACGTGCTGATTCTAAAGTATGATAAACATATTTTTCCCCCTATCTTCCTGATAGGGGTTCTATAGCTATTAGCACACTCGGGGCATTACTACCGTTTTACCGACCCTACTCTACAGAAGTCAAAACCTATTTTTTTTTTAATTACACTGTCTGTTGTGCATGCATTATACAAAACTGCGACACGGATTTCGATGAACTTTTACACTGTGATAGCTTATATCCCGGGCCAACATTCAAACTACTTTTCATCTCAGTATTTAGGATTCCTGAATAAAACTAGAAAGCCCACTGTACGCGCAACAGTGACAGCTGTCAGTATCATATTTGACAAGCGCGGTAGTGGAATGGCTAGCGATGGCTGCTTAAGCACCAAGGCTCGTGGGTCTCGATTTCCACTCAAGACAAATATTTATGTGCATGAACATGTCTGTATGTCTTGGTCTGGGTGTTTTCTACGTATTATAAGAAAGGTATTTACGTATGTTTATCAGTTGCCTTACCCATAGCACAAACTTTGCTTTGTTTGGGACTGATTGGCGATGTGTAATTTGTCCGACAATATTTATTTATTTATATAAAAACATTAAATTATTACGCACTTTAAGTATCATGCACATAATTACTTTCGTGTAAAAGTGCAACATTGTCCTATTCCTGTAATTCGTTTGTCATTATTAATTGTTGCATTTATATTTACAGTATAGGAGTTTATTTGATACCAAAGTATAGCAATACTTTGTCATAATTAGCACAACTTGTCAAATAGCCCATCTCAAAAGCAGTTTATCATAGTAAGCCCGGCAATTTTGACGTATTTTGTCCCGGATGGACGCCCGAATGAGGGTCTCTGCTGGTGATTATAAATTCTGGTATAAATGTAGGTACCCATTTAATGTTCGGAACTGAGAACTGGGCCTGAGTGGAATATGAAATTTTGCTATAAAAAGACAGGATCAGGTGGGATTGGCCTGCCAGCGAGTGCATTAATTGACATAGTAATTTGCCATTCAAAATCTGCAAACGGTAAACGAGAGATTTGCATTGTGTTCTCCACGTCCGGACAATCATAGTTGCATATTTATGTGGCACGCAACAACGCAGGACTTGTGTTGTGGGCTTTGAGGATCTCCGGTAGAGTACACATGTGAAGCTTTGAGCATTTCCAGTAGGTACATATGTGAGCTCGCCGGGTCGATTGTTATCTATGAATGCGATATAGAATCACGGTATAGTACATAACAATTAATCATCCTAAATAGTTCAAGCGTCTTCTGCAAATTTTATATCCCCATTTTTAGAGGTTCTTAGTGCCGGATTGTTACCATATAAATTTGATAAAATTACTACTTTACTAAAATCAGTTTTAAGGATAAACTTTTAGTATGAAGTTGGTAGCGTCCCATATAACTTTAATAAAGTTACGATTTCATTTAGTCGTGAAGATGATTTTCCTGGTTTATAAACCTTTGTAATTACATTTTTGCTATCTAGCAATCGCTAATGGTGTGACCTACACATTTAGCGATTGCTTGATAGTAAAGTAATCACCTTTAAATTTGACATTTTTTTAGGCGTTGACATCCGGTTGCTATCTGTCACCACCTTAATGTCACTCTTTAATATGCTCATGTTATTGAAAGGACTTTCTTGCATCCCTCTACGCCTAGCTAGACTGAAAATGCGTTCACGCTAGGACATATTTTGCGATAGCTATTGTTCGACGTTTTGCAACTTTTAGGGTAGGTACATTACGTATTTTTAAAGTATTTATCACAGAGTTTTGCGTGACAAAGTGTCACAAATACATTTGTATAAATGTATTTGTGACAAATTTGTCATACAAAACATTTGTGATAAATAATTTAAATATACTTAAAGTACCCAAAAGCTTATCCTAACTTGCTCCTAATTTTAATCAGTAATGACAATGAACTAAACTATGTTTTTGGTATATTTTTTTTTATTGAAAATGAAAAATGTTACTAAAATATACTACAATGTAGACATTGTTTGTTAGATGCAAATATTATAAATACTTATATTAGGTGATTCTGGTC
The DNA here is from genome assembly GCA_947507595.1 of Pyralis farinalis. Taxonomy (NCBI): domain Eukaryota; kingdom Metazoa; phylum Arthropoda; class Insecta; order Lepidoptera; family Pyralidae; genus Pyralis; species Pyralis farinalis. Next base: position 35,816,150 of record OX382259.1, read on the forward strand.
TTTAATAATAACAAGTATGTAGCATATTACATTAGGTCAGAATAATATATTATTTAATTATTTTAATATAAAGTAATTTAATTTACATTACCATAAAGTATATTATATCGTGGGTGTGGTGGACGGTAGTGTTCAAGCACACAACATATTTAATAAATGTAACATATTCTAAGCCTTGAACTCTATTTTGCTATAACAAAGGCAGTTAAGATTACTAGCATGTGTGTGTAGTGTGTTGTACCTATAAGTGAGTAAGAAAGTAAATTTGTGTTATTTTACGAGTATGTGTGTACTGTTAAAAAAGGTAAATTGTGTGATTTTATCATCAAATTATTTTTCAATCACATAACAAGAGTACTTTATTTCCCGCTAGTCAATGGCTACATGGGTTGCCTACTCATTTTTATCATAGAGCGACTCTACATGAGAACAAAAGCCGGTAGAGCCGGTAAAACCGCACACAATTTATTTCAAAGTGTTAAACGTTGATAAATAGTAGTTGATGCTTTTCGCAGCAGCAGCTATTAATCTTAACTCCAACCGGTAACAACTTCCTTACCTCAATGAACCGTAACCCAAATATGTATATTCAACGAAATTGATATCCACACAGAAATTATTTCATGTAGATAAGTATAAATCGATACGTATCGCCGTGTCCACATGGGTAAACATGTCGATATGTTTACACAAGTTAAAATACGTCGAGACCACGTTGAGATGTTTGTATTGGAATCCATATCGATAGCTATCACAAAGTATCATTGTAGAATGATAATCTTACATGTGAAAAGATGTACGAAAACTAGGTGTGACATATTTGAAACCATTGTTATGGTATGACATCGGAAATACGTTGCAGTGACAGCTTAGTGGACAAAACCAAAACCGGCCTATTGATTGGTCGCGGTTCGAATACTGACATATACCACTAAATTCGAAGTCAATTCCAAAACTTCCTACTCCTACAAATTTCTTCTGATTAAATTCGTTGTGAGTTCCAAGGCAGCTGTAGTTTAACCCCCGGGACGGCAATGGACTTCACTGTTCATTGCCTTTTTTGTGGTCGCCGCTGTTAATTCTGGCTACACAGGAGACACAGTGGTGGGTATGAGTGGTGGGCCTGTCCCGTATACCACTAAATTCGTGTTTTCGGATTTATGTACATATTCGTAATTATCACTTGCTCTGTGGTGAAGGAAAACATCGTGGGTAAACCCACATGTCCAAGAAATTATATTTTGAAAGGCGTGTGAGGTTACGTAACAAAGGTCTGATTTAACCTCTGGGTTGTGGAGATCTGACGGCTGTCGTTCCATGTAAAATTTCAATCCTAAAGGATTAGGAAACGGGATAACGCTTAGTAGAAAAAGAAGAAGAACATAAAAAAAAATATAAATTCAAAAATAATACCTATTGCAAACCTTCTGTAGCCAACTTTACCCGTTATTTAAATTTTACTTTGTGTTCTCCATAGATCAATTTGCAATTTTATTAAAGAAATATAACAATTTAACCTCGGGTAATAATGACACTCTCGCACAAACCAGAGACAAAAGAAAAAGTCACGTACAGAAACGCTAAAATCATGATGTAGCCATTGAACTTGAAATTTTTTTTTTATAAAATGTCGAGAGGCATGCAAGCATACGGCCCACCTGATGAAAAGCGATTATCGTAGCCTATGAATGCTTGCAATACATTAAATACTCTTGATGATAGCACAGCAACTCCTTAGGAACTTTCTGGTAACCTAACTCACTAGCAGGAACACAACAACCCTCTAGGGAGTTGTTTCTGAGCTGCGGTTTTCTGTGAGTTGGAGGTACTTCCCAGACACCCGACTTCTCTTAAAAACATCCAGAAAAAATAAACAGACATGTACACAAATGTTTATCCTGTATGGGAATCAAACCCACGATTGGATGCCTTGGTGTCAAAGTAGCATTACTAAGCACTCCGCAACCGAGCTTGTCAAGTCGTAATGAACAATTTGTAATTTACTAACATACATACATAAATATACAAAGCTGAACCTGGTAACTTTATGAAATCAAGTCGTAATTTGACAGCCTGTCTGATGTGCCCGCGGTCAAACGGCCGGTTAATAACTTAAAATAAAAATAAATTATCGTATGTCAACACATTGTGAATATCATATTTAAAAAATATAACGTATGAGGTGCAAAGAGGTGAGAGAAAACGGTCCTCATTCAAAACAGACCTGCTCCCTCACCAGTGTCTAGTATTTAGGGCACAGGTAATCCAAATAACAGATGGAATAGCTATCTCGCTTCCTTTATGAGTGTTCGTTAATGTTGCTCATAAAGCAACTCCGTTTCAGTTGATTGAAACTTTGTGTAGTGTAACTATAGTGTTCGTATTAATGACATCCAGTTGAAGGAACGGAACGGATATTTGATATCGAAATAATTGTAGCTAGTATCTGCTCTTTATTTAAATATTCACGAAACAGAGCCGTAAAATGGAAGAAACATGAATAAACTAACCATATTTCACTGTTTTTATTTTTAGTGTTTCGTGCCAATATTGGCAAAATGGAATACTAACACAATGTAGAGTAGCAAATACTATTTATATATAAAATAAACACATAAACTACATCTTAGTTCATGAATCGAATTTTATTTGCGCGGGTTTTCCTGATCAGTCTTTTTTGAAGACGATAAAGCTTACGTAATTTAGACGGTTATCTTCCTAATCAATTTATATAACTCTAGAAAGTCGTGTTTTTTTAAGGAATTGCTGTCTACCTTAAAATTAAAGTAAATAAAAAAATAAAAATCATTTATAGTAGGTTATTATTATAAATTATTTAATTGATTGGAGAATCTCCCGTAGAGGACATTAATGTTTTAGCTGGAAACTGTAATAGTATGGTATTATTACCGAAACTTCTATATTTCAAAAGCGTTAATTTTGTGAAACGATTTCAGGAAGCTTGCACGATTTTAAATTAAAAAAAAAAAAAAAAAAAAAATTTTAAAAAGAAATTTTAAAAAAAAGATTTTAAATTGTCTTTTTAATTATACCAATTTCACTTAATTGAGTAATAAATACCTAAATAAAAATGACGCTCCAATAATGCTAAAGGCTGCTACTACAGCAATGTATCTCGTTCACAGCGCGATGGTTTTTACCTCTGGTGTTTAAATATATACTTATGTTGTGTTACGAATGTTATATTTCAAGTATGTAAAAATCCTTTTCGTTTTGTTCGTTAAGTTTGCAATGGATGAGACGTGAACAGTGCTCATCCGGCTGACTTACGACTAATTTCTCATATGTCCGTCATTATTCAAACCATTATTATTATTCGTGCCAAGGTAGACGTTTATATTAAATATTGGAGGTCAAGTCTTCATAGCTTATAATTATTAAGAAACAAAAGCTTGAAACGGAAATTCTTGACATTATTTCATATCGTGACGCACTGTGAAGATACTAAATAATTTGTTTCAGCAAACCAAAAATGTAAACTTACCCATAAATAGCGGCAGCGCCGGCTATAGCACCGCCACACTGCGCCGCGACGTAAAGTGCGGTGCGCAGCGGCGACACGCGACGTCGCACGCACAATGCGACAGACACCGCAGGGTTGACGTGGGCGCCTGCAACAAGAACTCAACAGTCAAAAAATCATCGTAGCAGTCGTATAATCACCGTAACCCGATCAAATATGAATGGTAACAATTGCACTACACAAAACATCATTAGTCTAATGACATAAGAACCAAAATTTCACTTGTTTACTTGTAATGAACAAGATTGAGCGTAATATACTTTCTTGTTCATGCTTTACTCTTTAACTCTTTTAAATACGTTATAATTATTATCGTTATCTCATACTTTCATAGCCTGTAAGTAAACCCTGCTAGATGTAAGCTTTCCTTATCTATACTATATGCAATCATACGCTTTCCACGTCTAATCGCCTTCCCCGTTCGTTTGAGGTAATCGGTCCATCTAAAAGGGAGAACGCAAAGACCACATCTTCCATTCGTGCATGATTAGAAAAATCAAGAGTTACCAATTTTTACCGTATGTTTAAAATAAATAAATTTAAATTGAATACAATAATTTAAGCCATAGAATCCTTTGCGAAGCAAATGCCGTTAAATATATATATATATATATTAGTTATATAGCACCTTCGGTATAACAACAACAAAATATAAAAGAGAACTAAATATTTTTAATTAATTTACATATTACACATTCGAGAAAAAATTATTAAATTGCATTGTTTATTCCACACAAAGGAAACTAATTTTAGAGTAGTGTTAACAGAGCAAACGATATTGAATTCAAAAAAAAAGCTTAAAATGGCTCTCCTGCAAAAATACCAAAATTACATTGTGCCATTATTCTACCGAATGTGCGAATAATATATAGAATTATAAAAGTGTGAATATCAAAAATTCAAGTGCTGCTGTTTTCGGAATAGAAAATTAACCGTTCTGAATTTCCTTAGAGAAATAAATACCCATGGGTGCAGCTCCATATTTGTATGTAATTTGATCCTAACACAGTGTTTATTGTTTATGGAGTAAATAAACAAATCCGCCTATCGCTGTAGACCAGTCGAATACCAGAGCGCAAGTCTCTACACCGTAAGTCTAAGCGGGAAGGCGGCACTTGTTAAAGAAATCTTTAAGCATTGACATAGTTTGATGGATAGGATAGGGCTCAGTAGATGTATCCTAAATGTTGACAACCCAGCCCGGGTTATAAACCCATTCTCTAATGATTTTTATAGCCCTCAAACTATTTGTCACAACAACGACGCGAGAAATGGAAATAATCCTTAGCACAAAAGTCTAACATTCGAGCGGTCTAAATCAGACCGTGATACATTTATATCTCATTGTATTGAAAAAGCAAAGCGTATACAAAGAACCGTAGCTTTTTGTCGCGATAGCTACTGGCGCATTGCTATGTTAGTGTGCAGTGTATAGGTAAATAGGAAAGTAAAACCAATGCTCATACATTGTATATACATAATTACAAATAGATATCATTTGCAATAGATAATTTAATCTTATTTCGGACCATACCAAAATAAAAAGAATTACGTTCTCAAGGCAACCTCATCAGACTGTACTCATCCCACAACAGAGGAACAAGTCTTTCTTCACCCAAAGTAGTTTAGAGCATGCTCCGAAACAATTCAAGTTTTAAAGCCTATTGACTTAGTTAACCACTGTCATCTATTGACAACAACCAGGTTTGATGGCTTAATGTACCCTCCGACGGATAAGCTTGAAATAGATAAATCCATCCATACACAGGCTGCAGTCGGTGTTGCGTAAACTACGTATTTATTTAGAATTACACGCGCAAAGACTTCGATCGAGCTTCTCGAAAGCTCGAGTTGAATTCAAGACATGTAAGATAAATTACTAGTACATAATGTCGATACTGAGTAACGTGCAAGTTACAGGCGCTAGTTTTGAAGCATAAATTAGCACCCCAGGCCCTCCGCCACAGTTGTCCCGGCAATAAATGACCCGGGTAGAAATCCGGACCCTAGTTAAGCTCATAAATTCCCTTCCGGTTAACGAGAATGGAATGTATGTTAACGTCGGAAATGGAATGGTAGCGTTAAGTCGATCTATTTTCCGATAAGAAGTCAAGTGTTTAAATTTAGAGAAACGTAATGTATGAACATGTATGAACTGGCCACACACATAAGAAAACGTTTGAGTTTTAATTTTACCGAGGATGTTACCGTCTACGCTATGCTGGTGCTTATCCGATTGCTATAACAAGCATACTAAATAAAAGATCATCATCAAGAAACTATGCTGCTTACAACAAATATGATTCAATTCATCGCCTTATCTATTTCTATCTTTTTTGCTTTAATGTGTTTTAGATTAAATTTACTTAAGCACCTGTTGATTATCACTATCGCAGCAGCAGGTAAAAGTATCGAAAACACCACAAAGAACAGAATACAATAACAGAATAAAAATTCAAACAGAACAAACAACAATTCAAACAAAACACAGACACGTAACTTATTTAGAAATTCAGACATTGAAACTCGAAACAACTCTGAAGGAGCAGAATATGTAGGTGTCATACTCGTGACTGTCAAGATAACCCTTTCTTGGAACAATGAAGAAATAAAATGTTATTCTAGACCTCTCTTTTACGATACTAATCTCGACTAATATTGCTATACACAGGCTATTTTTTCGCGTGAATACGTCAAACATAGTCGTACGCAATTCAGAAAACTGATGATAACAAAATCTGGGGTAGAGTTTAGAGTAGCAAGTAGCACCTTTGGTAAAACGAGGGCGCAATTGTGCCCTTCCGTCATTATTAAAGTGTATTTTGTTATTTCATAAAAGGAACCTAATATAAGAGCAATTTTATCAGGTCAGGACGATGTTGTATGGGGAAAATAACTTAAAATGGCTCTCTTACAAAATTACAAAAGTTGCAATTGTGCCTTTGTGCTTGTGTTGAAGGTGTGATATCTTTTGTTTATATCCAAAATTTAATTACAACACTTGATAGCTAAACAATCAAATAATTCGATACATTGAGCGAGGACTGTGATGCATCGCACCCGGCGGGGGGAAAGCGCTGCCATTTTGAGGTTATTTCGCTGCATCGTATAATTTCCTTTAAACTTAATTCCGTTTAGGTACCTGTTACAATGACTTATTCACGTAAAACTTACTGCCGAGTACACAACACAGCCACACCCCGTTTTTTAATATGAAATACGTAGCATAGGGAGACAGTGATTAGGTAGGCGTTCGGAATAGCAAATTTCGATGGGTGCTGGTTTTGAATTCGGCCTACTACGAGGGCCGCGTGACAGGAATAGCACAACAAATAACAAAGTAGTTCCTACGTCGTGGGTACGGGGGGCGGTAGCCATAATTCGGGTAAAGTGTCGATAAACTGTCGAGGTATTATCGATATAATATAGATATTTTATGACATTCCCGTGTATTGTAAGATGTATATAGTAATAAGTATAGACGTATAGTAATGATTTGACGTTAATATTGTGAGATCGAGTGATTCAAATGATTTGTAATATTCGATGTGCTTATCTGTAGGAGTCGCATACATCAGTTCCAAGGTTCCCCACCTTGTACAACTGAGGCTCAATTACACTGTTTCTCTTTATATCGCTAAGGTGGCAAACAACAATAACAAGCGTACGATCATCATCACTTCAGCCCGTATTGGTCCACCGCTGAATGTAGGCATCCCCTCTAGGGAGCCATTCGCCCCGATCCTCTGCCACATGCATCCATTGTGCGATGTGTTCGATGGTAGCCCACTTGATGTAAAGCGGTTACCGTAACCTATGACCGCTTGCAATACATGAATTATCACTCGCGCGTTGCCACCCCTGCTGTGATAGCACAGCAACTGTCAACCGAAACACTACCTGTGCTCGTAGTCGTCAGTGACCTAAAGTGCAACATAAAGCATCAACGTATGTTCAGATGTGATTAATCTTCGGATTCATCCGCCTGAGTGCAGCCTAAAGTCGGTCCGGCATCTACGACTTCGTGTATGTTTGTTCTGCGTGTCATCTATTTGTATATTGTCTTCTCACACATGCCTTTGTGATGTAACATTGGCCTCCTTAGTTTTGACTTTTCTTTTGCGAAGCGTCTGGCGCTCTCTACTTTCTTCTTGTCCACTCCAAGCAATGCGGGTAAATAACACTCAACTCACAAGAAAGCCCGGGCAAGAGCCATAGCTCGAGGCCCGTTCGCACCCGTACCTGCGGGTGCACGACCCACGAAGGAGAACAACGTATGTGCTACATGCGCGTTGCCACTCCTATTGCTAACACAGTAGGGGTGGCAACGCGCCAGCTATACTTCCTATATTGCAAATGTTCATAGGCCATATTAACCATTTTAGATCGGGTGGGCCCACGAAAGAAATAACCTATGGAGAACCAATGAGACCGATTTTGTATAGTAACTCAATGCACCGCTACAGGTCGTCGGGTAAAGTAGAACGTCCAGCTCTTATTGGCTAGTTCACGGCTCAAACTCGCGGCTTATTGGTTAAAATATCCTCCGATTGGTCAGTAGGCTCGAATAACTGCGATATTTAACGCAGGGTGCCTTCATGCGCTTCCAAGTGGTTTATTGGTTTGTAGGTGGGCCGTATGTACCCTGAATATAATATGAAGGCTTCGTATTTTTTTATATCAATAAGCGTACGGCCTGCCTGATGGTAAACAGTTACCGTAGCCTATAAACATTTGCACCACTAGGGGTGTCAATCTTGCGTTGCCGACCCTAAAGTATAACTCACATCTGTCAGAACAAATTGTATTTTACTACATTTTACTCTTAAGTCCAATTTATATCTATCGCCAATTTTATCGCTGTCAATCAAGCAGCGACAGAAGGAAAATTAGAATTACAAATTTACTGCTTTCAATATCTGACGAAATGTAGCACGAACTTGCCGGCACTGACAAAGCGTTCAAATGTAATGTTGCAAGTGTTTTATGTATATACATTAAAGATATAAATCCTATTAATATTATAAATGCGAAAGTTTGTATGTATGGATGGATGTTTGTTGCTCTTTCACGCTTAAACGGCTGAACGGACTTGAATGAAATTTGGCACGTAGATAGATTATGATCTGGATTAACACATAGGCTACGTTATTTGACTCCACGCGTGCGGAGCCGCGGGCATCTAGTATTTTATAAATAAACAGCCAAAGCAACACGGCTCATAAATAGACAAAAAAAAAACGCTTTCATCCCATAAAAACCAAACGTCCGGAGAGATTAAATTGTGTGGATGACTTTTTTTTTAAAATTTCGGTTTATATTTCTTTGGCAAAGCTGTTCATATATATTATATATACTGTTATAAGGGTCTACCTACATCCTACACAAATCCATAAACCACTTGACGGTGTATGAAGGCCACCCTCACTCACTCACATAGTGTTTTAGCACCTAAATATCAGCGATACATAATCATCGGGTTAATACGGAAAAGAACTATGCACTATATAGCATATACATTGGGTCTCCATAGGTTATTTCATCCATGCTGATGAACAAAAGATACAAAGTGCGCATATAACTTTCTATTAAAACATAAAAGAACACTTGTAACCTACTGACAATTTTTTCCGTTAATCAGTATTTTTCTTCTAATGTTATTCCGTTTCTTAATCCATTAGTATTAACTGGGTCCTATGTCCAAAATTAAGGATTAATTTTGACATGGAACGACTGCCGCCAAGCCTACACAACCCAGAGGAGATATCCGATCTTTTAAGATCTGTTAAGATTTTCAATATGTGTGTGATAGTTAATATGTACCGAAATTAATAACTTAGAATAAAAAACTTATATTCGTAGACAAAAAAAGTCTAAACTAGTTTTTGATATAAGGTTTGAAATGTTTGTAAGTGGACAATTTTCGTTGGTTGTAATTTGTCGCGACATCAATCGTAGTAGATTGCACCGTGGCGCGGACACGAGGGCTGTTCGCCGACAAATTGGACCTTGTCAGGATTTCAGCTGAAATCTTAAACGATATTACAGCTGATGTAATCGAATTATATGTACAAGTCTATATTTATAATAATGATGGAGACATGTATACATCTACGTATATTCAGTTGATATATTTTCTCTGAGCAATGTGCAGGATGATAAGTCGTTCCAGTAACCTACGAAAGACAGGTTTATAAATATGTTACTATATTAATTACATATTTTTAAACATATTTAGCAGTTTTAACTCCCTACCGAGGTTTTCCCTATAGATTTCAGAATAAGGTTCTTCAAAAATGGCGTGAAAATATTTTTTACAGAATCGCGATCGCACAAGCGACAGCCTTGGTTTTACAAATGTCCATAAGCTACAGTATCCTTACCATCAGTCCCTATGTTTGTTTACCACCCTAGTGATATACCCGGAGCTAAGGTTTTATCAGAACATTTGGAATGGAAATAACGAACTAACTACCTACTATTAGATATCGGCTGCCTCCTCATCTCTACTATAAATTGGTCAACATGCGATTATATATATTTATTCTTATGCGATTATATTTATTTATTCTTATGTGATTATATATATTATATATATATTTCTCTTGCCTAACTAGACAATTGACCATCAAGATCAAACTGACTTGGTAATGGTTTAGTAATGGGTACTCCGAACGCTAGAAGTTTCGCAACAAAAACCGAACTTTCATAATACAAACTTTTAAAAATCGTGAACACTAACTTCTGCAACAAGTCAAATAACTTAAATATAGCACAGACACAGAAAACTGCAGCCAACTTTAAGTTATATAGTTCGTCTCGAATTTCGCCATCAACCTTCGAGTTTTTCGGCTCTAGATACGTACGTACAGACAAACAAAAAGAAAAGGTCGACACACCTTTAAAAAGCAATTAAAATGAACCGAGAGAACGTAAGCGAAACAAAGCAGCCGACTCGTTTAAACGCTAGTAGCATCGGTTTTGTTATTGATGTTATTGTTCAGTTACCTAAGAAATCTAGAGATTCCACAGAAATTTCTGTTTTCGTTTCATATATCTATAAAAGCAGCACCTGTACAGATAGGCCTGAAATCAAGCCGAATTATTATTCCTTTTTATCCCTTTTGTCGAAGAATTTTGTATTTAGTCGGAGTTAGGATAAGAAAAGGCTCCGTTATTTCGGTCACGTACGAGTAGATATAATACTTAACTAAATACTTAACTAGTGTACGAAAATTCGTGAAAAAAAGCTATGAATGTTAAAGAAGCGAGTGATGTATGTGAGGACCGAATCATATGGCGCTCGGTTCAGTCTGCCTACCCCGCAAGAGACTTTGCTTTGTTTTCAGTAGTATATATGGTATAAAATAAATCCATATAAACACTTGTGTAAAATATTCTAAAGCAAATCTGGAATGAGTCAATTTAAACTATGACGTTTTGAAGGTTTTTAACTAAATTGAATGCAAATAATAGCTAGCCTCGTATTATGAAACCATTGCACAAATAGTTCAAAGCTAAAATAGGGATGTCCAACCATTAGTGAAAATCAGGGCGGCGCGGACGGTCGATAGGCAGCGCGGCATATTCTAAATTTTATCACGGGTTATTCGGAAATAGAAACAAAATGGTGTAACAGCCTTATCAATTTCATATAAACAACGTAATCCAAATTCTTCTGAAAACTTTTATTATACCATTAAGTTACGTAATTTTTCCACGCAATGACATTTTCCCGCCCATTTTGTCCGACAAAATTACAATTTAAATAAATATCAATCATCTTGCCATTTGATATCAATATCTTGAACGTAAAAACTCATGCCAATTTTGCTCTTAAGTTGCTCAAGTAACTGCGTGTAATGGCAATTTAATTATCATCACTTCGGCTTTTAAAATACGTTTCGAGGCGAAAATTAGGCCTCAATTGTAATGAGTAGGTAGGCGTAGGCGAGTCTGAGAGCGTCGCATTCACTTCGTCACCCGCCATTGTTGTGCGGTAACGTATGATATAATTTAAAATGTCATTGTTCCCGCCAAAGAGGCATCGCCATTATGAACTTGTAAAGGGCAAGGGGAGAAAGGGTGAGATGCAACACGTGTTCTATTAGCTGAACGTCTATAATACGAGCATTATCATTTATGGAATACAATTATTATTATCACATTGAATTTTGACTTCATAATTACGTTTCCTTGTTCGTTTTGTTGTTTACTTTTGAACTACGAGTGAGTGTTGTTAACAGTAAGCTCCTGAGGAGTTGCTGTGTTAGCAACGCGCAAGCGATATTTCATCTATCACAAGAGGTCACGGTAAGAACTTTACTTCAGGCAGGTCATATGTTTGTTTACCTCCCGATATTGTATAAAAAGCACATAAAGTGGTATAGGTCAAGCTGCCTCGTCCTTCGATCAGAGGCATTAGATTACGGAAATTGTTTTCAGTTCGCCAACCTAACGGCATGCCTCTGTGCTATAGAGGCTCGGAGTGCCAGCCGTCTCAATGCCTAGCCGACTTCAAAAAGGGGAGGTTCTCAATTAGATGATGTTTTTGTATGGTGTTACGTCAATTGTGAAATTATGTTGAAAATCTAAACACTCGGCAGCGTGTCCAGCCAAGTTCAAAAACATCTTTATTCTTATTCTAACCTCCAATAGTCCTAATATATATTTAATAAAGTTTTACACATTCAATACAATTCAATTATAATTCCAAGCCAAGGAAACCAAACCAAATCCAACCAAATATGTCCAATATATAAAACAAACTATTCTCATTCCAAATATGCGCAACCCAAAATCAATAAACCAACATCTGTAATTAGGTAGGTACAGCTAAAAGCAGATCCCGTTTGACACTCGAAGTGCATTTGGAACTATTATTACTTACGACATGAGAACAGTACAAAGACCAAAACGTTAAGCCCGACGTGCACTTTACTGTACAAGCTTTAATGAGTTACAGATGTTCTATATACTTATTAGAAATTTAAAAAATCTTCGTAATCGCAGCGGTTTATAAAAAGCGGATAATTGCGAACATGTGCACGTTACGAGCTCGTAACTCATCCCAGCGGCTGGCGGCGGCGTAGTGCGACGAGTGGAGGGACGGGGGCGAGATGGAAATAAATTAGACAGGCCCATCGATGGAACGGCGAGGTTTAATTGCCGGCAGGCAACCCTAGGACCGCGCCTTCGGACACGCGCACCTTGCGTTCGGAAATGTTGAAAAAAACGCAGGTACTGCACGTGCATAATATTTTTTATCTTATGTTTTTTTTAGGTATATTCTTGTAGCAAAATGATATGTATTGATACGGACTATAATGTGTGTGAAAACACTTTTCGGGGTACAACTGAACTGTCTCTACATATAAATAGCGGAAAATATTATTTTCTAAATTTCTCTTGCAAAATATATTTACAATGTAACAAATACCACAATTATAACGTTATATTTATAATCTATAGGTACTAATATATCACGCGGAACTCTCTGGAACTACCAATCCAATTCTTGGGGACGGTTATGGGCTATTAAACATCAATTCGTAATAAGATACGAACCTTAGGAGCTGAGAAAAAAAAAGAAAGTAGCGGTCTCTGTCTCTGCGGGATACAGGGAAACGCGCGGAGGAAGCCGCCGGGTTAAACTAGTTGTTATAATAGTATCACCTTGTTTTAACTAATTACCTCGTCAGTTCTCATGTACCGAATATATTCGTACTTTAAGCAAACAAGTATACAATATTGATACCCATATGCGAAAACTGGAATAATGTAGAGATGACCTATACTGTAAGTATTCCAAGCAAAATCAAATAATATATACTACATGTTATGTAGAACATACCTACATCAAACTATAAGTCTTTACATCGTCATTACTCGCCTTAGTCTACCTGTACCTATTGTCTACAAAATTAGTAAAATCAATTATCATGAGCGTAGATGTACTTATACAAATCCCAAATAAATTAATAAAAGAGGTAAAAATGCACTTAAATAAAACCGTATAACAGTTCCGAAAAATATCGAAACGGTTCAATTAAATCATCGATCCAATAAAATTTAGTAACATTTTATGCACAATATTTATTTCCATATACAAAACCTGTGATGAAATTCACCAAAAGCATTGTGTCGTTGAAAGCCTAAAATATTTTTTATGAGCTCGTAAATATGGAAACGTCAATATCCTCCGTACAGATAATATGAAATAACGGCCTTTGGTTTGGTCCACAGGTACCCGACCCGACGACGCGACGGTTGGTTGTACAATGTTATTGTTACCTATCGCATTAGTTAATTGGATTGTGTAGAGGGCAAAAGACACGAGAAAGGCAGGATAAACTGAAGAAATTTATTCCAACAATGTTCTTAAACCAAACCGCTGTTTTTGTGGCCTCCCTTTGTTAACATAGAGATTTTTTGGACTCTTTTTGCAACGTCAATTGATTATATGTATAAGAATATTATTAAAGTAGACATACCGGAGATGTTAACGAAGCATAAAGTCAGCGTAGCGATGGCACAACCGGAAGCTAGAGCCGTCGCCAGCAGCACAGCTGAAGCGGAAGCCCCTACTCCAGCTCCGCTCGCCGCACCGCACACAATGAACACGTAAAGAAACGAAGCTGCACACTCGGCTACAACCGCCTTCCACAACGATAGAGTCCGCACTTCCAGTCTAGCAGGAACCCGTCCATGCAACCCGGCATCACCGTTGGTGTTCGCGTCTTTTCGCAAACTCTCCAATTTTTCAAACAATGTCACTATATGCTGTTCGATGTTATCCTCAGGAATCGTAAACGTTTGCTCACCCATTTTAAAAAAAAATAATAAACTTTTTAATTTAGTCTATGCTCATGTTTTTTATTTGAAAAGCTCGCGAACGTAATTCGGTACGTTCTGATATCGGTAGAAGGCCACCCACACGAAAATACGACCACGCTCGCAGTATGCTGACGAGCGAGTGGCGTGGCGAGTGAATGAACGGGAATACGGGACTGAATGGGCGGCGAGCGGGGGCGCCGCACATGTCCCCGGCCGGCACCGCCCGCTGCGGCACCCGCTCCGAGTCCCGACACTTGTTACACCCCGCGCTACCGGGACCTGCACTTTTAGCAAGGGTGTAATCAATTCACCTATTCGCCTGAATAGCTTCACCATACCGTTTAATTAGATAACCTTCCCTTTATTTAACACAGATTAAGTAGGTAAGTACCTACGTACCTTTTAGCGAAAACAGAAATGGCGATCAGCACTGATATAAATTTCACTTACTAAGACTCTTTAATTTGGCTTTTCTTTGGAATGTTGAGGATTCCGGCAAAAAATCCGTAATATAAAGTTGTTTAAATATTGATTTGGAGCATAATCTAAGTAACTTCATGTAAAATTTCAATAAATCCATTAAGTTACTTTTGTGTGATGCATGCACAATGGACATACTAATAGACAAAGGTTATAAAAATAACTGACTAGACTTCTGTGTCGATATCGAAGTCCAGTTGCATCACTATTTTAAAAATATATTTTAAGTACAATTCAATTATATGAATAGATAATGGCATAAATGATAAGAACTTGGAATTATCGGATCTATAGTTATAGTTAATTAAATCATCCGTACCTGAAGAGCTCTGGGACTTACAACGAAACCGTAGAAAATCATACTTTTATGTAAATACAACATAATATATATATAACCTACCTTACATAATATATATATACCAACCCTTTTTTTTTTTTTTTGACGTGGGGAAAAATGCGTTACGCACACCACCGGTGCCTGGGTGGCCTCCGGTGGTAGTGTGAGACTCCGCGTCGGCTGTCCGACGGTATACCCACTAAACGACCCCGCGAAATGCCATCGGCCGCGTTGGTGTGGTGCCCCGGATCTGTCAGCAACAGGGCACCACTGCGACTGGCCAGCCCCTCAAAAGGGGCCGGACTTCTTCTCTCTAGGGGCCGACCCGGCAAATTGGGACAGCCCCTCCGGCGGCGGGACCATTATGGGGCCAGGTTCCCATCCTGACCCCTAGTCCCACAGGTTAGGGAGGCGGCAGTAGGTGCGCGTAGCGCCTACGCCGCACTCCCGTCCGCCGTCTCCGGAGCGGGACAGCCAAGGGATCATCCTCCCTGTCCCGCTCCGCGGCCTCCTTCTGGGGCATGACCGTCTCACAGAAGGAGGCCATCGCCTGCCAGGCACTGTCACTCCCGAGCATGGAGCGGACCACGCTCGGGAGCGAGAGGTCCGCGCTTCCTAGCGCGGACACCAGATCATGGCGCTGCCGAGACCATCTGGGACACTGCTCCAACGTGTGTTGAGCAGTGTCCTCGGCCGCGCCACAATCGTGGCAGCCTGGCCGCTCCTCCCGCCTCGCGACCCGGTGCTACTATACCAACCCTAACTCATCCCACTGCAGGAATACATTTCTGCCTTCAACCGAAGGGTTTAGAACATACTCCACCACGCTGCTCAACTGCAGATTGGCGGTGGCCAATGTTTTCAAGACGCCCGAAAACCACTGACTTAGCTCAGCGACTGTCATCTATCGACAACAGCCGGGACCGACGGTATAACTTGTCTTAGCACGGAGAAGCAAAACGAGATAGATAAACCTATCTACAGACAGGCTGCAGTTGAAGTTATTTAACCTGTGTTTGCGCGCAACGACGCCATCAAGCTCTCAATGTGTAACCTGCAGAAAGTATTTTTTTTTTACACCCACATCATTCCCTAAGACAACCAGGTTTCTGAAAACGCAACTTTAAGCGGAACATAAATAATATTATTTGTGTGGCTACGGTAATATTTTAGATAGCTTTTAGTAATGTTTTTGTTACATTTGTTTCCCTGGGGTTGCTAGGGTTTTAAAATGCAACTTTAGGTGAATCGTAGTAACATTCACCTATATACAGCCAATTCTTTAAACCGCTGTTAGTGGTGCGTTTGATCTCCTTGTTTTATGTCACCCAGATAGTGTCAACGAATCGATTGCCCCTTCAGTCATCAAAATTGGATGTGTACTTTACATGCTGCGATGGAACACGCGTAAATACGAACATACATATAGGTATAGACTATTCAAATTTGAACCTGGTCTAAATACGACATAAATCTGACTCACGCCGAACCTAAACATGACTAAAGCCCAAATGTTGCTTTAGCCTAACAATGGATCGAATGATTTTTTTGACTGTTAGTTTTTAAGTAAACAAACTTTTGTGCGGCCAAATTACATCGTTTGTGTCATGGGTTTTTTATGCAACGTCTGAAGGCATACAAGCATACGGTCCAACTGATATAAAACGGTTACCGTAGCCTATGAATGCTTGTACATTAAGTATCACTCACGCCATGCCTCCTCTTCTGCTAACACAACAACTCTTTAGGGGCTTACTAGTAGTCTCACTCACACCCAGGAATACAACAACCCTCTGGGAAGTTGTTATTTAACTGCGGTTTTCTGTGAGGTGGAGGTATTTCCCCAGACAGGCTGCTTTGATGCACTCTACCTCTCTAAGATTAAACTAAACAATGTAAAACAGTTTATTTTAAAATACGTAGTAAAAACATTAAAAAAATCATTAATAATAAACATCTAGGTCAATTCAACAATTCATGCACATAAAATAGTCTGCGGGAATTGAACCCATGACAATTGATGCTCTAGTAGCCTTTCCTAGCTACTTAACCTCTGGGTTCAGTCAGCATTATAGTTATCATTCATTTACTGATATGAAATCGACGCAAACAGGTTTATGTTTATGCAATCATGTACCGCCGACCGCGGGCCCCAGCGCGGGGTCGGGAGTTAATATATAGGAAAGCCAAATTTATTTGTTCGAGAAAGTGCTCGGTATCGTTTGAACTCGGTCTTATAAGCCAAATCAGTCACTCAATTTTTTACAGCGCTCACACAGAAGTTTGGGAATAAACCTATAGGAATCGAGGTTAATATATTATAGGAAAGATGCCTCCTAAGACAACATCGGGTATTTGCTACTTTTCCTCAAATTGGATACCGTACTAAAACGAGACCGGGTTTAATAGAAAAAATGGGTTATAGAATAAATATATAGAAACATGAAATCATGAAATGTCCATCAGCGGAACACACTTTATCTAACATGAATTCTCGGTCTTATGAGCCATTATTAGTCGGTTATTGTGAAGAATCTGTACGGTTACTCTTGACAAACCCACCACCTCCCATGGTTCCACCGACCTCGCAGTCATTTGAGCCGAATCGCGGGAGATGCGCACGGCACATGCTGCTCTAAGGCTCTCTTCGTGCCGCGGGCAATTCTTCACTCTCTACAAATTATTTATTCTGCTCTGTTGTGTCTAGGTCCGCCTTCTCCCCATTCTGGGATAACGACATGCACGTTTACGCCTTCGTTGCCGTCTATAAGCATACTTGATCTAATTTTAGCGACCCAAGTTAGCCTTTTCAACCCGTTCTTCAGCACTTCTTCTCCCATGCCAAGCATGGGCGAACCTGCGGAAAGCCGCGAAGTTCGCCGCCGACGACACAAGATCGGTGTGGTACACCGGACCCAATTCTGGCCCGTGGCGCACAATCCCATCCATCATCACACAACGCAGATCATCATACCTGGTACAGGACCACAATATGTGGTCTCTGTCCTCCTCATTTTCCCCGCATTCACACATACTCGATACATGCCTACCCAGTTCATGCAGTCTCTTACGAAATATACCAGACCAGCCGCACAAGCGCATGATACGTAGTGTCCTTAGATCTATCATCATCCGGACATAGACCATGCAGTAACCCTTTCATAGCGCCATTACGTTGGCTGGAGGTTTAATCCTCCCGCACGCGACTCTGTAAGCCTGGCCCCAGGGGTCCCTTTTGCCAGACTCGGCCATTTGTTGAAAGAATTCAAGCTGGGTCCTCTCCATGGTCCTCCTATACTTCAGGTGCATCTCACGGAACTCCTCCGACCTGCCACCTTTCATCCTTCGGCGCTGCCAGTTGTTGCGGGCTCTTTGCTGCTGCTTACGCAGCTGCTCAAGCTCCGAGTTCCACCATTCATACCCCTTGATTTGCCTAGGCCGTTTACAACCCAGACATTCAGATGCCGTTCGCTCAATACATCTTGCAAAATCCTTACATACTCGTAGTTTGCCAGCGGGCTGGTTCACATTCAGGCCTCCCATTCTTACTTGGAGTAACGCCTCGAAACTGGGCCATTCGACCCCACGATCCCGAAACCTTGGCGGCTCCTCGTACCGCTGCAGGCGCTCAGGTCCGCCCACGCGATGGATCCTCGACACATCAAAGGTAATTATTATTATTATTATTTTCAGAGCTGCTAACATCGGGGTCAACTCTCCAACCCAGACGCTGATATCGCCGGCAGAAAGGGTCACGTCAATATTACTTACGCCGTTAGGGCCGGAGAAAGTGTGCGGTTGTCCTTCTGGGTTGTTGACCCTTAGACCCATGCTATTTATGAGTCCCTCAAGCTGTTGGCGTCTCTTCTCCAGTTCCCCTCCACGTCCCGTATAATGTCGGCGCTCGCTGTACCAAAGCGGTGAGTGCGTATTCACGTCGGCCCCGATGATGACAGCCTTTAGAGCTCTCAGCACTCTCTCAAGTTGTTGGAGGTGACCTTCAATCGCATCATTGTACTGGAAGTATGCGGAAACAATGTAGATCTCTGGGTGAATGCATGCTACGAAGCAATATGTAGTGCTGAGGTCGTTTAGCACAGTGATGAGGCGCCGGCCATCCCCTATGTGTAAACCAGCTTTAGACCCCGGTCCCAGCGACAGTATATAGTCGTCGGGGTAAAATTCCTGTACTAGGATAATATCTAGCTCCTGCTCCTGTCTGATCACCGCCAATTCCCTTGTCGCAACTTTTGACCCTCCAAGGTTTATTTGGCCTATCTTGAGCGGCCTCCGCATGAGGTTACGGTGATACCTAGCCATAGTTTACACTTAAAATGTAGCGACCCTCTGCATGCTTTCTAGCCGGGCATTCCACAGATGCAGTATGATGGTCTGCAGTCGCACAAGCTATTATTTCGGAGGTACAGTCTGCAGTCGAGTGTCCAGTACCGCCACAGCGGTCACATGTTCGCTCCACTGCTCGGCACAGCTTCTCAATCTCAATACAATTCCAATGTATTGTGATTGGAATTACTGTCAAGGGTCAAACTAGAGCACTTATTTGTGCATCGTGCCGGGGTATGCATGTTCGTACGGGAGGACATTTGTTGTTGCCGACTGCAGAGTCTTGTAGACAGGGACCTGTCGGTATTATGAGTACGTGTGGATTATGGCGGCCTCACCCAGATCTACGCGTGCCTTTACAGGTACCATAGCGATGATACAGGCACAGCTTGTTCATTTGAGCACCTGCAAATGACGACTGACTACGTGAAAAGATCTATTCATGAATTTGCTCTGGTTCATGGTTTCTGTCAGCTGATTCATTCTCCATGGGGAATACCAAATATAGAGAACCATGCAAACTCTCTGCTGTATCTTTTGCTGACTACACGTCCGGATGAATATAACATCTCAGTGGATGCGCCGCTTGGCTCGTCGGACCACTGCCTCATTCGGACCCAAGTGACCTACACCATCTCGGCCTGCCGAATGACGCGTATGGCACTATAGGTCAGCAGACTTCTACAGGAGCTAAAAATAGACCGTTGTTTAATCGGCATTGCAAAGAAGCCAAGTTTCTTAAGCAGGCTACTACGAGGCTTGGACCACGACGCGTGCTAAGTGGGATCCTGTTGTCGCTGTTTTGAAACGCAAACTGAATGCTGTCTCGAGATCCTGTAAGAGGGCGATTGCTACAGCAAAATTCGATTTCATCGGTAGAGTTTCAAGCCTTCCCTCTGGGAGTCGCGCTCTCTAAAGCTGCTGAGGGAAATTTCTGTCAACCGTCCATACCACTACTGCAAAAACCGGATGGCAATTTGGCCTAAGGCGCTATAGAGAAAGCCGATATACTGGGTAAACTCTTTGCCTCTAACTCGAATATGAATGACGGGGAAACTGTGTCACCTACTATCCCGTGGTGCGGTAGCTCAATGACTTTCATAAGTCGAGTGGGCCAGACGGTATAATGACAGTGATGCTGAAGTTGTGTGCTACTGGGTTGTATTCTGTACTAACGTGCCATTTCATGATTTCTACTGGGTCCCGTCTTCATAGAAGACCGCCAATGTGCACCCGGTGGCCAAAAACGCGATAGATCAGACCCGTTACAGGCCTATTGTTATAACTTCCCTTCTCTCCAAGGTGATGAATCGTGTAATAAGCATACGACTCCTGGCATACCTAGAGGTCACGACTTGTCAGCGACCGTCAATACGACTTCCGTCACGGTCGCTCGACTGGTGATATTCTAGAGTGTGTAAGATAACACATCTCTGAGCTTCGGTGATTGGGAGTCAAGGTGAGTCAGGCTACTACGGGCTGCCCGAGGGTTTATGCAAATGGGTTGACAGCTTCTTATCCAACAGATGCATAAAAGCCATGGTTGAGGGTGGCTGCTCCGATAGTATGGATATCAATGCTAGCGTCCCACAGGGCTCTGTACTGTTTCCGACGCTGTTTCCGCTACATATCAATGATATTGTAACGGTTTATCGGTTACAAGCTATATAAAATTCCATTTATTAAGGTATTCTAATGCGTACCTAAACCAATCTAAACTCATTTAATCTAGCCTTGAAACGATTCCACTAACGTCATCTAGTCGGTGTACGCACAACTTGTGTTGTGAATCGCATACTATCTACCACTAGGTGTAGCTGCGACGAGTAAAACCAATCACCTTTGGCAATGAAAATTCATCAAATTCCCTAAATATATATATATATTTTATTATACAGTTATAAAATAATAACTGAAAAATCTGTAAAGTATCAGAAAAGGAGGATGCACTGCCTATGGACATTTGCAAAACCAGGGTGACACTTTATGATGCTATTCGCATCATAAAGTGTCTCGTTGAACATAAAGACTCATTACGGTGTATAAGCTTAGGATCGTTAACAACTCATAGCTCATCTCTGAACCGAGTCACATGGTTCTACGAGTAGCTGGTATCAAAGACTGTTACTGTAGTCGCCTCTGCTCCCGGCTAGAGGTGACTACAGTACTCAGATTACAGGATTGAGTACAGTACATCTACGATCTAATTTTGAGACTACATAACATAATTTTAGCCCCTATCTGAAGTACTGCTTCGCTTTGTTGAAAATACCAAGTTTCTTGAACGCCAGCTTGCCCTTCTTTTCCAATAACTTCGGAAATAAACTGCGCTGGATCTCGACACCAAGAATCCGAATACTCTTGGCGATGTGTCAGCGGTGTGTTCTGGAATTGAAGAATCACAACAAATGGGGTTTCTTAGCGGTAAGTAGATAAAGCATAAGTAGTTTTCTATCTATTTCTAGAACGCCAGCTAGAAATTAACAAAAATAAAAATTTGATCTGATATTACCTTGTACTCGTATAAACTAGAAAATTGCAGCCAAATTACACATTGGTTGGTTTCTATAGGTACTTGCTGCATGGGTGAGACAGTATTGAGGTATGAGCTCTTGTTGTCTTGGAATTAATAGTTGGGTCCGCTACCTAAACCACCACTAGGCTATCATTGCTCACCTCGTCGTTTAATAGCTACAGATTTAAATTATTACTACATATCTACACTGTATAAAGATATATTACTCTCACATTATCCAAATACTTCACAGTTTAGAACATTAGGTATGCGTCTTGTTTAGTTGGTGTGGTGCTTTGAGTAGGGTTTGCTCATTGTGTCCGCTGTAATACAGAGAATTAATTGTAGTTTGGGGATAGTTCCATGATAATACAAGTGTATTTGCTATACTTTGTGCGATTATGAAAGCTGCGGGCATGAAGTAAAGTGGCTAAAGTGTACCTATTGTTTACCGTGTTCGCATTGAGTTGTAGGGCACAGCTAATTAATAAAAAGCATGTAGAGGGACCTGCAAACACTTGCTTAGTAGAACACTATGATGCTTCATGCAGAAGCATAGATTTTACAAGGCACGAGTACGAACTGACATGTAGTCCTGTTCCTACCCTTGCGCTGGAGCAAGTCCATACCACATTATTTAATTTGACCAGATTAGCGCATTGCTAATCTGGTCAAATTGAATACCACACAGGACAAATTTGTGGGTGTATGAAGATGTCTGTTATGCTCTAAGTATTTTAAGAGAGGTAGGGCACATCGAAGCAGCGCGACCGGGAACCCTCACACGCTTGAACTCCAATGGTCGCGTACTGTGCGGTTCCAGAGAAGTTTTCTTCCGAGAATTCTCAAGTTGTGGAATGAACTCCCAGGTGGGGTTTTCCCAAGGGACTACACCGTGGGGTTCCTAAAGAAAGGCGTGAAAAGGTTTTTAGAGGGTCGGCAACGCATGAGTGACACCCCCGGTAGTGATGTCCGTAGGCTACGGTGACTGTTTACCATCAGGCAAGCATGGTAGTTTTCCACTTTAGGTGTAAAAAAAGACTCATAAGGGGTTGTTGTTTTCACAACAGAGTTGGAATTACGCGAGCGATTTTGCAAGCATTCATGGGCTACAATAACTCCTTTACATCAGACGGCCTGTATTATTGTATGTATCGAGATGTTGTATTTAAAAAAAGGTTAAGGTGTACGGAAATTACCTCATTTCTTAAACATTTGTATTCAATTAGGTATAGTTTATGTAGGCACGTCCCGAAAACGTCGCATCAAAAACAGATAAAAAATGGCAGGTTAGGTAGTGTAGTTAAAACTCCCGGCGGGTCGACAACAGCCTCCCTGTCCTTTATCAGTGCTTTATCTGTTAACTCGCCTTTTTTACCTGCCTCGCAAATTTAATCTATTCAGGCCCTTTTGCTGGTTGTCTTGAACTGAAGAGTCGGCATAAAAAACGCACAAAAGATTTAGTGTGGAAATTATATTATAATAATCAATCAATATATAACTTCACGCGAAATCCCTTGCTGGGTAGGCAGAGAGAACCAAGCGCCATAAGACACTGTCTTTACACACTTCACTCGCTTCTTTACAACTCATAACTCTTTTCATGCACGCTCGCCGGTTTGTAAGACTCTTGACATTACCTTCTGATGAACCACGACCGATTTGGTCATGGTAGATTAGTCTTGGCCTTCCATGTCTCCTACATCCTTCCACTTTTGCATTGTATATCGAACGTTACGCTACAAATTTTGGGCAATGCTCTCATCTCGACCGCATTTATTATACTTTCATGGTCTCTCGGCCATACCCAGCGTTCAGTTTCAAAAATTAGCGTTGTGATTAGCACCGTGTGTGTAGGTACAGCGAGTTGTACCTTCTGGCTTAGATTTCGGCTGCCTAGAAGTTTACCCAACGCTCCATTCACGCTGTTCCCTGCAGTCACTCGTCTCTCTATATCAGCGGTGTACCTTCCATCGCTGCTAAAAGTGCTTCCAAGATATACAATCTCAACCACTTGGTCCGACACTACATCATCAACTGTAAACCTAGTGTTCGTTCTGGTTGTCTCTCTTTCAAATACCGTCGTGGTTTTCTTCGCATTCAATTCTAATGCCTTTCTTCACACAATCATCTTTCATTGCTATTACTAGTATTTGCAGTTCGGACGGTGATTCTGCTATTAATACCGCGTCGTCTGCATAAAGCGGACAGTTGACCACTGAGTCAACCATTCGCATTCCTACCCATCACATTCATATTTCTTATTCTCTGAAGACAACTGTCCAGATATAGGATGAATAGCCGAGGCGACATCACACATCCCTCTCTGACACCAATGTTGGTATCAAACCAGGGCGACAAGCTGCCGTCCACCCGCACACATGCTGTACAATTTTCGCAGCACGGAGCAGATCACCGTCAACCCCAAATTTGGGCAAAATGTTCCAGAGATTCTTTCGCACGATTCTATCAAATGCTTTTTCAAGGTCCACTAAACCACAGAAAACTTAAAAATTACATTACTTTTAAATCTTGAACACAGAAAATATAAATGATTTCGAATTACATAGGTTTATACCATTATTTTTATACCATTCCATTTATACCATTAGCAAACTAGCTTACGGACCAAAATATAAAAATCAGCTTTTTTTTATGTTTATCCGCAACCCAAAAAATGTACCTACCATGAAGGAAACTTCAACTCACCGTACGGTAAGGTCGGGGGGTAAAGAAGAACGCGCTGCTCTTATTGGCTAGATTGCGGATTAACATCGCGTCACTTATCATCTTATTGGATAAAATTACTTAATATGACCTCCCATAAGATATTTAGACGCTAATACAGTACGATTAAGTGAGTGAGAGGTGCCGTTATGGCAGTGAAGTGGTTTATAGGTTTTTGTTTGTCCGTAATCAACCGCATCATCGAACGAACGGTTTAGTAAGTAAGGCATAGAAGACAAACGACGAATGTACATTTTTTGTTGTGTTAAGCATGGTTAAGCCTCCAAATGAAAAAAAAACATTTCTGGCCTCCAAACTTCAAAGTCTATCTTTTTGTCCAGAACTATCAGAGATAGTGGTTGTTTCTGCAAGCGAGTACACGTTGCATCTGAGGTGTGACGTTGCATCGCGTGCAATGCTCCAAGTTGCAAGCGTTCATGGGCTACGGTAACCACTTCATAGGACGTGAATCACCTTGATGAATGATGATGTGGATAACTTCTGTTCATGACTCAGCCCGCAAACCATACCGTTATACTCTTCCACTTCTCAGACTTATGAACAGAAGTCTTTGTATGTACGGATTAGATGAAATGTTTTAACGAATGAATGAAAATGGATTTTATTAGTAGGTACCTATTCTTACAAGTATTTAATCTCGATTGTCTGTTTGTTTGTACAAAACATAAACAATTTTTGTTTATGTTTTGTACAAACCGGTTTTTTTACACTATGATCGTAATGTAACGTAATGCAAAGTGGTTACCGCAGCCTATATCACTTACCATACAAAGAGTATCACTCGCCTACCTGTTAAGACAAGCAAAACAATCGTCCAGTTAGGAAGTAGTTACTAATGGTCATGTGTGATGTGGAGGTAATTCCCCAGTCAGACCGCTTTGATGCACCTCAATACGTCTCTTTCGTCAAAGATCGTCGGCTAATTTGCATGGTGCTCCACGTACAGATGAAGTTTGATTTGACTCTATAGATGATAGTTAGCTACTTACACTGCACTTACACATTATATATTTAAATAAAGCAATATATACACGTTCATAAGCTACCATAAAATGGTTAATTTTACATCAGGTGGGCCAAAAAAGATAGAATGTGTTATGTGACTGCTAATACTGACGACCTCGCGTTTTATTTTACTTTCAAAACCTAACCGGTAATGTGTTGAACATTCCAAAGTATCACTCACGCTTTGCCACCCCTGCTACTAACACAGTAACTCCTTAACAGCTTAGGTAACCTTAACTGCTAGGGGGTTGCTGTGATAACAGCCGCGGTCGCAACGCGTCTTATTATGCTATCTAATATGCTAGTACGCCCCTCGACGTATAAAAAAGTGTAATTCTAACTTAGCCGGTATTTTCAAGTTTAACATAGCTTTTCATGTTACTGAGTTCCCTTTGAAATAAGAGCTAGCTAGCTGCCACATTCAAATGCGGGCATTTTTGTTTTCGTCATATTTTTATAATATACATTAACATGCCCGCCAATTTTTGATCAGCTTTTAGTAGGATTAGGAGCAAATGTAACAAGAAAACCGTTTTAATATTGCAAGAAACTTAAGTAATATATTTTACCGGATCTTTTAATAGATCTACATGGTATCGTAGGATGTAGTATGTTTTTGATAATTTATATTAATATGTGATATATTCGATATTATTATGTGTGCTATGATTATGTATTTCTTAAACGTAAAAATGGCACTGAGGATTTCGTACTATGATTATTTACGAAACTACGCAGTTAGAAACATTCTGTTTTTCTTCATCTTTACATAAGCCGGGCTGAAATCTAATTCTAATCCAAGCAGACTCAAACCTAACCCGAACCGTTAGGGTAAAGGAAAGTTGGGCTCTCACCATACATTTCTCGATCCGCATAGATAAGTTCGTCTATGGATGAAAATACTTCAGAAAAAAACTTAATGACGCTGTAGTCAGGTATTGTAAAAATTGCGCTAGTGAGAAACATCTTTCTACGTTTTCAATAAAATATAGCGAAAATTTGAAATTACCTCATAATTTCGCTATCTCAAGTTATAAAAACTATACCTTAAGTACACCATTTTATTTTATTTGTAATATTTACATAAACCTTATATTATTATAAGTATTAACTTTCATTAATTTGATTTTACACTTTACATAAGTTGGACATAAAAGAGGGTATTTCATTTTTTTAAATTACATTGATAATTTCTAAAAAATATACTAGTTAGATATATACTAAAAAAGTTTTCCTGTAATATTTCTATAACCATTTATAAGTTGAAATTATTTTAGATATCTCGCTTCGTAAACTTAGAAGATAAAGGGCGGTATATGACATAGTGCAAATTATTCAATCGTATTAAATAATATTACGTTGTATTAAATCAAGACAGATAGACGTCGTCCATCTGTCTTGATTGTGAACAGCTAGTTTCCGAATAAAATAAAGAGCTGTTAAATATGCTGACTGTACCTTACTTACAAAGGCTTCTACGAACGGGACGAGCTCGTCACGGCGCAAGTAGCGAAATCTTTTAAATTAATTATTTATTGACTTTGTCACAGAATAAGTAACAAACCCAGTTCTATGGAACTAGTTCAGCGCATAACAAAGGTACTGAATAGAGAGATAATTTCGGGCAACGCGGGTTCTACGTGCTTTGCTCTCAGATACCGAGATAATGCGGATGCCGGCTTCTGTCTTTGTGTAGTAAGTTCTCAACGACCAGACAAAACTTTACCTTCGATTTATATGAGATCTCAGGATCAGAAATTGTTATCACATTTAGCTAAGGGCATCTAGTGTAAATTTAAAAAAGACTAAACATTACATTGGTGATGATTTTTTTTTAATACAGCGTTGGGAGGCATACAAGCATACTGATCCACCTGATGTAAAGCGGTTACCGTAGCGTATGAACGCTTGTAACACATTAAGCATCACTCGCGCGATGCCACGTCTGCGGCTAACAGCTGCTAACACAGCAACTCCTTAGGAGCTTACTGGCGACCTCACTCACACGCAGGAACACAACTATCCTCCAGTTGTTATTTGAATACGGTTTTCTTTGAGACAGAGGTACTTCCCCAGCTGCTTCATGGATGAGGGTGTGGCTGAATCTCAGGATTCCGTACAAATTTCATCAGCGCCAATGCGTACGCAGCAGTAACGTAATATATACAAGTATTGTTCGTTTAAAGTAATACTTTAAACGAACAATACGTGTATATACTATATATAATAATAACCCCGCAGGGCAGCTTGTGGCGAGCTGTTGGTGCGTAACGACACCACGGGTACCCGAGTGCTCCAGAGAGTCGATCAGAGCCTTCGTCTCCGGCGTGTCTTCGTCGGTCGGAGTGAAAAGTCAAGAAGGCCCGCAGGACTCTCAGTTCTGGCTTGCCTTCATTGGCCGTCCAGAGAGGAGTCGATAGAGTATATTGCTCTAGCAGGTGATATGCTCCAGGGGTGGAAGTGTTAAAGGGCATAACGCCGCGAGTAACTTCGGAGAAAGCGCAGCACACCTCTCAACACCCCTGAGTCACTCACACCGGTGTTGCCCCCGGCCGACTATCTCTGGTATTTCGGGGGTCCATCTAGTGAGTGGCGAGCCACCGCCTGCCAAAAGTAACAGTCAGATATGATAGTTATGGCAGGTGTCCGTCCCTCTTCTGCAATAGCCCGGTTCTAATAATACCTCCAAATCTCACTTTAATAACCCATTTTTTCCCGACATATTTCCAATAGTCCCAATACCCGCCGTGGCCTGTTCATTGGTATATTGCCCCATTGATATCCCCTGGAGCGGATCACGGCAGGTGTACAACATTACATACAATCTTTTCTAAGGGGCCTCTACGCGTTGGATCTTCATCCCCGCGCAAGCCTATCAAATGACCGGGATTAATACCCGTGAGTAGATAGATAAATAATAATAATAATAAAGGTTTATTTCTCAATCACAAAAGGTACTTAAAACTTAGGTATTACAGAGACATTGCTAATAAATGTGACCTGTTTTGTGTGAGACTGACGCCTGAAATAGGTTTCGGGAGAAACCTGTGATACCGGTCGCCAGTACTATACTATACTATATATATATATATATATATACTATACATACATTTCGTGTAGGTATCTCGGAAACGGCTCTAACGCTTTTAATCAAATGTTGTATTTAGATCGTTATCTATATAGATCTAATCCCCGAAGAAACGAGATTTTACATAAAAAGAAAACATAATAAATGAAGCTCAGTCTAGGTACTATTCATAAAACTCGCCCTAGACATTCCTTAGACCATACGCCATTAGAGACTTAGGCATTCAGACCACGGTGTCACATGCACCGTCGCTCTGAGTTCTCACTCCCCACAACGCTACTCACGTACGCACTACCCTAATTCTACGACTGGGGATGTCACAGTCGTGAGCACGCGCCTGCAATTCAATTGTTTTGATTTCATCTTGTTCGAATTATACGATTAATTCTGCCCATTTTGAATTAGTTGAAACTTGAAAGGACCGGACCACCTTCCAAGGGCTTAATAAAATCCAATGACTCAACTGGGTTTAGTCCAAAGGTTTTTATATCTGCGAGAAATTATTCAAAGGTCAAAGCAGCATTGTAAACGTTGCTCCCGGTCCTTCCCTTCACCGTCGACATACCTTCATTCATTCATTGGAGCAAAGGCAACTGACGTAAAGTACACCATTTCCACGAACACGGCTGTAGTAATTACGACAGAGGTCTCTCTGTTACAAAGTTCAGGAGCCACAAAATTCCTCAACACGTCCACAATACCGTACCATATTTTCGCTCTCCCTGAGGAGCGCAAGGTCCAAGCAGTCCCCAATGAACTCATAACAAATATATGTTAGGTGATCTAATGAGCTACACATACCCTGCTAAGGCATCAACATCTGTTCTGAACTATGTTCAATTCCAGCCAGCTGGAAACATACAAATAAAAAATTATTTAAACTCTTATTCATTATGCTCGTTCATCTTTTTTTTTATATACAACATCGGGAGGCAAGCAAGCACACGGCTCACCTGGTGTAAAGTGGTTACAGTAGCCTATGAACGCTCGATATACATCAAGTACCGCTCGCTGCTGCTGCTAATACAGCAACTCCTTAGGAGGTTACTGGTAACCTCACTCACTCACAGGAACACAACAACCCTCCAAGGAGTCGTTATATGACCGCGGATTTCTGTGAGGTAGGTACTTACCTCTCTCGAAAACACCCAGATCAAGACAAACAGACATGTTCATGCACGAAACCATAGCGCGATGTAATTTGTCTAGTGTAAAATATCGGAACTAAAATTATGTATGAAATTCAAATGAACTATGCAAAACTATGAAATTGCCTATGTATCGCCGGGGGACAATTCCACTACTTGGCCGTTCAAATTAGAAAATAGGAAGCAAAACGCTTAGCGCAGATAACTGCAATATCATATTATATGACAATTTGTACGTTTTCATAATAGAAAATACATTTTATTACTTATAAATATTTCGCGAACGGATCACTATATCGAAAAATGATCTTTCCACACCCTCAATGTTTTAAAAAACCTATCTAACGACTCAACACACCATGGGATGTGGGAGTGAATAAAAAATTCATCTGCACTTTACATGTAGGGGAGGTATTTTATTCTACCACTTTGTCAGCATAGGTAATTTTTTTAAACGGTTCCTTGTTACTACGGAAACCTAAAAAGATATGAAAATTTTATCTCATCTCAAAACTCCAATACTGGTTGAAAGGCAAATGCGAGCATTCACGAAACCGGACTATCTGACATTCATAATGAACTTGACATTCTGCACGCCCACTTGCTATCACTAGTTAAAAATAAACGTTTCACCTCCGACTTATGTCACACGGCACACCTGAATCGACAAAGAGATAACACTACGTGAACAATTAATTCATTATTTTTGCCACTATCGTCTCCCTCAGTTTGGTTTGATTGACAAAATCGATAAATATTCGAAGAACGAATATAATTTGTTAAACATTACGGTGTATCAAAATAGAATGAGAATAATAATCTTAATTAATTATAAAGAAATGTATCTATAACTGTTTGTTTATTGAAACGATTTGAATGTGCTGGGTTGCACGTAGATTGCTTCATCGCCTATATCGAATGCGAGCAAAACCATCGTGGAATCTCTCTGCGGTGGTTTACGTACAGTAGGTTAACAAATTGCATACCTAGATACCGTTTTGACATAAATTACCAAACGCTCCGAAGGACCACCCCGACCAATCGCGACTGGTTTGTCTGCTCACTAGGCTTAGAACCGGGTTGCCAACGATCGTGACGATCGTGTTACAGGAATAACAACTAATAAATAACGACTCTCTGGAGAGTTGTTGTGTTCCTGCGAGAGTGTGACTTTAACAGTAAGCTCCCAAAGAATTGCTGTGTTAGCAGCAGGGGTGGGTGATAATTTCTGCATTGCAAGCATTCATAGGCTACAGTAACCACTTTACATCCGGTGGGTCATCAGCATATGTGTTTCCCGACGTTGTTTAAAAAACAGATTAAAAATAAGACAAACTTACGAGAGTCTCATTGAAAATGTTCGAATTGGCCAATAAGAAACTTTGCCGACGAAAAACTTACTTCTACTGCGGTTATTCTGATTTTTGATTCTATCACTCAAAGAAACTTCAAGCGTTACTCTCTCTATCTCTCACTGAACGACCCTAAACTTCTCTATGCGGCCCGCTGCAGTGAAGAGCCCTGTCTCAATTCCCGTATCTCGAATGGTGCCCAGCAAAGTTGGATTCATCCGTTGACCTCTTAGTCGAGGTTGAACTTATCTAACTGAATAACCTGTCCTAGGTAGACTATCGGTTTAGTAATCTGTGGGTATATTCACATTACTTTAAAAAGTCATATTCGTAACGGAATCGAAAAGTTTTAAATCAGATTCCATTCATTTACATAGACAATTTTTCGAATTCGATTCAAATATAGTATTTCGAGGCAATGTAAATACCCCACTGGTCCTATACTTGGATACGTATTGTTGTCTTACAGTACAAACACTTAAACGCTTCAATGTATCAACAGTTAATTCGGCATCGCTGGAAAGACTGTACTACCGCCAATGTCTCAACCGAATCTAATAGGCTTTGATTCACTTGATACATACGCCAGACGCAGGCAGGCTTCTGTATAATCTGACGTAGGATATGTATGGTGCTAAAGCCTCTTCAGAAGCCGGCTTGCTCGGGACGCTGGACTCTCAAATATCACATACAGTGCTTCAATAGTGTCTAGTCACCCTTCTTAAAGAACAACATTGCAGTATGCTCTCTAGTACTGTAATATACTTGCGGTGTTTCAACGTAGTGCATGACGGAGTAGAATAACTTCTGGATGACTATAAATACCGGATTTACGCCTGCTTTAAGAAGCTCCAGCGTAATTCCATCCTCCTCCGGTGCTTTCCCATTTTTAAGCTGTTTGATAGCCATACGAATCTCGTACAGACTGATATCCGGAATATTTTCGGTTTAATGTCAGGTAAGCTCTCGCTTCTCGGTTCGTAGCACTTTACAATCCAAATCCAAAGAACTTCTTCATCTAACTCAGAATCCCGGTCTTTGTAGAAATAATTCCACCAGTTTCAGTCTTCAGCTTCGTCAGTTGACTTTGCCCAACAGAAGATCTTTGACGAAGGAGCCTATATCTCTTCAATACCGATGAATTATATTAAAATTGGAGTATACCTCAATGTATGAATGCCTCAATTGGCGTATGTTAGCCGAAGACTAACTGCATTTCACGTTTTAACTGCGTGAGATCCTGCGTATGGCTTGAGACTTCGCGGGCACTTAGACACGTCTTAAATTCTTAATACGTATTATTTTATTATTTTTTTATGGTTTGGATTTCTCTTTTTTAATCTACCAGCATTACAAATGACCATTGGCGAAGAAGAAATGCCAAAAGAAACTTGCCAATATAACATATTACAATAAATGTGTATGAGTGTGCATATATGAGAACATAATTTATGCTCGGTACATAATGTATGCCCGTAAAAATATAAAGTCGTTTTCAAAATGTAGTGAAAATCTTAGAAGCAGGAATAAATCACGTATGTCGGTAAGTTCCTAAGGAGTTGCTGTGTAAGCAGCAGAGGAGCTATCGCGCGTGTGATAGTTAATATATTACAAGCGCTAATAGGCTACGGTAACTACTTTACATCAGGTGGGCCGTATACTTGTACGCCTCCCGACGTTGTACAATTAAAGTTATATTAATGCATGTGCTGAATCATTTCCAAACATCTCAGTCAGTTAGATATTCATCGATTCTATAATAAAATATCTTACATAGAGTATTTTTAGTGTGCCTTTTGAACATATTGTCAGGCAAGGACAGAACTGTTTCAGATACTTTATTATAGAATCGAATACAATTTACAACAAAAGATCTATTTATTAGTCTAAGCAAGCCGATGTACTGGCATACGCAATTTATTCCTGCGTCTAAGATTTTCACTACATTTTGAAAACCACTTTATATTTTTACGAGCATACATTATGTTCTCATAAATGTACTGAGAGGTAACCATGATGATATTTATTTCTTTCAATACTTCTCTAAGGGATTCCCTGGAGCCCATGTTATAAATAGAGCGGATAGTTCTCTTTTGTAATATAAAAATAGCTTCAATATCAACTGTTCTTCCCCAAAACAGTATACCATATGACATAATGCTGAGAAAGTAGCTGAAATAGTCTAAGCGAGCAGTAGCCACATCCGTCAATTGTCTAATCTCTCCTAAGAGCTCAGCTCTGCCGCATATTATGGCGTTAGGAGACTTACTGGCCAGTTTATTATGTGGGGTACTGTAATTTTGAGTCTATCGTAATTCCAAGCAATACAGTATCATTAATAAATTCTAGTATATTATTGTCAAAGAAAACTTATTGTATCTGTATTGGCAGAAGCCACATTTGGAAGACTAAATTTTTGTATGAATGTATGACTTATTCAACATCTGCTTTAACAGTGTGGAGACCCCTCCACACTGTTAACGCAGATGTTGAATAAGTACGTTTTAAATAATTACGTAGCCAAATTAACTTCGAGTAAAATTATTTTGTTACAGATTTTCACTTCCTTCAAATCTTATACTGTTTCCTTTATATGGTTATAAGTAAATTTAATACATTACGTGTATTCTCTGTAATGGGTATATTTTATGTTATACATATACTTGACAATGTCTCTCAGTGAATAATTATCATTAATGTTTGTATTATATGTAAGTTCTCTCTATCTAAGTTCTCTCTATCTAATGCCACTTTTATAAAATTAGTGAAAGTTTGTGTATTTGAACAACGTTCAAAACGGTATACTCTATCAGTCAATGTATACTTGATAACAAAAAAAAACAATATACTTATTCTGTCCAATATTGTCATAAAGAAGATATGCTACATAAATGTTCAATGCTACGCTAATTAAAATAACGCTAATTGCACCACAGACAGATGAGTGTGTTAGAACTTTTATTGAGAATCCAAGTACTGAATTATGTGTTTTCAATGAAATTTCATAATTTACCGTTTATTGGCATTGTCTCATAGTAGTGATAGTGTATTAAGGCGCAATTAATCAATAAAACAGATAACTTGAGTGGAATTTATATACTGAACATGAGAAGCACCACTTTTCTTATTACTACAAGAAGTCGCCCTATTCAGCAGTAAAATTGATTTTGTTGATGTATTGTAAAATTGAAAATGTATACTTCCCTGAAAATAATTTCGGCGATTACATAAATACTATAAACTCCATTTCATGCACTATAAATACCATTACATGCCAATATACTAAATACCAGTACAAAAATAATTATCGTAGGCTTTATAGTTATAGAACATTTGCCAGGTATTTATTTTACTAATAGAAAAAGAGAATGACATATCAGCATTGCCAGTTTTGCTGATTACTGATTTTGCAGTATTTGTATAAATAGTAATTACACGGGGACAAAGAACCACACGGAAATAGTCAGTAACATTCTAAGGTAAGGCTACTAAGGAATCTGTAGCCCTTTGGGGTTGGTGACGTCAATGGATGGGTGTAATCACTTACTAAGGTGACCCACATGTTCGTTTATTCTCCTCTAACATTATATGCAAAATGTCTGCTCATTTTCTGATATTAGTACTGATTCTAATGATATTTGTTGAATTTAAAATGCCAGTACAACTTTATGCAGACGGTTAACGTACTATAAAGAAAATTTATTATGGCGTTTACTGAAATCCTTTGGGTAAATATATTGAGAGGTTTTAATAATTTAGAAGGAAGTTTTTGATACCATTACATTTAAGTGACAAGAAAATTCATATTACGGACTGATTCGAAAGTTTACACAGCTTAATAACGTCTAGTCAATTGCAATTTTGTATTTACCATATAAAACTCTAAAATTTCTTTCATTCTCGGGACGTCGCTTATCTATTACGAGTATAATTTAACAACTATACAATAACAAGCATACGGCCTGCCTGATGATAAACAGTCACAGTAGCCTACGGATGTTTGCGACACTAGTCACTCGTGCGTTGTCGAACCTCTAAAAACCTCTTCACGCCTTTTTTGAAGAACCCGATACTGTAGTCAAAATGCAAAATTTGTGTTTCTCTTCTGTTGCTCATAACTATAGTTTGAGTCTTAAAAACAGTTGTAAATTTATTTTTTCTCGCTCGTTTCTATTCTACTTTCTATGGTCAATTCTAAAGTGGTGACACTTTGGCACTGATGGTTTCCGTAGCTGCGGAGCTGTGTGTGGTATTATTCCATAACTGTGTCCTTGTTTTAAGATTTCAAATGTATAGATTTTTTATCTACTGATTTCTGTAATAAACTAGATATTTTCAGCTTGATCCTGGCAACACAATGAGCGAGTGAAATGAGTGAAGTAAGAGGAATGTGAACTTGGATTCAATTGAATGCTACAAGGAAGAGAATGATAATGACATCAATCAATTTTGATGTAAAGTAAAATAAATTGTGAAGTTTGTGAATTTTTAGATGTGAAGTGTGAGAACTATCTATGTATTTCTATACCAATTAAATGTGCTCTTTGATACAAGTAGTGATAGGTGAACGAATCGTAATGGTGGTGGTCGTAAACTATTGACTGACTTTTTAGTTTCGTGTGTATTTTAAAAAGATCACCCTAAAATTTTAGTGTTGTGGCTGCGGCCATATCATGCTTTCTTATGTCGGGTTTAGCTAAAACGCCAGTTTTGGCTGAGGAGGGTGAAAATCAATGTAGAAAACGTTCCCATCCTATCACAGAACAGTATAGTAAAAGAGCTAA
The DNA here is from genome assembly GCA_947507595.1 of Pyralis farinalis. NCBI lineage: Eukaryota > Metazoa > Arthropoda > Insecta > Lepidoptera > Pyralidae > Pyralis > Pyralis farinalis. The sequence continues at coordinate 35,852,331 of OX382259.1, forward strand.
ATCTGACGATATGAGTGCCAACGAGAAGAAATCAAACTTTTCATTGTTGACTCCCAGCACTGATGGATCTGTTAAGATGACCTCGTCATCTATGACCAAACCCGGAGCGACTACGAAGAAGCTAATAATTAAGAATTTCAAAAGTGTGTTTACCCTTTTGTTGTGTCGTCATTTCATAACCTAAGTGTCATTGCGAGATTCGTTAACGATTTCCTGTGTTTTGTAGGTAAACCTAATTTGCCTGATAATTACCAGGAGACAACATGGAGCAAATTGCGAGAGGCTGTGGTCGCCATTCAAACTTCGAAGGCGATCGCTTACTCGCTTGAGGAGCTGTACCAGGCAGTGGAGAATATGTGTAGTCATAAGGTAGGATCCACAAAAATATGAATCGTATGTAAACATACACATCACAGGGGCACGTTTTGTAGGAATTCAAGTCTTGTGGTTTAGGAAAATAGCAACAGTTTTAACCTATGATACTACAAACAATATTGATCAATAACAGCTCATAATGTATGGAGACTCGCTAGAATAAAATGTATTTGAGACGCGAATAGGAAGTTTTTTTTCCTTGCACTGCCCACCACAAAATGTAAAATTTCCTTCAAACTAATGTAAAATCTTGCTTGCGTTTTCAAAAGTTTCATAATGAATCTGCAGTACTGTAGTGTATTCAATGTTGTACAAATAGTCATTCCGAATTTTTTTAAATAACCCGTATTGCTATTGCACAATTCGTATTAAATCAAGATAAGAAAAAAAGGATTATCAATTGCTTAATTGTATATTATATAGATATGCCCCAGAAAAGTTACTGTTATTTACTCTATATGTATTAGTTACAATACATTATAAATAATCGCAGAAGACACCTGTGTCTACTTTTTTATTAGTAAATGATAGTAATCGGGGTGGATTCTCTGAATATGCACCTGTTGCATAATTTTAATGCTTTTTATGATTATTACTTTTATTGGTTACTAATACCTCCACATCACCAGAGTACTGCAGAATTTGACAATTTGGTCAATAATAAAAAATATATATTTGCCCAAAAATGTGATATAAATACACATGTTTAAGCAGAGATTTCCAATAATTTTGTCTTGTACATCTGTGGTCTGTATATTCTTTCCTGTATTTCTGTTCTCCGTAGACCCCTGTATAACTAATATTTGAGTCTGATGGACCCCTTACTTATAATCAACCTTTTTTTACCTATATATACCACTTCGGGAAGCATGGCATTAGAGGTTAAAATAACAGAGGTTTCACCATATTTTATCAGGCACTATATCAATAGACTTGATAAATTGATAAAAAAATCTTTATAAATTAGAAATGTATTTTCTTATCGCATCTGAAGGTAGACTTGAAATCTTCACTTCTTAAGCAATTAATAGCTGTTATTGCTACATGCCAATGGGTCATTGGGGGCATATTGATTAGATTAAGGTACCTGAGAGACTTTGTACTTGTAAATTTCATACTGCTTTGTAAATAAAATTTGTTTGTTTTTGACAAATACACAAATTAGAAAAATGTAAAAAGGCATGTATGTGCCTAAACATTCAGTTAGGTATGGAAATAGAGGTCTGCATATGTTTGTTGATATACATATCAGATGAACCTGATGCATTGCTTCTGGCTCTGAGTGTGCAATTTATATGACAACCAAAGTAAACCAAATCAAAGTATACTGAATGTAATGTATACCCATGATAAGCTTGAAGGGCAATTTATTGTTGCTGCTGACCTTTCTTATAAACTAGAGCTCATATGAGAATGTGTTAATTCTGTTACTGATTTTTGCAATATGAGAATACCATACATTCGTCTTCCATCCAGATTATTCAATTTTTTATTGTTAATTTAAAGGTAATTATAATCTAAAGGTAAACTTATACGATGGAAGAATTGTTAGTGCTTTGTGAGCCCTCAAACATGAAAGTAATGTAATAATTTGTAATATTGTACATAGTGTGGAAGAAACTTGCATCATAAACGGATAAAGCTCAGTGTAGAGGCAGATAATTTAAATTTACTTCCAAAAATGATATTAAATTATCTATTGTATGTAGGTGATAAAATTTGAGAACAAGTAGAGTGAGTTATGTAAGGATCGAGTCATGTGGCGCTCGGTTCTCTCTGCCTACCCCGTAAGGGATTTGGCGTGAATATAACATTTAATAAATGTTTGTATACATTATTTTCATTTTTAATGGAGAACCCCACCCAAACAGTCAAAATTAATATTTGTTATACTGCATACATTTTATTAAGTAACCTTTGACAGATCATTCTATCTCTTTCGGATTTATGAGATACGCAACACTTGATACGTACCAGTGTCTCTTTATAACTCGTTAAAATGATTACGTGTCAAAAGTTTAATTATAAGATGGACAGTGTATACAAGTAAATTTGAAATTCTACAGATGGCGTCTCAGTTATATGTAAATCTAACAAATATAGTGGAAGCACATGTGAAGGCGAATATTGAGCAGTTCCTGTCAGAGAGTATGGACCGTCAGGTGTTCCTGAAGCGGATGGACGATTGTTGGCGAGCCCACTGCCGCCAGATGATCATGATTCGTAGTATCTTTTTGTACCTCGACCGAACCTATGTGCTGCAAAACCCTAGCATACATTCAATTTGGTATGAATTAATTTTATTTTTTTAACAGACCTACAATACAGTAAAAAATTAAAGAAAAATAAACTCTATTCACTACTAATCCAAAAGAACTGCGACAATTCATACACACACACACACAGGCTGTCCTATTTTTTTTTTATATAGCTGTTCCTGTGACCATTTCATCCCTGTTGCGTCTATCCGTAGCAGTTACTCCTTATACTAATTAACTTGATTTTATTTCCGTAGTCAGACGTCATCAAGTCATTCATTGCCTTTTCATTCGTAGTATCCTTCACACAATCCACTTCATTTTTACATTGGTCATCCTTATCTCCTCTAACCTTCACTCGTCATTTTTCTCATTACATGCCTTTTATCCCTTCCTTAGAGTATACTCCAGCCAAATAGTATATTTCATTCAAGAGCTTCTGAAGAGGAGTTTGGATGACTGGAGTTGGTGGGCTTGAGGCTTGTTGAGGAGGAAGGAGTACTTAGTGGTATAAAAATATTATTTATATATTATGCGTATTTCAGGGACATGGGTCTAGACCTATTTCGTCACCACATAGCAATGAATACCCTGGTGCAGACGCGCACGGTGGACGGACTCCTTTTGCTCATCGAGAGGGAGCGTGGTGGGGACGCAGTCGACATCTCCTTGTTGAAGAGTCTTCTCCGAATGTTGTCAGACCTACAAATATATCAGAAGGCATTTGAAAATAAGTATGCATCTCACTTTTTTTTTTCAGGCATTAATTAGTCAACAATTTGATTAATAACCTAGGTAACCACTAAACTATACCCAATAAGCCGAAATTCAACATTGATAAAGAAAGATAAGCATTGAATTTATAAAGACCCTGCCATATTTATCTTTGATATAGGAAAACCGAAATGTATACATTTATCACTCTCTTCTTGTTCTTAAAATTATGTATTGAACAGTGTGTCCCTGGATAATGTACACATCTGTAAAGTTTATATTCATGGTTTAATATTTATTTTGTTTACCAAACACTTTTTTTTTATTAAATAAAAAGGAAAAACCTTTTGTATAAAATATGAAATTATTGAAATACTGGTTTTACATGGTTATTTTTTACCTGCAAAGTAACATCTACATTTAACTGTCATTATTGCTTTCAGTCAATTAAATACACGCTTTAGAAGGTCAAATTCCTTTTTTTATATAGTCTATAGGAAGCAATAAAAATATTCCACCATCTCTAATTGATAGCTCCCTTATTATTTTCATCATCACCTGCATTAAGTAGCCAAATTCATGCCTTTGTTAATGGGGTATTTGAGAAGCAATAAAAATAAACTATTTCTAATTAGCTTCCTCATTGTTTTCATCATCGCCTATCGCGATAGTCCTAACCCATGTACATCATTCCCTTCATAACACATTTCATGCAAAGGACTACTTATTCCTGTAAGGTAAATGTTATCACGGCCTTTAAGGTTTATAAATATCTTAAGACTGCTGAAGCAAATATTCTAAGAATTGTCTATAATCTTATTCATATAACCTATTAAATTTGGCTGAAACTCTGTATCCTAGGGTAAGTATCAAATGTTACCTGTTTTAGGTTCCTCCAAGCGACAGAGCGTCTGTACGCAGCTGAGGGCCAGAGGTTGATGCGCGAGCTGGCCGTGCCCCAGTATCTCGCGCATGTTGAGAAGAGATTGCGCGAGGAAAACGAACGCTTACTGCATTATCTAGACCCATCCACCAAGTTAGTAGAATAAATTGTTCTGAAGTATCGCTATATGAATTTAGGAAACAAAATGCTGATTGCTGGTTATTTTTTGTTTTCATAATAACAAGTTAACAATGTATGTATGACAATATCTCTCGACGTTTTTAAGTATTCAATACAATCTCTGTTCCCACTCACAAAGATTGATGTTATGGGTGGAAAGGTCTTTCATTAGAGCAATGTATGTTTGTAGATGGCAGCTCATCCATACGATAGAGCGCCAGCTGCTCAGTGAGCACTTGTCAGGTATCCTGAGCAAAGGCCTGGAATCGCTGATGGACGGACCGAGGCTGGCGGACCTCACCACGCTGTACTGCCTATTTAGCAGAGTGAAGGATGGCCTCAATGAGCTTTGTAATCACTTCAACGCTTACATCAAGGTTTGTGAATTCAACGTTATGAAGGAATATTGCTTTTTTGAAGTGAAAACTAGCATTGTTGTGACAACGATATACATCTATAGGATTTAACATGTGAGAGAATGAGATAGAAGGCATTATACTGTTTTTATTACATGATCCGAGCGTTGTACGTATGTTCGTACGTGTGTGGGCGCGCCTGCGTATTACAAAGCTTCAATTATCCTACTCTTGAAATTCTACATTCGTCTCATTATCTTGTAGTCCACTTTTTGAAGGTTTCACTTCTATCGCGTGTGAACTGCACCTTTATTGTGCACCATGAGCGGTGTATAAAAAAACAAAAAACCTAATCTGTAAAAAGGTCTGCAAACCGTTATTTAACATTCCCAGTCTATTGGGGAAACCCTGGTGATTGATTAGCTCATTCCACTACCGAAAGATTCTTGTTAGAAAACTCTGTAACGGCACAATACGCGAACATTACGGTGCGACCATAAATTCCTAAGAGATGAGTGGTGCTTTGTACAAGGAAGCTCCAAGGAGTTGCTCGATTTGATGCTAACCATCACATCAAGTAACTCCTTCCTTTCTCCAATACAACCCATTCTACAATTGGTACAATACATGAAGGAAGGGGCAAATTCGCTCTTAAAGCTATGAACGTCTAAATATGATTTGTAAGCTTAGGATAGTATTAAATTTAAAATTATATATAAAATGAAATACGGTAAAGGTAAATAAGGTAAGTACGCCCTAGAAACCGGCAAGCGTGCATGAAAAGAGCAATGAATGTGAAAGAAGCGAGTGACGTATGTAAGGATCGAGTCGCGTGGCGCTCGTTTCTCTCTGCCTACCCCGTTAGGGATTTGACGTGAAGTTATAGAATAGAATTAAATACAGTCTGTACATGAAACATGTTTTTAGTGTCATATTTGCATTAGTAGGGAACCCTTTATGTTCGAGATCGACTCGTACTTGACCGGTATTTATACAAGCTACGACAGTCCTGATCACTGCCGTAATCGTTCATCATACTGTATGGACAACTGGGAATATACCGCCAAATCAATTATTTGTCTATATAATTTTCCAGAAAAAAGGTCGAACGATAGTAATAGAGCCAGAGCGAGATAAAACGATGGTGGCCGAGCTGCTGGAGTTTAAAGAGCAGCTGGACCATGTAGTGACGACGTGTTTCCAGCGGAATGACAAGTTTCTGTACTCCATGAGGGAGGCCTTCGAACACTTCATCAATCAGCGGCAGAACAAACCCGCTGAACTCATTGGTGAGAAATTCTTATCATTTTAATCTGTTAATTGGAACTCTAGTTATAATAAAATATACTGCGGTGTTACCTTAGAATAAGCAGTAGTTAGGACATCCCAGGAACAGCTTAAGCATGGAAAAGCTCCTGGGCAGATGAAATCACAACAGAATTATTGAAATCTGTGGAGACTCTGGTTCTAAATGAACTGCAACATTTCGATTCGACTTTGGTTGTCAGTGGCTACTTTAACACCTAGACTCGTGAGTTCATTTCCCACCCAGGGCCAACATTTGACTTAGTCTCGATGTTTTAAGAGAGGTCGGGCGCATTAAAGTAGCCCGACTGGGAAAGTACCTCCACCTCACAGAAAGCTACAGCTAAATAACATCTCCCTGAAGGGTCATTGCGTTCGGGCTAGTGAGTGAGGTTACCTGTAAACTCGTAAGGAATTGCTGTGTTAACAGCAGGGGAAGCAACGCGCCAGCGATACATCCAGCATTGCAAGCGTTCATTCATAGGCAGTTTCCATGTACTTATATAAAAAAATACAGCTTCATCAGCTCAAAAGACATTTATGAATCTGTAGACCTTTCTTGCCTAAAGTCGTTCACATGCATATCAAAGTTCCTGCATTTTGACTTGACTTACTGTAATTCTAGCCAAATTCGTCGACGTGAAACTCCGCGCCGGCAACAAGGAAGCGACCGAAGAGGAATTGGAGCGGCTCCTTGACAAAATAATGGTACTGTTCCGGTTTATCCACGGCAAGGACGTGTTCGAGGCATTTTACAAGAAGGACCTAGCGAAGAGGTTGCTGGTCGGCAAGTCTGCCTCCGTGGACGCTGAAAAATCCATGCTGAGCAAACTGAAGCAGGAGTGCGGAGGCGGCTTCACTTGCAAGCTGGAGGGCATGTTCAAGGACATGGAGTTATCTAAGGACATTAACATTACATACAAACAGGTATTTACCACATGAATATTAATAGCATAACAAACATATATAAACAATAATATAGACCTGATTTAAAACAACAGTCGCGACATATTACACGAACTCCAAGCAGTTATAAATATCAACAGGTGTCCATAGCCTGTAGTAACAGCATACTATCAGGAAGGCCGCATACTTGTTTGTCCCCTTGTCAAAAAAAAAATATGTGTGCGTTCTAGGAGTAGTTGCTATTGTTGTTATTGTTGTTCTATCATACATGTCAAACCAGAAATAATATGGGGGTAGTTCGCATGCACTTACGTGGCGGATGCTCGCGAAATGTTGTGTTGATCAAATTGTGTTACGCAAAACTTTCTGTGCATCCAGCGCAAGCGAAAATACAAACAATAACGAATAATTTCCAATACATTTTAAACATTTTTTCATTAGTCCGTCGATTTTCGACGACGAGACAAAAGAAATCATTTTTTTAACCACGTTTTTGGAGCCTCCAACTTCGACGAAATACAAAATATATTAAAATATTAGAAATCGTAGTAGGCCCCGTTTTTACCACAGAAATACATTATTACGAGGAAATAACGTAGCAGTGTCATTTATCTGACTAAAAAATTATGTTGCAAACAGAAATAAGGTTAATGTTTTTGTTTACAGTACCTAGCGGGTGGATCAGATTGCTCTGGCCTAGAACTTTCGGTACACATCTTGACGATGGGCTTCTGGCCGACGTATGCCGCGGCTGAGGTGCGGCTACCGGCCGAGCTGACGCGTCACCAGGAACACTTTGCCAAATTTTACCTCGCTAAGCACTCCGGCCGCAAGCTGCAGTGGCAGGCCACTCTCGGACACTGCGTGCTACGGGCGCACTTCGCACAGGTACACTTACCACCAGCACATAGTACATTGTTGTAATTGACAATATGTCAGCTATATTAACAGGTCACAGGGTACTACGGTCATCACTTCGACTGTTGAGATTAACGTCTGCGAATATAGCATTAGGAATGGATGACCTAGTGGTGATTGGTCTGCTTTATGCAGACGATGCCGTGTTATTAGTAGATACACCATCTGAACTGGAAACAATATATATAACAAATTTAAGAAACCTTTTATATCAAGATATTATATAGCTATGTATTTAACGTAAGAGTTATTCCTGCACATAAATTATTGCTATGTTGATTGTGAATATTAAATATACTATATTACAAAATATATAATTTATCGAGGATTTCAATTTTCGACGTCACTCGATTACAATGTTGTGACGTCACAACATCGATATCGGCTACGAATGTATACGACGCTACAGTCATTGGCCTAATCACGCATTCGTACGTAGCGTGTTCACGGATTGCAGTTGATAGCGTGTTCACGGATTGCAGTTGATGATATTACATATATTTTCATATAAAGCGAAGCTTAGTCATCATGCGTGCGTGGCCGTGTGCAGCCTGGCGTTAGCAATATGAAATATATGGCGGGATGTATTTCAAATGTTACTGTGTGTTGCAGGGTAACAAAGAGCTACAAGTGTCGCTGTTTCAAGCGCTAGTTCTCTTGCTGTTCAATGATGGCGACAATCTCTCATTTGAAGATATAAAAACTGCTACCAATATCGAAGTAAGTCTTTTCAATATTGTATTTCACATTGAATATTTTTCGGAAAGGGGAAAATGTAAGGACAATTAAAACAGTGTAGCCATATTTCATTGGTGGTGTCAATGTTTACGTACTTGACGACATACGTACTATGGTTCTGATGTTGCAAGTGTTCATAGGCTTTGGTAAATGCTTACCATCGGGCAGGCCGCACACTTGTTTGTACACAGCCGTATAAAAGTATAAATTAAACGTGTTGATCCACATATATAGTTTTAGCTTTCCATGCTGTGCGGTCCCATGCATTGCCGGAATTATATATTATCTTTCGTTGTGGCAGGGTTCGGTTGGTAAGTAATCACATCAACCATTACACATCCCACTGCAGGGATACAGGATTTCAAACGAAGGGGTTTAGACTACTCCACCACGCTGCTCAAATGCCGATTGGTGGAGGCCAGTGTTTTCAAGCCGCCCGAGGGCCACTGACTTACCTTAACGATTGTTATCTATCGGCAACAGCCAGGACCGACGGCTTAACGTGCCCTCCGAGCACGGAGAAACTCGAGATAGATAAACCCATCCATAGACTGCGGCCGACTTTTCTTAACCTGTGTGTTCGTTTAGAATGACACGCGCAACGACGCCATCAAGCTCTCACAACGTCAAGTGACGTGAGATGGTCGGTGTCACCTGTAACTAAAACGCCTAAATATTGAATTAAACAATTTTTAACGGAAGTATCGCGTATTTTGTTTATTTTGTTGAACCTGACGTTTCGAACGCTTTGCAGCGTCCGTGGTCGCAGGAAGACTAAGGTGGTATTTGTCTTACATTAGTTATTCAATTATTACATCTACCGACATGGATGGATTAATTATATATGTTCCGATTTACACAAAAATCGCTCACAGTGTCCGAACATTTTTTAGATCTTTGGGTTTGGGACTTGATTATTTTTAGGACTGGATCCCAAGCAGGTGGTACTTGCCAACCATCTTCTCTATTGAAATTGGGGTGTTTCAACATTCTCGGCATGTTGCGCGAGGCTATTGAAATAAGAAAACACCCTAAGACAATATTATAAATATATCATTAGACCTGTCCTTTTATATGGCAGCGAAGCGTGGCCTGTACTTAAACGGCACAAGCAGGAGCTGCGTGTCATGGAGACAATATGCTGCGCTGGATGTGTGGAGTGACGCGGAAGGATCGCGTAAGGCACTCCCGCATTCGTGGTAGCCTACGTGTCCGTGACAGACAAACTGTAAGAGTGGCGCCTATGCTCGTACAGCCACGTCTTTCGAAAACCGACATGTTACGCGGGAAACAAATGATGCCACCTCCGCCGGGCCCTGATAGAAAGGATATTTTTTTTTTAAATACGTGCACCCCTGCCATGGGCAAGGCTGGTAGAAAGGATAGCCGAGAAGCGCTGGCTTCACATTGTGATATATGACATGCGTGCCAATGTTCTCATTATAAGGGACGCCGAAGACCTCGTGAAGTGGAGAAATAAAAGCCGGAAAGCGAACCCTGGGCTCCGAAGCGAAATGATATCTAGATGGCATAGTCTAAAAATATTGTAACGCCACTTTAGTTGACGTGGCTTTACTTACTCAGTTGTTGGTTTTGTTTACGTTACTTTTTTGACGAGCTCGGTGGCTCAGTTGTGAATGAAGCTACTTTGACACCAAAGCTCGCGGGTTCGATTCCCACACAATGCAAACATTTGTGTGCATGAACATGTCTGTTTGCCTTGGTCTGGATGTTAGGATGTTGGAGAGTTAGGGCGCATCAAAACAGCCCGTCTGGGGAAGTACCTCCACCTCACAGAAAACCGCAGCCAAATCAACACCCTAGAGATTGTTGTATTCCTGCGTGTGAGTGAGGTCACCAGTAAGCTCCCAAGGAGTTGCTGTGTAAGCAGCAGAGGAGGCATCGCGCGAGTGATACTTAATATATTGCAAGCGTTAATAGGCTACGGTACCCGCCTTACATCAGGTGGGCCGTATGCTTGTATGCCTCCCGACGTAGTAAAAGAAAAAAAAACTTGTTGAAGTAATGACTCTTCGGGTCTCTATTCTGTAAATCTCCATAAGTCCGCCTTATACCGCTTTTATATGTAGAAACATAGCAAAATCAGATATAGACATATCATCTTATACTTGATGTCTGAATATCGTAACGAATAAAAGTAGATGTACGTGAATAGATATTTATTTGTGGTATATGGTATTGTACGCGTATTCTTTCTGATTACGGGGGAATATCTACGGGGCACTAATAAATACCAAAGTCTGCACTTGATACTGTATATATTGTCTTTCACTGTATACAAAGTTCTTAACAAAATTATCTGACTCCAAATTACAATTTAACTGAATTACATGTTACATATACTGAGTGCCTAAGTGTACAGAACCTTAACGAAGCGGTTTTACTGAGCGACTGGCGAGCCGCACCCCGCTCTGGCCCTCGCTGGCCGCGTTTCGTACAATCAGCATTATTCTGCACAATGTGTCGCCACAGTATGATATATATTATTATAATTGTAAGGGGAGCAGAAATAACAATATAATGCTTGTTGTGCGCAGGCGGGCGAGCTGCGGCGCACGCTGCAGTCCCTGGCGTGCGGCAAGGCGCGCGTGGTGAGCAAGCTGCCGCGCGGCCGGGAGGTGGCCGACACTGACCACTTCGCCTTCAACGAGGACTTCACCAACAAGCTGTTCCGCATCAAGATCAACCAGATACAAATGAAGGAGACGGTCAGTATGTCGCCAATACACCATACCACGATCATGTTGGCATTACTTAATTATTAACAGTTAGTAAATGTGAGTTCAGAACTCATTACATACGACCAAATCAAAATAATTTAAAATGTATTTTTATGGCAAGAAATACAAATAGTTGAAGACATTGGAGCAGAAAATGTAATCATTAACATGGATAAGGAACCGGCCTATTGAGTAACAAGTCCGCAGTTCGAACCCTGGCATATACCGCTATACCGGTGTTTTCGGATTTATATACATATTTGTAATTATCACTTACTCGGCGGTGATCGAAAACATCGTGAGGAAACCCGCACATCCAAGAAATTATATTTCCATAAACGTGTGATCTAACGTAAGAAAGGTCTGGTTTTCCTCTGGGTTGTGGAGGTCTGATGGTTCCTCCTTGTCAAAATCAGTATCTTCGCCAAATCTTTAGGCTTAGCTAGCGAACCCCGCCAATCTTAATGTATTTGGAAGCGGATAACGCAAAGTAAAAGAAGCTCATTTCGATGTTGTGTAATTTTGCAGAGCGAAGAACAAAAAGCAACCGAGGAGCGCGTGTTCCAAGACCGCCAGTATCAAATAGACGCGGCGATCGTTCGCGTGATGAAGATGAGGAAGGCACTCTCTCACAATCTACTCATCTCCGAGCTGTACAACCAGCTCAAGTTCCCTGTCAAGGTAAAATTACTGTTCTGGAAAGCCATTTTTTTATACAACATCGGGAGACGTACAAGCGTACGGCCCATCTTATGTAAAGGTAACCGTAGCCCATGAACGTTTGCATCACATTATCTCGCGCGCGATACCACTTCTGCATCTGACACAGCAACTCCTTAGGAGCTTACTGGTGACACTAGCAGAAACGCAACAAGCGACGCTCCAGTGTGTTTTTTGGCTGCGGTTTTCTGTGGGGTGGAGATACTTCCATAAAACGGGCTACATTGATGCGCCCTACCTCTCTTATAACACTGAGATCCAAACAAATAGCCAATTGTTCATGCACGTAAATGTTTGTCCTGTGTGGGAATCGAACCCACAAATATTGGTGTCAAAGTAGCGTTAATAACCACTGTGCCACCGAGCTCGTCAATCCCCGCACCACTTCGCACCGCCTTTGTTTTTAAATTAGTGACGTAATAATTATGTTGACGTATTTGTGTAGTCACGTCGCGTCATTCGCAAACTCGCGAGTGCAATTTTTTCATTTCACCCTTTCACAAGCCTCGACGGTTCACAAGCCACACTAGCAAATGGTTTTACTGTGCGATATCGGAAACAGTGTGCGTGCAACACAACAAATGTCACACATGCTGCGAGTTGGGTTAATAAACCCAACTTATAAATTTTGTTTTGTTATAAAAGCGTTATAAAATGCTAGTTCATAATAATGAACTAGCATTTTATAACCAACACAACTTTTAAGAGAGGTAGGGCGCCATCAAAGCAGATCCTGCCTGATCGAAGAAGTACCTCCGTAACTCGACCAAATATCAACTCTCTGGAGGGTTGTTGTATCTCTGCGAGTGAGTGAGGTTACGAGTAATGAGTTGGTTAGCAGCAGGAGTGGTAATGTGTGAGCTTTGATGTCTTGTGAAAGGCACCGGCAGACTAATTGTATTTATTATGCAAATGTAAGGCTCAAATGTTGGCTATACCTAGTCAGGTCATAAGTTCTGTAAAAACTTTTAATGTAATTTATGATACACTTTTTGATAATTATGTAAAAGTTATATATGAAATGAAAGGTAATTAAATGTACAATAAAATTTTATTAACATTATTCGAAATGCCCTTCTCCATTTTGAATACATGCCCCTAATCGACGCGGTCAGTCATCGATCGCAGCACGCACTACATTTATATGCCAAATGTTGCCATATCTTGTAGTCCAGTGGGTTTAAATCTGGATTAAAAGAGGGCCAGTCTTCATGCCCGGTGAAGTCAATTCCACGTGCGGTCAACCAGTTTTGAGGGCTTCGTGTCTTATGAGCTGGTGCAGAGTCCTGTTGGAATATCCAGTGTTTGTTTTTGAACATTGTTTGAGAAAGAGGTTCTACTACGTTTGTTAGGACGGTATTTTGGTAAACCACAGCACTTGTTTTCACGCCTTTTTCACAGAAAAACACCTCAGTTAAGCCTGAGCTAAGATTTTTTTGTTTACGCACGGGATTTCTTTGTATTCGCGCCTTCACTGCTTTGATGACCGCTGGTGTCCTAACTGTGCGAGGTCGGCCGCTCCTCTTACGATCTTCGAAGCTTGAATCTTTAGTATAAAAAATCGTTTGATAGTGCGATAAATAAACCGTGTTATTTTCAATTTTCAAAATCTCTTATTGGCGCGTGACCACAGCGGTGCAACGCGATAACCGCAACTCTATCTTCCTTCTTCGACCACTCCTTATTTGAAAATGATTTTTTTATTTTCGGCAAGCGCGAACGTTCTATTTTTAAAATTAGTCAAAGTATTTCTGGCCAGTATTCCAAAATTAAAATAATAAGGTTTTGACAGAACTTATGACCCGACTAGGTATATGTTAAATTTCAAGCAAACAGAATTAACTTTTTTTTTATACAACGTCGAAAGGCATACAAGCATACGGCCTATCTGATGTAAAGCAGATCATACCGTAACCTATGAACGCTTATAATACGCAATAGTATCACTCGCGTGATGCCTGCTCTGCTGCTAACACAGCAACTCCTTAGGTGCTATGCTCCTGTCCAGACAGTAACACAATAGCACAACACACATCCTTACTCATAATTAAGATCAACTCGCAATGCACGCGCTTACAAATACACGGTATACATGAAACACTACTGTTTTACTGGTAAATATTTAAATACTGAATAACGTGGTCGCCGGAGACCTCAAAAAAAAAACTAAATATGTTTGAAAAAAATTACAGTTTGATATTATAAGTATAAAATATGTGAGACCGAACCTAAGTTGGGAAACGGAATAAAAGAATTTGTCGCGGGGCGATCACAATAAAAATACTGCGTCGGCGTTTCATCATTCGATGCAACTGCATGGTGTCGTAACTCGGTGAAGTAGCCAGAACGGGCGAGGCTTTGTCAGCAACCTTCATATATTAGGGATACGTAACAACGAACACAACAATTAGAATAGAATGGTTACTAACATTAAATCTAACTAACAATCTGTTTGTAACAATTTGCCGGATTGCCTGCGAATCTGCCGATGAGAACCTGGCCACCTTGTATTACAGGCTTCCTGCGAAGTCTATTTCGGGTACCACTTTCTCACACTTAGTTGTACATATCTTTACCTAATTGTATTATATTCATATATATATTATTGATGCTGTATATTATGTGTGAGGGAAATAAATAAAAATAAATTATGTTTACAGCCGGCAGACCTAAAGAAACGCATAGAATCCCTCATCGACCGCGACTACATGGAGCGCGATAAGGATAACCCCAACCAGTACAACTACGTCGCGTAATTGGGCGACAGCCGCCGCTCCGCGCGGATACGCGACCGCCGCCCGCCCTCGCTCTATAGCGACCTCTCTCCCCACACACACCATTGTCTATTTATCAGTGATCCTGTTGCTTCCACGGCTCATACATTTGAATACTGTTACAAGACAGGTTCAGGCAGCTGACGATTTGTTTTGAAGATCAACCAGCCGCCCCGTTTGAGTAAATGTATGGTAGCTACTATAAATACATGGGACGCTTGAACAACTTAAATCATACATGACCTGATCCAATACGACAAATATAAAACTGATGACTATAATCATCGGCCGACAGCGTACGACCGCGAGAAGTGGATGACATTTAACTTTTAAGAAAAATCATCAAATTTCCTAACACTTAAAAATGATACTGGAAACTGACTAATAAAACAAGTCCGACAATCTTTTATCAATTTCACATAGATCAATAATGTATAGACTAAGCAAGTTTATAAGGGCTTTAATCCGTCTTCTTATTAATAACTCCCATTAGTAAGTTTAGTGAACGCAAGCGTTAAAACGTAAATTTATGAAAAATCAGTTCATAATATTTATATTAACGCGCGCACAATTTACCACTGTAGTAGTCATTTCTCTTCCTATACGAGCAGTTATAGCTCAGTGCATAAAGAAACCAACCATCTATTAACGAAGTGGTCCTGGTTCGAATCCTGATTTGTGCATGTACCACAAAACCGGTGTTTTCGGATTTATGTACATATATTCGAAAATGCGTAATTATCACATGTTCAGCGGTAAAACAAAACATTGTGAAGAATACCGCACTTACAAGAAATTACATTTGGAAAGTCATCTGAACATTTGGAAACTTATAATGGTCTGATTTTCCTTCTGAATTATGGAGGTATGACGTCAGTTCATGTCAAAATTTGTATTTTCACCAAAGCCTTAGGTATAGCGGCTATGGGTTAGAAAACGGAATAACGCTAAGACGAATATTTATTCTCTTTTATTTAAATACTTTGACGAATAAAGAAGTAATAAAGCAAAATATTTTTCAAGCTAAAATATACATTATTGATTTAGAGTTGCCATGTGATGTACAAAATCGCATGGCAACCCTAACAATCCTAATAATAACCCTAATAATATGTACAGGTTATGTCCATGATTTAATTTAGTCGAGTGTACTTACTACGTTATTAGTACTAGGTGCAAAGCAATTGATATGGCAGCCACGTGAAATAATAGAACATCGCAAGCATACCGTCGCAAGCATATAGTTTTGTGCCAACTGCAAATAGCGTGAAACTAAATGTGATTTTGTATATAAAGTTTCAAAGAATTTAATATGTATATTATGTCCGTGTCTCATATATAAAACGCCTGTGTGTGCCGGTGCTTTATTAGAAAGACAGCGATGTTTTATAAAGTAGATGAAATAAGAATGTATCGACAGTGTTGTTAGACTGCGACACATACTTGCATATTGAACGATCAAACTAAGTAATTCTGACTGAATTCTTAAATTTGGTACACTACTGAATTGAACGTTATGATTTTTTTAATATTTAGGGCGCAATTATATTTGGTCAATTCCCAGTCGTATACGGCATTCGGGCGGCTAGTGAAAATCATTAAAAGTACGATTTCGAGATTACTTAAAACCACCAAAAGCTAGTACAACTATCTGTGGTAGTGACCATCATTTCAGTTGTATAATTCGTACCCCCGAATATATAAACGATAAAATGTCATTATTATCAGTCATTATTATAAAGATTTATTTATTGCTGACGGACATTAGTGAAATGATCCAAACTATACAACCGGCATTTCTTCAAGTTTGTATGATCCTCACTGTTTCAAGACTTTGTTCTATATTATAGAAGAAAACATCTAGAAATAAAATAAGCAATGCAATAGAGATGACGATAACTACATATTAACATAATAGTTCGACTTACAGTTTCTTTCACATGTTCTGTTAATTATTTCCAAGTTATTCTACGTAACATTGATTGTGATTATTTAAGATATTATATGCCAATTATACGAAACATTGCATCATCAGACTGTTTACATAAAGTTGATCAAACTAGGAAACTTGTTGGACAATATTTGTTGTATGTGACACTTTGCATGCCTTATTTACCACCCTCGTTAGATACCACAAAGAGAGCAGAGCGGCGCGTAAAACAATACTTACTGTTTCCCTCATTAAGATCGTAATGACGGAGATTACTAATATTGGGTCGGCATCCGGCTTCTATGTCATGAATTACTGTAATACATATACGGAACTTATGTATAATTACACTTTAGAGACATAACGTGTGATATTAGAAAATTGATTTCCCTCCAACGAACTCTCTCCCTGTTTTACATTTACTGTATTTTTTTTTTGTATAAATTTGTAGCAGATTCTGGTATCACCAATCGGCTTTACCAATTTTGACATGCCTTACTGTGAAAACGTTTTGCCACCCATTTAATATAATAGAACCTGTAATGGTTGCCCGAATCCAATATTCTTGGCACAATATTGAATAAAGGTATTCTAAATTTAATTTGTTGTATCATAATTAGTTACATGCTAAAAGCATCCCTCATTAGTGAGAATACCACCGGGTTCGCCACAAAGAGGAATTTGAATCCTAACGTTGTCAGTTTGGCCTGAGTTCTCATTTTTACACCATTGGTGATAACAGATTCTCCTTTTTTGTTCGTTCTGGTGATTATTATTAATTGTAAGACTACAACAACCCCATTGATAGTTCCAACTACGTATTTTTCCGGCCCTAGATATATAGTAAAGCAAAAATTATGAAACAAAGTACTTATGCTAAATAACGGACTTAGATATTATATATAATATCTAAGTCCGTTATTTAGTACGATTGGGTGTTGGAAGTCTTCGCTTATTGTTAAATTGAATAAGCACATATGTTTATTCAATTTAACAATGAGATGTATGCCTATACATTTAGAATTCTGTTATATATAATTATAAAATAAATTCGCTAAGTCTAAAACTTAAAGCTAGACGATAAAAACATGACATGAAATATTGCGATTAAGTGATTTTGATCAATTTCAACAAGATAACGCCAACGCGGATTTGTGAAATAAGGTGACACGAATTTAGAAATAAAGTCCAATACTGTGTGTAAGGTCTTGTCTCCTGGATGCTAGAGTAAGTTTAAGAAGGTAATAAATACGGTTTAATATGACGCTCGCTTGTCCGCAATGAACTTCATTTGATATGATAGTACAGTCGAGTACAAACATGTGAACCTGCCACATAATTGTGCGAGCATTAACTTAATTAATAGTAAAAGTTGTTTGTCTATTGCTATCGTGTATAAAACATTAGTATGACGATGACTTTTGTACTCGACTGCACAATACGTGTTATCTAGTTGTAATTACCGATCATACAATCAACAAGCGGTTTATCAGCTCAACGTGTAAATTTGTTTAGCCCCGTTCTTTGCGTTAGCCCTTATTTGCCAGAGTTGCGTCGCTATGGAGGGATCACTAATTAAAAACTCTATTTATAATTTTCTCGTGCTGTTTTATTTAATCCTTCATTTAGTAATTTAGTTAGTATTAGAAATATGAATTTCTAATGTCATTGATAAGAAGTTCATATCTACAATTCCCTTTATATATATTAAAATGGGAGCATACACTAATACATAGTTATTGAGGTCTGAACGGTTTACCGTCATCTTTTTCTTTTACATGTATCTATTTACAATATTCCCAACCGTGTGCACGGCGGACGAGAACCCAATTTGGTTATTAGCTTTGAATAGGAAAACGCAGAGGAACGTCTGTACGTAGAAGCAAGAGACCAGGAGCTCTCCGATTCGGAGTCAGCCAATATTTCCTATGGAGACTGACAAACTAGAGGGAAATTCATCCATATTCGCGAATTACTTCCCTGCCAAAATTTCCCCTAGGGATTACAGCATGAGGTTCTTCAAGAAAGGCGTGAACAGGTGTTTACAAGGTTGGCAACGCACGAGTTGTACACCTGGTGTTGCAAATGTCCATAGGCTACGTTGACCGATTACAATCACGTAGACCGTACGTTGTTTTCCACCTTAGTGGTACAAAAAGCTATCCTACTATATTACTATTGATGACTTATTGATAGTGATCCACCGAGCGGCATCACTGAAGTGTCTGATGAACCAAACTGACGCAGGACGAACTTGTAACATGGCTTATATAGACTATTATTCACTCCACAGACGGTATATGTAATTAAATACATGACCATTTTAAAAACAGAAAAATAATTGAAAAATTCGGTTCCAACCTCAAGGTATTATCGGGTTATGTTAATAAAACGCCAAATAGCTCGGTAAGGAAGTAAAGTATATTGAACAACTCGTACGCCAACTCAAACAAGATTGCGCGATTCAGAAAGCGCGTTTTGTATGAAGATTTGAATATGAAGCGAACTCGATAAGTAGATAGATAGATGATAGATAAATCATTTATTTAAGTACTTCATGCACACACATCAATAAAATGTACATCGATATAACTACACTGTTAACTTAAAACATAGTTTCGCTATACTACAGAGAACGTTTTTAATTCAGGTGTTTGTGTGTGTGTGTGTGTGCCGCAGTAGCGCAAATGGGCTATAGCTCAGTGTATAGCGTTGCTTAAATGAAACAACCACTGATTTTCAGCTATCACCCATAAGAATGACGAGGACGAGTGCAGTCAGACAAAAGACAAACAGCCATATACAACTACCGCGTATTGCACGAAAGCCTGGAAACATTACAAATTTACCTTATACTTCCCACACCTCGGTCATAGAAAATAAAAACTAAGCGTGGGAAAAATACTATATTGAGATTAATGAAATAATAATAATATTTGAATAAATAGAAAAAAAAATATTGAATTTCATTTCAAGTAGATTGTTACAGTGAATGTTTATGTGAATCTAAGTGTGAAATTTATTGTCCTCAATGCGTGTACACAATTTTAATTGCTTATTTCATTAATAACATATTAACTAATTAATTACATTTGACAATAATGGTAAAATCGTTTTTCTGTCCGCCAAAACGAGTGAATCTAACGAGAGAAATTAGATAATACATTTTGAAGTTTTATTACAACAAATAAAGGTTTAATTTAAAAAAGAAAACCCGATTGACTAAAAAATAACTAAGATATAAATATTGACTGTTGAATGGTTAACGTCGGCCATATTATTTTTTTCTGACGTTACATAGCTTCATCTTACTCGGGAGAAGAATACGAATCTAATGACACCTCACTCTTCAAAATCGGTCAAGCCGTTTTAAGCTACATGAGGTCACAATGGAACGGACATAAACACCCGTATTATTTATATATGCGTGTGAAAAGCTTTGCTCTCTGCTTTGGCATAAAAAGGGAAAATGCAGAATAAGCCGTGGTAAAAATTTATTACGTTTATGGACTTAACGGAGTATCCGTAAAAGTAGCAAAATTGGTTCAAGCGTTTTTGAAGTCATAAATGATGATCACTGATAGACCAATTACTGATAGTCTGTACCATTTCTGAAAAAGTGGAGTAAGTTCGGCATAGTAGTTACGACATTATTGTAGACCTACCATGAAGTGCCACATGTCGTGTACTTATTTGTAATTATCTGTTGAGACGTAATCAAACTAAACCGTTTTTGAAAAATTGATTACCTGTAATGAAAAGTGGATTGATTACCTACGACAAGAACGTGCGAAAGAGATCATAGTCAAAGGGCAGTCAAGCTTCACAGACTATAGCGTAATTTAACTCACTCGCCGATTTAATTCACACTAGGAAGAGCATAGGCAAAATCATCCATTCAGATCTCTACTGACAACAGCCGATGAGACTGAAGCAAGAAAAGGAGAAAAAACTACGGGCATTGACTAACAAAAGAGTTTTTCATCATAACAACGTCAGCCTTTAGCCACTCAGTAAATATTGAGAGCTTTGTAATTTTCAAAACTACTTGTCACAGCTTTTAATCAGAAGTCCTAAACTTTCTACAGCAATAAGATTGCTGTAGTACCAGCAAAATGGCAACATGTATATGTCATAAATCAAATATAAATACACTAAGATAAAAAATGTATTGAATTTGTATATAAATAGGACAAAAAATTTTCTCCTACCCAATATACACGTATTTTAAGCATACAATGGTATTCGACACGATGCTTTAGGCAACCATTACAAATTATTACAAGCAAAATAGGGTTCAATAAACTCGATATATATTTTATTTAAATAAAAAAGCAGATTAATTAGGATATGATTTTATTTTTGTTTTGTTAATGCGCAAATTACATATTGATTCTATGATGAGCAAATTGATGTTTGGCACGCCAACTTGCCTAATATGCGTAGAAACACTGCACTTGTACTTATGGTACGGAACATTGGATTTAAACAGATTAGTTGCGAATTTTACATAAGATTAGATAATTAATAATGCAATCTAAATAAATAGTAGTCGAGATAGTGCAATGACCCATTAGTTTTTTGTAAGACTACCCTAAAGTATAGGCACAAGCTATGACTGGAAAAGTCGATTTATGTCAATTTCTAACCGTAGTAAATTCTTTCAAGTATTTTTCTTTCCTTGTTTACACTTATACATACGCCTTTACATTTTATAGCCTAAAGGTTGCGTTTAGGCTTAAATTTATATGCGGCTATTTCACTTTCATATTAACTAAAACGTATATACATATAGTCATAACATATATACATATTACATGAAAAATTTATTGTTATAACAATTCGAGCGAAATTTTTCAAATTTATTACAGTCTTCTGAAATAAGATACTCATTCGAACCACACACACACACAAGTTGTGTGACACAAATAATAAATATTGCTTTTTACAATATGTATTTCTTACAAAGCTTTAAAACAGCATTGTGATGTTTTTACAGTTACCTATACAGATAATATATATATATATATAGATACCTATACAGTTAATAGCTTTTAAATTTTCAATAAAATTACTTCGGCAATGTATAATTGCGTACTTATGGCGACTATGGCATACAATTAAAATCAATTAAAACTTGAACCTAGTACTTTAAAAGGTTTTATTTAATTATTAATAAATTATAAACATAATTATTGATTATACTGGTGCATATTAATTTAAAATTACCTATTATTGCAGTTTACACTGGATTTAAAAAAATAATTAAGAAAGGCAGTACGGCGCCCGTATTATAAAAACGTACGCGGTGTCCTGATGTCGCGTACGTTTTTATAATACAAGGACCGTGCGATGTTACGGTAAATACTTTATGTTTGAACAATAAGGAATAATACGATACTGCAGTCAGGTAAAATAATATTTACCAATAGTCACAGCACGCTCATGACTAATGTTTGTTATGTCTGCGCGAATTATTCTGACAATTAATGTGCTTTACAAACAATTGACAAACTATATTTTTAGACGGCTAATTTGACAGCCAATTCCAATTATAATTCTCACCATACGTCTAGTAAGTACGCTCTGAATTTGTTCCGCGCAGTTGTACGCCATACATCTTACTACTGTGCGAATAAAACGTGTTGTGTTCATAGCAAACTATAAGTTTGGCAGAACCTATCCATTAATTTTAATTATTTTTTTAATTTGTGGCTTTCAAGTCATCACTGGAAGGTATTCGTATTTACATTCCTTGTCGATTAGTCCTTAACTATCTGAATCCGTCCTTTAAGATTGTTGAGCGCATTATAATATCTTCAAGCCCACTCACACAGACATAACAGTCCATAGACGTTCAACAATTTGTATAGTCGTTATCCATTGCTGCTGTTCATTTAATTCAAACCTAATTTACAATATTATACTATAATGCTGTAAGATAACGAATACACGACGGTATTTACATAAAATACGCAAGATTGACACAGTCACCCAAAAATGTTATATTACACGAACTCTAAGTAGCTACAAATAAATAATTCCTAAAAGATTATTTTTGGGCCGGCTGTACCATTGTAAATCTAAAGTGCAAATTAATATGTGCAAAATGGCCGCAAGTTGTACTTTAATTTAGGCTTATATATACCACAGTAATGGAAATTAAAAAAAATAGATTAATATTAAAATAACTGATATAACCGTTATGTCCGCTCCAAATTTAGTGTTGTGATAACGTCAGAATAAATCGCAAGACTTAAAAAAAAATATCAAAACAGTAAATGAATATGCAAGGTCGGTAAGCATATACATTTTACTCAAGAGAACTATTGCTAAATCGCAAAGATAAATCAAATAACTGAAAAAAATTCGAAGGAACCATTATTTTTTACAAAATAATGACTTGTTTCATGTTTTTATAAAAACCAGTAAATAAATAATATTTTGTAATAGATCTCTCTATGGAAACATTGCAATGGTAACGTTCACGTAAAGTATGAGATCCATTGTACCAGCGCTATAAAACACGTATCGAAAACAATTAGAAAATGTATGCGCATTATTTCGTATAAATTTCCTAAATGTAACTTAAGATTATCTAGCAATTTATTTTTACGTGGAATACCGTATTAAACGAAATAGACGAAGAATAGACATATTAAAATACGTATAACCTAATGGAGCAAACATAATTTTTAATATCGGACGTTATTTACTAATTTGCAAATAATAAAAACACTACGAACTACATTCAATATGCACCTAAAAACAAATAAATATTTTATCCATCACACCTGTTTGTATGTAGGTATATACGAGTATATACGTATTACATTCGTAATTTTATTCATAGAAATGACTACACAATATATAATCTGGTATCAGTTTCGTTCATCAGTCTGGCACAGTCTCGCCTTTCACTAAAAATAGTGAGAATCAGTTAAACTATCGAAAACATCGAGAGCCCATTCAATTAGATAAGTGTTGAATTTACTGTTCCTGCTATTTTTTCAAGCTCAACTATCAATAGTGATATTACCAATAGTTCGGCAACTATGCTATACCAGACCTATGGGAGAAACGGTCGCCAGAATAAACGTGCTAATAGTTCGCACCAAACTTCTAGTATGCTTTGAACTTGTTTCGGGTGGCTTTGCACAGGAGGACAGTCAAACGGAAAGCGTTTAATTATTAAAACATTGCAAATGTGTTTTTTTTTATATTATGATGAATTTAATTATACTTTACACCCTGCAGAGGTTTCTCAGAGACTACAGCATGAGGTTTTTCAAAAACAAGCCAAGTGAGAGTTGAACAAGTCCTGTGACCGACTAACGGAGAGATAAACAGCAGAGCCTTAGTATTAGTCCCGTAGGTACCCTTTGAGTGCAGAACCACAAAAAAGTGTAGGGTTGTACAAGGTCGGCTCAAATGTTGCACCGACGTTGTAAGTAATCTTATATATCTAAAAGCTTATTATAAGGCATAAAATATATAAAATCCACCTGAATAGAATTTCAGTAAAATTAGAGTTACGAGTATATATTCCAATGCTAGGGTAGGCAAGCGGGTTTGATGACAAAGCAAAAACCATATGCCTAACCCGTCTGTTCTGCTTTGTGTTGTTCGGCGTGGTTTTTATTCCTGTCCCAAGTATAACCCAACCCATCTTATCACCTGTCGAAAAATTTCATTGTCAGCCCTAAGAAGGCAAATTCCATCGCGAAGTCAGTTAGTCTACAAATAAATTCCAACCCACAGCCGCGTAAGCGGGTCTTAAAATACTCAAGGGTGGTTCGCCCTCGAAGTTCAGCTCGAGTAAAGAGCCACTAGCTCGAAGCTCGCACGCACCCTATAATGGCGCAAGATAGATACCACTGACTGACTGTGTCGGAGCGCGGGCTGTCCCCCACCGTCTCGCCCCGCCGATACCTATAGTTTTCTATTGCGCCGCCACTCGTCTCGTGTTCAGAGCTAAATAGAAATTTTATGCGATCTGTTGCGTAAATACTCTCTGAATACTCCGTGCGCGGTGTAAACAAATGAATAGATATTTTGCCAAAGTAAGTGTCTCCAGTACCTATTTGTTGAAGTATTTATACAGCGATTACTCGCAACGCTGGCTTACTTTGCATGAAAATGAATTATCATTCTTTTATACAACAGTGTGGTCGTTACATTAAATTTGAGACTCAAGAAAAAATAACACTGGACAAAAGTCAGGCGATGTGTAAATAATTAGTTACATACAAAATAAAACCTAGTAATAAATATTAGTATAAAATTATTAAGGAAATTCGTTTCATATAATAATAAAATTACGATCTTTTTATTGATCCTTCGAGCCCGATACCTTTTAGTTTCGTTAGTCTTTAGTTGAACTTCTTAAATATTCTACACTACTTGTAACTTAGTAATGAATGGCCACATCTTGTTAAAACATGTAAAACAAAATCCCAATATTAGGGCAAAATGATGAGAAGTTTTTAAGTTATTTACGATTTAAAAACTATATCTTCAAATAAGTGAGAGGTTATTAATTTAATTCACTAGAAGTATCTAAATTAGTGCATTATTAATACAAAGCACATTTTTTTGTTGAAAAGATCATAGAAACTTTTCAAAACAACAAGTCCAATCGCAAATATCCCACGCATGTGCAATTGGAGTAAATAGTTCCCGAGAGTTGCCATCATGTCCAAACAAATATGTTGTTTGATTGATTATGCCCCTAATTACGTTTTTACTAATCACTTTATGACAAGAGATTCAGAAAGTCGGTAGTATTACGCGGTCAAAGTAATTCCTAAATAGTGGTCGCAGTTCGTGTCGTCCACACCAGAAAAAGCAGTTTTATGACTTTATATAATACATATTTATAATTTGGTAGGGAGGTAGAGGGGGGAGGGGCATGTCATTGTAAATAATCTCAACTGAAGTTTAATTTTTCCTCAATAATCTGACGAGGCATAACTACCAGTATATAGAATAACAAACATATATAGAATAAATATTATGTGACCACCAATGTGCGAATGCTCACTATTCCAAGTGTAAAGTATCGGACTTGTAGCACCAAGGCATTTCCTCGCCAAACTTGCATTTATGAGCGTTATTCTTAGCGTCGTAGAGTAGAGAATTGTCCACGTACGCGTCACATTCATTGCACCATACGGACAGGTCCAAAAGGGAAAGCACCAGAGTGTGTTGCGTTGAATGGTAGTGGGCTTGCATGTGACCGTTGATGCTTCGTCCGCACGCCGTCTGTGGAGTTATTTATTTTATAAGGAGCGCCTACATCATTATACATAACTACACATTGACATAGGATTTTAATTCACTTAATTTTAACATATATGCCATTCGGACTTTTACTGAATTACTAGGAAATGCCCGCCACTTAGTAGGCATTGACGTGGGTATTTCTGAAAACCTTTCCATATATTAAGGTTTCAGATCTTGCTTTATACAGGTATGGTTCTTGTTTATATAAGTATACATAGACAATAAGAGTGGTGAACAACACAAGCGTCTGTCTGTCTGAATGTCTGGCGTCTTGATATTATACTCAACGAACGTTGTCCCATAAGAATGAATACGAGGGAAATCAAATTTTGTAAAAAAAATGGCATCTATCAAATATGTATGCATATCTATTTATATATTTACACATAAAAGGTTTTTCACATGCTTGAATAGAGACTGATTAGTCCCAGAGTTTAGAAGAAGGATAAGCAACTGAAAGAGTGAGGTTTTCGTAGGAGCCAAGTGGTGAGTCGTGGACGCAACAGTCAAACTTGATGGTAACAAGAAACACCGATAGAACTATATGCATTAGAAAAAGGAATATTAGTTTTATGGGATAGTATATCACAACAAAAAGAAGAGCAATCCTAAATGACAGGATCTTGAATCTTCTCACTAAGTTCATCAATATAGCTATCAACCTAACTAAAAGGATTATGGTCATTAAATACACTACATAAAATACTTACAACATAACAATGCAGACACACCCAATTCTCAACGGTTTCCTCGCAGTCCATGCATTTGACTCCCTGCTCAAACTTCACACTATTTGGAATAGCATAAAGCATTTCTAAATGTGGACACCAAGGCATGGGAATCACCGCAAACATCTCACCATCAACAATAGCCTTCATATTTTCCGCTAGAAAATCTACTAATGTATTTTTCTTTTCACTGTCATTCTGTCTATCGGAAGAAGCACTATTGTCTGATCGTCCCTTATTGCTATTAGAAATACCAGGTTTTTCATCTTCATCATCAGTACCACAATGTATACCATCTGCACATACAGGCTTGTCTATGCTCAAGTTCGCCATATTGTTTTCCAGTGATCCGTCTAGTGTACCGTTCTTTGAGTCTGTGGTACTTGACAGTGATAGTTCTATGAGTTTCTCCTCTGTAGTATTTTGGTCTTCAGTGAGTTTCAGTCCTCTAGATGGTAAAGGATCTTCTAGAACGTTCTCTATTGGTAGTGCTAGTTGGAATTTGAGATTCTTCCAATATTTTTTATGTGTAGATATGACGTCGTTAATTGATTCGACAGCGGTCCAGTGTATGGTCGGTTTTGGATCATAGTGGTGGAGTACGGGGTCCCCTAACAGAGCCTTTGTGCACATGGTCATGGCGTAGGATATGCTGGTTACGTTGTAACCGCCTTCGAGGCACATCACGACTCGTCCGCCCGCCAGGCCGCGAAGGAGCTGAGTCATTCGGCCGTAACATTCCGGAGTCACTTTGCAACCTAGAATTAAAACACAATTTTATAACTTGTACGAGATATTTGTCAACATCTGTGTCACTTACACCATCAACACTAAATTCTTGCCGCCCAGTTCAGTCAGATGCCCAATTTGAAAATATTTATAGCACCTGAGAGCTTGCGGCGCGGCGTTGGCTGTGCTTTTGAAAAATATATTTTATTAGAGTTGCTACAAAAAGGCATATTATTAGATCATTGGTTCCTGTAACTCTACATAAACTACCTAAAAGTACATGCCTATTACAATCACCAAGTTCATTGCGATTATTGACGTTTAAGTTCCATCGAAATGTACGTAGGTCCGTAATAATAGGAGAAGTTCAAACTGGCGTTCATTGGACTAGATGTGCTCAACCGTGCGAAGCAGTACCTTAGTTTTGAACAATAGCTTAGACTATATAAGTCTCAAGTCTCCATATGCGGTCTGCCCTGAGATTGGGCAGGAGCACCTGGATAACAGCTTAAGACTTACTGACGCGGGTCAAAGATGCGGCATAGAATTGTAAACGATGCCAAGTTCGCTTACAATATTTAATCCCTAAAGTCTAAAGAGATTTTGGCCTCCCTATACGTTTTCTGCCAATTCTATAAAGGTTATTCCAAGGACTTGTACAATATTATGCCCTCAGCTTCCTTCTAAAACCATATCTTTCGCCAACAACAGGCAGATCATCTTTACATATTACTACTTTCTCGCTCGCTAGAGGATGAACAGGGTTTTGGTACACACACAGTACAATATTGAGGCTTCAATGAGCTACAGTAGCACTGTGTTGTTCCAAATCCATCTCTATGATTCGAGGTAGTGATGGAATTAAACTGTTAAACACAACGGTAAGCAAATTTTTGTTGTTAAAAAATATAAGTTACTATGGTTGTATACTTTTTATATTCATACTCGTATGTAATATAGGATGTAAAGCAGTGATAGTACAGTTATCGGTTCGAATCCTGGCATGCACCAAATTCGTGTTTTCGGATTTATGTACATATTTGTAATTATCACTTGCTTGGTGGTGAAGGAAAACAACAAAAACCCGCACGTCCAAGAAATTATATTTTGAAAGACGTGCGACCTTACCTAAGAAGGGTCTGGTTTTCTCTCTGGGTTGTTGAAGTCTGACGGCAGTCGCTCCATGTAAAAATCAGAATCTTCGCCAAATCCTTAGGTTTAGGTAGCGGATCCCGTCAATTCTAATTCATTAGAAAACGGGATAATGCTTAGATGAAGAGGTGTAATATAGGATGTGTGCAAGAGTAACTTGTTTAGAAGTATAAAAAATGCCGTTAAATGACAAGTGATTTTATTTCATATTAAATGTAATAGCGTCGTAATTTACAAGTCTTTTGTATGAATAGACAGAGAGGAGAAAAAAATATTGAGAGGATCCATAATTTACTTTATTGATATTCCCATAAGGTACAAACAAACTTGTTTCAACATCGAGGACAACCCCGTATAATTGTGCTATAATACTAGATAGTTAACCGTTTTACAGTTCTGTTGAAAGTGATCAATTGCACCCTAGATATTAAGATAACGTCGCTTGATATAAGCACACAACTATTTAGTGACTCCAGAGTTAAACACTTTCCTTTTCTATCCGACTGTGAGGAAAGTAGACATGATAGACGTGAGACAAAAAACACTCAGTTGCTACGTTTGAAAAGCAACTTTACAGCATTGACATATAAATTTGCCGCGAGTTTATTTATACGAAAGTACTTTTTTTCTTTCCTCTCTCTCGTTCTCAGTCTACGCTGACTAATGCAGTGCCCGGCGGTAAATATTGCACTTCGGCAATCATCGCATTTCCGAATGCAAACGAATGCTAATTTCTATGTACATCAATTATTAGATTTATCGTTTATCAGAATTTGAATTCAGAAGATACTTTATTGTTGTTTTGTTTTGATTCTCGCGTGAACTACTGTAAAACTACTTCCTTGTTGAATATCATTTACTCCTTTTCAACATGCATAGTATACCAACGAAATTAATAAAAATATAAACAAAATGAAATATTTGGTATGCAACTAAAATGAATATTTATGCGACGACTGACGAAACACGAAGTTTGCCGAGAGACATTAAGAAAATAGGAGCACTGTAATATAATTTCCAAATATATTTATTTCTATGTTTTTAGGTTGGGAAAAAATAAAATATGCAAAAAGAATAAAAAATATGTTCATATTATGTTTTAATCAGAAAAAAAATCTCAATTCCTTCCATTTCACTATCTGTGCTGTCATTGAGGTCAACGTCGCTGCCACTATCAGCCGTATTTATCACTAGTCTAACAATGTAATCGTCTACACCTTGTCGAATTCTTCGATATTCATTTGACTGCATAATCGCACATTATTTATCGCATTACTTTTCCGTCAATAATTTTTTTATTGAAGTTAAATTCATATCTACGTTTCAAGCTGCTACATAGCCTATCAGAGACCATTTATATTTTCAATTGGATTAAAATCCGGACGGTATGGCAATCGCAACACAGTGTGCCCATGTTCTACAAGTAACATGTCCACGGAAAACTCAGTAAACCTCTCATTGTGCTGACATATAATATTGTATATCTGTGGTTTCGTCAATTTTGGATCAATTTTTCGTGTCTTTCTAACCAGTTGATCATTTCCTGTTTAATTGTGTTTGAATTGGGGAGAGGGTCTTTCAACATATTTATTGGGATAGGGTGTGTTGTCGAGAACTAGAACAGAATCACTGGGTATATTTCGGATTAATTGATTAACCAGTAATTTTTCGTAGTTCCAGTCATTTCCTGTAGTGTCAGTGGATTTTACGTTAAAAAGGCTCCGGGTTTCGATTCCTGCATGAACAATTATCAAACGTTCACCTTTTTAAATCTGCTTATTTATTTCTTTTATCTTATTATCACTCCAAGTATTTCCTTTAGTGTGGGATGTACGTATGTAGGACTCATCCACATAGATTATATTTTTTCCTTCCTCGCGAAATTTGCGTATTTTATCTAGGTATTCAATTCGTTTGAGACTTACATCGTACTTTTCCATAAGAACTTTTAGATTATCTTCCATTATAGTGACCTTAAATCTCATGAAGTATTTTTCTCAACGTCTTTTCGGTCCCATATAATAATTAGCCTCAGATAATTTAGCATTTAATGATTTTATTGTCGACAGTTCATTAAACGTAATGGTTTCCCTTTTTTCCCTATGGCATCTATAGTATATCGTACAACTTTAAGAGATTTAAAGTTTGGGGTTTTAACATCTCTATATACGTATATAATTTAAACTGGACTCGACCGTACATTTGAACCACTACTGGCAAACGTCATATAGGTAGTATGCGACAGAGATAACACTCTACGAAGCCGAAATTAGCCGATTGTGTCTTTCCAAATGTCGAAGTGCAATATTTACTGCCGGGCACTGTACTATGGTGTTTTATCAGAGGGTGTAGATATATGTATGTGAATTACCTCCGAGTGGGTCGCCGACACAGGCGTCGAAGCCCGCAGAAATGATCACCAGCTCCGGGTTGTACTCGTACGCGATGGGCAGCACGACCTGCGTGAACGCCGCCAAATACTCCGCGTCGCCCATACCTCGCTACATACAAACATATATAATTCACTATCTAAGTTCAATATTATTATCGTATCCTGATTTTTTTCATATATACCTTTAATATACCTGTCGCACAGACGTCATGAATATTTTTATCAAACCCTCCAGCGTTTACTTGCTAACACAAAGTGAGTCAGTGTATAGTGTACGGTCTGTGCATTTATTAAATTTAGTGCAACTCATTGAAAAATACGTTGTAAAAAAATATTTAGTATTGAGTTACTAGATTGTGGTTGTTGTCGAAGGTACGTACAATATTTAAAAAATACTCTGTATACGATTATGGAGTACCGTATGGGAAAGTAATTTTATTTTATACAATATCGATTAACGAAAAGAATTTAGAGACATCAACAATGGCTGGATGTAGCAGTTTTTAGACTAGTAATGACTTATGAATTTAAAACAGAGGCTAATATAGGAGACGAAGGTTATCACGACAATCTTTAAAAAAATCATAGTTTTAATAGCAAACTTGCTCGAATGAGGAAGGAATCAAGGCGAACATCAAAGATTTTTGAAGAGAGACATCATCAATGGCTGGATGAATGCTTTGAGATCTCTTGTGGTGATAATAGCAGCGTAGCTACTAGTAGTATTGAAGACAGTATGGCTAGTGTAGTAGTAAGAAGCAGGTATGTCAAATTATATCGCTGGTACAACATAAAAATAATAAATATTGTCGGACAAATTGCACAACGCCACCTAGCCCCAAAGTAAGCGAAGCTTGTGTTATGGGTACTAGACAACTGATAAACATACGTAAATACATTTTTTTTGTAAATACATACTTATTATACATAGAAAGTACCCAGACCAATACAAACAGACATGTTCATGCACACAAATGTTTGTACTGTGTGGGAATCGAACCCACGTGGGTTGGTGTCAAAGTAGCGTAACAGCGCGTTCCACCACTGAGCCACCAAGCTCGCCGAGCGTACACCGAGTTTTGATTCATGGACCAGAAATTATTAAATCTCTGGCATTTCCAATTGGAATGTACTCGGAAGAATCCCTTGGAATCAAGAAACAAAGATTTTAAGTAATCACGAGAACATAACACTGGAAAGTTTAGCAGGGAAACAACAATGAGGGATTTGTTCAATGCTCTTCTAATATCCTCTGATCCTGTGAAATCACCCTTGTCACAATTTACTACCACTAGGTCGTTCGATGAACCGTTGAACAATGAAGTTCTGTAAGATCTCGATTTAGTTGTATTAAACATTCAAGTACATATACATATCAGTCAAAGAAAGTCGAATTCAAACAATGTTATACTAGATACAATTTTTGTGCAACCACATGATTTATTAATTCCTAGATAATTAAATTCGGCCTCTGTGTGTCGGTAAAAAATAAGAAGAGGCATGCTCCGTTGGTTCGGACATGAAGAAAGAATGCAGGAAGAAAGAATTACGAAGCGTATAATACGAAATTGATGTAGGAGCCGCGAAAGGCCAAAACTTACCTACCATGGCAAAATTGATAGTATTTTATCAGACGGTGATGCCAGGAGCCTTAGAAATTGGCGAGCGTGTATATGAAGAGCAATGAATGTTAAAGAAGCGAGTGAGGTGTGTAAAGATCGATGCATGTGGCGCTCGGTTCTCTCTGCCTACCACACAAGGGATTTGGTGTGAAGTTATAGATATAGAATACACCTCGTATTAAGCGTATACATGAAAAAAAAATCAAGATACGTCACGGAAGAATAAGCGCAGTGCAAGGTACGATAAAAATAAAGAGTGTCTAATCAAAATATTAAACTGAGTACAGTGAAAATATTTACACTTTAGTAAGCAGTTTTGTTCACGTATATGATGGTGATATGCCAAGTTACAACAAGTGCGTCGTTTTGAGAATCGTCTGCATTTTTCAATATATCTCTACGCCGTGATTAGATTTTTAAAAGTTGTGCCGTGAATTAGCAAATGCCTAAGGCTTTCACGATAAATTTATCTTTATGTGTCTTCTGCGTAATCTTTCTTTATGCATTATTGTCTTTGTGATATAACAACTCTATAGCTACGTGTAATTAATTCATAACAACTTTATGAGCATCTATACACACGTTCTACGCGATACACTCACTAGGGCAGTGCTCCACAAATGGTATGCCGTAGACATTAAACGATGTGCCGTATAAAAATGTCACCGTTTGCCAGAAATATATGAAAACTCATAGGTGAGACAAAACAAAAACATTTGTAGCATGTTATTGTAACTAACACCTACAGTGCCTGATGCTGCCTCGTGGAGACCAGGGCAGGCATGGCAACAACGATGGCGGATGCATGCCGTTACTGTTCCTGATGGCGGGACGCGCGTAGTAGCCGAGGCTAAGACGACCGGAGCAATCATGACAGCGACGGCATGCATCTACTAACAGTAGTGGGTGGGTGCCGGCGCTAGTTCGTATGAACTAATTCGTGACGGAAGCACACAAAGCAGGTTAGATTAAATTGCATGCAAAAAACATTACTACATACTTATCATTTTCCACGGTGTGCGGTAAGGGAATATGTTTCTATGGTGTACATACAAATAAAATTTTCTAATTTGATAGGTGCACCTCGAACAAATCACTGCGCTGGGGATAACCCACCTTGTTCCAAGGTATATTAACGTTGAAGCCCACGCCCCGACCCGTGCCCACTGCGGTGTGGTCTGCGTCAGAGGAGTGCGGGAAGAACGAGCCGTGGTCGTAACGATGGATCGACATGTACAGGATCTGTTTAAAAAAGTTAAAATACATGTATATTATTTTAAATACCCTACCTATATTGCAACCAGGTTTCATGGAAATTTAACTTTTTAATTCATGTAACTTTTGACTATTAATAATATAAATACGAATTTTTTTACATAAGTGTTAAATGTACTATGAAATTAAATAAATAAAGATTTTGTAGCTGAGAATTCATTTACATTATAGGTACAGTATGTCGGTTCGACTTCACGCCAAGTCCCTTGTGGAGTGGGCCGTAGATAGAGGCTTATCCCACTTAGCCTGAAGTTGAATAGATATTTGTAGAACTCTAGAATTGTATAATAAATTTTAGGAATCTTCCAATGTATCATCTCTCATCAAAGTTTAGCGAAGAAAAGTATACTTTAATTGCATCTATTTCAAATACTCTTATCACACATTCAATGAGACAAATCAGGATTCGAATTTGTTCACATTTCATGGGTTTATTTTTAGTTAATTACTCCTTAGATCAGCTATATCTGTGAAAGTCTCCTCAAAATCGGGGAGTCGATTTGGAAATTAGCCGAAACGAACAGGCAGACAGACAAAAATAAAATACATTTATATGAATTTGGCATTACAAGAACAGTCTGTTCAGCTGTATTTATTTTTATAGAAGTATATATGAAGTTTGATGTTTATATGCTGGTATGCGAATACAATATCAAATGAGGACCAATATATTTGATTAAAATGTATTTTTTTTTTAATACAACGTTGGGAGGTATTCTAATAATTAGATTGAGCTGCTAGGACACACGCTGATCCTAATAAACATTATGATCAATGGTAACTGAACAGACCAGCCAATAGCCGGCAATTTTAATTAAAATTTATTGATTGTAATACCATAATACCTCAGTATGGTAAGTTGAACTTAATGGTATTGAATGAAGAATTCATTCTCTACAAGTCATTCATTAGCATAAGCAGAGAAAATCTCAAATACATAGAGAAGGTACGAGGAATGCGTGTGAGGCTATTATTGATATCAGCCAGCGTCGCGGCGATGTCGAAGTTGAGACGACAAAAGCTGCAAAATATACATACCTTATCATCGTTGTATGTTATTCGCTGCGTGCCATTCCCGTGATGGACGTCCCAGTCGAGTATGAGGATTCGTTTCAGACCGTGGGTGACGACAGCGTGCGCCGAAGCTGCAGCGGCTGAGTTAAGGAGACAGAACCCACTGGGGATATCGTCGTCAGCGTGGTGACCCGGTGGACGTACCACACAAACGCCGCTACCTACTTCGCGGCCCAACACCGCGTCCACCATCTAAAAATAATACATGTATTTTGTGGAATCGGGTTGGCATTATCTCAGGATAAAAATAAAATTGAGTAACCAGTGATGAACTGTTCTTGAACCATGCAATGCTAGCCTGATTGACTGACGAGTTGATTCTTAAAATTACAGACACTGTGTTATTGTCTGTGTCAGGTTTTAATAACCGACTCGTTATAGTGATTCTCGAGATACAGCTAAAAAGTCGTTTCTTTATTCGACTTTTATGTCGCGTATTATCTTTAAACCGGACATTAACAATTTTCATTTAAACAGTTAATAATTACTCAACTTACTCCACGACTAAAATGTCGACAATTGGTACTGTTGCAATTTATAAGTATGTATGGGTTATGCACATGTATAAAAATGCGTAACATTTTAATATCCACTTCATTTTATTTTTATTGGTACATAATATGTTATTAAAAGCTCGCCTATTCAGATAACACTTAACAAAAAATACGTTAGTAATGACCAATCCAGAAAGAAAAAGCAACGTGCGTTTGGTACTAAAACATTTGTTTACGAAGCAGCATAAAGCACCGCATGATATGGCGGTGTTTTTATACCAACATTTTGGCTGCGATCTTCTGTATAGTAGAGGTACTTCTACGGTCTGACTAATCCTATGAATGGTTGTACCATGGGGAGCCAACGCGAACAACTTATTTCTTGTTCTAAAAACTTACAACAGATGGTGCAACGAGCACCGTTTTAAATAGTGATATGTCTCAACACAAATTTTAACTTATTTTGTCCATTAAAAAGTCTATACACACTATTTATATTTATTTATATCAATTCAAGCACATTCCTACCCATTTTACACAAACATAAAAACAACATTAAAGCCATCGATTTAATTGTAACGACATCTAGCGCCATTTATAATAAGTAATAATACGCGCGGTGACAATACTTTCACATTTTTTTATCGCAACAGTAAAGTAGTTCTGCCCTACCGGGACGCTAGTAGGTATGTAAGCAACGTTTAATTAACGCTTTACCCGCCGTCACCGTAATATTTCGCGATATGAAAAATGTGCTCCACGCGCCACAGACGTAATTTCACGTCAAGTTTTACAAATTGTTTATTGGTGCATTTATATTAAAGATTAAGTTGCAATAAACGTTGTACATTACAATCCAGGATGTATTCTTAATAATTAACAAATTTTGCTGCGTTTCATTATGATATTTACAGAAAATTGCGAAGTTGATTATGTAGTATCGTTGGAAGGTGTTACTTAGTACCAACACGAATCGCCAATATCGTGATATTACGTGTACTAGGGATGAGCAAATCAACGTAATCTAAACGAAACTTTATTGAATAATCATGGTGTGAAAGCAAAAATATTGCATTGAAATCCAAATTATTTCGTCAAACTCGAAGCACGAATAGTCGTACTAAGTAGAAGCATGTTTAAACAATAAAAATGTTTATTTTAATGTGTGTTAAATATAAGAGATAATTTATTGTTTCGATAAAAAAGCGATAACTGAGAACTTCACTAGTTCAGATTATCTCCGATCGCCGTCACCGTGAT
Organism: Pyralis farinalis; assembly: GCA_947507595.1. NCBI lineage: Eukaryota > Metazoa > Arthropoda > Insecta > Lepidoptera > Pyralidae > Pyralis > Pyralis farinalis. The sequence continues at coordinate 35,889,140 of OX382259.1, forward strand.
TTTACGTGCGGCTCAAGGTCAAACGACGCCATATTTGTATCTTGATGGCTGTTGCTCAGGCGCCGTTACCGTAATAACACGTTCCTTGTACAAATTAGTGTTGTTCCCTTGCTATGTTAGAAGACTACGAATTATTAAATATTTTAGAAGGAAATAATGACTGTTCCACCTTTGTTGATAAATCAAGCTCGAAGAGATGCATCAGAAAACGAAGATGTTATACTAGATTCATTGCTAGAATATTGATTAAAACGTGGTAAATAATGTTATTTTTTTTATACCACTAAGGTAGAAAACAGGCTTACGGCCTGCCTGGTGGTAAGCAGTTACCGTAGCCTATGGACATTTGCAACACCAGGGGTGTCACTCTTGCGTTGCCGACCCTGTAAGAACCTCTTCACGCCTTTCTTGAATAACCCCGTACTGTAGTCCCTTGATACTTGATTAATAAAAACTGATTTAATATTAATTAAATTTTGAACTTTTATTCATTTAAACTAATCGATAACACTATTTCTCAACCCTATTTGAAATTACGCCGACAGGCCGCTGGCGTTAGCGTGTATGATGATGTAACAAAATATGGCGGTCAAAGTGTTAAGACTTAAAAACTGAATGTTTTATCCAAAACCATTGGTTAGTTGATACCTATATATTATACATAATACCTTCTGACTGTGGCTTAGCCCGCGCGGAGTTTGTTATCACGATAAAAACTAACCGAAGCATCAAACTATCTCCGCGCCAAAAGGATTATTTCGTCAATATATATATGTATATTACGGGACAGGCCCACCACTGTGTCTCCTGTCTACAAAGTGCTACAACACTACGTGCGTGTTACCTAGCGTCAACGGTAGATGTCACTAGTTAGCTTACTTTCCAATTATTTCGGATGCTGTAGTAGTGCCGCCATCTAGTTGATTTATAATGAAAGAAAATAGTAAAATAGAGCTAGGAAAATGACAGATGTTTGTATTTGTACTGTAGTATTATATTATCTTTGGTTACACGAAAGGTTAACACGAATTAATTGAACTGACTTTATATTAAATAATCTCACCTTCAATACACACCCAGCGGCTACAGCTGCGCTCTCTAGCGAATCAGGATGGAAGTATACGGAGTCAAATGCATCCTTTTGACTGTGCAAGTCTCGTAATTTCGTTGTTGATAATTCCTTTAACCTGGAACAAAGTGGGAATACAAGCTATGATAGAGCGATTTAATTCTTTTTGTCTTTTATATTGTCATTATATAACTATCTCTATCTATAACTTCACGCCTTGCGGGGTAGACAGAGTGAACCGAGTGCCACGTGACTCGATCCTTACATATCTCACACGCTTCTTTAACATTCATTGCTCTTCTCATGCATGCTCGCCGGTTTCTAGGGCTCCTGACACCACCTTCTGATAGAACACAACCAAACCAATTTGGTCATGGTAGGTAAGTCTTGGCCTTCCTCGGCTCCTACATCCTTCCACTTTTGCATTATATATCTGCTTCGTCATTCATTCATCCAGCATTCTTTCTACATGTCCGAACCAACGGAGCATGCCTCTTCTTATTTTAACACCGACGCTCTCTTTCAGACCAACTCTGTTTCTTGTCTTACATCATCATTGCGAATACGGTCTACAAGCTTTACGCCACAAATTTTGCGCAGCGCTCGCATTTCGACAGCGTTTATTCTACTTTCATGTTCATTCTGCCATACCCAGCTCTAGCTTCCATAAGTTAGCATTGGGACCAGCACTGCATTGTGTATAGCGAGTTGTGCCTTCTATCTCAGGTTTTTACTGCCAAGAAGTTTTCCCAACGCTCCATTCACACTATTCCCAGCACTCACTCGTCTTTCCACATCTGCAGTGTACCTTCCATCCCTGCTGAAAGCGTATCCAAGATATACATTCTCATCCACTTGTTTCAACTTTTCATCATCAACTGTAATCCGTACATTAGATCTGGATTCTTCTCTTTCAAATAACATTATCTTTGTTTTTTTCGCATTCAGTAGTAAGCCTTTCTCCATACATTCGCCTTTCATAGTTGTGTTAAGTGTTTGCAGTTCAGATGGTGTATCACGGCATCGTCTGCATACAGCAGACAGTTCACCATTAGGTCAGCCATGCGCAATCATACATTATGTTGATTATATAACGTATGACAAAAACGTTAATTTTATCGGGAATGTCTTTAAATATGGTGCAGAAAATGGCGGATACAGTACTATTTGCTGATGATACCTCTCTAATTTTTAATGTGGCCTGCTGGTGTGAAACTATTGACAAGGTAAATGGTGTTGTGTCTGCTATTAACTGGCTCACATGGAATAATGCTAAACTTCGCTAAAACTAAATGCATCAAATTTAGTCTTCCAAATGTGACTTCTGCCAATACAGAAGTTCTCATTGGGAATAATAAATTAGAATTTATTAATAATACTGTGTTTCTTGGAATTACAGTAGACTCTAAATTACAATGGGGCCCCCACATAAACAAAATTGCCGGTAAGCTCAGCTCCGCTGCATATGCAGTTAGGAGGATCAGGCAATTGATGGAGGTGACCACTGCGCGTTTAACTTATTTCAGCTACTTTCACAGCATTATGTTGTATAGTATACTGTTGTGGGGAACGGCGGCTAATATTAATTTTTATCTTACAAAAAAAAGAGCCATATGCTCTATTTATAACATGGGCTCCAGAGAATCACTCAGGGAACTGTTCAAAGAAATAAATATCCTCATTGTTACGTCTCAATATATTTTTGAAAACATAATGTATGTCCGTAAAAATTTAAAGTCGTTTTCAAACTTCAGCGAAAAACTTGCAACTTGCTCTTTTTTTTGTAATATCTAATTGTCAATTTTAAAAGAGACCTATATTGGCAAGTTTCTTTAGGCATTTCTTCTTCGCCAATGGTCATTTCCGAAATGCTAGCAGTTAAAAAAGAAAAAGTAAAATAAGAGAATTGAATAAGATGCAATAAGATTATATTTCAAAAAAAGTAAGACGTGTCTAAGTGCCCGCGAGGGCCCAAAGGGAAATAAAGAATTTTTATCTTTTAATAATACACGGTTGCAATCCTTTGGACTTTTCTAGTTTAAGTCCAGTCGATTTAATGCCTTCTACTGATTGTACTGCTTCCGAATTTGAACATCATTCAGACACACGTAAAACTACACCCGACTTGACAGTTTTCTTAAAGTCTACAATTTGAAAACCATCGTCGGATAGCTTGATGGCTTTCATGAGAGCTTCTTTAGTTTTGAATTCCGCGGATCCCATCTCTGTAGGATATGTCACAATGCAAGCCATTGGTTAGCGAGTTTGAACAAATTTAATTTGCTTGGGCAGACAAACTTTCAATTTATCTGAGTATGATTCACTGGTTTTAGTCACGGGTGCTCCAGAGTTATTTTTTGCTTCTAATTTAAGTACTAGCAAATCACGTTCTGTTACGGCAAGCTTCGTTTCAGTTGTTGCTGACTTTATGGCCATCACAGACACTAGAGAAGAAACCCGCTAAGTTATACCCATTATCACTGATCTATGAGCGACACCAATGCGAGAGATCAGCCCATTACTAATTTCGTTAATTTTTGCCAAGCATTGTGACGATTCGCAGACGAATTCGATATTGTTAACGTTCGAGTGTACAACTTCAATCGACTATTACGACTTAAATTGGCAATATTTTCAAAGCTTGACGTCCGCTGTAGTCGTTTTTCTTTAGGTGACAAATTATTGGGTGATATATCGCCTAGCGGTCTTTTGACGTTACTTGTAGTTGCGGGCGGCGAGCACGGCGTCATGTTGCTACGGCCAAAAACAGGCGTTTTATCTCTCGTACCACCATGATCATCGGGATTGCTAGACATTTTATAACAACAAACTTAGTAACCAAAAAGATAGAAGAGAAGCTAATACGTATCAATACAAAATATTACCCCGATTTCGGAGTAAATTCTAATATCTAAAAAATTCTAATAAAAATCGTGTACACAGTAATCTAAAAAAATACGGTTTTGTGTTTATTTACCTATTGAGATGCTTCTCCGTATGTACTGCGAGGATCTGTTCATCGGTGGCTCGTTCCGCATCCAGGATGTGAAGACGGGACAGTAGACCGAAGTCGCGGTGCCGCTCGTGAATGCGCAGTATTCGCTCTGGACATTCCACGTGATCCCTGGAACATGTTCATTTACAATACCAAAACAAATGGACAAGACCGAGTCAAGTTTATACAAATATTAAGGTTTCGAATACAATGATAAAGTAAAATCGATCTGATTTTACATAGATTTTACATTTCGAAGCATCTCGCTTCTCGATCATCGATTTAAGCTAATGGTAATTATCTAAACAAGAAATTTACACCTAACAGGAGCATCAACAAATATTCGGATGCAGTCCTGTTAGGTGTAAAACGATATTGGATTACAGGAAAATATTTTCTTATGTGTAAGAGTCAACCATATTATATGTAAACTTACGGTTCCACAATATTTTTATGTTTCAGCATCGCTTCGTCGTAGATATAGCCTACAGCATGCTGCGGTAGGCTGAGGTCGGTCACTGTAACATAATGTTTTATCAATTTAAATAACATACTTTGAAGAGGAGCACAGTGTGTTCAAATAAGATGGGTTATTTTTGGACCAATGATGTTCAGTGACTACCTTTTCGCACTATCTATCCGTATATACTCTATGCACACAGGCTGATGCGCTATTAGATTACGTGCTAAATCTCGTCTAAATCAGTCGCGGCTGCTCTTTTGTAACAAATGGTCAAACAGGCTGTGCAGCACACCGCTAATTCCTCGTGCTCTTAAAAAGTAATGCTACAACACTAACAGGAGTGTTGGTAATTGAGTGGTAAATGTCAAAAAGGGGTGTAAGTGCGCTTAAGTTGGTTAGCATAAAGTATTTCTTCTAAAACGTATATTAGTAGTTGTTTAGGAGAACATATCCTTCCCGTTTCTTCTTCTTCTCCCTAGAGTTATCCCGTTCATATAATTTTCAAAATTCTGTGAAAATTCTGATTTTGATATGGAGCGACTAACGTCAGACCTCTACAACACAGAGGGAAAACTAAACCTTTCTTGTTGCAAGTGTTAAAAGTGTTTTTGTTTTATCAGATTTTGACATGGAGATCATTTCACATGTTGCGTAAAAACGACGGAAATTATTATCGCAATTTTAACGGTAACTTTAAACTTTTCACTTAATGTATTGTGTTCAATGAATGTTTTATTTCGTTAAAAAGCACCCAGTAAATTACCTTTTTTATGGTTTGTTTACCTTTTGTCTCAAGTCCAAGTGAATAAATACGGTATAGATCGCAATTCGACCCCTCTATACAGTAACGTACATACCTATTCTTAAATGGTTGAGCCTCTCTGCTATTCGTCGCTTTGTATCGTTATCTTGAAGCGGATAGCAATCTCTGGTGGCGAACCTTTCCGGTCGTGTCTCGTCTCCCTCCCACCTGAGCGTGACCGTATGCTTCTGTTTCTGTCCGTCGCATACGTTCGGTATCGATGTGTCCACGCTGTATGACTGTTGGTAGTTGTAGCACTTCCAATATGGCTTCTGTACGTATATGCAGTTTAGTATTGTGTTGCGAATTCTGGGGAAAAGGCAATATAATTGTTAAACAAAAAAATGGGAAAAAAATATTTTTACAACTCAGACTAGGAGTTAATGTTTTAATATCGATTAATATATAAATTATTTAGACGTAATTCGAGAGAAAGTTTAATGAAACTATGTATGATATAAAAATGTTAAAATCTCAAACCTATGAACGTTTTGCATGGTCAATTTGACGACAGTGCCGTTCGCTAAAATTAAAACACTGATAAATACTTTTTTTTTAACTACGTCGGGAGGCATACAAGCATACGGCCCACCTGATGTAAAGCGGGTACCGTAGCCTATTGACTCTGCTGCTTACCAACTCCTTGGGAGCATACTGGTGACCTCACTCCCACGTAGGAACACAACAACCCTCTAGGGAGTTGTTATTTGGCTGCGGTTTTCTGTAAGGTGTGGGGTACTACCCCAGACGGGCTGCTTTGATGCACCCTATCTCTCTTAAAACATCCAGACCAAGACAAACAGACATGTTCATGCACACAAATGATTGTCTTGTGTGGGAATTGAACCGAAGGAGAACAACGTATGAACAACACCTCAGATCACAAATTTCAGACAAAATACCAAAATGACATTTATGAAGTAGATATGATTTTTGAATAAATAAAGCAATTTTAGGTTTCGACTATTTGTTTCTAAATCTAAGACTGGTTTTTTATCATAGCAGAAAATTTTTGAATCCGCTTATTCACCCCGTTGGTAGGGTAAATTTACTCTAAATTACCTTTTTCAAGGTAATTCTTTCAAAGAATAGCTCGAATTTGAATTGCATACATTACTTTTCAGGTAAGCGAAGTCAGAAGCAGTAAGTTAAAAAGTTTTATAAATATAAGAACTAGTCGCACAACAAAACGAGAACAATATATTTGTAAAAACACAAGTTGTCTATATTTGTCTCCTACTACTACTACACAGTTATCGCACTGGAGCGGAAAAAATAATCTAACCAACAGATCGAACGGCGTATTTGTTTTACATACATACCAGGAGACTTTTAACATACATACCAACGCTGACTTTACAGCACTAGTCACCACAAATTTGATTACTAATTTTGCTTAGAATCGTGTAATGTGGCATGCGTCGGTGAATGAGATGATTCTGAACGTTTCTTTGAAGTCATCCTATTTGTGTCTCTCTATTATGCAATATTATGCAATTGCTGTATTGTGGTAGTCGAATGTTGTGCGACCAGTAAATGTAGTAGAGTTCGTCGGTCGACTCACTCATCTGAAGGTTCGTCAATCGCTTCCATGACGGGCGGCGCGTGTCCCAATAATGTCCGTAATGTTAGGGCTGCACCCTCCGCCAGCGAAGGCACGCAGTACCCGCCTTCCAGCACCACGCACACAGATGGACACACACACATCAACATGTGGAGGAGTGTTGCGTAGCACGCCGGCGTCACCTCCATCTCTCCCTGGGGCATTTATTACAACTCTCATTATTCTGCTCCAATAAGCAGCACCCCACAACTTTATACAAAAAGATAACATGGCCCACCTCACCAAAAAGCAATATGATTAAATGCATTTGGAAAACTATGTTTTTTTTTTATGTATTATTATATTTACAGTATTGTATTAGTAATACCTTAAAATATGCTGTGACCTGTCATGATCACTATACACATACAAATACACGGATTTGTGCTCTAATTAGACCATATTGATATTACCTCAGAAAGCGATGTTCGGTACAGTTTCGAAAAGTTTTCTCTCAGATTCCATACATTTTGAGCGAAAACTTTCCATTTCGATATGAATGTGGTGTTTCGAAAAAATGAGAATACGCCTACAGTGCCCTGATCTATATGGAAAGAACATATCCATTAAAATAGCACGATTTGTGTTGATATATTAACACACAATCAAATAAAAATGTGGGAGGACAGAGCATGTTATTGTGAAATATGTCTACGAGAGAACGATTTATCAAGGCCTGTCTATCTGAACGCGTGTCGTTATTTATACTTGCAAATAAAAACAAGCTGATAGAGCGCACAATGTTATTCTTATGTCGATAAATCAACGTCACTAACTTGCGATATATAAATATTTATTAGATATTGTTAATCAGACGTAAAAAAACGCACACATACAACATAGAACATCTTTTTAAATCCGGTTAAAATACAACATGAGAGAGTTAAGTGTGACGTGCGGAACGGCATAACGGATAAAGCGAGGGGTTCCACGTGCTACAGCAACTGACACAGCCGACAGTAAATAGCGGCAACCAATGGGAATGTTGGAATATAATGTCATGAATGAAATAGCCAATGGATTCATGTACACTCACTGACAATAAAATCGCCATCCCATATATTTTTCATACATAATTGCCAATTAATAGACAACTTTTCTAGACAATATCATAACAAATACAATGCAATGCAAGTTTAATGCTTTGTGCTAAAATTGGTCAAAATAGAAATAGGAAACTATAAACTCCCTTTGTAGATTAGTTTTCCTCAGAATCCATTTGAACCAGCTTGTACGTTGAAGCAAATATGGGATGCTCAACATTCATATTTTATTCAAGGAAGCACTATACCCAGATTTGAATTAAACCATTTCTAACGGAAGTATCGCGGTGGTCGCAGAAAGATCACGGACGCTGCAAAGCATTCGAAACGTCAGGTTCAACAAAATAAATAAAATAGGCGATACTTCCGTTAAAAATTGTTTAATTCAATGTATAACAATCGCGAAGTATACCCAGCTTCTTTTACTTATTGGCTAACTGGCAAAGAAAATTATGCCGTAAGTCTGATTTAAGTTGGTTTTAGTACGTTCTAGATTAAAAATAAATGTAATATTGAAGGACAAAGCGACTGACGTTAGCAAGTCAATATCTTATGAATGAAATTATGATCTCAAAAATAACGTACACTACAAATTAATCTGCATTTATGAAATAATATGAACACTTAACAGCCGCTGACAATATCATGACTGAGAGGCGATAGGCGATGGAGAGAGCCATGCTCGGAGTTTCTCTGCAGGATAGGCTCAGAAATTAGCACATCCGTAGTAGAACTGGAGTTACCGACGTGGCTATAAGGATCAGCAAGCTGAAGTGGCAGTGGGCAGTTTTAAGGGGTGTCCTATGTTCAGCAGTGGACCTCTATCGACTGATATGATGATGATGAGAGTAGCACAGGTAAAGCGAAATCAACCCCCCCAAAATAATTCGTCAAGTACTGTATATCACACCTTCTCGTCGCCTAATGCGGAGTCGTATCCGGCAGACACGATAACCAATTCAGGCGAGAACTGAAAGAGACAACATTATCTACAGAATATGTAATAAAAAGGGTTGCAATACCTCGGGACAGCCGACCGCTGCGTCGTATCCAGCAGATATTAGTATCAGCTCCGGTTGATACTACATGAATAGAGATAATTATGATTACTAAATGGACACACAAAATATTAAAACAGTGATGATCATTATAATCACACCATTTTTTGATAAGAAATATCGACATGTCTAGAGTCAGTGTAATTGAAGCCAGTATCTTATTAATAACGACTCCATTTTATAACTTTTTTAAACCCATTTTTTATTTTCATCACATCTTCACTACTTCATTTCCAGCATGGGGTTTTACTACAAAGGAGAAGTGGTCTTTAGAGGGTGAGTAACGCATGAGTCACAACCTTTAGGTCCAAACGACCGTATGCTACGATGACTTTACCATCAGACTGGCATTATGCTTGTTTGACACCTTAGTTGCATAAGAAAAAAAAATGTAGTCTACTAGTCGAGCTAGCGGCACTAGCTAAGTGCATTTCTTTGAATTCGCTTACTCATGAATAATCGACAAATTCTTACCTCTAAGGTATCCTCATTGGCTATGATATCCCCTTCAGATCAGGCACGTACGCCACATGACATAAAAATGAGATCTCTTTTAGCCAATGACCAAGATGGTATTGTGACTCCTACATTTTTTTTTTGTTATATAGCTACTTTGATACCAATGGTCGCGAGCCCGATTCTAACACAAGATATACATTTGTGAGCATGTACATATCTGTTGGTCTGCATGTTAGCTACAATTATAATTACGTATTTACCAAAATAAAGATATTCACGTATGTGTAAAAGTTATGCCCATAGTACTTATAGCTTTGCTAGTTTGGGACTAGACGGCGTTGTTAAAAAATGTATTAACTTTCTCATAATGTTTCTTAAATACTTTAATCCGAAATAATTGCAATTATATTGTGCCTATTTTAATGGTCATCGCATCACCTTATTTTCATCAAATGCTATAGACCTACTTTAAAACATTTTTAGTTGTAAATTATTGTAATGCATAGTAACCGTGTTTAATGAAAATCTGTTCAATGACTCAAAATTTTATACAACGGCGGCAGACATACAGATATACGGCCCACCTGATATAAAGTGGATATCGTAGGCTATGAACGCTTGCAATATCTGAAGTATCGCTCGCGTGATGCCACCTGTGTTGCTAACTAACTGCTTAGGAGTTTACTGATAACTTCACTCACTCAGGAACACGACCCTCCACGGAGTTGTTACTCGGCTGCGGTTTTCTGTGAGGTGGAGGTACTTCCCTAGTCAGGCTGTTTTTATGCGCCCTATCTCTCTTAAAAACACTCAGACCAAGAAAAACAGATATATTCAAGGAAACAAATATTTGTCCTGTGTATGAATCGAACCCACGAGCCTCGATGTTATAGTAGCATTTCTAAACACTCCACCCCCGGGCTCGTCAATTGTCAATTAACGCTCGTTGGCAACGTTATTTATTGTTCATATACTTTTTTTTATACAACGTCGGTGGCATACAAACATACGGCCCACCTGATGTAAAGCGGTTACCGTAGCCTATAAACGCTTGCCCTACATTAAGCATCACTCGCGCGATGCCACCCCTGCTAACACAGCAACTTCAAAGGAGCTCACTGGTGACCTCACTCACACGCAGGAACACAACAACCCAGTAGGGAGTTGTTATTTGGCTTCGGTTTTCTGTAAGGTGGAGGCACTTCCCCAGACGGGCTGCTTCGATGCGCCCTACCTTTCTTAAAAATTCGCTTTACCTCAAAAGCCATAGGGAGCAACAGCTGATGCCATATAGCTAGATAGTCCGCATTGGTCATTCCAGTCTTGTTGAGGGGTACGTTGAAATTGTGCCCCTTCCCGCGGCCGCAGCCTATGTAATTGTAGTTTGAGTGGCGAAGGTTCGGCCAGAACGCGCCGTGCTCGTAACGATGGATTGAGAAGTACACAACTCTATAATAAAGGAAATCCATTATTCAAGTCAGTCTCCATCCATTCCTCCATTTCCATATAAATATCAGTTGTTCAATAATAACTGACATTATCAACTTTACGTATTTTTTATTTATTTAAATAAATAAATAAATAATTATGATGTAAGAAACAGAATTGGTCTGAAAGAGAGCGTCGGTGTTAAAATAAGAAAAGACATGCTCCGTTAGTTCGGACATGTAGAAAGAATGCAGGATGAAAGAATGGCGAAGTAGATATACAATGCAAAAGTGAACGGATGTAGGAGCCGAGGAAGGCCAGGACTTACCTACCATGACCAAATTGGTCGTGTTCTATCAGAAGGTGATGTCAGGAGCTCAAGAAACCGGCGAGCGTGCATGAGAAGAGCAATGAATGTTAAAGAAGCGAGTGAGGTATGTAAGGATCGAGTCACGTGGTGCTCGGTTCTCTCTGCCTACCCCGCAAGGGATTTGGCGTGAAGTTATATACAGATAGAATAAATAAGCAATAAAAATAACTCTGTAGTAAAAGAAAACCAACTTATTTAAGCTAATCTCCATCCATTCCTCCATTTCCAGAAGCAGTTGTTTAATAATAACTGACTTTTCAATTTTAAAGTTGTATGTATGCATATCTTCACGCCAGTTCCCTTGCGGGGTAGGCAAAGGAAACCGAGCGCCATAAGACGCAGTCTTTACACACTTCACTCGCTTCTTTAATAACCATAGCTCTTTCCATGCCTAGGAACCGTGGCTTGGTAGGTTAATCTTGGTCTTCCTCGGCTTCTACATCGTTCCACATTCGCATCGTATATCTGTTTCGTCATTTTTTCATCCTGTATTCTTTCTACATGTACGAACCCACGGAGCAAGCCTTTTCTTATCTTAACACCTAGTTATTTACTCTAAACAATTTTAGAGTTAATAACTGAATATAAAACATGCTAATAACATTCGAAAATTGCAGTGCGCGCGCGCGCTTGTGGGAAATGGTCGCGTACCATGTTGTTGCCGAGAAGTTTTCTTCCGACAACTCTTAAGTTCCGGAATTAATTCTCTGCCGAGATTTTCCCAAAGGACTACAGCATGAGGTTCTTGTTGAAGGTTGACAAAGCGCGAATGGCACCTCTGGTGTTGCAAGTGTCTACAGGTTATGGTAATTGCGTACCATCAGGCAGGCCATATGCTTGTTTCACATTTTAGCGGTATAAGAAAAAAGGTATGCATGTAGAAATTACCTCGGATCGTCGTAAAACATCTGCTGCGTGGCTTGTCCGTGATGTACATCCCAATCCACAATTAGTATCCTGAAATGAATTGTTATATATTTATTATTAGATATTTGTTTTTACCTACGTAATGTAAAATAGCGAAATCGATTTATTAAGTCCGCCAGTAATGATGATTGAATAAATAAAAAAAACAGACAGCGGTGCTCGTCTGTCTGTCATAACCCACAACCAATCAGTTCTTTGGGACTTGAAATTTGGGATAGTAAATTGTTACAATCCAAAGTTGTGGTTCGAGCATGGAAACTTTATATATCAATGAGCCTAAAAATCTACAATAAAAAATTTTGAAGGCAAAAAAAGTGTACTAGTGTGTGTAAAAGTGTGTATAAACTGTAAGAGAACTGAACAACAAAAATTACTAAAGCATCGAAAAAAATAATTCTTTTCCTATGGTACAGTACACTCTTGTTTATATAACTCAATTTTACATTAATTATACTAAAATGCGATAACAGTATGTACGCATAGAATATAGCATGAGTGCGCAAAAATTGTAATCTCCGTAATTTAACAAGCTAAAGGAATTTTCGCGATTTCATATATGTTACCGTGATTATTTATAAAAATAATCACGATAACGTAATATGGATGTCTCTATGTTACATAAACTGGTAAGAGAAACGGCTCTAATATAGATCCTTGTGGAACTTCACATTCAACTTGAAATTGGCCTCTGCCCATAATTTGATGTAAATAACATAGATATGGTGTGATAGGAATCACAATATTTTAGTTAATATTATTATGTTATGACCTTTTTTTAAGTTTTAGCTCAATAGTGAACAAATTGAAAAATACCTTTTGACGTCCCGCGTATGTATGGCATGTTTCGCGGCCAGCGCGACGTTGTTGTAGAAGCAGTATCCGCAGGGTTCCGAGTACATGGCGTGGTGGCCAGGCGGCCGCACGAACGCCACGCCGTTCTGCACCTCGCCGGATACGATGCGGTCTACCATGTCTATGGTAGACCCGGCCGATATCAACGCTAATTCGTGCGTACTCTAGAAATATAGTTTAGTTTTAAACCATTAACTTTCCCACGAGTCAGTTTAACAATGAGTCTATTATAGTATAATGAAAGATAAAGCAATAAAGACGCCAAAGACTATATTAATAATTCCTGCTAGCCGAGCCTGTTGACAAGTGGTAAAGGTGAAAAACATTTAACAACTCAAAAACAACTCAAATCTGCTTTGCTGAGCTCACAATCACTAGGAATTTCATCTTCGTCGTCCTGGTAGAGGGTCTTTCCTTTCTGTACTAGCCGATTTTGAAACCAGACTTAACATTTTGAAGTAAAATTTCAATTGCTTTGTCTACAATTTAGTTTAAGAATTGACTAATTAATTTTTCGCTATTGAATGTAGCAACTTTATCGTAAATTGTTTTTTCTATGTACATTGATTATTGTATTTATGTATAATAAAACAGTTATTTTAAAACATTATGTAACAATATGCTTATATACCTATATTAAAATAATGCTTAGTTTATCCAGTAATCATGTACAAGCTTTGTTTGGTTTGGAGCTGGATTTGGGGACACAAAAAATGTCCTTAAGGTTGTACGACTGTGTTGTATCGTTGCCGCGCGTTCCCGCGTGTATCGTTAGTTTGCAGCTGAAACTACTTGAGTAGACACACTGTGCTTGTTTGTATCACTGCGACACACTCTGTAAAAAACTCAATATCATTGTTTTACACGCGTGTTCTTTAATACAAATAAACTTTTTATCTATCTATCTATCATTTAACACACGAAAATTCTCGGTTAACCAAAAGGCAACCGGCAACTCGAGATATATTGTATGGGGACAACTACTTACAAAGCTATATTATAACATATAAAGTGTGATGACACTTGATTACATGTAGGTAACTCACAAAGCCGGTGTGCCATATGCTGTTTTACAACGAGCACTACTTCCTGCTAGCTTTATCCCGTTTTCTCAATTCATTAGGATTGGCGGGGTCCGCTATCTAAGCCTAAAGATTTGGCGAAGATGTTGATTTTGATATGGAGCCTGCCCTCTGACCTCGAAAGACATTTTCTTACGTTAGGTCACACAATGTTTTAACGATATTTTTCTTCACCACCGAGCTAGTGATAATTACAAATGTGCATAACTCCGTAAACTTAATGGTACAGTCCCTGCTAGGATTCAAACCAGGGACGGTCGTTGCCCTCTATTTTTTCGACCGAGGACTCTCGGATGGAAAATAATGTATGGTCTGTCTAATGTGCAGCTATTATGTAGTAGCCTATAGACACGTATAGCTAAGAGCAGATCGCGCTTGGCATTGGTAGTGCCATTCTAACTTTTATTCTATGTGACATGAGAATGGTTCAAAGGTTAAAGGGTCAATCTTGGTGTGCACTTAGCTGTACAATACGACCCTACTTGATAGAAAAATGAAATATAACGAGGCGATAGCTCCTTAGGACACTCCTCCCTAGCGGACCTTTTTAAATAGATGACTAAAACTACAACTTACAGGGTGTATGTATATGGCATCATAACGAGAAGATAGGTCTTCGAGGTACTCCAGGTTTTCGTTGTTGTGTGTGGTCTCCAACATCTGGTGAACGGTGGGCGAGTGCAGAGTCGACACCTCCTCTTTAGACGCCGCTCGTGGAGGGAACTCCTCACACTGCTCTATCAGGTTCAGTTCTCGACATCTTTAAACAGCACACAAACAATATTACTTTTTTTATATACCACGTCAGGAGGTACATAAGCATACGTCCCACCTGATGTAAATAAATAATAAATAAACTCACACACATGAACACAACAGCCCTCCAGATAGTGGTTATTTGGCTACGTTTGTATGTATTGAAAAAACTCTCTTTTTAAGAACCTTACCATATCAAGTCTGATGAACAAAGTGAACTGGGGAATTTTAGGTCCATATCTATTTTGCCAGTATTGAGTAAACTATTCGAAAAGATAATGGTTGATCCATTACAACTCTATTTTAAGACCAATAAAGTTTTCATAGTGCACAATACGGATTAACAGCAGGTAAATCCACTACAGATGCAGGGGTGTGGTATTGGTCAAGCATGTTCTTAGTGCATGGGAGAGATCCCAGGATGCTACTGGGGTCTTCTGTGATCTCTCCAAAGCTTTTGATTGCGTCGACCATCGGACATTATTGCTTAAGTTGTGTCATTATGGAGTTAGAGGTAAAGCCCATAATTTGATCGGAACTTACTTAAACAACAGAATACAAACTGTTGACATAAATGGGGTCAAATCTAGAGGCAGTAATGTTAATGTTGGAGTGCCCCAGGGCTCTAAATTGGGACCCTTTTTATTTTTAATATATGTAAATGATCTGTTGTTTGCCGATGACACTTCTTTAATTTTTAATGTCGCTCGCCGGTGCGAAAATATTGACAATACAAATAATCTAACTTCTATTCTAAATTGGTTCACATGCAATAATCTTTTATTAAATTCAACTAAAACTAAATGTATAAAATTAAGTCTTCCAAATGTGGCTTTTGCCCATATAGAAGTTTTCATTGACAATAATATACTAGAATTTATAAATGATACTGTATTTCTTGGAATTACGATAGAATCAAAATTGCAGTGGGGCCCCCACATAAATAAACTGGAGAGTAAGCTCAGCTCTGCCGCATATGCCGTTAGGAGAATTAGACAATTGACAGATTGCTGGCTGCTGCTTATTTAGTCTATTTCAGTTACTTTCACAGCATTATGTCAAATGGTATACTGTTATGGGGAAGAGGGTCTGATATTGAAACCATTTTTATATTACATAGAAAACTATTCAAAGAAATAAATATCCTCACGGTTACCTGTCAGTACATTTATGAGAACATAATGTATGCTCGTAAAAATTTAAAGTCGTTTTAAAATTTAATGAAAATCTAGAAGCAGGAATAGATCTACTCGTCTTAGCAAGCCGATGTACTGGCATCATAGTAGATCTTTTGTTGAAACTTGTATTTGACTCTATAATAAATTACCTGAAACTTGCCTGACAATATGTTCAAAAGGCACATCAATAATACTCTATATAAGAAGGGTTATTATCTTTAACTGTACAACTTGTCACCATTATACACTGTAATAAATTTATTGTAATATAAATTGACAATTTGAAATGAGACCTATATTGACAACTTTCTTTTGGCATTTCTTCTTCGCCAATAGTCATTTGAAAGCTGGTAGTAAAAAAGAGAAAGCAAAACTATGAAAAATTAATAAGATACAACACTGAGAATGTAAGACGTGTCTAAGTGCCCGTGAGAGTCTTGAGGCAAATAAAGAATTTTTATCTTCATCTTTGCCAATAAAGACATAAAAAAAATATATATTTCACCCACCACTTTTACAGAAAATTAAAATAGTTACAATCATTTCGCAACCAATGTTTTCAATTACACATAATATTAATTAAAAGTAATCAAAATAGTCAAACCTATCAATAACTCCAATAAGTCTCTTAGGGCACTCTGGATAGTTTTCATCCCAGAGACACTGATGTTCTGCCATCCGGGGCTCAGTCACAAAACCTGTTGGGCCTTTTACCTTGTGCTTGGACTCCATGGCCTGTACAACAAATTATTACAATTGAGATTGAAGTAATTTTACATATTGTATTCCAGTATACTTAGTCATTCTTTAATATTTTTGTGCATATGGGTAACACAAATATACTAAAGTACATAATATATTTAGAGTATTGCAAAAAAGATACAATATCTTCTGTTGTAATTATCTTGCATGCTGGCCACAAACATAAAATCCTTATTAAATTAGTAAATTAAAATTAAAAAAACGTTTTGTAATGTTTTTTTTCCAATTTCATTTGTCTTTTGTAATCAATGTGTAACAGTGCATTCTTTCATAGCAAAGTAGTCATTGTGCACTACCAACCCTTCTGCCGATACAGCATTTCCTTTTCAGTATTCTGTTCAGATTCACTTACTCCAAATTAAGTAAAACAAACTGTTGTGGTCTACCTAAATTCTATCAGCTTTTAATTTTTTATTGCCATGATGATATCTTGTAGCCATCTTCATTTGCACATTACTAAAACAGTAATGTTTGTACATAGATGGAATCAAACATTTGGCAATAGTGATAGCGTATAGATAGTGATAGATTATTGATAGCTTTTTATAGTTTATACTAACTGGATGAGCTATTTCTATAATTTGTATCAAATATTGTTTGTTTAAACTACATACCAATTACATGAAAATTAGAATTGCTTGAAATTTACATTCCATACAATAATTTGAATTAATTGCATAACGGGGTGTGTTCCGAATAGTTGTCAGATTAGATTCATTGCACATTGACAGCTCGAAATTTCTCCTCAAAAACTAGCATCGCAACAACTGTGAAAGAAGATTTAAAGAATGGTTCCAAAGATTTCTTCCAAGAAATCTTAAGTTGTGGAATAAACTACCTGCAGCGGTTTCCCTAGGGACTACAACATGAGATTCTTCAAACAAATGTGAGGTTTTTACAGGGTCGGCAACATACAATTGATACCTCTGGTGTTGCAATTGTCTGTAGGGAAAGGTAACTACTTACAATCAGACAGGCCATAAGCATGTACTGGTATAACAACAAATTCCCAACATAAACAAATTTGCATATTTAAATTTGTGATTCATTAGCATATAAAATGGACTTCACTGCTACACACATGGAGGACATTCACACCATTACATCACCACACACCTACACAATATTTATATTTAAGTAATCTCGTCATCTACTCCATATATAAATCAATAGCAGAGAATGTTAATCTATAATTTGTATTTGAAGTGATGTATTAAAATGCTTTATCATTTATATGACGAAATTTATATGAAGATGAAAAAAAGCATACAGACCACCTGACAAAGTGATACAAAGTGTATCACTGACCAGTTGCCACCCCACTACTAATACAACTATTTCTCAGGGGCTCATTGGTCAACTCGCTCACTCCACAATAACCCTCCAATATTCTGTGAGGTGTAGGTACTTCTCCAGTCTGGTAGCAGTTGATGTGCCCTATGTTTCTTTTGCCAGTCTCATTTGTTATTTAGCAGGGTGTAATACATTTTCACGACTCCTGAGATGCAGTGGTTAGTAACGCCACTTCCACTCTAGTGTGTTCAAATACCTTCTCCTCTCAGAAAACTGTAGCCAAATAAAAACTACTTGGAACTTTGTTACAGGTCCACTTTTCATTTTAGGTAGTAATACAAGTCTTTATATCCAGTTTAGGTGTATAGTGTGTGGTTCGTTGTATATAATACTGATTGTTTATGGACAAATGTGTGCTTATTTTATTTATGTAACATAAAAGACTTTATCACTATTTACAAACTCAATATTGATATCACTTAGAGATTGTTTTCGGTATGTAACAAATTTAGTAAATACTAGTTGTGCCTGCGACTTCCTCCGCGCGGAATATAACAAAAAAGTTATTGTTCAGTTATAATTTTATTTATTTCATTTGATTTGACTTATAGTACCTAAATAAGCAGAGTAAAATAGCGAACAGTAAAATAATAATAGATATGTATTATGTACTTCGTCCGCGCGGAATAGATACTTTTTTAATATTTAATTATATTAATAAAAATAAATAAAAAGTCCAAAGTAGCCTAAGTTACTCCTTATTACATTAGCTATCTGCCAGTGAAAGTCCCGTCAAAATCGGTCCAGCTATTTCAGAGATAGCCGGTACAAACTGACAGACAAAAATTTTAAAATATTCATTTTGGTATATGTACTGTGTATACATCCATATGTATTTAGTAAAAAGCGGTTATTTTAATATTACAAACAGACACTCCAATTTTATTTATCTGTATAGATGTATAGATTTACACAGTTCACTGGAGTATTTAACTACAAAACAAATTTTTTTTTCCTAGATTATATATTATTACTAAAATTACATTTGAGCGAATACACTATCAATACACCATCATAGAATATAAGAAATCTTACATAGATATAGCACAAATGTTTGTAACTTATGTGTTTTAGGTATTGATTTTATACAATTTATCTTTCATCTTATGCGAAGTTCAACATGCTAAAGTTACATTACAATTATACAATGTGTTATTACTGTATCAATTTGACGACACTCTAAATGACAAATTGGAAAAACGTAACTACTCTCAACAGTTCCCTGCATTGCAAATACTATCATCGTAAAATTTATTTAAACTTATGCTTAATTCTAAATACAACAGACATAAATGACATTAATTTGTAAATACTTACAATTTGATAATGGTCACGTAACACAGTGTCGAATATTTGTTTCTTTCGTTGCTGAGCCTTTTTCTTAGCAGCAAGCAGTGAGGCCGATGGCTAAAACATAACAGATAATAATGTGATAAACATAATACACCACTCAACAGTATTAGTAGTTTACATAGCGTTTTGATAAGATTACTTCAATTACATTCAAGAAATGATAAAGAGTAGTCAAATGTAGGAACTTCAAGGTAAGTAAATAAGCGACATCTCAGTGGGTTAATTAATAAATGCCTCACTTAAACTGTTCATTTTGTTTTATGATTGCTATTGCTATGATTAAGTTAGGTAAACTTAAGTTCTTTGTTATACAAGCAATAAGATGCAAATAAGTACATTCGCGTTTATTATCATAGAAAAGCAAGCCTTAACACGATTGCAAAACATATAGTTTACCTTAACACCGGCCGACATGGCACGAGTTTGAATTTTGGCCTTGCGAGCACCATTTCTTGTTACAATACTGGAAGTCGGTGGGGTAGATTTTTTGGTGTCGCCAGCCGAGCTACGAGGTTGCGATGGCGGTGGGGTAGACTGCAAATCATAGTAATTCATCGGAAATGAAAAGGACACATTCCTTCGCACTCAATTCAAATTGAGAACGTTAATTTACCATTACAAATACACAGTAGATTCGTTTGCGATTTATATATACGAGAATTTCATAGCAACATTATCTATATATGTTCAGCATAATCGTAATTTATTTATATTTCAGTTAAACAATTCACATTTCTGAAATTGTGTTTACAAAAGGTGGAACCAATTTGCAAATTCGCATCGCATTACTTTGTTTGTCTGTCTTCTCTCACGCTGTCATGTCATCATTGTCACCCTCGCTTGTCATTGTCACTCCCTGTGGTAATTCCGCTGTCACTTCATCTTGTTTTTCATCTTATATGTGTGGCAATTAGGTTTACCTCCAAACTGATTTAACACTATTTATAAGTGAATAAATTTCAAAACGAGTCTTTCAATTCTCACAGTTGGTAGATAGCTTATTCTTTGTAGCATACTGGTCCTGGATTCCAGCTATTATATAGCTCACATGCTAGAACCGCAATGATTGCGTACTGTTCGGTTCCAGAGAAGTTTTCTTCCGAGATCTCTCAAGTTGTGGAATGAGCTTCCAGCCGAGGTTTTCCCAAGGAACTACAGCATGGGGCTCTTCAAGAAAGGCGCGAGGAGTTTTTTAGGGGGCCGGCATCGAATAAGTGACACCCCTGGTGTTGCAAATCTCCATAGGCTATGACTGTTTACCATCAGGCAGGCCGTATGCTTGTTTATGTGAAAAGATAAAATAAAATAAAAAAATGGGTGCGTGTACTTATGTACGCGCGCGAGAAGTTATATTTCTTTGGCATCATTAAATAATAATATTTTAATTTACATCAATAAATAATACATACGGATAGCTAACCTCAATTATATTGGAGCACTTGAAAAAGGATGTAAGCACAATTTTTTTCACTAATATTTACGAATAGTAAATAATATTAATCAAAATATTCAATTTAAATCACTACTGAATATAATTTATTAGCACTTGATTTAAAGTACTTTGTGCGCTTCCGGTACCGATTAGGTATTCTACAATCCGGTACGAACGTAGACGCATACCGCCGCCGTTGCCATGGCTACTCCGGCCGTTTAGCGGGCAGCTTCAACCTGTAACTTTTGTGTTACAGTGATGCGCGCGCATCTTAAAATTTTACTCTCATCATTTTTTCATAACGCGCCTAAAGAGGTATAACTCCAATAAGCAAAACCGTAATATAAGTAAGTCAGTAATTGACTTGAACTTGAGCATCAGAAAAATAGTTTCTAGCTGCTCACACAGGCGTAAGAAAGGACCAAAAATTGTATATTAATTTTGAACCTAAAAAGAGGTTGTCTGATTATTACAAAGAAAAATAATTTCAAGCATTATGAGAATTAATTTGAAGAAGATTGGTCTTAAGTTAAACAAAACATTCTGTTTAGAACAAGAAGCATTACCCACTTCAAGTTGGTATACCTATATTAAAAGAGTGACTGAATTAAAATATATATATATTAAGAAAATTATTTTACCTTTTTGGCAATATTCACCAAAAAGCTTATAGTAAGTAACAGCTTTTTGGTGAATATTGGTAAAAAGGGACACGTATATGTAAATACGTTGTTACTCGTAAAACGAAAAGTACCGTACCCAGTTCACTATTTTAAATTGAAATCCTACGACACAGATTGTTTACCATGATAATGGATTTTATAATTATCAGGCAAACCTTAACGCTTGTTTAGATAAAGATAAAGATAAAAATTCTTTATTTGCCATTGGGCCCTCGCGGGCACTTAGACACGTCTTACAGTTTTTGAAATATAATCTTATTGTATCTTATTTAATTCTCTTTTTACTTTTTTCCTTTTTTTTATGTACTAGCATTTCGGAAGTGACCATTGGCTAAGAAGAAATGCCGAAAGAAACTTGCCAATATAGGTCTCTTTTAAAATTGTCAATTAGATATTACAAAAACAAAAAATTCATAAGCATATTGGTACAATAATGTTATCAAATGGTAAAATTAAAGATTATTAGGACCAGGTAGTCTGTGCTGAATTATTTCCAGACATCTTTGTCAGTTATATATTCATCAATTCTATAATAAGCCCTTCTACAGAGAGTATTTTTAATGTACTTTTTGAATACATTGTCAGGAAAGGACAGAACTGTTTCAGGCAACTTATTATAAAATCGAATACAATTTACAAGAAAAGATCTACCAGTCCTAGCAAGCATCGGCTTGCTAGGACTGGTAGATCTTTTCTACCGGCATACACAACTTATTTCTACTTCTAAGTTTTTCACTGAAATTTGAAAACGACTTTAAATTTTTACGGGCATACATTATGTTTTCATAAATATATTGAGAAGTAACAGTAAGGATATTTATTTTTTTAGTTTGACACCTTAACGATAAAAAAAATCTCTACTGGCGCGAAGGAGCAGCTCTTTCACTTCAACTGTGTACGGTTCTTAGTCCATAGAGCAATGAGAAGCTCATAAACAATATATATGGAGATACCTTCACGGAGTCGTCGACGGTAGCAATCTTGTGCTGACTGACAGAAAGATTTCTGGCAGCTTGATTTGGGTGTTTTACTTTTTGATTTTGCTGAGGTTGCTGTTGCTGAATCAATTCTAGGCCGGTTACAGTGCTCGACCGACCGTCGGTGCGTACGTCAGTCGCGCTTGTCATTTGTATGAAAAATCATAAATCATACAGTGCTGGACCGAGCGTACGCACGCGCATATTGCTACGCACTGCGTACGAGGACCGTCGGTCGAGCGCGTGCGTATGCGTACCGTCGGTGGACCGACGCGCTATGGAAACAAATGAACGCGTTCAGTGCTGCACCGAACGGTGGACCCCTTGAAATGCTCTTTGGGCGACGACCGGGTGTACGTGATATGTACGGCTTCTGTTCCTAAAACGTCTACAAAGATAATAAGCAGCAATTAAACAACTCGTAAACGCACGGTCAGTTTGTTGGTCAGGAGAGCACTGAATGGTACAAACTGACGGTCGGTTAATGCGTATCATCAGGACGGACGATGCGCACTGACGGTCGGTCGAGCACTGTAACCGGCCTAAACGCCCCTTGCGTTTCCTTAATCCTCTGTGTCAGTTTTGTCAATCAAATTTTGACGTGAAAGCGTCTTTATATTTGCTTCCTTATTGGGAGGCTATTTAGAAAACTGATGACAAGTATAACAGAATCGGGGGATAAAGTTTAACGTATATAGTACTTAGTTACATATCTAATATCTAAATGGTAGTAAGTCAATAGTTATGGCACGATATATGGAAACCGATATTAAAAAAATAGACCAGCTGTTTAATTGCACGTTAATTATATCACCCTATAATTAACCTGCAATTGTAATTAAACAACCTATAATAGTCATTGCAAATAAACGCTTTTGCACTCTTGTGATTTATTTATTTTATATCACAATTTCTAATGAAATATTAACATAAATATTAAATTTATGTCAATTTTTCATTAGAAATATTGTGTAATCTGCTGATATCAAAAATATTGATATCAGCAGATTGCTCTATTATTGATCTAATTAAAACCAAAAAAATATTTAAAATATTCTTGTGCTATACAAATATATTGCCGAAAAATATGACATAACAAAGTAGGTACACTAGTAAACCACTTTCTAATATATATTCGCTAGTTACGTTACTGCCAAAAAAAAAGAAAAGAATAAATTATGAATCCTACCTACTTAATATTTATCTATATTCACGCCGAATTCCTTGCGGGGAGGCAGAGAGAACCGAGCGCCATAAGCCGCAGTCCTCATACACTTCACTCGCTTCTTTAACATTCATAACTCTTTTCATGCACGCTCTCCGGTTTCTAAGATTCTTGACTTGACATCACCTACAGATGAAACACGATCTATTTGGTCATGGTAGGTTAGTTTTGGTCTTCTTAGGCCCCTGCATCCTTCCACTTTCGCATTGTTTATCTGTTTCGTCATTCATTCATCCTGCATTCTTTCTACATGTCCGAATCAACGGAGCCTGCCTTTTCTTATTTTAACACTGACACTCTCTTTCAGCATTATGAATACAGTCAGCAAGCGTTATGGCACAAATTTTGCGCAATGCTCTCAACTCGACCGCATTTATTCTACTTTCATGCTCTCTCTGCCATACCCAGCTTTCACTTCCATAAGTTACCGTTGGGATTAGTACCGCGTTGTGAATAGCGACCCGTGTCTTTTGGCTTAGATTTCGGCTGCCTAGAAGTTTACCCAACGCTCCATTCACGCTATTCCCAGTACTCGCTCGTCTCTCCACATCAGCTGAGTACCTTCCATAGCTGCTAAAAGCGCTTCCAAGATATATCCACTTGCTCATCTTGTTCACTTGACCATCCACTTGCTTCAACACTACATCATCAACCGTAATCAAAGTCTTCGTTCCGGTTGTCTCTCTTTCAAATACCATTATCTTGGTTTTCTTCACATTCAATTGTAAGCCTTTCTTCATAGAATCATCTTTAATTGTTGTAACTAATGTTTTCAGTTCGGGTGCTGATTCTTCTATTGATACCGCGTCGTCTGAGTAAAAGAGGCAGTTGGCCACTGAGTCACCCATTCGCATTCCCACATTCATATTTCTTATTCTTTGAAGACAACTGTCCAAATACAGGATGAATAGTCGAGCCGACAGCACGCGTCCCTGACTGACACCAATGTTGATAACAAACCAGGGCGACAAGCTGCCGTCCACCCGCACACACACTGTACAATCTTCATAAGTAGATTGCACAGCACGGAGCAGGTCACCGTCAATCCTATATTTGAGCAAAATGTTCCCGAGATTCTTTCGCACGACCCTATGAAATGCTTTCTCTGGTCCACAAAACCGCAGAGAATCTTCTGGTCATGGATGTTTCGGATGTTGCGGAGTGAAAAAACTTGATTGGTGCATCCGCTGCAGCTTCGAAATCCACCCTGTGCTTCCCAAACAGTCCATCGGATTTCACCCTCATTCTCTTTTCAATGATTTTTCCATACACTTTAGCTGCTAACCTGATGGCCCTAAAGTTGGCGCAGCGCATACGTGAACCCTTGCCTTTATATAAGGGCACGATGACTGCGCGTCTTCAATCTGTCGGACCCTTCCGGTTCTCCAGCATAATTTACTCAAAAATCAGAAGGCCTCTCTAACGTTTGATCATCTCAGTTGTAACCATATCGATTCCCGCTCACTTTCCATTTTTCAAATTATCCATGGTAATGTCTTCATGGTACGCTGGCACTGCCGAGTCAGTCAGTCACAGACTCATTCACAGTGCCAGCGTCCTGGACATAATCATACATTTCTCTAAAATATTCACTCCGCCATTCTAACACTTCCCGAGTGTTAGCAAGAATGCCACCAGCATTACATTTTATCTTGTCCATTCTATAGGCCGATTCTACTAAAAAACTGCACTGCAGCGCGGCGTGTGTCAAAATGCGTACATTTTGAAGTTTGGGTAACGTCGCTGCTGTCAGATCGCTTAACGAAACGTCAAAATGTACGAATTTTGACACACGCCACGCTGCAGTGCAGTTGCAGTTTTTTAGTAGAATCGGCCTACTGGATGCTGACGAACCACTTAGAGACTTCTTCTTATCGACGGTATATTTCGTTCTTCTTTTCTTTCATACCCTCACTCTGGCTCAAAGATGATACGTAATCCAGCCACGCCTTCCTCTTTTTTTCCACAGAGGATTCTACCTCCGGATCCCACCAGGCATCTCCTCGAAAATTACTCCTATTACGTCTCTGCGCAACCACATGCTTCTTTCGCACTGTCCACCATACTTTATTACAGAATATATCTATCAACTCATACATCTTATCTTTTAATCCACCTCTCACATTGCCTGTACCTATACGACACTCGGCTCTCCTCGACCCCCCGCGTAGGGCGTTGCGTGGTGGGTGGCGGGCCCCACCGTCGCATGCAACTATTTCCGCACCGACCAGGGCGGATCGGTACGCGTCGCCTCCGGGGGACGCTCTAATCCGTGCGTCTGTGCGGTTTGAGTCTAGATTTGCAGTCGACAATGTTAGACTGGCTGGGACGCGGCGTGCACGCTTCTGGTACCCCCAAGGTGTCATAATAAAAAAACAAAAACATTGATAAATGGTTTATTGACAAAACAATACAACAGAATGATTTTACTATAGCTCTCACACTCATCGTGTCTGTGTCGTGAAAGCTTGGAAAATTACTCCTATCATCAATCGGCTGTAGCTATCCTCGGTTGGATATAGGTATTGACTTCCACTAG
This sequence comes from Pyralis farinalis, assembly GCA_947507595.1. Taxonomy (NCBI): domain Eukaryota; kingdom Metazoa; phylum Arthropoda; class Insecta; order Lepidoptera; family Pyralidae; genus Pyralis; species Pyralis farinalis. Next base: position 35,915,549 of record OX382259.1, read on the forward strand.
TTGCGATCAGTTGCGCATGAAAAATAGAGAATGCCTAACGCATCATCGTCCCATATTCAACTTGTACTCTAGGACGTTCCTCCCCACCTGCCATCACTGACACTGCAGAAACCGCTGGCTCACAACCACTTCAGCTTGCCGTCTTTAGGAACTTCGTCGACATCTTTAGTTTTCCCTCGATTCCTATCAAATTCTATCCTCTACAGAAAACCCAAGCACAGCTGTCTCCATTCCTCATCGTGTTACTTTCAAACTATGATAGCTTGATATTGAGATGTCCATGTCTCAGAAAAAGAGAGGGGAAGAACAGGTTATAGACTTTGATCTTCAACCATTGAGATAGATATAGACGCGGTAGTCTTTTTTTTTATACCACCAAGGTGGAGAACAAGCAAACGGCCTGCCTGATAGTAAGCAGTTACCGTAGCCTATGGACATTCGCAACACCAAGGGTGTCACTCTTGCGTTGTCAACCCTGAAATTCAGTAATTTTAACCATATTGATGGATCTATTGATAATCTTTTGAACTTACCGTGGCCATGCCATACGGTTCGGTACGCGGCTCTAGAAATCAAATAACTGATTCATTCAAGAATATTGTAAATTATAAGATATTTTTATTTATACTACTTCTGGGGGCAAACAAATATACAGCATTCTGAACGAATGACTAGGCAATAATACAGCATTTCGAAGTTAAATTACGGGAACCTAGGGACGCTTACAAAGCAACTTCTCAGGAGCTTACTGGTAACCTCAATTACTCACAGCGTTATACGAGTACCTTGCATTCGCAAGAACTTCGTTTGTAAATTATAAGTTCACCACTGCGCGCAGGTGAGTAATTATAACTTAAAAAGAACAGGTCAATGTCAGATTGTATTTTCAAATTCCATATATGAAAAACCCGCGGAATATTCAATCTCATCAATTTGTTATTTGGGAATGTGAATGTCAGTCACATAAATATGTATGTACTTATTTGCCTCTTGGCTAGCATAAAAAAAAAAATAACTATGGCATATGTCAATTTTAAAACCATATTGACAAATACCATTACACATTTTGTGACTGCCTGCCATACTAATAAATCGATGCATCAAATATTACAAGTGGTAATAATAGCTAGAGATGTCAAAAAATATATCAAACTGTCAAGTGTACAGTGCATCAGTTTGTGTTAGGTCTTATTACAACCTGTGACAACCGTCATAAATTGAAAAATTTGATTAAATGTGATAACAGACGCCAGGACCTTCCCAATAAAAAAAACTTGGGGAAGCTTCTCCTTTTTAAAGTTCGTTAAATATCATGGTACAGGAAAACCTATCAAACATAAACATTTTTATAAATAAATACCACGCTACGCAAGTCTTAATTCTGCTAGTTGCTGCAAAATGGCAGCCCCATCCCATGACAAAGCAAGATTTTACACCTATCTTTTTAACTAGTTAGTTCAATGGCATCGTCACTGTTTTTTTTTTTGCGTGGTTAATATCTCTTTTAACAGATTCCCAGTACTCAAAAAGAGATCACATTGAAATTAAACCGCGGTGAAAAGTTCTAGTTCATTTGTCAGTCATCTTGAACACAGTGTCAAGGTGGTCCTTGTGGTAGTCGAGCTCTTCGGCGAGTGCATTCGCTAGGATGTTCGGCGTGATCTCTGTCTTAAGGTAGTCTCGAAGCAGTACCTGGATAAATAAATAACTTGATCTGATTTTTTTATCAACATCACATGAAATGTATGCTTCAACCAGGATTCTCAAATATCCTATACCATGTCATAGCACGGAGTGTCCTAAGTTAACCCCGTCATGTCTCAACTTATCATCAGCTTCGGGCACCAAATGGCTCGATAGTTAACTGGGGTGGTACGGCTCAGCCATGTCTCAAGAGAGAATGTCTTAAATTATACCCAACTTCACGCCGAAGCGGTTGGCTTTGAAGAGTCGCTTTTCAAATATGCCGATAGTTACCTGGGGCGGTACAGCTCCGCCATGTCTCAACACGGAGTGTCTTAAGTTATCCCCAGCTTCGCGCCGCAGCGGCTCGGCTTCGAAGTGCCGCTTCCATATACTCCACGCGACCGCCCGAGATATAAGATACGAGTAGTATTTCGCACCGTATCCAATGAGATGGCTGAAGCGATGCTGCCACGCCTGCAACAATAATCGATGGTTAAGGAACAAATCTCCAATTTACGTACAATATATAGTATATTTGTATTGTCATTTGCTCGGCGGTGAAGGAAAACATCGTAAGAAAACCCGCACGTCCAAGAAATTATATTTCGAAAGGCGTGTGACTTTACTTAAGGTAGATCTGGTTTTCCCTCTAGATTGTCTGTCTGTCTGACGGCAGTCATTCCATCTAAAAATTAGTATCTTGGCCAAATCCTTAGCTTAGGTAGTGGAGCCCGTCTATATTAATGGATTAAGAAACCGGACAACGCTAAGACGAAGGAATCGTGGACAATATTGGTACCATTATTTATTTGTGACTGAGACAATTACAAACAATATTGGAATCAACGTTTTTAAACCGGATATTGGAGCAACCAATAATAAATTTGAAGTAAGAAAATATGATTTATACACAGAAATACACTATTCCACATCAGAATTCATAGTATTATATACATGCACATATATATATATGGATTATTTTTAATTTATCGTACAATAAAGATATTACAACAACAACATGCGGATAGAATGAGTATGCGTAACCGCAGTAAAATGTTGCGCCTTAGAGAAATGAGAGTATTACAGATAATTAGTTCATAGATAATTGCAATTTGTTCAAGTTGTATTTTCGAAGTTATTTGAGAAAAACTTATCTTGCTGGAGTAACGTTACCCCAGCAAAATGTTTTCCAAAAAGGCGTTTAGCTTTTGACGAGTTGTAAATGTATATCAATAGCAAAATTTATTCATCTTATAGTTTTTGAGATATGAAGATTTTGCTGGGGTAACATTTTGGAATTTTCATATCTCTCGAAAACTGTTCGTTGAAGAAGTTAAAAAAAATACCAGCTAAAGGACTTAATTTGTTCAAACATAAGTATTTCGATTCATTAAAAAATATCGATGTAATTGTTATTAAAAATCAGAAAAAAAAAAAATATTAGTCGTAAACTAGTACCTACATTTACAAACAAATAAAAAGCAGTTATCTATCTATAACTTCATGCCAAATCCCTTGCGGGGTAGGCAGAGGGAACCGAGCGCTACGTGACTCGCTCCTTACATACCTCACTCGCTTCTTTAACATTCATTGCTCTTTTCATGCACGCTCGCCGGTTTCTAGGGCTCCTGACATCACCTTCTGATAGAACACGACTAATTTGTTCATGGTAGGTAAGTCTTGGCCTTCCTTGGCTCCTACATCCTTCCACTTTTGGATTGTATATCTGTTTCGTCATTCTTTTGTCCTGCATTCTTTCTACATGTCCGAACCAACGGAGCATGCCTTTCATTATCTTAATTCCGACACTCTCTTTCATACCAACTCTTTCTCTCACGTCGTCATTACAAACGCGGTCAGCAAGCGTTATGCCACAAATTTTGCGCAATGCTCGCATCTCGACCGCATTTATTTTCCTTTCATGCTCTCTCTGCCATACCCAGCTTTCACTTTTTTTAGGTTAGTGCTGGGATTAGCATCGCGTAGCGAGCTTCCGGCTTAGATTTCGTTCGTTTACCCAACGCTCCATTCACGCTGTTCCCTGCACTCAATCGTCTCTTATCATGTCACACATCAGCGGAGTACCTTCCATCCCTGCTAAAAGGTCTTCCAAGATATACAATCTTAAATTCTCAATAATTAAATCAGTTTATAGTTATATCGACCGGTCGTTCTGCTGAACGAGGCGGGGAAAGCCCTAGAAAGGGTTGTCGCTTCCCGCCTCGCTCAGCATTTGGAGGATGGCCCGGGACCGGGCCTATCGGATGCCCAGTTCGGGTTCCGGGCCAGGCGGTCGACCGTCGACGCCATTAGGCGCCTAAGGTCGGTGACGGAGGATGCGGAGCGCGAGGGTAAGGTGGTGGTGGCGGTGTCGCTTGACATCGCCAATGCCTTCAACAGCCTCCCCCACAGTACCATACTGGAGGCCCTCAAGTACTTTGAGGTGCCTCCGTACTTGGGGAGACTGTTGAAGGCATACTTGGAGGACAGGGAGGTGTGCTTCGAGGATGCGAGGGGCCGTATGGTCAGGAGGTCTGTCGGGTGCGGGGTCCCGCAGGGGTCCGTTCTGGGCCCCATTCTATGGGACCTCGCATACGACTGGGTCCTGCGGGGCCGTCTCCTCCCCGGGATGAGTGTCATCTGCTATGCAGATGACACCCTTGTCGCGTCCCGGGGTAAGACCTTTGTGGAGGCGGCGCGGCTGGCCGAAGTCGGAGTAGGACTGGTGGTCAGCCGTATAGAGAGGCTTGGGCTTCGGGTCCGTTTGGACAAGACCGAGGCCCTCCTCTTCCGCGGGACCGGCAGACGGGGCCCTCCCCCCGGAGCACACCTCCAAATAGGAGGAGAGAGGATAAGGGTGAGTGCCCAGATGAGCTACCTGGGCCTCACCCTTGATGGACGATGGACCTTCGGCCCCCACTTCGAGCGGTTGGGACCGAAGGTCATCAGAGCTGCGGCGGCGCTGGGTTGCCTCCTGCCCAATTTGGGCGGGCCCAGCGCCGCGTGCAGGCGGCTGTACTCCGGCATCTGCCGGAGTATGGCCGCGTACGGTGCCCCCATATGGGCGGACGCCCTCTGCGCTCGGAACAGGCCTCAGCTGCGCAGAGCGCAGCGGGTCATAGCGCAGAGGGCAATAAGGGGGTACCGTACGGTGGCTTGGACGGCCGCGACCGCCCTCGCTGGCGACCCGCCCTGGGAGTTGGTGGCGGAGGTGCTCGCCGAGGTGTACAGCTTCGTTGCTGAAAGGAGGAGTCTCGGCGAGCGCCCCACGTCGGTGGAGGTGGGGCGGTATCGCCAGAGAGGGCATGTGGAGATGATGCGGAGGTGGGGGGAGGACCTGGCGCAGCCGCGGTATGGAGTCCGCGTTGCGGATGCGCTGCGCCCGGTCCTGGAGGCGTGGATGCGCCAAAGGCGCAAACCCCTCACCTTCCGCATGGTGCAGGTGCTCACCGGGCATGGGTGCTTCGGTGAGTACTTGCACCGGGTCGCGAGGCGGGAGGAGCGGCCAGGCTGCCACGATTGTGGCGCGGCCGAGGACACTGCTCAACACACGTTGGAGCAGTGTCCCAGATGGTCTCAGCAGCGCCATGATCTGGTGTCCGCGCTAGGAAGCGCGGACCTCTCGCTCCCGAGCGTGGTCCGCTTCATGCTCGGGAGTGACAGTGCCTGGCAGGCGATGGCCTCCTTCTGTGAGACGGTCATGTCCCAGAAGGAGGCCGCGGAGCGGGACAGGGAGGATGATCCCTTGGCTGTCCCGCTCCGGAGACGGCGGACGGGAGTGCGGCGTAGGCGCTACGCGCACCTACTGCCTCCTCCCTAACCTGTGGGACTAGGGGTCAGGATGGGAACCTGGGCCCATAATGGTCCCGCCGCCGGAGGGGCTGTCCCAATTTGCCGGGACGGCCCCTAGAGAGAAGAAGTCCGGCCCCTTTTGAGGCGCTGGCCAGTCGCAGTGGTGCCCTGTTGCTGATAGATCCGGGGCACCACACCAACGCGGCCGATGGCATTTCGCGGGGTCGTTTAGTGGGTATACCGTCGGACAGCCGACGGGGAGTCCCACACTACCACCGGAGGCCACCCAGGCATCGGTGGTGTGCGTAACGCAATTTTCCCCGCGTTACAAAAAAAAAAAAAAAGTTTATAGTTATATCCACTCACAGTGTTTTCGACGTACGGCAATCCGTAGTACTGTTTCTGCACCTGCTGCAACACGTGCGTGGTGCGGCCGCCGTAGGAGGCGTTCGGCCCGTGGTAGTGCTGGTCCAGCGCCGAGTAGAACACCTGCCCATACACAACACACTCTTACTATAGGACGTTAGATTTTTTGCCGCCACCTCAAATAATTAAAATATAAACACACTTTTCATTATTTTTAAGTGCATAGGTTGTAGGTTTTATTTACAAAGTTTGGTTCCCCGCCTGCAGATGGCCTTTATGTCTCTTTATCTGCCTTGAAAATCATCATCTTGCTTTTTTCCATTATAACCTCCGTGGATAAAGAACTAACCTATTACGATAAAGAACTAGTCCCTGGTTCGAATCCTGGTGTGAGCCTGTACCACTAAATTAGTGTTTTCGGATTTACGTACCATGTATCACTAGCCCGGCGGTGAAGGAAAACATCGTGAGGAACCCCTAACGTCCTAAAAGAGGTCTAATTTTTCCCTGTGGTTTCTGGAGCTCTGACGGTAGGCGCTCCATGTATCGCCAAATCCTTGGCCTTAGTTTTTAGCGAAACAAACCTTAAGTGTATTTCCTCAATCTACCTCAACAATGTTGGTAATAAAATGTTTCAAGCTGCAGTCACACTACAGGGGCATGCCAAATGATGTAACAATATCGATGTAATATAATCTTATTGTCGATATTATGATATCAACGTTACTTGCCTGTAGTTGCATCTCGCTAGCTCCGAATAAATATTTGGAGGCACACAGCCTGTGTATCATGTCCTCGGGCATCGGTTCGCGTGTTTGGAAGTGGCGAGCGAAGCGGCGGACAACCTGTGTTATGGAAAACATTTTTCAAACAGGAGATGCAGCGGTTACCAATGCCTATGGACGCTTACTGCACACGTAATATAGCTCGAGTGTTGCTATTACTCTTGCTGCTAATGCAGAAACTCATCACCGGCATCGTGACAAGTAAACAGTTGACGCAGGCATTGGTGCGGGGCGCCGATAGTCAACTTGACAGTCCAATAACACAAATAATATAGTAAAAAAAAAACTGAGATACATAGAGACACACCGTACAGTAATTCTCATATTTTTCTTTTTATCTTCCATATTTATACTGATGAATATGTTCGAGGTAGGTGCCTTCTTTTTCTTTAAGAATGTCATATACACAATAGAAATAGTGTATCCATTGCGATATCGGAATTTAGGGTACGATGAGATAAGATAGCATAGATTCGTACATTGTAAAGAAAGACAATACAAAATATACCTAGCCCAGCCATAAATTCTGTTACAAATGAATATACACTTTATTGTCTTAGGTTTTCGCGATTGTTATACATTGAATTAAACAATTTTCAACGGAAGTATCGCATGTTTTATTTATTTTGTTGAACCTGACGTTTCGAAAGCTTTGCAGCATCCGTGGTCGCAGGAAAACTGACAGTCTTTACTGCGACCACGCATGCTGCAAAGCGAGAAACGTGGTCCCTTACTATGGGCCTCATACGAAAGCTCAAGGTTGCACAGCGTGCGATAGAGAGAGCCATGCTCGGAATTTCTCTGCGGGATACGCTCAGAAATGAGCACATCCGTAGCAGAACTGGAGTTACCGACGTGGCTCCAAGGATCAGCAAGCTGAAGTGGTAGTGGGCAGGCCACATAACTTAGAGAACCGATGGCCGTTGGGGCAGAAAGTTTCTCAAATCGCGACCACGAACCGGAAAACGCAGTGTAGGACGACCCCCCACCTGTGGAAGCGCTATGACAGCAGCGGCGTTGCAGCAACGCTGCAGTAAATGACTTACTATTCTGTTAAAAAACCTGCACTGCACCTGCACGTTTCCTGCAATATAATCGTATTCTGTTAAATTGTTTTGACATTTGTATAGCGATAACAGAAGTTTTGAAGGAGTTTATCTGCAGTTTTGCTAATGTTAGTCTCAAGCCACTTTTGGGAAGATAAATTAATATTCTGAAGCGGAGATTTATATTGCAAAATATTTGTTTTGTTTTGGGAAATGTTTGTAGTAATATATGATTAATTTAATTATTAAACTTATTTTCAGTTAGAAATACCTCCACCCCGGTAACCAAGGGCATTCGGGTGTGAAACTATAGGAGTCAACATCAAGTAAAATCCAATTTATTAGATTGAAATATGGTAACATGACAGGAGTTAAATGGTTCATTTGCAGGATACGCACAGTTTACGCGTAGTTGCAGTGCAGGAAATTTTAATAGAATACACGTATTGGCACTGCACTATTCCTGCACGACTCAAATCACAAGCGTAAACGTGCAGCTGCAGTTTTTAGTAGAATTGGCAGCAGGGGACGTCTTTCGGCTGATACGATGATGACGATGAATGGAGTTTCAGCGAATTCTGGCTTTAACAGCCTTTGTAGTTCTCACAGCACGCGGTCGTCGCCCCGATCTTTTATGGTCTTCAATAGAGGAAGTGTTGGTATATCTGTTGACAGTACGATATACGTACATAAGGCTGATACCAAGCTTTTGAAGTTTCTTGAATATGACCGACGGCTCCATACCCACTTTGCGCAAGGCAATCACTGGAATCCTATTTACATTAACATCCCATTCCATACTGTAATTTAATAATAATCATGACAAAAAATACATATGTAAAACGGCGATAAATCAAAAGAAGATTTTAACACAATGAACGTCTTCCAAATTCAAAATAATTAAATAGTAAAAAAAAAAGAAGTTTCCTTGTAACAGTAATTATGGCCAGACTAGTTATTAGGTAGGCAATGGATAACCAAGTTGAATATTCAATTACCTGAAGTACATATCTCATCTTCAATTACCTATCGTGTGATAATATAAACAAAATAGATGTAAAAAAAATTCCCTTATCTGAATTTAGTTTGAAAAGTATGTGGGGGCCCACGCAACCTCAATAGTTCTAGTGTCATAAAGGTATATATTTATACACTGTAATTTTAAAATATTAAATAAATGATATAGTAACATATAACTCGCGTTGAATAAGGTGTTAGAAATTAACTGTTACAGGTTTATATATAACTAGATGCACCCCCCAACTTTGTTCGCTCGTATCCCGATATCCTGTAGGACCAGATTTTTTCTACTTTTTTCCTTTTTTATCGGCTTTTGACGCCTTGAGGCCCGTTATATACTTGGCGCCAAAACGCGCATGGCGGAATTCAGCCACGCGAAAGAGTCGTAATGTGATGCTGAATATAACCTTCTTCATGAATTTGGTTACCAAAATTCTTTTTAATTTTTCAAATCTAACTGGTAGTTCCAGAGATTAGCATGTACGAACAAGCAAACTCTTCCGCTTTATATGTCACTATAGATAATATTTTATTGCAAAGGGATGCAATGTGGGTGGATAAATAACTAAGTAATGTAGGTACTCTAACTGATCGGTCAATGACTCATAGTCCCTGAAATATCACCATATACGTCCAACACCCGTTCTTTTAGTTCAGATTAAAAAAAAAATAGTATAGAAATATTATTTTTAACACAGCAACTGTAAATCATAGAAAAAAGTGTTTAGAGAAAATTAGTTTTCAGGGAGTTTCTAAAACATTTGTGTTCAGAATTAACAATTGGACCAAGGAAAGCCCATCTCTGCACATGCACGTGGGACATTAATACTAGTAATATATATGTAATTGTTTGCCTGTGGGCAGCTGGCGAAGTACTCCATGAGCACGCTGGGCACCTCCGCTAGGTCGGTGGGGCACCGTGTGCCGGCCACGTGCTGGTGGCGCGCGCGGCCCAGCATGGAGTGCAGCGCGTGCCCGGCCTCGTGGAACAGGTTGTCAACCGCGCCTGCCGAGAGCAGCGCGGGCCCCGACCGGTGCCCTCCGCACAGAGACAGCATTACCACCACTATCGGGTTCTAAAACATTTATATAAATAAAAATGCAAATATTCATTTATTTAAAATTTAAAATATATTTATAAATAAATTTAAAATGTCTTTGTATAAAACAAATACCTGGTATGTGCCATCCGGCAGCAACTTCCCTCCCTGTATAGTGAAGTGGCAGTCCTGGTGGGGCTTTCCGGGCCGCTCGTACAGATCACAGTAAATATGCCCCAACAGCCCCTCGGTCTCATGGACCACTGCCAGTTTATACACGTCTGGTGACCATGATTCACCTGAAAAAAATAATTTACCATTTTTGGTTTTTTATCGGATTTTAAGGATCAGTAAGCTGAAATGGTATTGGGTAAACCATATAGCTCGGAGTACCGATGGCCGTTGGGGCGAAAGGTATTCGAATGCCGACCACAAATCGGAAAACGTAGCACAGTAACCTTCTTGTCAAAATCAGCTCCTTTTCATCAAATCCCTAGGCTTGGTTAGCAGACCCGGACAAACCTAATGGATTAGGAAATGGGATAACAAATCAGATGTAAAGCTAAGAAAACCCCATTTGCTGTGGTTCCTAACTTCCAGAACACGTCTCACAATTGCTAAGAGCATTGGGATTTTCGGTGTCGAGATCTCCACCGATATTCAGTATCGAGGTCACCTGGAGGAGAGGGTCAAGCTGTCGTACTTCAGCTCGGGGCAAAGACTTATGTTATATAAGTCCCAAGTCAGATCGCATATGAAGTACTGTGGCCACCTTTGGGCGGGAGCACCTGGATGCCAGCTAGGACCTTGTGACTCAGTGTAGAGACGAGCTGTGAGGATCGTCGACAGTATGGGTTCTTTATTCTTGAAGAACATATACTGTACTGTACATTTATAGGCGTGAAAAGGTTCTTACAGGCAACGCAAGAGTGACACCCCTGGTGTTGCAAATATACATAGGCTATGGCAACTGCTTACCATTAGGCAGGTCGTACGCTTGGTTGCCAGCTTAGTGGTATAAAAAAGTAGTACACAGTTGGGTAAGCCTGCTAGCAAGTTTTTCTTTAAGTACTCATAAGCGGTTACTTATGAGGCGTGATTAACCATGGTACTAAGTCTGAGTAGATTCATTGTTTTCCAAGGCCAACCTCCAACCTTCAAGATAACAATTTGCCGAATTTCTTTTCCAAAATTGTGACGATTCCAAACAAATGTAGCCATTTTTACGGAATAAAAAGATTTTGTCTTTGACCAATTGCAGAGAAACCTCACACACAATTCAAAATGATAGCATACTGTGTAATCCACAGAAAGGTTTCCTCCATTCGTAGGAGAATGCAATCAGCCTGCAGAGAATTTGTCCGGGTCACCTAAATAAGGATCGTCGAAAGAAGTATGGAGTGATTCCTATTATAATAAAGAAAAATAACTTGAATTAAACAATTTTTTAACGGAGGTATCGCGTGTTTTATTTATTTTGTTGAACCTTTTCGAACGCTAACGCTGCGACCACGGACGCTGCAAAGCGTTCGAAACGTCAGGTTCAACAAAATAAATAAAACACACAATACTTCCGTTAAAAAATTGCTTAATTCAATGTGTAACAATCGCGAAAACCTAAGACAATACTAAAAATAACTTCTACCTAATTAGAACAACTTCATTTTTAAATTAGTTACCTGGCAACATTTCCTCAGACTTCAAAGTAATACCGTACAATTCCTGACATAACATATTCAGGCCTTCCATACAGCCTCCAAGTGAAAAGTATGGACTGAAGTCGGAATTAGCTACGTTTAGTAACTGAGTCTTAGCCTTGTGTGTAAAGTAGGGCGTATCCCAACACATTAGTTTGTCGTTATATGGTGTCTCCTGTTTCTTCATCTTCAGCATTGCCTCAAAGTCCATGTTTGCTCTATCATACAAATTGTCTGATAGTATGTCTAAGAACTGTCGCACGTTTGGTGCTGTCTCCATTGTACTCGCTTTTATTGCTCTGAAACAATTCATATAATTGAACGAATTCCTCTTAAAATTAAATGAACACACCCCACCATGAAGGAAATAGCCTATGGAGAACCGATAAGAACGACGTACGTAGCAACTTCTTTCTTTCTTTCTTACAATTCACCGCTATGACTCAAGGGCAAAGTAGAAAGCACAGCTTTTATTGGCTAGTTCCCGGATCAACATCGCAGTACTAATTGGATTATTGGTTAAAATATTCTCCCATGGCTCAGTAGGCTCAAATCACTAAGATATTTAGAACACAACATTTTTGTAAACGTGGTGCGCTTCATGTGCAGTCAATTGGTTTATTGGTGTGTGCACCCCATTAATTATATTTAAGCTGAGCAGCTATACAATAAATACGATTACAATATTTAAATGAAATTAAAAAAGTACTGTGTAGCAAAGATCTCACTGACAAGCCAATCAAGCTTGCTAACCATTGAGTTCCTATTAGCTCCATTATCGTACCAGCTCAATGACTCCATACCACTGTCATCTGAAGTATATACGTTACCATGGTACATGATACTACAATTAAACATAGCTAAAATTCCTTCTTTAAATTCTATCACATATGAATAACCTTCGATCTCCATAATCAACTGCAGCAAAGAAATAAGTCACCTATAAATTATAAGGACAATTAATACATGCCTGTCAGCGTAGCAGTTAAAGCCGCATAGCGAGGCCATATCGTGGCGGGCATCGAGCGTGGTATTGAGCAGGCGGTCCTGGTGCTCGTCAGGCGCGAGGTACAACCGGTAGGCGGCCTCGCGCGCCGCAGCCTCACCACACTCCGCGTACACACCGCTCACTATTATATTGTCACCTTCTGTACTGAAGCTACAACACATAAACATATTTTAAATTAAACTACCAGTGGGATATATATGGCTTACCATCATTTAGAGCAATTTTGATCTCATCATCTCTGCATAAAATGAACTATGTCAGCTTGTTTGCCAGTCATTTACTCAAATAGAGCAGCCTGATAAGGAACAATGATCAATAGTTAAAATGACAAGGATTTTTTATATCTTGCTTTTGACTGATTTAACTATTGATAAACCTACCAAGACTAACCTACCATGACCAAATTGGTTGTGTTTTATCAGATGACGTCAGGAACCCCAGGAAGCGTGTATGTAAAGGGCTACGAATGTTAGAGAAGAGAGTGAAGAAAGGACCGCGTCTTATAGCGCTCGGTTCTCTCTGCCTACCCCGCAAGGGACCTGGCATGAAGATATACATATATATACATGCATTACTATTGATAGTTTACTTTGTGGTAAGTATTAATCTTCAATTAGTTGTCTCTAAGGTATGGGATGCACAAATACCTGAGAAAGACAGTAGTTTAAGCTAACATACAGAGTTCCTTTTCAGTACTTTACTTGCTACTATGTTATTTTTATATGGAAGTAGTTGGACACATGAAATATAAAGTTAGTCGCAAATCATGTATGGCAATTGTACTAAAAATACTGACTTGTAGTAAATAAACAACTGAGTGTCAAAATGCGTACATTTTGATATTTCTCTATTCTGATTAGTAATGTGGCTGCAGTGACATTGACATTTTAAAATATGCAGTTTTAAGATGTTAAGCAATGAAGTGAAGTGAAATTAATACTTTGAAGAGATTAATATTAAAAAAAATTGTTTTGTTGTGAGAGATGTTTGTGAAAATATATGAGGAAGCAGCTTCCTCTTTTTATGTGAAATATCACCACGCTAACAACCTAAATCAATGCCTGAAACCTTTCGGAGACAACATTTATTAAAAGTTTGCAGGATATGCATTGTTGCAATATGACTGCAGTGCAGGAAATTAAAAAACATATTTTACATTAGCACTGTACTGTATATTTGTCAAAGCCCACCCCCACACCACTTTTATTTACCCATATGAACAGTTGCATGCATGTTTGTCCGCATAACTTTAATACACAGACAAAACTTATGCATGTACCTGCTCATGTGGGTATGCACACAGGCAGACATATGCGTGCACCCGCTCATGTGGGTAAATAAAGTTAATTCTTCTCTAATTAGTGTTAGGTACATGCTTATTTAACTTTACTGCCTATCAAAATATTCTAGTCTTCATAATCATTTCAGATAATACTCACAACTGTCTTACATTAGCGGGCACCACATTCCGAGACACTCTTCTGGGCCTTGCAGCTCCAGCCATGAACCTCTGTCCTGTTTGCAGTATAACATCATTAAGAGCAACAACACGTCGCCTCTTATTCTCCTCTAATTGAATACCACTCTGTTCAAAATCAAATAGGAACAGCTCTGCTAAATGCTGATCTCCAGAAGTACCACGCTTGACAGATTCTCGTAAAGCTTCATACAACCCTTTGTGAGTATTTAATTTTTCAACTACACCGCTGACGCTAATGCAGGCATCTTCTGCAGCACTAGCAAAATGAGGCTGCGGATGTGCTATTCTCACAAACTCTGCCAGATCGGCTACTTTACAGAGTGTATCTGATAGCTCATCGAAAATCTCGACCATAGGCCTGGTGGGGTTCGACGTGGCCTCCTCTATCAAATTGTCTGTAGAAATAATAGCTTGTTCCTTGAGAACATGGAAGCCTTCGAAACTCGTCAATTCTGGTTTATTGAAGAGTCCCTATAATTTTAATAAATTATTGTTGAAATCACATTCACAAATTTTTTCATATGTTGTTGTTGTTGTAATATCTTTATTGTATGTTACATTCAAAATAAATTACAATAAAAATAAAGCTAGTGTTACAAAGGCGGACTTAACCCTAAAAGAGATCTCTTCCAGCCATATGTTTACTCAATTGCTATCAACATGCTTTTTCCCAAGGGTTATTTACTACAGGTATTAAAATTCTACATCACTCAAGCTAGTCTCTTGTTCAGAGTTCCTAAAGCTTGATTAAGGGGTTGTCCTAATATAATATATTAAAAAGGCTTACGTGTAGCTCACCATACTTCAACCACTACTTCATTACTACATTTGTGCTATCAATAGTACTATCAATATTCTAACTCATTTACAAAGTGAACTCTACTATAGGCATTCTATCAATAGTACAGCATCACTACAAACAATCAGAGGATATTACGCCTGGTTCTAGGCTTCTACTTTAGTGGAGTAGTAACAATTTAGCAAGTAAAATATTACAAAATAGAGCCATCCGCTCTATTTATAACATGGGCGCCAGGAAATCACTTAGAGAACTATTTAAAGAAATAGATATCCTCATGGTTACCTCTCAGTATATTTATGAGAACATAATGTATGCTCGTAAAACATAATCATTTTCAAAATTTTGTGAAAATCTTAGAAGCAGGAATAGATTGCGTATGCCGGTACATTGGCTTGCTAAGACTAGTAGATCTTTTATTGTAAATTGCATTCGATTCTATAATAAATTACCTGAAACTGTTCTGTCCTTGCCTGACAATATGTTCAAAAGGTACATCAAAAATACTCTGTGCAAGAAGGTTTATTATAGAATCAATGAGTATCTAACTGACAGAGATGTTTGGAAAAGATTAAAGATATTACATGTGCTGACATGTAATATCTTTAATTGTACCACTTGTTTCACTATATGTACACTCACATATATTTATTGTAATATATATTAAAGAAAAAAACTCATATTGGCAAGTTTCTTTTGGCATTTCTTCTCATCCAATGGTCATTTTCGAAATGCTGGTAGATTACAAAAGGGAGATTAAAAGTAAAAAAAAAAACTATGGACAATTATTAATCTCTCATTACCCGCGGACCGCTTTTCCGCCAAGAAATGTATGGGAAAACATATATAACGGGGTCTGACAGGTTAAGATACAATATTAAAGAATGTAAGACGTGTCTAAGTGTCCGTGCCCGTAAGGGCATATTGGCAAATAAATTATTTTTATCTTTATCTTTGACCAAAAATAATTTGCATTACAAATACAGTACACAAGTGAGCAGTGATTTGTGAGATGAAGGGACTCTAATGGAACAAACTGATAATGCTTATTGCAATGGCTGTTAAAAAGAGGACAAATAAATTTGAATAACAAGAAACTAAATGTATTAATAGATAACTTGCTGCAATTAAAAAGTTAATAAATTCAGGTGTTACTTTGCTTCAAATTTACAGGCAATTTGATCTAAATTACTTTGTGTGCTACCGCTCCCAACTAGTTCATGTGAACAACTGCCAGCTGGCACCTACCCACTACAATTAGTAGATGCATGCCGCCGCTGTCATGGCTACTCTGGTCGTCTCTGCCTCAGCTGCTGCGGTTGTCTCTGTGAGTGTTTGCCACCTGAAATGTGAACCACATGCAACCGCTATGCCATGATTTCCTAGAATGTTACTCTAACGGCTAACATCTACAGCACCTGAGGATGCCTTGTGGAGAGGCGAATCACATGTCGCGGAGACAACCGGAGCAGCCAGAGCAGCAACGGTGGCGGGTGCATGTAGTTCACTTTTCAGATAGTGAACACTCACACAGACGACAGGAGAAGCCATGGCAGCGGTGGCATGCATCTATTAAAAGTAGTGGGTGGGTGCCGGCCGGCAGTAGTTGGCATGAACTAATCGGAAGCGGAAGCACAGAAAGTAGTTTAGATCAAATTGCCTAATAGGTAACTTTAACAGAAAAGTAAACAACCAAGTTATTACAAACAGATTAATAAAAAATGTCTTACAGTTCTTTCTCTCAAAGCATCAAAGATTGGTCTAGTAGTAGGACGAGTGTTAAATGCTGTGGCTAAGGGCGACCATGTGCTGACACTGCGGCCAGGATTCCGTCGCCCCTGACGTAATAACCACTGCTTCCACAGTTTCATTATACTTTACATTCTGAAAAAGATAAAACGTCGTGTTTTATCAGGTGATGTCAGGAGCCTTAGGAACCGGCGAGCGTGCATGAAAAGAGCTATGAATGTGAAAGAAGCGAGTGAAGTGTGTAAGGCCCGCGTCTTATGGCGCTCGGTTCTCTCTGCCTACCCCGCAAGGGACCTGGCGTGAAGATATACATACATACACAAATACATACACACACAAAATGTTGGAAAGATAAAAAGTGCAGAATAACCATCCCACTTTCTTAAAATATGTTTCGTGAACAATAAAATTTGGTATCTACGAAGTTGACTAAATTATTAAGTAATTAATTTACGGTAAAATAAAATTTAAATTACTTTACTGACATATATATGTCTAACTTCACGTTACTTATTAGCCCACTAGGGCACAGATCAGAAAATCTAATAAAAATATATATGATATTCCAAATAACAACAGCTGATTTACTGATAAAACTAAAAATTTAGGAAGGATGATGAGAAATAATGCAA
Source organism: Pyralis farinalis (assembly GCA_947507595.1). Lineage (NCBI taxonomy): Eukaryota > Metazoa > Arthropoda > Insecta > Lepidoptera > Pyralidae > Pyralis > Pyralis farinalis. Next base: position 35,932,650 of record OX382259.1, read on the forward strand.
TAAAAGTATGTACTGATGAAAAATGTGTTACAATGAAATATAGGCACCGTTTCTAAAGAAAGTAGCCGTTTATTTTAGAGTGGAAACTTACAATTAAAACACTAAAATATGATGATTAACATTGCAATTCAGAACGGTTTGATATAAATAAACTTTGCATATATTTTCGCTAATTTATTTTTGATGGAATATTTTCTATGAACAAGATATTTTTTTTTCTATCTGATTTTTTTATACATAAATGTATGGTTAGCAAATGTTCATCTACTATACAGCTTTGTTTTTACATACCGTTAAGGGACATGACAGAGAAACGAGAAACGTACGGCTTGCCTGGTGTTTACCGTACCCTATGGATATTTGCAACACCAGGGCTATTTCCACTATTACGTTGCCGACCCTATAAAAACCTCCCACCAAAGATATGAAAAAAAATGTTAATAGACTCAGGCGATACTTTGCGAAAGTCAAATACAGGCAATATGGCAACTACTGCCGGTCGGCGACCACCCACTAACGTAAGTAGATGCATGCTGCCACCCGCTGCCATTGCTGCTCCTGTTGTCTCTGCCTCGGCTGCTGCGGTCGTCTCTGCGAGTCTTCGCCATCTGAGATGAACTGCATGCACACGCCACTGTTGCTGTACTGGTTACTCCGATCGTCTCTGCGACACGTGTTTCGCCTCTCCACGAAGCATCCTCAGACGCTGTAGATGTTAGTCGTTAGAATAACATTAACATGCTATGAATGTCAAATCTATCTTTCTTTTTGCCACAGCCTGAAAAACAAAAAGCGACTGCCTAAGGGCCCCCGAGAGGGGTCGAACCTCGGCTTAAGGCGTCGCGGAGCTAAACAATCGTACACGCGGGTTCATGCATGAAGGGCCTATGAGGAGAGGCGCCCAGGTACCTGGGCTACTCGGTACCTGGTGTATCTCGCAGAAGTCCTAACTCGGATTCGGAGAGTTAGGTTGTATTTGTGAAGTGTTGAGGTTGGGGTCGGAGATGTAGGGGCCATCGCAACCGTAATACGATCATCGGGATCAAAGAGTGAATTTCGAGGTCTGCGCCGGAACCCCCCGGGCGTCGATCAGCGGGGTGTAATTGGCAGCCCGGGGTACCAATGGGTTGGGGTATTGAGAAGCTGTTTCGAAGTAGCGCCTAGACGCTTCCTTCATGAAACTAATGATGGAAGGAAGTTCGAGGTCGAGATGGAGATCTGCAGCGCTGATATAATGAGGGGCGCCGGTAGCATTGCGAGCAAACCGGTTTTGGATGATCTGGAACTAAGCCAGATGAGAACGCGCAGCAGCACACGACGCTGACATATGCGAGGACGGGCCGGATACAGGCTATACAGGCTAGAGTGTACACTTATTTCTAAGTGACATTCTACGATTTCTGAATATCGGAGCGAGCTGGCCTAAGTAGAACGCGGCTTTCTTCCTAACAGCGGTAATGTGAGGTCCAAACATCATTCTGGAGTCTAGTATGACACCTAGGTATTTGGCCTTCTCAGCCCATGGGATGGATCGGCCGAACAGTGGGGCTCACGATCCTATATTGGGAATCGGGTCTTACGAGACCCGAAAAGAACACTGCGGCACTTTTGAAAACCATTCGCCTAGAGCGTTAGAGGCTCTCTGTAGCCTATCCGATATGTTGTATTTGGCTCGTTCGGAAGTGTGAAGCGCCGTATCGTCGGCGAAGAGGACTAACTCCACGTGCGGAGTCTTGGGAACATCGTTGGTGTACAACGTGTAAGAATAGGATCGAGCACTGAGCCCTAGGGGACTACGGCTCGAATTGGATGCGATCGGATGGACTCTGACGTGGAGGGAACGATTTGATAAGTAGTCCCGTAAGATGTGTACGAGACTGTCTGGCACTTCCATTTGGTGTGAGGCTTATAAATTAAGCCATTGTGCCAGACTTTGTCATACGCTTTCGCAACATAGAACAGTGTGCCAGGATGGCGTCCCGTTTGAAAGTTGGAGAGGATGAACTTTTTAAGACGAATGGCTATGATGCGCTCATAGACTTTTACCAGGCACTTGAGGAGACTAATGGGCTTACATCAAGCCGAGTTCTTCAGGGATTTGCCTGGTTTGGGGATGTCAACTACGTCTGCATCTTTCCAGGAGTCTGACAATCTGCAGTTCGCAAGAGCGATATTGAATATCGCTACGAGAAGGACTATCATGGGGCCTGGGAGATATTTAAGGACCGTGTTCGTGATGCTATCAGCTCCGGGAGCTTTCCGGCTCTGCAGGTCCCTGATGATTGTTTGGACCTCCTCAATCGTTGTAGGCTCGAGGGGGGTGGTGGGAGGGATCGCGAGATTTCTAGGAGAACATTGGCTCTCCAGGCTGTCTGCAAAGCATTCAGCCTTTTCGTCATCATTAAACGCTGTTGTTCTATATGGTCGGGACAGGGGAGGACATTGCATGATTTGGTCGGAACGGAGAGATTTAGCTACTTGTCAGTACGCCGTGTGTGTGTAATTTCTCCTACAAAGTTGGCCCACCGTTCATCCCTGAACTCTTTGATGCGCTTCTTTACTTGGCGTTGTAAATAGCACATCCGAGAACGGTTCTGTTCGGTGGGACAAGTCATGGGCACGTGTCGCTGCGTTCTTTTCCGATACTAGCTCTCGCAAATAGGCAGGAAGTTCCCAACGTCGAGTGAATTAGACTGTTGAAATCTTTCTGTTGCAGTTAGCTGACATTTGCAAGTGACTTGAGAGGGCATTGATAGCAAAGTCGGTCTCGTCATTTATGAGGATCTGTTCGGGTATTTGGCCCAGTTCAGGTGACGAGATATGTTCGAGAACTCTTTTGAGTTTTCGCCAGTCCATCACCCGCCTGGTTTCCTCGTCTGTCGGCACGTCAGTGCGGTGCCCAAACTCGATCAGAACTGGCCGGTGGTCAGAGCTAAGTTCTGTGTGCACTTGTATTCAATACATCCGTAAGGCAACGGTCTTAAAAATTGCAAAGTCCAGACTGTAGGCCGGTGTCCCTCTCTGACGGGAAAGTGGATGAGAGACATGGGGGTTATTACGTCAAATCCTAGGGAGTCTTGTAGGATATCTAGGATTACGCCGACCGGGGAAATGAGTGGCTATTCCATTGGGTGTGTTTACTATTGAAATCTCCAGTCAGAATGGTGGAATTTCCTAGGGCAAAGAGGGCTTGCAAGTCGTTCCGGAGGATCCGCTTGTTGGGAAGGAGGTACGCGGACGCGATGTTGATCGACTGGTGGATCTTTAACCTGCAGATAGAGACCTCGAGATTTTCGAGACCAGGGAATTCTAATGGGATGCAGCTCAGAACCTTTTGTAGTAGATGAGGGTTCCGCCCCCGCTGCCCTCACTATCATTATGGATGACGTTGTAATTTGTAATAAGCGGGTCTCCAGTGCCTTAAAAGTCCTGGAGCTTATGTGCGACGACGAATAGCTCCGACATGTCAATTTTACTCGCCATGCCGAACACTCGGCCTGTAAGGTAGGGTTTGCGGCCTCCCTGAAGGGGAGTCTGCTGGGGTGCAGCTGCAGGGCAGGGATCATGGGTTCGACCGGGGTCGGTTAAAGGGCAAGATCTGAGTGGCGGAATGACCGGCTGTGGGATCCGGGTGTGTCGAAGCTGGGGGTAAGCCGACCGGCTCTGGGAGGGTGCGTGTGCGGAGGTTGACGAGGGTAGCCCCCAAGTCCAGTGGTTCCAGTTCCAGCCGAGTATCTTGCCGTGCCCAGAGGAGGAAAGGCTAGCGTCCGGGTCTATGCTACGACTTGTTTCGTTGGCACGGTTACGTATCCACAAGCCGACCACGACTAAAAGCGCGGATTTGCAGACTGCTACTAAGAATCTTTTCCTACAGAGATAAATTTTGAGAAGAACTTGAACCTCGTGGGGGGACAACGAAACGTGTTCGTTATTTTTAAAAACGATTCAGGAACACCGATCGGTATATGAAAATAATCGCCTGAAAGGTCACACTTCGCCGAACATCATTTAGACAAAGGACATTATTTATCCTCCTACGACATGACGTAAGCAACTCTCCTCTATTAAATATCTTTTCGCTTATCCCCTTCCACCCCATCCTTCAACATGGAAAGGACGGCACTACGAGGGATTTGTTGCTCATCCCGGTTTGAACCTTTTTTTTTGTAAAGTTGGATTTGTTATTCGTAGCGTCGGTTGTTATGACTTCGTAATACGCAGGCACGCACACGCGCATTTGCAAGGCTCGAACCCTAAATGAATAATGTATAATGCCTTCTACCTCATTCCTTGCACATTATATCCTATAGATATTTCTATCTCATTCCCACGCATGTTAAATCTTATAGATGTACATGGTTGTCTCTTTTTACTGTCGCTTTTTCGTTTCATCAAAAAATCGCACAACGGTCATAAATAACTTTTCAAGTCACTTCATATTGATGAACGTGGCTGACACAGCAGCGCAATGGTTTATATTGGAGTGATTTATTTTCACCAATAAAACTAGAAGAACTGAAATTATGTCAATCATATGGATTAGCCAGAAAATTAACTATAAAATGGTATATGCTTATGGTCAATTCCTTTCGCGCTGTCCTTTGCCACTTGCGACTTTCCTTTCTTCGACGCTGCCTTTGTTCCTAGCTCCGCGTTCCACCATTCATACTTCTTGTTTACATCTTAAGCATTCAGATACTGTTCCTACACATTTGCTTACAATTAGTAACAATACTACAAATGTCATGTTCTTCTAAAGAGATATGTAGAGATTTCATCAGTGTCAACCCCTGATTACGGTTTATAGGTTACGGTAACTGCTTACCATCAGGGAGGCCGTATGATAAGGATACAGCCTCTTGATGGTATTACACTAGTGGCATAAAGAAAAAGATTCATAATAAATAACATTACTGTTATTGTAAAAGAAAATATTTATGTATCTTAATGGAAAAGGGATGTTATCCAGCATTTAGTTGCTAGGTAGCAAAACTGAAAGTTACAGGTCTGTGAGAGCAGGCCGTCAGTGTAAAGTTAAAAGTAATATATTTATTTTATTTTTGTACTTACTTATCTTCCATAAATATTAACATAAACTGTTTCAATCGATATCGATATATCGAGTTCCCACAACTGTAATGTCATTTTGACAATATTCTTGTTTATGTTGATTAGATCTCGGCATCGATTTGTGAAAAGCTTTTCCACTGATAACAAAATTGCCTGCTACCTAACGTACATTTTATCGTTTATAACATTTAAACTGGCATACCAAACAATACGCGCGTTTGCGCGCAGTAAATATGTTTTTGAAAACAAATATTTTCAAGGCAATTTCGTTTAAAAATCCTGTGAAATTACCATTATCATATTGGGTGCTAGTTATTTTGAGATTTGTTTTAACTTTGCTGCCACAACAGGGATATATACATCCGGATGAGTTCTTTCAAAATGTTGAGATCATTGCAGGTGAGCATCCTCGATGTATTGATTAGTCTCGTTTTCTAAATGATGTACTTCTTGTACTGTCTAGTCTAAGAGGACTTAAGTGATCCGATCTTATGTAGGCACGGACTACGCATGCACGGACTATTATATTTTTATATATTATCCGTCTGGTCACATTGGCTTTATAAATTAAATTACAAAGTAATTACGTACGTAACGTTCTAATCTGATTCTTTGACTTATATACTAAAATACGCACCTACCTAAATAACACTGCTACTTACTGAATGAAGATAAACATGCTGTGATATCAAAGTACTACCAATATAAGTCAATGAGCCAGACTTACTGTTAACCATAGAGGAGTCCCTGTGGCCAGTCCCATACTATCTTCATTATCAGCCGGCTTTCTAGTACCATGTAATTGTATTGTCCTCGGTCATAAAAATGCCTCCTTTTTTCTTTACAGGAGATATCTTCAATGTTGATGTATCAAGAACGTGGGAGTTCAATCCAAAGTTCCCAATCAGAAATATGCTTGTACCAAAAATGATATTAAGTCCACCATTGCATTTGATTCAAATTGCCAACCCATATACCTTACATTATCTGAACATAGACCTGAAAACACCATACTATCTTCTAGTCATACCTAGACTTTTCATTTGCCTCTTATCGTTAATAAATGATTACTGTTTGTATAAGATATGTATCTTGTACGGACAAAACTTTAGGAATAGGTTGAAAATTTTTGCTAGTTCATATGTTGTGTTTGTTTATTGCTGCAGAAGTTTCTCAAACACATTTGAAATGATTTTCTTTTCTCTCCTACTGTTATTAGTAGCCCAAAGTATGTCAAAATCGGACAAAATAATATATCACGATGAATATCTTAAGGAAAAGTACAAAGAGGCAACTTCACCTGCAGAGAAGGTAAAGTTATTTAAACTGAGGACTCACTTACCAGAACACTCTTTGAATCACGTCATTGTTTTAGCTACATTAGTAGTGATAGGTATATTTAACCGTCCAACATTTGTTGGGTTTGCATTTCCGCCTGTTTTCTTTTGGCTTCATAGAGGTTTAGGCTCTCAAGTAGTGGGGTTTAAAGACTTTCACTACCGAATTGTTATGTTCATACTTTGTGGATTACCTACAGTTGTACTGCTTATCATTTATGATTCTTCATACTATGGGTACATGACTATAGCAGAAGTCGAGTCCTTGAAACTTTCTTGGGACAACTGGGTGGTGACACCTCTGAACTTCCTGCGGTATAACTTGGACTCGGGAAATCTCAAGAAGCATGGTCTTCATCCATGGTGGCTCCACTTAGCTGTGAATGTACCACTGCTGTTCAATGTGCTGGGACTGCTGGCATATTTCACATTGGCTTCACATATTTACAGGTAATTGGGACTAATGCAAAAGTTGTTAATAAAAAATGATTTACAAAATAGTTGTAACCCATATAGATAATTCACTTTTAATATTATAATGTAATAAACCATTCATAAACAAATATGTTTCAATGCACCTGGGATGAACTTGGTGCGAAGATATAGATTCAATATAGATATAAATAGAATGGTGTTTAAAAAATTATGTATATATATATATATATATATATAAATTATGCCTTTGGTAAAAGTTACTTATTTTCAATTTATTAATAATTTATACTTTGCAAATGATGCAAAAAATTAAAAGCATAGAGTAAATTCTATTTTGTTTTAAATAGTTTAATTGTTTTACCACTATAAACAAAAGTAAAGAGCAAGGAAGTAGCATTGGTGGTTTCAAAATAAAGATTTTGGTTAAGCTGGTAATGTTTATTTGCATGTTGTTAGCACTAAAGCCTGGACAGAAAATGTATAGCAGCATAGCAGCAGGCAAAAACACTACATGAATAACTACTAAAGTTAACCTTTAACATTAGCTACTAATCTTTATTGATGTGAAATGACTTTGCTTCAGATAAAACATACACCACTGTTTGTCATATACCTGATGCAAGATATATAGTTTGTTTGTCTGAGTTAATTTCTAAAAAGTATCAACTAAGTTGTTGTTTAGCAAAGAGCAGATCGCCCTTGACATTCGACGTACGAATAGATCTTATTAAATACGAATAATTAAGGAATAAAGCTTAGAAGTATAAACTTTGAAGTCCACATCTGTACGAAGGTGTATGATTTCGAGGTGATATGAAGACACGAAATATTCCACTCTGTTCACCCACCCATCCAGGTGCCATGATCATCAGGAGTGAAATAAGCCTTTAGTCTCGGAGACTTTGTAAAAATCGTTAATGAAGTTAACGATTTTTACGCAGTTGAAGTCACGGGCAGAAGCTACTCGATGTCAAAAATCCCTATTCAGTCTCAAGAGATCATCATCATAAATTTTTCGCCGATTACGAATAAAAAACTCCATCACTCATCTCCAGTACTCCAAAACCCTCCATTCTGATGAGACTTGCTCCTACTCTCGTACAAATCTCGTATCACTCCAGCTACAGTATTAATTGATTTGTTTCATTTTAGATTCGTCTGCGGCCAGTACAGCAAACTCCCCAGAATCCAGAGCATCACAGGTTTGATGTTACTTTCTCTAGTCATACCAATCGCTCTACTGTCCCTCTTCCCGCACCAGGAAGCACGGTTCATCATGCCGGTACTCGTACCACTCGTGTATCTCTTTGGCAACCACCTTCATCCGAACGAGAGTGATGCAATGAAATCTAAGAAATTTAAAGACGTAATGCGATATAGTTGGTATCTCGTAAACATACTACTGACTATATTTTTCGGGTTTATCCACCAAGGCGGTATTTATCCCTTCACTAACAATCTCTACCGTGAAACGAAAAGTATGTACGGGATCCACACCCACGTTATAACTACACATAGTTATAGCATACCTACATTTTTGTTGCAATTGGAGAGTACAACGACAGTCTGGATGGATAAAAAAACAGGGCATAAATATCGGCTTGCACCAACGACCTTTTTACACAAGTATGGTTCGCTACCAATGGGGGATCTATTCACCAAGATAGACGAAATTCTCACGAACGCTGAGATGTTGCAACATCGGCACAAGAAACAATACAATTTCTTTGTTGCGTCTCCTTGCTCGTTGGAGCAAAAATTACGCTTAGTCGCTAGCCATTATTACTACATTGATTTAGTCGAAGAATTTTCTTTCTATCCGCATTTCTGTACTGAAGCTTTTCCTACGTTTCCCAGTAATCGGGATAAGTCGTGCTTAGACAGTAGCTTCATGACGAAAAATGAATCGCGAGCCATAAATCTGAACATGTTCCAAAGAATCTCATGCTTTTTAAATAAATTTTGTCTTAAAATCTATAGAGTGAAACCTGGCAAATAGGAAACGAAATTAAAAATTAAATTTAAATGAGCTATTTCATGACATGTATACCTACAAATATTTTTATAGTAGTTTCATTCCAACTATATAGGCCCTAACTATTAAAAAAAAGTATTTAATTTATTTTTAATATTAGAAGCCAAAACCATGAAGGGCGGGGAAAACTGAAAAGCAGTTACAGAATGGCAGTGATCCTGGACGGGACGGTTTTGTAACATTCGTGTTTGTTTGCAAAAAATTTTTTTATATAAAAACCTGCTTTAATACACCCAGGAATGATTTTTAGACTCGGTGCCAGCCGCATAATATCAATTGATAATATCAGTATACTGGCACCGACGGCACCGACTCCAAAAATCGTAAGTAGGTAATTGTGACCAATTATTTTTCGCTTTTTAGTTACGGGGTGTATTTTGAAGGCGATTTTGTTTTTAATGTAAAAATAATTAATTTTTTTCTTTTGCTGGTGTAAATAAAAAAAAAAAACTAAGATTGAAAGTCCTCATCAAAAACTTTTGCTGAAGGGAACCACGAAACAAAACATTATCTGTGTATATATTTTTGTTTCTGTTGATTTTCTCAAAAAGCGATGAATCAATTTCGATAAAATTTATATGGGACTACCTCGAAAGCATGACCTACCAAGCAAAAAAATAATCATCAAAATTAATTCATAATTGCCGAAATGATCGCGTAACAAACATACAAAAAATACAGTCGAATTGAGAACATCCTCCTTCTTTGAAGTCGGATAAAAAGCGATCGCACCGCACCGGCTCGCGTCCCATTTTTGTGTGACAGATTACATAAATGTTACAAAAAATTCCATCCCGGATCGCTGCCGCTTTCCCGCTTTTCGCACCCCTGTAGGATTAGGCTTTTAGTTACACTGTTATTTTTCATATCAGTATATACCCTTTGACGAGTTCGATTTTGTACCTACGATTTAGCATTATATAGTATTTTTTTTTGCGGAAAACTTACAGCTCATATCATAGTATAGCAACTAATTGGAGTGTAAAGTCGTAAGTACGAAATTGAATTATAGTGTAATAACTGTCAAGGAGCTGATGTTGAGTTTACTGTTTGAATGTCGACAATTTGAAGCAACAAAAGCTCTTCTATATAAATTTAAGTTAGTTACTATACAATAGAACACACAATTCTTGCATTTATTGTAAATGACATCACATTTTTGAATAATTATGAGCGTACCTAATCATATCGTGACATTTTGCTTTAATTATTATCTATTTATATTTTTGTAATGCGAGGGTTGTATCTCCTAATTTGTTTATATGTGTTCTCGTAATTAATTCTTACCTCTAGGGAACCGTAGAATCTCTGATATTGATAGTTAAAATCGACGGGAGAAAAAAGATATTACTACGTTGTATGTTGCAGCTAATGTACCCACGTCAATGTTGTTAGCAACAAGTTAAACCGTGGTCTGGTGGTCGCTGGATTAAACGGGCGCGCGGGCTGGATTTAACGGCCTTTTTTGATGAGCTATTAGTGGATTTGTATATAACCGAATAAAAAATTACTTTTAGTATATAAAATACATTTTATTTTTTAGTACTTTCATACATCGAAAGTTTAACATATGTATGAGTATACATATGCACTATATACCTTTCACTTTCAATTGCACGCGCCTCAAACGCAAACAAACACTACAGACTACGCCAGTTCTACTCATTTTTAAATGGTATTTTATCGATATTTCGGGGACCCACAATGAAGCGACCCACGTCATTTTTACCCGACTACGGCGAAACAAAGGAAGGGTAATGAATTTACCAGTCTATGTATGTGGATGTGAGATCATAACTCGAAAACTACTGAACCGATTTCGACAAATGAGGTATCGGTTGTTTTTCCTTTATTGTAAGAGTGTCATAGGCTAAATAGAAATATAACGAATATGGTGGCAGTGACGTCCAAAAAAAGAACGAAGAAAAAATAATACATGCTACCCTGTCGAGGTAGGTATCATTCAAAAGGGCTTTTAAAATCAATACGAGGTTTCTTTGAACATTTCTCAAATAAATCAAAAATTTGACTAAAAAAATTAAAAATATTTTTTTAATAATTATGACGTTTTGATACCCATTAGAATATCGAGTGTGTATTTTTTTTTAATTGTCTTTTGGATCATGTCGAAATTATTATATATATATTATAAGAATAGCAAATGCCCGCGACTTCGTTCGCGTGGAACAGTTTTTCACATATTACGCAGGAACCATAAATATTTCCGGGATAAAAAGTAGCATATATTCTGCTCTGCATAGTCCTCTACCTATCAATAAAAGTTCCGTTAAAATCGGTTCAGCCGTTTCGGAGATTATCCCGAACAAACAGATAAACAAAAAATTCAAAAACGCATGTTTAGGTTCTGATAACGTCCAAATAACAATTTCAAGAAGATAACTTGTCGACATTTCCACGGAAGCGAAAACATATGGTCGTGAGGCCCAGGCAGAACATATTCCAAACGATCCAAATACAACTGGAGGATTGGTTAATAAACTTGTTATACTCGTAGGTATTCAAAAGCCATGTCAGGTCAAAAGTCATGCTAATAAAAATTTTTTACCTCGCACTGAGCAGAGTCAAAACTCTAGATGGTCAGTTGTAAAATATCATAATCAGATTCTCTGATACGGATCACAACTGAACACCGCCTACTACGGCCCAATAATTCAGTGAAAGAAACCTCAGAATGTATCCCTAGCTTGTTTTTTGCTTTTCCGTAGTCGGGTTTTAGTTTTCTTTTTAACTTTTTCATGTTTCCATAGTTTCCTTTAATTTTGTTATATAAATTATTCACCAATAGGTACTGCTTTGATGTAGTAGCTAATGACCTAACTAGCTAATATTTCTAAACGGAAAACCAAAACGATCGAACAGTTTTTGATAAAGTCAAGTACTACTATTTGTATATTGTGTTTTGAGCGATATAAAAATAATATTAAAAAATTATTTTAGAATCCTTCGGTGGAGCATATGTTACTAACGTATGCTTTAACACCGAGGGTCGTGGGTCCGATTCCGGCACAAGACAAACATTTGTGTGCATGAACATATCTGTTTATCTTGGTTTGTTTTACGTAGGTTACAAAAGTATATGTGGTTATAAACCAAATAAAGTATATATATATATATATATGATGTGTGTATTGTTTAACTTTGGGGGCTTAGACGAAGCAGTGTAATTTGTTCGGAGGTATTTGTATTAAATTTTTTTTTGCTCAATCTTGTATTCATCCAGCGTTAATTTATGTATTCAAATTTTAATGCATTATGTTAGTAATTAAAGATTTTATCAAGTTGACTAAACTAGCTTAATAAATAAGATAAACGTAATATTCAGTAGAATTAATTAATTGTCCAATATAGTAATTCTTAAGGGTCTATGTGCGTAACTTGATCGCTCTCGTTGATTATGTAGACATAATTCTTGGATGTTATTATAGCAGAATTAACTTTATTTTAACAATAATGGCATAAAATGTGTAATAGTTATATACAATAGAGTAAACGAACCCATCGTATCCAGATTTGCTTTTAATAATAAGTAGGTAAAATATATCTGCATTTTGTTACATATCTGTATTTTTATCTACTCTATCTTTCTATCTTTAACTTCACGCCAAATCCCTTACGGGGTAGGCAAAGAGAACCGAGCGCCATATGTCACTATCCTTACACACCTCACTCGCTTCTTTAACATTCATTGCTCTTCATGCACGCTCATCGGTTTCTAGGGTTAAGTTTCAATGTGTAATATGGTTTATAGTAAAAAAGTACCTGTATATATTTGACATAAATTGAATTGTGAACGACAGACTCAAGTATGAATCAAATGTGTTTAATAAACATTCGATATTCAATTTAAGAAACGCCCAACAACGTACGAGTTTATTAAAAAGTCAAAGTACCTACCTATTTTTAATAAACTCGTATGTTACTCGCGGATCCATCGGTTTTACTTACTAATTAACATTTTAATTATTTCTTACATAACATTAAGGTTAAGAATCTCTTTCTCTCTCTCATTTAACAGCATTTACCTTTACACGTGTCTGTAGTACAGACTGCCTTTGCCAATTATGGGGGCATTTACACGAGTGACTATTGCCGCACGATGAAAATCGACCGTTTAAATGGCGATTCAGCTAGGCCGCAGGTGATTAAAGACAAGATAAAATTCTTTATTTGCCGTTGGGCCCTCGCGGGCACTTAGACACATCTTACATTTTTTGAAATATAATCTTATTGTATCTTATTCAATTCTTTTATTTTACTTTTTTCCTATTGCAAATGACCATTGGCGAAGAAGAAATGCCGAAAGGATCTTGTCAATGTAGGTCTCTTTTCAATTAGATATTACAAAAACTTCACTCATTCATACGGCCCTTCTGAGTATATGTTGATAATAACACTATGTCGACTATGTACGTACCCATTCCTGAAACTGTCACATAAAAAATCTTTGGTACACGTTGAACATTCGTATTACAGGCAACAGCGATATAAAATTAAATTCTCCGAAGCCAAATTCTCCGAAACGAATACAATCGCAAGCCTTCAACCAATAACATGTCATTGGCATTATGTAGGTACTATTTGATGTCTACTTCAGTGAAATATATATTAGGTTTTGCTGAAGTGGTAATCAAACATTTATCTCAACGGCTTAACGATTATATGTTTGTGTCAGTTAGCCACAGTGTTGTTTGTTTTCACCGCAAGGTATTACACCTATTTACTGTAGCTCCATAACTGCAGGACACGTCCATTGCCAATTATTACAATCCTTGGCATCGAGATCTCCGGCGATTTTCAGTTCCACCGCCATCTCGAAGATAAAATCCAGATGGTGCTAAAGAAACTTAAATGAACTTAACCTTTGGCGCTGGACCGCAGGATACCAGCTTGGTCCCTGTGACTCGATTCAGACACGAATTTTGAAAATCACCAAAGATCCCAAGCTTGCACACGATATTGGACCATTATGTCTTAACAGACACATCTATGTGTACAAAGGGTTGCGTTCATAGGAGTTGTTTGACCCATAGCGACCTAGAAATGTATCTTTCGTCAATCGTTCACATTCGAACCACAATGAATGATGTATTTCGCGATTCCAGGCCAAAAAGGTTTTCTTCCGCGAACTGTCATCAATTTTCGAAATTTCCGTGCCGAGAATTTCTCACGAGCCTACAGCGTAAGATTCTTAAAAAAAGGGCCCCATATAGGCTTTTTATTGAATCGGTAATACGCACAGCGACCAAAGACTGCCAACCCTAAAGTAACCTTTTAAATTGATCAGGCAGAGGCATTCTTGTTTACCACCTCAGTGGTATGAAAATACACGTTAGTCAATTGCCGGGACTTCGCTTGACTTGATTAATTCATAATTCCTAGGGTTCATGATCCTCACTTTATATCTGCCATGACTTTATATAACATGACCTCTCATCCGGTGCCCGCTTGTCAGACTAGAGCACCAGGTTCTTTGCTTAATAAAAAGACTTATTTGATGTTCAAAACAGGTGTGAACAGATTTTTACAGTGTCGACAACGCGCGAATAACGTCAAGGTGATGCAAGTGTCCATGGGAACGGTAACTGCTTACCATCAGACAGGCTATACGCTTGCTCGCTCCACCTCAGCGGTATAAAACAGTTACATTTACAATCTTCTAATCATGTTGAAAGATTAGTCTAGTGGGACTATATTGCAACCATATTGTGTACCTACTTGATATCCGTGTAATGTAAGCTTGTAAGCAAATATTTGTCGATACAACTCGGCGCATATTGAAGGGAATTCAATAAACCGATATCAATGCGTGCTTATATGCCTCCGGATGTTATATATAAAAGGCATCGCCGTCCGATGTCTGCAAATAAATACCCGATAACTACTATCTAGTTTTTGCTAAAATATATTCCGTTTCCAACAGATTGCATGTATTTGCAGAGCGGGCGAGCACACTCCAAGTAGCCATGGGCAATCGCAATGTGTGTAGTCCCTGATCATGTTATATTATGACTAAACGCGTCATTGAATTCAGTTATTTTGCTAACATATGTGTTATTAAAATGTAGGTATAAATACATACATGACGGAAAAAGTTTCGTTATGACTCGCCGACATTGACGAAGTATTCGTTACATGAATTTTGCATGAGTATACATAGTTTATTTATTATTACGAGTTCTAAACTCTATGCTAAGTTTTTATCAGTAGTTGACTATAAGTTTGCAAGATGTATAAAGGATTGTCAGCTCATTTGTCTAAGTCAGTATTTCTCAAACTTTCTGTGTTCAAGCTACACCTACCAATCAGGAAGGTTCGTTATACTTCAGAAAAAATCTAATGTTAATTGTATGTTAATTTCAGCCTCACGATATTAATCTAGCGTGTAGTTAGTGCGAATAGCGACTTGATTTTGATTACGAAATGACGACGAGTTGGGCTATAAGCGGCTGCGGACACCGCGCGCCGCACTTTCCTACTATTCCGCGACAATGCTCCTCTTTCGCATAACTCTCACATACGTGTAGGTATTGTTTCTGACAAAACTTGCCACTTTTCTGCGGCACACCGACTGATGTCAACAAGACACCAGTGTGCACGGGATGCCAGTGTTCCGCAAAGTGTGTCCCGCTGACAAACTTTGTGGAACAACGGCTAAAGTGCCCATTAAATGCATAAGGAATAGAAAAGTTTGTGACTGTCACTTGTACAAAGTGTACAAACACCTAAAACGCATGAATCATCATCTTCAAGCACTATTTACATACTTTCTGTGAATAAAATATGAGAATTCTAAATTAACACAGCGCTGCTTTTATCCAGGCAATATTTAAGCTTTCTACGTAAAACAAATCTACATACGAAAACAACTACACGAAGAGCATCGGCTAGTCTTAAATATGGTCGTCGAGCATACTAACAAGTTATTCTTATGCGTTCCAAGTTGTTTGTTGTAATTTACGTGATTAAAAAAATCTAAATAGTTATATACTACTAACTCTAATTATTTTTCGTTTTTTTGCTTTAGAGATAAAGGAGGAGGGACGGTATCCGTTTGTTTATCTTTTTTTGTACCAAATTCTAATAATATTCCTTTTTCTTTTGTGCTAAAATTTATATGTAAGTTCAAAACCAATACGTAGGTGTGATACTATACCTTCATTTTGTCCTTCGACTCTATTATCCACAATCTCACATGAAGCAATCTCAATGTTCATATATTGATAATTGTTCTCAATTATGAACTTACGAAATGACGCTTGCGCAAGTCGCCATAACAATGTGTTATAAAACATGCATCTCTTTCTTCGGTGTATTATTAGGTTTATATCTTAGTTGGTATCACAGTAATATAAACAAAAAGTATTTTTAGTGGTGTTATTTGACTCACTAT
The DNA here is from genome assembly GCA_947507595.1 of Pyralis farinalis. NCBI lineage: Eukaryota > Metazoa > Arthropoda > Insecta > Lepidoptera > Pyralidae > Pyralis > Pyralis farinalis. The sequence goes on from OX382259.1 coordinate 35,948,938, forward strand.
TATAAAATGTGCAGTATTTAAAGTCAATAAGTAACGTAGCTGTTGTTGAAGATGGAGACTTGACTTGAATCTATACATTCTTATCCACTTTCAAGATTCTACACAATACAGAGAGTTTATTGTAAGTGCCGCTTTTTTCTCGAAATAAACTTTTTCAAACACAATATATTTAGTAAAAAATTTAAAGTTAATTGCATATTAATAAATATTATAAAATTGCCACTAGAATTACGATAATAATTTTGGTTGCTTCTACACATAATAATTTGAATATAATGTATAATTTTATTCTATGAAATTTCCTAATTCCATAATTAGATTCTAAAATAATTAAAAATTTTGTGAATAAGTTGATGAATAAGTTACCAATGAAGATGAACACTTAATTCATACAATGTATTAATAATGAATGAATGTATGAAAATGAATAATAACTTTCGCACTTGATTACATATGAGCAAAAGTTGTTATGATGGATTATATTCGCCATTTTTTACTTTCGTCACAGATATTGTCAGTTAAAAGTTGTAGTCTATTCTGTCGCCGATAATTTTCGCTATTTCATATATATTTTTTTGTTAAGTTGTATAAGTAGTAGTGTTACGTTTTCATATCCTGATACTGTTACTGTTGAGTTTTTATTATAAGAACGTTGTTCTGGGTAATGTACACCCATAGCTTTTGATTTGTCATTTCTTGACATACGATAACGCCTGCAAAATTGAGAATTTTAAACTTTTCTTGCTCGTATGATGCCAGACCTTACTCCTAGAATCAAACTTTTATAAATTCAATTCGTTTAATAACTACGAAAGTCGCCACTCTTCCTTAGGCGTTCGCAGTAGGAGTCTGACATAACCCATACGGCCGTCCGTAAAGGTACTTATGTACACGCCACCTCCTCCCATTGGGTCCCTCAGTGTGCGCCGCTCAGAAAAATGACTAAGATAGGCTTTCAGTAGCTTCTTTCTTCTTTTAGGTCGGCCATAGAAGAAATAACTACTTAATAAAATATTTGATTATTACGTAAATTACAATAAAAACATGATGCATATTAGTCACCACGCTGTTTGTTTATTTGACAAAGGGGGTACGTGCTGCTATTTTTAATACTTGGTTTAGTGTAAATTAATTGTCTCATCCCATTATTGGTGCCATTATTGTTGATAAATATTTATAAATTGATATATGCCTATCAGCAAAATGACAATTTTAAATGTACACACAACAACACGTCATGTTAGACACTTGCAGCACCATTTTTACTCTTATTGCGCCGTAAGACCGGTACAACGATCGAACAGTCTAGCTTGAGGTGTCGCTATGTGTACGTGTTAGACATTCCAAAATTTTATTTTAGTACATTTTAAATTGAAAGTAGTATGTAATTACTATAAGATTGTTGTATTTCGTAGTTTAGTTTTATGTCTAAATCTATGTGTATATGTAACATTAGGTAACTACCTATGTGTATTTATCCTCGCCGGAAACAGATATTATTAGATTAAATATTTGGCCTACAAAATTAATATGCATAATTATTAGTAAATAAATGTTGCATAATTATTATTTTTTAATCATTGCCCAATCAGGAATACCCTTCGAATACGTATCCAGTGGCGGTGCTAGGCGTTAGCGACGGCTTCGCAAATGTGGGCGCCTAGCAAAAAAGTTTTCTCTAATTTTTGTCATTATTTAAATAGCAATAATTCTTGTAAAATAAAATTAGTGTAGATGTAGAGCAGTGGTTCTTAACCTTTCAATGATGAGGGACCATTTGACAAAATTTCTGGCTTGCTACGAACCACCAACTGTTTATAATAATTAATTAATATAATTATAATTATTAGAAACTCCGAGAACTCATATCGGCATTGACATGTTGATGAAAACAAAGTTAAGTAACGTATAGCAATTTCTCGAATCATTGGGAAAGGAAATGCTTTTAGGCTCCAAAAATTTTCAAGATAAATGCTATTAATTAATACTAGTTTAGTCCGAGTCAAGTTCCAATTTAATCTCATTTTAAGAATGGCATCGTGGACCACTTCTTGTGCTTCCAGGGACCACCAGTTGCAGTGGTCCGCGGACCACCACCGGTTAAGAACCACTGATGTAGAGGATCATGCAAACTCTCTACTGGACCTTCTGCTGACCACAAGTCCGGATGAGTGTAACATCTCAGTGGATGCGCCGCTTGGCTCGTCGTATCACTGTCTCATCCGGACCCCAAGTACCCAGCACCAGATGCGACCTATCTCGGCCTGCCGGATGTCCTCGCGTATGGCACTATAGGTCAGCACTGGGACTGGGATGGATTGCGTGAATTCTACGCATCGTGGAGGCAGCTGTGGTTCCAATCAGATGAGTTTGATTCCTGTGCAACCGCAGTGGCTGTTGCGATATTGAATGGCATGGAATGCTACATTACCAATCGCCTGGTGGTTGCTGCGGAAGAAAATCTGACCGTTGTTTAATTGGCATTGCAGAGAAGCCAATCTTCTTAAGTAGTCACGTAAGCACAAGGCTTGGACCACAGCGTGTGCTAATAGGGATCCTAATGTCTGTTTTGAAGCGGAAACTGAATGCCCCGAGATCTAATTTATGCATATACAGCAGACAGTTGATGCTCCGATAGTATGGATATCAATACTGGCGTCCCTCAGGACCCTGTACTGTCTTCGACGCTGTTTCTGCTGCATACTAATGATATGTTGTCAATTGATGGCATTCATTATTACGTAGACGACAAGACCGGAGACACTTATCATATAGGCTGTGCAAACATCCCTCGTTCCCTTGTGGAGCAAAGCTGGGATAAACTTGTCTGAAATGGGGAGTACTTTAAATAAAGTATGTGGGGTTGGTCGAATTCAACCCCATGAAGACACAAGTTTGCGCGTTCACTGCTAAAAAATCCCTATTTGCTGCGGTTCCTAAGTTCTAGAACACACCTCTTATCATCACCAAAAGAATTAGAATGCTTGGCGACGAGATCTCCAGTGATAGTTTAATATTGAAGTCACCTGGAGGACAACAGGCTGGCGTCCAAAACACGTTGTGTCTTAAACAGAGCAAAGCAATACTTCAGCGCGGGGCAAAGGCTTATGTGATATAAGTCTCAAATCAGGCCGCACTTGTAGTACTGCAGTCACCTTTGGGCGGGAGCACCTGGATACTAGCTTGATCCATGTCATTCGATTCAGAGACGAGCTTACACACGGTATTGAACCCATAAGATTATGGAGAGATTTTGCCTCTCTTTGTGTTCTACCGATTGTACGACGGGTTGCGTTATGAAGAATTGTAGGACACAAGTTTGCGCGTTCACTGTTAAAAAAATCCCCATTTGCTGCGGTTCCTAAGTTCTAGAACACACCTCTTATCATCACCAAAAGAATTAGAATGCTTGGCGACGAGATCTCCAGTGATAGTTTAATATTGAAGTCACCTGGAGGACAACAGGCTGGCGTCCAAAACACGTTGGATCTTAAACAGAGTAAAGCAATACTTCAGCGCGGGGCAAAGGCTTAATTCTATATTTGAGTTTTTTCATTACTGTATAATTTCACTACACTTGCTTTGTTCCTGAAGCTGGAACACAGAATTAAGATTTTCAAACGTCACTAATTTCTTCCCGCGCTTTTGACGAGTGACATTGTTCTTATACTTGAAATTTTTACAATTCAGTGTAAAATTAGTTTTATGTGACAATTTCGATAGTGTTTTGTAACATAAGTGCTAGTGCAATTATACAATAATGAAAAAACTCAAATATAACACGTTTATGCACTTTTTGGAAGACGTGAATAAGTTTATCAAGAAAACCTTGTAAAATTCCTATCGTTTTACGGGTGATATTTAAACTGGGTTGATTGGGTCGAAGCACCCTTCCCAAGTTTTTTTTGAGCACAGTTCCTGAAGCTGGAACATAGAATTAACCCTTTACCGCATGGATTTTTATATTAAAAAAAAATATATATGTGGTTCTATACTTTATCCTTATTGTTATAAAAAAAATCCTATATGTTTTTTAATGGTAAAAAATGATAAAAGAATTTTGGTTCCAAATTTAGAACAAAATGCATTTGCGCTTATAAAAATACATGTTCCATATTTGGCACTTTATGCAGTGTGTTCTTCTTTTGGTTAAGCATGTTTTTTTTAAGGTCACGCTATTTTTTTATTCTAAAGGAAAACATTATTTTAAGAAATTAATTACCTGTGTCTGTATATAGTGTGATGTCGTGTTTGTTTATATAGTTTGATTTTATAGGAACTAAGGCAAAATAAACACGATTTCTACAAATTATGAATTATTAACGTAGTGTTATTCCTTTACCGTATACTGTGACAAATTCGGAAATATATAAGAAATAAATAATTGTGACATTTACTAAGTGCATGGAGTTCCAAATTTGGCCAAATAAAAAGCGCCTTACTGCATTTTGTACCGGATTTGGAACAAACTGTAGTATATTGAACTTTACACTCTATTGCGAAACAATAATTGGGACACCGGCGCGTGTAGCATGAAATGAAGCGTAAGCAATAATGTTTAGCAATTAATTTATTAGTTTTAATATCATTCTGTCACTGTAACGAAGACAATAAACATCTTCTTTGGGATATGTGATCTTTTCACTCAACCACACACTTCAAAACTTTAACTGATGATTTAAATATGATAATAATAGATATAATTACGTTTTTTACCATATAAGCATTGAGGATCCCTTTTTCTGCAACATTAACTCTGTTTTGTATTTTTTTTTAATAAGCATAACAATGTTAATTCGTATTGTGAAAATTTGTACGTGCAGCTCCTACGAAATGGCGGCCTCGACTGCTTTGTTACGAGATGACAGCGTTTCGAAATACTAGAAGGACGTTGTTTATGATTTTTTGGTTACAGCAGACCTTGCTTTTGTTTATTGATTGGGAACAGAATAGATAGATGGCGATGATAACCTTTTACAAGGATAAATATAAAGCGTTCCGAATTTGTCACAGTATGCGGTAAAGGGTTAAGATTTTCAAATGGTTCTGAACTGGTGACTTGGCTGTATGGGCTAGATCCCTTTGGCTTTCCCCTCGGGGATAAAAAGAACAAAAAAAAAACACACGTCACTAAAATATTTTCTCCTGATTTTCAGTAGCAATTGTAACAATTTCTCTTTTTATGTTCACCTCTTTTTATAGTAGAGTGTTTTTGTAAACTAAATAGTTAAATTAATTCCTTTATTTTTCGGTTTAAAGCAAGAGTCAAAGATACAAGGCTAAGGTCTAAGGCAAATCTCTGACCAAGACTTGTATTTGTATTTCCTATATTATATAGTTTGTTTTGATTTTAGTAGCATTAGCCTATGGACGAGCCCAGAGGAAGAAAATAAGCCGTCCTAGCCTAATGACACGACTGGCTTCTTTAAACAGTGCCACTTTAATGCCTTTAAACCAACCAACAGTCTGTTTAGACCCCACAGGAATTTACCGTCCTGCATTTTATGTATTGTATTTAGTATGTAGACTAACTACCTCATGCTGCTGCCTATAGACACTGGCTTTCGCACAAAAGATTCTACGACTCGGTTCCTACCTATGCAATATATATAATTTAATATCCTAGTATGTTAATCTGTTAACATAATTTATAGCAATGTGTATTATGGAAAATGCAGTTAAAACTGCAATTGACATGTCCCTTATGGTAATACGAAGCTTTGATTGGCTTCTTGATTTATATGTTTTGGTAAGTTCAATGAACTGTGATTTTATTACAATAGTACCTATTATTGATATAATTTTGTGTCTTGTCTCCTCTATGTCAATTTTGAGACTGCAGTGCAAATTAGGGAAAATATAGAATAGAGGCACAGGCATTATGGGACGAGAGGGAGAGCGGTAGTGGCTACCCCTACCCTCTGATACCCCTCCCCCCGCAGAAAAGCATAGTTTAGGAGATATATATAAATAGTTTAGGAAAAATATAAATTTGAAATTTTATACAAATAACCTCAAAAATGCACATAGCGAGAGCAATGGGGAACCTCCAGATAGCATTTCTACAACAAGGTAATGCTCCAAAAATGTTACTAAATTCTAACCAAAAGTGATAAAATGCAAGTCCACGGAGCCCTGCTTCGTGGGGCTCCTATTTCTGGGTATGGGTTCTAAAGGGAACCTACTGTTAGCAGTGAGGATGGGTTGAATATCTTTTTTTTCTAGCGTCTTATCTTATAATGTGGTTATTTATAATTTTGAGTGTGACATTCAAAATTCAAATGTTCCATTTTACAGTATTAAATTTCGATCGAAAAGAAATACATGTTGCTACAACTATCTGAATAATATTTTTAATAAACATTTCAACACATAGAAAAAGACTAATATATGCTCCTTTTTGCTAAAATATAAATTTGAAATTAATTTGAAAATGTTAAGGTACATTCCTTTTCACGAATATTAAAAAACCATTTAAAAAAAAACTATGCATCTCTAAGTAACAGGAATGATATATTTAGCAAGCCGACGTCAATCCCTACATAATTCGACCCTCGTCTACCATAAAACCCTGCGCCTCTATTCTATAGCCAACGAAATATTCAACATAGATGGACTTGATAACCATAACAAAAAATAAGCAATTTGAGTTGCTGGTTGAATTAAATTATGAAAACAAGCTTTTTCAGACATCCTTATCAGTCATACCTGTAAAAAAAAAATCACGGGAAAAAAATCTAAGACAAAATTTAAGTCAATTGAATAATTATGCGTTACCAAACAAGCAATTTGATCTATACTTTGTGTGCTTCCACCACTAGTTTGTCCACATGGACTAGAAACTGCTGTAGGGCTTCTAATCTTACAAGTGCATATAGGCTATATAGTTGTCATAAATGTAGTATGAAAAAGTGGTGACTGATTTATTGGTGTTAGATGGTTTGTCATGATATTTTGAATGTATATGGTACAAACAGGCTTTCAATACCAATTTATTTACATATTGTTTGTTTGGCTATTATATTTCATTGCTTTAACCTTAACTTCATTAACATTGTATATTATTTAATTTTACTTATTTTGCAACAGCTTAATAGTCAGCAATTAACAGCCTTTATGCTTAAATAATTAGTTTGAAAATATTATTTTAAAAGATTAAATTCATCCTATGTATTGTGAATATAATGTAGTATGTTATGTATTTATTGTTCCAGGACTATTTTGTAGATGATCACTGGCACAAATTGCCTGTTTCATGGCAAAAGGCCTTCAAGAATATGGATCCTCAAACTCTAGCAATGATAATATCAGGAGAACACACTGGCCATATGTTACCATTATCATTTCTTGCATTAGTAAAAACGGTAGATGCTGTAAGTCTGTCAAGAAAAAGGTTCCACAGCTGTGACTCTGGCAATACAGTTGGTGAATTATCAAATAATCCCTGTGCACACAATCCGAGGCTTAAAAATGTATTCCTCAAACATGTTAAGCTGAAGAAAAGACATGAAATATGTTTAATGGCTGATATTGTTAAACAAACATCATTGGAGACAAAATGTGATGCTGTGATAGACTTCGGATCAGGCTTGGGTCATTTGACAAGGGTCCTGGGGTACAAATATGGGCTTTATACAGCTGGAATGGAGTGTCAATCTCAACTATCAGAGGAGGCTAGGTCTGTACTATTGGTATGTATAATTATTGATAAAAAATTTGTAAAGTTATTAAATAAACAATGAAAAAGAAAGTTTTCATTGTATCTTTGTGTAATTCCTAATTTTAGTTAATTACTGTTATATATTTATATGTATATAATGATGAAGATGGATATATAAATTATATTTTATTTGTATTTCAGAAAACTTGACTCTGAGTTTGAGTACACGGCAAGAAAACATTTAACACAAGAAAGTATAAATAGTCTCAGAAGGCCAACACATTTAAATGTCACCCTATCATCTATTGATCAGTTGCACCAACTGTCACTACCGAAGGAAATGAAGAGATATGGACTAGTTGGTCTGCATCCCTGTGGAGACCTGGGGCCTTTATTGCTGAAACACTTTGTGAAATGTACCAATGTCGAATTTATTTGTGTAGTGGGCTGCTGTTACATGAAGTTGACATGTGATGGCGTGAATACAGGGTACCCAATGAGTCAGTATGTGATGGAGGCAGACAGTGCGCTATCTTATATCAGCAGAGAGATCTCTTGCCATGCTTTAGAAGTTTATTCTGAGAGATTAAGAAAAGGAGACTATGAAGATTTAAAGGTATTTTTTGTGCTTCTACACTTTATTTTTATTTTAAATACTTAAGACTTTCCTAATCTGAAGCTGTTGCTCTCGTCGCTTGTAAGAGAACGGGTATCGCTCACATGTTGCGTGTTCTACAGCTAACGCAGCAACTCATCATTAGCTCCCTAGTGCGTCGCAGACATTAAAAAAAAGAGTAGTCTAACTGCAATTGCTCCGTTTCTATCTAAGCACTATCGCATTGCATGTTAAAAATGCTGCTTACTATTAAATAATGACGTTTATTCCAGAAATGGCATCAAAATTACAAATTACAATACATATACAAAATTTTGTTTTGTAGATACATACATACAGAGCTGCCCTTGAAAGGCTATTGGTGGACTGTGATCCCAAATTGAAACATGCTCCAGTCAGGAGCATTAAACATTCTAATACCATGACGTTTAAAAAGTTAGTATACTTTTGTTTAATACCAAAATTGCTAGTAGTTACAAAATTACTTATGTACATACTTGTAATTATCACAAACGGTATGTGGGTGTGTCTGTGGGCACGTAAAAACGTTAGCTCAATTTTGTACCTAAATGGTATATAAACTTTTATACCTTTAAAATTTAGGGTTCCTAATTATGTATTCTTACAGATACTGTTCTTTAGCTCTGGAAAGACTGAAAGTCCCGCCGCCATCACCTCACGCCCAGGCGTGGGCGGCGGGCGAGGCGGCGCTGCGGCAGTGGAGACGCGTGGTCTCCCTGTACACGCTCCGACTTGCTATCGCGCCGCTAATAGAGACCTTGATCTTGCTGGACCGTATGCTCTTTGTCATGCAACATGGTATGTGGAACCTATTAATTTTTCCAATGCTTCTTTCATCTTTGTCTAGTCAATAATCTTGTGCATAAAAGTACCTAAAAATTAAGGTCCGCATCATTATTGTGAGGTTCTAACTATGTACTTAGTACACCTTGATACCTTGATAATACAATGGCTGCAAGTACAATCAAGCGCTTTCGCTCTATCGATTTCTCTCTGGACAGCCAATGAAGGCAAGCCAGAGGTGAGAGTCCTGCGGGCCTTCTTCTTGACTTTCCACTTCGACCGACAAAGACACGCCGCAGACGAAGGCCCTGATCGACTCTCTGGAGCACTTGTGGTGTTGTTACGCACCAACAGCTCGCCACAAGCTGCCCTGCGGGGAGTTATTATTAATTTATTATTATTATAGTAATTACATAAGAGAGTAATAAATATCTATCTATCTTTATCTTCATGCCAGCTCCCTTGCGAAGTTAGCATAGAGAAACGAGCGCACAAGACGCGATACTCACACCTCTTGCACGCTTCTTTAATATTCATAGTTCTTTTCATTTGTGCTCGCCGGTTCCTAGTACTCCTAACATTACCTTCGGATAAAACTCGTCCAAATTAATTGTGATAGATGACTTGATTTTCCTCAGCTCTCACACTTGTATATTTGTTTGGTTATTTTTTCGTCCCGCATTCTACATGCCCGAATTCGAGTATACCTTTTCTTATCTTAACACCGACACTGTTTCAGTCCAACACATTTTCTTACATCATCGTTGCGAATGCTGTTAGGAGGGAAACTAATTTTGCGCATGTCAACCACCTTTATTCTACTTTTTATGCTCGCTCTGCTATATATATTAAATAAAAACATATAATTTCTTGACATTCTTTATTATTAAAGGGAGAAAAATAAATACATCTATTAATATTTAATACTTTACACATCATACATTTGTACAACAAACAGGTAAAATACATTGACTTGATTCAATTGAACTAAAGCGAACATTCATTATAAATATACCTTAATTACATACTTATTTATGAATAGATTTTCTTTGGCACTTAATGTTTAAAAATGACTGCGGGCAGTGAGAGGTATACTCTACGAAAATTATATTTTATTGTAATATCTGTAATTAATCCGGCCGATTTTAGATTATTTTATGTCTACTATTAATTTAAAGTACCTGGGCAACCGAGCTTTGTTCGGCGTTATTTTTATTGTTTTTCTGAAAGAGATCTGTATATATAAACTCAAAAAGCAAAACCTTATCTAAATACAAAAATTGATTCAAATCGTCAGAGCCGTAGATACATATAAAGTAATTGTTCTTTTAAACTAATAGGATATGTGTAAATACTTGTTTTATTATTTTGCTGGAATCGAGATCGATAGTGACTGCCTGTTTAAATGAATACCCAAATCAAGCAAAGACGAAGGTAGCCCGTCTTCAGATGGGTTTAATTGCCTCGAGACACAATAATGACACGGTTCATTTTATGTACATATTAGACTTAATTAAACTCATCTAAACATAAGTAAGATATAATATAGATAATAAAAAGATAGGTTAAGCTTGACGTTGCTGGACTTGGATTTTCGTTTAGTTAGGCTGATGTCAATGAAGTTATGTCAACAAACAGATTTACCTAATAACTAATAAGAAAATTATTATAAGTTGAGCAACGAATTATTTAAAATATGTTGATTCGATCGAGTTAAACTGAAACAAACGTTAATTATGTTACCATCTACTAAGCTATGACTAGATTTTTCTTTGGCACTTAACAATTAAGAATGACAGGGTCTGTATGAGGTAATTCTATGAAAAAATATCTTTGATACTCCGGCCTATTTTAGCTTATGTGTACAAAATATTTTTGATGAAGTTCTCTTATTGGGATTTAGACTTCTATAAGACTAAATAAATACGAAAGTCATGCAACGTCGGATGTACCCTCTTTTTATATTACATTGTTTACTCTATCCTTGATTTGTGAAGCCATGTTTGAACAAGATTTTTTTTATTTAAGAACAATTTTATCTCTAAAGCTGTTCAAACACTAAATTCTCAACTCAAATTTAGTCAAACTCAAAATTAGACAATACAAAACGGCAGATGCATCGATGTTTTAACTTCGATTTTATATCTATACTTTTTCATTAATTTCAGGTCTATCATGCAAGATTTATCCAGTATTTGATCCGACAATATCACCTAGGAACCACATTATAATTGCAAAACGACAGTGATTTTGTTAAACGTCGATATTATGTAAGAATATTGTTCAATATAATGATACTCATTTGGTATGATTTCATGATCTTTGATTTTTTATGTCCTCCTACCTATAAGCAGATAGTAATGTTAACTTTGACACCGATGCTCGTGGGTTCGATTCCTACACAGGTCAAACATTTATGTTTGTCTTGGTCTGGATGTTTTTAAGAGAAAAGCACAGTAAAGACTTCCTAGAGGGTTACTGTGTTCCTGCGAGTCTGTGAGATCAGCAGCAGCATGTGGCATCGCGAGAATGATACTTAATATATTGCTAGCGTTCATAGGCTACGGTAACCGCTTTAGGTAGGTAGGTGGGTACCGTATGCTTCTATGCTTCCAAATAAGTATTAAAAATGATATATATATTATAATCACACAAGATGGTCATTGTGACCATCATAAATCGTGTTGTGCAAAGAGTACAGCTAAGAGCAAATCACGTTTGAGACCCGAGGTTCAATTCTTATTATGTACCACATATAAACGGTACAAAGGTCAAAGTGTCAAGTTTGACGTGCACTCATCTGTACAAAGATGCACATCTGATAATATGACCTCGTGACAGTAATAATTATTTAACATCAGTGTCGCTTTTTTGCGGGTTGTAATTCCAACTATAAAATCGGTTATATCTATTCCAATTTCACAAAAATATTGTTGTTTTCGCATGTAGTAGGTAATTTGTACAGGTGGCACGAATTCTATTCTGTACATTATTTAATATGCAGGTAACTCAAACGCTACATTACCACTGAGTGCTGTTAGGTACCTTTTATTTAGGCTTCTATTCAGTTCGTTAAATTTTAAAATGACATACGCGGACAAAGGCTACTTCCAGTAGATTGTGCAGTACATTTGCGGAGAATGTTACCTTCTATCCTCATCTAAGGTATATATACTATATCATCAGGTTATTCGGTTTCTGAAAGTCTTCTTCTTAGCGCTCTTCCATTTCCGAATCGACTACCATCTGACCTCTACAACCCATAGGGAAATCAGACCTTAGGTCACACGTCTTTTGAAACATAATTTCTTGGACATGCGGGTTTCCTCGCGATGTTTTCCTTCATGGCTAAGCAATTGATAACTAAAAATACGTACATAAATCTTAAAATACAAATTTAGTGGTACATGCCCTCACCAGAATTCGCACCCGGGACCGCCGGATAATAAGGCGGTTCTTTGTCCACTGAGCTATTACTATTCATTCGGACATACTTGTTGACCCTAAAGAGACGGAACGTTTATTTTTCATAGTATAGACAAAACAATATGCATGATCGATTTTCAACCTTATTACACACAAAGAGCACGTTTTCTTTACTGAACCACAGCTCTATCTCAAACCTGAGCTGGTTTGTGAGGTAGCTGCACGTTTGTGAGGGGTGTGTGAATTCGTTCATTTAGCTGGTATCACGATCCCCTCTGCACTGCGCATCTACATCGCAAACCTGGCCAGTTAAGCGGTAGGCTTGTAACACAAACCAATCACGTGACGGCTCATAAATACACCATTTACTCATCAAAACCACTAGCCTAAGGTCTTATGCGAGGGTATTTTACCCAATAAGACGATAAGTATCGCGATGTTAATCCGTGAACTATCCAATATACAATAGCCAATATAGCCAAAATCGTTTTATTGGGTCTCATTTTGAATCACCCAAGCCAAGCTATAGCTCCTAATGTTTTCACGACGTGTAAACATTAGGAACTAAGGATTCAAAAACAATGATAAACATACAGCATCATAAGACCCCGTTCACATACCCAGATACGTTCTGCCATGCAATTCTCTAAGCGACGTAATGGCTGTGTGCGTCGCTGTGATCACAGATGTCACAGCTTTGACATCGTCTACTGCGATCACGGCTAAATTATTTGGTATTCTATAAGGCTGTAAGCGTACGCGAGGCTGTTTGCCTTATAGAATTCCAATTCCAAACGCAGCCTTGCGGGGCTAGTGTCGCACAACCATGAAAAGCGACACTAAGGAATTGCAATTTTGTGTTCAAGGCTATAACAGCCGATGTTTCCGAGGATGTAAGGATGTTTGCTCTTACAGAATTGCATGGCTGTACGCCGCGGGCATTAACTAAGTGTGTATTCACGAAGAAAGAATACAAGAGTTTAAGTTCTGCGCCGCTGCCTCTGCCTCCGCATCCTAACTTTCGATGTGAGCGAGCGCTAACGAAATCAAACGTTGCGCAATCATACTAATCTTTCAATATGTTTATCGGCACTCTTTAACAATTAACTATATTTACACAAAGTGGAATGTCCGTATGTTGCATAAGGAACGACAGTTTAATCCTAATAGACATTTTTAGGCCGTGATTTTTAAATGCTAAATGAAAAGAATTGGAATAAAGCGGATCTCCCTTCCAGACTAGAAAGAGACCAAAGAGTACAACAGTCAGGGTTTGTCGAGGACGAGTGAATATATGCACTTACTTGCATTACCACGCTAATAGACTGACTAGATTTATGACAAAAAATATCAATTAAAATTTAGATTCCTAAGAAGAAGATTTATGTTAACGATAACAAAATACTCCGTAGGTTTTCATTCTGTGACCATCAACAGACAGACCGATTCATGAGTCACCGACCCGGTGATGTAGTTTTTTTGCAAATTAACAGCAACAGTCATGGGTTCGATCCCCGTAAAAAGACGAACACTTGTGTGCATGAATATGTTTGTCATGGTATTGCTTTCTTCTATGTATTATAAGTATATAATTACAAAAAGTATGTACGTATATCATAGAACCTTATTGTACATAAACGCAATATAATTAATAATAAAAAAATTAAATTAAAACTCGACTAAATACTTGAGCTGATTAAATAATATACATTTTTTAAATTCTGGTGGGTTGTTCTGTTCGTGCGAGAGTGAGCTTATCAGTAAGCATCTGAGAAGCATGCTGTCTTAGCAACGGGTGTGGAAACGCACAAACGATACTTTCTATATTGCAAGCGTAGGTAGGTACATAGGCTACGGTAACAACGGTATGCCTCCCAACCTTGCAAAAAAAATAGCAGCTCAGGTGCCATATCCAGTGGACTGCTTAAAATAAATTACTCAGTAGTGGTTATTATCTATACTTCTACAAACAACAAAACTAAGAACTTCCGTTTGTTTGTTTGAACGCGTTAATTAATAAAAAAAATGTATTTGATAGACCAATTCCTGAGGAAGATTGTAGGCTATTCTACATAATGATCCAACGCTTAGAAGTCGAACAAAAAGAAAAAGTAATAAAAAGGGGTTCTGACGGATTACCGGGATAAGCGCGGACGAAGTTACGGGCTACAGTTATTATACTATAAGTTTTATCTGCTTCTAATGCCTACCTACCTAAAGGACTTTGCATGAAGGTGTAGATAGATACAAGTAGTAGATACCATCGCCATTATCAGATCGTGTTTGTTCACCGCTGAGTAACGAGTGGATGCAACATCTTCCCTCGCCACCGTATACGAGCTTCCACCTCTATATCTATCCAGCTTCAAACGGTGGTCATCAGTTTACGTCGATGTCCCTAGGGCATTTCTCCCTCATCTGCCATCATTGATTCGGTAGATATGGCCGTACATGCCACAATAGCTGTGACTACAAATAAATTGGTACGACAATTTCTAATGAAAATAAATTCAGTTATTAGCGTGGTAACACAAACGCCTATATTACTAAGATGTATTAGATCCTTTTAAGAAGTATTCGATTTTGATGAGCTCGGTGGCGCAGTGGCTATTTATTAGTGGTTAATGCTACTTTGACACCAGCGCTCGTGGGTACTTTGACACCACCATACCCACTCAGGACAAACATTTGTGTGTATCAACATGTCCGTCTGTCTTGGTTGAGTGTTTTAAAGAGAGGTAGGACGCATCAAATCAGCCAGTATGGGCAAGTACATGACATCTCCCTGGGTTATTGTGTTCCTGCGTGTGAGTGCGGTTACCAGTAAGGTTCCAAGTAGTTAAAAGTGGCGCCGATTACGGAGGTAAGTTCTCACTAAACATCATTGAATTATTATGTACTAGTGTACTAGAACTGACACCGCGAACCAAATGTTTGCGCCATGCTTTGTTGCCGATCGGCAACAACTCATTGCTGTACTACGATGAACGAAACGCGTAAGCGCCATGAAAATCACGAAAAATACCCCTCATAAGCGCTTTAGTGCTGTATCTTCGAATTTTGTGATAGACGTCTAAATTATTTCAGCGCTGCAGCGGATATTAGGTTTAATTATTACCAAAATGGAGCAAGACTTTTTGGTAAAATAAAAAATAATAATTAGGATAGCTCGTCTAGTACATAATAACTCAATGCTAAACATCTACTTCGCTCTGAAGTGGTTGTGTGCAGGTGTACTCTATACATGTTACTACTGCGTGAACGAAACGTGCTGTGTTCACAGCCAACTAAAAGTTTGGGAAGACACACTAGACACAGACCTATAAACTTAAGGTTTACTGGCAACATTCATTCACCAATGTGCTCGTATCTATAGTTATATTATACAGCAATATCTTTGATACACAGCTTCTGAGGCAGGAAGACGTTTAAAGTACATTGCTTACTTTTGGCATATTTTGATACGTCGGAGGCATACATGATGTAAAGTAGTTACCGTAGCCTATGAACGCTTGTACTACAGGAAGTATCACTCGCTAACACAGCAACTTCTTAAAGAGTTTACTGGTAACCCCACTCACTCGTAGGAACACAACAACCCATTAAGGAGTTGTTATTTGGCTGCGGGTTTTTTGGTGCTTCCCCAAGATGGGCTGCTTTGATGTGTACCTCTCTTACTTTTCCTACTCTTTAAGGCGGCTATTTCTTACACGGCTTTTACAGCTTTCCATTTTGTGATCGGCCCGATATTGATTCTAGTTATATCTTAATACAGTCAGGTCAAGGTTAAGAAGGTGTAGTCGCAGTCAGTTCAAATGTGGCACTCGAGCGGACATCACGCGTGCGCGGGCGGGTGTTGCGGCGGCAGCATGGGCGCAGGCTCCTCGTCAGAGTCGTCGGAGTGCACGCGCGTGAACCGCCGCCGCTCCAGCAGCCGTCGCAACTTGAACTCGCCGCGCCCGTACTCCCAGCGGCGGCGCGGCAATGACTTGCGACCTGTCACACAATCACATATAGCCACGGTTTACAAATTATGTCTAAATCGTGTAGAACAGAAGTTTCCAATTCTTTTTGTCCCGTATAACCCTCCTACATCAATACTTATTCATCCCACTGCAGGGATACGGGTCTCCCTTCAACCGAAGGGGTCCAGAGCATACTCTACCACGCTGCCCAACTGCGGATAGTCGGAGGCCAGTGTTTTCAAGCCTTAGCGAACGATAGCTATCATCTGTCGACATCAGCCGGGACCGACGGCTTAACGTACCCTCCGAAGCACGGAGAAGCTCGAGATTGACAAACCCATCCATAGACAGGTTGTGGACAACACTGCTTAACCTGCGTGTTCGGTTAGAATAGACACGCGTAACGACGCCATCGAGTTCTCATCGTAGACCCATTGCCCATAGGTACATTTTCTGCTCTCCGCAGACCCCCTGCGTAACTAATGTTTGAATCTCATGGACTTCATGGACATAGCATGGACGAGCTCGGTGGCGCAGTGGTGAAACGCGTTGTTACACTACTTTGACACCAACGCTCGTGGGTTCGATTCCCACACAGTACAAACATTTGTGTGCATGAACATGTCTGTTTGTATTGGTCTGGGTATTTTCTATGTATGATAAGTATGTATTTACAAAAAAAAAAAAAAAATGTTTACGTATGTTTATCAGTTGTCTAGTACCCATAACACAAGCTTCGCTTACTTTGGGGCTAGATGGCGCTGTGTAAATTGTCCGACAATATTTATTTATTTATTTATAGCCCAGTTCCGCAGCGTGCAAATGTACTCTTTGTATTTCAAACGACAATAGATTACAACAATCGCTTTAAATATTCAGGAATCAGGAGGACGTCAGGAGTTTTCAATATGGCAACATAGTGAAATCAGCTAAACATTTGCAGATTTGTATGTACTTATCATATTAGGGATTAAAGTATGAAATTGCCGATTTGTAGGGTACTGAAAAATTAAAACTCGTTTTTTTTAAACATGTAATAATATATATATATATCCTTTGCGATATAACTCTGGTGATCTAGATTCGACAAATTGTGTGAAAGCAGACCTCTTGGGAGGAAAATTTTTATCACGTAGAAAATTGTCTAAATCATGAAAACAATGGTACTCAGTTGGAGCAAGGTATAGTTTCTAACTACAGCTCCTGTAGAGTTACAACGGTTTCTCGTGCAGTGTGAGGTCTTGCGTTATCATGGAGCAATAATGGTGAAGATCGATTCACGAGTCGAGGATGTTTCACTGCCAGTTTCGCCATCATTGTTCGAAGTTCGGCACAGTAAACATCTGATGTTATTGCTTGACCAGACCTGAGAAAGCTATAGTGAATAACGACATGAAGAGACCACCAAACAGTTACCATTACCTTTTTATTGGTATGCTTTACTTTAGGACACCGTTCGACTTGGGGTCAGCTATTGCATTTTTCGCTTACGGTTATCGTAAAGAATCCACTTTCTATCTTATTGATTTGATGCAAATGAGCCAATATTGTAGGTAAGGTAACGTTAAACCATGCCGCTAATTTCTGGGTAGGTACTTGACTCGGTTCGGCTTGCACCATCTTCAATTCTGCGTTATTCACCTGTGTGGGCGGGTTTCCACGTGGTTCGTCCTTTAAGTCGAAGTTTCCATTACGAAAGCGTTTAAACCAAAAACGTACGGTGCGTTCATTAGCAGTCTCCTCTCCAAACGCAGCATTGACATTGCGAGCCGTTTCTGCCGCGTTAGTTCCGCGTCGGAACTCGTATTCAAAAATTACTCGGATTTTCGAAGTATCTCTTTCCCGTCTAAACTGAATACAAAAATCAATTGAGGTTCGAAAAAGTGTTGCACAATTTTTAAAAGAAAATCCTCATAGGTGTCATGTGAAAAAAAATCACTAGAAAATCTCACGCCATGAAGGTTTAATGTCAATTCAAAGTATCTATTACTGTAAAACGGCAATTTCATACTGTTAAAGTTAAACCATATTATTAAATTTTCACGTTTTTCTCATTGTTATTGTAGGTATCTACGGAACTCACCGTGAATTGTTTTTATATTACCCCGATATTTCGGCCATAGTTACGATGACTGACTAATGATGACGGTGAGTCGTCCCGTGACCATGGCGTCTACGTCGCCGAAATATCGGGGCAATATAAAAACAATTCGCGGTAAGTTCCGTACCTATAATTATAATTTGGATACTTCTGTTTTAGCCATAAAGACCGTGATACACATGCCTATAAGTCGTATAAAACATGCCAGACGAAGGTTGCCCGTGGTTCAAAGGGGTGAATTGTGCAGGTGGACCACGATTTCGGAGGGAATGCGAGTTACTTGTAGGTATCAGGATTCTGTTATTAGCTTGCTAGTCAGTGTACATCCAGTCAGTAGATTGCAGCAGTTTGATCTACAGGGAAGTAAGATTCACAAGTATTAAAGTCGTTTCTAGAAAATGACATTCCTGCTCTAGGCATGTATTTTATTTGGATACAAATGCAGTGAATATAGCACCTTGTCGCCTCGCCGATGAAGTCCACTAAAACTTTTTTGAAGGCTACCTTTACAACGATTACATCCTCCCTAAATTTCATACATTTTACGCATGACGCTTTGCCAATGCCCGGTATGCCATTTGTATATAGTCTTAAGAGCACGCACGCCGCATGGACTATAGCGTAGGTGAACGTGCCTAAAATGTCGTGTCATTTCACCAAACGTCCTTGTTTGCAAGAACCTGCTTCTTGCTAAATTTCATCATTCTTAGTCTCAGATTAAGAACTCTTAGTCAACTACAAGTAAGCTGTAGGTTTTGCTTGGTATGTCAATAAATCACAGCCAAAGCCTAAATTGGACTTTGTTCATCTTCAAATAAGTAAGAAAGAAAAGATAAGTAAGAAAAACACCCTAACATAATTTAACAAGGAAAAATGTGTATAGTTATTTTATGTACTTCTCTGTTTTTGTGGCTGTGTATTACGTATTTAACCAAATTACAACTCCCTGGAGGGTTGTTGTTGCAAGTAAGTGGGGTTATTAGTAAGCTCCTAATGAGTTGCTGTATTAACAGCAGGGGTTGACCGCAACGCGCGAACAATACCTTCTGTATTGAAAGCGTGTATAGGCTACGATAACCACTTTACATCTGAAGGAAATAACCGATAGCGAACTGATGAAACGATTCTGCTTTGTAATTCAACTCACTGTTACTGGTCGGGGGTAAAGAACATACAGCTCTTATTGGATAGTTCGCGACCAACGTCCTGTCACTTATTCGCTTATTGGTTAAAATATTCTCTCATTGGTCAGGCGGTGATTGCACTTACACAAATAACTTTTAATAATGGCCCAACAATTTACTTCTACAGTCAACTTTCTTCAGTCAACATGAGTTGTGACTGTAGAAGTAAATTGTTCTACGGTGTGACAGTTACAACGTCAATAGTCATGTCTGAACAATTTTCTAAACTTCACCCTTTAAAAATCAGACTGCGAAATGTCAGTCAGTTATATAACCGTATCTGTTTTAAGCATACAAACCAATAAATCACTTGAACGTAAATGCCCTCCTCACTCACCAAAGCGTAGTGTTTTAGCGCTGAAATATCGCACCGATTCGAGCCTACTAACCATTAGTGAGTAAGTTTATTTACTACACAAAATCTTTTGATCGGTTCTTCACAGGTTATTTCTTTCATGGTAATATAATCATAATAAGGCTTATTTTGTATAGGTGTCATAAGGCTTATTTCATAATCATAATTTTGTAACTAGAATTGATATCAGATAAGTTTCCAAATCCAAGGTCTCTGGTAAGCCTCCATGTAATTAACAAACACGTAGAACTAGATTTGGTCTAGCCAAATTTAACTAGCGTATTACGATGGACACGGCGAGTGACATTATAAGGAACCTGTCTACATAAAATATCATAATATAAGCAAAATACCTCTTAATAAACAGGTTTTCTGCGGTCATAATTAATTTGTGCCAATTAAGCACTAATGTATGTAACTATGTTGTTTTATAATTAGGCAGTTCAATTACACATGCCGAATAATTAGAAAAATCACATAAGGAAATAATAGTTTAAAAAAACCTAGTGTGCAAAAAAATTGCGTGGGTAATTTCAAGCTTCAGCGAATAAAACGCAGCATGCGAAGATAGGTGCATAAAAAATAAAAAGTCCAAAGCTGCTTCCGATACGTATATTTCAATAAATATTCTACATCACAATAATGACGTCTACTCACAATGACTAAACAGCGGCGAAACATAAATACATTGCAACAGTTAACTCAAGTTTACCAGCTCGTTTCCTCGACGTGCTCGTCCTCATAAGTTACATGACTAATGGACTTCACTAGTACTATCCCGTCTCCCAATACAATTGGCAAGGTCCACGATCTAAGGATTAGGTGCAGATACTGATTTCCAGAGCGAGTGCCGTCAGATCTCTAAAACCTTCCCTATGGGTTTTGGAGATCTGTAATAAGACATTTTAGGTCACACAGGTTTCGAAATATAATTTCTTGGACGTGCGGGTTTTCTAACGATGGTTTCCTTCACCGCCGAGCAAGTGACAATTACAAACATGGTACATAAATCCGGGTCGTTGGATGACAGGTCGGCCATTGTGCCATTGGTCTACAATCATCTACGTACCTATATAAAATATGAGACAAATATGTTCAGCCTTTTGTCAGGTTCACTGAAGATTATGCAGCATGTACACAGTAACAACGGTCCATAGATAAGAAATAGAATACCTTAAATTGAAATATATATGGTATTATAAACTTATTAACTTATAAACTAATTCCACTGATTTAAAGACGCTCAGTATCGATTGAACTCCTCCAGGTGGAACCCTGGCATGTGCCACAAAATTCGTGTTTGTGGATTTATGTGCATGTTTGTAATTATTACTTGCTTGCACATCCAAGAAATTATATCTCGAAAGACGGGTGACCTAACCTAAGAAAGGTCTGGTTTTCCTTTAGGTTTGTGAAGGTCTGATGGCAGTCGCTCCATGTCAAAATCTGTATCTTCGCCAAAAACCCGCCAATCCAATCCTAATGGATTAGGAAACGTTATAACGCTAAGAAGTGCCCATTGAGCTCAAGATCTTTTTAAAACGCGGCTGGATCAGACTACTTTGCACTGTAAATGGTACATTAACATTAGCTTGTTCTAATGCCTTCTGTAAACTGTGAATAGCATAGCAACTTGCCAAGTCAGTGGCATGAATATTGTCACTGAACTAGATGGTCAAAAGTAACTTCCAGTAATTTCAGTTGGGAGTAACAAATTTAAGAGGTGCATTCAGAAAAAAATGTTCTGGTAAACTAGAGCTATCGTGAGTAATGTTTTAAAAAATAGTTTGACATTACATATTGCGCAAATAAGGAAAATACTCCAATACAATACACATAAATCACAAAAGTTAAGCATCAGATCCAGAAACAGAGATCACAAATGAAGGAACTATCAAATACTACATACAATATACGATATTTAACAATATTATTACGAAAAAAAAACGTTTGTAAAAAAATGATTTTAGATATAATGAACAAAGACTTTATGCAGATAGGTAGGCACCTATCATACATATAATAAATAAAAATATAATTACAATTTAAAATAATTAAAAAAAAACACGTGCGTGACCTAAGAATGTTGAAATACCTCACCGAGAAAAGTTAAATGAGCATCTAGTTTGGGCTCATTTGATTTTTTTTAACTGATCTTATTGTTAACCATTGAGTGCTTACGGCCAACGCGGACCTCCATCATATTAGCTCCTTACCGTTATAAAATTATATTGTACTGTAACTTTTGTGATGATACAACAACCACAAGTGTTTGAAATTCCTCCCCAAATTAAATCCAACCAGCTCGATGGTACCAAATCATAATATTGTACTAATAATACCATTTAATGATGATACAATAAGAAGTGGTTGCAATTAGGTCCTTAGATTTTGACATATAGTTACGCACATAGCTAATAAAAGCCATTTGTAATTAAAATTAAAATACTGTCAAAAAACGAAACACACAAACGACATTTATAGGAACTTTGTAAGAATTTAGAACAACAATTTACTATTATCTAATGTTGGCTTCAATTATCCAACTATAATCAACCATAATATTTCTTGAAAATTTAACGAAATGTATATTTCTGAATTTGCATATTTTCAAGTAGTCGTTCGACTGTTTCTAATTTTATTTATTGATGTTATTGATTTCTAAATCTTGTCATTTAGCCACTAAACATAAAAATGGTTGAGAAACAGAAAAGGTTTGCTGAATTGTATAGACCTTGCCTATTTATATATAAATAATCTATAAGACACGGACAGTGCTGTCCTTATTGAAAAAAATCCAGTCCATTCAAAGTCAGTCGTCAAATAAATTTAAAGATTTTTAAATCTGTTATTAAATACTTGTGGTTTTAAAGCATTTTAATCATCTTCACGCTTTATATTTACAGCGACTTAATACTTTAATACGGTTTCCGTGATTTTCACTTATCAAGTTTATGACTGACGCGTCATTTTATTTGCGACGTTATTTGTTCTAGCGAAAACTATGGTTATGATCCCTCATAGGGGTTTAATTAAAATCTATGGAAGATATGTTTTGAACAATACATAATATTCTTCTCATCTGCAATATTAATAGCAATAACTCGTAATAGAATAAACAAAAACTATATAGAATGTTTGATACATGCAGAGTATAGAAAAAACTACTTACTACTACGTGCACGTTAAACCATTTGTCAATTTGATTTTATAGTTGATGCTCTCGCATCATTTTTTAGAACATGAAATGTTTACTATCCAACTATCCTATAAATATTCAATTCAAATTTACATACTAAAATCTCAAGAAATTCTATTATTTATGCGTAAAAATGATAACTTACACAAAATAAAAATTAAGTAACTAAAATCACAGACAGCGTAGCCAAGATAAAGTTTTTAGGGTTCCGTACCCAAAGGGTAAAACGGAACCCTATTACTGAGGCTCCGCTGTCCGTCCGTCCGTCCGTCTGTCACCAGGCTGTATCTCTTGAACCGTGATAGTTAGACAGTTGAAATTTTCACAGATGATGTATTTCTATTGCCGCTATAACAACAAATACTAAAAAATAGAATAAAATAAATATTTAAGGGGGCTCCCATACAACAAACGTGATTTTTTTGTTGTTTTTATAGATAATGGTACGGAACCCTCCGTGCGCGAGTTCGACTCGCACTTGGCCGATTTTTTTTATACAACGTCGGAAGGCAAACAAGTTTATGATGTAAAGCAGTTAGCGTAGCCTATGAACGCTTGTAATACATTAAGTATCACTCGCGCGATGCCTTCTCTGCTGTAACAGGAGGTACTTTCCCAGACGGGCTGCTTTGATGCGCCATACCTCTCTTAGGTATGTACGACGCTTTTAGCGTTTTCAAACCGGTCTTTATTTTAAAATACATTATTCTTTTAGTGAGTATGTATCTCAGACTTTTCCGAAATGGTCCAAAACATCAGTCAACGTTATGACCGTGTAGTTGGGCGCAATGTGCAGCCGAAAAAAGTTGACGAAGTTTAATAAACAAAGTGGGGTGAAAATTCGTCATAATTATGACAGCGTTAACATACATATTACATTAGTATTTTTTCCTGTGGTATCCAAGTGGGGGTATTTTGTACAACGTATACTATTTCAATCTTGGCTACGCTTTCGTATGTAAATAATTTCACAGGGTAAATAGTAAATGTATCGTTGTGCTGGGCTAGTGAAGCGTGCTTGGTCGTGTGTGGGCAGTGTCTAGTGCACGAGCGGCTCGACTTCAAAGTCCTTACCGCGGGAGCGCGCGCGCAGCAAGCCGAGCGCGGCCAGTGCCGCCAGTCCGGCCGCCAGCGCGCCCGCGCTCGCCCAGCCCGCGCCCGCCCACCATTCCCATGCGCTGCCTGCCACCATGCCCAACTCTGTACACAAATACACAACACTTGATAAATCAACAACTCCCCAACTATAAAAAAGGACAAGTGCCAGTTTCAATAGCGTGGAATTTAATTGATATAAACAGTAGATTATAAGTTGCTATGAAGTTCGCTACAGTTGAATCAAGCCTTCGGTCATTTTTTTATATACCACTAAGGTGGCAATCAAGCGTACGGTCTGCCTAATGGTAAGCAGTTACCGTAGCCTATGGGCATTTGCAACTCCAGGAGTGTCACTCATGAGTTGCCGACCCTGTAAAAACCTCTTCACACTTTTCTTTAAGAATCCCATGCTGTAGTCCCTTGGGAAAACCATTGCTGCGCAACTTACACATTTGACAATTGGCCAGTCACACAGTAAAAAACCTGATACATACATTCCCTATTAAGGATATTAAAAAATATAATAAAAAAATAATAATTAGAAAGTACTGAAAATAATAATATGTGGACATAGTTGTGTTGCCTTACCAAAATTAGACGACTCTAAGCTGGTACAGGAGCAAGAGCAAAGAAAACAAATTCAACTATCGAAAAATAAATGAAGAAGAAAAAAGAACAACAAAATGCAATGGAAAACGTCTGCCGAATTGCAACAGTTAATATTTTTGTAGTACACGCCATAAGCTCTTGTTGTTAGAAGTAAGGAGAAATTTTAGGAGTTTGTTATTGTAAATAACATATAGGATCAATCACCAGGAGCACATACCAAATAGGCCGCGACGTCAAGACCGTAATCCGGAACGCATGGTAAGTCTAGATATTTCATGCAAAGTTAACTTCCCAAACCTTCCTCATACCTGCACCGCCTCCTGTTCCCAAAACATCAAAGAAAACGATACACAGACCTACTCACCGATGGTGGTTGTCGGCTTGTGCACGGTCACATTACTCTTCATACCCCTACTTTCATTTTTCAGCGTTTCGTCGAAGAATTTGTATACGCTGTGAGGATCGAGTTCTGCGACGTACACGGCGCTGCCATCGTCGGTGACGACGAGGTCGTGGGGATTGTGGAAGTCTCTCGGTGGCGCGAAGGTTTGTATGAGTCTGCCGGAGTCGAAGTCGATGACGTAGCCTCGTACTGGCACGTTGCTGTATGGTCCGTTTACGATGTACAGCCGACCACCTGGTTCACAACAAAAAAAAATATATTCAATGCCCGCCTGGTGTCAGTGTGATTAAGTCCACTAGTACGACTGCCTAGCCCGTACTGGTTAAAGTACTTCCCTCAGACCTGGAGGTAATTCGTTCTGGACGTATAGAGGGAGCCCGTAGGGAGTTTAGCCGGCGAAAGCTGGATTTCTATGGTGCAACGGTCGCAGATTCGCTGGACTGCTGACACGAAGAGGAAGGATCTCCATTGATTCTTTTTGGAGGGTGGCTGACTGAGGGTGGCCTGAGTTGAGACGGATTGTCAAACACCCAGATCTTCGGGGAGTAAGGTATATTTAGAAAGAGACTGAACGCACTAGGACGGCATGTAACTAGTATGTGGAGCATGGATAGAGCGACGAGGACAGAGATCACATATTGTGGTCCTGTCCTAAGTATGACGATCTGCGTTGTATGACGATGGGATACAGCGTAGCGAGGACCAATCGGGAACAATGTACTTCACCGATCTCGTATCATCGGCAAATTCTTTTCAGGTTCGCCCATGCATGGCACGCAAGGAGGAGCGTGGAGGAATGGTTTGAAAAAACCGGCAGAGGAACGCCCACGGAAGACTCGAAGGCCTCGTCGTGGATGTCACTGCCCCAGAAGGGGGGAGAGAGCGTAATATATAGAGACTAAGAATGAGATTTAAATAATTTGTGGAATAATGCATCAAAAAAAGTGCATCTCCCACGATTCTACTCAAATGAACAGCATAGAAAAGTGAGTGGTATTAATATATGTTTCTATTATTATTTATTTTTTTGCACACCGTCGGGAGGCATGCAAGCCTGTAAGCAAGTATGCTTCTGTCCACCTGTTCTAAAGTGGTTACCGCAGCCTACAAACGCTTGCAATACATCAAGTATCGTGCGTCTGTTGTCACCTTTGCTGTCACTCGTTAGGAGCTTACTGGTAACCTCACTCGTAGGTACACATCCGTCCAGAGACTTGTCATTTGGTTGCGGTATGTCTGTCGTATGTGTTCAACTCCGTCTTGTTTAACGACTGTCATCTATCGAAAACAACCAGTACCGACAGTTTACCGTGTCCTCCGAAGCACCCTGCGGTCCACGCTGCTGAACTTGTAAGTTGAAGAAAGTGCGTTGTTTAAAAAAATAACTCAGTTAAATCCTATAGATGCTTCTATAGATGTATATGTTCGTCTCTTTTTAAGCGGACGAGCGTAACGTTTTTTGTTAACGCGTTCACTTGATTTTACTCCTCATAAAATTTCCGTACAGGGACTTATAACTCAAAATCGTTTCTTAAGGAGTAAACGCCAAAAGTGCGTATATTTCATGATATGAAAAATAAAACATATTGAAAAGTTATGTTCAGAAGTCTATTATTACGAGTATAATACCACTGTAAGTCATTTATGCAAAATTACTATTATTTCTGTTTTTTTTAAATCAATCGTGAAATGGAATATACAAATAATATATTTTTTAATTGTAATTCCACTAATCACATTTTCAAACAAATACCACCTAGAACTGGCACAAATTTATCACGTTTACCTTTTATTACCAGGCCGCTCGTAAAGAAACTGAAGTAAATCGCAACAAACCATTCATAATTGTAATTTTCCACTACCTCATATTTTTTATAGAAGTATCAGATAAAATAGTAATTATTTTTTTTCCAACGTCGAGAGGCATATAAACGTACAGCTCACCTGATGTAAACCGGTTACCGTAGCCTATGAACGCTTGCCATGTCATCTCTGCGACCTCACTCACACACAGGAACACAACGACCCTCTGGGGAGTTTTTATTTGGATGCGGTTTTGTGTGAGGTGAAGGTACTTCCCCAGACGGGTGCTGCTTTGATGCGCTCTATCTCTGATATATATTTTAGACTGTATTAACAACCGCGAAAGACCTAAAAGAAGGCGTGGCATTATTGTTTACGTACGAAATCATATTAAGTACACATTCTTGAAAAAAAAACTACGATTCCACAAACATAAACTTATGTTGATACTCAGTGATCTATGTAATTACATCGCAAAATTTGAGTTAAAACAACATTTACTGTTTATTACCGATACAAACGTCAATAAAAAAATCAGGCAGACAAAGGTTCATGCTTAGGGGTGATCAGCGAACACGGACCAATGTGTGGAATAACAGATTACAATAGAATTAAACCTAAAAAAGAGTTATCATTAAAATAGATCACATATTTGCACATATCCACATCCGTTCGCGACTGTGCTAGATGTCTACTGGCGGATCATCTTTATCACTGTTGACGAATCTCTAGAATGTTAATTGGAATATCTAGGTATGTACATTGATACTAAAAGAATAACTACGATACTTTTTATAAGGAATCAAAAAATATTGAATGGACAAGGGTAAATAGTATGAATTCTCCTAACGATATTTTCAATTATATTTACATTTTTTTTTAAATGCTAACAGATATGCAAGTAGTAATAGTATTAGGGGTTAAAGTATGAAATTGCCGATTAGTACTGAAAAATTAAAATTTGTTTTACTCTAAGATGCAGCATATTTATTTAATCAAAATATTTACCATCATTATATTATAATCTATATATAGCTGCCATCTCATCGGAAGTTTATTAATGCCTTTTCGATAGAACTCTGGGGATCTAGATTCGACAAACTGTGTGAAAGCATTTTGTACTGACTCCTGGGAAGAAAATTTTTTAGCACGTAGAAAATTGTCCAAATCATGAAAAAAATGGTATTCAGTTGGAGCAAGGTCTGGCGAGTACTATAACGAGTAAATGATGACGCATGGTTTCTAACTGCAGCTCCTGTAAAGTTACCACGGTTTCTCGTGCAGTGTGAGGTCTTGCGTTACCATGCAGCAATAATGGGGAAGATCGATTCACGGGTCGGGGCTGTTTCATTACCAGTTTCGCCATCATTGTTCGAAGTTCGGCACAGTAAACATCTGCTGTTATTGCTTGACTAGACCAGAAGCACACAAAGCAGGTTAGATCAAATTGCATGCAAATTTGACTTTCGCAAAATAACGCCTGAATCGATTAACTATTTCAAGGGATTTCTACTAAAAACATTGCCGATAACTTTGCTAATAGTTTGGACAGAGCGGTAAAAGATATAATACGTAAATGTAATAGTAAAATAGTAATTAAATTAACAGATTCTAAAAGTACACATTTGTACTTTATTTAAAATTTAGTTCAAACAATATAAATAATGTTTATAAAATAGTTAAACAAGGAAAGTCGAGGAAAGCTCAAAAGGTTCAGATAATATCAGGGTGTCTTTTATATTAAAATGATAGGCGACAGCAACCCTGAAAACTTAACTAGTCGAAGTATTCTAACTGGTCTACATCCGGATGACTTAAAAACAGGTTATGTAAAAGTAGTCCATAAGCAGGGCAAAAGAAATATATTCAAATTTCCGTCCAATACTTCCCACTGTTTCATCACAGACAAAGTAGTAGAAAAAAATATATGTTAGCAAATACATGCATTTTAGAAAAAAAAAACGATTTACGACGTAATTAACGGATAAAAGTTTGGCTTCCAGCTTGGTAAAGACACCTCTACTCTTTTGTCAAATTGTACCGATGAAGTCAAGCAATTAAATGAAAAAAAAATGTTTTTGCTCTCTTATTGATTTCACACATGCATTTGATATATTAGCGCATAGTGAACCGGTTGGCAGATTGCAACCTTGATAGCACTGGTTTAAACTAGTTCAGTGGTTTTAGTTGCTATTATTATATAAACAATTATGAAAAATTATTGTAGAGCCGATAAATAAATAAATATATATATACTTGTGTGGAAAGGTTGTGTGTTCAGGTATAGGCATCAGGTAGAAGAGTAGTAACGGTTAGCTTATGATAATTACAGTAATAAATATTATAATACAAACAAATCGATAATTATGGTAATATTATCCCCAGAGCTTTCCACTAGTTAAAGTTAGTCACCAATGGGTATGTTAAAAAGATTGCCAACACGTATTGTATTTATATTTTACTAACTATAGCCCGCGATTTTGCCCGCGCGTATCACGGTGTCCCGTGGGCACAGATTTTCTTATTTTTTTTCTTTTTGCCCGGCTTCTAAGGGTCGTATAATGATGTTGAATACTTTATAACCTTCTTCAAAAATTAGGCTATCAAATGCAAAAAAGTATTTTTCAAATACGATTGGTAGTTCCAACGATTAGCGTGTTCAAAAAAACTTTTCCGCTTTATTCCACTAGTATAGGTTAATGTCATTATAATAAATTTTGTGTGTAAATATCAGCTTTACATAACGACCATTATATGATTTACTTGCACTCCTTCAATATTCAATTGAGTAGGGTGGTTACACGGAATGATTTTAGGTGGATGATCATACCATGAACTGGAGCATACGCGACGCTGAAGAGCCTGGTCCCCACGAGCCAGGAGCTGAAGCCGGCGACATAGGTGCCGTTGTCGGCTCTGAAGCACGCCACCCGCCCCCGCTCCCGGTCCGCCACGCACACCAGCCCGCGGTCTTCAGCCAGTGTCAGGGCGTGGGGCACGTGGAACACGAACGGATCGTCGCCAATTGCTGTTGTGCACATTAATAATTATTTATTAATTCTTTATTAGTTCTTTCGGAAACAATGGTGTATCGTAGAATACTGTCAGCCGTTTCCGAACCAGATACTAAGAGACCAGTCCAGTGTGAATATTACTCACAACCTCAGAATTCGTACCATTAAATTATAAAGCTTGCACTAAAAACACAAAAACATTTTCTCAAATTTTTATCGTTACGTGTACTACATGGTGTTCCTTCATGCCAAATTTCAAGATTCTAGGAAAACCGCAGGTATCCTATAGGTTTCAATTACTATCGCATATGCGTTTGTTAGGTCATAACTTTTCATTAAATTGTATCCTTACTCTCAGGAACACTAGAGGTTTGTATTTCGCTATCAAATGTAGTTTGCAAATAAAAATGGTTGATTTAGATTTATTATTAGACCCGTTTGGAGGCGCTGCAATCGAGTTCTAGGTTTTCGGACAAGACAGACAGAAGAACAGATTTTGGTATGGTATATATATATAATATATACCATACCAAAATCTGTTCCATAACTTTTGTGTGATGAACAACAAAAGGACAGAAAAACCCTGTTTTGGCTCTGGTATATCGCTAGGAAAGTACAGCTGCATATGGTATGTATGTGTAAATATGTTCACCTTTCCCCCACTGTAGTATAATGGAGCCACTGGGCGAATACTTGATGATCCGGTGGTTGCAGTATCCATCCGCAACGAAGAAATCACCATTGGCCAGCACCGCCACGGCACTCGGCTTGCAGAAGTATCCGTCAATGCTCTTCGGAACGAATCTATACAACATATTTAATTATAGAATGGATGTTGGTAACCCTAGTTTTATATTGGCAACACAACTAAGGTTCTCACCTAAACTTAAATACAACGTAATAGTGCTCATATTTCCTTACTCAAAATAATTATGTTTCAATCTCGACAAGAACTGGAGAAATAGAGTTAGTTTCTAAGAGAGGTAGGGCACATCAAAGCAGTCTGTCTGGGGAAGTACCTCCACCTCACAGAAAACCGCAGCCAAATAACAACTCCCAAGAGGGTTGTTGTGTACCTGTGTGTGAGTGAGGTCACCAGTAAGCTCCTAAGGAGTTGCTGTGTAAGCAGCAGAGGAGGCATCGCGCGGGTGATACTCAATATATTACACGCGTTAATAGGCTACGGTAACTGATTTACATCAGGTGGAGCGTATGCTTGTATACCTCCCGACGTAGTATAAAAAAAAAAGAGCTTTACAAAAAGGGGCGTGAAGAAGTTTTCATAGGGCCGAGCAACCAGCCTGTAATGAGCGAGCTAACTGTCATTCAGTTCGTGTGTTTCTCAGCATGAAAGAAATAATCTATGGAGAGCCGATAACACCGATATTACGTAGTGACTCGATTCAGCGCTACGGGTCGGGGGTAAAGTATACTGCGCAGCTCTTATTGGTTAGTTCACGAATCAAACTCGCGGCACTTATCGACTTATTGGTTAAAATATTCTCCCAGTGATTAGTAGGCTCGAACCGCTAAGATATTTAGGCGCTACTACACAACGTTTTTGTGAGCACGGGGTGCCATCAGTGTTTCATAGCCAAGTGGTTTATTGGTTTGTGTGTTCTCAGTAAACTCGAAGGAATAAAAACATATCATACTGGTGTCCAAGCGTGAGCGCCGGCCGCTGCCGGTCGTTAGGGGTGAATTTGAAGACCTGGTGCTGCGCCACGTCCGTCACCCACACGTTGCCCGCCTTGTCCACTGTGATGCCGTGTGGCATGTAAAATCTGTTTACGAAAAATAAATTGTGTATGAAGGGCGGTAAAGTGGGTATTACAAACAAGAGGCTATGTACAATGCTGTTATGACTCAAGTTTGTAATTGTACTATAGTTTGCATTCAAGTAAACTGTACTGATCGCACCGATCATGTTGCATGTATGTATTTCATTACATTTGCGAGAAAATAATTAAAAATTAAGGCTAAAAACTTTAATGCAAAATACATGTAAATATTAAATGTGCAGTCAAGTAAAAAGAAAGACAGTCAAGATATACCTATTTTTGTGATTCCAAAATATTGTAAAAAATATTTGAGATGATAATAAATTTAGTAGTAGAATTAATAAAAGGCCTCCTCCTCAGATAATCGCAGCCGACTAACAACTGCCTGGTGGGATGTAGCGTTCCTGCGAGTGAGTGTCAGTTTACTAGTAATCTCCTAAGGACTTGCTCTTGTGGCAGCAGGTGTGGCAAAACGTGAGAGCCTCAGGGCAGTGGGGAGGGAACTTGCTGCCCAACCGAGAGGGATTCTCGTGTGGACGACGTGCGGAGTGTTCTAGGCACGCTTCTTGTAGACGATAAATAGTACGTGGAGGGGCCCGTAATTACATTTGTGGTATCCCGTTGGTCGAGTTTCGGAGGTGATACTAAAATCGTATCCGATATTCCACCAACTGGTGCCGAGAAGGAACACCGGTGGGTTTCTAGTCGATAGGTCTGTCCAGAGGTACAGTAGAAGCCCCTTTTGACTGTAACAGGAGTCCGACATAACCACGTCGCCATCCCTTTGGCTATGTGGTAAAGTAACATGAGCATTTTCCCATCGAGAAGAAAAAAAATAAAGGGGTAAAAACGAGCGAGCGATACTTCATGTACTGTATGAATGAAATGTAAGGAACCGTATGCCTCCCGACATTGTATATAAAAAAAAGGTTTTTCAAAAAGCAGAACTTTAAATAAAAATAAAAAATGCTCTTCTTTCATTTAAAATCTTTACCCAAGATTGCGGTAAGTGCAAAATGTGAGTAAGGAGACAACACAACAGAAAAGTCCAATATAACTAAACAACACATTCTAAAACAACATTTTTTCACTGTTTATTATACTAGGCCCTATTTCCAAAGCGATGTGTAGGTCTTTTTAACATTTTCTCACTGAATTTTGCCGTACGTGTTTCACCGCATTGACATACCAGCACATAAAAGTGGGAACGGAGCCTTAGGACTTCACTTACAGATTTTGTCCCCACATATCGACCAATTCTCCTGTTTCATTGAAGATCAGAATAGTGGGGTCGGGTATCGGTGGCTTTGGTAAATCCAGATAAACGTTCATAGCAGAGAATGTTCGCCCGTCCCAGACATTTCCGGCTCGATGGAAGACCAGCAGACGACCCTCATTATCCAAAGCCACTCCTGATACTTGGCCAAATTTGACTGAAGATTCCGGCCAGTTGTTCACCCATTGCGGAGCTGTTACAAATAAAGGATAATACTATTACACATCTTACTTCCAACTATGCACATATTTTCCCGGAAAAAGTACACTGCTCTGTAGTAACCAGTCACCTGCTTAAACCCCAAATTAACAGGTTCTTCAAGAGTTGACGATGAGTCATACGTCGCTCGTTGCAAATCGGGATGTTATAGATTTGGTTAAATATCATAGAAAAAATCGTGAGAAATCATTTCATTTACAAATGTACGCGCCGCTACACAATTCTAGAAGCAATTCTTAGTTATAGGCGTGACTACGTCGAAAGAACTGATTAAGTTTTATCTTCTGCGTGCAAATCTCATTCAAAATCCGTATGGGATCTCGCGGAGGAATGTCGAGTTAGCGGATTCAGCCATTACTTCCCAGCGGCGTTGAGATATTACTTCTCAGCAGCGAATGGGACGGGAAGGTAAAAGTTGCAGTAAAATCTCTCTAAGTTATAGCTAAGAATAGAAGTTACAATAGTCAAGTCTTCTTTGACTGCGACTAATACGAATTGCAAATGACGCTTATTGGTATGAATGTGGTGATTTCAGATGATTTTTTCCATGTTAATGTTCTAAAGGGATAAGGGCCTTCCTTAAACGGTAAGCGTTTAAAACATATTCCGTCATGTAGGTTACTGATTTTGCTTAATGATTGTTACATAATTCCGGCTGTTGTAGGTAGATTACGAGAGTTACAACATACGGCTTAACTTGCCCTCCATATGGAGAAACGAGAGACAAATAAACCTATCTATACACAGACAGGTTGCGTTATTCATCTATTATTTCGCAACGAACGACACATTGATTCGTTGGCAGATGGCAGATTTTTTAATTAAAAGTTTAGTAGACTATTATTATACATTAGATTACAAGACATTCTCTTTTTTTTCTTAGCATTGTCCCATTTCCTAATCTATTAGGATTGGCGGGTTCCGCTTTCTAAACCTAAATGTTTGGTCAAGATACTGATTTTTACATTGAGCGACTGCCGTCATATTTCTACAACCCAGAGGGAAAACCAGATTTGTCTTAGGTTAGGTTACACGTCTTTCGAAATTTAATTTCATGGACATGTGGGTTTCCTGACGGGGTTTTCCTTCAACGCGGAGCAAGTGATAAATATATACATATATCCTAAACTCGAATTTAGGTGGCACATGCCCCCGCAATGATTCAAACCGGGGAACAGGTGGTCAATAGGCTGGTTCACTGGGCTATTACTCAGATTATAAGATAATCTAATCCTGTGAATTTCCTTATACTCGTTATGCATCTGTCCCCTTATAAAGGTAAAGGTCTTAACCACTCCTGCAATATGTAATATTAATTTTAACTAGTGCAGTAGAATGGTCTAAATGCTGACATAGAATTCAAACAATCACCATGTAAAATTTATTCAGTATATACTATGTCAGTAAAATTATATTTTTAAATAAAAAATCATTAATAATAAGTTAATTTAGTTTGTCCAGAAATTACACATAGAAGCTACAAAAACAAATTAATGATAACAATTTTCAATATGAATAGATCATATGAACAGTTTCATTGTTAAAAGACAGTATTTTTAAATCACACTTTACTTTTTCAAGACTTCGTTTTATAAACACTTTGTTACAATTCCTTCACATGAATAAAGCTAAAATCGTGACCCATTCAACACTGTGAGGTTTTCGTAATCTCTTACTCCTTTGTCACTACTATGCTTTTGCATATTTTGAATATAAGAAATATATAATTCACCATTGTTATATTTGAATTATAAATATAAAAGCACATGAATGCTTTTAATTGCCATGAAACACACCATACATATTGCTGCCAACAAGCAAATAAGTTTAGTTGAGAAACTCTAAAAATACAGGGTGAGTGTTTATGTAATGAATGATATGATGCACCAGATTTATAATATGCAATAAATTAGTACTTTCGGATTTATGTACGTATTTGTAACTAGCTGTGCACGCGACTGCGTCCGCGCGAAATAGTTATTTTTTTATTATTTATTTATATTGATAAAATAAAGAAAATTTCTAAAATAAATGTAGCCTAAGTTACTCTTTATTATATCAGCTATCTGCCAGTGAAAGTCCCGTCAAAATCGCTCCAGCCGTTTCAAAGATTAGCCGGAACAAACAGACAAAATTTGAAAAAAAAAAAAATATTTTGGTATATTTACCATGTATACATTCATATGCATTTAATAAAAAGCGGTTATTTTAATATTACAAACAGACAATCCAATTTTATTTATCTGTATTATGTATTATCACTAGCTCACTGGTGAATGAAAACATTTTGACGTAACCTACAAGTATAAAAAAATATATTTTGACGTGACATGAAGACGTGTGACCTAACCAAGAAAAGTCTGGTTTTCCCTCTGAGTTGTGGAGTTGAGACGGCAGTAGTTCCATGTAAAAATTAACTACAGATCCTTAGGCTCAGGTAGCGAACCCTGCCAATCGGATTGGCCAAAAGAAAGAGTTCTCTCTGCCTACCCATAAGGGATCTGGCGTGAAGATATACATACATAGTATATTATTTGTATAAGAGGATATATCCTAGACAGAAATTATGACATTATCTACAATAAATGCCAGTGTGATTGTGGATTAGAAATACTGACTCACTTTTCAACTATCTAATAATTTTAAATAAAAATAGAATTACATGTAATTATTTGTTTCAGTAAAAACTGTGCAGGACTGTATTGGCCAATTACAGAATATTGACCCATACTAAAAGGCAATGGTGCAAAGCAAATAATTGGTAAAGCCGTCGCCGTAAAAGCGTCCATAGCTTTTACACAACACATAGCACTGTATGCTGTGGTAATGCAGCAACTTTTCACCGCCTACCCAAAAGGGACCTGCCGTAAAGATATAGATAGATACAAATAACACTTTGTCGAATCTAACTCACCAGAGCTTCATTTGCTAATGGGTAGGGTGTACCACATGCAGGTGAGGTTGCCATTGACTCAGAAGATGATTGTGTAGTGAGACCCATAAACTTCCTTATACCTACTTTCCTTTATATTTATATACAATAATAATACAAGTGTATTTTTCATATAATTAAATAGTATTTTTTTTAGATTCTTACCTTGTTCTAGTTTTTCTAACGCCGTATTTATTTTACCCTCAAATTCCCGTTGCTGGTCGTACAAATTTCTAGGATAATAACTAGAGTCGAACTGCAGGTAAAAAAAAATGTTTATAATACATGAAGTATGAATAATATTGTGTTATTTTTAGCAAAAACATATCAGTGTTTTAAAACTTCACATAAACTAATAAGTTTTCAATTTTTAGGTAGTATTTAATTATTATAGCTTACCTCTTCAGCGAAAGTGGATTTTACATTACAGAATACTAGACACAACACTGCCAAAAGCGGCATAATAACATTTAAAAAATCCATATTAATAGTCACAGAAGTAGCGGTAAATTTACAATCGACATAAAATGAATAAAACTTGATCAACAAGTTAAGTACAAGCTTATCAATTTTATCACATTTATGACGTATGGTCGCTTGCTGACGTATGCAAAGCGCTTTACGATAATGTACGACCAATAATGCACAACCATGGCTTCCAATTAACACGTATTTATGGAACGTACAAATAATGTTTTTGACCGTGTTTTACTGGCCGTGCATAAGTCGTACCTTTTTTGTACGTAATAATAAGGTACTGCCATCTCTTATTTGTTGTAGGATGTATAGGTGAGTGCTTAAAGGTCTTACTTGGTTTGTGCTTTCTTTAGAAAGTAAATGGACAGTAATGAAGCTAATTCTCATTCTCGCTTAAGAAAATTACAATATTTTCTTTCGTAACTTAAAATAGAAGTTAAGTAAAAGTGACCCACGGGCTAGGCCTTCTTTCAACTAAGGATGTGAGATTAATGGAAAAGAATCGATTTAATAAAAATCGATTTTTCTTTATTCAATATTAATCGATTTGTCAATAATCGATTTTAATGAAAATAAATAATCGATTTTTGCGAAAAAAATCGATTTTTTCTATTATTTAAATTCCTACATGTTTTTCATATTCCAATAATAAACCTAAGAGATTCATATTAACAATTAATCAGATTAAAAATCAAATAAAAAAATAACCAGTTCAAAACTAAAAATCAAAGCAAATGTTCTGTTAAACTTTCAAGGTAAGGAGTAATGAAACCAAATAACATTATAGATTGAGAATTTGTTCTCAGTCTTAATGAAAATGAAATGAGCACCCCAACAAAATGACAAAAAATAAAATATAAATCAAATAAAAAAAAAAATGTCACAAATGTCCAGTCCTATTTTACATGTGAATTGTATTAAAATAAAATACTTAAAATAACAATTAAAAAAACTAAACGACGACGGTATGGTCTCAAAAACAAAAATATAAAACAATTCTTTTCTTAATTTATAAATTTAAACAATAACAAAATTAAAAATAATTATTATCACAAATGTCACGCCCTAT
This sequence comes from Pyralis farinalis, assembly GCA_947507595.1. Classification (NCBI taxonomy): domain Eukaryota; kingdom Metazoa; phylum Arthropoda; class Insecta; order Lepidoptera; family Pyralidae; genus Pyralis; species Pyralis farinalis. The sequence goes on from OX382259.1 coordinate 35,986,929, forward strand.
TTTACATTTGACTAGTATTAAAATAAAATACTTAAAATGACAATAAAAAAATCGGCCAAGTGCGAGTCGGACTCGCGCATTAAGGGTTCCGTACCATTATCTATAAAATCGGCAAAAAAAAACACGTTTGTTGTATGGGAGTCCCCCTTAAATATTTGATTTATTTTAATTTAATTATTTATTCTTAAAGTGAATATATAACTAAATATTCTGTGAAAATTTCAAGCGTCTACCTGTTGCTGTTATCAATATCGAGCAAAAATGAGCATAAAAATCACGTTTGTTGTATGGGAGCCCCCTTAAATATTTATTTTATTCTATTTTTTAGTATTTGTTGTTATAGCGGCAACAGAAATACATCATCTGTGAAAATTTCAACTATCTAACTATCACGGTTCATGAGATACAGCCTGGTGACAGACGGACGGACGGACAGCGGAGCCTCAGTAATAGGGTTCCGTTTTACCCTTTGGGTACGGAACCCTAAAAACTAAACGACGACATTATGTGTTTTACGGTTAGAAGACATTTATATTGTTTACCAACAACTATATTATCTCAGATCTCACTCACTACACTGAAACTAATTTACACGCATACATACCTACAGATGGCGCCGTTTTTTATGTAATCAACTTGTAAGTAATAATGCTTGGAGTTTTTCCATTCGGCCCATAGATGGTGCTATTTATGAAAATCGATTTAATCGCGTAATTTATTTAATCGATTTATTAAAAATCGATTAATATTACTTTGAAAATCGATTATAAAAAATCGATTATACGAAAATAATAATCGATTAAAAGAAAAATCGATTATTTTTTAACATCCCTACTTTCAACGCAGGTCAAACCGAACCTAACCCAGTATGGAAGTTTTATACACATTAGGACGAGACCGGGATTAACGCTGGAGAAATGAGGATGAGATTGTAATAAAAAAAAGGGTTGCACTCCGGGAGTGCCGGCAGAAGTGAAAACTTGAACATTAACGTTGTGCATTTTTGAATATTTTAGAATGGTTAGGGAATAATTTCATTTTATTTTATTATTTTGAGGGAAGCTTACAGCTATTGTTACAAAATGAACATCTAAATTTATCAATATAAGCCAATTACAAGCTACCACAGATAGTTATCAATTGATTACATACTTAACAAATTATCACTGTACATGCCTTACAAACTAAAGGTGAAAAATAAACAGGAAATATGTACTTATTGTCTAATAATGTATTGTTATGGAGCACAATCATCACTAAATGTTTCTGTCAGTATCTGTTTTCTTACATATGTTTTGCTACTGCAAAATATATCAATATGCTTATTCTTGCTACATAATTCGTTGAAATACGATGTGGCTCGATAAAAAAAACTATTTTTCCTGTATTGGGTACGAGTCCATGGAACACTAAAAGTTTTAGATCGACGTGAATGGGAATTGGGAACTGTTAAGTTAATCTTACTCAACAAAAGGGGGCTGTCAATCAATCCTTTAGCTATATTCATTAATAGCATTGAATCAGCCACTCGCCTTCTAGCACTTAGGGGTAATAGGTGTAAGTGACTGCAACGGCTCAGGTAATCGCAATACGGAATTTTAAACTTAAAATATAAGTAACGAGGAAACCACCTCTGTATACGTTCGCGTCTGTCTATATATATGTTTAATTGCGGATTCCAGACCTGACAGGCATATCATATTCTAATATACTACGAACATACGTACAATATAATATTTTTAGGGTTTTCATTTTCTTAAAAGAACCTGAATAGCGCAGGATGAAGCTGAGAGCTTTGTTGGCTTTATTGACGATATGCTCAATATGTTGATCGTAACAGAGCTTGCTATCATGCAGGACTCCAAGATCTTTAACATGGTCCAGTTTTGTTAATATTTGGGTTTTTATTTTGTAGTCAAAGGTTATAATTGTGCTCTTCCGACTAAAGCTAAGGATATGGCATTTGTCGACGTTAAGATCTAATTTATTTGTCGTACAATACGCGTCTAGTCTGTTGAGGTCGTCTTGAAGCAACTCTGCATCCCGGGCATTGCCTATAGTTCTAAAGATTTTCATATCATCTGCAAATAGGAGATAATGGGTATGTTTAAAGCATACTCCTATGTCGTTGATGAAGATATTGAATAAAAGCGGACCCAACAAAGAACCCTGTGGAATATCTGAAGGTACTGTAATCCAGGATGATATAAAACCATTCAGAACAACTGCTTGTGTTCTATTTTTTATATAAGATGTAAACCATCGAAATAAGTCGCCTCTTATACCGATCTTCTGAAGCTTAATCAGTAAGACAGAATGATCTAAACGATCAAATGCCTTACTGTAATTGGTATAGACAACATCAATTTGATTCTTATCATCCATAGCTGACGTAAGAAAGTCATTGAAAAGAATCAAATTAGTAGTCGTAGACTTATTTTTAAGGAAGCCGTGCTGCTGCGAGTCAAATCCTGATTTTATGGCACTATACACTTGATTGAATACTAATCGTTCAAAAATCTTAGCAATTAAACAAAGTTTGGATATGGGTTTCGCACGAATTACTTTATTTATCAGTATAAAAGTACTATCATGTATGTGGTAAAATACAGTATTAATTTATTGCGCTATCGTACACAAACATGATAATTTATATTACATTAAAAATTTAACACTTCACAACTATTACATATATTTTACATTAAAAAGTTTATCTCTCAGAAAAATCAACTTTCATCCATAATTTCAACGACTCACCATCATCGTTACCAGCATCATTATCGCCATCTCTAAAACTCAAACACACACGCATACTCGTGCAAGCGCCCTGCGCCGCTTAAACCAAACAGCGATGTTAATAAACTACGTTGAACGAAACGCGTAAACGCCAACAATTTCATGGCGCTTACAACGTTTTGGTCGTGAGAAAATGCCCTATGAACGATTTAGCGCTTCATGTTTTAATTGTTTAATTAGAGGGAACTAATGTTTTAGCGCTGCAGCGAACTTAAGTTCTAATTCTCACCAAAATCTTACGATCAGGGTCACGTGTGCTGACGGCCTGACGCGAGTTTAACATTTTTTACTCATGCCAAAAAGTGCACAACGCCGCTAAAGAAGTTTTCTCTTCAAAAATAGTGAATTATTTATTTCTCGCGATTTCGTACATAAAAGTATATTTATGCAATTGTTCGTTACAATAATCATGGCGACCGACTTGAGATCTGAGCCTAACTTGCCTACTTGGCTGTTCATAATCCTCTTTTCAATCATTTTCTCAGGATACTATCACATTAATTTAAATACTTGACCATAAGTCTAAACGAGCCATGGGCTGTCATGGCATTGAGAGTTGGTCGCCAATTATTGGCTGTACATAACAGCATGACTATATGTAACGATAATGATGCGACAATAATGCACTGCCCAATAATTCATGACCCTATCTAATAGTTCCCTTTATCGGGTAGCACTTTATTGGCCGTGTAATACTGGTCGTACATTATCAGGACGCGACGGTTGTCTACTTCTTGAATATGGAGCGAGGATAATGTACAAGTTATTTATGTAGGTAAGGGTCGAGTCATGTGGCGCTCAGTTCCCTCTGCCTACACCGTAAGTGATTTGGATTGAAGTTATACATACATACATAAGTTATTTATTCATTTTAGATATGATTCATTTACGAATTAATTAAAATGACCCTATCAGGAGCCCTATGAACCGGCGAACTTGCACGAAAGTTAAAGAAGCGAGTGAGGTGTGTAAGTACCGTGTCTTATGGTGCTTGGTTCTCTCTGTCTACCCTGCAAGAACCTGGCGTGAAGATGTAATACAAATTAAAAATTAGGTAAATTTTGTCGAATTGTGCAACCACATTTATATCTATTTCCGCCACTGTTTTAACCAGAGATGCTCGGAGAGATTCTAAATTCTGATGAGATTTAGCGCAGACTTTCTCCTCCAAATGTTGCCTTATCTAGGAGCCCAGTGAGTTTAAATCTGGATTAGAAGAGGGCCAGTCTTCATACCCGGTGAAGTCAATTCCACGGGCGGTCAACCAGTTTTAAGTGCTTCGTGTTCGTGCCTTATGAGCTGGTGCAGAGTCCTGTTGGAATATCCAGTATCTGTTTTTGAACATTGTTTCAGTAAGAGGTTCTATTAGATTTGTTAGGACGGTATTTTGGTAAACCACGGCACTGGTTTTCACACCTTTTTCACAGAAAAACACCTCAGTTAAGCCTGAATATGAGACTTCAAGCCAAACTATGCTTGTTGTGGTTCTGCTTAATCCCATCTGAAGAGCTAAGATTTTTGTTTACGCACGGGATTGCTTTGGATTCGTGCCTTCACTGCTTTGATGCATTTGATGACCGCTGGTGTCCTAACTATGCGAGGTCGGCTGCTCCTCATACGATCTTCGAAGCTTGAATCTTTAGTATATCGTTTGATAGTGCGATAAATAAACCGTAGTGTTATTTTAATTTTTTGTAGAATGTTGATAATCTTTTTTTTCGCGTAACCACAGCGGTGCAACGCGATAACCGCGACACTATCTTCCTTCTTCGACCACTCCATATTTGAAAATGAATAAAATTGAATTTATTTTTTATTTTCGGCAAGCGGGAACATTCTATTTTTAAAATTAGTCGAAGTATTTCTGGCCAGTATTCCAAAATTAGAATAATAAGGTTTTGACAGAACTTATGTATGCCCCGACTAGGTGTAATAAACAATATTAAATCATTCGATAAAGTAGGTTTTGATCTAAGTACTCGTATTTGTTGTAAATATGTAACATATTCTTACTACTCCCAGTACCTATATAGTTACAGAATAAAAGAATACTCTCTTGAAATAGAATAGATAAGCATACCTAGGTACTTTGTAATTTAAATCACGAACACTTCGAATATTATAGAAAATAAATAAGCAGGTTAATGTTTTATTTGATTGAATGTCTATCTCGGACACGTAATAAATAAGCTTACTTCAACTCAGAGATAGAAAGCCATATCCATCTTGTTGTGTTGTTGTGGTTGTGTTGCAAATGCCTTAGATCGGTCTGGTATCGAGGACTTCGCTTCGATCAAAGTTCTCACTAAGATGCACATACTGATTGCATATTATAGCACTCACGTAGGTACGCAAAACGCGGTGTTTTAGCGCCTAAATATCCTATCGCTTCGAGCCAACGTTTCAGTGCGGGGATTTTTTTTTAATACTACGTCGGGAGGCATACAAGCATACGGCCCACCTGATGTAAAGCGGGTACCGTAGCGTATTAACGCTTGTAATATATTAAGACTGGTGACCTCACTCACACGCAGGAACACCACAACCCTCTAGGGAGTTGTTATTTGGCTGCGGTTTTCTGTGAGATGGAGATACTTCCCCAGACGGGCTGCATTGATGCGCACTACCTCTCTTAAAACAGCCATACCAAGACAAACAGACATGTTCATGCACACAAATGTTTGCCTTGTGTGGGAATCGAACCCACGAGCGTTGGTGTCAAAGTCGCGTCGTTCACGACTGAGCCATCTGTATATAGCAAACTGTGCCTTCTGGCTTAAGCTTTTACCGCCAAGAAGTTTTCCAACGAGTTTTATTATCCCTAATGTACTAACATATTGTAACCTCATGATGATTAATTATAAGTTTTCATAATCGTCACGCATTTCTGGCGGACTGGCCTAAGAGCGGGCACGTTAATTCACGCAACTCGAAACTTCAGCGATTGCAAATACAGTTAGATTTTGACACACACTACAACGCACGCTCTTTGTTTGTGAAATGTGAACGCTTTACTATTTTGTATGACGCATTATGATACTTGTATTTTTTTTTAATACGAATAAATTTTAAGCTGATATTCATCATCAAAATATAAGTTTGGTAGTGATTATAACGTGTTTCTCTGCCAAAGAATTATTTGTTTTCTATCTGTGTATATACGCGTTTGTTAGAGCGTGTATTTTTGATATCGGCAGATGATGATCGGAACCCTCACCACAAAGGAACTAAAATTTACTCTATGGCAAGATTCCAATTGTTCGACCAAAAAAAAACAAATTCGACAAAATGATGTTTTTAAAACGTCAGATGGTATACAAGCAAACGGCTCACCTGGTGTATCGTTATCACTCACCTAATGACATCCCTGCTGCTAACGCAGTAACTCCTTAGAAGCTTACAGGTGGCCTCAAGTTGGTCCTCTTCTTCACATACTACTACAACTTCCTCGACCTTTGTAGACCTGCGCAGTCGAGAAACGTACAACGGCGTCCATGGTGTTTTCACGCATAGTTGTGTTGGAGTTGGAGGGTTTCTATCTATCTTTCCACTTTTAAAAAGTCCTGCTTATCGCACTGGTGCTAACAAGTATCCAGCGACCGGCTACGCGACGACTTGACTTCTCACTATGAGCTCAATATAAAGCATTCATTTTAAAATCATAGGCAGATAGTACAATTTTATTTAGATGTATAAATAAATCCCGTAAATGCCCCGGATTTCGGTTGAAGTCTAAACACAGCTGACGGTATCTGCTTTTGCAGGTGCAATGTTGAGTTAATAATGTCAAAACGTAATTCTTCATTGTACAAACAGTGTTAATCTTCACGCGCCAGTAGCAGAGGACTCCATCATCCATTGACTAAATGATACTGATCTAGTGCAAATACATGAATTCTCTTAGAAATCGCTCTATGCATGATAACAACATTTGCGGAATTCCATTGATTCCTTATGATACTCATGATCAGACATTCTTGGTTTTATCGGGGCCGATCTAGTGATACTCTACCGATCATAAATGTTTCGTTCTTAAATGTTCTGATGTAAGTATCAAATAGTTATGATCGTGCTATATAATTTTTTTTCGCCGCGCCGGGCGGGCGGGCACGAATCCCTAATGTTGATCGCCACTGGCCGATGAGAGCACGAGCTACGAGCTACGTCCGTCCAGTAGCTGGTAGGCGGAGGACCCATCACGTACTAAATAAAAAGAAACTATTTGCGCGCGCGGTTTTATAGGCTGTTTTATAAAAAATTGTCTAAAATAGTTAAATTCAAATAATAGGGATTAAAAAAATACGATATGTTAAATAATAATTCTTGTATCGTGTAATAAGTGTAGGTATTACGAGTATTTATAAATATCGTCGAATTCATATAGAAAAAAAATCGTGAAATGTACTTTTTTAGCCATTTTGTAATCAAGTTTAGCCATGTTAAAAGGTAATATATTTTGATTCACAGAATTAAAAAAATATACATACTTGCATGTTATAATGGTTAAATCATACCTGAAAAGTACCTCTGACGTAGTATTTTGATAAACACCGTAAAGGAATTGAGTCCTTAGTAATAAACCGTCAATAAAATTAATGTTTTTATTCTATACTGCAATTAAGGAGGAGAAGACAGCAATTTTCTTTTAACCTATGTGGTCTCAAACTACGCAATCGTGTTTGAAAAATGAGTACCTAAAACATCGATATCTCGGATGCACCCTCCTAAAGCATTAAAGGCCACGCCTTTAGATTTTCAAGGAAATACCATCATGCTTGCCTCCGATGAGACGCATCTCGTTCCACCGGAGGGCGTCGCCTATAACCAGCAGACTGGGACGAATTGCGTGAATTCTACGTATCATACGGCAATGTAACGAAGCCAATCTTCTTACGAGAAAACAAGCTGCTTACGAGGTTTGGACCATGGTACGTAGTAATGAAGATCCTAATCTCTGATCTGGAACGAAAGCTGAACTTTATCTCGGGGTTCAGTAAGAGATTAATCGCTGGAGCAAAATTTGATTTCGTCGGTAGAGTTGGTGAGCGGCTTACAAGTGTTCCCTCTGGTTGCTCGCTAAGGCTGCTGAGGGAAACTTCAGTCAGTAGTAGTCATGCCGGCACTGCGAAACCCGGATAACAATTTGACCTACAGTGCTAAGGAGAAAGACGATTTACTGGGTAATCTCTTTGCCTCTAACTTGAATATGAATAACTGAGAGGCTGTAACACCTACCATGACGCGGTGCGGAAGCTCAACTCACACTCAGCGAGATGTCTGGTGGGCACTGCTCTCTCTCTCGACATTCATAGGCCGAGCAAGTCAGATGGATACGCCACTGGTGCAGCTTTGCGCACTTTTGACTTTGAATCACCTCTTCGTTTTCATACTACACTGAACAAGTCTCGTAATCGTGAAAAGCAGTTAATATGTATCCTGCGTAATCAGACACATCGATACATTCCCAACGCTATATCAGCTAGGATACTCTTTAAGGTGATGGTGCTTGTGATAAACATGCGACTCCTAGCATACCTAGAGGACTTCTTAATATGCTACTTCATTTTATTTTTCTTACAGGAGTATATTCGGAGGTTACTTGTGCTGACTTCAGCGTCCTCGGCTTCTTATTTGGTGAATAAGGGTTGGCGCCGCCTTACCTCGTAGCACGGTATTTTTTTTTATTCCAGAGCTATATTTCCAACCTTATTCAAATGAATCAGTACTCATGTTCTAATATTTCGATACGAAGAGACCGTAGCGTTTCGCGTCATGCTGCGGCACATCACCGGATGCCGCCGCGCACCATCGCATCTGGCGACGCGCTTGTCACCTATTGATAATTTGAGTGCTAAGTCTTGTTTGCCGCTGAGCATAACAAGATGATGAGCCAGCATGCCGCAGGATTCTTCCGGCTGCCGAAGCGCACCAATGCGTGCGATGCCGTGCCGTGCGGTCAAACGCTGCCAGCCCTATACCACTATTATTTATTCTAGTTTGGTTTTAATCATTCTTACATTCGATCAATAATCTCTGTACTATTTGTTGCTATAGAAAGCTATGCTATTGCGTAAATTAAAAAGTCTTTGATTTGTAATTGTATATAATATGTAAATGATTCTAAAGGGGATAATAGATATAAGACACAAATAAATGCTTTACACTAAGTTTATTTCACATTGCACGAAATAGTGCCATTTCACGTACACCTGACCAGCAAGTATTACAGAAACATAAATCTGGCCACACACGTGGTAACATATACTTATTATGTACGACTCGCCGGTGTATGGTGCATTTTTATAACCCTTCATTAAAAATCGGCACCCATATTAATTGTTCTATTGTGAATTCAATTTCATTTAGTGAAATAATAAAATTAATAGGCACGCGCGTTCTATGTTGCGAGTAGTAGTAAGATATCTATAACATGGGCGGCGGGTACACCTGTAACAGCGCGTTAAGATATCGATCTGAATGTCCTTGTAAGATGTCCATCTTCTTGAGAGTTTTGGAGTTCACTTGTTGTTTCGTGTGAAGCGCTACTATTTGAGAATGCAATCTCCTCATGAGTCCCCGTTTCTGTTTCTTCAGATGTGAGTTTTGAGGCTGTGTCTTCTTTATAGTCTTGAGGTAGTGTAAAAACGATTCTAATTTAACGCTTTCATTCAATTTTACAGTTTTTCCATTAGTAACTCCAGCATTTTCTTTCATACATTTATTTTTGACTTTGTCCGATTGATGGTTTGGAACTGTGTTATTTTTTAACTTATTGACCGTTGCCCGTTTGCGAGGGCTTTTGATACCACGGTATCTTTCGAGTAGATCTGAATAATCAGTTCTTTCCATAGCTGTAAATATACAGTGATAATGCTGGCCAATTTCTTTGCGCAGTTCAGTATTTATGATCTTTACTTTTAACTGCGTTAATTTTTGTCTTAGAAAGTGAAGTTTTTTTATATGCTGAGGACCATCAGCGAGGCCAGCCTGTCCTAGTAGAACCATGTTCAACTTTTTAATCTTACCATTAATATTGTCACGGTTATTGGAGAGTACCGTAGGACTGATAACTTTTTGTTTCAGAAGGTGTTGATGTTGGTTTTGAAAATATGTCAACTCCTTATAATGTGCCTTGGGATCGCCCAGATCGTTCTTTAGCAGGTCGAGAGCTCTGGAAATGTATCTGAAGGCTTGCAATCTCTTTTTAGGTATGCCATGCAGTAATGAGCTACTGTTATCATAATCTGTAGAATTCAAAACAGAATCAGAACTATCAGTGCTCTGTGTTTTTGATGTCCATTTCTTTAAATCGGCTTGGAAAGCGTCTTGATCGGCGATTTTACCTTTTATTTCTAAGAATATTTTCGCGCCGTCCGCAGTGTTGCTCACCGACACATTGTGTTTTTTCGTGTTCAGCGCCAACCACTCGTGGCCATCAGCAGTTTCGAGTTTATTTGTTACGTCATGAGTAATATAAATTCTAGCTACAGTTACAGCTTCGCTCGTATCTGAGACTTCATTATCTTGTATCATTTGTCCTTTCTTGTCATGGTTTGTTGATAATGGAATAAAGTCGGCTGCCTTATCAGTAGTAGCAGGACTTTTTACAGTTTCTTCGGTGACATCTTTTCCACTAGACATCTTTCTAGACCCTCTATTGTTAATGGGGGTATTTGTATTTTGATTTAGTTCTTGGCTATCAGATAAGGAATTATGTTTCTTCTTTTTGGGATCAGTTTGATTATCTTGTACGTTGGGAGATTTTGATTGGCGTTTGTTTCGATTGTTGGGCGTCATGTTAGAAACGATTGTGGAATCTTGAGGTTTATTTCTGATCATTTGATTCTCATTCCGTTGATTGCCCTTTTCTGAGTTTTCTGAATTTGGCATAGACATATACAAGGGTCGATATACTGAAACATACGGTGAATTGATTGGGAGCCCTGAGAAAGGTAGTGTGATGCGGCAAGTGTGCACTAGGTGTCCTCGGCGGGTGCATCCACTGCAATACAACTGAGCGTGTTTCTTGGTTTGACGATTCTCCTCTAAAGGCATATTGATATCAATCTGTAATGAAAAAAAAAATGGTGTTAATAATCACGCTCATTAATAAGTTATTGATAAATACCTAAGTCTGTTTGTTTTTGACTACATTTACGACATAATTTTTCCTACAGAGAAAATTTGAGGCCCGGAGAATGAAGTGGGCTATTTAAATTTCTATCCTCATTCAAGCGAAGTTACGGACAACGGTATGTACCGTCCTCTCTGTTATCCCTTATAATGTTATGAAACCGTACGATAGATTTGAATAAAATTTTGTAGAAGGATACATTTTATATAATTTTATACAGTTCTCGTGTGGGGTAAATTAAATGATTTGGTATGCTTGGTTTACCATTGTTAATAGACGTTTGCGAGAAGTTACCAAACCTAGCCAAGCGAAGTTCAATAATATTGTATTTATTCGAGTAGATCTCTTGTATCTCTCTCTGAATAGACAGTATTCTGCAGCTACCATTTTCTCAGAAAATCGTAATTAAAATGGTCGATTCGGCGCGAGGTGCTGGGTTTAGACGCTTCAAGGTTAAGATAACGACTTAGTTTTTGTTTTCGAAGTTCAGAAGTATTAGGTAATATAATCCTGATACATTATTTCAATTCCGGGATTTCGAGACGCCTGGGTCTAATACCGGGATTGGCGGAAAATAGTTAAGCACTAATACAAAAACTTCTGTTACGCCACGCATTATACATACAGGCGACAATATTTATATTAAAAAATCAGGGGTGTAATTGGCTCACTATCATCTTTAGAGGCAACCTTAAACTGTACGCGGTGTGCCCTGCTAATACACAAACGCAGCTCCGGTAAAAGAGGTCCACCTCACAAAATATTGAAGCCAAATAACATACGCCTGGTGTTGATATTACACATGTTTTTGCGGATATGTTGCTTATTAAAATATAATTGATCGTCGATCGCGTGTTTTGAATGCCGGGATTTCGATATTATGAATCCATCTGGAATCCCGGAATCTTCCGATTACATTCATACCTGAATAATCTACCTACAAACTCTAGGCTCCTCACTACTCTATTGTTAAACATTTGAGCAAACTGTTGTGAAATCCAAATATTACCGGGTTGTGGTAGTGCCGCCAGACAGAGTGGTGTCCGTTTTGGGCGCATTCCACGCATACTATATTATGATATTGTGCGGCGGTTGAAATATATTACCGACTTGCGGTAGCGCCGCTAGGTGCCTGGGCAGCGGGCGTACGTACTGGCCGCACCGCGTGCAAACTATATGATGCCACGTTATCATCATCAGCCTCTATCTACCTACTGTTGTATATAGGCCTTCCACCATATACGACCGTGCCATGCGCGGCCTCCACTCCAGGACTTTCCTACCCCATCTGCCATCGCCGACTCGGCAGATGTGGCCGGCCCACTGCCACATCAGTTTACCGATCCTAAGAGCCATGTCGACAACTTTAATTCTCCGTCGAATTTCTTCGTTCCGGATTCGATTCCTTAGAGGAATTCCGAGCATAACTCTCTCCATCTCTGTGAACCAGCTCGACGACGGCAAGTGTCCAAGTCTCTGCACCGTAGGTCATAGCGATGAGGACGCACTGATTAGACTTCAGTTTTCAAGCATTGGGTTATTCGTGCAGTGAGGATATGCCGAAGCGTTCCGAAGCTGCCTAGCCCAGTCTATCGATCTCTTTGTTGAAGTTACCCCGGCCGAGCTGTTTGGCCTGCCCGAGGTAGACGTAGTCTTTAACCACTTTAATAGTAGCATTCTCTACGACAACCGGGCTAGAAATGACTAAGTCGTTATACATGATTTTCGTCTTATCGAAGTTCATCCCCAGCCCCACGGATCGAGAACCTGCATTGAGGTCGCTTAGCATTCGACTGAGATCCTCCGGCGATTCCGCCATTATGACTACGTCATCGGCAAATCGGAGATGTGAGATGTACTCGCCATTTACATTTATGACCCGTGTCCTTCAGTTCAGCGTCTTGAATACGTTTTTGAGCGCAGCGGTGAATAGTTTTATAGTTTTGGAGAGATAATATCCCGTTGACGTTGATTTTGAACACTGACAGTCATTGTTGCAGCGTTATACAAGCATCTCAACATCTTGAAATAACGGTGGTCCACTAGACATCGCTTTAAGGGACTCCTGAATAGAACAACTTTCGATGGAATCGAAGGCTTTCTCGTAGTCAGCTCAGAACGGCAGATTGCCCTGTGGTTTTCTGCACAATCTGACGCAATATATGTATGTCGTCCACCGTACTTAAGCCTTCACGAAGCCCAGCCTGCTCCGGTGGCTGGTAATCATCGAGCCTGCGAGTAAGACGATTTGTGATAACCCTTGAAAACAGCTTGTACATGTGAGGCAGGCGCGAGAGCGGTCTATAGTTCTTCAATAAGGTTTTGTCGTATTTTTAGAAGATCAAGACAACCAAACTTTTCGTTGCAATTTCATCCTCACCAGGTGCTTTACTAGTTTTCAGTTGTTCAAGGGCTGTCCTTATCTCACTCATGCTGATGTCGGGAATGTCATCGGTGTAGTGTCGGGTTAGCGGGGCTCGACGATCACTTTTACGAACGGCCAATGTCTGGACAGGTGCATGAGCAGCATAAAGTTTACCATAGAATCTCTCCATCTCCAACTCAATCCTATAGCTTGACCCGCGACAATTGTGCCTTTCTCGAGAAAATAATTTTAGTACTTTGTTACTACTAAAATTATTTTCTCGACCTACAAGGTGTGATAATCACGCTGATTTTATCTGATGCCTCGTCCACGTCCGCAGTGGATTCCAGCGAGCTCGCGCTCGCGCGCGATGTTACTGCTACAGATGAAATATAAATATTACCGTGTTGTGGTAGCGCCGCCAGGTGTCCGGGCAGTGGCTGGCGGGGTGTCCATATTGGCCGCATTCCGCGCAAGCTATACGATGCCACATGCAGCAGTTGCGGCACATCGTTGAATACATATAATTTGGAGATCCACACTACAAACAAAAAGGTTAGTAGTAACATCACGCCATTCATTGTATTTTCCAAGATGCCACGAGGTGGGAGTGGACTTGCCAGTCACCACTTGGTTTCTGTACGAGTTTCGATACGTACGGGACATAAGTGACTCACTATCACATTTGGAGCCTAATCCACCAGTAAATGTACGCGGTGCACGCTAAACACACGAGGCTCTGGCGAAAGATAGGTATGACACGTCAAAATACTGGCGTGGTACCAATGATATTGTATTTAAAGATGACGTATATTCATACTGCGCGTCGTTTTGTTATTGTTCCACTACGACATTATAGTACTTACTTACCTATGAAGGGGATAATACGGAACGCATGATATAGAGAGAGATAGCTATCTGTCAAGAGTTGCGCTTGAAATACGTCAGCGCATCATAGAATAGCGCATATTAGACCAATTGGGTTAATTTCATTGCCTCAGTTTTTGCGCGCTAGTACGACATCTACCTCTTTTTAATACAATATCATTGCGTGGTACCTCTATATCATAATAGATCGCAGCCAAATCAATCCTCCTTGGATGGTTGCTGTGTTTCTACAGAAGACTACTAATATGTGCCATTATAACCTACATTATGTACTTCTGAATAAAAAATAGTAATTAACTATCTATAACCGAGTGCCACATGACTTGGTTCTCATACACTTCACTCGCATCTTTTACATTCATATTATTTTTAAGCACTTTTTGCGATGTGTGAATGTAAAGCTAGTTAACTCGAAAGTGGCTTTCTTTCTGCAAATTAATAAAGTGACTTCTTTTGGTGATCATTTTTTTTTTCATTGATATTTTTTTTATACATCGGGAGGCATTCAAGCATACGGCTTACCTGATGTAAAGCGGTTACCTTAGCTTATAAACGCGTGTAATACATTGAATAACGTGATGACACCTTTGCTGCTAACACAGCAACTCCTTAGGAGCTTATTGGTGATCTCACTCACACGCAGGAATTTTGACGAGCTCGTTGGCTCAGTCGTGAATGACACGACTTTGACTCCAACACTAGTGGGTTCGATTCCCACACAATACTGCTCGACTGGGGAAGTACCTCAACCTCACAGAAAACCGTAGCCAAATAATAACTCCCTAGAGGGTTGTTGTGTTCCTGCGTGTGAGTGCGGTCACCAGTAAGCTCCTAAGGAGTTGCTGTGTAAGCAACAGAGGAGGCATCGCGCAAGTGATACTTAATATAATAACAAGCGTTAATAGGCTACGGTAACTGCTTTACATCAGGTGGGCCGTATGCTTGTATGCCTCCCGACGTTGTATAAAAAAAATACAACAACCCTCCAGGGGGATGTTATTTTGCTGCGGTATTCTGTGAGGCGGAGGTACTTCCCCAGACGGGCTCCTTTGATGCGTCCCACCCTCTTAAAAACACCCGACCAAGATGAACAGACATATTCATGCACATAAATGTTTGTTCTGTGTGGAAATCGAACCCACAAGCGTTGCTGTCAAAGTATCTACTTGAATTCTTAAGCATATTTTAAAAAGTTTATTTGTACATACACGTTTTGTTTAATAAGGAACATGCATGTGATTCAAATAACTGTAAAATATTTTATTGGTAAACTTTTTTACTTCAGAATTATGCTTTCTTCAATATTTTTGTCTAAATCTCTTTTTGAGCAAGAAATAGTAATGTTTAAAAAGTGCAAAAAAACTGTGGGAAATTAAAATTTTCAATAGTTGTTAGTCTACTTACATTGACGCACATTTTGGTCGGACACCGCGGCTCGTTGTGCTCATGCGAGCCGCACATGTAGCATACGCGCGGCTTGAAGCGGCACGTGTCGTCGCGGTGGCCAGGCCGGTTGCAGTAGTGGCAACTGCGGAATAAAACATATCTCCACTAAAAATATATATCTAAAGAGATTTCATATGCATGTGTAACAGTGTAGAAAGACCTGTAACAGATCCGAACGATATACATACCCAATAGGTACTCCAATGATAAAATATGTATACACTTAAATGGTTATCGGAACAAAATTGGCTAAACAATTATAATTTATGAAATTAAAGAATTTTTGTAAAGAATTTGATTTTATGTAACGTAATATATGGCGAATTAAATATCAATAAGCTATCAATTGTTATAGATTTTGCATGCTTCTTATAATATCGGCGGAACATGCTGACTATAAAATTATCTATCAATGTACTATGTATCCCAGCAAATAAACGACATTTGATTTCATTTGCACTGTCATGTAATTTGCTTTAGGTGTCTGGGATAATTTCATTATACATACATGATATCTTAAATCATAACACTCTCGTTTACAACGATAATTTGTGTGAAAATATTTGAACAAATAATCGACTTAAGCAATAGTAATACAATTTAATAGTATTGTAAAACTCACATTGGGAGTTACATAATGTTATCATGAAGAACAGTTATTAGAAAGGTTATTTCGAAACAAACTAGTATATTTTTATTTGTATACGCATTACATAAGTAATTAATATAATGATGATGTGGTTATTAACGTAACATCACTAATGTCGTGTAATGTGGCTAATTAAAAGTGGAACTTTCTTTTCGACTTTCATATATTTTTGTAGCCTTTATCCAATTACTATGCTTAGAAGTTAACATATTAGTGCCTACAGCTAGAAAGCTGTTGTTAATAACTAACTAACCTAATCGAGTGATTAGAAATGGGTACTTCAACAACAAGGTTTGTGGATTCTATTTCTACACAAAACGAACTTTTGTGTCCTCGAACATGTCTGTATGTCTTGATTTTGCTGTATTTAAGAGAGGTAGGTTAGACAAGCAGACATGTTCATGCACACAAATGTTTGCCCTGTGTGGGAATCGAACCCACGAGCGTTGGTGTCAAAGTAACGTAACAGCGCGTTTCGCCACTGCGCCTTCGAGCTCGTCAGATCTATCTATAATAATATGAGGAACCGGGAGTAAAGTAAGCAGCACGTGAACTTTCCCTATGAGGCTGACATAGTCGAGCTAAACGACTAAAAGCCTCAAAAAAATATTAGATTAAAAAAAAATGTTTTTTCGGATTTATGTACATATTTGTAATTATCACATGCCAGGGCGGTGAAGGAAATGAAACATACAAGAAATCAAGTTACAACGTGTGACCTTACCTAAAAAAGGTCTGATTTGACTGCCGTCAAACGTCCGCAATCCATTGTCGCGGTTTGACGGTACTCGCTTCATGTAAAAATCAGTATTTTCGCCAAATTCTTAGGTTTACGTACCAGACCCCGCGAATCCTAATGGATTATAAAACGGGACAATGCTAAGAAGGAGAAGCTTGTAACACAAATCTAATCCAAGATGGCGCCACCATAGCATCTTCCAAACTAGTTATCTGTTGGTTGTTTGTCCTATCTAATGGTACTTACGTCAATTTCCTTTTTGTCAATGTTGGCATTCTGTCTTTTGGATCAATCACCCATAGACTTTTGTCCCCTGGAATAAACAATATTGAATATAATTATTAATTCGAGTACAGGACTAGAGTATGAAATCGATCCAAGTGCAAAAAGGTGTAAGATAGTGCGATGTTATATCCCCGAAACTCTTCACCACAGCATTGGAAGATGTCCTCAAACTCTTGGACTGGAAAGGATACGGTATAAACATCAATGGCAAATATATCACTCACCTTCGATTTGCCGACGATATAGTTCTCATGGCGAAATCGCTGGAGAAACTTAGCGCTATTCTCAATGACCTCAATAGTGTTTGCAACCAGGTAGATGTCAAGTTGAACATGGACAAGACTAAGATCATGTGGAATGTCCATGTTACAACTATGCCAGTCACGGTTGGATGCACTAAGCTCAAAATTGTTGACTAATATGTCTACCTAGGGCAGGTTATTCAGTTAGGTAAGTTCAACTTCGACTGAGTGGTCAACAGACGGATCCAACTCAGCTCGGTAGCGTTCGGGAAACTTTTCGTCCAAAATACCCCAACGCCAGAAGATATAGGTGTTCGCACAGTGTGAGTTGCCAGTGATGACATACATATGTATGGGAAAGCTCAAGGTCGCTCAGCGTGCTATGGAGCTATGCTTGGAGTATCTCTGTATGATTCAATAAAAAATTAGGATATCCACAGTAGAACTAGGTAACCGACATAGCCCACAGGATAAGCAAGTTGAAGTGGCTATGGGCCGGCCACATATTTCATAGAACCGACAACCGCTGGGGAAGAAAGGTTCTTGAATGGCATCTCAGTAATGGTACACACAGTGTAGGATGACCCCACTAGATGGATCATCCACCTCGAGAGGTTTGTAGGGAGTCGATAGATGCAGGTAGCACAGAATCGAGACGAGTTGTACTCTAGAGGGGAAGCCTATGTTCAGCATTGGACGAATACAGGCTGCGATGATAATGATTATTAATTATGTATTTTATCTATTTAAACTTTACGGACTACACTGTATATTGGTGAATTGAATACCATATAAGACAACCTTACAGTAATGCATGTTATGTAAGGTTATGTTCTGACGAGCCTGGTTTTGACAGCTAATTTAAGAATGCTACTGTTGACCACTTTACATTTAATGGGTAATATGCATGTATGCCTCCCCACATACTATAAAAAAATGCAGTTTTGGAATCCTTTCTGGACAAATTTTTATTTTATCAATCAGAAATATTCTTTAATTCAATGAAAATATACATGAAGACAAGTCATCGTCTTTGAAGTTGACATTGAATGGTAAAAATATATTAATTAACCATACTCTGCATTGAAGTTAAAATAATTTGTACCTAAATTGTAGTATTGTAGTAAATTGTAATAGCAATTACACTTTTACTTTTGCACTGTTCTTATGCTGTACGTAATACAATTTATAATTAAACTTTGGGTGTCAAGCGTGATGTGCTATTAGCTGTGCCACAGGTAAATATAAATATCAAATATTATTGTGTTTCTTTTTAATCTATCTATAACTTCACGCCAAATCCCTTGCGGGGTAGGCAGAGAGAACCGAGCGCCACGTGACTCGATCCTTACATATCTCACTCGCTTCTTTAACATTCATTGCTCTTCTCATGCACGCACGCCGGTTTCTAGGGCTCCTGACATCACCTTCTGATAGAACATGACCAATTTGGTCATGGTAGGTAAGTCTTGGCCTTCCCCGGCTCCTACATCCTTCCACTTTTGCATTGTATATCTGCTTCGTCATTCTTTCATCTTGCATTCTTTCTACATGCCCGAACCATCGGAGCATGCCTCTTCTTATTTTAACACCGACGCTCTCTTTCAGACCAACTCTATTTCTAACATCATCATTGCGAATACGGTCTACGAGCCTTACGCCACAAATTTTGCG
This sequence comes from Pyralis farinalis, assembly GCA_947507595.1. NCBI lineage: Eukaryota > Metazoa > Arthropoda > Insecta > Lepidoptera > Pyralidae > Pyralis > Pyralis farinalis. The sequence continues at coordinate 36,006,147 of OX382259.1, forward strand.
CAGCGCTCGCATTTCAACCGCGTTTATTCTACTTTCATGCTCTTTCTGCCATACCCAACTCTCGCTTCCATAAGTTAGCGTTGGGACCAACACGGCATTGTGTATAGCGAGTTGTGCCTTCTGGCTCAGGATTTTACTGCCAAGAAGTTTTCCCAACGCTCCATTCACACTATTCCCAGCACTCACTCGTCTTTCCACATCTGCGGTGTACCTTCCATCCCTGCTGAAAGCGCATCCAAGATATACAAACTCATCCACTTGTTCCAACACTTCATCATCAATCGTAATCCTTACATTAGTTCTGGATTCTTCTCTTTCAAATACCATTATCTTTGTTTTCTTCGCATTCAGTAGTAAGCCTTTCTCCATACAGTCGTCTTTCATCGCTGTGACCAGTGTTTGCAGTTTAGATGGTGTATCTGCTAAAAGCACGGCATCGTCTGCATACAGCAGACAGTTCACCACTTGGTCACCCATGCGCAATCCCACATTCGTTGACCTTATTCTCTGCAGACAACTAGCGAGATACAGGATAAACAGCCTAGCAGATAGCATGCAACCCTGTTTGACACCAATTTTGACATCAAACCAGGGTGACATGCCACCGTCTATCCGCACACATGCTGAGCAATCCTTGTAAGTGGACTGCACAGCACGGAGCAGTGAACCGTCAATCCCATATCTCGGCAATATGTCCCACAGTTCCTTTCGCACAACCCTATCAAAGGCTTTCTCAAGATCCACAAAACCGCAGAAAACCTTCCGGTCTATGGCCAGATGCTTCTCTACGATATTGCGGAGCGAGAAAACTTGATCCGTACATCCCCTTCCATTTCGGAAACCTCCTTGTGCGTCCCACAGCATTTCATCGGATTTCACCCTCATTCTCCTTTCAATCACCTTTCCATATACTTTTGCTGCTAAGCTGATCAAACTGATGGCCCTATAGTTGGCGCAGTCCATGCGTGATCCCTTGCCTTTATACAAGGGCACGATGACTGCGCGTCTCCAGTCCATTGGGACCCTTCCAGTTCTCCAGCATAGGTTGCATAGGTACCAGAAGGCGTCCCGGACGTAAGTGCCACCTAATTTGATCATCTCAGCTGTGATCAGATCAATTCCCGCTGATTTTCCATTTTTCAAGCTTCGTATCGACCATTCGATCTCATCCATAGTTATGCCTTCGTCGGACGCCGTCAACGTGGAGTAAGCATCCGACTCACTCTCATTGCCAGCGTCCGAGGCATACTCATACATTTCCTCAAAATATTCACTCCACCGTTCTAACACTTCCTGAGTGTTGGCAAGAATGACACCAGCTTTAGACTTTATCTTATCCATTCTGGATGCCGACGAACCACTCCGAGACTTCTTTACCTCTCTCCAAAAGAGTTTGGTATTTGCCTCGAAGTTTTTCGTCAGCCTCTCTTCCTCATTCATAATTTGTCTTTCACGCTTCTCTTTCACTAAAGCCTTGGTTTCATTCTTGCATAGACGGTACATTTCTTTCTTCTTTTCTCTCATATTTTCATTTAAAGGCAAAGATGATACGTAATCCAGCCACGCTTTCCTCTTTCTTGCTACGGAGGATTCAACCTCCGCATCCCACCAGGCATCTCCTTTCGCTGTTTTACGTCTCTTTGCGCATCCACAAGCTTCTTTTGCACTATTCACCATACTTTCTTTCAAAACTTTCCAACAATCATCCACATCTGAGTCGGAGAGGCTTGCATTTGCAAGTCTCTCACTTACCAGATGCACATACATTCTCCTTACACTTTCATCTTGCAATTTTTCGCTCATTATCCTTTCATGATCTCCGAAAGGGATACGCACTCGCCAGTGCCTCCACTTCCTAAAAAGGCCCACAAACCGGCTTACCACCAGGTAGTGGTCCGTCTCAAGAGTGGGGCCTCTAAAGGCTCTTGTATCCATTAAAACATTTCGGAGACGTCTATCTATTAAAATCAAATCAATCACACTTTTTTGATCATTCCTTCTCCATGTATACGTGTGAATATCCTTATGATGAAATAAAGTATTCGACACGAGGAGGCCTCGTTCCATACATAAATCTAGTATAGACTTACCTGCTTCGTTCACTCTCTTATCTCCATACGGACCAAGAACAGCTTCATAGCTGTATCGCTTGGTCCCAACCCATCCATTCAAGTCTCCACATATAATCACTCTTTCGTTCCCTTCAACTAAGTCCAGAACATCCCTCACAGACTCCCAAAACTTCTCCAGTTCTTGAGCACACGCTGAGCTTACGGGAGCGTATGCTGCAACCAAAAATACTCGCGTGATGCCCAGTTTAATACGAACCCAGAGAAGTCTAGGCCCTACCAAACAGTAATCTCTTACACCAGTGGCTAAGCGAGAGGAGAGTACGACACCTACACCAGCACTGGCATGATCGTCACGGTCTACCCCAGACCATAGGGCCATCATACCACCGGGCAGATCATCGGTGTCGCTCCCCTTGCGCTTAGTCTCTGTCACACATAAAGCATCCAAACGTCTATCATTCATTACGTCTATCAGTTCATTCGTCTTATCTTTCAATCCACCTCTCACATTCCACGTGCCTATGCGGCACTCGGCTCCCCTCGTCCCGCCGGAATTGGCGCTGCGTGGTGGGTGGCGGCCCCCACCGCCGCATGCAGCTGTATTCGCACCGACGGGGGCGGATCGGTGCGCGTCGCCTACGGGGGACGCCCTAATCCGCACGTCGGTGCGCTCTTGGTCCAGAATTGCAATCGACTGATTGGCAGGGGTCGCGAACGAGCACGCTTCTGGCACATGACTCCCCTTTTTTTTTAAGTTTCTTTTTAAGACTCGATTTTTACCAAGTGGAGATGCAACACTCAGGTATTGAACATTTTACAATCACCATGGCAATTGACAGTGCAATAGTAAGAAAAAGAAGAGGAGGTGCTATAGTATAAGGACTCCTTGGGTGAATTGGGTAAGACAAGATAAAAGCATATGTGCATGCGAAATTGCAGGTCCCCTTTAGCAATAAAAATACAATTTATACTCACTTGACATGTATTTTTGTATCTCTCGATGATTAAACTCCTCTCCACCCCAGCTCTCATTGTAGAATTTTTCCATTTCTGCTCGGAGAGTCGTCAGAGAGTATCGTCTCTTCTTGCATACTTTGTCTTTGCCTTTGAAATTATCAAAATCAAGATTATCGTACAAGATAGAGGGGATTTTTGTAGAACCTAACTTCTGCGTATCCCAAGTCAAATGCTCATCTTCATCAGAGACCTCCTTAAATCCAATGACATTGCCCATTACAATACTCTCCGACAAGCCTGTCTGGTCTACTGTTATAAATTCCTCATTCATAGTTAAATCAACAATAGAATTAGAAGTTTTATCTGATGTTTGAGGACTATCTGAAATTCTTGGTGAGTTATTATCATTTTTGTCGGTCTCTACTGGTGGCTCTTCTAGAGAAATATTTGAGTTATCCATTTTGTTATTGGTGTTCAAACTCTCATTCACACTCTCCTTTATAATTTCAGACGGGTTCGAGTCTGATTCATACACATCTGTGCTTGGTAAACTCTTTTCTGTAACGACATAATCCACTGCAATATGCTCTGTATTCATTACAGATTGATTGCTGTCCGTATCATACACATCAGGACTTGGTAAACCTTTATCAAACATAGTATGTGATTTTGTTTTCTGTTTCTTGTGTTTCACTTTGCTTTTTGGTGTGGCGAAGCATTCATCAGGAATGTTTATACCACTGGATGGTTTGGTAACAGGAGTGGATGTTGCAACTTCTTTAGACTTCTTCTTTTTCCTTTTCCTTGATGTTGGTGTTGTCTGACCAAGTAGATCTGTGCCATGTTGACTGAAGTCAAAATCATGTTTGTCCACATTACGGGAAGAAATATTTAAAGCAATGCAATCTCCACGGATGAATTCATCTGACACAGAAGACACTATAGATGGAACTGGACTAGTAGAGTATCTATCACCACTACTTTGTGAGATGGGAGCTTGTTTCTCATTATCTTTGTCCAATGATTTTGGTTTTGTGATAATACACACTTCATCTTCATCTGAACTTTCTATGGTGATTGTGGGTTTGGGTGGGAGTTCCACTTCAATGACTTCATCTTCATCACTAGACTCCAGTAATACAGGGTTGCAGATGTCATGCTCCAATATCTCAATGTCGAAGTTTTGAGGAATGGTCTTAAAAATTGATAAATCTGGAACTGATGAAGTTGGTACGACTCGTTTCTCTTCCTTGGGTTTCGGATTATTCAAATTTGTCTTGTTGAGAGGTGTGGGAATGGTTTCCTTCTGCACAGTCTGTTTCTGAAACCGTGTCTGCTGAATGAAATCTTCGTTTGTACGCCAGTAACGTCGTAGGGTACTCCTCGGCGCATTCTCTATTATGTTGCATGCCTCTTTCTCGCCTGGAGTGCTCAAATTATTCTGTGTTTCGTCTACATGGTGTAACATGGCATACAGCCGTTCCTCCAGTTCATTATCGTTAAGATCCTGTAAAGAAGACGATTACAAAATCACCACGCACCAGTCTGTTGCTTAATGTGACACAGCAAAATATGTTCACAGAACTTACCTCGTCCATGTTTCCCCAGCGAGTTTAAATTAAACAAAACACTACATAAAATGAACATAATCACAATTGTTATTTGGAATCAAGTACAGACAGCATTGCAAGTAAATAAAAAAGGTTATCATAATAATTAGCTACGGCGAAATCCAACACTCCATGTCGATGTCGAAACTAAGTGACATTGACAAATAAGTGACAATCTAAAGAGTGTGGCTTATCTTCATCTTAGTTCAGTTTATTGGCGCTGGGTCTTTGCCTCTATGACTATGTTATGTCTGTCGTTATCTAGTTTATAAATATTTTTCACATGTATTTGAGAACCTTAGACCCTTAAACCAAAGGACTAGCCTTGTAGGATTATTCTCCTCTACCATGGTACAAGGTAATGTGATCTAATGCGTATATAAAAACTACTTGCATAATCGATTCTCTAACAGTTTTATATACGTTATCGCTCCGGTGACATCTCAAATAGTGTTGTCTAAAAATGCCGAAATGTGCAGTTATTTCATGCAAAAAGAGGTCGAACACTTAGTTTTCAAAAAGATGAAGTGTAAGTTATTTGTTGACATGTAAGTTATTTGTTTTATTAATTATTGCAATATATAAAAGAAATTAAAATGATATAATCATAATAACGATTAATACACGAGAAATTTTAAGCATATTACATAGGATAACCGCCCACGTGTACCACAGAACTCTAGTCTCAAAATTTCTCGCTGTAAAGTGCACCTTGGAACTGTAGTGCCAAAGTAGTGTCGCCCTTCGATTGCCGAGAAAAATGGTCTGATTCGTTCAACTTAATTGCAATAGAATTATTAGGTACATGTTCCTGAGCATTCTCGAGTTATATAACGATATTTCAACGGTTGACAGCATTTAAAAGATGATTCTCAATGACGGAAAAAAATCAAGTGACGTAATTTCGGTTTGGACTAGTGCGATAGTACTGTTGTATTTTACAGCTGAATATAATTAAAACACGTCGAAAGTTTTACTTTTACTGTGTTGATTTTATTAGTAGAACATCTATCTTTAGCTGATGGTAAGTGCTAATAGAAAAATATTAGTGAATTGTGTGATTTTTTCTTGGATTTGGACTATTATTACGCTCTATAATTAAATGTTTTAAATTTTTTCTCTAGTCGCTTATATTATTGTTCTAGGTTTAACAAATAAGTATAAACATAAAATAATATTATTTCTAGTGCATGTGCAAGAAAACCTGTACATACATTTTTAGATAGAGCGTAAAATGTGCGCGCGTTGACAAATTTTGATGTAACAATAGACGCTTGATATTAAATATTTTAATTGTATAAATATAGATTTTTTTTTCGTATGTTGATGGAATACATCAATCAGTAAAAAAAAATATACGCTATTTTAAGTAATTGATTTTGAAAAGGTATGCGGTAGTGATTGCTTAATGGCAAATATCGATATCGATAAAAAATATTGATTTATTCAGTGGTTACAGTATCACTTTATGTTTTTTTTTATACCACGTCGGGAGGCATACAAGCATACGGCCCACCTGATGTAAAGCGGGTACCGTATCCTATTAACCTATTACCTCTTGCGATATATTAAGTATCACTTGCGCGATGCCTCCTCTGCTTACACAGCAACTCCTTGGGAACTTACTGGTGACCTCACTCACACGCAGGAACACAACAACCCTCTAGGGAGTAGTTATTTGGCTGCGATTTTCAGTGAGGTGTAGATACTTCCCCAGACGGGCTACTTTGATGCGCCCTACCTCTCTTAAAACATCGAAACCAAGTCAAACAGACATGTTCATGCACACAAATATTTGCCTAGTGTGGGAATCGAACACACGAGCGTTAGTGTCAAAGTCGCATCATTCACGACTGAGCCACCGAATTTGTCAAAATACATAATACTTTTGTTTATGTTTTTCTTTTACCATAAGAAATATAATAAAGACGACTCATTTCTTAACACAAATGTCACCCAGTTTTAGATAATTCTTTGAGTTCGAACACAAGCGGTTGTTAGTGGTTGGATCTGCACGTGATACACCATATCAATTAGTAAATCAGGCTCCGGTAATATAAAGGTTGGACACAGATTTCTTTTAACAAACAATCCTTCTTCTTCTTACCGTTATCCCATTTCCTAATCCATTGGGATCGGCGAGGTCTACTATCTAAAGCTAAGGATTTTTTACATAGAGCGACTTTCATCAGACTTCCATGATCACCAGGGAAAACTAGTATTTTCTTAGGTTATGTCACACGTCTTTCGAAACATATTTTTTGGACGCTCGGGTTTCCTCACGATGTTTTCTTTCACTGCCGAGTAAGTCATAATTGCAAATATGCACATAAATCTGAAAACACGAATTTAGTGATACTTGCCGGGATTCGAACCGGGGACCAGTCGGTCAATATGCCGATTCATTATCCACTGGGCTAGTGAGGGTTCTGGTAATGTGAAAGTAGGACACAGCTTTCTTTTAATAACCAGTCCGACTCCACTTTACAGAAGACCGCATTTCCAGAATCACTGAAGTTACCAGTAAATCCCTACGTGACGTGGATATGACGATGGTCTCGTCTCAACATATGCATACTATAAGGGAAATAAAACATTTAATTTTTATGTCGCATCCGGTCATGAGTATGGATGTTTAAAACAAAAAGAAAGATTCTAGAGGTCGACACTGGTAGACGTCTTGGTACTGTCCTCTCTTTTCGTATTTCTCTGAACATTGAATACAAGTGTTGATTTTAAATTATAGTGTGATACGAATTGCATTGGATTTCTCATTGCATAATTACCCACCATACGCCCGCATAATATCAGGTTAACCGAAAAATCATACGAATACGACATCAGAAGTGGGATCAAATTGTTCTAACGAGAATACAGAAAAGACTCATAGTAGCAGTGTTGATAATAATTGCTCACAGTGGCGGTTCAACAAAAATCATAATCGCTAGATGCAAGCCGTGAGCGCTTCGAGCGTCAAGTTAAGCGACGTGGTTCTGCCAGAATTCAATCCCGACACATACGAGATGGATGCAAGGGCATGGTACTCAACTGCGGAATTGTTTCGATGGAAGATTGATGGAAGATGGCCAACTCGTTATGATATTGAGTAAAGCATTGAAAGGCTCAGCATCCACGTGGCTGTAGCAAATAACTTATACAGGTATGACATGGGCTTAGGTTGAGCAACTATTTGTAGCTAGGTTTATCAGCATTGAAATCCCTGCAGCTACCCTCATTAATCTACAAGCTGATAAACCAAATGAGAATGAGAATCATGCAGCTTACGCTAGTCGTCTCGTCACTTCATTACTAAATCGATGCAAGGATTTGAGTATTGAGCAAATAGCAGTGTCAACCGTAATAGCGCACTTGGCTCAAATCGAGACCTGCCTGCAACGTGTTACTTTAACAACGGAGGTCGCAACTCGTCATAAGCTCCAGAAAGAACTTCTAGCGTTCTCTTACCTAAAACGAAAGATGCCAATGGAAACATGCATTAACACTAGCGAAAAATGTCCCAAGTTCACGCTGCTATCGCAAATTAAGTGTCACGGATGTGGTAAGCTCTGACACAAACAAGCGTATTGTCGAAAACCGAAGACAACTATTCCATCGTTGCCGGTGGATACAACAAGCAGTGGACGTCGGTCGCAATCAAGCAGCAGCCCGGTAGTATGTTACAAGTGCGGTACGCCAGGCCACATCGCAAACCGCTGCACTGCGAATGGATCTAGCGCTGCGATGCCGCCGGCGGAGAAACGCTTCGACCTACGCGCTGTTGAACGCTGATCAACGTTGTTGATATTGAATCAATCTGGTGAGTGTTTTAGGTTTGACTATAACTCTGGTGCTGAATGTGCCTTTGAAAGAAAGTATTGCAAATAAATTTAAAGGCAAACGAATTGATAGTGTTATATCGTCAGTTGGAATAGACGACACTAAGGTAATAAGTACTGTACGACGACAAGCGAAAGGCCTGCCTGATGGTAAACGGACTATGGACACTATAATGACGTGCTGACATTTTCACCGAACCAATAATGAATATCACGCTTTTTTGAATAATCCCATACTCAGCTCTTAGGAAAACTTTGACTTATTGATTTACACTATGTGGTACCTCTTTTTTTTTTATGTGGTACACCATTGTAGTTCCAATGTGATTTCAGGAAGGAAACCTTTTTGGAATCAGGGAGGTTCCCTTTCTTGCTGCTTCGACAAGCATTGGGTTTGTTCCGGTAAGCCGGCAATATCCTTTATGTAAGATGGCGTAACAAACTGCATTAGGAATTGGCGGTTACAGCACATGATAATACCAAAATTCCAAATGTCTAATTCTGTAGCTACCTTGAATAACAAAAATAAAATAACACCAAAAATACTGAATACTTTTATTGTAGAGAATAGTCAATTTTGAAGGTTATAAATTCATTAAATTCAAAAATATAACGTATTATCCTACAATTAAGAGCAGTTCATGCTTAGACCTTTCAACAAAAGGACCAGCCTGGTAGGCTCATTTCTCTCTGTCATGGTACAAGATAATGTGATCCATTGCGCGTATAAAAACTACTTGGGTAATCGATTCTTTAACAGTCTTGTAATCATTATCGCTCCAGTGACATCATAAAGTGTTATACTAAAAATGCCAAACTGTGCAGTTATGCCATGCAAAAAGAGGTCGAACACTTCTAGCTTGCAAAAAGATGGAGTTATCTTTCACATTACATTATTTGTTTTCATATAAAAGAAATTAAAATGGTGTGTGATAACGATTAAATACATGACAAATCGATTCAGTGATCGAGTACTGATGCAATCGAATCATATTCCGCGACTACTCCATGCTATTTTTAACCATATTGCACAGCATTTAAGAGTTCTGTGAGTTTGATTATGTCTTTATTTTCATTTTGTTGAGGGCATAGTACGGCATATTTGAACTACATAAATTTTGTATACTTAAATGATTTTATTTAGCCTATAAGTATTTATTATTTATTTAATATCTTACGGGAGCAGTTTTAAATCGCGTTTAATCTTTTTAGGGTTCCGTTTTACCATTTGGGTACAGAACCCTAAAAAGATTAAACGCGATCACGTTCTTCGAATTCTTTTAAAAACCTCTCCACTCTATTCCCTTTCGAACGATATGCAACATCCCATAATAACTTCACTTATTTGTTAACTTTGTGCTCGAGTCACATTTTACCAATATTCCATATACCAAGTTTTTGCATGTTGACTGACCTACACTAAGAAGTAGAAATGGCTATCTCGAGTGGTGAAATATATCTGCTATTTTCTTTTTTTTTACATGGGGTACGTACTTCAGACTTGAAATAAAACAAAAATCTTAAAAATAATAAAATTTTACTCAGTTAATTAAATTTTAAAATAAACCAGTTGAGAATGCGCAAGCTTGCATTGCCAGAGGAACACCTGGCTCGTCAATTATATAACAATTCAATTTTTTTTTTAATTTAGCGACCATTTTGACCATGTTCCGATAGGAACGGTGTTCCTGGACATTCCTATTCTACTTTTTTATGCTGAATCCGAATCTGAAGTCAAAATTCGAATATTCGAAAAAAGCGACATACAAACATATAGATTTCATGTAGAAACGGTGTTCCTGAAAACTACAAATCTTGTTCAAATTGCTTGCCGTCGTTACGAAAGCACACGCGACATCTTTGTCGAATCACCACATGGTCGTACGCAAACGGATTTCTTGTTTGATCGTGTCGTAAGCCGTATTCCTTTGATTATTTACCTGTAATCAAAGCCGTATTCGTATTAATCCGCTCACGCAAAACTTCTACAGTTTCGACTTCCGTGGCGTAAACAAGTTTTTTGCCCGTTCCCAGACGTAGAATTCTAATGGATTTAGATCTGGGGAACGTGGGTGCCATGGAATAGGGCCGCCTCTCCAAAATCCACGAATTAGGGAATACATTATCTAAGTATTCCCTAACTATCAGTCTCCAGTGTATGTACAGTGTCAAAAATTCGCATTTCTACTTGCAGTAAAGGCAAATCATTTTCTAAACATTCGAGGTATTATCCCCGTTGAGAGGGTCAGGTAATGTGGTCCAATCACGCGATTACCTATCACTTCAGCCCAAACATTTAAACTATTCAAACATTTAAATATTTCTCGTCTTTTGCCGACCAGTGGTGTAAATTTTAAATCTCTTCCTTAGCAAAGACAGTCAAATCCCGACTAAAAGGTATATCCAAGGGCCCCACAGCACGCATTTGCTGAGCCCAGTTGGCCGTTTACTCAATGGAAAAGAGAGACAAATGAGACTGCGTAAGAGTGAGATAACAATTATTACCTGCTTTGCACTTGTCATTTACACAAAAACATTTTTTGTGGTAGCTAGGGAGGCAGCAAAAGGTGCTTTATATCGCCCCTTTCAATTTGCCAAAGGATGCACCAAACACCCGGTAGGTAAATTTCAATTTGCCAAACGATGCACCAAACACCCGGTAGGTAAATATACTTACATTTTAATAACATATTAGATCTTAATGGATAACCATTAAAAGGAATCACAAGTGTTTCGTTTTATTACATTATATACATTATTATATACACCTTAATCAATCACAACGATAGTCGATATATAATTTAGTGTATTAAGGCGTTGGTATTCACTTTACTACACTTATACATTAAGTCGGATTTACGATTTCGGTAAAATTGGGTGTTTACAATTTGTAGTTATTGAGAAGACTACAATTGCAAATTGACCATCCAGATAATAATTCCCGATTGGAGGTCAGTGCAGTAGCTGTACAACCATATTAACATATTTAGTGAGATACCTTATGAAATAAAAATCGAACGCATAATTTGCGGCGGATCTGCTGGCGCTGTGGTCACGCAAGTTCTAAGCTTTTTTTATATATCTACAACGTCGGGAGACAAGCATTTGGCCCGCCTGCTGTATAGTGGTTATCGCAGCCTGTGAACGCTTGCATTATAGAAAATATCGCTCGTGTGTAGCCAGTCTTACTGCTAACATAGCAACTCCTTAGGAGTTTCCTGGTAATTCCTGGTGGTGGTATGTATCGAAAGTGGTGACTTTTACGCTTGCATATGTTTCGAAATACCGAATACATTCTCCAAAATTGTATCATTACAGTACAGACCTGGTACAGACTTATAAACGGCTTACTGAATTTTTTTTGTTCAATAATTTGTATGGAGCTGCCAGAATAAAAAAATATATCACCGGTCTCTTGGCCCTAATTATTTATCAGGGAGTCAATCTTTGAATTATTTTTGATATATCGCATAATAAGGCCAGAGGTAAGAATTTTTTTTTTAAATAAACAAACTTTTTTTTTGTATTGTATCATTTTGTACAACCACGAAAATGTATGAGGATATAATAAAAACATATTTTAGTGACAATTACTGAACTTTTTTCAAAGATAATCTTATTTTGTGTTTTGTATCTAAGATTTAATTTTATTCCAGTTTGGCATCTATAACTATGGCCCAAATAATGAGTACGATCACCATTATTCAATAATTATATCGAAAAAAATTCATACGTTAAATTTTTAACTGCAAATAATTAACTAATTATATAATAATCTTTTATCACTAATATTAGTGTCTCTAAGAACCTATTAATTAAGAACCTTTTAATCTGTTAACCTTAATGACCCCATCGTTATTTCAATATCATTTACTGATGAGACGTTGTGGGTAATTAGAAAATTACTGGCAATTAGTGTGGATAACAGACTACCAATTTTTGTTCGAATCTGCGTTATCACGACTGGACTGCAGTTTATCCGAAGAAGATCGTGTGACTTTTCGGGAATTTTGCCGAAAATTTGCTAGAGCAGTCGACAAACGTTGGCGTTCAGCAAGTCGGAAAGCGGACATATTCCGAAAGAAATATGAAAGTTGGCTGCAAACGAAGATTGACTGGCCTAGCTGCATACTAAGCCAAGTGCAAGGAACTTCTACAGCTTCAGTTTTTGAAGCAGAGCCATCTGCATCAACATCTTCAGTTGGAACTATGACCAAAAGGAGGTGTCCTTGGAAACCCTTTGAGGATTTAGGAACAAAGCAATAAAAGAAAAGTAGTGGCGATTTGGACGGTGAATGCAGTGAAGTGATTTTAGCAGCTATATCAAAATTAAAGGCGGACGGGAGGGAAAATATGGCTTCTGTTATTGAATACATGATAAAGAATCCAGAGTCAATTAGCAAATTTCGAGACATCATGATGAAACAACCATTCACCAAGAAAATATTTACACCTCTGAAAGCTTTTGGTTTACCTATTGCTATCTCTGAAACTGTCAAGACTGCCATCTTACATGACATTGCGGAGACAGCTATACGTGAAGGCATTCGTGATTTATACCCCTCATATTACCAAGTCCAAAAAGAGAAGAAAGAGTGTTACCCAACAGAGAACTCTATCACGGTTACTAATTCTTCGGCTAGAATTACTCTGCAAAGTCTACTTGATGTTACAGCCAAAAGAGTGTTAAAATCTTTACCGATTTACCAGGAAAATAAATGTGTTTATTACATCCTGATATATTTTCGTGATCGTATTATTTTTATGGCGCTAGTTTTAGATGCCAAGCTGGAATAAAGTTAAACTTTTGATACAATAGAAAAAAAAAAAATTTCGATTATTTCTCTGGCCATCTTATGCAGTAAAATAATTAGGGCCAATAGTGTGGGACCGGAGATATATTTTTTATTCCGTCAGCTCCTATTCTATACTATCTATCTATAACTTCACACCAAATCCCTTGCGGGGTAGGCAGAGAGAACCGAGCGCCACGTGACTCGATCCATATTAATTTTTGAGTAAAAAATTTTCAATGAACCGTTTATAAATCTGTATTATAATGATACAATTCTGGAGTATGTACTGGTACTACTGGTCTTCCGAAATATATTAGGGCACAAAATCACTACTTTCGAGATTACTCATCGGATGTCATGTCAATGAAAAGCTAGAATCCAGCCCACAGTGCGTCACCGCATTCGTCGATGGTACTCAAAGATACCAAATTACTACTATTAACAAAACCATGAACGAACGCGTTAAGCTGCAAGGAGTTACTGCGTAAGCAGCGGCAATGGCAATGGTCTAGCGATACATGCATTGCAAATTTCCATAGGCTACAATGACTGCTTGATATCAGGTGGGTCGTATATTTACTTGCTTTCTCAAGCAGTGCGTAGAAAACATACATGTTGTGTTCCTAATACAATATCTATTGTAATTGACGCAGCCCTCAGGATCATTGTGGTGTTCATCCGTGAACCGCGGCTTCTGAGTGCAGGAGAAGGCCACAGTACCTATCCCATGAAAGGTAGATTTACGATTATGGATGTTGTGAATGTGTGATTATTTACAAGATGAACAGTAAAAAAACTATCATGTAACTATTTTCAGCAATCTTCCGACGTATTCTCCAATTTTATGCGCAGCGTGTCTGAAAAATGAAAACAAGTAAGTTTATCATATTTAAAAAACAATAGTAATATTTTTTAGACCCTTTTGATTATTCATTACTTTTCCAAAAAGGTAGGTATATACAATTTTGAGAAGGTACATTTACTATAAATTTGGTGAATATTTGATGAATAAACATAAACTTTTGTTTCTTGTTTTTTTGGTCATACCGTCTATGTTTATGATCCAATACTGATTATTATTTCAATAGTACGTGCGTATGCTAATTTATTTCGAGGAATTGAGAAGTTTTGTTAATAAACAGTAAATCATGCTGAATGAATCATAATATAGTTTGGTACAGGGTTATTCAATAAGGTCATGTACACACAACGACACATCGAGCTATGGACCTATTTAGCGTAACTTGACTGATGAAAGTTACTACTCCTTACAAAAATATAGACTGCCAATAAAGTAAGACATAAGTTTTCCATTTTTACTTTTTATGCATTTTAAAAAGTAGCCGTTCATGCATAGAGTGTAAACAAAATTGTTTACAATAATAAAAGTAGCCGTTCATGCATAGAGTGTAAACAAAATTGTTTACAAAAATCATACCGAACAGAGAATCTCGAGACCGCGATGGAGGCGTTTTGGGGCATGAGCACAGCGATTAGTCGTTCCGCTGTCCGCTTCGCTCCGTCACCGCGACCGATCCATATTGATTCGCAGTGGGAACTGTCGAAGACCAAAATACTAAGTTATCGAGATCAGCGTTGATGTGGTAGCGGTACCTGACCATATTGCAAAATAAAGCAAAATAACTGTTATGTGGAGGGTTGTTCTGTTGATAATGTGTTTGCTTGCAAATAAATGATTTGATTTGATTTGCCTGTAACAAGCCTGTAAACAAGTCTGATGCCTGCAACGACAATGAATTCGCGCGTTGCTGCCATAACGTTTTTTAGTAGTGCTTGAGTTTCTACGAGTGAGAAAGATGGTAAGCTAATGATGAAATGACTACACTTACTGCACAAGACAATACAACCATCCAGGGAATTGTTATTTGACTGGGAACTGCTGTAAGACATAACTTTGGCTGTAAATCGGCAGAGTGAATTACAATCCGTTAAGGTTGACTGGGCACTACATATGTAATGAATCAATTAAACCACAAGTATAGTACTGTTTAGTATGCTTCAATCTACAAACACAATTGCACTGCCCAGGTACCTGGGCGCCTCTCTTCATAGGCCCTTCAGGAATGAACCCGCGTGTTCGATTGTTTAGCTCCGCGACGCCCTAACCCCCTTTTTTTTTGTGACGCGGGGAAAAATGAGTTACGCACACCACCGGTGCCTAGGTAGCCGCCGGTGGTAGTGTGGGACTCCCCGCTGGCTTTCCAACGGTATACCCACTAAACAACCCGCGAATTGCCTTCGGCCGCTTTGGTAGGGTGCCCCGGATCTGTCAGCGACAGGGACCCACTGCGACTGGCCAGCCCCTCAGAAGGGGCCGGACTTCTTCACTCTAGGCGCCATCCCGGCAAATTGGGACAGCCCCCCCGGCGGCGGGACCACTATGGGGCCAGGTTCCCATCCTGACCCCTGGTCCCACATATTACGGAGGCGGCAAAAAAGTATCGAAATAAAAAAAACACAATTGGAGTTAGGTATTAGGACGTTTAAAAAAGAAAGGGGGGTGGGTGGCTGTAATTTAGGAAGAACGTGGAGCTAGAATAGGAAACTGAGATGGAGGTAAAAACAAGAGAATGGGATATGGTAGTGTTGCTTTAACCCTTGTCTTACACAACGGCAATCTTCTTTTTGAATCTTTTTAATAACTTTTCTAGCTCTCTAAGAAAATTTCATTCACGCATTTCACGCTCTTGGCATAACCGGGTGAGTGATCCTTTTTGTCTAATATATGTAATACTAGCTTTTACGCGCGGATTCGCTCGCATTGATAAAAAATATATATATTTTTTAATAAAAAGTATCCTATTTTACTTCTGATACCTCCAAGAATATGTGTACAAAGTTTCATGATGATCGGTTCAGTAGTTTTCGCGTAACAAACAAACGGACATTCACATTCATAATATTAGTAGGATAGGATAATGTAAGATACATACAACCTACATACAACCTACATACAACATAACATACTGCATGTATATGTAGGAGTTATATGTAGAAACGAGTGTTCAAATTTGCCAATAAACCGTTATAACAGTCTAGCGAACAAATATTATATAAATATGTATAAATAAAAGAGTAACGTATTTTTTATACAAAGCATTGATAAACTGTTCAGGTAGGCTTTAGAATGGTACAGTTGTTGTTTGGATTATCGATAATCATTTTGGAGGACATATATGACATTACCTTTTAGCAATATGCTGCAAGCTCGCTTGTACAACAGCGTCAAACGCTGCGCCCGCGACGCTGAACGCTCCATCAGTAGAGTCCTCGCCCGCGCACACCCATGCTATGCACCCCTGCGGTCTTAACAGCACAGTTAAGGATTCTAGTAACTGAAAAAGATTAATTAAAATGTTTTATTGATACAGATAATTTTTTGTAACTATGTACGGGTCACTACCGTTAGTAGATGCATGCCGTCGTTGCCATGGCTGGCATGTCGTGGCCTCAACTGCTGCGGTCGTCTCTGCGAATGCCGCCATCTGAAACATGGACCGCATGCGCCTGCCACCGTTGATGCGCTGGCTGCAGAGCCGTTTTAGCAGAGACGAACGGAGCAGCCAAAGCAGACACGATACTGTCGCTGCGGTGGCTGCTCCGAGCCATGGCAGCGACGGCATGCATCTACTACTACTACTAACGGTAGTGGATGGGTGTCGGCCGGCGGTAGTTCGCATAAACTAATCGGTAGCGGAAACACACAAAGTAGATTAAATTGCTCGTAAATTTGACTTTCGCAAAATAATGCCTGAATCTATTTACTACTAAGTGCCATGTGATTAAGCTTAAGTTTTGGAATACAGTAGGTTTTAAAAATGATTAATCACGTATCTAGTTAAATTGGAAGTGCCATCGAGCCTCGTTCGGCTTTTAATGCATTTTTTAATATAAAATCGTGTTTTTTTTCAGTGAAGACACTTATATAGATAACCTTAAAGAGCAAAACCGGAAACGGCTCTAACGACTTGAGTCAAATTTAGCATTTACAAATATGAAATTTGATCCAAATCGTTACTGCCGTTTCCGAGATATACGAAATATATTTATGTATGTATTGTATGTATACATACATAAATACAATAATTATTATATATATTATTAATTATAATTGCTCATTTAAAGTAATAGGATGAAGGATAACTAAAGACGCATATTTTTACTATACTTTTATGAAGTCTATGATCACGAAAATTGGAAATTGAGTTTATTGACATACAATGGTGGTAGTGTTGAGTTGGCCTATTGATGGAAGTCGGAAGTTGTATTTGTGCGATAGCTAAGGAAAAAATCGTTGCGTTGAGTGAGTACTGTGATACATCGCGTCACAGTCTTCACTCAAGGAATTATTTAATGTTTTAGCTATCAAGTGGTTTAATTATTATATTCATTGCTATTCTTGATTCATATAGAACGTCCGGGGTGTAATATGTGTATTTTATATTAAAACTTTTGGTTTTACCAATGGATTCCGCCCGTGGCTTCCTCCACGTGAGATTATCGTTTTTTTATACATAACGTCGGGAAGCACACAAGTATATGACCCACCTAATGTAAAGCGGTTACCGTAGTCTATAAACGCTTGTAATTTAGCAAGTATCACTCGCGCGATGCCATCTCTGCTGCTCAGTAAGCTCCTTAGGAGATCTCTCTTAACATTTTATTAAAATTCCGTAAATGACTTTGTACGTGTAACAAATTCCAATATGATTAGTTAAATGGTTTTGTGGTGAAAAAGATTTCACACAGAAATAATTTCCAATTTATCCATTAATTTCGATATGTACATATCTAATATAATAAAGCGGCCGATTACGAGAAAGACTCTCAAACGAAGGGAGGAGGAGAAGGTAAGTAGAGACCGTACCAATGTGCAAAAAAAGAAAAACAAATAAACACGCATTATTTTCATTAGTTGCTGTTCTAGCGTCGATAGTAATACACACTACCTATGTGAAAATTACAAGTCTGTTATAAAAGATACAGCTCTGTGACAGATTGATAGACATACTGACGGACGGACGGACTGAAGAACTGATAATGAAGCCTTATTAATTAGGTTCCGTTGGTACTAGGATACGGAACCCTACTTAAAATATTGTGGCACATCCAATCCAATTCAATTTCAGCCTATATTTGTCCACTGCTGAACATAGGCGTCCCCTCTAGAGCGCCACTCGTCTCGATCCTGTGCCACCTGCATCCATCGACTCCCTGCAAACCTCTTGAGATCGTCGCTCAATCCAGTGGGGGGCTCGTCACGGGGACGCCATTCGAGAACCTTTCTTCCCTAGCGGTTGTCGATTCTACGAACTATGTGGCCGGCCCACTGCCACTTCAACTTGCTTATCCTGTGGGCTATGTCGGTTATCTTAGTTCTACTGCGGATATCCTCATTTCTGATTCTATCACCAAAAGAAGCCCCGAGCATAGCTCCTTCCATAGCACACTGAGTGACCTTGAGCTTCCCCATACGGCCCGCAGTGAAGGGCCACGTCTTAGTTTCGTATGTCATCACTGGAAAAACGCACTGTTCAAAGACCTTACTCTTCAGGCGTTGAGATATTTTGGACGAGAATATGTGTCGAAGTTTCCCGAACGCTGCCCAGCCGAGCTGGATCCGTCTGTTGACCTCTCGGTCGAAGTTGGACTTACCTAACTGGATAACCTGTCCCAGGTAAATATATTCGTTAACAATTTCGACGCATATGCTATGAAATATTTTTGAATTATATTTTAAACCCTAGAAACCGGCGAGCGTGCATGAGAAGAGCTGTGAATGTTAAAGAAGCGAGTGAGGGGTGTAAGGACCGATTCATGTGGCGCTCAGTTTTCTCCTATTCTGCAAGGGGCTTGGTGTAAAGATATAGTTTAGTTTTCTTCTTCGCGTTATCTTGTTTCCTAATCAATTTTAAGTGTTTCCTAATCCATTCAAATTTAGTCTACCAAATGTGGCTTCTACCAATACAGAAGTTCTTATTTACAATAATGTACTAGAATTTATTAATGATACTGTATTTCTTTGAATTACAATAGACTCCAAATTGCAGTAGGACCCCTACATAAAAAAACTGGCCAGTAAGCTCAGCTCCGCCGCATACGCAGTTAGGCAGTTAGGAGAATTAGACAATTGACAGATGTCGCTACTGAGCGTTTGGTCTATTTTACCTACTTTCACAGTTTTATGTCGTATGGTATACTGTTGTAGGGAAAAGCGACTGATATTGAACTATTTTTATAATACAAAATAGAGCCATTCGCTCTATTTATAACATGGGCTCCAGGGACTCACTTATTACTTTTATTCAAAGAAATAAATATCCTCACGGTTACCTCTCAGTATATTTATGAGAACATAATGTATGCTCGTAAAAATATAGAGTCATTTTCAAAATCCAATGAAAATCTTAGAAGCAGGAATAGATTGCATAGGCCAGTCGGCATCGGCAAACATCGGCTTGCTAAGACTAGTAGATATTTTATTTATTGTAAATTGTATTCGATTCTATAATAAAATGCCTGTACACGTTTCTGTTGTTGCATGACAATATGTTCAATAGGTACAATAAAAATACTCTGTGTCGAAGGCTTATTACAGAATTGATGAATATCTAACTGACAGAGATGTTTGGAAATGATTCGGCACATGTAATAATATATCTTTAATTGTACCACTCGATATCACTATATATACACTCACATATATTTATTGTAATATATAGGTATATAAATGATGAAAAAAAAGATACATATTGATAAGTTTCTTTTGGCATTTCTTCTTCGCAAATGGTAATATTCAAAATGCTGGTAGATTAAAAAAGAGAGATTAAAACTATGAAAAATTAATAAGATACGATATGATCTAATTTAAAGAATGTAAGACATGTCTAAGTGTCCTTAAGGGCCTAATGGCAAATAAATGATTTTTATCTTTATCATTAGGATTGGAGGGTCAGACCTCTACAACCCAGAGGGAAAACCAGATCTTTCTTAGGTTAGGTCATATGTCTTTCGAAATATAAGTTCTTGGTCATGTGGGTTTTCTCACGATGTTTTCCTTCACCGCTGAGTAAGTGATAAATATGTACATAAATCCGAGAATACGAATTTTAGTGATACATGCCTCCCCCAGGATTCGAACCGGGGACCAGTTGGTCAATAGGCCAGTTCCTTATCCACTGGGCTATCACTGCTCTTAAAGATTAAGTATATTTTAAGAAATCGATTGTGTATAAACCCCTCAAAAGTTCAATTATTTGTACTTCGGGTAAATGAGGTTTAGCACTTTAGATTTCTGATAAGTTTAGGTGTATATTATTTTAGTGCAATAACATTTCAGGCAGTAAAGGGCAAACGTTACAGTGTACTTAAGATTTTGTTTGTCGATTGTACACAATTTATTATATCACAGGGTTGCTTTATATATTTAGTGTACGAATACACTACAGGATTGCGCAAAATTTGTGGCATAGCGCTTGCTGACCGCGTTCGTAATGAAGACGTGAGAGAAAGAGTTGGTCTGAAAGAGAGTGTCGGTGTTAAGATAAGAAAGAGCATGCTCCGTTGGTACGGACATGTAGAAAGAATGGGGGACGAAAGAATGACGTAATAGATATACCATGCGAAAGTGTAAGGATGTAGCTGAACTACCATGACCAAATTGGTCGTGTTCTATCAGAAGGTGATGTCAGGAGCCCCTGAAACCGGCGAGCGTGCATGAAAAGAGCTATGAATGTCACAGAAGCGAGTGAAGTATGTAAGGACAGCGTCTTATGGCGCTCGGTTCTCTCTGCCTACCCTGCAAGGCACTTGGCGTGAAGATATACATATGCATACATACATAAACTACAGGACTCATAGTTGTGTGTCCATATTTCTAAATGCTCTAAGCTATGCGCTAGTTTATTTGCTTTGGTGGAACTTTTATGAGGATTCTGTGATATGGTGAAAAAAAATCACACAATGTTGAGTGGTTTATGAGTTCCGGACATGTATAGTATAAATAGTCGACGTTTATACCTAGTCCGGCCATAAGTTCTGTTACAAATGAATATGCATTTATTTTTTTATGAAGTAATGTAATGTTAATAAAACTATGTTTAATCTATTTTAATGTTCTCTTTGCCATACCCAGTATTTACTTCTTATTTGTATTTACCTTTAAATTTGTGTACACATCCTCGGTAACAAACTCGGCCATTCCATCTAGGTTGTCTGTTCTCGGCTCCGTCCCGATTACAATAAAGGCGTCTACCTTAGCCCCTGTCCCGGTTTTCGCTCCGCTTATCACGTCGTCTGTCACCGTGTTTACTGTGCAACCTTGAGCCTCCAGTTGTGTTTTCAATTCTTTTCCCAATGGATTTGTAGCGCTGGAAATCTGTAAAATAAATAAAGATTTTTCTAAACATATTCTTTATTTTATACAACGTCGGGAGGTATAAAATGATATAGCCCATCTGATATGAAACGGTTGTCATAGCCTATGAACGATTGCAGTACATCAAGTATCACTCGCGCGATGCTACCTTTGCTGCTAACACAGCATCTCCTTGGGAGCTTACTAATGACCTCATTCACACGCGGAAATACAACGACCCTCCAGGGAGTTGTTATTTCGCTGCGTTTTTTGTGAGTTCCCTTTTTTATTTCCCATGCTTAAATAACAACGCTGATGGGAGTTGTATCTATACAATTAGTTTCAAAGTTTAAACATACAATATACCAACTTTAAAATTTATTATAATAACTATTAATTCAAAAAAAATGTTATTAGTATTCATTTTGGGATGTCAATTTTATAATGTAATATAAGGATAAAGGCCTCTATTTCATTCCATTTCAACCGGTCCCGTAATGTGCGCGTCCAAATTGACCCAGCGACGGGTCGACATTTGGACATTAGTCCTCCGTCCGAGCAGTCTTTGAAACACTTTTACGATGTAACATCACCCTGGCATGTTCATGCACACAAATGTTTGTCGTGCGTGGTAATCGAACCCACGAGCGTTGGTGTTAAAGAACCATTACCAACCACTGCGCCACCGAGTTCATTAAATTCGTATTCCTTTATTCATTATAATTACACGAATGGTTACATGATGAAATATATGAAAATAGGTACGAATATTCGTACACACAAGAATATTTTAGAATTTATAATTGCAAGCGCGCGATAGCAAGCGAGCAATATGTGAGGTCGACCTCCAGTTTCTCGGTATTTTGTACGCTCTACTTCTCCAAAACCAAAATAGTTTGAAACCCCCTTTTTTCGTGATCGTGTAGCCTAGATGTCGTAGTTGTGCCAGTTGAAATTTGTTTTTCAAAAAAAGAAGTTTTGTTCCAGAAAAATCGGTCCAAGAAGATTTGTCCCTACTGTGAGCAGTGCTTTTGCAGTGGTAGTACTAAATTTTCCTTTTTCCTCTTTTTTATTTTTTTTTCATCTTTTCCTTTTTGTTTTTTTAGTTTTTTAATAAATTAGTCTTTTATTAAATTATATTAAATTATATTAAATTTTGGGTTTTTAATTCTAATTTCATCAAGATGCCTCGAGGCCGTCGCAGTAATCGCAGCACTCGATATCAAAATTTTTCAGTTTATTTTTTAAAAAGTAACTTATTTTTTTAAATATTAAATTTTGAATATTCAACATTTTTTTGGTAATTTTTACTAAGTTATCTTTTTTAACTTATTTTTTTTAATTTTATTTAATTATAAAATGAAATGCCCAAGCATTTTTTAGATTGACGCACTAAGTTTCCAAGCGCGCTTGCTACACAGCTTGCTGTTACCTATTTAAAAGATAAAAAGCGCGCTTGCGTTTGCGCCGCAGGCCCTAACTTCCCTAGTATACACATAAAAGATTGTTGATTGTTCAGTGTTTCGTGATTAATTTGCACATTTTGCACACCTCGCCTTATATCAAGTATATAAGTTTTTGTACCTTAAAATATTTCTTTGTTCAATTTGAGAGCAGCCCATAAGTCTGTAGGTTTTTGCTGAGATAAGTCTGTAGGTTTATCATCTTTAGAATTAACTCACTCGTTCTCGCCTACTCACCAGCACACTGTGCACAGTCCGCCTGCTCATGCAAGTTCGTTTGGTCACCCTGTTGCGGGCTGTGTAGGCAAGGAGTGCGGACGTCGCCAGCACTAACGATCCCCCTTCAAGTGTTGCCAGCAAACGCCACGCCAACGACGCCCCGCCTTCCGCTACAGTCGTCATAGTGAGCGGCCCTGAAAATAATAAAAAAAAAAATGATAGAGGAGCTGATTTAACTACCGACAATATGAAAGGTCAAAGATTACACTGGTCTCCTACTACTTCGAACCTGACAAACCCATGGAGCCATACCTGGAGCAGCTTAGACAGGTTGAGCGTGAAACCGGACCTGGAAGGTTGGTCATAGGCGGGGACGCCAACGCGAAGAGTTTCTGGTGGGGCAGCTCCCAAGAGGACTCCAGGGGGGAGATGATGACTGGAGCCTTAGGGGAGCTGGGCCTCCAGATACTTAATTCGGGGGACGTCCCGACATTCGATACCGTTCGAGGCGGGAAGAGGTACAGCAGCCATGTCGACGTGACGGCCTGCTCTGAGGATATGCTGAGCCTGGTGGATGGCTGGCGCGTCTCCGAGGCCCTAACGTCCTCTGACCACAACGGCATTCTATTTGAAATCAACTTGGCACGGGCGAAAGGGGTATCCGTGGCGAGGACCACCAGGATCTTCAACACCAGGAAAGCGGATTGGTGTCAGTTTCGTGAGAAACTGGCAGCAATCATGCGGAGGGACCGCCTGAACGTGGAGAGCGTTGAGGCGGTCCAGGTGTGGGAGGACCTGGAGGTAATCGTGGACGGGTATACCCGAGCCATAGCCGAGGCCTGCCAGGCAGCGATGCCCAAAATCAAAGGCGGGGTTTCGTTTAGATTGCCGTGGTGGTCGGAGGAACTCGAGGAGCTGAAGAGGCAAACCAACACCAAGCGACGCAGAATCCGAAACGCAGCGCCGGACCGGAGACAAATGGTGGTCAGTTCGTACCTCGAACAGAAGGGCAAATACGAGGCCGCAGTGCGGGATGCCCAGACTGACAGCTGGAGGAAATTTTGCGGGAGGCAAGACAGAGAAGGCGTCTGGGAAGGTATCTATCGGGTCATTGGGAGGGCAACCGAGCGCAAGGAGGATGTACTCCTCCAGGAGGGCGGGAGGCCGTTGGGTCACAGGGAGTCCCTCGAGCTGTTGGCGGATACGTTCTATCCTGCCGACAGCGAGTTGGACGACGATACAGATCACCGCGAAATGAGGAAGAAGGCCCGCGAGGTAAACGAGCGGGTCGATGATGATCATGACCCGCCGTTTACCATGAGGGAGCTCACAGCGGCTGTATCGTCGTTCAACCCGAAGAAGGCTCCCGGTGCCGACGGCCTCACGCCTGACATTTGCGCTCGGGCCATCAACGGTGACCCTGAGTTCTTCCTGGCCCTTCTTAATAAATGTCGAGCCCTCCGCTACTTTCCTCGGCTGTGGAAGGGGGCCCTCGTAATTGTCCTTCGGAAACCAGGCAAAGACTCGTATACCGTGCCCAAATCGTACAGGCCGATTGGGCTTTTGCCTGTCTTGGGCAAGGTATACGAGAAAATGCTGATCCCTCGCCTCAAGCACCACATTCTACCGAGGATTAGTACTCGCCAGTACGGGTTTATGCCACAAAGGGGAACCGAAGACTCCCTCTATAACCTGGTGCAGCACATCCGCGCCAAGCTTGACGAGAGGAAAATGCTCACTCTCGTCTCGCTGGATATAGAGGGAGCCTTCGACAACGCCTGGTGGCCCGCCATCAAACTGCGACTGGCTGAGGAAAATTGTCCTCTGGGCTTGAGGAGAGTGATCGACAGCTATCTCAGCGATAGGACGGTCAGAGTGAGGTACGCCGGGGAGGAAACCTTGCGGTCCACCACCAAAGGGTGCGTCCAAGGGTCCATAGGAGGACCGATTTTGTGGAACCTCCTATTGGACCCTCTTCTGCAGCAACTCGACCTTGCGGGGGTGCATTGTCAGGCCTTCGCCGATGACGTCGTGCTGATGTTCGACGGCAACACTGCGCTGGATATAGAGAGACAGGCCAATGCCGCTCTCGAGCATGTGAGGGCGTGGGGTGTCAAAAACCGGTTGAGGTTTGCGCCGCATAAAACCAGCGCTATGCTGATCACGCGCAAACTTCGGTATGACACCCCGCGGCTTACCATGGGCGGGATAGACATTGGCATGTCTCGGCAGATCAAACTGCTGGGGTTGACGATTGACGCGGGTCTGACGTTCAACGCGCACGTGGCAACGGTCTGTAGAAGGGCAATAGCCATATACGGGCGCCTTGCGCGTACGGCCCGCGTCAGTTGGGGACTCAACCCTGAAGTAGTGAAGATCATATATTCAGCCGTAGTGGAACCTACGATATTGTACGCTGCCGCCGCATGGGCTCCAGCGGTCAATAAGCTGGGTATCCAGAAACAGCTCAACAGCGTACAGCGGGGCTTCGCTCAGAAGATCTGTAGAGCCTACCGCACGGTCTCCCTGAACTCCGCACTGCTGCTGGCTGGGGTGCTGCCTCTTGACCTCAGAGTGCGCGAAGTCGCCTCTTTATACGAGGCCAGGAGGGGGCTACCCCATCCGCTGCTCGGGGACAGGGAGATCGAGCGGATGGCCTCGAAGATCGAGGCCCCGCATCCCGCGGAGCTAGATAGCTTGGAGTTCGGCAGCCTGGTGGACGAGGAACAATGCAGGGCACACTCCAACTTTGCCCTGCGAATATTTACGGACGGCAGCAAGATTGAGGGCCGGGTTGGCGCCGCTGTGTCCATATGGAACGGTGACGCCGAAATCAAGGCCCTCAAGCTTGCTTTGTCGTCCTACTGTACCGTCTACCAGGCGGAACTCCTGGCTATCTGCACGGCGGCCGAGTACGCTTTGAGCTGCGATGGACCCAGTATCGGCATCTTCAGCGACTCCATGGCGGCGCTCCAGGCGGTGGCGAGCGTCGAGTCCCCCCATCCCCTGGCGGTGCAAACACGGGACGCTCTTAAACTGTGCAAAAGCCAGGGTAAGAGCGTCTCGCTGTTCTGGATTAAGGCACACGCGGGGTTGGAGGGGAACGAACGCGCCGATGAACTCGCCAGGAGCGCCGCACTGGGGTTGCGGAGGCGGCCAGATTATGACCGCTGCCCTGTCTCATTCGTCAAAGGTATGATCCGCAAGGGGACCATTGACGAATGGGACAGGAGATACATATCGGGAACTACAGCTTCGACAACGAAGATGTTCTTCCCGAGTGCGGCGGCGGCGTACGGCATCGTGGGTAAAATGGTGCCGTCGAGCATCACTACGCAGGTCCTCTCGGGACACGGTGGGTTCTCCGCGTACTTGCACAGATTCAAGTGCGCGGATGACCCATCGTGCTTTTGCGAGCCCGGCGTGGACCAGACAGTGCAGCACATATTGTTTCGGTGTCCCGCATTCTCCAAACAAAGGTACGATTTGGAGCAGGAGTTGGGAATGCGGGTCACCGAAAACACAGTCTCCGAATTAGTGGTGGGCAAAACTCGGATAAAATTTTTAAAATACTGCGTCGGTCTAGCCATGGTGGTCATTGACCGTAACAAGCAGAGCGGCTCCACCTAGGACTAATGCTGTATACCTCGGCTATACTTTGTATAGCCGATGGGATCGCGGTGGCTAGGTGGAGCTGTGAAGCTCTCTGTCGCCCGTAGATGGACCGACGCAGTATGGGGAGGGAAATTTGGAAAAAGTTATAATCGTTTTACCGGCGTTCTAAAATGGGCCAAATCAACTTCTTTTTAGAAAATATAACTGAAAGATGATGAATGAAAGATGAATTGTGGAATGAAAGAGAATGTGATGTACGAATGTGTTTATTTATTTATGTGAATTGTGACAAATTACAAAATGTACTAATTTGAATGTAAGAAAATAGCCTTGCCCACGGCAGGGGTGCTAGTATTAAAAGAAAAAAAAAAAAAAAAAAAAAATATGAAAGGTCATTCTTTTTAAGTATACATTTTCATCGTCATCATCATTTGACCCATTGCGTGCCGAGCGGTTTCATCGAACCATGCGCGTTATGGCAACAGGTATATAACATTGTTTGACGGGTTAAGCTCGTATTTCACTACCGGACATAGGCCTTCCCTATCGAGAGCCACTCGCCTCGATCCTGAACTACCTGCCTATCCTACCTATCCATCCCTATTCCGTCCATCAGCTTGTAGCACAAGTTTTTTTTTAATTAGTACAATCATCTCCTATATTATAACAATTGAAATTCTCACTATTACTAATATTATACATGCGAATTGGTGAAGGGGTTTGAATGGCATTTAGCACAAAAATGTTGTAGATTATGTTCTATATTAACACACAGGTTAATTTCGAAGTTAACGCGGGCGCAGCCTTGGACAGAAAATATTGTATAACATAGATGTTGCTATATCCGAGATCGTTGAACTCAGAACCCGTTTGACCGATCATCATGAAAGTTATCACATGCATGTATTTTTTCATGGATAAGGTTTTTTGAAAGTCGTTATTAAAGGTCGTTCCCTATCTGAACAACCTTCAATAACAACTTTCAAAAAACCTTCCCCATGAAAATTAACCAAAATCTGCATGGCGCAGCTGGCACATTTATAACATTTAAATTTTCAGGGTTGGTTATGTCACCATTATAACAAATGGACATTTTTATGCAGCAATGGGGGAGACAATCAAATATACGGTTGTCGTAGCTTATGCACATTTTCATTACAAAGAGAATGCTGACGGCGTGCCCGCGTTTTGCTACTTTGCCATCCTTGCTGCTACAAAGCATCTCCTGAGGAGCTTACTGGTAACTAACCTCACTCATTCGTACGAACACAAAACCCCTCCAGGGAGTTGTTATTTGGCTTCAATCTACTGTGAGACGGAGGTACTTCCCCAGTCGCGGTGTGCCCTACGTCTCTTTGCTTAACATCTGTAAAACAGCCGCGCTTAACGTGCCTTTCACACTGATGCACTCGCGACGGAGACATTAATAACTAGTTTTTGTCGACACTACTTAACGTGTGTGCTTGATTATAGCTTTACGATCTACCCGTCTTGTGCTTGAGCCACATTTATCAAGACGTGGAGTGTATCATATGAGGTACGCTTTGACTCTATGTCTGTAGAATCGGTTATACGTGAGACACTCAGAAAATTTTGCGAAAATAAAAAAAAAGTGTAGTACAGCCTGCTCGAACGCTGACAGCGCATCTTCCAGCGACGAAAATTGTATCCCTTTGAGCTGATTTTTAGGGTTTCGTACCCAAAGGGTAAAACGGAACCCTATTATAATAATAATAAATTTATTTATTTCCAAAATAAATACAAAAGGCATCAATGTTACTGTTGGTCCCCAACATGGGTCGAACCCGTCTCTGGGGCACCAGAGCCGATTTTAACTATGTGCGCACTAGCATAGAAAAATAAGAAAAGTATTTTTATGGACTTTGAAATAATTTGATGTGAATACAGAAATTAATTAATTAAACATATTAGGCATAGAATTTTCAGTAATATAATTTTAGGTTAGGCGTCTTTATGTTTGTGTGTGTGTGTATGTGTGTGTGTGTATGTATGTGTATGTGTGCTGTGAGTGAGAATTAGTGAGCTCCTCTCACGAACGTGCATTCGTGATATGAGAAGATGTATGTGATAGTGAGGGATGTGTGGAGGTGAGGTGGGGGAATGTAGAAGGACAAGTTGACAGTACCAGATGTCAGGTTTGTATTGCAATTAAGTATTCCGTTGCGTTGTAATCCAACGAGAGAAGCCATTTTTTCAGTTTCCTTTTTGCTTGGTAGTTAGAGCACGTTAGGATGTCACACTTTTGAATGGCCCTGTTGTAAATGTGGGGGGTCAGAAAGTGGGAGAAGTGCAGGGCAAAAGAGGTTTTAACCATATTGTGGGGTATCATTGGACGTCTCTTTTGTAGCATGATATCGAGAGTACCGGGGTCAATTTTGCGATGCATCTTAAGAATTAGACGATAAATATACAACTGTCGTACGTTCAAGGTTTGTGTCTCATTATAGAGGTCCGCAGTGGGATACCTAGTTGCATATTCACTTTAAGAATAAATAATTAAATTAAAATAAAACAAGTATTTAAAGGAGGCTCCCATACGACAAACGTGATTTTTTTGCCGTTTATTATAGATAATGGTACGGAACCCTTCGTGTGCGAGTCCGACTCGCACTTGGCCGATTTTTTTTTTTTTGCTCATTTTTGCTCGATATTGATAACGGCAACAGGTAGACGGTTGAAATATTCACAGAATATTTAGTTATATATTCACTTTAAGAATAAATAATTAAATTGAAATAAAACATTAAACATTTGTTTTATTTCAATTTAATTATTTATTAGGCCCCCCCTTAAAGATTTGTTTCTCATACAACTCTCATACAACAAACGTGTTATTTTCCGTTTTTATAGATAATGGTACGGAACCCTTCGTGCGCGAGTACGCCTCGCACTTGACCGATTATGTATTTATTTTCGGAAATGAAACGAAGCCACACGGTTGCTACATTCCCTGAGAGGTCAGTTATATAGTACAGTAAGTGGGACAGCAATAAATTTAGAACTACGTATTAGAAACACTGCTGGGATACCATCAGGGCCAGCCGACTTGCGAGGGTCTAAGGCAGACAACAGCTTGACAACTTCGTCATAAGTAAGGTTGATGGATGAAATATCTGATGTAGTATTCTGTGGTAGAGTTTCAACGAAACTTGCGGTGTTAGTGTACGTAGGTGGTAGGAAATTCAACTGAAAGAAATCTGAGAACATATTATTCGTCGTGATTTCTATTATTATTTTAATATTGCTACCGTGGTCACTCAACATGGCGTAAGAATTTAAGCAGTACAAAGAAGTAGGCTAATTCCACCTTATTATTATTATTGTAGCAGCATTTGATCTTTTTATGGAGCTTTATTTCAGGCTTTACTAGAGCTACATTTCCAACTTTAGTCAGCGTGAGAGTATATAATTATTTTTAATATGAAATTATTAGCAGTAATGAAACCTTAGTACAGCAGCTTTAAACAGGTTACAACCAACTCTTTCATGAAGATGAGTACAGTAGAAAATCTTGCATAGGGTTGATGTGTTCCTGCGCCTGCGTGTGAGTCACCACTAAGCTCTCAAGGAGTTGCTGAATTAGCAGCGGAGGTGGCATCATGCGCGTGATACATAATGTATTACCAGCGTTCATAGGCTACGGTAACCAGTTTACATCAAGTGGACCGTATGCTTGTATGCCTCCCGACGTTGAATAAAAAAACTAACTACAAAGTTATGAAAGGCAGACGATTTCCAAGGTTAACTATTATAAACGCCAATTAGTATTTGGTATAATCTTGAGCACTCACAATGACAACTGTAACTTCAGACATATAGGGATGCAGTTACAGAACTTATTATTATTTTATTAGATACGTTATCTAAAGACCAAAATTACGGAGATCTTCAAGAAGCGTACCAAAAACGCTGCGAACTATACCGAAATAGATGAAGAAATTGATCGTTCAATAATGGAGTTAAAAGATAACAAAATTACTGTGGCTTGGAAATAATTTCCCCATTTTCATTTACATTTTAAATAGATATCATATTAGTGGTTAAGTTTATTGTGAATTTAAAATATAATATGCATTCTTGTTTGAAATATTTTTGTAAACCCACTTGGATCTTAATGTAAAACTAGAAACCCTTCGGCTGACACCAGGTCTCAGTGGCGACCGAAGATTCCTTCATCGAAACCATAAAAAATATTTTCCTTGTACGTAACTGTGGTTTCGTAAAAAGAAAAGGAAATCTTGGTTCGAAACTAGTTTCGTAGAAAGATCATATTTTCCTCCTTCTCACTCAACTGGTTCCGAACTGTCAGTTTCGATGGCGGCCTAAGGGCCGCTTTCAACCCCTGCTACGCTACTTTATAACCTAAAGTTACAAAATGGGCTGCCATTTCCACTAATGTGTTAATTGAGTATACATAATATCCCACCAAAAACATTCTGTAAAAAACTAGCCAAGTCTCGATGGAGCTGCTTGTTTATCTCTAAAAAGTAATGAAATCTAGACAAAGTCGTGCCAAGTCTAAGGTTCCTTACTGCGATTTCTTTATTATTATAGTTAATATTGTGTGACTTGGCCGTTGAACATTTTTTATACGTTAGTGGGTACAAGTCAATTTTATTTACACGTAATGTTCTGTATCTGTTGTAACTACCTATGTTTGTTAAGCGAGATAATAGCCCATACTGGTGTTGGTAATTGGATGCTAGTGTCTCATTTTAGGCTGTTGTTGATTGTGCAACACATGCATTCAGCATTGACAATGCTGACTTCTGCTCTCTTCTTTTTGGAGCGTCAAATCGACCACCGATTTTACATAAAATAGACGTACAGACGGACTTCTATCAATGATTAGAAGTCCGTCTGTACTGGAAATAATTTTTTATACTGTTTGTTTCAGGCTCGCCTATACATAAGTATTATTGAAATCCGCAGCTTTATCAAGCTTACAATTGACTGGTTATTGAATCAACGTTTTCCAAGTGGCAATTTTCCATCGTCAATGGGTAGCGGTTCTGGCGACAGATTGGTGCAATGGTGTCATGGAGCACCTGGTTTTGTACCCTTGTGTACCGTTCAACGGCCAAGTCACACAACATTAACTATAATAATAAAGAAATCGCAGTAAGGAGCCTTAGACTTGGCATGACTTTGTCTAGATTTCATTACTTTTTAGAGATAAACAAGCAGCTCCATCGAGACTTGGCTAGTTTTTTACAGAATATTTTTGGTGGGATTTCACTTCTTTTTGTAGAAACGTGGATATATTGATTTATTTTATTAGATTTTCTTATTTGACACAGTTTTTTTCTCATAGTAGTCTCAGCTGTATTAGAGATATGGCAATACCCCCTGTATTGCCATATCTCTAATACAGCTGAGACCAGCTGAGGGTTCTTCATCAGATACTTCAGACCTTCGATTTTTGACATCAAATGAAGCGGCCCACCAAGTTGAATATTTTTTGTAAAGGCGGTATGTCGATCTCTAATAGTTTGGTTGGGCTCTTGTGTTTTCTAATCAGGGTCATCAGGTACTCCAGATCTTCGATTATCCTAGTTTTTATAGTTTTCCCTTTATGTGGCCATTAAACCCTAACTCTGTACCAAATTTCAGCTCTCTGAGTTTATGGGAAGTACTAGTTCTATTCTGATGATCATGAGTGAGTGAGTGTCATAAATGCGAAACTTTGCTTTCGCTTAACTTCGGAACTAAATGACCTACAGACTTGAAATTTTGGATTTTAAGTATGTGACTATAGCTTACTGGATGACGAAAATTTCTGCGTTCTGGTCTTATCCAGAGGTTCTCAAATAGGGGCCTGAAAATGCGGCGAAATGGTTCCAGTAAAGGATGGTACGGCAGTGTTTGCTTCGCGCTCGACTTGGCGGGGGCACTGCCGTGCCGCCCGATTATTGGTGCCGAGATTTCAAGTCAAGTTAGCGTCCAAGAAACTAGGTGTGCTGAATAAAGCGAAATAGTACATAAGTTCGAGACAAAGGCTGTTATATAAGTCTCAAGCCGGACAGCGCACGGAGTGTTGTAGTCACCTATGGGCGGGAGCACCCGGATATCGGGGAATCGTCGATGATCCTAAACTTACACACGGTATTGAGGCTTGGAACTTCTGGACGTTCTGTAATACGGGTTCTGTTGGAAGCCTTTTTAAAAAACAAAACTGGATTTAGACTTATTTTATTAGGCTTAGAACAATGAATACAGAGATTTAGTAAAGAAGGCGAGTGCTCTATATGATGGTTACCGGACGACTGGCGTCCCGCTCCTCCGAGTACCGAGACCTATCATGATTGTGCTGACTACGCATGGAGATGTAGAGCGTGGCATTATTGCCTTATAGTTTAGGATATAACAGTTCGCTTCCCTTTGTGTATTCTACCGACCGCACAATGGGCTGTGTATTAGTTGTTCGATATAAACCAAAAGGCTCATTTTACAATCGCACCTCTCGCCGATGGCTGGCAATTCACCCACACACACTTTCAAAGCGCAATTCGGTTTGCTATCTTAGCGATATATAAAAAAGGCAGTGTTGTATGACTTTACATGTTCGATTAGGTTACATTTTAAATGGAGTTTCTTATCGGAAAGGTTTGGCATAACTATTGGCAGTAGTTATAAAATAAATCTTGTAGAGTATTTTATAACTACTTTTATATTAATTTTCGCTTACGATTACAAAGATGCGTAACTTTTAAATTTTCATCTAAAATTTATTGAGCTTGATTTATACCGATCTGTAAGTATCATCGAATCCTCTCATAAATCTATAATGCACCGGTTTTCTTGAACTAATCACATAAAAATAACAACTGACACTTGAGTTACTTCAGATAAAATCTTCTGAAGCAGGTCAAGTCTTAGCACATCATCTGTCGTCAGAAATAAATATATTTTGTAACAAAAAAACATGACTATAAAGAAGGAATAACATTAAAACGTTTGTGCAATACTCACAAGTGTATTAAAGCGCGGATTAAATATAATGAATAGAACATTTGTGTATATTGTGCGGTACTTGAGTACGTACTTGTGGTTAAGCAATTTTGCATTAGAAGTTTAGGAGGCATCACTTATTTACGACATTACCTATCGGTATTAGTAATATTGGTAGTGGAGGAAGGCTTTCTGTGACCTACATATTATGTTATGTATGACAAGTAGATAAGTGAAGAGTACTTTATGTTCAACTTTAAATAAAATATACGTAACACATTCTTTTGCTGACATTTGATTCAAACGTAAGACACCCATCGAATTCACGACAATTGAACGTTCATCAAAATATTCGAATTATGGACCCTGAATCTATTTTTTTTTTTTTACAGGTTTCCATGTGGCCCTGAGGCCTGTGGTAGTTATACAACTGTGTTACAGGCCAAAGTGTCTTCCATCTTACAATCTTGTTCAAATAATCAGCCGCATACATTACTGTATAATTGTAAATAGCAAAAGATTACAAAAGAAACAGTCATCTATCGAACTATGTACGAAAAAGTGTAAAACTAGACATTGTAATCATTTATTGTGTATGTACATTATGTTGTAAATATTGAAATTTCATTATTTCGTAAACAGTAACTAACACCATATAGCTAACGATATTTTAATCTATTGTAAGCGGTCAGAACCCGTTATATACGTTTTCCCATACATTTCGCGGTCATATATGACCACCCGGGTTCCGTAGGCTACGGTGACTATTTACCATGAGGCAGGCCGTATTCTTTTTCCACCTTAGTGGTATAAAAAAATCTCAGCTTTTTCACTTGACCGTACATAGTTTGATAGAGTATCTCGTTGGCCTTTCGATTGTAGTGAATTCGAGTGTGTTATGTTTGGACCGATCCACAAAAATTGTGATTTGAAATCAATGAACACCTCGTATCGCCGCCAAGTGCATAGTTATTCTTAGTGTCGAGATCTACTTCAACGTAACTTCAAGATATGAAATGACTTCTTGTCCTGTGCGGGTATCAAACCCACGAGCTTTGTTGTTGTGACATTGCTAACAACTCCGCCATTGGGCTCATCAAAATTATATGTAATGAAAACACATAGATATTGTAATTTTTTTAAACAATTTCGGGAGACAAACAATCATACCGGCTCGCCTGACGTATAGCGATTACCGTAGCCTATGAACGATTGCAATAAAAGGAAATTCAATTACGCTTTACCATATTGAAATCTAACTCATTGTTCACATATTAAAACTGTTTTGTATAGACAGATTACATTATGTCACGGTAACACAAGCCTATGCGATTACGTTCTTGTGGAAAATACCCGATTGGAGGCAACACCGAAATGCGTTCAACTGTTGCGACTTCATTGAGCAATCTTAACTGTACCCTACCGTAATTTCGCAATTTATATAGCAATTGATACTTGTGTAACATAAAAATATAAACAGTCTTCAATCACGTAACTGTTGTAATCTTAAGTATTATCGGGTTCCCTGAACCCGGCTATATTGTTTTAAAAAAAAATACATAATTTTTTGTTTGTAAACAAATCCAACCTTGACCACAATCACATGGTATTTTAATAGGAGTAAATTCGTGGAACTGATTAAAATGAAAGCTGCGGATTTCTGTGAAGTAGAGGTACTTCCCCAGAAGGACTGCTTTGATACGCTCTACCTCTCTTAAAATTACCCAGATCAAGACAAACAGACATGTTCATGCACACAAATGTTTGTCCTGTGTGGGAATCGAACCTATGAGCATTGGAGTCAGCAGCGTAACAGTCCGTTTTACCACTGCGCCACCGAGCTCGCCAGGTAGCATTTTTAATATAAACATATTTTTAATTTAATTAAAAAAAACATCGACGAGAATGTTTTAAAAATTTCCGGTCGTGACAAAATATTTCTGTGCCCTGGGTGATTTGTACATGCAGTCATACAAGGCTATAGAACCTAAAAATCTATTTCGTCTTCTTGCTAGCGTTATCCCGTTTCCTAATATATTCGGATTGACAGGATCTGCTACCTAAGCCCAAGGATTTGATAAAGATAGTGATTTTACAAAGAGCGACTGCTGTCAGACCTTCACAACCCAGAAGGAAAATCAGAACTTTCTTAGGTAAGGTCACACGTCTTTCGAAATATAACTTCTTGGACGTGCTGGTTTACTTATGATGTTTTCCTTCGCCGTCGATCGAGTGATCATTACAAATATGTACATTGTACAACACGAATTTACTGGTATTCCAACCGGGTTCCAGTCAGTTAATAGGGCTATTCTCTATCCACTAGGCATCCATCCTTTGTTAGTAATAGACTAATAGGGCGAGCTAGCGTACAACTTGTGAAATTTCCTGTGACGTGAATACAAAGGTATTATCTAACCAATATAATTATTAAACTGTTCTACATCCGCCATTCACTGCATTATATTTACAAACAGACAAAAATAACAACTATGCACCGCACTAAAGCTATTCGTGAGGCGATGTGTTGCAATCCATGTAGCGGCATGTTGGTTCATTATGTAATTGTTGTTCTTTTTCCTATACGCACAAAGTCAAGGTAGAGTCGTTCATTGCTCGCACTAAGTGAAATTTGGGTTTAGTGCCTTTCTCTGAACGCCAACATGACATATAGCAGATTATATTATGTTATAATATAGGTTTCTGTGGCTTATATTTTATTACTTGTATTTAGGGCATGTAGAAAGAGTGCAGAATGAAAGACGAAACAGACATACAATGCAAAGTGGCAGGATGTATGATCTCAGGAGCCCTAGACACAGGCGAGTGTGAATGAAAATAGATATGATTGTTAACGAAGCGAGCTAGGTGTGTGAGGACCGCGTCTTGTGGCGCTACGCACTTTGCCTACTCCACAAGAAACCTGGTACATACATACAAGAAGAGAGTGAGACGTGTAAGAAGCGACTGGCGGTCGGCTCCCACAGGACAGGCCTGCCATGCAATTCTCTAAGCGACTCGTAATGGCTGTGTGCGTCGCTGTGATCACAGATGTCACAGCTTTGACATCGTCTACTGCGATCACGGCTAAATTATTTGGTATTCTATAAGGCTGTAAGCGTACGCGAGGCTGTTTGCCTTGTAGAATTCCAATTCCAAACGCAGCCTTGCGGCGCTAGTGTCGCACAGCCATGAAAAGCGACACCAAAGAATTGCAATTTTGTGTTCAAGGCTGTAACAGCCGATGTTTCCGAGGATGTAAGGACGTTTGCTCTTACAGAATTGCATGGCTGGCCTAGTGTGGGTGTCTTATATATTATGGCAAAATTGTAAATTATTGAGGTAAACAAATAATTTGAATTTTGAATTTGATTCTCTTTGCCTACCCTGCAAGGGGCTGAGCGGGAAAATATAGATATATATAGAATATGTTATTATTGTATAGACAGTAGAGCTCAGTTGTTTTTTATACAATGTCGGGAAGCGAATTAGCATTACGGCTCATTTCTTGTAATACAATGCATATTGATCGTATGTTGCTACCTCGCTATTAACACATCCATTGTAGGGTGTAAGTGACTCATTATCTTCATCGGAGCCAAATCCGTGATACCTACTGTTAATTAAAAAACGAGGTTCAGGTGAAAGAGGGTCGGGGCACACGAAAGCCGCGCGACTGGGGAAGTACCTCCTTCCAAGTTACTTAGTTGGATGCACAATGGGTGAACTCATTAAAGACGGTTTTCACCGCCTAATTGGTTTCGAAATTACTCCACTTTAAAAACTTATCCCGATTCGAAAGAAATTGAAAATCTATTGCGACGAGGGATTTTGAACAGTGCTCTAAAGCAATTTACGGACTAGTGTTGTCGTGAAGAAGAAATATACTACAGCAATTGACCGGTTGTTTGATATCAAGCTATCAAACAGTCTATCTGCAATGAAGTAATTGTCGTGTCAAGTCTCTAGAAGCTGTAATGAACAATGCTTCACAACAGCTTCTTTTGACTATTCTATATATGGTTTGGATATTTCCCCTGTATCAAAACAGTGTGTAGAACATTTTCATACAGGATTCACTTTTTATCACAAGTGACAATATAATTGTCCTTTCATTTATACGCCTACTCAGCAAGTTAAGACAAGGTTCGAAGCGATTTTGTTGTTGTTGTTCAGTGAATTCAAACGGTACCCACTTTCAAGGTCTTTAATTATTCCAATTTGACGTAATATATATGTTTTTTGTTTATTAATTTACTATATATTGATACTAAATCGGCGAATCGGGAATAATGGCAGAAGAAGTGAGAACACTGAGGAGCATCTGTGGAGTTAGAATTATTAATAAAGTAAAAAATAGCACGGTACGGGAACTATGTGAAATAGAAGATGATGTAGTGACAGAAATTTAAAAGTGTATGCTGAGGTGCTTTGGTCATTTAGAAAGAATGAAAGATAAAATAGTTACGAAAGAAGTGTATCGGGCAAGAGTGAATAGAGATATCCGTACGGGCCGCCCTAGGCGCACACATATCTATAACATAATCAAATTGGTGATGTGTTGAAAAAGGACCCAATCAAAAGCGCCCAAAACCGAAAAGCATGCATGAAAAATTTGATGAGTGTGTAAGAAGTGAGACAGGTATGTATGAATCGGTGCACCTGGCATTCCATAGTCTTTGCCTACCTCAATGTAAGACTGGCATGATGATATACGTGTATTAAATAGCAATTCATTATCCAATACATTTATACCTAGTCTTGCTATATATACTGAAACAAAGAAAAAAAAATTCTATTGCAAATAACATTTATTACTTTTACAGTGTGTTAGTTTAATACATAAATATAAGACAATTTAAAATATAAAAAGCTTATTCGAAGTGGTCTCCATTGGCTGCCAGACAGTCCTTTAAACGGCCAGTTATCAATAGAAGCACACACTCTTTTCTTGGGAAAATTCTTCACTGCCAATCGTACGGATTGTTTTAGGGACTCTAAATTATCATGGCGTTTAGAGCAAGCCGTACTCTCTAAAACTGACCATAAATCATAATCCAGCGGATTAAGATCGGGATTAGACGACGGCCAGTCTTCAGCTCTGATGTAGTCCGAAACGTTCGTTTCCAACCAAGACTGCGTAGACCGAGCTTTATGACCCGGCACCGAGTCTTGCTGGAAGGACCATTCTTAGTTATTGAACATGGTGTTGTTAAGGGGCTTCACTACCTTCTCAAGAATGGTATCTTGATACACTTGTGCCGATGTTTTGATACCTTTTTCACAAAAGTATGGCTCAGTCAGTCCTTCATAGCTAATACCCCACCAAACCATCACTGAAGTCGGATAGTGTCCACGTTGCACTCTGTCGACTAATTGGGAAGCTTCCTTAGAGCTTTGAGCGGTCATTTTGTTTGTTAAAATGTTGCTCAATTGTAAAATATTTCTCATCCGTAAACAATTTTTTTCTATGACGTGCCTTTGCGTACCGCTTCAGTAGTTGTTTCGATTTTACCACCCTATTCTTTTTTAAATTATCAGTTAAGAAATGACCAGTACGTTTCTTATAGGCTGCAAGTCCTAAGTCATCTTTTAAAATATGCGAAATGGTTCTAGACGCTATCTTCATCTCCCAAGATAAAATCTTTTGCTTTCGGACAGGATTTCTTCGAATTCTTTCCCTTACTGCTTTGACCACCTTTTTCGTACGAACACTACGTGGACGGCCAGATCTTTTTCTGTCACAAACAGAAGAGTACCTATTAATAGTCCGGTACACAAACATTTTACTAATACCAAACGTATGGAGAGTTTTAAAAATTGCATTTGGCTCCATACCTACTTTGTGTAATGCAATCACAGCGATTCGGTTCTCTTTATCACCCCACTCCATTTTAATATCGCAAAATATTGTACAATGAATTGGCGCCAAAATGAGAAAACTCAATGAACAATCATATAAAAATGACAGATTCCAAATTCAAATGTAATATTTTGTTTATTTTTAATTGTAACAGTATTTATGGCTAGACTAAGTATATAGATTACGTGTGAATGCGAACATACGAGTATTATGTCATATTAATTCCAATTATGTATATGTATAATTAAATTTGTTTAAAATATTATTTACAGTAACAATAGTCACCTACCTGTCTTTCCAATAGAATCAAGTAAGAAGATAAAATAAAAAATGTCAAAAATTTTGACTCCACTGACATTTAAATATCTTGCCAAATTAACTATTAAAAATATATTTATATTAGTTTTAAATTATTGTAAATTATAAACTAATGTTATGATCATATAACTGTTACGTCTACTAAAAGTATCTGAAATTACAATCGGATAAACAATTTACTATATTATAGACACACAATAATACAGTATAATTACAAACTGTCGAGAGTATCAGCAGCCCTGATAAACAACTTTGTCAACATCGTCATCAAATAAATCTAAGTAATCGTACTACTCTCATACTAATAAGGCTCGTGACGTAGTGCACAGCCGGTGAATATAGTCCGCGGAAAGGGCCTGTTCTGTATGGTAGTATACGACATAATAACAGATATTATAATGTCACTTGCAATAACGCCCAAATTATATAATTTTCAATTTATATAAATATAATGTAATCTAATTTTATTTTACCTAACATTTTATATCATATAATCATTTGCTCTAATAACATTTAGTTTAATGTTCATTTTATATAATTATTACTTATCCTAATACTTTATATAACGTTAATTTGTCATAATGTCCTTCTACTAATGTTAAATGTCAATTTGATTGATATTGGGTAAACATCAAGAGTAGGTACTTACGTATTATATGCAGCATGACATTGCTGGGTTAGGGTAGGTTAGACTTGTGACCGTCAAAACTCGACATGCGTTTGATCATAATTCAATGTTATGACAAAAGAATATTATAGGTATGTGTATTATATACGACATTATAACAAATCCTCCTAACATAATAATATATTAAGCCTCTAATGATCATAGAACCTATATATAAATATTAATTAAATGTACGTTTCATATATAGAGTTGTAAATATTAATGTAAATGTGCATCATAGAAAATATTTTTTATGTAGTGCTTTAGGGCGTTACGCTATAAGCCTCCATGTTCATTATAATACATAAAATTAGGTCATATGAAATTATACCAATAATACGGTATATTATTCGATCTTTATATTAAACAAAAGTATATTAAATAACATTAGGTTCTATGATCATTAGAGGATTTGTTATTATATATTATTATTGTCGTATATTACACCCCTTCAACATAGTCGACGGCTAGCGCCGATACCTCCCGAGACATCTCGCGGGATATATAAAATTGAGAGAGAAAGTAGATTGTGACACCCTCATGTCACAATCTACTTTCTCTCTCAATTTTATGATATAACACTGGAGTGTATTATTTTAAGAGAAGCAGTTTCCTCCTAAATGCAAGTTATTCAACTTTCACGAAGACCAACAATAGGTTCAACTGGAATTATTGGCAACTAATTTATACACATATAGATATTTAACGAGTTTTTAGACTCTAAATGCTTCTAAGTATAATTCCTATCAAAGTCTCCAAATCAAAAAAAATCACTATCACAATAGCTTCATCGTGACCTTGGAACATCTTATTAGGTATGTGCCAAGAAGTCGAAAAGTTATTCAATAGTATGACTGCTTTCAGCATTAAGCCCGCCTTCTTGCGTAGATAGGTACAAGATGGCAATGCATTCATTTGTACTATGTTGATAGATTGTACTGTGTAGACAAATCAAATTCTGTCTGGTTAAAAATTGGCTTGTGCATCCTGGTACTCTAGAATTTTAGAAAACAGTTTAGAAAAAAGTGGACACCTTAGTCTTTTAAAGAACCTCCATGCAAAATTTTAAATATCAGAGGGGTTCCTCAGCCTGTAAATGTTTTCTTATACATAAATATTACAGGTTCAACCACGGAATAGGTGGTTGAACTCTTGTGCCTATTCCGTGAGTTCAACAATCCTACTAATATTATAAATGCGAAAGTTTGTATGTATGGATGGATGTTTGTTGCTCTTTCACGCTTAAACGGCTGAACGGATTTGAATGAAATTTGGCACGTAGATAGATTATGATCTGGATTAACATATAGGCTACGTTATTTAACTCCACGCGGGTGGAGCCGCGGGCAGCAGCTAGTATATAATAAAGGAAAGTCAGTTGTGAATGACAATTTTCCGACACATTTTTGTGGTGATAATTATTGACGTGAAATAACTTAAATTATGTGGACGTCAATTATGAGTATTATTCACATTCACACAATTCAAGCTAACTTGTCTCATCTGAATATTTTGTACAAATTACAAGAATATGACAGCTGGCAATCAAGAGATTGAATTGAACATACAAAAGTTTAAAAACCCATACTCGAGCATAAATTCTTGACATTTGGATTATTGGGATTGTTTAAAGCAAAATTTACATTGAGGTTGATGGCACTTATGTTAGAGTTTTATTTATCTACATAATGAATTCGTGGCTTGAGAGTAAACAATTAATCAGGAGTAATAACTGATTAATTGATCACTCTCATGCAATTCCACGAGTATAAATGAAGTGTCCATTTCCGCTGAAGTACCCTTAACCTATGAGACCCCGTTATATACGTTTTCCCATACATTTCTTGGCGGAAAAGCGGCCCGCGGGTAATGAGAGATTAATCTGTCGATATCAGAACTAATGTGTGGGGAGAAAATCTTGTTTCGATTACGAAACGAGAGTTTCTTCCGCCGTTCTTGTTGTAAAGTAAGTATATCATATATAGGATACAGACGAGAATTAGAGATCCGGAACAAAGTTGCTCAGAGAGCACACTGTTGCTAATACAGCAACTTTTTTGGATAATATTGGTAACCTAGTAAGAACGCAATATCGTAAAGGAAGCCGTAATTTGGTTGCGGTCTTTTGTGAGGTTGAGGTACTTCCCCAGTCAGGTTGTTTTAAAGGGCCCTCTTTTTTTCTTGTTTGATAATTAGTAGGGTGTAGTATATGATGACATAAAGATGTGATGATATAAAGATGATAGAGTGTCAATTACACACCAAAAAACTTCAAAATAATTTGATCATCCTATTACATTTACATACTTAGTTTCTTGCGAGTGTAAACAACGCGTTGATGTCTTGACAACGCCGCCTGTACACACTTCTGTACCTTGCCATATAAATTAGACCAGAATTAATACTATGACCAATTTCAGAAGTTTAATGTCTCCATTGCGTGTGTGAGCATTGTGAAAACCGTAGTTAAACAATCTCTCCCTGCTTGTATAAGATGTATTCAAGTCAAATTCACATGTCTGTGGAGTTTAGTAAATGAGGAAATTCAGGACATTTCCTTTTTCAAGTTATGCAGGGTTATAATAATAATAATAATAATTCTTTATTTGCAAAAAGAAAAAGGTTAAGATTAACATTCAAAATCAAATCATTATTTTTCACAAAAAATTAAGCCATAATCACTTCGGAGGATAAAATAAATTAATAACTTTCGAACCGAAACTTGTGAGTTCGATGATAATTGATAATATAGTAATATATTTTTATTACTTCTATGTATTTAAAAGAAGAAAGAAGTTTAAAAATCGATTATCGAATAACAACATATATGATATTGCATTGATGGGAGTCTTTAAATGATAAATGTAAAATAATTATGTTTGATGTTTCCGTTTTTGTTCTGTTTCTATACGACACCTATAATTCTTTTCTTCGGTGTTTTCATTCATATCATTTCATACTTCTTGTCGTAATATGTCCAGTTGAGTTTCTCGAAATATTGTGTAATATTAAATAATACGAGTATAATGGCTGTATATACACGATATAACTTAACTATGACAATGGTTGTAGAAGAACTCGAAAAAAAAATATGTTGACTGGGTGCTAAGTACACGTCCTGCTACCCGTGCGAAGCACGAAGTATTGACTTATTTATGCCTCATATACTTAGCAGCCGAAAAATGTAGGTGATATTACCGGTCAAAAAATAACCCAAAATGAAGAACTACATTAACGTTTTTTTTTGTAAATCCTATATTTATAAAAAAAAAATACTTTTATTTCAATAGATACTTGAAGTCCTACAGATTGCAGCAGGTTTAATTTGTGCACAATAATAATAATATTGAAACCAAACTCCATATAACAACGGGCATTCTCCTTTCCCGCTCAATTTTAAGCAAGTCGAATAGGAAAGTAGATTCCTGTCCTACTTATTGTTGTGTCTTGCAAGTAAGTCATCAGAACTTCAACGGAATCGGAACGTCTTGCGTTCTCACCGGGATACGGGAATGGCAAGGTAGAGACAATTTGAATTCGGGGGAAGAGATTAAAGGCAAGCCT
Organism: Pyralis farinalis; assembly: GCA_947507595.1. Taxonomy (NCBI): domain Eukaryota; kingdom Metazoa; phylum Arthropoda; class Insecta; order Lepidoptera; family Pyralidae; genus Pyralis; species Pyralis farinalis. Next base: position 36,050,476 of record OX382259.1, read on the forward strand.
AAGAATTTGTAAGTCTAACTCGCATGTAAAGCGGAGAGACAGTTTTAACGAGCTCGGTGGCTCAGTCGTGAAAGACGCGACTTTGACACCAACGCTCGTGGGTTCGATTCCCACACAAGACAAACATTTGTGTGCATGAACATGTCTGTATGTTTTAAGAGAGGTAGGGCGCATCAAAGCAGCCCGTCTGGGGAAGTACCTCCACCTCACAGAAAATCGCAGCCAAATAATAACTCCTTAGAGGGTTGTTGTGTTCCTGCGTGTGAGTGAGGTCACCAATAAGCTCCTAAGGAGTTGCTGTGTAAGCAGCAGAGGAGGCATCGTGCGAGTGATATATGTTACAAGCGTTAATAGGTTACGGTAACTGCTTTACATCAGGTAGACCGTATGTTTGACCGTATGACCGTATGTTTGCCTCCCGACGTTGTATAAAAAAAAGTATCATAGTATTTTATTTAACAAATGTTTTCGTGTGTTAACCATAAAACATTATCGGTACCTGGATCTAGTTTTACGACACGGGCTGGTAATCTGTGGCTACAAAGTCTTACGATAGCAATAAATTTCTGACCTGACTTTTAAATGCCAAGGCAAAGTAAAATAAATTCTGTACACACCTGAAGTTAGAATAAGTAGGTATTTAAGCTAACGTTTTCAATTAGCAGCATATAAATTAATTTTGTATAAAAATAATCTTTGTTTGGGTAAATCAAAATATTTTATGCAAATAAATCTCGCAAGCAATCAACCGTCGTCGATTGTAGCCTTAGGTTTAGTCATCTCAAGTTCCTCCGTGATCGGGGTCACGATAAACTGTCAACCCTGCTACTGACGATAGACGACAGTCGTTAAGCTAAATAAGTAGCCTTTAAAACACTAGCTTTCACAAATCCACATTAAAGTAGCGTGGTGGAGTATACTTCGGTGAAGGAAGACCCGTATGCCAGCAGAAAGATGAGTATAATGTTGTAAATTACGATACTTGATCTACCGAGCCCGCGCCTTCATCAGCGTTGAGATCCAATAATAAGTAGCCTATATTTTGATATCATACCTACAACAATTTTGACAAATTTCCTTACGATCAATTAAGAGCTGGGTTAGGTTCGAAAAGAAAACAAAGCAGTTCACAAATAGGACTCTGTCGCATGTGATATTAGAGTGGATACTAAAAAAAAACTAAGAACATTGTGACGTATTGTCAAAGGGTTCAGTGAAGATTAAGGAGTTTCAACAATAATACGACGATGGTGCTATACTGCATCATTATCGACATTATCATTAGGGCTTAAAGCTCTGTTACGGAGATATTCTAAAAACTACGGATTTTTCGGACTTAATTAACGAATATTATCACATGTTAGCATATTTTCTCAAAATGCTTAAAAGTTAAAACCTATTCTTAAATTATCCCTCTTTCTTTTAGTAAAAACCGCATGAAAATTCACAAATTCAGTGCGGCGAGGACTTTAATTTATGATATACTGATAGAAATAGATAGAAACTTTTCATTTATAGCATACTTAGCAGTGAATAGGCGGTACTGAGTACGTTGAGGGTACGAAGTGAGTTGAGAGGTAGGTGATACATATTAAGATCGTAATTTACGTTGAATTATAGCTGGTAATAGAATCGAGCAAACAGTTCAAAATAACAGACGAGTATGTAGGTAATCTTCGCACACTTGGCTAATGAGAAGAATATTTCGAAAGTTAATTTTATCCTTGAACACGCACGCGCGGGACGTGTAAATCTGAGGATATAGGATGTATGAGAATATTAATCCCAATATTACGAAATACTCGTACTAAAACATATTTTGCAAAATGAAATTCACATGAAGGAATTCAAACTAGTGTCCAAGATACTTGGTGTGCTGAATGGAGCGACACAATACTTCAGCTGGAGAGAAAAACTTTTGTTTTACAAGTGTCAAATCAAACCGCATTATGTAGAGTACCGTAGTCACTTACGAGCACCCGGAATCAGCCAGGACCTCGTGGTTCGGTGCAAACAGAAACGAGCTATGAGAATTGTCGTTGATCCTAAACTTACACACGATATTACGCCCTTGAGTTTGAGGAGAAATTTTCACCTCTCTTTATGTGTTGTACCGTCTATACAAAGTGTGTTCCAAGAAGTTGCTAGATATGATTACAGTAGTCCCGTTCTACATCCGTATCCTACGTCGGAGTCGGGAAATTCATCGTCGCCATTCATCGCACACTGAAACTACAATAGTCGTGTACTGTATTCCCAAGAAATGTTATACAGAGAACTCCTCAGTACGTAACTCAGAAATAAAGGACATAGAATTAAATAATTTGTAGTCAAGGTCAAGCATTGCCCACGGCACAGAACTGAGGCTCAGAGCAAGAAGTACCGTGCTGCATCTCTCGCATTCCGCCTCAAAAGACCACAATGTTGGTGTAGTCATGAGAGGGTAGGTTAGTTTTGGAATGAATTCCTTGGTTATCCCTAGGGACTTCGTAATGTGATTGTTTTAAAAAGGCATCAAAAGATTTTTACAGGACCGGCAACGTGCAAGAGATAACCTAGGTGTTACATATACTACAGTAAATGCATATTTGTATATTTATCCTTATGTATATTTGCCACTATTTGCTACAATATAGATTTATAAAAAATCAAGTATGTTATATTAGTACGAGTACTATGCGCCTTTTGTCGCTTCATTTTTGTCTATCTCCTTCGATCTACCTTTTCTCTCCTCTGAATTCTCCGGCCATGATTTCCTAATTTTCTGTTCATCACTCGTATTTCGCTGATTCCATAGAGTCGATTTTACTACGAGTATATTGCTTTGTTCTACCGATTTTATTTCACAATCGTCATTCTCATAAAATTTTATGACACAAGTTGTTTGTTAGAAAATTTGAAATCCTAATCATTATTGCCATATTTTTAATATCAATACAAATTTCCCCAAGAAACATGATATTTCTTAAAATCATTTCTATTGTTATAAAACATAAAAAAATGAATATACTTTTCTGTACCAAGTCGGGTGTGAGGTGGGGTCGGTGCAACCTAACTAACCTTATTGTTCACTGTGAGGATGGGTGGAATTCATTTTTTAAGACTGGGGGTTTCGTCTATGGCAAAGATAGATATATTTATTAGCTTATACTATGAACTGTACGTAATACATATACACATAACATAACAGATGCAAGCGTGTATGCACAATGAATGCTGGAATGTTTATCTAGCATCAACACGTTTCGCTGTGAAACAGCGTGCAAATATTACAGATAGGTTTCTTAGATCTTTTAGTTTTCAATATGAATAATAATGTCAATATTAAATTGTATAACAAAGTGGACTCGTTGCTAATACTGAAAATTTAAGTCAGGTAGGGTACATCAAAGCAGCTCGTCTGGGGAAGTACTTCCATCCCATAATAAACTGCAGCCAAATAACAGCTCCCTGTAGGTTTGTTGTGTTCCTACGAGTGAGTGAGATCACCAGTAAGTACTAAGGAGTAAGCTGTGTTAGCAGCAGAAGTGGCATCGCGTGATTTTAACGTATTGGAAGCGTTCAAAGGCTACGGTAACCGTTTTACATCAGGTAGGGCATATGCTTGTATGCCTCCCGACGCTGTATAAAATAAAAAATGTACAACCCGAAGGTGTCATGAAGTCCTGGTACTAAAAAAAAAACTAACGAAACACGCTTTATCAAGACAAGTCAAACGAAGCCAAACTTAACAGCTTTACCTTACCTACTTAGTCGATCATTAAGGAGTTACTATGTTTATCTCCAACTTTCATCATCATGCCACCTTGATGGTACTATATTATTTTGACAAGCTGGGTGGAGCAGTGGTTAGTAATGCTTCTTTGATACCAACGCTTGTGGGTTCGATTCCCACACAGCAAAACATGAATGTGTCTGTTTGTCTTGGTCTGGGTATTTTATATGTATCGTAAGTATGTATTTACAATAAATAATGTATTTACACCAACGCTCGTGGGTTCGATTCCCACACAGCACAAACACGAATGTGTCTGTTTGTCTTGGTCTGGGTATTTTATATGTATCGTAAGTATGTATTTACAATAAATAATGTATTTACACCAACGCTCGTGGGTTCGATTCCCACACAGCACAAACACGAATGTGTCTGTTTGTCTTGGTCTGGGTATTTTATTTGTATGGTAAGTATGTATTTAAAAAAAATAATGTATTTACGTATGTTTATCAGTTGTGTAGTATTCCTAAAACAAGCTCCTTTTACTTCGGGGCTAGGTGGCGCTGTGTAATTTGACCGAATATATTTATTTATTATTATATGGTCAGATTGGATATACGCAAGAGTTTTTTGTGTTTTTTTTTTTCATGGTGCCAGTGTTCTGTCTTGTAGGGGGATTGTGAGATCTCGTGGAGAGCTGTGGCACAGGCTTCGGGTTAGTTTAGATACCAGTCTGTCACAACCTTTAATTCATTACAGTACATAGACGTAAGTACCTATGAAGATTGTACCATAGGAGGATGGGTCTGATAACGAAAGATGAATTTTAAGTACTCCTGATAATTCTATCATCATGAACTATAATTTTGTAACTATAATAATAAGTTCCTGGGCATCGAAATTCCCTCAACAAATTAAAAACACCTGTATTGACAAACTTACTTTTTAAGACGTGCACTTGTCGTTGAGCTCGACCGGGTGATGGATCGCGTTTCTCGATGGGGCTCCAACAACTTGGTTGAGTTTAATGCCAATAAAACCCAGGCGTGTGCGATTAGTGCCAAAGTTTCTCCATTCCATCCTCTTCCCTCTCTTCAGAGCACCCCTTTGCAGATACAAGATAGTCTTACCATCCTCGGCATCAACATTAGAGGCGACCTCAACCCCAAAGACTATATCGAGAGCGTTATTTCCGTGGCCTCTAAAAAACTCGGAATCCTGAACAGGGTGAGACGGTTCTTCACGCCTGAGCAGCGCTGCCTTCTATACAAAGCGCAAGTTCGCCCATGCGTGGAGTACTGTTCTCACCTCTGGGACGGGTCTGCCAAATATCTACTTGACGCTCTCGATAGAATGCAGCGCCGCGCTATACGCATTATAGATAGCGTTGAGGTCACTAACTCCCTTGAACCTCTTCAGCTGCGTAGGGATATAGGTAGCTTGAGTGTTCTCTATCGTATCTATCATGGGGAATGTTCTGAGGAGCTTTTTGACCTCGTCCCTCCTTCTCCTTTTCTCCTCCGGAATACTCGCGCTGGACTGAGATCACATCCACATAGAGTTGGGTTGCTTACCTCCCGTACTAAGAAGTTCGGCGACTCGTTCCTTTGTCGGACTATCAAAATGTGGAATTCGCTTCCGGCGCATGTGTTCCCCACTTCCTATAACCCCGGGTCGTTTAGACGTGGCGTGAAGAGGCACCTTAGCGGGCCGTCAAGGGGGGGACAGCCAGCACAGCGCTAATCACTGAGATGGCTGTTCTCGCATCTGGTTCTTATTGACGCTTTCCATCAGGCGCGATAGGGACATTTTGATAGGCTACATTAAAAAAAAAAAAAAAAAACTTACTTCTACCAGAGGGAGACTTTGTACAAAAGTCGTCTGCATAGCTACCTCTGTCTCAGCTATTCCTACCGCTAAGCAGCTATATTTATATAGCTGTGTTTCGGTTTGAAGGATGAGATATGGCAGAGAAATTACTGGGTACTGTGACGAAACAGCCTTAGGTCACAAGATTGGCAGCACGCGAATAATATCACCGTGGTGCAGTGACCGCTTACCATCTGATGCGGGCCGCATGCTTGTTTGTCAATCTAATCACTACATATTATAAAACAAAGTCCGCCGCGTCTGTCTGTCTGTCTGATCGCGATAAACTTAAAAACTACTGCACTGCTGATTTTCATGCTGTTTCCACCAATGGATAGAGTGGTTCTCGAGGAAGGTTTTAGTATATAATTTGTTAAATCGTTAAGTTTTTGTATACATTAACGATATTTGTTGGAGGTATCGGAAAAAAATAAGCCGTCTGGGAGCTTTCAACGTAAACGCTGCCTAAAGCCTTTGAGATATAACAAAATAATGTATGGTGTCCGCGATGGCATATGTCTATAATGTTGAAGATAACATACTACCTATATCCATTTTATTACTTTAAAAAATTGGAAAATATAAAGCAGTAATGTAAAAGCTATTTGATTTTTTGTTTGTTACGATTTAACTTAGAAAGTACTCAAACAATTTTACGTATCTCCTCGGAGTAACATAGGCTATTTTATATTTTCTGTCAAGAACCCGTGCGAAGCCGGGGCGGGTTGCTAGTTGTATATAAAAAAAAGCTTAAAGAGTAAACCCTTATTCAAGCACAAAATTTTATTCATTCGTTAGAGCACATCCGAGATACACCCAACATATTTATATATACATATATTGTATATACTGGAGGTGGCACTATTTGTTAGAAGTAATTCATATCTATTCCCTCAAGTAAAAGACAAAGTCATTCGAAATCTACGAAACAAAAATAGACTTTGGTTGCCGCCCGCCAAAACAACTATGCTACAAAAGAGCATAATGTGGATGGCTCCAAAAATTTATAATAAAATTCCTGAAACCTACAAAGAACTAAGTGCAAATGTATTTAAAGTGAGATTTAAAAGGTTACTGACTAGCAAATGCTATTATAACATAAATGAATACATGACAGTTAAATTTTAGCTGATTAACTCTATATTATATTTTATTAAAACAAAATTAATTATTGACATTAATGTTACGGTTGAAATTTGCTTTCTAAATTTTGTAATGTATTAACATAGAATATTGACATTGGTATTATTAATTAATAATGACGCATATATTTGCATGCTGTATCACAGCAAGACATGTTGAACCTAGTTTTAAGCAGACTAACATCCATTGTACACCTTTGCACCTCTGTATCTGATGTATAACTTACACATGTTTAAGCAAATAAATTATCTTATCTTATCTTATCTTATCTTACAAGAATTGATTAAAAGATCTATTTTCAATAATTCCCATTTATGCCGAGACTGCTCATAAATACGAGTGTATTGTTCTATAGATGTTCTATAGATATTATTCTATAGATGGAGCGGATCACGGCGATATACCACATTATATCAATATTTCTAAATTCTTCTACGCGTTTGATCACGCAGCCTATTAAATGACTGAGATTAATACCCGTGATTTTTTATACAACCTAGGCAGACAAATATACGCCCCACGTGATGTAAAGTGGAATGAACGCTTGCAATACCTAAAATATCGCTCCCGCGATAACCTCTACTATTAACGCAGCAACTCCTTAGGAGCTTACTTATTCGACTGCGATTTTCTGTGAGGCGGAGATACATCCTCAAAAAGGCTGCTTTGACGAACGCTACCTCTCATAAAGAACCCTAGACCAAGACAAACAGACATGGCCATGCACACTAATGTCTATCCTGTTTTAAGAGAAATAGTAATATTTATTTATAATTGCTATGTAACTACACTTATTTGCAAATTTAATGATAGACATCAGAAGAGATCGATCTATTTATAGGCGTGATAAAAATGGGCAGGTTAGTCAGAAATATCCATACAATTAAACTTATTAAAGTCCAGAAATCAATATGAAAATAATTGGGTTCTATTGTTAGAACTTTTCAGTACGTTAAAAAAATAATGATCAAATCAGTTTAAGACTTGCGGACTTGCATCATGCAATGATTCATAAGTACATATGTACCAATATATAGACAAGCGACGGAGGCGTAATTTCTTTTTCAAAATTAACAATTTTAATATTTAGAAAATACTAATAATTTGTATATTATGATTACTTACAGACAAGAAAATTAAATTTAAAGATGATTTCTTAAGAAAACCATTTACAACTAGTTACTGCCCGCGGATTCACGCGCATGGACTGTGGTTTTCCAAGTGTTCCATGCTAACCCCGAATATTTCCTTGTTAAAAGGTTGCCTATGAGTCAACATAGTCATAGTAAAATTTGATTTTACTATGACATAGTGCAACTCTATTTATCTGCGAAAGTTCATACAAAAGTCTTCAGTCGTTTTCGCGTGAAAGAGTAACGAGCTTTCACATTTATAATATTAGTGTAAATAAAAAGTTTCATTAACCTAAAATAATTATTTTCCATATAGAATTTGCGAGTCTACCTCTGAAGAAAGAAAACATCTTTCTTCAGAGGTAGACTAATTTCAATATTATATTCTTAGCGGGTTCGCCTCAATAAATCGGGTCATTTTTTTTTATGTAGTACAGCTAAGAGCAGCTTAAGCTTTACACTTTGACCTTTGTACCGTTCTTATGCCGTTCGTGATAAGAATTACAATCGTACTTCGAGTATTAAGCGTGATCTGCTCTTAGCTTTTTTTACACTACGTCGGGAGGCATACAAGCATACGGCCTACCTGATGTAAAGCGGGTACCGTAGCCTATTAACGCTTGCTATATATTAATTATCACTCGCGCGATGCCTCCTGCTGCTTACACAGCAACTCCTTGGGAGCTTACTGGTGACCTCACTCACACGTAGGAACACAACAACCCTCTAGGGAGTTGTTGTTTGGCTGCAGTTTTCTGTGAGGTGGTGGTACTTCCCCAGACGGGCTGCTTTGACGCGCCCTACCTCTCTTAAAACATCCAGACCAAGACAAACAGACATGTCCATGCACACAAATGTTTGCATTGTGTGGGAATCGAACCCACGAGTGTTGGTGTCAAAGTCGCGTCTTTCACGACTGAGCCACCGAGGTCGTCAAATACTGCTGTACATAATATTTTGCCACCACGCCTATTGAATTTTAGAGTGTCAATTTTTTTACTTAATAAGTAGATAGGTTTCAGTTTAGATCTTTTTTTCAATTTTTAATATTTTTTAAATCTCCCTTCAAATATTGTTTCGACTTTGTATGTCTGATAATAAATTTCTTAGGTTGTGTAGTGTAGTGCGCTGCATCGAAGTAAATTTCAAAACGTGGTCTAATTTATTTTTATTAGACAGCCAGACAGGCCGACAGCATACGGCCCGTCCGGTTGTAAGTAATTATCGTACTTCACGGACACTTGCATTACGTGTAGGGACGTTGCTCACGTTATAAAAACCCTTCAGTCTTTTTCTTGAAGAATCTCTTGTTATAATAGACTTAAGAGTTTTCGGGAAAAAACATATTTAGAACCGTACGGTACGCGACCGTTGCAGTTTGTGAGGACGAATTTCCAACCGACGACGGCGAGCAATGCCGTCGTAGAAGGAATCTGTTGGCTTCAAATCAAACACGATCCATTGTACATTTTGTAGAACAACAAAGGGAGTCCCACATTAAACTCAAGAGCTCAATACCGCGTGTAACCGTGACAACTATAACGTAACAGCGTAAACCTATATAAATGATTGGAAAGCTTCATATATATACATATATATATAGCCCAAATGAGTCATAGAGTTATTTGGGGTCGGTACCAGAAGCGTGCACGCCGCGACCCTGCCAGTCCAACACTGTGGACTGCAATTCTGGACCCAAACCGCACAGACGCACGGATTAGGGCGTCCCCCGGAGGCGACGCGCACCGATCCGCCCCCGTCGGTGCGAATATAGCTGCATGCGGCGGTGGGGGGCGCCACCCACCACGCAACGCCCATCCCGGCGGGTCGAGGAGAGCTGAGTGTCGTATAGGCACATGGAATGTGAGAGGTGGTCTAAAAGATAAGATGAATGAGTTGATAGATATAATGAACGTGAGATGCTTAGATGCTTTGTGTGTGTCAGAGACCAAGCGTAAGGGAAGCGACACCGAAGATCTGCCCGGTGGCATGATGGCCCTGTGGTCCGAGGTGGACCAGGACGTTCATGCCAGCGCTGGCGTAAGTGTCGTGCTTTCATCTCGCTTGGCCGCTGGTGTAAAAGATTACGATTTAGTAGGTCCAAGACTTCTCTTGGTTAAGATAAAACTGGGGATTACGCGAGTATTTTTAGTTGCAGCATATGCTCCTGTGAGCTCTGCTGATCCCCAGGAGCTCGAGAAGTTTTGGGAGACTGTAAGGGGTATTCTGGATTTGGCCGAAGCGAATGAACGGATAATTATGTGTGGTGATCTGAATGGATGGGTTGGGACCAAGCGAAGCAGTTATGAGGCTGTGCTTGGTCCATACAGAGATAAGAGAGTGAACGATGCTGGTAAGTTACTTTTAGACGTATGTATGGAACGAAACCTCCTTGTGTCGAACACGCTCTTCCATCACAAGGATATTCACACTTACACATGGAGACGGAATGAACAGAAAAGTGTGATTGATTTGATTTTGATAGATGGACGTCTCCGAAAGTCGTTAATGGATACTATCGATGGATGAATGGATATCGTCGATAATGGTTAATGGAGCCTTCAGAGGTCCCACTCTTGAAACGGACCACTATCTGGTGATAAGCCGATTTGTGGGCCTTTTCAAGAAGTGGAGGCACTGGCGAGTGCGTATTCCTTTCGGAGACCATGAAAGAATAAGAAGTGAAAAATTGGAAGATGAAAGTGTGAGGAGTACGTATGTACGTCTAGTCAGTGAAAGACTTGCGAACGCGAGTCTTTCCGACTCAGATGTAGACGAATGTTGGAAAGTTCTGAAAGAAAGTATGGTGGACAGTGCGAAAGAAGCATGTGGATGCGCAAAGAGACGTAGAACACTAAGAGGAGATGCCTGGTGGGATGCGGAGGTTCAATCCTCCGTGGAAAAAAAGAGGAAAGCGTGGCTGGATTACGTATCATCTTTGCACCAGAGTATGGTATGAAAGAAATGAAAAAAGAAATATACCGTCGATGCAAGAATGACTCCAAAGCTTTAGTGAAAGAGAAGCGTGAAAGACTACATATGATTGAGGAAGAGAAGCTGACGAAGAACTTCGAGGCAAATACCAAACTCTTCTGGAGAGAGGTAAAGAAGTCTCGAAGTGGTTCGTCAGCATCCAGAATGGATAAGATAAGATGTAAAACTGGTGGCATTCTTGCTAACACTCAGGAAGTGTTAGAACGGTGGAGTGAATATTTTAGAGAAATGTATGATTATGTCCATGACGCTGGCATTGTGAATGAGTCTGTGATTGACTCGGCAGTGCCAGTGTACCATGAAGACATTACTATGGATGAGATTGAATGGTTGAAAGATGGAAAGTCAGCGGGAATCGATATGGTAACAGCTGAGATGATCAAGCTAGGTGGTACCTGCGTTAGGGACGCCTTCTGGTTTTTGAGCAAATTATGCTGGAGAACCGGAAGGGTCCCGAGCGATTGGATACGCGCAGTCATCGTGCCCTTGTATAAAGGCAAGGGCTCACGTATGGATTGCGCGAACTATAGGGCCATCAGTTTGATCAGCTTAGCAGCTAAAGTGTATGGAAAAATCATTGAAAAGAGAATGATGTGGAGAGACGAGTGAGTGCCGGGAATAGGGTGAATGGAGCGTTGGGTAAACTTCTCGGCAGCCGAAATCTAAGCCAGAAGGCACAGCTCGCTGTACACAACGCGGTGCTAATTCCAACGCTAACTTATGGAAGTGAGAGCTGGGTATGGCAGAGAGAGCATGAAAGTAGAATAAATGCGGTCGAGGTGCGAGCATTGCGCAAAATTTGTGGCATAACGCTTGCTGACCGCGTTCGTAATAAAGACGTGAGAGAAAGAGTTGGTCTAAAAGAGAGTGTCGGTGTTAAGATAAGAAAGGGCATGCTCCGTTGGTTCGGACATGTAGAAAGAATGCGGTACGAAAGAATGACGAAACAGATATACAATGCAAAAGTGGAAGGATCTAGGAGCCGAGGAAGGCCGAGACTAATTTACCATGACCAAATTGGTCGTGTTTTATCAGAAGGTGATGTCAGAAGCCCCAGGAACCGGCGAGCGTGCATGAAAAGAGCTATGAATGTCACAGAAGCGAGTGAAGTATGCAAGGACCGCGTCTTATGGCGCTCGGTTCTCTCTGCCTACCCCGCAAGGGACTTGGCGTGAAGATATACATACATATACATACATACATATAGAGTCATTTTTGTCTCGATATATTTTCTGCTCTACGTAGACCAAACTAATGTTTGAATCTGAAATGATGTACTTGTTGCACTTTGGAAAGCACGGTGTTTACGTACCTTTTAACAATAAACAATTTCTATTGATTACTAGACAGAATATTTCGGTGGCGATGGTCCAACAGATGTATTTATTCAACGTTATAGCGATTTTTGTAGTACCTGATAGAACACAGGAAGCCATAATTGCACCAAGAATGAAACTGAGGAAAAACGTGTCTTTAAATGGACAATGGAAGGGTATGAACGTAACCATTATCAATTAGCATTTGCATTGTCTGCGGTATTGCAAACAGTTAGGGTCATTTCCCACAAAGTTTTCCGTCGTTGAAAAACCATATTGAGTGTTATTTAAATCTCTTTTCATTTCAAATGTAGCATAATGTTTTTATTTTGGGTTTAATTATCATATGAAATGTATAAATATATGCAATCAAGATTTTTACGAGTTCGGTGGTTCGGTGGCTGTGGTTAGTAACGCTACATTGACACCAATGTTCGTGAGTTCAATTCCCACACCGAACAAACATTTGTAGGCAGGATGTCGATTGGCGAGGTCCGCTTAGGATTTAGCGAAGATATTGACTTTCAGACCGTTCTTAGGTTAGGTCATATGTCTTCGAAATATAATTTCTAGTACTTGTGGATTTCCTCGCGATGTTTTCCTACACCGCCGAGCAAGTGATAATTATAAATAACTAGCTGCAGACCGCGTCGCGTCGTCGTCCGCGCATATTCCGTGACAAATGCTTTTTGTACGTTCTTTTTTCCCTCGGCTTCTAAGTGTTGTATTGTGATATTGCATGGAATGTAACCGTCGTCAAAAATTGATCTATCAAATGCGAAAAGATTTTTTCTATTCTGACTGGTAGCCCCAGAGAGAGAGAGAAAGTTTTTTTTTCTTTGTTAAGAGATTCAATTCCACGTTGGCTAAATTACAGTTGAGATTATGAAATGTTATTCAATACTTCGTAACGACAATAATTATTAATGAAATATTTCCAACTGATCTTTCTCACTATACTGTGACATAGTTATTACTAGAGAGTATACATCTGAAAAACTCTCACGATGGTCTCGGTACTTTAGACTAATTTTATATTTTTATCTTAGTTAATAGTTAGTTCTTTCATCTCCTTATATATGTGTATATGTATATATTATATTTTATTTTGTCTAGTTACTTTTAATTTTTATATTTATTTTGACGTTTATAGGAATGAGTCCATCTTTGTACATTTATTAATGTGTTCCATTCTAATATTTTTCATTGTTATTTTATGTACAATAAAGATATAACAAACAAACAACCAAAAACTTTGAAAGTAATATTCGAGACAAACTACCATGTTAAATCCTACTAATATTATAAATGCGAAAGTTTATATGTATGGATGTTTGTTGCTCTTTCACGCTTAAACGGCTGAACGGATTTGAATGAAATTTGTCACGTAGATAGATTATGATCTGGATTAACACATAGGCTACGTTATTTGACTCCACGCGGGCGGAGCCGCGGGCAGCAGCTAGTATTTCATAAAGCAATGATACCATGAGAAAAATATAAACATGAAAGAAGCCGTCTCTTTCATGTTCATATAGTTTCAGCACAAAAGATGTTAGGAGTTGAGGCATTGAGGTCTGAAACAGTATCCAGTTCCGTAGCACTTTTTAAAAGATAATTATAACAAGATACGTTAAAATTATTTGAAAGAAAATATATTACTTTAACGGGTATTGAATTTATGACACACTTTTATAACCAAATATTTGTAGTATAAAACATAAACTAACTACAATACCATTAAGCCTTATTCCAGGCATTTATTCATCGCATGCTTCAAGAACTTCCAGCTATATATTGATTGTTAGTCTACCACATCAACCCTTACTCATCCCACTGCAGGGATACGGGTCTTTCTTAAACAGAAGGCGTTTAGAGCATACTCCACCACGCTGCTCAAATGCGGATTGGCGGAGGCCAGTGTTTTCAAGCCGCCCGGCGCCTGAGGGCCACTGACTTTACTTAACGACTGTCATCTATCGACAACAGCCGGGACCGACGGCTTAATGTGCCCTCCGAAGCCCGGAGAAACTCGCGATAGATAAACCCATTCATAGACAGGCTGCGGTAGACGTTGCTTAACCTGCGTGTTCGTTTAGAATAACACGCGCAACGATGCCATCGAGTTCTCATTGTCAGTCAGTTAAGTGTAAAATTAGCCAAATTCTCTATAAAAACTGGTCAGCCTAAATGGTTAACTTGTATTTAGGTAATGTGCAAAACTTTTTAATTGTTTCAGTGACGATGTTGTTCAATATTATGGATAAACTTGCATTTGCCAGTTACTAGTTTTAAGAGCGGTAGGGCGCATCAAATCAGCCCGTCTGGGGAAGTACCTCCACCTTACAGGAAACCGCAGCCAAATAACAACTCCTTAGAGGGTTGTTGTGTTCCTGCGCGTGAGTGAGGTCACCAGTAAGCTCCCAAGGAGTTGCTGTGTAAGCCGCAGAGGAGACATCGCGCGAGTGATACTTAATATGTTACAAGTGTTAATAGGCTACGGTACCCGGTGCATCAGGTGGGCCGTAGCTTGTATGCCTCCCGACGTGATATAAAAAAAAATACTAGTTACCTTTAATGTTAAAATAATAGAATAAAATAAGATAAGTGACTTTACAGCTTTTTCAACACAAAATATTACCCCACATCTGCTATTTAATATCGTTTTGCACAAATTGCTATAATTTTTGTGTCTCCAGAGATGTGGCAAAACGACTGCAACTATGTTGTAATATTGTACTCTGTAATTATGTACATTACAAATGTTTTAACACAAAATCTGTCGTGCAATACATCTTTCAGTGAATATCAGCATTAAATTTTGCAAAACATATTCTTGTGTTTTATTTGTATCTTGTAAACATTTATACAAAAAAGTTTTACAAACAAACAGTCATAATTTAATATTATAACGACGCGTTGGGGCCAAGTCTGGAAGTATCGAGAGTTATAGCTATACCGATGGGTAGGAATTCTTGTAGCACACATGTTATATAGAAGTAGGTTTTCTACAGTACAATAAATTTACAATAGCTACTCAATTACTATACAGTTATCCTTAAGTCGCGCAACAGTTGTTATAGACCTATTGACCTGCGTTTGTCTATTTAAGCAGCTTGTCAGCTAGTTGGGGACATTTTAATAGATAGAGCTTTATAGGTAGTATCTATGTGTGGAATATAAGTGACTTGCCATTATTTTTAGATCCAACGTCAAACCTATATGAGATTCATGCTGCCGGTTAGCGGAAACAAGGCTCTGGTGAACTGGCACGAATAGGTATTTTCACAGTATAAGAGACCGCAGCCAAGTTATAATTTACTGAAAGTTTGATGTATTCACTGAGTAAGGTAACGGGGAAGTTACTTTGTAGCAGCAAGGGTCTGTATGTATTAAAACAATAATAACAAAAGAGTGAAAACAATTGCTTTAAGGTCACGCTTACTCAGAAACTTTTTGTTTACTGCCATTAGATAAGAAGAAATATTGGACCCTTGCGGCCCGTAGACACTTAGACACGTTTTATATCTTTTAAATATAATCTTATAGTATCTTATTCAATTCTGTTACATTTTTTTTTAATATACTAGTATTTCGGAAATGACTACTGGCGAAGACGAAATGCCGGTTTCTTTATAAATGGTCATTTTAATATTACAATTAATAAATTTAGCTCCATATCGGTCTATTCTGCTTATTTTTTAATATACCTATATATATATATATATATATATATATACTATATATATATACTATATATATATATATATAGTTTTTTATGGTACAAGATATTATATCTAGTACAGATCCCTAGATATAAATAAGAAGTATTTGGATGCCGGTTTATCAACACATGGTCTGACAAAATTAACCCGACAAGCTTTAAAGTGGTAATATAGTATATAAGTTGGGCCCATTACAAATAACTCTAAACTCTAAAAAACACGCCTGCTATTATTTTAAATGAAATATAAAATTATTGGTTAATGAAAAAGTAGCTAAATTAAACAAACCTCAGTTTTTGGACTCTATATTAAGACGCTACGTATGTTACACGGGATAATATGAATATTATAATAAGGCGTTCAGAACTAATGACGAAATAAAAAGCTTTAATATATACATACATACATAAATCAGAAAACAAATCTCACTATAAGGGACGTCGAAGACTGCGTGAAATGGAGAAGTAATAGCTAGAAAGCGGACTCTAGGATCCGGCGAAATCTTAGGACGTGACTGGGATCGGTGCTCATATGACGATGATGATGACATGCACCAGGAAACATTACACGTTTTGGGCAGTCGTGAAAAAACCACAAATTTTGGTTTTTCTTAATGGGTACATCTTATACGTGACCTATGTATTTTAAGCCGGGTTAATTTTGTTAGAGCCATATGTAACAAACAGGAGGCAAATGACACGTATATGTATGAAAAATCAAATTATTTATTTAAATTTACATTGTCATTATCGTGACTTAACAGATAGGCAGGTGTCTCTTCGAAACAAACTGACAAAAACGTAAGCGCTGACATCGAAAGTTGACTCGATAAGAATAATAACTGATAATACTCGTAAATAAAATAACTGATCAGCAAAAATAACTACGCGGCAGACTATTTATCCATTTTTATCCGTAACTACCAAATAATTTGTATATTAGTGGTCGTCCCTCGGTCTGATCATTACTAAAAATTTGAGAAATATAAATAAATAAATATTACCAGACAATTACACAGCACCATCTATTCGTAAACTAGCAAAGCACTAGACAACTGATAAACATTCGTAAATACTGTTATTTTTTGTAAATATGTACATACTAATAAAACACAAAAAAAGTCCAAACCAAGACAAATAGACATGATCATGCACACATTTGCCTTGCGTAAGAATCGAACCTATGAGCCTTGATGCTAAAGTTGATATCGTTAGCCACTCTACCACCACTCGTCAATTATTATTCAATTCAATTACAAATATGTTTTTTATACACCTTCGGGAGGCATACAAACATACGGCCCGTTGATAAAGCGGTTACCGTAGACCATGAATGTTTCTAATACATTTAGTGTCACTCGCGCGATGCCACCTCTGCTGCTAGCACAGCAACTCCTTCAGAGTTTACTGGTGACCTCACTCACACGCAGGAATACAATAACTCTCCAGAGAGTTGTTATTTGGCTTCCGTTTTATGTGAGATGGAGGTACTTACCTCTCATAAATATGCATGCTCCCTTTTTTATTGATAACACTAAAACTCATCAATAGCTCGCCTTACACAAAAAATCGGCCAAGTGCGAGTCGGACTCGCACACGAAGGGTTCCGTACCATTATCTATAAAAACGGCAAAAAAATCACGTTTGTTGTATGGTAGCCCCCCTTAAATATTTGTTTTATTTTAATTTAATTATTTGTTATTAAAGTGAATATATAACTAAATATTCTGTGAATATTTCAAGCGTCTACCTGTTGCCGTTATCAATATCGAGCAAAAATGAGCAAAAAAATCACGTTTGTTGTATGGGAGCCCCCTTAAATATTTATTTTATTCTATTTTTTAGTATTTGTTGTTATAGCGGCAACAGAAATACATCATCTGTGAAAATTTCAACTGTCTAACTATCACGGTTCATGAGATACAGCCTGGTGACAGACGGACGGACAGCGGAGCCTCAGTAATAGGGTTCCGTTTTTACCCTTTGGGTACGGAACCCTAAAAAGGAAATCTTTTGAAAAACAGAGGACACAAAGACTCATAATTGATTTGCCGTTGGCTATATATGTATGTATCAATTATATCCCAGAATATTGTAATCGAAGATAATTCATTATCATAGTACACTTTCGACAAGAACGTGTTGCTTATAGCTGCTTTAGCACCAAGAAGGGTTCGATTTGCGCACAAGACAAATATTTGTGTAAATGAAAATATCTGTTTCTTTATGTCTGGTTGTTTTACATGTAGTAAGAGAGCAAAGGCAACATTTGTAAGGTCGAGGAAGGCTCGCATATCACGACCAAATTGTGACCAAAGTGTTTTATCAGAGGTTGATGTCAGGAGCACTAATAACCGGCGAGCGTGTATGAGAACAGCTATGAATATATAATATTGCCTATTGTTTATTCATAGCTGTTCTCATACACGCTCGCTGGTTATTAGGGCTCCTGATAAGACTTTATTTGCTTCTACAATACACCCCTAATGCAATTTATAGTACAATGGACAACCTTGGTGTTAGTTACCTACAATTTACATGCATGTGTGTACTGCAGCAATGTAAAAAGGCTATGACATGTCATGCAAAAGAACTTGCAAAACGCTGACCTTTAGTCATGATCTGTATCTGTATGATCTGTGCAGGCTTAATGTTGAACAAAGAGAAAGAAGAAAAATAATGTCGAAGAAGCGAGCAGAGTTTGTAAAGATCGCGTCTTATAGCGCTCGGTTCTTTCAGCCTATGATATAGTCACATGTGGGCAACACCCGGCCCGCGGGCCGGATCCGGCTCGCTGTAAGGTTTGATCCGGCCCGCGAGACATTTTGAAAAAACCCAATTAAAAAAAAATTAAGTACACTACTTATATATACTCACGGAATCTACTTATATATATGCACTACTTTTAAACGCGGCCCGCGAACGTATTTGCATGCTAAACTTTGGCCCACAACATGTCAAAGGTTGCCCATACCTGAATAGATAGATAAGTATGTGCTAACAAAAGTATTTGTTATTTACAATACAAGCGCTTCTTATTCATTTTATAGGACACCGGGAGGCTTATAAGTGTACGGGACGCCTGATGTAAAACGGTTACTGTAGCTTATGAACGCTTGCAATACTTATATTAACTATCACTCGCGTGATGTCACCTCTGCTGCTAACACAGCAACTCCTTAGGAGCTTACTGGTGATTTCACTCATTCGCAGGAACATAACAACCCTCCAGTTGCTATTTGGCTGCAGTTTCCCGTGAGGTGGGGGTACTTCACCAGACGAGCGCTTTGATGCTTGCTACCTCTTTTAAAAAAACCACCCAGGCCATGACAAACAGACATGTTCATGCACACAAATGTTTTTTCCTATGTGTGAATATATGTGGTATCAAACGCACGAGCGTTGGTATCAAAGTAGTCTTAATAACCGCCACCACTGAGGAGTATAATCTGCCCTTATGTCTGACGATGTGGACTACGAAAAAGCCTTCGATTAATTTGAGAAAGTGTACCATTTCAGTATGCAATCTGTTTGCTAATTTAAATATAAACTATGTATCATTATTTATTCATTATGTTTATTTATTCACTTTTTTCGTAACAATGATTGTAGTCGCCACAATAGGTTTTTACGCTGAATTCAGGCGTTTTTGCGCTATTATTTTTACATTGTTGCGTAACTATAACTATGAGGTAAGTAGGTATGATTGTGAGTGTCATTATAAAAATATTATTGCTGTAAGATCATACAATTTTATAGTTCTAATACGTCATCCTTACCATAATCACAGGTGAAGGTCAGAAATGAATTTAATGGCATGTGCATAAACAACGAGAGTGCTTGCAATGAAATTACTGTTGTGTAATTTTGAATCTTGTAGTTAAATATTATATTAAAATCTTTGTGAGCACTAGAACAGGAATTTCATCCAACTGAATTGTTCCACAGATAGTTCTGCAGCACGCGGGAAACGGGGCGCGGGAGCATTTTCAGGAACACCGTTCCTATATGTTTGTCTGTGTGTGCGTTTGTCTCTGTGTGTGTCTGTTTCTTTTTTTCGAATATTCGAATTTTGACTTCAGATTCGGATTCAACATATAAAAGTAGAATAGGAATGTCTGAAAAACCAACCTCCTATCTCTTAAGGAACATGGCCAAATGGCCGACAAATTAAAAAAAAAAAGAATTTTTATTTCAGATTCGAAAAGTAATTTAAAATGTCGAATAGCAATGTCTTAAAAACCAATATCATATTTCTTAAGGAACATGGTCAAAATGGTCGACAAAGTTTTAAAAAAATAATTAAATTGTTATATAATTGACGAGCCAGGTGTTCCTCTGGCAATGCAAGCTTGCGCAATCTCAACTGGTTTTATATTAGAATGTGGCAACCGAGCATAGGTTTCCTGATGCTCAGATATCACCACCACCATCTAAATATCAGGCACACCAGAGGGTCAGTGGGCCTTCTCGATTCCATCCCATCCCACCCCTGGCAACTTTAAGGGAATGGTCTCTATCTTCATCTAACCACGTCCTATTAGTTCGGAAACACCATTGAGGAAAGTTAATTTCATAACATTATTGCACGTGGTAGAAACAGTAGCAAAATTCGAACTCGTATTTCACTTCATAGGTATATTCGTATCTGTTAACTATTATGACCAACTCAACAACCACATCACCAACAAACATCACTGATATGACGTCAAAAAGTCATCAGCCAAATATTGCAATTTACAAAGTTTTATTGTCGCCAAATAGTCATAATAAAGTTTATATTTGTTGAATATTTAGGTAAAAACAATATAAACCAGCGAACTTATATAAACTATTGTAATAAATTATTCTTTCTCTCACTATTAAAGAAACTTGAAGCAGTTCATATTTTTGCTGAAGTTAATTTTTGCAAGAGGCTATGGTTTTCATCACGCTTGCATACTTATCTCGTCCTGCTACAGTTGCCTCGCAGAAGATTGCATACAACAAATCACAAATTGAGTTCCAACGAATGATTACGGTCATCAAGATACTCCGTGTATCATATGGAAATAAAGTACCTACTGTGATAGTACCGACATTTTTCAGTCAGTGTTTCTTGAATTGTCTGTAGGCAGGTTATGAGCAAACCTTACGCGTTTTTACCAGCGGACGTAGAATTTAAAACAACATGCTTATGCCATAATGTCGGAAACATTTTAACCTAGGACATAACAGTTTCAAGTTGGTATCGTTATATCGCGTAGCAGATCACATTTAAAAAGAAAAACACGGTTGTCCTTAACCCGGTAAGTGTGCGGCTACAGTCTCTCCACAAACTGGACCTTACATTGCCCAACAGACCTCGTTATTATTACTATTGTACTATTGTACGTTAATGTACCTTTCTGATTGTAAATTTTGTTATAAACACAACCATTATTATGTAATTACATAATACAAAATACTTTGTGCATTCTACTGGTAAATTTCATTCAACTGAACAAATAAAAACTGGCTGTGGAAAAATCTTAACCCTAAGGTGCCCTACCTTAGGGTAGGTTTTAAACACTCCGTTTTTAAAAGTACACTACTGCTACTACCTACCTGCAAGAAAACTAAATGTTCGTCTAGAATACTGATATGTTTATAAATTTGTGGATGAGTGTACATTTTAGGATTTTGGAAAAACATAGAATTTTTTTTTGTTGAAAATTTTTTAATTACAAACATTATTTTATAGATAATTTTAGCGCACGGTCAAGTAAATTGCTCGGTAGAAATTCTGCAGTAAAATTGATCAGTGCAAGTGGTTTCATGCACTGGTTCCGTATGTTCCTTGGCACACATAAAGTGATTGGATCACTAAATTTGTTCGTGAAGGAATTTTGATAGATTGTAAGACAAAGTGTTACTAAGACAGATTTTTAAGAAAGGTTGGCCGCATCAAAGCATAATGACTGGAGAAATACCTCCACCTCGCAGAAAACCGTGTCTAAATAACAATTCCCAGGAAGGTTGTTGTGTTCCTGCGTGTGAGTGAAGTCTAGCTGTTTTAGCAGCGGAGGTGGCATCGCGCGAGTAATACTTAATGTATTACCAGCGGTTATAGGCTACGGAACCACTTTACATCAGATGGATCGTATGCTTCCTTTGACGTTGTATTCAACGTCAAAGGAAGCATACGATCACTGCTCTTCAGTAAAAAAAAAGTTCTTTTTATTAAATGAACTTTTTTTTACTGAAGAGCAGTGATTAATTAAACATATTATTAACCGGTTCCTGGTTCGAATCCCAGTGTACTAAATGCGTTTTTATTTATTTATCACAATTTATTATTATCACTTGCTCGGCGATGAAGGAAAACAACGTAAGGAAATACGCACGTCCAATCAAGTTTTGATTTTCCCTCTGAATTATAAAGTTCTGACGGCAGTCAATTCATGTTAAAATCAGTATCTTTGCCACATCCTTAGGGTTAGCTAGCGGATCTCGCCAATTCTAGTGAAATAGGAAGGAGAGAATACATTCTTGTTCAAACTTGACGGATCAAGTTTAAAGAACAATGTATTTTCTTCTTCTAGATCCAACTCAAAGTTGATCTGATCAAAATAGGACCAAATCGAATTTTAGCGAAATCCAAATTATTTCAAACCTCGGACACGAGGTTTGGAATAATTATTAATTTTTTATTCATGACTTAACCAACTTCAAAATGGTCATCAATATTTCAATGTCTTCATACCAATTATTCGATTGCCCTATTGCATTTGAAAGGGGTAGTCTTCGTTTTAAATATCACTAACTGCCTCTTATACAACGTCGGGAGGCATACAAGCATACGGCCTACATGATGTAAAGCAGTTACCGTAGCCTATTAATGTTTGTAATATACTAGGGGTCCTGGGCCTGCGGCGCATTGGCAGAGCTGCTTTTGCACAATAAGTAAATAACAGCAAGCTGTGTAGGCAGAGCTGATATTTTTTAAATTTAAAAAATATTTAAATATTTTATTTTTAATTTTTTAAAAATATATGGAACCCTGTACGACATCTAGCGACGAGTGCTGTTACTTTTTCTGTTGATGGGAGTGCAGTGCAGACTCTGCACTGCAGAGTGGCCGGCCATACGTTTTCCCACATGTTTTTTTTTCTAATTGGAACGATTTTGGACCGTTCTTCCTCACCAACGAACATTTAAATTTCAAATTAAAGGATACAAAACTACAATATGTTAGCTATTAGTGTGTCGATTTTGGAGTTTCTCACTATTACCGTCTAAACGCTAGCTGGATGACATCAGTCTACCCCAAACGGCAATTTTGAGGGTAATGTGGCTCCGCTGGCTATCGCAGCTCTGCCAATTATACTATATATCTGATTCGATGTTTTAATAAAGAGTATGCAAAACATAAGTAAATTTATTAATTAAGACATAAAAAAACTCGTCCGCCATTTCTAAACATACCTAAACTAATTATTAACAAGTTTAATAAATAAGAAAATGAGTACAAGTTTGTTGATTGTGTGATAAGCTGATTGTATTATTTTTTTAACTAAAAAATAGCTATAAACTTATAAGTGGTATGTATATTTGAGATCACCTTTCAAAACCCTGTTTTTATTGTAGTGTTATTTTTATATATTGTCATTAATTTATTTTTTGGAAAAAAAAAATATTGAAAATTTGTTAATTATTAAATAAATTGATTGATTATTTATGGCGGGAAACGACCGATCGATCACACGGGTTGTATCGTCTGATATAAAGCGTAGTGTCTCCCCCACTCCCTTTTCTACGGTACCAATTCCACAAGAGTTAACTGTATGGTTTGACAGACATGTCTACACATATCCCAAGGTGCTGGGTCTAAAAACATGAATTTATGCATAAAAGATTCTTTATGGATCATATCCAAAAATACCCGTATACTGGATGCCTTTGCGAGCCAAATTGTGTGAGAGAGTGTGTTAGCAGAAGGATGGCAACGCGCGAGTGATACTTTCTATGTTACAAGTGTTCATAGGCTACGGTAACCACTTTAAATCAGGTAGGCCGTATGTTTGTATGTCTGCCGACCTTGTATAAAACAAAAGTTACGGACAACATTTAGCAAACAAACCTCAAAATATTGAGCATAAATAGAATTGAAGATATTTCGAATAAATAATACTCAAGGTTTATAACTTAGTGAATGGATATGAATTACCATATTCAGATAAATCTACTACGGTATGTAGACACCTTAGCATATACCGAAAAGCTACCTTTAGGATCTACGAGAATCCATGCTAAAGCAATGACCTCTCCAATGCATTTGCTAAAATACATTATTCATGTAGATTTCCTCATAGTAGAATTTAATCAAAGCTGGTGCGTGCGGTTGTCAGTGAACCTCATATAGGGTCGCTACATGACAGGAAAATCCGGGAAAATTATTATATTCCATTTCCATACACATTTCAATTACTTTTTACATGAACCAAGAGGAATGCACCTTTAAGATTAAAACAAATGATTTTAACTAAAACTTAATTAATCAGTGTAATCATTTTCATGTAGAAGTAAGTTGACGCCTATTTTATGACGTTCCATTAATTTGTTTTGGTGTCGATTTCATTGAAGTTGGTTACATTTTACTAATTAAAAGGTTTTATTTAATAACGTTTATTGTAAACAAAATCTGCCATAAACAAAACAAAAAAAAACTAGTCTTTCAAAGTTATAAATTTTGTAAGGGACCAACTTCCTATTTAAATAGCATAAATATATAAGCACAAACTTCTTGGCAGTAAAAGCTTGAGCCAGAACACAGCTCACCATACAGAACGCTATCTTATGGAAGTGATAGCTGTGTGTGGCAGATAGAGCATGAAAATAGAATAAACACGGTGGATGTGCGAGCGTTGCGTAATAGTTTATGACGTAACGGTTTGAAAGAGAGTATCGTTACTAAAATAAGAAGTGGCATGCTCCGTGGGCCGCACATGTAGAAATAATGCGGGAGGCAATAATTACGAAAGAGATATACAACAAAGTGGAAGGATGTAGGAGCGGAGAAAGGCGAATACTGACCTACAATGATCAAATTGGTCGTGTTTTATTAGAAACAGCTGCTTCTACAAACCAGCGAGCTATGAATATTAAAGAAGAGAGTGAGGTGTGTTATGACCGAGTCAGGTGGCGCTCGGTTCTTTCCGCGTACCCAACAAAGGACTTTGATCGCAAAGACATTGTGCAGTAAATGTTTCCAAAAAAAGTTGAACGGGACTATAGTATGGGATTCTTCAACAAATGCGTAAAGAGATTTTTGCGAAAGGGTTGACACCTTAAGGGGTGACATAACAAATGCCAATAAGCTACGGTAACCGCTTACTGTATATAAAAATAATGGATGCCTGTAAACACCCTTTTTAATCATCAAAACATCGTTGATTTCAAATAAAGTTCTACTACTAGATTTTATATATATTTTTTCTGTTTAGAGTAATAAATAAAGATGTAAAGATAAAGACAACTACCGTAGCCTATGGGCGGGCATGGTAGATTTTGTAAAACCACGTTGTCCCTTTATGTTGACTTCAATCTACAACGTGAAGGCAAAACCTAAGCGATTAAACAGATAACAGTTGCAGCTATTACGAAGTTGATAAATATCTAAGTGATGAACATGTTTACAATGATTAATAACACAGGCAATGCTCTTTGGTTTCCTTGGCGCCTGACACCACCGATAAGGCACATCATTTTCAGGAACACCGTTCCTATATGAAATCTATATGTTTCTCTGTGTGTGCGTTTGTCTGTGCGTTTTTTTTTTCGAATATTCGAATTTTGCCTTCAGATTCGGATTCAGCATAAAAAAGTAGAAAAGGAGTGTTCAGGAACACCGTCCCTATCTCTTAACCCTTCGAAACCTGTGTGGTCATATATGACCGCGAAATGTATGGAAAAAGGTATATAACGGGTTCTGAAGGCTTACGGAATATGGTCAAAATGGCCGAAATTAAATTATTTAAATAAAAAAAAAAATGTTGAATTGTTATATAATTGACGAGCCAGATGTTCCTCTGGCAATGCAAACTTGTTTTTATTAAGTTATAAATTATTATAACTGATACTGAAACTAGACAGGGTAATATTTGGCAAATTAGTAACTTCAATGTGTTCTTATTACTATGAAACTACTAAGCACTTTACAATGACTAATAAAAAAAAATGTATTTGAAAAAATTTAATAGTTTTAATTTACTTCTAGGAATATTGAAGTCAGATGTGGTAGCCCTAACGCTGTTATTTGTGCAAAGAGAGAGCAATACTATGCCCTAATAAGGTCAATGCTAGCCGGTGTTCTTAAACGGAAACTCGGCCGAATATCGAATCGGAAATGGGAAGGAGTGGAAATTTGTAAACTGGTTACCTTAGGCGGATATTAATTAACACTGATCATTATAGAATTCCTAGTGATCAAGTCTTAAATTACCTGCAGTGTATATCTTAAATAATGTGTACCTATATACATATACATAATTGTATATAAAATAACGTTGGGGGTCAATTAGATTGCAATTCTGGATCAAGAGATGTGCGGATTAGAGCGCACCCACACCGATCCGCCCCGTCGGTGCGAATATAGCTGCAGGCGGCGGTGGGGGGCGGCACCCACCACGCAGCGCCAATTCCGGCGGGTCGAGGAGAATCGAGTGCTGCATAGGCACGTGGAATGTGAGAGGTGGATTGAATGATAAGATGAACGAGCTGATGGACGTTATATATGAGAGTAAGGATATTCACACGTATACATGGAGACAGAATGACCAAAAAAGTGTAACTGATTTGCCTTTAATAGATAGACGTCTTCGAAATACTATAATGGATACAAGAGCCTTTAGAGGTCCCATTCTTGAAACGGACCACCATCTGGTGGTAAGCCGGTTTGTGGGACTTTTCAAGAAGTGGACGCTATGGCGAGTGCGTATCGCTTTCGGAGATCATGAAATATCGATGCCGTGGTATTAGCTGAAACACCATCTGAACTGCAAACACTGGTCACAATGATGAAAGACGATTATATGGAGAAAGGCTTACTATTATTTACTTAATGTGAAGAAAACAATGATAATGGTATTTGAAAGAGAAGAAACCAGAATCGATATAAGGATTACGGTTGACGATGAAGTGTTGGAACAAGTGGATGAGATTGTATATTTTGGATGTGCTTTCAGCAGGGATGGAAGGTACACCGCTAATGTAGAAAAGGAGTGAATGCTGGGAATAGTGTGAATGGAGCGTTGGGAAAACTTCTTGGCAGTAAAAACTTGAGCCAGAAGGCACAACTCGCTATACACAATGCAGTTCTGGCCCCAACGTTTATTTATGGAAGCGAGACCTGGGTATAGCAGAGAGAGCATCAAAGTAGGATAAACGCGGTCGAAATGCGAGCGTGGCGCAAAATTTGTGGCGTAACGCTTGTTGACTGTATTCGCAATGATGATGTTAGAAACAGGTCTGAAAGAGAGCGCCGGTGTTAAAGTAAGAAGAGGCAGGCTCCGTTGGTTCGCAAAGGAAAGAATGACGAAGCAGATATACAACGCAAAAGTGGAAGGATGTAGGAGCCGAGGAAGGCCAAAACTTAGCTACCATGACCAAATTGGTCGTGTTCTATCAGATGGTGGTGTCAGGAGCCCCAGAAACCGGCGAGTGTGCATGAGAAGAACAATGAATGTGAAAGAAGCGATTGAGGTGTGTAAGGATCGGGGCACGTGGCGCTCGGTTCTCTCTGCTTACCCCGCAAGAGATTTGGCGTAAAGTTATAGGTAGAAGTAAAGTAAATTATTACTTATAACATTAATTAATGTATGATGTATATGTGTGCATATTAGTTATAAGTTTCATCCACTAAAGTTTTGTAATTAATTAAATATTTATTTACTAATGTATTTTAATTATAGAAATGTTTGAAAGACTATTTTTCTTGCAATTTAATAAAGTGATTTTAGCCAAGAATTACGTTTCATTCATATGGTAAGATTTAGTAAGGGACAAATGGCATCTAATCTTGTTATCCTTCTTAGCATATATCATGTCAGTAACCTAAACTAAATCGTGTACCCCACCACACCAACCCTTACTCATTGCACTGTAAAACTACAGTCTCTATACCTAACTTTACCTCTCCACACTCGAAGTGTTTAGAGCATACTCCGCCACGCTGCTTAACTGCGGATCGGAGGACACCAGTGTTTTTAAACCGCTCGAATGCCACTGACTGGTTGACGACTGTCATCTATTGATCACGGCCGGGGCCACGGCTTAACGTGGACAGGTTAATCCCGAGAAACACGAGATAGATAATCTCATTCACAAGCTGCGGTCGACCATTTTCCTTAACCTGTGTGTTCGATTAGGATGACAGGTGCAACGAAGCTATTGAAGTTTCGTTGATCTGAATCGAATCATAGTGTGTCGTATCGAATTGAATTGTTCGTAATAGGGTTTTTTTATATATAACGTTGTGCGACATGTAAGCATAAAATGGTTACCGTAGCCCATGAACACTTTTCGAACGAAAATAATGTTTTCAAATGGAAATGACGTTCAGTAAAAATATATAGTTTGTTTAAGCCAGTAGTGTGACTAATTACATATTTAGGTATAAGTTGAGAATTCAAGTAAATACAATGAAATACGTATTTATTTCATTAATAATTTTACAAACGCAACAAAGTATCAGTTCCTTACCATTGATATTAGTTTGTTGTCTGTGGCATTGTCTCTCTTGTTTTGAGCGATTATTGACATGTTTTGTTAATCAATCAGTCAAAAATATGATAATAATTGCATTGACTTTGTTAAAAGTTATGTAAATGTGACTTTTTATCACACATACTGTAAATTATATTATCAATAGAACCAACCTGTCGGAAAACGAATCGGTGCTATTTGACAGCCATTTCCACCACCGCGCGCGCTCATTGGTCAAATCAAATTGCGCGCGCTTCCCCGGCTTCCTGCTACACACTTCCGTCCCGTCACAAATTCACTCTCACAGATTATAGGAAATGGGAGGAAAGATGTTAACATCAATTATATTATCCTACGGTGTATTTCTAAAATTTGTTGATTTTTAAGTGTACCCCAAACTTAAAAAGTTTCAAGAATGCTAAGATAAAGTATAAAACACCTCCTTCAAAGTTCTAACAGCAGAGAAAAAAATATCAACCGCCAGTAATAGCAGATTAAAACTACTACTCGTACCAGTAGGTACAGGGAGTAACTTCCAGTTTTGCTTGTCATGAATGGACCCAAATGATGTGTTTGAATGATTCATCTTTCAGTATAGTTCACATTGGTACCATAGAAATAATATAATTCGGCCCACTGTTACGACTTGGAATAGTTCGCTCTATATCCGGCGGTTTCTTACCAAACCTCGTTTAATATTTAAACAGATCTTATTCCGAAAAATGAGCAGGTGAGGCATCTGTGCATACAGCGCAACCATTTCTGTGTATTATTCAATCTGTTGAAATTCTCCTGATATCTCACAAATGTTTAGTAATGATGATTTTACTAGCTGCTAACTGCGGCTTCGCCCGCGTGGTCAAAGGGATACAAAGCATGTTTTCTGTGTGAGTAGGTTAGTTAGTTTGCCGCGGTAAACAGTAGCCTATGTCGCTGTTGGGCCCTCCGTACAAAATAAATCTTACATACAAAAAAGAAACATATCAATCCGTCGATCCGTTTTAATTTGAAAAAAGGAGAACAGACAAATAAATACACTTTTACATTCATAATAGCACGATGCCACGAACCCCCACTACAGCTTGCAGTTGAAGTAAAGTAGTGTATAAATATAAAGAAATGATTTTTTTTCGACACTGACTGTAGTTGGCCTCCGCAGAATACCACTACGTCACCGTTTTTTTTTGACCTTACTAATGACTACACAGGGGCCAACTACATAGTCAGGTCAAAAAAAATCGTCGCCGGAATTAATGACAATATATTTCTTACAGAATAACACAATAATAGCGCGATGCACAAACATAATAATGCCATCTATTTGCAGTTAACAGCTTCAAATCACCGGGATAAAAAATAGCATTTTTATACCGGTGATGTGGTCCTGTGGGATAGTATTGTATAGTAGTAGATGAAAAGCCGTTGACACGTGAAAGCGAAATAATTCCATCCCAGGAACACGTTATCGGGATAAAAAGGCTACTTTTCATCCCGGTGATATTGTTGTGGGATAATGAGGAATAATAGTAAATGAAAAATCGTTGAGATGTGAAAATGAAATAAAACATTCCCATTTAGTAAGATTCAAATATCCAAACTATCCCACGGGAACATATCACCGGGATAAAAATTAGCCTGTGTGTTAATCCAGTACCTCATCTATCTACCTACTAAACTTCATCCAAATCCGTTCAGCTGTTGAGGCGTGAAAACGGAACATACATCCGAACATCCATACTTTCACGTTTATAATATTAGCAGAATTCAAAATATACTTGACTAAATCATCTTCATATTTTAACTTTTCGAGCGTATCAGTTTGTTGAAAGCTATACTTTGTTCGGTTTCGGATGGAAAAGCATTAGGTAACATTGGCAATGTTACCAATCATGTGAAATAGTTGCTTGACCATGTTTATGTAATACCACTTAGTGTTGTGGACTAGTTTTGATAGCGCATGGTGCTTTATGAGAGTCTCGTTGCAATTGCATATTGGCATTGGATCGCATACTGGCATCATTAGAATTTGTTTTAAGAGAGGTAGGGCGCATCAAAGCAGCCCGTCTGGGGAACTACCTCCACCTCACAGAAAACCGCAGCCAAATAACAACTCCCTAGAGGGTTGTTGTGTTCCTGCGTATGAGTGAGGTCACCAGTGGAGTGATACTTGATATATCGCAGGCGTTAGTAGGCTACGGTATCCGCTTTACATCAGGTGGACCGTATGCTTGTATGCCTCCAGACGTAGTATAAAAAAAAAATTGTTCACTTGGGCAACATAAATCGAGTAAGAGATAATAATATTTGAGAGAAAATCTTAGGTCAAAAATATCACATCACACATCAACCCTTACTCATCCCAGTACTGTAAGTATACGGGTCTCCCTTCAACCGAAGGGGTTTAGAGCATACTCCACCACGCTACTCAAATGCGGATTGACGGAGGCCAGTGTTTTCAAGCCGCCCGAGGGCCGCCGACTTAGCTTAACAACTGTCTACATCTATCGACAACAGCCGGGACCGAAAGCTTAACGTGCCGTCCCAAGCACGGAGAAACTCGAGAATGTAAACTTATCTATAGACAGGCTGCGGTCGACGATGCATAACCTGCGTGTTCGGTTAGTATGACACGCGCAACGACGCGATCGAGCTCTCAAAGATATATTGGTAGTTAAAGTAGAACAGGATCGTACCCGTCTGGTATAAAAGTTGCAACATGTTTGCTTGGGAAACTTGACGATGCTGTCACTGCTGGTGTCGGTGGTCGCGTGACATCATCGTCGCGGTGGGTAGCTGGCGAGCTATGTTGTGTCGGTAACGTGACACATTCACGTTGCATCGCCGGATGTACAACGTGTACAGCTGAGTGCATGTCAAGCTTAAGACTTTAAACTTTGTAACGTCTTTATTCTGTATGTAATAAAAATTACAGTCGCACTTTAAGATCATACATACGGTAGAGGTAAAGTCGAAGTCGCAGTTTCAACTTTTAATGTTAACTTAAAAATGTAAGTTCCAAGTTATGAGTCAATGATTTTTATTATATGCGGAATAATTATGGTAGTACAAGTACATATATGTAATTACTGATATAACATACCAATTTTGCATGAATTAGCTAAATATGCGTACATTAATTATTTACCATCATAATGCCATGTTTTGAGCAACAAGATGTTTTTTTAATACAGCGTCTGGAGGCATACAAGCATATGGCCCGCCTGATGTAAAGCGGTTATTGTAGCCTATAAACGCTTGCAATCACTCGCGCGATGCCACCTCTGCTGCTAACATAGAAACTCTATAGGAGCTTACTGGTAACCTCACTAACACAACACGCAGGAACACAACAACCCTCTAGGGAATTGTTATTTGGCTGCGGTTTTCTGTGAGGTTGAGGTACTTTCTCAGACGGGCTGCTTTGATGCGCCCTACCACTCTTAAAAATACCCATACCAAGACAAACACACATATTCATGCACATAAATGTTTGTCCTGTGTGGGAATCGAACCCACGAGCGTCGGTGTCAAAATAACGTAATAGCGCGTTTCGCCACTGCGCCACCGAGCTCGTCGAAATTTGTATTTATGTTTGAGGGCTCTAAAGATGACGGGAAGCTACTGTTAGTGGTCAAACATAACTCACAGATACGCTGTAGCGGTCGACGAAGATTGCAATCATTTTAGAGTGCATTTCGAAATGAACAAAGACACGTTACCCATTGAATCTCACATGACTCTAGTCCACATCGGACGTTGATCAATACGCTCCTACATATATAGGACGTACATACATTCTTATTCTTGCCAGCGTTATTCCGTTTCCTAGACCATTAGGATTAGCGGCGTCCGCTACCTAAGTCTAAGGAATTAGCGAGGACACTGATTTTTACATGGGGCGACTGCCGTTAGACCCCCACAACTCAGAGGGTAAACTAGATCTTTCGTAGGTGATGTTCCACGTCTTTCGAGATATAATTTCTTGGACGGGTGAGTTTCCTTACAATGTTTTCCTTCACTGTCTGTCTGAAAGAGAGCGTCGGTGTTAAAATAAGAAGAGGCATGCTCCGTTGGTTCGGACATGTAGAAAGAATGCAAGATGAAAGAATGACGAAGCAGATATACAATGCAAAAGTGGAAGGATGTAGGAGCCGGGGAAGGCCAAGACTTACCTACCATGACCAAATTGGCCGTGTTCTATCAGAAGGTGATGTCAGGAGCCCTAGAAACCGGCGAGCGTGCATGAGAAGAGCAATGAATTATAAAGAAGCGAGTGAGATATGTAAGGATCGAGTCACGTGGCGCTCGGTTCTCTCTGCCTACCCCGCAAGGGATTTGGCGTGAAGTTATAGATAGAGGTAGTTTTCCTTCACTGCCAATACACAAATGTATATAAATCCGAAAATACGAATTTAGTAGCAGGTACATGGTGCCACCAGGATTGGGAAGGTGACTAGGTGGTAAATAGGCCTATTCCTTAACCAATGGGCTATCACTGCTCTCCAAGAGATAATTACAATTGATGATTACAAATATGCTATTATGTGTATTACGGTGTGTCTTTTACATTCTGTTCTGTTTTACATATTTATTTATTTATAGGTATGTGTTGCACAAGTACAATTTAAAGTAAATTCTGAAACGTGTGTATCGCGGACGGCATTCTCCGCCTGCTCCGGGCAACTTCAGAATATCAGTGGTTTACTCCTCCGAGTAAACATCACATTGAGATGTTGCTCGTTTGTATCACTGCGGCATGCGCACGCATCTTTTATACTGAATATGTTCATTTCATTTATTGAGTGTATGTCTAAGCTGATACAAATAAAGTTCTTATCTATCTATCTATCTATCTATATGCTAAAGAAGCGAGTGAGGTTTGTAAGGATCGAGTCATGTGTCGCTCGGTCCTCTCTGCCTACCCCGCAAGGGATTTGGCGTGAAGTTATACATAGATAGATAGAATTACAAATATATACATACATCGAAAAACACGAATTTATTGGCACATGCTCACACTAGGATTCAAACCACGGACCATTTTTTTTATAAGTTGATTCTTTATTCACTAGATTATAACTGCTCCCATATTTACATACAATTATACACACGCATATCGTACATACATATAATCAGCGTAACGAATTGGCTGCTTACGAATAGAAACGTACAACTGCAGTGCAGATATACGAAATTGGTGGCCTCACAAGCTGTGGAGACTTGGGGGTCCTAAGCGAGCTATACCACGCTTAGTTCCCGTATCTGCGCAGCTTGCAAGGCCAAAAATGTGATAAGTATACTGTTAACAAAATTTAAATATTACATGCATGTATATACATAATAGTGTATCTAATTCGTATAGTATTTTTGATATCATCAAAAATCCTTTTAAAAGTAGGTAACAATAATCGTCACATCAACCCTTACACATCCCACAGCAGGTGTACGGGTCTCCCTTCAACCGAAGGGGTTTAGAGCATACTCCACCACGCTGCTCAAATGCGAATTGGCCGAGGCCAGTGTTTTCAAGCCGCCCGAGGGCCAAATACTTAGCTTAACGACTGTCATCTATCGACAACAACCGGTACCGACATCTAAACGTGCCCTCCGACACAGAGAAACTCGAGATATGTGAACCACTCCATAGACAGGCTGCGGTCGACGTTGTTTAACCTGCGTGTTCGGTTATAATGACACGCGCAACGACGCCATCGAGCTCTCCACAATAATCATATACCTCATATTTTAATAATGTTAATTGAAGGCAAATACCTTCGACGACGATGACGCCAGAGAACTAGTGTTATAATGAAAGTAAGAAGGTATATTATATTATTATTATTTTATTTGAGTGTCCCACGTACTTACAAGGAGACCTTAGGAGTCAATTAATATTCTTTTGTTAAAACAATTGACATTACAAGATTTGCAATACGACGGAATGATGGATAGATTGCGCTAAATTCAGTAAATAATGTTACACCTACTGCCTGTAAAGTAAAACATAAAGTAAGCATCTTCCAAGCGCACTGCCATCTTTCCTCTAAGGGCAGTCTAAATAGTAACTTTTTATTGTCTTTTAAATCAAATGTGCTACGATCTTACTACCATGCTGCTATCCCTTATCACCGCGTTACCAGCGTAAGCAGTACGTCAGCGCTTATCGAAAGCAACGAAAAAAGAGTCGTTTTCATTTCTTTATTAGCTGACCCGACAGACGTTGCCCTCTTCGAAAATAAAATCAATACTTCCTGTAACCCGATTGCAGCGCCACCTACCGGCTTTAATTGTGAATCTAAATCATTCCCGAATCCATTTAAACACTCACAAAAAATCATCAAAACCGGTCCAACCGTTTAGGAGAAGTTTAGTCACATGCACACGGACAGAAGAATTATATACATAACGTCGGGGGGCATGCATGCATACTGCTCCCGTGCTGTAAAGTGGTTACCGTAGCCTATTGCCGGTTGTAACACAAGGAGTGTTATTCTCGCGTTGCCACCCCCGCTGCTGACATAGCGACTTCCCTGGAGCTTACTGGTAACCTCACTCACTCGCAGAAATACAGCAACGCTCCAGACTATTTGGTTGCGGTTTTTTGTGAGGTGGAGTTACTTCACCATTCGGGCTGCGATGTTCACCTTTCTTCTCTTTGCTTAGCTTAACAACTGTCGTATATCGGAAACAGCCCGAAAAGACGGCTTAACGTGCCTTCCAACTCAGAGGAACTCAAAATGACCAAACCCATCTACAGGCAGTCTGTGGTGGACACTACTTAACCACGTGTTCGATTACACAGTATTATTATTATTACACACTCACGACGCCATCGAACTCCTCAAATTTTATTGTAAATGGAATTTTATTACCATTCGCATAAAATACAAGAAAGATAGAACATCAATGATCGATGACAAACATTGAGGGGAATGTGCGAGATCATTTTTTCCTAGCACACTGCACTTTGAGCAATGGTAATAAAGTTTATTTTTGAACCAAAATTCATCAATTCTGTGCTCTAATTCTTGCTTAATGATTCCACGCACAGATTTAGACCACACCAGATACAGCACGGCAACAGCCTAGCGCGTAAACGTGAAAGTTAAGCACTAACTGGCCACGCTAGTACCTATCTACTTTAATTTGTGTTCAAACGTGCAATGCGATGGTATATGTCTATCTTCTAAGGATAACCCACAGTAGCTAATTTTATCTTTTACATATTACAAAACATAATGGGTTATTTATGAAGTTATTTTAATAAATACTATTTTAAACAATACAGTATTATTCCTTATCCAATTAAATACGTTAGATACGTTCTGCATTTAAAATAACTCCACACAAAACAAATTATTATCTACATTGCACTGGTGCAAAGCTGGGGCGGGTCGCTAGTCCATAATAATGAAGTAACGATCACATATGATAGTAATGGCAGGCCTCCGGCCCTCTTCTGTAATTGCCCAGTACCAATAATACCTCCATTAAAAACCCCATTAATTTCCCGCACATCGCATAGTCCAAATACCTGCCGAGACTTGTTCATGGATATATTGCTCCAACAATATTCCCAGGAGTGGGTTTTTTTATATGCAACATTGGGAGGCATACAAGCACGGCACGCCTGATATAAAGCGTTTACCGTAGTCCATTAACGCTAGTTATACATCAAGTATTACTTGCGCGATTCCACCTTTGCTGCTAACACAACAACTCCTTAGAGCTTACTGGTTTCCTCACTCACACGCAGGATCACGACATCCCTCCAGAGAGTTGTTGTTTGGCTATGGTTTTCAGTGAGGTGGAGGTAATTCCCCAGATGGGCTGTTTTGATGCGCCCTACCTCTCTTAAAAACAGTCAGGCCAAGGCAAACGGACAAGTTCATGTACACAAATGTTTGTCCTGTGTGGGAATCGAAACCACGAGCGTCGATGTCAAAGTCGCGTTATTAACTGCTGCGTCTCCAAGCTCGTCAAAATTCACGGCGGGTGTACAATACAGCAATCTTCTCAGAAGGGCCTCTACGCTTTGCATCCATTCCCGCGCATGCGTATCAAATGACCGGGATTCATACCCGTGAAATAAAATACATTTTTATATCACACATTTTTATATACACAGTAAGTCGATTAGAACATACGAGAGGTAAATAGCATGGTTAATATAACTTGATCTGCAGCAAGAATAGTTCAACACTGAATTATATTTGTAGATGTTACTATAATTTCTCGTGGTTATTTATAGGACATATAATACGAAAACAAATTAATTTATAACCTTAAGTATTTAAATATAATTAAGTATATTTCTACATAATCTAATTTCATAACAAATATATTTAAAAGTGACTATTATAAAATTATGTAACTTTGAAGACCGGTCGTGGAGTGATGATAAGCACTGTTTTAACACTCCGCGTCACAAAAAACCACAGCCAAATAACAAGTCCCAGGAGAGTTGTTGTGTTCCTGCGAGTGAGCGGGGTTACCAGTAAATTCCTAAGGAGTCACTGTGTTAGCAGCAGCGGCGGCAATGCGCGAACACTACTTCATATATTACAAACGTTTATAGTTAAGTAAATACTTTACAACAGGGGGCCGTGTGCTTAAAAAGTCTATTTACGTTGCGCTAAGCCCTTACGGTGTAGGTAGAGAGATCTCACCGTCATATGACTCGGTGTATACACACCTCTTTACCATTTATTTGTCGTTTTGTGCGCACTTACCGGCAAAAACAAAAGTATGATCTGTAACTGTCCATGTTTTTTGTTTTCCGTTCTTACACTAATGATATATGGACGGAAAACAAAAAAGACATGGTAGGTTATAAGAAAAAAAAATAAAGCTTCATGTTAATGACATTAGTTGACGCGCACAGCTACACTAGCGTGTGATTAGATTTAGCTGGATGTAATAATTTTAAATATTTTGGAGAAACAAAGTACCCTGTTGTGACCCGGGATATGGGGTAGTATGCATTAAAGCAGCCCGCTTGGGTTATGAGAATCGACCTGACAATGTATTCAAAAAACACATTAAAAATACTCTCTGTAGAAGGGCTTATTATAGAATTGATGAATATTTAACGGACAAAGATATCTGGAAATAATTCAGCACAGACTATCTGTCCTTAATAATCTTTAATTTTACGATTTGATATCATTATTGCACCAATATGCTTATGTAATTTTATTTTGTAATACATAATTGTCAATTTTAAAAGAGACCTATATTGGCAAGTTTCTTTCGGCATTTCTTCTCCGCCAATGGTCACTTCCGAAATGCTAGTACATTAAAAAAAAAGGTGTAAAGTAAAATAAGAGAATTAAACAAGTTTCAATAAGATTATATTTTAAAAAAAATGTAAGACGTGTCTAAGTGCCCGCGAGGGCCCAATGGCAAATAAAGAATATTTATCTTTTTTTTATTTTTTAAGAACCCAAATGAACCAAAAGAACGTGGCGCAGTGGTCACTAACGCTACTTTGACACCAACGCTCGTGGGTTCGATACTCACACAAGACAAATATTTGTATGCATAAACGTGTCTGTTTGTGTTGGTCTTGGTTTAAGGGAGGGAGGTCGCATCAAAACAGCCTGTCTCGGAAAGTACCTACACCAACAGAAAACTGCAGCCAAATAACAACTCCTTGCATGATTATTGTGTTTCTGCGACTGAGTGAGGTTACCAGAAAATTTCAAGGTGTTGCTGTATTAATAGCAGTGGTGACATCGCGCGAACTTAATGTATTCCAACCGTTTATACGCTACGGTAAGTAATGTATACATCAGGTGGGGCCATTATGCTTGTTGCCTCCCGACGTTATATATAAAAGAAGTGCCATCGTTTAAACAAATTGTTCAGTTGTTTTTAGTTTATGTCTGCACAAATAAACAGACAGATTACCAAAACTTAAAAAATGAGAGTTTTATTTTGTATGCTTCGGTTGAAGGGAGACTCGTACGAGTATCCTGCAGTGGGATGGGTTAGAGTTGGTGTTGCTGTTGCTGTAAAATCCTAGTAGAGGTGATCGTATGAAATACAGTTATTTTTATTATGTCGGGAGTCATACAACCATACGGCCCACCTGATTTAAAGCGGTTACTATAGCCTATGAACGTTTGCATCACATTAAGAACCACTCGAGCGATGCCACCTCTGCTGCTAACACAGCAACTCCTTAGGAGCTAACTGGTGACCTCACTCACACACAGGACCACAACGACTAGGCTGCGGTTTTCTGTGAAGTGGAGGTATTTCCCCAGACGGGCTGCTTTGATGTGCCCTACCTCTAAATAAGGTAAGCATCGCTAAATTCCGTGTAAATATAACATTAAGGTAGCCCTATCTATTATTGGATCATGGAACCAAATGCGATTCAAATTAAAACAGTTATGTAACGTGTAGTAACGTGTATCAGACTAATAGGTAACCGGCTAGGACATGCAACGCTGCAGGGAATGCAGTCAGGCGATCGTGGAGAAAACTAGTTATCATTTTGTAATTCTTTACGTCATGCTCCCTCTAAGGTTGCCAATTCTGTTAAAGAGTACTAGGAAAAAAACCATGAGCTAAATAAAATTCCAAATATTTATATTTAATGTACTGACCGTACCAAATTGGTAAATATTTTTTATACGTCTCGTCAGGAAGCATACGGCACACATTTAAAGTGGTTACTGTAGCCTAACTCGTAAGGAGCTTATTAGAAGCCTCGCTTACACGCAACAACACAACAAGCCGCCTGGGACTTTTATTTCGCTGCGGTTTTCTGAGAGGTGGAAATACTTCCCTAGACGGATTGCTTTGATACGCCGTACGTTGCACACCCAGAGCAAGACAAACAGATATATAAACAAAAGCATACACAAACAGATGGTGTATGTATAAATAAATAAATATGTTCATGCATGCATGTTTGTCGTGTGTGGGAATCGAACCTACGAATCTTAGTGTCAAAGTAGCATTACCACTCTATCACCGAGCTTGTCGTCATCAATTTTTAAACTAGCTTAATATGAGTAAAAGGTCTAAGGGCCTGCTATCAGTTGCTATTTTCCAGCGACTTCTCAAAGCATACTATCCCATTTCGCCATCATTCTCCTCTCAATATTTTTTCCGTACACATTATTAGCTGCTAAGCTGATCAAACTGATGGCAGTCCATACCTGATCTCTTGCCAAGGGCACGATGAATGTGCGCACCGAATACATCGAGTCAAATAATTCGAGTTTGTGTGTACACAGATTATTTTTTGAATTGGCGATATAGCCGGATTCCATTAGAAATAAAAACAGCTAAATAAATATAAAATATTTGCTTTGCAAAGAGAACATGAAGCGGATATTGATCTTGACAACTATGACATCAACATCTGCCTGTTGAAAAATAATTAAAAACTACGTATGTCACGTCAAAACATTGTCATTAGCTCTAGATTAGCGCAACTCTGTGCTATCTACTCGTAATACTGTTAGCCAACTACTAACGCTCTGCCCTCCATACACGCCTCTTTGTCTCAAAAAAGAACGAAGAGCACGGAAGGATAAGTCACTTTCTCCCCGTTCTTTTTTTTCAAATAGCAGTTCCTAGAAATTATTCAGGGTCTACAGTAGCATCCTTCCTTTTTACCAACAAGAAATATATTGAAGCGAAGGGTCACTAACACCCGTGCCCTGAATACGAACGCTTTGCTTTTTTTTTGTGGCGGCTCAGTCTATACAGTATATCTACACCACACCGGGTTATTCAATAGAAGAACGCGCTACCGTAACTATCGCAGGCAGTCTGAGGAGCAATCTTGTTTCTCTTTCCTTTTAAAAAATTCCGGAACTAGGCTGAGACTTCATACGACACTGAATAACAGTGCATCAAGGAATACGCTTGCAGCGCTCTCTTTTCGAACAACCACAAGGCTTGATCTCCTAAATAGCTTGCTTGCCGGTAGAATTGATGAGTGGCAATATATGTATACCTATCATATCTCCACTTCAGTTACGTTGTGTACCACATTGCGTTATGTATTCTTACACACCTCTCACTCACTTGCTTCAACTTTCTAATAAAATACGATTAATAAGGTCGTGATAGGTAAGTCTTGGTCACAAACAAAAAAAAACTCTTGATTACGTATGAAGATCCGCTCAAAAAAAAAGAAAGGATTTGAATACCACAGCGATTCAAGCCTAGGAGATAACCACGACCCGAGTGCTGAATTATGTTACTACGTAACATCGGTTTTCCATAAGTGATTTATTTCGCTCACATCCTTCCACTTTTCTTTCTACTTACATGAGTTTCTTCATTCTTTCATCCCACATTAATGCTAGGTGTGCAACAGAGCATGCCTTTTCTTTTCTCAAAACCGATATTCTCTTTTATGCAAACTCTTTCTCTCTCTTACGAAATTGTTCTCGCGAATGTAAAAATGTAAATAGTTTTTTTAAGAGCAATGAATTACCCTAATCAACTCTGTAATTGGTACACGTATCTGTAGGCAACCCTAATGCCTAGGTCTCTATCATAGAATAAGTAGGAACCTAAGCTT
The DNA here is from genome assembly GCA_947507595.1 of Pyralis farinalis. Taxonomy (NCBI): domain Eukaryota; kingdom Metazoa; phylum Arthropoda; class Insecta; order Lepidoptera; family Pyralidae; genus Pyralis; species Pyralis farinalis. The sequence goes on from OX382259.1 coordinate 36,091,646, forward strand.
CTAGGTCCACGTGCACATTATTAGATAATTCTGAACTGGTTTGTAACAGGTGGATTCTTAGTTCTCTCGTAACACTTGTATTTCGTAATTTACCCCTATTGAATTTCCTTGAAGTGTTAATTTAGGTATATTTAGTATACTTTAGAAAAGGCGAAATATGTAGGTTCATTTATATTAATTACTAACTAAACCACGGCCATTTCGACAGACGTCACGCGGGCTGCAAACAACCTGAATTAGCTTAATGTTTTAAAAATATATAATTAACATTATAAACTAGTATTCAAATTTATTTAGTTTACAAAAAATAACATGTGTAGGTAACGAATAGACTATAGATATTGTAATATGAATGTCATCATCTTTTGATTCTGGCTATATTTTGATTATATTGATTATTTTTTTAAATATTTTTTTTTGTATCTAAACGTAGCTTATAAGTTGGCTGGCTTGGCACTAGGCTGTGTGTGCGTCGTTCGAAAGCCATACGTGTAATCAAGTCAAAGCAAAGCGCGCTCGCATTCAAATGAACAGGAGAATGAAAGTCATGTGTTCGTCCGCCTACCAACCAACCAGACCAACACTGGAACCATTATTTCAACGAAGACAGAGATTCTGAGCGAGATGAACAAGTTGTCCATAGACAACTGTACACATCGTCGCTACAGCTGAGCAACAGTGCTAGTAACAACCTAAACCTAGAGCTAAACTGACTCGGCACTATACCGAAGATATCCCGGACATCAGTCTGTACGAGATACGTATGGCTCTCAAACAGCTTACAAATGGGAAAGCACCGGGTGAGGACGGAATTACGGCGGAACTTCTGAAAGCGGGCGGAAAGCTGATACTTGTAGTCCTTCAGAAGCTATTCAATTCCGTCATACACTCCGGTGAAACACCGAAAGCATGCAGCAGAAGCCTGGTCATGTTGTTCTTCAAAAAGGGTGATAAGACCCTTTTATAACTTATAACTATAGGCCGATATCGCTTCTGAGCCGCGTTCATGTACTGTTTTCGAGAGTCACTACAAACCGTCTCGCACGCAGACTTGATGAATTCCAGCCTCCCGAACAAGCCGGATTCCGAAAAGGCTTTAGCACCGTAGACTACATACATACCCTCCGTCAGATTATACAGAAGACTGAGGAGTATAATCTGCCTTTATGTTTGGCGTACGTGGACTACGAAAAAGCCTTTGATTCCGTTAAGACATGGGCGGTGCTACAGTCTCTACAGCGATGCCGAATTGACTATCGGTACATCGGAGCATTGAAGTGTTTGGACAGTAAGGCATCGATGTGTATCCGAGTACAGGACCAGAGTAGGAAACCGATCCAAGTGAAAAAAGGTGTAAGAAAGGGCGATGTTATATCCCCGAAACTCGTCACCGCAGGATTGGAAGATGTCTTCAAGCTCTTGGACTGGAAAGGATACCGTATAAACATCAATGACGAATACATCAATCGCTGGAGGTACAGATCGTTAAATGACCTCAATAGGTGTTTCCAGCTGGGCAGCGTTCGGGAAACTTCGACACATATTCTCATCCAAAATACCTCAACGCCTGGTGAGCATGGTCTACGAACAGTGTATGTTGCCATTGATGACATACGGAACTGAGACGTGCCGCCGTGCCGTCGAAGGCGTCCCCGTACTGGCACACATAGTGTGGGACGAACCCCCACTAAATGGAGAGACGACCTCAAGAGGTTTGTAGGGAGTCGATGGATAGATAGATAGATAGATAGATAAATGATTTATTTTGCTTCTAAAACACACACGTACACACAATAATTTACACATAAGAGGTTACAAACAAGAATATACATACTGTGTTGAGGATGTCTTATTTAGATGGATGGATGCAGGTGGCACAGAATCGAGACGAATGGCACTCTAGAGGAGAGGCCTATGTTCAGCAGTGGATGAAGACGAGCTCAGATGATGATGATGAATTTGATTAAAAAACTTCACTGTGGTTTTCTGTGAGGTGAAGATACTTCCCCAGTTGGCTACTTTGATGCGCCCTACTTCTCTTAAAAAAACATCCAGATTAAGACAAATAGAGATGATCATGCACATAAATGTTTGTCTTGCGTGGAGATTGAACCCACAAGTCTAGGTGTTGAAGTATCCATTGCTAACCCCTCAACCACCAGACTTCTCAAAATATTATTCGATTATAAACATAAGTATACTATTTGATTATAAACATAAGTATACGTAGTCTATGAACATTTGCAACATCAGGGGTGTCACTCTTGCGTTGCCGACCCTAATTTCACCATTAGTTTCATCTTAAAAGTCCGAATCCATCGTAATAACCTCATGATTAACTCGGTGGCGCAGTGGGTAGTAACGCTACTTTGACACCAACGCTCGTGGGTTCGATAAAGTTTCAACACAGGTCATACGCATCCATGTACATGTCTCTTTCTCTTAGGCTGGTTGTTTTTAAGAGAGATAGGGTACATAAAAGCAGCCAGTCTGGAGAAGTACCTCCACCTTACAGAAAATCGCAGCCAAATAATAACTTCAGTTAGACAACTCATTCATCTTATGATTATTTCATTTTTAGGGTTCCGTACCCAAAGGGTAAAACGGAACCCTATTACTGAGGCTCCGCTGTCCGTCCGTCCGTCTGTCACCAGGCTATATCTCATGAACCGTGATAGTTAGACAGTTGAAATTTTCACAGACGATGTATTTCTGTTGCCGCTATAACAACAAATACTAAAAAATAGAATAAAATAAATATTTAAGGGAGCTCCCATACAACAAACGTGATTTTTTGCTCATTTTTGCTCGATATTGATAACGACAACAGGTAGACGCTTGAAATATTCACAGAATATTTAGTTATATATTCACTTTAGGAATAAATAATTAAATTAAAATAAAACAAATATTTAAGGGGGGCTCCCATACAACAAACGTGATTTTTTTTTTTGCCGTTTTTATAAATAATGGTATGGAACCCTTCGTGTGCGAGTCCGACTCGCACTTGGCCGATTTTTATTTTTTTCTATTAGCATTTGGGAAATGATTATTTGAGAAGAAGAAATGCCGGGTAAAACTTGCCAATATACTTTTTCTTCTACACATCTATTAGATATTACCATAAAGTTATATTGCGTAGCGGTGCAACAGTGATGTCATGAGGTACAATTAATATGTTGATGGGTATAACACAGCTAAATGTATGCCGACCTTTACCCTTTGATCTTTGTGCCATTCTTCTACTGTACGTAATAAGAGTCAAAATAGAACCTTTAGCGACAAGCGTGGTCTGGTCTAATCTGTACAGAAAACGACAGGTAAAACTGTACACCAGTGTATCTTATATCGTAGTAGAATAGATGAAATATGCATGATTTTGTAAAGCAGCCCGTCTGGGGAAGTATCGCCACCTCACGGAAAACTGCAGTAAAATAACAACTCCATGGAGGGTTGTCGCATTCCTGCATGTGACTGAGGTCACCAGAAAGATCCTAAGGAACTGCTGTGCTAGCAGCAGAGGTGGCATCGTGCGGGTGATGTAATGATGTAAGTATTGCGTTGCGAGCGTTCATAGGCTACGGTGACCGCTTTCCATCAGTCCGTATCTTTGTATGTCTCACGACGTTGTATAAAAAAAAGGGTCATGGCGTTCACAACACTATATTTTATATGTAATGCATGCTTACTTTTCTTCCAAACTGGTCGCTGGCCGTGACTCCAACCGCGTTTGGTTTTTCAAGTTATAATCAGGAACCCTAAAAGAAAAATAGCCTATAACCGTAGTACTCACAGATGATTTAGCTTTCTATCACAAGAAATTTTAGAATCTGTTCGGTAGAAATAAGTCCTATATTGAAATGCACCTTTCTTCTATGTAATATTTAGTTATCTTTTACGTAGGGTCTAATTCTAATGTATAGTATGTTTCAAGGTCCCGTCCTTATGGCTTATAATAAAATTAAAAGTAGTTCAAGTGGGAGAGGTTGTTCCGTTTTTAAGATTCCGCTGTGCTCATTTTTAGGGTTCCGTACCCAAAGGGTAAAACGGAACCCTATTACTGAGGCTCCGCTGTCCGTCCGTCTCTCCGTCCGTCCGTCTGTCACCAGGCTGTATCTCACGAACCGTGATAGTTAGACAGTTGAAATTTTCACAGATGATGCATTTCTGTTGCCGCTATAACAACAAATACTAAAAAATAGAATAAAGTAAATATTTAAGGGGGCTCCCATACAACAAACGTGTTTTTTTTTGCCGTTTTTGTAGATACAATACAATACTCTTTATTGCACCAAAAGAAAAATACATAAGAAAAGAACATTAACAAAGTATCAGTACAACGGCGGTCTTATCGCGATGCGATCTCTTCCAGACAACCTTAGGGTAGAGGAGAAGTAAAGAAATAAGGTGGGTGGCGCAGAGCATAACTTAAAGGAAATAAAGTAATTATATAAATAAATACACAAACGTACATAACTACATATGTTATATATAACAAGTACACATGTACACACAATTTATCAAATTGATTAATACATTGAATAAAATATACACACACTAATTGAGACTGAGGGGAAATACAAGAAAATAATGCTAATTACTTAATGTTAAGGGAAAGATAATGAAGTTTGACAAGATGTTTGAAGGATTGAAGTGAATGAGCATTCCGGATATCGAAAGGCAGAGCATTCCACAGGCGCACTGCTTCAACCGAGAAAGAATTAGTGTAGAAATCAGTGGAGTGGTGTGGTGTTTTGAGACGGAGTAACAGTGCGTTACGCAGGGTGCGATCATGCGAATCGCTATGAAAGATAAAATGTTCCTTTAAATAGGTTGGGGTAGTAGGATCAAAGAGGATAGAATAAAGAAGTGTGCCAGTTGCGACGAAGTCTTATAGGGAGCCACTTGAGCTGAAAACGAAACTCAGAAACATGGTCATATTTACGAAGTCCAAATATGAACCGTATGCAAAAGTTTTGAAGGCGCTCAAGCTTATTTAATTGCTCTTCGGTGATATCAAGGTAACAGGAATCAGCATAGTCGAGGATAGGAAGGAGCAAGGATTGTGCTAGCGCGATTTTAGTGTCTACTGGTGGAAAATTTCGTAATCTTCTGAGGGAACCAGACGCAGCAAACAATTTCCTACTAACTTCTGCAATCTGCGATGACCAAGATAGAGAGTTATAAACAATTATTCCCAGATTCTTTACTTTATCGCTGAACTTTATTGGTGTGCCGTCAAATATAATAAAGGGTGTATTATTCCAGTCAATTTTAGATACGCGACGAGTACTACCTATAATAATGGTTTGCGATTTTAAAGGGTTGACAAAAAGACCGTGAGATTTACTCCAGACAGATATACGAGAGAGATCTTCATTAATAGAGGAAATAGCATTTGGAAGTTCGGATAAGGGAGCCTGCGTGTAAATCTGAAGATCGTCTGCATAAAGATGGTAGGAGGAGCGAAGTTCGGATGTGATGGAATTAATAAATAAAGCAAATAAAAGAGGAGACAACACGCCACCCTGAGGCACACCAGCAGTTGAAGAGCACCAAGAAGAGAACGTATCCTCAATACGTACTCGTATTGGTTAGATAATGGTACGGAACCCTTCGTGCGCGAGTCCGACTCGCACTTGGCCGATTTTTAGTGTTAGATTGTTTGCAATTCGCAAAATAATAGTATTCGATTTACAATTATGAATTGTATTCGATTTACTCGAGCTCGACGAGCTCGGTGGCGCAGTGGTAAAACGCGCTGTTACGCTACTTTGACACCAACGCTCGTGGGTTCGAATCCCATACAGTACAAACATTTGTGTGCATGAACATGTCTGTTTGTATTGGTCTGGGTATTTTCTATGTATAATAAGTATGTATTTACAAAAAAAAAAAAAATGTATTTACGTATGTTTATCAGTTGTCTAGTACCCATAACACAAGCTTCGCTTACTTTGGGGCTAGGTGGCGCTGTGTAATTTGTCCGACAATATTTATTTATTTACTGTTGGAGTAAGTGTATGATATATATAAATTTAAGATATTAAACTAATTTGCTTCCTGTTTGTCTTCACCAAAACATAGCGTTTTAACGTGTCAATATTTCAACTATTCAAGCATACGGTCCAATAAGAATATATTTGAACCAATCAGCCCAAATTAACGCACTGTTGATCTGTGAACTAGCCAATAAGAGCTGTGCTTTCTACTCCCCCCCCCCCCCATACCGGTGAGTTGAGTTACAAAGTAAAATAGTTTCATATGTTCTCCATTGGTTATTTCATTCATGGTTTCGTACGTGACTTGCACCGCATAAATTAATTTGTTTACGACACAGTGATAGAAACATTACATTTTTATCTTTACCGACATTTAAACTAAATCTATCCAAACCTAACTCAATCTTTTTCAAATCAAACTCGATACTAAAAGTCGAGTGCAGGTCAGGCTCATGTCGTACTTTATATCAACTAAACTATTTAATTTGTAAGCGTAGCTAAGAAAAATATAAATAAACTTAGCTATGCAGTCAGATTTATTTGGTGAGTTCTAGACGGTACTGTGTTAGTAAGAAAAAATATTCTATATTTCCGGAACATTTAATCAACTATAATTATCTGGCTATACTATATTCTGACTTTTCCCTTTATCGTATTCAGAGTTATCAGTCTGTGGATATCTGTGTTTAACAGACAGTCAGAGCGGCAGCATAAGGGTTACTTTATTCTAATAAAATACCTATTCAGCACGGAACCCTAAATATATTTGTTAATCTAATTTGTAATAAAATGTTATTATGTACATGATAGATTTATATTAAAATTTCAAGACTTTCACATTAGAATAAGCAATAACAGTACGAAAGGTACTTACGTTTTTTACCTTACTTTTCAGTTATTGTTACTATGTTATCATGTTATAATTTTTGCTTACCACAGAATTAATTTATGTAAATTATATAAAAACAGTAGATGTCATAGTAAAATATCTAACAGCAGCATTATGGAAAAATATAATAAAACAAACCTTTTTCCGGCAGCGGGCAGATTCAAGTAGAAATCATAAGTCGCAATCACACACTGACTAATATTATTTGAACAATTTTGCTGTAGATCGTCATACCTATTAGTTCGTTTTGAGAATACTTTATGTTTTAGCGTTCGTAAATTTACAATAACCGCGACGCGGGCATAAGCGCGGGACGCAGCAACGCAGTTCGGTCCGAAGGCGTTCGTTCGGAAACGCGAGCGGCAAACGAATGCTCGCCGGATTTTCTTTCATCGGTAGCCGGTGCGTTACCTTGATTTTCCAGATTGCAGTTAGATTAATCATTCATTTAATAAGCGGACCAGTGCAATAGCAACTCCAATTAAATGCACGAGAGGTAAAGATGGGTATCTAAGATTGAAGTAATTAGTTTTGCTTTTGTATTACTATACCACCTTACCTTCTGCAGTGTGTTGTTACAATAACTAAGTGGTTTCCAAAGCCTTCTACGATAAAAGGATATACTCGTATTATAGATAATTTCTTGAAGTTTCAGTTTTTAATTTATTCTATATGGTTAGAAGAGATCTTGTTCTATCAAATAATACTATTCAGGAACTAAACGTCGTCTTGGCTATATGTATGCAGCCAACCCACCGAAGTACTTACCTACTAGTAGTTGGACGCTACAGACACATTTCTCAACGGATTTTTTCAATCGATTGGAAAGCTATCACATTAGAACGCAATTGTTTTCGGAATTATTCGTCATAGAACCCAATTGTCTAAGTCAACCTACGCTAATATAGCAATTTACAATATTAATCGCATTGATTAACCCATGCTTTGCATGTTCTCCGCGTTTTCATCTGTGGTGCGAATGGATTGACAATCTATTGACTTAATCTCTCATTACCCGCGGACCGCTTTTCCGCCAAGAAATGTATGGGAAAACGTATATAACGGGGTCTCACAGGTTACATAGCGCAGCAAGCAACGGAGAGCTATGCTCGGAGTCTATCTAAAAGGCAGAATCTGTAATGAAAAATTTGACGGAACACCAGATTTCTTGATACAAAATCAGAGAATAGTGGCAGCGGTGGTGAGGGCGGACAATATCTGTAGAGCCAGTGTTGGCAGATAGGGAAGAAAAGTTTTAGAGTGGAGACCGCGCGACGACAGGGCGCCGAGTGTTTTCTAGATGGCCTGATAACCGCAAACTGCTCATAATGGCTGGATGTGGGAAGCTGAGGATCTCATATGGTGGAAGGTGCTAGGGAAGGTTTATATTTAGCAGTAGATAGATACCGGTTGATGATGTCAACGATGATGAGAGGAAGTTACGACAAAGTGGTTTTAGAGATCTATTTCTTATTGGATGGACTTTTATTTGCGTCTTTTATTGTTATCTTCAATTGCTGACAGTAGTATAATCTACACTAATATATAAAGTGGAAGAGTTTGATTGATTGTTTGTTTGTTTGAACGCGCTAATCTATGAAACTACCAGTCGGATTTGAAAAAAAAACGCATTTGAGAACCCAATTCTTGAGGAAGGTCATCATAGCATCACGATACGGTCCTTTAAGGCAGAGAAAAAATAAAGAGAGTAGGAAAAGCAGTTTCCACTGGATACCTCATGTGCGAGGTGGACTCGCGCATCATGGATCCCGATATATACACTCCTTAACTCGTGTCCGCGTCACCTTGGTCAGTTCTTAATATTTGTTGTTTTACTTTAGCCTTTGCACTATTTACACAACGAGTTGACTGTTGTACGTGCTACCGTTTTTAAAAGAAGAACACGTAATCTATGGACGGTTCCGTCTTATTATTACTTTAAAATGAAACTCTCCATATGGAATAGCTAAACATTATATTGGATGGATAGGACCCCTAAAAATGATAGTAGTGTTATGTAGAAAATTGAATTTAATATACTAATTGTATTACAAATAACTACTTGTGGGTTTAAGTGACTCACGTTTCGTAAAATCAAATCCTCACCTGCATGTGGAGAAGTAGGGCATAGCGATATTTCATGAACAACCCGTCTGGAGTTTCTTCTTTACTAAGGATATATAATAGCTTTAAGCTTTAATTTTACGATTTGATATGATTATGGAATAAGATTATATTTTAAAAAAAAATCTAAGACGTGTCTAAGTGCCCGCGAGTTTATCTTTTTTTATCTTTATCTAATAACTCTCTGGAGGATTGTTCTGTTCCTGCGCGTAAGCTCTTGACGTGTTGGTGCATTTGGTTGGGAATGGGGAAACGCAAAAACGATACTTCCATTGCAAGCGTTATTACGGTACAACATCCTATCCCATCCAGATGGGTCGTAAACATATTTACCATTCGACTTTGTAAATATATATATATGAAAATGACTGATTATTTTATTTTACATTATACTTACCTATACATTGATATTTTACATATCTTCAATTGAAAATATTTGAGTCGCGGTGGCGCATTTCTATTTCAAATCAAATTTAGATCTTCTTCTTAGCTTATCCCGTTTCCTAATCCATTAGGATTGGCGTGAATTGCGAGATCCGCTACCTAAGTCTAGACGAAGATACTGTTTTTTACATGGAGTGACTGCCGTCAGACCTCCAAAACTCAGAGGGAAAACCATATCCTTCTTAGGTAAGGTCACACGTCTTCCGAAATATAATTTCTGGGTCATGCGAGTTTCCTCACGATGTTTTCCTTCACCGCCAAGCAAGTGATAATAACAGATATGTACATAAATCCGAAAACACAAATGTACACGCCAGGAGTCTAAAAGGAGACCCGTTGATCAATAGGGCGGTTCTTTCTCCACTGGATTATCACTGCTAAGAAAACAATTTAAGAACAAATTTCATCATTCAATTCAAATTTAGATCATTTATAATAAATTATTGTATTTTTACAAATATTAATAAAAAACTATTATTTTGTTATAAAAAATATACGAGGGTCATTTGAAAAGTTCTTAGCCTAACATACTTAATGAAACCACACGATTTTGATTTTATTTTTATTTTTCAACATACTCTCCTCCGAGCTCAAAACACTTTTTCCATCGACCCGGTAAGGCTTCGATACCCGTTTTAAAAAAATCTTCTTCTAACTCCTCAAAATAAGCGTCCACGGCGGCTATGACCTCTTCATTTGTAAAAAAATGTTTACCACCTAAAAATTTTTTCAGCTTTGGGAACAGATAAAAGTCGGACGGTGCTAAATCCGGTGAATATGGGGGATGAGGTAACAATTCGAAGCCACATTGATGGATTTCTGCCATGGATTGCACAGAGGTGTGAACGCGCGCATTGTCCTGATGAAACAAGACTTTTCTTCTCAATAAACCTGGACGTTTTTCTTTGATTTCTAAGCTCAAACGACGCAACAGGTTGCAATAGTAATCGGAGTTTATTGTTTCACCCTTTTTTAAATAATCCACGAGAATTATACCCTTTGCATCCCAAAAAACGGATGCCATGACTTTGCCCGCCGATAAAACCACCTTTGCCTTCTTTGGGGTGGGCGATCCTGCTCTTTTCCATTATTTCGACTGTTCTTTTGTCTCGGGTGTATTGTGGTGAACCCAGGTTTCATCCATGGTTATAAATCTTTCAACAAATTCTATTGGGTCAGCTTCATATAACTCTAAACATTCGCGAGAAGTTGTGAGTCGGTTGCGGTTTTGTTCCACTGAAAGCAGTCGCGGTACCCACCGCGCAGACACCTTAGAGAATCCAAGTTCAGTAGTAATTATATGATGTGTTCGCTCAGTTGAGATGCCTACAGTCTTAGCTATCTCCTCGACAGTCAATCTTCGATCAGATAAAATTACATCACAGATTTTTTCTTTGTTTTGATCAGTGGAAGCAGTCGAAGGCCGGCCACTACGGGGCTCATCTTGAATGGTCTCACGACCACGTTTAAACTCTGCCACCCAGTTTTTAACAGTCGCATACGAAGGAGCGGACTCATCCAAAGTAGCAGACATGTCTTCATGTATAGCTTTTGGAGTTAAACCTTTCAAATTCAGGTATTTTATCACTGCACGATGTTCAATTTTATCCATTTTCAAAAATAGCTCTGACTTGACTTACGGTATCACGTGTAAACGAACAATGAGTTACTGTGACTAAACTAAACTGTGCATACTTGTTGCTAAATAATGTAACTACAAAATGAGGGTAGTTATAAAAAAAATCAATGACTTTAACCATGTTACGCTAAGAACTTTTCAAATGACCCTCGTAATTTATATATAAATATAAGAGCGTTAGCACATTGAAAACATTTAAATGACAAACTAATTGGTTATTTCAAATAACATAATTGACAGTGTCGAAATCAATTATGACAAACATAACTGTGTAAATACATTATGTCGCAAAAAAACATAGGTAGCTGAGAAACATCAATATTAGTGCCAAACGCCTGATTAATGTTGTTTTAGTACATAACAACATTATTTAAAAAAAAGAGAGACGGCTATCTAAGGATAATGCTTCTGTCTGCTTTTTCCTCTACGTATAATTATGATTATTAAAAAACCAAGCAACTATTACATAGTTGTAGTGTTCTTGCTAGGTTTTCTATGTAATTTATATACATTGTATCCTCACAATTTAATGCTTTACGATTTTATCTGCATTCTACTTTGTAAATGGCTAATAATGTGAAAGTCGCACGCAGTATCTTTTATGATATGACGTGGTAATCATAAAAGATACTGCGTCCACTTTCACATTATACACACAAAATACTGCGTAAATAAGAAAGAAAAACAAATAAATAAAATTAGATTAAATATTTGATTATATTCTTCAGAATATATGAATATCGCTATATTCATACAATTTAAATTATTAAAAAAATCTTCATTTGCCACTTGTGCTCGAATGCTTTCTCGCCGAAATTTAAAAACCTGAATTGTGTAATTTTATGTTTTTTTTTAATTAGAAGGTTATTTATGAAAATTTGATCGATTCCCAGATCACACCAAAATCGTCAAAAATGACATTTTTTTTAAGATTTAGAGATTTTTTTCGAGTTCAAGGTTACGGTGGAGACATGTTCCGAATATATGTACATATATTAGACGATTTCGGTGGCACAGTAGTTAGTTACGCTCCTTTGATACCAACAAACGTTGGCTCGATTCCCTCACAGTACAAACATGTGTGTACGTGAACATGTCTGTTTGTCTTGATCTGAGTGTTTTTAAGTAAGGCGCATAAAAGCAGTCCGTCTGGGAAAGTACATCCACCTCGCCGAAAACCGCAGCCAAATAGTAACTCCTTGGTGGATTGTTGTATTTCTGCATGTAGTAATCTCCTAAGGAGTTACTATGTTATCAGCAGAGGCGGTATAGCGCGAGTGATATTTAATGCATTACAAGCGTTCATAGGCTACGGTAACCGCTTTACATCAGGTGGGCCGTATGCTTGCATGCCTTGCGACGTTGTATAAAAAAATAGTGTGTTTGTGTGACTGTCCATTGTCAATGATTTCAGATAACTTAATATTTTCAAAATTCAAATTATTAATTACCGGCATCTCTTAAATTGACTTGACTGGTGTGAGGCGGTTTCCGAGCCTATGGCCACTGTAGCAATAAAAAATATATCGGTTACACGTTACCACCATGCTCATAATGCAGCGACTTGTTAGCTTACAGGTTACCAACTCACTCGCACAATCTTGCAGGGAAATATTATTTGACTGCGATGTTCTATAATGTAGAGGTACCTATCCGACTTCTCCTGACCGATCTGCTTCCTCTTACAATATTGGTGGTGTACCAAATAAATAAATAAATAAATTAAGAGCGATACGTCGTACGGAGCCAAATAACAACTCTCTGGAGGATTTTCGTGTTCCTGCGTGTGTGTGAGGTCACCAGAAAGCTCCTAATGAGTTGCTGTGCTAGCAGCAGAGGTGGTTTCGCGCGAGTGATATGTATTGCGAGCGTTCATAGGTTACGATAACTGCTTTTCATCAGGTGGGCCGTATGCTCGTGCGCCTCCCAACGTTGTATAAAAAAAACTTGTGCTTTTGACCCAAATGAGCTTCTTCAAACGATCTCTATTGTATTTTTAAAATGTGTTGTATCAGTACTTATGACCTTTATGCTTAGGCCAGGAGCGTCAGCGGCAGATTTTTTATGAAGTAAGTTCGTTTAACGAAATGTCACAGTCACTAAAAAAGTCAATGTCTTGTTGCATCCGGTGGAAGTTACGTGAACCTTTGGAGACATGAAAAGTATAGTGCGCATTTCGGCCATGTTGCGTAATGACAGTTGCAAAAGACACCTGGTTCTTGCGCATCGCTGCGCACGGGTAGGCGCTTTAATTAATTTTCCTTGCCCAACGGAACCAATAGGCTCACCGCGAAACAATGTTAGAGACCCTACTAACTATGCTTTCGATTCCACTGGGCAAATCCTATCTTTGTGCAAGACTGCAAATGTGCACGTAGTGCTAAAACCAATGGATCATACCAATTGAATTCAGGTCTATAACTTCCATCTCGCCAATTTGTTTAAGTACACTTGGAAGATCACGGCTGAATCAGCGATCGTCATACGCTTTCACCGCGGTCTTAAGACTCGTGATATTTTAGTATTTTAGTATATCTTATACGCTGCTGGGATTCGTTAATTGAGAGTCAAGGTGAGGCATTGGGCTCAAAATATATAAGGCAAAAACGTTTGATCAGGCTTGACTTTGGACTCATCTATCGAAGTTGCCATCCTACTGGCTGTCCGAGGACTAATACAAATGGGTTGCAAGCTTTTTGTCCATCAGATGCATAAAGCCATTATTAATGTTAGCTATTTGGATAGCATGGACATCATCGCTGACGTCACAAGACCCTGTGCTGTTTCCGAGGCTATTTCTATTACATGTCAATGATATGTTGTCAATTGATATTTTTTTCTGCTTTGCGAAGGTCAGCACCGGGGACACTTACCTATTATACAGGCCGTGCTAATATCTTTCGCATCCTCATTACTAATCAAACATGCCTATCACCACCGCCGAATGCGATCCAGCGAAGTTCAGTTCCAAAGTCAAGGTCAAGGTCGCGTCCAACAATCTCAGTGTGCGAAACAGTTCTTCATCTCGGAGACTCCTCATACAAGTCTCACATATGGGCACACATATGGGCTGGAGCACCTGGATACCAGTTAGGATCATGTGATACACGGCAGAGACAAGCTGTGAAAATTCGTTGATCCTAAGCTCAAACACGGCTTTGATCCCTTAAGTTTAAGGAGAGATTTTGGCTCCTTTCGTATGTTCGACGACGAGGTTCGGTCCGAGGAGTTGTTCGATAAAATGCCAAGGACTTAGATGCAAAGGAAGGAGGAGGGGCTTCTTTTTACATTCGCACCACTCGCCAACGGCTGGGAATAAATCCTTACAAACTTGAACCGCAATGGTACTCTGTGGTTCCAGGAATGTTTTACTCCGAGAACACACAACATCTGGTAAGAACTCCCTGTCTAAGTAGGTTTCATGATTTGGCCTGATCTTCGTAAAAAAAGAGTGAAGAGGTTTTTACTGGTTGACAGCGCAATAGTGACGCCCCTGGAAAGCGTCGATAGGATACGGTAATTATTATCAGGTGTTTATAATCAGGGAGGCCTTACGCTTATTTGTCATGTTATATGATATGAGAAAAATTCGTACAATTTACGATTATGTTACTCAAACAAGTTAAATTAAATGGCATTCGATGTTTGGTTAATGGACAAACAGGCTCTTTTATTTTACATTGTCTGGATCCGGTGATAATATCGAGTGAATTGGTGCCGGATCCGGTACATGTAGCAGATTGTGTACTAGTGAGTGACGTTATTGCCAAGTTTTTGAGAATTCCTGCGTTAGCTGCGAGGCTAGCAACGCGCCAACGACGCCCCTTGCGTTCACTTCACACTTAAGCTGTACGTTTCTTTGCCTCCCAACGTTAAATAGAAAAAGAATGAACGTGAATACAACGAGTGCAACAGAATGCAATTAAAGGCACAATAGGTAGAAACCATGCGAGACTGACAACATAAGACTACCTACGTAAACTAATTATGTACTCGTAGCAGTAATAGCACACATTGTGTTCCTAATGACACGGTGGACGTTGCGTGCCGGTCTCCGCGTGACGCATGGCCAGGCAACCGTGGCGATGTCGCCTTAGAAATAGCTACCCCACTTGGGTTAATTACTACAACTCCGCGGAGGGTTGTTGTCTTCCTGCTTACCAGTAAACTCCTGCGGAGTGCTGCGAGTGCGGCGGTGTTAGCAATGCGCGAACTCTAGGCCTTGTACTCCACATATGCGAGCGATCATAGGCACTCGCAACCGCTTAATGTGCTTCATTACATTATAGCCGACGTATTATAAAAACTGTAATGTAACTAAGAGTGGCGTAACTACGAGTAATGTCTTTGTATGTAAAAGTACCTCTTTTTGTACCTCTCTTGATCCTTCCTATTTACGTCGTGGTAAAAAGTGTCCTGTTTTAGTTTTAAAGTTTAAGAAATATAAATTATTATGCTGGAAATAATAATACTTAATTAAAATTAATGCTTTAGTATGTACGAAAACGAATACTTTGAATATGTGATGGACATGAACATGAATACAAACAGTTGAAGCTGGATCTAATTTTTAAAATTAAACTATTTTACAAGGTAGTGGGTTCGACTCTGCATCTAAATGGTTTATTTAATGGCGCACATTCTGAAGTAGTATAATGAATATTATAAATAGTCATCCCACATTTGACTATTGCCAAGTTATTTTTTTTGGTTAATCAAGTTACGTATACCTTATTGGCAGTGGGCAGTGGAAAATAAATAAGAATGCGTCTGTACTCGACAACGAACTCTAATCAAGTTAAGTGAATCGTACGGTGACTAGCGAGTAACAATAAAGATTGATTAAATTCATATCGATTAGAGTAACCTACTAGAATTAACAATAAAGGTATCGAGTATTTCCGTAATTTCAACAGTCCCCCGCGAAAATACTATTCATACTTTTTAACAAGTGAAGCTCAACTGCCGTGTATCACGGTTTATCAAATATCTAACACTATTTGAACCTAATTTGTGAGTTGTTACCTAACACATCGATTCCAATCCGTTTAGGTGGTTCTGCAATCTATATTGCAGAACCGCCTAAACGCCTGGTAATTCTTCCTTGTTGCCACCAAGTCAGAATAATATACTACTACGAATGTGACATCCAAGGAATTTAACATATCGTCCCGCTCCCGACGCCAGAGATCTTTGAGATGCACTCCCAGAGAACATGATGTGCTATTTGCTCGAATTCATGATTTATCGTAGAACACTCACATAAAGGCGATGTCATGACATAAGTCTAAAAGAAAAAAGCTTAACCCAAAAGTTTCCATGCCCAGTTAAAAATTGCGCAACGAGATCATCGACTTCTAACCACTCTTTATTTAATCTGTCTCGCACTGATTGAAAGAACAGATACAAGTGGCGTCCTTTAGTAGAAGTCTCTCATCTTTCATGCTATTCAGACAGCAAACTTTCAAGTACCTCGTTTGATGTATTTTGTCATGGACGCAGTGTTATAGAAAGTCAGGGTGCATGTTTGCATAGGTGAGTACATTGAAGCGCGGCGTTGTATTTCTAAGTCAACTGGTAACACGTCTGCCAGCAATGGTAGTGTCTCGGTGCTCACAGTTCTATACGATTTACATAAAAATATTAAAGGGAGACGCTGACTTTGCAGCAACTTACGACGCGCAGCACCTATGGTAGCCCTATCAGCCCATGCAGGTGACGCGTACGTAATACATCCTAAATATGTGGCTGTGTAAATAATTTTTAACGTTTTAAAAGTTAAGCCCCACGTGGAGGTGAAAATTTGAGTTAACGCATAAAAGTTATTTTTGCCTTTTTCTCCAATCTGCTTCATGTGTTCAATGTAATTAAAACCTTTGTTTAACAGTAATCCTAAGTAACAAACCGATTTTTTATTTGCAACTGATACTCCATGGAAGCGTAATCGCGGCGGAACCTGCAAATTTCCCTTGCTGATATGTTCTGTGGGGTGCGAAATCGAGACGGTTACGATACGGTCTGAAATCAGGCCAAAGCAAGTACTGGCTAGTTTTTCTATACTTGATCTGGAATTAGCTTCTATTAATAACAGACCACAAGAGAAGTAACCCGCCGAGTCATATCCATTATTGCCTCGCTATGAGCGACGCCAAAGAGCCCGTTAATAATTTCGTTAATTTTTGCTAAACATTGTGATGATTCGCGGACAAACTCGATATTGTCAACGTTCGAGTCCACAACTTGAAGCGAGCTATAACGACTAAAATTGACCACATTTTCAAAGCTTGAAGACCGCTGTAGTCGTTTTTCTTTAGGTGACAAATTATTGGGTAATATATCGCTTAGCGGTTTTTGACATTACTTTTTGCGTTGCGAGCTGCGAGAGCGGCATCAAGTTACTACGGCCAAAAACCGGCGTTTTAGCTCTCGTACCACCAGGATCATCGAGATTGCTCGACGAAAGAACTTAGTAATCAAAAATATAGACTAAATTTGAATAAAGCTAATGCGTATCAATATATTTTTTTACCCAGATTTCGGGTATTATATTATTATGGCCGCACAAATATCTGGTCGCGTATAAAGCATCGCGTACATCAAGCAACCTATTACGTTACGAGAACATCTAATGATTTAAGATCTTTTTCATACAACGTCGGGAGACCTGGAAGCACACGGCCCACCTGATGTGTAAACTTGTTACCGTGACGTATGAACAATTGCAACATACGAAGTATCGCTCGCGTGTTATCTCCCCCTGCTGCTAACACAGCAGCACACTGCTGCTAACTAGGAACTTATTGGCATGTCACTCACTCGTTGGAACACACGCTCACAGCCTCCTTCAGTCGAGTTGCTTTGATGCGGCCTACCTCTCTTAACACCTAGGCCAAAATTCTTAACACACAAATGTTCATCCTGTATGGGAATCGAATCCATGAGCCTTTGTATTTAAAAAGTCACTGCTAACTACTCGACCACCTCGAGATTCAGGTAGGACTCATCGTTAATGTTCACGTAATTGTTATTAATTGAAGAGCACTGTCAAATAAATTTCGTCGGCATACCACTAACTATATCACTAACTGAAGCTCAATATCTCAGTCGTTAAGTCGCGCGCGCTGCCAATCTTGTGACCTAAGGCTGTTTCGTCACAGTACCCAATAAACCTCTGCCATATCTCACCCTTCAAACCGGAACACGGCTATATAAATATAGCTGTTGGCGGTAGAAATAGGTAAGACAGAGACTCAGACGACTTTTGTACAAAGTCTCCTTCTAGTAAAAACTATATTATATATATAAATATATATGTATATATGTAAAACTGAAGGTGAATTTATAACAACAACTTACCGAGATAACGCGATTGCTGTCAACTGAGTATATGGATCTATGCGGACTGTTATATTTTGAACATTTTTTAAATAATACGTCGCAATCATATCGCGGTCCACGAAAAAAGTAAATTATTTTTTTACAGAAGGAAAGCGCGCCAAAGCTATCAGTCTTAGGAAGTAAATGGGAATGCGTAAGCGATACACCTTGTATTACAAGTTTTCATAGGCTGAGGTATAATTCTTAATTGACTCGACGTCGTATAAGAAAGAAAAGTGGCTATCGTAGTCTGTAGCTGCTTGCAAAACAAGAAGTTCATAATTAAACCATAGATATTTACCGTTTGCTTTTTACCGTTACCGTTTATCAACACTGCCAACGTACTATCGTCTCAGGAGATTTATGGAGTGATCTTACTCATTCGCAGGAATGTAACAATGGGGCGTAAATATGTAGCACTATATTTTGAAAACTACACACCATATAGGGGCACATTAGCTATATTTTAAGTGAATTGATTTAGTCGTTTCATGTTAAAATGAGTATCTTCGCCAAATCTTTACACTTAGGTACTGGACCCCTTTAATCCTAAGGGATTAAGGAACGGCACAACGCTAGGTAGAAGAAGAAATACAGATACTCCGTTATTGACCTAAAAGTGATTCGGTGTTTCGTTTAGGAACCATAGTGCACTAGTAGAATGTGCAAATCGCAAGTCGAATCTAATGAGAAATTGTTGAAATAGATAATGACAATGAAAGCATACGTAGCAATGATTTTATTACATAATAACTTGTGGCACAACTTCACAATCTCAAAAAAAAACCAAGAGGCGGCTTCACAATTGTATGAACAAATACTTAAAATAAAAGCAAACAAAACTTATTATAAAACGCTCACGGTTACAAATAAAAAGTTGCCAAGTGGGAGTCGGGTAGCTATTGAACGTTCCGTGCCGTATTTTCGTTATGTATCACATATAAAATATTTACATAATATTTTCCTGAAAGATATATGAAGAAAAAGTTGAGTTATTCCCAACAATGTAATTTTCCATCCATATTCAACGATTTATTCTTAGTATGGTTTTCCCTTTGGGATGTGGAGATCTGACGGCAGTCGCTCCATGTAAAAACCAGTATCTTCGCCAAATCCTTAGGTTTAGTTAGCGGACCCCGCCAATTGAAATAGATTAGGAAATAGTATAATATTAAGAAGAAGATTCGTTGTTTTTTCTATTTTCTTCCATATCCAGTAGAACATTTTTCATTTTAGTATTCTTTAGGTCTGTACCTCAATATATAATATAATATAATATAATATAATATAATATAATATAATATAATATAATATAATATAATATAATATAATATAATATAATATAATATAATATAATATAATATAATATAATATAATATAATATAATATAATATAATATAATATAATATAATATAATATAATATAATATAATATAATATAATATAATATAACATAATATAGTATAGTATAATATAATATAATACAATATAATATAATACCTACACATAGGCGAGGCTCACATTTCTTATTAAACATATCACACATGTCTTTCATATTATCCTACTAAAAATGCGAAAGTTTGTATGAATGGATGTTTGTTCCTCTTTCACGCTTAAACGGCTGAACGGATTTGAATGAAATTTGGCAGGTAGATAGATTATGATCTGGATTAACACATAGGTTACGTTATTTGACTCCACGCGGGCGGAGCCGCGGGCAGCAGCTAGAATTCATATAATTTCGACGAGCTCGGTGGCTCAGTCGTAAATGACGCGACTTTGACACATGTCTGCTTGTCTTGGTCGGGTGTTTTTAAGAGAGGTAGGTAGGTTGCGTCAAAGCAACCCGTCTGGGGTAGTACCTACACCTCACAGAAAACCGTAGCCAAATAACAACTCCCTAGAGGGTTGTTGTGTTCCTGTGTGTGAGTGAGGTCACCAGTAAACTCCTAAGGAGTTGCTGTGTAAGCAACAGAGGAGGCATCGTGCGAGTGATACTTAATCTATTACAAGCATCAATAGGCTACGGTGACTGCTTTACATCGGGTAGGCTGTATGCTTGTATGCTTCCCGACGTTGTATAAAAAAAATATATTAATAGATATCAATTAATAAATAGATTTTCCTCTGGTGTACACCTAAAATTTGTTATTTTAAAATATCTCCATCTAACTATATTTCCTCGGATGCCGTTTCTTTTTTAAATTAATACTTAGTGCTTACCTACTTGCGTGCATAGACTATAACGGATTTACGTCACCCCGGCGGCGGATCGTACAGTCGTAACAGATTTTGATTCGTTTTTCAATTTTGATTGGGAACATTCACAATCATCTGTGCTGAAGGTATAACACAACTTCACTTATCGAGTAATTGACTGTGACGAAATTGTATTTGTCTGCAATGTTCTTTATCGATTTCGATTTTGTAATAAAATGAAACTCATATTATTACACATCTATCTATTTTATAAACGTATCGCAACTTAATCTAATGCTTTTATGAGATATTATCTTTCACAGCTTCATTATTTGCGATTTACAGTTAACGTATTGTAGATATGTCCCCACGCATCGGCCCTTGCACGGATTTTTAGAGAGGGTAGAACAAAAGATAGCCCCACCATCCCCACTACCACCCAGCAACCATTGCACCATGAGGTATTAGTTTCATTCCGTGTCTCCGTGCTCAGTCCATCGCACGTAAAAACATCGATGTCACTGTCTAAAAAGGATATGAAGAGCCATGCCTTAATTAACCGAAGTCTGGCCTCATATGGTATCTTCCGAATTTTGGAATCTTCAGTCCTCAAAAACTCCGGGTAGTGCTTGATGCGGCAGCGAAATCGTCAGGAGTAAGCCTAAATACCCTGCTGCTTCCTGGACCAGATTTACTGCAACCGCTGCTCGCTATTTTAATGCGGTTTAGAGAAGGAGCGGTGACTCTTAACGATATCAGGGAAATGCTTCCTCACACTAAAATCAGACCTGAAGATAATGACGCACAAAGATTTTTGTGCCACAACGACCATCACAAACTATCAGGGAATTTCGTATGTCATCAATGATTTTTGGAGCTACATCTATCCAATTTGCCGTCATTTACCTCAAAAACCGTAGGTAATGCTGAAAAACATAGATCTGCCTTTCCCGCTACATCAACCGCCATTATTATCAACGACCATTATATGGACTATTACTTAGGCAGTGTTGACTTCATAGAAGAAGCTACGCAACTAGTGACTGACATCGTTCACGTTCA
The DNA here is from genome assembly GCA_947507595.1 of Pyralis farinalis. Classification (NCBI taxonomy): domain Eukaryota; kingdom Metazoa; phylum Arthropoda; class Insecta; order Lepidoptera; family Pyralidae; genus Pyralis; species Pyralis farinalis. The sequence goes on from OX382259.1 coordinate 36,113,381, forward strand.
TTCTAAAGCCTGCCTAGAAATGAGGTCCTGGGTATCAAACCGCTTAGAAGCGCTTGCTTCCCTACCTCCCGATTTATGTGTAAGGCTGTTAGCATCCTGGGAGTTATGTGGGAGTTATACGGTTACGATGACAGACTTTGTTTTCCCGTACCGTCGTCAATCTACCGAGTAAGATGACCAAGCGCTCCGTTTTGGCTTATTTAATATCTCATTACGTTTTTAGAGACCGATTATAATAAAAGCTCTGGCTATCTTTCGAAAACATGGAAATTAAATGTCGGCTGGGATTAAGTCAGCACAGGTCAGCACCGCGCGGAGTCTGCTGAACTTCACGTCTTTGGTATCGCAAGCGATTTTGCATACGCTTGCGTCGCCTATCGGCGTTTTAGTTGCATTCATGGTGGTTTAGTGCTAAGCTTAATAGGTGGCAAAGCTAGGCTGGCACCTTTAAAATCAGGTTCTCTTCCAAGACTAGAATTAAAAGTAACTCTTATGGCAACATGTTTTGGTTCCTATATTTATAGAGTCTCAGAGAAGGAAACTATCTAAGATATACTTTTGGACTGACAGTCCAACAGTCTTAAAATGTCTTCAAGATGGTTTTCGGGTCCCTGTTTCTTGACAATCCCTAATCAAAAGCTGAGGTAAGTTCGACGTGGGTCTATGTCCCCCGCCAAATTTTCGTTATACAATAGTGAGGAACTTATATGGGCGGACAACAGCTGTTCTTGCATTCTCAATAGAAATCCTTCGAAGAGGAATTCATCGCCCTATCGCATCTGGACAGAGCGATGAATTCCGTAGACAAAGTAGGTTACGAAATATCGCCGTTTTCATAGATGACACAGGTCTACTGAGGTTGAAAGGTAGAATATCCGCCATAGAAGAAGTGGACATTGACAAGAATTCTATAATTCTGCATGGCAAAAGTCACCTCGTTAGACTATTCATCATAAAAGAATTGCTCATTCTGGCTCCAGCATAATTATAAATGAATTACGGCAGCGCTTTTACATTATTGAAATACGGGTGGCTGTAAAGTCTGTGGTCAGATCTTGCTTGCAATGCAATTGAAGAACGACTCTCCAACTTGTTCAGCAGTTGGTGACCTCCTATCAGAACACTTTGCCCATCATATTCGAGTCTTCACTTATGTCGTCCTTGATTACTTTGGCCCTGTTACAATTACTGTTAGAAGATCGGAGAAGCGCTATGTAGCCCTATTCACCTGCATATCAGTCCGAGCTGTGCATCCAGAAATTGTGGGTAGTTTTAGTACAGATGTCGCTATTATGGCCTTAAGGAGGTTCATCGCCAGGCGTGGCTGTCCCTAAATTATATACTCCGACAATCTCTGTATGACGGCATATTCAGCGGCTTTGAAAGAATGTGCCCCAAATGAGGAACATTTCCAACATTTTTACTACAAGTAGAATCTATTTTTCACTTTATTTTAGGCTCTTCGTTGACATACTCTCCCCTCGTGCAATTGGATGACGCGACGTAGTGAGACACGTGCGTTGGCACTACGGCCTGCGGTTAGCCGATCACTTTCGGGCTCGGTGGCGGAAAGAATATTTACCTTCACTTATTCCAAGGGCCTCAGTGGCACCGAGTCCTAATCTAAAAGTCAGAGATCTCGTGTTAATTGCAGACGGTAATCTTCTACGAGGGGTATGGCCACGGAGTCGGATAACGCGAGATTTACCGGGTTTAGATGGGATCCTACGAATAGCAGATGTGGCTACCACCCATGGAGTACTTCGCCAACCTGCAAAAAAGCTTACCCACATCCCATCACATATCAACGTGGCTGACACGAGGTCTCAACTGTCCTCAGTCTTCGACTAACGGTGTCGTGTTAACACACTGGCCATCTAGATTATAATATTAGAATATTTTTTATTCGTGTTTTTTTTAAATCCGACTTTACTAATAAAATAGAAAACTTCAAGCAAAAGACGAAGATATCCCTGTTCAATGCTCTGGTACGTAGTCGTTTAGAATATGCCAGTACAGTATGGAACCCATTTTACGCTATACACTCTCAACGCGTGGAAAGTCTGCAGAGAGCATTCACCAGGCACCTTGCTTTTATATCTCCTGGTATTTGTCATAGGATTCCTTACGAGCAGCGCCTGGCCTTTTTTGAAATGACTACATTGCGAAATCGTCGAATACTTCATGATATTATGTTTCTTTTTAAAATTATCAGGGGTCTCAGTCAATGTCCTGAGATTCTGCAACAAATAAATATTACAGTTCCTAATAGATTACCACGATATCCTATTACCAAGGTCTTCTACCCTCCTTACTCACATAAAAATATAGGCAAAAATTCACCAATTACACGAATTATTAATGAATTTAATAAGGTTAGTCACTCAGCGCCCGATATTGATATTCATGTTGATTCCATTCTCAAATTTCGTTCCATAATAATTGAAACGTTCCATTCGAATTCTTAAGTTATTTGTAATTGTTATTGTTTTTTGTGATTCTATGCAGATTTATTGCTTTGTAAATTGTCGCTCATTACGGTTGGTTGACATTGATAATTATGTCATTATGTTAATTGATATTATATTGTAGTGATTTTAATATTATATTCAATTTGATATTTAAGTACTCATATTAAGCAATAAACTATTGTGCTATGGTGTAAATTGTACGTACCTATAATTGGTGTACACATGAGAATGTAGCTGTATATCTATTTTTATATGTAATTGTGATGTGTATGCTGTTGGTATGTCATAAATAAATAAATAAATAAAATAAATAAAATACTTACGTCAAGAACAAACTACTTTTGTTTTGTAGCTAACAGTCTGATTTAACGTAAGGTGAGTGAATACGCGTATTCTCCTGAAATTGTTCCTTCCTGACTAGTAAACAATATATACAAAAATTGCTCGTTTAAAGTAATAATATAGATAAATGTAATTACAATAGTTAGAAAATGTCGCTCTTAACGGACGCGTTGATGTCTTTTTCATACATTCCTCTCATTAATCTATATTTTTTAATTGAAAGTATTAACCGCTAAAACAACAACCTTCTTCTGGCTGCTATTTTCTATTACATGAAAGAACTCTTTCAGACAGAATGCTTATCTCTGCGCTTTTCATTCTCCTTAGCGTTACCCCGTGTAATAGATTAGCTATTACGACTGGCGCGATCCGCTACGAAAACCTGAACATTTGGCGAAGATAACGAATTTGACATGGAGAGTCTTAGATTAGGTAAGACGTCTTTCAAAATATAATTCCTTGGATGTGTCGGTATCCTCACGATGTTTTCCTTCACCTTCACCTCTGAGCAGGTGATATTTACAAATGTGTACATAAAACCGAAACCAGACTTCAAATCAGGGACCAGTCGTTTAATGGACCTACATTGGCAAGTTTCTTCCCGCATTTCTTCTTCGCCAATGGTAATTTCCGAAATGCTAGCAGATTAAAAAAAACAATAGTAACATAAGAGAATTGAATAAGATACAATAAACTTATATTTTAAAAATGTAAGACAGGTCTAACCGCCCGCGAGAACCCAATGGCAAATAAATATTTTATATCTTTGTTATACTTTCCTGACCTAATCTTTATAAAGTACAACGACAACATATGGCTATATTTTAGTCATCTTATTGACATATAGAGTCACTGAGAGCCGGGAGTTATATACACCAGATCGTGATTAGCGTCTCACGTAACGTCTTAACACTAAAGACATCAAATACGCTCTTGACCCGATTTTCGACAAGCTGATCTAGCAAACAAGTGAGTTTGTTCGGATGTTAGCGTTGACATTGTCAAGCAAACACGAAAACCACGCTTGTGTTAATCATTACATCTTCGCACGTAAGGTTAAGTGCGCTCCGAGCGACTTTTGGGGTCTCCGTTGTTTATGTTGTTTGGTGGGCGGCATTGGCCAGTTTGTGCAATTCATATATTTACAGTGGGTATGTCACAGTATTACAATATATGAATAGTGAAGCTGTAGCTGTGTTTACATATGTACAGTCACGATTACTCGTATATAGGGGCCAGTGGGGTGAAAATAACCAGTCATGTTAAGTACCCTGGATTTTCCTTGAAAGAAAACAGACGATAAAGACATTGTTTCATCCAACATCTTGTATTTCATGTAATATAAACTTGACTGAACATGAAAGAGCTCTAATAGCCCAGTGGATACGGAATCGGCCTATTGAGCAACTGGTTTCCGGTTGGAATCCTGGCAACTACCACAAAATTCGTGTTTTCGGATTTATGTGAATACATATTTACAATTATCAACTTGTTCGGCGGTGAAAGAAAATATCATGAGGAAACCCGCAAGTTCATGAAATTATATTTCGAAAGAGGTGTGATCTTACATAAGGTGGGTTGGGTTTTCCCTCTGGGTTATGGAGCTCTGACGGAACTCGCTCCATAAAATATCCAAAATCCAGTATCTTCACTAAATACTTAGGCTTAATTATTTGTAAACGAATTTCCATTTTTTTTACAGAGCTTATTATTTTTCCAAATTTATTTTTTATTGTCGATCAATCAAAAATCTTACCCATCGATTTTGACTATTCTTTTCATGTGTATACTCCTGCGATGTTCTAACGTAATTTTAGTAAATTCGGTTCATTGAAGTTAAAAGTATGTTTCAAATCGTCATATCATCACCATTAGAATATGAGTCGGTTTCACTTTTTTGTTTTAAAGTTTTTGTATACCTACCTACAAACACAAATACTTTGACATTCGTTAATGTTTCTGAAATAAAAACCAGTGCAATATTTATTATGGCACTTGCGAGATTGTCGCATCTCACAAGAGCCATGATAAACATTGTCCCCTGATCTCGTTTTCGCAAGGTTACTTCGTGTGGTCCAATGTTGCATAACGTGTTGCTGCTTTATCAGTATTTTTAAAGGCGACACTGACTGTTCACCTGCAGGCCTTCGTATTAACTAGCGGTCTGCCGTCCTAGGTCTACACAGGACGGCGGCGGTCGGCAGTTTCGTTCAAGTCGGAGCATTGTTCATACACTTGAGTGCTGTTGACCTCTCCACTTATTTTTTAATAAACAGTTTGTAAATGGACAGTTTACAAATCGACATTAATATTACTTCTCTAATATCTATGTTTATAAAAAAACACAATTGGTTTTGTTATAAATTTTACGTTAAACAGCGCGTATAAGCCATGACAGAATTACCGGTATTACGTATGTATATCTTTACGCCAGGTGCCTTCCGAGGTAGGCAGAGAACCTAGGATCTAAGGTACTATCAATGTGTAATACTTAAAATATGGCCATATTTAAGTCTATGGCACGTGGCGTAAAAAAAAGCATTTTGATCCGCCGGAGAAAATACGGTTATCGTAGCCTATGAAAAATATAAACAGTTGGTACCTAAATTGATATAACCTGCTCTGCGTGCTTCCACAGCAAATTAGCTCATGCGAATTAGCGCCAGCCGACACCCACCCTCTATTGTTAGTAGAGGCATATCACAGCTGCTCCTGTCGTCTCTGCACCAGCTGTTGCAGTCGTCTCCTCGTGGAATGAAAGGCGGTTGATGTCAGCCGACCACGACAATCGCCGCCGCCGGGACGTCATCATGTTGCTTTTAGGTGCAGAATTTGTGTCATGCACTGTCGGGTCGAACCTATAAGTCTGTGATCTATTACGATTCACTGACAGGCTAATTACATACAGGATAATCACAATTAATGATAATAATATCATAATATTTGCTGACAAACTGACAGTGGGACCCTTTACACAGTGTTAGGACTGCGGCCGATTTTATCAAAATATGTTTAATAGTTTATGAATGATGAGAGTAGCGCAAAAATACTAAAATAAAAAAATCGGCCAAGTGCGAGTCGGACTCGCGCACGAAGGGTTCCGTACCACTATCTATTAAAACGGCAAAAAAAACACGTTTGTTGTATGGGAGCCCCCTTAAATATTTATGTTATTCCAATTTTTAGTATTTGTTGTTATAGCGGCAACAGAAATACATCATCTGTGAAAATTTCAACTGTCTAACTATCACGGTTCGTGAGATACAGCCTGGTGACAGACGGACGGACGGACGGACGGACGGACGGACGGACAGCGGAGCCTCAGTAATAGGGTTCCGTTTTACCCTTTGGGTACGGAACCCTAAAAAGAATAGTATCTATCGCGGCTTCTGTGCGCCCCGCTGCATGACTATTTCACTAAAATATTTCTTGTAGGTACGACAAAAAATCCTTGAATAGACAACACATCAAGCTATATATACCTCAATGCATCTTATGTCCTAGCAGTAAGTGCAATTAGCATGGTTTTGTATAGCTTGACCTGCGAGTACATACAAACTCGACCTTGACGTGATTTTAATCAATGCATAGAATATATTATTGCAATTTAATAAAGATACATATGCGTAAAATTGGCGTTTTGTCAAACTGGCTACTTTGATCTCAAATATCTGGCGAATTTAGTGTTGTGTATTTGTGTTTTGAATTTAGTGATTCATTTGTTTTTACGCCATTTGATTTTTCTTTGACATCGGTCTGTTCACAATACGGAAAACTTAAAATATCGCATTATTTACGAATGCGAGTTCCACCGTGACACCAACGCTGCAGAAACAGTTCGAAGGATCAATGTTGTGTATGGGGAAGCTACTGTAAAAAAAACACGGTACGTTTTTGGTTCCAACGTTTTTGTTCTGGAAATTTTGATCTACAGAACAAACCCAGCGGGCAGGTGGAGACCTTAGTTGACAACGAAGATTTAAAAAAAGTGATCGTGGAAGCAGATCCATCGCAAATCACGTCAGAGTTAGCGGCAGGCTTTGGTGTAAGTGACAAAACAGTTTTAATTCACTTGAAACAAATTCGAAAAGTGAAAATGCTCGAGAAATGAGTACCTACCGCATGAATTTAGTGAAGCGGTGTGCTTTACACAAACACGCATCGAGTGCCGCGTTCCATTTACTCAACCGTCACAATTTGAATCGTATTGTTACTTGTGTTGAAGAATGGATCCTGTATGATAATCGGAAACGCTCATCGCAGTAATTGAACCCAGCAAAACCGACTAAATCCTGTCCTTGGTCAAGCTAGTGTTTGGTGGACTAGTGTTGGTGTCATATACTACAGCTTCTTCTCTTATGATGAAGATCTAGCCAGACGATTATGGCAGATCTGTATTGTCAACATTTGCAAACCAAGTTGAAAAAGCTCGCTGTTCAACAACCGAGACTAGTCTAGCCCACTGCTGCTTCAGGGCAACGCTAGACCTCACACATTCGACACACAGACAGACGATTGCTAAGTTAGAGGACTTGCGATTGAAATGTCTCCGACACCTACAATAGTCGCCAGACCTTGCTCTAATAGATTACCACTTATTTCGCAATTTTGACAACTACTTGCAAGTTGCAACTTTGCTAGATATCTGATAAACCGTGGTGCACGGCCGTTAGCTTCACTAATAGCCATCTCTTTGAGGTTTTTTAATGCCTTATTTGTCATATTGCTGTCTCTCACTTTGCCAAGAGGGGAAGTCAATTCGAAAACTTCCTACTCTTACAAATTTCTTCTGATTAAATTCGTTTCAAGGCAGCTGTAGTTTAACCCCCGGGACAGCAATGGACTGTTCACTGTTCATTACCTCTTTGGTGGTCGCCGCCGGTAATTCTGGCTACACAGTGGTGGGCCTGTCCCATAAAAAAAAAATACTACTTGCAAGGAAAAATCAATTCCGATGGGGCAGTCCAAAAGGCCTTCAAAGATTTTATTGATTCTCGCTCCCACAATTTTTTCAGCAATGGAATCAATGAACTACCTATAAAATGGTGAAAGTGCATAGATAATTAATAATGGTACATACTTCGATTGCTTAAATATATATTATAATTTCATTTTTTTTTCGTTTTACTTTTTCCATATAAAACTCCAATTTCATATATGTAAGGACCTAATGTATTTGTCCTTACATCATTTCTACTATTTCACAGATTAGTGTACGGCGTGCAGTCATGTTGCAGTTGCGTGTTTGTACCTATAAATTTGTTGGTACTATGAGCTGTATGTCTAAACGCTGTATTATCAGAATATTAAACTGAAGGTAGATATGTTATTCTCTCTCGCGGTACTTACTTTTTGTGGTATTATTATTCTATGGACACTCATTTTTCCGTACCGTAGCCGCTTGCAAAACAGGAATTTCCTTGCCACTTCCTCGCTGTTAAACTATAAACTCCTTAGGAGCTTACTGGTAACACCACTCACTCGCAGGAACACAAAAACTTCCAGCAAATTTAGTTATTTAGACGCGGCTTTCTGTAGAGCGCATCAAATTACCCAGTCTTACTTATCCTAAAACACCAAATTCAAGACAGATATGTTCATCACACAAATATTTGTTCTGTGGGAATAGAATTCACGAGCCTTTCACAGCCCAACGGCACACGTTCTCATATTGTTTTTTTCTATATATACCTACTCCAAATGTGATGAATGTTCATTTCGTGTATTTTGTTGGACCGTCGTCGTGATATATTTTCAGATGTAGTTTCATAGGACGGTCTGGTATTTCCTTTACTTACAAGATACAATATACAGGGGTGACGCGTATACGTAAGACGTCTATTAATTGCTCTAAGCTCACTTAATTTTACAATTGTAATATTTGTACTGGAATGCGAAGAGATGCTAAAGATTATTTATATAAATATATTTTTAATCGTCCACAAATTGTTACTTACTGGAAAGTTAGTATTGGAGAGTATCATCATCATAAGTCATGAAGGGAATAACCTATGGAGAATCGATGAAAGCGATATTACATAGTATTTTGACGAGCTCGGTGGCTCAGTCGTTAATGACGCGACTTTGACACCGACGCTCGTGGGTTCGATTCCCACACAAGACAAACATTTGTCTTGGTCTGGATGTTTTAAGAGAGGTAGGGCGCATCAAAGCAGTCCGTCTGGGGAAGTACCTCCACCTCACAGAAAACCGCAGCCAAATAACAACTCCCTAGAGGGTTACAATACAATACAAAACTCTTTATTGCACTAATAAAATATACAAATATACATAGTCTATATAGGAAAGTAGAATAGGCGGCCTTATCGCTAATGCAATTTCTTCCAGGCAACCTTAACTTAAAGGAGAATTGACAAAAATAAAGGTAGGTGGCGCATAATGACATAAAGTAAAAGAACCTTATACAATTATACAATTTATCTTAACAATATAGATGCAATACAAAAGTATGCAGTTATGTACGACACCAAAAGAAAGACTGAACAGGATTGAAGCATATATAAGTTCCGAAGGTTAAATTGAAAGCTTTTGACGAGCTGTTTAAAGCTCGACAGTGTTTGAGACTGCCTGATTGTAAGAGGTAAGTCATTCCACAAACGGACGGCTTGAACAGAAAAGGAATTAGAAAAAAAGTTTGTGAAGTGAGAGGGTGTTTTCAGACGAAAATAGAAAAGGTCACGTCGCGAGGGACCCTCACTATGGATGTCTCTATGGAAGGAAAAACATTCTTTCAGATAAGAAGGCGTAGAAGGATTGAATAGCATGGAGTATAAGAGGGAAAGTATATGCAGGTTTCTGCGACAACGGATAGGAAGCCACTTGAGTTGCGTACGAAATTCAGAAATATATTCATATTCATACTTACGAAGGCCATAAATGAAACGAATACACACGTTTTGAAGACGCTCAAGTTTATTAAGCTGCTGTTCGGTGAGATCTAGATAGCAAGAGTCTGCGTAATCTAGGATAGGAAGGAGCAAGGACTGTGCTAATGCAATTTTTGTATTCACGGGAAGAAAATTTCGAAGTCGTCGAAGAGAACTAGCGGCTCCTATCTTCCTGCTGACCTCGGCCACCTGAGGGCTCCAAGACAAGGTTCGGTCAAACTATACACCAAGGTTTTTGACTTGTTCAGTTAGCTCAATTTGGACTCCATCGAAGATAATGGCATCAAGATTAGACCAATTTATTTTGGATTTATTTATTTTTGGAGGACTACCAATAATAATAGCTTGACTTTTTGCTGGATTAACTGTAAGCCCATGCAATTTACTCCAAGTAGATATTTTTAACAAGTTATAATTTATGATGTCGATACCAGAAGCGAGATCATCGATGTGAGTTTGACTATAAATTTGCGAGATCATCGATGTGAGTTTGACTATAAATTTGAAGGTCATCGGCGTAGAGATGGTAGGAAGAGCGAAGTTGATAAGTAATAGAATTAATGAACAAAGCAAATAGAAGAGGTAATAACACGCCACCCTGAGGCACGCCGGCAGACATACTACACCAAGCTGAGAAAGTATCCTCGATGCGAATACGTTGCCTACGCCCATACAGGTAAGAACGAAACCAGTCAATGGCGATTGGAGATATGTGAAAGGAACATAGCATGCCTAGGAGTATATCAAAATCGACAGAATTAAATGCATTGCTGAAGTCTAGGAGCGTAAGAATAGTAACCTGAGATTTATCCATACTACGACGGACGTCATCTGTGATTTTAATGAGTGCGGTAGTCGTACTATGTCCAGAGCGGAAACCAGACTGAAGAGAATTCAAAATATTATTTTTGGACAGGAAACTACTAAGCTGGTGCTGAACAAGACGTTCAAGGACCTTGGAGAGAAAAGAAAGTATGGAAATAGGACGATATTCAGAAAAGGAACAAGGATTTGCTTTTTTAGGTAGCGGTACTACAAAAGCATCCTTCCAAATTGTGGGAAAGGTGCATGAGACAATTGAATTATTTAACAAAATGGTTATAGTAGGAAGAACGATGTCAAGAATAGGAAGAATCATAGCACGACTTACCTCATCAGCACCCACAGCATCAGACGAGATAGACAGTATGCTCCTCTTAACATCACAATCATCAAATTGACTAAAATGAAAAGGTGGAAAATTAGGAGTCGGAAGCGAAGAAGGGTTGTTGTGTTCCTGCGTGTGAGTGAGGTCACCAGTAAGCTTCTAAGGAGTTGCTGTGTTAGCAGCAGAGGAGGCATCGCGCGAGTGATACTTAATGTATTACAAGTGTTGATAGGCTACGGTAACCGCTTTACATCAAGTGGGCCGTAAGCTTGTACGCCTTCCGAGTTGTATAAAAAAAAAAGTAGTATGCAATTCGCCACTACGGGCCGGGCAGTAAAGTAGAAAACACAGCTCTTATTGGCTAGATCCAGTCAGTTATCGGCTTAATTGGTTAAAATATTCTTATCTATATATCTCATTGGTCAGTAATAGTCAGTTTAGACACTAAAACGCAACGTTTTGTGAGTGCGCGGTACCTTCATGCCCAATCAAGGGATTTCTTGGTTTGTGTCGTAAGTACAAGGCTCGGCTGCACATAAAAAGTGAGGTTCTCTGTTTCCATTGAATATACCTACTTCTATAGTGCACGGCTTAGTATCGTCGATGAAGTACCAATACCTCCTATCTGACATTTTTGCTTAAATTTAGTTTTTGAGAATTGAGAGACTTAAAGTGGTTTATTACTGTTATTAGTAATTTAATAACCATTCCACAAACTGTATAGAGCCTTTCTGGTAATGATTGATGATTTGGTGTAATTGCTACCGATGCAAATTCCAACTTAAATCTATTGTATTAAAAAAACTCAATGTAAGTATAAATGTCAGATAGGAGGTATTGGCACTTCATCGACGGTATGCTACAAGATGCAGCCGGAATAGGTAATTGTTACTAAACTAAGGAAGTACTTCCATTTTAGATAAGACTAGTCAAATAACAATTCCTCGGAGGTGTGGTTGTTTCTGAGTAAACAAGTTGGTTAAGTTACTGCGTTACCAGGTGAGCGGCGCCTACTTGATATTGTATTACATGCTACCAAAGGCTACGGTAACAGTTTCACATCAGGCGACCTTACCGTATATTTGTTTACCACTGACATACTATAAAACTATAGTTTCTTTTTAAACGAAGTATTAAAACAAATAAAGTAGGTGATTTTATGAATTTATTACAAAAAATAAATTACGAGATACCTACTTAATAGAATTTTTCCCTTATAATTTATTTCAATGATTTGAAATAAAATTATACATGTCGGCAAAGTACTTCACATACATTAATTGAGATTTTTTCATAATATTGTAGCATTCTCTGGCATGGCTGGTATGTAAGGATCAAGTCACGTGGCGCTCTGTCTCTCTGCCTACCCCGTAAGGGATTTAGTGTGAAGTTATAGATAGATAGATTCTCTGACATGATTGATATAAGAACACACACATTACAGAAATAATTTACAAGATGCTTATAGAGTTTACATAGTATGGTGTATGTATGTTTGATTTAGTATTATTTACCCATCGGCTTTACCTTTTTTTTTATACTACGTCGGGAGGCACACAAGCATACGGCCCACCTGATGTAAAGCGGGTACCGTACCCTATTAACGCTTGGGATATATTAAGTATCACTCGCGCGATGCCTCTTCTGATGCTTACACAGCAACTCCTTGGGAGCTTACTGGTGACCTCACTCACACGCAGGTACACAACAACCCTCTAGGGAGTTATTTGGCTGTGGTTTTCTGTGAGGTGGAGGTACTTCCCCAGACGGGCTGCCTTGATGCGGCCTACTTAATTATACAAGCACTAGCTGCAGCTACCCGGTATGCCGTGAGAACCGCTTTTTCTTATTTTTTTTATTTTTATCGGCTTCTAAGGGCCGTACCGTAATGTAGATTAGCCTATACCCTTAACCTTCTTCAAGAATTGGACTATCAAATGAAAAAAGAATTTTTAAAATATGACTGGTAGTTTCAGAAATTAGTGCGTTCAAACAAACAAACTTTTCCTCTTTATATATTAGTATATAGACTGTTCATATACATGTAAATATATTACATGTACAGACACAAAATACACCATAATTTTTTTGAAACGCCATAATAGCCATAATTAATAGGGGCAAAGGCTAGGCACCCTAGAACCTAAGAAAATTTTATGTACATTAGTCCAATCTGTATGGTAGCTTGTACCACCATCATCCTGCTGAAGAATACCTTCCCCAATACTTTCATTGTATGAGTGCTGGGTAGCGCATATACATAATAATAAATAGAAAATTAACACAACTTTCACTGCCATTCATTGCTGCTGCAGTAAAACAGACTAATATAAACAGTTTACAGTGTAATACACAATCAAACAAAAAACAAAGGATTTAGTACATCCACGAGATTTTAAACTAGTCGTAAAAATGTTGTGTTGCGCACACATTATTGTTTAAACAAGCTCTTATGAACAGACATATATATAATATGATAGGAAAATTCATCCAAAAACAATCCTTGCCCATATATTCAACAACATTATTTGTCTGGTGATGTCACATGCTTTTTATACAAAATTTTTCGACTTTGCACAGCATAATAATTACTCATAATCCATTAATTGTCATCAACATACCATTTGCACTGAACGTGATGTCAATGTCATGCTATGTCACCAACAGATTGTATGCGTTCAGTTAATTGATATTACTATTGAGTGGCGTACAGGCGTGGTTTTTTAATTTAAGTGGCAGAAACCTGTACAAAATGACAACTACAGTAACATATAATTTTTTTTATACAATGTTAGGAGGCATACAAGCATACGGCCCACCTGATGTTACCGTAGCCTATGAACGCTTGTAATATATTAAGTATGACTCGGGCAGCATCCTCCCCTGCTAACACAGCAACTCCTTAGGAGCTTACTGGAGACCTCACTCACACGCAGGAATACAACATCCCTCTAGGGAGTTGTTATTTAGCTGTGGTTTTCTGTGAGGTGGAAATACTTCTCCAGACGGGCTGCTTTGATGCTACTTTAAGGTTTTTTTCTAGACAAAAATCTTAAATAAGTTTTCTATTTGAAACATGTCCAAATTAAGTTATTTACACTGTGTTTAACACTAAGGCAACATGAATAAGGCTCATCCAATAATAAGCAGTTGCTGAAGTATATGAATACATGCAGCAGCAAAAGAATCACTCTAAAATTGAAAGAATTTACCAAACACATAGTTGTGTACAATTCCTCCTTGAGAGAGAAGAGAGATAAAGTAATAAATTTGGATTTATGAGGTCTAGGTCCGGAACTGCTCAATAACTAATACAATTTTGGTCAGTCTTGTTCTTGATTGCTGGAACTGTCTTCAGTGCTGTCCTCTTCACTTGACTGTTCACTCGACTCGTCATCCGATGCATCTCCTTTTGCTGCCTTTTTTGCCATAATTTCTTTGTATTGTTTAACAGTGATTTTTTTAGGCATTATTTCTCGAAGAAAGTCCAAAGTGTCATCTTCTTGAACAACTTCAGCTATGTGCTTGTACTCCAGTGTACTGCTTTTGCAATTTTTGTAAGCTCTCTTTGCAAGATCTATGACAAAAAGTTCCTGTGAATTTCAAGAAGTTTGGGTTACATTACTTGGTTTTCAATTATTTAATATTACTATCTTTTGTCAGGGCCCCAATATCAGATGCTGATGTCAGTAGCTGAGCAGACTATCTGTTCATTCAGTCAGATTGTGAATCTGCAAGTATTAGATATTAGATATAAGAAGTTTGGGTTACATTACTTGGTTTTCAACTATTTAATATCACTATCGTTTGTCAGGGCCCCAATATCAGTTGCTGATGTCAGTAGTTGAGCAGACTATCTGTTCATTCAGTCAGATTGTGAATCTGCAAGTATTAGATATTATTTAAAAAAAAGTCCTTAATAAATGTGAATGTTTGTGATGGGAAAATTTTCCAGTCCAGAATCATGAAGTATTACAAAATAAATATGTTCAGCCAAGTGATGTCAAGCTTGCCACTTTGACCTTTGTACCATTATTATGTGGTTCATAATTGCACTTGCAATCGACCTTGCAGTAACAAGTATGATCTGTCCTTATCGGTACATTGTAGTATAGGCTTGGAATAGTCCAAATACTGACTGGGACTTCTTGGCAATCTACAGTTGAGACTCTTTGTCAAAGGAATTGTCAAAAATCCAGAGGTTTGAAAATATGTTATAACCTATACCATACTTATCAGCTAAGTTAGGACTCCTTTTTTTAATAAACATCTTTACACAATAGCATCATTTGTTACAGGGTAAGGATTTAACATTTTTAAGTACACACATGACATAATGAAGCAGTGTAACAATTACTAACTGTCTAACTAAAAGAATAATTAAATGCATAGGGAAGAGATCTCGCAGCGCACACACAGACAGACAGTACCAGTTCAAAAATGTCCATGAGTCTGTGCACACAGACTAGACTACAAAGTCATTTCATCATGGTTAACTATCTGGACTATCACAAATTGGTATAACTGAGGTCTGGATTGAATTGTCTTCATTGTATATTAATGAACATTCTAATGAAAATTTAAAAAGAAATTTTATTTACTATGTCTTATTCTGTTTTACAAAAAAGTCTATGTAAATCAATTTTAAATAACATGAAACATTCACTATTATTATACTTTATGATTTACCTTTCAGCAACACAGATTGACCAATTTATACTCTAGATCAGTGTTGCGCAAACTTTTAAGTTCAAAATACACCAATGAAAATTACCAAATTTTGTATGTACACTGTAGGTAAATCTAATGTTTATTTAGCTAACTATGTTAAGCAATAGGCTAGTTAGTGTTTAATAACGATTTCATTTCGCTTCTCGCACAACGAATCATACGTTGTATAACTGTCACCTATGTGTAGGTACTATTTTGATAACTTTCTGACAAAACTTGCTATTTTTCTGAGGCACACCGTCCATAGTACACCAACGTGCTTTAATAAAAACAAAATATAGGTATGTAAATAACCATACAAGTTTCACTGCCACAGAATTAGAATCCGCGACACACTGTGTTACAATAGTCAATGTTACTAACTGCTAAAAAAGATTGGTTACGTTTCATGTGGAGAAATTGCGAAAATGTTGGTATACAATAGGTTACCAATATAAACTTACGGTAACTTTTGTAACTACGTATAAGGGTTCTGGTCCGACTGCTTCAACATCTGGAGAGCTTTTCATAATAGTTTTCACTCTGGAAAGCGGTAAGTGCAACTCTTTTTCAGTTTTCGGTGTCGTCATTGTATTTATTGGTTACCGGTTGACAAAATTTTTAGAAAATAAAGTATCTCAACAAATTTTATTTGTTGCAACAAACTACTTTTTGCAGAATATTAGAACTACGCAAAAACTATAAATACGCTTCATTTAGGGACAAAAAGAGAAACGATAATTTAAAATAAGTATGAAGTAAATACAAAGAACGGCAATAACAAAAGAAACCAAAGACAAGAGTGCGGTGGGGACAAGACTATAGAACAGACAAATCAAGTAATACGAGCATTATGAACCGACTGAAAATAAACAGGCTCCATCTGCATTTACGACTCAGTAACAGTGATAGCACTAATCGACGACATATGTTATGTCACTACAGTCAATCAGGCTATCTTTGGCCCAGTTTGCACATAAAAAGTTAGACCAATGTTTAAAATAATACGTTACTCAAAAAGATACACTTATTATGGTGGCTTTATGTAGCCTATTTCCCAAAAATTTACTCATTTACCAATAATCTGTAGGAAAATAGTTTCAAAATTCCATTTAACCACTGGGCCAATGTTAGATTGTGAGTTGGGCTTGGATTGGCCCAGGTCCCAATTGCAGGTTGTTTTTGCTTATTTTATTTTATTTAAAGCATTTTGCTAACATTGGCCTGCATATTTACCATAAAAACTACAGCTGATAGCCATAGACAATAATTATGTATACAATCGTTTTCATTTATTAGTACTAAAATGGGTAAATAAATTGTTGCCATAGGAAAATCAACACAGTTTTTATTCAATCTTATTTTTTTGGTCAACAATGCGTTTTTAACTTATTTACTGACTTACCGTATAGCTAAGATAATGAAAAAAGTATCAAAATAATTAAAATTTTATTTAATCCTACATATCATGGGGTTAAACTTTGAAAAATTTCCATTCCATTCCGTGGCCAGGAAGTCGTCTTATATGATAAAATACCTTTCTTTCTTTGAATATTAGTGTCATTCAGCATTCGTATGATATTTGTATCATTCATTATACAAAACTGAGCCACGGCCTTTACCACATTATCGCCAATCATTTGAAGGTCCAGTCTACCGTCATGTACTTCGTATGTCTCTATAGAAAAAAAATCTTCCTGTGCTATATCCAAACCACATTCTTCTTCATGTGTTATGTCTCCTTCCTCTGCCCTTTCTTCACACTTATCGAATATATCTCCTCCCAATATTTTGAGAATTTTGAACTTTGGCCCGGGCTCAAGTTACCCTTATTCACCGGTAATAATTTACCTGTTCAATATTTATGGCAATATCATGGGAATTAGCTAATTAACTCTCGTAATTTTTGAAAGAAATGATAGATAGACACATATGAGACACTTTAAAATAACACTTGCCTCCTTAAGTATTCAAATGACAACACAGCCGACAACTTTTTGGCGCTTTCGTAACAAACCGCTCTATTCACACCACAGAAAAAAGCAACTGACGTCTCAACAATGATAGATGTCAATTATTTGGCAGAATCTGAGCATTTACGAAGATATATTAGAATCGATGTTTACAAATCTAGTTTGAAATACATAAAATCATAGCAAAAAAAAATCTATAATATGCATTTGAAATTTTGGGCCAATTTTATATTGAAGGCTTAAGTTACCCTGATCGACTGTACTCACTACACAATAATGTGATTTTAAAATTTTCGAGAAGAAAATATACAACTGCAATGGGATAATTTTTCAAAACTATAATATTTGGTTACTTACTTACTAAAATAAAAAATGAATGAATACATAAAATAAACATATAGAATATATATGTATTTACTTATACACATTAAATACAAAAAGTATTAGTAAATTTGGCGCAGTAAATTTAAAAATCTTTAACATAAAGAAGGCTGATATGTAGCATTAATTTACTAGATATCAATACTTATTTTATGCATACTGTAATGCCAGCCTTTGGGTCACGATCAATCTTTTAAATACCACATGTACCTCTAAAAAGATTATAAACTAACGGACCTGAGGACCTAGTACCTACCTCTACAGCTCAAACATAAAAGTGTTAGGAAATAGTAAGTTAGGTACCTACATATTTTAATTAGCTCATGTTACAGACTATCGCAGCTTTCGAACCAGTCTTGGCCTCAGTAGTATAATTCAAATGAATTTATTTGACACGGCGCTAATATTGCTTTAATACATAATTACACGTATAAAATTTAGTACCTATTGTGTTGCCTTATTAAATATAAAAAAATATACATAAGATATATTAGTGAGTTTATACGCGTGGGGCAAATGCTCCAACCAGATTATCCATTTGACAGCTTATATCGTATGTTGTATGCTGTTAAAAATTAACAATTTTTTCTAAGGCTATTATTACTATGATTATTTTAGCTAGGTACTATTTTAACCTTATAACCAAAATGTCATTTGTTGCCAAAGCCATTCTTAAAGTATCGTATTTAGAAGAATTGATGTATATAGCTCTATGACCTGTGAAGGTCTGAAAATACGAAATATATCACAATAAACTAATAGAAGGTGCCTGGGCGACCGAGCATTGCTCGGTATTTTTTTAGGAAAAAACGATTTTTCCCAGAATTGAAACTTAGGTAAATAAGAGTTTTCACCTTATATAAAGTTTTCAAATAAAGACTTTTTCCTAGGGGCTAGAGGGCTATCCTTATTGAGTTCTTGCGAGTTAGTGATGTCGTCAAGGACAGCGTTGGCAGCGGAGATTACGACGTACTTGCTTGTCGCAAGTGTCTATACGCTACGGTAACCGCTTCACTTAAGGCGGGCCTTAATGTTGTTGGCAACTGACGTAACTATGTTAATTTTCAATTCTTTTAGCTTTCAATTTATGACAGTATATTTAAAAAGAATTTACATGCAATTTCATCTAACCTGCTTTGTGTGCTTCCGCCACCAATTAGTTCATGCGGCCTAGCGCCGGCCGGCACCCACCCGCTACTATTAGTACGTGCTACATGCCGACGCTGCCATGGCAGCTCCGGTAGTCTCTGCCTCGGCTGTTGCGGTCGTCCACCATCTGGAACAGAATCCGCATGCCCCCAGCACCACCGTTGCTGCCACGACTGGCCTGGTCGTCGCTGCGACACGTGTTTCGCCTCTCCACGAGGCATCATCAGACGTTGTAGACCTCAATCGTAAGAATAACATGCTACAAGTGACAAATCCATCGCAGTGCCGTCCCTTATATTGAATTGAGGGTAGTAATTTCTAATTGTTCCCTAATATTTAGTTTTAAACCTTTGTCTATGGTGTGTAAAATTTGGATAGGATTTGTCACTTGTAGCATGTTATTCTTACGATTAACGTCTACAACGCCTGATGATGCCTCGTGGAGAGGCGAAACACGTGTCGCAGCGACTTTGACCAGGCCAGTCGTGGCAGCGACGGTGGTGGTGCGGATTCTGTTCCAGATGGCGGACGACCGCAGCAGCCGAGGCAGAGACTACCGGAGCAGCCATGGCAGCGTCGGCATGTAGCACGTACTAACAGTAGTGGGTGGGTGCCGACCAGCGCTAGGCCGCATGAACTAATTGGTGGCGGAAGCACTCAAAGCAGGTTAGATCAATTTGCATGTAAATTTGACTTTCGCAAAATAACGCCTGAATCTATTAACTAAAAAGAATTTCTCGTACTAATTAAACATCTTGTAATTATTTTTAATTTAACTTATGTGGATGAAATGTGTAGGTATTGCATGTTCATTTAAGAACATTTTGCCTTTCTTCACTTGAAAGCAAGTAGGTACATTCAAAATGTTTTGATCAGGTCCGAGAGTAGCTAGTTTAATACTCATTTAAACGACCTCTATGCTCAGTCCATTTATATTTAAAAATGGTTTCTTGCTAAACCAGAAACAATAGGTGGGCGGCAAGTTAAATGTGGTAAATTATGTCTAGTGTTGGTAACCCCACATGTTATAATCCCACTATTTAGAGATGACACTTAATAATAATTCTAAATAAGTATATAGTGTTTATATATTCGCTATGTAATCGGTTTAAATAAAAAAATAATAATTTGTATTTATGTGATTTACTACCTTCATTTCATATAAATAAATCTCTTAAATATTACAAATTCACCACTCATTAGTAATTATAACTGAATTGTTGATTACAATATTTTTAGTTGTATGTTTTTTAATTGCGACTGATTTCGATTTGAGTAATGAAAATGTCGATAACTTCCTTTTTTATGTGATAATGTTTTCTAGGGTACCTACAAAAAACGCTTCAGTTATGTACTCATTTGTAATAAATCATTTAATTCAATAATCTTACGTACTATTTCGTAGATCAGAGGTTCAAAGGCCCCAACCCCAAAGTCAATCAATCTCTTTTGACGCATGACGGCATAAGCGACTTTCGTCATGCCAACGTCCGTCACGGCATACGGTTCGATTTTACTGCCAAGGTGCACCAATAGATGTTTCACGGTTAAGGTTTATTACGGTTACATGTTTATGGACTTCAGAATATTTGTAAGCATCTCAGTAAATTGTATAAAATATTTACTTCTAGTACATAGAGAAGTAGAGTTTCCTCCCTCAGACATGCAACTTTCAATTCAAGTGAAAACTTTTTCATTCGAATCATTGAAGCGAGTTCTTTTGTGTGGAAATGATTTCGGTTCTTTGTGCAAATTTTTTGATTCGAATGAGAATTTTTCGAGTTAATATGAATACCATGTGGAATGACTGATGATAATGAGTATCAAATTATTGTTTCACCAAAATAGGCCTCAGGCGAATATGAAAATACCCTTGTAGGATCAATCTAATACAGTTTACGATTGCCTGTTAGTTTTGTCTTGGCAAAGTAACACGATGACCATTTACTTCCATTGCATTATATTTCAACTTACACATCTATGTATGTGCCTACAGGGGTTAGTCAAAGTTTATATAGTAATAACTCAATCCCGTATTATACGTTTATTTAATTTATACTTCCTGCGGGAGTGGCAGACAAGCCTTCAGTCTGCGATTGTAAAGTACTCAGTTAGGCTCGGTTGGTCACTTGTACCTATAGATGCTTGTAACACAAAAAGTATCGTTTGCACCTTACCACCTTTACGTGCCAAGAGCACACTTCATCATCCTAAGATCATAAATCTATTAGCAAAAATAACTAGAAATTTCTATGTGATAATAAAGATTACTTAAATAATGGCATATTCTCAGTGCATCGAATTTGAGGACAAGTTAACTGTGGATGGACCCCGGTTGTTGTCCGTAGAAAGCTGATGTATGCTGCTGAAGCTGAAATAAGCCAAACTAGGGTCCTTTGAGAGACATTCGCAGTGCTGCAGACCTACCTCCCGCTACATTATGCTATGTATGTGTATGTATTGATTTCGTTCATTTGTTGCACGTTAGGTGCTGGACGTGCTGGCAGACGGATCGACCTGTGCCGCATGACAAATAAAACTGTCACGTTGCATCTCAGCCTAGCATGTCTCACACTACGACGCCAGCGAAGCCAAGCTAAGCCGAGAGGCCGCTGGAAGAGCAGAGTACTTTGTCTGGGGATCTACATTGATCTACACTGAGTATGGTCAAACATGTAAATCATGCAACACAGGCCAAAGTAGCCAGTGTTGCTCTGTGACTGGTATTAGCAGTTCAGTTACCATTGTGTAGTAATAGGAAGATTTACAAAACTTAACGCAATACCTTCACTTAATGCAACCTAAAGTCGAATCAGCGTATACATTCAGCGTGTTGTCCTACGTGTTGTTCTGTTTTCATAATGTATGTTTTCACATAATATTATATTCGAGCTAAGCGCCTGTCCTAGTGGTTACAAATAAATAAAAACTATCAATAGTCAATCAAACAAAAACGTCTCTTTCCACACCCGTTTTCCTATTTCTCTGGAGTGATCACACTCCCGATGACTACCCGGGTCATGAACCATCGCTTGAAGCCCGTACGCATCCGCACTGACTGCCCGATAGCTCGATATCGCAACTTAATTTGTTGCCTGTGAATTTTATTGCGGCAAAGTTACTGTGGTGTGTATCTGGTGGTAATAACTTAAACATTACATTACTCAGTTCCGTCTTTACATTTCTTTTTTTTTTTTTTAATTTGCTTGGTAAACTTAGGTACTACAAATTGCTGGATTTTTTACAAGTATTTATGAACCAAAATATTTTGCAAAATTACAAGTAATTATAATTATTCTGTAAACTCTTAAGTTGAGATGTATTTTGCAGCACATAATAAAATGAATGTACGAGTACCGTAGCTTAATTTTGTGACATAAAATAAAAATGTACCCCTAACCGTTTGATTGCTGCAGTCCTAGATATAAACATGTCCATTAACTTACTGTCTAAGCCACTTACTTAAAAGTTAAGTTTTTTAACAAGTTTCTTAAGGAATAATTGGTCTGAGAAAAGAAATGATATACTTATGTATATATATATATATATATATATACCTACTCAATATAAATAAAAAAAAGAAAAAAATTCATAAAGTTTGTTATGAAACTTTGTATTGAATGAAATGAAAATTAAACTTTCATATAAATTTAGACCAGCTACCGGACAACAATAAATAAGATAGATCGCGCCAATCCACCATGCAGCTGCGTGGCTGAGCTACAACTCCTTACATATGAGAGACACATATCCTAGCAGCAAAGTAGATATGGAGCAGTCTTCAGCAGTTAAGTAGATATGGTGGAGCTGTTCCTATCATCCGTCGCATAAAGACGGTCATATATATATTTTTTGATACAATTAGATTGGCAAACAAGCGGGCACCGCCGCCTATTGACGCTCGCAACACCACGGGAATGTTACTCGCGCGTTGCCAATCTTGTGACCTAAGGCTGTTTCGTCACAGTACCCAGTAATTTCTCTGCCATATCTCACCCTTCAAATCGGAACATACCTGTATAAATACAGCTGCTTGGCGGTAGAAAAAGGTGAGACAGAGGTACCCACGCAGACGACTTTTCTACAAAGTCTCCATTTGGTAAATAATATAGTCATGGTATTATGTTAGATAGGTAGTTCAATTTTTAGTATCATGCTCATCAGTCCGTTTTTGGTACACGTAAATTAATAAAGATAGATACATTTTGGACACCTCATTGCAGTCGCAATCAAGTATACAGTTCACTTGGTGGCAAGCTGTTACCGTACCAACGCTTGTAACTTTTGAGCGTTCCATTAGTAAGCCGCACAAACAAATAAACCAACCAGCGGTTGACGTCGCATGAAGGCCATTCACTAATAACGTATTGCTTTAGTGCCTAAATATCTTAGCGATTTGAACCTAATGACCAAAGGAAGGATATTTTAACCAATACCGAACCCTATAAGTGAAGTGACATTGATCCGTGAGCTAGCCAATAAGAGCTGTGCGTGCTACTTTACACCCGAACCGTAACGGTGAGTTTTTAACTAAGCAAAATCATATCATTGAGTCTCTGTATAATATGTTATAGATTTCGTTAGTTTCGTGTACCGATTTGACAAGTATGAACTGCCCTTATAGACAGATGTAATATCGTATAGTAACCCCAGATCAAATAGATAGATAGATTCTTTATTTGTATCTCCAGCACACACATAACAATTTGTTACAATTATGCTTATAAATGTAAGCCATACAAAGAAACATGTTCACTGTAGAGGGAAAAAGCATGTGTGCCGCAGTAACACAAAATGGCTGTAACTCAGCTAATTGTTTAAATACGTACTACACTAGCGTTTCAACCGCTATTGAGCGTACAATAATGATCATTGAAACGTCAGATTTTTCGATGATGAAAATCTAACTTTATCCAGGTAAGACATGGACGATGGAGCTCTATTCACCGAACGGAATAAGATTACCTACCACTTGGTTAAACCTAAGTGCGATACTTGGAATTAAATATTGATCTGAATCGCCGGTAAGCCACCTGTGCTTCAGGTGGCTTACCGGCTACCGGCGATTCAGTATAAAAAAACTAACGTGCCTGGTTGTCTACTATTGATATCTTTTCTTATACAAGGCGAAACCAAAGTAGTGGCTTTCGGAGCTAATGTTAATACCCCCACAGGTCAGGCCACTGTAACAGACGGTCCAGTAGGAAAGGCTTACCAACTCACTCGTTCATTGGGTAGTTCACAGCACAGGTCAGGACTTACCTATTTATTAAAATACCTATATACCCCATTTCCAAGTGCCTATTTAATGTGATGGTAACACAGGTGCAGCCATTTTGACGCCACGACTGGTTAGCATCTCATCTACGTTAAATCATTCCGGAGGAGTAAGATTAGATATCCGACATAAGAGTTACTGTTTTGAGAGGGGGTTGATAATACCCAAATGCTGCGGTAGAAGGGACTTAAATTTGTAATTCTTAATTCCTTCCCATATGGCGGATCGTATGCTTGTTTATTTGTATGCGGTACTAATGAAATTGTTAAAAATAGCTATAAGAGGAGGAAAACCACCATATGGTCTAATGCTTATCGCAACTGATAGACCTTTCTAACACAAGAAAAACACGGTAAACTAAAGCAATAATCAAATTTTATGAATTCAAGTCGCTAAACATTACAAAACTTGAAAACGACTACGCCGAGTTCGTCAGCTCGGTAGCGTAGTCGTGAATGAAGCGACTTTGAAACCAACATTTGTGGGTTCGATCCGTTCACAAGACAAACATTTGTGTGCATGAACACGTCTGTTTGTATTGGTCAGGATGTTTAAGAGGGATAGGGTGCATCAAAAGCAGCCCGTTTGATGAAGTACCTATTGAGCAACCAAGTAACAACACCATAGAGGGTAGTGTTCTTACGTGTGAGGTCCCCTAGGAGTAAGCTCCTAAGGGGTTGCTGTGTTAGCAGCAGAGGCATCGCGCGAGAGACTTGGTAATATATTACAAGCGTTCATAGGCTACGGCAACCGCTTTACACCAGGTGGGCCGTATGCTTGTACGCCTCCGACGTTGTATATAAAGAAAATTAAACACTTTATCCCATATAAGTAGGTATATACAAAAAAAAAATTGGTTGCATTGCTTCGTCTGGAACTAGAAGGCGTTGTGTTATTTCTTGGGTAAATATGTAAGAGACAAAAAAACAAAGTGATGGTCTTAATGCTAGCTGTCTTTATTTTCCATTTCCTTATAGAAAATACTTTTACGAAAAACAGTGTGGCGGGCCGGCCGCACGCCCGGCGCCCGCGCGGAGCGCCGCTGACTAGTCACGCCCGCGCCGCGCTTCACATCCAATACTTATGTGAAAACGATAAATAATACAAAAAATACTGATAATGCGAGATCGAAAGACATCTTACAGCGACTTTTCGATTTTGATGAGTTCAGCGATACCATCGTACATCTCCTTGACGGCGTCGTACTCGGTAAGACCCATGCGCCTCTTGTTGGAGATGTCGTAGACACCACCCTCGGCCTCTGTGTGCTCACCACGGGTACCACGCACCTGCAAGTGGTACTTCGATGCGACCTCCTCCAGCTTAGCTTTGTCGGCTGCCAGTTTGGGCAGCTTGATGTGTACTGATGCACGTACCGTGGTACCCAAGTTGGTCGGGCAGAAAGTCAGGAAACCGAGCCTATCATTGTGGGAGAATGGAATCCTCTTCTCAATATCATTGACGGCTGTGACCAACCTCTTGTAGACCTGTTTCAAGTCACCACCCATCTGCATGGAGATAAGACGAAGGTGGTCCTCCTCATTGCACCAGACCAAGAAAGTCTTGTTCTCGTTGTGGTAGATACCACGGCCAGTGGGCCAGAAACGGCAGGCATTGGCAGCCTGGAGGAAACGGTCACCCTCCTTGAACAGGAAGTGGTCATCGATCAACTGTTGCTGGGTTTCCTTAGACATGCCTGTGAGAGGGTAGAAAGTGCCCTTGAGTTCAGCTTCAAGGCCAGAGAGTGTGGATGATACTTTGTCTTCCATCTCTTTGTACTGGGCCTCAGTTAAGCAGGGGTTGAATGGGTATCCCTCCATAGAGCGGCCACAGCGGACACGGGTGGACACAACAAACTCGCTGGCCGGGTCCAAGTTGCCCAGGGTCTCGACATCACCCCAGTTCTTAGCTGGGTGCTTATCAGTTTTCTTGAAGCCATTGTGGTAGTCCTCAATAATGGGGTCAAACAGGTCAGCGAATACTACATATGACTCAGCATCTGGGGCATAGATTCCAACACCGGAGTCCAAGTTCTCAACACCTGAAAAAGATTATTCAGAATTTTAATTTTCATTTCAACTAATAAGTTACACACCACATTAACACACTTATTTCCTCAGGTCTGTTAGGAAACAAACATATGGGCAGACTTTCTAAAGCAGTCAATAAATAAATAACAAATAAAATATAAATCTAATAATGACTTCCTAGAGGGTTGTTGTGTTCCTGCGTGTGAGTGCGGTCACCACTAAACTGCCAAGAAGTTGCTGTGTAAGCAGCAGAGGAGGCATTGCACGAATAATACTTAATATATCTCAAGCAATAATAGGCTATGATACCCGCTTTACATCAGGTAGGCCGTATGCTTGTATGCCTCCTGACGTAGTATACAAAAAAAAAGTCACCGACAACAGTTGTAATTACAACAAAAGCTTAAATTGTGTGTGTTCCACCATTATTGCTCATACACTAATTTTTTTAGGAGTTTCCTTGTGTTTTCACTCAATTGCAGTTGAAGTAAAGCAACAAAGTACCCCCGTTCAGGGAGTAGTCATTTGGTCTTTGTTAGGTACCAAGTCAAGATACTCCTTATTTATAATTACTTTCGCAGCATATTCATTGATCTTCAGACTTGCTACTTCTGGTCTGTCTTATATCTAGGCTTAAGGATTGAGATAAGAGGTGCAGTTGCAGGTAATATTTATCAAAAGATAATTCTTGTTCACTAACCTTATTAAACTGTTCAGTAAGTACCTATAATACCTACATTTATGTAATCACTCACGAAAATAAAGGTTGGTCGGTTACGAACCTGACTGGATGCAATCCAACAGAGTCGAGCCAAAGGAGGTCTTCTTGTTCTTGAGGGCATCGAACACCTCCCTTGTGAGGTACTTCTTCAGCAGCGACTTGGAGTCGGAGGCTTGGAGCTTGGTGAAACCAGCCTCCAATTTCTCGAGTGTTGCGGCGTCCACCATTGCTGCGGCTTTCCTATAACAATTAAATGTAAATTGTCAATGATGTTCCGCTAAATAATGTCAATAAGAACAATTTAAACAAGATTCCAACGCTTTTAAGGCTGTGCATGTTGCTCGAGTGCACATTTTCTTGCAGGAATTTGAGAGAAGTTATGAAATAATTTCGACACTAAAGGACAAGAAATTTATTTTCAAAATTAAACGAAAAACGCGGTTGGTTGTGGTTTCGTTCTTGTTACGTCAAAGATTTTTTTTTAAGGAAAAATAGTGACGTACCCATCATTCGTTGAATCGAGCGTCTCCGAAGAAAGACTAACAAAATGAAACAAAATTTTGGAATATTACAGTCTAATAAATATTATCCGTACTTCTAGTTGGAACGCAGCTATAAAATAATAATCGAAATTGGTGGTATCCCAGCGGGTACCTATCTAGCTTTTTTTTCTTTTACAATCTATAATTAAACACGTATCAACAAATTTTACAAACCTCCTGATGAGGTAATATGCAAGAACGGCGCCACCGCAAACGACCACAGGAATTGTGACTTTAAGTTTGTAATTCATTACGATGAATTGCTAGAAAGCCACTGTATGATTGGAGAAAGGGTGTAGCGACTACAATTATAGAGGGTATTACGCGGACTGCCGAGCTTAAATTTATTTTTCGAACACACCCAAGAATTCACTTGATTTTGTGGTGGAATTACGTAATTTAGCTAGAGGTCGCCTTGACCGACACGCGCAAGTCGAACGGATGTGTCAGCTTACTGCGCATCGGTGCTGCTTCGTGGCGCGCAGCCGTACCCCCACTCGTACATACAAAGCGAGCGAGTGTATTATCGCAAGTTTCTTGTTACTTCTATGCATTCATGTCTGAGCAGCAACAATTAAGCTTCAGATTACAGAGTTCACTTATCGTTCGAAGAAATTGATTACGATAATGCTGATAATCAGAATGTACGTAACTTGCTAGGTGCTACTTTCAAAAACTTGACATTTAATAAATTTAGATTTGACATACATTTTCTTTATACATTAATTTAAGGGCAGCTAGTTACACAAACTTTACTTTCCGTATGTTAATAAGGAAAATGTTGAAAAATATATCGTATTAAATAATAGGTACATCACATCGTAAAAACAATTATTTACCGCACTAAATCATGTCACACCTAAATCTTAGGAACATTATTACTTGAATATGAAAATAGTTAATTTACATAAAAATAAATTATAATTGAAATCGAGTATTTGTGTGTAAATACTAACCTTGTACACGCACTGCTTTTAAATAAAAAGGAATATTTTAATAAAAGTCTACACGAAACGGCGTGTGATAGGAAATAAGTCATTCGGATACATTAACACGTATCCTGTTCGGGTCAATGCTTATATGAAATTAATACCTACAAATAGTTCATCTTAACTTAAATTAGCTGTAGGTAACCTTTGATATAGTACAACGCGTGCTTTGAAGCTGAAATAATTAAAGGAGTTACGAAATTGTAAATGTAATGTAGACTTCGTAAATTAAATTGATGAGCAGGAAATTATGAAATTGCACAACAACTAGCGGAGATGAACGCCGGTCGGAGACATACGCACCCGTCGGCATCGTCAGCCGGTTTGTTTTCCTTGTTTTCTTTCGTTGCACAGCCACCCATTGTCACAAATATATATTACAAAAACTAGTCGCTAAAACATGCACTAAATCACAAAACTACAGCAAATAAATAAAAAGGAATGGAGAATCTAAATACAATAATGGGATGATATTTTGTCCAAATGAATGTATCGGAGCCGGGAGTGGTAAGGGCGAGGGGTGGTCCGATCGATGCGCGACACGCAGCACGCACGCGGCCTTACACTTCCCGCCCTTCGGGAACTGCTTCAAAACTTTTCGCAGGGAAACTTCTGCCGGTGAGATCGCTCACCGCAGGTGCCACTAACTTGTGCTTGGAAGATTTGAATACTGCAATTTCTTGGTACACGATAACATCTTATCGACAGGAAAACACTTAACTTAATCTTTGCACATCTTGATATTAAGTTATCACACAATACCTAAATTGATCGACCGGGCAGATGATAAGCACAGCGATGTCGAATGGACAGAATCTGTTACGACGGTAGATCGAGAATAAAAACCACCGCTTACCTGGCACTTGAACAACCGTTAGAGTCGACTGCGAGGTGCAGAATGGTGACGGCGGGAGCGCGCGGTGCGTTAAGCCCGCGTTTCCCCGCGCCCGCACCGCAAGCCCTTCCTCTATCAACCTTGGCTTTGGATGCGATGCTACTGGTCGTCATAGGCTGATTATTCGCCACTCGCCAGTATCGCCTCAGATTTTGGGCTATCATTGAATTTCATTTCGAATAGACACTAGACTCAAGGATTATCGCAGTAATCAGCGAGAAGTCATTCTGGCAGTGGATTGGCTCTCATAAATTTTTACAGTACACTTTTTTATACTCAGTAATTAATTTAATTTATTACAAATTATGCAAAATACATGAATCAATTTAAATAAATTTCAATAGTTAAAAACATACTACAATTAAGTGTTTGTTGGTGCGGTGCAAGTGACATTTCATCTTCAGAGTTTTGGCTCTAAAGATTCTAACTCTAAAGACATGCTATTGCCAACCTTACCTGCACGTAGTGCTCTGCTAATTAATAAATGAGGTTCTGGTGAAACAGAAGGTACATCTAAGTAGTTTAACTGGAGAAGTACATTCACCACACGGGAGATCGCAATCAAATAACAAGTACTTGGTTGTTGTGTTACTGCGAGTGAGTGAGGTCACTAGTAAGATGAAAACACCCGAGCAGCATATGGCCTGGATAGCTTAATATCAGATCGGTCAAATGCTTATTGCCTCCCAACGTTGTAAGTAAAAACGAGTTACATGTACAAAAATATGAAAAAGTGCTAAAGGAATTTTATTTTCCATTAGCTAAAAGTTACATTATAGGTACTTATAATAAGGATACAATTACTTTCAGCCCGCCGATAAATGTTATAAGTATTTTTACCGCAAAATACTCATGTTAGAGTCTTTAGATGTTTTACTTTCGTGAAATACTATTTTTTAGTTTTATTGCTTCTGAGGAGGAAAAGCATAGGTACAATTTTAGACTAATGAACTACATAGATGTTTATGAATATCAATTCTATTAGTTCTAACTTAAGACTGAAGTAATTTATGTATATATTTAAATAATTTTAATGCGAAATTAAAAAAACGATCGATTGTAAAATAATGTTTTTCAAACAATAACATTGTCCTATCTCTAATTAGATATTAGGCGGAAAATTTAAAATTAGAACGTTGCTGGTTCTTTTTCGTGTATCGCGGCTGGATCAAATCCAAACTCCAAGCCAAACCGGCATCGGTGGCCGGCGCGGCGGCGGCTTGCTATGATGCCAATGTCAAGTTCGTTATTTTTCACTTTCATTGCATAACTCTGTGTCGAAGGCCCCAATGAAGGACTTTTTGTAATTTTCCATTGAAAACATACATTTTTACAAATCGACAGTAGATATATGTTTCTGTATAATGTATCTTAAATTTTGGAATAAGCAAAGATATTTTGTACAGTAATGACGTGTTTCAAGCGTACATTTGTTTTCTATCAAATAGTTCTTATGAAATAAGCGTCTAAACGTATCAAATAGTTCTTATGAAATAAGCGTCTATGCTTAGCCCCATTATATTACGATATATTTTCCAAAGTAATTTTCGAGTGACCGCAGATGCATCTCTGATATATATATATTTATTACGTCACTAAAATATGACAGACGTAGTGAGCCATAATGAGCGTAAAAATATATTTTAAGAGACGTAGGGTGCATCAAAGCAGCTCGTCTGGGGAAGTACCTCCACCTCATAGAAAACCGCAGCCAAATAACAACTCTCTGGAGGCTTATTGTGTTCTTGCGTATGAGTGAGGTCACTAGTAACCTCCTAAGGATTCGCTGTGTTATATATATATATATATATATACAAAGGTATAGTCTGTGGCAGCTTGGTATAATCCGTCAGTGATGGGCTCTATGCAGCGGTAATTGCTGGTAATCAAAACAGACGCCTTGCATTGACAAGTCGTGACCGTGGCATTGAACGAGGCCCATGACCTACGAGATTAGCATCAGGGTGGCGGGGCTGTTTACTCGCCCACGATCAGCCGTACCATGCACCCGACGAAACCATAGAACTCCCCTGGCATTAGTTAAGGCGACCTTGCGCGGTGAACTTTAGAAGGTTACTGCAAATTGGCGGCGATTTGGTTATAACTGTAATAACAGTACAATTTACAGAATCTTCATAAATATCTATCCAGAATTTCCTGTCAAATTCCTTGCGCGGTAGGCAGGGAGAAAGAGAATCTTTAATATCGACAAATTTTAAATCTTTTCATTGTTTGTAAATTCCAAGCATGCTACAGGCCTGGTGTCATTAGAGTGACGTGAAGAGGTTTTCACATTGACGCGACGAGTGACTCCTGTACATTTCTCTTTTACCGCTAAGGTGGGAAACAAGCGTACGCCCTGCCTGATGGTAAGCAGTTACCGTAGCCTGTGAATACTTGCAACACCACGGATGTCATTAGTGCATTACCGATCCTAAAGGTCGCCAGGTCCGTACGTAACCTATGGATGTCTACCACCGGTGTCTATATGTTTGTATATCTTTACGCCAGGTTCCTTGCGGGATAGGCAGAGATAACCGAGCGCCATAAGACGCGGTACTTACAAATCTCGCCGGCTTCTTTAACATTCATAGCACTTTTAACGCCGCGCTGCGGTCCCTAGTATCACTTTCTGATAAAACACTACCAAATTTGGTCGTACCTAGTAGATGTGGTGAGTCTCCTACATCCCACTACTTTCGCATTGTATATCTGTTTCGTCATTCTTTCATCCTGCATTCTTTCTATATATCCGAACCATAAGAGCATGCCTTTTCTTGTGGTTGAGGTTAATGAGGTTTTTCACTCCTGGTGTTGCAAGTTTCCATAGGCTACGGTGCTGCTAACCACCAGGCAGGCCGTATGCTTGTATGCCATAGTAGTGACATAAAAATAATTGTATCCATACCAGGATACCAGTATTTATTCTCAAATTCAAATGTATTGTAGTGTATGATAAGTCTGATAAGTGGTAACAGAAGGTCGTATATTGCCAATTATACCTATTTAACTAGCTGAAGCACACCACTTCGACAGCGCATATCCCGGTATCCCTTGGTTACCGCTTTCTCTTACTTTCTTCCTTTTTCCTCGACTTCTAAGGGGCGTATCGTTATGTGGTTGTCTATAACCTTCCTCAAGAATTGGAATATCAAATGCAAATATTTTTTGTAAATCCGTCTGGCAGGTCCTGAGATTACCGCGTCCAAACAAACAAAAAAGTCTTCCGCTTTTAGTACATTCTTGGATATAGATTAGTTAGTGCCCGCAGTGTGCTTAGTGTGTGCCCTGCAAAAGTACCTTCTAGCTAACCCGGTTCGAGTTATCATTAGATGCCTAATGATACCTACCCAATTTTATCAATCGCTGAAAGAAATACACCACAAACATCTCAACTTTTCATGGAAATCAAATAACCAAGTCTTATTATAACAGTATGCGTAATATAATATTTATATTCTATTCTACCACTAAATAATCTTTACTTCACTGTCTTCTTTTCCCTAACGTTATCTCGTTTCCTGAACCATTAGGATTGGTGGGGGTCAGCTAAGTAGCTGACCCAATCCTTAGGCTATTGGATGATTTTTACATGGAGCGACTGTCATTAGACCTTCACTACCCAGAGGGAATATTAGACTTTCGAAATATAATTTCTTGGTCATGTCATGGGACTTATTATTATTATTCTTCTTTATGGCGATCCTGGTGTTCTCGCCAATGTCAGTGCTTTCATATTTCAGTTCATAATTTAACTGAGTATGTGACTACTCTTAGTATGTGACTCTGCTAAGAAGTGGCTTTGTGAGTGTACAGTATATTTATATAAATAGTTTAGCAAGTGGCGTAGACACTGTGACGCTCCGACTATATGCCTGAAACAAAAGACATACACTGACATCACAAACAAGGGTTAGTATGATTACAAGACATACACTTTACAATTTAATGTTATTAGTGTTAATAAACGCACACAAAGTATATACAACGGAGGGGGAGTTAATAAACGTAAGGAGGGATTTAAAGTTGATAGGACGGGTAATAGAGGAAGGGAGTAAGTCATAAAGAGAGGAGGAATTTTTGGGGCAGGAAAAGAAAATATGATCTGGAGTATCGTCATCCAGGCCACACTCGCACAGGGAACTGTCCCTCATCCTGATTTTCGTCAGAAATACATTTGTACAGATATGGTCATGGGACGATTTTTAGGGTTCCGTGCCCAAGGGGTAAAACGGAACCCTATTACTGAGGCTCCGCTGTCCGTCCGTCCGTCCGTCCGTCCGTCTGTCACCAGGCTGTATCTCATGCACCGTGATAGCTAGACAGAAATTTTCACAGATGATGTATTTCTGTTGCCGCTATAATAACAAATACTAAAAAATAGAATAAAATAAATATTTAAGGGGGCTCCCATACAACAAACGTGATTTTTTTTGCCTTTTTTATAGATAATGGTACGGAACCCTTCGTGCGCGAGTCCGACTCGCACTTGGCTGATTTTTTCTTTTTCACGATATTCTCCTTCACCGCCACGCAAGTGAATTACAAATATAAATTCGAAAACACGAATTTAGTGTTACATGGTCGGTAGTCGGATACTAAGTTGGCCAGTTCTTTACTTCTACGCATGTAGGTACCTAAATCAATATTCTCTGTACAGTAAGAAAGAACTTGGAAAATTTGACGTTATTCTGCCTAAAGCATGCCTTTAGTCTTCTGAACCAAAGTATCTTTCCTACTAATTGCGACCGAATCTATTTTTCCTCCGGTGAAGACCGTGTACAAGCCACCTTGAAGCTGGCCATCAGTAGACTTTCTTATTGGCGCGTGGCGGTCACACTGTAATACATTAAATGGATTTATCGACAGACATGAGTTATGAATGGACGGCAGTGCCAAGGATTCAGTTTTTTCATTGTTTGTTCGAGTGTATTATTATTCACGTCCATCAATCGTCAGTCATAATAAATCGATAATTCTTTTCGCAAAAAAGTAGACATTCAAAAAAGATAGGAACATCATAAAATCAGGCAGGCGAAATGTGAAAATTTTATAATCTATCTATAACTTCACGTCAAATCCCTTGCGGGGTAGACAGAGAGAGCCGGGCGCCTCAAGACTTGGTCCTTACACATCTCACTCGCTTCTTTAACATTGATAGCTCTTCTCATGCACGCTCGCTGGTTCCTCCCTGTGAGACCCCGTTATATACGTTTTCCCATACATTTCTTGGTTGAAAAGCGGTCCGCGGATAATGAGAGGTTAAGGGCTTCTGACGTCACCTTCTGATAAGACACGATCTATCTGGTCATAGCAGGCGAAGCCTTCCTCGGCTTCTATATTCGCAATGTCTATCTGTTTCGTAAATCTTTCTTTCTGCATTTCTTCTACATGCTCAAACCAACGGAGCGTGCCTCTTCTTATGTTAACGTTATATTTAAATTATTTTATTTTTTAGGGTTCTGCACCTCAAAAGAAAAAACGGAACCCTTATAGGATCACTTTGTTGTCCCTATGTCTGTCTGTCTGTCTGACGGGTTGAGCTATCAAGCTGAAATTAATATCAAATACTGAGGTCTGTAATCCCTTCGAGCTGTGAAAAAATCAAACTTTTAAGTCAACGCAATCAAAAGATACGGCTATTCATGCCTCGTTTATGCGCATATTTTGACACTCGCAACGTAATCAAAACCTATAGGGTATTTCAAGTTGACCTAGAATCAGGAAATTTGGAAAAGAAGTAATGTCATGTAGCACAAGTAAAGGAAAAAATCCCAAAACCGTTAATTTGTAATTCCATCACAAAAGAAAAATACTTTTATGCGACAATAATTTGCGAAAATATTTTTTTACAGAAACGCGAGTCGGACTCGCGCATGAGTGCTTTTTTTTTTATCTTTAACCGCTTCACATCAGGCGAGTTGTATGAGCATATCCAACAGATACAGATGACTGCGCAAATAACAATGTAGGCACTTATTCATCCCAAGTTTAGATAGAAGTAATGAAACAGCCTTGAAATTTATTATTTACACGGCATCTTGGTAAACGAATTCAAAAGCCTGTCAAACCTGTCAAGCAACTTTATTTTAAGTGAGAACTCATCACTGTGGTGGATCTCAACCACAAACACAAATAAATATGGTGGTCAATCTTCCCTAATGGCAAATCTAGCCACCACCGGCGGCGGCGGGCTCGCCCAGTCCTACGAGTAGGTATATTCTATCTAAAAACATTTTAAAAATTCATACATATCCTGTCTCCCCATTGGGGTAGGCCGAGACTATGGAACGCCAGGTGCACCGATCCAAACATACCGCTCTCGTTTCTTCCACACTCATCAGCCTCTTCAGTTTTGAGTTCTTTTGATTTGGCCCTTTTTCAGCACATCGCATTCGTCATTTGATGTACATGTGTGCGTTTAGGGCGGCATCTGCCGATATTAACTTTTTTTTAATTCATACACTCTTATTTGAAACACTTCTTTCGTAACTCTTTTGTCATTCATTCTTTCTAAAAGTCCAAACCAGCATACCCTTTTTAATTTTCATTTATTCACATATCATCTTTTATTCCATATAGTTCTCGTATCATGCTATTTATTTATCTATCAATCATTTTACTCCAGGCATATATTATATATATATATATATATATTACATACTCC
Organism: Pyralis farinalis; assembly: GCA_947507595.1. Taxonomy (NCBI): domain Eukaryota; kingdom Metazoa; phylum Arthropoda; class Insecta; order Lepidoptera; family Pyralidae; genus Pyralis; species Pyralis farinalis. The sequence goes on from OX382259.1 coordinate 36,149,584, forward strand.
TCAGCGCTCTCATTTCTACAGCGTTCAAACCTTTTCACTTTTTTTCTTCCTAAAATTCATCTTTAAGAAACCTATTTGCAATATGATTACTTATGCGATGTTAAGTTACGTGTCCAGTTTCTCTATTAAGCTATGCTTTCTATTTGATTTAAATATTAATCTCTCATTTTAAGTACTTTAAACGAGAGCAGGTAACAAATAGCTCGTGGGACGTTTCTGGAAGACCTTGGCAATGACAGCGCGACGAGGCCTTGGCTGCTAGTTTTTGAACGGCGGCGTTTTAAAATAAATTGCACCGAGTCTTTGTACCGGGACGGCCAGTTGTCATGCGTTCTGACGTATTCGTTACATTTTTAAATTGTTTGACACGCGACGGGATGCGCACAACGAGAACGATTCAGAATAAAAATTGACTACTACTAAAAATATTATTATGAAATAAATGAAACGTAGATAGACCGTACGTTTAATCACTAAATTAGTGGTATAAACAAACTTAAATATGTACTTAGATATTTCATTTGGCACGGCTCAAAATATCTTATTTCCTCCATTTTTATAATTTATTCATCATTCGGTGGAAAAAAATATTTATTGACTTATGACTCCAGTTTCGAGATCTACCTATCATGGCGGGTACCTTACGAGATAGGCAGAGGAAACCGAGCGTGCCTCAGTGCTTACACATTTCACTCGCTTCTTTAACATCCATAGTTCTTTTCATGCACGCTCCCAGGTTTCTAGGGTTCCTGACCTTATGAGGTAGGCAGAGGAAACCGAGCGTCACATGATTCGGTCCACAAAGCTCCATGATGTTTGTGAACTATGATACCACAGACATACTCGTATGTATAAATTCACAAACAGTTTCAATCTTGAAATTGACATACTCACGTGTAGGTAGGTAACAATCTTTTTGATCGGATTTAAGAGTAAGTACAAATTATCTTAGGTTCTTGTCCTATAGTTCTTTCCGGTAGTATTTCATCCTCATTTCCCTATATATATATTTTTGAGTCACTTGTCGGATTTTTCTTTCAGGGCGGGATTGACCTAAGAAGCACTAAAGCAGCCATCGAATCTGTAGTAATATATAAAGCGGAAGAGTTTGTTCGTTTGTTTGTTTGAACGCGCTAATCTCTGGAACTAACAGACGGTTTTAAAAAAATCTTTTTGCATTTCATAGCCCAGTTCATGAAGTTATTGGCACAATAGGAAACAAGTACGAAAAAGCAGCACCCACAGAATATCGGGATACGTGCGAATGAAGTCGCGGGGTGCACCTGGTTAAGTATAAGATTATTTCTAGGTTGTAGTATCATTGTCAACGACACTATCAGTAGTGCGGCTGGCAGTGTCGTCTACAAAAAAGATATTTTTTGGCAGTTACGGAATATCAACTCCGATTCACTGTTTTAAATGTTTTGCTTGCGTGTTTGTTTGGACAATATAGTATTTTTTGTTCGTGTGACACGCGCATCCGTAATGGTAAATACGAATAGAATCGATCATAAACTGTAGAAATAAGACGATTACTTCGTTCCGGGTTCCGGGGGGCTGCCGCCGAACATTGATTTGATGTAAAATAGAATCGTCTCTCATGATGTATTGCATATTCAGTCATACCAAAGATAATATAATACTACAGTAGTCATGCTATTAGACATCGACAAATGTATATCAGGCAGTAGCTTTTGTGTTTTTTGATCAAACTAAGCGCCCAGCGCTTTAGAGAAAAATGTTGGTAGTGAATTTATACAACACCGACATCTAAAATCGACACCACAAAATTGGTCGCACCACGACGTCGGTTGTCGTTTTGTTTTACAAACGTAGAGTACTGACACGCGGGATGAATTTTTTGGAGTTATTCTTGTCTTGTTACACGAAAGAAGTATAACTTCTTACGTGCGGACATAGATAAACACACAGTTTTTTAACTTGTAAAGTTTTCCCACATAATATTTTCATAACATAGTATGTGAGAAATCATGCACTCCGGTGATTAAAAGGATTTCTCGATAAAAAGATAAGGCATAGTTGGGTGACCGACGTTTAAAAAATATGTTTATTGTCTCTGCTTTAACGTCGCTCAAGTAAAGGAGCCCAAATTACTTCACCAGTTGAGATGGAAGTACATACAGTGACACTTCACTGTGCTCCTGCCTCTATTTTACCAGTCTATGTAGTATGTCAGTTGGTATGAGGCACCACCTGCGATCGATCTTGATGGAAATTATTATAGAGATAAATTCTACTATCAATAAATAAGTAGCTATGATATTTTTGTAGAAATCAACTCTGTATAAAGGGTTAATGCGTGGACCCACCGCTGCGCATGCTGTGCACGGACACGCGAGGCATTATAGCTGCGTGGATTAATTCGTTTAACAACGTGGATCAACGTTTCCACTGCAGCGCACGCTGTACACGAATATTAACACACGACTACGTACAACTGTAGCGCAGCACAGTTTTGAATCATACGCCTTGTTAAACGACGCGTTACCATCACACCTCCCGCAGTTAGGCTGCGCACGTTTCCGTATATTGCGTGCATAGCGTGCATGGCGTTGAGCTACGTGTGCGCATATTCGAGCAAGCCACGCGTGTACCAATGACGTCAATTCATGCGTAGAGTGGCCGTAGGTTACAGTGGATACTTTCACATACATATTCTTACAAAGCGAAGCTTGACGCACGTGCAAAGCCTCTGCGTGCGCCGCGGTGGAACCGAGACTTCATCCACACGGACAAAGCCGAGAGCCACAGCTTGTAAGGGCATAAAACGAATTAACTACATAGTCTTTCTAGGAAGTTTACTTACTTCTCAGCATATTCATTGTGGTATGTGTTTGGCGTGCAAGCAATGCCAGGGTCGCTGGGCAACCTTGGCCTGTCTGTTTGGCGATCGATGACGTGGGACGGATTGGCAGAAGAATACACAGAACAAGTTCGATGACTTGAATATTTAATTTTTATTTGTTGTATGTAGTTTTTTACTACTACATAACACAAAAGTAAAAGTTTAATAGAAATACAACTTTAACAATAAATAAAAGTTAAAAATACAATGTAGAAAAAGTTAAAGTACTGTCAGTCTAACTAGGGTAGTATTTGGTCCATACTCGTAACTGAATATATAATAATAGAAAAGGTTTTTGCGATATCCAGGACCGTCTTCTGGATATTGCAGAAGCTTCCCCTTCGTACTTTAGGAACTTTGTTTTTATTCTACGCCCACCTGATGTAAAGCGGGTACCGTAGCCTATTAATGCTTTCGATATATTAATGATCACTTGCGCGATGCCTCCTCTGCTGCTTACACAGCAACTCCTTGGGAGCTTACTGGTGACCTCACTCACACGCAGGAGCACAACAACCCTCTAGGGAGTTGTTATCTTGTCTGTGGTTTTCTGTGAGGTGGAGGTACTTCCCCAGGTGGGCTGCTTTGATGCGCCCTACCTCTCTTAAAACATCCAGACCAAGACAAACAGACATGTTCATGCACAAAATGATTCTAGAACAACAGAATGTACCCTAGGTTTTGATTCCCTTGCGAGTCTCCAAATATGTGGCATAAACTAGGCATAAACTGCCGCATCATTTGAATCAGAAGTTTGATTTTTTCACTGTTCCGTGGGTATACAGACATGAGTATTTAATATTAATTTCAACTTGATACCTTCACGCGTTCCTGAGAAAAAGGATATTGACAGAAAGACAGACGGACAACGAAGTGATCCTATAAGGGTTTCGTCTTTCCTTTTGAGGTACAGAATACCTAAATATGAAGTAGACGATTAGTTGGTAGCTTATTAAGAACGATCAAACATAATGATACGTACCTATAGTATGCACCTACCTTGCAGTTTAAGAAACGAAAAATGTCAAGAATGCAAATGGTCGTTTTACACGAAAACTACAATTTACCATGTTCCATTACGTTTGTGGGTTATATATGAATTTCAAGATTCATCAAACAATCGTGTAGGTAATAAAATATTTTTATCAATTGTTATATAATCTTACAATAATAATATAAATATAATAGCGATTTTTTTTACATTAGAGGCGCTAGTATTCCTTTAATTTACTGTTAGATATATCTGTATATGTGCCGCGTGTGAATGTATAGTGCGTTTTTGATTCGATCGCTTCCATTCTGAAAATTGAGATCTCATTAAAGGGGTCAAATTGACGCTAATTCCAATGTCAATCCAGTTCAAATACTGAAGTATAGAGTAATATTTCGTAATCTCAAATATAATTTGTTCATCACGGGATTGAATTTCATTAATAGAGTCAAACTAAACAATATACCACTGATTCAGGAGTTTAGTTCCAATACCTTTGTAACGGAATTGGTTTCTAGAGTAACCCTTCAGGTTCATGTACGAATGTTGAATTGAAAAGCACAATGGAGGAAGATTCATTTCAATTCCCGCCACTGCTGTAAGATCAGTAAGTTGCACCATACTTATTTACGTAAATATGTTGAATTGGAATGATATACATACTGGATGTTATTAAATGCATGCTCCTAGGGTTTTAAGAGCACGTCAAGCCCTCGGTTCATGCCATTGTCGGTGGCCTTTGGAGTATGCTGTAAATGCCTTCGGCTGATGTAAGTACTCCGTATCCCAGCTGTGGTATGGATTGGTGGTGGCTCTAGACCGGTTACTTCTTATTTGACTTACGTGTCGGGCGGGAGTGTGTGGGTTAAATAGAAATGCTCATTTGGAAAAAAGGGAAATACATCAATAATATGTATATGTATTTCTATTTTTTTTTACAAAAAAGGTGTATTGGTTCATGAATTATCATAATATAACGCCGCAAGGCAGCTTGCGTCCAGAGAGAAACCGATAGATAGAGATAGAGCAATATGCTCCAGGGTTGGAAGTGTTAAAGGACATAACACCGCGAGTAACTTCGGAGAAAGCGCAGCACACCTCTCGATATCCCTGAGTCATTCACGACGGTGTTGCTCCCGCCAATTTTCCCTGTCATTATGGGATTCCATCTAGTGAGTGACGAGCCACAGCCTGCCGGAAATAACAATCCGATATGATACTCGTAGTTATGGCAAAAGTCCGCCGCTCTTCTGTAAAAGATAATAATTCCTCTAGATCTCATTAAAATAACCTAACAATTTTCCACACATTCTACTCTATATAACATATAATTGACTGTGGGAAATTCAGTTTTCTATCAATAGTTCTACAGCCTCTCAGATAACTCTCACCTCTGCAGCCTTTGTAATACTAATACATGCCAATTCGTGTACTCAACTAGAATAAAGAGGCTACTGTCTCAGACAGAGCTTAGTTCTCGCTAGACAGATGTAAAATACACTCAGACAAGTTTTGCGCAAATAAAAAAAATAGAACACCTATATTTTTTTATTAAATACTCGTATTTTCAAAGTTCTCTCCACCAGCCTCTATACAAAGTTTCATGCGTCTCAACCAGTTTTCGAAACACTTTTTCCAGTCCGCCGCAGACTCCTCATTTATAGCTTGCTCGAACGCTGACAGGGCATCTTCCAGCGACGAAAATTGTATCCCTTTGAGCAAAATTTTTATTTTGGCCGAGTATTTTGAGTTTGCCCGGTGTGTTGTCCAGTATTTTGAGTATTTTGAGGCCGAGTATTTTGAGTTTGGTCGGCGGAAGTCCCTCGTTTTGAGCGCGGTGTGCACGGGCACGCTGTCATGGTGGAGTAGTAGCCTGCGGAGCCTTGTGTTTGGTCGCTTGTTGCTCACAACAGAGAAAACTTCTGCCTAGCATTTGGCCATTCGGCGTTGATGCTCCTTTGGCTTTGTTAAGGAATTGACTCCTCAAATTGAATAGCCAGTCAAATTGAAAAAGTCTTCCCCCCGCTTCTAGATCCTTCACTTTGGTAGGCGTTGATTCGTATTGAAACACCCAAACCGTCGACTGGCGCTTATTTCTGGATCGTATCGTATAAATCCAGGACTGTAATGATGTCGTAAACATGCCGAGATGCGGAATCTCCCGATACGTAACTCGTTTTTATATATTGTTCCCTGTATATGTATATCTTCACGCCAGGTCCCTTGTGGGGTAGGCAGAGAGAACCGAGCGCCATAAGACGCGGTCCTTACACACTTCACTTGTTCTCTGTATTACGTCTATATATATCGTATTGTCTGGGATTACATTTTTCACTGCTAGCACGTTTTCTTCCGTAACAGCCGTCAAAGGGCTACCACTTCTTTCTTAATTCCCCAAAGTTAGTCGACCGCGCTTGAAGTCGTTATACCAACGATACACGGTTACCTTGGAAGGGCCTTCATCCATGAATGCCATTTGAAATCTATCGTACGATTCGTTCGATTTCAGGCAACACTTGAAATCGTAAAACTCACAGCGAAAATGTTCCCGGCGCAGTCCATTTTTCAATGAGACTCGATAATTTAAATTAGCTCGCATAAAACGTGGAGGGAAATTTTGAAATTGGAACGTACCTATTTTTACTTACAAATAATCATATTTTCAAAATAGATTATACCTGGCCAGTCTCTCATACCTAAAAACTTTTTTTCGCAATATTTTCTGAGTGGCCTGGTAATACATGTCATCTAAATATGAATTCTAACACAAAACGTTATCTAGAATGAAACCATATTATCATGCGGTGATATAATTACATCCAAGCACATTGTTATGTAGTATTGTCTTAGGTTTTCGCGATTGTTACACATTGAATTAAACAATTTTTAACGGAAGTATCGCGTATTTTATTTTTGTCTTCCTGCGACCACGGACGCTGCAAAGCGTTCGAAACGTCAGGTTCAACAAAATAAATAAAATACGCGATACCTCCGTTAAAAATTGTTTAATCACATTGTTATGTATTCGTATTACGTTGCTTAGTGTACGTGACCGGCTTCGGTCAGTTAGTCAAATAGTTATGTAGTATAAAAATGATTACCATGGGGAAGACAGAGACTATAGAATGCCAGTAGCACCAATCCAATCATACCTCTCTCGATTCTTCCACACTCATCAACCTCTTCATGCATGCTCTTCGGTTTTGGGGCTTTTGATTTGGCCATTCTCTCTTGCTCGATACACTTCATTCGTAAATCTTTTGTCGTTCATTCTTTCTAAATATCTAAAAGAAATCCAGCATATCTTTTTAAATCTTAGTTACTACTAGTTCCAAATGGTTACCATTTAGTAGGTACAAATCTAGGGAAAGTTTATCTATGCTCAAAAACTTAGTGAAGTTTGCATATGCATACCATAAATATATACATAAATCATCATTTCCCCATCAATAATTAAGAAAACTCGTTTTTTAATAAACCCTATAGTATCGAAATTAACAAAGTACCCGTAAGTACGTTACGTGAGGCTTGATTTTTACGTGAATATTGGCATCCCGTTATCTACTTTGAGTGCCAAGGACATACACCAACCTCTCATAAGTTCTAACATTGTTGATAAGCCTGTAAATGTTCAGGGTCTGCCTTCTGAAAACAATAGTTATCTGTTAAATAAAAGAAACAGGTACCTATATACCTACATAGTTTTAAAAGGACGATACAGAGCAGTGGAATAAGATAATGAGTCGAGTGCCTTCAAAAAAAAAAACGAGGCGATTATTTCCAGGCAAGGGTTTAAACCTAACGAACCTACAGTGATACATTTTCTACCTTCTCTCTCTAATTCTCGGCATTATTCAACGTACCCATTTCAAACGACTGACATTAATAATTTTTAGCTTTCAAAGTTGTTTATTTGACTTTAGACATCTTCAACTTGCTTTATTTTGTTAGTACCCATTTGAAATTTTGGACATTCTAATAGCTTTTGAGAGGGTCCGAGATTGTCGCTTATCGCCCTATTCCATACATTGCCGGTGGTTCAATAGATATTCTACATAATTATTGGGCATCACATTCCATACATTGCCTGAACGGCTCTGGTGTTGTATACAATACCTATTATATATATAGGATATACACACTGCCAGTAACATCTTTTTCTTCTTAGTGTTATCTTGTTTCCTTTTTCATTAGGATTGACGGTTTCCGCTACCTAAGTCTATGTATTTGGCGAATATTCTGATTTTTACATGTCGTGGTGCCGTCAGACCTTAACAATGCAGAGGGAAAATCGTTCTTGTTTCTTGTTTCTTGCGGGTTTCCTCGCGATGTTTTCCTTCACCGTAAAGCAAGTGATAATTACAAATATGTACATAAATACGCAAACACGAATTTAGCGGTACACGCCAGGATTCGAACTGGGAACCAGATGGTCAATAGGCCAGTTCCTTATCCACTGGGCTATCACTCTCTACACAATGCCAATAACATATACATGTTTCGTGTATCTAGGAATTTAATTAAACAAATTTTAACGGAAGTATCGCGTGGTTTATTTATTTTGTTGAACCTGACGTTTCGAACGCTTTGCAGCGTCCGTGTTCGCAGGAAGAAACGTCAGGTTCTACAAAATAAATAAAACACGCGATACTTCCGTTAAAAATTGTTTAATTCAATGTGTAAAAATCGCGAAAACAATACTATCTAGGAATTTGTTTTAACAATTTAAATCAAACTTTGTATTTAGATAAAGGCTTGATAAGTTTATTTGTTAGTAGGTGACTAACCAGAAAAAATACGAATTTACACAAAAAATCACAAACTTTACTAAGGCATCAAACGCTACGAGATTTCGCACCGCGCTTTAAAAATCTTTATCGCAATATGTTACGAATACATACTACTAAACTTAAATGACATACTATGCGTAAGACATTGCACGCTACGAAATTCGTATTCCAAACTTCTAATGTGCGCTATGAAAATTCATACTGCGGCCTTGGCGACGTATGGTACCTAGCTTGTTGCATAAGTAAACAAGGCAATGCATGTTGTTATTAACGAGACTGGCTAGGTACAGCGTCTACGTGTGATATATAGCATATAACTACATTCGTAACCAAACTAACAATGTACGCTATTATCGCATGACCCGCATTTATGCAAGGATCAGGCCTTGCAGTAAAGACAAGGGACAAGACCATTGAAAATGCCTTTTACTAAGCGAACATATAAAATGATTCCATGAATTTCGTGTTACATTTCTACGAGGCTGTTTCATTACGCTTAATAGCAATCTTAAATGAACATAAAAGATTATAATAATCAAAAATCCGACTGCATAAAAAGTCAACTTAGTCTAAGTACTAACTATCATGACAAAATGAATCGTGTTTTATTAGCAGGTGATGTCAGGAGCTTTAGAAACCGGAGAGCGTGCATGAGAAGAGCAATGCATGTTAAAGAAGCAAGTGAGGTGTATAAGGATCGAGTCACGTGGTGCTCGTTTCTCACCTACCGCGCAAGGGATTTGGTGTGAAATTATAGGTAGATATATAGAAATAGTGAATTAAACAGACTGAAACAAGAATGAAAATGTAATTTTTGCCGTGATAGTCCAGTTGATAAAGAACCGTCCTATTATCCAACGGTCGCTGGTTCGAATCCTGGTGTAGGCATGTGCCATTAAATTCAAGTTTTCATTTATGTACATTAATAATTATCATTTGTTTGGCGGTGAAGGAAATGAGGAAATCGGCATGTCCAAGAAACTATATTTTGAAAGACATGTGATCTAACCTAAGAGTGGTCTGGTTTATTCGGCCAGCAAATATTCACAAGCCGCTGGGAATGTTTCCCCATTCAAGAAATAAATATAGAAATTGCATACTTTTTGGTCGTTTTAAAAACCCTTCATTTTGACACTGGCAAGATGATTTTAAACTGCGCAAAATGGCGCCCAAAATTAGCTAGATTGCCGAGACAAATCTATGGATACCTTATTTATCAAAATCCATTCAATCATTTAGAAAAAAAGAAAGACGAGGTAAAGAATATAACTTATTAGATACGCGCGAATAATGATACAACGACGTCCTTCACTTAGATATGTATAATCGTATAAAGTTTATAAATTTTCATAGCGTATATATCATAGCATTAGGACTGCTTGTTGTCTTGAAGACCTGCAGTACTGCAGTAGCGTTATAAGACCACGCACATGCCTTGACAACGATAACATAGTACCTATATAGCATTGCTTGTTTACAAGTGACATAAAGATACATTCGTTACGAAATATAGATGTGCAAGATTTATGCTTTGTTGTAAAGCAAGCGCTATCTAAACTGTACCAAGTCTTACAAAGTAAATATATAAAATTATGAGCTCCAATAAAGCGATGCCTCTGAGTCATTGCAGCATTTCCCGATTCGCAAAAACCATCTATTGGAATTTTTCCATTTACGGTTTTTACGGCTCATTAGACTGAGAAGTAGGCAAAAAGTGTCTGTCTGGAGTGACGCATGTCGCTTCCTACTGCGACACAGTCACTTTTTGTCTAGTGTAGGTATATCATTTGAATAACATAGGATGAACAAGCTGCAGTGAAAGTTCTCGAGTGTCTACCAGCAGGTGGGTGTATGTATTATGGAGCGACCACCGCGCTAGAATTGCAGCTACACTTATATATAAGAGAATAGCCTGCAATTCTGGCGAGAATATGAGATGCATGTGGCACAAAATATTGGCGTTCTTTATTCGATGAGTAAAATAACAGCCTAATAATAATAGGCACGCCTGCGTGGATACTGTAATACAAATTAATAAATCTGTTGCGGCATATTTTATGGCTGACATTAGTCTTGATTACAGATTACAGGATACACAACGACTCCTATACCGTTTTTTTAAATTACAATTCGATATAAAATACTTAATTGACAAATTTATTTCTAATAAATCAAAGGAGAAGCAAATAACCTAAGTAAAATATCATCCCATTGGTCAGTAGGTACGAATCGCTGATATATTTAGGCGGTAAAACACAACGTGTTTGTGAGCGCGGGGTACCTCAATGCGGAGACAAGTGGTTTTATGGTTTGTGTCAATTCAATTTTAATGTCGAAGTTTTGACTAACGGTTCGTAATCTCAACTATAACTCGTCCGACATAGGATTTAATCTCATTAATAGTGTCAACTTGACAATCGTCATTGAGATCGTCGTGGATTGAGAAAACTTGATGCGTAGGTACCTATATACTCTAACATTTTGGTATTACCTTTGCATATAAAAACATTCCTTGATATAACAATACATGTTTTATTAGCTACATGACTATCCTGATTTTTATTATCAGTAATTTAGTGTCGGCTAGAAGATATTCGTAATTTGGAACCGTTATCGCTAATATCTAAATATTCCTTTCCTCGTTCATCCTTATTCTTCGTTTTGGTACGAAGGGAACTTTCCTTTGAATTCAATGCCTCTGGGTTCAGCGAGTTAGTTCCTGCGACAGCACTGCGGCAGCAAGCAAGCCAGCAAAAGCACTTGCACGAACGGCTCGCAAGTCAGCAGACACGGTACTATTTTATAGGTACTAATTCAGGATATGTCGCCATTTTGAAAAAATCGCATATTTTAAGTCTTCCTAATTCTTGGAAAATAAACCTTAGTTATCTTACTTTGCTTCAATAATTATTACGTTGGATAAGACAAACATTCTGTAATCTTTGTCAATATGTTTATTATCACAACGTTTATTTATCAATTAGGTCATGCACACCTAACTGAAATTACATCGCGGGTACAGCAATACAGTGTTATTGCTAGAAATTATACCGATAATGTTTGAAAAAAGGGGAACTTTACAGCTCGTCTTACCTAGATGAGCTGAAAAGTTCACCTTTTTTCACGGCTTGCTTGCAAAGGATTATATTTTACCAGGACTACCAAAATAACGAATATGACTGTCAAATACTACATTATGAAAATATAATATTAATTATAATATATAATTATTATTAATAATATTTCTGAGTTCCAAGATATGTTTGTTCAGTTTTTAATTAATTATCAATAATTTAGAAATAAGTAGATAGATTTTTATCATTATCGTTGGAATCATCGTGACAGCCCAAGTGACATAAGACAGGTAATTACTTAATTATATAAGTAAAAATCATGCCAATAAAACGTCATTTCGTAGAAAGGAAAAAAGAAATGTTATCGGGTAGATAAATTTTATCATTAAAACATGTGGTGAGGTATGGGTTCGTCGTGAAAGTCCAAGTGACTGAGAATAAACAACATGGCGATCATTGAAAGACATGAAGAAAAATGATTATTCCTTTCAGTGTCAATATTATATAAAACTGTTAAATAAAAAATTAAATTGGTTTTATTGAAGCCGAATCTTATTTGCATAGTAGCTATATATTTACTGATACCTTCATCAAATCGTCACCAATAAACTATCCTACTAAGGATAATCAAAGGTCTACACTTAATATATAAATATAAGAAAATTCAAGTTTGTTTTAATAAGAGAGTTAACAGAGAGAGAGACGCAGAACCTTCACGCGTGGAGATTCTGCAGTTCGCTCTGCTTCGTGTGCAAAGTGTCTCTGTGAGTTAATATAGAGTCTTTGCATGTTCCTGTGGGTTTTTACTTTCATGACATCTTATTTTAAGTTTTTTTTGGTTGATGTTTCGGTCGACTCAACTTTATTGCAACGTTATGGTAAAATTAATCCATGACCAATAGCACGTCATCAGCAGTTCAGATCACTAATCTGTATAAAACAATAACACTACAGTTATAGCCCTACAAGTCGACGTTCAAAATAAGTTCAATCAAAGAATACTGGGTTATTCTATTGTAGTATTACTTACTCTCATAATAGTTATATACGAGTATATTCGCTATAAAATATTCACTACTACAACCAATATTCATACCTCTGTGGAGATATACGTTTCCATTTAATCGATGTCAGCACCACATATTTACACAGATTTATACCCTTCAATATTCATTCTACTGTCTATAGTAGGTAGGTTTGCGTTGTCAATTGAACTGATATGAATGAATGACGTTATCAACTGGCGCCATCGAGTTCTTCATAAATGAAATGCGGTAAATATTTAAGACAAATTACTCACCACATACTTCTGTATCTGATAACCGAGATAGTTACGATGATCAATAGAAAAGTCCAGTACACCCGCGCCCATTTTTTGGTAACCACTCGCAAAATCGTCAAAACCATTGCGGACGGAACGTTCTCGAAGGCGACAACAGCCGCCCGCATACGTTATCATTAACAGTTATCTCTGTTATCATTCCTTCGATTGATAATGGATCAATGGATTATGAGCCACTTGACTCAGCATTATTATATAGGTAGGTATATTAGTTTTCTTTCGATTTCGCAAATCGTAAAACTATTGCAAATAAGATTATAGTTTTTATCACTATGCGTGTCAGATTTATCGTTTTACACATTTCGGCGTACAGATAATTGTAAAGGGAAGGGAGTCGAAGTGACTAATGGAGTAACGTAATAAGAGTAATGGATTTTCCCGAGATCTATAGTGATTATCTAAGGATGCTCCATTCAGGCCAAGTGGAGAAGCAGTCCCGGTTCCCGTCCGTCTTCAGTAGGTATCACATATTAATTCTGGATCCTATAAAATGTAGCATACATGGCAAACTTTTAATTGGCCGGCCTGTGCAACATCGCTTTGGTCCACCCGTGAAGGAAATATGAAGACCCAATGACACCTTAATACATAGTGAAAAATCTCACAATAGGACGCCACTCATGTCGCTAAATATCATGCACTGAAGTGGTGCAAAGAAAAGGAAAGCTATTAGCTAAGCTAAAGCTATTGGCTATCTGCCAAGCAGTTCCGCCTAAACAGATTATCACGGGTCTTTTTCTCATAACGAACTCTATAAAGCGGCAAAACCTTATAAAAATGTAAAATTCCACGACCATCTCAGTGGAATGTGAACCAATTGTATGTAGATGTATCCCGTGGTATTGTGCAGGGCAATCTGCAAGGAGGGGCTCGCTCGGAGGACGACTAATATCCGGCCATTGCGGCCGCGCCCGCCATCCGCCACCGCAGCCGCCGTCGCGACCGCTCCGCCATGTTGTCGTCAATCTTAATAAAGTGACATTTGAACAGAGGGCTACAGAATTTATCTATGGCAAATTCTACACTCACAAATAAAGTATTTAAACTTCATTTTGTCCGACGAATTTGATGTCACCTTTGTACATGTATGGTTCGGCATGTAGTGGAAATATACAAGCTATGGCCTTTCTGATGTAAAGTGGTCACCGTTTTGTACACGTTAGATGCTATATTTATAAACATTGGCACCATGGACACCCGACCTGAATTCTCATTGCAATTTTTGATATCAAAAATTAAGAATCATTTCTACGAACTTCGTCCTTTATGGTTCCCGTTGGATAATTTGAAAGTGAATCCAAACCGAAATTCGATTTTTAAAATACTATTTGAAATATGGTCAGCTGAGGCATTTGAGCAATTATATATTCCTATATATATTATATGTCTATTATATAGAACATACGAGTAGTTGAGTATAGATTTATCTGTTTCGTCTAGTTAATTTCCTAGATGAAATAGATAAATCTATACTCAACTACTCGTATGTTCCATATAATAGGTACTCTATTGAGTTATTTTATAATTTAAAATTATATTATACTCCGGCATCTACAACGACACCACGAAGATGGTTATCGTTTTGTTTTATAAACGTTGAGTAGTACGTCGGATCAAAATTTTAAAGTTGGTTTTTGTTACGCGAAAGAAATATAACTTCTTACGTGCGTACATAAGTACACACACACACTTTTTTTGTTAAGTTCTTTTAGAAATAACAAAATAATCAGAATCAATTTCTGTCTTCATTTTGCTCTTTATCCTCAATCTGCTTGCATACTGATGCACTACTTTATATTGCATTAATATAAATAATCTAATGGCTTACCATGATGAAATCACTTAACATAACGTTAAGGTATCATAAGACTACTCATTATCGGCATAAAATAAAATGCAGTCACTATTGGATTGCGTTTATTATTTTAATTTCTTCAATTGCAAAGCCGTAATCGACGTTATGTATCTTCAAGCCCGTTGTTTTTTGCTTGCTTTAGATTAATAAGAGGTGATCCATGCCACCTTGCTCCCTGGAAATAAAAAAGATAAAATCACCTAATATGTATTTACTAATTGACATAAAGTAGAGTGATAGCAATAGTCTTTCTATGCACATAAAATTAAGAGTCCTAAAAATAAAAATCATTAAACGATTTGTATGGACAACAAAGATTTACACAATTATCAATGCCGACATTGTCTTGATAGTGAGTTCATTTAGTCATAAAGTAATCTTTACTCATAAACAATGTTATCGTTTTAAAAACAATACACGTGACTTATAAAAAATAATCGCCACCGTGTACCCAAAATCTCCCATTACAGTTTCACGTAAGATATAAAATATAACTTATTACCCACCATTCCATATTTCTCAACGATATTTTGAAACATTAAATATCTATTACGAAATAAAATAAATTGGAAGAAAATTTTGGACACAATACAACTTATTTATTTAAGCAGTGATATAAAAAAGCCCAGATAAAAAAACCGCCCTATTGACCAACTGGTCGCCGCTGGTCCGATTTCTGGCGTGTACCACTAAATTGTTGTTTTCAGTTTTATGTACTTATTTGTAATTATTATTGCTTGGCGGTACAGGATAACATTGTGAAGAAATAAGAGTTGATCTAAGAAATTATATTTCCAAAAACGTGTTACCTAATCTGAGAAAGGTCTAGTTTTCCCTCTGGGTTGCGAAGATCTGACAACGGTCGCTCTATGTCAAAATCTATACCTTCGCCAAATCAGTATTCCTAACACCAAACCTAATGGATTAAGAAACGGGTTGACGCTATGAAGAAGAGGTTCGTTCGTCGTTCGTTCGTCTCTTAATTATATTTATTACAACATTTGGCCAACGAGTGTACGGCCTCGATAAAAGATATTTTTTCTATGATAAATGATGTGCGGTCTACCCGCGTAGTTGGCGCACCCCGGTGCAATGTGTGCTAATTGCTGCTCATATCGATTGATATTGATTGTGGTGTAAATTCAATTAATAATTAATTAAACAGTACATACGAGTTTTAGTAACATTTTCCTTGTTGGTACGTGGCCGAGTTAGAATTCGAAGAATGATAAACCTCGTAGGGGCAGCTAGCACTAAAGGATAATGGAATTATATGCTACCCGTATGACGTATGTCGCGTTAATTATTACACATACTGTAACTGTGTTGACTGTTGGTGCAACATTATGTTATGAATGGTTTCATAACTTCACAATCTTGTTCTTAGGGTGATCCACCTACGAGATCTTTTGACGAGCTCGGTGGCTCAGTCGTGAATGACGCGACATTGACACCAACGCTCGTGGGTTCGATTCCCACACAAGGCAAACATTCGTGTGCATGAACATATCTATTTGTCTTGGTCTGGATGTTTTAAGAGAGGTAGGGCGCATCAAAACAGCCCGTCTGGGGAAGTACCTCCACTCACCAAAAACCGCAGCCAAATGACAACTCCCTAGAGGGTTGTTGTGTTCCTGCGTGTGAGTGAGATCACCAGTAAGCTCCCAAGGAGTTGCTGTGTAAGCAGCAGAGGAGGCATCGTGCGAGTGATACTTAATATATCGCAAGCGTTAATAAGCTATGGTACCCGCTTTACATCAGGTGGGTCGTGTGCTTGAATGCCTCCCGACGTAGTATATAAAAAAAATCTTCTACGAAAGGAGAGCGAAGCGAGCGAAAGAATTTTATTATAACACAACTAAAGGTTGTTCGCGACTACATCCGCATTTGTGCATATCGTTGTAATTGTTAATAATCCTAATGGATGCCTACGCCTTTCGAGTAGATTCCGACGTTTGAAATTGATTTTCATGCAGTTTGACATATTGTAGATGTGAACATTTATATTTACTTATGATCTTCTTCTTAGCGTTATCCCGTTTCCTAATTCATTAGGATTGGCAGCTAAGCTAAGTGTAAGGGTTTGGCGAAAATACGGATTTTTACGTACAGCGACTGCCGACAGATCTCCACAACCCGCAGGGAAACCCTACCTTTCTTAGCTTAGGTCACACGTCTTTAGAAATATAATTTCTTGAACATACCGAGTTGCCTCACGATGTTTTCCTTCACCGGCGACCAAGTGATAAATACAAATATGTACATAAATCAGAAAACATGAATTTAGTGGTACATCACAGGATTCGAGGACCAACTGGTATGACACATTTTTTTTTTATACTGGCATACAAGCATACGGCCGACCTGATGAAAGCGGGTACCATAGCCTATTAACGCTTGCGATATATTTTATTACACTACTTATGATAATATAATATGTTAGCTAAACTTCCTACACAATATTGTATTATCACGAAATAAATAAATGAATTAGTGTTCCAAATTTCAAGTTTCAGCACTACGTGGTACAGTGTTATGTAGTATGTGATATGTAAGTATACAAATATAATATAGGTGTAATGGGTCACCTACATAATTAGAGATAAAGAATACTTGCATGTGAACCCTGCTATCTAGCACACGAGGATCTGACAAAAGGTTACACAGCGATATTCGATAACGACGGCGAAAAGCTGGTAGATTAAAAAATACTTCATCTATCAATATGTACACACGCAAGTGAAACTTCTGTAAAAAAAAAATGTTACTGGAAAATATACGCGGCAACAATTAAAACAGGTATTTAGTCTATTTTCCATTTGACGTACAGTTATATACAAGTCGCCAACTATAGTTGGTATTGCGTAAGGTAACGTAATGGCCAAGCGTTACCGTATCTTTAAAAAATCGTAACGTCAATCCTTTTGTCTTGCTAATAAAGCTTCAAAAAATAAAATATATTACATAAATACAAGGGTTCGATCGCAAATAAAGATGATTTACCTTTATCTTTATAAATAATAAGTTTTTGGAGGCTTATTGTCACAGACCACGTTCATAATTACTGTTTGTTGGTTATTGCGAAAAAGGTTACCAGTTAGCTCCCGAACGGTTGATGCATTAGCCGCTATATTGGTAATATGCGGCCGATATTCATTGCATTGTCAGAGTAGGTGATATAAGATTAAAAAAAAAATAAAGCTAAAAATTATTTATTTGCCATTGGACCTTCACGGGCACTAAGCCACGTTTTACGTTCTCAATTCTATCTTATTAATTTTTCATAGTTTTGATTTCTGTTCTTTAATCTACCTACATTTCAAAAATGACCATTGACGAAGAAGAAATGAAGAAATGCCAAAAGAAACTTGCCTTGCCTAGGCCTCTTTCATATATTGAATTTCTATTACAAGAAATTTATGAGAGCTCGATGGCGTCGTTGCGCGTGTAATTTTAACTGAACACGCCGGTTAAGCAACGACGACCGCAGCCCGTCTTGGATGGGTTAATCTATCTCGATTTTCTCCGTGCTCGGTGGGCACGTTAAGCCGTCGGTCCCGGCTATTGTCGATAGATGACAGTCGTTAAGCTAAGTCAGTGGCCCTCGGGCGGCTTGAACACTGGCCGCCGCCATCCGCATTTGAGTAGCGTGGTGGTGGGATGAGTTAGGGTTAGGGTTGATGTGATGAGTGTATAAAGGTGACAAGTGGTACCGTTAAAAATATATTAATATATGTGCGAAATCATATCCAGATATCTCAGTCAGTCAGATATTCATCGATTCTGTAATGATAATACTTACATTGAGTATTTTTGATGTGCCTTTTGAACATATTATCAGGCAAGGACAGAACTGTTTCAGGTAATTTATTACAGGATCGTAATAACAGCTATACATCAAGTGGGATGTACGCTTGTTTGTCAAACGACACACTATAAAAAAAAAGCTTTTCCACGTCTGTGGTAAATGATATTGTAGTTTTGTCTCAATAGTCAACGGTAACCAGTTCATTTATTTGAACCAGTCTCGCCGAGAGTTGAGACCAAATGGCCTGTTTGTATGCCATGGCTCGTAAAAAAGAAAGTGCCTTTCCAATTGAAAGCACACAAACAAAAAACCAGACTGCTTGCCACAATCGCCTCTTAACTAAAGAGTTATTATCATTTGTTAGGGTTTCGTACAAGAACAAGTCTACGACGCAGTCAGTATGTCATGTGCCTACACCAATACTATAACTAATACACTAAATTGCTAATATTATTTTTTATACAACATCGGGAGGTCTACAAGCATATGGTCCAACTGATCAGTCATGCAATTCTCTAAGCGACTCGTAATGGCTGTGTGCGTCGCTGTGATCACAGATGTCACAGCTTTGACATCGTCTACTGCGATCACGGCTTTTTATTTGGTATTCTATAAGACTGTAAGCGTACGCGAGGCTGTTTGCCTTGTAGAATTCCAATTCCAAACGCAGCCTTGCGTTAACATAGTGTCGCACAACCATGAAAAGCGACACTAAGGAATTGCAATTTTGTGTTCAAGGCTATAACAGCCGATGTTTCCGAGGATGTAAGGATGTTTGCTCTTACAGAATTGCATGGCTGAGGTGATTGTCGTAGCCTATAAACGATTTCTTTTTTTTTACATTTGCATAGCAAGAAGTATAACACGCACGTTGCCACCCCGGCTAATGTCACAGCAACTTCATAGGAGCTTACCGGTGGAACACAATAAACCTTGCTGATAGTTGGGTGCGGTTTTCTGTGAAATGGCGGTACTTCGCTAGTCGCGCTAATTAAGACAGACGGACATGTTCATGCACACCAATGTATGTCCTATGCGGTGTGTCAAACCGACATTTGTTGGTGTTAAAACAGTCAGTGGTAACCACCGAGTTCATCGGAGTTGCAAATAACTCCCCAAAACTCGATTGAATTAATAGTGGCAACAATCTCTCAAATCATTGAATACCTATTGCTTCGTGTAAACTTACTTTTGTTGTTTTACCTGTACCTGTGTTTCGTGTTGCCTTTTAGTGACTAAAACCTTGAAGTGAAGAATTGAGGTTTGCCAACAGGTAATCGTAGACCTGGAGAAGAAATACATCCGATAACTTGATCCCTGCCAGGGAAATTCACATGTCATATACTTAATAGAGTTTACAAATCAATTTTTATTATATTTAAAACCAGAAAGTCCCATAGTATTCTTCTAATCTAATTATCTGTCTCTATCTATAAAATTTATTAATTTCTCTTAGTTATATGTTCATTTCATTCCGCGGTTTAGCCATGAAATGGTATAACATAATTTGGTATAACCATGTGCACTTACTGTCGCATTTAAATGTTATGTGGGTGTGGATTATGCATGTTTTCACTTTCGTTTGTAGGTCCACGTAATCGTGCTTTATTCTCTGTTTGCATGTGTGTGTATATTCCCACACATGGCATCGCTCGGTGCCGGTTCTCTCGTCTCCGTCTGCCGTAGGAGCTGCATGAGTCACAGTGCTCCAGCCGGTCGTCAACCTCGCTGCAATCGAGATAGCAACCGGGGCAGTCGCGGTCGCATTATTAATCAGTGTCTCAAACGGCATAAACAATCGACCCGAGTTACCAAGGCATCGTGGGTATGATAAAATATAAAAATCCTTATTAACCATTGACTACTCGCCATTGGCACTTCGAAGCGAACTTGATTTTCACTTTACTTTTTTTAATCTAACATCATTTCAGTAGGGTTACTCTGGAAATCAATTCCGATGCATTACCATACCGTCTGTTACCAAATACCGTTGGTCTAGTTTGACAGTGTTAATGTTTTATTTCTAGGTTTGAACAAGTAATTATTTGTAGTTAGAATAAGCGGCAAGAGTAACATGACCATTTGTAAAGACTTTATGCCGGAAGAAACTTGTAAATATAAGGTCTTCTTTTTTCAAAAAGATGTCAATAATTATGTCAGCACACCGGTACAAAAACAATGACTAGAAGTGGTAAAAATAAGGATTAGTCGACTGTGTTGAATCATTTCCAAATGTAGATAGTTGTAGGTTAGTTATTTGTTAACTTTATAATAAGGGTTTTCAAAAAAAAGTATTTTGATAAACCCGTCTGTCCGGAAAATATAGAACTGATTCATGTAATTTATTCCAGAGTCCTAGCGAACCGATGTACCGGCTAATACTATCTGCCTATATCTTCACGCCAATTCCTTTGCGGGGTGGCCACATGACTTACACACCTCACTCACTTCTTTAACATAACGGCAAATAGTTTATGGAATATACAATATCGTTTTATATTTGGTACCTCTTATTGCCAAAAATTTTCTATGAACGCGCCATAATATAATATCTTGGTGCTTTCCTGGATAATATAAAAAATTGTTATGTCCAATATTGTGTATGTATGAATAAATATTTTACGTTTTACGTACGTTTATGTGGATTATAGTTTAGTTGATTTACTGACTATACTCGGTTTTGTAACTATGTTCGGTTGTGCGTACCTAAATACATTAAGAAAGGATTTCTAAGAATGTCCCGCGGGACATAGACATATGATCAACCTCAAATATAATATAAACTGAAATAATTGCAATTATGTCAGTTATTAATTATCTGGTTACTGTTTTATAGTAACCTAAACGGCTTACTTGAATTTCTGTAATGATAATAGTTTGAACTTGACTCCTAGGGAATGAATATACGCCTGGGTAGAGGCTTGCAACAATTTGGGAAATGTACTAGGTTTAAATCAATGTAACTTGAACTACATATTCGTTCAAGCTCCAGTATGTCGGAGTTCATCTAAATGGTATTATAGAAAACTTTTGAAATAATTAGGTACTTAATAACACGCTTGTTTAAAATTAAAGTCATATACCTCAATTGAGCGACAGGAGGTGACTAGTTGTGGAATGGGGAGGATTGTATGTGGCGGAAAGTATCTATCTATCTATAACTTTACGCCAAATTCCTTAAGGGTAAGCGTAGGCAGAGAGAACAGAGCGCCACATGACTCGGTCCTGACACATCTCGCTCGCTTCTTTAACAGTCATTGCTCATCACATACACGATTGCCGGTTTCTAGGGCCGCTTTTTCTGAAAGTACCTTGTGCTGAAACACGATCAATCTGGTCATAGGTAAGTCTTAGCCTTCTTTTCTTCTTCTTCTCGGTGCATACACCCGCAGGAACGGGTGCGAACGGGCCTCGAGCTATAGCTTCTTGCCCGGGCTGTCTTCGGCAGGGAACCGAGTGTTTTAATCCCGCATATACGGGAGTGGAGAAGATAGAAGGAAGGCCGACCATTCGTATGAGGCCGAATTACACAACATATCAATGTTGCGTGGAGAAGACAATACAGACGACACGCAGAACATACGGTCGTCAACGTACACGTACAGACAAAACATAGTAATGTGGTTACCGTATCCTGGGAGGCAGTTGTTACAGCTTGTTTGGCTACGGCCTTTTGCGAGGTCGAGATACTTCCCAGCTTTGTTGCGCTTTACCTATCTTTCTCCAGGGGCTCGTTTATTAATAAGCGACACGACGCACAGCAGACGTTAATTATAAAGATGATGGTGAACCTCTAATTTTATTTGGTACTTTATTTGAATTATTTGAATGTACAGTTAAGAGCAAATCGCACTTAACATTCAAAGATCAATTGTAACTCTTAATTCGTACGACATAAGAACGGCACTCCACCGTACCTATGTGTAAAGCGGAAGAATTTGTCTGTTTATTTTCTGATCTCTGGAACTACTAGTCGGATGTGAATAATTCTTTTTCTATTTCACATATCAATTCTTGAGATAAATTAGAGAGCTAGTCAACATCACGATTCGACTCTTAGAAGCCGAAGAAAAAGAAGGAAAATAAGACAGAGTGGTTCTCACGGGATACCGGGATACACGCGGACGATGCCGCGGGCCGCAGTTAGTAATTATAGAAAGTCTGCGAAATTGCGTTGTATGGCCTATTGAGAAAGAGAAATGATCGCGCGGCAGGTCGCAGGCACCTTCACAAAACAATTTCTATTAGAATCCGGCCATGAAAATTGGCTATTCCCTCCAACAATGGCCGAGTCAGTAAATTGGCTTTTCTATTTATAATGTTACGGTTTAGGGGCGCCTTAAAAACGGGTATTTATTTATAACTCTCGTCATCGTTTCATGCACCATTAGGCAGAACTATAAGATAACATTATGGATGGCGATTCAATCATGCGCAATACGAAAGCAGTTGCACGTACTGAAAAATAATAACATGAATATAGAAAAAAAGTCTATTTAGCTATACAAAAGTGACAGGTGATTGGCCAATTTATATAGATATTATTTTTTCACGCTTTCTATGTCGGACTCATTGTAATATTCAGTAGAGTACATTCAGCTCTTTTTGTATGACAAATAATTAAATTATAACCACAGTCTGTTACAGTGAACAGTGACAGCCTAGTGGAACCAGCTTATTAATCAACCGGTGGTTCGTAGCGCGGGCCTGTACATATTAGCTTGAAAACATCATGATGTGAATGTGAAGGAAAACATCATGATGTATTTCGAAAGGCACGACTCCGACTGGTACGCACGGTTGACTTGGGTAGTAAACTGGTGAATGCGTGACGAGAGCGTTACGAAAAATGTGATCGGGAGAGGCGAACCGAAGTTGAGAGGTAGATATAAGTTAGTGAAGATCGAAAGAGAGAGAGTTACGTTTCGTATATTACTGTAGGGGCAAGAGAGAGAGGTGCGAGCACACATTTTCTTTCTCTCATTCTCTCATAGCGAGTTAAGTTTCGTATATCTAAGACGCAGTGCAGACCTATTGTCTGTATCACACTATGGAGCCAAAGATGTTTTACTTCAACCGTGTGGTCTAAAGCACACTCGTTTTTTTTTGTATCTACTTTGAACGAATGATGGTCTCAATCCAGTCCTTGTCTCCATAATCTACTTCACATCGAACTAGTTAGTGAGATAATAACATAAACGGTAAGTGTTACGAATTCTGAATTGAATCTTAATACTAAAAATACACTGTTGCGAAGTAAATTGTATTAGTATTGTCTTAGGTTTTCGCGATTGCTATATAAATATATTGTATTGCAAAACGTTCGAAACATCAGGTTCAACAAAATAAATAAAACAGGCGATACTTCCGTTAAAAATTGTTTAATTCAATAAATTGTATTAGTTGATTTCTTCGTTTGATATTGTATCCTTTATTACAGGATAGATCTTCGAGGTGTAGCTTGCTGCCTAGTGTTCTCATGTAATTGGCCCTCCATTACCTGAGAGAATGTTGTATCCCTGCGAGTGAGTGAGGTCGCCAGTAAGCTCCTAAGGAGTATCTGCGTTAGCAGCAGAGGTAGCATCGCGCGCGCAGGCGTTAATGGTTTCAATAGTCGTTTTATATCAAGTGGTCCGTATGCTTGCATGCCTACCGTCTTTGTTTATACAACAAATATAATGCTATCTGTTATCATACCCTTCCCACCCAGTCGGAAGGGTTTTGGGTGAATACCACACACCGAGCTGCATACAAATCTCATTAAGTACACCGTTGTTTGAAAAGTTTTAAGATTATGAAGAATCAACCTCCTTGGGTAAATAAAATATATCCTATGGTTAATTTGACCAATCATGATAAATTGAGAACCTAATTAACGTACGAATTGACGTATATTACTACAACCTATTGAGTTTCCACTCGATGAGTTCCCACGAATCACCGAATCAGTCACGCTCGCCGGCCGAACGCTTCAGCTCCGTCCAATAAAAGCGGCATTAGATTCACGCAAATGATGATAATTTGTAAATAGCTTTTATTTGACAGAACAGTCATCAGTGGATCTTACGGGCCTCGAGCGAGAGCTTATTACCCGGGCAGTCTCCAGGAGCGAACTGCTCCCGGGTAATATGTACCGCGATGACGCGGGCATGGAAGAAATGGGATTTAGTCTGACTGACAGAGCTGGGATGGTGTCCTACTGACGCTTCGCAAGAAGGTAATGTGCGTAGAAGCACACATTGGACGAACACAACGCTGGACAATTTCAACAGTAGATCGACTTTAGACTGCATACAGGTGGATGAATCTGAGGATTAATCACATCTGGATGCAGCCTCCTACGAATAGATCCCTGCGGCCATATGGGACGTTCGTGGACACGGACCGCTAAATATTTATAGCACCTACGTCTCCACGTGACGTCTCAGACGACACACAGGGCAGACGACCTACCGAGCCAATGTAAGGTGCATTGACGCGGATGAATCCAAGGATTAAACACGGCGAAATGCTCCTCGAACAAGTAATCCTGTGGCTGCTCGGGAATGCCAGGGGCCTTCCAAACACCAGCTACATACGGTGCCGGAACTCCCCTTGACACCCCCGCAGGTTACGGTTTCAATGGTTCTTTCGTCGACTGTGTTTCAGTTGAAACACCCGTGACCGCTGATATTTATCTTCGCGAGTTGGCTGTTCATTTCCCGACGATCGGCGTTAATTCCGTGCATACATAATGCTTTGGATGGTCCGTGGCGTCGATTGCTTGTGCCACTTCGTTGTCCAGCAGTGTCACCGTTGAGCCTTCATCAAACAGCGCTAGTTTCTTCATTTTTCCCTTCGGTCCAATTGCTGTAATGCAGCAGAGAGTAACTGATGCTATGGTCTCCTCGATATCTGAAGTAGTTGTCGCGAATGATACAGCTCTCTCTTATGAAGCAGCGAGTGGTGTGGTCGTTTGCAACCTTTGGTTCCGCAGTTCTTCTCTCTGCAGCTCATTCTTCTCTGCTTGTGAGATATGCACGTGAAGCATAATTTAGCGTTTCTTCACGGTATTCCATCGTTCATGTATGCTCTGGTTGAGGAACTTAATGCACTTGGGCAGAGCATGTTCTTGTCCGCAAGCGACGCACTTTATATGCCTTTCTTCACTGATCCTCTTCTCAACATCTGTTAGTGTGCTAACTGTGATGATAGATTTCTTGTTTCTGCATTCGTTGTTTCTTGCGGGAGATCATGACGCTTCTTTCTTGATTATTGAACTTGCGCAGAAACCGTGTTTCAGAAAGCTCTATTCGCTTCCCTTATCAAGAAGTCTGGCAATATGATTTCAGGGTCGCTGCTAGACTTGGAAGCTTCTTCTGCGTAGTCGTACCATCTGGATCTCTGATGTGGGCTGAGCTTCTCTAGGATATCCCTTGTCAGCATTGGATTGAAGAGGTATCCTTGATTCTTCAGGGCGGCAACAGCATTGTGAATCTTGACAGCAAACGTGTTCAGTTCAGTAGAGGCTCCACAAAGTGAGCGTTCTATTTACTCTTTATTTTGTAAATTATTTACGTAGGTAATCTAATAGTATTTCCTAATAATATTTATTTATAAAGATCGAAGTTCTATATACTATTCCTTAGGGGAATGAAGAATAACCATTATTCAATGCTTTATTTCTAAACCTAGCAACTTAACATTATTTACATTTAATACTAACTTATATTTCGAGGACGTTGTCCTTAACAAATACTTTATCTAGTTTTTAGACAAAATGAGGTAAGTGATGAAGGTAGCGGTAGAAGATAAGGAAACGGTATAACGCGAAGAAGAGGTAAGTGACGAACAAGCTCTAAATGTTAATATTTAGAGCTTGGTCATCTGTTACCTTAGAGAGGTAGGGCCGTAGGGCGCATCATAGCAGCCCGACTGGGGAAGTACCTTCACCTCCCGGAAAACAACAGCCAGATAACAACGCCCCTGGAGAGTTGTTGTATTCCTGCGTGTGAGTGAGGTCACCAGTAATCTCCCAAGAAGTTGCTGTGATAGCAGCAGATGTGGTATCACGCGAGTGATACTTAATATATAACCAGCGTTCATACTACTACTACGGTAACCACTTTACATCAGGTGGACCGTATGCTTGTATGCCTCCCGAAGTAGTATAAAAAAATATATAACATTTAAATTTGAAAATGAAAACAAAGTCTGTTTACATACAAAGGAACAAAAGGTACTGAACTATTTGACGAGCACGGTGGCGCAGTGGTGAAACGCGCTGTTACTGTTTGACACCAGCGCTCGTGGGTTCGATTCCCACACAGGACAAACATTTTGTGTGCATGAACATGTCTGTTTGTCTTGGCCTGGGTATTTTCTATGTATAATAAGTATGTATTTACAAAAAAAAATGTATTTACGTATGTTTATCAGTTGTCTAGTATCCCATAACACAAGCTTCGCTTACTTTGGGGCTAGATGGCGCTGTGTAATTTGTCCAACAATATTTATTATTATTATTTATTTATTATTTCATTAGTTTTGTATTCGCTTATTTATATATAATTGTTTGCCTATGAATAAAAAGTCTATGCATAATAAGAATAAGGAAAGTTATGAAATAAATACGTAACTAAAATTCGATATCGTGACCGCTGGACGCTGGCATCGAAAAAATAAATTAAATGAAACCTATCGAGTGGCGGAAACGATATGTCTATTTCGAATATTATAAACAGAAAGATGTACCTACGAATATATGAAGTTATGTAGGTATGTGATTTTGTTCCCTCTAAAACCTAAACGCTATGTCCGATATGAATGTTTCTGGTAATATTCAAGTTGGTACTAGAATAACCACGTCAATCATTAAAATCTAAAATTTCGCACACTACCTTATCAACTAATATAACTATATATAGTAATTATATTTATCGAATGTGTTACCATATTAAATGAAAGAATGACGAAGCAGATATACAACGCAAACGTGGAAGGATTTAGGAGGCGAGAAAGGCCAAGACTTACCATGACCAAATTGGTCGTGTTCTATCAGAAGGCGATGTCAGGAGCCCTAGAAACCGGCGAGCGTGCATGAGAAGAGCAGTGAATGTTAAAGAAGAAAGTGAGATATGTAAGGATCGGGTCACGTGGCGCTCGGTTCGCTCTGTCTACCTCGCATGGGAGTTGGTGCAGTTATAGATAGACAGATAGTTACTATATTTGGCAGAGCTGCGATAGCCAGCGGAGCCACATTACCCTCAAAATTGTCGTTTGGGGTAGACTGATGTCATCCAGCTAGCGTTTAGACGGTAATAGTGAGAAACTCCAAAATCGACACACTAATAGCTAACATATTGTAGTTTTGTATCCTTTAATTTGAAATTTAAATGTTCGTTGGTGAGGAAGAACGGTCCAAAATCGTTCCAATTAGAAAAAAAAACATATGGGAAAACGTATGGCCGGCCACTCTGCAGTGCAGAGTCTGCACTGCACTCCCATCAACAGAAAAAGTAACAGCACTGGTCGCTAGATGTCGTACAGGATTCCATATATTTTTAAAAAATTAAAAATTAAATATTTAAATATTTTTTAAATTTAAAAAATATCAGCTCTGCCTACACAGCTTGCTGTTATTTACTAGTGTAAATATATCTATTACATGCAATGTTTCGTGTGCTTCCGCAACCAATTAGTTTCTGCGAACTAGCCTTGGCCGAAACCCACACACTACCGTTAGTAGATGCATCTTGCAGTCGCTACCATGGCTGCTTCGGTCGCCTCTGTCGCGGCTGTTGCGGTCGTACCCGCCATTGCCCGCCATTACTTCTCCACGACGCATTCTCAGGAGCTGTAGATGTTAGTCGTGAGAATAACATGCTACTATTCATTTAGGAAATATGTTTATAGCATGTTAGTCATCTATAGAGCCCGACGATGCCTAGGGGAGAGGCCAAACACGTTCGCAGAGACGACCATGGCAATCATGACAGCAACAGCATGCTGCATCTTCTGACGGTAGTGTGTGGGTGCCGGCCGGCGCTTGTTCACATAAACTAATTGGTGGCGGAAGCACACAAAACAGGTTAGATCAAATTGCATATGAATTTGACTTTCGTAAAATAACGCTTGAATCTATTAACTACACATCTTTTTCTACGCGTTATCCCATTTCCTAATCCATTAGAATTGGCGGGGTCCGCTACCTAAGCCTAGGGATTTGGCTGATTTTTACCATCAGACCTCCACAACTCAGAGGGAAAACCTGATCTGTCTTAGGTTAGGTCACGCGTCTTTCGAAGTTTAATTCCTTGGACGTGCGGATGGCCTCGCAATGTTTTTCCTTCACCGCCCCGAGCAAGTGGCAAATATGTACGTTTTCCGAAAATACGAATTTAGTGAAACATGCCTGGATTCGAACCACAGACCGGTTGGTCTACAGGCCGGTTCCTTATCCACTGGGCTGTCACTGCTCTTGAATATTAACCACATATCTGTTACCTTCTTATAAGTGAAAATGTGAAACCGGTGCGAGTCGTCATCATCTACATATGTATGTTAGTTCGCTCTTTAAGTCAGTCTAGACTAGAATACTCGTTCATCAATAGTTCTGATTCTAGCAGCAATTGATTTATTAATACGCACATATTAATATGCATTTCTTCACTGCATTACACAATGATAAATCTATTTACACATGCGTAATAGTTCTCTTGAACGAGAAAATCATAATAAGCTATCGATGTTTAAAATCGTAAGGCTACAAGGTTTGCCTTCACCCAGTAGTAGTCAGGTGAAATATAATTTAAATTAATAAATACGTCAAAATAAAAATTATATATATTATGAAAAACAAAAGACAATTGAACAACCGTTAAATATGATAATTACAAGTTGGGACTGAAATACTAATGCAATCAGAGCGAGATGTTAATATTTGTTTCAAGGCTAAATCTAATTGTCATATTCAAACATTATGCCATTGTGGCAGCAGGACAAAATAAAATGGCTGACTTCGTGCCTGAAGTTATGGTGTGCGATTTCGCCCCTATAGGGTCAGCAATTTATTTGAATTCGTTTTCATTCATTTCGTTCATGTGCCACATTTAACGTTAACACCTCTTCGTTCGCTCCTCATGTTTTCAATCCTTTTTTTATACTACGTCGTGAGGCATGCAAGCATACGGCCCACCTGATGTAAAGCAGGTACCGTAGACTATTAACGATTGCGATATATTAAGTATCACTCGCGCGATGCCAACTCTGCAGCTTACACAGCAATTCCTTGGGAGATTACTGGTGACCTCACTCACTCGCAGGAACACAACAACCCTCAAGGGAGTTGTTATTTGGCTGCGGTTTTCTGTGAGGTAGAGGTACTTCACCAGACTTTGCTTTGATGCGCCCTACCTCTCTTAAGTATCCATGTATAATTTTCAAATGGGAACCTAAACATACGTGCTATGAGGACAGTTGTTCCACTCCAATGCCTCATAGATAAGCCAATGATCATTATCCTGGTTCATCTACGTTCGGCACAGGATGTTCAGGAACACCGTTCCTGTATGAATTCTATATGTTTGTCTGTACGTTTGTCCGTGCGTTTGCCTGTGCGTTTGTCTGTCGATTTTTTTCGAATATTCGTATTTTGACTTCAGATTCGGATTCAGCATAAAAAAGTAGAATAGGAATGTTCAGGAACACCGTTCCTATCTCTTAAGGAACACGGTCAAAATGGCCGACAAATTAAAAAAAAAATTGAATTGTTATAGACGAGCCAGGTGTTCCTCTGGCAATGCAAGCTTGCGCATTCTCAACTGGTACCCTCATACCATCCGTTGCACAATCCACACATTTCATCGGCCGTCGTAACGAGCATAACGAGCGTGGTTATGTAATTCAGGAGCCGCGCTGAGTGACGCACGTACCTTGGAGCACGACCAAGAGGCGCGGCCCCATATTGTTTATCTCAATTTTATATATATATATATTCTTTATTGCATATAACAGTGTAGGAAAATAACATAGTAAGAAAATAGTAATGCAAAGGCGAGCTTATCTCTATAATAAAGAGATCTCTTCCAGCCAACCTGTGCTGTGGGATATTTTGTAAAGAATACCGGATAGTTAAAGTACAATATACCAGATATATCTCTACGGTACACAAACAAGATACAAATAAATACTTATTAATATTACTTACATAATTTTATAATTACGAAATAAATACTACTAAAATAAATACAAATTTTAGTCCTAGAATACCCGTCAATTTTTCACGAAACAGCAGCCGACTGCCGATTTTATATCTACTATGATGATATGATGTATATTAACGCATCCATACTGTGTCCATGAATAAAAGTGATACTGTTATCGTAAATTATCTTATACTTCCCCTAGTTGTGGATTGTTGAATACAACTAGAACTTTTTCTTCTTCCTAATGTTATCTGGTTTTCCGATCCATTAAGATTGGGCTCCCCTACTGGTTATAGTTATAAGTGGGTTCTCTATTCACTAGGCTATCACTGCTTAGAATACATTGTTTTTATACTACATCGGGAGGCATACAAGCATACGGCCCACCTGATGTAAAGCGGGTACCGTAGCCTATTAACGCTTGTATATTAATTATCTCGCGCGATGCCTCCGCTGCTGCTTACACAGCAGCTCCTTGGGAGCTTACTGGTACCCTCGCTCACACGCAGGAACACAACAACCCTCTAGGGAGTTGTTATTTGGCTGCGGTTTTCTGTGAGGTGGAGGTACTTCCCCAGACGGGCTGCTTTGATGCGACCTACCTCTCTTAAAACATCCAGACCAAGACAAACAGACATGTTCATGCACACAAATGTTTGCTTTGTGTGGTAATCGAACGCACGAGCGTTGGTGTCAAAGTCGCGTCATTCACGACTGAGGCACCGAGCTCGTCAAAATATACATACTAGCTATACTACAGAATACATGCTATAACACATCAACTTTAAACTTTGGTGATTGGTCGACTAGCAGTCGAAACACCACGCCAGGGAAATTATTTTATCTCCATGTAACAGAAGACCGCATCGCATTAACAAATAATACTTCTTAGGAGGGTTGTTATATTACTGCGAGTGAAATTACCCAACCGCTCCTGTGGAGGTGCTGGGGGTAGTTAAGTGGTAACATGTGGTACTTGTGCTGAAAATATTAAAATACTATGGCAATCTCTAATGACAAGATGCAGTTGTGAGTATAAAACATCTGTATACATTTTAAGGTTATCCAGATAGAGCATCCAGCGCTGACAATCATTCGATCTCGTCATCTGATACCACAATGACATCCTTGGAGCTCCCAATATAAAATAGTATAAAATGTTAAACATTTTCAGCACAAGTACCACATGTTGCCACTTAACTACCCCCAACACCTCCACAGGAGCGATTTGATTTCAGCAATGTAAGAAAATATTATTATTATTATAACTTCACGCTAAATCCCTCACGGGGTAGGCAGAGAGAACCGAGCGCCACGCGACCTTACACACCTTATATACCTCACTCGCTTCTTTAACATTCATTGCTCTTCTCATGCACGCTCGCCGGTTTCTAGGGCTCCTGACATCACCTTCTGATAGAACACGACCAATTTGGTCATGGTAGGTAAGTCTTGGCCTTCCTCGGCTCCTACCTATCCTTCCACTTTTGCATTAAGAATTGTAAGAAAATAGAGGCTCCAAATACCAATAATTATTGCCGCACTTTCATTCCATTAGTTGACGAGCTCGGTGGCGCAGTGGTGAAACGCGTTGTTACACTACTTTGACACCGCTCGTGGGTTCGATTCCCACACAGTACAAACATTTGTGTGCATGAACATGTCTCTTTGTCTTGGTCTGGGTATTTTCTATGTATAATAAGTATGTATTTACAAAAAAAAAGTATTTACGTATGTTTATCAGTTGTCTAGTAACCATAACACAAGCTTCGCTTACTTTGGGGCTAGATGGCGCTGTGTAATTTGTCCGACAATATTTATTTATTTATTATCAACCGAAATGCCTTAACTTTCAGCCAATTCCAGCATTTTTATAATGTTACCTAAGCGTGGCGTCAGATATTGTGGTCAATTTGTAGCTGGCGCCTAAAGTAACAAGCAAGTAAACATACATCATAATGGTTTAGGTTCTTTATCTGCGACACTTCATTTAGGTTGGGCCGTCTCCGTTGGAGTCACGGGAGGTAGATTAGTTGGACCGGCTGTGGTTGCCTCGGCCGGGGTTGAAGGATTAGACGCAGCTTCACCGCTGGGTAGAATGCCCCTAGCGACAAAGCAAATAATAATTAATGCATTGGTAATTTTACTAAAGCTTTTATTGAGATAAGTTAAACAAGCTAATACTAAACAATGCCTTCGACCTCCATCGTCAGACCAGTTTGATACTCAATACCATATTATTGAATTGTCGACAGACCTACACTAATCTACACACAATTGGATGACACACGATGCAACTTGTTGAAGATCGCTTCCTTTCATTGCATTAGATATAGATCGAGCTAATAAAATCATTTTAGTGTTCACTATCCAAGTATACAAGGTCAGGTAGGAAGCGCGTGAGTGATACTTAACGTATTGCAAGCGTTTATAGGCTACGGTTACCGGTTTACATTAGGTGGGCCGTATGCTTGTATGCTTCCCGACGTTGTATAAAAAAAATCACATGTTATCTTATCTTAATTCATGTAACATCACTAAATCCGTGTTTTCGGATTTATGTACATATTTGTAATTATCACTTGGTCGGCGGTGAAGAAAAACATCGTGGGTTCACCGCCGACCAAGCACGTCCAAGAAATTGTATTTCGAAAGACGTGTGACCTTATCAAAGAAAGATCTGGTTTTCTCTCGCAGTTGTAGCGTATTGACGGCGGTCGCTCTATGTAAAAATCAGTATCTTCGCCAAATCCTTAGGCTTAGGTAGCGGATCCCGCCAATCTCAATGAATTATATAGGAAACGGGATGCTAGAAAGAAGAAGAGTAAAAAAATTTTCCGTACTAAAGTGATAGCTGAGCTAGTAACAATTTGTATCGTACAGAAAATATGGAAGAAAACAGTAAGTGGCGAACAAATGTGCTAGGCCAGACAATAGAACGGTTTGTGACATCTATAAACGAGAGTAAGTTTTTGGTGTTTCGTAGACAAAATCAGAAACCCTTCGCCACGCACATGTAAGTATGTCTGTCTATTCATCATAGTCAGTCTGTTAACTATGACGACTATAGCAATGAAATGCAAATGATACCAAAATATACAGCGACGTATCAAAAGGTAGACACGTTATACACGAACATTATTGTATTTTAAAATGGCGCAATTATTACTATATCTACATACAGTTATGTACTATGACACTTTGTTCTAACAAAGAGACATACGATAGGGATACCTGCCGTTGGAAAAGGATGAATATATATATCTTTTATACATTTATGCTTTGCGTAGAAGTACGTATAGGCGCGACCTGAGAGCGTGGCCAACTGAATGCGAGTTGGGCAATTACCTTACTTTCGAATTGCCATTCCAGAGCGTGTACGACGTATCTATAACTATAAAAACATCTTAGAAAATATATAATTATACCCGCTACAAAGATACAAGTCAAAATTATAAAAAAAATATGACATGTGATTTTTTTATCATTTATCCAATCCAAGGGATTTCAGAAAAATTATCAATGCTGTTACATATTTCCTATTTTGTCGCGTAGTAGGCAAATATCGTTTAAAGATTAGCGTTAAAGAGATTTCTTACAATATAGACAGGTCTAGTATGGATTGGGGGGTAGTCCCTTTGACGGCACCTCGTTGGGTAGTGTAGTGGGCCCGGCTGTGGTTGCCATGGAATCGGCCTCTTGCCCAGAAACGGCATGTTGCCCCGAAGCAGCCTGTTGCTCAGAAACGGCTTGGCGTTGTTGCATAGTTTCGGTGCTAGGCAATGCTCCCCTGGCAACAAAGCAAGGGAAACCGCTATATATACATAGTTCGATACTAACTCAGGACTTATAACGCAGATTGAACTATAAAAAAGACACGCTTTATTTTTGTAAAGCTTAGATGTAATCACAATAAATTAAAGCATATAGCAGATAGCAATCTGTGTCTACAAAACAGTACTGACTGATTTACTGACCGACAGACAGAACACAGTCTACATAAGCCGGACTATTTAGAGAAATTCGGAAATTCCCAGAGTGCTGTGGATGGAATAAGAAAGGATCTTTGGATTATTATACTCTCAGAAAGGCATACGACGTGTTGGGAATTGTTTAGTGTACAATAATACTTTTTATGCCAATGTCCAAGATTTACCTGCAAGGACGTAATACATAGAATTAACTTAGGTTGGATTAATTAGTGGCAGGTCCAATAATTAACGAATTTATGTTCATACTTGTATATTTGTAATTAACAACTTACTTAGACTTAGATTTGCGTTCGCGGAACCCGCACGTTCAAGAAATTATATTTCGAATGACGTGCGACCTTACCTGTCTGGTTCCCTCTGGGTAGTGGAGGTCTGATAGCAGCCGCTCCATGTAAAAATCAATGTGTTCGCCAAATCCATAGGTTTTGGTAGTGGACTGTGCCAATCCTAATGGATCAGGAAACGAGGTAACTCTACGATGAAGAAGGTCACTGCAATAACATACGGCTGAGGAATTTCCTTAGCACTAAAGGAAGAAATTAATCTGATTGCCGGGTCAATAGGAAAAACCAAGAAAAACGAGCATAGGGGAACAAGACAGCCGAGAAACAGTTAATTAGATTGTGTGAATAATAAGAAAAGTGGATATTTCTATGACGTCTGACGGTGATGTATGGGAGAGGAAAAATACTGCGCTGATTGCAAATGAAAATTTTACGTCAGCTTCACTTCCTCTTTCATAATTAGTCTTGCACGCTACTCTTTCACGAAACATTTAACTTTATTTTTACATTGACTGTACATTTTTTTCTTCTTCTCTCTCATACTTTCGGTTGGGTTTCTGTCACTTTCAAAGATGATACATAATCCAGTCACGCTTTTCTCTTTTTTGCTACGGAGGATTCAAACACCGCGTCCCACCAGGCATCTCCTTTCAACGTTTTATGTCTCTTTGCGCATCCACATGTTTCGTTTGCTTTATCCACCATAGTTTCTTTCAGAATTTTCCAGCAATCATCCACATCTAAGTCGAAAAGTCTTGTCTTTCGCTTACTAAACGCACAGTCGAGCTCGGTGGCGCAGTGGTTAAACGCGCTGTTACGCTACTTTGACACCAACGCTCGTGGGTTCGATTCCCACACAATACAAACATTTGTGCATGAACATGTCTGTTTGTCTTGGTCTGAGTATTTTCTATGTATAATAAGTATTTATTTACAAAAAAATATATATTTACGTATGTTTATCAGTTGTCTAGTACCCATAACACAAGCTTCGCTTAGGTACTTTGGGGCTGGATGGCGCTGTGTAATTTGTCCGGCAATATTTTTTTATTTATTTATTTATATGTACTCCTTACACTTTCATCTTGCAATTTTTCGCTCTTTATCCTTTCATGATCTCCGAAAGGTAAACAAACCCGTTTACCACCAAGCAGTGGTTCGTAATTGACGGTAATTGACTGCGATTTTCTACAAACTGAAGGCACTTCCGCAATCGATCTGCTTATTGATCTTCTGCGGTTTGTGAAGTGGCGGTACTTCCTCAATTTTGCCAGAACTAAGTTTGCTAGTTGTCCACGATGACAACATGCTCCTGTCTAAATGAATGAATGCGATATACCTAATGATAAATATACGCATAACAATTACATCCATACGAATAAATAAAATTATTCAATCCCTTTCAAATTAAATGAGCACGATTACTCTCCTTCTGTTTGATATACATTTTCCGCTACACCGGGCATACAACTACAAAACGCAATAATGAATGTTAACCAGTTACTATGCACTGTATTAGGTAACACATTTGCTAGTGAGACCATACCATTCTCGTCTGTCACAATTGATTTTCCTGATATGTCTGACATAATGTTTAGATAGGTTTGGCTAAAAGCAAGTTAGATACTACAGTTCGAAGTTGGCTTCAATTTCGTATGAAATAAGAACGGCAAAAACATCAAATGTAAAGTTAGGTGTGCCTGCAACTGTACAAATAAGAAAATAATACTCACATCAAAGGTACAATTGAAATTAAACTTAATGGGATCGTGTAATAAATTTGAAAATGCATCGGTAATAGTAGAATTCTTCAGCGTTTAAATAGTGGAAAATGATCTCAGTGACTAAGCATTAAGTATCAGTATGCGTTATCAGTCAATTCGATGATTTCAAGATGACAGTCTTGCGTGTTTATCTGTTTCGCCGTGTTAGCACATGTTAGTGCATCCGAGGCTCGAAGGTGATAAATGTGATAATTCTCATATGTGAGCCAACCTTGGCCGTCTAGTTTATTTGTTTGCAGTCAAGTTCAAAGCTATCTCTAATTTCAATTAGGATGTCTCAATTAATTGTAATGTGAGAAGTAATTTACTTTACAAACTTGTGTTAATGCCTGCTGATTTAATTTCTACCGAAGATTACCTACCCAAGGAGATTTTTGCATAATTATCTGCCCTGTACATACAGCATAGTATTGTTTTTCTTATATACCAGCACTAGAGAAATTGAAGTAATTGACCTGATGTAATACGAAATTGCCACAGAAATCATCACACACAGCATCTCAGCATTGCTGAAAAACATGATATTTCTGTGTATGTTGATGCTTTTGTTCTTTTTTTAGGGTTCCGTACCCAAAGGGTAAAACGGAACCCTATTACTGAGGCTCCGCTGTCCGTCCGTCCGTCCGTCCGTCTGTCACCAGGCTGTATCTCATGAACCGTGACAGTTAGATAGTTGAAATTTTCACAGATGATGTATTTCTGTTGCCGCTATAACAACAAATACTAAAAAATAGAATATAATAAATATTTAAGGGGGCTCCCATACAACAAACGTGTTTTTTTTGCCGCTTTTATAGCTAATGGTACGGAACCCTTAGTGCGCGAGTCCGACTCGCACTTGGCCGATTTTTTTTTGTTTTATTTATATGCATCGTAATAAATACTATTGTATATTTCGTTCCGTGTTGTCACTCTTAATATTCCTACTACAAAATCAAACCTCTAGTCTAGGTAGCAATAATAGCTTGTTGCAGTTCCCGCAGTTTCTTCACACTATCAACACAAGAAGTTCACGCATTGTACCCCTTTGTCCCCAGATTTTTTTATACATCTAGATTGGCAAACAAGCATGCGGCCCGCAGTAGATGGTAAACGGTCACCGCAGCCTATTAACGCTCGCAATACCATGGGAATGTTACTCGCGCACTGCCAATCTTGTGACCTAAGGCTGTTTCAACACAGTACCTAGTAATTTCTCTCCCATATCTCACGCTTCAAACAGGAATACAGCTATATAGCTGTTTAACGGTAGAAATAGGTGAGACAGAGGTATGCACGCAGACAACTTTTGTACGAAGTCGCCCTTTGCCAAAGTCTTCATTTGTTATCCAACGGCATGCCTCGTGTAGCCGAGGATAATTTTTGCTATAAGGATGATGATGACCCATTTATATCTCAGTACACAAAAAAAGTATCAATAACAAAAAATCGCAGCCAAATAACAACGCCCGAAAGGGTTGTTTCTAGTACAAGTATGTGAGGTTACCAGTAAGCTCCTAATAAATTGCTGTGAAACTTTTTATATTACAAGCATTCATAAGTTACGTTATCTATTTTACATCACATACTACATCTTACGATTATATGTATCCCGACGTCATATAAAACAGGACATTACCTATAAATCGATTACTTGAACAGATCGGGCTTTACCACTATTATGAATAATAATAACAATTTATTTAATAATAAAACAGATGTAACAATTTAACTAAAATTACAAAAACAAATGCATTATAAAATATAAATAGCAGAGACAGTAGACAGTGACAATTGTATACAGAGATCTGTTCATAATCCATGGAGATGTCTGCATCAGAATTTGTATAAAATATAATAACAATATTCTGACGTAGGCAGAGGTGAGATGAGTTCATTATTGTTCATCATCTGTATGAGCGTCATCGGCAGGCTCAAACTCTGCTCCAGATGTGACAGTTTCAGTTTCATATTGTTTAGCATCAAGCTCAGGCAAGGCAAATTCATTATCTAAGTCAAGTTCTTCAATAACATTTGCCAGTTTAGGTTCGTTTTCAGATAAACTTATAACAGCTTCTACCAGAGGTATGTATGAGTTTTCCAGCTCTTTGTCTTCAGTAACCGACGGCTCTTTTGGTGTATTTGCATGTACAGGTGTAGTGGACTCTTCCAATGGCGTAAATCTGTTATTATTTTCTTCCTTTTCCTCTGACTTCTTACTGTAGTCTCTGTAAAAAAAAAACAGATTCTATTAACCGCTTTGTAGCTATCGAATAAAACAAAAAATAATTTCATAGAGAAAACTCAACAATTCGTCATGAGCACTATTGAATTTATCGCTATGTTTACAATGGCATTGTTCAAATTTAAATAGTTCACGGCTAAAAACAAGGACCGCTATTTTGTGTGTAATCTTCAGGTTAACAAATGAAAAAATATAAATACAGAAAACATAAATAAACATACCGTTATTATACAAAAAATGTACTGTAATCCTCTTGGTTACTCAAACAGATTACGTAAATATGTTGTTTACACCATCGCTAAAGTATATTTTATGGTGCCAAATGGGATCGGCGGCATTGATACGAATAATAGAATAATCGGTGGCCAGGCCAGGAGCAGCTAGCAACCGTGAACAGCTGATTCTGGACGCTGTTATAGTTGGATAGTGTCCAAAGTCATTTGAGTTGTTGATCATGCCACACGTTACACCATGAATCTGAAATGGTCTACTTTAAATAAATGAATTTATTTTACCGAGACGAATGATAGATTCTTATTCATGTAGTCCTAATTCCTAAATCCGAGAGGTAGCAAGATCATTCGGAATCTTAAGTGTATTTTGATGATTGACAGCTGCTAGTATCGCTTGAGGATTATAAATAGGTGTTTTCTATTTGCTGTTGTACATTAAATCTAACTCTGTCAGTGTTTCTATTTCTTTGTCTATACCTAAGCCATTTTCTTAATGTCAATCGCTACAACTTTCAAATCATGTATTTCGGCAGCCCTCGCGTTTCTGTTTCATCAGTTAACCTTTGCCTTAGATATAGAGTGTACGCATTCAGTCGACTTGGAAGTAAATATAGTTGTTTTTACTTTTTTTTTACATAGAACGGGAGGAAAGTTGCCAACGTTACGGTTTCATAAAAACAGGAAAATAGTTTTACAGCTCCATACAGTTATATACCTATTGAAAATTAATATCGTGGTGCATTCAAAAATTCAATGTTTGCCAAGGGATATTAAGAAAATAGAAGCAGTATTATGGATAGGTTTAATGTGATTTTATTGAACCTATAAATATTTAAGTAGGTAATAATCTATTGCATATTATCGCTCTTAATAATCGCAAAATCCTTTTAGGTAATTCAGGATTATGAATATTGTATTTTTTATCAACATACAAGCGTAGGGTCCACCTGATGTAAAGCAGCTACCGTAGCCTATGACCGTTTGCAATACATGCTATACTCTGCTGCTAATTAAAGCCACTCACAACAACCCTCTAGCGTGTGGTTATTTGGGTGCGGTTTTCTGTGAGGTGGCGTTACATCTCCAGACGGACTGCTTTGATGCGCCCTGCCTCTCTTGTAATTTAAAATGTAATGTAAAATGTGTGTAAGTGGTTTTTTTTTTCACATCAAATGTTGCATTTCATTATGTTTTCTACAAACACGGTCAGATGTTTTGCGAAAACATGACGAATTTGACATGAGCTCGAGCACAAAGCTGTTTAACATTTGTCGTGTGATATGAATTATAATGTGGCTGGTAATTGTTATGCAAATTTAACTTAAATGTTTCCAAATAATTTTCGGCTGTGTTCTGAATATTTTTAATATTGTTATCCAATCGTTTTAAAGCTAAAGGACTTTTGAGTATTGTTTTTGTGTCATGTCGTTAAACGTAGGATATCCGTACACAACAATATAAGAAAATTTAATTTTAATGGCGGATTAATAATTTTATTACAAATACATGGTGATATAACTCATTTGAAAAAGCCATAAATATGGCTGAACATACTTACATCGAAAAATATTGATTTCTTCATACAAAAATGATTATCTGATGGAAATGTTTGTATTTTTGTTTGGATACATTGATGGATGGATTAGAATAATCCATTTCCAAGTTTTGTACCATATGTTGTACTTTAACGAGTAAAATTACCCAGTTCGCTTTGATCGGAAGTCATAAGATAAACGAAAATAATTCTACCTACAAATTTTAAATAGAAATAAAAAAATCTACCTTCAAATCCGGAATATTGAACGCTTTTTCATAGCATAACAAATATTCGCAGAAAACCAGGCTTAAAAGATGTAAATTGATCAGTGAGATCATATTGCAAATTCGCACATTTGCAACGCAACAATAAGTAACGTTTTATTGCTTGGTACTATAAATAGCACATAACATTTACTCGATAACAATCCGCGCACAAAAATGATCCGTTTGTATGTCAGGAAACCATAAACCAAAACCTGGGAAGTACTTACTATCTTTGTAAAGTACTTTGCCTTGTCTTACGATTAACTTAGTATAATAAAATCTAAAATATGTATACTTTCAAAGCACAATAATGTCATAGTATAATGTGGAGTAAGAATACGTCATTGTATAATTATGAAAAGAGCTATGAATGTTAAAGAAGCGATTGAGGTATGTATGGACCATATGGCGCTCGATTTTTCTGCGTATCCCGCCAGGGACTTGACAGAAAGATTTACAGATTTGGAAATATAAAGATCTTAAGCCGTCGTATTCCATATCGCGTAAAACTATTACTTTATAACTCTCTAGCTGAGTCCCACATACAATATGGTCTGAGCAGCTACGGACGGACATATAATACATACTTAAACAATATATATAGATTACAATTAAAAATACTAAAGTCGATTGTATCCACTCAAGTTAAATTACAATATGAGAATGATGATTTGAGTCTTTTTAAACACTGTAAAATTTTACCAATTCACCAAAAAATACACTATACTATGTTAAAAGAAAATTATTTTAAACTTGACTTTCATAGTAAAGTGGAATGCGCTGTATTCACACGAGCAATAGCACAAAACCGGCTGCAAACATCACGCGCCACCAACGTGTACGGCGAGAGAACGACGCGTTACATTGTACCGCGCTTAATTAATAAACTACCACCTGATTTAAATAAAAATCTTGTTAGGAATAATATAAAATATAAATTAAAAAAGTACTTTTTAGACAATTTAAGTAGTCAAACAATTTAATTTCACTTAAGAACTTGAAAACAAACTATTTATACTACATGAATATTGTTATCTGCAATAAAATAAATCTTAATTAAATTATAATTCATATTTACCGTATACTTAGTTGCTTATTGTATGTGTATGTATTATTTATGTTACTCACTTATATCCTAATATATGTCTTCGAACGTACTTGCCCGGTCACCAATGAATCTCATTGTTGTAGTTAAGTACGCACTATTCTATAGTATTCTTATTTTACATTGTAGGTAATTATTACATGACTGTGTCTTGATGTAGTGATATCATTGCATTTGCGTCAAACCTCAGTGGTTTATAAAATGCATTAATATTGTTTTTATAAAATGTTTATGTAAACTGGTATAATAAATAAATAAATAAAATAAACATAATAAGATTTTGTAATTATGCCTGTGCCTGTCTGTTTATTTTTCAAGAATCATAACGCCATAGCGGTTACCATTTTGTTAGCATATCTGCTTCTCCACATAATTTACAAGAAACGGCAAATCAAAATCTACATCATGGGGTTATTTAAAAAGCGTGAAGAGGCTTTTACAGGGCCACAACCCACGAGTGTTGGAAGTTTCCATAGCAACAACTACTACGTACTATCAGTCAGGCCATATCTTGATTGTAACTTTGTACTAATATGTAATAAAAAATGCTTTTTTAAATACGAGTTTCTATTTAAGCTATTTTACAAAACAAAATAGTATGTTTAAATATTTGTTATCAAAAACTTTGTTTGCGATAAAGAAGCCACCATTTAATTTGATTGCATATGTGTAGTACTACTAAAAAATACTATGAGACTTGTGGCAATAATACCAGTTGATATTAATAAATTAGACTCAAAAAATTTCAAATGCACATTGAGTACATGGCTTATGGAAAATTGATTTTATACGGTGCATGAGTATTTAAATAAAAAGTAGGACATTGATATTTTTCATGATAGATATCATTAGTTGACTTAATGCTAGACTATTGTATTGATAATTTGTTAATTATTGTGAAATTAAATATCTAATATCTGCACACCTGCGCGCAGGTTGAATGCGGCATGCATGAAGGCATTTTCATAATCTATCTATCTATAACTTCACGCCAAATCCCTTACGGGGTAGGCAGAGAGAAC
Organism: Pyralis farinalis; assembly: GCA_947507595.1. Classification (NCBI taxonomy): domain Eukaryota; kingdom Metazoa; phylum Arthropoda; class Insecta; order Lepidoptera; family Pyralidae; genus Pyralis; species Pyralis farinalis. Next base: position 36,192,942 of record OX382259.1, read on the forward strand.
CGAGCGCCACGTGACTCGATCCTTACATATCTCACTCGCTTCTTTAACATTCATTGCTCTTCTCATGCACGCTCGCCGGTTTCTAGGGCTCCTGACATCACCTTCTGATAGAACACGACCAATTTGGTCATGGTAGGTAAGTCTTGGCCTTCCCCGGCTCCTACATCCTTCCACTTTTGCATTGTATATCTGCTTCGTCATTCTTTCATTTTGCATTCTTTCTACATGTCCGAACCATCGGAGCATGCCTCTTCTTATTTTAACACCGACGCTCTCTTTCAGACCAACTCTGTTTCTAACATCATCATTGCGAATACGGTCTACAAGCCTTACGCCACAAATTTTGCGTAGCGCTCGCATTTCGACCGCGTTTATTCTACTTTCATGCTCTTTCTGCCATACCCAGCTCTCGCTTCCATAATTTAGCGTTGGGACGAACACTGCATTGTGTATAGCGAGTTGTGCCTTCTGGCTCAGGATTTTACTGCCAAGAAGTTTTCCCAACGCTCCATTCACACTATTCCCAGCACTCACTCGTCTTTCCACATCTGCGGTGTACCTTCCATCCCTGCTGAAAGCGCATCCAAGATATACAAACTCATCCACTTGTTCCAACACTTCATCATCAATCGTAATCCTTACATTAGTTCTGGATTCTTCTCTTTCAAATACCATTATCTTTGCTTTCTTCGCATTCAGTAGTAAGCCTTTCTCCATACATTCGTCTTTCATCGTTGTGACCAGTGTTTGCAGTTTAGATGGTGTATCTGCTAATAGCACGGCATCGTCTGCATACAGCAAACAGTTCACCACTAGTTCACCCTAGGAATTTTCATAATTGTATGACAATTGCGTTTTAACACGAATTTAAACTTGTATTCTTGCAAATAAATTGTTTGATTGTTTGATTGAATAATTTAACTATGGGTTCAAATTCGAAATTGTAAAAAAAACCGTACAAAAGTGATAAAAGAGAGGTTACCAGTAAGAGTAGCTGTGTTGGCAGCAGGAGTGCCATCACGCGGGACGATGCTTCATGTATCGCAAGCATTGATATGCTACGGCAACCACTTTACAACACGTGGGCCGATTTCTTGTATGCCTCCCGACGTGGAATAAAAAAAATCTGCATAATTCGTCTCCATACATTATATTAATAATTTTCTCGAAGATTTCGAAGTAAGTCCAATGTAAAAGGTATTATTATTGATGAATACATTCATTTTCTTTCGTATTGCAGGAGATTAAGTCACCACTTTACATAATATGTACGTAGGCAGTGCCAGTAGCCGCCAGAGCGCTCGATTTATGCGTAAACAGAATTGCTAGATCAATGCAGTGATCTCATAAGCTCCCTGGACGTGGCGTCGCATTGCTCCCCGTCTGAAGACACAGATCTACATTAGCTCCATAATTTCTACTTTGTCGCGTAGGCGACGCTGGATTACTGGATTATTAGATAGGTAAGTATATGTTTATAGCCGAGTTTGTATCACTCTTTTTCTTCAACGTCGGAAGACATACAAACATGTGGACCGCCTTATGTAAAGTGGTCATCACCTTGAACGCTTGCAATATAGAAAGTATCACTCGCGCGGTATTTCCCCAGCTACAAATATATCAACTCCGGGTAACCTCGCTCACTTGCAGGAACACAACAGCCCTCCAAGGAGTTGTAATTTGCTGCGGTTTTCTGTAAAGTGGATGTACTTGACCAGTAGGGCTTGGCTACCTCGCTTATAAACACACAAACGAAGATATCATGCACAGAATTGTTCATCCTGTGTGGGAATTGAACACACACCTTCGTGTTAAAAAACAATCCATCATCGGAGCATCGGAGTAACATTCCTAACCACTAGACCTTCATTCATACATCATATCCTATCATTCTAGTTCTATATAACTTTTGCTATGTCTATTGTTGGAGTTCTAAGCTAATCAAGGTACTCCTACTAATAGTTTAGTCATATCTCTCATGTATCTATATATCTATCAGTGTACGAAAATGAGTCTGTTTTATCTTCATTTTTATTAATCATGCGGGATAAGTAATATCATTGCGCCCGTTGTTACGGATAAGTCGCTATTTGCCCATTTTAAATTTACAACATGAGTTTTGAGTAAACCACACTTCATTTGAGTGCGACAAGTAAACTTGGCGCACGCAGATTTTCCTTCACTACATTTGAGTGCGACAAGTAAACTTGGCGCGCGCAGATTTTCCTTCACTACATTTGAGTGCGACAAGTAAACTTGGCGCACGCAGATTTTCCTTCACTACATTTGAGTGCGGCAAGTAAACTGGGCGCACGCAGATTTTCCTTCACTACATTTGAGTGCGACAAGTAAACTTGGCGCACGCAGATTTTCCTTCACTACATTTGAGTGCGACAAGTAAACTTGGCGCACGCAGATTTTCCTTCACTACATTTGAGTGCGACAAGTAAACTTGGCGCACGCAGATTTTCCTTCACTACATTTGAGTGCGACAAGTAAACTGGGCGCACGCAGATTTTCCTTCACTACATTTGAGTGCGACAAGTAAACTTGGCGCACGCAGATTTTCCTTCACTACATTTGAGTGCGGCAAGTAAACTGGGCGCACGCAGATTTTCCTTCACTACATTTGAGTGCGACAAGTAAACTTGGCGCACGCAGATTTTCCTTCACTACATTTGAATGCGACAAGTAAACTTGGCGCACGCAGATTTTCCTTCACTACATTTGAGTGCGACAAGTAAACTTGGCGCACGCAGATTTTCCTTCACTACATTTGAGTGCGACAAGTAAACTTGGCGCACGCAGATTTTCCTTCACTACATTTGAGTGCGACAAGTAAACTTGGCGCACGCAGATTTTCCTTCATTACATTTGAGTGCGACAAGTAAACTTGGCGCACGCAGATTTTCCTTCACTACATTTGAGTGCGACAAGTAAACTTGGCGCACGCAGATTTTCCTTCACTACATTTGAGTGCGACAAGTAAACTTGGCGCACGCAGATTTTCCTTCACTACATTTGAGTGCGACAAGTAAACTTGGCGCACGCAGATTTTCCTTCATTACATTTGAGTGCGACAAGTAAACTTGGCGCACGCAGATTTTCCTTCACTACATTTGAGTGCGACAAGTAAACTTGGCGCACGCAGATTTTCCTTCACTACAATAGACGAGAAAAAAAAATGTATAACGTCCCTGGTCCCCAATTTTGGACGACGGAATTGTTCCGCATTTGTAATAAAAATAGTATCTGGAACTCGTCCGATGCCGTCGATTGACATGTAATCCCTTCACCTAAAGTGGGGGTGCCTTTTTAAAAGGTAGTCCAAAATATTGAGGGTTGTTGTTGTTGAAGTATAATAAAATATAACTACAAAATTACATCAGCTTAGTTAAAAATACTTGAAAAAATTGATCTTTGGGTAGCGGTCATTGGAATGGTTTTCTACTTACTAACGAATCCGTGGATTTCTTCGTTTTCAAAGATATATAAAATTTCGTGTGCAACTCCACTCTATTTTATTATCTTGATGTGATACTTGATGTACTATTACTAATAAACCAGTAAAGTATAAAACAATCACAATATATATATTGAATATATATATACGAGTATGTATATATATGTATATATATTTGTATTTCATGTAAATTGTATGAAATCGGAATGGTAAAAATATTTTTGTAATATAATACACATTCTTCTTCCAAACGGTATATGGTTTCTTAATGCATTATGATTGGCTCGGTCTGCTACCATAGCGAGAGATGTGTGAGGACTGGAGTTATATGGTGCACGGTACTCGCTGCCAACTCCGCAAGATTCCCGATTGACGATAAAGATAGATGGGTACAAATTACGCAATTTGTATTCTCGCTATACGATGCACGATCCGCATATATTTATCTAACTCGGTACTTAACAGTTCTCGGGAAATAGGACATTCTAGGTGCTGAGAACATTTTATTTCTAGTAATAAATGTTTGTTAAGTAATTCACTTCGACTTTCATTGTATCATCAAAAGCTTGTATTCCGGTGCGGTTGCCGAGGATTCAGTTGACCATTGCGGCCAGACGGTGCTGTGTCTCATTAACTGTGAGCCTGGCGCCACGCCAGCAACCACAGTAACGTCTCTTGATGTCAGATTCAAACGCAAGCCGACTGTTTTCTATCCAGCGTTATATCAAATTGAGAAAGTTACTGCAGTAGAAATTTTATTGTACAATATAGAATATTACAATTAGGGTTGCCACCTTTTTTCTTTGCAATTAATGACCATTGGTTATTAAAGGTAAGAAAAAAAATACATAGTGTTAAAATAAAGTATCATTAATTTTTCTTGATGAATATAATATTTAATATTATATTATTTATTGCTGTTCGCAAGTTTTATCAAATCATTATCATGTCTATATAATTGCACAGCTTCACTACAGTCTGCATTTTAGTGCCGCTCGCGACCTAACGATTTCGGCACTCATCAATAACGTTCTGTTTTACGCAAAAATGTAGATACATTTAAGAGAGATAGGGCGCATTAAAGCAGCCGGTCTGGGGCAGTACATCCACCTCACAGAAAATCAAAATAACGCCCTAGAGGGTTGTTGTGTTCCATGTGAGTGAGTTCACCAGTAAGCTTCTAAGGAGACGCCGTGTTAGCAGCAGAGGAGGCATCGCACGAGTGATACTTAATGTATTACAAGCGTTCATAGGCTATGGTAACCGCTTTACATCGGGTGGCCGTATGCTTGTATGCCTTCCGACGTTGTTTAAAAAAAAACTTTAAAGGAGATATAAGGTTGGCGAGAATATTGGGAGCAATGTAATGAGATATCATATTACAATTCAGAAACAAACGTCAAATATTTATATTACAACCTGAATTTTATCTTCTTTTTCCTAGCTTTTTCCCCGTTTCATAAAACATTAGGATTGTCGGCGTTCGCTGTTTAAAACTATAGATTTGGCAAAGATGCTAATTTTGTTATGGAGCCATCAGTACTCCAGAACCCAGGGGGATACCAGGTATCTGGTATCCCCCTGGGTTCTGGAGTACTTACTACGTACGTACTTTAGGTCACACGTCTTTCCAAATATAATATCTTGGACGTGCGGGTTTCTGCACGACGTTTGCCCTCACCGCCGAGAAAATGATAATACAAAATATGTACAAAAATCCGAAAATACGAATTTGCCCACCCCACGATTCGAACTATGGACCGTCGGTTAATTAGGTCGGTTCTTTATCTACTAAGCCATCACTACTGTATCTTGAATATTTAACATATTTAAAACACAATCAAGTACAGTTACACCATTTTATTACAAATACGTCCTCTAATTCACTCTTTGTTAGCCTGCGCTACCATTGTAACGAGACATAGCCATTTGGCATTTGAGACACACACGAGACATATCCTACGTGCACAAGTGACTGTACTACTCGTATTTAGGCATGCGGTGCGCAGGCGCACCCAGCAACGCGCTATTTTCGTGCGCCCCGGTGCAACAACCTCGCATCCATGACATTACGCTACAGATTCACTACGACTGCATTTGTCAACTGTGCTTTAAAATTAGCCTGCATTTGTGCAAAGGGTGGTGGGTAGGTAGGTAGTGTCTTCAAACTAAATAGAAACTTCTCTAGTTTCTTCTTAGCGTTATCCGGTTTCCTAACCCGTTAGGATCGGCTGGGGTCCACTACCCAAGCCTAAGGATTCGGCGAAGATAATGATTTTTACATGGAGCGACTACCGTCGGCACTCCCACACCCCAGAGGGAAAACTAGACCTGTCTCAGGTAAGGTCACACGTCTTTCCAAATATAATTTCTTGGACGTGCGGGTTTCCTAACGATGTTTTCCTTCACCGACGAGCAAGTGACAATCACAAATATGTACATAAATTCGTAAACACGAATTTAGTGGCATATGCCAAGATTCGAACCGGGGACCTGTTGGCCACAAGGCCGGCTGTCACTGCTCCAAACTCAGTAAACATCAGGAGCCTTAGAAACCGCCGATCGGGCATGTTAGCTATTAAATGTCTCTCTGCCTACCTCGAGACTTGGTGTGAAGGTATACTCGTAGAATGAACAATATATGTCATCTCATATATATATACTAGCTGCTGCCCGCGGCTCCGCCCGCGTGTAGTCAAATAACGTAGCCTATGTGTTAATCCAGATCATAATCTATCTACGTACCAAATTTCATTCAAATCCATTCAGCCGTTTAAGCGTGAAAGAGCAACAAACATCCATACATACCAACTTTCGCATTTATAATATTAATAGGATATATATCATCTTACTATCAGGTGAGTTGTATGCTTGTTTGCGTACAGTTGTATATTATAGTGGTTCATCGTCTTTAATTTATTAGTCTGTACTAGCTTTCAAGTACATTATATTTTTCTATCAATTATTAAAAAAATAACGACCCACAGCAAAGATTGGCCTGAAGAGATCTTTTCTAGAGATGAGCCTTTCGCCTATTACTTTACATTTTTTTTTATACTACGTCCGGAGGCATGCAAGCATACGACCCACCTGATGTAAAGCGGTTGCAATACATTAAGCATCACACGCGCGATGCCACCTCCGCCGCTAACACATCAACTCCATATGACCTTACTGGTGACCACACTCACACGCAGGAACAAAACAACACTCTGGGGAGATGGTATACGGCTGCGGTTTTCTGTGAGGTTGAAGTACTTCCCTAGATGGGCTGCTTTGATGCGCCCTGCCTCTCTTAAAAACATATTTGGTTTATTGAGTTTAATATTATTATGTGCAATAAGGAATAGAGAACTTTCGTCTATCAATCTATAATTTCACGACAAGTAACGTGCGGGGTAGGCAGAGAGAATTGAGCGGCACATAACTAGGCCCTTACAAACCTCGTAATTATGTTTCTTTAAAATTCATAGCGCTTTTTATATCCGCTCGCCGGTCCCTAGGGCTCCTGATTACTCTTTGTTAATACACAAATTCTTGATTGATATTATTAAAACCACCAGGTTCAATAACAATCTTATCTAATACTCTATCTATGCCGTGTTACATAGGTAAATATATTTTTAGAATGACGGCGATGGGCGTCCAGCCAAAACTATCATGTCCGTTGATCACTTTCCTTGATATACGGTGTTGATCAACAAAACAATGCTTATTTAATAAAACATACAGCCAGACAACAGTTAGTCGTTCATTGTGGGTAAAGATAATGACAAAAGTTCTTTATTAGCCTTGAACCCTCGCGTACCCGACTTAGACCTATATTATTTATTTTTGTATTAAATGATTTTAAGATAATAATGGACATGTTTCGTTGGTTCGGACATATAGAAAGAATGCAAAAGTAATGTATGGCGATACAGGTGTGTAATGCGAAAGTATATAATCTTGTATTCTTCTATATGTCCGAACCAACGGTGTATGCCTATTCTTATCTTAACACCGATCTAATTAAGAGCAACTAGTTATTTGTTACTTATTATTACTTTCGCTACCACATATTCACGCCCGTGCAGCCCCTGCCTTGCGGTGCAGGCAGAGATAAAAAAAAAATAAGTAACAGAACGTAGTGTCGGGAGACCTAAGAATCGATGAGCGTGAATGAAAAGAGCTACGAATGTTAACGAAGCGAGTGAGTTGTGTAAGGACCGAGTGATGTGGCGCTCGGTTCTCTTTGGCTATCCCGCGAGGGATTTGGCGTGAAGTTATAGATATATATATAGAAACATTCACACAGACATTCACACTGTTCCCTATATTCACTTACATGTCCACATCAGCGGCGTGCCTTTCTTCCCTGCTAAAAGTGCTTCCATTCTTGTTCACTTGTTACAACTGGTTTCCTCTCTCTCTTGAATACAATTATTTTGGTTTTCTTCGAATTCAATTGTAAGCCTTTCTTCCTACAATCATCTTTCATCGTTGTAACTAGTGTTTACAGTGCGGATGGTGATTCTACGGCATCGTCTGCATAAATCAGATTATTCACCACTAAGTCACAATTTCACATTCATAGATCTTATTTTCTGTACACAACTGTCCAGCCATGCAATTCTGTAAGAGCAAACATTCTTACATCCTCGGAAACATCGGCTGTTACAGCCTTGAACACAAAATTGCAATTCTTTGGTGTCGCTTTTCATGGTTGTGCGACACTAGCGCCGCAAGGCTGCGTTTGGAATTGGAATTCTACAAGGCAAACAGCCTCGCGTACGCTTACAGCCTTATAGAATACCAAATAATTTAGCCGTGATCGCAGTAGACGATGTCAAAGCTGTGACATCTGTGATCACAGCGATGCACACAGCCATTAAGAGTCGCTTAGAGAATTGCATGGCTGATGCAGCATGATTAGCCGAGCCGACAGCACGCAAACTTTTTTCTCACCAATTTGATGTCAAACCATAACGAGAAGCCGCAGTCCACTCGTATACATGTTGTCAGCATCAATTCCACCATCACATCAACACTTACTCATCCCACGACAGGGTTACGGGTCTCCCTTCAACCGAATGGGTTTAGAGCATATTCCACCACGCTGCTCAAATGCGGATTGGCGGAGGCCAGTGTTTTCAAGCCGCCCGAGGGCCACTGACTTCGCTTAACCACTGTCATCTATCGACAACAGCCGGGACCGACGGCTTAACGTGCCCTCCGAAGCACGGAGAAACTCGAGATAGATAAACCCATCCATAGACAGGCTGCAGTCGACGTTGCTTAACCTGCGTGTTCGGTTAGAATGACACACGCGACGACGTCATCGATCATCAATCCCATATCCGGGCAAAATATCCCAGAGATCCAGTTAGCCATAATTATATCTGTTTATTTCTTTACATCCGGTCTCCTTATTTGTTCCACTCAATAACTAATATTATATAAGTACAAGGCTATAGTGTCTAAACTGCCAACAGTCTGATCGTCTCGTTTAAAAACCCGCTACTTAGCGGTAATTTAAGAAAAAACGCTATATAGGTACAGCGCAAGTTATTATCTATGAAAATATGGTCCTTAACGCATATTGATAGAGCGTAATTTTTGAGTGTAGTGGGTATAGTTACTAAACCGGCTGAGTAACAGAAGAAGCTGTTTTGCCACAAGTTAATAGTCGTTGGAAAGAGCTACTTTTCACATTAAATTTAAACGAGACTTTTGTACACACAGACAGTGTAGGCTTTTTATAGATATCGAATTTTAACTCTATAGCCTATACAATCTGCTTCCATTCTAGAATCTTCTAATTGGTTCATTTTTAAGAAAAGAATCTTCAAGGTCATCTCTTACCATTTTCCTTTTTAGGCATTTATGGCAAAGCCAAAGGTAAGGATTATGATTTTTGCAGTCTGTATTCTACAGTAGCACATGAACTATGGGACCAATTTCGATGAAATTGGTGTCAATAGATTAATTGCCATTGCCTAGATGAGTTAGGCTACATTTTGTACTAAAAACGAATCAATGAATCACATTTACGTTCAAAAAAGGGAAGTGTCTGATTTTTTTTGCTGTCGTGAGTCGTTAAACGTAATTGCAAATTGCAACCAGACACAAAAAATGCAGTAATTACTCACAAAAGAAAACCGCTTTGCATCTTCACTTCACACATGAGTAGGTTTTAACAAACCGAAACATCGCTATAAAATCAACTTCCGTGCAACATCTTGAGGTTAATAACCGTTAATTTTTAGACAGCCGCTAAATGAGACAAAATGGTACTAAAAACCGGTAAAACTTTTATTCCAATCAAATTATACTACATAATAAATAATTTCTTTTTATAACACTACAGTGGAAACAAAGGTACGGCGTTCCTGATGGTAAGCAGTTACAATACCCTGTGGGCACTTACAACATCAGAGGCTTCACTTGTGGGTCGCCGATCCACATCAAGCCTCTGATAATAATGCCTATCTTTGATGAACCATACCCTCATGCTTAGTTCCTCGGAAAAAACACGAATAATATCTAAACATAATTGCAATACGAAATACTGTTGGCTATATTATGTTACTGTCAATAAGGAAGAACCTTTTATTAGTAACCATATAAGGAAACCATAAACCAAAGAAGTCCATAAAATTTACATTTCAGTCTCATTTCTGAACGGTAAACTTAGCTGTAACTATGTAACATAAAATCTGTAAGTCATCGACGCATGTAAAAAAACACCTGTTCAAGGATACCTCCTAGGAACTAGTGAAGCAAGAAACTATAAATTTGATCAAGAAACGGTACAGAATTGAGGGTAGTGATCAAAGCGGAAATTGGAGACAGCTGAGGAGATGGGAGAGCAAAAAGAAAAAGACTTTCAGAAACCATTTTTTTTCCGGAGCGGGAAGGAATTTATTTTTCTCCCTCTGAATTTTCGCGTATGTATGTGCTTGTAAAGTGGGATGCACCATAATGAATAGGATGTCTCATTATTTTTATATATTTTTTACCATTCAGGTGAAAAACAAGCAAATTTATAAGGATGATAATTCAGAGAGTAGTATGCCCATTGATTAAATCCATATACAAACATTTGCGGTATGTTTTCTGGATCCGCCATTAATAATGACGGCACGTAATCTTTTGCAATAATTCCCAATTGGAGAAGACAGTGCCGAATCCGGCGCACCCACGCTGCGCCCACATCGGTTGGAGGATGGTAAATCAGCGCTGCGGAAGTCTGTTTGAACACTAACGAGTGTATTATATGCAGCGGTTACATCCGCCCACTGGGACAGTGCAACGTTATTCTGCGATACGTATTTGTTGCATTTAACAATCTATCGACACACGTTCTCTAAATATTGAAATTAAAATGTTGACCTACAATCCTAGAACGAAACGAAGAATTTGGAACCTCTGTCTATCTATCTATAACTACACGCCAAATCCCTTGCGGGGTAGGCAGAGAAAACCGAGCGCCACGTGACTCGATCCCTACATATCTCACTCGCCTCTTTAACATTCATTGCTCTTCTCATGCACGCTCGCCGGTTGGAACCTCAACCCTTTAAATACCCGTTGCTTTTCCAATTTAGCTGCCAGGACGATAATAACGTGAACTGATCGCAGTGTAGTTGAAAGGTGAAGTGCTGGATGTTAGATGTGAAAGAAAATGCTTAGCATCTTGGACAGTACGTTGGAAGATAAATATCTGTACCAATCACTCTATCACATCTTTATGCAAAATATTCGTATACTTACTACTGGCAAAAAAGTTGCCAAGGTCGCGATTGATCTACCTATACCTAAAACTACGCCATCCATACTGCAGCAGACAAGAACAAATGTCATAACATTGTCTGGCAGGGAATTATGTCCCCCTCGAGGTTACGACTTACTTCAAGGTCCATTTAATGGTAGATTGTGTATTAAGGGCAGTGTTTATTGATGAAAAAATAATCTGTTTAGTATACTTTCAATGACAATGTTACGTACTTGTCCTAATTTAGGCGATAATCTTATAATATTGCTTTTGCTTTGGGGGAAAATATTGTTATTTACTCAATGGAAACAAATTTTCGTTGTCTGTGTTCTTTCATAAGTATAAATTGATTTGCCGTATTATTTGAGTTAGATGACTATTGACATAATTTAGATACAATACCTATATGAGAATAGTCCACAGCCACACCAATGTTGAAGCAGGCCGGTAAAGCGCGAATTAGTCAGTCGCAAATGCAGGCGGTCACACTTGCATCACGACTAAATGCTTCCTGCTCGGAAGCCCTTCAATTGTATTCCAATTGCATTATGTCAGATGAACACGATCTAATTGTATAATATTAATTATACACATTTTTATTAAAAAAGTCGGGAGGCATACAAGCATACAGCCCACCTGATGTAAACTGGTTACCGGGCCCGCACTCGCTGGTTTTCAATTTTTATTGAACTCCCCCTAACAGCTCAGAGCCTTTCTCCTGTTTGGCGACTCCTGCAGGACGCTGGCGGGCCCACGGCACGATATGAGTAAGTGCCGTGCGAAACTCCCACGATTCGGCTCATATGACCGTGAAGTCGGCGGTAAACACAAGAGTGACACCCCTGATGTTGAACATGTCCATAGGCTACGGCAACTGCTCACCATCAGGCAGGCCGTACGCTTGTTTACCACCTTAGTGGTATAAAAAAGTGTTCAATGCCCGTCTGGGGAAGTACCTCCGCCTCAAAATTCATTGATGCCCATTCATTGAAACAGACATGTACATGCGCACAAATGTTTGTCCAGTGTGAGAATCGAATCGACGAGCGTTGATGTCAAAGCAGCGTTATTAACCACTGCGCCACCAGCTCGTCAAGATGTACTTTGTAAACTGCAGAATGAGAATCAACATATACGTGGACGCCGTGTCCAGCCGATCGAAAATAACAGGTTACACGAATTTCATGTATTTGAGGGCCTCAATAAGTTATCAAGATATCCCGGTTCGTTTCATTTAACTATAACTCACAGTAAGACACCTCAAGAGTATACCTCAATGTCTCAATACACTTCAACTTGCTGACCCTTAGACCGATGTGGCTCTAAGGATCAGCAAGCTAAAGGGGCAGTCGGCAGGCCACATAGCTCGGAGAACCGATGGCCGCTAGGAACGAAAGGTTGTCGAATGCCGACCAGGAACCGGAAAACGCAACGTAGGACGCCCCCCAAACGATATACCGACGATCTTGTGAAGATCGCAGGGAGCCGATGGATGCAAGAGGTACAGGTCCGATCGCTGTAGAAGTGTAAGGGGGAGTCTTTTGTTTAGCAGTGGACGTCCTTCGGCTGAAAAGATGATGATTATGATAAACAGTAAAACATGACTGATCGACATACGAGATTAGACCTTATGTACATGATAATATGTAGTACGTAAGTATGAACGTATGTATGTATTTATCTGTGCATTGGTAAGTGTATACATGCATATTTAGTAGTTGTCCTACTGCGGGGGCGGGGGTTCTTACATTCTTCACTCACTTGACTAACATTCATAGCTCTTTTCACCAACGCTCGCCGGTTCCTAGGGCTCCTGACATCACTAAAAACTGACCTCTGAACCTGACATAATCTATAAAACACGACCATTTTGGACATGGTGAGTTAGTCTTGGTCTTCCTCGGCTCCTACATCCTTCCACTTTTGCATTGTATATATGTTTCGTCATTATTTCATCAATAATTTGATTTATAAATAAAAACAGGTTGCACTCCGGGAGTGCCGGCAGAAGTGACAACTTGAACATGCGGACCAAACAGCGATGTTGATAAACTACGTTGAACAAAATGCGTAAGCGCCAAGAATTTCATGGCGCTTACAACGTTTTGGTCTCGAGAAAATAATGCCGTATGAACGATCTAGCGCTTCATGTTTTAATTGTTTAATTAGAGGTAACTAATGTTTTAGCGCTGCAGTGAACTTAGTTCGCGGCAGCGCTAAAACATTAGTTACCTCGTTCTAATTCTCACCAAAATCTTACGAATTTTTGATCAGGGTCACGTGCTCTGACGCGAGTTTAACATTTTTTGCTCATTCCAAAAAATGCACAACACCGCTAAAGAAATTTTCACTTCAAAGCTGTTTGTTTTCCTAATAAAATAAAATAAAAATAAATAAAAATATTCTTAATATCTTGAGTCTATCTAAGGGCATTACGTCAAACATGATTGGCAAAATAGCAGACTGATTGCGAAAATGTACTGCAGATATTTTATCGGCGACCTATCAAACTACGTCATTTTCAGCAGGGAAGTATTGAAATAAAAGCATGTGGTCCGCCCGATGGTAAACAATTAGCTTATTTTATGGACAGTTGTATATATAAGGGGCATCATTCACGCGTTGCCATGTTAAGATTTTTGAAATTTTTTTGATATAGTTTTTACTAGGCACTACACTAGGCACCTTCATTTCTATGTTTCGTTCACACGAACGTAGTGTTGTTGGAATTATTACAAGCAGTCCCTGTTATACTGTTTCTACTCAGATGAAGAAGTGAAATATTGAAAGGAATAAACGGTGCATATCAGGCAGGTGCATGTTTGCCACTTGACGTAGTATACAAAAATATAAGTACGCATAAAGCTGTTATCAAGATTAATATTAGTTGTAAAAAACTCAAAAAAACAACTAACAAAGAAGTATTATTTATGAATGTATTAAAAGCATAACCTGGGTATTCTATAGTCTAATATTCAAGAGTAGATTGAAATACCAAAAGTAATAGCCAAGAGAATTGAATAAGATACTCTTGTATCTTATATTTTCATCTTTTATATATTTTACTAGCGAGCCGCGCCGACTTCGCACGGTAGCCACGCCGTATTTGTCGGGTCCATCATTTAAATTATATGGTGTAAAAGATTATCATAAAGTGCATGATAAGGATTAATAATGTATATCCGTATAATATTCGAAGAAAGCTCCCAGGCTGCTTGACTTTTTCCGACATTTTCAACAATTATCGTCACATTTCAACCGATTGACACAAAACCTTAACAAATTGAACACCTAACCTTCCTCAATAATCATTCTGCTTATTGGGGAAAACCGTATGAAAATCCGTTCAAGTAGTGTTTGAGTTTGCGAACAGACAGGCAGACAGACGCGGCGTGGGACTGTTTCATAATATGGTAGTGATAGTGATATTGATAAGCTTAACAAGTAAAACCTTATCAAAATAAAAATAAAATATAAAAATCTTTTTTTCGAGATACTCGAAATATATTTACATATACAAAAGAATTGCTCGTTTAAAGTAATAATATACATTATTATATTCTTATACTTTTAAATTCTTCGTGCATAATTTAGTAATTAAAAGTATAAGAACAAAATAATACATATCTTTTCTTCCTAACGTTATTCCATTTCCGAATCCATTAGGATTGGCGGGATCCGCTACCGAAGCCTAAGGATTTGGCGAAGATACTGATTCTTACATAGAACAACTGCCGTCAGATCTATACAATCCAGAGGGAAAACCAGACCTTGCCTAAGTTAGGTTACACATCTATCAAATTACAATTTTTTGGACGTGCTAGTTTCCTCACGATGTTTTCCTTCACCGCTGAGCAAGTGATGATGATGATTACAAATACAACATAATACACGGATTTAGCGGTGGAAGGATGTAGGAGCCGAGGAAGACCAAGGCTGTACTACCATGACCAAATTGGTTGTGTTTTATCACAAGGTGATATCGCGAGCCCCAGGAACCGGCAATCATGCATAAAATGAGCTATGAATGTTAAAGAAGCGGGTGAAGTGTGTAAGGACCGCGTCTTATGGCGCTCGGTTCTCTCGGACTACCCCACAAGGGTCCTCGTGTGAAGATATACATACTCATTATAGATAGAATACCTCATCACATGCATATAATTATGTTCATACACCTAAATGTATGACTTGTTACGGGAATCGAACCTGAGTGACCCTTGGTGTCACTGTCATCATTGCTGGTCACCCGGGACATCAGTCCATTCAGTCGCTAGTCATTGCATTTTTAATGTCTAGATATGAAATAATAGGAAGATGCACAGGCGAGAAGAATTAGCCAGTTCATTGAACAAAGCCAGCTGCCCAAGTGGAAGTAATTACATTATGCCTACGAAGTACGCAATGAACATGTAATGATTATACTCTCTTTTCTATCTATCTATAACTTCAAGCCAAATCCCTTACGGAGTAGGAAGAGAGGACCGAGCGCCACGTGACTCGATCCTTACATATCTTACTCGCTTCTTTAACATTCATTGCTCTTCTCATGCACGCTCGCCGGTTTGTAGAGCTCACCTGACGTCACCTTCTGATAGAACACGACCAATTTGGTCATGGTAGGTAAGTCTTGGCCTTCCTCGGCTCCTATATCCTTCCACTTTTACATTGTATATCTGCTTCGTCATTCTTTTATCCTGCAATCTTTCTACATGTCCGAACCAACGGAGCATGCCTCTTCTTATTTTAACACCGACGCTCTCTTTCAGACCAACTCTGTTTCTAACATCATCATTGCGAATACGGTCTACAAGCTTTACGCCACAAATTTTGCGCAGCGCTCGCATTTCGACGCGTTTATCCTACTTTCATGCTCTCTCTGCCATACCCAGCTCTCGCTTCCATAAGTAAGCGTTGGGACCAGCACTGCATTGTGTATAGCCAGCTGCGCCTTCTGGCTCAGGTTTTTACTGCCAAGAAGTTTTCCCGACGCTCCATTCACACTATACCCAGCACTCACTCGCCTTTCCACATCTGCGGTGTACCTTCCATCCCTGCTGAAAGCGCATCCAAGATATACAAACTCATCCACTTGTTCCAACACTTCATCATCTACCGTAATCCTTACATTGGTTCTGGTTTCTTCTCTTTCAAATACCATTATCATACTCATATACTCTCTTTTGATACATAATAATTAGAATCAAGCCATTTTGTTTAAGCTTTAAATATTGACATAAGGCCGGTCAAGTGCGAATCGTACTGGCGCGCCTAAGGTTCTGTACGTTCCTTGGACCCCATTTTGTTTATACGGTTTGTGGTGTGTATGATTTACGATTATTTATAAAAAAAAACTGCATTAGTTGTAGAAAACTAGCAGTAAGTTTTTGACTTCTGCGTAAAGAGCTATGAATATTAAAGAAGAAGTAAGGTGTGTAATAACCTAGTCCTTACACACCTTACTCGCTAACAAACAAGGCTCTGGCAAAATAGAAGATGGAAGCATGAAAACCATTCTGAATCGGAAAGTACATCTACCTCACAGAATTTACCGCAGCCAACGAGTTGGTTTACGCTCTAGGCTTGTTGTTTTCCTGTGACTGAGTTAGGTTAACAGTGAGCTATGGAGTTGTTGTGTTAGCAACGAGGTTGGCAAAGCAACGATGCTTCTTATATTGCTAGTTCATGGGTTGTGGTAACAACTACACATCAGGTGCACCAAACATGGCCCGCTTGGTTTCAAAGCTGTATAAAATAGTGCGTGTGTGTACATGCGAGAAGTAAAGTTACTGTAGGTTATCGGAACAATTCGTTGAAATTCAATTTAAGTTTTAAATAATTAAGATAGAAGAGATACTAAATACGACTACGTATAGGTTTGTCTGCGTATGGTATACCGTATACGTTCCGGCATCATACATTTAGTATTAAACTATATGTTGACTGAATTTAGCTATACTCATGAAACATACTCGTATATACACTCTCGTACATTCTTCGCGTAACGGAATTACAAGCAATCATAGACTACGGTAACTGCTTTACATCAGGTGGGCCGTATGCTTGTATTCCTCCCTACGTTGTGTAAAAAACCGTTACAAAAATCGTAACGCCAATCCTTCTTTTTCCTTCTCATGGCGTGTCCAAAGAAGTTTCACATTAAAAACATTTCGCAATAACGGCATCTCCACGCGATGGATACCGCGGGTAGAAGCTAGTATTTTAAATATACATATGTATATTTTCACGCCAGGTCCCTTGGGGGGTAAGCAGAGAGAGCCGAGAGCCATAAGACGCGGTCCTTACACATCTCATCTCTTTAACATTATAAAAATAAAAAAAACCATGTAACCTATATGAAATGTATACTTTAATAAAAAAATCCAAAAAAAAACACCGACTCCATAAACGGTATGGAACATATACTAAAAGAACAATAAACTAAAAGGTACAAAATAATTGTTTTATTTCTTTATGACTATAAACAGGTATTATAGTATCTATTAGTACTTAAATAGAAATATAGAAATATATATTTTAGAGTACTTAGAATAAATTTTTTTTTTTTTTTTTTTTTTATATTGGCTCAGCATAGTGGCTCCTCTTCGCCTGTTGGTAAGCGAAAAGGGGAGCCCAAATTGCAGCGGCAACTGACAAAGGACTACGGTGTCCTGTCAGTTGACGCTACCATGCTGGCCCGCAAGGTGCTTCTTCACGCTTCGTTTGAAGGATCCCATGTTGTAGGAAGGAGGAAACACATGCGCAGGCAAGGCGTTCCACTTTTTAATAGTTCGACAGAGATAAGAGTTGCCGAACTTTTTAGTACGAGAACAAATGTCCTCAACAGTGGAATGATGACATCGCAAGCCTGCACGTGTGGTTCTATGACGGAAGGGAGAGGGTGGGATAAGGGAAAATAGTTCTTCAATTGATTAGGACAATAATACACATTTATTGTTAGTTTTGGAGTAGGCGGCAGCCAAGTTTAATGACTATGTAGGAAATTTCCTTGTCCTCTAAAATGGACAAGATCCACTGGACCTCTACATGTTTTAAAGCAAGTATACGGTTACGCGAACGATGTAATTTTAACCAAGGCGGATGGACATCAAGAGATCTAACTCTATATCTGATGTGACCATTTAAGGTGCGCTCGGGAGAGCCGCGTGTCCCGGAATAGGTGGTTGCGTTCTACCAGGGCTGTCGAACGCGAAGAAAGTAGATTTAAGATACAAGTGAAGCACGAATGACAAAACAAAGTCGCAAGGTATTTATACTCCCATACATGAAAGAAATAAGCGGTAGATGATGATATTACGTATTAGATCAATTCACCTCTACGGGTCGGAGATAAAGTAGAATGCGCAGCTCTTATTGGCTAGATCGCAGATCAACATCGCGTCACTTATCGGCTGATTGGTTAAAATATCCTCCCATTGGCCAGTAGGCTCGAATCGCTGAGATACTTAGGCGCTAATATAAGTATAACATTTTTGTAAGCGTCGTGTGCCTTCATGTTCGTCAATTATTATTAGTGATAGGTATATTGGTTTGTGCTCCCATCAAATATATAAAGATTTAGTCGAATCCATTATTATAATACCTGAATCTATCCGGGGCAATGTATACGGTTCTATAACAAACTTCCCAGCAATATAAGAGAAATGTCAATAAACAAATTTAAAACTACTATTAAAGCTAAATTGTGTAGCAGGGCATATTATAAAGTATCTGACTATATTAATGATAAAAATGCCAGGGAGTGAGTCGATCCAATTATAATGTAATTAATAAAATATGTAAATTTGTTTGGATACCAAAAGAGGGATGCCTGAGTTTTTTGGCAGTATTTTTATCAGTGCTCACCTAGTCATAAACTGCACGGTAGGGAAAAAAATTGTGACGATTCCAAACAAATGTAGCCATTTTTACGGGATAAAAAGATTTTGACTTCGACTTTGACTTTGACTATACGTTTCCCCACTTTTGAAGTATTGACGAAGCCTTTATTTAGAAATGACTATTATTTAGTATTGTACCTATACAATATTCAGGTGCCAGATATACAATGAAAGAATGTATGGGTTCAGCAAAATAAATGCTTGAATTTCAATGAAAGATTTATTTTAAGCCCACGTAATGGTCATCTTATAAGATAATAAATTATATGAATATCTGTATCTATAGGGAAATACAAGAAAATGTAGTACCTTTCACTCCTCTCTGTCAACCGATTCTTTTTTTTGTTTACAACCTATTAACGAGCTTAAGCGTAACTAAGAAAAAAATGTAAATAATGTAAATAAATTTGTAAATTCATGTATATTTTCAATAATGATTCAAGGCGAATTTCTGACTCATGGGCCAAAAAGCACAAACCGTACAAGGTTTTTTATATATATAAAGAAATAAAGGTTTTACACAAAATTTTATCCAAATCGTTATTGCCGTTTCTGAGATACACGAAACATATTTATATATGTACTAGAGTTGTCCCTTTAAAGCAACAGGATGACTCACTATTGAGTGGGTCACTGGCAATGTTCGAAAATACGAATAAGGAGGATAATTTGAGGCAACCAGACATTTCGTAGATAGTGAGATGGCTACACAATCAATCAATGAATAGATTTATATCAATCAATGAATGTCCAAAACTAGGCAATATAAACTTCATTGGACATATTGAAAACCCCGGCTAGCTCACTCGTAATTATAATAACCACTTTGATGTGACACTATCATAACCTACTAGTACATAACATTCATTTAATTTGCATCGACATATTAATCACTTTCAGATAAATATATATCAGTTTCTGAAGACTGTAAGCACAATACAAGAGGGGGTTCCCTATTATTTTTACAGCTAAAACCTGCCACGGCTGCGCAAGTGGCACCTCGCCGATTAGTGACCGATGATGCTTAGCGACTAATGATTCTACCGCATTTTCGTCGTAGTATTAAAAAAGAAGACTTGTTCGCGCAATTCTGTATGCATAAATATATGCATAATACGTGACAGTAAGCCCTTCCCGTGACAGTTCACGGTGACTGTACGGCGTAGGTAGAGCCATCAATCACGTTACTTATTGAATAACAGTTTTGCTGTTGTTTTTCGTAACTTGCAGATACTACTCCAATCGAGCCACTTCTAATAAAATGTCATTACGCCTTGTCTCTCTTATGTCAAAATCTCGTTTGTTAACATTATGTGCTGGTATGGGTCTGCAAGCCTTTTATGTCTGTTGTATAGGTACCTGTTATAGATCTGTTAGAAGCAAGATGATCGAGTATTAATATACAGTACCTGGATCACCTAGCTTGGCTCGGCGTTTCTTATATGTTTTTTTTAATTGAATACGTCTTTAAACGACGACGTAATTCAGAAAAATAATGGTAACAAAATTGAGGGATACAGTTTGACGGTGTAGCTACATATCTATAGTTTACGTCCAAAATTAAATTACACCACTTGATAGCTAAAGAATCAAATAATTCGTTATGTTGAAAGGTATTCACGCAAAACTCACGGCCGTGTCCACGAAACAGTCACATCCCGTTTCATTTAGTAAAATTGATTTTTCAAGAAACTCATCTATATAAAATAAACTACAATTAAAAAACAAAACCTAAATACAAAATTTGATCGTTAGAGTGGGCCCGAGATACACGAAATGTATTCATATTACATACAAAAATCGCTCGTTTGAAGTAATAGTGCAATGATGGAGTAAAGATGCGCTTTCACCACGCGCCAGCCCTACGCAACGAACGAATGCAAACAAACAGCCAGAACTGCAGCGGCGGCGATGCGCCCGTCGCATCATACTTCGCGTTGTATTATTAACTCGAAAACGTACGTTTGCGTTCGTTGCTATGCGGCTTCTGCGTCTCCCGCAGAGATACTAAAATAATAATATACTTAAAGTTCAACTTCGGTACTTTGTACTGCTGAAACATTTGCTCTTTTTAATCATCAGTTGGTAAAAAGATTACTATTGTCAGTAAGACCAGAGGCATCTTTTGCACAGATCATGGGAAATCTATCACCTATGATCACTCCAAAGTAGGTGTTAAAGTTATTTGCTTTTTCAGAACAAAACAATGTGAAAATATAATGGCTGATAAAGTTAGTAAATATGCTATAAACGAGCATTTTTTTATTCTGTAAATATATATGTATTTCTTGTATCTCGAAATGACGGAGGATGTTGTTTTCATTCAAAACTGAGTAAGTGATAATTACACTTACACTGCGATGAAGTAAAACATCGTGAGGAAAACCCGCACGTCCAAGAATTTATATTTTAAAAGACGTGTGACCGTATTACCTAAGAAAGGTCTGATTTACTCTCTGGGTTGTGGAGGCCATAAGGGAGTCACTTCGTGTCAACATCAGTATCTTGACCAAATCCTTAGGCTTAGGTAGCGGACCCAGACAGTCCCAATGGATTAGGAAACGGGATAACGTTTAAAAGAAGACGGAGATTCTTGTATCTCCGAAACAGCTTTAACGATTTGGAACAAATTGTGTGTTTAGATAAAGTTTTGCTTTTTAAACTTAAAAAGCAATTTAATTTCCTGAAAAAAAAAACGTGATTTTATTCAAGAAAATATAAAAAGCTCCGAGCGAAGCTAGCAGCAAGGTACTAAAAGCAAACAAACAGAAAAAACTAAAATTAGACAAACAAACTAGCGACTCTTTCAAATGTTTTGTCACTGAATAATAATACCCTAACGTAGTATTTGACAATGTATAGATTCTCATGGCCATAAAAAATTCAATCGATTGCCTGAAAGATTTAGTACATTACGCACACGCATATTTAAAAAAGAAATTTTCAATACATTAATGAAATAATGTTATTAATGTTATTATACAGTAAATGATTATTTGGTCGATAAATGGACGTATAATTTTAAAACTGACATAATATCATGAAACTTATTATCAATGTAAGAATTATTTTAATTATTCATGACATATTGTTAAATTATTTGCACAAATTCCAAGAAAATATGTTCTGTTAAATTAATATATTAAATCAAATTACAATTAACATGCTGATATATTCGGCAGAATATGTATGGTTTTCACTGTTTTATACATTTGAACATCTTATCTGTACCCTTATTCAGTAAATAAAGATTTTCATTCATTCATTCATTCTCACTATATACAACTACGGCATTAGAATTCTGAGGCAGAAACCTCAAAATAAATTGCTAGCTTGTTTTCTACTCTTCCGTGAAAGAATTTACACATTTTTTTCGTAGTTAATGGTTTTATTTGCAATTGCAAAGTTTCGCAATGTAATTTTCGTAATGAATGATGATGCGTGGATTATATAACAGTTTTATGAGTTTTAAATCACTTACAAAACATTCTGAGTTTTCATGAATAATGTCGGTTCATAAAGGAGAATGCCCATGGAGTTTGGTTTCAATATTATTATTGTTGTGCACAAATGAAACCTGCTGCAATCTGTAGAGCTTCAATTATGTATTCGAATAAAAGTAACATTGTTTTTTTTACGGGACAGGCCCACTACTCATACCCACCACTGTGTCTCCTGTGTAGCCAGTATTAACAGCGGCGACCACAAAAAGGCAATGAACAGTGAAGTTCACTGCTGTCCCGGGGGTTAAACTACAGCTGCCTTGGAACTCACAACGAATTGAATCAGAAGAGATTTGTAGGAGTAGGAAGTTTTGGAATTGACTTCCCCTCTTGGCAAAGTGAGAGACAGCAATATGACAAATAAGGTATTTAAAACCTCAAAGAGATGGCTAGCCAAGTGAAGCTCAACTGCCGTGCACCACGGATTATCAAATATCTAACACTATTGGGACCTAAACTGTGTTGTTGTTGTTACCTAACACATCGATTCCAATAGTAACATTGTTTATGAAAAGTTCCGGAATTACAAGAAAAAGGCTAATAAAATTCTTCATTTTAGGTTATTTTGACTGGCAATAACACCTACATTTTTCGGGTGGATATTAGGTAGCTGATATTTAATAAATGTATTTGAGGAATACACAAGAAAATAATTTTATTCTTCGGCTTCGCACGGGCAGCAGAGCATTTACGTAGCTCCCGATCGGCATGATTTCTCTCGAAATCTTCTACAATCATAGTCATAATTCAGTCATATCATGTAGTTATTATATTATTATTATATTTCGAGAAGCTCAACTCGACGTATTACGACAAGAAATATGAAATGATATAAAGCTTGGATGCTTTGTTTGCAAAGTCGCGTCATTCACGACTGAGCCACCGAGCTCGTCAAGGGGTTGGTGTATTTCGCGAAAGTTGTATTATCGGCGGGGAACTTCGCGGCCTTCCGCGGGATCACCTATGAGTGGTTCGCTCGTTGTAGCGCCGAAGAGGAATTGGAGGAGCGGGTTTTAGAGCGAG
This sequence comes from Pyralis farinalis, assembly GCA_947507595.1. Classification (NCBI taxonomy): domain Eukaryota; kingdom Metazoa; phylum Arthropoda; class Insecta; order Lepidoptera; family Pyralidae; genus Pyralis; species Pyralis farinalis. Next base: position 36,216,585 of record OX382259.1, read on the forward strand.
CGGAGCGAGAGCGCAACGAAGGAACAGGTTAATTAGGATTACCTACGAGTTGCTTCGGACGGTAGCGGACACGTCTTTGTGTGCATTGCCGTCCAAAGGGAATTGTAGGGTGCCAAGCGTTGCCTACGGGACGATAAGAGTCAACGAGCAGTAAGTGCCGTACGCAATTCCTGTGATTCGGCTCATATGGCCGTAAGATCGTTGCAACCATGGGAAGATGATGGGACAGCAAATTTCTTTTGCAACGTTTCTTTTGTTGACGTTATGCACACCGAGTTCTTTAATATCAATAAAATGTAGCCTATGATATTCTTACAATAAAGACAAAACAATTGATATTTCTTAAAATCTGTTCAGTTTCAAGTTATATTTGGACATCTACGTGTAACCACATATATATATGCATATGTATTATACACTGTTAAATTAATTATCATAATTAACCCTCGCCTTCGTAAGAAACTAAAAACAAATGTCAAACACAAAACAAGCCATGTCACGAGGTACACAACGTATATTAATACTAAGAATAGAAATCTATAAATTTTCAGGGCCATCGACAATACGACCAATTATATTAAAACTGTAATCGTTCTTTCATTTCGAAGTGAAGACTTGACAACACATGGCGATATTCACATAAAAACGGAACACATGCACGATGCCTCTACAAGAATAGCAGCAAGTGACGCGGACGTGGAATATTATGTGCAAGGCCAAGCTTGTTATCATTATTAGCTAAACAGCGAGTGGACGCACATGTTCATTAGAAAAAGGGGAAGATGTGACCATATTACAGGTGTTATTGACATATTTGTAATAAATTACAATCGTATCTATTGTCTACAACGTTGGGGAGTAGGTATACAAGCATACGGTCCGCTTGATGTCGTATTCACATTGTCTATTATTCGAAACGAATTCAAAAAGTTTTCACTTTACATACATTTTGAGTGAAAACCTTTCGATTCAGTTTTTTTTTATACTACATACATACATACAGGCATACATGCATACGGCCCACCTGATGTAAAGCGGGTACCGTAGCCTATTAACGCTTGCGATATATTAAGTATCACTTGCGCGATGCCTCCTCTGCTGCTTACACAGCAACTCCTTGGGATCTTACTGGTGACCTCACTCACACCGTGTGAGTGAGGTCACCAGTAAACTCCCAAGAGGAGGGTGCCGTGCGCAAAAAAAAGAGGGTCCCCTAGAGGTTTGTTGTGTACCTGCGTGTGACTCACACAAACCTCTAGCCTCAGACGCATCTAAATAGCAAACATCAGCGTAGTCAAGAATGGGAAGTCAAAGAGACTGAGCAAGCATAACTTTAGTTTTGAACGGTACGGTAAAAATCTGAAACCGCCTGAGTGAATGAAAAAAGTAAGTGTATACGTTTTCTGATATCATTAAGCTGTGCTGCCCGCGATAAAGTTTCACCGATGATCAAACCCAAAATTTTCGTTTTGTTTGTAAAAGCAATCGGTAGCACGTTGTAGGTAACTTGCGGCACATAAATTTAACTTTATTTTTCAACTGGCGACAACCGATAATAATGGCTTGAGATTTTGATGAGTTGACTAGAACGCCAAAGTTATCAGCCCATCGCTGAACTGTACATAGAACATCATTCATGGTCAAAATAGCAGTGGATGCATCAGAGAAGGAAAAATTACTGTCAATTTGCAGGTCATCCGCATATAGATGGTAAGGAGAAGTAATTAGTTTTATGATAATTCGTCAATGAAGATCGAGAAATCAGTGGAGATAATACACCGCCTTATGGTACACTAGCAGTTAGTGGAGTTCAATCAGATAAATATTCATCAATTTTAGTACATTGCCAGCGTCCGCGAAGTATTGAACCACTCGATCACAGAGGAGAACAAGTTCAAACAGCGAAGAATTCCAAGGAGAATGTCAAAAACGACAAAGTTGAATGCGTTACTGAAGTCCAACAGAATAACAAGGGTAAGTTTTTTATTGTCCATAGCATGTCGTATAACTTCTGTGACATTCAATAGCGCACTCGATGTGCTGTGATGGGGACGGAAACCCGACTGAAAGGGGTTAAGAAGATTGTGATGATGGAGATACGAATTAAGTTGTTTGTGAAGAACACGTTCCAGAATTTTAGATAATAGAGGACGAATGGAAATTTGCCGATATTCGGAGAAGGATGTAGGGTTGTAAGTTTTAGGGATTGGAATGACTTGATCTTTTGTAGAGAGAGAAAGATTTATTATGTGCGTAATTACTGGAATTATATAGTCTAAAATTGGAATCAACATGTCACGGCTCAAGCTATCACTGCCCGCAGTTTTCGTGGTAATGGAGAGATTGCTCTTTTTAACTTCATCCTCGGTAGCGAAGCGAAATGAAAATGCGTCACATGCGGGTGTTACAGGTTGAGAAATCGAAGAAAAAGTACCATTCTTGGCCTTATTTATTGAAATCGGAGGAGTACAGAAATGTTTATTTAATCAGTTTAGACCCAAATAACCACTGACACTCTTGGAAGTTTTACCCACACCCAGTTAACGTAAAAATTCCAGATGTTTGCCTGAGGCATATTTCCAAAGAGGAATGAATATATTGACGCTTTGCATCTTTGCCAAATCCTTAGGTTTAGGTAGCGAACCCCGACAATCCTAATGGATTAGGAACCGGGATAACGCTAAGAAGAAGAAAGTTTTTCTCAAGGAGGGTGAACTGTAGCAATATTGGGTCCCCACGCAAATATTTCACACTGTTTCATGGAGGGAGTCATGAGGCATCAAGGGTCACAAAATTATTTGCTGTACAATAAAAATAAAGTTAAAAACATATTGTTTAACTTAGGCGATAACAAAATAATGGTATTGCATTGTATCAAATCATAGATAACAGAAACAACGGTGTTTCTGTTATCTATGTATCAAATAATGTTGTTTACTTATACCTAAAGTTCACTCTTTTTTACTTTTTATTTCATTAGCATTAGCGGATTAAAGTCATAACTGTTAGCTGGCCATGGTAGCACATAAGAGAAGGGCGCCATTCTAATCATAAATCATCATAGATAAATCGTCATCAATAAATCAATAAAAATCATTAACTGTTTCTCGATCGTGCATTTCTAAACGTCTTAAGATTAGACTATTGAGGTATTGATAGAAAATTAATAATTGAGATTCCACGACAAATATCTATCAGCAGATAATAAAAGATCGCAACAGCGGTAAATTCCACAGATACACAAAAGAAGTCACGGCTGCTGATCATTCCCACGACCTCAGTCAGTGCACAACACACAATATAAAAGGCTCACGCAGACACCGCTGGTGGCTCGCACACATTGCTCTCACGACATACTATACTATACATGTACATTCACACACTAGAAAATGGGAAGCGATGGGTCTATGTAAAGTTGAAGATGATACCAACACTGGCATTACGTGGAGTGTAATCCGGTTATCACCATTGTGATCAAGGTCTGGGCGTGTCATGGACATTTTCATTGACATTAATCAAGTTCAAGGTCTGCTATGACTCAAGCATTGTCAATCATTTCATTTTATGTAGGAAATAGAAGTAATTGGGACTTCGTATACCATGTTTAATTTAACTTTCTGCGTGCAACAGCCAGCGTAGGTATTGTCCGGAAGGGAGAGCTGGCCCACGCTGGCTGTACATGATGCACTCAGAAAGGTCTGCTAGTTAAAGGCTGCTGCTGGTTAAAGGTTCTCATTTACCTTTTACTATATCTTTCTATCCACATTTAATGACACCGAAATATCATCCAAACATGACTGTAAATTGTCTTCAAACACTTCTTCTATAGTCTGCTTGAAGAGTCCGATCATCCTAGTCGTCTAAGTCCTCCTAGCGCATCTTTAAGCGATATAGACTTTATTCCTTAGAGTTAAGTCATTATTTTTAGAATTGGCAGGAAGGCACATGGTACTAATAATACAATACTGCAAGGACAGTAACTCAAAAGTTTGATCGGTGGCGAGCATTCAGGTTATATATATTTTTTAATATCTTTTAGTATGTGAACCTAAATATAATATACAACATTTTTAGCACGTATCCAAATAAAATTTACTTGTCAATTACATAGTGGATCCTTACATATGAAATTGGCGTTTTATTTAAAATTCCTAACCAAAACGTTAGGAATTTTAAATTCAAATTTATTTCAAATTTAGGCTTGTGTATTTGTGTTTCGAATGTAGTGATTCATTTGTTTTTACGCTATTTGATTTTTCTTTGACATCAGTCTGTTCACAACATGGAAAATTTAAAATAACGCGTTATTTACGAATACGAGTTCCACCGTGGCACCAACGCTGCAGAAACAGCTCGAAGGATTAATGATGTGTATGGGGAAGCTAGTGTAAAGGAAAACACGGTACGTTTTTGGTTAGAACGTTTTCGTTTTAGAAATCTACAGAACAAACCCCGTTGACGGCCGGGGACCCTAGACCCGGATACCCTTGACAACGAAGAATTAAAGGTCATCGTGGAAGCGGTGTGAGTGACAAAACAGTTTTAATTCACTTGAAATAAATTGGAAAAGTGAAAAAGCTCAAGAAATGCGTACTGCATGAATTGTGTGAAGCACACCACCAAACACGAATTGAGTGCTGCGTTGCATTACTCAACCGTCACAATAACGAGGGAATTTTAAATCGCGTTGTTACTTGTGATAAAGAATGGATCCTGTACGACAATCGGAAACGCTCATCACAGTGGTTGAACCCAGGAGAACCGACTAAATCCTGTCCCAAGCGAAAGTGGGCTCAGAAAAATGTACTGGTAAGTATTTGGCGGACCAGTGCTGGTGTCATACACTACAGCTTCTTAAGATCTGGACAGGCGATTACTGCAGATCTGTATTGTCAACAATTGCAAACCATGATGCTTGCTATTCAACAGCCGAGACTGATCAATTGCTCTATCCCCTGCTGTTTCAGGACAACGCTAGACCTCACACTTCACGACAGACGGTCGCTAAAGTAGAGGAGCTGCGATTGGAAGGTCTCCGGCACCCACCATACTCCCCAGACCTTGCTCTAACAGATTACCACTTTTTTTCGCAATTTGGACAACTACTTGCAAGAAAAAAAATCAATTCCAATGGGGCAGTCTAAATCGCCTTCAAAGATTTTATTGATTCTCGCACCCACATTTTTTTCAGCAATGGGATCTATGAACTGCCTATAAAATGTCGAAGGTATCTGTCTGTCTATCGATTTCACGGTATATTAACGGTTTTCAAGTAAAATCTTTTTTTTTATACAACATCGGAAGTCATACAAGCATACAACCCACCTGATGTAAAGCGGTTACTGTGACCTATGAACGCTTGTAATACATTAAGTATCACTCGCGCGATGCCACCTCTGCCACTATCACAGCAACTCCTTAGGAGCTTACTGGTGACCTCACTCACACGCAGGAGCATAACAACCAAAAAAGGTTTTTCTGTGAGGTGGAGGTACTTCCCCAGACAGACTGCTTTGACGCACCCTACCTATCTTAAAAACCGCTAGACTCAACTGTTTGTCCCGTGTGACTCGAACTTGTGTGGGAATCGAACCCACGAACGTTAGTGTCAAAGTAATGTAAAAGCGCGTTTCACAACTACGCCATCGAATTCGCTAAAAGCAGCTATAATACGAGTAGATAAACTTAAAAACCATAACCTTAAGTGAATACAAAATTTGATTCAAATGGAATGCATTTTCCGAGATATGTGAAATATATTTATATATTCTTCTTCGCGTTATCCCGTTTCCAAATCCATTAGTATTGGCGGGGTCCGCTACCTAAGCCTAAGGATTTGGCGAAGATACTGATTTTTACATGGAGCGACTGCCGTCGGACATCCACAACCCAGTGGGAAAACCAGATCTTTCCTAGGTTAGGTCACCCGTCTTTAGATATATAATTTCCAGGACGTGTGGGTTTCCTCGCGATGTTTTCCTTCACTGCCGAGCAAGTGATAAATATGTACATAAATCAGAAAACACGAATTAAGTGGTACATGCCCCCGCCTGGATTCGAACCAGTTAGCCATAGGTCGATTCCTTATCCACTGGGCTATCATTGCTTTTGCGAAACATATGTATATGTAATTGTAATATTAAATTGACACATTTCATTTCATTCATTTACATAAAGGTTTTAACATGTAGTATTACATAAAGTGGGGAAACGATGGTAAGGTATGTTACAAACTACCTTATCTAGACACACGTGATATTATACAATTTAACTATATTAACATGGATATATAAAAACTAACAACATAGACACTACAACAAAGTAATGTAAATAATACATTCTGTTTTAACAATTCTGTAATATTTAGTTTCCTCTTCATTCATTTAAGATCAATTTAATTAATATTCATTCATTAACATTTCTTTTTAGGGTTCCGTACCCAAAGGGTAAAACGGAACCCTATTACTGAGACTTCGCTGTCCGTCCGTCCGTCCGTCCGTCCGTCCGTATCTCACGATCCGTGATAGTTAGACAGTTGAAATTTTCACAGATGATGTATTTCTGTTGCCGCTATAACAACAAATACTAAAAAATAGAATAACATAAATATTTAAGGGGGCTCCCATACAACAAACGTGATTTTTTTGCTCGTTTTTGCTCGATATTGATAACGGCGACAGGTAGACACTTGAAATATTCATAGAATATTTAGTTATATATTCACTTTAAGAATAAATAATTAAATTAAAATAAAACAAATATTTAAGGGGGGCTCCCATACAACAGACGTGTTTTTTTTTTTGCCGTTTTTATAGATAGTGATACGGAACCCTTCGTGCGCGAGTCTGACTCGCACTTGGCCAATTTTTTTTCTTTAGAAATACCCATAATACGTGTATAAGGTATTACAAAAAAAAAGTATTATCTATTTCATGTCACACTGGTTAAAATTAAAAAAAGATAATAGTCCATAGTACATGCATTAACAGAAAATGTTCATTTATTCTACAATTTAATATGAGTAAATGTCTTTAACTCGCATTAAACTTATCTTCTAGGTATTCTTTAATAGTATAGTATGCTTTGTTTAGCATTTTTTTTCAAAATAGACTCAAAATTTTCCTAATCATATGTATATTACAAGAATTGTTCATTTAAAGCCACAAACTTTAGTGTTAAATGTTGACAGAGTACTTCCCATTACGTAAGGGAAGCTCGGAACTGACGGCGCGGCACTCGGCGATAGAATTTGTATCATGCCAATCATTTGTATGGAGCGCGCGGTCGGGCCTCGTGCGCGCGCGTAGTCACTCGTGTTTGTCATTACAATTAGTGTGTCACGTCACGATGAATCACACATTCGAAGCATCCATAGAATATATGAGAACATAACGTTAGGCTGAGCGTCCATTAATGGAAACAAGACGAGTATCTGTTAAGTGACGTAACAAACAGGTATTTAAAAATAATAGCACCAAAGACACAAAAAATATTTTCGTCAAGGTTACAAATTGTTTTAGTTTTTATTTATATTTTTTATACAACGCCGGGAGGCATATAAGATTCGGCCCACACTATGTAAAGTGGTTACCGCAGCCTATGAACGCTTGCAATACATTTTACCAGAGGGAGACTTTTGTTTGTTTTTTTTTTTTTTTTTTATAACTTGCACCCCTGCCATGGGCAAGGCTATCATCATCATAGTATTCTTCCAGCCAAAACACATTCATACATCATATTCTCATTCATGCCGTAATTCTAACTTTCATTCATCATCTTTCGTTTTTGCCCATTTTAGAACGCCAGTGAAATAACTGCATTTATTTTCGAACTTCCCTTCCCATACTGCGTCAGTCCATCCACGGGCGACAGCGGGCTTCACAGCTTCACCTAGCCACCGCGATCCCATCGGCTATACGGAGTATAGCCGAGGTATACAGCATTAGTCCTAGGTGGAGCTGCTCTGCTTGTTGCGATCAATGACAACCGTAGCTAGACTGACGCAGTATTTTATAAATTTAGATCTATTTCCCCCCAAAACTATTTCGGAGACTGTAGTTTCGGTGACCCGCATTCCCAACTCCTGCTCCAAATCGTACCTCTGTTTGGAGAATGCGGGACACCGAAACAATATGTGCTGCACTGTCTGGTCCACGCCGGGCTCGCAGAAGCAGGATGGGTCATCCGCGCACTTGAACCTGTGCAAGTACGCGGAGAACCCACCATGCCCCGAGAGGACCTGCGTGGTGATGCTCGACGGCACCATTTTGCCCACGATGCCGTACGCCTCCGCCGCACTCGGGAAGAACAGCTTCGTCGTCGAAGCTGATGTTCCCGATTTGTATCTCCTGTCCCATTCGTCAATGGTCCCCTTACGGATCATACCTTTGACGAATGAGACAGGGCAGCGGTCGTAATCTGGCCGCCTCCGCAACCCCAGTGCGGCGCTCCTGGCGAGTTCATCGGCACGTTCGTTCCCCTCCAACCCCGCGTGTGCCTTGATCCAGAACAACGAGACGCTCTTACCCTGGCTTTTGCACAGTTTAAGAGCGTCCCGTGTCTGCACCGCCAGGGGATGGGGGGACTCGACGTTCGCCACCGCCTGGAGCGCCGCCATGGAGTCGCTGAAGATGCCGATACTGGGCCCATCGCAGCTCAAAGCGTACTCGGCCGCCGTGCAGATAGCCAGGAGTTCCGCCTGGTAGACGGTACAGTAGGACGACAAAGCAAGCTTGACGGCCTTGGTTTCCGCGCCGCCGTTCCATACAGCGGCGCCAACCCGGCCCCCAATCTTGCTGCCGTCCGTAAACATTCGCAGGGCAAAGTTGGAGTGTGCCCTGCATTGTTCCTCGTCCACCAGGCTGCCGAACTCCAAGCTATCTAGCTCCGCGGGATGCGGGGCCTCGATCTTCGAGGCCATCCGCTCGATCTCCCTGTCCCCGAGCAGCGGATGGGGTAGCCCCCTCTTGGCCTCGTATAAAGAGGCGACTTCGCGCACTCTGAGGTCAAGAGGCAGCACCCCAGCCAGCAGCAGTGCGGAGTTCAGGGAGACCGTGCGGTAGGCTCTGCAGATCTTCTGAGCGAAGCCCCGCTGTACGCTGTTGAGCTGTTTCTGGATACCCAGCTTATTGACCGCTGGAGCCCATGCGGCGGCAGCGTACAATATCGTAGGTTCCACTACGGCTGAATATAGGATCTTCACTACTTCAAGGTTGAGTCCCCAACTGACGCGGGCCGTACGCGCAAGGCGCCCGTATATGGCTACTGCCCTTTTACAGACAGTAGCCACGTGCGCGTTGAACGTCAGACCCGCGTCAATCGTCAACCCCAGCAGTTTGATCTGCCGAAACATGCCAATGTCTATCCCGCCCATGGTAAGCCGCGGGGTGTCATACCGAAGTTTGCGCGTGATCAGCATAGCGCTGGTTTTATGCGGCGCAAACTTCAGCCGGTTTTTGACACCCCACGCCCTCACATGCTCGAGAGCGGCATTGGCCTGTCTCTCTATATCCAGCGCAGTGTTGCCGTCGAACATCAGCACGACGTCATCGGTGAAGGCCTGACAGTGCACCCCCGCAAGGTCGAGTTGCTGCAGAAGAGGGTCCAATAGGAGGTTCCACAAAATCGGTCCTCCTATGGACCCTTGGACGCACCCTTTGGTGGTGGACCGCAAGGTTGCCTCCCCGGCGTACCTCACTCTGACCGTCCTATCGCTGAGATAGCTGTCGATCACTCTCCTCAAGCCCAGAGGACAATTTTCCTCAGCCAGTCGCAGTTTGATGGCGGGCCACCAGGCGTTGTCGAAGGCTCCCTCTATATCCAGCGAGACGAGAGTGAGCATTCTCCTCTCGTCAAGCTTGGAGCGGATGTGCTGCACCAGGTTATAGAGGGAGTCTTCGGTTCCCCTTTGTGGCATAAACCCGTACTGGCGAGTACTAATCCTCGGTAGAATGTGGTGCTTGAGGCGAGCGATCAGCATTTTCTCGTATACCTTGCCCAAGACAGGCAAAAGCCCAATCGGCCTGTACGATTTGGGCAAGGTATACGAGTCTTTGCCTGGTTTCTGAAGGACAATTACGAGGGCCCCCTTCCACAGCCGAGGAAAGTAGCGGAGGGCTCGACATTTATCAAGAAGGGCCAGGAAGAACTCAGGGTCACTGTTGATGGCCCGAGCGCAAATGTCAGGCGTGAGGCCGTCGGCACCGGGAGCCTTCTTTGGGTTGAACGACAGAGGGAGACTTTGTACAAAAGTCGTCTGCATGGGTATCTCTGTCTCACCTATTTCTACCGCCAAGCAGCTATATTTATTTATATAGCTGTGTTCCGGTTTGAAGGATGAGATATGGCAGAGAAATTACCGGGTACTGTGACGAAACATCCTTAGGTCACAAGATTGGCAGCGCGCGAGTAACATCCCCGTGGTGTTGCGAGCGTTAATATGCTGTGGTGACCGCTTACCATCTGATGCGGGCCACATGCTTGTTTGCCAATCTAGTTGCATGAAAATAATAAGTATCGTTCGCGCGATGCCGCTGTTGTTAACAAAGAAACTCTATTGGTGGTCTTCCTTACACGCAGTAATAAACAACCCTCCAGGGAGCTATTATTTGGCTGCGGTTTTCTGTGAGGGGAAAGCACTTTCCCAGTCGGACTGCTTTGTAGCGCCCTAAAATATCTTGAAAATATCCAGCCCCAAGACAAACAGATATGTTTTGCACACAAATGTTAGTCTTCTGTGGAAATCGAATCCACGAGCATTGGTGTTGAAGTTGAACCATTTCGTCACCAATTTCGTCGGTTAATGAGCTCGTGAATATCCTTACAGCACACACCGTGGCGCAGGTGTATACTTTATACTCTAAATGGGAAAGTCTCAGGTTACACCGACAAAAAATATTTCGGTATTTCGTTTTTGGGTAGAGATCTTGTTCTATTGATTAAAATGCCGTTTTCTTTAATACTACTACTATAACTTCACGCCAATCCCTTGCGGGGTAGGCAGAGAGAACTGAACGCTACGAGACTCGATCCTTACATACCTCACTCGCTTCATTAACATTCTATGCTCTTCTCATGCACGCTCGTCGGTTTCTAGGGCTTCTGACATCACCTTCTGATAGAACTCGACTAATTTGGTCCTAGTAGGTTTTCTTTAACACACATATTAATGACCAGTTTGTCTTAGGTTTTCGCGATTGTTACACATTGAATTAAACAATTTTTAACGGAAGTATCGCGTATTTTATTTATTTTGTTGAACCTGACGTTTCACACCACAAATCCTCGCCCAGGAGAATCGCTACATGCCGAGAATGTTGCGCGAGGCTATTGAAATAAGAAAACACCCCAATTTCAATAGAGAAGATGGTTGGCAAGTACCACCTGCTTGGGATCCAGTCCTAAAATAATCAAATCCCAAACCCAAAGATCTAAAAAATGTTCGGACACTGTGAGCGATTTTTGTGTGAATCGGAACATATATAATTAATCCATCCATGTCGGTAGATGTAATAATTGAATAACTAATGTAAGACAAATACCACCTTAGTCTTCCTGCGACCACGGACGCTGCAAAGCGTTCGAAACGTCAGGTTCAACAAAATAAATAAAATATGCGATACTTCCGTTAAAAATTGTTTAATTCAATGACCAGTTTCATGAGCAGAATGATGATATAAGTCGGAGATGGTCTCCACAATGGTTGACGTGTCTTTTTGGTTTGGGTTCGTATGACTTGCTAAGTAAGCCCGTGGGCAATACATTTTTTTTTCTAACCATATTATATTCCTCTATTGTCATCAACTGGGTTATATAAGACTTAAAAGGGTGTTGACTTTTGAACTTTGAGTAACTGTTATCGTGATGATAGATACACTGAATGTATAACCAAAGAAAGAAAGTGATCAATTGCACCTGTGATGTTTATGGCATACGTGTACCCCGGATGCATCGGCAAGGACGTCTAGAGTTCAATGGTGCAATTATCATTTTCTATCACAAACCAATAACCCACTTGACTGCGCATGAAGGCACCCCGCGCTCACAAAAATATAGTGTTTTAGCGCTTAAACAACTTCTACTACTACTGACCAATGGGAGGAGAACTGACGATGTTGATCCGTGAACTAACAGATAAGAGCTACGCCTTCTATGTACCTCCGATTGGTAGCGATCAATTGAGTAACTATGCGAAATTGGTCTCATTAAATCTCCATAGGTTATTTCCTCCCGAGTTATACACTCTGTTGTTCATTGCGAGTGTGATAAAACTACAAATAAACATGTTTATTACCAATTTAATATAAATAATCTTCGCTATAAAAATATCCTATTCGAAACGTAATTAGCATTTGATGGGGCTGCCATTTTTCGAACAGGAATACAAATGTTTGTGGATTAAATAGAAGACAGGAGGATACAGTAAAAACTGCTGTTGCTGTACATATAATATATATGTATAACAACTTTATTGTATTTATTTCCGCTTTGGTGGACACGGACCTTAACAAAATGAAGGCGTGATCGGATGCACATGGCCGCTTAAATCGATCAGGTGATCGCATATGAACGTATTTTGATGCAAAATAAATGTTTATTTTACACGATTTTTGACGGAGCCGCGTGATCAATGTTAAGAATGTGATCGGCGCTTAGCACAGACGAACATAATCCACGAGTCTCGTAAATCTTTTATTTTATACTACGTCGGGAGATCTAAGAGAGGTAGAGCACATCAAAGCAGCCTGACTGGAGAAGTACCTCCCTCTTGCAGCGCGTGACCAATCCTTCCTGTTTTGCAAGCGTTATAATATACATTTTACAAGTAGTACAAGACTACGGTAACCACTTTACATCAGGTGGGCTATGTGCTTCTATATCTCCAGACGTACTTTTCTTCCTAGCGTTAACCCGTTTCCTAATACATTAAGATTGGCGGGGTCAGTTACCTAAGTCTAAGATTTTGCGAAGATTTTGACATGGAGCGTCAGAACTTTCTTAGACCTACCTTTCTCAAAAACATTCAGACCATTACAAACAGACATATTCAAGTAGGCCTACACACAAATAGCTGTCCCATGTGGGAATCGAACGAACGAGCCTTCATATTAAAATAGCATTGTTAATCACTCTGCCATATGGCTCGTCAGATTGAAATCAATATCACAATAGTTCCGATGCCATTCATGTCATTTACATGATATATGTAAATGCCTGGCCTAGTAACTATTTCAAATACGGCCAAGAGCAATAATGATATACACACACACCCTGAACTTTATTGGTTGGATGAGCGCGGAATTCGCGTTGTGATCAAACGCGTACCGATTTCGCTGTCGTTAGACGGCATAACCGAGTCCATTAAAAGACAAGGAGTACCGGTCCGGTCAGTGCACTGGATGAGGCGGGGCCGCCGCAAGGATGGCGTCCCATACAATATGGTGATCTGCCATCTTCCTCTTACCCCGGAATTGTTTTTCCAAGTCCCGATGCGTGAAATGCTTAGGCGATTACGAGAAGAGACAGTGTCTGCGCGACATGGCGGTGGAGCCGCCAGCATGCGTACTCTGTGGTACTGTGGGGCATACCGCTAATTACGGCGGCTGCCGCAAAGCGCCAAAGAGGCGCATGACACCGGCCCAAGCCAACGGGCGCTCGCACACCTGCCTCCCTCCGCTCTCCCAGAGCCAGTGGGATTACCCCCAGCTTCGATCCACCGTTTTCCCGGCACCCATCCAGGGAGTGGCTGATATGATAGAGAAAACGCCTATGTTCAGCAGTGGATTAATACGGGCTGAAACTATCATCAATGTTAGATATGATGAAGTTAGATGAAGTTTTTTTTTGGCTATAGCTATCACACTGACTCGGTAACAAAAAGGATAGCTGGAGCCACCCCAGACACCAAAAAATGGGGCAAGACTTTAATATATGTAAATCAATTAAGGGTTATCGCAAACATGGACAGATATGATATACAACTAATTTATTTATTTACTTACCTCTTGTGTAATTAGTCTGACCCGACCCCAGTGATCTTTGTAATCAAATTGAAGCGAACTGAACCAAGTAATTAACGCGTGCCTGAAGATAAACAGTTCATGTGAAATAATAGAATTAAAACAATTCGGCAAATTCTGAAAAGTCATGAGATCACATATGTCAAAGGTTATAAAGGTAATTTCGTACTGCTCGCCGACACGGTTGGGAATTTATCCTCACATACTGGATACGCGATGGTCACATACAGCGCTGTTCCAAGGAAATTTTCTACCGAGAACTCTTGAATTGTGGGATGAATGGTCAAGGTTTTCCTAAGAGCTTCTTCAAAAAAAGCGCGAGACCCTTGATGGCAGACCGTATGATTATTTACATCTTAGTCTATATATATATAAAGATGAATGATTGTCTGTATGTCCTCTATGGACTCAAAAACTGCTGGGCAGATTTTGATGAAATTTTCAGTGAATATTCATGTTAGCCCAGCAGGTGATGCTGTGAAGTTTGGTAGCGATCATATCACCTGTGCGAAGCCGGGGCAGATAGCTGGTTGTATATAAAACACGGATTCGAAACAACCAAAGATACAGAGTTAAAAATGTTAACTCTACTACATCATTTTGTAATGATGAATCAATGGAGGTGGACTAGTGAGTATGGAGTGCCTTGTAACGTCTCTTGCCCGGTTTTTCGTATCGATCTGCTGTATGAAAGTGGGTGACAAAGCAGCTGATAGTATTTATTGCTAATACCTGATCTAATCTAATGAAAGTTGATGTAGTGACAAAAATTTAAAAGGGTATGCTGAGATGGTTTGGTCATTTAGAAAGAATGAATGACAAATGAGTTACGAAAGAAGTGTATCAAGCAAGAGTGAATGGTGATGTCGTGAGGGGCCGCCCTAGGCGATCATAGCAACGTAAACGGTAAACGGAAGTAAGTTATACTAAAAGGCAATTTAGTACATGATGCAGTGAAATGATCTCAAAATGGCGGCGCTTTCCCCCCTCTCCGCGCGCGATGTGTCGTAGTCCTCGCTCAACGTACCGAATTCTTTAATTCTTTAGCTATAAAGTGGTGTAAATAAATATTGGATGTAAACGACAGATATGTAGCTATAACAGCAAATTGTATCTACCGATTTTGTTATCATACAGTTTTCTGAATTGCCTCCCACTATATATGCAAATTTAAAGACGTATTCATCTCAAAACTATATTAAAATAGACTTTCACGCATAGGAATACCTCGAAATTTGACATTATTTCACCATCTACAAAATTGAGGATAACGGAGTGCACTAACATCGCTTTACAGACACAACTCCTGTCAAATATTTCCTCCTTCTTTCTTTATCTTTCGTGTTCCCTTGACCATAGGTCCATATGAATTGACCAAAATAGAACAGATGAGAAAGGAATTTCTCTTACAAATGAAAATGTCTTCATTCACCGAGATATGCCATTGGGTGGACCCTTTTGCGACTTACACAATACGTGGTGAATACATTCCATTAGGTAATCTCGTACTTAATTCTATCAGCATTTAGAAATAATTATTGAAACAATGAAAAATACAGAATATAATACTTTCTAATCAAGTAAATGCATGCGTAACATAGTAACAGAACACCGCAGTCAAATAACTCCTCAGGGGAGTTGTGATTTGGCTCTTCCTGGTTGTTGTATTGCTGGGAGTAAGTGAGGTTACTAGTATGCTCCTGAGCAGTGCTGTGTTAACTTTCTGTATTGCAAGCGTTCATAGGCCACGGTAACAACTTTACATTTGGTCAGCCGTATGCTTGTATTCCTCCCGACATTGTATAAAAAATATTAACAATATATAATCAGACTAGCTTTTACCCGCGGCTTCACTCGCATTGATATTTTTTTTTTTTTAATATAACTATTTTAATATCCTGTGTTACTTCTGATACCTCCAAGAATATGTGTACAAAGTTTCATGATGATCGGTTCAGTAGTTTTCGCATGAAAGCGTAACAAACAAACGGACATTCACATTTATAATATGAGTAGGATGCGTTATTAAAAAGGAGGCAACATAGAAAAGTAACTGGTGTTGTATGCGATTGATTCATCGACACAACATTGACCAATTTGCATAAAAATCTTCCACAACATCGTTGTTTCCATCACAGTGAGTCACGTAATGACGATATTCAGATTGACGAGTGATTGTTACGCAATATCATATATATGTATGCCTATGTAGTTCATGACCAACTAACACACTATGTGACTACAACGTTTTGGAGAAAATTTGGAAAATTTTATATCTGATTCAACAATGTGAAGTAATGAAACAGTGAAAGTTTTTTCAAAATGTTGTACGTTTCCCTCTATTTTAATAATGATGCCCCCATTAAAAATATGTCGATTTACTACAATAAATTGAAAGAAAATCTCAATTTACTATTTCCAATAAACTCAAATGATGATTTACTACCATAAACAATGATTGTTTATTTATTCATATATGTGAAATGTGCAGAGCACGTTCGTGTATAGAATCGATATGGTACGTAATTGGCATAGATTGTGGCACCCCGGGTGTAGGTACCGATCCAAATATACCATTTTCCGTCGTTCTAAATTCATCAACCTCATCGTGCACGCCGATGAACATGCAAGCAAGTTATACAAATACAAATAACTTTATTAACAGACCAGATACAATTACATAGTATACAAAAAAAATTATTAATGTATGTTAACAAAGAGTGACAAGTCCGGCTGTTGGGAGGAATAGCACTTTCGTTACCGGTGATACCCAAACTAGAGTGAATCTGTATCGTGGGTATCTATACGAATTGCCTAAAGTTTACCTCGGTTTTCCAAATATTCCAATATTTCTTAAATGTTATATTGATCTACAAGAGTAATATTATATAATATAAAATAATGTACGCATAACACTCAATGTATGTGCAATAATGTGTGTAATATGTGTAATGTGCATGTATGCGATTGCAATGTAAATAATGCATATCTTGAGTTAGGATAGTTTTCAGACGGTGGCGTTAAATTAAGTTGATGAATTTCTTGGTGTTTTTAAAATGGCCTTTTTCCGCACTCCGACTATTTCGTGGATATATGTGCGTCGTGGGCGGTCCCTACCGACACACGTTTTCGTAACTCTTTTATCGTTCATTCTATATTCGAGCGACCAAACCACCTCAGCACACTCTTTTCAATTTTTAACACTACATCAGCTTTCTTTTTTTCCATACATTTTCTCGTATCACGCCGTTTCTCACTCGTATTTCGTAATGACAATTAGAAGGTCTTTTGGAAATACAGTTTGTTAAATCACGTAAGGAATTGCTTCCCATTAGGCAGTTCGCCTATGCTTATGCTTGTTTACGACCTCATGATGAATAATTTTTATTCTTTTCAAAATCTTATCAGAATCTATTACACTTCCGAATACCTTCAGTGACCTGTCAGAACCCGTTATATACGTTTTCCCATACATTTCGCGGTCGTATTCGACCACCCGGGTTATATAAATAATAGATTAGTTTTTTAACCGTCAAATATTCAACCAGTGTGAATTCAAGCGTGTATGATTCAAAGCTAAGGACTATAGTGCTTTCTTTTCCCATGTAACTACATAATTAAAAAGAAAAATCCAATAAGCAGTAGTCGTGCCAGCCAAACGCCTTCAGCGCGGCCCTTATGTGCTCTAAAAATACACGAGGCAAAAATATTATTATATCTATGGATTGTACCTACTCGGTTAACACAATTTACGCAATACAACAGGCCAATAGGCAAATGGCATTTTTAATAACATGGATAGGTATCCGTGCTGAAATCTTTTCCATTACATAACACCGGGAAAAAGGCAAAAGATTCGCATCGAAAAACTAACAAAACAATCTTCGCCAAATACTATATGTGACAATTGAATTTCTTGTAAAATTTCTCAATTTGAATAATCTTGCAATTTGATTACTTCAGCATGACCGCCATTAGGCCCCTGTATCTTTTAAAATGGAACCTGTTTGACATCAAAATTGAGAGAACGCTCGTTGTTACTAAATACATATTTGAGTTTCATACGATCAATTATATCTAATATACGATGAAATAACCTACTCTGCAACTGATTGAGTGAACAATATTGCACGTGCATATTGCAGGACTTATGAGCTACGTGGTAAATTCGAGAATGGAACTGTACATTAAAAAGCTATGTGTAATAAATTTTGATCGAATATAAACGTAATATGTATAACGGGTTAAATAACATTCATAGTCCTTTATGCATGCACGATGCTTCCTAGGGCTCCTGTCATCACCTTCTGATCCTGACACACAATGAATTTGTTCGTGGTAGGTCAGTCTTGGCCTTCCTCGATTCCTACATTCTTCAGTTTTCGCGTTGGACATCTGTTTCGCCATTCTTTCCTCTCGCATTTCTACACCGAACCAACGAAAGATGTTTATCTTAACATCGATACTCGCTTTCCGACCAACTTTCTTTCTCAAATCTTCATTGCGAACTCTATCTACAAGCGTTACAGCTGCAGAATTTGCGCAAATTTCGCATCTCGTCGGCGTTTATTCTACTTTCATGCTTTCTCTGCCAAACCCAGCTCTCGTTTCTATCGCGCTGAGAGTTGGGATCAACATCGGGGTTTGTATAGTGAGCTGTGTCTTCTGGCTCAAGTCTTTGCTGCCTAGAAGTTTTCCCAAAGCGCCATTCACACTATTGCCTACACTCGCTCTCCTCTCCACATCAGTGGTGTATCTTTCATCCCTGCTAAAAGTGCATCCAAGATATACAATCTCATTCACTTGTTCCAACAATATATCATCAACCGTAATTCTTACGTTGCTTCTGTTTTCTTTTCTTTCAACTACCATTACATACCTAATAGGTACATATTTTTTAATGCCAGTTAAGTGAAAAACAATCGTACGGCCTGCCTGCTAAGCAGTCACCGTAGTCTATGAACATTTGCAACACCAGTATTGTCACTTGTGCGTTGTCGACCCTACATTATCTTTGTTTTCTCCGCGTTCAGTTGCAATGGGTAAATAAAGCTAATAAGTTGGCGTGTGGAAATTGCATTTATTTCAAAGTCAAAGATAGTGGAGATGAGACACGAAGTCGATTTCACCACTACCTGTAGGATGAAACGGGTGCTCAGTGTTTGTAATAGGAAATAATATTGAACAAAATATTCAGTTCTAATTTTTCTACGTGCACACAAGTAAAACAATAATTGGGCAATTATTTTTCTAAAATCATTGACTTCGAATATGGAACGTAGAAGATAATTACATAGTTTTCCTTTAAAGTTACCTATTAGTTTTTGTAATTGCCCAATTATTGTTTTACTTGTGTGCACGTAGAAAAGTCCTATTACCACAAATACGAGTGCATCTAACACAATATGAAATAATAGTGTAAGTTACCAATTGATGAATAATGAAAGCACTGTCAGCCCAGTGGATGAAGAACCAGCCTATTGATCAACTGGTCCCCTCACTAAATTCGTGTTTTCGGATTTATATACATATTTGTAATTATCACTAGCTCGGCGGCGCTGGAAAACATCATGAGGAAACCCACACGTCCAAGAAATTATATTTCGAAAGACTTGTGACCTTACCTATTAAGAAATTAATATCAAATGAATATGACTAACTAAGAAAGGTCTGGTTTTTCTTGGGTTGAGGTCTGATGGTAGCCGCTCCATGTAAGAATCAGTATCTTCGCCAAATCTTTAGGATAAAGTAGCTAACCTCGCCAATCCTAATGGATTAGGAAACGGGAAACGCTAAGAAGAAGAAGTGTAAGTAATTGTAATTACTAAACCATTGATTCATAGTAAGTCATAAGTTAATCTAACAGAGTTGCGCTCGTCGATTCCCGCGCAGCAGCACACAGCGTAAGGTGAGCCTAGGAGGATTATAAATATAAAATTTGTAAAGATGGATGGATATTTATGACTCTCTCACGCAAAAACGGATGAAGGGATTTGGCGTGCAGCCACTAGCAATCGAAAAAAAAATAGTGCGTAATACATTCGTCACTCCAAGTTCAAATACAGTATAGTTATGACATTTCTTGTAAAAAGTCCTCAATCATTTGATTTCGCGCTGTTGCATTTTATTTTCAGGAACACCGTTCCTATATGAATTCTATATGTTTGTCTGTGTGTTTGACTGTGCGTTTGACCGTGCGTTTGTCTGTGCGTTTATCTGTCGCTTTTTTTCGAATATTCGAATTTTGACTTTAGATTCGGATTCAGCATAAAAAAGTAGAATAGGAATGTTCAGGAACACCGTTCCTATCTCTTAAGGAACATGGTCAAAATGGCCGACAAATTAAAATAAAATATTTGAATTGTTATATAATTGACGAGCCAGGTGTTCCTCTGGCAATGCAAGCTTGCGCATTCACAACTGGTTTAATATGTATTTGTTTCTATTTGGTTGTTGATAGAAAAATCGATATTGCGTGTTATTTTCGAAGAAGAGTTCCATCCTGACACGAACGCAGCATCGACAGCACACAATATGAACAGCGTGTACGGACTAGGTACCACATATGAACACTTGTGGTACTTGGGCCGTTGATAATGTGGGCCGACTATGCTAGTGCATTCACGCTTGTCCGCTTTCGTACTAGATTTTTTTCTACAATGAGTTTTGTGACTGACCAGACAAATGACGGTAGGGAAGAAAAAGTCATAGAAATAAATTTATCTCATACGATGTTGGTCAAAAGAAGGATCACCCGTCGAAATAAGCAATAAAACTACTGATTAATGTACGTTTAGTTGCTTGTGAGTGAATGTTGGACCTGTGCCGGCATTGTAAATTACACGTATTTTTCCCTGTGACCTGGCACAGCAATTACTGTACAGGTGTACCGTGAATAATGGCCAATAATGACAGACAAGGTCGCTGTAAAATAACAGAGACTTGTCAATTTCTCTAATCGAATTCTTCACTATAATGCTGCACAACTGGGTGTGTGCACAACTGCAAAACATGGGAGTTACGACTAGAAATTCTCCGTCGCTTGACAGACTGCCATTTTTTTCTGAGTTTTCATAGCTTTTTACAGGGGATAATTTCAAATTCGATGAGGTGAGATAAAATGACAAAAGCCGTTAATAAAGCCTAATATTTCGATTAATTACATACTAGAGGTCGGCAAGTGATCGAAATTCAACCACAGTTCATTAGTATTTTTAAGTTTGAATTTTATTGATATTTTTACATATCATACACGAATATATGATGATGTATACATTATTATGTGTTTCTGTATTCCTTCTTCGTATGAGTGCGATAAATCACACAATCTTGCACGTAATAATTATGTTTAAAAAAATATGATTCTTTTTTTTACATGTATTAATATTTAGATTAAAAGTTCTATTAAAGTACAATTTGATCTTCCCTGCTTTGTGTGCTAAATTTGACTTTCGCAAAATAACGCCTGAATCTATTAACTATTCTATTATCTATTAAAATGTTTACGTATTGCAGAGTGAACATCATAAAAAAAATATTGCGCAAAATATGGTGAGCGGCCATATCCAGGCGCCATTGGATAGGTCCAATGAATATGGTTATCTCAGTAGTCAAATCAGGATCTGTGATAAAAAATATCATGTATTTTGAACTGATACACTCCATCCGTAACTGTATGTTTTAAATTATTTCTTTTGAATTAAAGCCAGCAATATTGCTTTCCCTTTGGACGACATTATAATAATAATAATAATAACTTTATTTAGCAACATACGTACAAGTTCACATATCTAGCAATTTACAATATTTAATGTAGTGACTGATTGTAAGTACATACATTGCGCGGCTTAAGACTAAAAATATTTTCGCCATAACATCCAAACTAGACTTATAGCCTGTCTGGTGGAAGTCATGAAGTTCCGTTCACCATGTTTCCATAAAAAGCCTGGGCAACATTACATGGCACTTTACAATGAACTTTAGCATAGCTTAAATAAACAAATTGTACAAATGTGGTCCAGGACGAATGTAATTATTGTGCGTGATTGAGTGTGTGTATGTGTGTGTGTGTGTGTGTGTGCATGTGTATAGCGTGTGCGTATGTAAGCATGCGTCTTTATGTTGTAACTTTTAGTAAATCCTCTGTTTCCGAATATGTTAATGTTTGGAGCCACTTTGTGACTATAAGTTTGGCATTGTGACTAGTACATTGTTTTATGTTACATTTTTTAACTACACGGTTGTAAATAAGCGGATGCAAGAAAACAGCAAATCTTCTTAAAAACAGTGTGTTTATATGGGGTAAAGGAATTTTAAAAATCCTAACATTTAGCATTCTCTCATATTCGTGAGACTTAAGTATTATTTTATGAGTAGTGACTGTGGCTATCAGGATATATAATTTGCGAACACTTAAAAGGTTGCATTCTTCGTAGAGGGACTCTGTTGAAAAACGATATGGTTTCCGCAACATTACTTTCAGGAGAGATCGTTGTGCTCTTTCCAATATTATCATTTTGGTAATGGCCGAGCCGCCCCAAATAGTTAAACAATACGTGAGTATCGATTGACATATTGCGGTATAAACGAGTTTAAGGATAGGTACGGAGGCCGCGTTTCGAAGTTGTTTCATTGGACAGATCATTTTACGAAGCCTTGCTGCAGTTAATTTGATATGTTCTTCGAAGGAAAGCTTTTCATCTAGAACTATTCCAAGATATGTAATGCTTTTTATTCTCAGTATTGGATTACAGCTACAAGGTTGTACTGAATGCAGAGGGTACTCACAGGTGTGTGCTTTAATGTCAAAGTTAGCACAGGGCTCTGAAGCTGCAGTTTTTTGGAAACATACATATTTGGATTTTGATGAATTGAGTGACAGCAGGTTATGTTGAAGCCATTTTGCTACTGTGGAGATTCCTCTTTCAGCAAAATCAAAGGTTGATTCCCAGTTAGGGCCATGAAATATTATCGCAGTATCATCTGCGTAGCAAATGAAATCGGCATTTGTAATACCCTGAGAAGCCATGTCATTGACGTAAAGAATAAAAAGCGTTGGACCCAATACGCTCCCCTGAGGCACACCAAAGGTCACAAAATTTTGATCACTAGCATTTCCATTTACTCTGACACATTGCCTACGACCCGTCAGGTAGCTGCGAAACCACTCTAGTGAAATTCCTCTTATACCGGATTTCTCTAATTTAGCAAGTAGAATCGGAATTGACACAGTGTCGAAAGCCTTTGCCAAATCCAGAAACACTCCGATACATGATCGTCCATTATCAAGATAACTTGATACAAGATTGGTAAGACGACTGATTGCATCTTCGGTAGATCTACCTTGTCGGAAACCGAATTGGTTTTCGGTTAAGATTTTATTTGTCTCAAGAAACCCAATCATTCTGATATTTATGACTTTTTCTAGAATTTTAGAAAACGTTGCTAATAGTGATATAGGCCGATAATTATTGGGATTTTTTTTATCTCCTGTTTTGTGCAAGGGAATCACTGCGGCCACTTTCCAATTTTCTGGAAAAGTACCTTCCGCCATACTCAAATTACAGATATGCACCAGCGGTTTAGAGATGGTTTTTGCTACTGCCTTTAAAAGTCGATTATTAATTCCATCAATTCCTGGGGCACCATCAAGTTTGAGTCCTGCAATAATCCGTTCGATTTCTAACTTATCTGTTGGTTTCAGAAATAAGGTGTTCACCGGTGATTTTGTTACTTGCACCTTAGCAGCTAAAGATGATTGACTTTCGTTAATCTCATCAAGAATCGTATTCGCTAGCTTCTGGCCAGTAGTCAAAAAATGTGTGTTAACATAATCAAGAGATTCTTTTGTTGTATTTTTGATGGACATTATATCAGAGTATTGGCAAGAAGATTTCTGCATAAAAGTTATATCTTTAATCGTACTCCACAGTTTTTTTGGATTGTTTTGATTATCTATAAGTTTTTTCTCCTCATATTGCTTCTTTAGTCTTTTCACCAAATTATAATAAAAATTTCTATACCGGTTATAAATTTTAAGTGCAGTAGCATCACCTGGGTTCCTTCTTGAAATAGCGTGTAGCTTATCACGATGTTTGGAACATCTAAGCAGCCCTGGAGACATCCACGGTTTTAAAATTATTTGAGAGCGCTTAATAGAAACCTTTTTTGTGTTTTTGTCAATAATTTTATCAATTGTAACTGTAAATATATCAACCGCTTCTTTTACTGTGGTTTTATTTACTACTTCTGACCAATCAATCTCCTCCATTTCAGAAACTATTTTGCCATAATCTAGTCTATTGATTGTGCAACTTGGTGAATTTAATTTTACTTGGTTTGTTTTAATGCTTGCCATAACAATATCGTGATCGGTAATGTTAGTTTTACATACCACCGAGTTCACTAAAAGCCCTGATGATATCATGATGTGATCTAAACATGCATGTAAACGTGTTGGAATTGTAACAGTAGGGCTTAGGCCCATTTCCGAAATCAAGCATAGATATTCATTACTTTGACTGTCAATATTGCTGGAACAGATGTTTATGTTAATGTCACCAGCCAGAATTACACAAGGGGTATGATTTAAGTTTTTTACTGCGTTCTCTAGTGAATTTAGAAAATTGTTTGTATTTCTATAGGACGGTGATCTATATATTCCTAAAATTGAAAAGCAATTTTCGACTTTGACACATAAACAGTTGGCTTCCGTGATATATGGTTCGCTTACAATACAATTCCATATATTCTTTACAAACACTACTACGCCTCCGGATTGGTTTAGATACTTTTCAGTACGATGTGCAGTATAGCCACTCAATGGATGGATAACAGAGTTCACATTAATCCAGCATTCAGTTAATACTATAACGTCAAAATCTATTTTAATACGAGAAAGATTTACCAAATAATGTTCAAAATTTTTTTGCATGCTTCTAATATTAAATGTTAAAATTTTTAGATTACAGGAGTCTGGTATAAACTCACGGCATTGCTCCGGATATTCGGCGGTGTGACATTTTATTTCAGACGAATCGATATCTTGAATTAAACTGATATCAACCATTGAGATAGATTTGATTCGACTGTGACAACTGAAAACCAAATAAAATTGTAACGAAATCTGAACACACCGATTTTTGTATTCATTATAATGTAGATATCCGAAGCATGCATATTATTTTTTATATTATCAGAAGGTGGTATTTGATTGTTGGTTGCTTGAGTTTTTGCATTTAAATTGATTTTGTATATATGTAAGTGTGAGTGAATATACATGAATAAGTTTATGTGTATGCGAGTGAGTGTACATTTATGTAACGACCTAATAAATAAGAAATTTACTGTGAGACAAATAAGTGGGAATAATAACAAAATATATACAAAAATGTGCTGAATATCACAGACGCGAACAGCTTTTGGCTCGTAATGTTCAATGTTATGTAGCAATGCTCGCCGGCTCACCTGAGGCAGCAGTGAATTCGATATCATTATGTGATCGAACAAGAATGGCTCCGGTCCCTTCTTTCTTCCTGATAAATATGGAGCCATTGCTTGTCTAGCAAAATTTAAAACCCGCCTGTTTAGCACGCGTCCTAGCATCACGAAACAACAGCCTGTTTTCTCTCGTCAGTCTCTCGTTCACATATATATTCTGCTTTGGTCCAATTACTTCAATGTCATGTGTGCTGAGCGTTCTACGACTCCTTGCATGTTTTAAAAATTCATCTCGCTTGGCACGTCTAAGAAAGCGGACCACAAGCGGGCGAGGAGATTGTTTTTTTCCTTCTGTCATGCTGCGACGCGGGCCCTGTCTAGACACAAACTCCAGATCATTTTCGGATAGACCCACACCAATTTTGACAGCTGTTGTTAGCAAAATATGCTGTGGGTTCTCTTGAGCATTTTCCGTAATACCCATTATCTCTAACTCATTCCTGTGAGCCACCTGTGCTTGTGTATTGAGGCGCTCTTTGAGTTCAGCTACGGTATTGTTTAAAATAGCTATATCTTTACTTTTTTCCTCTATTATCTTCAATCTAGAGTCAAATTGCACCATTTGCTCGGCGAATTCTTCAAGTCGTTCATTGCATCTTGTGAGTGATGAGACTACATCTGTCAGTTGAGATTTCACAGAAGACATTTCCTGACGTAGCAGGCGAAATTCTGTTGTTAATTCTTTGAGCTCATTTGAGAAGCAGCTTATATCAGATCCGGTGCTCGGGATATTCTTGCACAGCCCAGTAGTTTCAGAAACCATTACTCCCCTTACTGGGGTTGACGAATTATCCCCCCCTTTTTTAGTTGAGCAACGACACTCTGGACATATCCATGTAGACAACTGATCCGGTGGAATAGTCGGAAGACATAGCTGGTGGAAAATATTTTTGCAGCTGGCAGTTTTGCATGTTATGTAACACTTTTCTGCAATGACTTTATTACACGAGCCACAAGCTTTCGCAGCTGACGAGCGAGTAGGCGCCATTCTTCGTTTTGTTAAAAAAAAAAAAACTTAGGAAGTATGTAACACTCCTTGGATAAGTATGTAAACTGGTACCAGGACATAAAGCGATCCAGAAGCGATAATCGATAGTTGGTATCACAATGTAGATGTATTCGTGGTACCAGAGCGTACCCGCGCTGCGGACCCGACGTCTCTCGGGAGGTGCGGTGAGTCACGTTGTTTACGACTGATACACGACGACGCGCGGGTTGTTGTGAAATAAACAACCGTGATTTGTAATAATTGACAATGATTCTTACTAAATCTTCTTGATTCGATCCACTTCTGTACTTTTTATATCACAATATCACAGTTCGAGTGCACTGATAGAATACTACACTAGTTTCAAATCGATAACGTGACTTTAACCACTCATTTAAATTAAAACTGACGGAGCACAGTTATACACGTCTATGTTACCACAGGCGCGCCGACGATCACCATTATGACAGAATGCAGTGGATATTTTTGGAATTCTGAAGTCGAGATCGTAATCAGCGACCCCAAAAACCCCTGAGTCCACCGTTTCATCCAATTCTGATGATTTTCTTCAAAAAATGCTGGATGAACACATGGGGGGTTAATTAGAGAAAGGGGAAGAGGAATTTGGGAAATCTGACGACGGGATCGTGATTAGCGACCCTGAAAACCCGAGTTGACATTTTCAGGCCTATTCGGCAGTATTATTCAATTATTTTCTCAATTTTTATTTATTGAGGGGGGGCGGGGATAAGTTGTGGACAAAAATAACTTGGGGTCCTTTTGTCTACATATTTTTCCCCATCAAATACATCCTGTTTCAACCTGATGGGTTGTTATTAAAAAAAAAAAAAAATTCGACCTATTTTTATACCATACTAGCTGCTGCCCGCGGCTCCGCCCGCGTGGAGTCAAATAACGTGTAACGCCTATGTGTTAATCCAGATCATAATCTATCTACGTGCCAAATTTCATTCAAATCCGTTCAGCCGTTAAGCGTGAAAGAGCAACAAACATCCATCCATACATACAAACTTTCGCATTTATAATATTAGTAGGATATAATAGTAGGATTGACTGCAGTAATAATGAACTTTAATCATGGCAAATCTTATAACCGCAGAACTCGCAAAGTATTTCAAAAAGAGGTTTTTATTTTTCTTCTTGTATACATATATTCATTAAAAAAAAATTGATGTATTATTACAGTTCCGTGCCCAAAGAATATCAACGGAGCCGTATTGCTAAGGCTTCGATGACTGTCCTTCTGTCTGTCAAAAGGATGATGTATCTATTGAATCATAATAGATAGAGAATTACTTACGTATTAAAATTGAAACATTTGTTTAAAAATGCCGTAAATGAACAAAAACAATATTCACTCACTTATATAAAGATTTGTAGATAAATCTCTGTACTTATATGATAAAGAACGTTGTATGATAACAGTGTAAGAAGTTAAGTAATGTACAGCTACATTCAAAAATAACAAAGGAATATTACTGAATTTCATAAATTACAAAGTACCAAAATTGCTCTAACAAAAAGATAAACTGGATTAAGGGAGAAATTTAATTATGCCGTTGAAAAACTGTCGTTCCCATACATCGACATAGATCAAGGTTAGTTTACCAGCAGCAAAAAAGTTTGTAAACACAAAAAAAAAAATTGTAATGCGAATATAAATTTACGGTTTACGGATTTTTTTCCTTTACTTGTGAGGTAGGGCGCATCAAACAGCCCGTCTGGGGAAGTACCTCCACCTCACAGAAAACTGCAGCCAAATAACAACTCCCTAGTAGGTTTTTGTGTTCCTGTATGTGAGTGAGGTCAACAGTAAACTCCTAAGGCAGCAGAGGAGGCACCGTGCGAGTGATACTTGAGCAGTCAGAACCCGTTATATACGTTTTCCCATACATTTCGCGGTCGTATTCGACCACCCGGGTTTCGAAGGGTTAATAGATTACAAGCATTTATAGGCCACGGTAAATGCTTTACATCAGGTAGGCCATATGCTTGTATATCTCCTGACGTAGTATAAAAAAAACTTGTTCTACATCTCACGACAATCTTTCTTGCCAAATTTCATGGTACTTGGTCAACGGGAAGTATCCTATAAGTTTAAATTCCCTTGCGAGATTGGTTGAAATATTATTCACTGCTCCAAAGGATTGTATATTTGAGTCTTCTTCTTCTTCTCGCCATCCCGGTTCCTAATCTATTAGGATTGGCCTAAGGATTTGGCGAAGACACAGATTTTTTTCATCGAGCGACTGCCGTCAGACCTCCACAACCGAGAGGATAAACCAGGTCTTAGGTTAGGTCACACGTCTTTCGAAGTATAATTTCTTGGACGCATGGGTTTCCTCACGATGTTTTCCTTCACCTACGAGCAAGTGATACATATGTACGTAAATGCGAAAACATGAATTTAATGGTGCATGACCCCGCCAGGATTTGAACCGGTAACCAGTTGGTCAGTAGGCCGATTCCTAATCCACTGAGTTATCATGTCACTGCTCATTGATTGTACACTTGAGTATTCAATATTAATTTCAACTTGATACTGAGACTGAGAAAAAGCGAAGTAATTATATAAGGGTTCCATTTTCCTTTTGAGGTACGGAACGCTGATAACAGCAAAATAAATAAGTTAAAAATACAAAGGCTCTCTGCACAGGAAACGAGGTTTTTAGCGTTTTCCTACACGGTACCATGAATCAATCATAAAACTTCTGACTACATTATTAGCGCATAACAAAGTAGACAAGTCAAAGAGTCCCCCAAGGCCATCCCCGGTCTACAAAACAACACAAAGCTGCTAGATCGTTCACTTCATTTAGAGCTATGATTTAGTGGGCATTCTGCGCGTCTAACATAAATGTTATCGCGTACCACTTGCTATATTTACGTGCTGTAAACAATGTTTGCTATTCACTTCACATTGCCTAACATTATGTTGAAAACTATTTTATATTTTCTACCACGTCGGGAGGCAAACGCGCATACGGGTCGCCTGATGTGATGCCTGCTCCGTACAAATAAACGTATGCAGTATAGTATATATTGCAGGAGTATCGCTGATACGTTTATTACTAATGTAGCAACTCCTTAGGAGCTTACTGGTAACCTCGTTCACTCTTAGTAATTCAGCAACACTCTATTGAAACGTTTTCTTTTTCTGTAACGTCGACAGGCTTACAAGCATACGGCACGCGTGATGTAAAGCGGTTACCGTAGTCCATGAACGCTTGTTATACATTAAGTATCACTCGCGCGATGCTACATCTCCTGCTAACGCAGCAACTGCTGTTTAGTTTATTGATAACGTCACACACACGCAGGAACAAAATTACCCTCCACCACAGCCACCACATCAACCCTTACTCATCCCACTGCAGGGATACGGGTCACCCTTCAACTCAACTTAGCTAGCTTAGCTCTTTTTTAAGGTTCCGTACCCAAAGGGTAAAACGGAACCCTATTACTGAGACTTCGCTGTCCGTCCGTCCGTCCGTCCGTCTGTCACCAGGCTGTATCTCACGAACCGTGATAGTTAGACAGTTGAAATTTTCACAGATGATGTATTTCTGTTGCCGCTATAACAACAAATACTAAAAAATAGAATAACATAAATATTTAAGGGGGCTTCCATACAACAAACGTGATTTTTTTGCTCGTTTTTGCTCAATATTGATAACGGCAACAGGTAGACGCTTGAAATATCCACAGAATATTTCATTATATATTCACTTTAAAAATAAATAATTAAATTAAAATAAAACAAATATTTAAGGGGGGCTCCCATACAACAAACGTGATTTTTTTTGCCGTTTTTATAGATAGTGGTACGGAACCCTTCGTGGGCGAGTCCGACTCGCACTTGACCGATTTTTTTCAAATGCGGATTGGCGGAGGCCAGTGTTTACAAGCCGCCCGAGGGTCACTGACTTAGCTTAACGACTGCCATCTATCGACAACAGCTGGGACCGACGGCTTAACGTGCCCTCCAAACCGCGGAGAAACTCGAGATAGATAAACCCATCCATAGACAGGCTGTGGTCGATGATTGCTTAACCTGCGTGTTTGGCTAGAATGACACGCGCAACGCCGCCATTGAGCTCTCCTAAACTACCCTCCACCCAGATCAAGACAAACAATACATATTCATGCACATAAAGTTTGTCATGTGTGGGAATTGAACTCACGCGTTAGAGTCAAAGTAGTACTAACAACTGCACCACCGAGCTCGTCAGAATTTTTTGGTTATTATTTTTTATTTGGTTGCAGTTGCAATGTGGAGATTCTTTTCCTGATGTAAAGCGAGTACCGCAGCCTATTAACGCTTCCGATATATTAAGTATCACTCGCGCGATGCCTCCTCTGCTGCTTACACAACAACTCCTTGAAAGCTTACTGGTGACCTCACTCACACGCAGGAACACAACAATCCTCTAGGGAGTTGTTATTTGGCTGCAGTTTTCTGTGAGGTGGGGTTACTTCCCAAGACGGGCTGCTTTGATGCGCCCTACCTCTCTTAAAATCCAGACCAAGACAAACAGACATGTTCATGCACACAAATATTTGCCTTGTGTGGGAATCGAACTCACGAGCGTTGGTGTCAAAGTCGCGTCATTCACGACTGAGATACCGAGCTCGTCATAACATAACATAAAGTTTACATAATTAGTGTAAATGTACCTAGCTCTCTACCTCTATTTTACTAAAACTTGGCTAGTTTGCAGATTCATTACGTGTAGGTAATATTGATTTCTGCTTCTCTAAAAAGCCACTCATAGAATTTGTTATAACAGAAAATAGTTATTACCTGTGCGGTTTAATCCTGACCTAGCTTTTAATATCTTTTCTAAGGCAAGTATACTTTAACGTCGCGCGTCTGACTGGATGTCTGTTGATTGGCTCCTTAGCCCGTGTCCGGTGCGACGTGACTCAGCCGAGAATTCGAATAGCTTCCGGACCTCGGGCTCACATCGGCGGAGCTCTGCTTGGTTAAATACGCAGTTAGAAACGCTTTTTATTATCTTGACAACTAAAAAGTTAAGCAAGCATCTTACCCCTTCGTTTTCACCCTAATATACCATTGGTTTATTCTGTAAAATACTGTATATATAAGTTAATTTATACTAGTATTCGCCACAATGGTCGAAATTCGAAAATAATCATTACTGACAAGTTGAAGAAAAAAACACCTGTATGATTTTGCTTTTTCCCCATTTTTCTTATTGATGAACTCGTCAATAGCAAAAAAAGGGAAAACGGGGAAGGAGAAAATGGTACAGATTTGTCTTTGACTGTTATACTTGGGCGACAGAGTTTGTGTAAAAAAGAGTGTTTTTTTCAGGAAGGAGCCGTTACTTAGAGCCATTTCAATATATATGATGGTTTGTTATCTATTTAACTTAGACTTTTTCTACTGTCTCTAAGAACGAGTTTAGCGTGGCCATCTTCATACGGACATATGCTTTAGATTTTTGATTGAGAGACAACAATAAGTGTTTCACCATGATATTGTATTAAAAAAGAGGTATCATTGGTGTTTCATGAACTGTTGTAGAGTTATGATTATGACAAGAATGGTATACCATTTATCAAGCGCATCCGTTGTATCGCATATTGACTTGAACGAAAGGACTACGATTACGTGTAATGGAATAAAGAAGCTATGCTAAGCTGTATTGAGAACAGAAGAATACAGATACGCTACCTCGCAAGGGATTTGGCGTGAAGTTACAGAGGTAGCATAGAGAGAACAGAATAGGAAATAAGAAGATCCGGCACGATGTCTTCATAAGAAACATAACTGAAGTAAAGCTGAAAGAAAAAAAGGGACAGGAAGACCGAGGTAGGTATTAGTTACATCATGTAAATAAAGAAAAAAATGAATGCATCAAGAAATTGAAGGAAGAGAGAGAAAAATGGAGAAAAAGAGAGAGAATAATTTCATCGAGAAGAGCCGGAAAGACAATTTTATGATGTCATTTGATAAAAAAACAAGTAGTAAGCCAGCTAATAATAATTAACCCAGCTAAGAATCAATTAATTATAGTCGTGGACTCCATCGCTAGCTATACTCTGACTCCGTCATTAAATATACATACATATTATCACGTCTATGTACTATTAGGCTAGGCAAAGACCATGGAACTCCAGGTGCGCCGATCCAAACGTTGCTCTCTCGCCTCTTCCACACTCATTAAATTCTCCATGCATGCTCTTCCATTTTGGATGCTTTTATTTTGGCCCTTTTTCAACACGTCACCTATTTGATCTATATGTACGTGTGCGTCTAGGGTGGCCCCTGGAGATATCT
This sequence comes from Pyralis farinalis, assembly GCA_947507595.1. Classification (NCBI taxonomy): domain Eukaryota; kingdom Metazoa; phylum Arthropoda; class Insecta; order Lepidoptera; family Pyralidae; genus Pyralis; species Pyralis farinalis. The sequence goes on from OX382259.1 coordinate 36,249,418, forward strand.
CCATTCACTCTTGCCCGATACAATAAAATAAAATTAATAAAAAAGGGAGGTAAAAGGCCACAGGCAATATTAGTGGAAGTTTTTTTTGTAAGTTAAACTCGTGAAGCCAAAGGTGCATTTTTTTATACAACGTCGGGAGGCTTACAAGCATCCGGTGCACCTGATGTAAAGCAGTTACCGTAGCCTATTAATGCTTGTAATATCTTAAGTATCACTCGTGCGATGCCTCCTCTGCTGCTTACACAGCAACTCCTAGGAAGCATACTGGCGACCTCACTCACACGCAGGAACACAGCTACTCTCTAGGGAGTTGTTATTTGGCTGCGTTTTTTTTAAGGTGGAGGTACTTCACCAGACGGGCTGCTTTGATGCGCCCTACCTCTCTTAAAACATCCAGACCAAGAAAAACAGACATGTTCATGCATACAAATGTTTGTCTTGTGTGGGAATCGAACCCACGAGCGTCGGTCAAAGTCGCGTTATTCACGACTGAGCCACCGAGCTCGTCCCGCATGCGTTGTAGTATACATAGAAGTCTTTGCATGCGTTTGATGCTTAAATTTGTACCTTGTTAAGTCTAAGGCAATCTTAATTTTAAAAATTTAGTTCAATCAACCTATGAGTTTAGTCAATAATAGAGAGGGGGAAACTGCACGACTGAAATTTATCTTTATGACAGTTAACGCAGATGATAACGTCGAACACAGATAAGATATTCACTAAACAATAATTTTTCGAAGAATTTTTCCAAAAGACCGACTTTTCCTTACCTAATGCTCAGTGATAGTGTAAACATGTATGTACCCTTTTATGTTTTCCTTGTATCCGTTTTGTCATTTTCTTGTGATACTCTGCGAACATATTTCCAGCCGCTGTCAGCAAGCGAGAGTTAAAGGTAGTAATGTTTTTATTCGAACCGAATCGGCAACGCTATTATTCGAATTTAGTATTCTATGTTTAGTTGCTAACTCTGGGTAGTCAATTATTATTCTAATGTCTGAGCGCCGCGGAGTTACATAGTGCGTAAGTGCGCACGTAGCTGCACTTAGCAGCGCATCGGGTCAAACGCTGACGTACTCTATACATTGATTCATTTACCCGTGTGAGGACTGCCGTCCCCTCACCGTACACATGCTCTATAAACGAGCTATTGTACACACTTTTGTACGCTTACGCTTTACAATAGTGTGAACAGTACGGTATTCAAAATGCTGATAATAGTATATATCTAGCATTGTGAAGGTATAAGGCAGGCATCCAGGCATAGCAGTCGAATAAATTACCATCAATTCTTGTGCACACTCTCACTGAACGTTTCTTTGTGAGTTAAGCTCGGGATGCCAACCACGCGCGCGTTTACTACCCCCGGGGTTCGAAGGAGGCAAAAAGATGCTAGGCACAGCCTCAATCTACATAGAGAATTGAAAGAGAGGTAGGTCGCATTGAATGCCGTAAGAAAGAAGATCGCAACAAAATAATAACTCCCCGGAGGGTTGTTGTGTTGTGTTCCTGCGAGTCAGTATGGTTTCCAGTAAGCTCCTGAGTAGTTGCTGTGATAGCGCCGGGAATAGCAACACGCGGCATCAGCTGGCTCGTACAATGGTTGTACCAAAGTAAAAACATAACTACTATTTTATAACTGATTGCGGGAGTAGTTCCACTTTGAAAAAAGATCGCAGCTCAACTACAATTCCTTGCAGGGTTATTAATATACTACGAAAGAGCAAAGATAACAATAATCTGGTGAGGCATTGCTGTATTAGAGGGAGTGGCAAGGGCTATTTTAGAGCCCTACTTGAGGTGCAATGCAAGCATCTATACGCTATATGAAACGTCTAACGCTATTATGGCACTCGACATTGTATACAACTGAAGCCGCCGCAGTTCATGGTTCGGCTGTATATTTGTATGACCTTAGCCTATATAATTGGTATAAAATAAGTAACCGTGTGTAAGTAATCGTGTATCTACTACGTAAGTATACTAATTGGAAACTATGTCAGTTTTCAATTAGTATTAGCATAGTTATCTCTTATCACGTTCATGTACCCCCATATTCGTATTGGTAGTTAATATACCGTATTTATCCATGGCATTTATTAATACGTATTGCTAGAAAATTAAAAATATATATACCTAACTGTTGCCTATGGCACTAACATGGAATTTCCGTTTCAAGTTTGTAATAAAAAGTAGTATGAATCATGACTTCATGATATGATATAAATCAAAACTGGCTTTATAAAAACAAAAAAGGAATTTACTGCTTTGAACTTAATAACAAGCATCCAGCTACGTCAATATTAAAATTTATCCACTTCTGTTAAGATTTTCTAAACACAGGATTTAAACAGTGTATAGAGTTTAAGATAAACAAGTGATAAACAGCGAGTCGCTGTCACACAATTAGAATTCCTGAACAACAACTCATCAACAAGTTTAAGTCCACCAATTGAGTGGGGACATATCATTGGTTCAATTAATGAACGTTCTGGCAGGGCTATGGTATAACTGGGTCACCTCCATCTTTAGATAAGATTCACAACCAACCTGCACTTCATACACCCTGTCGTTTAGCGAATGCGGTTTATTCGGATAGAATATGATACCATCCATAGATGTACAGGAGGCATCATGACGACTCTATCTAAAACGAAAGAGTTTCTTTGTTTGTTTAAACGCTCTAATCTCTGGAACTATCAGTCTGATTTGAATAATTATTTTTGCATTTGATAGCCCAATTCTTGAGGGAGGTTATTGGCTATTTAATACAGCTGTAGCCATGACTTCATTCGCGCGTATCCCGGTATCACGTGGGAACAGATTTTTCTTGGTATCTTTCTTTTTCCTCATCTTCTATGGTTCATATCGTGGTGTTAAATAGCCTATAACCTTTCTCTATACAGATATACGTAATCAACATTCCTTTCTTTTCGCTAGATATGATCGAAAAGGCACTACCAATATTACAGTTGTCGTAGTGACAGATATTTCAGAGCCAAGAAAGAAGTCAAAGAAGAGAAAAAGAAAATTGAGAAAACAGTAGGGATGGGACTATTACACAGATTTAACAAACAGAAACAAAGGAGACGTAGGCGAGGAAATCAGTGACGATATTCTTAGGTTTGTGAGATCCTTTAATAAAAATTGAAGAATACTCTATGTTATATCGTCATGTCTTGTACATACCTAGGTTTAACCTAGGCTACATAGGAGGAATGGCTTTTTTGGCCCACCTGATGAGAAGCGGTTATCGTAGTCTATGAACGCTTTGCAATACATTACGTATCACTCGCGCGATGGCACCTCTGCTGTTAACACAACAACTCCTTAGGAGCTTTCTGGTGGCCTCACTCATATGCAGGAACACACAACCCCCCAGGGAGTTGATATTTGACCCTAGACAACTGCTTTGATGCGCCCAACCTCTCTTAAAAGCAGCCATACCGAGACAAACAGACATGTTCATGCACACAAATGTTTGTCCAGTATGGGAAACGAACCCACGGGCATTGGTGACAAAGTAGCTTCGTCCGAACTAGTCAAGTAGTTTTGAGACAATACCTCATATCGTAACTAAAAATCGAGTGAGCTGCATAGCGTCCACTTCATATAGAACGGTTACCGTAGCCTATGGACGGCTAACGCAGGAATATTCTTCTATGGTTTGCTGGTGACCTGGCTCACGAGCATGAAATAAAATAACAAACCTCCATGGAATTGTCATTTGACCGTGGTCTTTTGAAGGTGAAGTTATAACACCAGTCGTGTTGCTTCTTAATAAACATTTGATTCTCTGTTTGCATCAAGTTTTCAAAACGTTAATTCCCATAATATCTAAAAGTAGATAAAATCGGATAAACATTTTATGGACGCGAAGAAAGCCATATTGGAATAAAATAAATCTTTCTTCAAAGGAATTGAACAAAGTATTGTATTTATTATATAGATTGCAGTGAGTTTTTATTTCGATTTGTAGCCAACCAATTATCGAGCACACTTGTTACAGAAGCCATAAAATTGTGGTTTGGCGCAAATGATAAGCGATTGTCGATTAGTTATTAAGAATTGCAACGTGCGTACTCATATATACAGACGTGCAGACCAATCGATGGAGGTGTACTTCTTTAAAATAAATACACCTCTAATCTCCGTTGATACACGTCTGTATATACCGTACGACGCAAGCTTACAAAGCTTTAAATAATTTTAGGTAATTGCGGAATTGTATTAATTGATACAACAAGCTTTCATTTCTATCCTAAAAACAACATTACATGTAGATTTATACATTTATAAGAAGTATGAATAATTTCATCACTGAAGGTTAAAGCTGTACCAAGTTGTAGGTACGAGTAGCATAGTTGTGCATTTTATTGATTCGAACTGTTTGATGAGGTGTGAACCTCTCGATTTGCTGGTCGAGTGTTAGTCCAATATACTTTTCTATCTATAACTTTACACCAAATCCCTTACGCGATAGGCAGAGAGAACCGAGTCATGTTCACGTGGCGACTCGGTCCTTACACCTCACTAGCTCTTCTCATGCATGCTCGCCGGTTTCTACGGCTCCAACATTCTGATAAAACACGATCTATTTGGCCATGATAGGTAAGTCTTGGCCTTTCTCGGTTCCTCCTTCCTTCTTCTTTCGCGTTGTATATATATTTCGTAATTCTTTCTTCTTGCATTATTTCTACATGTCCGAACCAAGCATGCCTCTTGCTATTTTAACACCAGCTTCCTTTTTCAGACTTTTAGATTTCTATTTCGAACATCATCATTGCGAACACGATGTACAAGTGTTACATCACAAATTGTGCAACGCTCGTATTTCGACCCACCCAGCTCTTGCTTCCATAAGTAAGCATGGGGACCAGCACTGCATTGTGTATGTATAGTGAGCTGAGCTTTTTGGCTCAAGTTTTCACTCCTAAGAAGATTTTCCAACGCTCCATTGACACTAGCTAAATCCAGAACAACCTTCACAGATACCCAAAACGTCTCTAATTCTTGATCACACGCTAAGCTTACGGGAGCATATGCTGCAACCAGAAATACTCGCGTGATGCCCGGTTCCATGTGAACCCCTGTAAAAAGTAGAGGTCCTACTACTGTATCCTAAACTGTAATCTCTAACCCTGAGGCTAAACGCGAGGAGACTACGGCACCTACGCTGGCACTGACATAATCGTCCCGGTTTACTTCAGACCATAGGGCCACTATTCCACCGGGAAGATCATCAGTGTCGTGTTCTCTCCTTGTGCTTAGTCTCTGTCACACAAAAGGAAACTAAGCGTCTCTCGTTCATTACGTCAAATCAGCTCGTCTCACATTCCACGTACTTTGCTACACTCAACTCTCCTCGACCTGCTGGAATTGGTGCTGTGTGGTGGATAGGCACTTGTATTCGCACCGTCGCCTAATCCTCACATCGGTGCGTTCTTAGGCCAGATTTACAATCTGATGGAACGGCAGGGGTCACGAGCGAGCACGCTTCAGGCACATGACCCCCCAATATATCAAATATCCAATATATAATAATAAATAAAGTTGTGTGTAATCAGGAGGTGGTGTCAGAAACACGAAGGAAAAGTCAGATGATTCGATTGACGAGTTTGCTGAAGGGCTATTAAAATATGTTTGAACCTTTTGAAGATTAGCATATCATAAGCGGAAAAAAGTGAAGTGACGTGACCAAGTAAAGCTTTTAGTCAATTAATTGCATTGCAAGAGATTAGTACACTCAACAGACACGTATCAATCATTATCAGCGAAATTCGAAGACAAATCAATCGCGACTGACGGCGTCTCGAGCTTGTTTTCGCGTTCTTGAAGATTAACCATCTGTTCTGACGCGTTGTAAATTATATCAAAAAGGCCTAACAGCGCTAGTCGATATGCATACACTCGTATGTCCGTACCACAGTTCACTCCGTCAATACTCTTGTCACTTAGACCAAACGCTAATAGTAATAATTCGATCGCGCGCGCATTCTAGATCCCCGTTGAGAGTTATCGTAAACATTGGCTCAGGAACGCGATATCTTAGCTGGATCTTCGCCAGTACACGATTATACACAAGTCGAGAGCTCACCGTTTCTGCCGGGAAATGTTTAGAAATAATCACATATTATTGGATCGATCCCGAGGACGGTAAACAAGATATATTTCACGGTTAATTACGTTTGAACGCGTCCATTCGTCAAGCAGTAGCGAAGTTATTTCAAATGCCTTTGAGTAGAGGTTAAAATTGAATATAAACCAGTTGAGAATGCGCAAGCTTGCATTGCCAGAGGAACACCTGGCTCGTCAATTATATAACAATATTTTTTTTTTTAATTTGTCGGCCATTTTGACCTTGTTCCTTAAGAGATAGAAACGGTGTTCCTGAACATTCCTATTCTACTTTTTATGCTGAATCCGAATCTGAAGTCAAGATTCGAATATTCGAAAAAAAGCGACAGACACACGCACACACAGACACACACACAGTCAAACATATAGATTTCATATAGGAACGGTGTTCCTGAAAATATTTGTAAAACCAGAGCATTAAATACTGCACTGCATAGTTGTCAAAATGTATATTCAGATAGATAGCTTTTCCCTAACCTCTCCTCACCGCTCGAGCACAAGGTTTCCATGTCTTACAGAAAGACAAGCAACTCTTATAGGATCGGCAACGCATGAGTGACTCTCATAATTTTGCAAATGTCCATAGGCTACGCTGCTTACTATCAGGCTGTAGCTTGTTTGCCACCTTAGTGGTATAAAAAATGCACTTTGTAGTCTATCTGTCTGTTCTCTCACTAGTCTCCGGAAAATTACTAAAAATATGAAGTTGAATTTACAAATAGTAGATACTTATTATAGTCATGTAAACTTAGTGCAAATAATGAGAACTTTTGTAACAGTTAAATAAATAGTCACATGTACACAAAGTGACACCTGAAGCTAGTCATTTTTAAGGGTCATCTCTAGAAGTCGGTGTTTATTCTTTTTTGAGAACGCCATACACTGAGATATAGCCCCTTTGTGCGACACACACGTGCCTTAAGCACTGGCGTATTTTTTTAAATTACCTAGCTGTTTAGTTGTGCTTATAATACATTAAGTATTACTCGTGCGGTGCCTTCTCTGCTGCTAACACAGCAACTCCTTAGGAGCTTACTGGTGACCTCACTCACACGCAGGAACACAACAACCCTGTATGGAGTTGTCATTTGGCTGCAGTTTTCGCGGGATATTTCGTGGGAATCGAACCCACGAGCGTTGGTGTAAAGTCGCGTTATTGACGACTGCGCTATGGAACTCGTCGTCTCGTCGACCTATCTATATTGACATTGTCTTTTTCTATGGTGTACACACAGCGACACTTCAAGCTTTACAGTTTAACCTTTGACCGTTCTTTTGAAAAACGCAATAAAAATGTAAATGGTACAGCAAATTAGTAACATGCATTACTTATCGCTGTGTGTACGTTCGGTTATCCTTGAATATTTATTAAATATATCATTTTTTTATTGTGCATAGAGGGTGGCAGGGTGCACCTTATGCAAATGAGATATATATCCATAGAAATGATAGTGTACCACTTGCACTGCAAGTAAAAATGTATTAGTTTATTTATTATAACAGTCGGAATATTCTACTCGTAAATCATGGTTTTTACGGAATAAGAAAACAGTTCAAATTTATGTCTCTGGAAATGTTATCAACAATATAGGTACGGCTTGAAACAAGGCATGAAAATCATGTACGAACGCCATATACTTAATATATTCTTCCTCTTAGTTATCCCGTTTCTTAATCCATTAGGATTGGAGGGGCCCGCTACCTAAGCCCAAGGATTCGGCGAAGATACTAATTTTTACATGGAGCGACTGCCGTCAGACCTCCTCAACCCAGAGGCGGAACCAGATCTTTGTTAGGTTAAGTCACACGTTTTTCGAAATATAATTCCTTGGACGCGCGGGTTCTCCATTATGTTTTTCTTCATCGCCGAGCAAGTGATAATTACAAATATGTGCGCCGGGGTTCAAACCCGGGATCGTCGAATAATAGGCCGGTTCTTACAGTGCTTTATTACGCCATATAATTTATACTGTATAAAATGTAAATATAATATTTGTTTGTATTAAATACAACCACAATATAAAAATGTTCCACAAATGCGGTGTAAGGTGACTTACGATCGTCCGGACGAGCTCGGTGGCTCAGTCGTGAATGACGCGACTTTGACACCAACGCTCGTGAGTTCGATTCCCACACAAGGCAAACATTTGTGTGCATGAACATGGCTGTTTGTCTTGGTCTGGATGTTTTAAGAGAGGTACGGCGCATCAAAGCAGCCGTCTGGGGAAGTACCTCCACCTCACAGAAAACCGCAGCCAAATAACAACTCCCTAGAGGGTTGTTGTGTTCCTGCGTGTGAGTGAGGTCACCAGTAAGCTCCCAAGGAGTTGCTGTGTAAGCAGCAGAGGAGGCATCGCGCGAGTGCTACTAAATATATCGCAAGCGTTAATAGGCTACGGCACCCGCTTTACATCAGGTGGGCCGTATGCTTGTATGCCTCCCGACATAGTAAAAAAAATCCCTAGAGCCATAGCCAACCTGCACTTGGCGCCCTGCCAAATGACAAACGAGGCTCTTGTTGAGAGGTAACGCACAGCCATACGCAGCCTGATTGGAGAAATGCCTATTTTCACCTGGAATATCGCATTCAACTAACAACGCCTTGTAGACTTATTGTGTTCTTATCAGTAAATGAGGTCACCAGTAAACTCATGAGGAACAATAGTTACGGCAAGCGCACGGTGATCCCGCAAGAAACGCATCACACAGCGGGTCGCAATCTTTTTTGCTTTTCGACGCTGTACAAAAAAGTACGAATTCATTTCAATTCAAGTTCCCCTATTAGCATTTCAGATGGCGCTGTAGCACTAGTATCGATGTTATTACGTAACAACCTAATATATACCGAGTAGGTCAGTTATATAAGTACCTAGCTTAAGGTTGCCACTCCTCTGGGGTGATCGAAGTATACTTGTATGTATGTATATGTATTATGTAGTATGTTTCGGTTCATAATGTCTAGTGTATTCAAATGTCTATATTAGCAAAATATCTATTCAATAAAAATTACCAGTTTAAAGCGTACCACAGCAAATCTACCACAGTATTAAAAAGTAATAAAAATATATGTAAATAAATAGTTAAAGGTAAAATGACCATTGTATTAAATTAATACTTTAAATCTACTGATTAAATAGACATTTTGATAATATGGGTATTTTAATACTTTAGACCGTGTGTTCACACGAACCGAAAGACGAGTAGACCATAGAGTTTTACTATTGACATAAATATACCAAAGACGAATGGTGGACTATAAATACCTTCAAGACCATGTGTAGCATTGAACAAGAGTAAAATGGAATCTGTGTTTTATTCCAAACCTTCACTAAATACTCGAACCCTTCGGAAATGTTGGTTTAGGTTTTGTGAAAAATACATACATGTGTCAAATACTTGTAACCGGAAAAAATAGGATATCAATATATTAGATGCTTAAATATGCATATTCCAATATCTTGACTATAAAATTAGAGACACTGAATACGAGCTTCTTCAAGATACTACTCATAGTAGAATAATACCAGTAGACGAAGAACATTATGCCTGAACTTACACTATTGGTCCATCAAGACTCTTTCGTTCTGAGTCAGGGAGTGAATATGAAGAAGACATCGCCATTATTGTCATTAACCTGTCTGTAACTTCACGCCAAATTTCACGACAGAGAGAAGCGAGCGCCACATGCGTCGATCCTTACACACCTCACTCGCTTAATGTGGAAGTTATTATCATTAACCATATTAAGATGAAACCATAAGTATTCTTACCGTAAGAATCATCATATTGGAGAAACTTCAACACTATATATATTTGCAGTTTTCTCCATCAATCTAGAGGTATATCTTCACGCCAAGATACGCGGGGTAGGCAAAGAAAACCGAGCGCCACATGAGTCGGTCGTTACACACCTCACTCGCTTATTTACAGCTAAATACATAGCTCTTTCCACACACATTAGCCGGTTCCTAAAGCTCGACTCGAGAGAATAAGACCAATTTTCTCAATTTATCAATCTATGCCTTTAAAAAAACTGTACTTAAAAGTACAAAAAACGTGCAAAGGAATGTTGCCAACCCTACGTGCAATACCTAGTAAGTGCATTGTATAGTGTACACCCGGCCGATTGCGGAAGGTCGCCTGTTATCGACCCAGGGCTCCGTGTTGCGTAACAAGGCTCTCTGGTTCGGGGCGCCTCCACAGAGATTTTCAATTTATTTACAAATACCGTGAGCGACTTACGGCTTCTTGATTAGCTAGTTTTTTTGGATATTTGAATAAAATTATAGTGATTAATCGTGCCAAGTTCCCATTTTGATTTTGTGCTGTTGCTAATTCAGTGACAATCCTAGGTAATGTTATAAATGCGAAACTGTGTTCGTTCTGCTTATTGGTTTGTTTTTTACAACTAAACCACTAAATCCTAGGATACCTGATACCATAATTCCAGGATTCAAAACACGCGATGCCGGTATAATAATGGATAATGTATATAAGACTATATAGTTACAGCCCAGTGGTTTTAAAACCGGCCTATTGAGCAATTGGTCCCCAGTTCGAATCCTGACATGTACCACTAAATTCGTGCTTTCGGATTTATGTACATATTTGTGATTGTCATTTGCTCGGTGGTGAAGGAGAACATCGTGAGGAAACCCACACGTCCGAGTAAATTATATTTTGTTAGACGTTTGACCTTTCCTAAGATAGGTCTGGTTTTCCCACTGGGTTGTAGAAATGTGACTGCAGTAGCTCCGTGTAAAAATCAATATCTTCGCCAAATCCTTAGGCTTAGGTAGCGGCCCCCGCCAGTCCTTATAGATTAGAAATATATAATATAAAGATAACTCACAGAAGAAGAAGGTATATAATACTATTAATAATAGTGATTCCACAACTGCGAGCATCTTTATAGCAACCGTAGGCATATGCGCATTGTTTTCTCCCTCTCATACACACATCGGCATAACTTTCAGCAGGTTTAATCATATGACCCACCTTATGTGAGGTCATTAACGTAGCCTTTAATGAAAGCTTCCAGTTGCGACGAGTATTTCTCACGTGATGCCAGCGTGGGTGGAACAGAACACAACGATCTCCAAGGTTTGTCATTTGTCTGTCTCTGGTGTGATTCAGGTATTTCCGCAGTCTGGTTGGTTTGATGCGCTGTATCTCGCTTGCTACTCGTTTTCTAATAAGCAGGGTGCTCCATGTGCTGGAGTGAAAATCGCTGTGACTCTAGATATGATGGTCAGCCATTTACGCACAGAATTTTTAATATATTATATATGACATACATATATAATATATTAAAAAAAACATAGCCAGAATTCGTGACAAAAAACTTCTCGTATTATTTATATTGTTTCATAATTTATTTTTGCTAACTAAGGGATACTTATACAAGTAATATAATCTATATATATAAAAATTAATGTTTGTCTGTATGTCCTCTGTGGACTCAAAAACGGCTGGGCAGATTTTGATGAAATTTTCAGGGGATCTTCAGGTTAGCCCAGCGGGTGATCCTGTGAAGTTTGGTAGCGATAAGATCACCCGTGCGAAGCCGGGGCGGATAGCTAGTACTAAGATAAAAGTTTATATATCCACTAGCGGGCCGGACAGCCCTCTCCGAAAATAAAAACAATAAATTCTGTAATCCGATTGCAGCGCTACCTACCGGGTCCAATTGCGGTTCTAAACCTTTCTTGAATTCAATTAAACACATAAAAATATCATCAAAATCGGTCCAACCGTTTAGGAACATTTCAGTAACATCATACGAACAGAATATCTATCTATCTATAACTTCACGCCAAAACCCTTGCGGGGTAGGCAGAGAAAACCGAGCGCCACGTGACCCGATCGTTACAACCTCACTCGCTTCTTTAATATTCATTGCTCTTCTCATGCACGCTCGCCGGTCTTTAGGGCTCCTAACATCATCTTACGAACAGAATAATTATGTATAAAAGAACAATTAATGACTAGCACAGTCTTTACAAACAAAAAAACCTGACCTCTCTTCTCCAAGAAGAACTTACGGCCCGACATTTCGAGTCTCTCATGATTTTGAGGTTGGGCTCAGGTTTGTGTCAGTTTAATCAGGTTTCATATAGGTCATGATTAGGTCAATAATATGATTTTTTTAAACAACGTCAGAAGGCATACAAACTTACAACCCACCTGATATATAGGGTTACAGTCGCCTATAAACGCTTGCAACACCCACGCCATAAAGTATCATTCTCGTGGATCCACCACTGTTGTCGCAGGAACACAGCAACCCTTCAGGAAATTGTAATTTGCCTGCGGTCTTCTGTTACGTGGAGGTTACTCCTCAGACGCGATGTTTTGAAAGCCCTAGCTCTTTTAAAAATACCCAGACCAATACAAACCGACATGTTCATGTACACAAATGTTTGTCGAACCCACGAGCGTTGGTTTCAAAGTAGCGTTACTAACCACTGTGCCACCGAGCTCGTCCAAATCTTTCTAACTGACACAAAAAGTTGTCGCCATTTATACAATAAAAAATCTTTTACAAATAAAACTTATGGGATCTGATTTGAACACAAGAGTTTCGTGCCAGTTAATTTCTAAAATTTATAAATTCAAGCAGTTATGTACCCTTGACGTAAACCTGTTACCGTAGCCAATGAATGATAGCGTTACAAGGGGAATCGGTCAATCCAGCAACGTCTATCTTCTATTCAACCTTTAAAAGTTTCGATAGTTGGCTTCGGGTAAAAGGACATGGAAATGCTGAGATATTTAGGTGCTAAAACACAACGTTTTTGTGAATGCGTGGTGTCTTCATGCGCAGTCAAATGGTTTATTGGTTCGTGGTTGAGCTACTCACGCCGATTACATAGGCATTTCAAATGAAATGCAATGTATACGTAGAAAATAAAAAAAAACGTATGCGTCTCGGGACGCCCGACAGAAGTGATAACTTAAACTAATCCGCTGCCGTAAGGGAAGCCAGACAGACTGGCGCCGTAACGCGTTACGTAACGAAGCGGCGTTTACCCTCCCATAAGAAGTTATCAGTTCAAAAAAACGAGTGTGCTTTAGACCACACGACTGAAGTAAAACTTATTTAGCTCCAAAGTGTTATACAGACAATAGGCCTGCACTGTCTTAGATATACGAAACTTAACTCGCTATGAGAAAAAGAAAGAAAATGTGTGTTTGCACCTCTCTCTCTTGCCCCTACAGTAATATACAAAACGTAACTCTGTCTCTCTTTCTATCTTCACTAACTTATATCTCCCTCTCAACTTCCGTTCGCCTCGCCCGATCACACTTTTCGTAACGCTCTCGTCACGAATTCACCAGCTTACTCCCCAAGTCAAGCGTGTGTAAAGAAGTTTTACTTAAAAAAAGAACAGAAAATGTCCTCGTTTAATATAATCCGCACTTAATGACACGCCTCCGGTTTTGCTGATGCTGCCTGCCCCCTCTCTGAGGGGGTGGCGTGGGAGCCAGGGCGGACGGTTACGTAAGCTACATGACCTAGATCTGAGCGAGATGTGAACTTTTTTTTTTTTTTTAATATATATATGGCAATAGTTTGCTACTTTATGCCAGTGTCAAAGTCTTCAGTATAGGATCATTTGAAAATCTTAATTCTATGTTCCAGCTTCAGGAACTGTGCTGAAAAAATATTTGGGAAGGGTACCTAGACCCAATCAACCCAGTTTAAATACCTCCCGTAAAACTATAGTGATTTTTACAAGGTGTTCTTGATGAACTTATTCACGTCTTCCAAAAAGCACACAAACGTGTTATATTTGAGTTTTTTCATTACTGTATAATTTCACTAGCACTTATGTTACAAAATACTATCAAAATTGTCACACAAAACTTATTTTATACTGAATTGTAAAAATTTCAAGTATAACAACAATGTCACTCGTCAAAAGGGCGGGAAGAAGTCCGAGATGTGAACTTCAAAAGTGAGAGAATTCACTAGGGCTGCAACGTTTAGTTTGTAACTTGAGTACTACATATACATCCACCCATACTCATGCCGCGAGATCCGGGTCTCCCTTCAACCGAAGACATTTAGAGCAAATTCCACAACGCTGTTCCACTGCATATTGGTGAGGGCCAGTGTTTTCAAGCCGCTGGGCAATCAAGAGTTGGGGTGACAACGCGCGAACGATTACTGCCTGTATTGAAAGCGGTAGAAGGCTGAGGTATCACTTTATATCAAGTGGGCCGTTTGCTTGTATGCCTGCCGACGTTTTATATAAAAAGATACATTCCGTGCTGTTTATCTTTCGTGTTCGATCTTGTTTTGTGTATAAGTTTACAGGAAATTGTTAACGGATTTTCACATGTTTTTTTCTGGCATCCGATTGGTTCTAAAATAAGGTTGGCACTGAAATCAGTTTTAAGGGCTTTTCAATCTATGAAATCACGAAAATTATTGTGAAGCTCCTAGAGCATAATTTCTTTCTTTTTTCTTTTATAATGATTAATAGTTTTTATTTTTGGATACGAATCGATAAACTGGCCGACAAACGTGTGTCCTCGTCTGAGTGTTTATTTAGTTACCAACATTGGCAACATTTGTCGTCATACGTTTATTATGATTTATGTTGTGTGCTAACTTCAAAAAGCATCTCGTTCTGAGAGCGGCGCGCTAATACAGTTTTATTAAACTGAATGAATCGTTTATGAATGCCGAACTACTGTTTTAACTCCTCAAATCCACTGGAAACAAGCGCACGACCTTCCTGATGGTAGATACTTAGACGCCTGCAACATCAGATGCATTGCATTCTTCTTCTTTCGAACCTTGCGACGTGAAAGGTATGATACAAATATATGCATTTGATCGCGCCGCCGTCACCATCGTACCACTGCCATCCAATATCGGTTATAATCTGTTATACAGGTTGTCCGTAAATGTAAATTAACCGTACAAACGAAAGAAGTGATTCTACTCTATAATAAGAGTAATTAGGTAGGTACTGAGCGGTGTCGAAATGAGAAAAAACATTATTACTCCATACAAATATGATCAGCTGATGGAACAGTTTGTACGAAGATGTAGACTTTCACAATTTGGAAAAATGCCCTACAGTAGAAACTGTTCATAACAATCGTTCCTTTTCATTCAGATAATACATTCTGGCACGTACTCGTATAGTATGAGCGAGTGATCATTTATTAGTTTAAAAAAAAATCGACTCGCGATGTGCAAAGAGAGGTCGCTCAGTTCTATTCAAACCTCCACCCCCTGGAAGGGGTGCGGGTGTAGCGTGGGGGTTGTTATGCAAGCTATGACCTAGATTCCCAGATGGAGACCTAAATTCAAGAGCTCTACCCTTGTATTCATTAGGGAATTCTGCTCGTGGGAACTTTAAAATCATTTTAAAGTACGTAACTATTTAGTTAAGGGCTTGACAATGACAACCCTCAATGACCTAGTGTATTTGCATGTCTGATGATCTGGATACGAGTGAAAAAGCAGTAATTAAGTCCTCAAATTCATGATTTTCTCATCGGTTGTATGAAACAATGGCAGTAAAATACGCAAGGAGTTAAGAAAGTGAATGTCGTGTAGTATTTATTGTCTTAGGTTTTCGCGATTGTTATAAATTGAATTAAACTATTTTTAACGGAAGTATCGCGTGTTTTATTTATTTTGTTGAACCTGTCGTTTCGAATACTTTGCAGCGTCCGATTCATTTATTACATCTACCGACATGGATGGAATAATGATATATGTTCCGCGTCACACAAAAATCGCTCACGGTGTCCGAATGTTTTTGAGTAGATCTCTGGGTTTGTCTCTATCCATCCATGTCCGTAGATGTAGTAATTGATTGTCTTCCTGCGACCACGGACGCTGCAAAGCATTCGAAACGTCAGGTTCAACAAAATAAATAAAACACGCGATACTTCCGTTAAAAATAGTTTAATACAATGAGTGTCGTGTATAAATATTAAGAGGGTGCACAAAGCTAAGTGGCGCCCTCATTTTATTAATAACGCTGTATTTAAGACCAATTCCAAAAAAGACGCTCTATAGCCCTACCATATTTATGTTTTTTGAGACATATTCTGTTTTTATTATTTATGTAGAATTAGTCATACTTTTGATTATTGCTATTAGTGGCCACAATAAGCAATAATTAAAATTTTGGTTACTTGTCATAGATAATAAATACAAGATATGTTTAAAAAAACGTAAATAGGTTCTTCAGTGCACTATAGAGCGTTTTTTTTGGAATTGGTCTTAAATTCAGCGTTATTAATAAAAACAAAATGAGGGCGCCACTTAGCTTCGTGCGCCCTCTTAAGGGGAAAAAAATCTGAACGAATCTTGAAAGTCGCTCTTGGATTTTATCAGTAGCAAAAATTTAATTTTAATGTTTCGGGACCAATATTCTTTTAAGAAAAAAGTATTCACATTGCCATTCCTGTGGCTTCGTAGTATGTACTACGTAGTATGCGGTTGGGTAGCAAACTACCCAACCGCATATGTAAACGTAATTAGCGCCTTATCTATGATGTGTAGAAGACGGCAAAATTTAGGTATATTTAAAGCTTATTTGAAAATCGACAACATTTTTTAATTACCTATTGCTTGGTTTTTGTTATATACAATTGGAAAGTAAAGCAGCATAGCAGGTGGGCCTACCTTATGTAAAGTGGTTTTCGTAACACATGAATATTTACAACAAAAGCAGCATCGCGCGCTCCGGTTGACACTGCCGCTGCCGATATAGCAACTCTTCAGAAGTTAATTGGTAACCTTGCTAATTCGCAAGAACACAATAACACATTAAATCTTGGTATTTATTGGAGATATACAATGCAAAAGTAGAAGTATGTAGGAGTCGAGGAAGGCCGAGACTAACCTACCATGACCAAATTGGTCGTGTTTTATCAGAAGGTGATATCAGGAGCCCCAGGAACCGGTGAGCGTGCGTGAAAAGAGCTATGAATGTCACAGAAGCGAGTGAAGTGTGTAAGCACCGCGTCTTATGGCACTCGGTTCTCTCTGCCTACCCCGCAAGGGACTTGGCGCGAAGATATACATACATACACACATATTGGAGATTATTTTCCCAAACGGGAGGTTTCGATACGCCCCGCCCACAAACCAATGAACCGCATAAAGCCACCTCGCGCTCACAAAAACGATGTGTTTTAGCGCCTAAATATCTCATCATTCGAGCCTATTGACCAACGGGAGAGTATTTTAACCAATAAGCCGATAAGTGCCGCCATTTTTATCCACGAACTAGCCAATAAGAGCTGCACGTTCTTTGCCCCCCGTCCCCTAGCGGTGAATTGAGTTACTACGTAAAATCGGTCTCGTTGGCTCTAGATTATTTTTTGGCTCCACCTTTCTATCTCCAGCGCCTCGTTTGTTAACCAAATTACATACTTATCTACAAATATAGCTTAAAAATAAACATTTAGATTGATTCACACTTGATAAAAAAATATCCTTTTTATGCGAAAAACAATTTATGTATCTTGGTAAATATAAGCAAAGCTGTATTCGCGACGACCCGAAATAGAAGAGATTTTACATCATCCACTATGTTATTGTTTATGTGAGGCAAGTAATATTAACCAGGCTTTGATGTCGATGACTAATGAACGTGATGAAATTATAAAACATCACCTGGGATTAGCTAACGCCACTTTTAAACCCGTTTGCAGGGAGCTGCAAGTGCACGATGCAGGCAGAGAATGGAAGCTGAAGTGAAGTGAATTTGTTAAGTGACGAGAACGGACAACCTACTGATATAGAAGTATTAACACACAAAACGCAACCAAATAACAACTCTCTGGAGTGTTGTAATGTTTTCCCTGTGTGGGAGCGTCGGAGACAAAGAACAGAAAATCGCAGGCAAACAATAACTCTCTGGAGGGTTGTTTTTTATACTACTAAGGTGGCAATCAAGCATACGGCCTGCCTCATGGTAAACAGTCACCGTAGCCTATGGACATTTGCAACACCAGGGGTGTCACTCATGCGTCGCCGACCCTCTAAAAACCTCTTCACGTATTTCTTGAAGAACTCCATGCTGTAGTTCCTTGGAGCTCATTCCACAGCTTGAGAGTTCTCGGAAGAAAACTTCTCTGGAACCGCACAGCACGTGTAGGGTTATTGTGTTCCTGCGTGTGAGTGACGTCACCAGTTAGCTTTTAAGGAGTTGCTGTATTAGCAGCAGAGGTGGCATTGAGGGGGTGATACTTAATACTTCACAAGCATTCATAGGCTACGGTAACCGCTTTACATCAGGTGGGCCGTATGCCTCCCGACGTTGTATAAAAAAAATAGTATAGCCATTGGTACGGAACCGCACGCTAAATATTGTCTGACATGCTCTTGTCAATTGCTAAATGGATAGGTAAGTGTAGTACTCACCTGTAATAGTTGTATGCAATTCCGATGTACCACAACATGAAGATTATGATG
This sequence comes from Pyralis farinalis, assembly GCA_947507595.1. Classification (NCBI taxonomy): domain Eukaryota; kingdom Metazoa; phylum Arthropoda; class Insecta; order Lepidoptera; family Pyralidae; genus Pyralis; species Pyralis farinalis. The sequence continues at coordinate 36,268,013 of OX382259.1, forward strand.
CCTTCTCCCACTGCCATGGCGCGGCTCCTTAAATTGTACCATATTAATTAATTAAACAAGGCTGGCCAAGTGCGAGTCGGATACGCGCACCGAGGGTTCCTTTCCACTTTCACGTTGTATATCTTTCATCCCGCATTCTTTCTACATGTACGAACCAACGGAGCATGACTCTTTTTATTGTAACACCGACAGTCTATTAAATAATTCAAATTACACTCATCATGAGCCCCACGGGGGTGAACACTACTACTATATAATTTTAATTATAATGTGACATTATTATTTCACATAATTATACGATTATTTCTAATGTTTCATTTTATATAAGTAGTCAATGACATTATTTAACTCGAATTATATATTTTCTTTCTCCTACGTATATCACTAAGATTATTTTATGTTTCTATACTATGTTATTGAACAACTGAACAACTGTATTTATTGGAATAACAGTAGACTCTAAATTGCAATGCATCTACACATAAATAAACTTGCCAATAGGCTCAGCTCCGCCCCATATGCAATTAGGACAATTATACAATTAACAAACGTGGCAACTGCGCGCCTAGTTTATCACAGCAGTATAGTGTTGTGGGGAAAGGCCATTGACATTAAAACAATTTTTATTTTACCAAAAACAGCCCAATTTATTGTTAATTTACAGCATTTACACGAAAATATTATATCTATCTATCTAACTATAACTTCACGCCAAATCCCTTGCAGGAAAGGCAGAGAGAACCAACTGTATCATGACTTGGCTCTTACATAGCTCTCGCTTCTTTAACATTCATAGCTCTTGTAACACGCTCGCCAGTTTTTAAGGCTCTTGATATCACCTGATAAAACACAATCAATTTGGTCAGGGTAGGTAAGTCTTATCGTTGTCGCAGGGTAGGTGACCTTCTTCGGTTTCTTTTTTATATATATACAACGTCGGGAGGCATACAAGCATACGGCCCACCTGATGTAAAGCGGTTACCATAGCCTATTAACGCTTGTAATACATCAAGTATCACTCTCGCGATGCCACCTCTGCTGCAGCAACTCCACAGGAGCTTACTGGTGGCCTCACTCACAAGCAGGAACACAACAACCCTCTAGGAAGTTATTTGGCTGCGGTTTTCTGTGAGGTGGAGGCACTTCTCCAGACAGGCTGCTTTGATGCGCCCTACCTTTCTTAGAAACATCCAGACAAAGACATACAGACATGTTCATGCTCATAAATATTTGTCTTGTGTGGGAATCAAACCTACGAGGGTTAGTGTCAAAGTAACGTAACAGCGCGCTTCGCCACTGTGCCACCAAGCTTGTCAAAGTTCCTACATCCTTATACTTTCGCGTTGCATATATGTTTCGTAATTTTAGCCTGCGTATGCACAAAATCGGCTTTCAGGAATCAATTCGACTAGATCATAAATAGTGTGAAACGGTTCTTTTTTTATGTACCACCAAGGAAATATAAGCATATGTTGGTAAGAAATCACATAGCTTATGGACATTTGCAACACAAGAGTGTAACTCGTGCGTTGCCGACGCACAAAAAACTTTTTTACACATTTCCTGAAGAAAATAATGCTGTAGTCTCTTGGGAAAACCTCGGCAGTGAGTTCATTCCACAACTTAAGAGTTCTCGGTAGAAAACTTCTATGGAACCACATGGTACGCGACCATTGTGGTTCCAGTGTGGGAAGACGAATTCCCAGCCGTCGGCGAGCAGCGGTACTGTAAACATCGTGCTCACAAATGTATTTACATAGCACATCAGATTACGCACACACACAAGCTAACTATAAGCCTAAAAATTTGGCGAAGATACTGATTTTGACATGGAACAACTGCCATCAGACCTTCAAAATCCACAGGGAAAATTTTTTTGGACCTTTCTTAGGTTAGGTCACACGTCTATTGAAATATAATTTCCTCACGATGTTTTCCTTCACCGCCGAGTCTATATGTTGATGCAGATTTTCATTTCAATAACTAAATGATGATTGAAAAACGAGTTTTGTTTAATTTTTTACGAGGCCGGCAGTGGCTAACAATGCTACTTTAACACCAACCCTCGTTCGTTCGATTCCCACACAGGATTGTGTGCACGAACATGTCTGTTTGTCTTAGCCTGGATGATTACAAAAGAGGTAGGGAGCGTCAATGCAGCTCGACTGGGGAAGTATCTACATTTTAGGAAACCTCAGCCAAATAACATCTCCCTGAAGGGTAGTTGTGTTTCTGCTAGCAACTGAGGTTGCCAGTAAGGTCCTAAAGAATTAATTGCTGTGTTATTAGCAGGGGTGGCAACACGCGAGTGTTACTTCGTGTATTGCAAGCGTTCATAATCTACGGTAATCGCTTAAAATCAGGTAGGCCGTGTGTGTGCATGCCTACCGACATAAAAAAATAAACAGTCGCAAATTGGAACCATTTCATCATAGGATATTTATACATATACGTGTGGGCAGAATAATCAAACTTGTGACGCGGTCGTCAGCAAGGTGGAGGCACTTCCTTAGTCCGGCTATCCCTAGGTCTTAGCATACTTACGTGCTTTTGCATGAGCACTCGTACGTGAACACGAGTACGTGAATAAATAAATAAATATTGTCGGACAAATTACACAGCGCCATCTAGCCCCAAAGTAAGCGAAGCTTGTGTTATGGGTACTAGACAACTGATAAACATACGTAAATACATTTTTTTTTGTAAATACATACTTATTATACATAGATAATACCCAGACCAAGACAAACAGACATGTTTATGCACACAAATGTTTGTACTGTGTGCGAATCGAATCCACGAGCGTTGGTGTCAAAGTAGCGTAACAACGCGTTTCACCACTGCGCCACCGAGCTCGAATGTTTCAGTTCTTTTGTGTTATATGCAGCGGTTATATGTAACAAACTCTTTGAGCCGAATTAGCTAACATTTCTACTCAAAACGCAATGGAATGCAAACAACATCGCACACGAAAGCAGTTTACTTATTTCTATATGAAACTAAGCAGGGAACGAATTTCTATATTATTTACAAGTTTCCTTTGCCCACCTGTACCTATAAAAGCCAATTTCCCGACATTGTCTGCCTGTTCCTGAATATGTACTAGGTATGTGTCCTAATGCGGTACCGTTTCTGACTACATCTCGGAAATTTAGTCACAAATTACATTTTGTTGGTAATTTATCAATAATTTCTTGTTGACTTGCTGTATGAATTTGATTGACTTTCATGACATAATGTAGTACTATGGCCTGACATTCATTCTAAAATAGGTTTGTGATATTTATACGATCTTCTGTAACCATGCAAAGTCCAGAGACAAATAACAGTGACTTTTTAAACGAGGTATTGGATTCATGGCTTACATAGTAGGTATATTGTTGTAATTATATCTTTCTTAGAGTATACATAAGGTGCTATTAAAACAGTTTTGTCAAACTAAACAAAACAAAAAAAAGTGACTTATAGGAGAAGGTTGAATTGATTTCTAGGAAACTTGGTGCACACTTCTGAAGTCAAGTTACGCAGTAAGTATGTAATCTTTTCGGTTCCATCGTATGATGATGAATGTCCTGATTTATCATTTTAGTATCTGGACGTACAACAATCGCTTGGTGTTTCTTTTTTTGTAAAATATCGATATTTTAGGAAAAGTGTCTATAATAGATAAACTTACAAAGCAAAACTTATATACCTAAATACATGTATATTGGGCTATTCTTAGGTTATTGTTTGTTTCATGTTAGTAGGAGGTAGGTTAGCGTATTTACTTTGCATCGAAACTTAATATTCGAATTAGAATTGTGTTTTCATTCAAAATGTATGGAAGCTGAGGGAAATTTTTCGATTTCAAATGAAATATGGCGTTTCGAAGCAATGTGAATCCCCTACGAGTCTAGGTCAGACAATGCCCCGCTAGGACACCCTGAATCAACATCCAAATATAAATATAAGCCATCCTAATCGAATTGGCTTTAAGTGTAAGTTGAAGGATTGTTGTGTTCATTATTAATAAGTGAGGTTGTCAGTAAGGTCCCCAGGAGATGCGTGGCATTGCTGAATACATAGGTACTTCTTGATTACATCATAGGATACGGTAAACACTTTATATCAGGTTTCCAATGGAAAGAAAATATTCATCGTTATTTCTTATACTAATCAAGTTCGATGGCCAGGGAGCTGCGTGGCTATTTAGGTTTTCTTTTATACCAGTAACGTGGTAAACAAGCATACGGACTGCCTTATGATAAAGTCACCGTAGCCGGATATTTGCAACACCAGGGGTGTCACTCGTTTCCGACGTTACGACTAAATCGCGCGTTGCCGACCCTCTAAAAACTTTTTCACGCCTTTCTTGAAGAACCACTGTCCCTTGCATATTGGGAAAACCTCGGCTGGGACTTCATGTAGTGACATATGGTGGGAGAGTACATAATAGACTTAATAAACGGTTAGAATAACTTCAAAGAAACGTTGGACATCTTCACATTTATACAGACATTATCACATCAGTATCAAATCCGTCGCGGTAGGCACTTTGACTGGTCATGTCTGTATAGCGCGTTATGCTCACTATTCGCGTATTTGAAAACTGACAACCCTAGCGCTCTAATGTGATCGTTGATGATTATATAAAGAGTGCTAGTTAATATATTGTTGTATCTCCTATGTTAATAACACTTATCCTTAAAGAGAAATACTGAAATACTTCCTACTGTTACCTGCAATCTTCTAATAGGTGAGAGGCGATTCACAAGTGGAGCTGTACAGTGTTGAAGGAATGTTTATATTGTAAGTATATTATGAAAACTTAATAAAAAAAGGAAAATATATGAAAGGAAACCCTCTCATGTAATAGGATTATATTACTGAGAAATTGTATACGGACAAAACGCTGTACATAGATATATCTATAGGGCTATGCCTTGTAACCATTGACCCCTATAAAACACTGGACTGTTTGTTGTCAAATTATTTTCGAGTGTATTCGATTATTGTCATTTGACGCTGAACGCTTGGAAAATGTAAATTTGATGTCCATGACACTAAAATTAGCGATATATCTATTGCAATAGTTACAGGGATCACAACGTAAAAATTGGTTTACGGGACATTCGTAAACAGCTCTTCAAATTAGCGCACAAAATTAGCTGTCATTTGTATACGATAGTCTGTTCAGTGTATACACGGAAAAGAAACCTGTTTGGAAAACCTATTTAGTTGTATACATATTTATATTTCAGATATCAGATACAGTGCCACAAAACCTATCTGACTTGCTGTCAAAAAATGGGTCTATTTTTATAAATTTAAGTCTTTATTAGTATTTTTTATGTAAGTCTTATATTACATAAAAATAACTAGAAAAGACTAAATTTAAATGTATAGGTACATAAATATACTAAAAATAGACTATATTTATGATGTAAGTGGCTCCTATCGTATCTGACGAGATGGATTTGTGATACTGTTTCCTTATTTTAGTTACGGTTATTTTCTCCAGAGCAGCATTGAGTACTTCTTAAACAAATACTGAATGCGATCACAGTTTCTCCGTTAAATAAGCTTGTGCAGTTACCATCGATTTCGAGTTACATTGCTGCATATGAACATTGTAAAGATAAGTGACAAGCACGTGCCTAATTTACATTCTGCAGTTTTCATTACATTGTATCTCTATACTATGTTGTATTACGGAATTACCACTAGATTCAAAATTTATGATCATAATAAAATGTGAAATAATGACGAAACAGATATACAATGCGAAAGTGGAAGGAGCCGAGGAAGACCGAGCCTAACCTACCATGACCAAACTGGTCGTGTTTTATAACAAGGTGATGTCAGGAGCCGTAGGAACCAGCGAGCGTGCATGAAAAGAGCTACGAATGTTAGAAAGACGAGTGAAGTGTGTAAGGACCGCGTCTTATGGCGCTCGGTTCTCTCTGCCTACCCCGCAAGGGACTTGGCGTGAAGATATACATACATACATAAAATACTACTACTCACGTATATTTCTAAAGATTTACCACTAAGGTGGTAAACAAGCATACTGCCTACTTGATGATAAACAGTGACTGTGTGTTGCCGACCCTTCGCAGAGTTGCATGCCTCTTGCAGGAGCCATCAATAGGCCAAAAGAGAATATTTGACAATATGCAACCTATTCCACATCACGGTATTATAATATATACCTAATGTCTTTTAAAAACACAATAAAACTTATATCTAAACAAATTCAAAGTACCTTTAGTACAAATTTTTCTTAGTTTGATACCAGGAAAAGTTAATTTATTTTATTACATATTTATTAGTTTTAACTATAAGAGCAGGCGTTTATATTAAATACTAAACTATTCTGGCTGCGTCGCTGCATTATTGGCTGGTCATCCTTTCTAGGTGATCAACCAAGAAACGATAATGGCAAAAGAAAAAGACGTCTGATTGATGTTTTAGAAATTGTATTTATCCATCATTGATATATACATGTCAGCAGTTCTCTTTGTTCCGTCTTACAGTACGAAGTCCTGGAGAGGTCGACATTAACTACATCCATACTCTTACCACAATCGAATAAAACAATCATAATCCATAAACAATTTAATAAAATAAATGACAGTATATAACAATATAACATAGAAATTAATGGAGATAGTTTTAACAGATTTATAGTTCCAATGGTTGAGCAAACATGATATTTCAAGTGTGTTACATTGGAAATAAACATAATTTATAATTTTAATACTAGAAATATATAAACATCATTCGAAAACTTTCGAATCTACATATTTTTACAACGTACAAGGCAACTGCCGTAATGCAACTGTAACCTGGGAGACCCCGTTATATACGTTTTCCCATACATTTTTTGGCGGAAAAGCGGCCCGCGGGTAATGAGAGATAAAGGTGGTAAGAAATCGGTACAACTGCAATTATGATCTTGTTCCACTAAGACTCATCGAAAATATACAATCATGAATCTTAGTGAATTTCAGATCATGAAAGACATAAGGTTGGTGATTTAGTTGTAATAGTAGTGCCTCTCTCTCTTATCAATAACATGAATAAATTATAATATCATTACTAGGTCATGCCACGACTAGTATACAGGTCTCATTGCACTGTACCTTACACCAGCGTTTCGCAAAGTGCGCCGCTGCACACTGGGTACCTGGTTCGCCGCAGAAAAATAACCACTATGTCAGAAACTTGAGAAGATAATACTTACACGTAAGTTAGAATTATGCGAACTTATCCACGATTGCTCCAAATTTTGATCGCTAATGCTTACTTATGCAGGTTCACGTTATTCATTAAACATCTTTTCATATTATATTGATTTTAATAATAAACAAAATATCTATGATGTACACACATTGTTGCGGGGCGCTGGTATTACGGATTGATGGAATAAGCAGTCTGAAGACTTATATGCTGGAACCGACAGTTTTACAGCAATTGTGGAAATGAAGCCGACAGGCTACTTTATAGAGCAGTGATGGCCCAGCGGATAAGGAACCGGCCCAGTAAACCAACTGCTCTCCGGTTCGAATCCTAGCGAGCCAATCCTAATGGATTTGGAAACGGAATAACGTGAAGATGAAGAAGCCGACAACCTACTTTCGACTTCTATCTTTGCCCGAAACTAATGTACCTACCGTCTTTCAAGTACTACTGACATTCAGCGTAAATGGCATTTTGCATATTTGCCCTTATGTTTAATTATCTTAAACATAATGGCAAATATGCATTATGTTATTGCTATTATTTACCTTATCTAACACCATTTTACAAGTTTTTTTACAGTTTGTAATAAAGGCACTTATTATGGTTGGAATTATCATAATTTATATTCGTTTTATTCTCCAGATATAACAGCATATGATGGGAGAACCAACTTCAGTGTCTACATGAAAACATACAAATTATACTATGATCCATTGTTAAGTTAGAAATAAAAATCACTTGTTCCATACCTACGGATGTTTTTAAGAGAGTTAGGACCTCGAACGACATCAAAGCAGCCAGTCTGGGGAAGTCCCTCCACCTCCCAGAAAATAGCGACCAAATAACAACTCCCTAGAGGGTTGTCGTGTTCCAGCGTGTGAGTAAGCTCCGAGGGAAGCTTAAGCTGTCTTAGCAGCAGAGGTGACATCGCGTGAGTGATACTTAATGTATTGCAAGCGTTCATAAGCTAGGGTAACCACTTTACAGCAGGCGTTCATGAATAGTCACTATGCCTCCTGCAATCCTTGATATGTGATCCGATTCGCCTAATATAGTTACAAACATCTTAGTTGGAATTGAATCCCAAAAGATCATCCACTTGCTGTTGAGAATTCAGCTGTAACAGGAGCGAACATGTTATTCGTTCGGAACATCGAATTATATTCGAATAAAAAACTGAAATAATACGTGACGTTACTGAGTCCTCTAAGGCTGGACTATATTCTCCTCAAACATTTTATTCGGCAATTAAGAAGTTGTTTATCTTCATGATTTCATCGGAAGGTGCAGAGCATGGCCGCAATGAATAAACGGATGCGCGCGTAGATCGATGTGTTTTGAAAGTACAGGCAAGCAATACGAAGCTTCCGTGCGCGGATAAAGGATGGTTATATCTCTTGCGAGCATTCTACGATGAACGGTCGAGTACCGCGATGCTCACATTACTTATAAACGCTGCATCATATTTAGCCATTGATTGAAGTATACATTCGAAGCCGTTCGAGAGAGCATCCAGTCCAACTGGTTGTTTTGCACAAATAATTAGTCTCACTTTTCAGCAAGAAACGCTGCTTTCTGCCGTGCGTCAATATAGCGCTCTGTAGGGCGATTCTACTAAAAAAAAGCAACTGCACTGCAGGCGGCGTGTGTCAAAATGCGTACATTTTGACGTTTCGTTAAGCGAACCGATAGAAGGATTCTATTTAACCCCCCCACCTCCACTCTTAACGGTCAGTTGAGATTCAAAGCGAATTTGAATTTCATCTGACCGTTAGGAGTGGGGGGGGGGGGGGGGGGGTTTAAGTAGAACACACATCTCTAATTGGCTCATACTATGTATTAGTAAGTTGTTTATTAGGCTGTGATTTAACCCATACAAAACCCATTTTGATTGATTGATGAACTTCTCAATGATAATGGTTGAGAAATAACGTCGATGCGTATCAGATTAATCTAACTTGCAAGTATCGCTAACGGAGTGTTTATTTATTTGAAGCTCCTTCGTCCTTCAGCGGGCACGAAGGGCAGGCGGCAAGTTTGATATGATGGCTTTGTTTTATTTTATACTAAGTATTGCCCGTGACTACGCTCGCGTGGAACTCGCACTTTTCACCTTTATAAATTTATTTACCTATAGATTTGAAAAATCCCAAGCGAACAGGTCAACCAGCAGCTTCCTTTCATGATCTTTCGATCGTGAGTGACGTACCGGTTGTTTATACCAGTGGGACTTTGTGCAATGGTTGATATCCATATCAATCTATATTATCCAATCATACCACTAATGGGTTAAGGATCTCCCTTCCATTGAAGGGGATTCAGGCATACTCTAGTTCATTGCAATCGCCTATTATTGGTGGCAAGTGTGTTCAAGTCGCCTAAAGGCCACTGACTGTCATCTATCGACAACAACCAGCGCCGAAAGCGTTAACGTACTCTCTGAAACCTTGAGGATCGCGAGATAAATAAGGTCATTCTTAGATAGGCTGCGGTCAAAATTGCTTGAGTGTTCGATTAGTCTGACATACACAACGATAGTGAACCATGTAATAGTATTCAATGCGCGCTCTCCTACAATTATATTTCAACACGACGTCCGCACTCAGCTAGCAGTGACAGCGAATCCCTTTTGCATTTTCTCAACATATTGCTTGCGGGCCTCCATGTCGTCCGCAGGCCTGTTGTACGGCAGCCAAACCGGCTCTCCGATGAAGAACCGCTTGGCACGGATGTAGTTCTGTAATTACCATAATAAAGAAATTAATACAATTAATAATTTTGAGGTGTCAATGAATCCCGATCCTGATACCCGAAAGTAACATGCGTATCATTTTTTTACAACGTCGGGAAGCATACAAGCACACATCCCACCTGATGTGAAGTGGTTACCGTAGCCTATGAACGCTTGCAATACAGGAAGGTATCACCCCTGCTGCTAACACAGGAACTTCTTCGGAGGTTACGTATATCTCCCAACAACTACTACAACAAATAAGGCAAGACCTATGCCTCATAACTGGGTCCACCACTGGACTTGGCCTTTTAATAAACACCATTTTACTATCAGTGTGACAGAAAGTCCGCTTTGCAGAACAAGTCTAACGCATGAAGAAACAGTCGTCCAGTCTCGCTATACTGTAAGGACCCCAACTCAACTGCTGTCCTTGGAAGAAGGCTGCGACTTTCCTGCAGGAACTCAACTGCATTAGAAACAGCGCTTTCTAGAACCAGTCACAAGCAAGAACGGTGTCCATCCTAGTTGCGGAATAAGGATTTAAATTCAAATAAGTAACAAGTCACCATTATTTTTTACAAGGTTCACACTAACAATTAGCAGACGAGAGTTTAGCGAAAGAGTCTATAATATGAAGAGGAAGAACCTTATGGAAAATCAAAACCATGCCCCGAAAGGTTGTTGAGGCGGTAAGTCACCAGGAAGTTGGTGAAAGAGAACTGTGGCCGTAGTAGGAAACCAGTGGGTTCATGTTTGAAACCCAGAAATGTAGAAAAAATATGTTTACATCAGATAATCTTGTATATAGAAACTTACATTGGTATCCAAAGTGAATCTGTGGTAGATTCCACTGGGTATGATGATCATGTCCCCGGCCGACACGGCGATGCGGATCCACTGGTCCGAGCCATCTCGCACGTCGAAATATCCCGAGCCGTCCAGGACAAACCTGTAAACATGTAATCGAATATAAGTGGTAATACGTGGATATTTAAGCTAATAATGTATGTAGCATAGTGATATTCTGCCATGTGTCGGTAAACAACATGATCATGAAGCAAGGTTCATAGATAGATAAATACAATTGTTAGCCCTTCCACCAGCATAGGAGTAGTGGGGAGAGTATAGCTGCTATGAAAGAATCGTTCAATTCTTCAAAATAAACAAATGGAGGAAGTTGGAGTAACGCTGCCGTCGCTTCGGCCTCCTAGAGAGAAACGTAACTCTCGTCTTCCAAGTGAAAGTGAGACCATGTTGTTTGCTGATGTGGTTCTTACTCTTGTCTCTGTTCCAGAGGACTTCAACGGACGCCGCGCTGATCGTCACTCGGAAGCCAAGGCCACGTCATCCACCAAATATAGTGGAAACACTACCAAATTGGATATCGCACTACAAAGTGCTGAAGGCCAAGCTAAGTAACAACCCAAAAAGCCCTTTGGCAGAGGAGTGAGCATGATACCTAAGTCGAAAGAGGAGTATCGCGCTGTACAGGAATAACTGTACAATTTTGAGAATAGTACGAGTTCTTTGTTTCTCGTTTTCGCTGCCATCTAAAACTAGCGTTAAAACAGCATGATACTGCCAGCCGATATATACCCGAAGGAAATTTCAGCGGCCCCAGTAAAGCTCAGTTTATTGTCAAAGTTCGTGCCCAATACGCGCGTCACTAGACAAAACCTGACTGCATATTCTTCGCACAATATGTAAATGGGGAACATCAATGATACGATTTTACATAGATAAAAACTCACTGCAAAGTGATAATTACAAATATGTATATAAATCCGAATTTAGTTCATGTAATACCCATACCAGGATTCAAATTAGGGACTAGCTCTGTATTCACTGCTGTTATCATTTACCGCTAAATCGCAAAGGTAAATTTTATTTGAAATGATGTTCATTACTGCTTAATACTCGTAATTCTAGTCATATAAGTAGGTACCAATCTACAGGACATCTTTTTGTTTTGAACCATCTTTGTTATCTAGTAGCCGATTGTCGGTAATTTGGGAACAAAGAAGTTCCTCCACTACTAGTAACTTATTATTACACTATGATCGCGTCTCTAATCGGCTTATTGTTTAAAACTTTACTATACTATACTCCCATTGATCAGTAGGCTCAACTGCTAATATATTTAGGCCCCAAAACATTACGTTTTGGTGTGTAAGGAGAGTCTTCATGTGACGTCAAGTGGTTTACGGTTTTTGGTCCATAAGGCTACAGCCACCTTAATCTATACTATTATATAAAGAGAGAATCTAAGCAACTGACTTATCAACGTGGAGACGAAACCCTAGAATGATGAAATTTGTTATTTATTATTAACTAGATAAGTAATATAAAAAGGATTTTTGAAAATTTTACCCCTAAGTGTGTTACGTTTGGGTTGAAAGTTTGTATGGATTATTTTTGATTTGTGAGTCGATTAACTTAAAATTTGATAAATACACTCTAAAAATGAAAATAATCAAACACGTGTTTCAGGGGTTTTCAAGATTCAACCCCTAGGATGAACTATAAGGATTGAGATTGAGAGATTGAGAATTTGATTCGCTCATCAATATAGAGGCGACGATTTTAGTTCCATCAATGTTTAATAGATGACGCTAAAGAAAAATTAAAACACGCTAACTATGGTCTAAGAGCCAGCGATCGGTGGACTTACGGTAGTTTAGCAAACTGGATATTGATGCTAGTAGCATATACGTACTAGCATCAATATCCAGTTTGCTAAAATACCGTCAAAATAGTGACAGATATTATTAAACACAGAATATTCCCTATTTTGAAGTTGGTTAACAATGCAGCTAACAGTAAAAACAATTTATTAACTCTATTAACAATTGCACTATCTATTTACAATTCATCACATCCTAATTATTATAATGCATACCTGATTTCCTCATCAGTATGTAGGTGTTCTGTGAAAAAAGATTTAATCTTCTCTTCATAGTTGGGCAGGCATTCCTTGGAGCACACCATCTCATCCTCATATGTGTACCCTCGTTCTTTCTTCAACTTGTCCAACACTCCATCTGTTGTATATGTGTCAACGTTTAACTGGAATACAAATATCTGTACATTTGTGTGTGAATTTTGATTTTTCTTTAGTGTACAATGCAAATTAGTTACGAATACAAAGAACGGTAATGTCGAAAATGCCTTTTTGTTCACATCTTATAAATATAATTATGTGTCATTTATTATCTGGCTAACCAAAAAGAAGAGTAACATCTTTTGAGCATGCATTTATGTAAGACTATTTATTCATTGTGTCGTTCATGTCGTTGAGAGAAGTTTTGAGAAGATGCTATGAATGTTAAAGAAGCGAGTGAGGTGTGTAAGGACCCAGTCTTTAAGAGAGGTCGTGCGGCCGACCATTATTTTCCTCGCGGATACTCAAATAGCTTCACCGGTCGACACTTCATATTTATATTACCCCGTACAAACTAGAGCACTTCTTTGTGCGTCGTGCCGGGGTATGCTTGTTCGTACGGGAGGATATTTGTTGTCGCCAATTGCATAATCTTGAAGACAGGGACCTGTCGGTATTAAGGGTACGTGTGGATCATGGCTGCCACACCCGGATTTACGCATGCCTTTACAGGTCCCATAGCTGTGATACAGGCACAGCTCGTTTATTCGAGAACCTGCAAATGGCGACAGAAAGAGTTATCGAACAGTATCCCTCCGCGGAGTTAGTAATTTGTGCAGGCTTTAATGCCCACCATGCGAATGACTTGTCTCTCGGTGCACTGCCTACGTGGGGAGATCTGCTCATGAATTTGCTCTGGCCTATGGTTTCTCCCAACTGGTTCATTCTCCCACGAAAATACCAGATGTAGAGGACCATGCAAGCTCTCTACTGGACCTATTGCAGACCACACGTCCGGTTGAGTATAAAATCTCAGTGCATGCGCCGCATGGCTCATCGGATCCCAGTCTCATCCGGACCCAAGTGCCCTGCACCAAACGTGATCCACCTCGGCCTGCCGGATGTCGTCCCATATGGCACTATAATCAATCGTACCCGTGGCGGCAGCTGTGCTTCGAATCAGACGGCATTGATTCCTGTGCAACGGTAGTGGCTGCAGCGATATTGGATGGCATGGTATGCTACATTCCCAATCGCCTAGTACCTACTGCGGGAGTCAAAAAGCGACCGTGGTTTAATCGGCATTGTATTGTAGAGAAGCCAATCTTCTTAAGCAGGCTGCTTACAAAGCTTGGACTACGGCGCGTGCTAATGGGGATCTTGTCTTTGTTTTGAAGCGCAAACCGAATGCTGCCTCAAGGTCCAGTAAAACGATGATTGCTAGAGCAAAAAAAAAGCAGAGTTGGCGAGCGGTTTGCGAGCCTTCCCTCTGGAAGCCGTGCTTTGTGGTCGCTCACTAAAGCTGCCGAGGGAAATTTCCGTCAAATCGTCCATCCCACCACTGCGAAAACCGGATGGCAGTTTGGCCCATAGCGCTAAAGAAAAAACCGATTTACTCGGTAAACTCTTTGTCTCTAACTCGAATATGAATTACGGGGGAGCTGTACCACCTACCATCCCGTGGTGCGGTAGCTCAATGCCGGATATCTACATTAGCCAGAGATGTTCGGCGGGCATTATTCTCTCTCGACATTCATAAGTCGAGTGGGCCAGACGGTATACCTACGGTGCTGAGTTGTGTTCTGCGCTGCCTTGCCTTTTCGTGCTTTCCTACTCCAATGGGCAAGTCCCGTCATCATGGAAGACTAGGAATGTGCACCCGGTGCTCAAAAAGGTCGATAGATCAGGCCCATCGAATTACAGGCCTATTGTTATAACCTCCCTTCTCTACAAGGTGATAGAGCGTGTGTTAAATATACGACTCCTGGCATACCTAGAGGATCACGACTTGTTACAGGCCTATTGCTATAACCTCCCTTCTCTCCAAGGTGATGGAACGTGTGTTAAATACACGACTATCACAAGGCATAACTAGAGAACCACGACTTGATCAGCGACCGATCAATATGGCTTCCTTCATGGTCGCTCGACTGATGATCTTCTAGTGTATATTACACACTGCTGAGTTTCGGCGATTAAAAATCAAGTTAAGGCATTGGCAGTCAGCCTAAATACGGCAAAGGCGTTCGATCGGGTCTGGCATCGAAAGTTACTATCATACGGGCTGCCCGAGGATTTGTGCAAATGGGTTGCCAGCTTCTTATCCAAACAGATGCATAAAGACACTAGTTTGCGCGTTTAACCGCTAAGCTAGAGCTAAAACTCCACATGCTGTGGTTCCTCTATTTCAGAACACACCACTTACCATCGCTAAAAGCATTGGGCAACGCAAGAGTGACACCTGATGTTGCAAATATCCATAGGATCCAGTAACTGCTTACCATCAGGCAGGTCGTACGCTTGTTTGCCACCTTAGTGGTACAAAAAAAATTCTCGGTGTCGAGATCTCCAGCAATGTTCAATACCGAAATCCCCTGGAGGAGGAAGGAAGAAAGTCGTCGCGTCGAAGAAACTTGGTGTGCTCAACAGAGCAAAACAGTACTTCAGAGCAGAACAAAGACTTATATTCGCGCACCTGGGTACCAGCTACCTTGTGATTCGGTTCAGAGTGAGAATTGTCGGTATGTTACTAAGCTTACTTGTACAGACGGTATTGAGCACTCAAGTTTAAGGCGAGATTTTGCCTCCCTTTGTGCGTTCTACTGATTGTACAACGGGTTGTGTTCTGAAGAATTGTTTCATATGATGCAGACAGCTTCTTTCTACAACCGCACTGCTCGCCGACGGCGGGGAGTTCACTCTCACACACTGGAACCGCAATGGTTATGCACTGTACGGTTCCAGCAAAATTTTCTTCCGAGAACTTTGAAGTGGTGAAATGCACTCCCAGCCGTGGTTTTCCCCACGGGACTACAGCATGGGTTTCTTCTAGAAAGGCGTGAAGAGGTTTTTACAGGGTCGGCAACGCATGAGTGACACCCCTGGTTTTGCAAATATCCATAAGTTACGGTAATTACTCATCATCAGTCAGGCACTTGATTGTCACCTTTGTGGTATAAAAAAAAGTAATGTGGCGCTCTGTACTCTCTACCTATCCCACATGGGACGTGGCGTGAAGATATAGATAGACATAACATATCTACACAAATATGTAAAGCGGAAGTTTGTTTGTTTAGACATTAGAACTCTAGAAATCAAATTTGAAAAATATTTTTTGTATTCGATAGCCCAATTCTTGTGAAAGGTTATATAGGCTTCAACAACACAATACCACCATTAAAAGCCAAGCGAAAAGAAGGAAATTCAGAAAAAGTTGTTCCCATGGGATCATACTGGGATATGTGTGAACAAAGCCACCGGATGCAAGCAGCTTGTTAACTAAACAGCCAAGTGAGAAACGAAACAATGTTTATTGAACCATTTCCTGTGTGTTGTAAGGGTAATATAACATATATTTCAATATTAAGATAATTTTATAGTTCAATTATATATACTAATCATCACTCCCACTCCTGGTGCATATATGGAACTTCATGGATTTGCACTCTAACTGACAACAATACAATCTTTAGAACACTTGGTGTCTGCAGTTTCTCTACTCACCACAGCTTGCTGGTTTATTATAATTATTTATTTCAGAATCTTACACCACATAGCTTTCTGTTTCTTTTTATAGATACAAGAGAGAGGTAGTTATTATAGACTAGATAGCAGTTAGACAAACTAGCTGGGCCCTATGGTGTCAGTTAATTTAGAACATTATTCAAGAAATAATTGTGCCAGGTCTAAAGTTTGAACTGTTGGTTGAATTACATGAAGTCAAAGTTTTTTCGAATCAGGCTAGTACATTATATTTATACAGTATAGCCAACAATAAAAAAGTCACTTAGCGACAGCAGAAAGGACAGTTGGACCTGAAAGTACTAGGTTATTATTGACTAATAATAATAGGTTACCTATTCGTTAATATGTTACACAATATAATTAAAAGTAGCATTTACTTCGTGACCTGTCAGAACCCGCTATGTACGTTTTCCCATACATTTCGCGGTTGTATTCGACCACCGGGGTTTCGAAGGGTTAACCCTTCCGTTAAGACCTCTTAAAAAAAAAAAAATTAGTAATAACATTATACATATTTATTGCATTTGAGACGAAAATTGTAACTTTTTGAGTGTGAGCAGCAGAAAAATCGAGAAATAACAGGTACTTATTACTTTGCAATTTAAGATATTTACAATCACTTTAGAGGCAAAGCAAATTGTAAGTTATGCACACTTACAATTAACAAGGACCGCGTCTTATGGCGCTCGGTTCTCTCTGCCTACCCCGCAAGGGACTTGGCGTGAAGATATACATACATACATACAATTAACAACAAAACTTGCAATAAACAAGTGACATACAGATATGAGTTTTTAATAAAAACAACCAAATTGGAGAACACTTGACACCCATTTCTATGCAAATTCATTCAAGAAAACTCCTTTGCCAGAGGCCCACATCAAATGTGGGATACCCACTGCAGAGATGTGGGTCCTGTGAGTCTTTTGGAATATTGAAAAAAGAACATAAATAGTATTAAGGAGAAATAAAATTGTATTGTATATTTTTTAACTATAATAAAATGTCAATAGAAATAATGCCCAGCTTCGAACAGTCTACACTATATGGTTGCTTCAAAGAATTTGCTACTATCATTGTACTCTATTGAAGTGTTAACATTTACTTAAGTACACATATAACAGAAATATACTACAACAAATAGTTACAGATATTAGATGAATTTAAGAGATGTGCTAATAATATGTCAATGTTAACTTGCTATTATGTACTCGCCAAGACTCACCTACCATAATCAAATTGGTAGCAAGTGTGTAAGGTCCGCATCTTACGGCGCTCAGTTCTCAGCCTTTTTTTCATATACAAATACGATTGGTAAACAAGCATGTGGGCCACATCAGATGGTGAGAGGTCACCGCAGCCTATTGACGCTCCCAACACCATGGGGATGTTACTCGCACCCTGCCAATCTTGTGACCAGTACCCAGTAGTACCTCAGTACCTCTGCCATATAACCCTTCAAACCGGAACACAACTATATAAATGTAGTTGCATGGCGGTAGAGATAGGTGAGACAGAGATACCTATGCAGACGACTTTTGTACAAAGTCTCCCTCTTGTAAACCCTACCCTGCAGGGGAACCTGGCGTGAAAATTACATACCTACACACGTAATAAATTGTTTAAGTGACATTTTATCAGCATAAGGTCATCCACTTCCTAAGATAAAGTTAAATATAGTAACACTTGAAATAATTGTACTGATAACAAAATAACTCAAGTCAAAATATTGCGTATAAATATTCTCTAATAAAAAACACTTACATTGAAATATTCCACACCAGTTTTGTTGTAAAGATGTTCCAAACTTACAAACTCTGGCGGGTTCCTATGATGCTCCAGGCGCTGATCGTTTGACTCGTTATCCATGTACCACGCTTTCACCATTTTCAATTGCTTTAATTCGGAAAAATAAGCAAAATAAAGGAAGCGAAATTAAAATTGGGTAGTTAGACGTAGTATTTCAAGTTTCAACAAATAAAACACGGAATTGCGATTTCGCACGTGACAGTCGCAATTTGACTTTTTAAATTTTAAAATTAAGGTTGACATTGACGTATTGTTATCGCTTATCTTCTTCTTCTTCTAGTTTCAGTATTCTATTCGCCACACCTTACATACCTACTATTTTTACCATTATCTAGGGATTCTAGGGAATACAATGTTTATGTGCTGTGTAGGTAATTAAATGTTAACGCCTCAATGGAAGGCGATGATATGCGAAAATTTTCAAAGGCAAGATGATACTGTAGATAGAATAGTGCGACAAGCTAATCACAAGTTCTATTGACTGTTCATTATATGCATAAAATATTTGCTTCAAAACCACAAAATTTCCAGTGAGGGTATTCAAATTGACTCGGAAAGCTGTATTCGAAACGGATTCAACAAGTAATTAACTCAAAAGTCATACATTTTGACAGATAACTTTTCGATTTCGGTCCGAATGGAGTGTTTTGCGGCTACGTGAACACCCTCACTGAAAAAGGAAAAATAATCGTGGACAATAACTGAAGTCTTTTGCATTGGCGACATGAATTTCATGCACTTCACCAGTTTACCTACAGACCTATTCCCAGAAGTTTGTGTTGAAGTGTTTGTAAATAAATTTCTATTTATTTTTAACAGCCCAATTAGTTTTGGTTTAAAGTTTATTTACCTGTAAAAAGAAATAGAAATTCGAACAATAAGTTATGTACACTTGTAAAGATATGTACTAGTTGAAACAATATGGACAGATCGAAAACTTTATATAATAACACCACAGGTATTATTATACGTAACGTTACTTAACTGTCATTCGATTATTTACCGTTTTTTTTCTATCTGTCTATAACTTCACGCCAAATCCCTTGCGAGGTAGGCAGAGAGAATCGAGCGCCACGTGATTCGATCCTTACATATTTCACTCGCTTCTTTAACATTCAATGCCCTTCTCATGCATGCTCGCCGGATTCTAGAGCTCCTGACATCACCTTCTGATAGAACACGACCAATTTGGTCATGGTAGGTAAGTCTTGGCCTTCCTCGGCTCCTACATCCTTCCACTTTTGCATTGTATATCTGTTTCGTCATTCTTTCATCCTGCGTTCTTTCTATATGTCCGAACCAACGGAGCATGCCTCTTCTTATTTTAACACCGACGCTCTCTTTCAAACCAACTCTGTTTCTAACATCATCATTGCGAACACGGTCTACAAGCCTTACGCCACAAATTTAGCGCAGCGCTCGCATTTTGACTGCGTTTATCCTACTTTCATGCTCTCTCTCTGCCATACACAACTCTCGCTTCCATAAGTTAGCGTTGGGACCAACACTGCATTGTGTATAGCGAGCTGTGCCTTCTGGCTCAGGTTTTTACTGCCAAGAAGTTTTCCCAACGCACCATTCACACTACTCCCAGCACTCACTCGTCTTTCCACATCTGCGGTGTACCTTCCATCCCTGCTGAAAGCACATCCAAGATATACAATCTCATCCACTTGTTCCAACATTTCATCATCAATCGTAATCCTTACATTAGTTCTGAATTCTTCTCTTTCAAATACCATTATCTTCCCGTTTTTTTAATTTCGTTTTTTGCGGATAGACCTATTGTACTTGTAGTACTTATAGCTTTCTTAGTTCATTCCACCACACATCGCAGCCGCAGTCGCAGTGGTATCATATTGTACTGAAGTGTCCTTCGAGCAAATAGAAGTGGGGTTAAAAACCCAAGATAAGCTGTCATTACTTGTTGTTGAAGATTTGATGATTATTTGGTTAAAGACCACCATCACAATGATGCTTAAACGTATAAAATCCATCGGGATAAACTGTCACATTTTCAATCGATCGTCTGTCATCCTTATCTCACAGATAATTAAACTGCAGGCCAACATGCAGCTCACAGAGCATTCATTTTATATATATATAGTATGTAGTTATAACAAAAAAGTTTACTTGATAACAAAAGACCGATTTTCGAATATTTTCGCTAAAATACAGACGTCGAACAAAGTAGTTTATGCATCGTTAACAGAACTTATTATACTCTAATCGTTAAAGAGCACGGCCCATATATATTACATGTTTAATGGATGTTTGCTTAACCAAATTAATTTTAAATTAAGTCGTTTTTATTTACTTTTTTTCTGTGAATAATACCAAAAATTTATGGGGTTAACATGTAGGTAAGCGTTCAGTAAAAATGAAATCGAACATATTTTTAATTGTATGAAAACTCTATTTACTTTATCGTAGTTTAGACTATGTAATACATGTATATCTTCACGCCAGGTCCCTTGCGGGGTAGGCAGAGAGAGCATATATATTTATAATAACTAACATGTAATACATATAATAACTAAGTCTTGTGGTAAGATCAGTGATAGCCCAGTGGATAAAGAACCGACTTACGAGTATTGACCATTCATCATATTGTCGGATTTATGTATATATTTGTAATTATCACTAGCTAGACGATGAAGAAAATATATCATGAGGAAACTCCCACGTCCAAGAAATTATATTTCGAAAGCCGTGTGACCTAACTTACGAAAAGTCTGGTTTACCCTTAGGGTTGTGGAGGTAGCGGATCCCGCCAATTCTAATGGATTACGAAACAGAATAAGGAGGAAAATAATTAAGGCTCTTAATTTCCACTCTTACACAGAATAAACATTTGTGTGCGTGAACATGCCCCTTTGTCCTTGGTCTAAGTGTTTTAAGAGAGATAGGGCGTATAAAATACCTATCTCATTTCGGGGAATTATCTCCAACTCACACCGTCGCTAAGGAACAAACTCCCTTAAGGGTTGTTGTGGGGTTACCAGTAAACTCTTGTATTATAAGTTGCTGTGGTAGCAGCAGGGGTGGCAACGTACAAGAATTGCAAGTATTCATAAGCTATGATAATCACTTTACGTCAGTCAGGTGGGCCGTATGCGTGTATGACCCAGGACGTTGTATTAAAAAATATTATAATATAAATGATACTTATTTATAATATAAATGATACTTATTTATAATATAAATGATACCTATTTATAATATAAATGATACATAGTTAGGTACCTATGTTATTTTGTGCTTCATATATGTATCTATTTTAGTAAATTCCACAAAACCTACAGCAATTTTGGTCAATGTAACAATACCTTTAAATATTGATCAACCCAAATAAAATTTTAAAAATATGGGTTATATTTAGCTTCTCCTCTAATTCTCTAGGCGTTCAAGCTATATTACTATGGACCTATATATGTAAAATATGTAACGTGCAATCGTACACAAAATGATCAATTATAAATAAAAATACATTAATATTTTACACTAACATTTCTTTATTATTCCATAGTTATGCTACACATACTATTGTAAAGTGCAATTATTTCTCTGTTAATCCAGTCATATGTAATTTCTGTATGCCGTGCGTACGTTTTTTATACTTTAGTGGCCCATGACTTTTCACAATACTATTTTTTAATTTTATACAACGTAAGGGCTTACCTACATACAATCATACTCGTAATTACGTGGTGTAAAGTGGTTATCGTAGCTTAAAATACGTTTATAGTACATACATCAAGTATCACGCGCATGCTGCCACTCCCACTACTAACACAAGACTCCTCAGGAACTTCCTGGTATCCTCACTCACTCGCAGGAACACAATGATTATCATGTTTAATATAATTAGGCATGTTCCAATGATAGTAACGCTTCCAGTATTATTATACTAAGTTTTAATATTAAAAATATTTTACCTGAGTATGAGTTTCCTTTGAAATTAAATGATTAAAAAACTTGAAAACGTAACTTTTCTAATTTTAACTTACGTAAGAAGGATTTTATTTTCATTTTTTATGGCGTACCAGTTTCAACCGTACACATTTTACCATTCCACAAGTTTATTTTATTTGATATGTATGCGCAATTACGTATTATGTCTACAAATTGCCACTTTCAACTAGACATGTCACTCGACAATCGAATGTAGAAACTGTAAAGCAGTTTCAATCATACTTACGATTGACAAATTCAAAAAAATTCTTAATTTGCTCCAAATATCGAGCCTAGAATTTACCCTAAAATTCCCATTTTTTCTTTCTATTCACCCTGCGAATTATATACACCCCGTTTTACGGTACGTAGTGTAGTAATAATTAGAAGTATGTACATAAATCTGAATTTAGTGTTAAATGCCAGGATCAGAACCAGGTACAAGTTGGTGAATAGGCTGGGTCTTCGGACGCACTTTACCGTATTATATTGAAACATTGCACTCATGCAGTTAACAGTAAAGACTTTGTGATGCGCATGCACTGCGTCATACCATTCTCTTATTTGCAGACACTATACAGGCCCAAACATGTGTGAACAGCTTTAACTACTTCTTTTTGCAAATAGCCTAAGGATTCAAAATAAAAATTCGTTTGCAAGTAAAAATAGATTTAATACCATTATAATAATCTAATGTATTACAACATTACTTTTCACAAACCAAAAGAAAATACTTAGTCATTATGAGGGGTTTATTTCTTGTTTCTACATACACCGATTATACTTTTCTAGCACCTGGGAACTTTCTGTCAAATAATACTTTCTAATACTGCCTTTTAGCCATGCCATACTGGCTACTGCTATAAATCAGGGAGCCTAAAACGCCACTTTAGCTGAATTGGATAATTGTGTAACAAATGAGTGGTGGTCAAAACCCCTATTATTCTAAGGAAAGTGAACCATGCCGCCAAAGTAAAGAAGTTTAATACATCTATTGTAAAAAGTTTATTAAGTACCTAATCCATGTCTCATAAAAATAGTTAAAGTTCATTTGAGTAGGGCGATCACGATGTTAACTTATAATATTAGCGTAGGTTTCGAATACGATTTAGTATTATTGGCCACCTATATAATGAACTTAGTACACCTGTATGATTAGAATATCGCAGTATACGACGCCATCCTGTTTTACAGCTGTAAATAGAAATGATAAAAGTGGTTTATGATATTATCGTTGAAATTAGTAACTATGAGTGCTTTTAAAAAACCGCGAGTTGTAACACGAGTGCTAAAATATCTATTTAGCAATGTTCAGTATCACAAACTATTTTATCTGCGATATCAATTTATGCGCAGTATTATTTATCTTTGATACCATCACTCATTCAATAAAAAGATTGACGTTTAAATTAATATCACAAATACGCATATTGAAAAAATTTAATTGCTTTAATGAGTATGGGCAGAACGCAGCTGTGATCGAAATACTTATCCCTGAAAAGATGCCCTTCCAGCCTGGCACTTTCTTAATGTGTTGAATTTAACCTGTTATCAGTAATTATTTAATTTTTTTAGAGATGACTGTGACTATTGTGTGTTATTCGTTATTTATTTTTAAATAAATCGCGATATAAGTCATCATTATGTGTCTTCATCTAGTTCATGTCGAAAAAAAAAAATCACTCAGTAATGGAAGGGTTGAGGTTTCAAGTTTCACCAAGGCGAGAAGGTGAATTTTTTTATTTAAATGACTAGAAACATTTGGAAAATTGGAGAAAATAAACTATTAACTGTAATATTTTATGCTTAAGTGACGTTTACAAAGTTATTCGACTCCACTGCAGCAACTGGAGTGTGGACGCTATCGGAGAATTCAGAGATGATTTTGAATAGTTTTGACCACCTTGACTGTTACACTGTACGAAGAAACTTAAAACTAAATACTATGACATGGGTAAAAGGTTAGTTTATTATGGTCCGACAAAAGGTTTCACTGTTCCTAGGTGTTATCTATTCATTAAAACGGCAATTAACAGCCAGATAATTTCGCGAAAAAGATTGCCATAACGTATGAAACTGTATGAATTCCTTACATAATGGCAAATGGTTCTTACATTTTTGCGAACTTATCTGGCTTTTACTCCACCTCGTACAGCTTAAATATCCACTTGCTTTATAGATTGATATACTAAATTATGTTCTGAAAATTAATTTGGATGAGGTGAGCGTAAAAAATTTTTACCGATGGGCCCTCGCGCGTCCTTGTATACTTGAGAGTAGATAATTTGGTCCGAAAATATTCTTTGGACCGTGATAAATTAAAAATTGATACAAATTTGTTTTCATATAGTAAGAATGACGAAACAACCAATGTCGGACACAAAAATCTATCAATGTAGGTACTTATTCTACTTAATTTCACACAAAAATATTTTAATGTTATTTAAGTTTTAGTATGATTATTTACACTACATCTGATATGACCGTCGTATAAATCTAAATAACACTACTCCATGAATTACATAGTCTGCACTGTAGACTTTTTTTACATTGATAATGATCATTACGGACATGAATTTTTGGTCGATATTCCAATGACAAAATTAAGTAATCTTTACACACAGGGAGAGGATATATATGTAACCGGTGGGAACTAGCAAGCAATGGCGGAGATTGTTTCTTGGTGCTATAGGCCTAACAACGTATGTGCTATAGAATGTATGTAGTGTGATTTGATAACACCGCAAGTTCGAGATGATCAAACAATCCAAGAACCACTTCAGGGAAACAATTCGTCACAACAATGGAGACGCATTTGAGACACCCGTACATAGATATGTGTCTTACTAAAAGAAGAAGCAGATGCGTCTGACTAAAATAGTGGTAGCGATGAGCGAATTGGGGACTTGGACAATTTTAACTGGGATACTTCAAATTCGAGTTCGAGAGAATATAAAGTTGTTTGAATAATCGGGCGCGCCCATCACTAGATACATAGATTAATAAAAGTACACTCATGCAGCCTACCCCGCAAGCTTCTTGCTTCTTATATATATATATATTTGCACACAAAACACGTTTAATTTATATGTCACACATATTAGCACATACGATGGTAATGCCATGTACATAGAGCTGATGACTGCACTTCCCAAAGACATTACAGAAAAAGTGAGAAATACTACAGTACAGTAACATACAGCAAGGCTTTTCGCTATATCAAACAACCGATCGCAACGAAAGACGCAACGGAAATGTAAAGTCGGTAAAAATCAGATTCTACACAAAAATTGGGGCGGAACCTAGTCTTAGCTTTCAAAAACCGCTGAATACCGCATTAGTTCGATCAGATGTTAAATCACACATGAACACCCCGTCGCGGGCTTCACGCTTGACAGAATCAAAGGCGCAAGCGATACATCTATTATTGTGAATATTCTGTTTAACTCTAAATATTATGTGTTAATGCGCAAAAATCTTCATGTCTGCTTGGATTTCGCTTAAGAAGAATCAAGCGGAATCCCAGCAGACTACAGGATTATTCAGCCACTTGGACCTTTATGCAGGAGTGGTAAAATATAATATGCATGATCTTGGCGAAAGCACTGTCGTGCACGCGGATTGTACTTTCTTATATTTAGAATTATAATCATTACAGCAGTATTTCTGTAGTATTGAGACATTATCAATGTTTATTTTTTTTCTTTAAAGAAAATCACAAAACCCATATAAAATCCCTAAGTCGGCCATATTGGCTTGATCGAATCATAATGAAACAATTTAAATGCA
This sequence comes from Pyralis farinalis, assembly GCA_947507595.1. Lineage (NCBI taxonomy): Eukaryota > Metazoa > Arthropoda > Insecta > Lepidoptera > Pyralidae > Pyralis > Pyralis farinalis. The sequence goes on from OX382259.1 coordinate 36,294,151, forward strand.
ACAAATAAAGAAACCAATGGACGGAAGTTAAAATCACAATATAAATATTTACTAATACAGAAAAACAAAACAAAGATTATAGCAACACAGTTACTACAACTATAATCTCTCATTGTACTCGTATGTCCAGATTAAATGTCGTCAAAATGGTTAAGCGTATATTGTCAAAGGGGAATGGTGGGTATAGGCAAAGAACTTTCTACTAGGATTTTTATTCAATTCCCATTAAAAAAATTCAATTCCCATTAAAAAAAATACCTTCAAATACATACATAGGTATGACATATTCTTCAAATTAAATATATCTTTCCATTGCAATCAACGCATTATATATCAGTACATGGATTTCGATGGATAGTTATAAATTCAGTCTCCAATAAAGAAAACCTCATTTACCCTAACTTTCAACCCGTGGATATTTTTAACTGTTTGTTTTTAAAAATAGATCTACCATTATATAGCTTCATCCATCCTATAAATAGGCCCTAAGCCTCACGATATATGGAACACAGCCAATATACAGTTTAATATAAACTTTTTATAAATAAAAATTTAAATATTTTTTTTATAAACGAATGTTCATTACTACCGTATAAGACAGAGCATGGCAAGGTGTGACATGAGATGCAAAGTTATAGTAACCATGTTACAATGATATATTATAATTTCTCAAAGACTAATTTGCTATACTTAAAATACATTTATAGGCAGATTGTATCTTCTTCAGACAGGACGAGGATCGTAGGTGACGTGAACATACTTCAGTAATTTAAGGAGAAAAAGTTCGGGTTACTTGAAAAGGGAAATTTAGAAATAATTTTCCCTTTTAGTTTAATTTCCCTCGGTCGCCAGTGCTGATAGGTCAGCAAAAGGAAATAGGTGGTAAATGATACTTCAAATACAAATCTGCAAAAATATTAATCCAGTTATCAATAGTACAACACTACTGACCTTCTTTTTCTTTATTGTCCTTCGGTAAACTTCGTATTTCGGTTGTCATCGAGATTATATCAGTTGAACTTTGTCTTTAGTACCGACCGGACGCATTCATTCAACTTAGAAGTATTGTTACAACTCATTATTACTTGAGTGGTAGGAATGTTGTTAAATAAATAGTTTCACATCTCTATATAAATCTCACAGAAATCAAAACAACAATAAACTACATAATTCTCAATTCAAATGATTATAGACCATCAAATTTTAATTGATTACAGAAGCAAGTCAGGTGTGTTACGTCATATGGCGCTCGGTTCTCTCTGCCTACCACGTAAGCGACTTGGCGTATTTTAATTATTAATAAATATGCATTCCAAATTCGATAATTACCGAGGAACAATAAAAATAGAAGCACTGTAATAATAACAACATGTCAATTTAAAATTATACAAACTATTTTAAAATTATTATAAGAAAAGACAAATAATATGTTTTATTACGATTTTTAAACATCCATTTTTGTAATATTTATATAAATACATACAAGCCTTGACGATTAGAGTAGATGCAGACGAAACGTGGTTGATCCCGAATCATTATGAAATCTCTATAAAAACTAATGAATTTTACAAATTGTTGTAATGGTTTTAAATTTAATTTAAATATGACCGTAGTTCGAAATAAATTCTAAACGTCTTATAGGTTTACTCATCTTAAAGCTATTCTATTTAATACACACAAATAGATAAAACAAGTTACATATTATACACGTGTAAAACACGCTTTGTTAGGATTTCTACCAACAATAACACGATTAGAATTTATTATAACTAAAATAATATAATTAAACTGCCTCTAATTTTGTTTTACGTCAAATGTACACACGACGACACGTCAAGTTATACAGAACCATGCAAATTTCACTGCCTTACTTCTACGATATAAGATGCATATGTGTATATTAACTACTTGACGACGTATGAAGAGCCCCCTCACTCACTAAAACGTGGTGTTTTAGCGCCGAAATATCTTAGCGATTCGTGCCTACGGGCCAATGGGAGGATACTTCAACCATTAAGGCGATAAGAGATGTTGATCCGAGAACTAGCCAATGAGAGCTGCACGTTCAGCTTTACCCCCCGACCGGTAGCGGTGAATTTATTTACTACGCAAAATCATGTCATCGGATCTTCATAGGTTGTTTCCTAAAATGGGTGTATAGCTTGATCTGTCGCTGTCTATACGTATACACCATAGAATGGAAGTTTAAAGCTAACTTATACTTAAAAACTGCACACATTAACATATAAAATGATATAGTGAGATCACGTTCTTACTTCTAGTACGAAGAACATTTTACTGGTAATTTGGAGACAAAATAACGAATATGTAAATAGGTATCCATAGTGTTATATAACATTAGACTATCTAATTTTGACGAGTAATACCCGCCTTTATTGTTAACCGGTGTGCTTTAATTAATAAAATATTTGAGTTAAACTTTTTTAAAGATGGACATGTTTGAATATCGGCCGTTTGTGAACTTTGAAACAACAAAAAAGCACGACAGTTATGTAATAAACATCCGATTACTTATACTTGGTCTAACAAAATTTACTCGCCTACGTTTGCATGAGCAATGTTTAAGTCATACGATTATGAAAACCATACAAATTTAGTAAATAAACGTGTAGCAAAAGGTCTATGACCATAGCGCGGCCAACGTCCAGCTGGCCACTGGAGACATTTCGTGACCAATTTGTTTACATACATATCCGTTTTATTTATTAACTATCAAAATTTAATAGCAAAAAACTAAAGCGCCCGGCCCTATAGTTTTTTACCATAAACAAAATATTTTGACAGTTAATACCGGCGCGAATATATAGACATCTACTTATTGCACACTTCGATAGAAAGTAACAAAAATAATAAATACGCACACAGGATGGAAAAGGTGTTATATACACGTGGAATTGCTTTTTCTTTAAATCCAGAAATGTGGATTTATAAAAAAAAGCTTTGTCGACGAGATACATATGCACAGGATGGAAAGGTGGTTTAGTATATCGTCAGGCTCTCTCTAATAAGATACTAAAGAACGTTTTCCATCCAGAGTATATTTATTATTTTGCTCGCAGACTGGATGTTATTATTATAACTGTATGTGCTTACTTTTCGCGGAGGCGAACCAAGCGTAATTTTATAAGCCGCAAGTCGCGTACGTGCGTTTATTTTTTTTATTTAAATAACCCGATATGAAGTTATAACTCCTTGCCGTAAATCACGCAAACTTCCAAGTCACAAAATTACGCTTGTCGGGGTTCACTCTAGCGCTAATGGCGCACAATCATTAGAGATCTGTTCTATAGATTGTCCGCGATTGCATGCGTAAACGTCTGTAAGGATACACGTACATTGGGACGATTTAATCACATATGTCGTGCTCCTTTTACAAGACATCAATGAGCAGCTTTAGTTGAATGTAGTCTAGCAAAAAAATTCTTTACCATCCTAAAATTCATTGTCAGATGCACATTTTAGGTCTCTATTAATGGGACAAGGACAATTCCACGATTATATATATCGTGCAAGATATCAATGACGTGTAATTTCACACATTTCAAATGTTAATTTTAACTAAATGTACCTAACAACCTCACCTGAGTTATTGACAAAACTGGTAAAACATTTTTTTGGTCGACAATATTTGAATCTTACATAATTTTGTTAACGACGCTGAATTTGGCGAATATACAACAAAGTTTGCATAGTAACAAATAGATCAATTATTAATGTATTATGCCATTACAGATTTTTATATTAATTAATTAAGTAGGTAGGTGGTATTCGTAAAAATAAATTATATATATTGATTTAACATAAGCAATGCAATTTGGCAGTCAATAAAATAATGAATAAGTTTTTTAGAATGAAGGACAATAGTGCATTAAAAATAAAAATTATCACAACATATTTATTTACATTTCATAATTACAGTAAAACAATTATAAGTACACTATAGTAATTAAAATATATACAGGATAAAATTTCGTGAATTATTGTTTTATTACATTCAGTAATCTGAATTTCCATTTGACATTATTTTAATGAAATTAATTATACAAAAGTCACCAGTATGCCGTTTCTCGAAAGATACAAGTCTTGCAACACAAGTAACTATAGTAACGGTTGTGAAATAGTTTCAGGAAACTACTTTATCAGGGGATTTAAATTACCGAGTGTACACGTGTAGAATAATTGTTTAAAATAATTATTAATCAACATCACGAGTAGATAATTCAATTTGTAATATCAATTCTGTTACTTAGACTTTGGCGTCGTTATATGTTCTTGAAACTTGTCAGCTTTTAGCAGTCTCATTATTTGTTATATACTGCAACACATGTTTTGAATTTCTTTGTAGCTTGTACATGTAGCTTGTACTTCTCGACAAACGCTATACTGGTTGCGTTTACACCAAGTAAATGTTGGTGAATCAACCTTACGGTCATTTCAATTACAACATAAACAACTCGTTGTAAAATGTACTTTTTCTCTCATAACTAATCAATTCATAGAATCGTATATATAAAACAAATTTGACTACTTACTAAACGTAATAGAAATTATAAAACATAAATTTGTTTTATACAGTCAAGAAAATACATATCACGTTTTAGTTTCCTTGGTATTGTAGCCAATGGGTTATACCATAATAATAATAGACGAGTGGTTAAGCTAAAATAAAAAAGTAATATAAAAACATACAGTCAGTATGATATTTGAAAAATAATCGAGCAATGATAATATTACTACATAATTTTCATCATACGTAGGTGTACAGCTAAGAGTTAGCCAAGCTCGACACTTTGATATTTTTCAGCTGTTATTCCAGACATAATAGGAGTTACAATCGTACAGCGAGTAAGCATTAACACGTCTTAGCTGCACGTTAAATGTTCAGTATTCGTTAAAAGTTCAGTACATTTTTCGTTAAAAGTTCAGCACATTTATTTAAAAGTTTCGTATATTTCCCGTTAAAAGATTAGCGTATTTTCGTCATAAAACATATTTCTTAAGAATAACAATTACTTTTTAAAATCACAAGTAAAAGTGTATTTATGTCAATCACTTACACACATCGATACAATTTAACGATATCATCATATTCGCCGCGAAAAGTTGTCAAGTGTTGCTTACAACTTGGTATGTTTAACGGTGTCTGTCCAATAATTCTGTATCGTCATGGCTTCCAAGGAGTTGAGGAAGGAGTCGTTGTCGAGACTGTACATCTCCTCGGAGTTGTCCTGAAAAAATGAAGCAGTATTTTTTTTATATGATGTTGTAGTAAGCAACAACCTGTCTAATTTTTTATTTATTTATTTTTTTGATGTGAATGCAATTAGAATATCGGTTGTGCGTTACTACCTCTACTGCTAATGTAGTAATCCTACAGATGCTTACTGTATACCTCGTTCATTCTACTCAAAGAACAACGACCCTTAACAAAGTTGTCGATAGATATTTCTCAAGCCGATCTGCTTATTAGGTAATCGCCCTACCTTTCTTTTGTCAGAGCCTCGTTTGATAGCTGGCAGGGAGCGCTACCTGTAGCATTTGCTTTGACTCTGAAGATGACGCTAAAATACGAACATCGACACTTTTCGTAACGGAATTTAATACAGAGGTAGTTTGGGACCCGGAGAGGACATGAGTTACTTATTATGGTAATAACGTGATCCGTGAATTATTAAATCGGAGTGCCTAGTGCCTAAAATACCCTTGGTATTAGACTCATTGGTATTAGCATTACCTTGTAACTCTAGATACTCAGCTACAGGATTCATTGAAGACCCATCGTGGAAATGCAAATTACTTGTCGTAGAAACGACTGTGAATGTGCAGCTACCACTCTCCACGAACTCGCAATGAAGAAGAGCGGCGAGCCCTAATGGTAGCGGTAGGGAGCCTAAGGAAAAATACGTTATCTGTATATGGATCCCATCCATATACAGATAACGTATTTTTCCTGAGTTAAGCTCTATTGTAGCCCTATATACATTACCATGATCTCATTGGTGCGGCTTTGTCAGGAGCCTCAGGCACCAGCGAGCGTGTATGAAAATCGCTATTAATGTTATAGAAGTGAGCTTTATAAGGACCTAATCATGTGGCGCTTGGTTCCCTCTGCCTATCGCGTGAAAAATCACGTTCGGCGTAAAAATATAGATAAATGGCAAAAACATGAAAAAAATGGTGAGACGCAATGTATTGTATACATAATTTATGATGTTAGAGAAAACAACTTACTCTAATAGTGCTATCATCCAAATATCCACTTGAATCTGGATTCGAGCATTTGTCGTTTAGCGTTTGCGGCTTATTCAAATACCGCCTCCTATATAGAACGAAAGCAGTGCTGCCGGCCAATGCTCCCAGCACCAATGCTGCAAACGCAATCCCCGCTATCGCTCCTGTATCCATCCCACCTTCACCGGGGTCTATGACTCTTCTGGAAGATTCTATGTTCGGTGGTATGCGTGTCTGCAGGAATGTTGTCTCAAGAGAAAGAGGTTTCTCAGTGACGATTCGGCTTTCAGATATACCTTCAACGCTTGCATCGTCTTTGACAAAATCTGGTCTTGTTAGATTGCGTTTCTTTGTCGCGAACGTTGTGTTGTGGACTTCTGTTAAGTTTGTGTATGTTGGCATGACTGTTGTATTTTTAGTCACTGTAGCATTGTCAGCGATGTCGACTTCGGACGAGTTATTTACATCAGTTTCGCTTACAGCTGTCCATTGTATTGCTGGATGAGCGATGTCAACTGTAGCATTAGTTATTGTTTTGTTTTGGTTGGTTATATCGGGCTTGGCTGTTTGGTTTTCTGTGGTGTTCGTTATAGGTGGTTTGGTAGTGCTCTGTGGGGACTTAGTGAAGTACATGGCTCGTCCTTGTCGATCAGATTGTTTGTGTTCGCTCTGTAGCTCTGTGCTGATGTGTTGCAGTTCCTCTGATTGCGGCGCAGCATAGGTTCCTCCGCTGCCTGTAATGGACAAAATTATTGTTAGTACCTTAGGTGTTAAGTACGTTCCACACGTTAAATTACGGGTTAAGTTCGGTCTGTTATTCTAATGTATCTTTGATAAAAAAAAAAACAAATTAGACCATAACTTTGTAGCAAATACTCAAGAGCCATACTACAATAATATTTGCTACTCGAAATGTAGCATATACTCTTCGGCGTACCTTAAAGCAGAAAATTTAGTTATTACATTAGTGGCATATTACCCTATTTTACTGCACTTTACTGCCTACCTCGCAAGTGACTTGGCGTAAAGATATAGATAAATAATTGTGGTTACCCTTCGGGGATGACAACGTATAATGCGATAAGCAAGGCGTCGGGATGTTATCCTGTGTGAATACAGTACATTTGTATTTTTTCATACAATGTCCCAACGTTGTATGAGAAAATACAAACGCAAACAAACATACGTCTCACGTGACACAAAATTGATACCGTAGCCTATGAACGCTTGAAATACAATGAATATCGCTCGCGCGTTGCCCCCCCCCGCTGCTGACACAGCAACTCCTCAAAAGTTAACTGGTGATCACTCACTCGCAGCAACATAACATGTTCTCCAGACGTACTAGCTTTATGCTTTGTGCATGTCTTCCGCCGGAGCCTCGTTTGTTGATTAGTAGAGTGCACCACGCGCAGATGAGATTGGCGTTGGCTCTAAAGATGATAGTGAAACAATTACACCTCAAGTAAAATAAAATAGATATATTTTATTTTACTTGGAATGTTCTAACGAGATATCGTTAGAACATTCCAGCGTCCCTGACCCGTAGGTGACATGCCATTTATTAGAAACTTTCACCGTAAAACCACAGCTAATAACGCAATTGTTGTATTTCTGCAAGTGAATGAAGTTATTAGTCAACTCGTAGGGAGCTGAGCGCGAGCGACACTCCTTGCATTTCAAGGGATCATAGGCAACGGTAACCATTTTACACGCTTCTATGCCTCGCGACGTTGTATAAAAAAAAACAATAGGTATTTAACCAACTTCTTGTGTCCTTAAAATTACAAAGCATTAACAAATAGAATTGCTCTTGCCAATTTTTAAGAACATTAAATTTGGAGATTTCACAACAGTTAAGCGCAACAATCCGCAATGATATTTAAACTTTAACTACATTAGGCGAGGACAAATTAACTGTAAAATAAACAAAGGTTCATCGGCTCCACGTAAAAAATTGAAATTCATTATATAACCGTATATCATTAACATAATAACGCACCTGAATTGTATGCTACATAAACATGAATGGGGCTTTACGGATACCGCTTTTGTTTAATAAATAGAAAGGGAACTGGAATGCACGTTTTTGGAGTTAAGAATTTTAACAGTAGATTGGTTAAAAAAATACAGTTGTCTGTTGGTTTTTCGGGGTCAGCAACGCATGTAAGCACACTAATAAAGTCTAGTTTTCGCTTTACGTCAAAATCTATACCAAATCCTTGGGCTTAACATCACCAATCTTAATGGATTAGGGCATGGAATAACGTTAGGAGGATGATTGGTTAAAAAAATACAGTTGTTTGAAAGAAGTTTTTACAGGGTCGACAACTCACGTGTGAAACCTCCGGTGTTGCAAATAGCCATAGGCTACGGTAACGCCTTACAATCAGACCGGCCGTACGTTTTTTGCCACCTTAGTGGTATAAAAAAGCTTCGCATGCCACATGATCTTCTATATTGTGTATCTTGTGAGGACTTCAGATTAGGCCAATTGAATATCCTACCTAGAAACCGTAAGAATAAGTTTGGTATTTATTATACATAGGATTGAGATTTTTTAGATTTATGAGTAGCTTGTAGAAAAAAACAATAAACTGGAGGTATTTCCTCTTTTTTAAGACTCGCCTCTTTTTGAAATACCCCAGAATACTAAAGGTTAAGCCTGTTCGCCCTTGAGAGTCTAGTTCTTTTCACAAGTTTTATTGTCCTATTGGTCCACTGCTGAACATAGGCCTCATTCGCCTCGATCCTGTGTCACCTGCATCCATAGACTCCCTATAAATCTCTTGAGGTCGTTGCTCCATCCATCTCCATCAAGGTCGTTCCACACTCGAGAACCTTTCTTCCCCAGCGGTTCTCGGTTCTACGAACAATGTGGCCGGCCCACTGCCACTTCAGCTTGCTTATCCTTTGACCTATGTCGGTTACCTTAGTTCTACTGCGAATATCCTCATTTATGATTTCACAGGCCTATACCCCCGAACTTTATAATGTCAAATAAAACCATTCCCTTAGAAAGTCTAAAAGCTCTATACAACTGTATGAATTTCGTTTGTAATACAGATTTTATGTTCAAAATATTTTATACTGGATAGACACATACCACTGATTAATTTCAGTCTGGAGTAAAATGAACTAATAACGTTTTTGATATTGGTTTTAATTAACACTTGAAACTCTACTTCAAGTCTTTAGAACTTTAGTCATTTAGCTTTTAAACGAGATTAAAGCTTCAGAATGGCTCGTCTCCGAAAAAGAATAAGGTTTTTTGTCCTTTGAATGTAGATCCACGAGCATTAAGTGATTTAGTATTTTGCAATACTATTTCAGATATTTATTCAGCTAGACTAGGTATTAAATAATGACGTCAATCTCTGGCAGTACAAGGTTGCACTCACACAAAAATAAAATACCAACAAATCAATAATACGCCTTTCAATTTCAATAGAGACGTCATATAACTCAAAAACAATTCACAGACAGACAAGAATTAGTGAAAAAATATGTTTATTCTTTATGTCACAAACATAGATATAATTAAAACATGGTCGATAATCAGGATGTAGATAGGTCAATGTGTAAAACGAAATCTAGGAAAATGTTTTAAGAGAGATACAATTAAAGAGGGCGCTTCAAAGCAGCTCGATATAAGTATCACGATTTCACAGAAAACCACAGCTAAAGAACACCCCTTTTGAAGAGTAGTTCCGTTTATGAGAGTGAGTGAGGTTACCAGTAAGCTCCTGTGGAGATGCTGTGTTGACAACAGCCATGCAATTCTCTAAGCGACTCGTAGTGGCTGTGTGCGTCGCTGTGATCACAGATGTCACAGCTTTGACATCGTCTACTGCGATCACGGCTTTTTATTTGGTATTCTATAAGGCTGTAAGCGTACGCGAGGCTGTTTGCCTTGTAGAATTCTAATTCCAAACGCAGCCTTGCGGCGCTAGTGTCGCACAACCATGAAAAGCGACACTAAGGAATTGCAATTTTGTGTTCAAGGCTATAACAGCTGTATATGTTTATGTGTATATGTTTCCGAGGATGTAAGGATGTTTGCTCTTACAGAATTGCATGGCAGGAGACACCTGTTGCAAGTGTTTATATGCTACGTTAACTACTTTACACCTGGTGGGCTGTACGTTTGTGTGACTTCCGGCGTTGTATAAAAAAAATATAGGAATCATACATTAGTAAAGCCACTGAGGTAGAACTCTACTATAATTAGAAAAAAAATAATTGGAGCAATTGCTCTAATTAACTGTTCATTGCCAGGTATATGGTACAGCTAGGTACTAGTATCAGTATGTTGTTGTTTTGCAGACAGAGTAACAACTGTTGCGTGCTATTGGCCGTCCTTCTACCATGCAAGCGATCTCACTTAGTCTCATGAGAAGTACAAAGTCAGGCCAAGTTCCTGAACGTTTCATAATTAGTATATAAAAAAAAAACAAAAACAACGAAATTATTTCTATAATAACAAAAGCAAAAACAACATAATGTAAACTATTGCATTTACAATTTGCATACAGGTATTTGATTTTAAATTTACATGCTGTCTATTGATGTTTTCAAATCATTTAAAGAAATAAAAAAACAGCCGTTTTTAGAAAATCTGAGATTAATGTTTTTTTTTTAATTTGCTGATATGGGGAGACCCACGAAAATAAAACAGCTTTCTTAAAATATAAACAATTCATACAAGGATTTGAAAATGGAACGAAATAAATGCACATAAATATTGCATAGAGCTTTACAGGCTTTCACCCACTTAACCAAGTGCAAGACAAGGTGTTTTTCCTAATCCATTACGATTAGCGCGGTCCGCCTGAGAATTTGGTGCAGATACTGATTTTGACATGGAACGATTGCCGGCAGATTCAGAGTGAAAACGGTTGTTTTTCTTCGGTTAAGTCATTGTCGAAATGTAATTTCTTGAACGTGCGGGTTTCCTCACGATGTTTTCCTTCACCACCGAGCAAATCATAATTACAAAAATGTTCGTACATCCGAAAATGTGAATTAATGGTACGGTCGACGTCAAAAGTCATAGAACGAGCTGAAGAAATGCTCTGTACACGCTGGTGGCCGGTTAGCACACACACTTACATAAATAATAAAATAATCATTCATTACATTTTCATTACATGCCCCAGGAACCGGCGAGCGTGCATGAAAAGAGCTATGAATGTCACAGAAGCGAGTGAAGTATGCAAGGACCGCGTCTTATGGCGCTCGGTTCTCTCTGCCTACCCCGCAAGGGACTTGGCGTGAAGATATACATACATATACATACATACATTACGTTACATGTTACCGAGAAATTAACGAATAAGATACAGTACCGACAGAGATAGCTATATTCTATCTACACAGCTACGAATGAATAATATCACCAATTCAGTTATCGAACTGAATTGGTTGGAGATTGGTCCAATGGCAAAAAACCAATTCAAACTTATCGCCACGCTCGGGAGTCCGTGGTTCAAATCTCAGCTTAGCAGTCAAATTTTATTATAAGATTTGGTTGCTTTCTATTTTGTAAAATCGTTGAATGAATGATCAACTCATATTATTTAATACAAAACTAAACCGTCGTGTCACGTGTAGTAAGAAGTAATCTCTCAGTGGGTTAGTAAAAATATGAAAAAGAATTAAGTGACTTAGGTCACTATAAGAGAAGAAGACATTTTAAATTTGTCGTTAGTACTTCGCTAGCGAGATTGGTTGCCGATTGTAATTCTTTGCGTTCTGTTTCAAATATGCAGGTTAATTATTAATTATCAGTATGTAAGATAGAACACGCAGTATTGCGTTGCATAATATGGGATATTTAAAATTAATTTAATGTAAAATTATATGTTATTGTTGAATATAAATAATATATTTCACTACATTTTAACATACGGTAGTGGATGCCACTTAGAAGGGTAGAACATGGGTAACGTATTATAAATATCATAAATTTTATTGTTATAAGGCCTAGCTTCAATTTATCTATTTTATTTAAATTTTCGTCAGAAAAATAAATTTAAGCTATATATATTTACAGCTTTGCAGTAAAGTAGGTATGCAGAAAAACCTTCCAGGATTGTTTAGTATTGTGCTTAAAATGAAATAAAAAAAAACTATCACTTTATATCTAGTTTTTTTTATTATTACATATTATGTTGACCTGTTTTTGATTTGGATATGAGAAATGACTAAGCAATATTGTATTGATCATTATTACTGATAATAAAAAAGATATTATTCATTTGAAAACAAATATATTGCAAGTATCGAACCTGGGACGGGGATATGATTGTCTGTTTCTTAACCAATACGCCAGAATCTGCCATGAATGAGTGGACGATATATTAATATGCTTTTAAAATGTAAAGTTAGCTAAGAATACATTTATTCACTAGAAATATTTTGAACTTAAAATCTTGAAAATATATCAGTATAGAAGATAATCATGAAAAATATTTTAAACCTAAACGCAGTTATTTTAAGGTTGACAATATTGAACTAAATCAATCGTGTGTGTCATTAGCAGAATGACGTTCACGCTACGATTTCAACCTTTAAGCTACGTATGCATTATTGACGCCGACCGTACATGCCAACAGTAGAATTCAAACGAGGGGTTAATCGCTTAATATATAATAGGCTGATTCTTTATCCACTATAGGCTATCACTGTTCAAGGCCAGGCGCACTATGTGGGTGACAATCAATAATATTTTATCGCAGTTAATTAATAGTATCTGGGCGACGCATCGTCGCTCGATGAAATATGTATGTATACAAAATATATATGAGCAATTTCCTTTTTTCTTAGCGTTATCTCGTTTTCCTAATCCAATTGGCGGGGTCCAACCTAACTACCTACCTAAGCCTAAGGATTTGGCGAAGATACTGATTTTTACATGTACCACTTTGTCTGACCACCGCAACCCATAGGGAAAACCAGATCATTCTTAGCTAAGGTCACTCTTCATTCGAAATAAAATTTCTTGGACGTGCGGGTTTCCTCAATATGTTTTCCTTCACCGCCGATCAAGTGGCAATTACAAATATGTACATAAATCCGAAAACACGAATTTAGTGGTACATGCCAGGATTCGAACCGGAGACATATTGGTCACAAACCGAACAATTTCTTGTACAATTATACCAGAATTATTCGTTAATATTTAATCGCGGTTGAACATTTCATCGATGTCCACATCCTTGTTGTTTTGCAGTAACTACGTAAATTTTAAAGAGATCTTGGATTATTTTTAACTTTTACGTTTTTCTGTAATAAATACTGGTACGTGTTTATTACGCGCGGTATATCCTTCCGAAGTTCATTGTGCTCAATAAGGCTCTTAGTTAAGGGCTCTCTATGCATCACGTTAACGATACAAAGGAAAGGATATATCCGGTTACCACTGAAGACATAGTACTTGATGACCCTTGAGTGCGTACGTACTTCTTTACTCGTCGACAAGGATATTAGCTAACACATAAAGCACTGACGGCTCATGTACCACTATATTCGCGTTTTCGGACATATTAGTAATAATCACTAACTCGGCGGTGATGGAAAATATTGAGAGAAAACCCGCACGTCCTGGAATTCATATTTCGAAAGAGACCTCAGCAAAGAAAAGTCTGGTTTCCCCTCCGGGTTGTTGAGGTCGCTAAAAAAATTGTGTCTTTGGTGGCGGACTGCGCCAATCTTAACAGATTAGGAAAAGGTATAACGCTATGAAAAAGAAGATACATACAGCGCTGATAGCCCAGTGAATAAAGGAACAGCCTATCAACCAAATGGTCCCTGGTTGAATACTGTTGTGGGCATGAACCAAACTAAATTCGTGTTTTCCTATTTATTTACTAATTTGTAGTTATCAACTATTGCTAATGGCAGCTGCTAAGATACGATAAGAAGTTAAGTACGGGCATTAATTGTGGCGGCCTGTCAGGCAATGTAAAGGCATTCTACATTGTTTCAGCTGCATATTAATGATACCAGTTCGATAGTAAGCAGATATACTTGCATGCCCTTCCCTTTACCGAAAATGTAAGTCTCTTAAAGCTTTTTTAAAGTACCTTATTTGCAATCCGCGCAGGATCTTACAAAATGTAACGTTTATCATGTATTTCGTTGCCGCAGCATGAAAATGCGCAATAAAAAATTCATGTGCCAAGGTTGGCGGAAAATTAATAAATCACTTGGGACACAGTGTTTATTGTCCTATGTCACGGAAGGGACGGCTCTACGCCATTAAAAATAAATGTATTTGTATGTCTTTCATTTATTGCCATTTGCCAGCAATAAATATTTAGTATAGCGAAACAGTACTTCGGCTCGGGACAAAGACATGTGCAATACAAATCTCAAGTAAGACTGCCTATACCAGCCAGAATACCAGCTAGAACCTAGTGATTCTCAGAGCTGTGAGAATTGCCGATGATCATACTGCCGATGAACATACATACATAGACACGGTACTAAGCCCATAGGTTTAAGAACTGTTCGAGATGATTCGGCAGGAAACTCATGTTTGTAACTTCTTTACGCACGCTTGGCTTGGAGAGTAAGCTGGTGAATGCGTGACGAGAGCGTTACGACAAGTGTGATCGGGCGAGGCGAACAACGGCAGTTGAGAGGCAGATATAAGTTAGTGAAGATAGAAAGAGAGAGAGTTACGTTTCTTATATTACTTTAGGGGCAAGAGAGAGAGGTGCGAGCATACATTTTCTTTCTCTCTTTCTCTCATAGCGAGTTAAATTTCGTATATCTAAAACACAGTGCAGGCCTATTGTCTGTATCACACTATGGAGCCAAAGAAGGTTTACTTCAGTCGTGTGATTTAAAGCACACTCGTTTTTTTTTAAATCCATTCGGAATCCATCGGGAAAGAAATGTCGAAAGAAACTAGCCAATAGTTTTTAGGGTTCCGTACCCAAAGGGTAAAAACGGAACCCTATTACTGAGGCTCCGCTGTCCGTCCGTCCGTCCGTCCGTCCGTCCGTCCGTCCGTCCGTCCGTCCGTCTGTCACCAGGCTGTATCTCATGAACCGTGATAGTTAGACAGTTGAAATTTTCACAGATGATGTATTTCTATTGCCGCTATAACAACAAATACTAAAAAATAGAATAAAATATAAATTTAAGGGGGCTGCCATACAACAAACGTGATTTTTTTGCCGTTTTTATCGATAATGGTACGGAACCCGTCATGTGCGAGTCCGACTCGCACTTGGCCGATTTTTTTTCAATTGATACTAACTACAGTAGAGAGGTCAGCCATGCAATGCCCTAGAAACCGACGAGCGTGCATGAGAAGAGCTATGAATGCACATGCTAAATCATTTCCAGGCATCTAATTTTGCGTCGAAGATTTTCATAGAATTTTGAAAGACTGTATTGCGAACACAACCAACCACAGCGATGTTATCGTACTAGGCGTACATAAATACCTATAGGTATTGTTATTGCTTCGATGAGAGACTAGTTCGTAGTTTCCAATCAATGACAGGCCACTTCCGGGTCAGGGACGTTGGGGAAAGCAGAGTACGTTCCAACAAAAATATTGTATTTCATTGGGGTTGTAAGTTCGCTATCACTTTCAGACTGTCAAATGAGGCTTTGTGGAAAGTGGGATAGGGCGCATCCAAGCAGCTCAACTAGAGAAGTTCCTTTATCCCATAGGAAATTGCAGCCAAATAACAACTTCCGGATGGTTGCTATCCTGCCGGCTACCGGCACTGTGAGGTTACCGGTAAACTCCTGACGATGAGGAATTGCTGTGCTAACCGTGTGAGGGACAACGCATTAATTATACTCCCTGTATCACAAGCCATAAGATGCTACGGCAACCACTTTATATCAGGCACTCATCTGATACAAAGTGATATAATTGGGATAATATATAAAGTTGTTTGTTTTCCTACTTTAAATTATATGTATATATAAATATATCGTTATGAATAAGACAAACGTGAGTGTTTAAAGCACGCTTAAAAGGGGCGGACGGAAATACTTCTTTGGTAAGGATTTTTAAGGGGTTAAATAGGTTGATAGTCAAATACATTAGTTTGACCCGTGGCTTCGCTTGTACTTGTCCCCGGGGACAATTAAAGCAACTTCGCCATAATGTGACATTTTTCGAGGAAAACGTATCTCCTGCCTTTCAAATATCTCTGTATATGATAATCGCCATCCATTGCTGTGTAACGAGGTGAAAGACGGACAAAAGATCAAATTTTTTGGTGATCCCGGTGGTCCAGTGGTTAGCAATGTCTATTTAACACCAAGGATCGTGAGTTCGAATGCCACACAGGACAAATAGTTATGTGGATGAATATGTCTTTTAGTCTTGGCCTGCATATTTTTAAGAAAGGTAGGGCGCGTCAAAACATTCTCAGTTGACTCGGAAAGTACTACCACTGCTTCACAGAAAACTGCAGCCAAGTAACAACTCCGCGGTGGGTTGATGTAACTGGTAACCTCATTCATTTGCAACACACAACAATTGTCCAATGAGTTATTCGGCTGTGGTTTTCTGTGAAGCGGAAGTCTGTCTGTCTGTTGGGACGCTTTGATGCGCCATAGCTCTCTTAAAAATACTCAGATTAGGACAAACAGACATGTTCAAGCACACAAACGTTGGTAGGTCCATTATTTACTCAACAGCCACAACGGATCCACAAATTAGCCGAATTCAATTTGCCTTACGCTCGACAGACCTCATGTGTTCGGTTCGTATAACAATGTTAGGGTAGGTATTTGAAAAGGTATAAATACACATGGAGAATTCACCAGTCTATTAACTTGTATATTGTTATGATTAGTTTAAAAAAAAAGAAGCAAATTAAGAACGGTAACTATCGTGCTTAGTCGTCGATAGATGACAGTCGTTAAGGTAGTCCATCATGGTGGGTCGTAATGTGTACACGGCCGATACATACCGGTAATATCTATAGTAGTTTCACGTTGAATAATTTCAATTATTTTCTTTTATTTCGTTAAATTCATATCAATAAAGCTTTTTTTTTATACAACATCGGGAGGCACACAGGCATACGGTGCACCTAATGTAAAGCAGTTACCGTAGCCTATTAACGCTTGCAACATATATCACTCGCGCGATGCCTCCTCTGCTGCTTACACAGCAACTACTTAAGAGCTTACTGGTGACCTCACTCACACGCAGGAACACAACAACCCTCTAGGGAGTTGTTATTTGGCTGCGGTTTTCTGTGTGGTGGAGGTACTTCCCTAGACGGGCTGCTTTGATGCGCCCTACCTCTCTTAAAACATCCAGACCAAGACAAACGGACATGTTCATGCACACAAATGTTTGTCTTGTGTGGGAATCGAACCCACGAGCGTTGGTGTCAAAGTCGCGTCTTTCACGACGGAGCCACCGAGCTCGTCAAAACTTATAAAATAAGTAGATTATTTCCCCTACTAATCGGGAGTATGCGTAAATGGCTACATTTTACACTTATTGCCATTTTTAAATGAGTGAAGTTTACTTAACCAAACACGCAGGTTAAGCAACGTCGACCGCAGCCTGTCTATGGATGAGTTTGCGTTAAGCCGTGTCGGTCCCGTTTGTTGTTAAGCCAAGTCAGTGGCCCTCGGGCGGCTTAAAAATACTGGTCGCCGCCAATCCGCATTTGAGCAGCGTGGTGGAGTATGCTTCGGTTGAAGGGACACCCGTATCCCGGCAGTGGGATGAGTAAGGATTGATGTGGTAATGAGATGTATTATTTTAATAATGCATTTTAATTAATTTATAAATGTTTGTAATTTAGATTTTAATATATTGGGACGTGTTAATTTTTGCACGTCTGCGCGCAGACTGGATACAATTGCGGAATAAATTTGACAAGACCTTGTGATAAAAATGTATCCTTGCAAATAAACTATTTGATTTGATTTAGGAAACGCGGTAACGCTAAGAAGAAGAACAAAATTATGTTATGCTAAAAGTATAAAGGAAATAATCTATGGAGAACCAATGACACTGATTTTGCATAGAAACTCAGTTCACCGCCACTAGTTGGGGGGTAAAGTTTAGCGCAACCGTTATAGGGTAGTTAACGGATCAATATCGCGGCACTTGTCGATTTATTGGTTAAAATATCCTCCCACTGGTCAGTAGGCATAAAACGGTGAGATATTTAGGCGCTAAAACACAACGTGCATGCGCAGTCACGTGGTACATTGGTATAAGTTTATGATTGTGGTATGTGTATTGACGAGTGCGGTGGCTCAGTTGTGAAAGACGCGACTTTGACACCAACGCTCGTACGTTTGATTCCCACACAAGACAAACATTTGTGTGCATGAACATGTCTGTTTGTCTTGATCTGGATGTTTTAAGAGAGGTAGGGGCATCAAAGCAGCCGGTCTGGGGAAGTACCTCCACCTCACAGAAAACCGCAGCCAAATAACAACTCCTTGTTTTGTTCCTGTGTGTGAGTGAGGTCACCTGTAAGCTCCTAAGGAGTTGCTGTGTAAGCAGCAGAGGAGGCATCGTGCGAGTGATACTTAATATATTACACGCGTTAATAGGCTACGGTAACTGCTTTACATCAGGTGGGACGTATGCTTGCATGACTCCCGACGTTGTATAAAAAAGACGCACGGACAAACGCACAGACAAACATATAGAATTCATATAGGAACGGTGTTAATGAAAAAAAAATAGTGTAGATGCATGTTTTGCGTGCTTTGGAACAAAGATATGGCAGACATGAATAGCCATTTTATGGTGAAGATGCCATGACCTTTTTAAGAGTTAGTTGAAGAATAAGAGATTAAAAAGTTAAAAGTAGAAACTTGTGAGTAAAGTAATATAACGTACGTATAGACTTTTTTTTTTATACCACTAAGGTGGCAATCAAGCATACGGCCTGCCTGATGTTAAACAGTCACCGTAGCCTATGGACATTTGCAACACCAGAGGCGTCACTCATGCGTTGCCGACCCTCTAAAAACCTCTTCACGCATTTCTTGAAGAACTCCATCCACTTACAGAATAATGCAATGAACAGAGCATAAGAACACAAGTGTTATGTTAATCTCGTTGGCGGCACACATTCTGCAGACTGTTGCACGATTACAGTTTTCTAGGCCACGCCTAAATAACTTTAGTCTTCCGACGTCAAAACCTATTTTCTATGTTAGTTATCATGACGAGCTTTGGGATTTGTTGACAATCCCAAACTTATGCGCCCTCCATGCTTATTACGTCCACTCCACTTTATGGCTACCGATAATAAGCACCAGTAGGGTTACTCTTGACACTAATTCCAATGTCAATCCAATTCCAATGTCAAAATTTTCAGTAATATTTCATAATTTCGACTGTAATTTGGTCAACCTGCGATTGCATCTTATTATTATTACCTAAGGAGACAATCGGGGATGAAGATTAAACTAATCCGAGGTTCTTGTCGTGATTCAAGAACTTAATTCCAATAGCGAGTTATTGGAATTGGTTTCCAGAGTAACCCTACTGGCCTGGTTAAGAACCTGGCATTTGAGATATTTTTCGCGCTCCCCCTTTTTTCTTATACAACGACGGTTACCATTAATTATCGCTTGCCATCTCTGCTGCTAATACAGCAACTTTCAAACTTACTGGTGACCTCACTCACACGCAGGAACACAACAACCCTTCAGGTAGTTACTTGGCTGCGGTTTTCTGTGAGATGGAGGTACTTACCCAGACCGGCTGCTTTGATACGCCCTACCCAGAAACACCCAGTATAAAACAAACAGACATATGCATGCAGATAATGCAATCAAACCCACGAGTATTGGTGTCAAAGTAGCGTTATCAACCACTGCGCTACCGAGCTTCATTGTCATCAATATCAATGGAATACTATAACTAACCTGTAAAGACAACGATCATGGACCCAGTTTTAATGCAACGTCGGGGTGCATTACATGCATGCACTTGATAAAAAATTGTTACCGTTGTTTTTTTTTATACGTCGTCGGGAGGCATACAAGCATACGGCCCACCTGATGTAAAGCAGTTACCGTAGCCTATTAACACTAGTATATATTATGGATCACTCGCGCGATGCCTCCTCTGCTGCTTACACAGCAACTCCTTAGGAGCTTACTGGTGACCTGACTCACACGCAGGAACACAACAACCCTCTAAGGAGTTATTATTTGGCTGCGGTTTTCTGTGAAGCGGAGGTACATCCCTAGACGGGCTGCTTTGATCCGGCCTACCTCTCCTAAAACTTCTAACTTACTATGGTTGCATTTCGATTCGATTAATAAATCCACGAACATACGGGTAACACGATATTTGGTTGTTCGAAATAAGTCCTGTGAGCGAAGTATGTGTAATTAGCTAGTACTTAGATGCTTTTATTATCAACTGTCATGAAAGGAGTTGTATGAACTCATGAATAATTCATGCTAAGCTAAACTTTATCTTGGTACTCCAAGCGTCTGTACCACTATAAAAACTTACCATAAGGCATGTATCTTGTTTTTCACCTTTGTTTTTAAATTTATCTATAACCCAACTAGAACACAAGCTGCAAAAGTCAGCTTTTTACAGCTCAGTAGCTCTACAATAGCTGCTCAACTGCTGTACCGTTATCCATAAGCCGTACAGCAGCTGTTGTAGAGCTGTTGAGCTGAGACAGTCTACTTAAGCAGCCCTTGTGTTAGTTGGGAAGTGTTAACGTAAAAAAGTCGCTTTTAATTTTTAATTAAATTTTAAAACGCCCAGCAAGGCTCGGCCACCTAATAAAGGCCAGGCATTTGATAGTACAATTATAAATGGCAGTGATATCCCAGTGGATGAAAAACCGCCTTATAGATCAACTGCTCCCCGGTTCGAATCCTGGTGTGGACAGCTGCCACTAAATTCGTTTTATGTACATATTTGTAATTATCATTTGTCCTGCGGCAAAGAAAAAAGAGCCGTGAGGAAACCCGCACGACCAAGAAATTATATTTGGAAAGATGTGTGACCTAACCTAAGAAAGATCTGGTTTTCCCGGTGAGGTGGGTTGCAGAGGTCTGACGACAGTCGCTCCATGCAAAAATCAGTACCTTCCCTAAATCCTTAGGCCTAGGTAGCGTACTCCGCCAATCTTAACGGATTGGGAAACAGAATAACGCTAGGATATATATCGTATATGTACATATATATCGAGTATCTCGGAGTCGGCTCTAACAATTAAGATCAATTTCTGTATTTAGATAAGAATTTACTTTTTAAGTATACAGGTGTCTTTATTGAAAACAATCATAACTTCATACAAAAAACAAAACATAAAAGAGCGATGTTGAGCGATACTATGGGGCCAAACTTAAAATAAGTTCCACATTACCTTCTGCTTAAAGAGGTCAGTGAACATTCATAAGCCTGATTTTTTTCTAGAGTGCACAGTAGGCGCCACAGTAAAAGTTGTTATTATTCAAGAGTACAGTCACGCGCGACCGTAGTTAATAAACAAACATACGCGTTACAACTTCTGGTTTTCAACAACGCGTTGGTACAGTTCTCACCAAAATTAAATGCATCCGAGCTCAGTCTTTCCAATGCGAACAACATTTGCATAATATTTACATGTACTTCCGACATCTAACAGTATACTTTCGCTGAGTCATGTAACATGCCGATATCGATTTTGTAATTGAATTAAATTATGCATAAAATACAGATCACGGTTACGACGGTGTTACGTGTGGATAGGCATTTATTTTTTTGTGCAGCATCGATTTGGTCGACGGCATTGTAAGCATTGACTTCCGTTGGCTCAGATATCTGGGAAAATAGGCCGGCGGAACTCACAACGAATTTAATCAGAAGAAATTTGTAGGAGTAGGAAGTTTTGGAATTGACTTGATGCATAGACAGATGCATAGTCTGGGAAAGTCTGGGAAACCTCCATCGCACAGAAAACCGTATCTAAATAACAACTCCCCAGATGGTTGTTATGTTCCATGACCGCCGAGTAAGTGATAATTAGAAATATGTACGTAAATATGTATGCAATTAGAAATACGCATGTAAATATGTCTATAATTAGAAATATGTCTGTAATTAGAAATATGTATGTAATTAGAAATATGTACGTAAATACGCCAGGATCTGAACCGGGAACCAGTTGGTCTAAAGTAGAACGAGCTGTCTCTATTGGCTAGTTCGCGGCTCAACATCGCGACACTTTTCGACTGATTGGTTAAAATATTCTGTTATTGGTCAGTAGGCTCGAACTGCTGAGATATTTAGGCGCTAAAACGCAATGTTTATGTGAGCGCGGTGTGCATTCGTGCGTCAATTGGTGTGTGTGCACATGTATGCCTTCGTATCTGTGACATAAAATAAACTCTAGAGCTCTTCCCTTGATATGGTATTGCAATGTAGACAGTTTCTTTCCCAGAATGAGGGTTATTTTCGTAGCGTATGTGATCACTCTCCCAAAGCTGCCATTTAACGATAATGATGATAAGTGTTTTAAGGTACCAGGCAAAGAGCTATTTATATTCAGTTAAAAATGAAAAAAATAATAATTTTGTTGTGTAAGTGAACCCCTTACTTGTGGCATATTTACGCGGGTTTGACCGCGTAAATATGCCACAAGTAAGGGGTTCATCAGAAATATTAATTAGGCAGGGGGTCTACGGAGAGAGAAAATATTAGGCAAGGGTTTACGATAACGGCGGGACGTCAATGGTTGAAAATCTCTGGTTTACGCAATATTTTCATACAAAATCAAGGTCACTTGCACGTTTTTTTTATACAACGGCAGGATGCATAGGAGCATACGGCCCGCCTGATGTAATGCGATCACCGTAGCCCATGAACGTTTGCTTACATTAAAGTATCACTCGCTCGATGCCACCTCTGATGCTACATAACAACTCCTTAGGAGGTGACCTCACTCCCAAACTGGAACACAACCCTCATGGGAGTTGTTATTTGGCTGCCGTTTGCTTTGATGCGCTCTACCTGTCTTAAAAACTCCCAGACCAAGACAAACAGACATGTTCATGCACAAAAAAGGTAACAAAGTAACGTAACAGCGCGTATCACCACTGCGTCACACGATCCCGTCAGTCTCAAGGCTAAGCGACCTTCGAAGCCCTTCGTCGGTAATCCGCCAGCTCACGTGGTTGGCAACGTGGTGTTAAGCCGCATATGCCAAGGTTAACGCCATTAGCACGGAAATGGCGCAAGCGAGCGTTATCTCTAATTAAAGAGAGCACGATGAAAAAAACCTTCAGCCGAAATACATGAAATATACAACATCGGGTGGCAAGAGTAGAGACAGCCCAGAGGATAAAGAACCGTTCTATTGACCAACTTGCCCCCGTTTCCATTCCGGTCATGTACTATTTAATACGTGTTTTCGTATTTGTGTACATATTTGTAACTAGCTGCGTCCGCGGCTTCGTCCGCGCGGAATAGTTATTTTTTTATTATTAATTTATATTAATAAAAATAAATAAAATTTCAAAGATAAATGTAGCCTAAGTTACTCCCTATTACATCAGCTATCTGCCAGTGAAAATCCCGTCAAAATCCGTTCAGCCGTTTCAGACATTACCCGGAACAAACAGACAGACAGGCTGACAAAAAATTTAAAAAAAATATTTTGGTATATGTACCGTGTATACATCCATATGCATTGAATAAAAAGCGGTTATTTCAATATTACAAACAGACACTCCAATTTTATTTATCTGTATAGAAGATGTATAGATAATCACTTGCTCGGCGGTGAAGGAAAAGGTCGTGAGGAAACCGGCACACCCAAGAAATTATATATCGAAAGACGCGTGACCTTATGAAAGGTTCCTGTATAGACTATTTAAAACCCCTAATTCTCCCCAATACCTTTGTTCTCGTTTCCCACTATTACCACCCTCCACACGATCACAACGCTCCTGTCACATCCAAACCTTAAACTATCCCATGTCGCACTCCAACTATTTCTTTAATTCCTTTACTGTCCGTGCAGCGCTGCTCTGGAATAAATTGCCACTGCAAATAAGAGACTGTTCATCAGACACAATATTTAAAAAAAGATTGAAAGAACACTACATTTCTCAAATAGTATAATGTAATGTTTATTGAATGTAATATTTATTTACTCGTAGGTGTATGTATCTGTGTATGTGTATGTATTTATTTATTGATAAAGATTTGTTATATTGTATGTTAATGTGTCAAATTTGTAAATATTAAGTTTAATATTGTTAACATTGTAGATTCGTAAGCCTGTTTTTTTTTTCATCTGTAACTGTTACTTTGCCACCCGACCGATTGACGATTTCTTTAACTATATATGAGGTTGGCTGGAAGAGATCTCTTGTAGAGATAAGCTCGCCTTTGTACACTACTAATTGTAACAATAATCTGTATATAAATGTGCAATAAAGAATCTTATAAAGGTCTGCCATTGCCTCTGGGTTGCGGGGAGGTCTGACAGCAGTCGTTTCATGTAAAAATCCGTATCTTCGCCAAATCTGTAGGGTTAGATATCAGATCCTGGTAATCCTAATGGATGAAGAAACGGGCTAACGCTAAGAAGATGCACACAAACAACATCGGGAAACACACAAGCATACGACCCACTTGATGTAAGTCGGTCAACGTAGCCTATTGTCGCTTACAATACATTAAGTATCATCGCGTGATGCCACCTCAGCTGTTAACACAGCAACATCTTAGGATCTAACTGGTGACCTCACTCACGCGCAGGAGCAACAACCCTCTAGGGAATTGTTATTTGGCTGCGGCTTTCTATGAGGTGGAGGTACTTCCCCAGACAGGCTGCTTTGATGCGCCCTACCTCTCTTAAAACATCCAGCCATGCAATTCTCTAAGCGACTCGTAATGGCTGTGTGCGTCGCTGTGATCACAGATGTCACAGCTTTGACATTGTCTACTGCGATCACGGCTAAATTATTTGATATTCTATAAGTCTGTAAGCGTACGCGAGGCTGTTTGCCTTGTAGAATTCCAGTTCCAAACGCAGCCTTGCGGCGCTAGTGTCGCACAACCATGAAAAGCGACACCAAAGAATTGCAATTTTGTGTTCAAGGCTGTAACAGCCGATGTTTCCGAGGATGTAAGGACGTTTGCTCTTACAGAATTGCATGGCTGACCAAGATAAACAGCCATGTTCATGCACACAAATGTTTGCCTTGTGTGGGAATCGAACCCACGAGCGTTGGTGTTAAAGTCGCGTCATTCACGACTGAGCCAACGAGCTTGTCAAAATATGTGATGACTTCACTAAGAAAAAAGAAATTCAAGAATCTTAAGTTAGCTTTTATCATGAAGGAAATAACTAATGGAGAGCCAATGAGAACGGTATTGTGTAGTAACTCAACTCACCGCTACGAGTCAGGACCAACATCGACTTATCGGTTTATTAGTAAAAAAACTCACATCAGTCAAAAGGTTCGATTCGCTGTGATTTTAAGGCGCTGAAATACAATGTTTTTTTGATGAGCGCGGGATGTCTTCATGCGCAGTCAAGTGGTTTTTGTTTCGTGGTTCTTATGATCTTCTTCTTCTTTCTAGCGTTATCGCGTTTTCTAATCCATTAGCATTAGCGAGGTCGTCTATCTAAGATTAAGGATTTGGCAAAGATACTGATTTGATATCTTCGTTCTTACAATCTATACTAATATGCATAAGTGGAAGAGTTTGTCTGTTTGAACGCACTAATATCAAGAACTACCGGACGGATTTGAAAAATTATGTTTGCATTTGATAGACCAATTCTTCTGGAAGGTTATATATAGACTTTTCAACATTACGATACGACCCTCAGAAGTCGAGGAAAAAGAAAATAAGTAAGAACCAGTTGAGAATGCGCAAGCTTGCATTGCCAGAGGAACACCGGGCTCGTCAATTATATAACAATTCAAATTTTTTTTTTAATTTGTCGGCCATTTTGTCCATGTTTCTTAAGAGATAGGAACGGTGTTCCTGAACATTACTATTCTACTTTTTTATGCTGAATCCGAATCTGAAGTCAAAATTCGAATATTCGAAAACAACGCACACACAGACAAACGCACAGACAAACATATAGATTTCAGATTGGAACGGTGGTCCTGAAAAGCGGTTGTCACGGGATTCCCTGCGGGGTTCAGTTACTCACTATACACAAGATTAATCTGCTGCGACACCTTGCTGTGCTTGCACACAAATGTTTGTCTTCTGTGATAATCGAACCAACGAGCGTTGGCGTTAAAATATCATTACTAAACACTCCGTCACCCGACTCGTCAAAGGAACAATCAAATATTCCCCTTTTATCGTATGTAGTTTAGTCGTCAATGATCCGAAGCATTTCACGATGAGTGAACTACATCGCATGACCAACCCAGAAGCTTCCGCCCGTGACGCGTATTGTACTCGTAAACCTTACGCTGAACACTGCGTGATTCATATTTCTACAGAAATGCTCCTGAAAAGGTTCACTGAATAATAAATACGACCCTTTAGGGCCCTCGTCTGAATTTTCTCAAACGGGAATTTGTCTTCCGGGCACCTTCCTGCAATTTTTGCGAGGTCCTTAAGAAAAAGAAGGGAGACGCATAACGGTTAGTAAGTGGTTTAACGTCCGACAAGCATAATAGTAAATTCCACAGTGAGTGGAAGACGGGGAATTTCCTTTGAGTTGAGGGGTCTAAGTTGGATTTCAAGAGCAGCAAAGGTATCTAACGTAGAAACATGAGCGGAGGCCGAGATGATTTTGACGTGAACACATCTTGATATTTGCTTCCTTAGTGAGAGGCAACGATATCAAAATCGGAGGATACAGTTTGGTGTTGTAGCTACATATCTATGGTTTACATCCAAAAATGTAATTACACCACTTGATAGCTAAATTTTGAGATCAGAGTATTATTTACTTCCGTTTGTCCGTTACGAAGACGTATTTACGTGAAACTTAACTTGGCAATACAAATTTCATTTCAAAGCATCAATTTGATATTACAATAAGTTAATGTCAGCATATTAACTCGTAAAATAGAATTAAAGATACATGGTTAACTTATGCTGAATTATTTACAGATATTACAGATATATGTCATTTACGAATTGATACTCGTATGTCAATTACGTATTCATCAATACTATAATAAGCCTTTTTACAGAGAGCATTATTGATGTGCCCTTTGTAGACATTCTCAGGAAAAGACAGAAATTCAGGCAATTTATTATAGAATCGAATACACTTACATAAGAAATTTCTATAAGAAAAGACCTACCAGTCCTAGCAAGCCGATATACCGGCTTCGCCACGTATTGCCACTCTCATTAGCAAAACCAAAAACTCGCTTCAACAATGCATCCAACAAAAATGACATACATAAAAGTCAGGCACACTTAATTAATTTCTTTTAAAGAGTCGCTCGACAAATTGAGCGCGAACGATAAAAATAAAATGGATCCCAGGATGGAGGGGGTCGGGCTGAATTTTCTACACAGCCGCGCGCCGCGTCACGAACCTTTGCAGACACCTTAAAGTGTTATATTGCACGGAGAAACATTTTCATTTCGCGATAACTGAAGAGTCACATCGTGTATACTTAGCGTGCTCATTTTGTATGTATCTGGAGTAACGTATGTATATCTTCACGCCAAGTCCCATGCGGGGTAAGCAGAGAGAACCGACCGCCATAAGAGGCGGCCATTACACACCCCACTCGTTTTATTGGCAGAGCTGCGATAGCCAGCGGAGCCACATTACCCTCAAAATTGCCGTTTGGGGTAGACTGATGTCATCCAGCTAGCGTTTAGACGGTAATAGTGAGAAACTCCAAAATCGACACACTAATAGCTAACATATTGTAGTTTTGTATCCTTTAATTTGAAATTTAAATGTTCGTTGGTGAGGAAGAACGGTCCAAAATCGTTCCAATTAGAAAAAAAAACATATGGGAAAACGTATGGCCGGCCACTCTGCAGTGCAGAGTCTGCACTGTCGCTAGATGTCGTACAGGGTTCCATATATTGTTAAATAATTAAAATTTAAATATTTTTTAAATTTAAAAAATATCAGCTCTGCCTAAACAGCTTGCTGTTATTTACTAGTTTACATTCATGGCTCTTTTCACGCACGCTCGCCGGTTTCTAGGGCTCCTGACATCACATTCTGATAAAACATGACCAATTTGGTCGTGATAGGTGAGACTTGGTCTCCTACGTCAGGTGTAACGTAGAAAGGAGTTATTTAAAAGTTATAAACTTTAAAAAATATTCTTTAAGATCTTTCATTAGATTACATGCACGATATATTATTTTTGCCTATAAATATTTTTCTAGTAAGTCATAAGACGCTGTGTTGTACGTAACTTTTTTAAAGACGCTTTCAGTGATGCCTTATTTGTTGATATACAACGGATTGGACAATTAGTTCAGGACTAACTGTTTTAGAATGTAGTATATTCATCTGTCACGCTATATGACAGATGAATATACTACATTCTTCTACTCCTTAGCGTTATCCACTGGGATTGGCGGGGTCCTCTACGTTAGCCTAAGGATTTGGCCAAAATACTGTTTTTACATGGAGTGACTGGCGTCGGAGTGAGAGCTCGATGGCGTCGTTGCGCGTGTCATTCTAACCAAACACGAAGGTTAAGCAACACCGACCGCAGCCTTCCTATGGATGGGTTTATCTATTTTCTCCGGGCTTCGGAGGGTACGTTAAGCCGTCGGTCCCGGCTGTTGTCGATAGATGACAGTAGTTAAGCTAATTCAGTGCCCTCGTGCGGCTTAAAAACACTGGCCTCCGCCAATCCGAATTAGAGCAGCATGGTGGAGTAGGTATGCTCTAAACCCCTTGGGTTGATGGGAGACCCGTATCCTTGCAGTGGGATGAGTAAGGGTTGATGTGGGATGTGGGGGACTGCCGTCAGACCACCACAACCCAGTGGGAAAAAACAAACCTTTTCTTAGGTTAGGTTACACGTGTTTCGAAGTATCATTTCTTGGACGTGCGGGTCTCCTCACAATTTTCTTTTACCAAGGAACAAGTGATAATAACAAATATCAATGATGAATATACATACATATCTTGTTAAAATCATAACCCTCCTGTTGGTTTCGCCGTAGTTGGGTAAGTAAATATTGTACTTGTAGGTATAACGTAGAAAAAATCCACGTTCAAATCACTGTCGTGTTTGTAGTATTACTATTATTTGTGAATTTATGAAGACATTTTGAAAATTTTATATTCCTGACAATTTGCCCAAAGATTTACATATCATATATACTGAAGTTTTATAAAAAACCAGTTGTGAATGCGCAAGCTTGCATTGCCAGAGGAAACCTGGCTCGTCAATTATATAACAATTCAATATTTTTTCTTTTTTATTTGTCGGCCATTTTGACCATGCTCCTTAAGATATAGGAACGGTGTTCCCGAACATTCCTATTCTACTTTTTTATGCTGAATCCGAATCTGAAGTCAAAATTGAAAAAAAGCGACAGACAAACGCACGGACAAACGCACAGACAAACATATAGAATTCATATAGGAACGGTGTTCCTGAAAATACCAAGCCACTACTTTTGGATACGTAACATTATTAATTATTTATGTAAAAACGTATACAAATACGTTTCAGGTTTGGAAATTTATATTGGTCATAATTTATGGATTTATGAGCTTGTTTGCTTGCAAGCTGAAGTGGCAGTAGGTCGGTCACATAGTTCGTAGAACTGACGACCGCTGGGGAAGAAAGGTTCTTGAATGGCTTCCCCGTACTGGTACACGCAGTGTGGGACGACTCGCTCCCCACTAGATGGAGATGACGACTTCAAGACGCTTGTAGGGAGTCGATAGATCCTGGTGGCACAGGATCGAGACGAATGGCTTTCTACAGCGGAGGCCTACTTTCAGCAGCGGAAGAATATGGGCTAAAATGATGATGATGAACTAACTCATGCAGCCGTTCTACAATATAAGAACCAATTGAGATCTCATAAGCGTCCGCCATATTGACTGTTTAGTAGTTTCATTATCACAGTGCACAGTGCACCGTTTAGCATAACCTCGGCACTTCGAGGACGTTCTCAGAACGCGACCACGTAATCAAATAAGCACGATTAGCAGAATGGTGACAATGTAAGCGTCCGGTGTAATTTGATTTGGATGCAGTCACCTAACGTACGTATATGGGTCTCCATTGACGTCGATGTATTAGGGATCATCTGGGGTTTATTTTTATTACCTTTTTATATACACTTGGGAAATATTTTTATGTCACACCTTTTAAGTAAATTAATACTTGTGACAGAGATATTAGCTCTCCTATGGTTACTTTAACTTTTTTTTATACTACGTCGGGACGCATACAAGCATACGGTCCACCTGATGTAAAGCGGGTACCGTAGCCTATTAACGCTTGCGATATATTCCCAACATTTCAAAACTGACTTACAACTTTTTGAAATGTTGTCCGATCCCCTATTTTACCTGTTACAAAATATATATATAGTAAAAGAATGTGTTACAAAATGTCAATAGCCAGTACATGGCTGTTCAGCTGCCTGCTGGCCACTGGAATAACCTTATGATACACTTCTTCACCCGGACATCAGTCTGTACGAGATTCGTATGGCTCTCAAACAGCTTAAAAATTTGAAAGCATCAGGTGATGACGGAATTACGGCGGAGCTTCTGAAAGTGGGCGGTAAGCCGATACTTGTAGTCCTTCTTAAGGCTGTTCAATTCCCCTATACACTCCGCTGAAACACCGGAAGCGTGGACCAGAAGCCTGGTCATGTTGTTCTTCAAAAAGGGTGATAAAACCCTTTTAAAGAACTATTCGCGCGATGCCTCCTCTGCTGCTTACACTACAGGCTGTGTAAGCAGCAGAGGAGGGAGAGCTTACTGGTGACCTCACTCACACGCAGGAACACAACAATCCACTAGGGAGTTGTTATTTGGCTGCGGTTTTCTGTGAGGTGGAGGTACTTCCCCAGACGGGCTGCTTCGATGCGCCCTACCTCTCTTAAAAAACAACTATGACAAAACTGTCATTTCTCCGTGCGCGCAATGCTTAAAAAGGGGTACAATTTATTTTTTGCCGTATTAACATTATAGATATCTAATTTCTATTAAATTTTCTTGACTTTGTCAGCCAGGGTAACGTCTCCTACTTCACGTCAACCGCTAGGATTTGGCGAAAATACTTACAAGGAGTCTTTTTACATGGAGCGACTGCCGTCAGACCTCGACAGCCGAAAGGAAAACCAGATCTTTCTTAGGTTAGATCACACATCTTTCGAAATGTGAGGGTTCTCTCACGACGTTTTTCTTCATCGCCGAGCAAGTGATAAATATGGGCGTAAATCCGAAAATACGAATTTAGTGGTACATGCCAGGATTCAAACCGGGGACCTGTTAATCAATATGCCGGTTCATTATCCACTATTAGCGCCAAGCTACGTCTACGGCTGTCACTGTCGGCCAGGGTAGCGTACCTTGTCCTTAAAATTACCATGCGAAATGTATGAGGATAACCCTAAAACTTTTCCAGGAAGGCCTTGCCACTGGGACCAAATCTATACAGATGAATAAAATTGGAGTGTCTGTTTGTAATATTAAAATAACCACTTCTTACTAAATGCATATGGATGTATACATGGTACATATACCAAAATGAATACATTTTTGTCTGTCTATCTGTCCGTTTGTTCCGGCTAATCTCTGAAACGGCTGGACCGATTCTGACGGGACTTTCACTGGCAGATAGCTAATGTAATAAGGAGTAACTTAGGCTACTTTTATTTTAGAAATTTTATTTATTTTTATTAATATAAATAAATAATAAAAAAATAACTATTCCGCGCGGACAGCGTATGTAATACATATCTATTATTATTTTGCTGTTCGCTATTTTACACTGCTTATTTAGGTACTTATAATCAAATCAAATAAATAAAATTATAACTGAACAATAATTTTTTTGTTAATTTCCGCGCGGACGAAGTCGCGGGCACAGCTAGTATTGAATAAAATGAATCTCCACCTGGAATAAATTTCATGGAATGTTTATGCTTTTTTTTTTTTTTTTTTTTTTTATACTACTAAGGTGGCAATCAAGCATACGGCCTGCCTGATGTTAAACAGTCACCGTAGCCTATGGACATTTGCAACACCAGGGGCGTCACTCATGCGTTGCCGACCCTCTAAAAACCTCTTCACGCATTTCTTGAAGAACTCCATGCTGTAGTTCCTTGGAAAAACCTCGGCTGGGAGCTCATTCCACAGCTTGAGTGTTCTCGGAAGAAAACTTCTCTGGAACCGCACCGTACGCGACCATAGCGGTTCAAGCGTGTGAGGGTGAACTCCCCGCCGTCGGCGAGCGGTGCGGTTATAAAAAATGCTACTGTTACACCTTGCAAGGGATCTTCACGCCAAGTCCCGCGAGGCAAAGATAACCAAGACTAACACAATACGAGCCGGTCCTTGCACACATCACGCGTTGACATAACATTCATGGCCCTTTTCGTTGGTTCCTTAGGGTACGTCACCTTTCGATAAAACACTAACACCTAGGTCGTTGTAGACGAGTCTTCATCTTCTACGGCTTCTACATCCTTACAGTTTTATGATATCTGTTACGTCATGTTTTTCTCCTGCATTCTCTATATGGATATTCCCTTTCAAAACGACTGTCATCGAATTTCTGTATCCAAATTTAAAAATTCATCTGTATAAATGATATCGTACGATTGAAATTTTTCCATAAAATTGAAAAACGCTCGAAGTTTTTATTCGAAATTATAGATATGCGAGGGGAAGGCTTGCAGCAATAAATACTATTTAATAAATACATATGGAACATTTAGGGTCGGCAACACAAGAGTGACACCCCTGGTGTTGCAAATGTCCATAAGCTACGGTAACTGTTTACCATCAGGCAGGGTGTATGCTTGTTTTCCACCTTAGTGGTATAAAAAAAGAACACATTATACAAAACCACCTCATCATCACATCAACCCTTACTCATCCCACTGCAGGGATACGAGACTCTTTAACCGAAGGGGTTTAGAGCATACTCCACCACGCTGCTCAAATGTGGATTGGCGGAGGCCAGTGTTATCAAGCCGCCCGAGGGCCACTGACTTAGCGTAACGAGTTAAGCTGTTATCTATCGACTACAGCCTGGGCCCAACGGCTTAACGTGCCCTCCGAATCACGAAAAAACTCGAGATAAACCCATCCTTAGACAGGCTGCGGTCAACGGTGCTTAACTTTCGTGTTCGGTTAGAATGACACGCGCAACGATGCCATCGAGCTCTCAGCTTATACAAAACACGTAAGACAAATTTTGATACGCACCGATCAGTGTATGCGAATCACTGGTATGCAAGGTTCGCAGTGCGTCTATTGTACATTATGTATGCAAGGGGGATCTAGTGAATCCTAAGTGTTGCCACACACTGTACCAGGCGGTTTTATTTGCACGCGGTAGACGTTAGGTAACATTGTTTAGATATAAGGATGTGTCCCGATGGAAAGTCTATGGTGAACCATCTCCACACATGAGGTACATTACGGTTAATAAATATTCATATAATGTACATATGATAACTTCAAAATATGCATTTCATCTCAGTCTCATATTTCATCCTTGCAATTTTTTTTTTATTGACTCCATAAACAATATAATTGTGTTAGGATCAAATTACATAAAACATACACAAAAAAAATATATATACAGGGTCCGTCACTCGAAGTGTTACCAATTTTAAATGATGTTATTTAGTTATTCAAAGTAAGATTTATTAAAAATTGAAAGAAAATTGTAAAAAAAACATTAAATTTTATGAAAATCATCATTATTGTTCGATATGACCTCCTTTGGCACGGATTACGGCCTCGAGTCTTCCAACGAATGCATCGCAGGCCGCACGAAGATGGGTTTGCGGTATTCTTTTCCATTCCCGACGAAGCGCTGCCTTGAGCGTGTCCACACTTTCATACCTTTTTGTTGACACAGCAGCCTCCAAAATAGACCACACCGAGAAGTCCATTGGATTCAAGTCTGGCGAGTAAGGAGGCCACTGTTGTGAGGAAATGAACCGAGGAACGTGGTTCTCTAAAAAAATTTGTGTCATGCGAGCTTTGTGGGACGGTGCTGAGTCTTGTTGAAATGTCCAGCTGTTTGTACCGAATTGCTTACGTGTCCACGGTATGAGAGCATCATTTAGCACTTTTTGCTGGTACACTTGCTGGTTGACTTTGACGCCCTTCTCGATAAACACGAGTGGCGACCGACCATTTGAGGTCACTGCGGCCCAGACCATAACCGAAGCAGGCGCTTGCTTACGAACGGCAATTCTGTCATCCAAATTATCGTTTGACTTGCCCTGTAGCCAAACACGATCATTTTGCTTGTTGACGTACTGCTGGACGGTGAAAATTTTTTCATCAGAAAAAACAATGTTTTCCAGCTCGCCACGTTCGTGTAAGGCTTTCAGTGCTCGAGCTCTTTGTAGCCGGACTATCTTCTGAGTTGAAGTAAGATGTTGTACTTTTTGGATCTTGTAGGGCTTCAGTTGGAGTTCTTTTTTTAGTATACGGCGAATGCTTGAGTCGGATACTTTCAGACTTTTCGCCAATTCACCTGCACTCTGACGAGGATTTCTTTGAATTCGAGCCTTCACCTTTCGAATCATATTACGTGATGTTGTGGTTTTCGGATGACCACCTCCATGTCGTTTAGCAATGCTCCCAGTTTCGTTATAACGCTTAATGGTCCGATACACAAACATTTTGTTCACACGTAGTTGTCGGAGCTCTCTAACAATAGCTGGTTGTGATTTTCCAGTGCAAAGCGATCACATAGCTACGTTTAATATCCATTGCGAAAATTTATTTTAAAATTCAACTTAGTTCCCGCTATTTTTGCCCACTTTAAAACAATGAAACAAACTGACGTTTCACCAATATTGGGCGCGCTGTCATTATTATTTTGAAAATAGAAGCAGCATGAAGTTGGTAACACTTCGAGTGACGGACCCTGTATATAATCAAGAACATATCAACCTGAACTTAAAACTTAAAAAGATACATATCTTAACGTGTATCTGCATTACATATTTTAAATTATATTAAATTAATTTTATTTCATAAATTCTTTATCGTCCAAATAATTGTCTATTGAATAATAACATTTCGCAATCAGGACTTTTTTCAATCTATATTTAAATTGATTGACGTTATATATTGTTTTAAATGCTGTCGGTAATCTGTTAAACAGTCTTATCGATTGATACAACGTATTGTGATCTACAACTCTCAGTTTTGACGTGGGTGGTGTTTTTAAATCTTTTCGCCTGGACTTTTCCCTAATTGCTCTTTCCTCCTTGCTTTCATATTGGTTCAAGTTTTTAACCAAATAACATAGAATCAACAAAATATACAAACTGGGTACAGTCAAAATTTTTAATTTTTTGAAACTTTCCTTACACGAGTGTGTCTGAGGTATTCTCATTATAGTGCGTACTCTTTTCTGTGCTACAAATGCAGATTTGACATTGTAATTGTGGCTATTCCCCCATAACTTAATGCTATAACGTATTTTTGACTCAACAAGCGCATAATAGACAGATTTGAGGTTTTCAAGAGTCAATTCATCACGTAAAGTTCTAATCGCATAGCAAGCTGAGCTAATGGAACTAACTAATTCATTTATTTCTTTTTGCCAATTTAGGTAAGAATCTATATGCACTCCTAAAAATTTTACTACCTGTACTAATTGGATAGTTTCCTCAAAGTGTTTAACCGTAATGGAATCTTTTTGTTTTGTAGTAGATTTAAATAACATTAAATTAGTTTTTCGTGCATTAAGTTTTAAATTATTTGCCTCAAACCATTTTGTAAATAATTCCAAGGCAAATTCTATGTTGTTCTGTAACACATTTAAATTATCTGCTGAAACTATAGCATTAGTATCATCCGCGTAGATTATCAAAGTTGTATTTGCGTTCGAGTTGTATATACAATTAATTAGATCATTTGTAAAAATAATAAATAAAATAGGACCTAAGATTGAACCCTGCGGCACACCTCTGTCTATGCATATTATATTGGACTTACATTTATTTTCGTTTCTTTCGTCATCTAATACGCCTAATTTTCTGTGCATTGTTCCATTGTCATATATAAAGTACTAACTGTGCCCGCGACTTCATCCGCGTGGAATATTGTTTATTTATAATAATAAAAATAAATAAAATTTCTAAAATAAAAGTACAGCTTATTACATTATCTGTCAGTGAAAGTCCCGTCAAAATCGGTCCAGCCGTTTCAGAGATTAACCGGAACAAACAGACAGACAGACAAAAATTGTTAAAATATTCATTTTGGAATATGTACCGTGTATACATCCATATGCATTTAGTAAAAAGCGGTTATTTCATTATTACGAGCAGACACTCAAATTTTATTTATCTGTACAGATGTACTGTGCCTTAAGTTACAGGCAATTGGACTTTCGCAAGATAACGTCTCCATCTATTAACTAAACATTTAGTTATACTTAGTTTAGCTCTCAAAGGATAGTGAACAATGATTTTATTAACAGAATTTTGACGAGCTCGGTGGCTCAGTCGTGAATGACGCGACTTTGACACCAACGCTCGTGGGTTCGACTCCCACATAAGGCAAACATTTGTGTGCATGAACATGTCTGTTTGTCCTGGTCTGGATGTTTTAAGAGAGGTAGGGCGCATCAAAGCAGCCCGTCTGGTGAAGTACCTCCACCTCACAGAAAACCGCAGCCAAATAACAATTCCCTAGAGGGTTGTTGTGTTCCTACGCGTGAGTGATGTCACCAGTATGCTCCCAAGGAGTTGCTGTGTAATCAGCAGAGGAGGCATCGCGCGAGTGATACTTAATATATTACAAGCATTAATAGGCTACGGTATCCGCTTTACATCAGGTGGGCCGTATGCTTATACTCATGACAAAGTATAAAAAAAAAAAGAAATGAATAAATGTAGTATTCGATAGTCTACATTCATATCCATCAATATGGCGAGGATAACCCTTTCAATAGCCATATTCCATAACAGCTTTTATGGTTTCGTTGGCCCGCATACCACGCACGCTCTCATTAAGCTCAAATTTATTGTACACGACAATTATTAAGATTAATGGTTGGTCTGGCACATGCCGGAAATCTTGTATCTCCAGTGACTTTAACAATAACTTGTTTCTAATGATATATTTTGTATTACTCATATTTGGGCGGGTTCTCAGGACACCAGCCATGCAATTCTGTAAGAGCAAACATCCTTACATCCTCGGAAACATCGGCTGTTATAGCCTTGAACACAAAATTGCAATTCCTTAGTGTCGCATTTCATGGTTGTGCGACACTAGCGACGCAAGGCTGCGTTTAGAATTGGAATTCTACAAGGCAAACAGCCTCGCGTACGCTTACAGCCTTATAGAATACCAAATAAAAAGCCGTGATCGCAGCAGACGATGTCAAAGCTGTGACATCTGTGATCACAGCGACGCACACAGCCATTACGAGTCGCTTAGAGAATTGCATGGCAGCTAAGATTCGAGAGACAAGTTGTAATTGTCAACTATCCTAAGCTAATTACTAAAGCTTTGCGCCAAGGTCCGTTGTGGGATAGGCAGGGAGAACCGAGCGCCGTCCTTCCACGTCTCATTCGCTTCTTTCTATCCTAAGCTAAGTAAGCATATACAGAGTATTGTGCTATTAAGGAGAGACACTGCCTGCCTTCGCTGATAGCAGTGATAGTCCAATGGATAAAGAGACGGTCTAATGACCAACAGGTCCCTAGTTCGAATCCTGACATGTACCACTAAATACGTGTTTTCGGATTTACATACATATTTGTATAAAAGTAAGTAAAACTGCCAAAATACCAAAATATACGCGTGTGAAGCCGCGGGCAAAAGCTGGTACTGTTATAAGTAGGTAGGTCAGATTAGAAGTCATGTGAAATTGTCGCAATCTGTTGATAAAGGCGATAATATGATTAGTATTTATAGATAACTAGAGGCGATGTATCTATTTGTCACGTACAAATCTGACTGTTTCATATTAGTTACTTGAATGATTAATTGCTTCCAAGCGATTAATCATTAAAGTTTCGATAGTATTCCATTCTTATGATGTTTGATTTCAAAGTCACCTTGTTTTTATGTAGATTTCAATGGAATAATACGATTGTAGGTCCAAAAGTCCGCGGAATAAAAGTTTCAAAAGGAATAAAACAACAAAGTTATTTTTCCTTTCCTATGTAATCCTACTTAAACTCAATACATTTTTGACTTATAGACACACGCTTCTCTACACCATCGAAAAAATATTTTTTATCTTTGCCCTCAAAATGGCTTAAAATAGCCTGTTTGACTTCGTGACTCGTAATTTAATAACTAGTGCGTTGCCGACCCTGTAATAATCACTTCACGCCTCTCTTGAAGAATCCCATGTTGTAGTCTCTAAGAAAGTTAATTTTTGTTTCTTTGTTGTCTCTAAGAAGATAACATGCTGTCTCGTTCTAAATAAATTAATTATGGTGAATCTGTATTTCTTCTGTTTCAGCATGTTCCATACATATAGAGTAAGATAGCACGTTATCTCACGATATATTATAGCCATGTGACGGGCTTTACTTGTTCCAAATGTATAACTACTAAATGTGTACTAATGTATTTTTACCCTAATGATCCAAAATAAGGGTAACGTTTTACGCGCGCATGCATGTATTTATATGGGTATGTAAGTATGTCCGTCCGATTGCGACCTCCTATAACCTAAACGGCTTGACCGATTTTAAAGAGAACTGTGTAATTATATTCGTCTTTGATATTTTATCGGTCGAGTGTCGGTGTTAAGACAATAAAAGGCATGCTCTTTTGGTTCGGACATGTAGAAAGAATGCAGGATGAAATAATATCGGAACAGATATACATTGCAAAAGTAGAAGGAAGACCAAGACTCTACCATAACCAATTTGGTCGTGTTTTATCAGAAGGCGATATCAGGAGCCCTAAGAAACTGCGAGCGTGTATGAAAAGGGCTATGAATGTTAATAGAGTGAGCTGGTTAAGGACTCTGTGGGGGAAGTGGTCGGTGGAAGACTCGGTGTCTTATGACACTCTGTTTTCTCTGCCTACACCGCATGACACATGGCGTGAAGATAAACATCGTCATCATCATGTACATCAGTACTTATGTTACCAATATAATATACCTTTAGGTGCACATACTATCAGCATGCAAGTAGAGAGACACAAGTACGAGTACAATTTTAATATTTCTGATTTATATATTTAATTACGAACGTGTCTTGTTAATTGTAAAAAAAGTTAATTTAAAAAACGAAAATTTCGACTGACTGTATAAACAAGAACTAAAATGATGTAAAATCTTTTTAGTTCTTTATATACAGTCTGTGGGGGCTTTTTTAATTGCCTTTTTTATTAAAGTAAACGAGTGACCGACTTGTCCAAACTTCCGCTTGACCAGCAAGCGAAAATGTGAACGGATCGGCATGCATATTTATAATCATGTAGAACATGGTACACATCATCAGGTTCGCTGAGGATTCTTATATTTGAAGTGATAATGACGAAAGATGTGAACTTACCAACGGCGACGAGCAGCGCCGTGACCCAGAACCAGTGCATCCACCAGTGCAACGTCATGATGGCAGCGTGACGGGGGCTGGCAGTGTGATAGACCTGGTGACAAACAATGGTAAAATGTAACTGGGACACAACCTTGAGACACTAGTGATTGTTACGCTGATCGCAATTTAACTCACGGCCTGTCCGAAGTCCGGTGGGCCTTAGCTAGTTTTTAGGATACTGTGACTAAATCTAAAAAGGCCAAGTGTGTATCGAACTCGCACACTATAGTTCTGTGCCATTGTAGGAAAAAAAACCGTAAAAAACGCGGCTTCGGTATGGGGACTACCTTTAAAATTTAACCTTTTATTTTTTGTTGTTATTGCGGCCATAAATATAGGATACAGGAGATCTGTCAAAATCAGTATTTTCACCATATCCTTAGGTTTAGGACCTCGCCAATTCTAAAGGATACGGAAATCTAAGGATAACGTTACCAATAAGTACGTATTATAGCGGTCATAGTAATACAGCCTAGCCTATGTGGAAAATTCAAGTTCATAAAAAGCGGTACGGTTGAAAAGATACAGCTATGTTATTGACAGATGTACAGACAGCGTAGCCTTAGTAATACGTATTCATTGAAGCCCTTTCGGTACGGAACCTTAAAAACGGAGCAGTTGTCGCATCATACTCTTGCCTATCTGTCTTTGAATCTGTAACAGGCATCTTTGACATACAAACAAATTATTTGATTTACTGAAAATGCATAGTTACCTTACAAGTTAACCAACCGCATTAAAAAAATACTGCAAGATTGCAATCAATTGCACTCCTAGGGAAAATTGAGATGGTATAAGTTTATATGTACCATTTATATAAGTTTATATGTATGTAGGAAAACCACAGCAATAAAGTAAGAAAAATTAGGAAATAGATAATTTGGTTATAGCAAAGTTACTCAGTACTCGTTATGTGTTTACAATTCGGAATTTTTCAGTTATTTTACAATACAAAAACAACATAGGATAGATGGTGTGTAAGTAAGTGGCTTACTGCCATCTTTAGAGCCAAAGGCAACCTCACCTGCACGTCGTGAATCTTGAAAGCTAGTAAATGAGACTCTGGTGAAAAAATGTATCGAAAATATGGGGGCATGGAATTGATTTTGTTGAAGGTGTTTTGATGTTTGTGCTAGATAGAGACATGTTACTCTTCTTATTTAAATTTTCTTCGTTTATAAACTTTGGTGATAAAGGGAGGGAGAATTGTCTGTGTCAGACATACAGTCGGCAACGCTACGCAAACTATTGTTGCAAAAATAAATTTTATTTTTATGATGGAGCTACAAATTTACCGTAGTCGCATTTTTCCTTTACTTGTGCTACGTGACATTGCCTTACCA
The DNA here is from genome assembly GCA_947507595.1 of Pyralis farinalis. Lineage (NCBI taxonomy): Eukaryota > Metazoa > Arthropoda > Insecta > Lepidoptera > Pyralidae > Pyralis > Pyralis farinalis. The sequence goes on from OX382259.1 coordinate 36,335,452, forward strand.
AATTTCATTATTCTAGGTTAACGAGAAGAACCCTATAGGTTTTGATTCCCTTGTGAGTGGTAAAATATGCGCATAAACGAGGCATAAACAGCCGTATCTTTTGATTGCGTTGACTTAGAAGTTTGACACTGTTCGAAGGGATTACAGACCTGAGTGTTTGATATTAATTTCGGCTTGATAGCTCCACCCGCTCCTGAGAAAAAGGGTCTTGACAGGCAGACGGACAACAAAGGGATCCTATAAGGCTTCCGTTTTTCCTTTAAAGGTACGGAATGCTAAAATTCTAATTGGTGCAAGGTTATTATCGAATCTGATCGTTCCGAAGTACATATAAACATGTACCACAGACAGACAGTAGGAGACACTTAGTCCTTGTGGTCGATATTCGAACTAAACACAGAGATTTACCATTCAACATCATGATGGCAAAATTATAGTCGTTTACGAAATCGTTCTGAGTATTTCGTCGTCGGAATTGTGTCACTGGAGCGAGTTGGATTTAGCATCCAGAGGAAACTTACTGATAGCTAATGGTTTGTCGTATTAGTAAGGAATATAAATATATAGATATATACATAAATAAAAATTTAAAAAATAAAAATAAAGATATAATATCTATAGATATATTATATACTAGCTGCTGCCCGCGGCTCCGCCCGCGTGGAGTCAAATAACGTAGCCTATGTGTTAATCCAGATCATAATCTATCTACGTGCCAAATTTCATTCAAATCCGTCCAGCCGTTTAAGCGCGAAAGAGCACCAAACATCCATACATACAAACTTTCGCATTTATAATATTAGTAGGATATATTATATCTTTATTTTTATTTATTTATTATATTTTTGACGAGCTCGGTGGCTCAGTTGTGAATGACGCGATTTTGACACCAACGCTCGTGGGTTCGATTCCCACACAAGGCAAACATTTATGTGCATGAATATGTCTGTTTGTCTTGGTCTGGATGTTTTAAGAGAGGTAGGGCGCAACAAAGCAGCCCCTCTGGGGAAGTACCTCCACCTCACAGAAAACCGCAGGCAAATAACAACTCCCTAGAGGGTTGTTGTGTTCCTGCGTGTGAGTGAGGTCACCAGTAAGCTTGTATACCTCCCGACGTAGTATAAAAAAAAATATCTTCTTCATAGCGTTATTCTGGTTTTTAATGTATTAGGATTAGCGGAGTCTTGTATTTCGCGAAGATACTGATTTAGACATGGAGCGACATCGGACTTCGAAAACCCAGAGGGAAAATCAAGTCTTTCAGGTTCAGGTTAGGCCATACATATTTATATATATATATATATATATAAATAATATAGTTCAGTAGCTTTTTCTCCTCAATGTGTAAACTTGTTTCTATTGTTTAGTAGTAGTAGAGTTTTAGTGTTGTTAATGAAAAATTGGAAACATGCAAATTCATATATTATGTTTTCCACAAATTTTCAATAGCGATTATGATCGAGTTTCGAGTATTGACGCGAACACTAGTTAAATATAATGTACTAAAACCGTAATTTACTGAACTGATTTCTATGCGGTTTTCACTAATAGACAGAGCGATTCTTAAGCAAGGTGTATAATTTGTTAAGTTTTTATGTAAATCAGTTGAAATATGACAATAATTGTAGAAAATGTCGGAAAATGTCAAGCCGTCTGGAAGCTTTCATCGGATATTATACGGATATACATTATGAATCCTTAATGTATGTATATTATTTTTTATACAACTAGATTGATAAACAAGCATGCGCCCTGCATTAGATGGTAAGCGGTCACCGCAGCCTATTGACGCTCGCAATACCGCGATGGTACTCGCGCGCTGCCAATCTTGTTAACTAAGGCTGTTTCGTCACAGTACCCAGTAATTTCTCTGCCATATCTCACCCTTCAAACCGGAACACAGCTATATAAATATAGCTGCTTGGCGGTAGAAATAAGTGAGACAGAGGTACACACGCAGTCGACTTGTACCAAGTCTCCCTCTGGTAAATGTATACATGTAATATTCTCTACTGCCCATGGCAAGACAGGGCGGGTCGCAAGTTTAAAATAAATATCACCTTGGTACTTACTTATGTCTATATTGCGTAAAACAGTAAAATATACAAGTATGTCAGAGGTAAATATTTGACAACAACAAAGACGGCGCAAAATGTCGCATTACAACAAAAGGTATTCAGGGGTGCTCTTGGCTGGATGGCGTCAACTCATTAACGCGGTCCTTGGAAATAAAACAATTTAAGAGAGAGCAGCGGACGTGACAATATGCTATAGTCTATCTATCTAACAACTATACGTAGATATACATAATTTCTGTCAGCTATCCTAGATAGAGGGGATAAGAGTCGTTCGCACATCAAATGTATACTAATTACTAATATATAAAGCGGATGAGTTTCCTTGTTTGTTTGGACGCGCTAATCTCTAGAACTATCGGACGGATTTGAAAAATATGTTTGCATTCGATAGCCCAATTCTTGAGGAAGTTTATAGGTTATTCAACATTACAAGTAAGAGACATATCCTCTTAGAGAAAAAACTCAAATATTTACATAAGTTCCGCTCTTAGCTTCTGCTTCGGACAGACAACTTTAAGGGGACCCGATTGAAAGTGCGTAAATTATAGCATCTGGAATTGAGGATGGAGTTTTGAGAAAATTATGAATTAATAGAAGTGTTCACAACACTAATCAGTGTTGAATTATAAGTTTGTATGTTGTGTACGCAGATTAATTTCTAGTGTATTCATATAGCTTTGTATTATACAAAGGAATAATATCATAAAGCTTTGTATTATACAAAGCCGAGACATGAGCCCGGCGATGGAGTCGTTAGCACTGCCTCTTTAGTACCAACCAGGGTTGGAGTCCTACACAAGGTTAAGATTTGCGTGCACGTCTTTGTATTGATCAGGGTGTTCTTAAGAGAGGTAGGGCGCATCATAGCAGTCCGTTTGGGGCAGTACATTCGCCTTACAGAAAGTCGCAGTCAAATAACGAGGTGTGCCTGCGAGTGAGTGAGGTTACCAGTAAGCTTCTAAGGAGTTGCTGTGTTAACAGCAGGGGTGGCAACGGGCGAGCGACATAGCATAGGTATAGCTATGTATATTGCGTACAGGTGGAGCGTATGCTTGTGCGACGTTGTTGTAGAAAAAAAATCGGCCAAGTGCGAGTCGGACTCGCGCACGAAGGGTTCCGTACCATTATCTATAAAAACGGCAAAAAAAAATCACGTTTGTTGTATGGGAGCCCCCCTTAAATATTTGTTTTATTTTAATTTAATTATTTATTCTTAAAGTGAATATATAACTAAATATTCTGTGAATATTTCAAGCGTCTACCTGTTGCCGTTATCAATATCGAGCAAAAACGAGCAAAAAAATCACGTTTGTTGTATGGGAGCCCCCTTAAATATTTATTATATTCTATTTTTTAGTATTTGTTGTTATAGCGGCAACAGAAATTCATCATCTGTTTCAACTGTCTAACTATCACGGTTCATGAGATACAGCGTGGTGACAGACGGATGGACGGACGGACGGACAGCGGAGCCTCAGTAATAGGGTTCCGTTTTACCCTTTGGGTACGGAACCCTAAAAAACGAACAATAATATAATACAAAAGAAAACTTTGTTCTTTAAGAATATTCTGAAAAGCGACTGGCGAATAGAAGAAAATTACTGGGCCGGCGATTCAACCACTTTAGTCTTTAGTTAAACAGTCGTTAATTTAAGCACGTTTTTGATGGGACTCGTCGGCAGAATAATTAATAAACTAGAGCCCAAAATGTATACACTTAACCGGGGACTTAGACATTTTAATTATGTTATTTTATAAAATGCAAAGTTGATATTTATAATGTGAGGCCACGATTCATCTACCACGACAAAATTGGTCGTGTTTTATTAGAAGGTAGTGTCAGGTACTCTAGCAACCGACGAGCGTGCATGTAAAGAGCTATGAATGTGTCTTATGTGTAGGTTAATTAAAAAAAAATACATACATTTTGTATGAAAAATACACGGAAGTTCGGGGGTTGGGATTATAAGGGATTATGACCTCACAATGGGCTACTAATTAATGGGGATTTGTGCAAAAAGGTGCGCCTCAAAACATCACGCGATTAATGCTAATACAGTTTAGGCAGATAGGAAAACTTATTACAGATTCGGATATCTTTTACGACTTCGGAGTGAATGATGGCGAAGCAAACTGTAGGTCCTTACGGAAACAACAAATTTAATCAGCCCCAAGGTTGTGTGCTCCACTTCTTGCCATAAAATATATACAACTTCGCGAAATACCCGCTACAGGGATACTTTAATCAAAGAAACAGAAAAAAAAAAACAATTTCAAGTGTTATAACTCTTTCCGACTTTCGCGCTTTTTAATATTTCCAATTTGCTTTTGTAAGCCAATATAAAAAGTTTATACATTAAGAAGTTACTTTACGTTTATGGGTTTTTACGACTCGGGGTATTTATTTCCGGCCTTGTTTATGAGTGAGGGGATTAAAACGAAACACACAGGGGCGGGAAAGCGGCAGCGATCGCGATGGGATTTTTTGTAACATTCGTATTTGTATGCAACCTGTCACACAAAAAGTATGACACTGCGCCGGATCGCGCTCGTTTTTGTATAACAGGTACAAAAACGAATATTACAAAAAATCCCATCGCGATTCGCTGCCGCTTTCCCGCCCCTGTGTGTTTTGTTTTAATAGCTTTCCCGCTTTATGAATTTGGACTTTTAATGATAATAATAAATGGTGATGTTTATAAGGATACAAATTCGACATAATTACATAAATTAAAAGTAACAATAATACTTCTTACTTTATAAGTAAATTAGTGACCCGCTCTGATTTCGCGCGGGTAAACACAAATACTCGTATCTGTAATCGGATAACTTCTGGTGGATTGATAATAGGCCGGTCTTAACGAAACAAATTGGATATAAATTTAATACTTAAGATGACAAGCAAAATTTTTTAAGATAATGATTAATATTATATCAGTAAAAACTATTAAAAAACTATTTAAAGCTACCTATACGTTCGCATTCTTTTAGTTCTAAATTAATATTTTATTCAATATGATTCTAAAAAACTTTGAATTTAGAAGAGCTTTGAATGTTAAAGAAGCGTGTAAGGTGTGTAAGGACCGAGTCGTAGCGCTCGATTCTCTCTACCTACTCCAAAAGGAATATGGCGTAAAGATAGTAGTAGCAGATATACATGAATTTGGGTACAATAAAAGGAAAGTACACCGCAAGGCGTCAAGTTATAGATAGATACACTTTAAAATCTTAAAATATGATTATTATAAGTCAAAGCTTAAAGATAGTCATACATTATCGCAGACTTCTTTTTAAAGTAAGAGAAACCATGCATTATTTCCGTGAAGCTTTTACTATTTAGGCAGCGCACGCCACGGAAGCTTTTACGGTTCATTTTTCTTCGACTTACTTCACAAATATCATGTTATCTGTAGTTTTTTTTTCGCAAATTGGTAATAAATTATATTATGCAACATTACTATATTATTCCTCATACTATCGGTGAAAACCTTACGAAAATCTGTGCAGCAGTTTCTGAGATTATTAGCACGAACAAACACAAACTCAGCGCGGCAGAGAATTTTACAATATGTAGTGAAGTGATACAGATAATTATTTATGTTACGCAACAGACAGTTTCAATAATATTTCGATGGTTTAAAATCTGGTTCTAACAGTGCACACTAAGAGATTTTCCCAACACAAACTGGGAAAGTACCTCCACCTCACAGAAGACCGCATCGGTGACCAATTGGTGAAAATATGTGGAACATAAACGCACACAAAAGAAACCCGTACGGGTCGAATTGAGAACCTATTCTATTTTGAAATCGGTTACAAACATCATGATATGGCAGCGAAAATTTCAAAATAACAAGATAGATCGGTTACTTCAAGTGCCTTCTGTGTTAAAACGGACACATGCCATCGCGAAGATGGCTATAGCCCAAGGACAAGTTCTCCTCTCACTTCTACACAATAGCCTATTGTCGCTGCTCAGCCAGCATTTCAGCTCCTATAAATTGTTTGCAGTACTTGACGAATAATTTGCGACACATCTTTCTTATTTATAAAATTCGATGTGTGTATGTTTGAGCCCTGTGAGCTCTAAAACGGCTAAATCAATTTTGATAATATTTTCAAGAAATCTTCAGATTAGCCCAGCGGGGTAACCTTGTAAAGTTTGGTAGTGATAGGATCACCCGTTGCTCAGTCAATCAGCTCTGCCATGTCTCTAATTAGCCAGGGCCTCGTTTGCTAGTCAGGAGGGCGCATTACGTGTACATTTTGCCTCTAAAAATGAAGGTTACCCCAATAGAGTAGTGGAAATTCCAATAAGAACGTACTTACAGCTTATGTCTATAGATTCGACAGTTTCAATATCTACGTTTCGTTTACTGAGGATTATGACGCTTACCCGGTCGTTCGGTTCTCTATCGCAATGGTAGACACGAATAGAATTCAATTTCAGCCAAACTTTATTACTTCAGGGAACTACGACTAAATACAGTAGCAGAAGATATCTCTCGAATGTTTTAGATTTATTGTCGTAGTTTGCAAATCATCGTATCTTTTACCGTTGGTTTATAGAATCAATGTGAACTGTATAATGTGAATATATGCCATATTGCACTATTTCCTAATTTCCCCTCGAACTCATGGCTTGTGCAATGATCATTGAGCAAGATGTGCAGATCAAAACAGGGATTTTCGCATCATAATCGACGGCATATTAGGAGGCAGAATAAGATGTAGTGTAGAGCGAGAATTCGAGAAGTTTTTGAATGTGACATATCAAAACCTGTCTCTATATATCTATATACGTGTCTGTACATGGCAATATCGTTTTGTGTACCTATTTACATTAGTAGTCTTTTCTTTTCTTTATGATAATATGGACACCAATAAAAAATGTATTAACGTCGTTAGATCCCTAATTTTGCTGGTATTTGACCAGCTCGGTGGCTGAGACGCGAATGACGCGACTTTGAAACCAACGCTCATGGGATCGATTCCCACACAAAACAAATATTTGTGTGCATTAACATGTCTGTTTGTCTTGGTCTGGATTCAGTATTGGTCTTTTCGTTTGACAGTGAAGGTTTGAAATTGACAACTCACAAAAACAACTATCTCTTATTCTTGTCAGTAGTTTTGTATTTGCATTACATATAAACTTACAAATATCTCTCATGTTCTATTTAACAGAGATGAGCGCGAGTCCTTTTCACTAAATTTTATAAGCGCGTGTGTTAAACCCTTATATTCTAAACCTGTACTATTACGAGTAGAATGTTTTAAGATAATCTAGAATAGTATAATTATAAGTCGGTGTTAAAATAAGAAGAGGCATGCTCCGTTGGTTCGGACATGTAGAAAGAATACAAGATGAAAGAATGACGAAGCAGATATACAATGTAAAAGTGGAAGGATTTAGGAGCCGAGGAAGGCCAAGACTTACCTACCATGACCAAATCGGTCGTGTTCTATCAGAAGGTGATGTCAAGAGCCATAGATACCGGCGAGCGTGCATGAAAAGAGCAATGAATGTTAAAGAAGCGAGTGTGGCATGTAAGGATCGAGTCACGTGGCGCTCGGTTCTCTCTGCCTACCTCGCAAGGGATTTGGCGTGAAGTTATAGACAGATTGAATAGTATTCTGACTGAACACAACCAAGAGCTTAGGGTTCACTATATGTACTAGCATGTAAGGAATACGGACACGAACATTACAGACATCGTTATTAGTATAAAAGCTGTCAATTACATTAAGATGAAGAATGGTCTTGGCAGGGTGACGTCTCATCTCGAGCGCATCCAGCCACGTCGCCTGCACCCAAAATGTCTAATAGCTTCACGGTACGTGGCGTTGCATGCACCACAGTGTGTGAGTGAACCTTGAATATAATGGGCTTGGTTGTTAAACCGACGTTTGCCGACAGAACAAAGAAACTGTTCTGGGTTTTATTCATGCTAGCATCATAATACTCTCAAGTAGTGTTCGTCATTAAGGATACATCATGCAGGAGCCATGGTCTGATAACATTTCGTAGGCAATTAGAGTGTAAGTAGTATTTCGTCAATTCTAGAATTTAGTATTCACATGTATTATCTGTTTCACCAGATTGCTGACTGCCACACATTCTCTACACTTGTGCGGCCATAACACTACAAACTTTACGTAGTTGCAATTTTTACCGCAACTAAATTGGTCATGTTTTATCAGAATGAAGCGAACGAAAAGAACGAAAGAGTATTATGTCGCTAGGTTCTCTCTGCCTACCCCATAAGAGACCAGGCGTAAAAATATACATATATAACACTTACTCCCGGTAATGATTTTATGTACGGTATTATCTTACTTGCTGACTCTATTATCGGATGAAAACAATCATAATTAATGACCCACATTTTTAGTGCTGCCCTGCGGTGATCTTCACCATTCAAGTTCGTTAGGTTGCCCTAATTTTGAGGAACGCTTCACCTTCGCTTCTAGAAAGCGCGTCTTGTAAATATAACTTTTGTGTGAGAACTTGATCATATGCTGTTTACAAGAATCGAGCAAGTTTTTGAATTGATATTGTAATTTTAAATGTTATATTAAAACCATTGTAGGGGTTTTTACCTACCCCACAGATGATGCGGTTTAAAAAATATATAAACCTATATTCGCATTGGTCAATTGCATGTCGTGGTGAAATATTAAACATTCTGTACTTAGCTCCAGCATTAGATATGATGAAATATGTTGCAAATAGATAAGTAATTTGTATGGACATGTAGCGATAAGTACGAATTTGTATAGATTAAGTATGTAAGGCCAGTTAAGGCCTAGACCTACTTATCATAGCTAAATTGGTAGTGTTTTATTAGGTTTCATTATGACGAGACGCAGTACGTAGGGCATATCAAAGCAGCCCGTCTGCGGTTTTCTGGGGAAGTACCTCCAACTCCCAGAAAACCGTCCTGGAAGGTTGTTTTCCTGCGTGTGAGTGAGGTTATCAGTAAGCTCCTAAGGAGTCGCAGTATTAGCAGCGGAGGTGGCATCGCGCGAGCGATACTCAATGTATTACAAGCGTTCACAGGTTATGCTAACCGCTTTGCGATATGGGTGCCTTCAAGAGCCTTTGTTTCCTAAAGAGTCTGGTAACGGATCAGTGGCCCTTTGGCTGTTGCTGATGGCTATGGGCTGTGGTGACCAATTACCATCAGGTGACCCACGTGCTCGTTTGCAACATAAAAAAAAATAGTGCTGCTAAGAGCATGCTTAGCGCTCAAAGTGCTATTGTTACCCTTATTAAATACGGCATAAGAAGGGCACAAAGGCCAAAACGTGCACTAGCCGTACAAAGCAGCAAACGAATGACGAATAGGTGGCGCAGTGGTGAAACGCGCTGTTGCGGTACTTTGACAGCAAGGCTCATGGGTTTGATTCCCACACAGGACAAACATTTGTGTGCATGAACATGTCTGTTGTCTTGGTCTGCGTTTTTTCTATTTATAATAAGTATGTACTTACAAAAAAAATGTATTTACGTATGTTCATCAGTTGTCTAGTACCCTTAACACACGCTTCGCTTACTTTGGGGCTAGATAGCGGTGTGTAATTTGTCCGACAATATTAAAAACATAAAAAATATTATTATTAAAAATATGGTCACTTGAAATTTTAAAAGAAATATGTTATAAATGCTGGGAGAATTTGAAATGACGAAATTCTTTGAAGCAAATTAATTTGAGAAGCTCCACACGGAGGACGAAAGGACTGCAAATGGAATGCAAATGTCTAATTTAAATGCCAGCATTTCAGTGGTTTCGGCGCCTACAAATACTTTAAAGTAATTTAGTACTTGATATAAAACGTAGCAACATAATATATTGGTATCTATCGCTTAAGTTATATTCCGTAGTAGGTATTGTATCATTTACAGTTTCATAAAATTACGTATTACGAACCATAAGAACCGGCGATTGTGCATGAAAAGTTCCATGATATATGATATACTAGCTGCTGCCCGCGGCTGAGCCCGCGTGGAGTCAAATAACATAGCCTATGTGTTAATCCAGATCATAATCTATCTACGTGCCAAATTTCATTCAAATCCGTTCAGCCGTTTAAGCGTGAAAGAGCAACAAACATACAAACATCCATCCATACATACAAACATCCATCCATAAATACAAACTTTCGTATTTAGTATTGATTAGTAGGATAGGATATTAGTAGGATTTCGGATCTCTCTGCCTACCACGCAAGGGACCTGGCGTGAAAACATAGTTGGATATATCACTTTCGACTACTACGTATAATGTAGATGTCAGCATTCTTACTTTGGAATCAGATTGCACTTGAGATCCTCAAAGGGGAACTCAAAGAAATGTGGCTTTCAACCTTCAGACGGCAAACAAGCTACTCGTACGCGTATGAGACAGGTCCCGTCTTCAATCTGCCTTTGATATACGAATAAGGCAACACGGAATTGCTAAGAATAGGGTTGAAGACATGACAGTTGGCGGCTGGTACTACAAAGGACTTGATTAAGCCCCATTTTATTTGATATGATGTAAATATAGCCCTATGTTTTTTATTTTTTTCATACGATCATATTTCACGGGTTTTAATCCGGGTCATTGAAAGGCGCGTGCGCGGGGACATGAGTCCAACGCGTAGAGGTCCTTTTGAGATGATTGATGTAATGTATACCCGCGTTGCACTTTCTCTCCGAAGTTAGTCGCTGTGCTATGCCATTTAACACTTCCCCCCAAAAGTATTACTCTATCGAGCCCTCTTTTGACGGCCAATGAAGGTAAGCCAGAGCTGAGAGTTCTGCGGGCCTTCTATAGTTTCCACTCCGACCAACGAAGACACGCCGGAGACCAAGGCCTTGGACGACACTCTGGAGCACTCCGGTAACCGTAGTGTCGTTATGCAACAGTAGCCGTGTCGTGCGGGAATCATTATTATCGTTATTGGCGAGCTCGGTGGCGCAGTCGTTAGTAACAATACTTTAACGCTAAAACTCGTGGGATCGATTCCCACACAGGACAAATATTTCTGTGCGTGTCAAGAATGTGTCTGTATATGTTGATCTGGGTATTGTTTAGACAGGTAGGGTGCATCAAAGTATCTTGTACCTTCACCTCACAGAAAATGGTAGCCAAATAACAACTCCTTGGAGGGTTGTTGTATTCCCGAGTGTGAGTGAGGTCCAGTATACTCTGTACTCTGTACTCTCAAAAAGGTCTGTGTTAGCAGCAGAGGTAGCATTACATCAAATGGGCCGTATACTTGTACGCCTCCTGACGTTGGATAAAAAATGTGCTTGATAAATTTATGTTTAGATATATGTGAAGTGCATTAATTGTCAAATTAATATTATTAATTCGACTAATCACCAGATGCGAGCGTTGCGCAAAATCAGTGGCGTAACGCTTCTAGACCGAGTCCGAAATACAAAGAATGTCGATTTGAGCAGTGAGCCTGGTACCAATTCTGGAGTGAAAAGTACATTTTGGAATTGTCACTTGCGCGGTGGTGAGGAAAACATCGTGAGAAAACCCGTACAAGTACGGTTAATTATTTTAAAAGACCTGTGACCTAATCCAGGTATGGATCTGATTTTCCCTGTGAGTTGTGGAGGTCTAAGACTAGTCGCTCCACGACATAATTATATGCCGTGTTGATTCTGCGCGGTTCGTGACTGTACTTGACAGATACTACATAAGGTCTCACAGAATACCAGCGTCTGGCTTGCGCCATGGCTCGTGCTGAGCGAGGTCTTTTTATATTGGGCGCTGAGATACATCTGACATTGTTGAATGCTATTGTATTAAAAGTGTTGCAATATTGTTAACTGATGTTTGATGAACTGTTATGTTTCTAGTTTTGTAGTGCGCTATGTAATAAAGTTCCTTTCTTTCTTCTTTCTCATAACCAATATTTTCGTCAAATGCTCAGGCTTAGGCAGACATCGCCACTCCTTACAGATTAGGAAACGGAATAACGCTGGACAGAAGAGGAAGACAGCCTGAAAGAGAATATCAGTAATGTGATAAGAGAAGCATGCTATGTTGGTTCTCCATCCGTACGTTCTCCGTATATATGTATAGTTTTTTAACCAAAGTCGGGAGGCATGCAAGCATACGGCCCACCCGATGTAAAGCGGTTATCGTAGCCTATAAACGCTTGCATTAAGTATCACTCGCCCGCCACCTCTGCTGCTAAAACAGCAACTTCTTAGGAGCTTAGGTACTGGTGACCTCACTCATACGCAGGAGCACAACAACCCTCTAGGGTAGTTGTTATTTGGCTGCAGTTTTCTGTAAGGTTACTTCCCCAGACGAGCTGCAATGATGCGTCCTATGTCTCTTATTATTTATATTATGTTATATTATAGTATCCTCGGTATTGTTGTATGTTGTTATGGAGAATCAGACAACGCCGCACTAGATGGAGCAAGGGTTTGTGTAGATGTGTAGGAATTTTATTTGTAAGCTTACAGACGGTAGGTATTAACCCTCAAGTTTCAGGAGAGATTTTGCCTCCCTTTGTGTGTTCTACCGATTATACAACGGGTTGTGTTCTCAAGAATTGTTCGATACGAAGCCGACAGCATTTTTTTATAACCACACCGCTCACCGACGGCGCGGATTTCACCTTCGAACGCTGGAACCGCAATGGTCGCGTACGCGGACCACAGCATGGGGTTCTTCAAGAAAGGCGTAAAGAGGTTTTTAGAGATTCGGCAACGCATGAGTGACACCCCTGGTGTTGCGAAAGTCCGCAGGCTACGGTGACTGTTTACCATCAGGCAGGCCGTATGCTCGTTTTCCACCTTAACGGTATAAAAAAACGGGTTGCACTTCGGGAGTGCCGGCAAAAGTGAAAACTTGAACATTAACGTTGTGCATATTTGAATATTTTGGAATGGTTAGGGAATAATTTCGCACGAATTGCTTTATTTATCAGTATAAAAGTACTATCATGTATGTGGTAAAATACAATATCCATTTATTGCGCTATCGTACACAAACATGACAATTTATATTACATTAAAAAGTTTATCTCTCAGGAGAATCAACTTTCATGCATAATTTCAACGACTCTTTCACCATCATCATTACCAGCATCATCATCGCCAATCTCTAAAACTCAAACAACCACACACACTCGCGCAAGCGCCCTGCGCCGCTTAAACCACACAGCGACGTTGAACGAAACGCGTAAGCGCCAACAATTTCATGGCGCTTACAACGTTTTGGTCGCGAGAAAATAATGCCCTGTGAACGATCTAGCGCTTCATGTTTTAATTGTTTAATTAGAGGTAACTAATGTTTTAGCGCTGCAGCGAACTTAAGTTCTAATTCTCACCAAAATCTTACGGTCAGGGTCACGTGTCCTGACGCCTGACGTGAGTTTAGCATTTTTTACTCATCCCAAAAAGTGCACAACGCCGCTAAAGAAGTTTTCACTTCAAAAAATGTAGGGAATCTTTCACTGTTAATGCTGCACAGCTGTGGAATAAATTACCGCTACAAATACGAGACAGTTGCACTTTAGTTACTTTCAGGAAAAGGTTGAGAGAGTACTATCTTACTCACAATAAGTGATATTATATGTATAGTACTTATATATATGTGTAGTTATTTATATGTATTGATATTAATAAAGACTATGTATGTATTTTAGATACTTATATATTGTATACTTAATTTCGCATAACTTTTTAAATCCCAGCCAAAATAAAATTACTGCACACACGCTACGGCTAGCTGGAAGAGATCTCTTAAAGAGATAAGCTCACCATTGTACACTATTTTTAATGTAACAAAATCTATGTGTAATGTTATGCAATAAAGGAATCGATGAATGCAAGTGACTCAGAATCGAGGCGAGTGGCTGTCTCGAGGAAAGGTCTATGTCTAGCAATGAACGAATACGGCTTGAAATCATGACGATGATGATAATGAGATAGATATAGTGAATGATTTGATAATAAGACGTACATGAATGGTGTCACGCAGCCGACCACCACTATCATACATATCGATAACAATGTAATCATATTATAAATATATATATAAATAGATTAGCTGTGCAACGCCGCTTCGCACGTCCGGGCGGGTTGATGAACTAGTGAATAATACCCGCCGACCAGTTGCGATCAATTGAGTTACTACGATAAATGTGTCTCATCGGTTCTCTATAGGTGGATTCGACTCGTATACAGTACAAACATTTGTGTGCCTGTTTGTCTCGGTCCGCGTGTTTTCAAGAGGTAGGGCTCATCAAAGCAGACCGACTAGGGAAGTAACTCCGCCTCACCGGAAAATCGCAGCAAGATAAGTCAGTGAGGTCACCTGTAAGTTTTTAAGGAGTTGCTGTATTAAAGCGGGGGTGGCAACGCTTGTGATACCTAGTGTCTGTATTGCAAGCGTTCATAGGCAACATTACATCTGGTGGTCCGTATGCTTGCCTATAGTAGGGGACGTTGTATAAGAAAAAAAAACCATCGAGTGCGAGCTCTTGAGGGTTCCGTAAGAAAATATTGTATTTTTTTGTGATGGAACAACACATTAATGGTATTAAATATATATATATACTCCCCCGGTATTGCAAGTGTCCATAGGCTACGGAAATTGTTTACCATCAGGCAGGCCGTATCTTTTTTAACCCGGGCTGTATAAGAATCACAAAATCAAGTCATTAAGACGACATCAGCATTCGCAAAATAGACTTTGTAAGTACTTCTATACCGCTCTTAAAGCACGATTTAATATTAAAGCAATGTGTAGTAAATCCACTGTTTTAACATACAACTTCCATTTGTAACTAATAAAGACTTGGACACTTGTTCAGATGGATGAGGCTCAGGGGAACCACAGGAGCGCAGTGTTACCACAGGTATATAACAAACATTATTTGTGCACTGCCTCGTTGTACACAACGGACTGAGTTTAGAACTTTAAGGGCACCTTTGGTGTTACACTAGTTCTTCAAGAGCTACCCTCGGAGATGCACAATATAAAAGTTTTTTTTATACTTTATCGGATGGAAAACTAACATATGGCCCGCGTAAGGGACGGCAACGCACGCATAAAGCCTCTAGTGTTGTAATTATCCGCAGGCTACGGTAACTGCTTACCATCAGGCAGGCCGTATGCTTGTTTGCCACATTAGTGGTATAAAACAATCGATAGCAAACCTGCGTAACGCATAACAAAATTAGAGTAGGGTAACGATTGACGACGAATTGTAGTACAGTTCGATGATGACGATAACGTCTGCAGGGTCCGCCCTACACACACACACACATGGAACGCACTGACGCATACAAACACTTAAGCAACAGCGCACACATAAATGCGCAAGCACATGCACAAGCATACACACAAAAGTACGTACGCTTGCGCGCAAGTAACCCACTCACACTGTCTATCACACATAACCAATGTGGCTATAAGTTGAAAAACCAAATCAAAAGCACCTGCAACAGACGCGTTTGTGTTCTACGACTGAGTGAGGACACCGGTAAGCTTCTAAGGAAATGCAGTGTTAGCCACAGAGGCGAGTGATAATTAATGTGCTCGCAGGCGTTAATAGACACACACACACACGTAAATACGTACGCCTGCGCCCGCGCAGTCCACACACACTCTCTCCAATATACATGTAAGCACGCACGCGCCCAAAGAGCCAAAAAAAGGGCGATGTACCAAATGAAAAGCACTTTACACATTTTGACGAGCTCGGTGGCGCAGTGGCGAAACGCGCTGTTACGTTACTTTGACATCAACGTTAATGGGTTCGATTCCCACACAGGGCAAACATTTGTGTACATGAGCATGTCTGTTTATCTTGGTCTGGGTGTTTTATAAGAGATGTAGGGCCCATCAAAGTAGCCCGTCTGGAGAAATACCTCCACCTCACAGAAAACCGCGGCCAAATAACAACCCCCTGTAGGGTCGTTATGTTCCTACCTGTGAGTGAGGTCACCAATAAGCTTCTAAGCAGTTGCTGTGCTTGCAGCAGAGGTGGCATCGCGCGAATGCTACTTAATGTATCGTGATTGTTCAAATCGCTTTACATCAGGTGGGCCGTACGCTTGTATAAAAAAAAAATCAGCCAAGTGCGAGTCGGACTTGCGCACGAAGGGTTCCGTACCATTATCTATAAAAACAGCAAAAAAATCACGTTTGTTGTATGGGAGCCCCCTTAAATATTTATTTTATTCTATTTTTTAGTATTTGTTGTTATAGCGGCAACAGAAATACATCATCTGTGAAAATTTCAACTGTCTAACTATCACGGTTCATGAGATACAGCCTGGTGACAGACGGACGGACGGACGGACGGACAGCGGAGCCTCAGTAATAGGGTTCCGTTTTACCCTTTGGGTACGGAACTCTAAAAAAAGATCATAGACGCATGAAGACGTCGATAAATGTAGGCGAATATTTGAATCGGTGCGTGTCTAGCTTTTCATAGTCACAGCTATCCTCAACATGAGGCAGACATGATGGTATGTAAGCACGTATGTTGTGTTCCCGAGACGTCGCCGCGCCGTCCTTCACAATAGACAATAGCGGCCCAGCCTACAAACAAGATGGCTTCTTACTTCAGCGCTCTCCTATTTTTAACACATTTTGTTTACTATTTCACTTTACTGTGTTGCACTGTGTCAAGTTGAGAATGAAATGCATTTGTTTTTAAATTCCTAAGAAATTCTAAAAGCCAGTACATTCGCATGAATAACCAGGTTTACTTGTGTGTACTTAGGTACACTTGTATGTGCATTCTGAGTAGTGATAGCTCAGTGGATGTAGAACCAACGTTAACATACGGCTTTGGTTCGAATCCTGGCATATACCACTTAATTCGTCTTTTCGAATTTATGTATATTGTTTTTATACTACGTCGGAGGTCATACAAGCATACGGCCCACCTGATGTAAAGCGGTTACCGTAGCCTATTAACGCTTGCGATATATTATGTATCACTCGCGCGATGCCTTCTCTGCTGTACAGCACCTCCTTGGGAGATTACTGGTGACCTCACTCACACGCAGGAACACAACAACCCACTAGGGAGTTGTTATTTGGTTGCGGATTTCTGTGAGGTGGAGGTACTTTCCCAGGCTGCTTTGATGCGCCCTACCTCTCTTAAAATACCCAGACCAAGACAAACAGACATGTTCGTGCACACAAATGTTTGTCTTGTGTGGGAATCGAACCGACGAGCGTCAGTGTCAAAGTCGCGTCATTCACGACTGAGCCACCGAGCTCGTCAAAATTATCGTATATATTTTAGGGATGTTCCGATTAGTCGATAAAGCCAGCTAACCGGACACTTTCGGAGCCCACGACTGACTATTCAGCAAAGAGCGCAGACTATCCAGCTTCTCACTTTGTATTCCATTAAACTTGAATTGCCGAATTCCACACGGGTGGATCTGCAGCTGGCATCTACTCATAATATACCCTCAAAGATACACGACAAAGATAATGGCTTAAATCATTAACGCTATTCTATTAACTCCAGCTATCAGCCACAAGCCAAATAACTCTGGTAAGTCTTCAACAAGGCAATGAACTACCGGTGCAGGGGCAATTTCCAGAGTGAGGATATTACAGGATCATATGGACTGGAATGGATAGATGCTATTTATACTAGAACTTTAAAGCACTGCTTAGAGTATACATATATAACGAAATTAGCAAGAGTTAGCAATTTTTTATGGACACTCATCAATGTACAGAGGTATTATAGTGATGCTCTTTGTGTGTCAAAATTTGTAGGCCATCGATACTTCAAAACAGACATTCACACAAGTTGCAAAAAAGACTGTTACCACTGAACAGAAACACATTTTAAAACTGATCGACAGCGATATTTATACATGGCGTTGTATACTTTTTTTTTATACAACGTCGGAAGGCATACAAGCGTACGGTCCACCTGATGTAAAGCGGTTACCGTAGCCTATAAACGCAATACTTTAAGTATCACTCGCGCGATGCCACCTCTGTTGCTAACTGCGGGCTGCTTCGATGCGCCCTACTTCTCTCAAAAAAAAAACCAAACCAGCTCAAACAGACATGTTCATGCACACAAATGTATGTCCTCTGTGGGAATCGAACCCAAGAGCGTTGGTGACAAAGTCGCGTCATTCACCACTGCGCCACCGAGCTCGTCAAATTTATAGAATTCATACCATTATCCATATATATATAACCATTATACCATATTTCAAAGATTCAAATAAATAAATGTTTGTTATCTAAACTATTAAGCATATTTATTTAATCTCCGTAATGAGAATACAATATTTTTAACAAAAAAAAAGTACATTAGCCGAGTACTTGTCGTTTAAAACGAGTTACTTCGCCGAGTACGAGTATTAGGTATGAAGCATGTCGATTAAACCGAGTAACTTACTCGGCGCATCTCTAATAATTACTCACTTACCAACACCAAATTGGTCGTGGACATCTTCCCGCGCTTTTGACGAGTGACATTGTTGTTATAATTGAAATTTTTACAATTCAATATAAAATTAGTTTTGTGTGACAATTTCGATAGTATTATGTAACATAAGTGCTAGTGAAATTATACAGTAATGAAAAAACTCAAATATAACAACGTTTATGCACTTTTTGGAAGACGTGAATAAGTTCATCAAGAAAACCTTGTAAAAATCACTATCGTTTTACGGGTGGTATCTAAACTGGGTTGATTGGGTCTAGGTACCCTTCCCAAGTATTTTTTCAGCACAGTTCCTGAAGCTGGAACATAGAATTAAGATTTTCAAATGGTTCTAAACTGAAGACTTTGACACTGGCATAAAGTAGCAACACAATTGCTTATTATTATATATATTATAATTATATAAAAAAGTTTTGAAAGGAGCCTTACAATCTGACGGCAGCCGCTCCATATAAAAATCAATATCTTCGCCAAATTCGGATGAACTCGGTGGCTCAGTCATGAAAAACGCGACTTTGACACCAACGCACGTGGGTTCGATTCCCACAGAAGACAAACATTTGTGTGCATGAACATGTCTTTGTGTCTTAGTCTGGATGTTTTAAGAGAGGTAAAGGCGCATCATAGCAGCCCGTCTGGGGAAGTATCTCCACCTCAGAGAAAACCGCAGCCAAATAACAACTCCCTAGAGGGTTGTGTGTTCCTGCGTGCAAGTGAGGTCACTAGGAAGCTCCTAAGGAGTTGCTGTGTAATCAGCAGAGCTGGCATCGCGCGAGTGATATATGTTATAAGCGTTTATAGGCTACAGTAACTGCTTTACATCAGTTGGACCGTATGCTTGTATGCCTTCCGACGTTGTACAAACAAAAAAGTCTTAGGCTCAGGCGGTGGACTCCGCCAATCCTAAAGGATCAGGAAACGTAATAACGCTATAAAGAAGTAGTATTAATTTTTTTATGGTGGTACGGAATCCATTGTGGGCGAGACCGGCTGGCACTTGGCCTGTTTTATTGTATTCTGCATTTTCCCACTCTCCTTAGAAAAATTGTCGGTATAAATCAGATTCGCAAAGAGTAACGATCTCGTCTGGTTCACCGGCCTGTGAGTTCATTGCCAAGCGTTTTATTGCTTTCAGGATTTTTTTATTAACTTGGAGCAAACACATCAATGTGTTGTTTCAGGTACAGTATCCCACCAGCTCATAACACAACTTTTTAGGATCGACAACGCACTACCGGAGCAGCCATGACCAGCCATGACATGCCGGCATGTTGCATCTACTAACGGTAGTGGGTGGGTGCCAGCCGGCGCTATATCGTATGAACTAATTGGTTGCGGAAGCACACGAAGTTCCCAGACTGATAGGCAGAGCACTACATGATTCGGTCCTTACATACCTCACTCGCTTCTTTAACATTCATAGGTTGGACAGCACCTTCTGATAAAACACGACCAATTTGGTCGAAGTAGGCGAGTCTTGGACTTCCTCAAAAAATAAAATATTTTTACACTATATCGAGGCTATAATTCCATCCTCATGCATACAGATAAATGAAATTGGAGTGTCTGTTTGTAATATTGAAATAACCTTTTTACTAAATGCATATGGATGTATACACGATACATATACCAAAATGAATATTTTTACAATTTTTGTCTGTCTGTTTGTTCCGGATAATCTGTGAAACGGCTGGACCGATTTTGACGGGACTTTCACTGGCAGATAGCTGATGTAATAAGGAGTAACTTAGGCTACTTTTATTTTAGAAATTTAATTTATTTTTATTAATATAAATAAATAATATTCCATGCGGACGAAGTCGCGGGCACAGCTAGTTCTTTATATACTTCTTTGTTAATGCCTGTTCAAAACAATCTTGACGTTCATCGGAAACCATGGCGTGACCGGAACACGTTTTAACAAGTTTCTTTTGGTAACAACCATACTACTACCATTTAAGATTCTGAATCTATTACCCTTTATTAGCTACGTAACGCAAAGGCAAAAATTAACCGAGGCAGCGTGAAACTAATTCCGTGAAATGTCCATATACCGAGTGTTAATTTATAGAGCTTTTACACGACTGCCTCATAAAAAAATTGTGTATTGTTTCGGATTCATGATATATGAAGATATTTTTGAGTATCTACCTTTAACTCTTCTTTCTAGCGTTATCTCTCCTCTCAATCCATTAGGATTGACGGGGTCTGAAGCTAAGAATTTCGCGGAAACACTGATTTTGACATGGAACGACTGTGTCTTTATCTTCTTATTTTTAACGACAACGATTGTCGGGATCCGCTAACCTAAGCCTAAAGATTTAGCGAAGATACTGATTTTTACATAGAGCAACTATCATCAGAACTCTACAACCCAGAGACAAAATCAGACCTTTATTAGGATAGGTCGGACTTTCGAAATATAACAAGTTGGATTTAGACTCTATTCCTCAAGAAACGCCTTTACCGTAAATGTATGAGGTAATGTTAGAATCTATATCACGGGTAACATTGGCTATGTGACGTCATAATACAAACAATATGGCGGATTACGTACTCCATATTGTGCAGACTAACGAAAATTTAATTTTACATGTATCAAGTTTTTATATACTTAAAGGGTTTTGAAAGGTGACCTGAAAAATATATACGCACTACTATTTTCTGTTTAAATAAGCAAAATTTTATACATAATTCTTTATTCTTGCAGCATTTTATTCAAACGACTAACATCTACAGCACCCGAGGATGCCTCGTGGAGAGCCGAGACACGTGTCGCAGTGACGACCAGGGCAGTCATGACAGCAACGGTGGCGGGTGCATGCGGTTTGTCTTCCACATGACGGGCAATCGCCATGAAGACCGCAGCGGCCGAGGCAGAGACTACCGGAGCAAACCTTGACCACGACAGCATGTTGCATCTACTAACGGTAGTGGGTGCGTACCGGCCGGCGCTATATCGTATGAATTAATAGGTTGCGGAAACACACAAAGTTGGTTAGATCCAATTGTATGTAAATTTATAACTTAATTTTTTTTTTTTCTTAGGTGTGTATAGAAATACTACATCACAGCAAGGTGCACGGCAGTAGACCTTCACTTGACTAGCCATCTCTTTGAGGAATTTTTAAAGCCTTATTTGTCATATTGCTGTCACTGACTTTGGCAAGGCAAGAGGGCAAGTCAAATCCAAAAATTCCTACTCCTGCAAATTTCTTCTGATTAATTTCGTTGTGAGTTCTAAGGCAGCTGTAGTTTAACCCGCGGAACAGCAATTAACTTTACTGTTACATTGCCTTTTTGTGGTCGCCCCTGTTAATTCTGGCTACACAGGAGACACAGTGGTGTGAATGAGTGGTGGGCCTGTCCTAATTACACCACAGCAACCCTTATTCATGTCACTGCACGGATACGGGCCTCCCTTCAACCTAAGGGGTTTATAGTATACTTTAACCTTCATATTGATAATGTTTGTAAATAATGTAGTCATTAGTAGTAACACTCTGCTGATAGGTAAGTATCGATTGAACGACATGCATTGCATCCAAATCTGCTTAGCACTTTCGGCGCTAGGGTCAGTAGTTACGGCGATATATATATATATATATATATATATATTATATATATATATATATATATATAAATGAATCTCTATTTCCCTTGGTCACGACATAACTTGAGAACGATTTAACCCATTTCATTCATCTTTTTTTTGTTTGTTTTCTGATACTTTATAGAAGGTTCTTACGGAATGAAAAATTAAGAAAATTGCGCAGAAAATTGAAGAATATCAGAAAACTTAAGGACTATTTTAATTTTGCGCGTTTAACAGCCAATTGTATGTCATGTTCCCATGTCGGACAACCAGCAACATTATGTATTTAAATATATTATTTTAAATATTTATTCCAGTTTGAGGTTCCAGAACAACGTCTGACGGGTCAGCTAGTATATATATATATATATATATATATATATATATATATATATATATATATATATATATATATATAATATATTATATATATATATATACATATATATATTAGCTTCGGAAAATTAACTTGTAAATGTAGAGACTATGGAAACCCCCTAATTTGTTTGTGGCACTTCAATCTTACGTGTGTGGAAATTTAATACGCGAAATTTGATTTCGAGCAAGGACTTGGGGTGTTAACGTAGATTGGACACTTCAGCAGTATGTTGATTAAGTCGGGAACTGGAAGTAACTTGATAAAACAATTATAAGAGGCTCTTTGACGTCAGACATGACTTGTTAACTAAATTAACATTACGTGTTAGTAGTATACAAACAAACATATACAGAGGCTATACATGTAAGATTTTGATAATCTTCCTCAAATATCATTTCAAAGCTCCGAGACTTAAGCTTCCCACTTAATTTTTTACCCGAGAATAGTCGTAGCTAAAAATGTAACTTTCCATTTGACTTTGACGTAGTCGGTTAAATATACAAAGACGAATGATGACTTACCGAATACGATTGGCCGGGGTGTTTACCGATCGTACATAGGTTGGTGAATGGGATGATTATGTCAGTGCCTGAAAAAAAAAATATATATTACTATAACAAATATAATAGTTATGGGAAATAGGAGACAAGTGGCCGGAGGGTTACGTGACATGCTGACATAAACCAATAAAACACAAAGTTTTTGTGACTCGCGCTCACAAAACGTTGTGTTTTAAAGGTGCTGTGCTGTCCTACCTATGAAGAGAGCTCGTGCTTACAAAAACGTTGTATTTTAAAGGTGCTGTGCTGTCCTACCTATGACGAGAACTCGCGCTCACAAAATGTTGTGTTTTAAAGGTGCTGTGCTGTCCTACCTATGAAGAGAGCTCGTGCTCACAAAAACGTTGTGTTTTAAAGGTGCTGTGCTGTCCTACCTATGACGAGAACTCGCGCTCACAAAAACGTTGTGTTTTAAAGGTGCTGTCTTAGCTATGAAGTGAGCTCGCGCTCACAAAACGTTGTGTTTTAAAGGTGCTGTGCTGTCCTACCTATGAAGAGAGCTCGTGCTTACAAAAACGTTGTATTTTAAAGGTGCTGTGCTGTCCTACCTATGACGAGAACTCGCGCTCACAAAATGTTGTGTTTTAAAGGTGCTGTGCTGTCCTACCTATGAAGAGAGCTCGTGCTCACAAAAACGTTGTGTTTTAAAGGTGCTGTGCTGTCCTACCTATGACGAGAACTCGCGCTCACAAAAACGTTGTGTTTTAAAGGTGCTGTGCTGTCCTACCTATGAAGAGAGCTAGTGCTCACAAAAACGTTGTGTTTTAAAGGTGCTGTGCTGTCCTATCTATGACGAGAACTCGCGCTCACAAAACGTTGTGTTTTAAAGGTGCTGTGCTGTCCTACCTATGAAGAGAGCTAGTGCTCACAAAAACGTTGTGTTTTAAAGGTGCTGTGCTGTCCTATCTATGACGAGAACTCGCGCTCACAAAACGTTGTGTTTTAAAGGTGCTGTGCTGTCCAACCTATGAAGAGAGCTAGTACTCACAAAAACGTTGTGTTTTAAAGATGCTGTGCTGTCCTATCTACGACGAGAACTCGCGCTCACAAAACGTTGTGTTTTAAAGGTGCTGTGTTGTCCTGCCTATGAAGTGAGCTCGCGCTCACAAAAACGTTGTGTTCTCTATAAGTTATTTCGTTCATGCATGCTGACCTTTCACGTAGGCCAATGTCAATAAGGGATCAGACAGCATTTCAAAAAGTTATTCGTATTTATCATGTTGGATATTTAGCACCATAAAAAATATAATTTTAAATAAACAAACAGACTGGATATATGATTCATTGTTGTTGGGATCTTTAAAGTCAATATTCATGTCACTGACAAATGCAATGATTTTATAGGAATCAATCGACGCTAATATCCTATCTAGTGATCTTTCAAAAAGGTCAGTATTATTGTACGACGATGAACGATAAACTGCATTAAGGGCAATGTCTTGATCTATTGTAACGACCAGACAACTCCCTTCCGAGAATGCAGGGATTTTATATATCACTAAGGTGGCAATCAAGCATACAGCCTGCCTGATGGTAAACAGTCACCGTAGCCTATGGACATTCGCAACACCAGGGGTGTAACCCATGCCTTGCCGACTCTAAAAGGTCAGATTCTTGTACACTAACATTCAAATCTGCCTTTGCATATGTCGCAATTCCATCATTCTGATTTTGTGTTACGAGTACTGTAATAATCTTTACACCCGATAATGCTCTGGAGCAACAGGACAGCCAGCACTCAGTGAGTACTAGCAGGTCGCAATCAATGTTTTTTTTTTTTTTTGTAATATCTTACACCCTTGCCGTGGGCAAGGCACTTTTTGCACAATATAATAATTTAATTCACATTTTTTGTTTTTAAAAATCACTACTATTACTATTACTATAACTTCACGCCAAATCCCTTACGGGGTAGGCAGAGAGAACCGAGCGCCACGCGACTCGATCCTTACATACCTCACTCGCTTCTTTCACATTCATTGCTCTTTCATGCACGCTCGCCGGTTTCTAAGGCTCCTGACATCACCTTCTGATAGAACACGACCAATCTGATCATGATAGGTAAGTCTTGGCCTTCCTCGGCTCCTACATCCTTCCACTTTTGCATTGTATATCTGCTTCGTCATTCTTTCATCCTGCATTCTTTCTACATGTCCGAACCAACGGAGCATGCCTCTTCTTATTTTAACACCGACGCTCTCTTTCAGACCAACTCTGCTTCTAACCTCATCATTGCGGATACGGTCTGCAAGCGTTACACCACAGATTTTGCGCAACGCTCGCATTTCAACCGCGTTTATCCTACTTTCATGCTCTCTCTGCCATACCCAGCTCTCGCTTCCATAAGTAAGCGTTGGGACCAGCACTGCATTGTGTATAGCCAGCTGCGCCTTCTGGCTCAGGTTTTTACTGCCAAGAAGTTTTCCCAACGCTCCATTCACACTATTCCCAGCACTCACTCGCCTTTCCACATCTGCGGTGTACCTTCCATCCCTGCTGAAAGCGCATCCAAGATATACAAACTCATTCACTTGTTCCAACACTTCATCATCTACCGTAATTCTTACATTGGTTCTGGTTTCTTCTCTTTCAAATACCATAATCTTTGTTTTCTTCGCATTCAATAGTAAGCCTTCCTTCATACATTCGTCTTTCATCATTGTGACTAGTGTTTGCAGCTCAGATGGTGTTTCTGCTAACAGGACAGCATCATCTGCATACAGCAGACAGTTCACCACTAGGTCACCCATGCGTAATCCTACATTCGTCGATCTTATTCTCTGTAGACAACTATCGAGATACAGAATAAACAGCCTAGCAGACAACATGCAACCCTGTTTGACACCAATTTTGACATCAAACCAGGGTGACATGTTGCCATCTATTCGCACACATGCTGAGCAATCCTTGTAGGTGGACTGCACAGCACGCAGCAGTGAGCCGTCAATCCCATATCTCGGCAATATGCACCACAGTTCCTTTCGCACAACCCTATCAAATGCCTTCTCAAGATCCACAAAACCGCAGAAAACCTTCTGGTCTGTGGCCAGATGCTTCTCTACGATATTGCGGAGCGAGAAAACTTGATCCGTACATCCCCTTCCATTTCGGAATCCTCCTTGTGCCTCCCACAGCATTTCGTCAGATTTCACCCTCATTCTCCTTTCAATTATCTTTCCATATACTTTTGCTGCTAAGCTGATCAAACTGATGGCCCTATAGTTGGCGCAGTCCATGCGTGATCCCTTGCCTTTATACAAGGGTACGATGACTGCGCGTCCCCAGTCCATTGGGACCCTTCCAGTTCTCCAGCAAAGGTTGCATAAGTACCAGAAGGCGTCCCGGACGTAAGTGCCACCTAGTTTGATCATCTCAGCTGTAATCATATCAATTCCCGCAGACTTTCCATTTTTCAAACTTCGTATCGACCATTCTATCTCATCCATAGTTATACCTTCATCGGACGCCGTCAACGCGGAGTGAGCATCAGACTCACTCTCATTGTCAGCGTCCGAGGCATATTCGTACATTTCTTCAAAATATTCACTCCACCGTTCTAACACTTCCTGAGTGTTTGCAAGAATGATACCAGCTTTAGACTTAATCTTGTTCATACTGGATGCCGACGAACCACCCCGAGACTTCTTTACCTCTCTCCAAAAGAGTTTGGTATTTGCCTCGAAGTTTCTCGTCAGCCTCTCTTCCTCATTCATAATTTGTCTTTCACGCTTCTCTTTCACTAAAGCCTTGGTTTCATTCTTGCATTGACGGTACATTTCTTTCTTCTTCTCTCTCATACTTTCATTTAAGGGCAAAGATGATACATAATCCAGCCACGCTTTCCTCTTTCTTGCTACGGAGGATTCAACCTCCGCATCCCACCAGGCATCCCCTTTCAATGTTTTATGCCTCTTTGCGCATCCACATGCTTCTTTTGCACTATCCACCATACTTTCTTTCAGAACTTTCCAGCAATCATCCACATCTGTGCCGGAAAGACTTGCATTTGCAAGTCTTTCGCTTACCAGATGTACATACATTCTCCTTACACTTTCATCTTGCAATTTTTCACTCCTTATCCTTTCATGATCTCCGAAAGGGATACGCACTCGCCAATGCCTCCACTTCTTGAAAAGTCCCACAAACCGGCTTACCACCAGGTAGTGGTCGGTTTCAAGAGTGGGACCTCTAAAGGCTCTTGTATCCATTATAGTATTTCGGAGACGTCTATCAATTATAATCAAATCAATCACACTTTTTTGGTCATTCCGTCTCCATGTATACGTGTGAATATCCTTGTGACGAAATAAAGTATTCGACACGAGGAGGTTTCGTTCCATACATAAATCTAGAATCGACTTACCTGCTTCGTTCACTCTCTTATCTCCATAGGGACCAAGAGCAGCTTCATAGCCGTCTCGTTTGGTCCCAACCCATCCATTCAAATCTCCACACATAATCACTCTTTCATTCCCTTCAGCTAAATCCAGAACATCCCTCACAGACTCCCAAAACTTCTCTAGTTCTTGGGCACACGCTGAGCTTACGGGAGCGTATGCTGCAACCAGAAATACTCGCGTGATGCCCAGTTTTATACGAACCCAGAGAAGTCTAGGCCCTACCAAACAGTAATCTTTCACACCAGGGGCTAAGCGAGAGGAGAGTATGACACCTACACCAGCACTGGCATGATCGTCCCGGTCTACACCAGACCATAGGGCCATCATCCCATCGGGCAGATCATCGGTGTCGCTCCCCTTGCGCTTAGTCTCTGTCACACACAAAGCATCTAAGCGTCTCTCATTCATTACGTCCATCAGCTCATTCATCTTATCACTCAGTCCACCTCTCACATTCCACGTGCCTATGCAGCACTCGGCTCTCTTCGACCCGCCGGAATTGGCGCTGCGTGGTGGGTGGCGCCCCCCACCGCCGCATGCACCTATGTTCGCACCGACGGGGGCGGATCGGTGCGCGTCGCCTCCGGGGGACGCCCTAATCCGCACATCGGTGCGTTTTCGGTCCAGAATTGCAATCTACTCGATTGGCAGGGGTCGCGAACGAGCACGCTTCTGGCACATGACCCCCTCTGGCACATGACCCCCACTAAAAATCACTGTTCAATATAAAACACATTCATACATCACACTCTCTTTCATTTTCCACAAATCATTCTTACATTCATCATCTTTCAGTTACATTTCCAAAAATTTTTGATTTGCCCGTTTTAGAACGCCGGTGAAATATCTTCATAGCAATCAATGTTGAGTCTGGCCAGAAGCGTCATAAAACTGTGAATATTACAGCCATTACTACGAATATTTTGTGTACCTAAGGGTGTTTAGCCATAGGTTTTTCTGCGGGATAAGGAGGTGACAAGATTCCGGTCCGTAGATCTGGGAATCACACACTGATAATGTATCGATAGTTTTCTGGAGGTTGTTTATCGAACAAAATTTTAACTTCTTAGTTTACGCGAGCAAGGTAGGCCGAATTTAGTGCAGTCAATATGGTATAAAAAAGGTCGAATTTAAAAAAAAATTGAATAACATTCGATCAGGCTGAAATAGGATGCATTCGATGGGGAAAAATATGTAGACAAGAGGGCTCCAAATTATTTTTGTCCACAATTTATTATTATGCAGGATGAACACATGGGGGGTTAATTAGCTCTACGTCACCGGCCGAAGCTTTTTGCCGTTGCACCTGATGCTGACGTATTCGTAGATAGAATCTCTGAATTTCTGAGTTCTGTGCTATCTGCCAATATTATGTAAAAGCGCTACAGATATTGTTATATATTTGATAAAAAATGTAATTACGAGTTACTCGTAATTATATTTCATATTTTATTTATAATTTAAATTAATCTTATTGTTTCTTTGTTATATACATGTATGATTTGGTTTTTAGAACTGTAAGTACGTGTATGTTTTATCAAAAAATAAATTAGAGAAGACGGAAGTGGAATTTGGGAAATCTGACGACGGGATCGTGATCAGTGACCCTGAAAACCACCGAGTTGGCATTTTCAGGCCTATTCGGCAGTATTATTCAATTATTTCCTCAATTTTTATTTATTGGGGGGGAAGTTGTGGACAAAAATAATTTGGGGTCCTTTTGTCTGCATATTTTTCCCCATCGAATGCATCCTGTTTCAGCCTGATCGGTTGTTATTAAATAAAAAATTTAGTAAAAAATACCGTATTGACTCCAGTAATACCAGCGTCCAGACCTATTTGGTACACACACTGTAATTAAGACTTAAGAGTCTTCAAATTTATGTAAATATTTTGTGTTGCCAAATAAACGTATCTTTTTCTTTCTTTAATTTAAGTGACTGTGTTATTGCATAATAATTGCGCAAGAGGAGACTTCTGTTGACCGTTAAACATGGCAAAATGACAGTCATGCATTTGTGTATGTCTTGAGACTCATTTGATTTTGTGTGTGTATATATATATAGACCGAGGTGAGTATTTTCGTTACTAAGTGTTTATTACGTAATGCGCTATAGCGCAGCCATAACGTTAACGTAGCCGATGAACGCTTGAAATACATTAAGTATCAATCTTGTAATGCTACCTCTGTTGCTACTACAACTCCTTAAGATCTTACTGGCGACCTCACTCCAACCCAGGAACACATCAACCCCTCGGGGAGTTGTTATTTGGCTGCGGTTTTCTGTGAGGTGAAGACGATGTTGTACTTCCTGCAAAGCATGCCTGGGGTAAAGCAAGTCTGCTTTGCCCCAGGCATGCTTTGATGCGCCCTCTCTATCGTTACACCTCGAAACCCAAAATTTCTAGAGAATTGACAAAAAAGAATTTGGGAAACGGCACGGGATACGAGACCATGCGGGGACGAAGTCAGAAATGTCTAGTATACCTGTACAACTAAACATAACCAGTAGGTACTACTAAATCAATGTTCATAATATTTCAAATGAAAACAATTTTCATATCAAACAAGTTCAATAACTCAAATTTTGACAAAAACAAATAAATCATAAACTTTTGGTTCAAAAACAAAACAATAAATATTGTTTTTGTGCTAATACTGCGACATCAAATAAAACAATAAATATTGTTTGGGAGACTGCTTCGATTTATTTTCTCGTCATATTAGAAAGTTCGATTTTACTTTGGAAACCAACTTTGGAAACTAATTACTATAAACAGAGTTATTATTTTAGGAAACATGGCAGTATATTCAGGGTTTGGGTTTCTCGAAATGCAAACTGCCGAGCACTCGTTAGTGGTTTGTATTTCGAGGCGTGGCGGACTGCAGTTTCCCTCCAGGCACGCCCATGTACCTTAATCATTATAATTATTTTAGACATTTTGTGTTCAAAGCATATTATGGGTTTGGGCAGGCCACGTAATTCGCAGAACCGATGGCAATTGGGGCAGAAAGGACGGCGGCCCGGCGTCACGTTGGACCGACGATCTTACGAAGATCGCAGGAAGCCGATGAATACAAGCGGCACAGGCCTGAGACTGTGGAAGTCTAAGGTGAAAGCCTATGTTCTGCAGCGGCCGTCCTTCGGCTGAAATGACGACGATAATGAACTTATTATCCCTTGGACTATTTTTCCAATTTCTCTTTTAGATTGCAAATCGATAACACAGTTTTGTAATCCAAAACAAGGTGCAGCGTGCAATCTTGGGAACCGCTTTTCCTTACATTCTTTATTTTTGCTTGACTTCTATGGGCGGTGAAGTTGAATAGCTAATAACTTTCGTTAAGAATTGGGTTTTCAAATGCGAAAAGACTTTTCAAATCCGACTTGTAGTTTGAGAGTTAAGCGCGTTCAAACAAACAAATACAATTTTTAGCGTTATTACGTTAGTATAGATATAATACTTTTATTTAATCTATTTTTTCTTTATACAACGTCGGGAGGCATACAAGCATACGGTCCACTTGATGTAAAACAGTTATCGTAGCCTATTAACGCTTGTAACATATATCACTCGCACGATGCCTCCTCTGCTGCTTACACAGTAACTCCCTAGGAGCTTACTGGTGACCTCACTCACACGCAGGAACACAACAACCCTGTAGGGAGTTGTTATTTGGCTGCGGTTTCCTGTGAGCTGGAGGTACTTCCCCAGACGGGCTGCTTTGATGCGCCCTACCTCTAATTTTGTTTATTAGTGGAAATGAAGGGTATTGTATGGCAAATTTTCTGAGCTAAATATAAAGCTGGATGATACGTGAACTAAATCACGGAAGTAACGACCGCGCTGTGCATAGTATCTGTTTCTGCCATAAGCTCATCGAGTCTATCACGATGGGCACATACGCCCCGGGTTCAGACTTTTATTTATTCTGGTTGAGTGGTAACACGCACCTTTTTGCTTTTCAGCTTCGATAGGCATTCATTTCGAGAGAGTTCATCGAAGTTTCCTTATGTAACTTCGTCAGGTAGCAAACAAACCTGTGCCCCACTTGATCAGGTGTAGTATCCAATCTCTTTGACAAAACAGCGATTCTCAAGTTTGGTAGTGACTTAAGTCGCAAAATGCTCCAAGAGATTAATATTTTGCTACGGTTTTGAGTGAAGCTTGTCAAATTTTACTTCCCAGAGAGTTTAATACCCTTTCCAAAGAGATCTAGAATGTCGATTTCAGAATACTAGTAAATAACAGCAAGCTGTGTAGGCAGAGCTGGTATTTTTTAAATTGAAAAAATATTTAAATATTTTATTTTTAATTTTTAAAAAATATATGGAACCCTGTACGACATCTAGCGACGAGTGCTGTTACTTTTTCTGTTGATGGGAGTGCAGTGCAGACTCTGCACTGCAGAGTGGCCGGCCATACGTTTTCCCATATGTTTTTTTTTCTAATTGGAACGATTTTGGACCGTTCTTCCTCACCAACGAACATTTAAATTTCAAATTAAAGGATACAAAACTACAATATGTCAGCTATTAGTGTGTCGATTTTGGAGTTTCTCACTATTACCGTCTAAACGCTAGCTGGATGACATCAGTCTACCCCAAACGACAATTTTGAGGGTAATGTGGCTCCGCTGGCTATCGCAGCTCTGCCAATTAAACAATAATCTTAAACTCAAGCCATTCAGTTACATTGTAATTTAGTTTGATCAAGCCGTAAACTCTATTAAAGGGCAACAATAAATTATTCCCGGTGCGACGTGGCACCGACACTCCCTTCCGGCTGTCCTCCTGAATAGTTCTCCGGCGCCGGCCTTGAAACTATGCGCTAAAGGTTATTCCACACAACGCAAACAATATGCGCAAATTGAAGTACTTTCGCAGGTTGTGAACCGCTGCGCAAGTACCTCATTATAAATAACATATATACCTTCATACATACGAAGAAAGCACATGTGTGTATGCATGTTGATGAAATTTCTCAGTTTCTACGGCTTGTTAATAGAAAAAATATTATTTGAACATAAATACACGTTGTTTGAATACTTTAAACGTATACATTTTTCTATGATGATTTCATGATTACGGGCGTTATAAACGATTTATTACTGTAGGGAATTTCAAATAGTGAATGCATTATTGCATTATAATAGAAGTGACAGCAGCCTAGTGGATATAGAACCGGCCCTTGGTCAACAGGCCCCTGGTTCGAATCCTGCGACGTGTGTACCTGAGAAATGATCTGGTTTTCCATTTTGTTTCGGGTTTACGTAGGTCAAATGGCAGTCGCTCCATGTAAAAATCGATATATTAGCCAAATCCTTAGGCTTAGGTAGCGGACCCCGCTAATCCTAATGGATTAGGAAAACTGGATAACGCTAAAAAGAAGAATACATAATAATAGTTCCCAATGAAGGTGAAGGTAGGGCGCATCAAAGCAGTCCGTCTGGGGAAGTACCTCCGCCTCACAAAAAATCGCAGCCAAATAACAACTATCTGGAGGGTTGTTGTGTTCCTGTGTGTGAGAGAGGTGCTGTGTTAGCAGTAGAGGTGACATCGCGCGAGTAATACTCTATGTATTGCAAGCGTAGTTTATTTCACATTAAAGATCAAAACAAAGAACAACGAATTAATAGCCGTGTAAGGACGAACCATTATAAATATTTAATGACCTACCACTGGCCACATAACAAACATTTGCCTACGACTGCCGATGTCCTCTGTTTGTCCAACATTTGAATATTTAACGAGAGGTTAAGGGGTTACCTTCAGACGAGGTTAAGATTTGATGAGTGGCAAAAGGCTAACATCGTTCATTTACGACGTTGATCTTAAACTAATGTTTTATTATAGGATTTGCTAGTTTATTTTTATACTTCGTCGGGAGGCATAACTATGTTTTCCTTCACCGCGGAGTAAGAGACAAATTGCACATAAAACCGAAAATACGAATTTAGTGGTGCATGCCTCCGCCAGGATTCGAATTTCAGTTGGTCAATAGGCCCGTGCCTTATCCATTGGGCTCTCACTGAACGATTTTAATTATAAAGTAATTTTTATTTCCTATTACATTGTTTCCAATAATACCTAGAGATTGCAGAATCGCTTAAAGTAATGGTAATTATCTATAGTCGTGACGGTCTTAAACCACGAGTAATAAGCAAATGGCAGTAACATGACCTTTTTAAAATTGAACCAACATCTTTGTAGAGCATATAAACCATTTTTCTACGGAAAATGCCATAGTGGATGTAGAACAAACTGACGCAACTAAATATTTGCAAACGCTATGTGCTTATTCATCCGTATTTAGTTATTTGTCATCGGAGGGCGCGTCCCCTGGGTGTGTACCAAATTACTCAGTATTTGCGTACCCAAAAAACTCGTGGAACATACCGATTATTTTTCACCATCATAATCTTTGAATAGAATTTGATGAGCTCGGTGGCGCAGTGGCGAAACACGCTGTTATAAACCAAACCCACCCACTGAATAAGACACTTAGATTACTTTTGAAATTGGAGTTACATACGCTTTACGCAAGTAGTATATAGCTTTACCATAGTTTACAGAAAAAATATAGTGAGCGATCCAATTGTAATGGTTATAAGAAAAAATAAATCATCCATAGAGAATCCATGCTCGAGTGCAACTCGCTGGTTTTATTTAAGCTATAATACTAATTAAATGCAAAACATGTGATTGTACATACATGACTCATGCAATCTAGTGCGTGAGAAAATTCTATATATAAATGCGTCACAAGCCAGCCGTTATTGTATCACGGAATACCAAGTAAATATGACAGCATTGTGGACATATAAAACAGTAGGATAACTTCGAAGCATCGTTCGAAATCTCACTTACACAATTTATGCGAAGTTCTCAATCAAATCTGTCGCAACGGCCAGTGTCGTCCCGAAATGAGTGATTACTTTTTCCAATCTGTGGAACAGCACTCACTGTTCCCGATCGTGAAGTGTTTCACCACAGATTTGTAAACATACGTATGCTCTTTCTTTAATGCTATTTTGTGTGATTCAAACGTATATAGCTTCGTTGAGGCGAGGTAAGGTAAGTACATACGTATCATCTGAGTAGTATAAGAAATGGGATGGGTAGTACGAATACAATGTCGCTATCGGCATATCTTTAAGTAAAGATTACATAGATTTAAAAGCAGTGAACACAGACTCGACGAAGTCACTTCATCAAATATCTATAAAGGAGAGCAAATGATGCTCGAATTTTAATATAAAAAAAAGAATTATCCGATGGTGCACATTAGGCGTAAGATAAAGTGTAACGCACTCATAAAAATAGTGGTCAAATTTAAAACCTCCTTCTTTTTGAAGTTGGTTTAAAACTCGTCGTAATGCTCACAGAACGAAGCGCACATAATTTGTGCAGTCATTGAAATGATTTGTGCAATCGCTTAAATTATTTTCATTACGGAGGACCAATGAATCGAAGCGCACATAATTTGTGCAATCACTGAAATGATACGTGCTATCGTTCAAATTAGTTGTGCAATCCCTTTCGTCACAAAGGACCAATTAATTATTGTTGGGTCGCTTAAACATTGAGGATCTTATTCGATCCCTCTGCCCTATTTACGGCATGAACGGACTATTATATAACAGCCCTAATTACTGACCATAATCTCACATAATATAAGCCTCTACAACTTTCCAGTTAAGAGTCATATTACAATGTTAGGCGACAAAAAAAAACCAGTTGGGAATGCGCAAGCTTGCATTGCCAGAGGAACACCTGGCTCGTCAATTATATAACAATTCAATTTTTTTTTTAATTTGTCGGTCATTTCGACCATGTTCCTTAACGAGATAGGAACGGTGTTGAACATTCCTATTCTACTTTTTTATGCTGAATCCGAATCTGAAGTCAAAATTCGAATATTCGATAAAAAGCGACAGACGAAAACACAGACAAACATATAGATTTCATATAGGAACGGTGTTCCTGAATAGCCAGTCACGAGGGTTGTCGACAGAAATGAAAACTTTAAAACTCATTACGTATCTATATGTAGTTATATTACTGAAAGAGAGTGTCGGTGTTAAGATAAGAAAGGGCAGGCTCCGTTGGTTCGGACATGTAGAAAGAATGCAAGATGAAAGAATGACGAAACAGATATACAATGCGAAAGTGGAAGGATGTAGGAGCCGAGGAAGACCAAGACTAACCTACCATGACCAAATTGGTCGTGTTTTATCAGAAGGTGATGTCAGGAGCCTTAGGAACCGGCGAGCGTGCATGAAAAGAGCTATGAATGTGAAAGAAGCGAGTGAAGTGTGTAAGGACCGCGTCTTATGGCGCTCAGTTCTCTCTGCCTACCGCGCAAGGGACCTGGCGTGAAGATATACATACATACATGTAGTTTTATATCTATAGGTAGGTAGTAGTTATACCTGTTAACATTGGCATCCCCGCGTCGCGAAAGTATAAGAATTTCCTCTACTAAAAATCACTCAACGTACCTGAAGAAGTTTTCACTTCATAAACAGTTCCATCGCTAGATGAGACAATACCTAGCTCTTGCCAAAAACGTTTTCCCAAAACAGTTGCATAAGAAGAAACCCTTAATGTTTCCGAACGACTACCTATCAGCTAGTTTCCAAGTGCCAATGGGCTGATAAATCGCAATCTCCCATAGTAGCCAGTAGCTTAACTTTCCTCGCAGACGTAATATTTCCGAACCAATGGCTCGCTCTTTACTGTCTAATTCTCTTCGTGAAAGCGATTTTGTAATATTTCAATATATGCTTATATTTATCTATTGGCAGTAAACATATTTTAGATCTATAACGCCAAATCCATTGCGGGGTAGGCAGAGAACCGAGCGCCACGTGACTTCATCCTTACATAACTCACTCGCTTCTTTAACATTCATTGCTCTTCTCATGCACGCTCGCCGGTTTCTAGGGCTCCTGACATCACCTTCTGATAGAACACGACCAATTTGGTCATGGTAGGTAAGTCTTGTAATAATGTAGTAATTTTAGATGTAAATGTATATTTATATCGATGACGATGAAAATTCCTTATTTGCCATTGGGTCCTCTTGAGACATTTCTTCTTAGCATTATCCCGTCTTCTAATCCATTGGGATTGGCAGGGTCCGCTATCTAACCTTAAGGATTTGGCGAAGCTAGTGATTTTTACACGGAGCGACTTCCGCAAAACCTCCACAATCCGGAGGGAAACTAGACCTTTGTTAAGTAAGGTCACACGTCTTTCGAATTATAATTTCTTGACTGTGCGTGTTTCCTCACTATGTTTTCCTTTCATCGTTGACCTAGTGATAAATAGAAATATATACATAAATCCGAAAACAATAATTTAGTGGCGCATGCCAGGATCCGAACCGGGGACCAGTTGATCAATAGGGTGGTTCTTTATCCACTGCGCTATCATTGCTATCTATGTTATATCGTGAGACATGTCTAACATTTTTAAATAAAATCTTGTTGTATTTTATTTATTTTCCAAAGATTTATTTTCCTGATTTAAGCAATCGGAAATGATCTTTTTCTATGCTTTTTACTTTCGCGATTTCTTCCGAAAGAAACTTGCTAATATAGGTCTGTATTTCAAATCGTCAATTGATAATCTCTCTAGTATAGTCTAATAATCTTGCGCAAAATCTCACAAGATGATGCAAAATTGACACCTTTGACTTTTGGAATAAAGTTCTTAAAATGTTGATTATACAGATTCACAGCCGGTAATATGTAGGTACCACATATGGTTGGCAAATGAAATAAAGACATAAGCTCTCAATCATCTATTAAAATTCCCAATTTGTTTTGAAAGCATCAAAAAATCATTACCATCTATTAATCTTTTTATATATTTTTGCAGAATATGATTACCTAAAAACTCTGGCCACTATTCTCACTTTTTGACTGTCTGTTATCACTAAAATCTTCATTAGGTTCCTATTCGTCTGAGATGTCTTGTTGGTTAACTACAGACCCATTGAATTAACGTTTGTTCTTGTATGTAGATGTCATCTGCAAGAACGTATTTGTTCTTGCAGATGACATCTACATAGTGACATCGGATCGACAGATGATCGGTCAGTTTGCGCGCTTTGGAGTGCCAAAATGGTCATGGTATATAACGCTCCGCAATCTTGCAAAATCACTTCAGGAACAAGACTAATCTTGCAAAAGTCTTGCAAGAACTCGGTATTTCGAGATCTCGATATACCGATATTGCATTCCCTAGTCAGATATTCATCAATGCGATAAGCTTTGTTACAATTATGGAAAACGTTATTTTTACGAGTCTCGACTGCCATATATATGGCTCTCGCTTACGACATACTCGTATATATGGAGTAACGGAACCACCGGTCCCTGAACGGGTTAAATCGAGAGGTAACCCTAGTAACCCTAACATTAAAGTGGGAATATTTATTTCGTTGTATAGTTGCCTCAGTGATTCCCTTGGGCAGAGAGGATGGTGGTTTTTGTTTATTTATTTTAGAGAATTAACTGTCATAGTTAAGAAATTAAGATACCTTTCTATCTAATTTCTATAAAAGACTTTATTGGAAATGATCGCCTCTGGGGATGCGACGGGAAGGATCCCTAGTACAGGTGCGCCGAGTACACAATTTATCGAGTATTACTCGGTTTTATCTTTACTGAACCGAGTACTCGGCCGAGTTACTCGGTTAAGTTTAGGTAGTGCAGCGACCTCGCCAGAAAGAGAAGAGTGTTTTGTTAGTGTTCTTGCAGTATACATAACTTGCCTATGATAAATTTCTAATATTCATTTATAGAATTCATTTTTAGTAATTTATTATATTTTTTAAATTATCAGGAACACCGTTCCTATATGAAATCTATATGTTTGTCTGTGTGTGCGTTTGTCTGTTCGTTTTTTTTGACTTAACTTGAGATTCGGATTCAGCATAAAAAAGTAGAATAGGAATGTTCAGGAACACCGTTCCTATCTCTTAAGGAACATTGTCAATATGGCCGACAAATAAAAAAAAAATTGAATTGTTATATAATTGACGAGCCAGGTGTACCTCTGGCAATGCAAGCTTGCGCATTCACAACTGGTTTTTATGTGATTCAAATAATTAAATTAAATATGTTCACTTATTGAATTTCCAATATACAGTATTTTCAACCATAAATTACCTTAACCGAGTAATAATCGAGTACCTACTCGGCGCATCTGTAATCCCTAGCAACACAGAATTGTTAGAAATGACGCAAGTGACTTGTTTTACAAGTAACTCGTGGACAAGGACAAGCTTCGATGATAATATATACAGGTAGTATTCATGAACGAAATATCCTATGACGAATCGATGAGACCGCTATTACGTTGTAACTCAATACACCCTTACGGGACGGGGGTTAAGAGGGGGCATACAGCTAAGTGGCGCCCTCATTTTGTTTTTATTAATAACTCTGAATTTAAGACCAATTCCAATAAACGCTCAATACAGCCTCGGAACAACCATATTTATGTTTTTTTTGAGTTTCTATTATTTATGTGCAATTAGTCATAATTTTGATTATTGGTATAAGTGGACACAATAAGCAACATACAGAATAAGTACAAGATATGTTTCAAAAAACAAAAATATGATTGATCTGATTTTGATAGATGGACGTCTCCGAAAGTCGTTAATGGATACAAGAGCCTTCAGAGGCCCCACTCTTGAAACGGACCACTATCTGGTGATAAGCCGATTTGTGGGCCTTTTCAAGAGGCATTGGCGAGTGCGTATTCCTTTCGGAGACCATGAAAGAATAAGAAGTGAAAAATTGGAAGATGAAAGTGTCAGGAGTACGTATGTACGTCTAGTCAGTGAAAGACTTGCGAACGCGAGTCTTTCCGACTCAGATGTAGACGAATGTTGGAAAGTTCTGAAAGAAAGTATGGTGGACAGTGCGAAAGAAGCATGTGGATGCGCAAAGAGACGTAGAACACTGAAAGGAGATGCCTGGTGGGATGCGGAAGTTCAATCCTCCGTGGATAAAAAGAGGAGAGCGTGGCTGGATTACGTATCATCTTTGCACCAGAGTGATAGTATGAAAGAGAAGAAGAAAGAAATATACCGTCGATGCAAGAATGAAACCAAAGCTTTAGTGAAAGAGAGGCGTGAAAGACTACTTATAAATGAGGAAGAGAGGCTGACGAAGAACTTCGAGGCTAATACCAAACTCTTCTGGAGAGAGGTAAAGAAGTTTCGGAGTCGTCGGCATCCGGAATGGACAAGATAAAAGGTAAAGCTGGTGGCATTCTTGCTAACACTCAGGAGTGTTAGAACGGTAGAGCGAATATTTTAGAGA
Organism: Pyralis farinalis; assembly: GCA_947507595.1. NCBI lineage: Eukaryota > Metazoa > Arthropoda > Insecta > Lepidoptera > Pyralidae > Pyralis > Pyralis farinalis. Next base: position 36,375,277 of record OX382259.1, read on the forward strand.
AATGTATGATTATGTCCAGGGCGCTGGCACTGTGAATGAGTCTGTGACTGATTCGGCAGTGCCAACGTACCATGAAGACATTAGCATGGATGAGATTGAATGGTCGATACGAAGTTTGAAAAATGGAAAGTCAGCGGGAATCGATATGGTAACAGCTGAGATGATCAAACTGGGTGGCACCTACGTTAGGGACGCTTTCTGGTTTTTGAGCAAATTATGCTGGAGAACCGGAAGAGAGTCCCGAGCGATTGGAGACGCGCAGTCATCGTGCCCTTGTATAAAGGCAAGGGCTCACGTATGGACTGCGCCAACTACAGGGCCATCAGTTTGATCAGCCTAGCAGCTAAAGTGTATGGAAAAATCATTGAAAGGAGAATGAGGGTGAAATCCGATGGAATGCTTTGGGAAGCACAGGGGGGATTTCGAAGCGGCAGAGGATGTACGGATCAAGTTTTTTCGCTCCGCAATATCGTGGAAAAGCATCTGGCTACGGACCAGAAGGTTTTCTGCGGTTTTGTGGACCTTGAAAAAGCATTTGATAGGGTCGTGCGAAAGAATCTCTGGAACATCTTGCCCAGATATGGGATTGACGGTGACCTTCTACGTGCTGTGCAATCCATCTATGAGGATTGCACAGCATGTGTGAGAGTGGACGGCAGCTTATCACCCTGGTTTGATATCAATATTGGTGTCAGACAGGGATGCGTGCTGTCGGCTCGGCTATTCATCCTGTATCTGGACAGTTGTCTTCAGAGAATGAGAAATATGAATGTGGGAATGCGAATGGGTGGCTCAGTGGTTAACTGCCTGCTTTATGCAGATGACGCAGTATTAATAGCAGAATCATCATCCGAACTGCAAACACTAGTCACAACAATGAAAGACGATTGTATGAAGAAAGGCTTACAATTGAATGCGAAGAAAACCAAAATAATGGTATTTGAAAGAGAGACAACCAGAACGAACACTAGGATTACGGTTGATGATGTAGTGTTGGAGCAAGTGGATGAGTTTGTATATCTTGGAAGCGCTTTTAGAAGCGATGGAAGGTACACCGCTGATGTGGAGAGACGAGTGAGTGCAGGGAATAGCGTGAATGGAGCGTTGGGTAAACTGTTTGGCAGCCGAAATCTAAGCCAGAAGGCACAGCTCGCTGTACACAGCGCGGTGTTAATCCCAACGCTAACTTATGGAAGTGAGAGCTGGGTATGGCAGAGAGAGCATGAAAGTAGAATAAATGCGGTCGAGATGCGAGCACTGCGAAAAATTTGTGGCATAATGCTTGCTGACCGCGTTCGAAATGATGACGTACGAAAGAGAGTTGGACTGAAAGAGAGTGTCGGTGTTAAGATAAGAAAGGGCATGCTCCGTTGGTTCGGACATGTAGAAAGAATGCAAGATGAAAGAATGACGAAACAGATATACAATGCGAAAGTGGAAGGATGTAGGAGCCGAGGAAGACCAAGACTAACCTACCATGACCAAATTGGTCGTGTTTTATCAGAAGGTGATGTCAGGAGCCTTAGGAACCGGCGAGCGTGCATGAAAAGAGCTATGAATGTGAAAGAAGCGAGTGAAGTGTGTAAGGACCGCGTCTTATGGCGCTCGGTTCTCTCTGCCTACCCCGCAAGGGACCTGGCGTGAAGATATACATACAACAAAAATATGATTCTTCAGTGCCTGTATTGAGCGTTTTATGGAATTGGTCTTAAATTCAGCGTTATTAATAACAACAAAATGAGGGTGCCACTTAGCTTTATGCCCCTCTTTAGTAGAAATAGTAGAACGCGCAGCTCTTATTGGCTAGTTCGCAGATCAACATCGCGGCATTTATCGGCTTATTGGTTCAAATATTCTCCCATTGGTCACTATACTCGAATTGCTGGGATGTTTAGACGCTAAAACAAAGTATTTGTGAGCGCGGGGTGTCTTCATGCTAAGTCAAGTGGTTTATAAGTTTGTTGTAGTATTGGATGTGATACATTAGAGCCGTGTTGTAAACAAGCACCGCCGCGCGTCCATCACTCCCCGCCGTGCGCCCTACACGATTGAGCTATATTTGTACGTGACTCGGTGTTGCAAATTATATTGAGCAAATATTTCATATTTTGTTACAATGTCAATACGATTGCACAGCGTTTATATTAACATTAAAAAAATCAAGTGTGATCAGCAGAATTTGAGAAAGGTAGCTTAAAAAAGGATACTGCTACCTCCTGGTTCTTTACGGTTAAGAAAAGATGCATTTCCCGTTATTACGGATTTATAGAATGAACGGCTCACTGATATTGATACGGCTAGAATAGTTTATTTCAGCTACTTGCATAGTATTATGTCATATGGAATTCTTCTTTGGGGTAACTCCGCGGACATTAACACCATCTTTTTATTGCAAAAGAGAGCCATAAGAGCTATCTACAAAGTTGGTCCCCGGGAGAGCCTTAGAGAAAAATTCAAAGAAATAAATATTTTAACAGTCGCATCGCAATATATCTATGAAAACCTTTTGTATGTCCATAAATTCATTTTGTAAAAAGAGTGATACTCACAGCATAAATCTAGTATTTATGCTGTGAGTATCATATAAGCATAATCTTGTGTTACATGCAAGACGTCTCCACAAAATAAGTAATTCTTTTATGGGGCAATGTATACGGTTCTATAACAAACTTCCCAGCAATATAAGAGAATTGTCAATAAACAAATTTAAAACTACTATTAAAGCCAAATTGTGTAGCAGGGCATATTATAAAGTATCTGACTATATTAATGATAAAAATGCCTGGGAGTGAGTCGATCCAATTATAATGTAATTAATAAAATATGTAAATTTGTTTGGATACCAAAAGAGCGATGTCTGAGTTTTTTGGCAGTATTTTTATCAGTGCTCACCTAGTCATGAACTGCACGGTAGGGAAAAAAATTGTGACGATTCCAAACAAATGTAGCCATTTTTACGGAATAAAAAGATTTTGACTTTGAACACGAGAGGAAAGATTGACAAAACAAATGTACATTTTGAAAGTGAAATGATGTAGGTGCAGAGGGGGCCAAGACTAGTATTACTACGCTCCCATTACTAAATTGGTGGTGTTCTATCAGAAGGTAGCGTCAGGAGACCTAGGAATCGGCGAGTGTGCATGAAAAGAGCTATGAATGTTAAAGAAGCAGGTGAGGCGTGTAAGGACCAAGTTATATAGCGCTCGGTTCTCTCTACCTACCCCCCAAGGACTTGGTGTGATGGTAGGTTATATACATAGCTAGCTTCGGCTAGTGACTGCACTTGCGTGTAGAGTAAAAAAATAATAGGTAGGATTTTTTTAACAAAACGTAGGGAGACAAATAATCACACGGTCCACTCGATGATAATTGGTTATCATAGCCTACGTATGCTTTCAATACACGGAGTGTCGATCGCGCGTTGCCACCCCCGCTTAGACGCCTTGCCTACACTGCAATGGAGAAAGCTGGCCTGCAGTGCACTCATTTTGCGTTCAACTCGATCTTTGCTGACCGTGGAATAAAGCCGGAGACCATCCCGTCGTATGAGGTGCTAAGTCAGAACTTCAGTATCCCAAAAACTGCTAGACTAGACATTCATAATGTGCATTTCGTCCAGAGCGATGACACAGCGTAAAGTAGGAGTAAGTACCGTAATTAATTCTGGAGATTAAATCATGCTGATAATTAAATCACCACCCTGGGTAATCGTCATAATTTTTTATTTTATGATTGTTAAAATAAGAAGAGGCATACTCCGTTGGTTCGGACATGTAGAAAGAATGCAAGATGAAAGAATGACGAAGCATATACAATGCAAAAGTGGAAGGATGTAAGAGCCGGGGAACGCCAAGACTTACCTACCATGACCAAATTGGTCGTGTTCTATCAGAAGGTGAAGTCAGGAGCCCTAGAAACCGGCGAGCGTGCATGAGAAGAGCAATGAATGTTAAAGAAGCGAGTGAGATATGTAAGGATCGAGTCACGTGGTGCTCGGTTCCCTCTGCCTACCCCGCAAGGGATTTGGCGTGAAGTTATAGATAGATGATTGTTAAAAGTGTAGTTTGAGTCCAAATATTTAATTTACAATATATTAATAATTAATATAAATGATATTTAATGATGAACAATGATTAATGATGTTCGTTGGTAAAATCAAAACTTCACACCGCGCCAAGTTCACATATGCACCTCGTGCAGGTACGGCTCTGTTACACTATGTATGGAATCTTCTATATACACTCACTCACCGAAAAATTTACTCCACAAATTGTAGACGCCAAAAATAGCATAATTGGATTGGTCGTTTTATATAATTAAAAAAAAAATCCTTTCTAACGATCTGCCCGGTCGTTTTACGAAATGATCTGGCAGTATAATGACATATACATCTAACAATTTATTAAACAATATGCGAAAATTTTCCAATAAATTAAGAAAATATATCGTACTTGGATCATACGACCACGTACCTTCGAACCTACGTACTCGTATCTACGTACTTTTTATTTGGCCCATGACTCTACTACGAGTAACATATACATCTAACAATTTATTAAACAATATGCGAAAAAATTCCAATAAATTAAGAAACTATATCGTACTTGGTTTATACGACCACGTACCTTCGATCCTACGTACTCGTATCTACGTACTTTTTATTTGGCCCATGACTCTACTAACTATGTCATAGTAGTTTTTAACCTAGCGTATACATAACATACTATTGCAGTTTTGTCACGTATTACTAGAAAACAATGACCGATTATGTAAAATTAATTATACGTAATAAACGTACATTGAATCGGGTAACGGTACTCAAACTGTGCCGCGACAGTGATACATATACTATAAGAGCGTAGGTTATTTCGGTATGCTAGTCCCTCAGATCGCCGGGCAGGCTTGTTACACCAGTTAAATTATTCAAGATTACATTAGTTCTATATTCGTATACGTAATGGCTACTGCGGCTTAAGGATATATAAATTTGGTATACAGGATATCTACGACCCATCCGTTCCTATGGGTGTTAACAGAAATTCATTGTTAATGCATGGAAAATTACATCCTTTCATAACTTCCAAGACTCTAGGACAACTGGGACTGAAATCGATGAACTGTTCTTAGGGGCTTCATGCCGTCATATGGGTTTTGAAAATATGCAACAGTAAAAAGTTATCTTAAGTCTAAACAAATTGAAATCGCTTTGACTTATATCCTTTGCCCCCAGTCTGCCGGATTGGGGTGCTTGTTATTAAGATAATTTTTTTATAAACAAATGTCTATACAAGTCCTAAAAATAGGCAATTACATAGTTAACAATCTAAAAAAAAACTAATATTTGCTATAATTACACAATTTGGAAGCTGTTATTATATTCGTTTATGAAATTATTTTATTTATTGGCGGTATGGGCTTTATACCGCACGTGAATATTGAAAAAATCGCTGCAATGTTTGAGAACCATTGTTATAGAGATCATTGTCGCTTTCGCTTCATCCAAATTCATCAATCGGTGCGCGCATGCAAGGTTTATGAGCGCATCTCACGTAATCGTGTATATAGCATTTCACGTACACACACAACAGCTATCGATCTATTCTACTGTCTGTCTGGCTGTCACTGCACTCAGAACTATATAACTATGAATAAGTGAACAAATCCAATATATAAAAATCGCGTGTCACGGCGTTTGTCGTCGCACTCCTCCGAAACGGTTCGACCGATTTTTATTAAACTTTTTATGTATATTTGGTAGGTATGAGAATAAGTCGTAAAGTCTATTCCATAAAAAAAATATTAAATGGAAATAAATAATGGTCGAACAACGTTTGCCGGGTCAGCTAGTATATATAAGTCACAGTAAATTGGTGAAATCAGCCAGTGACTAACTGCTGATCCGTTATCAAATGATTTCGCCATTCAAGTGAATGCCTAGGCCGATGTACTAATGGCATCAAATTTTAACATGAGGACGTCAATATATTATATTCTCTCTGTACTCATAGTCACCTTGACTATACATCATAGATAGCTTAATTCGACTAAACGTCCTTTAGCCGACCTAAACCGACCTAATATTCGACGGGCGGGTCCGGGCATGTACCACTAAATCCGTGTTTTCGGATTAATGTACGTTTGTAATTATCACTTGCTCGGCGGTGAAGGAAAACATTGTGATGAAATCCAAGCCAAGCACAGCAAGTCCAAGAAATTATATTTTGAAAGACATGTGACCCAACCTAACAAAGGTCTGGTTTTCCCTCTGAATGCTGCCCTAACCTAACCTAAGCCTTAGACTTAGGTAGAGGACCCTAAGGATGTAATAAACATTACCTTTCGGTCAATAACCGAAATTCTATCGAAAATAAGTCAAAGAGGTATCGATACGAACAATCTGTTACGTATGTGCGACCCACGATGTTATCCAACACCGTAAACAATGACATTGTGCGATTGCTAAACGACCACCAACTCGTTGGTCAATGTGTGTCGATGGTATTCGACACCGTCTATGTTTTCAGTATCGAATTAGCAACAAATTTATCATTTTGAACCTTATGGCGTGGTAATATTTTTACACTAATTTTGTAAGTTGTTACATTAGGCGCTAGCATGAACAAAATGACCTATAAAGAAGAATTGTGACCGATATTACGTAGAAACTCAATGCGCTACTACGGGTCGGGGGGTAAAGTAGAACGCGCAGATCTTATTGGCTCGTTCGGGGACCAACATCGAAGTAACTATCGGCTTATTGGTTAAAATATTCTCCCATTGGTCAATAGACTCGAATCGCTGGGATATTATGGGATAGCGAATTTTTTATCTACTTATCACTCCGCCCTGTAAATATGTACGTGTATCTTCACCCCAAGGTAGATAGAACCGAGGGCCATAAGACGCGGTCCTTAGACATTTCACTAGCTTCTTTAACATTTATAGCTTTTTCATGCACGTACGTCGGTTCCTAGGGCTCTTGATTTCATCTTCGAATAAAACATGACCAATTTGGTCATGGTAGGCGGTCCTCTTCCGCCCTAGTAATTTTTATATAACTAACGTATGAAAACAGTTTATTAACTAATTATTTCTTTATATAATTACTCAACACAATAGTCTTTATTTTTTTCCTTTTTAGATAGTATAGTATATTATTTAGCAGATTTTTCGGGAATCCATTTGAATTTGAGACATCCTCTCAAGCAAATTATGAAATCTTCCAAAACGTCTTGCAGTTACTTCAAGAAACCAGGATTGTATATTATGAAAGTACAGCAATATTTGCGGGAGTGTTCCATTATTCCAATGTAGCTCGAGACAGATGACGTGTGCGCATTTATTTTAAAACGAAATTAAATTATGCATTCCGCAAAGACCAGAATACAGAGAGGTATGATGGTAATCAAAAGTGACGCGAATCGCGGTTTCGTATGTTCGCCGGCCTGCCTGCATAATGTATATCCGAGGAAAAAAGTGAGGTTGTGCGCCCACGAGCTAACAGGACTGTCAGCCCATATATAAATTGACATTGGAATTGCGAAGGCAATTATAGCAAAGATTGAGGTTGCCGTGATGACAAGTAATGTTTAGTATCTAAGTAGAATAGGAATGTCTTAAAACCAATATCATATTTCTTAAGGAACATGGTCAAAATGGCCGACAAAGTTTTAAAAAAAATAATTTAATTGTTATATACGTGACGAGCCATGTGTTCCTCTAGCAATGCAAGCTTGCGCATTCTCAACTGATTTTTTATTAAAATCTTATTGTTTTAATACTTTTTCTTTTTTCATACTTTTAATTTTTATTTTTACCAGCATTCAACTAATGAACATTGGCAAAAAAGAAGTATCAGCGACGTACTTGCGAATATAGCTCTTTTTTTCACGTCGTCAATCCATCTCCTTCTTAGCGTTATCCAGTTTCCTAACCCATTAGGATTGGCGGGGTCGGCTACCTCAGCCTAAGGATTTGGCGATGATACCGATTATGAAATGGAGAGGCTGCCGTCAGACCTCTACAACCCAGGGGGAAAAACATTCCTGCTTAGATGAGGTCATTCGAATAATTTCTTGGACGCGCGGGTTTCCTCACGCTGTTTTCCTTCACCGCTGAGGAAGTGATGATTACAAATATGTACATAAATCCGAAAACACGAATTTAGTCGTACATTCCAGGATTCAAACCGAGGACCAGTTCGTAAATAAGGCGGTTTTTTATCCATTGGGCATTTTAACATGGCTCTTTTTAACTAATATCTTATTGTATCTTATTCATTGCGGAAACTTTTGATATTTCAAAAGTTTGAGCAATGAATGAGATAGATAAGAGAAGTTTTAAATTTATCAGCATTATGTTCATGAACATTGGGAAAGAAGAAATACCGAGTCTCTTGGTGTTATGTTTTCAATCGTCAGTTCTTATTACAATAAATTTATGTCAATATAAATGACGCCAGGTGTTAAAATTAAAGATAAACAACACATGTGCTGAAACATTTCCAGCTTTGTTATTCAGATATTCATCAATTCTGTATTGAGCCTTTTACCAAATAGTATTTTCGATGATCTTTTTTAAAGATAGTCAGGAAAGGACAAAACTCGCAGGGCTTACTCTAACATCTTACTACCAGAGGGAGACTTTGTACAAAAGTCGTCTGCGTGGGTTCCTCTGTCTCACTTATTTGTACCGCCAAGCAGCTATATTTATATCGCTGTGGTCATGCGGGCCGCATGCTTGTTTGCCATTCTACTTTCATAAAAAAAATCCAGTTGAAAATGCGCAAGCTTGCATTGCCAGAGGAACACTTGGCTCGTCAATTATATAACAATGAAATTTTTTTATTTGTCGTCCATTTTAACAATGTTCCTATAGGAACGGTGTTCCTGAACATTCCTAATCTACTTTTTTATGCTGAATCCGAATCTGAAGTCAAAATTCGAATATTCGAAAAAAAAGCGACAGACAAACACACAGGCAAACATATAGATTTCATATAGGAACGGTTTACGTATACGGATTTATCTTGGGCTATCTACTGGATACTCGTTAATATACGTATTGTATGAAGCGATTTCGTAGCCGATTGCAAGAAGCGCTGTGGGCTATCTCAATTCTCAGTGACGATAAGAGGCCCAATAATGTTGGATCCGTATCTAAGTGCAACTATTTAGGTTACATAAATGTAAGCTCAGATATCGAAGCGTCATTTGATTACGTAATTCGTGTAGGAGGACGCACCGCCACAAACAATATTTACGATGAACATAAACGTGACTCGTCAGGTCAAATTAAAAAAAAGCGGCCAAGTGCGAGTCCGACTCGCTCTACGAGGGTTCCGTAAGTAAATATTTTCGAGAAAACATTTTTTTTTGTGATATATCTCCATATTTACGGGTTTCGTATTCTTTCCTTAACTTGTGTTACGTGACCTTGATTTTTAATAAATTTCATGATTCTAATTCGACGGGACGTAACCTACAGGTTTTGATTCCCTTGCGAGTGTCAAAATATGCGCATAAACGAGGCATAAACAGCCGTATCTTTTTATTGCGTTGACTTAGAAGTTTGATTTTTTCACTGCTCGATTTTTGATTTGATTTCACTTTTCAGTCCCTACTGCAAACCTGAGTAAGTGATATTAATTTTAGCTTGATAGCTCCACCCGTCCCTGAGAAGAAGTCCTTGACAGACAGACGGACAACAAAGTGATCCTATTAGGATTCCGTTTTGCCATTTGAGGTACGGGACCCTAAAAAACAATTATGTCAACATGTTCAAAGATTTGTCGAGTTTCAATTTGCCGCACAAAAACGGTCGTATTCGGCGCGACATTCAATGAAGCCGTGCGAAATAGGACTATTAAAGTTAACGACTGAATGTGTAACTTATATTGAATTGAGTTAACATCTCCCTTAATGGTAGACCACGGCAATACATAGAGGCAAGAGAATGGCGTTTGTTATGGAACGCGAATGTTGAAGAAGTCAAATTCTTTCTACGGATCTAATTATAATGTTACAAACGGAGTTGATCTGAAAGAGAGCGTCGGTGTTAAAATAAGAAGAGGCATGCTCCGTTGGTTCGGACATGTAGAAAGAGTGCAGGATGAAAGAATGACGAAGCAGATATACAATGCACAAGTGGAAGGATGTAGGAGGCGAGGAAGGCTAAGGTTTATCTACCATGATCAAATTGGTCAAGTTCTATCAGAAGGTGATGTCAGGAGCCCTAGAAACCGGCGAGCGTGCGTGAGAAGAGCAGTGAATGTTAAAGAAGCGAGTGAGATGTGTAAGGATCGAGTCACGTGGCGCTCGGTTCTCTCTGCCTACCCCGCAAGGGATTTGGGGTGAAGTTATAGATAGATAGATATCTAAATTTCTGTTGAACAGAAATGTGGTAATTGTGAAGTTTATATACCTACATTTTTTTATCACAACGTCGGGAAACGTACAGCATAAGCTACACCTAATGTAAAGTGGTTATCGCAGCCTATTAACACTTGCAACAGAGGAAGTGTCGCTCGAGTGTTACCATTCGACTGCTAATACAGCAATTCCTTAGGATTTTACTGGTAACCTCATTCACTCATTCACTCACAGGAACATAAACATCCTCCAGCGACTTGTTATTTGGATGCGGTTTTCTGTGAGGTGATAGTGTACATAACGTAGCCTACGAAAGCTTGCAATACAGAAATTATCGCAAACTCTTTAGGAACTACTGGTTGGTCACGTGATATTTGGCTGCGATTTTCTGTGAGTACTGCCAGTACTTCATCTAAAAATACCTTTACCAAGTCATGCATATATATTCAGGCACGCAATGTGTGGGAATCGATCTTACGAGCAATGGTGTTAAAGTAGCACTGTTAACCACTCCGCCACCGGGCCCTTCAACATTTGACGGATAACGGGGATAACATAACAGAAGTCTTCTTTTTCGCGCTATCCCGTTTCTTATCCACTATTATTGGCGGGGTCCCCTACCCAAGCCTAAGGATTTGGCGAAGATACAGATTTTTACATGGAGCGACTGCCGTCAGACCTCCAAAACCCAGGAGGACAACCAGATCTTTCTTAGGTCGGGTCACATGTTATTCGAAATATAGTTTCTAGGACGTGTGGATTTCCCCCCGATGTTTTCCTTCACCGCCGACCAAGTGATAAATATGTACATACAGAATTTAGTGGTACATGCCCCCGACTGGATTCGAACCGGGGACCATTTGCTCAATCGGCCGTTTCCATATACACTGTTCTATCACTGTTCATAAAGTATTAAACATATAAATAAATAAATACTGTCGGTCAAATTACACAGCGCCATCTAGCCCCAAAGTAAGCGAAGCTTGTGTTATGGGTACTAGACAACTGATAAACATACGTAAATACATTTTTTTTTTGTAAATACATACTTATTACACATAGAAAATACCCAGACCAAGACAAAGAGACATGTTCATGCACACAAATGTTTGTACTGTGTGGGAATCGAACCCACGAGTGTTGATGTCAAAGTAGCGTAACAGCGCGTTTCACCACTGCGCCACCGAGCTCGTCATAAATAACTGATTAATTTAGGTCAGCGACAGTATGTTCATACAAAATGAGGATATCTATAACGTTAAAGAACATTCAGAACACCAATTAAGTAAATATAATGTGCAGCATTACCATTTCGAAGTCACACAATGACATCACCGTCTGTACCTAATGACTACGGTAATTTGTATGCTTAAACAACAAACCGAGTGGATGCAGAGGTAAACCACTTATTGCGAATGACCCATACACGATCGACTAAAGATCACATGGAACTAGTGCTCTAAATCGTTCTCGCGGCGGTGCAACTGTGGAATGCTTTACCACTCTCTATTCGCTGTGCACAATCTTTAATGTCCTTCAAAAACCGTGTAAAATCTCACTATCTGTCTATCTGACTATGGTAGAATATGTATGTGTGTATTTAGCATTGCTATATGTACGTGCATTGTTCTCTGTTGTTGTCCTTACTATATCACTTATCTGCTTATTATACTCGTCTTAAATTTTTCAGGAATATATGAATTGTATGTGCGTTTGTCTGTCGCTTTTTTCGAATATTCGAATTTTGACATCAGATTCGGATTCAGCATAAAAAAGTAGAATAGGAATGTACAGCAGCACCGTTCCTATCTCTTAAGGAAAATGGTCAAATTGGCCAACAAATTAAAAAAATATATATATTTCAATTGTTATATAATTGACGAGCCAGGTGTTCCTCTGGCAATGCAAGCTTGCGCATTCTCAACTGGTTTTTTTTCGTTTATATAGACGAGCTCGGTGGCTCAGTCGTGGATGACGCGACTTTGACACCAACGCTCGTGGGTTCGATTCCCACACAAGGCAAACATTTGTGTGCATGGACATGGTTATTTGTCTTGGTCTGGATGTTTTAAGAGAGGTAGAGAGCATCTGACTGTCTTTAAAGTCTGGGGTTAGTTGCTCCCTAGTGGGCTGTTGTGTTCGTGCGTGTGGGTGAGGTCACCAGTAAGCTCCCAAGGAGTTGCTGTGTAAGCAGCAGTTGAGGCATCGCGCGAGTGATACTCTAATATATCGCAAGCGTTAATAGGCTACGGTACCCGTTTTACATCAGGTGGGCCGTATGCTTGTATGCCTACCGACGTAGAATAAAAAAAAATGTTGAGGGTATGTATATGTATCTATGTGTAGAAATAGGTACAGTTATAAATGCGCCACTACCTACTTGTATCTTAATGTTTGTTTCTCTTCCTTTGATACGGTTGTCTGGAAGAGATCACTATAGCGATAAGACCGCCTATTGTACTCTTAAAATAATATGTTACTTACTCGTAAATGTACATTTTGGTGCAATAAAGTGTATTCTATTCTAGTACTGCAATACCTTCTGATTCGGTGCCATGGAGGAAATTTATGCGTAGTCAGCTGTGAGAGTTGTCCGTTCACACACGGTATTCAGCCCTGGAGCCCAAGGAGATATTTAACCTCGTTTTGTGTGTTCTACCGATTGTACAATGGATTGTGCTCCGAGGAGTTGTTCGATATCATGCCAACAGGCTAGTTTTACAATGTGGTGCCATTGTAAAACGAGTCTCCCTGACGGCTAGGTGTTCATCCTCACACACCTCTTTCTACCGAGAACACTTAAGCTGTGAAATGACTCCCTGCCCAGGTCTTCCCTAGAAATTACATTAAGAGTTTCTTTAAAGCCTGAACAGCCTGGGTCGGCAACGCACGAGTAAGTATATTTTTAATGATTAATAAAGTGTATAATACATTTATATATTGCTGCAAACAGCGCCTTGCCCATGGCAGGGGTGTATGATTAAAAAAAAGAAAAAAAAAACGCACGAGTAACACTCATTTGCAAAATTCCGTAGGCTACGGTAACTGATTGCCAACAGGTAAGGTCGTATGCTTCCTTGCGACTTTAGCGTTATATAAAAAAAGGTGTAATTCATACTACAAATGCTCTTTAAAATTTAGTATTCACGTGTTAACCTACACAATACAATGGTGATCCCCGCTCAAATATCCTTTTGTGAACTCTGAGAGATATCCCGCTCAGACATTTACATAGACGTTGGTCGGTTCTATGTTGGTTTAAACCGGATTACTCTCCGGCGGACACTTTGGTAAACAAGTAGATAGTGCAAAGCGTGCACTGAATCAAGATCTCTCTGAAATTGACTGGCAGCGGATATACCGGTGACGGGTCTCGCCACTTTCAGATGGAAACCTTGTCAGCAGCAATTATAAAGATGTCTGAGATATGGCCTGTTTGGTGCGGAATTAATATTAAAGATCACATAATCTAAGAGTTAACAAGCTTTGGTGACAGCGGATTCTTAACTCGCGTGATAAATACACGTCCAGGATAAAAAGACAGGAAGTAATAGAAAAAGGTGGACTGAATGAGAGCGTCGGTGGCAAATAAGAAGACGCATGTTCCGTTGGTTCGGACATGTGGAAAGAATGCTGGAAGAAAGAATTACGAAACAGATATACAACGCAAAAGTGGCAGAATGTCGAGGAAGGCCACGACTTACTTATCATGGCCAAATTGATAGTGTTCTATCAGAAGGTGATGTCAGGAGCCCTAGAAACCGGCGAGCGTGCATGAAAAGAGCAATGAATGTGAAAGAAGCAAGTGAGATATGTAAGGATCGAGTCGCGTGGCGCTAGGTTCTCTCTGCCTACCCCGTAAGGGATTTGGGGTGAAGTTATAGATAGATAGATGTCTAATTTTCTGTTGCACAGAAAATTAAAGCACGATGAATGTCGGGGAGGCGAGTGATGTAAGGATCGAGTTAACTCGGTTGTCTCTGCCTGCCCCGCAAGGGATTTGACGTGAAATTATACATACATACATACAGAATAAAAAAATACAAGAGGCTATCATTACGTACGAGGCTATTATAGAGTGAGCAGTGACAGCCTAGAAGATAAAGAACAATCGACTTGTCCTTGGTTCGAATTTTAATGTGAACATGTGTCATTAACTTCGTGTTTTCGGATTTATGTACCTACATATTTATAAGGTACACCGCTGATGTAGAGAGACGAGTGAGTGCAGGGAATAGAATGAATGGAACATTGGGTAAATTTCTAGGCAGCCGTAATCTAAGCCAGAAGGCACAGCTCGCTGTACACGACGTGGTGCTAATCCCAACGCTAACTTATGGAAGTGAGAGCTGGGTATGGCAGAGAGAGCATGAAAGTAGAATAAATGCGGTCGAGATGAGAGCATTGCGCAAAATTTGTGGCATAACGCTTGCTGACCGCGTTCGTAATGAAGACGTGAGAGAAAGAGTTGGTCTGAAAGAGAGTGTCGGTGTTAAGATATATGTATGCCATGTAGAAAGAATGCGGCACGAAGGAATGACGAAACAGATATACAATGCAAAAGTGGAAGGATGTAGGAGCCGAGGAAGACCGAGACTTACCTATCATGACCAAATTGGTCGTGTTTTATCAGAAGGTGATGATGTCAGGAGCCCCAGGAACCGGCGAGCGTGCATGAAGAGAGCTACGAATGTCACAGAAGCGAGTGAAGTATGTAAGGACCGCGTCTTATGGCGCTCGGTTCTCTCTACCTACCCCGCAAGGGACTTGGCGTGAAGATATACATACATACATATTTATAATTATCATTTGTTCGACGGTGAAGGGAAACGTAGTGAGGAACTCCGCACTTCCAAGATATTACATGTCGACAGAAGTGAGACCTAACCCGAGGACAGTTAGGTTTTTCCCCCTGGGTAGCAGGGTCCTGAATTGCGCAAATTCTTAGGCTTACGGGATAACGTTTAAATGAAGATCAGTATAGGACGGTTGCAAATAATTAGTAAATAACAGCAAGCTGTGTAGGCAGAGCTATTTAGAGATATTTTTTAAATTTAAAAAATATTAAAATATTTTATTTTTAATTTTTTAAAAATATATGGAACCCTGTACGACATCTAGCGACGAGTGCTGTTACTTTTTCTGTTGATGGGAGTGCAGTGCAGACTCTGCACTGCAGAGTGGCCGGCCATACGTTTTCCCATATGTTTTTTTTTCTAATTGGAACGATTTTGGACCGTTCTTCCTCACCAACGAACATTTAAATTTCAAATTAAAGGATACAAAACTACAATATGTTAGCTATTAGTGTGTCGATTTTGGAGTTTCTCACTATTACCGTCTAAACGCTAGCTGGATGACATCAGTCTACCCCAAACGGCAATTTTGAGGGTAATGTGGCTCCGCTGGCTATCGCAGCTCTGCCAATTAGAAAGATTCTAATGAACATACTACAATCACATATCCCAGATATCGTAACTTTTTTAGTACCATATTATATATACGCCGTTACTTGGTGGTAATACAGATGTTTAGTTCTGCTGTAATTTGTGATTTATATTTCGATAGAAGTTAGTGGTGTTACAGCCGGCCCTTAAATCAATTCTGCTTAACATTCTGCACTAAAAAAGAAGGTAATTAAAACGCCCAACGGCACTCAGAACCCGCGCAGAACTAATTAATTTCTCTTAGGTGTCTGTGTTTCACACCAACGCTTTTCCGTTTGTTTTTTCGCCAAGGTCAAGGAAAATTACTCAGACGAATTACAGAAATGGTCACAGTTAACTAAAACTGTTAATTGCGCAGGTATCTAGGTTTGCAATCATTTTTTTGGGTCATTTGTGATTGGAATCAGGACAATCAGTTATTGAAGACTATTATCTGTAAAAGAACACTGGCATCCTTTCATCCAAATAACAAAGAAAAGCTTCGCTAATTAAATGTATCGAGAGTATTTTTTTCATTTATGTTCCAGTCTCTCATTAACGAATATTACAATAGACAGAGATAATGAATATAACATACTCGTACACAGTTTTTTTGTTTATACTACGTCGGGAGGCATACAAACAAGCATACGGCTCACCTGATGTAACGGGTACCGGAGCCTATTAATGCTTGCGACATATTCATGAGAAAAAACATACGATCCTCTAAAAATAATCATAAAATACTAGTTTTTTTCTGTACGTTCAAGTTAAAAGTATATGGATAAACATTTGTTTATAGAACGTCGGGAGGCATACAATTATACGACCCACCTGATGTAAAGCGGTTACCGTAGCCTGTGAAAGCTTGTAATATATTATATATTAAGAATCAATCGCGCGTTGCCACCTCTGCTGTTAACACAGCAGCTCCTTTGGAGCTTTCTGGTGACCTCACTCACACGCAGGAACACAACAACCCTCTAGGGAGTAGGGAGGGGCTGCGGTTTTCAATGAGCCATATGTCTTTATTTATATGTTGACCAGCTCGGTGTCGCAGTGGTGAACGACGCGACTTTGACACCAACGCTCGTGTGTTCGTTTCCTACACAGGACAAACATTATTGTGCGTGAACACGTCTGTTTGTCTTGGTCAGGGTGTTTTTAAGAGAGGTAGGGCACATCAAAGCAGCCCGTCTGGGGAATTATTTCCACCTCACAGAACAGCGCAGTCAAGTAACAACTTCCTAGAGAGTTGTTGTGTTCCTGCGTGTGAATGAGGTCGCCAGTAAGCTCCTAAGCAGTTGCTGTGTTAACAGCAGAGGTGGCATCGCACGAGTGATGCTTAATATATAATATATTACAAGCGTTCACATGCTACGGTAACCGGTTTACATCAGGTGGGCCGTATAATTGTATGCCTCCCGACGTTCTGTGTCTGGTGGTGAGGGCATGCGGATTCTGTTCCAGATGGCGGACGACCGCAGCAGCCGAGGCAGAGACTACCGGAGCAGCCATGGCAGCGTCGGCATGTTGCACGCACTAACAGTAGTGGGTGGGTGCCGGCCGGCGCTGAACTAATTGGTGGCGGAAGCACACAAAGCAGGTTGGATCAAATTGCATGTAAATTTGACTTTCGCAAAATAACGCCTGAATCTATTAACTATTCCCGACGTTCTATAAAAAAATGTTTATCCATATACTTTTAACTTGAATGTACAGAAAAAATTGGTATTTTATCATTATTACTAAAGGGTGGTATGTTTTTACTCAAAGGTTCTCCGGTAAAGAATGCTCTTTACATTATTTAAGAGAGGTATGGTGCATCGAAGCAGCTCGTCTGGGGAAGTACCTTCGCCTCACAGAAAAACGCAGCCAAATAACAACTCCCTAGAGGGTTGTTGTGTTCCTGCGTGTGAGTGAGTTCACCAGTAAGCTCCGGTGGATTGCTGTGTTAGCAGCAGAGGTGGGACCGCGCGAATGAGACTTAATGTATTGCAAGCGTTTATAGGCGATAACCGCTTTACATCAGGTGGGCCGTATGCTTGCATGCTCCCGACGTTGTATAAAAAAAACATCATTAAATCCACCTTTTATACCCTAATTGGGATCAAACCTTAATTAAAAGACACAAGCGTTAATTATGTGATAAGTTTTCATCTACTAATTTATGCAGACTAAGATATGCTAAGCTATGCTAACAAAAGAGAGGTTTAAAGCGCATTCAAAGTGGCTCGCTACTCTTGGCTAATTAGCCAACCAGACGATAGTTTCGCAACGATAAGGCAGTGTTCACAGTGATCTAAGCACTACGGTGGCCAGGCCTAATAAATAACATCCTATTATTAATATTATAAATGCGAAAGTTTGTATGTATGGATGGATGTTTGTTGCTCTTTCACGCTTAAACAGCTGAACGGATTTGAATGACATTTGGGACGTAGATAGATTATGATCTGGATTAACACATAGGCTACGTTATTTGACTCCACGCGGGCGGAGCCGCGGGCAGCAGCTAGTAATATTATACTACAGACTAGCTAAATAATTTGTGGCTCAAGAAATTCACGCGTTGCAACTTCTTTCAACTCACTTTGCGAGCGCGTGTAACTACAGAACTGTCCAAGTGTTATGTATAACCAGTTGAGAATGCGCAAGCTTGCATTGCCAGAGGAACACCTGGCTCGTCAATTATATAACAATTTAATAATTTTTTTTAAAACTTTGTCGGCCATTTTGAACATGTTCCTTAAGAAATATGATATTGGTTTTTAAGACATTCCTATTCTACTTTTTAATTTACTTTTCGAATCTGAAATAAAAAATAAAAAAAAAAATTTTTTTTAATTTGTCGGCCATTTTGACTATGTTCGAGATAGGAGGTTGGTTTTTCAGACATTCCTATTCTACTTTTTTATGCTGAATCCGAATCTGAAGTCAAAATTCGAATATTCGAAAAAAAAGCGACAGACACACAGCCAAACATATAGATTTCATATAGGAACGGTGTTCCTGAAAATCGCAGTAAAAAGATGATAACTCAATTTAGTGGTACACATTTGTTATGCATTAAATATTTTTTTTTAAATAAATAGGTACGTATGTGTACGCGTACACTTTAAAAACTCCAGAGCACCGAGAATGCAGTGAAAATAGAAAAAATAGCACTGTATTTTACATAAGCTATAAGACTATCTCGTATGTGGGCAGAACAAAATATTAACAGTTTATTGTAGCCAGGACAGGTTTCCCTTAAGCCGAATAGTTATTAGAGTATACGCATGTAAACATCACTGCTCACTAGAGACCAGTGTTTTCACATCGCCTGGAAACCAATGACTTAACTACCGTCATCTGTCGATAACAGCCGGGATCTACGACGACGTATCGCACCAGTGAGATGAGTTTCGATTCATGTTTGTCCTCCTGCAGCCGGGGCAGACGAATTCATTGCCATTGCAATTCAAGTGAAATAACTTTCCATGGAGTACAGTCAATCAGCAGTCAATCAATTACAAAAGTATAGTTCGTGATATCAATGTTAATATAGCCATAGGATATATGTCCTAGAAGTGTGGCATGCGTAACATATCGTGAAAAGTAAGTCATTTCGCGTTTCGTCTCTGAATGAACCTAATATTGCTCTGCATTAACCACTAACCATAAAATTAACCGCTGTTTGCTACTCGAACACAAACTTGGATAGAAGGGCATAAACAGCAGTTTATTTCCACCCAACCTCGTAGGGAAAATGTTCTCTAATTAATCAGAATGTTTTTGATTATCCAACCCTACTTAAATTGTCTTGTAACTAAATAAAGAACTTTGTTTGAGTGTAGGGAGTTTTCCATCTTGTTTTCTGAGAAAGCGAAATAAAATTGATGAGATCGAAAACATAATAGGACTGGCTGTTGTTTCATGAGCTATTCTCGCTGCTATTGAAATTATTTACTTCAGAATTTCGTTTAATGATGATTCGTTGATGCATTTGATACGCCATTTCTGTTTAAATAATTCATGACGATCTGTTACTTGAAAACAAACTGTTTTCAGTAATTCATTCTGTAGTGGAATCCCGCAAGGACCCTTTATTGGCACAATTGACTGTTCGATATCAGAATAAGGCGTATAAATTATTAGTTGCTTTTGTATAATTAACTCGATAATCTTTAATTAAAATATTAATAGTAATTACCCAAATTAGTTGTTACAGCCCTCTTTATTATTCCAGAGAGTATATACAAACTAAGAATATGAATAACAAGCAATTTAACACAAACGCTTTGGACACATATTTTAGCTATTTGAATTCACTCTTATTACTGCCGTAACCTCGTTCACTATTTGAGAGTTTGCTTAAAACTGGAACTAAATTAATTATTATACGGTGTTGATTTAGTCTCAGGCAATTTG
Source organism: Pyralis farinalis (assembly GCA_947507595.1). Lineage (NCBI taxonomy): Eukaryota > Metazoa > Arthropoda > Insecta > Lepidoptera > Pyralidae > Pyralis > Pyralis farinalis. Next base: position 36,395,486 of record OX382259.1, read on the forward strand.
GCTTTGACTTGAAATTGTCAAAGTTACTCGTCGGTTCGATTTTCGACTTGTAATTAATCTATAATGATAGGATTTATCATTCCATAGGATGTGATTTATATCAGGGTAGGGCGATGACGTAAAGTTAGAGGAAAGCATAGATTAGGAAAGAACACGGGGTTCTTAGAACTTTTAGAACGGATTGTTTGAATACGGGCCACATGACTTAAAGGTAGGGTTTTACAAGTATTATATTATACTGCTTGAAATCCTAATCAGAGAACCGAACGATACATTTACGTGTGACATTAGAAAAATTACTGGAGCAGTGATAGCTTAGTGGATAATGAACAGGCCTTGTGACCAACAGGTCACCCGTTCGAGTCTCGGCATGTAGCACTAAATTCGTGTTTTCGGATTTATGTACATATTTGTTAGCTCGAAGGTGAAGGAAAACATCGTGAGGAAACCAGCACGTCTAAGACATTATATTTGGAAATTATTGACTTTACCTAAAAATGACCCGGTTTTCTCTTTGGGTTGTGGAGTTTTGACGGCACTCGCTTCGCGTAAAATCAGTATCTCCACCAAATACTTCGGCTTAGGAAACGGACCTTGCCAATCTTAATGAATTAGGAAACGGAATAACGCTAAGAAAAAGAATATTAGAAAAATTACTATAAGCGATAATAGAAAAGATAAAAATACTTCATTTGCCATTAGCACCTTGAGCGTCCGCGGGGCTGGATTACTTAATGGACAGGGTTTGTTACCACATTTGTTATTAAAAGGAAATTTTGTGCACCTACCAGTAAGAAAAAAACACTCAGCAAGATGTTAGCTGACGGATTATAGAATTTTCATACAAAATTATTATCCTTTTTTCCCACGGTTACTTCTAATACAGGCTGTATCGAATAACATACCTGGAACAAAAATTAAATTAAATTAGTAACAATGGTCCAACAAACCACGTACGAATAAAATATACAAGGGTAATGAGAAAGTGTGCATATAAGTGTGATTCAAATGTTTTTTGCAGAACATAATTGGAAGAAAGGTATCTTATATATAGGTATCTTAAGAGAGGTAGACTCGACCTCACAGAAAACCGCAGTCAAATAACAACTCCCTAGAGGGTTGTTGTGTTCCTGCGTGTGAGTGAGGTCACCAGTAAGCTCCCAAGGAGTTGCTGTCTAAGCAGCAGAGGAGGCATCGCGCGAATGATACTTAATATATCGCAAGCGTTAATAGGCTACGGTACCCTCTTTACATCAGATGGGCCGTATGCTTGTATGCCTCCTGATGTAGTATATATAAAAAAAGAACCAGTTACTTTCGTAGTTTCAGGGTTGCTAATACGTGAGTTACTGCAAGTCTGATATACTTTTAGAGTGGCACAGAATGAAATGCTTGAATGTACAAGTACGAGTATAATTGTACGTTATCACAAACACGCGGGTTATGTACATGATGTAGAAAATATTTATCTTAGCTTATCATCAGATAGTACATAAACAAACCTTAAATTACATATAATTTTACCCCTCTGTATATATCTTTATAAGTCATCTTCTTTCTAGCGCAATCCCGTTTCTTAACCCATTAGGATTGGCGGGGTCCGCTACCCAAGTCAAAGGATTTGGCGATAACATAACCCCGAGTCAAAACCAGACTTTCTTAGGTTAAGTTACTTTAGTTAGTTATTAAGTTCATTCGAAATGTAATTTTTTGGACGTGCGGTATTTCTCATGATATTTTTCTTCATGAATGAGCAAGTGATGATTATAAATATGTAGTACATAAGTCAATAGTGTAATGATAATTATAAATATGTACATGCGAACACAGTGGTACATGCCTCCACTGGGATTCAAACCAGGGACTCGCCAGTTAATAAACTGTTTAATTATCCAATAGATTATCACTGCTGTCAATTATAAATACAGTCAAAAAATATCAATTTTTCGTAAATATAGTCTCCGCCACAATTATATATAAGAATTAGCTATACGCCCCGGCTTCGCAGGGGTGATATGATCACTACCAAACTTCACAGGATCACCTGCTGGGCTAACCTGAAGATTCACTGAAAAATTCATCAAAGTCTGCCCAGCCGTTTTTGAGTCCATAGAGGACATACAGACAAACATTCATTTATATATATATAGATTTATTCTTTTGTACCATGGTATAATTCGATTTACTGGCGTCTAGCCCGTACTCATATGTACCCACACGACACATCACATCTCACATAAAATACTGTTTATTATTTTTTATTTATTTTTATATTTTCTTTTCACTTTTCCTTTTAAATGTAATTATTTAAATTTGATATAGGTACAATTGTTGTCTAAGCGCCAATACAACCTAGAAAAATGGACTTTGTATGATTTCCACAATACAGACCAAGAGCCTAGTGTGGAAGTTATTGTAAATGCTATTCAGGAATCTTAGTCTACCAAGTGTAAAATAGCAATACTATATAAAACCTTATATAACACGTATATAGCACTCTGCAACCTGATTTATGTAATAGATTAGTTACTTGGTTAAATAAAGATTATTATTATCTTTCTACTCACGGGTATTAATACCGGTCATTTGATAGGCTTGCGCGGGGATAAAGATCCAACGCGTAGATGCCCCTTAGAAAAGATTGTATATAATGTTGTACACCTGCCGTGATCCGCTCCAGGTGATATCAATGGGGCAATATACCAATGAACAGGCCACGGCAGGTATTGGGACTATTGGAAATATGTCGGGAAAAAGTGGGCTATTAAAGTGAGATTTGGAGGTATTATTAGAACCGGGCTATTGCAGAAGAGGGACGGACACCTGCCATAACTATCATATCTGACTGTTACTTTTGGCAGGCGGTGGCTCGCCACTCACTAGATGGACCCCCGAAATGCCAGAGATAGTCGGCCGGGGGCAACACCGGTGTGAGTGACTCAGGGGTGTTGAGAGGTGTGCTGCGCTTTCTCCGAAGTTACTCGCGGCGTTATGCCCTTTAACACTTCCACCCCTGGAGCATATCACCTGCTAAAGCAATATACTCTATCGACTCCTCTCTGGACGGCCAATGAAGGCAAGCTAGAGCTGAGAGTCCTGCGGGCCTTCTTGACTTTCCACTCCGACCGACGAAGACACGCCGCAGACGAAGGCCCTGATCGACTCTCTGGAGCACTCGGGTACCCGTGGTGCGTTACGCACCAACAGCTCGCCACAAGCTGCCCTGCGGGCTTTATTATTATTATTATAATTGAACAGTAAATTTCCATGAATATTCATGTAGGCACCTACATAAAACGCCCGATAAGGTTGACGGAGTTCAAGAGTCAATGTCAGGGTGAGGAGACTGACTAGAACACAAAGTCTACTGGCATTTGAGAGACGAACAAATAAACAAGATTTATATGACAAAAATGGACAAATAACTATCTATTCGTATATGGATAATACCTCGTATTTTATAATGTATATACTTCACTTTGCAATGATGTGGATTGAAACTTGATGTGATGTAATGACAAAATTTGATAAGAGTAGACAGAAAGCTAGTTTTATCCTACTATCCTACTAATATTATAAATGCGAAAGTTTGTATGTATGGATGTTTGTTGCTCTTTCACGCTTAAACGGCTGAACGGATTTGAATGAAATTTGACACGTAGATAGATTATGATCTGGATTAACACATAGGCTACGTTATTTGACTCCACGCGGGCGGAGCCGCGGGTAGCAACTAGTAAAAAATAAATGAATTAAAGAAGTAATTAAAAATGGCAGCAAAACGATTAATACCAATGTGCAAAAGGTTATAGGAAGAAGCAAATTAAAAAAGAAAGAGGTACTTTGTTGACCACCTGATCCCCGGTTCGAATCCTGGCGATGGCATATACAGAAAACCGCAGCCAAATAACAACTTCCTGGAGGGTTGTTGGGTTCCTGCGTGTGAGTGAAGTCACCAGTAAGCTCCCAATGAGTTGCTGTATTAGCAGCAGAGGTGGCATCGCGCGAATAATACTTAATGTATTGCAAGCTATAGGTAATCGCGTTACATCAGATGGGCCGAATGCTTGTATGTCTTCCGTTGTACGTTGTAAGTAAAAAAAATGATTGAAAATTAATAATAATATTTAAAGAACACTCGATAATGCGGGATTTTTCGAGGAGCGATTGCTTATTGTTTGACCACAGACAAGAATATTATTAAAAAAAACCCATTCCGGATCGCTGCCGTACTTCTCCTGCCCCTGTGGGTTTTGGCTTTTAAATACTTAAATTAAAGCTTATCGAAGCGAAAGTTAGGTGCGGCAGAGAGCGAGCGAGCGTTGCGCAAAAATTTGGCGTAACACATGTAGATCATACTCGCAACGATGGTGTTGAAAAACAGTTGGTCTGAAAGAGAGTATCGGTGTTAAAATAAGAAGAGGCATGCTCCTCTGATTCGGATATGTAGAAAGAATGCAGAAGGAAAGAGTTACGAAACAGGTCGAGGAGCTCGGTGGCTCAGTCGTGAATGACGCTACTTTGACACTAACGCTCGTGGGTTCGATTCCCATACAAGGCAAACATTTGTGTGCAGGAACATGTCTGTCTTGGTCTGGGTATTTTCTATGTATAATAAGTATGTATTTACAAAAAAAAATGTATTTACGTATGTTTATCAGTTGTCTAGTACCCATACGAATAAGGTCAACGAATGTGGGATTGCGCATGGGTGACCAAGTGGTGAACTGTCTGCTGTATGCAGACGATGCCGTGCTATTAGCAGATACACCATCTAAACTGCAAACACTGGTCACAGCGATGAAAGACGACTGTATGGAGAAAGGCTTACTACTGAATGCGAAGAAAACAAAGATAATGGTATTTGAAAGAGAAGAATCCAGAACTAATGTAAGGATTACGATTGATGATGAAGTGTTGGAACAAGTGGATGAGTTTGTATATCTTGGATGCGCTTTCAGCAGGGATGGAAGGTACACCGCAGATGTGGAAAGACGAGTGAGTGCTGGGAATAGTGTGAATGGAGCGTTGGGAAAACTTCTTGGCAGTAAAATCCTGAGCCAGAAGGCACAACTCGCTATACACAATGCAGTGTTGGTCCCAACGCTAACTTATGGAAGCGAGAGTTGGGTATGGCAGAAAGAGTATGAAAGTAGAATAAACGCGGTTGATATGCGAGCGCTGCGCAAAATTTGTGGCGTAAGGCTCGTAGACCGTATTCGCAATGATGATGTTAGAAATAGAGTTGGTCTGAAAGAGAGCGTCGGTGTTAAAATAAGAAGAGGCATGCTCCGATGGTTCGGGCATGTAGAAAGAATGCAAGATGAAAGAATGACGAAGCAGATATACAATGCAAAAGTGGAAGGATGTAGGAGCCGAGGAAGGCCAAGACTTACCTACCATGATCAAATTAACCATGTTTTATCAGAAGGTGATATCAGGAGCTTTAGAAACCTGCGAGCGTGCATAAGAAGAGCAACGAACGTTAAAGAAGCGAGTGAGGTGTAAGGATCGAGTCACGTGGCGCTCGGTTCTCTCTGCCTACCCCGCAATGGATTTGACGTGAAGTTATAGATAGATAGATAGATAGAAATACTTTCATCGCACAGGTATAACAGAATGCAGATTTGAAAAACACTAAGTTCACATTTAAATATAAGATGGGTGTCCTGTATTAATAATATTTCTATATGTCTATCTATATCTTCACGTCAAATCCTTTGCGGGGTAGGCAGAGAGAACCGAGCGCCATAAGGCGCGATCCTTACACTTTATATTTATTGGAACTAATTACGACTCCATAAAATATTTGGATCAAATATTAATCATACTAAAATGTAGTAGGTAGATAGGACAGTTTCCGCAATAAAAACATTTTTTTTATTTCAATGTACGCAACATAACCAAAAATGTAATATCATGGCCAACTGCATTGTTTTTTTTTTAATCCTGTTGACAGAATACTAATGAACGTGGGATTGCATTATACGAGTTGTCACGAAAAAAGTTTTAATACCACAAAAGCGAGAAATGAGCGTACGGCCTGCCTGATGGTAAGCAGTTACCGCAGCCTATGGACATTTCCAACACCAGGGGTGTCACTCTGGCGTTGCCAACCCTAAAATATATACATCTTCACTTAACGCTACGTCCCTTGCGGAGTAAAACAACACCAAATATCTTCACGCCAAAGAAAGCAAAATAAAACCTATCCGATGATAGACAATATTGGACGTTGAAATTGCGTGTTAGGAGTGGATTACACAGCTACATTGATACGCTTAAAGCGGCTATCGAGCACGATCTATAGCAGCTGTGAAGTACAGCTATATACTATATATGCCACATTCATTCTTTCTAAGCATCGCGAGTGTGTTCCGCAAAAGTTCCTTTCCTTTTATTCGAATGTTCCGCCTCCCACGGCCTCCCTTGGGAGGTTGGAAGGCGAAACATTCGCAATGTAGCCACGAGGAAATTCGGGAATGATTTAACGAAAATTCTTTTCAGACAAATGTCAAATTGTATGGGAGATTGAACGATTCAGCCGCAACATCCCTTATTTGAGAGTATTATTTTTTGTATATGTTTTGATATTTTTCGTTCGATATAGTGGGAGTCATGTGCCCCCCCCACCCCCCCACCCCCCTTGCCAATACAATGGAACTGCTGAAAAATTCTGGCTCCAAACGGTATCGAACGAAGGCATTCCTCGTAGGCGATGCCCACTAAGCCGTCATCGTCAGGTTCGAAAGAAACAGACATGTTCATGCACACAAATGTTTGAATCAAACCCACGAGCGTTGATGTCAAAGTAGCGTTATTGATCACTGTGCCACCGAGCTCGTGGTAAGTGGTTATTAAGTACTAAGTGCGCGAGCAATACTTCCCGTATTGCAAACGTACATAGACTACAGTTCAGGAGGACGTTTAAAAAAGTTATAACAACTTTATCTGTCTGAGTATCACTAATTCTCCACAAAATTGTAGACCGTATTCGCAGTGATCATGTTAGAAACCGAGTTGGTGTGGAAGAGAGCGTAAAATAAGAAGAATGCTTCTTCTTATTTAAACACCGATGCTCCCGCAACCGATGCTCCGTTGGTTCGGGCATGTAGAAATAATACAGGTAGAAAAAATTACGAAACATATATACAACGCAAAAGTGGAAGGATATAGGAGCCGAGGAAGGCCAAGGCTTACCTGCCGTGACCAAATTGTTCGTGTCGTCTAACAGAAGGTGATGTCAGGAGCCTTAGAAACCGGCGAGCGTGCATGAGAAGAGCAATGAAAGTTAAAGAAGCGAGTGAGGTGTGTAAGGAACGCCAAATCCCTTGCCGGATAGACAGAGAATCGAGCGTAAAGTTCGAGTCACTTGACGCTCGGTTCTCTCTATCTACCTCTGCCTACTGTGAAGTTATAGATAGATAGATCATTTTCTTATGTGTTATGAGTGTTATTATAAGACTTCGGCTATTACCTATAAGATTTCGTCACCTTTACAGTTTTTTTTTGTTTATCTCCTCGGTCATGCTGTGCTAATTGCGTGCATTGCTTCCTTTGGTCTTTTCTGACTGGTCTGCCCTTTTTCCTCTAAGCTACTTCCCTGCCTTACTTGAAAACTTTTCTCTTTTAATACCTCAAATCTAAAATTTTATTTACGCTATTGCGTGTCCAAGATGTTTTCACTACAAAGTCCCTAGTATTCGTCATCATTGAATCGTGACTTCTGACGGGGAATTCCAGTCACAGAACAAGGAATCAAAGGGAAATATATGAACCGTCAACAGTACCTACTCGTCGTTTTGTTCGAGGCTGTATAGTAATTGCCAATTATCCTCGTGTATTGTGTGACTTCTACTTGTAGGCACCTACTTGATTATTTTCTAGTGACAGCTGGCTAAATTGAAAGTGCTATGAAGGAGGAAGGCTGTTGATGAATTTTTATGCATGCATTTTTCTAAATTTTAACAACTAGCTGAAGCCCGCGGCTTCGCACGCATGAGATTTGGGCTTTTAGTAGTCTCTATTTCTCTACAGGCCTTTCTGTTTTAAAAAAATACGAAGTTCAGGGTCGTAGTCGATTCAATTTTCATACAGCGCCATCTATTGACCTTTACGGGAGGCAACGTATATTTATTTTATTTTTATTATATAAAAATGCGTAGTTATTTTGTGTCACAAAAAATACGTATTCTGTATAAATAATATAAATAAAATTACAAAGTACCCCGAAGGGGTAGATATTTCCCCCTAATTTTAACAGTTTTTAATTTTTTATGTAGGAACCCTAAATATTTACGGGATAAAAAATACCCTATATTCTGCTCTGAACAGTCCTCTACCTACCAATGAAAGTCCCGTCAAAATCGGTTCAGCCATTTCGAAGATTAGCCCGGACAAACAAACAGACAGACAGACAAAAAGTTAAAAATGCGTATTTAGGCTTTGGTAACGTGAAAATAATAATATGAGCTTAAAATAAAGCCGTTATTTTGAAATCACAGACATACACTTCAATTTTATTTATATGTAAAGATATAAAAACCTTAGTATTTCTTTTCTCTACGCGCATATTAGAACTCTCAAATGTGTAATTCAAGTAATTAAAAAAAATCTAAGTTATAAGACTGAAACAGGCTTTTCTTTGTATAAAACGTCGGGTGGCATTGAAGCATACGACCCACTTGACGGGAAGCGGTTACCTTAGCCTATGAACGTTCGCAATACATCAAGTATCACTAGCGAAATGTCACTTCAGTTGCGAGCTCAGCAACTTCTTAGGAGCTCACAAGCCTCCAGGGAGTTGTTATTTGGATGCAGTTTTCTGTGAGGTGCAGGTACTTCCCCAGACGGGCTACTTTGATGCGCCCTACTTCTCCTAAAACACCTAAACTAAGACAAACAGACATGTTCATGCACCCAAATGTTCCACGAGAATCGAACCCACGAGCGTTGGTGTCAAAATAACGTAATAGCGTGTTTCGCCATGGCGCCATTAAAAACAAAAGAAAACGACAATAAGCAGAATGTCCCAGCAAAAAACGCACTAAATGTGGTAGCAATTGCAAATTAAATCGATAGAGAAATGTCCCGAGTACTAAAATAAATTAAAAAAAAAGAAGAAAAAACAAAAACGACTAAGGATTACCTAACAGTAAAAAACCATCAGGAGACCTAAGCAAAAACACCGCATTAGGCACCCATTTGCAAATTAAATCGAAAGAAAAATAAATGGATTCTGCCTGCTACCACATTTGATACATGTTTTATAGGCCTCCTATTGCTTTTTCATTGTAATACAAGGAGTATTATATAAAAAAAATAGCCAAGGAGGGCCAATATCCACTTACCACGACCACTTTGGTCGTTTGTTATCAATAGATGGTGTCAGAAGCCCAAGGAACTGGCAAGTATGTACGAAAAAGCTATGAATGTTAAAGCTCGAAGAAAGTTCTCCGGAAAGGAGGAAAGTAGCTCCGTTCTCCCTGTCTACCCCGCAAGGGACTTGGCGTAAAGGTATCGATAGACAGACACAGAGTATCGCTAGTTTATCGCCATCCGCATCGATAACAAAGTAACTCCTCAAGCGCCTACAAGTTACACTTAATTGGCTTCTGTCTTCTGTGGGCGTGGTACTTCCCCAGCCAGGCAGGTCTTTGATGCACTGTGCCTATCTTTCCCCAAAACCTCATTTGTAATTAACAGAACCACCCACCACCATCCACCACGGCTTTAATTTTCAAGTTCACAATGAGCCCTCCACCTAAAGCACCCCGTTTGACATCAATATTGTCTTGTCATGATTCTCTTCCAAATTGTGGAATGAGATAGAGGTCGTAGTCGTCCTTCGAGACCAGAATATAAGCACGTACAGGGTTACAAAAAGCTCGTCTTGTTAGAACACCTGATATGACATGTTTTCCCAAAGGCTAAGGCGGAATAAATCGCGCGCACTTTTCACTTGAAATAATTTCGACGCCGACGCGATAAGTAGTGGGAATTGTCTGGTCAATTTATCACTTGATATTGCCAGCAAATTCGAACTTCGTGCGGTTTAAAGTTTGTAGGATTTATATAATAACTATACACGTATGTATAACGCTAATGTCACATATAAGTATTTTATTTGTATTTTATTACATACAGTTATGTATTCAAACTTTCAAAGAGAGTTAGGACCCTGCGTGAGGTCGCGCTGTGCTCCACTCCCTCAGATTTTTTTTTCTGATAACCTGGGGATTATGACTTCTTGCTCTAATTATCCGTCTGGAGAAGCACCTCCACTTTACAGAAGATCGCAGTTAAATAACAATTCCGCAAGGATTTTTGTGTTCCTGTGAGTAAGGTCGGCAGCTAACTGAGGAATCGTGCGGACGGCGGGTGGGCCGGCGGATATTAGGTTGGTTCTTTAACCACTGGGTTATCACTGCTCGTAATATGTTCACGTCAAGTTCATTGTGAGGTAGGCTGACAGAACCAAACGCCGTATAAACTCGGTCCTTAGACACCTCATTCGCTTCATTAATATTCATATACTAGCTGACCCGGCAAACATTGTTTTGCCATACTTTTAGGCAACTTTTAAAATTTTTCTCTTCGTAAGAACCATCCTCGTACTTCAAGGAGTATTCTAAAAAAAGAATTAGCGAAATCGGTTAAGCTGCTCTCGAGATTTGCGCTTAGCAACACATTTAGCTATTCATTTTTATATTATAGATATTATGTTGTTGGACAAATTACACAGCGCCATCTAGCCCCAAAGTAAGCGAAGCTTGTGTTATGGGTACTAGACAAACTGATAAACATACGTAAATACATACTTATTATACCTACATAGAAAATACCCAGACGAAGACATACAGACATGTTCGTACACACAAATATTTGTCCTGTGTAGGAATCGTACCCACGAGCGTTGGTGCGAAAGTAGTGTAACACCGCGTTTCACCACTGCGCCACCGAGCTCATCAAATTCGTATTCACAGCCCTTTCCATATAAGCTCGTCGGTTCTAAGGCTCAGGATATCACTTTCTGATAAAAACACGCACCTACATCCTTCCACTTTCGCAATTATAATAATATTGATAATAAACCAGTTGAGAATGCGCAAGCTTGCATTGCCAGAGGAACACCTGGCTCGTCAATTATATAACAATTCAATATTTTTTTTTTATTTGTCGGCCATATTGACCACTTTCCTTAAGAGATAGGAACGGTGTTCCTGAACATTCCTATTCTACTTTTTTATGCTGAATCCCATCCGAATCTGAAGTTAAAATTCGAATATTCGAAAAAAAGCTACAGACAAACACACAGACAAACGCACAGACAAACATATAGATTTCATATAGGAACGGTGTTCCTGAACACTTCATTTATAGAATTGGATATTCTCAAAATTTTCATACAATATGACATAATCAATACTTATGTAATATTCCTCTAAAAATTAGTCCAATAAAAATGTTAGTATGCAAAAATGTTTATGTCTTGGTTTGGATGTTTTTAAGAGAGGTAGGGCCCATCACAGCAGTTCGACAGGGGAATCACCTCCACCTCACAGAAAATAGCATCCACACAGCTCCCTGGAGGATTCGTGTGCCCCTCCGAGTGAGTGAGTTTACCAGTAGGCTCTTAAGGAGTTGCTGTGTTAGCAGCAGAGGTGAGGTGGCATCGCGCAAACGGTACTAAACATATTGCCAGCGTTTCTAGGCTACGATAACAACTTTACATCGAGCTGCATGGCTGTATAAAAAAATAAAAATCTGACAGTACTCCATGCAGTATATTCATTACCTAAGTTGTCGTTTTAGGAAGTTGTCGTTCTCAGCCTGAGGGCTGCATTCGCTCATTTGGTGCAACAAAGACGCAATTACACTTTGTCAAAATATAGTTAACCCCAACTTTGACGCATGAGCGAATGTGAAATTATGAGAGAGATAATAAAAAAAAAACAATTAACAAATGAATTATTTAAGCGGTAGCGGTAGATGGGTGGAGCGATATACCAGCTAATGCGGAAATTGCTAGAGTAGCCGTAGTGTAGTTTTTGTTAGACATAAAATTGAATTCTAAATGAAAACTACTGCATTGAGCATTCCATTAACGAGTACTATAGTAATGATATACAAGCAGTAGTGTAACTTCAAATAAACCATTGTACACCATTGAGTCATTATGTACTAGAGGAGCTATCCTAAGTCTTGCTCCATTTTGGTAATAATTAAAACTAATGTCCGCTGCAGCGCTGAAATAATTTAGATGTCTATCCCAAAGATTCGAAGATACAGCACTAAATGGCTTCTAAGGGGTATTTTTCTCGCGACCAAAAGGTCAAAAGCGCCGTGATTTTCATAGCGCTTATGCGTTTCGTTCAACGTAGTTCAGCAATGAGTTGTTGCCGATCGGCAACAAAGCATGGCGCACACATTTGGTTCGCTGTGTTGGTTCTAGTACACTATTAGTACACAATACTTCAATGTTGTACACGCACAATGTCGGGCTTCTAAGGCGAAGATCGGCGTGTAGCACACCACAGACTTTTATGTACTAACATCGGGAGGCAAGTACTCAACTGATCTAGTTTTTTTTTATACTACGTCGGGAGGCATACAAGCATACGGCCCACCTGATGTAAACCTACCGTAAGCCTATTAACGCTTGTAATATATTAAGTGTCACCCGCGCGATGCCTCCTCTGCTGTTTACACAGCAACTCCTTGGGAGTATACTGGTGACCTCACTCACACGCAGGAACACAGCAACCCTCTAGTGAGTTGTTATTTGGCTGCGGTTTTCTGTGAGGTGGAGGTACTTCCCCAGACGGGCTGCTGTAATGCGCCCAAGACTGAAAAAAAGTGGTTACCGTAGCCTGTAAAAGCTTACAATAGGAGGTAGACGCGCGCGATGCCACTTCTGCTTATAACACAGTAACTCCCTTGGGATTATGTTTCCTCACTTTTTTTATACAAAATTTAGAGGCACACGATCTTACGACCTTTAGCATAACACATACATAAGTATTACTCGCGCGATGCCACATCTGCTAACACAGCTACTCCTTAAGAGCTTACTGGTGACCTCACTCACAGGAATACAACAATCCTCTAGGGAGTCGCTATTTGGTTTGTGAGGTGGAGGTACTTCCACAGTAATGCTGTTTTGATGCGGCCTCCCTTTTATTACCACGAGCGTTGGCCATTATGCCAAAAAGGCCTAAGTACACATTGCCATACTGTTTATAACTGTACTAATTGTGATCAAGCCCTTTAAATTTCAAGGGTGAGTCAGCCGATTTCCGCTGCCACCGTCACTTCACCGGCCAATGTCAGCCATTGTCTGATTACCCGTTGGTGAGGTAAAAGTCGGCAGGCCTTGGACTTGTTTTGGCGAAACAGGGCTGTCATGTCTTCATTAAATGTTGTTTAGGAAATGTATGAGTCAATGATATTGGATTTTCTTTCACTAAATGTTTTTTTTGGAAATGTATTAGCTAATGCTGTTGAATTTACCTTGGTATATATTTTTTTGTCACAATAAGTTTTTTATATCCGCGGCATTTTGAGTGTTCGTATTTAAAAGTCATCTCGAAAGTAAACTATATAGAAGGTGCTTAAGGGATTTAATTACGCGATCAATTAGGCGTCTATGAGAAGGGGTTTAGTGCTAGCTTATGGCTCACTAAAGCCAAAGCTAGACTGAAAAAAAATGCTGGTGGCTGGGGCATGCTCCGTTGGTTCGGACATGTAGAAAGGATGCACGGTGTAATAATTACGAAACTTTAATTACAATTAAATTACAACGCGAAAGTAGAAGTATGTAGAAGCCGAGGAACGCCAAGACTTACCTACCATGACCAAATCGATCAGAAGGTGATGTCAGGAGCCTTAGAAACCGTCGGGAGTGCATGAGAATAGCAATAAAGTTTAAGAAGCTTGTGAGGTTTGTAAAGATCGAGTCATGTAGCGTTGCCTACCCCGCAAGGGATTTGGCGTGAAGTTATAAATAGATAAAGCCAAAGCTAATGAAGAAGTGACCCGTCATAAAAATGTGTTATAGAATTTTCATTTCGACTTTGTTTTGACATTTAATGTGCTTCAATGCTCAAAATTCGATCATAATAGTTACTGAAGGTTTGAGGAAACCGTATATGTTTTCCTCAAACGTTCAGTGGAATATTTCCCGCGCTTTTGACGAGTGACATTGTTGTTATACTTGAAATTTTTACAATTCAGTATAAAACCAGTTGAGAATGCGCAAGCTTGCATTGCCAGAGGAACACCTGGCTCGTCAATTATATAACAAATCAATTATTTTTTTTAATTTGTCAGCCATTTTGATAATGTTCCTTAAGAGATAGGAACGGTGTTCCAGAACATTCCTATTCTACTTTTTTATACTGAATCCAAATCTTAAGTCAAAATTCGAATATTCGAAAAAAAGCGACAGATAAACGCACAGACAAACGCATGGACAAACATATAGAATTCATATAGGAACGGCGTTTCTGATTAGTTTTATTTGACAATTGTGATAGTATTTTGTAACATAAGTGCTAGTGAAATTATACAGTAATGAAAACATTAAATATAACACGTTTATGCACTTTTTGAAAGACGTGATTAAGTTCATGAAGAAACCCTTGTTTCGCTATCGTTTTACGGGTTATATTTAAACTGCAGGATAGGGTCTGGGTACCCTTTCTAAGTAACTTTTCAGCACAGTTCCAGAAACGGGAACATCTAGAATTAAGATTTTGAAGTTGTTCTGAACTGAAGACTTGGCTTTGCCTTTCCCCTCGGGGATAAAAAGAACAAAAAATAAAAATCAAAATTTCAATAACTTTTTTGCATTGCATCAAGTTTACCATTTTATTGTTTCCAAAATTTTTCATTGATAATTCAAAAGTTCGTCAATACTATTCATAAATAACTTTTAACGCCGTGGTTAATAACACTGCTTTGACACCAGCGCTCGTGGGTTCGATTCCCACATAGAACAAATATTTGTGTGCACAAACATGTCTATTTGTCTTGGGCTGGGTATTTTTTTAAGAGAGGTAGGGTGCATCTAATGGCCCTTCTGGGGAAGTACCTCCACCTCACAGAATACGTAGCCAAATACAACATCAACAACAACAACAACAACTCTCTGGAGGGTTGTTGTGTTCCTGCGTGTGAGTGAGGTCACCAGTAAGCTCCTAAGGAGTTGCTATGTTAGCAATAGAGGTGACATAGGCTACGGTAACCGCTTTACATCAGGTGGGTCGTATGGTTCTTTGCCTCCCGACGTTGTATAAGAAAATACCAAAAAAGAAATCGTTGACAAACAGCGAGAGAACTGGTCTGAACTGTTTTGTATTATATATTGATTAGCCAAGTTTTAGGTCTGCTACCTTCATTGACAACATAATCTCCATGGATTTTATTGTCGATGGTTACGTCAATCCATTTCCGAGATAGTTGTAGTTATTATATGTGTGTATTTAAAGCAGTAAGCCTGCCTGTACCCTTCGCAACCAAAACCCAAATAATGTATTTTAATGTAAATATGCTTACACTAAATGCCAAATACATGGCACAATACATGTGAAAATTTGAATTAGCCACCCATATCGTTTACGAAATCGGACCTTGTGGCAGAGGAGTGAAGTTTCACCATCGTTAACTCAATAACACTGGCTCAAGTATTCACAAATACGTATCAACATTTGCGATGTATGCATTGTCACGAAATAGTTTCTCGAACTTTCTGTAACTGAACTATAATCGATGGTTGACCATAAGCACGAAGGAAGTAACCTTTGGGGAATCGACGAGAGAGATTTTACATATTAACTAATTTTACATAGTAAATAATTTTGCATAGTAACTAATTTCACATAGTAAGTGAATTTACATAGTTACTATTTTTACATAGTAACAAATTTTACATAGTTACTATTTTTACATAGTAACTAATTTTACATAGTAACTAATTTTACATAGCAACTAATTTCACATAGTAACTTATATTACATAGTAACTAATTTTACATAGTAACTAATTTAGCGCGACGGGTCGGGAGGTACAATAGAATGGCATCACATATTGATTAGTTCACAGATCAACATCACGGCACTCATCGGCTTATTGGTTTAAAATATCCTTTCATTGGTCAGTAGGTTCGAATTTTACGACGACGACGAGCTCGGTGGCTCAGTCGTGAATGACGCGACTTTGATACCAACGCTCGTGGGTTCGATTCCCACACATAGCAAACATTTGTGTGCATGAACATGTCTGTTTGTCATGGTCTGGGTATTTTCTATGTATAATAAGTATGTATTTACAAAAAAAAAAAATGTATTTACGTATGTTTATCAGTTGTCTAGTACCCATAACACAAGCTTCGCTTACTTTGGGGCTAGATGGCGCTGTGTAATTTGTCCGACAATATTTATTTATTTATTTATTATTTATCTCACACACGCAGAAATGCAATAAAGGACCAGGGAGTTGTTATTCGGCTGACTATGAGGTGGAGGTACTTCCCCAGACGGCGTAAATTGATGCGTTCCACATCTCTTAAAAATTATGCCGTAACTATAAAATTAAATTAAAAAGCTTATATCTCGAGTCAAGATTTTACTAAGTACTGTTTATTTGAAAATTGTTAAGTTTTCGTGAAAATTTTGAACAAGCTCGCAGGCAGAGACGCGAGCAATGCGTAGTGCGTTAATTTAAATTTGAAAAGTACCGACAACCCTAGCGGTTATCAATATCTCAAATCTTTATAGCCCATTGAATGGTGAGATAAACTATTGTTGATAGCATTTATTGGCAGCTCTGGCTTGCTTTGATGTGGGCAATGTTTGTTTTGCGATGGGTTGAGTTGTTCTAAGAAACCGTTACACTCGATATGTTATTTTGAAATTTAATTTATTGTACCCATTGCTATAGATAAACAAACTAATGAAGTAAGATTTATTAATGTTATAATTCATGCTGAAAAGGGGTTATGTTTGGTAGAAACGACCCACTGAGTTGTCGGTGTCACCAATAGAAAAGTTGAGATGCTAAGTTTTATAGCAGTTCCTTTCTTTGAGCTATAGCATAGTACAATGTTCTTCAATTAATTTAAAAACGAATCCATCGCCGGTTTCTAGTTCTCTTGACATCACCTTCTGATAGAACACGACCAATTTGGTCATGGTAGGTAAGACTTAGCCTTGCTCGGCTCCTACATCCTTCCACTATTGCATTGTATATCTGCTTCGTCATTCTTTCATCCTGCATTCTTTATACATGTCCGAACCAACGGAGCATGCCTCTTCTTATTTTAACACCGACGCTCTCATTCAGACCAACTCTGTTTCTAACATCATCATTGCGAATACGGTCTACAAGCGTTACGTCACAAATTTTGCGCAACGCTCGCATTTCGACCGCGTTTATCCTACTTTCATGCTCTCTCTGCCATACCCAGCCCTCGCTTCCATAAGTTAATACACTACTATACATATAAATAAATATTTCTCACAATTTAAAATGGTATTATTAGTAAGATGTATTTCTATAAAGCTTATTATTATGAAACTACATACTAAATCCGACCTTAACCTACTTTTGTCGTTGAAATGTACGGCTGACGCATTCAGTGACAATAGGACAAATAGCCGCGGAGAGTGCGTTAAATGACCAATTACGTAAACCGACCAACTATAAATATTTATTACTTAAAAATAATGAGTACATTCCAAACTTTTCTTCTTCTTAGGGTCATCCCGTTTCTTAATCCATTAACATTTTACCTAAGCTTAAGGATTTATCGAATACATTGATCAGGAACACCGTTCCTATATGAAATCTATACGTTTGGCTGTGTGTCTGTCGCTTTTTTTCGAATATTCGTATTTTGACTTCAGATTCGGATTCAGCATAGAAAAGTAGAATAGGAATATCTGAAAAACCAACCTCGGAACATGGTCAAAATGGTCGACAAATAAAAAAAAAATATTTTTATTTCAGTTTCGAAAAGTAAATTAAAAAGTATAATAGGAATGTCTTAAAAACCAATATTTCTTAAGGAACATGGTCAAAATGGCCGACAAAGTTTAAAAAAATAATTAAATTATTATATAATTGACAAGCCAGGTGTTCCTCTGGCAATGCAAGCTTGCGCATTCTCAACTGGTTTTTATATGGCGTGATTGCCGCCGGTCCTCCACAACCGAAAGAGAAAACCAAACCTTTCTTAGGTAAGGTCACATGTCTTATCTATATATATAACTAAACAGAGGACATACAGACAAACATGAATGTTTGTCTGTATGTCCTCTATGGATTCAAAAACGGCTGGGCAGATTATGATGAAATTTTCAGTGAATCTTCAAGTTAGCCCAGCAGGTGATCCTGCGAAGTTTGGTAGCGATCATATCACCCGTGCGAAGCCGGGGCGGATAGCTAGTTAAATATAATTTCTTGGACGTGCATATTCCCAGTTGTTTGTTGATTGTCTAGCGATCATTACAAATATGTACATAAATCCGAAAATAAGAATTTTATTGATGGTTCGGGTGGCGCAGTGATGAAACGCGTTGTTACGCTACTTTGACACCAACGCTCGTGGGTTCGATTCCCACACAGTACAAACATTTGTGTGCATGAACATGTCTGTTTGTCTTGGTCTGGGTATTTTCTATGTATAATAAGTATGTATTTACAAAAAAAAATGTATTGACGTATGTTTATTAGTTGTCTGGTACCCATAACACAAGCTTCGCTTACTTTGGAGCTGGGTGGCGCTGTGTAATTTGTCCGACAATATTTATTTATTATTATATTATTTATATTGGTACATGCCAGGATTCGAACCGGGAATTAGTTGGTCAATTGGGCGATTAAGTATCCACTGGGCTATCTCTTCTCACATATTCTCACCTATATTCCAAACTGTTTGAAAATAAAGCTTAATACATCCTGTTGAGATTTCGTAACACTATAAAGTTAATTAACTGATTCACAGATTGAGTGTTACAAAACCTCAACAGGGACACTTTAATAACCGTATACTGTGTATCGGTGTTGTAAACGAGAGCCATCATTAATCAAGTAAAACTACATGCAGTTAAGTATCAAATTCGAAACTAGCAACAGTTCAAAACTCGGGGAACTGTTAATACGGTAATGTTGAGGTTTCTCTGGCACCAGTCTGTAAAGGTCTATTCAAAGGACGATAGAATATTAAGATAGACATAATATAGTACCTATGTGAACAAAGTTTTGCCTTTCAGACCAATCTTATAACTTTGCAATTGGTCGTGTTCTATCAGAAGGTGATGTCAGGAGCCCTAGAAACCGGCGAGCGTGCGTTTGGAGAGCAATGAATGCGAGTGCGATATATAAGGATCGAGTCACGTGGCGCTCGGTTCTCTCTGCCTACCCCGCAAGAGGTTTGGCGTGAAGTTTTTTTTTTTTTTTTTAATAAAAAGTTTCCACAGGCTCTTTGGCCCGTGCCATTGTTTGTTTGAGAGGTTGTTTGTCAGGTTGTTAGTCACTTTAGTGTTACAGTAGTGGTTTTTTTTTTTTTTTTTTGTACTGTTGGTGTTTTTTTTGTTTCATATTTTTTTTTTTTCCGTTTCGTTAGATTACATTAGTTTTTGTTATAGGCAGAAAGTGAGACGAGAGACGCGGGCAGACCAGTCCCCCCGAGCGGCACCCGTTCACGAGTTGACGCAGAGGGCAGCCATCACCGTGCTCAGCCATATTGTAGGGAACTCGATGACCCGCCCCCCAACGCCGCCGCTCGTCTAGACATTTTAGTGAGCATGACTGCTCGCATCTCTCATCCCTGTCTCTGCTTTATTACAGTTTGTCAGTTTTTCCGGAAACGAAGGGAGATGGCATCCCGGAGCCTTGCCATGACGCCCTTCCCCCCTCTCTGTCTGCTGGTTTGGGAGGAGGAGGAGGGACCGCTCGCTGGGCCCTCGGAGCTTTCAGTCAACTTTCTGATGACCTTCTCGTCTCTCGCTCTCTCTTGGCGTGAAGTTATATTTAGTTATTTTAGTTAGATGTGTAAAAACATACGGGGCCTCACCAACCTCGGCCAACTCCGCTGATTTACAACTCGTAAGAATGTATTTTCAACAATAGCCGTCAAAATCTACATAGCTTAAACAAAGCCGTGCCTGAATACATAAAAGGGGGAAATAAGTGAGTGTACACCAATGAAAGGAAAGGCAATATATTTCTGTCGACAATGTTTTATTTGCGCGCCTACACATTTGGCACTGGTTCAATGGACTCTCGTTTATGGTTTGATGCCAACGACCTTGGTCCTATTGTGATGATGAACGTGTCTAGATGATGGGGAGTCATTTACTCCATCTACTGCCTTTTTACGCAATTAAAACACATGGATGAAAGAATGACGAAGCAGATATACAATGCAAAAGTGGTAGGATGCCTACATCCGAGGAGCCGAGGAAGGCCGAGACTTACCTACCATGATCAAATTGGTCGTGGTCTATCAGAAGGTGATGTCAGGAGCCCTACAAATCGGCGAGCGTGCATGAAAAGAGCAATGAATGTTAACCGTTCGAAACCAGGGTGGTCGTATACGACCGCGAAATGTATGGGAAAACGTATATAACGGGTTCTGACTGCTCAAGGAAGCGAGTGAAGGTATGTAAGGATCGAGTCGCATGGCGCTCGGTTCTCTCTGCCTATCCCTTAAGAGATTTGGCGTGAAGTTATAGATAGATAGATAAAACACATGTACTGCTTAGTGCCTAATATAACATCTGCCTAATACAATCTTCTTCATTCTACCCTTATCCCGTGTAATAATCCATTAGGACTGGCGAGGTCCACTACCAAAGCGTACGTCTTGGCTAAAATACTGGTTGTGACATGAAGTGACTGCTGTGAGATCTCCACAACATATAGGGAAAACACCCAGGCCAAGACAAACATACATATTCATGCACATAAATGTTTGTGCAGTGTGAGAATCGAGCCCACGAGCATCGATGACACAGTAGCGTTGGTAGTAACCACTGCGTCACCGAACTCATCAAAATTCAATTTAATACTAAGTGTAAATAAAATAATACAATTTTTAAGAGAGGTAGGCGCATCCAAGCCGGTCGTCTGGGGAAGTACCTCTACCTCACAGAAAACCGCAGCCAAATAACAACTCCCTAGAGGGTTGTTGTGCTCCTGCGTGTGAGTGAGGTCACTAGTAAGCTCCCAAGGAGTTGCCGTGTAAGCAGCAGAGGAAGCATCGCGCGAGTGTTACTTAATATATCGCTAGCGTTAGTAGGCTACGGTACCCGCTTTACAGTATAAATAAAACAATGATAGTTTCACCCTAATTGTTTCATCCTGTAATTACAATCGGAACGAATGGAATTGTAAAGGTGAACAATGAATTCTCATAAAACCCAGCCACGAACAGTGACCTTTCTTCCATTCTTCTATTCATGGAATTAAATTTATGATTGACCTTAATGAAAGTTAGCAAATGTATGAAAGTGAGAAGTCCCAATGATGAATGATACCCATTTTTTGCGGCTACACAATTTTTAACTTTAGAGTTATAACCATAAAGATTAATTTCAGCCATGTATATTTGCGGATTGATGATATATATCACACACGTTATAATTTATCACTGAACAAATGAAATATGGTTATGGCAGTAATTACACAGTAGGCATAATATACAGAAGTATAGCTATAAAGAAAATAGAAATCGTCGCATTCACAAAGACATATATATGTATTGTGTATACCAGTGTTTTGGAAACTGTGTGCCAGCACACTGATGTATCGCGGTCGTTAGTTGGTCTGTTGCAGAAAAATGTCCGATTTGTCAGAAAATTGAGAAAAATAATACCCATACATAGGTGAGAGTTGTGCGAGTTAATAAAAAATTGCTCCAAATTTTGATTGATTATGTTCAATTAAACAGGCTCACAATTTATTATTATACATCGTGTTATATTATATAGATTTTAATCTTCCTCTTCAATATATACATAAAAAAAATGACGTGCGTTATGAATCTCGCAAAACTCTAAAATGACTCTTAACGATTTGATTTGTTTTTTTGGTACGATAAACGGTATGTGGCGGGAAGGTTAGGAAAGTAAAAAAAAAACGCGGGCATAGTCGCAGGTATTCGCTAGTAACAAATAAATATAATATAAAAAAATCGGCCAAGTGCGAGTCGGACTCGCGCACGAAGGGTTCCGTACCACTATCTATAAAAACGGCATAAAAATCACGTTTGTTGTATGGGAGCCCCCCTTAAATATTTGTTTTATTTGAATTTAATTATTTATTCTTAAAGTAAACATATAACTAAATATTCTGTGAATATTTCAAGCGTCTACCTGTTGCCGTTATCAATATCGAGCAAAAACGAGCAAAAATATCGGCCAAGTGCGAGTCGGACTCGCGCACGAGGGGTTCCGTACCATTATTTATAAAAACGGCTAAAAAATTACGTTTGTTGTATGGGAGCCCCCTTAAATATTTATGTTATTCTGTTTTTTAGTATTTGTTGTTATAGCGGCAATAGAAATACATCATCTGTGAAAATTTCAACTGTCTAACTATCACGGTTCGTGAGATACAGCCTGGTGACAGACGGACGGACGGACGGACAGCGAAGTCTCAATAATAGGGTTCCGTTTTACCCTTTGGGTACGGAACCCTAAAAAACGAGTGTGCTTTAGACCACACGACTGAAGTAAAACTTCTTTAGTTCCATAGTGTGATACAGACAATAGGCCTGCACTGTGTCTTAGATATACCAAACTCTCTCTCTCCTGCCCCTACAGTAATATACGAAACGTAACTCACTCTCTATCTTCACTAACTTGTATCTCCCTCTCAACTTCCGTTCGCCTCGCCCGATCACACTTTTCGTAAAGCTCTCGTCACGCATTCACCAGCTTACTCCCCAAATCAAGCTTGCGTAAAGTTTTACTTCAAAAAATGATTTTTCTATGGTGTACCCCTAAAATTTGTTGCTTTTGAGTAACTCTGACATATACATGATTGTAGGAGACGTAGCTGTGAAATCAATCGCGGCGATATTTCACTTTTGGCGATCTTGAGTTACGACATGATCTTACCGCTCTAACACTAGCGTTCATATATCACTTCAAAACGTACCTAAGTACGCTATTTGACCAACCGTTTTCACTCTACTGTGGTAATTATACCAGTGGTTGTGTGGTATTTTGTTTGATGAGAACATTGTTAATGTGTTTGAATGTACGAATTGTCTTGGAAAGGGAATGGTGTGGTTACCTGCAAATTAATTGTCGTTACAAATGGATATTTCGTGACTAAAGGTGTGTACAATGTTTTCAAGGTTCACATATGTATGTATGTTTATGAAATTTACTCCGTCATAATTTCTAAACACCTGAACCGATTCAAATGTACGAGGTATAGTAAAATTACATTATCCCATCCCGGGCAACAAAGCTGATGTAAAATGTTAATGGAGGAATATATACCATATAGATATTGTGAAGCTCGAAGAATGTGAAAGAAACAATTATTTTTAACCTATACAGTCGGATATCAAAATAAAGAGGTTTGAAGGTGCTCTCAAAAATATATACATCTTATTATCTGTTTACAGCTACTTTTTAATAAAATATTAATATAATTGATTAAATTAATACTTATTTTAATCATTAATAAAAAACACGTCTGCCATAATTTCTAAAAATACGTAATCTAATAAGTAGGTATACAGACTTATTAGTTTATGTATGTTTAGAAATACTTACAAGGGTTTTTTTTTCTAATAAATTGACTTGTTTATAATGTATAGGTTTTAAAAATTCAAATAATTGCATTCAAACTTCGAACAACAGATAAATTGGGTGAGGACTGCTTTAAAGTTATTTGATACGAGTCTCACTGCCTTCTTTTGTAATCGCACCGCCTTCGTCACCCGCACACGTTGGAGTCAAAACAGTGGTCTCGTGTTTTGAATGAACTGCCTTTGGACTTTTTAATGGATCCAACCGTTTGGATATTATGAAACTGTGGAGTATCCCACATATCCACGATTGGAATGCGTTCGGTAAAAAAATCTCAAAATATTATATACATTATTGGGGGGGAAAAAATTACCAATAATATCCAAACTTTTTTGACTTTGACTTTAAGGAACTTCGCAGTGTTAAGGTAAAGTACAAATTTAGCATTGTTTATACTTAGCTAAGAAATTATGTTAGTCATGTATGAAATTGTGTCAGTGAACACTGTAAAGAACATGGGTTTCCATTTAGGGACATGCTAATTTTAGGTGATAAAACGACAAGCATTTCAAACTATGTCATACTCTCGCTAACTGCACCCTACTATTTTCTGTTTACTATGCAACTTGTGCGGTGTCATACAACTGTGTTACCATATCTATGACATACTGATGGTTTCCAATTATATGTTAATACTTTGCTTTGTATGCAGGGTGATTGTAGGTCGAACAATGTTTACAAGCCAAAGAGGCCTTATTAGCAGGACTTTAATTTATACCACTAAGGCGGCAAACAAGCCTACGAGATACCTGGTGGTGAGATAGGTTGTTGATCTAGTAATAGAGTACAAAGGGATGCAAATTCTCTCCTTTGATTTAGCCTTACTACCGTCTGTACGCAAGCAAGCTTAGGATTGTCGACAATTCTTAAAACTCGTCTCTGAATCTAATCGCAAAGTCCTATCAGGTAGCCATGTGCTCTCGCTCAAAGGTGTAGTCTGACTTGAGACTGATTCTTCTTATTGAGAGTTAAAGGTTATCCATTTAGCCATTAACATTTATGGTTGCTGATAACGAACTATTAGAGTACAAAAATAAAGAACAATTTCAAAATATTCAATTTAAAACCTAGATAATACCAAAAAAAAAAAATTAAAATTAAAAAGATATATTACCGGTTTGGCTGTTTATTCTGTATCACGATAATTGTCTACAGGGAATAAGATCTACGTATGTAGGACTGGGTGGGTAACTTAGGGGGTCTGATTTATGCAGACAATACTGTGCTAATAGCAAACACGCCATCTGGTCTAACTGCAAACACTAGTCAAAATGATAAAAGGCGACGTGAAGGGCTTACAACTGAGTGTAAAGAAAACAAAGATAATGGTATATGAAAGAGAAGAAATCAGAATCAATGGAAGAATTGCGGTTGATGATGTAGTGTTGGAACAAGTGAATGAGATTGTTAATCTTGGATGCACTTTTAGTAGGGATGGAAGGTACACCGCTGATGTGGAGATACAAGCGAGTGCAGGGAAAAGTGTGAATGGAGAGTTGGAAAAATTTTTGGGCAGCAAAAACTTGACCCATAACCCACAGCTCATTATATATACAACACGGTATTGATCTCAATGTATGAAAGCTGGGTTGGGAAGAGAGAACATGAAAGTAGAATAAACGTCGTAGAGATTGGTAGATCGAGTTCGTAATTAAGATGTAAGAAAGTTCTGGTTCGTACATGTAGAAAGATTGGAAAAGGAAAAACTGACGAAACAGATATTACTACGTGAAAGTAGAAGGATGTAAGAACTGCGAACGGCTAAGATTCACATAACACGACCAAATTGGTCGGTGCAATCTGCTTATACCGCAAGGGAATTAGCGTGAAGGTAGTAGTAATAGTAAAAGATATTCACTTCATAAACTTCAGCGAATATTTATCTGATGTTACGCGTCATCATCGTAAACTGTAGAGTGGAAACGCCTTCAGACAACATTGAAATATACGAGTAAATACAAAAGAACGTTCAACGGAAACGGAACGGAATATACATTGCCCCAAATCACAGTACATTGAATCTCATAAGCTGTATCAACTAATAATATTGACTTGATTGAATGCAGTAAGCGGAGCAGCGCACATGCTGGATTAGGACGGATTAATCCGGCAGTGCTTAAATGGACTAAAAGATATAGTGAGCAGTGAATAGATAAGAGACGATCGATGGGAACCATGTAAATATTTCACGTTTCGTTTTACAAACTTCGGATATAAACGTTCACTTTTTGGTAATCAAGAAGGTTTTAAGACTATATAAGAGCTGCCAACCTTAATTCGCAAATATAGAGATTATATTACCTATCTATACCTATAGAAGATCTGATGTTTAATGACTGCCCAAAGTCAAGAATGTAGAGATAGTCTCTATCTATCTATCTATAACTTCACGCCAGATCCCTTGCGGGGTAGGCAGAGAGAACCGAGCGCCACGTGACTCGATCCTTACATATCTCACTCGCTTCTTTAACATTCATTGCTCTTCTCATGCACGCACGCCGGTTTCTAGGGCTCCTGACATCACCTTCTGATAGAACATGACCAATTTGGTCATGGTAGGTAAGTCTTGGCCTTCCCCGGCTCCTACATCCTTCCACTTTTGCATTGTATATCTGCTTCGTCATTCTTTCATCTTGCATTCTTTCTACATGCCCGAACCATCGGAGCATGCCTCTTCTTATTTTAACACCGACGCTCTCTTTCAGACCAACTCTATTTCTAACATCATCATTGCGAATACGGTCTACGAGCCTTACGCCACAAATTTTGCGCAGCGCTCGCATTTCAACCGCGTTTATTCTACTTTCATGCTCTTTCTGCCATACCCAACTCTCGCTTCCATAAGTTAGCGTTGGGACCAACACTGCATTGTGTATAGCGAGTTGTGCCTTCTGGCTCAGGATTTTACTGCCAAGAAGTTTTCCCAACGCTCCATTCACACTATTCCCAGCACTCACTCGTCTTTCCACATCTGCGGTGTACCTTCCATCCCTGCTGAAAGCGCATCCAAGATATACAAACTCATCCACTTGTTCCAACACTTCATCATCAATCGTAATCCTTACATTAGTTCTGGATTCTTCTCTTTCAAATACCATTATCTTTGTTTTCTTCGCATTCAGTAGTAAGCCTTACTCCATAGTCGTCTTTCATCGCTGTGACCAGTGTTTGCAGTTTAGATGGTGTATCTGCTAATAGCACGGCATCGTCTGCATACAGCAGACAGTTCACCACTTGGTCACCCATGCGCAATCCCACATTCGTTGACCTTATTCTCTGCAGACAACTATCGAGATACAGGATAAACAGCCTAGCAGATAGCATGCAACCCTGTTTGACACCAATTTTGACATCAAACCAGGGTGACATGCCACCGTCTATCCGCACACATGCTGAGCAATCCTTGTAAGTGGACTGCACAGCACGGAGCAGTGAACCGTCAATCCCATATCTCGGCAATATGTCCCACAGTTCCTTTCGCACAACCCTATCAAAGGCTTTCTCAAGATCCACAAAACCGCAGAAAACCTTCTGGTCTATGGCCAGATGCTTCTCTACGATATTGCGGAGCGAGAAAACTTGATCCGTACATCCCCTTCCATTTCGGAAACCTCCTTGTGCGTCCCACAGCATTTCATCGGATTTCACCCTCATTCTCCTTTCAATCACTTTTCCATATACTTTTGCTGCTAAGCTGATCAAACTGATGGCCCTATAGTTGGCGCAGTCCATGCGTGATCCCTTGCCTTTATACAAGGGCACGATGACTGCGCGTCTCCAGTCCATTGGGACCCTTCCAGTTCTCCAGCATAGGTTGCATAGGTACCAGAAGGCGTCCCGGACGTAAGTGCCACCTAATTTGATCATCTCAGATGTGATCAGATCAATTCCCGCTGATTTTCCATTTTTCAAGCTTCGTATCGACCATTCGATCTCATCCATAGTTATGCCTTCGTCGGACGCCGTCAACGTGGAGTAAGCATCCGACTCACTCTCATTGCCAGCGTCCGAGGCATACTCATACATTTCCTCAAAATATTATCTCCACCGTTCTAACACTTCCTGAGTGTTGGCAAGAATGACACCAGCTTTAGACTTTATCTTATCCATTCTGGATGCCGACGAACCACTCCGAGACTTCTTTACCTCTCTCCAAAAGAGTTTGGTATTTGCCTCGAAGTTTTTCGTCAGCCTCTCTTCCTCATTCATAATTTGTCTTTCACGCTTCTCTTTCACTAAAGCCTTGGTTTCATTCTTGCATAGACGGTACATTTCTTTCTTCTTTTCTCTCATATTTTCATTTAAAGGCAAAGATGATACGTAATCCAGCCACGCTTTCCTCTTTTTTGCTACGGAGGATTCAACCTCCGCATCCCACCAGGCATCTCCTTTCGCTGTTTTACGTCTCTTTGCGCATCCACAAGCTTCTTTTGCACTATCCACCATACTTTCTTTCAAAACTTTCCAACAATCATCCACATCTGAGTCGGAGAGGCTTGCATTTGCAAGTCTCTCACTTACCAGATGCACATACATTCTCCTTACACTTTCATCTTGCAATTTTTCGCTCATTATCCTTTCATGATCTCCGAAAGGGATACGCACTCGCCAGTGCCTCCACTTCCTAAAAAGGCCCACAAACCGGCTTACCACCAGGTAGTGGTCCGTCTCAAGAGTGGGGCCTCTAAAGGCTCTTGTATCCATTAAAACATTTCGGAGACGTCTATCTATTAAAATCAAATCAATCACACTTTTTTGATCATTCCTTCTCCATGTATACGTGTGAATATCCTTATGATGAAATAAAGTATTCGACACGAGGAGGCCTCGTTCCATACATAAATCTAGTATAGACTTACCTGCTTCGTTCACTCTCTTATCTCCATACGGACCAAGAACAGCTTCATAGCTGTATCGCTTGGTCCCAACCCATCCATTCAAGTCTCCACACATAATCACTCTTTCGTTCCCTTCAACTAAGTCCAGAACATCCCTCACAGACTCCCAAAACTTCTCCAGTTCTTGAGCACACGCTGAGCTTACGGGAGCGTATGCTGCAACCAAAAATACTCGCGTGATGCCCAGTTTAATACGAACCCAGAGAAGTCTAGGCCCTACCAAACAGTAATCTCTTACACCAGTGGCTAAGCGAGAGGAGAGTACGACACCTACACCAGCACTGGCATGATCGTCACGGTCTACCCCAGACCATAGGGCCATCATACCACCGGGCAGATCATCGGTGTCGCTCCCCTTGCGCTTAGTCTCTGTCACACATAAAGCATCCAAACGTCTATCATTCATTACGTCTATCAGTTCATTCGTCTTATCTTTCAATCCACCTCTCACATTCCACGTGCCTATGCGGCACTCGGCTCCCCTCGTCCCGCCGGAATTGGCGCTGCGTGGTGGGTGGCGGCCCCCACCGCCGCATGCAGCTGTATTCGCACCGACGGGGGCGGATCGGTGCGCTTCGCCTACGGGGGACGCCCTAATCCGCACGTCGGTGCGCTCTTGGTCCAGAATTGCAATCGACTGATTGGCAGGGGTCGCGAACGAGCACGCTTCTGGCACATGACCCCCATAATAGTAGTACAGATAGTAATGTAGAAAAGCAGACGTATTAATGATATTTAAAATGTCTCTATTCTTAATATCTTCTATTGATCCGAGTACGGAAATGTTCTTAAGACTACGTAAAAACTACCCAAAGTCAAGAATGTAGAGATAGTAATGTATAAAAGCAGAAGTATTAATGATATTTAAAATATCTCTATTCTTAATACCTTCTAATGATCTGAGTACAGAAATGTTTTTAGGACAGCGTAATAACTGCCCAAAGTCAAGAATGTAGAGATAGTAATGTAGAAAAGCAGATGTATTAATGATATTTAAAATGTCTATATTCTTAATATCTTCTAATGATCCGAGTACGGAAATGTTCTTAAGACTGCGTAAAACTGCCCAAAGTCAAAAATGTAGAGATAGTAATGTAGAAAAGCAGACGTATTAATGCTATTTAAAATGTCTCTATTCTTAATATCTTCTAATGATCTGAGTAAATGATTTTGATCGCATGAGTTTTTACGCAGTCTTAAAAAATGTTTTATGACTGCGTATAAACTGCCCAAAGTCAAGAATGTAAAGACAGTAATGTAGAACAGCAGACGTATTAATGACATTTACAATGTCTCTATTCTTAATAGCTTCTAATAATCTGAGTAAGGAAATTTTTTATCTGCGTAAAAACTGCCCAAAATCATAAATGTAAAGATTGTAATGCACAAAAACAGATATTTTAATGACAAAAAGTCTAATTTCCCGATAGCTTTAAATGATCTATCTATAACTTCACGCCATATACCGTGTGGTGTAAGCAGATAACACCGAGCACCACATGACTTGGCCCTTACACTTCACGCACCTGCACTCACGCCGTTTTCTAAGGCTCCTGACAACACCTTCTGATAAAACACGAACAATTGATGGTGATGGTAGGTAAGGCCTGGCCTTCCTCGGCTCCTAAATCATTCTACTTTCTCGTTGTACTCGTATATCTGCTTCGTCGTCTGCTTATGTCTTCCTAGCTTCAAATGATATGAGTAAGAAAATGATTTTAAAACTGCCCAACTAACAGAATAATGTAGAAAAGTAGACATTTAAAAAGCCTACTTTCTCAATAATAGTCTAATGATATGAGTGTCTAAGGAAATAGTTCTAAGACTGCGTAACGCTGCCCAAACTCTTGTATTTAAAACGTTCCATTACATTACGTATTTAAAGGACAGACAAAAAAACATCTATCACTTTATATAAGAATATAATGAAACACTTCATTGTTAAATATTTGCTCAGATGGTTTAAACCTGTGGCAATCATCGGTAATGGCGGTGTTGAAACAATTACTATATTGAGCTTTCGTGTTAATGGCGTCTGTCGCATTATGCGCTAATATTGTCGCTTACGACATAACGAGTTGATTGGTTTCGTATATGTTTGACGACTGTACATAGGTATTTTTTAAGAGCCCATTCGTGGAATGGCTATCGATGACTATTTGAACACCAATGCTCCTGGTTTCGATTACGAACAACAAAACACAATTGTGCGCACGAAAATGTCTGTTTGTATTGTTTTGGGTGGTTTCTATGTATTAGGAGTACAAGTATCTGTAGTCTGTTTATTAGTTGTCTAGTAACTATAACATACACTTGTTATAGTTACTAGGCAAGTTTTTTTTGACGTCAGTTTGATAACCGACTTCCTTTTTTAGTGTCTGTTGACCAGCTTTAGTGTTACCAATGAAAAAAATGGAAACAGTAGAAAATAAAACGTTTGGTACATGTAAATTCGAATGTTTTTCTCAAATCTTCAATAATGGGTACCTGGGCGACTCGGCGTTTTTTTTTGTATAAAATTCCAGACTTAGATGAGGAGGCACCCATATAATTAAACTTAAAAAGCAAAACCTCATCTAAAAACAAAAACTCGGACAAGTGTGTGTCGGACTCGCGCACCGAGGGTTCCGTACAAACTTGTAAGTATGTAAATAGTTCGTCCATCATAAGAATCTAGTCTCGAGAACTATGAAAGCACCGAACTTGCCGTTGGAAAACTATTATCCTCATACATTGACATAGGTTGCGGTCAATTTATGACTTTCTAATTTTTTCCTTTATTGTGGTACATATCTTGACAAATTTCAAAATTCTAGGGGAACTTCTTCAACGGGAAGTACCTTATAGGTTTTGATTTTCTTACGATTGTCAAAATATAATTAAATTATCTACCTAGTAGCTACTTAACAAGTGTCCAAAATTTTAAACGTTCTAGACGTAGTGTTTAATAAAAATGAATATCGCAATTAAAAAGCTTAAACATTAAGCTCCCATGTTGAAATTATATCCGTATTCGGTTCGTACTACGTGAAGGATAAAATACATACAATAAAATAAGGCAAGAAATTAGGACCAAGGGTTACCCTTGTCTGTTACACGTGGCGTTCTGGCGGTCTGGGCAATATGGTGTAATGCCTACGTCTCAGTTTAATCGACTTTGAAACTATCAGTTAGGAGAATACAGAATTGTCGAATGTACTTCATGTTTATATAATTCATTGATCAAACTTTATTGATGCTCATAATCTATACAGATAAATAAAATTGCAGCGTCTGTTTGTAATATTAAAATAACCGCTTTTTATTAAATGCATATGGATGTATTCACGTTACATATACCAAAATATATTTTATTACAATTTTTGTCTGTATGTCTGTCTGTTTGTTCCGGCTAATCTCTGAAACGGCTGGACCGATATTGACGGGACTTTCACTGGCAGATAGCTGATGTAATAAGGAGTAATTTAAGCTACTTTTATTTTATAATTTTTATTAATAGAAATAAATAATAAACAAATAACTATTCCGCGCTGTCGAAGTCGCGGGCACAGCTAGTAAGAGATAATTTTAAGAGAGGTAGGGCGCATCAAAGCAAATATGAATTTTATAGAAGCGAGTGAGGTGTGTAAAGGCGCGCGGTACTCTCTGCCTACCCGGCAAGGGATCTGGCGTGAATACAAGCTCGGTGGCTCAGTTGTGAATGATGCGACTTTGACACCAACGCTCGTGGGTTCGATTCCCACACGAGGCAAACTTTTGTGTGCATGAACATGTCTGTTTGTCTTGGTCTGAATGTTTTAAGAGAGGTAGGCCCAGGGCAGTGGAGGTACTTCCCCGGACCTACCTCTCTCTAAATGTATTTGGAACTATCGAAACAAATATACAACTCAAAAGTAGAAGGAAGTTGGAGCCGAGGAAGACCAAGACTTACATACCATTACAACATTGATTGTGTTTCATCAGAAGGTGATGTGAGGAGCCTTAGAAACCGGCGAGCGTGCATGAGAAGAGCTATGAATGTTAGAGATGCGAGTGAGGCATGTAAGGACCGCGCCATGTGCCGCTCGGTTCTCTCTGCGTAAGGGATTTGGCGTGAATAGTCATGGTTTTCTTTTGTGCATATGGACAAAAATAAACAAAATGGCTGAAACTGAACAATGACGAGCTCAGTGGCGCAGCCGTGAACGACGCGACTTTAATATCAACGCTCATGGGTTCGATTCCCACACAGGACAAACATTTGTGTGCATGAACATGTCTGTTTGTATTGGTCTGGATATTTTAAGAGAGGTAGGGCGCATTAAAGCAGCCCGTCCGGGGAAGTACCTCCACTTCACAGAAAACCGCAGTCAAATAACAACTCCCTAGAGGGTTGTTGTGTTCCTGCGCGTGAGTAAGGTCACCTATATACTCCCAACAAATTGCTGTGTAAGCAGCAGAGGAGGCATCGCGCGAGTGATACTTAATATATCGCTAGCGTTAATAGGCTACGGTACCCGCTTTATATCAGGTGGGCCGTATGCGTGTATGCCTCCCGACGTAGTATAAAAAATAATAATAAAGATAAAAAGATAAAAATTCTTTATTTGCCTTTAGACCCTCACGGGCACTTAGACACGTCTTACATTTTCAATATTATATCTTATCATTATTATTTTTTTAAGTTTTCTCTTTTTTAATCTACCAGCTTAATTAATAATAAGGAACAGCGATAGTGATAGCTTAGTGGATGAGGAGCCAGCATATTGACTGGGGCCTGGTTTGAATAGTGGTGTGGGCATGGAACACTAAATTCGTGTTTTGGATTTTTGTACATATTTGTCAGCATTATTTGCCCGGCGGGGAAGGAAAGCATCGTGCGGAAAGCCGCACGTACAAGAAGTTACATTTAGGAGGACATGTGTATGTATGTATGTATGTATGTATATCTTCACGCCGAGTCCCTTGCGGGGTAGGCAGAGAGAACCGAGCGCCATAAGACGCGGTGCTTACACACTTCACTCGCTTCTGTGACATTCGTAGCTCTTTTCATGCACGCTCGCCGGCTCCTGGGGCTTCTGACATCACCTTCTGATAAAACACGACCAATTTGGTCATGGTAGGTTAGTCTCGGCCTTCCTCGGCTCCTACATCCTTCCTTGCATTGTATATCTGTTTCGTCATTCTTTCGTCCCGCATTCTTTCTACATGTCCCAACCAACGGAGCATGCCCTTTCTTATCTTAACACCGACACTCTCTTTTAGACCAACTCTTTCTCTCACGAGGACATGTGGCCTAACCTAAGAGAGGTAGGGTGCACCGCAGCGGCTCGACTGGGGAATACGGTCACCTCACAAAAAAACGCTGTCAATTTACAACTCCCTCGAGGGTTGTAGTATTCATGCGAGTAAGTGTTGTTGCCAGTCAGCTACTGCGGAATACTATCTGTATTGTAAGCGTACATAGGCTGCAGTAACCACTTTGCATCAGGTGGATCATATAATATTATTATGCATGATTCCATGTGGTATTACATCCAGTAAGTTACTCAATTTACATGGAATTCTCCTTCTTAGCATTATCCCGTTTCGTAAACCATTTGGATTGGCGGGGTCCGCTACCTAAGCCTAAGGATTTGGCGAACGATATCGATTTTTACATAGAGCGACTGCCGTCAGACCTACACAAGCCAGAGGGAAAAGCAGACCTTTCTCAGCTTATAGCACACGTCTTTCGAAATATAATCCCCGTGACGAGCGGGTTTCCTCACGATGTTTTCCTTCACCGCCAAGCAACTGATAATTACTAATGTGTACAAAAGTCCGAAAACACGGATTTAGTGTTACATACCCACGCCAGGTCTCGAACCACGTACCGTAGGTTAACAGGTTGGTTCTTTAACCACTGAGCTATCATAGATCAATTTAAATAGAATTACGGCACAATTTACGCGGTATGAAACAGGTGCGAATTTTTTATGGAACCAGCGGCCCCAGCAGCTTCGTCCGCGAGGAGTTGTAATTTGTTCACAATTTCACAAGTTTTATTTTTTTCACTGGGCTTGTAAAACGTATTGCATTATTTTTATACACAACGCCATACAAGCATACGGTCCGCCCGATGTAAAGCGGTTACCGTAGCCTATGAACGCTTGTAACATATTATATCACTCACGCGATGCCTCCACTGCTGCTAACACAGCAATTCCTTAGGAGCTTACTGGTGACCTCAGTCACACGCAAGAACGCAACAACCCTCTAGGGTGTTGTTATTTTGCTGAGGTATTCAGTGAGGTGGAGGTACTTCCCCAGATGGGGTGCTTTGATACGCCATACCTCTTTTAAAAACATCCAGACCAAGACAAACAGACATGTTCTTGCACACAAATGTTTGTCCTGTGTGGGAATCGAACCCATGAGCGTTGATATTAAAGTCGCGTCGTTCACGGCTGCGCCACCGAGCTCGTCATTGTTCAGTTTCAGCCATTTTGTTTATTTCTTGTCCATATGCACAAAAGAAAACCATGACTGTTCACGCCAAATCCCTTACGCAGAGAGAACCGAGCGGCACATGGCGCGGTCCTTACATGCCTCACTCGCATCTCTATCATTCATAGCTCTTCTCATGCACGCTTGCCGGTGTCTAAGGCTCCCGACAACACCTTATGATAAAAAAAAACATGATCAATGTGGTCATGATTTGAGTAATTAAGGTCTTCCTCGGCTCCTACTTCCTCCTATTTTTGCGTTGTATATTTGTTTCGTAGTTCTAAATACATTTACATAATTAAATAAATTACGAACGCAAACTTGCAGATTGCAAGGGTCGACTTAAACCAAAGTTAGAAAGCGATAAAAACATTCTTAACGACAGTTAAATAAATAAAATGGGATTGTGAACCGACACGATTGTCACGCTCCACATACAGTCCTAACATACGCACGAAAGGTAATTAGTCTTTCTCTTTTACATTTGAGAAAGAAAAATAGGACAGATGTCTTGGCGACAATGGCGGTTGAGAAGTACCTACCTACCCATTTTCACGGTATTCTAGTGCGCGCCATTGTTTCTGCTATTTTTAGGGTACCGTGCCCACAGAGTCCCGACGGAACAGTTGCAGTCTTTAGTGTACGAAAACAATTTGTGACGAGCTAGGTGGCGCCGTGGTTAGTAACGCTACTGGACACCAACGCTTGTGGGTTTGATTCCAACATAGGACCAACATTGGTGTTCAAGAACATATCTGTTGGTCCCTAATCTAGGTGTTTTTAAGAGAGATTTGTGCATCAAAGCGGCCCGTCTTGGAATGTACCTCCACCGCACAGAAAATCGCAGCCAAATAACAACTTCATGGAGAGTTGTTGTGTTCCTGCGAGTGAGCGAGGTCATCAAGAAGCTACTAAGAAGTTGCTGCAGCAGAGGTGGCATCGCGCGAGTGATATTTAATATTTACAGGTGTTCATGGGCTACGGTAACCGCTTTAGATCAGGCGGGTCGTATGCCTCCCGACGTTGTATAAAAAAAACAAGTAGTAGGTACTCGGGTGTTACCGTAACCTATTGGACACTTGCAAAACAAGAGGTATATTGTTCGCGCACTGCC
Organism: Pyralis farinalis; assembly: GCA_947507595.1. Taxonomy (NCBI): domain Eukaryota; kingdom Metazoa; phylum Arthropoda; class Insecta; order Lepidoptera; family Pyralidae; genus Pyralis; species Pyralis farinalis. The sequence continues at coordinate 36,431,797 of OX382259.1, forward strand.
CGAGTATAACCACCTGCTAGCATGAGAGCTTAGTAACTTCACTCACAAGAACACAACAATCCCCCGGGAAATTGCTACTGTGTCACTCCAATTACGCAAATGGAACGGAATAATTTAGGTTTTTTGGACAATCGTTGGATTAAACCAATTAGTACAGGGATCTGAGCTCGTCCAATCTTCAGAAGACATAAGACATCACTTCTTAAAGTGAAACAAGAAACTGTCATTAATTTCTAAGAGATGTTAATACCACCAAGCGAGTCAAAGATCAGAGTTTGTAAAAATTCAGTTTTGTTAATGAAATTAAAACGTGTATTTTTAATCTAGATTATATCAAATTCTAATAATTCACATAAACATGCTATGGAATGACAGTATAAAAATGTCGCCGCAAAAAAAATACGTCCTATTGTAACAAAGCTGAAAACGGTAATGAATGAGATGACAGTTGTCAAATTATTCGACCGGTACGCGTGCTGTCATGAAATGAAAAATGATTAATGGTAGGGCAAATAGGAAATACTCCACTTTTGTTACGTAATGTAAAATATACCTAATGGTATGGATGTAAGGTTTAAATTAAAAAAGGAACCATGCACGTGGAGTTGAGTGGTGAATCACAAAAGTCTTATAAGATTTCCATTTGAAGATTACATCAAACGTTGTTCTGGCATATAAATTATTGAAGTGAAAACTTCCTTAGCGGCGTTGTGCACTTTTTGGATGAGTAAAAAATGCTAAACTCGGGTCAGGACGTCAGAACACGTGACCCTGACCGTAAGATTTTGGCGAGAATTAGAACTTAAATTCGCTGCAGCGCTAAAACATTAGTTACCTCTAATTAAACAATTAAAACATGAAGCGCTAGATCGTTCATAATCATAGAGCATTATTTTCTCGCGGCCAAAACGTTGTAAGCGCCATGAAATTGTTGGCGCTTAAGCGTTTCGTTCAACGTAGATTATCGCGCGCGAGTGTGCGTGTGTGTTTGAGTTTTAGAGATTGGCGATGATGATGCTGATAATGATGATGGTGAAAGAGTCGTTGAAATTATGGATGAGTAGATTTTTTTGAGAGATAAACATTTTAATGTAAAATAAATTGTAATAGTTCTGAAGTGTTAAATATTTAATGTATCTAATATAAATTATCATGTTTGTGTACGATAGCGCAATAAATGAATATTGAATTTTACCACATACATGATAGTACTTTTATACTGATAATTAAGCAATTCGTGCGAAATTATTCCCTAACCATTCCAAAATATTCAAAAATGCACAACGTTAATGTTCAAGTTTTCACTTCTGCTGGCACTCCCGGAGTGCAACCCGTTATTTTCTTATTATTTTTTTTTGTAATTATTTTATATCTATGAAATATACTTTACGACCACTATTCTCATACAAAATTATATATAGTCTGGTATCTCGTGGAAACTGCTTTTTCTTATTTTCTTTCTTTTTTCTCAGCTTCTAAGGGTGGTATCATGATGTTGAATAGCTTATAACCTTCCTCAAGAATTGGGCTATCAAATGCAAAAAGAATTTTTGAAATCTGACTGGTGGTACCAGAGATTAGCGCGTTCAAACAAACATATTAGTTTTCCACCTCCGTTTTATACATTAGTTAAGATTATTTGTTATCCTTCTTATCATTTATAGTTCATACGCAGGCATCTGTGTACACTGTGTCTAACACATCTGTGTATTAAATATTAATGTACCTACCTCAATAAATGCAACAGAATTAATACCTGGTCCAACAATTATGGAGTTCCCGTGAATCTTAATAAATCCTCGGCATTTATAGGAGACAGCTCACGTCAAGATGCAAGACTGGACGTCAATTCGATGTCTGCTATTATTCCTTACTAATAAACTATGTACTTCACTGCTCATGAAGGCACCCTGCGCTCACGATCAACAACTGAACGAGTATATGTCTTTATTTATTTTAATATATGTTGGAATATTTATGTATATTACTTGTGTATGTTATTTATTGTTGTGTATTATTTGTATGTATATATTATTAGTATAGAGTATTTATTTTGCGTATTTATTATCTTATGATAAAGTTCTCTGCACTCCCAAAGATCAAGTGGTAGAGAATGCAATTAGAACTAAGTCCACCAAAGTGTTGGGGTCAATATATTTTTTAATAAATGAATAAATAATTATTCTATTTATATGTATGTTACTGAACTTCTGTTAAATGGCTGGATTGATTTTGATGAAATTTTGTGTATGTTTGAGAGAGTTCCTGGCTAGTTTAGATTCACAATTGGACCCGGTAGGTAGCTCAAAAACTTGAAAGTGGCTCGAACTTTTTTAGAAAGAAAAAACCGGGGCCGACGGCTAACGTGCCCTCTGAAGCACGGAGAAACTATAGATTGATAAACCCATCCATAGACAGGCTGCGGTCGAAGTTGCTTATGGATCTATATAGAGACGCTATATCGCTCTATAGCTCTCTGAGCCATAGAGAAGCTAGTACCCGCTTGTAATTAATACCTATATAAACATGATATCATATTAATATTATGTTATGATATTTTATCGGTCAGTGTTTAATAGCGTACTCTGGAATAAAAGGTTTAACATTTAATCCATTAATTCTTCAACGAATTCTCGGTATCCGATATGCAAAACGCTCTTGATTATTCGCCTAACGAAATTGCGTAGGCATGAAGTTTAAACTTTCATAAAATTTAAATTCCCATATATAACAAACCACTCCCACACACTACGCCGTTATTCGTGATTGCGAATTTTCAACATAATTGAACAACCAATACATTCACTATCAACAACATTGTCTATAGTAAAAAGATTACGTACTGTCACTTGCACAGAAATCCTTTCAAGTTCCTTTAGGATTACGTTTAAAATCACGCCTCACGTTGCACTGGCAATTTTAATTCTTATTCTACTCATTGAGATATAAGAATAAGAAGCACCCGGTAAAGTAATATACAAGTCCACCTTGACACTGGTAATTAATGATTGAATTCGATATCTCATGAATAAATATACCTGCAGTGCCCAAACTCGATAACAACGGGAATAAAAATATATACAATCAAATTCGTTATTCTCTGTTTACTACGTCGGATGCGAAACAAGCATATGATCTGCCTGACGAAATGGGGTCTTAAAACTTAAACTTAGCCCTCATTGGTTTAAACGCAGCAAACTAAATAATTTACTGGTAACCTTATTGGCTCGCAGGAACAAGTCAATCTTCCGTGGATCTATCTCACTGTCATTTTCTGTAAGGTGGAGGTTCTTCCCCAGTCGGTTGGATTAGTTTCTTAAATTCTGTTTGTTTTTAAGCTTCGTTGTTCGTTTAGTCTCATATAAGGTTAGTGGAAGTTACGACTACATTATTTTATACGGCTCCTAAACCGTGGTAATTATCATTTCAATTTGGGCACACATAATGACTGATCAACCAAACCATGCAAATGTCACCTTTACAAGCACGATATAAGATACATAATGTGAACTGTTTGATCTCCTGTTGACTCTTCACTTGTCTTGCTTGCCCTTGTGAGAACTGAGTAGGAAGATATTGTTGTAGAAGTCACAAACGGTGATGCGCCGACCTTGAATCGCCAATGTATCAAAAATTTAATTCTATTTGTTAGGTTAGTATTTACTTCAACTGATTCTAAAGATATTGATGACTTTATTGCCTAAGAAAAAGTGGGGGGAAATCAAAAATAACGTATAATAAGTGACCACTACTTTACTTCAATCTAATACTTAAAATTATCGTACCTACGAACTATGTAGCCACATACTATGCGTTTCAAATGAGAAGATAATCGCGACCGCGGCAACTTCATTCCGTATTCATCAAAAATGTACAGCTAACAACAAAATTTCCATTTCGGGCAGGTTCATACGTGTATGGTAACAACGACTTAATTTAATAATTAAAATTCTTTTCATTAAGCACTTATCAAATTTTTTAGTAATTATAATTATTCAAAAATTACCGCCCGATTAAAAATAAATAAATATAAAAAAGAACCGATAATTTAATTTCTTACTTATTGTGTATGTATTTATCCTACCCTATCCTTATCTATCTTGAAAAGGGAATATGGTTCAACAATCATCATAAATATTTAATTGGAAATATATTAAGTAGTATTATTAGTGTCCAGCAACAGTGAAATATAAAAATGTATTTGCTGACCTTACGTTACACAATGAAGTTATCGACACGTATCAAAATGTCATTATGACAGTTATCAACTTATTTGAAACGCATTATACGTAAGTACGTAATTAATACGCCTAGCAAGAAAATGTTCATTCATTCACCAAGTTTACTGAATGTGTGTTACTTGCAGCCCCTTCGTTTGCACCGCAACTGAGCTTGAGAGAAGTTTACATCAGGTCAGCGCACACGAAAATCGTCGACGGCGAGAAGTCATGCACACGTAGGTCACTTGTACGTATATTGGACTCTGTAGGAATTATTATTGATGTGTCGAACTGTCGTACCACAGCCGATACGCTATTGCAGGATATTGTTTATGCTATTATATTGATAAATTAACAAGTAACATTATGCACAGCATATTAATATTTGTTGGAAACAGCTTCATAACGTGTATGCATAGCGGTCGCTAAAATCTTCCTAAGGCACACGTGGGCGCATATTATAAGTCATCGTCATCAATGCTTACTTATGGAAGCGGGAGCTGTGTATGGCAAAGAGCATGAAAGTAGGATAAACGCGGTCGAAATGCGAGCGTTGCGCAAAATTTGTGGCGTAACCCTTGTAGACCGTATTCGCAATGATGAGGTTAGAATCAGAGTTGGTCTGAAAGAGAGCGTCGGTGTTAAAACAAGAAGAGGCATACTCCGTTGGTTCGGACATATAGAACGAATTCAGGATGAAAGAATGACGAAGCAGATATACAATGCAAAAGTGGAAGGATATAGGAGCCGAGGAAGGTCAAGACTGTCAGAAGGTGATGTCAGGAGCCCTAGAAACCGGCGAGCGTGCATGAGAAGAGCAATGAATGTTAAAGAAGCGAGTGAGGTATGTAAGGATGAAGTCACGTGGCGCTCGGTTCTCTCTGCCTACCCCGCAAGGGTTTGGCGTGAAGTTAGAGATAGACAGATAGATCGTCATCATCATCACTTTTCACCATTCAAATCAAATTCTAGACGTAGAGGTTGAAAAGTTAAGAACCTCGTATTAATAGTTTTTGACGCATTATTAATGCAGCTTTGACACCAGGGCTCGTGGGTTCGATTCTCACACAGGACAAACATTGTGATGATCATGTCTTGTGGGTGGGTCATCATCAAAGCAGCCCGTCTATGGTAGTGTTTCCACCACACAGAAAACCGCAGACAAATAACAGCTCTCTGGAGGGTGGTCGTGTTCTGCGCATAAGTGAGGTTATCAGTAAATTTCTAACAAGTTGCTGTCTTAGCAGCAATCAGCATAGACTACGGAAACCAGTTTTCATCAGGTGAGCCGCACGCTAGTCTGCCTTCCGACTTTGTATAAAAAAAAATACAAAACGCTTCATTGTTTCAAATATTGCTTATTGGAAACTAGGATACATTTTTAGCTTGAAGTTGTGACACTATTTTACTAAGCAATTGTTGTTTAAAATATCTTTTAAATTATGTAACCGTGGGTAGCATTTTAATGTCAATTCAATTGTAACAGGGTTAGTAAGTGATAATTTTCGAGTTGATAAACAAAAAATTTATGCGCAATGAAAAAATGAATGAAAAAAATGCATTTACAAAGGCAAATTTAGATCATCTTTTTTTACTAAATAAATAACATGCGAGCGAGATGTGTAAGGATCGAGACATGTGGCGCTCGATTATCCCTGCCTACCCCGCAAGGGATTTTTGGCGTGAAGTTATGGATAGATAGATATTGGTATTTATTTATAGAGCAAAATCTCAACCTTTCGGTATTTTACTTCGCGCTGTGGGGGTTTAGCTTAATTTTAATAATATTAAAACAATATTTAGAACTTCAATAGATAACAAGATAAATGTTTAGATCTATCTATCTATAACTTCACGCCAAATCCCTTGCGGTGTAGGCAGAGAGATCCGAGTGCCACGTGACCCGATCCTTACACACCTCACTCGCTTCTTTCAGGCTTAGGCAACCGCTTTACATCAGGTGCGCCGTATGCTTCTACAGTACATCTCACGTTGTATATAAAAAAAAACCCGAAAAAAAAAAAATACCAAACCGACCAGTGCGCGTGCATGAAAAGAGCAATGAAATGTTTAGATAACAAGATAAATATTTAGATAACATTATAAATTAAAACTGAGCTTGAATTTTAGTGGTGATTCACTATGTTTGGTAAATAATTATTCATATGAGAGCTATTTACTCTAATAGGACAGCGAGACCTTAAATATTTTAATGATATTTTAAATGTGATTCAAATATTTAATGTGTAATTTAGTCCAATCGTACAGCAAAATAACGTTTATAATCCATGAATGTATTATTTTAAATGGTTGTAGTAATTCATTATTCTCATGGTTTTACATTGAATATTTAAGTCCCGAGCTCCAATCGGCATTTTTTAGGGTTCCGTACCCAAAGGGTAAAACGGAACCCTATTACTGAGACTCCGCTGTCCGTCCGTCCGTCTGTCACCTGTATCACCCGTACGGCTGAACGGTGTCATGTACGGCTGTACATGAACCGTGATAGTTAGACAGTTGAAATTTTCACAGATGATGTATTTCTGTTGCCGCTATAACAACAAATACTAAAAAATAGAATAAAATAAATATTCAAGGGGGCTCCCATACAACAAACGTGATTTTTTTGCTCGTTTTTGCTCGATATTGATAACGGCAACAGGTAGACGCTTGAAATATTCACAGAATAGTTAGTCGTAAAGTATAATTAATTACATTTCATTACGTTTATTAGTATACACGTGTAATTAACTTCTTCAATAAACTGTGTATGGTTTTTTTTATTTTCTCTCTGCCTAACCCGCGAGGAATTGGCGTGAAATTATACGAGTAGATAGATTAGTTTAACAAATTATTTTTTCATTTGGTAGAACTACAGGGAGGCCTTTAATCTATCTATCTATAACTTCACGCCAAATCCCTTGCGGGGTAGGCAGAGAGAACCGAGCGCCACGTGACTCAATCCTTACATATCTCACTCGCTTCTTTAACATTCATTGCTCTTCTCATGCACGCTCGCCGGTTTCTAGGGCTCCTGACATCACCTTCTGATAGAACATGACCAATTTGGTCATGGTAGGTAAGTCTTGGCCTTCCCCGGCTCCTACATCCTTCCACTTTTGCATTGTATATCTGCTTCGTCATTCTTTCATCTTGCATTCTTTCTACATGCCCGAACCATCGGAGCATGCCTCTTCTTGTTTTAACACCGACGTTCTCTTTCAGACCAACTCTATTTCTAACATCCTTTAAAACGCTTCTAAATCCTTTGCACGCCAAATCTATTGCCAATGTCTTCTTTTGCGAAATCTAAAAAATATCTACTAACGATTCCATTCCATAATGTACTTTTTCTATCTTCCTAGGAAACGTGTTAGGACGGGAACAACATAAATTTCCACTTACATTCAAGATTTATCGGCTTCTACCCGCTCTACGCAGTCACATATGAAGAAGTTAGTGAGCACAAGACTATATTTTTCTTTTTTATACTCGAGTGCAAATATACTTATCACTTCTGACGAGCTTGGTGCCTCAGTTGTGAATGACGCGACTTTGACACCAACCTCGTGGGTTTGATACCCACACAAGGCAAATATTTGTGTGCATAAACATGTCTGTTTGTCTTGGTCTGGATGTTTTAAGAGAGGTAGGACGCATCAAAGCAAGGAAGCAAGTCTGGGGAAGTACCTCCACCTCACAGAAGACCGCAGCCAAATAACAACTCCCTAAAGGGTTGTTGTGTTCCTGCGTGTGAGTGAGGTCACCAGTAAACTCCCAAGGAGTTGCTATGTAAGCAGCAGAGGAGGCATCGCGCGAGTGATACTTAATATATCGCAAGCGTTAATAGGCTACGGAAAGCGCTTTACATCAGGTGGGTCGTATGCTTGTATGCCTTCCAACGTAGTATAAAAAAAATACTTCATCGCAATCGTTTACTCCCATAAACAATAAAGGGAATCACTTATCCCGATGATGCCGATCAAAAGGTACCCTATCACATGGTACCCTTCATGTGGCAATGGATTTGTTCAGAAACACCGTCCTGACGTGACTTGACTCTATAATTTCATAATACACGCAGAAAATTATATTTTACATTAACTCGTATCCACTTTATATGGGAACAATAAAGCGACGGTTCTCTGAAGATTGAAGATTTACTGATTGCGTAAATACGCGATTGATTTTTTTACTGACGAAATATTGTTATATCTATCTATAACTTCACGTCAAATCCCTTGAGGGGTGCGCAGAGAGAACCGAGCGCGACATGACTCGCTTCTTTAACATTCATTGCTATTGTCATGCACGCTCGGTGGTTTCTAAGTTGTAATAGTAAACATTTTTGATGCAATGATATATCTTATTAAAAATCGTAACTATTTTATAAAGTGACAGTTAAATGTAGACAACCTACTCTGAAGATAATAATACGATTGAAATTTTGCTGTAGATACAGAGTTGTGGTTACTGCCGAAGACATTTTTGGTAATATTCCTTACAATACAATTGAAAGTTTGCAATACAATTGGAATACTAATATACTGTTCTGATTTAGTGGCAACAAGGGAGAATTACCAGGCGTTTAGGCGGTTCTGGAATCTATATGAATCGATGTGTTAGGTAACAACTCACAGTTTAGGTCCCAATAGTGTTAGATATCTGATAAACCGTGGTGCACGGCAGTTGAGCTTCATTTGACTAGCCATCTCTTTGAGGTTTTTAAATGCCTTATTTGTCATATTGCTGTCTCTCACTTTGCCAAGAGGGGAAGTCATTTCCAAAACTTCCTACTCCTACAATTTTTATGTTTGCTACTGTTGCTGTAGTTTAAGCTGTAGTTTAACCCCCGGGACGGCAGTGAACTTCACTGTTCATTGCCTTTTTTGTGGTCGCCGCTGTTAATTCTGGCTACACAGGAGACAAAGTGGTGGGAATGAGTTTTATTGGCGGGTATCAAAATTGTACAACGGTTGATTCAAAATTATTAATTTGATCCCATTAGGGATTTCGTCCAATCTACCATAGAGAACCTGAAGGGATTTTTTTAACGTCGGAAGATATGCTAGCATACGGTGCACCTGCTGTATAGTGGTTACCATAGACTATGTACGCTGGTTATATATTAAGTATCACTCGCGCGATGACAACTCTGCTGCTAACACAGAAACTCCTTAGAAGGTTACTGGTGACCACACTCACACGCAGAACACAACAACCCTCCCGGGAGTTGTTATTTGGCCGTGGTTTTCTGTGAGTTGGAGATACTTCCCCAGACGGGCTGCTTTGATGCGCCCTGCCTCTCATAAAAACACCCTGTCCGAGACAAAAAGACATGTTCATGCACACAAATGTGTGGGAATCGAACTCACGAGCATTGATGTCAAAATGGCGTCATTAACTGAGGCGCCACCGAGCTCGTCATATGTTATATCGTTATATATGTGTATAGGTTTGTGTCACAATTTTAGGAACAATATAAATAGATAGAATGATAAAACAGGCACAAAAATTCATACAGGAGTGAACTGGCATTTATTCGCATATTGCGTTAAGGGTGCCTTAAAATCTTTTATTACGGTAACTTTGCTCTACTGGTTTATCAAACCAGCCACTATGTCGTAATTAACATAGATTCGATTTCTGTACCACTCCAAATAAAATATTTCCTATAGTACGGTCTAAACAATAAATTCCCAAAGAGGTCTTCCTCGACCCCCAGGGGTTAATGCCGAGATGTAAGAAGTCCGTAAATTTCCTACATTAGAAAGGCTGGGGGTCTACGTAAAGAGAATGTATAGGGAAGGGGTCTATGCGAACTAAATTATTGAAAATGTCTGCTCTACAGCGTAAAATTGAGCATAATGACGAATTGGCTAAGAGTTACGAAATGACTAGTAATCTGTTTCTATACTTATATTCGTATATTATTTTTTATAAAACTTTAACACAATATCCGTGTTTGTAGTCAGTCTATACCGGATTCCTGTACAGTTATGAGGCAAAAAAAACCAGTTGAGAATGCGCAAGCTTGCATTGCCAGAGGAACACCTGAGGGCCAATTCTGCTAAATAACTGCAACTGCACGTTTACGCCTGTCACTTGAGTCGTGCAGGAATAGTGCAGTGCCGATAGGTGTATTCTACTAAAATTTCCTGCACTGCAACTGCGCGTATGCTGCACTGCAATAGCAACTACGCTGCAACTGTGCGTATCCTGCAAGTAAACTACTTAAAACCTGAAATGTTGCCATATTTTAATCTAATAAAACTGAATTTTTATTTAATGTTGACTCCTATAGTTTCACTATTGACCTTAGTTAGTAGACTCCTATAGTTGCCGGAGTGGAGGTATTTCTAACCGAAAAGAAGCTTTACTTAATTATATTTATCCACAAGCATCTCCCAAAACAAAGCAAATATAATTCACCGCCTCAGAATATTAATTTCACTTCGCAAAAGTTGCTCAAGAGTAACGTTAACAAAGCTGCAAGTAAACTCCTTCAAAATATCTGTCACCGGTATACAAATGTCAAAACAATTTATCAGAATACGATTATATTGCAGGAAACGTGCAGTTGCAGTGCAGGTTTTTTAACAGAATAGCGATTCATTTACTGCAACATTCCTGCACCGTCGCTGCTGTCAGATTGTTTAATAGAATACCGAAACGTCAAAATGTACGCATTTTGACACACGCCGCGCTGCAGTGCAGTTGCAGTTTTTAGTAGAATCGGCCCACTGGTGCTTCAATTATATAACAACTCTAATTTTTTTTATTTATTTGTCGGCCATTTTGACCATGTTCCTTAAGAGATAGGAACGGTGTTCCTGAACATTCCTATTCTACTTTTTTATGCTGAATCCTAATCTGAAGTCAAAATTCGAATATTCGAAAAAAAGCGACAGACAAACATATATAATTCATATAGGAACGGTGTTCCTGAATATGATAAAATGTGTACATAGCACACATACAAACTGTAGCGGAAAGTAGACATCTTTATTTAAGAATGTAATAAAAACGTCAATAAAAACTTTTTTACATTATAGGGAGACATACAAGCATACGGCCTACATGATGTAAAGCGGTTACCATAGTCTTGTAATATATAAAGTATTGTTCGCTCGTTATCTCTACTGCTGCTAACACAGCAACTCCTTAAAGCTGGTAACTCTACTCATTGGCTGGCACAGAGTAACCCTGCAGTGACTTATTTAGCTGCGGTTTTCTGTGAGGTAGAGGCACCTACTCCTCAGTCCCCGGTTGGAATGCTTTGATACGCCCTAAGCCCTATCTCTCTTAAAAATACCCGAACCAAGACAAACATAGATGTTCATGCAGACATCATGAAATGTTATGTCCTGTGTGGGAATCGAACCAATTCCTTTTGTTCTCAAAAGCTTCAGTGTTAAAGTAGCCAGTGCTAACCACACCTCCATCGGGCTCATCGATATCTCTGAAAGTACTGAAACTATATAGCGTTAGTACCAATTTATGGTACTAAACATGTATTACAAAATTTATGGACACTTTCTGGAATAAAACCTTTTATTATAGAAAGACATTGAAGAGAATTTTTCAATAATATACTCGTAAATATCGAATCGCAACAAAACGAGTGAAATTCGAGTTTACCTTTTTACTGTGTAGTTACATTCGTGGACCTATTGTGCCATTTGACATTTGCAATACCCCATGAATTACGCGTAACGACATAGACCTGTGACAGCTGGCATTAGCTTATGGTTCCCTAGTACCATAACGGACCCGCGGTCGCACTTTATGGGAAAATAAACCAAAAACAATAATTTATGTATTTGTTTTTGCTTTGTTAGTATACAATTAAGCTTTTATTGATTTTATACAAATTGTATAGTAAATATGACCGTTAGTGAAATATAATCGAGTTTCCATCGTTATACAACAGTGAAACCAGCCTATAATCGAATGCAAACTACTGATTTCCTGGTATTAGTTAATTTAACAAATGCTATATTCATTTCATGAACTACGGTAAATATATATTTAGAGTATTAAATCAAACTTCATGAAATAACTTGAAGTACCCCCCACCCCTCTCATCTCATCCAAAACCTCGATTTTCTTATGTCATCTTAACCGAATGCGTGAATCATAGTATTAATCGAGATTATCATAAAATCCATCATTACTCATCCTCGCATTTAAGGCTTATTCACGATCTCGGCAGACAAATGCCCTCTACCTCTTTATTTATTAGACCAAAAAGGCTATAACACTAAACAATAACATAATAGACAAGAGAATATATATATTTATTATATTACCTTATACAATTCCCACCAGAGACGAAATCCACAATCACTTTAGTCCAATCCAATTTTAATAGAAAATCACAGCACAATTAAATTTCAATTCATATTCATTACACACCACGTTAAAGTACCAGGGGACCAGATACGTTGAGAGATATAGCGTCCGGTAGAGTGGCGCGCTAAACCGCGACTGGAGCTGCGTCAGACAGAACAAGTTTACCGGTAGCGCGCCTTTCACCAGCAATTTGGCTGACAAACGACACACGATAAAATATCGCTTCCATTGCTTTTCCAGAGTTCGGTTTTCCTATATCGCGGAGAGCAAACGAAGTCATGAACATAAAAGTAGTAGGTAAGCAATGGATATACTCTCGATATTTGTGACAACGGAAAGCGAAATTATATTTAATAAGCGTCTGATTGGCTAACATTTTAATAGCGTTAGTAGTAAGAAACAATGCAAACGTGACAGACATTTCGATGGTTCATAAACAAACATAAAGAACGAACTTAGCGGAACTAAATACAAAAACTGATTGTTGGAAAGTGCAGAAATTATGTCGAGAGATTAGATGTGACGAGAAATTAGAGATGACATGATAGATTCAAAGAGACTAATAGTAATCGAAACGTAACATACAAATACCTAATATTCGAATGCATGCACCACGACAGACAAATAAATTTCATTTTGGACAAAATCTAGATCTCTAGACGAAAGACAGCCTTCAAAAAATTGGACATAAAAGCTTTCTAAGTATACTTTCATAAATCACTGGCTCCTAACATTATACGAGTACAATACAGTAAACCCTGCACACCCTGCACGAACCTGCTATGATATACATACGTATAAGTTATAGGTATTAGTCGTACAATGAATAAGATACTTAACTATAGTTAGAAAATATAAAGCAGAAAAACTCCAAGGACAAATAGTTCACTAACAAATCAAACGAGGTCAAAATCAATTAATTTAGCGTTAACCGTTGAGGAGTTTCCATTTCCACTTTCCCACCTCTTTTCTGAGGTTCCCACATTCAACCTGTTACTACAGACCAGTAGTTCACTTGCAAATTAAACTATGTCAAAATCAATGAAGTTAGCGTTGACCGTTGAGAAGTTCCCATCTTTTCCTTTCCACCTTCCTACCTCCTTCCTCCTCTACCTCTTTTCTGGAGTTCCCACCTTCGATCTGTTTCCTCAAACCAGCTTTTATTATAGAATTATATCGTCATCCGAAATCTCAATTCCCAAAATTCGTGAGGATAAACCGATAAGAAGAAGATTAGAATCTTTTTATATTATTAATCTTTTTGTATCAGTATTGAGCTCTACAATTTTTTTTTACAATGATACCGTGCGCATTTCTTTCAAGGCATTGTGTATCGCTAATGCATACGGTTTTTGTGTAAAATTCGCCTAGAACGGAATTTTCTTTTTCTTTATACTAAATAGAATGAAGTAAAAACGCTCCGCAGCAAAATTGAATAAAAAGCAACGAAATATCAAGATATACTGTAAACTTTAAATGAAGTATTATTTTGGCGTTAACCCTATGCAGTGTCCTTGGCCCCCAACTAACTAAGCAGTATTTGAAGACCTTCAGTGAGTCATACGGACCTGGTATCCAATGCGCAATACACATAGATGAAAAAATAAGTTATGTACATTTATTTGTTATCGTTGACGTACCTACATATGAAATAATTTTATATTCGGAAACATTTGTAAACAAATCAACATTGAATCATTATCACCTGAGCGTTAAGGCGACACCTCGATCGTGAAGCTTTAAAATGGCTCCGCCCAATCACCCCGCGCCCCTCAATTGACACTCGACGCTCGATTTGTAAAATTTGAAATTAGCGCCTAATAGGTAACCTGGGGTCAACGTATAGTCAATGCAAACGAACAGAAAAGCTACAGAGTCGCGTCACACTTAAATAAAATTTATAATATCAATATTTAATAAAAATTATTGATTTAATTATTATTTAGCTTTATACATACTAAACCAAACATATTTATTTAAGCTAGACGGAAAACAATAGTAATAATAGTAATAAAAAACTACAGAAACGTATTCACTTTTAAAAGTTTATTGAAAGAGAAATCAATGACATCGTTTTATGTTTATATCTCTATAAGTTAACATGTCTTGGTATCTATGTTGTTCTTACTTAGGTCTCGTCCAGTGGCGCCCTCATTGAATAAAAAAACATATTATAGCATAGAAGATAAACATTATGAAATCTTATGTTGCATTTATTACGAAGATAGTAAAGTATTTTTACGTCATTAAACCAACACTCAAAATATTCCACTATCGTTGTTATAAGCAAAAGTGCTAAAAGAGGCCGTTTTTTGGCAATTATGCCTATAACAACGAAAGCAAAACATTTCAATTGTTGGTTTAATGACGTAAAAGTACGTTATTGTATTTGTAACACACGCAACACATGACTTTATAATGTTTATCTTCCACGCTAAGATACGATATTTTATTCCTTGAGGCGCCACTGGACGGCATGTATCCCCCTTAAGAAGAATGAAACACCAGCTACATAATACAACATTGTTTATCGAGAGGCTAAAGCGGGCCATTTGTTGATTCGGACACATATGTTTAGTTAGCAGATACACCATCTAAACTGCAAACACTGGTCACAGCGATGAAAGACGACTGTATGGAGAAAGGCTTACTACTGAATGCGAAGAAAACAAAGATAATGGTATTTGAAAGAGAAGAATCCAGAACTAATGTAAGGATTACGATTGATGATGAAGTGTTGGAACAAGTGGATGAGTTTGTATATCTTGGATGCGCTTTCAGCAGGGATGGAAGGTACACCGCAGATGTGGAAAGACGAGTGAGTGCTGGGAATAGTGTGAATGGAGCGTTGGGAAAACTTCTTGGCAGTAAAATCCTGAGCCAGAAGGCACAACTCGCTATACACAATGCAGTGTTGGTCCCAACGCTAACTTATGGAAGCGAGAGTTGGGTATGGCAGAAAGAGCATGAAAGTAGAATAAACGCGGTTGAAATGCGAGCGCTGCGCAAAATTTGTGGCGTAAGGCTTGTAGACCGTATTCGTAATGATGATGTTAGAAATAGAGTTGGTCTGAAAGAGAGCGTCGGTGTTAAAATAAGAAGAGGCATGCTCCGATGGTTCGGGCATGTAGAAAGAATGCAAGATGAAAGAATGACGAAGCAGATATACAATGGAAAAGTGGAAGGATGTAGGAGCCGGGGAAGGCCAAGACTTACCTACCATGACCAAATTGGTCATGTTCTATCAGAAGGTGATGTCAGGAGCCCTAGAAACCGGCGTGCGTGCATGAGAAGAGCAATGAATGTTAAAGAAGCGAGTGAGATATGTAAGGATCGAGTCACGTGGCGCTCGGCTCTCTCTGCCTACCCCGCAAGGGATTTGGCTTGAAGTTATAGATGTTCGAGTGTCATAATGGCTGATAGCGCCGAGTAAACACAGGATTTTTTTATTTCGAATAAATAAGAGAAATAAAATTATCAGATTGAATTAGATTGAAATTGAAATAGAAAATTGGAATTTTTTTGCAACTCCCTCCTGGTGAAGATTCACAAGTTATTTTACACAGTTAGGTATAGCTCTGGTAGGGATCCTAGCTTTTTCCCTAAATATAATACACTCTCGAATGACTAGGTATGCGCTTTCACTAACAGTCAATTTAACTTCGCGAATTTTATAAAAAAGTACAGGAAGAACTTGACGGTTAGACGGTAATTTTGCGCCTATTATTTGATAATTTACGTCTTCAACTAAGAAAATACTTGATTTATTGCTTCTCAATTCCACTGCCATCTTATAAAAGTTAAAACATTACGTATTAATCACGAGAATAACTGACATTCAAAATTAATAGACGGTTAGGTAATTATGACGAAGTTAACGATGCTCTCTCTAAAGTTATTCATTGGTTTAGTGTTAATAATCTGCTTTTAAATGATAAAAAGACTAAAGTAATTAAGTTCTCAACACCTAATGTAAGGCAGGTGGCTACCAATGTACATGTTAATGGAACTAATTTAGCCTCTGTGGAGACAACTGTGTTCTTGGGTATAACAATTGACTCCAGACTACAAAGGGGCCCACAGATTGAAAAATTATCAGGAAAACTAAGTTCTGCAGCTTATGCAGTGAAAACTATTAGACGGCTCACTGATATTGATACGGCTAGAATAGTTTATTTCAGCTACTTTCATAGTATTATGTCATATGGAATTCTTCTTTGGGGTAACTCCGCGGATATTAACACCATCTTTTTATTGCAAAAGAGAGCCATAAGAACTATCTACAAACTTGGTCCCCGTGAGAGCCTTAGAGAAAAATTCAAAGAAATAAATATTTTAACAGTCGCATCGCAATATATCTATGAAAATCTTTTGTATGTCCATAAAAACATAGACTCATTTTGTAAAAAGAGTGATATTCATAGCATAAATACTAGATATAAGCATAATCTTGTGTTATATGCAAGCCGTCTCCACAAAACAAGTAATTATTTTATGGGGCAATGTATACGGTTCTATAACAAACTTCCCAGCAATATAAGAGATTTGTCAATAAACAAATTTAAAACTACTATTAAAGCCAAATTGTGTAGCAGGGCATATTATAAAGTATCTGACTATATTAATGATAAAAATGCCTGGGAGTGAGTCGATCCAATTGTAATGTAATTAACAAAATATGTAAATTTGTTTGGATACCAAAAGAGGGATGCCTGAGTTTTTTGGCAGTATTTTTATCAGTGCTCACCTAGTCATAAACTGCACGGTAGGGAAAAAAAATGTGACGATTCCAAACAAATGTAGCCATTTTTACGGAATAAAAAGATTTTGACTTTGAATTTGAACAAATGAATACCGCGAGTACGTGCGGCACTGCCGCGCAACTTGTATGAACATGTTTCGATGTAATTCGGCACGGATTATCGTAATCCAAATAAGTTAAAAATTAATTTCCGAGTGTTTTAAAAGCAAATGAACAAAACTAAGACATATGCGTTAGAAAATAAAAACTTTGAAAAATAAGGGACACCCTAATATACATATATACAAATAGATTTTATAATCTATTCATATTTAAAAAAAACATGTGACAAATGATTTTCTTGCTGTTTCATAACTTTAACTTCAGTATAATGACATTTATTGTATTTTACTTATGTATACTCTGTGTTTTGTATTGTTGTACGTTTCCTTGTTATTTATTAAACTCTCAAGAAGAAAGAACCAGGACCATCTCTGATGTTGCAAAATAAATCTAATCCGTACAATAGTTCAATACTAACCACAATGTATAGAATAGATGATTTTTTTGTGTTTTCAGTGTTGGTTCATAGTAAATATTATTTGTTTTCACGAGTACCATGGGTATAAGTATACTATCTATCTATATCTTCACGCTAAATCCCTCGTGAGCGCCACATGACTCGGTACTTACACACCTCGCTCGCTTCTTTAACATGAAACATACCGAGTTTTTTTAAAAACTATCAAAATATACTATTTTACCAGTAATTATTTTAATACAAAAAAAAAAAACCTCCACTGGTTTTCTATCTTCTGATTGGATAAATTTCCAACGTAAACTAACCTTCACCTACGTACAATGTCTAAGTCGGAGTTCGGTGAGCTTATAATGGTTACTATGAGTTTGTCGTCCCGTATGACACTTACGTTAAAGTAGCATATAAATCGAGTAGTGATTCTTCTAGTGGAATATGTTTATTTAGTAAGTTTCTCCTAAAAAACAAAACAGCAAAAATATTCTATTTTATAAGTTTTTATTTTAATACAAAGAAATAAAGAGTCTCCACTGGTTGCTATGTGCTGAGAACGCGAACCTTATTGGTATAAATTTCCAACGTAACCTGACCTCCACCGACGTACAACTTCTAAGTCGGAGTTCGGTCAGATTATAATGGACAAAATAGGAGTTTGACGTCCTATATAGGTACGCGGTCAGCCTGTGGATAATGTATACCAATTATCAAATGTTACTGTTTATTCCTGCAAAAAATAACTCTTATTTAATTAATGCAGTTTTATATAGAGTTATTAAGTAATCAAAATTAAAAAAAAGTTTGAAGAGGAATTAAATAGCTTGGGCCAACCATACCTAGGAACTGTTCTAAAAACTAGAAATATGTCTACACAATGTTATTATAATATGTTTAATGAATATAATAATTAAAAAAAATAAATACCTTGTCTTGATCGCCTCCCCTCCCCCTTCTACTCTCTCCATCTCTCTCCCCATTCTACGAACATTTTCTTTGTATTTTTATTCTATATATTTTCTTTTTAGTGTTCCCCATTATTACAACAGTATAATAAATATATATAAACCTATAATATTATTTACTACTTATATCTTATAATAATACACTTACGCTAAATACTATAATATTGAATATTTACAACTATTAATTATAAAAACTTCGGTGTCGCGATGTAAATGGAGCGAGCTCGAGCAGACAGTCGACATAGGTCTTACCTCGAAGCGGGCTGCAGCCGGACTGGCTGGATGTAGTTAGTCAACGCGTTTATAATCCTCATTACCGCACAATAAGGTCGAAAACACGTAGCACCCAAGACGAATGTGATCGCTTAGAAATTGTCAGAAACTTAAAATATTTTTAAAAAATTTCATGTTTCACTTATCAAAATATGCAGCAAGCATATTATAAACATAGATATTACTAATAGATTTAAGTAATTTTGAAGCGTATAAACAGAACAACTTCGTTGTAATTTCAAAAATAATGAATTTCAGGAGGTGTTTTCGAAAGTAATTATTATCGAATCAATTTTACACAATCGCGTATTTGAGCAAGCAAATTCAAGATAAAGAAATGAAGTTATTTATATTAAAATCTTAGATCCGTCAGTTTAGTCATTAGCCTATACTATTCGATGAAAGTTGGTCTAATTTTTCGATGTGTCGCCTTAATCCAGGGCACGTTCTGAGCTTCAGCTTCGGATCCAGGGGTCCGCTACCTATGTATAAGGATTTGACGAAGATGGACTGCTGTCAAACCTGCAGAAGCCAGAGGAAACATCAGACCTTTCTTATGTTACGTCACAGGCCTTTCAAAATATAATTTCTTGTACGTGTCGGTTTTCTCACGACATTTTCATGACCGCCGAGCAAGTGATGATTACAAATAATGTAAATATATATTTTTTTACAGCACTGAGGTGCAATCAAGCATATGACCTGCCTGATGGTAAGCAGTCACCGTAGCCTATGAACATTTGCAACACCAAGGGCGTCACTCATACGTCGCTGACCCTAAAATAAATCCGAAAACATGAACATGGTTAGTACATGCTCACCCTTTAGGGGCCGTCCATTAATCACGTGATGTTTTTTTAGCATTTTTTAACTCCCCCCTCCCCCTTGGTGATATGTGGTGAGGTTTAAGACTACACCCCCCCCCCTTCCCCCCCCCCCCCCAATCACGTGTATTTTTAGTACCTACCTACAAAGGTATACAGTATAATCTTCTTTTCTAGTCTAGACAGAAAGGTTGCAGGTTGTTTTTGATTGGCATAAAAATAATATTAAAGGAATGGTGTAATCACGCGAAAAACATATATTGTACTAGTACATGAACATATTTAATGTCCTCGGACAACATCTTGCAAGTCGGTTTCATCAAGCCACTCGGCGTCATTTTCGCGCACTATGCAGAGAATCTCTCTCGATCTACCGATCGATGGTCTCGTGAGGATGCGTGAAGGAAGAACATTGTGCACCTCTAGACTATTATTGCTCGGATTAGGTTATAAAAAATAAATACACGTGATATCTTACTACACCCCCCTCCCCTCTTGTGATATTTCGTGATTTTTGCCTAACCCCCTCCCCCCTCTTTCGAGCCTCACGTGATTAATGGACGGCCCCTTAGGGACCCTTAACAGACTAGTTATTTAACCACTAGGCTATCACTGTTCAAATCAACACTGAGTGCTTTGTATAATAATATAAGATATATATTAAGACATATATTCTATCGAAATGCACCCGTAAAAACAATATACCTTATATACCAGTCCATCTGTCTATACTCGTATCATGATGTCAGATCCATAGCGCGGTAGGTAGAGGTAACCGAGTGTTTTATATACATAAAATTGTAACATACTAACATGTAAGCTAAAGAGGAGCGGTGTCTCCTGGCACAGGCATTCGTATGCTTAAAAGGAGACTCCGGATATAGTTTAAGAAAAACTTGTATGTTAAAGCAAATAAATATTATTATTATTATAAGATGAACCCACTTTTCTTTTTAGAACTTAGTTCTTCTTCTATAGAATCTGTTTGTGACAAGTCCGGTAGTGGAGTGGTTACACAAACCAATAAACCACTTGACTGCACATGAAGACACCCCGCGCTCACAAAAACGTTGTGTTTGAGCGCTTAAATGTCTTAACGATTCGAGCCTACTGACCAACAGAAGAATCCGGTCCGGATGTTTTTAAGAGAGTTAAAGCAGCCCGTCTAGGGAAGTACTGCCCCCCCCCCCCCCCCCCCCCCCAACTGGAGGAAAGAGGAGGCTGCACCGAAATAACAACTTCCTGGAGGATTGTTGAGTTTCTGCGAGTGAGGTTACCAGTGAGCTCCCAAGGAGTTACTATGTTAACAGCATGGGTGGCAACGCATGCGATACTTGCTGTATTGCAAGCTTTCATAGACTACGGTAACTACTTTAGCCGTATGCTTGTATGCCTTCCTAGCATAAAGAAGCGCGACTTGGACCGAACTCCAGGTATCGCTGGATCGAAGAGGCCAAGAAACGTGCCAGTTTCAAACAGCCAACTGGCAAGAAGTAGTGTAAAATTGAGTACAATTGTGTATTTACGTGTCGGAAACTAAGATTTACTTCGGGTAACAGAGCCAACAAAGTAACATACAAATAATTAATGTACTTACAACTAACAAGCCAATGCCAAACATCCGAAGGCCCCGGCCAAACAAAAACAAAGAACGTTTAGTAACGGGACCGGGATGGTACCAGCGGCGTCCAATACTCTAATCCAACTTAAAGAAGATAAGCATCTTAAACGGCTTTAGAATTCAACAATGAAACAGATTTCCAAAGTAATCAACTTTCCGGAGGATAACGAGCAGCGGTTCGAACAGCCATGCAATTCTGTAAGAGCAAACATCCTTACATCCTCGGAAACATCGGCTGTTATAGCCTTGAACACAAAATTGCAATTTCTTAGTGTCGCTTTTCATGGTTGTGCGACACTAGCGCCGCAAAGCTGCGTTTGGAATAGGAATTCTTCAAGGCAAACAGCCTCGCGTACGTTTACAGACTTATAGAATACCAAATAAAAAGCCGTGATCGCAGTAGACGATGTCAAAGCTGTGACATCTGTGATCACAGCGACGCACACAGCCATTACGAGTCGCTTAGAGAATTGCATGGCTGAGCTTTATAACGCTTATAGTCCATGCGGCAGATGTAGGTTACACTACGTCACACATACGTCCTATATAAAAACAAAACGTAATTGGTTATTAACCCTCTCCGCGACTGCGTCCGCGTTTGGCGTTTGTTTCTAACCCTTTCCCGGTGTTTAAACATAACAAAAAAAATATGAGTGCAGTTCGCACGCGATAGAAGTGTACCTTCAAAAATGTGTTCTTCAAGATAGTGAGACGAATGCAGAATTTCAGGAGTAGGATAAATGTAGGGTTTATTTATGTTTTTTTTTATATAATATATGGCAATAGTGTTGCTACTTTATGCCAGTGTCAAAGTCTTCAGTTTAGAACCATTTGAAAATCTTAATTCTATGTTCCAGCTTCAGGAACTGTGCTGAAAAAATACTTGGGAAGGGTACCTAGACCCAATCAACCCAGCTTAAATACCACCCGTAAAACGATAGTGATTTTTACAAGGTGTTCTTGATGAACTTATTCACGTCTTCCAAAAAGTGCATAAACGTGTTATATTTGAGTTTTTTCATTACTGTATAATTTCACTAGCACTTATGTCACAAAATACTATCGAAATTTTCACATAAAACTAATTTTATACTGAATTGTAAAAATTTCAAGTAGATCAACAATATCACTCGTCAAAAGCGCGGGAAGAAGTCTATGACGATATTGATACCATTTAAAATTATTATGTATTTGCACGAAATTCAAGAACATGTTCCGCTCTTTTTAGTCTAGTTTTTCTGCCGATGATCATGACAATATTCTGCATTAATTGCAATTAATATTTTTGTTAAAATAATGAAAAATGTGTGTAAACAATACACGTGTATAATACACCACGGTTGTTATGACGCCTTATCCCAAGCTTCGTAATACCGCAAAATAACTAATAGTACTAGCGTAGTAATACGTAGGCGCACACACACGTACTAACACACGTACCACGATCGAACCCTGTAATAAACACTGTATAATGCCTTCTATCTCAGTCTCTCGCACGTTAAATATTATAGATGTGTGTGGTTGTCTCTTTTTACTGTCGCTTTTTTGTTTCATCTATAGAAGTTTACACTAAAAAAAAACTCAGTTCGCTCGAGGCGACATCGAGTTTCTGCGAGAATAACGCATAGATTTTTTTTTTATTGATTGATGTGCGAAAGATCAAACCCACAAACTAAGAAAGTAGTATTTTAGCGATTAAATACCTTACCGATTCGAACCTACTACCCAATGAGAGGATTTTAACTAATACGATAAGTGAAGCGATGTCCATCCGTAAACCAGCCAATAACAGCTACGCTTTCTACCTTACCTCCCGACCCGTAGCTTCGAGTTGAGTTACTACGCAAAATCTGTTTGATCGGTTCTCCATAGGTTACTTCTTTCTTATAGGATGGGCTAGGTTTCCAGTATGTGATAAATAAGAGCGATGTTCTCAGCAATAGAGGTAGAAGAAAGACAGCGGGATGAGGTAATTTTAAATTCAATTCCTCTTACAAATCCATCCTCTAAATTCATAGCGTAGTCACAATCAGACGATATTCATGTAGTGATGATAAACCATAACATGTACCACGTGATATCAAGTATCTTCTTCTTACCGTCATCATGTCTCCTAATCCATTAGGATTGGCGGGGTCCGCTACCTAAGCCTAAGGATTTTGCGAAGATACAGATATTTACATGGAGCGACTGCCGGCTGACCACAACCCAGAGGAAAAATCAGACCTTTCTTATGTCCCACGTCTTTCGAAATTAATTTTTTTTAGACGTGCGACGTACATAAATCTGAAAACACGAATTTAGTGTGTAGTAGTGGTACATGCCAGGATTTGAACCGGCGACCAGTTTTTTTTTTTTATATACCACTAAGGTGGCAATCAAGCATACGGCCTGCCTGATGTTAAACAGTCACCGTAGCCTATGGACATTTGCAACACCAGAGGCGTCACTCATGCGTTGCCGACCCTCTAAAAACCTCTTCACGCATTTCTTGAAGAACTCAACCAGTTCGTCAATAAGCCGTTTCCTTATCCACTGGGATATCTCTCCGCTCTTGCATCATTTCAAAAAGTGATCGCTGTGTGCTCTCACAACACATTTCAAAATGATATACTTTTGTAATAGATAATATTTTTGTATTAGCTGCCTACGAATTAGAAAATTTTTAATATTGACTCACGTAAATCAATATTCTTCCACTTAGAATTTAGAATTCCGCTATAATAAATTATAATAGCTTGATATATTAATTCAATTAAGTTAATGCGTTTCCTGTCGTTCGATTTTTCTATGATGTAACTGTTCTTAGCCTGTAGTAATCTATACGTCTATACAGATAAATAAAATTGGAGTGTCTGTTTGTAATATTAAAATAACCGCTTTTTATTAAATGTATATGGATACACGGCACATATACCAAAACATTTTTTTTACAATTTTTGTCTGTCTGTCTGTTCGTTCCGGCTAATCTCTGAAACGGCTGGACCGATTTTGGCGGGACTTTCACTGGCAGATAGCTGATGTAATAAGGAGTAACTTAGGCTACTTTTATTATAGATTTTTTTTTTATTAATATAAATAAATAATAAAAAAATAACTATTCCGCGCGGAGGAAGTCGCGGCCACAGCTAGTAGTCTATATATTCATAATCTCATAGGCGTCTGTCTGGTGCACTATTATCAATACAAAAAGAGTACTCCCAGGATTTGAAGCAAACAAAAGTATTGTTGTCTTTTCCCAAATTACACGGCACGAATGCAACAGCAAACATTAAAGAATTTCCTTGACCGTTTCCCACAAAGCACAATAGTATAATAGATTCTGGCACTGACCAAATTAACAATCAGGTTCACGTTAAATTCTGCATCACCTTAATGATATGAATTTAAAATTAGAACAAGTTTAAGTAACGGTGTCTACGCAAAAGTGTACAAATACATTTACATAATAATGCGCCAAAGTGGACCATCCAGTGATGTAGTACTAGTTACTAATGAAAAAGATCTTATTAACAATAAAACGAAATATCTATCTATCTATCTATCTATAACTTCACGCCAAATCTCTTGCGGGGTAGGCAGAGAGAACCGAGCGCCACGTGACTCGATCCTTACATATCTCACTCGCTTCTTTAACATTCATTGCTCTTCTCATGCACGCTCGCCGGTTTCTAGGGCTCCTGACATCACCTTCTGATAGAACACGACCAAAACGAAATATGATCATGAATAAAACTTTGAACTTTCGTTGAAAATAAATACACATTTTTTTTTGTCGACAATCCTAAGCTTACACACGGTATTGAACCCTTAAGTTTAAGGAGAGACTTTGCCTCCCTTTGTGTGTTCTACCGATTGTACAACGGGTTGTGTTCTGAAGAGTTGTTCGAAATGATGCCGACGGCTACTTTTTATAACCGCACCGCTCGCCGACGGCGGGGAGTTCACCCTCACACGCTTGAACCGCTATGGTCGCGTACGGTGCGGTTCCAGAGAAGTTTTCTTCCGAGAACACTCAAGCTGTGGAATGAGCTCCCAGCCGAGGTTTTTCCAAGGAACTACAGCATGGAGTTCTTCAAGAAATGCGTGAAGAGGTTTTTAGAGGGTCGGCAACGCATGAGTGACGCCCCTGGTGTTGCAAATGTCCATAGGCTACGGTGACTGTTTAACATCAGGCAGGCCGTATGCTTGATTGCCACCTTAGTAGTATAAAAAAAAAAAAAAAACACACACAGGTAACTCAAATTTGGAATCTATATAAGAGAGGTAGGGCGCATCAAAGCAGCCCGTCTGGGGGAGTACCTCCACCTCACAGAAAACCGCAGCCAATTAACAGCTTCCTAGAGGGTTGTTGTGTTCCTGCGTGTGAGTGAGGTCACCAGTAAGCTCCCATGGAGTTGCTGTGTAAGCAGCAGAGTAGGCATCGCGCGAGTGATACTTAATATATCTCAAGCGTTAATAGGCTACGGTACCCGCTTTACATTAGGTGGGCCGTATGCTTGTATGACTACCGACGTAGTATAAAATAAAAAAAATAACAAAAATAAAAAAATAATTTAGCTGCATACCGCGACTTCGTTCGGGCGTATCCCGGTACCCCATGGGAACCGAGTTGTCTTCGACTTCTAAGGGTCGTGATGATGAACAGCCTAAAAGAATAACCATCCACAAGAAATGACCTAATATGCAAAAAAAAACAAATCAGACTGGTAGTTCCAGTAATTAGCGCATTCAAACAAACAAAGAAACTATTTCGCTTTATATATTAGTACCTATAGATAGGTAAAGACATATAAGCTACTAAATAAAAAAAAAATCGATTGACAAACAGAAAAGAAAAACGTACTGAATTGAAATCATTGACGAAATTTAGTGTTATATTGAAAATTGTAATACAAATTGGTAATTGTAAACCACGACGGAAATAACTTATGGAGACCCGATGGCGCAAGTTTGCGTAGTAAATAAACTCACCGCTACGGGTCTGAGGTTAAGTAGGCCCGGCCCTAAGGTATTAATTGGTTCACGGATCAATATCGGCTCATTAGCTAAAATATCCTTTCATTGGTCAGGAGGCTCGACTCGTAGAGATATTTAGGCGCAGAAACACTACGATAAAGATAAAAGATAAAAAATCTTTATTTGCCTTCAGACCTTCACGGGAACTTAGACACGTCTTACATTTTCAATATTATATCTTATTATTTTTTAAAAGCTTTTCTCTTTTTTAATCTACCAGCATTTCAAATGACCATTGGCGAAGAAGAAATGTCAAAAAAAACTTGCCAATATAGGTCTTTTTTTTTCTAAATCATCTTATACATATTACAATAAATATAATTATATGAGTGTACATATAGTGATATCAAGTGGTACAATTAAAGTTGTATTAATTCATGTGCTGAATCATTTCCATACATCTCTCTCAGTGTCTACGTTTTGGTAAGTGACGGGGGCATGTATGCGCTGTATTGGTTTGTGTTGTAAACCATATAGGATATTGTAGTACAAAGAAAGTTGTAAACATGCAAATTCGTAAACGTTTTCCTCAAATTATCGCTAACGAATGTTAACCCTAGGGGCGAAAGATAAAAGAAAGGGATGTATACGAACAAAAACAGAAATCTACAGGATATGCTGAACGATGACATAAACATTCCAAATCAAAACAAACGTATATAGCCTAGCCTACAAACAATTGCGCTAATTCAAAAATTACGTTTACTTGCCGCAAAATATATACGACATGAATACTTATTGCTATTTCTCTAAATAAAGTATACAAACAAACAAACGTAACAACAATATAGACGTCAGCAAGTGTAATAGCCGATGGGACACATACTAATTGATTAACACTTGAACACGATTATAATCGGTACAATCGATTATTCGCAACGGAAACTCACGATCACCTACCAATTCACAACGAAGCGATTACGGCCCGTGGGAATAAGCATGTGACGTTATATATTGTTGTAATTGATACATCGCTTGTAACATGTCAATAGGCAGAATAATTAAATGAGTCTTTTGAATAATGAATGAGATGACATATCTCATTCATTATTCAAAAGATTGTCGAGAATAAACTGATGCTGAATTGGTGGCCTGTAGCATGTAATGTTTGTTTTTATTGTCAAATACTAGAAGTTATAGCTTTTTGTCGCTATATTATAGCACTTAAATCTTGAGTCCGGATGCTAATTTGAACTTAATTAGAGATCTCCGGCGAGTCACTACAGAAAATTAGGAAGAAATCACAAATAGTGTATCAGCGAGGCATCAAAAGGTAGGAGATACGTTATACACCAACATTTTTCTAATTTAAAATGGCGCAAGTAGTACTATATCTACGTACAGTTATTTATTATGATACTTTGCTCTAACAAAGAGACAAATGATAGGGCATATCTGTCGTTAGAAAGAGATTATACCTTGTGGCGAAGTACGTATAGACGCGATGCGAGAGTGTGCCCAACTGAATGCGAGTTGGGCAATTACCTTACTTGCGTATTGCCATTCTAGAGCGTGTACGACGTATCTATAACTATAAAAACATCTTAGTAGTGTAAACGTTTCTTTGTCTAGACCTAAACTGAACATTTCTACACTTATTTACTACGAAGAAACGTTAAAAGTAAACAGTAGTGAAAGAATCAATAGCAATTAGAGCAGAGGTGATATTCTACTTCATAGTGTTATTCCGTTTTCTAATCCTTTAAGATTGGCGCGGTTCGAATGGAACAAGATTTTACTTAGGATAGCTCCTCTAATACATAATAACTCAATGCCTCTTCACAACCCTGAGGAAAACCAGACCTTCCTTAAATTAGATCACACATCTTTTGATATCTAATTTGATGGACGTGCGGATCTCTTCGCGATGTTTTTCTTCACCGCCGATGGTGATAATTACAAATATGTATATAAATCCGCGAAACACGAATTCAGTGGTACACCTGACATTTAATTATTTATTACAAACAAGCAGTGAAGGTAAACAATAGTGAAAGAATCAACAACGCACATGGCAATTAGAGCAGAGGTGGTAAACGGTACTGCAGTGTTTTTCCGTAAAGTTGGTGTAATTGTTCTATACATATTTATATGCCCGCGTACATTATGTCCGGACATGGAAAACATAGGCTTTACGTTTGATTATTTTTTATACTACGTCGGGAGGCATACAAGCATACGGCCCACCTGATGTAAAGCGGATACCGTAGCATATTAACGCTTGCGATATATTAATTATCGCTCGCGCGATGCCTCCTCTGCTGCTTACATAGCAACTCCTTAGGAGCATATTGGTCACCTCACTCACACGCAGCAACAAAACAACCCGTTAGGGGGTTGTTATTTGGCTCGTATACATCCTTAATGTATCATTTGTCTGTAATTATTAACAAGCTGTTTTTGTTCCACTAAAGTGAATAAAGGTAAACTTAAAATTACATCAAACTACAAAGCTATAAAATCGGCTAATGTCTTCTTCTTCTCAGCGTTAACTCGTTTCCTAAATTATTAGTATTGGCGGCGTCCGCTGCCTAATCCTAAGAATTTGTCAAAGATACTGATGTCGACAACTGCCGTGAGACCTCCACAACCCGGAGGGAAAACCGTACCTTTCTTAGGCAAGGACACACACTTCTTACGAAATATAATTTCTTGGACGTGCGACTTTCCTTACGATGTTTTCCTTCACCACCGAGTAAGTGAAAAAGAAATATGTACATAAATCCGAAAACACAAATTAATTTAGTAAGTAATAAATTAATTTAGTGGTAGGGGAGTGGGGGCTTGTTGTAACAGTTTTTGGAAAATACTATGTAGAAAAGAAGAAAAAACATATTTTCAAATTGTAATCTTAGGATACTGGAAAACACAACAGTAAAATTTTTAATTATAGCATCATCTTTTCTACTCTTTATTATAATTAATGAGGTGTTTTAAGGCTTACAGCTATTTTTAATCTTAACAAAAATAGTCAGTCTTCTAAGATTCAACTCTATATCTATTACCCTTTTTGGTATCACATGATTTGCATAGGCAATTTGTTTTTTATTAACTATCTAAATAAAATTTCACGCCCCCCGCTCCCCTACATGCCAGGATTCGAAATAGGGAGCAGTTGGTCAGCAGGCGGATTCTTTCTCCAATGAGCTATCACTGCTCATAAAATTGGCTAACATAGGTGATTAATTAAAAAGAATTGTATGTATGTCGTGTCTATATTGTTTATGCACTATATGATATATGTAAATTTATGTTATGCACCAGTAGTAGAGACCGGTCATATAAATTATACTTTTAGTGATTCAATTACATAACGTAAGCCAGTGTCACACGTCTAGACTGGACTTATTGGTTTTATCAATTTCCGTTTGGCGTAAAATTGAGGTCAAATTTTATTTTCGGTACACTTCGCTCACTATAAAAATATGTGACATTATTAACTGACTGACGAACACGCATCATGAAGTGATAGTACGAGTAAAGTTTGGATAAAAAGGAGTAATAAAAAATCGGCCAAGTGCGAGTCGGACTCGCGTTCGAAGGGCTCCGTACCATTATCTATAAAAACGGCAAAAAAATCACGTTTGTTGTATGGGAGCCCCCCTTAAATATTTGTTTTATTTTGATTTAATTATTTATTCTTATAGTGAATATATAACTAAATATTCTGTGAATATTTCAAGCGTCTACCTGTTGCCGTTATCAACATCGCGCAAAAATTAGCAAAAAAATCACGTTTGTTGTATGGGAGCCCCCTTAAATATTTATTTTATTCTATTTTTTAGTATTTGTTGTTATAGCGGCAACAGAAATACATCATCTGTGAAAATTTCAACTGTTTAACTATCACCGTTCATGAGATACAGCCTGGTGACGGACGGACGGACGGACGGACAGCGGAGCCTCAGTAATAGGGTTCCGTTTTACCCTTTGGGTACGGAACCCTAAAAAATCTGAAATGGGAGATTTGAACAATAAATTGGGTTAAGTGACAACATTTTCCTACAACAGTCGGGAGATAACGTTCCTTCAGTTATCTCCCAACAGTATTAGGGGAATTGTTGAAGAGATGGAAAGACGAGGCGATCTGAAAGATGTGAACACAAGTGGAGTTGTACGAAAGGGAATAAAGAAGAAAGTGGAAACTTGTTGAGAAGAAGAGATCGGTGGGCAGATGGATACAATAAACAGTAAAGGACGCTGAAAACCTTTGAAACCTTAAATTTGCGCTGTTTAAAAGTCAGAAATGAAAATTAAATAAAAAAATAATCTCATGAACAAAAATTGCCATATATTGACCGAAGTAAAAGTGAAAAGTCCTAGTTATCACGGTCGTGATTTATTTCGACGTCAATATTTAGATTTTTCAAAAAACTGAATCAAAAATATAGCACATTCAGGCATTGGTATGCCATTAAATTTTCCCCAAAAGCGGTAAAACGGAATATTCGTAAAATTACAGACTTTCTTTTTTATACTAAGTCGGGAGGCATACAAGCATACGACCTACCTGATGTAAAGCGGGTACCGAAGCCTATTAACGCTTGCGATATATTAAGTATCACCTGCGCGATGTCTCCGCTGCTGCTTACACAGCAACTCCTTGGCAGCTTACTGGTCATCTCACTCACACGCAGGAACACAACAACCCTCTAAGGAGTTGTTATTTGGCTGCGGTTTTCTGTGAGGTGGAGGTACTTCCTCAGACGGGCTGCTTTGATGCGCCCTACCTATCTTAAACTACATAAATTAATACACAAGAATGGTTTTATTCAAATAAGATTTTCAAATTCAGTTGTTTTTTTATTTCTGCCAAACAGTTACATTAACTTATATATCCTTAACTTCTATATACAACTAGCTATCCGCCCCGGCTTCGCACGGGTGATATGATCGCTACTAAACTAGACAGGATCACCTGCTGGGCTAACCTGAAGATTCACAGAAAATTTCATCAAAATCCGCCCAGCCGTTTTTGAGTGCATAGAGGACATACAGACAAACATTCATTTTTATATATATAGATATATAATATCATATCACATGAGCAGTAATAGCTCCGTTGATAAAGAAACGGTTTATTGAACAACTGGTCTGGACAAGAAAAGTCTGAAAGCTGAGAATCGTTTTCCCTCCGGGTTGTGATGGTCTGTAAGCAGTCGCTTCATGTAAAAATTACCATCTTTGCCAAATCCTTAGGTTTAGGTAACGTACCCCGACAATCCTAATGGATTAGGAAATGGGATAGCGCTAAGAAAAACAGACAGCTATAATCCGCACTACATAATTTACTGATTGACACTATAATACCATATTACATACATTTGCGAAGTACCTATCAGATAGATTCAACAGGAAGTATCGCTCGCACGTTGATACCCCTGCAGCTAACACAGTAACTACTCGGGAGCTTACCGGTGGGCCCTAACACAACAACCCTACAAGGAGGCATTATTTAGATACAGTTATCTGTGAAGTGGAGGTGCTTCCACAGTCGGGCTTTGGCTTTGATATGCCCCACCTCTTCCTTCGCACATAGTTAAAGGTAAAGTAAATTTAATTTTAAAAATGCAGTCGGTGTTTATCCCATCTTCAAACGATTATATATTTTTTTGCTTTATAAATATTTCGGAAACTTTTACCTTATTTCTGTAAAGCAAAATATATTTTTCACTATTTAATTTATAGCTAGTTAAGCTTAGGTATGAAACAAGAAAGTTCTGTATATTACCCTGTACAATCTATTAACAGTACTAAAACGAGTTTCACAATAGCTAACCACGCAAGCGGGGCCGCGTCTGTCACCCAGAGAACGTATAAAGTAGGTCTTTTATCAGATTTAAATCTGAACTGGATCGAATGTGACAGATTATTTCATTACAGTAATTAACTTCCATGTTTCCGTTTCCGCTACGAAATAACTCTTAATTTTAGACTCCGTTCAAATTATGAAGTTCCATAATGACTACACACGTAGGTACCCTGACGTTTCACATATATATGTTTTCACATTCATTGGGGTTGGCTGGAAGAAATCTCTTAAAGAGATAAGCTCACCTTTGTACACAAAACTTAGAACAAAGAATATTTTGTATATTTATGTGCAATAAAGAATAAGTATATAAATATGCTTAGTTAATGAAATGTAATTAAAATTTGTTTTATTTAGAATTTGTAATTGAGAAATTTATTTGAATTTATTGTAGTAGGTAACTCAACATATACGTATTTAATTTTTAATGGAACTTCGCTAATGGAATCCGGTATAGTCATATCTATTTATAACTTATTTCGAAGAGATAAAAGGTTGACTTGACCTATATTTATTTATAAATTACCCACAAAATATATTTTATATATACAAACAGATTTGGTCACACTCACTTAAAAATGCATAATTTTTTTATACATTTACAAATCTCTCTCATTCCTTGCTTGAAATATTCTGGCCAGGGAACTTGATTACAAACCATAAACGAACAACGACTATTATATATATTTTGTTTTTTTTTTGAAGGCCAAGACTTACCTACTATCTATCTATCTATAACTTCACGCCAAATCCCTTGCGGGGTAGGCAGAGAGAACCGAGCGCCACGTGACTCGATCCTTACATATCTCACTCGCTTCTTTAACATTCATTGCTCTTCTCATGCACGCACGCCGGTTTCTAGGGCTCCTGACATCACCTTCCGATAGAACATGACCAATTTGGTCATGGTAGGTAAGTCTTGGCCTTCCCCGGCTCCTACATCCTTCCACTTTTGCATTGTATATCTGCTTCGTCATTCTTTCATCTTGCATTCTTTCTACATGCCCGAACCATCGGAGCATGCCTCTTCTTATTTTAACACCGACGCTCTCTTTCAGACCAACTCTATTTCTAACATCATCATTGCGAATACGGTCTACGAGCCTTACGCCACAAATTTTGGGCAGCGCTCGCATTTCAACCGCGTTTATTCTACTTTCAAGCTCTTTCTGCCATACCCAACTCTCGCTTCCATAAGTTAACGTTGGGACCAACACTGCATTGTGTATAGCGAGTTGTGCCTTCTGGCTCAGGATTTTACTGCCAAGAAGTTTTCCCAACGCTCCATTCACACTATTCCCAGCACTCGAGACAGACTCGTCTTTCCACATCTGCGGTGTGCCTTCCATCCCTGCTGAAAGCGCATCCAAGATATACAAAATCATCCACTTGTTCCAACACTTCATCATCAATCGTAATCCTTACATTAGTTCTGGATTCTTCTCTTTCAAATACCATTATCTTTGTTTTCTTCGCATTCAGTAGTAAGCCTTTCTCCATACAGTCGTCTTTCATCGCTGTGACCAGTGTTTGCAGTTTAGATGGTGTATCTGCTAATCATCGTCTGCATACAGCAGACAGTTCACCACTTGGTCACCCATGCGCAATCCCACATTCGTTGACCTTATTCTCTGCAGACAACTATCGAGATACAGGATAAACAGCCTAGCAGATAGCATGCAACCCTGTTTGACACCAATTTTGACCTCAAACCAGGGTGACATGCCACCGTCTATCCGCACACATGCTGAGCAATCCTTGTAAGTGGACTGCACAGCACGGAGCAGTGAACCGTTAATCCCATATCTCGGCAATATGTCCCACAGTTCCTTTCGCACAACCCTATCAAAGGCTTTCTCAAGATCCACAAAACCGCAGAAAACCTTCCGGTCTATGGCCAGATGCTTCTCTACGATATTGCGGAGCGAGAAAACTTGATCCGTACATCCCCTTCCATTTCGGAAACCTCCTTGTGCGTCCCACAGCATTTCATCGGATTTCACCCTCATTCTCCTTTCAATCACCTTTCCATATACTTTTGCTGCTAAGCTGATCAAACTGATGGCCCTATAGTTGGCGCAGTCCATGCGTGATCCCTTGCCTTTATACAAGGGCACGATGACTGCGCGTCTCCAGTCCATTGGGACCCTTCCAGTTCTCCAGCATAGGTTGCATAGGTACCAGAAGGCGTCCCGGACGTAAGTGCCACCTAATTTGATCATCTCAGCTGTGATCAGATCAATTCCCGCTGATTTTCCATTTTTCAAGCTTCGTATCGACCATTCGATCTCATCTATAGTTATGCCTTCGTCGGACGCCGTCAACGTGGAGTAAGCATCCGACTCACTCTCATTGCCAGCGTCCGAGGCATACTCATACATTTCCTCAAAATATTCACTCCACCGTTCTAACACTTCCTGAGTGTTCGCAAGAATGACACCAGCTTTAGACTTTATCTTATCCATTCTGGATGCCGACGAACCACTCTGAGACTTCTTTACCTCTCTCCAAAAGAGTTTGGTATTTGCCTCGAAGTTTTTCGTCAGCCTCTCTTCCTCATTCATAATTTGTCTTTCACGCTTCTCTTTCACTAAAGCCTTGGTTTCATTCTTGCATAGACGGTACATTTCTTTCTTCTTTTCTCTCATATTTTCATTTAAAGGCAAAGATGATACGTAATCCAGCCACGCTTTCCTCTTTCTTGCTACGGAGGATTCAACCTCCGCATCCCACCAGGCATCTCCTTTCGCTGTTTTACGTACTTACCTTACCTACCATGACCAAATTTGTCGGAAGGTGATATCAGGAGCCCTAGAAACCGGCGAGCGTGCATGAGAAGAGTAATGAATGTTAAAGAAGCGAGTGAGATATGTAAGGATCGAGTCACGTGGCGCTCGGTACTCACTGCTTACCCCGCAAGGGATTTGGCGTGAAGTTATAGATAAATTATTATTTATTGTTTTTTTTTTAAATACAACGACGGGAGGCATGCAAGCATACGGCTCACCTGATGTGAAGCGATTACCGTAGCCTATAAACACTTGCAATACATTGAGTATCACTCGCACGATGCCACTTCTGCTGCTAACACAGCAACTCCTTAGGACAACAACCCTCTAGGGAGTTGTTATTTGGCTGTGGTTTTCTGTGAGGTGAAGGTACTTCCTCAGACGCGCTGCTTCGATGTGCCCTACCTCTCTTAAAATATCCGTACCAAGACAAACAGACATGTTCATGCACACAAATGTTTGCCATGTGTGGGAATCGAACCCACGAGCTTGTTGCCAAAGAAACGTAACAGCGCTGTTTTTATTCACGGAGAAATTAAGATGTCTATTACAGTTTTGATCTATGTTAACTACTGCTACCCCCGTAAACCACCGCTCATTAACCCGAAATCTTATCAAGCTTTTATTGACGTGTGTATTGTCCACGTCTACATCTAATGCGTTCTTAATTACCGCTGCGAACACAACGCGAAATGGAAAGTGTCTTGTGGGAATTGGGTCGTTATCTCCAATATATGGTATATGGCGGTTTATTGTTGTTTTTTTTTTGTTACACCATAGTGTGGGATAGATTTAATTGACAATGGACTGCGGAATGTTATGGATGACCACAAATAACATAATAGATTGTTTACATTATTTGTTAATTTACTAAATTGATCGTGTTTTATCAGAAGGTGATGTCAGGAGCCTTAGAAACCGGTGGGCGTACATGATAAGAGCTATGAACCTTAAGAAACGAGTGAAGTGTGTAAGGACCGGTGATGTGGCGCCCGGTTCTCTCTGCTTACCCCACAAGGGATTTGGCGTGAAGTTATAGATAGATATGCTACTTTTTATAACTGCACCGCTCGCCGACGGCGGGCAGTTCACCCTCACACACTGGAACCGCAATGGTCGCGTACTGTGCTGTCCAGAGAAATTTTCTTCGGAGAACTCTCGAGCTGTGGAATGAGCTCCCAGCCGAGGATTTTCCAAGGGACTACATGGCATGGAGTTCTTCAAGAAATGCGTGAAGAGGTTTTTAAAAGGTCGGCAACGCATGAGTGACACCCCAGATGTTACAAATGTCCATAGGCTACGGTGACTGTTTACCATCAGGCAGACCGTATGCTTGATTGCCACCTTAGTGGTATAAAAAAAAGATAGATTACACTATTTACATTTGATTAATTTAATGTAACCTATTAAGCTATTAAGAAGCGAGTGAGATGTGTAAGGATCGAGTCACATGGCGCTCGGTTCTCTCTGCCTACCCCGCAAGGGATTTGGCGTGAAGTTATAGTTAGATAGATAGATATTAAGGGATGCGAGAAGCCAGTGAATAAAGAATCAGGCATTTTGATCTAAACTACTTTGTGTTCTTCCGCTCCCGATTAGTTCATGCGAACTACTGCCGGCCGGCACCCACCCACTACCGTTAGCAGATGCATGCCGCCGCTGCCCTGGCTGCTCCGGTCGTCTCCGCGACACGTGTTTCGCCTCTCCACGAGGCATCCTCAGGCGCTGTAGATGTTAGTCGTTAGAATAACATGCTACGAACACGTAATTCGTTAATTTGAAACTAATAATTACTTACCTCTCTGTTTACACAGCTAGTGGAGCTCGAATGAATATCTGAAACAAGCGAAAAACTTATTGTTAAACACTGGAAATGTGTATTAAAATTATAATAGTATCTATCTATAACCTCACGTCAAATCCCTTGCAAGGGTAGGCAGAGAGAACCGAGCGCCATGTGACTCGATCCTTACATATCCCACTCGCTTTTTTTAACATTCATTGCCCTTCTCATACACGCTCGTCGTTTTCTACCCGACATCACCTTCTGATAGAACACGACCAATTCGGTCATGGAAGTTAAGTCTTGGC
The DNA here is from genome assembly GCA_947507595.1 of Pyralis farinalis. Classification (NCBI taxonomy): domain Eukaryota; kingdom Metazoa; phylum Arthropoda; class Insecta; order Lepidoptera; family Pyralidae; genus Pyralis; species Pyralis farinalis. The sequence goes on from OX382259.1 coordinate 36,469,039, forward strand.
CTTCCTCGGCTACTACATCCTTCCACTTTTGCATTGTATATCTGCTTCGTCATTCTTTCATCCTGCATTCTTTCTACATGTCCGAACCAACGGAGCATGCCTCTTCTTATTTTAACACCGACGCTCTCTTTCAGACCAATTCTGTTTCTAACATCATCATTGCAAATACGGTCTACAAGCCTTATAACACAAATTTTGCGTAACGCTCGCATTGGCTCAAGTTTTTACTTATAATAGTATACACATCTATATCTATGCAACGCATTATAATAGTATACACATCTATATCCATGCAAACGTAAATAATATTAGCAGCGAATGTGCCTACTCGATTTGATTGAATAAATAAATATTGCCGGACAAATTACACAGCGTCAACTAGCCCCAAAGTAAGCGAAGCGTGTTATAACCAGGCAACTGCAACTGATAAACATACGTAAATACATTTTTTTTGTAAATACATACTTATTATACATAAATAAAAAGACAAACAGACATGTTCATGTAACAAGTAAAGCTGAGGGGCGCTGAGATTTGAATATCTTACGAGTCTTGATTCATCGATGGCAGTAATTGTATTTCACTTTGTCTTATTTCTCCTATTGTACGTATTTTCTGATAAGTAAAGAAGTAAGACAAAGTGAAATACAATTACTTAATTCACAATTAACTCTTCACGACATTCCTAAATACTTCTGGTACATTCCATTGGATTTACTCAGATCCTCCGACGATAAATAAATATTTCGAGAAAAAAGCTCGCTGAATTGCCAAAGGATCCACATACATACGTCAAAAGAGCGGAAATTAAATGGACTTCCTGTCAACCATCGAAAAGTCCCCAGGACTACTATTGCCTATTATCATTACCAGCTCGATTGCATCATAATTACCTATATAGTAATCAGAATACACTCAATTGCCAAGTTTCACGATGATGATGCAATAAATGCTATATGCTAATAATTTGTTTTGTTTACGAGTTACGCAAAACTCTCAGTGCGCCCAGCGTCTATGGCTAGATGATGCAGGTGCATAGTAGTACCTCGCACACACACAAGACTGAAACTAAAGAAAATTCGCTAGAATCATGTAATTGTAAGCCACTTAGTTTAATATAAATAGTATAGAGAGGTAGGGCGCATCAAAGCAGTCCGTCTGTTGAAGAACCTCCGCCTCACAGAAAACAAAAATGTTTGTCCTGTGTGGGAATCCAACCCACGAGCATTGGTGTCAACACTGCGCCACCAAGCTCGTGCAATTAAGACTTATTAAGTAATTAAGACAGATGAAATAATACAAGGAGGAGGGATAGGAGTCTCTCTTCAACCGAAGTGGTTTAAATCATACTCTGCCACATTGCTCAAGTCCAGTGTTTTCAAGCCACCCAAATGCCACTGGCTAAGCTTTACGACTGTCATCTATTGGCAATAGCCCGGACCGATGGCTTAACGTGCCCTCCTAAGCTGGATGTAGTTAAACATACCGAAATAAATAATCTATTTATAACTTCACGTCAAATCCCTTGCGGATTAGGCAGAGAGGACAGACTGCCCTATGACTCGGTCCTTACACACTTCACTCACTTCTTTAACATTAATAGCTTTTCTCATGCACGCTCGGGTTCCCGACATCACCTTCTGATAAAACAGGTTCAATTTGGACATGATAAGTCCGAGAGGTCAACAGACGGATCCAACTCGGCTGGGCAGCGTTCGGGAAACTTCGACACATATTCTCGTCCAAAATACCTCAACGCCTGAAGAGTAAGGTTTTCGAACAGTATGTGTTGCCAGTGATGATATACGGACGTAGCTGCTTCTCTGCGGGCCGTATGGGGAAGCTCGAGGTCGCTCAGCGTGCTATGGAAACAGCTATGATCGGAGTTTCTCTGCGTGATAGAATCAGAAATGAGGACATCCTCAGTAGAACTAAGGTAACCGACATAGCCCACAGGATAAGCAAGCTGAAGTGGAAGTGCCGGCCACATAGTTCGTAGAACCGACAACCGCTGGGGAAGAAAGGTTCTCTTATAGCGTCCCCGTACTGGTACACGCAGTGTGGGACGACCCCCCACTAGATGGAGCGACGACCTCAACAGGTTTGTAGGCAGTCGATGGATGCAGGTGGCACAGGATCGAGACGAGTGGCACTCTAGAGGGGAGGCCTATGTTCAGCAGTAGACGAATACTGGCTGAGATGATGATGATGAAGTCTTGTCATGTAAAAGCAAAAGGACGTATGAGCGTTGTTTAAAAATCCGTACGAAGGAATATCCTACAGGTAACAGAATATCGCAAGACCTCCATATAATACTATCTCTAAAGTGATATTATCCCCAATAACGTAATATCGAAATTCACGAACTCACGATCCTCAACCGTGTTATTGCCAACAATGATCAAATCTCAGAGCTTAACACCGAATCGAGAGGAATCGTGATAGTTCCTGATATCACGACCTCACGATTCTCGTGTCACGTCCTTCTGTTACGGCGGGGAGCATCTCTGAATAAACGTTATCATAACAGTAAATAAGTTACAACAGAAACTAGAACTTTGTTGTTAGTGATAATGCACATATTCGTACGCTTGTTGTATATTCATTAAGTTATTTAATGGTGACAATTTTCTTTGCCTAAGATGTCGTTATATGCGGTAACCTGTAACCTCAATGTATTGTATGCAATTTGATCTAACTTGCTTTGTGTGCTTCCGCTACCAATTAGTTCATGCGACTACACCCACTACCGTTAGTGGATGCAACATGGATGCTCCGGTAGTCTCTACCTCGGCTGCTGCGGTCGGCCTATACAAAGAACTGCCCTAGTGACACGGTTCGAATCTTGGCACGTACCACTAAACTCGTGTTTTCGAATTTATGTACATATTTGTAATTATCACTTGCTGTGAAGAAAAACATCGTGCAGAAACACGCACGTCCAAGAAATTATATTTCAAAGAACGAGTGACCTTACCTAAGAATGATCCTCGTTGTCCCTCTGGGTTGCGGAGGTCTGACGCCACCAATATTTTCGCCAAAACCCTTAGGCTTAATAGTAGTACCCCGCCAATCCGAATGGATTAGGAAACGGGTTAACGCTAAAAAGAAGAATTTATATACTAATATATAAAGAGGACGAGTTTGTTTGTTTGAAAGCGCTAATCTCTGGACTTACCAGTCAGATTTGGAAAAATATTTTTGCGTTTGACAGCCCAATTCCTGAGGAAGGTTATAGGATATTGAACATCACGATACGACCCTTAGAAGCTGAGGACAAAGAAATAAAGTAAGAAAATGCAGTTTACAAGGGCTACGGAAGGGAAGTCGCAGGCTGCATCTAGTATCATAGAAAACCAGTTGGGAGCAGTTAATTGAAGTTATATATTTAATTATGCAATTTAGACCGCGTAGAAGATTCATAAATAAGTTAACATCTAAATGAAAAAGTTTGTTTGAACATCAAAGATAATCCCTAAAAAGGTCGGATGGAGAGATAAGGCACGCATTATGTTTTAACGTGGGAAAACAAGGTTTTTGCCTACACTAAGTGGATGCCTAAAGAATTAACAACAAGTTTTTAGACGAAGCACCGACTTGCGTTATTATTTGGCTACTATGAAACAGCATAATTTCGTGCTTACTTTCAGGCGGATAAATAGCTATAACAAATTTTTGCTTTGCATACGGTTTAGATATTTTATATTCATTTTCTTTGCTATAGTAATCACAGATTGATGAGGCCGTTTTGATGTTTTCTTGTTTGTTCTTCTTTAACATAACTAGTTTTCCAGTTTTTTAATACCATCGAATAGTTAGATTAGAAGATAGAGAGAGCGTACATCAAGAGAGATAGGGCGCACCAAAGCAGACCGTCTAGGGAAGTACCTCCACCTCACAGAAAACTGAAGCCAAATAACAGCTCCCTAGAGGGTTGTTGTGTTCCTGCGTGTGAGTGAGGTCACCAGTAAGCTCCTAATGAGTTGCTGTGTAAGCAGCAGAGGAAACATCGCCCGAGTGATAATTACTGTATTACAAGCGTTAATAGGCTACGGTAACTGCTGTACATCAGGTGGGCCGTATGTTTGTATGCCTCCCGACGTAGTATACTCGTATATAAAAAGAATATGTATAATAAGTATGTATTTACAAAAAAAAATGTATTTACGTATGTTCGCTTACTTTGGGGGTACACAGCGCCACCCTGTGTAATATGTCCGAAAAAAAAAATATAAAAAAAAAATGCTAACGTAAAAATAGGGAACAAAGTAAAAAGACGATGAAAGGAAAAGAGAATGATATTTATTTGCTAGATACGGTATACGTGATGTTGAGGAGGTAATTAAGTCTTAGTATTCAATTAACATGGACATGTGCAAATATGTATATGTAAGTATACATTATTAGACACTAAGCAGGACCTTTCAATTATCAGATTAGCTACAATTAAGTATATTAAAAGTTTGGTTGTAAGCGAACAAATTGGTCATGAAAATAAGACTGAAACAAATGACTTCCTGAGTAAGACAAACAATTTAATATACACAGAAAAACAAAGGAAGGATGATGACATAACAAAAAAGAAAGTTTTTTTAAACGACCAACTTACAAATTACTCTTGGAGTCCTGACCAACAGTAGGGGGTGTTGATTCTATTATATTTGTGTTTTTAAATGTATTTTTTTATAATTTACATTAACAAATAAATTACATTTCGATAACTGTAAAAAAAATGGAAACTAGTTTCCCAGACAGCTTGTATTAAGTGATCCTAACAGAACCCGTCTGGGAAACAAGTTTCCATTTTTATCCTGTCTTTGATGCGATCCACCTCTCTTGAAATATGACTCTACATTTGTAACCTTAGAGACTTGTACCTTGTAGTTTGTACGAAAAATGTATTAGCAATATCTGGGTATAGTTTTAAGCTACTTTTCACTGTGCAATACACTTTATACATTAGATTTATATACTTAATATAAAGAAAATATTTTCACCACTCTGAGTTATCCGATCAGTTCAGTTGTGTTTGCTTCCCGAAATAGAATAAGTTCAGGCGAGGTGGCATGGTGCCCGTTGGCATGTTGCAACAACTTCCCATTTCAAGGTGTGAATAAATCCATATATTATTTTAATTACATTTTTTGACGAGCTCAGTGAAGCAGTGATTATTAACGCAACTTTGACACCAACACTAGTGAGTTCGATTCCTACACAGGACAAACGTTTATGTGTGTGATGATGTGTGCATAAACATATGTTTTTCATAGTCTGGAAGTTTTGAAAAGAGGTGGGGCGAATCAAAGCACAGAAACGTCACAAAAAAACTGCAGCCCTATAATTTCCTGGGGGTTGTTATGTTCCTATGAGTGAGGTCACAAGTGATATAGAGTAAGGGCCTTGTGCTTTCGACGCTGTATAAAAAAAACAAACACTATTCTGATTAATCTGATATCGAATTAGGGTTACATATACTTACAAATTGACTGAACATATAAGAACTTATCTTATAACAAACCTTTTGAGTGCCAGTTGTATCCAATTAGGTTTAGCCAAAGACGTAGCTTGAATGTTCATGTTAGAATAGCACATTTAGATAAGGAGACAGTGATGAAATCGTTTCGATGTGCGAGTAGCCGATATAAATTTGAACAAACTAGTGATTCGAGTACAAATTTAAGTAAGCAAAATAGTGAATGTTTATATGTATATATATTAAGGGTATATGTATATGCAACGCACTGCACGCGCGTTCAGTATTATTGACATGGCTGCCAGCCTATTCTGTACAGCACCACATCTGTCAAGAGGCATTTAGCTAATAAATTCATTAAATGATAGTCAGTAAACTATGGTATTTATAAGAGATAAATATCATAACCATAATCGCTATCATTTTTTTTACGTATATCATTTTTTTTACAAATTACACAGCGCCATGTAGTCCCAAAGTAAGCGAAGCTTGTGTTATGGGTACTAGACAACTGACTAAACATTTTCATGCACACAAATGTTTATTCTGTGTGGAAAACGAACCCACGAGCGTTACTAACCATTGCGCTACCGAGCTCGTAACCTAACAAATTAACTACGAAAGAAACCTACGTATCTAAGGCAAAATACAAAATAATTTACACATTTAGTAGAGTGAAAACTGTACTATCAACGAACGACCCAATCGTTGGATTCCAATGTAACCCAATGCAATTTCCATCCCTTTTCATTCCATAATTATTAAAGTGAATTGCATTATTGGAATACGTGATTAACGTCCAACGACAATGGTGAGTGGCCATTTAAACGTCAGTCCAATTTAATTGCATTATCGAAAACTAATTGTGTTCAGCAGACCGGTGAAAATTGTCTGACTGTGGATTACCAAACGCACCGTCCGATCGCAAGCCGATAAATTTTATGTCACTTGGGTTGCAAATAAGAATGTTATTGAGCCTGAAGTAAAAACACAATTTCATTTCTTTTTTTTTTTTAATATTGTTGGACAAATTACACAGCGCCACCTAGCCCCAAAGTAAGCAAAGCTTGTGTTATGGATACTAGACAATTGATAAACATACGTAAATACATTTTTTTTTTGTAAATACATACTTATTATACGTAGAAAATACTTAGACCAATACAAACAGACATATTCATGCACACAAATGTTTGTACTGTGTGGGAATCGAACCGACGAGCGTTGGTCTCAAAGTAGCGTAACAGCGCGTTTCACCACTGCGCCACCGAGCTCGTCGATTAAACAGTCATTGTCTTTTACTTTGTATATAATAATATGTATATCTTCATGCCAGGTCCCTAGCGGACTAAGTGGAGAGCGCCATAACACGCATTCCATACCCCTCACTCATTTTACAACATTCATAGCTCTTTTCATGAACGCTCGCCGGTTCCTAGGGCTCCTGACGTCCCCTTCTGATAAAACAAGTCTCAGTCTTCCTCGGTACCTACATCCTGCCACTTTTGCATTCAAAGTCAAAGTCAAATTCAAAATCTTTTTATTCCGTAAAAATGGCTACATTTGTTTGGAATCGTCACAATTTTTTTCCCTACCGTGCAGTTCATGACTAGGTGAGCACTGATAAAAATACTGCCAAAAAACTCAGGCATCCCTCTTTTGGTATCCAAACAAATTTACATAATTTATTAATTACATTATAATTGGATCGACTCAATCCCAGGCATTTTTATCATTAATATAGTCAGATACTTTATAATATGCGCTGCTACACAATTTGGCTTAAATAGTAGTTTTAAACTTGTTTATTGACAATTCTCTTATATTGCTGGGAAGTTTGTTATAGAACCGTATACATTGCTCCATAAAAGACTTACTTATTTTGTGGAGACGGCTTGCATGTAACACAAGATTATGCTTATATCTAGTATTTATGTTATGAGTATCGCTCTTTTTACAAAATGAGTCTATGTTTTTATGGACATACAAAAGATTTTCATAGATATATTCATTGTTTCGTCATTCTTTCATCCTGCATCCTTTCTACATATCTGAACCGTCGGAGCATGACTTTTATTATCTTAACGCCGACATTCTCTTACAGAACAACTATCTTTCCTTCTAATGCCTCTGTGCCTGAAGACTTGATATTGATTGCCAAAGTCACTGGGATTTAATTTAATTTTCAATATTATTTGTTCCCCAAAATTTTATATTACGCTAGCTGCTGTCCGCGGCGTCGCTTGCCCGGTAGGGGGATATTAAATAACCTACCTCAAGAATTGGACTGTCCAATGAAAAACTGTTGTTTCAAATCCGACAGGTAGTTCCAGAGATTAGCATGTTCAAACAAACTCTATACCAATATAAATTGAAGAGTTCGCTGGTTTGAACGTGCTATCATTCACGCTTCTTTCACTAAGGCTTTTCAGTCTTGCATCGACGGCATATTTCTTCTTCTTCATTTCTTTCAAAACATCACTCTGGTGCAAAGACGATACGTAATCCAGCCACGCTTTCCTCTTTTTTCCATGGAGGATTCAACTTCCGCATCCCACCAGGCATCTCCTCTCACTGTTCTACGTCAACAGACTTTTTCAAATCCGACTGGTAGTCCCGTAAGTCGGTTTTGAAAAATTATTTTTACATTTGATAGCACAATTCTTACCACCAGCATAAAATTATGACTTTCAGAATTATTTGAGGATTTCAACAAATACGAGTTTAGCGGTACATGCCCCCGCCAGGATTCAAATCAGGGATCAGTTGGTCAATTGGCCGGTTCGTTATCCACTGGGCTATCACTGGTCATAATTGACGGAGTAATCATACATACATAAAAGGGGAAAAAACATACAACATAGTCAAACACGGGGCCTTTCTTTTTTTTCTTTTTTATACAACGTCAAGAGGCATACGGTCCACCTGATGTAAAGCGGGTACCGTAGCCTATTAACGCTTGCGATAAATTAAGTATAATATTAGTTGAGTGCTGGTAAAAAAAAATTAAAAGTATGAAAAATTAATAAGATACAATAAGATTTTAATAAAAAAAATATAATACACGTCTATACAAGCGGAAGGGCCCAATGAGTTTTTTTATTTTGGGTTCACGGTAATCCAGTACGTGACCTGTGGTTTTTTTTATATACTACGTCGGGAGCCATACGGCCCACCTGATGTAAAGCGGGTACCGTAGCCTATTAACGCTTGCGATATATTAAGTATCACTCGCGCGTTGCCTCCTCTGCTGCTTACACAGCAACTCCTTGGCAGCTTACTGGTGACCTCACTCACACGCAGGAACACAACAACCCTCTAGGGAGTTGTTATTTGGCTATGGTTTTCTGTAAGGTGGACGTACTTCCCCAGACGGGCTGCTTTGATGCGCCCTACCTCTCTTTAAACATCCAGACCAAGACAAACAGACATGTTCACGCATACAAATGTTTGTTTTGTGTGGGAATCAAACCCACGAGCGTTGGTCTCAAAGTCGCTTCTTTCACGACTGAGCCACCGAGCTCGTCGTTTTGTCTTTCTGAAAGTCGTTCAAAAAGATTCATTTTTCGTTTGCCACGAAATCCACAACACCATTCCCGTTCGCCTCCCTCCCCCACATTTTTTACTCCGATCGGTTACATAGAGTTAACGTCAAATTCCTAATATCACTTTTTGCTTGTTAGATGTGGTAAACCATGCCATGACTAATGGAAGTTAATTACTTGCAGTAAGACTCTTCCGCTCCGCTGAGCAGTCCCAAGTCAAGGGCGCGCGAGACGGATTTCAGGTTCGATTCCGGCACATTCACTCCGCGTTGGATGTATAAACCGGTTATCACGAAATATATTACTGCTTTGTATGTAAGGGCTTTGTCGTTTTTAGGGTTCCGATTCAAATGGGTATGAGCCGTGCGTATGTCGGTTAAACGATGGTAATCGAACCCATAACGCCTGGTGCTAATGTAGCCGCTGCTAACCACAACCACTCGACGGCCGGACCGGATATTTATTTCCTTTTACAAAACGTCGGGAGGCGTGCAAGCACACAGCCCACCTGATATAAAGTGGTTATCGTAGCCTATGAACGTTTGCAATACAAGAAGTATCGCTCGCGCTGCTGACACAGTAACTACTCAAGAGCTTAATGCCTTAAAAAGCCACCAGGGAGTTGTTATTTGCCTGCAGTTTTTTGTGATATGGAGGTGCTTCTCCAGCCGCGCTGTTTTGATGATATTCTAGAGATTTTTGTCAGTATTGGCAATATGGCAAAAGATCTGTAGGTAGACTAAGCAGTGTAGATGTATATATTGTAAGCTCAAGTGCATTGGTTTTGTGCGAGAGGTGTAATAATAACGCCAGCTTCATCCCTTATTTTTTATGTTAAAAAATAAAGAAATGGGGAGTCTTTAAACTAGTCAATTTTACACCTCTAATACCAAAAAATAACTAATTTTTGAATTAGAGCTTTGCAGAGCAAGTTAACCTAGTTGCTAATTTTTGTTAGATTCCTTATATGTTAGCTAGTTCCTAACATATAAGGAAGCTAACACAAAAATGAGTTATTTTTTAGTATTTCTATACATATCTTTCCATAACTTCACGCCAAATCCCTTATGAGGTGGACAGAGAGAACCAAGCGCCAGAACCACTCGCTTCTTTGACATTTACAGCTCTTTTCACGCTCACTGCTAACACAGCAACTCCTTAGGAGCTTACTCTCGCACGCAGGAACACAACAACCTTCAAGGGAGTTTGTTATCTGGCTTTCTGTGAGGTGGAGGTATTTCCCCAGTCGGGCTGCTTTGATGCGACCTACCTCTTTTAAAAACACCTAGCCCAAGACTAACAAACATGTTCACGCACACAACTGTTTGTCCCGTGTGGGAATTATTATTTTTACGTTATTAACCGCGGCGCCAACGAGCTCGTCGAAATTATTTCCAGACATCTTTGTCAGTTACATATTCAATTCCAAAATTATTCTTTTTACAGATGATATTTTTGATGTGCTTTATTTTTCTAACATGATAGATAAACAACCAATGCAAATCTGTATTCTGAGGCAAATGGTTAACTTTCTCTTGATAATCCGATCGATTCCTGCACCACATCCACCAGGGTTTCCCGAACAGTTTAAACTTTTCCCATTATTAAGCTGCTGTCAATTTTAATGAAAGGTAACGAGGGTTCTCTTCAAAAAGAATGGAGGTTACGGTTACGCTTCTGTTTAAGACAGTTTACAAAGGGGCGAAGGATACACGAGTATTATTAAACATTCTTCTGCCTAGCATTACCCCGTTTCCTAATACAATACATCCTAATATATTCCTAATAAAAAAAAAATGTAGAATTGGCGGGTTCTGCTACTTATACTATAACTAGCGACGCGCCCCAGCGTTGCACGCGTGCAATGTAGATACTAATTTGTTTTCAGTGTGGAGTTATTTTAAATGCACAACGTATCTAACGTATTTAATTAAATAAGCAATAATATTGTATTGTTTAAAATATCTTCGTAAGTAACTCATTAGTTTTTATGTAATATTTAAAAGAGAAAAATGGTTACTGTAGGTTATCCTTAGGAGATAGGCTTATACCATCGCGGACTTTATTGTAGATCTTTTTAAGACATACAACTCTATAGTACATTATTCATACCATGGCGGACTTTATTGTAGATCTTTTTAAGACATACAACTCTATAGTACATTATTTATACCATCGCGGACTTTATTGCAGATCTTTTTAAGGCATACAACTCCATAGTACATTATTATAATCTATCTCGTAAGGTTCAGCCAGCGTTTGCAATGTAAGCGCACAAAACTATATTTTTTACGATATCACATTACAAATCTTTTAAATTCTCGGCTTTTCTCTACTATAATATGCTTGTATTATACATATAAACATTCCTTTTGAATCACTCTGTCTATTGATGAAACCACATTAAAATCCGTTGTGTAGTTTAAAAGATCTACGCTTACAGATGGCGGAAAGCAACTTTGTTATACTATATAAAGATGATTTAGGGAACATAAAAAACAATGTCATGTAAGCACAAGTAAAGGAAAAAATCCGTAATTAAATAAGTAAATAAATAAATTTGTAGTAAGTACATCATATTACAAATTTAATTACAAAAAAAAAATTTATATATTAAAAAGATAATATTTTTACGGAACCCTCAAATATGTACTTATATATATATATATATATATATATATACCAACATATATATTAAACCCAAAGGTGTAAAACAAGCATACGGCCTGCCTGATGGTAAACAGGCACCGTAGCCTTCGGACATTTGCAAAACCAGGGGTGTCACTCATGCGCTGTCGACCCTCTAAAAACCTTTTCACACTTTTCTTGAAGAGCCCCATGCTGAAGTCCCTTTGGAAAACCTCGGCTAGGAGGTCCCTCGGGAACTCTCCGCCGACGGCGAGCGGTGCGGTTATAAAATAATACTGTCGGCATCATATCAATCAATTCTTCAGAACACAACCCGTTGTACAATCGGTAGAACACACAAAGGGGGGCAAAATCTCTCCTTAAACTTAAGGGTTCAATACCATGTGTAAACTTAGGAGCGTCTACAATTCTCACAGCTCGTCTCTGAACGGAATCACACGGTCCAAGCTGGTATCCAGGTGCTCCCGCCCAAAGGTGACTGCAGTACTCCATATGCGGTCTGACTTGAGACTTATATACGAGTAATATAAGTCTTTGCCCCGCACTGAATACTGCTTTGATCTGTTGAGTACGCCAAGTTTTTTGGATGCTATCTTGACCTTTGCCTCTAGGTGACTTCTATATTAAACGCCACTGGAGATCTCGACACCAAGCATCCTAATGCTGTTGGTGATGGTGATATATCCAAAAATCCGAACTTTGTGGCACAGCTGAGTGCACGTCAAACATTACACTTTGAACTTCGTACCGTTATTATTACGTACGACAGGTAATAAGAGTTACAATCGCCCTTCGAGAGTCAAGTGTTATCAGCTCTTAGATGTATACGTGTCTACACCGGGAACCACCAACAAATAAACCACTTGACTGCGCATAAAGGCACCGCTCGCTCACCAAAACATAGTGTTTTATCGCCTAAATTTTCAGCGATTCCAGCCTACTGCCACTGACCAATGGGTTGATATTTTGACCAATAAGCCGATAAGTGCCGCGACGTTGATCAGCGAACTAGCCAATAAGCGCTTTACCCGCCGACGCGTAGCGATGATTTGAGTTACTACGTAAAATCTGTTTGAACGGTTCTCCATAGGCTTCCTTCACGCCAGAAACCGAACCAATAACCAGAATAATAGCTTCGTTATCCGCTAGATTATCACTGCTTTTATAGTAAAATGAGTTATGTAAAAATTGTTCCGGTTTAGACATTTCTCTGCCATTGAGAGCGTCAGTAACAGTCTGGTCTAGCTCGAGCTTAAGACTTTCCTACAATTAATTATAATATATACCGTCGTGATTATATAATATTGATAAGCAATCAGAACTATCTAGATAATTAGTAGGCCAATAATGAAAGTTACATAGTCAATACATTCAGGCGTAAAATTTACAGGCAATTTGTTCTAAACTACTTTGTGTGCTTCCGCCACCAATTAGTTCATGAGAACTGACCCACGCAAGACTGTTAGTATACATACTCGTACTTGTATACATATAGACACATGCCGTCACTGACATGGCTGATCTAGCCGTCCTCCGTCCGGAATCTGAATCACATACACCGCCTCTGGTCGTATATGAGACATGTGATTCGTCTCTCAAAGAGGCATCCTCAAGCGCTCTAAATGCTAGTCGCTAGAATAACATGCTACAAATCAAGATTACGTGTCTATTTGAAGTGAAAACTTCTTTAGCATCGTTGTGATTTAAAACTCGATGAAACGTCAAAGCGACAGTAAATGAAGATTCCCGCTAGGACTCTGTCGCGTATAATAAAATGAGACCTGAAGCTCGGCGCGTATCGTCGATATACATGGCATGTCTTATCAAGGAGTCACAAAGCTTCATTAGAGTGAAAAAGGAGCGAAGACTTCAGCCAATGTGTATCAAGAGACGGCCTTGGATCCTGTTGTGAAACCTCTCAGCAATACACTTTTTAAAAATGTACCGTAGACTTTCCAGCAGGACTCTGCACCTGGTTACAAGGCACGAACTACTCAATCCTGGCTCGAAATCATCGTTCCGGACATTTATAAGAGCTAGAAGACTGGCCCTCGTCTAGCCTAGATCTGAACCCCTTAGATTAAAAATTATGGTTATCAGTTTTAGAGGATATGACCTGCTCGAAACGACACGCCGACAATGTCTCTTAAGAAATCTCTGTAGCAAGCAATGGCTAAATTTCCCAATCCCTAAATTTCAGACAGAATATAGGGCTGTATTAAAGCAAAAGGTGGACATTTCGAATATATATATATATATATTATTTTTTGCTGAGACTTCCATAAATATATACCTATAAGTTTTATTAAGATTACATTACTTCATAAAAAAATAAATGCATATTCATTTGTAACAGAACTTATGACCGTACTAGGTATAACAGCGGATCTGCATCATGTAGTAGGCATTTCTAGACGTTCCGTGTTATTATCACGTACGTTATTTATCAAAGATTATCTCTTAATCTATCTTTCTATATCTACACGCTAAGTCCCTCGCAGGATAGACAGAGATGATCGAAGCCTCCTTCAACTTTCGCGTTGAAAATCTGTTCCATCATTCTTTCTTCCTGCATTACGGCTCCTGATATCTCCTTCTGATAAAAGACGATCAATTTGGTCTTGGTAGGTAAGTCTTGACCTTCCTCGGCTCCTACGTCCTTCTACTATTGTATAACTGTTTCGTAATTCTTCCTTCCTGTATTCTTTCTACATGTCCGAGTAAACGCAATATGCCTCTTCTTTAATACCGCTACTTCCTTTTGAACCAACTATGTTTTTACATCATCATTGCGAACACGGTCTACGCGCGTTACGCTACGAATTTTGCGCAATGCCCGCAATTCGACCGCGTTTATTGTCTATCATACTCTCTGCCAACTCAGCTCGCGCTTCCTTCCATATGTTAAGCGACCAGAACCGCGTAGTTTATAGCGAGCTGTACCTTCTGGTTCAAGCATTTACTGCCGCCCATGCGCAATTTATTTTCTTTTAATATAGATACGTCATCGCTTGAGACACGCACCTTGGAAACAGACAGAACGCTTGAACAAGTACCTAAAATCGCTATCTGAAGTGTTTGCATCACTGTCGTTTAGTAATGTCACAATATTCGATTACACGTGTTTTTGTTTCCTACTCTAATGCAGTTTCCCACAGCTCTTGTGTCTCAAACGACCTAATTACAGTTAATTATTTGTAATAGTTCTTACGTAATATTCCTATAATTACATGCATGGGTACACTTCAACGTAATTTGCATTGGATAATTGGGAAGTTGACTGTATCTGAAATAATTAAAGATAATGTTCATGGAACTATAGATAATACTGGAAGCCACACTAAGCATACTTAACACAACAACATAGGCCAACCAGAGGTATGAGAAACAAATGAGTTATTAAAATATGTTTATTTTATGAAAGCCAAACCCGTTTTTTTTTTATTTTTCACTATTTATCCGCAAGCGTCACGTAAACTACTGAATGATGATATTTCACTACTAGCTTACATATCGGATCAAAATTTAGGTTAGGTTAGTACATATTGTTTTTAAAATGATTAGGTTTGCTGCGTAAAAACCTAAGTAAACTCCACGAGAGTAATGTCGCGGGCAGAAGCACGTTCAAATATCAATCGATCCCATATTTTTCGACTAAGTCAATAGCTTTGGAATTGTTAGCGGCAGGAATAGCAACATGCAAACCTAACTCTATTTATTTTATACTACCTCGGGAGGCACACAAGCATACGGTCCACATGATGTAAAGCGGGTACCGTAGCCTATTAACGCTTGCGATATATTCAATATCACTCGCGCGATGCTCCTCTGCTGCTTACACAGCAACTCCTTGGGAGCTTACTGGTAACCTCACTCACACGCAGGAACACAAAACCCTCTAGGGAGTAACTCAATGTATTGCTGTCCTGTTTGTCACTCGCCCAGAGACTAGCCCTGGTTAACATAACGAGTTTCATTTGTGTCCCGTGACCAACAAACGGTTTGGTGGCGCCATCGATAGTTTGTAAACAAAAGAAACTTACGCGTAGAATATTGGACCCTCTTTGAACTCGGATAAAAACAAATAAAAAATGATAATACCACGGAAAATTAAGAGTGAATTTTGAGAGAAGGCGCATCAAAGTAGTATGGAAAATGGAAATACCCGAATTCACAAAAAAACCGTTGTAACAACTCTTAGAAGTTGACACGCAGCATACAATAACAGCCAGGGTGGCAACGCGCTTCTTTCCTATATAGCGTTTAAATGTAACCACTATACATCAGTGGCCCAATGTTGTATAAAAAAAGAAACGCACAACCAAATATCCCGGATATGTGCGTTTTACTAACTTATATACCATACTCCACAATAATTAGAGGAAAATATCATACAAAGGACGTATATTATGCGCAGTTTGGGTGAAAGGGCTGTCTTGTATATTATACGCCTTTGATCTAGTCTATGACATGATTGTCAAGTATACAACTATGAATAATAAAGTTATTGGTATGTAATACGTGCGAGCACTCCAGCAGTCTTCAGGGAAAAAATAAACAATTTGCCAAATATCAATGCTATAGAAAAATTCGATAAGTAACATTAAAATGTGCCTCATCTTGTCAACAATTTGTCATAATTAAGATTTTCACTGCTGCATAGACTTTAAAAGCCAAAATTCGCAATGCAAGTCGCAAGCTCAAAACAAGGTTAATGTTGACTTTTATGAATAACTGTATTAACTGACACGTTGTAATTCTCGTAACTAAATGTATCCAAATATTTTGCATGCCTACATTTTTAAGGCAATATACAGTTGCCAAACAATATCCATCCTTGGCCTTATATTTAAAAATAAAAATGACTGTATATGTGCAAATAAACAATTTCATTTCATTTCAAGGAATCAAAATAAATGTAAACAAAAAAATGTAAACGAATGAATCTTCATACGCAGTTATTCTTGTCTAACAAGTACGGCAAAGGCATTAGATTCATACAGCCTGACATTTGTTTTCCCTTTTGTATTTCAAAAAAATAATTTGATTTTAATAATTTAAATTAAATGCTAGCTCATTTTATAATGATCAGAAAGGAAAATAGATGAATCTAAAATAATATTATCGCCAGAAAGTCCAGTCAAACATGAACCAAT
The DNA here is from genome assembly GCA_947507595.1 of Pyralis farinalis. NCBI lineage: Eukaryota > Metazoa > Arthropoda > Insecta > Lepidoptera > Pyralidae > Pyralis > Pyralis farinalis. The sequence continues at coordinate 36,485,862 of OX382259.1, forward strand.
TATACAGCTAAATCATTCAAACCATTCAGTATCTTTGGATATCTCATTAAAGGATATAATCAAGTTAAATACTTTGCATAATTTTAATACTTTTGCCCTAGTTAAACAGACTTCAGTATAATTTAATTGTACTCGTACTTATTTAATTTTGAATATAATTTAGGGCTATTGGTAGTTTCTGTTCATTACATGGGCATTCCTCCTTCGTACCAAATTCGAAGACAATTCGATGCAATGATAACTTTGTTCTGATGATGTAGTCCTGCTGCATGCAGTCAGAACCAGCTCCTTAATAAAATACGAAAGGTCAATTTTGTTTCTATATCGGTATTATACGAACATATGGTCCACTAGATGTAAAGTGGCTTACTGTAGCCTACTGATGCTTGAAACATTTCTCGCGTGTCATCGCCCCACTGCTAACACGGCATCTCCTTACTTGCATCCTTACTCGCATGAACTCAACAAACCATCCATTAATATAATAGCTGTACCTTACGTCTCTTTCGTCAGATGTTTGTTTTCAAGTCGACGATGTAAATTTTGACGAGCTCGGTGGTGCAGTGGTGAATGACACGACTTCGACACGAACGCTCGTGTGTTCTATTCCCACACAAGACAAACATTTGTGTGCTGTCTAGGCGTTTTTAAAAGAGGTTGGCCGCATTAAAGCATCTCGTCTGAGGAAGTAAAGCAGCCAAATAACAACTCCCTAGAGGGTCGTTTTATTCCTGTGCGTGATTGAAGTCACCAGAAATCTCCTAAGGAGTTGCTGTGCTAGCGGCAGAGGTGGTATCGCGCGTGTGATACTTAATGTATTGCGAGCGTTCATAGGCTACGGTAACCGCTTTCCATCAGGTGGGTCGTATGCTTGTATACCTCCCGAAGTTCTAAAGAAAGAGAGGTTTAACATTCCCATAGGTACCTGAGCATTGGTCAGTCGACCGACGGGTAAAGTTTGCTTTTTTTTTTTAATGAAAGGTGTCAGCGCTTCGAGTTCACTACTAGCTGCAAGATGATAGCTAACTTCAATTTAGTGTAAGCATGAGTGTTCGTGCATATAACACATGTGTGTGTGTGTGTACACGACATTGATCGGTCCATTAGACCGACGCGGGTTTAGGTGTCACAATTTCAGGTAAACAACATTTCAATTATCTCCCATAATGTATTATTATAGAGTTTACTTTATTATATTATATTTACAACTTTTATGGATTTAACTTATATTTATAACTTGAAATGGACGAGAAACTCACAAGAAGGATTATGGAAAACTTAACTTTATACTGATATTTTACTTAAATACATATTAAAATAACCCCAGCAACTTCGGTCTTACAGACCGTGATTATATGTATTACACTATTTGACGCGGGTATACGAAGGTTAATTTTCCTCTCAAAAAGTAAAAGTCATATAATACATCCCGAAATATATTCGTAAATATAATTCACTCTTCAAAACTTTGTGTAGATGTAAGAGCGTAGTTGTTCTTATTACCGCTGCCATAGCAAGAACCTACTGTGTTTAAGAAAAAAAATGCACCTTATTCTCAGTGCTATAAACCATATCTAATTTAAAATCGGTTGGGAAAACCAGTTTCCATAGGATTGTTTCCAGTTTCCTTGTAAAAAAAAAACTTTAATGTCTTGTCAGATTTCGCACGACCATAATGTGTGAGCTATGATACTATTGGATGAATCGTGATGACCCTCGATAAGGGGTTATCACGCTGGGAACCATGGCGCTTTGTTTCTCTCTCCATAGAGGTTAGATCATCGATTACCTAATTTCATTGTAAATTACATCCACTTATGTAATTAAACTTTAAATTATGCGCCGTCCTACTCTCTCATACGTATCAGAATACAATCGTACCAGCTACAACCAGCTGACTATCACATGAAAAAAACTTTATCTACTTTATTTCTTTTTCCTCGGCTTCTATAGGTCGTATCGTGATGTTGAATAACCTATATAGCCTTTCTCAAGAGATGGGGTATCAAATGCCAAAAAAAAAAAAAAAATATTTAATTGTACTTTGTTCTATATTTTAATAAGGGGTGAATGGGACGCCTTTAACTTTCAGGGGGCGAGTCGTAGCGAACGGGTGTGATTCCCTTTACAGCTAGCTCTTTTCGACCGAGTTATTGACATGAAAATTGGATACTTCATGAATAATGTGTATTTAGAAATTCGGTTATGGTAATGTTCCATACATGAAATTCCATACATGAGGCTTCCATACATGAAATGAACGGAAAATCATATTTTCTTTTTACCGTTGCATATGACATGTAATTTTGAAGCTTATTTAAGCAAACTATTATTAAGAAACTAAATATGTTATGTTCTCTCTTTCACATTAAAAAATAATAAACGGGAAATCGCCAAAATTGACAGTTATACGCCATTTTCGTTGTGGTGTCTATGTCGACAATTGTTTTAGTCTGAAATTTGAATTTATGTATAGTGTGTATTCTTTGACTTACATACATGTCATTTATATGACATTTGTATAGTGGAAAAAAAAGAAAACATTGTTATTTTAATTTTTTATTATTGAGATATTAAAAATAAAACGAATATAATCTATATTTTATTAGCTTTTACAGTATTTTAATTTGTCATTAAAATATTTTTTTACGATTCTAACTTTGGTATTTTTTTATATACTACGTCGGGAGGCATACGGCCCACCTGATGTAAAGCGGTTACCGTAGCCTATGAATGCTTGCAATACATTAAGTATCACTTGCACGAGATCCACTCTGCTGCTACATAGCAACTCCCTAGGAGGTGTGAGGTGACCATACTCATACACAGAAAACAACAAGCTCCAGGAAGTTGTTATTTGGCTGCGGTGTTCAGGTGGACATGCTTCCCCGCGCTCCACATCTCGTGTTTCCAACCCATGCTTTTCAACTTATGAAACGGAATTTACATTATTTTATCTGTGCAATAAGGATTGGACCTTCAAAACAATATGAGCACAGCGTTCTGTAACCTGTAATTATAATCTTAGATAGGAATTACAAACTTACGTTAGACGTTAAAGCCTTCTATTTTCGGCTACATTGCTCCAATTAGCCTTCAGTTCCAAAGAAGACGATCCCAGTAGGCTGTTCTTTAATACACAATGTAATATTGAATGCAGTTGCTCGAACAGTTTCGCTTTCAAAGCCAGTAAACATCGGCTTGAAAATTGCATATTGGGCACTCGAGAAAAAACTTTTCCGCACTGCGCAAATGTACTTTAAAGTCTAATAACAAAGTTTACTGGAAAATAATTTTATATGTATTGAAAATAAGGTTAGATTAAGACAAATTGAAACTATAAACTTAAAGATCCAGGTGTTAAAAAAATAATAGTCAAAACGTTTTTCGTAGCGAAAGGGACGCATGGCGGCTGCATTTATTCAATAATTAATGATTATGACAGCTGCAATACTGCTGTTCTAACAAGAGACTAGCTCTGACTTTCGTATTATTTGTCATGTCAAGAAAGATGGTGACAAAGGGCTACTTCTGCATCTAGATCTTCAAGGCAAATTCGTTGTGGGAAAGGCAGTAAGAGCCGAGCGCCACATGACTTGGTAATTACCTTTATTTCTTTCTTCAAAATTCGTAGTTTTTTCTTAGTGTTGTCCCGTTTCCTAATCCATTAGAATTGACGAGGATCGATACCTAAACCTAAGGATTAGCGACTGCCGCCAGACCTCCACCAGACCAATGACCAAAGATAACCAGATCATTCTCAGGTTATGTCACACGTTTTTCGTAGTATAATTTCTTGGGTGTGTGGGATTCCTCACAATGTTCTCCTTCACCGCCGAACAAATGTTAATTACAAAAATATACATAAGTAAAAAAATACGAACTTAGTGAATGTAAACGTATCGAATCAGATGCCAAACCGTCATAGGCTGCTCCCTTATCCACTATGCTATCACTGATCTCAAAAAATCACAGCTATTTCTATGCAATTTTTACTCTTCAACGGCTCCAGCGACGTTCCACGTTCGCATTCTACAAAGACGTGTTTTTTTCAACATTTGCAAATCTTCATTCACAACTTTTGAAACATAATACATATACAACACAGCAGCACATGCGATATTGACCATAAAACATTATCTTCCATCAGCAACGGTTATTTGTTGTAAACATACATATCGTCACGCCTGTCTCCTATCGGGGTAGGCAGAGACTATGGAACGCTAGGTACACCGATTCAAACATCTTGCCTCTTTCACACTCATCAACCTCTTCCACGCATGCTCTTCGCTTCGGGGTTTGATTCAGTGGTTTTTTATACAACGTAGGGAGGCATACAACCATACGGTCCACCTGATATAAAGCGGTTAACGCTTCCAATACATTAAGTATTACTCGTGTGATGCCACCTCTGCTGCTAACACAGCAACTCCTTAGGCGCTTACTGGAGACCTCACTCACACGCACGCACACCCAGCAACACTCTAGAGAGTTGTTATTTGGTTGCGGTTTCCTGTGAGGTGGAGGTCCCCAGCCATATGGGGAAGTACCTCCACCTGCTTTGATGCGCCCAACCACTCAGATCCTCTCATAAAACCACCCAGATCCAGACAAACAGACATATTCATGCACACAAATGTTTGTCTTTTGTGGGAATCGATGGTGTTAAAATAACGTAACGGCGCGTTTCTCCACTGCGCCACCGAGCTCGTCAAAAGTTACACAAATACCACTATAATCAGAACAATATCACAGGGCAAACAAAGTTTCTAGACAGTAACATTACCTACTCGTTCGTCTTTCAGTGTAAGAACATATTTTAATAATAATGATTGTTAGATGAATATCGCGGTATGCTATTTAAAATAATTGGAAATGACAAACAACGATATACTTTTGTCTTCTTCTTCGTAGCGTTATCACGTTTCCTAATCCATTAGGATGGGCGGTGTCTGGCAACATTTCAAAAAGTGATTGCTGTCCGACTACGATGAATTTGTCACTTGTAGCATTTTATTCTAATGTTAGTCGTTAGAATAGCATGCTACTAGTGACACTTCCACTTGTAGCGTGTTATCGTTAGAATAACCTGTTACTAGTGACAATGCCACTTGTAGCTTGTTATTGTTATCGTTAGAATAACATGCTACTAATGACAATGCCCCTTGTAGCTTGTTATCGTCAGAATAACATGCTACTAGTGATAATGCCACTTGTAGCTTACTATTCTAACGATTAACGCCTACAGCGCCTGAGGAGATGTCTCGTGACAGCGACGGTGGTGGGGGCATGCGGTTTCTGTTCCAGATGGCCGACAACCGCAGCAGCCGAGGCAGATACTACCGAAGTAGACACGGCAGCGTCGGCATGTTGCATCTACTAACGGTAGCGGGTGGGTGCCGGCCAGCGCTAGACCGCATCAACTAATTGGTGACGGAAGCACACAAAGCAGGTTAGATAAAATTTCAAGATTTTTTTTAATATTGAGTCGTGTAAATCCACTTAGAATTTAGAATTCCGCTATAATAAATATAATAGCTTAATAGATTAAATTAGTTAAGTTGTTTCCTGCCGTTCGATTTTTCTATGATATCACAGACCGTGAAAAAAATGCGCGTGATTTTGGAATATGAGTTCCATTCTGGCAAAAAATAGCAGACGACACGCAATTCTGGAAAGGAATCTTGACAATAAATAAGCTTGAAAGCGTCTCTTATCTCGGAATAGACAGCCTAAGACGTATATTCTCATATATTTAAACGAGCAGTACTTGTATATATATTTCTTTTATTACATGTGTATCTCGAAAATGGCGCTAACAAATTGGATCAAAATTTGTATTTAGATAAAATTTTGTTTTTGGAGTTTATAAATGTAAGCGTATTTCTTAAAAAAAAAACGCGAGTTACGCAAAAAGCATAAAACGCTGCAGATCGTGTTAAACACACTATTTGGTTCTGCCGTATGCCTATCTATCTTATACCGTCAAACGGGGCCCCGGTTCGAACCCCAGTACCCTTTTTTGTACATTCATGCCTATTAAACGCTTTTAAACGCTTACAAATGATCAATTTTTGTATATTTTATATATAAATAACATTTTCATCGATTATCAAATTCTAAGAAATTTAAAATATAATAATTTTGTAGCAAAGAATAATTCGAGTTCCAACAGGAAAAATCAACAATAATAGCTTACCTTATTCAATACCACACGGATAAACCTAAACAATGACAAATTTATTACAGTATTCATTAACTTACCAGTTTAGACTTATCAAAGGCTTTTGATTTCGTCAACCATGTATTTATTGAAAAAGATTCCGTTGAAATCAGAGTTACCGACGGCATTTGGAAAAGACAAGTATGCTAATCCGATTAATTGTGATTATTCTTATCCAACCACACGAACGATAAATGAACGTAACATGAAAGGAAAAGTGTGCGTAAGTACTAAATAAAAAAAATCGCTTGTTTGTGTTTAATTAACAGAGGTTTGATTGAATCCACGACGGGGCTCACGCGATCTCTTGTATAATATGACTAGCTAATATCCGTGACTTCGATCATGCGAAATATTCTCTTTCTAGCCTACATATAGAAATATTTAATAACAATATGTTATCCCGCGATTGTTTTGGTATCATTTTAGCCCAGCGGTGGTAAAAGCGAAAGATTCTATTATGGACCGTGCGGTGACCAAATTTGGCCAGGAACAGGATTTTCGAAACATTTTGTTCTAGTATTTTCCATTTTATATACTGTTTAACGTATTACGTATGTTTTGTAAAAACCTCAATGGTGTCGTTGCGCCTATCATTACCGAACACGTAGGCTAAGCAACCTCGACGGCGGCGGCCTGCCTATGTATGAGTTTATTTATCTTAAGCATCTCCGTGCTCAGAGGGCCTTTTTCGGTCGATAGATGACAGTCGTTAAGCTAAGTCAGTGGCCTTCGGGCGGCTTGTAAACACTGGCCTCCGCCAATCTGCAATTATGCAGCGTGATGGAGTATGCTCTAAACCCCTTCGGTTGAAGGGAGACCAGTATCACTGCAGTGAGACGAGTAAGGTTTGGTCTCTTTGTTATGGCAGAGAAGTTACTGGGTACTGTGACGAAACAGCCTTAGGTCACAAGATTGGCCGCGCCCGAGTAACATCCCCGTGAGATTGCGAGCGTTAAGAGGCTGCGGTGACCGCTTATCATCTAATGCGGGCCGCATGCTTGTTTACCAATCTAGTTGTATAAAAAAGTGATTTTAAATCTTCAGTTAATGTTACAGTAAATTTATGTTAACGATACCATAATAAGAGCTAAAATTAATCAATTCATTAACCGTTTGGTAAAAAAAAAGATACCAAACGTAGTAGAAGTAAAAAGTCAAGCCGAGTTTATTTACCAAATAGGTGTAGAGAGAAATACTGCACAGTTACTACAAAAAATGAGCCACAAAAGTTAGCATTAACCCACAAAAAGCGATCGAAGCTTTTTGCGCATACAAACACAAATGTTACAAAAAATCCCGAGCCGGATAGCTTATCTACTAATAACCTCGCTTACTCACAGAAACACAATAAGCATCCAGGAATTGTTACTTAGCTGCAGTTTTCTGTGAGATAGCAGTACTAGCTTGCTTGATGCACCCTACAACTCTTAAAAACACCCACACAAAGACATATGTCCAAGAACACAAATGATTGTCCTGTGTGGTAATCGAACCCGCGAGCATTTTTGCCAAAGTAGTGTTATTATACGAACTGCTTTTATACCTATCTTCAACAGACACGTTCATGCATATAAATATTTGTGTTGTGTGGGAATCGAAACCACGAACCTTGGTGTTTAAGTAGCCATTGTCAACCACTCGACCACCGCTCTCGTCAATATTGCACCATTTTCTGTAATGAACATTACGAAACCGAGTCGTCATTCGCCAGCGGCTATGATCGTCTTTTTATCTACGTTTCTCATTTTCGTAATGGCGGCCGTAATAAGGCATTGTGTTGGGTTACGCGACAGCACCGGTAATCTCTCAAGCTTACCTTCAATTTACGCCCAAGATTGGGCTGCTTCCTATGTAAATAAACACGATGCGAGATGTACCTGCCGAGTGCAGACGCGGATGGATTTTTTGAAGCTATATTTCTATTGGTTCTGTAAAAATGATGATACTAAATTTCTGCAGTACCGACATGCAAAATCGACACCACGAAATAATGTCTCTCAAGTTTTGTTCGTGACTATTGTCAAGGTAGTTGTTCAAATACTTATTTATGAATCTACAACCCATGTGTTATAACAGTACAGATAAAATATATTTATATAAATATATATATATATGTGTCTCTTTAAATTATAAACGGTGGTGAATGCTATTTATTGATTATTTAGTATACTATTCAGCTAGTTATTAGTATATTCTTCAGGACGTCATGAAAATTCATCATAGTATTAAAGAAAGAAATTTAAAAAAATCTACAGGATGCTAAATGTTAATGTAGATACACGCATAGGTACACACATACTCACAAATACACACATACACACACAAATGCACGCACACACTGGGTGACTCCGCCAACGCATGTATGCACACATATAAGATAAAAATGAAATTGTATTTTCAATATCAAAAGATATTTTGTAGTCTATCACAAAATATTCTACTTCAATGTTAAATAAATAATCTATATTTTACTACCAATATAGATAATAACATGTTAGCATTTCAACCCTTTTGTTTCTCTTTGTCTGTAGTAATTTATGTTATCTATAAAATGAAAATCCGTAATTGGCTGTATGTTTAGTAAATAAGAATTGTCATCTAAGGGCTGTGCATTTTGTAATAAAATAAAATAAAACAAATGATTTTGTGCCATGCATCTCAATATGATTTTGTTTAAACAAATATTTTGCGTCCACTAGCACTAAGTACATACCTCGATTAGTTTCAGATTATTAACTAGATTCTTGCTTTTCAGTGTATAAATTAATTAATTTTAAACTTTTTCCGTACTGCAGTCGGCGCTTTTTTAATAATACTTTTTTATACCAACGATTTTTTCATATTAATTAGACTTCAGAAGCAGTGTACACGGAGGAAGCATAATGCAGTAGGTACCTATTTCAAACAGCAGTAAGTATATTTAAAGCCACGGCTATAAACGTTAATGGAAGCTATAAATTTTCAGAGTTTAATAACACGGGCACAATGCCGCATCATAATCAACCAACATATCATATAGTAACTTAGATAGCACTATATCAGTTTAAATTAATACTGTAGGTATATATAACAAAATATTTTTTTTTATATATTTATAGTTTCTGCGTATAACTTGAAAAATATACAGAAACTAGCTGTAGACCGCGAGTTCGTTCGCGCGTACACCGGAATCCCACTGAACCATCTTTTTCTTACTTTCTTTCTTGTTCCTCAACTTCTAAGGGTCGTATCGTGATGTTGAATAGCCTATAACCTTTCTCCACCTATGGGATGCATTTTTTTTATATCCCACTAGTAAGTACTTCCAAAGATTAGCGCGTTCAAACAAATAATCAAACAAAAAACCTCATCCGTTTTATATATATTAGTAAGTGGTAGTAGTTGTCTCTAAAAGTTTTTGTGTTGTGAATTTTGTTATGATAGGTCATTGGTCACATGAACAGGTCAGTGATACAACGGGTCAAGACAAATTGCAGCCACAGCAGGAGAAATTAAGTAGTCCGTTACAGCGGAATATATTCTGCAAGGAGACCAATCATTGAAATAAGTTGGTTAATCTGAAAATACTCTCATCAAGTTTTGATGGCCCGGGTGAACACAGGTTCGATTTTTTCGGGTGATACCGGTGAACACACGACCGACCTGATGTTAAGCGGCTACCGTAGCCTACGAACGCTGGCAAAACAGGAAATATTGCTCACGTGTCATGGAGGTGCTTTCTCAGTAGGGCTGACCGGATAAAACTACCCAGACCAAAACAAGCAGACATGTTTATGCACACCAATGACCTTCTGATGCACACAAATGATTGTCTTATATGGGAATTCAACCCACTAGCCTTGGTGTTAAAGTAATATTGGTGATCATTTCCCGCGTTGAAAATACAAATATTCGTTTCTTATTTAGGTGTGACATACGTTTTTTTTTATAAGAGCAATGAATGTTAAAGAAGCGAGTGAGATATGTAAGGATCGAGACATGTGGCGCTCGATTATCCCTGCCTACCCCGTAAGAGATTTCGCGTGAAGTTATAGATAGATATACGTTGTCATAGTGCCCGATGGCCAGAGCTCAGTAATGCAACATCATGTTTCAGCACGAGGTATGTATTTGATTGTAATTTATTTATACTCGTGTTAAAATAAAACGTTAGCATTGAATTAAACATTTTTTAACGGAAGTATCGCGTGTTTTATTTATTTTGTTGAACCTGACGTTCCGAATGCTTTGCAGCATCCGTGGTCGCAGGAAGACTTCCCCACGGATGCAGCATTCGAAACGTCAGGTTCAACAAAATAAATAAAACACGCGATACTTCCGTTAAAAAATGTTTAATTCAATGTGTAACAATCGCGAAAACCTAAGACTAAATAAAATGTTAGCATTGAAAAACCGGCGTCGCAGAGAGTCGCGTCCCTGACCGCGTTTGATGCACTTTGCAGGCTGTGACCACGAAACTGGTCAACTAGAGGTGTTAAACTTCATATAATTATTGTGAACTTTTACGAGGTCGGTGGCGATATTTAGTAACGCTACTTTGACACCGAGGGCTCGTGAGCTCGATTCCCACACAAGACATACATTTGTATGCATGATTGGTCGTCTTGGGTATTTTTAAAAGAGTTACGGCGCATCAAAGCAGCTCAACTGAGAGTAATCGAAGTCAAATAAGAAGACCTTAGAGGATTGTGCTGTTCCTGAGTGTGAGTATCGGTACGCTCATAGGAGTTTCTGTGTTAGCAACGCGCAAACGGAGGGGTGGCAACGCGCGTGTATTGTCCCGTGATGCAAGCATTCATATTCTACGGTAACCACTCCCTACATCGCATAAAAAAGAAGTTACCGGCTTGATATTTGGATACATACATAGTGGCACAGTGTGGGATGGAGAGAGCGATGCTAGGAGTGTCTCGCGAGAAAGATGCAGAAATAAGGACATCCGTAATAGAACTGGAGTTACCAACGTGGCTCTAAGGATCAGCAAACTGAAGTGGCAGGGGGTAGGCCACATAGGCCCGAAGAACCAATGGCCGTTGGGGCAGAAAGGCACTCGAATCGGAAAACGCAGCGTAGGACCAACCACCACCACCCCCCTGAATTTAAAATTAAATTAAAAATTTCCAAACAACGTTCATTATTATTTTAATAATTTTGATTATTGCATAAGTGGTCACAATTAGCAGTAATTAAAATTTTGCTTATTTATACATAGATCATAACAATATAATTTTCAAAAAAACATAAATATAGTTCTTCAGTGCCTGTATTGAACGTTTTTTGGAATTGGTTTTAAATTCAGCGTTATTAATAAAAACAATATGAGGGCGCCACTTAGCTTTGTACGCCCTCTTAATGTGTCCTCTCTGATGGAACGCGACTTGTATGAAGTTTACCTTCTGTACTGTCACTGTATCGTGTTGCGGCTTCAGGAAACTAGGTCGAGCGGTCACCACACGGGCCAGGCCGAAGTTTGAACCGGGAAACTCACATCAAACAATTAATGGATATTGTATTGACATTATTTACTGTCACTGTTGCTTCACTATAGTTGCATAGACCAGTGTTCCACGGCTAACCGGTGCACCGTGATCATTAGCTGGTGTGCCGCAGAAAATAGGCCAGTGTTGTCAGAGAGTAAAGAAAATAATACATACACCTAGGCAAATATTATGCGAGCTTATCAACGAAGCAAATTTTGATTTAATCTTCTTCTCTTATATACAAAAAATAATCGATTATAATTAGTTAAGCAGGCTTACATTAATAATTTCTGCTTATTTTTTTCAACCATTTATTTAGTTTTTTTTTAAACGTATATACCGCGTCTCTTGGTCTGGGACTGGACCCAGATCAGGAGATAAATTTAAAAAGCAAAAACCTATCTAAACACAAAGTTTGATCCAAGCCGTTTCTAGGTTTATTTTATTTATACAACGTCGGAAGTAATTCAAGCATACGACCCACCTGATGTGAAGTGGTTACCGAGGCCTATGAACGCTTGTAATACATGAAGTATTCCAAGCGTTCTTAGGCTACGGTATTCCTTTATGGAGTCGTTATTTGGTTGCGGTTTTCCGTGAGGTGGAGGTACTTCCCCAAACGGGCTGCTTTGATGCGCCCTACCTCTCTTAAAACATCCAGACCAAGACAAACAGACATGTTCATGCACACAAATGTTTGTCATATACATTCAAGAATTACTCGTTTAGAATAATATGTTATCTTATTACTTTATACTTAAATTCTTGAAATACACACATATAACTCGTGTATCTCGGAAACGGCTTTAACAATTTAGATCAAATTTGGTATTTAGATAAGATTGTTTTTTATTTTTTTCTGTATTTACTAAAAAGCAATTTATTTACGCAAAAGGAAAAGCGAAACCCTTATAGGATCACTTTGTTGTCCGTCCGTTGAAGACATTTTTTCTCAGGGACGGGTGGAGCTATCAAGCTAAAATTAATATCAAATGCTCAGGTCTGCAATCCCTTCGTGCAGAGAAAAAATCAAACTTCTAAATCAACGCAATCAAAATATACGGCTGTCTATGACTCGTTTATGCGCATATTTTGACACTCGCAAGGGAATCAAAACCTATAGGGTACCTACTTCCCGTTGACCTAGCATCATGAAATTTGGTAAGAAGCAACGTCATGGAGAACAAGTAAAGGAACAAATCCTAAAACCGTAAATTTGTAGTTACATCACAAAAAAATATTTTTTTGCGAAGACAATTTGCGAAAATATTTTTTTACGGAAGCCTCAGTGCGCGAGTCGGCCTCGCACTTAACGACTTCTTTTCTATGTGGACGCCATTGCCTCGCATCCTAGGTCAACGATCGGAAGCATCATGAATAGAACAGAGATCAAGTCCGGCGTATCGGCATCCTGGGTTCAAGGACCGTTGGTCTACCTGTTTATCCAGTACAGAGGATAGCTTACAGCTGCCCACATACACTGAACTCATAAAAGTAATAGTATAGTGAACTGAACTGCTATGGCTATGTTTCATAATAGCTGCAAGGAATGCCTTACGATACCTAACCAACGCGTCAGAAAAATAGTTTCTTTTGTGTGCATGGTAGATGATAATCTTCGCCAAGTTCGTCGTATTTTTAAGTACTTTTGGTGAAGTTACGATACGACTATCCTAAGAACAAAGAAAAAGTTTTCAAAGCTTTTTAAAACCTTTTTTCATAATGAATAAAATTCCGTTTTGGTTTGGAAGCTTCTAGCGTTTGATTAGTAACTTACAGGTGACACGGAAGTATATGTACGTAGAGATGCTATTATGGCTTTGCGTACTTAATAATAGTGAGTATTCATAGTTTTTATGACTTTGCCCATGCCATTGTAAAGTTAGTTTAGTGTTTTTATTACAAACAATAACATTGTAATTATACTTAGGTGTATTCTGTTTATCTATAAATTCACGCCAAGCCGCTTGCGAGGCAGGCAGAGAGAACCGAGCGCCCAATGACTTGGTACTTACACACCTTACTAGCTTCTATAACATTCACCAGTTTCCTAGGGTTTCTGACAATGCACGACCTATTTGGTCGTGGTGGGCGAGTCTTGACCCTCCTCGGCACCTACATCCTTCTACTTTCGCGTTGTATATATCTGTTTCATCATTTATTCCTCTATCATTCGTTCTACATGTCTGAACTAACGAAGCATGCCTTTTCTTATGTTATGCGTGTGATGTATTAACGACGAACGCTCCAGCCTCAGGCCCACAACTCTCTGGAGGCTGTAGTTTTCCTGCGAGTGAGTGAGGTCACCAGTAAGCTCCTAAGGAGTTGCTGTCTAGCAGCAGAGGTGGCATAGCACGAGTGCCGCTTAATATATTGCAAGCATTGATAGACAAAGGTAACCATCAGATGGTCCGTATGCTTGCATGGCTACAATGTATAAAAAAAACTGTTACCACAATTTGAAAACCTGTTGTGGCTCAGAAGCTATATCGCCATATAGTTCTTCAAAAGGGTTTTATCACCCTTTTTGAAGAACAACATGATTAGGCTCCTGTTCCACACTTCCGGAGTATATGGGGAAATAGAATAGCCTCTGAAGGACTAAAGTATCGTTTTACCGCCCACTTTCAGAAGCTCCGCCGTAATTCCGTCATCACCTGGTGCTTTCAAACTTTTAAACAGTTTGAGAGCCATACGAATCTCGTACAGACTGATATCCGGGTGAAGAAGTGTACCATAAGGCTGCTGGCCACTGGACATTACCAGTGGCCAGGAAGCTGAAAAGCCGTGTACTGGCCATTGCACTTTGTAACACATTCATTTGCCAAATTTACATATATTTTGTAATAGGTACAATAGAGGATCGGACAGCATTTCAAAAAGTTGTGAGTTTTGAAACATTGTGAATGAGTTTTGAAATGTTATGGTCCTCATACATCTACATTACAACTACAAAGTTTCTCGAGTTAATTTTGTTACAGCCTTATATATGTATAACTATATAAAATATGTAGCCATTTTGTTAATCATTTACAACTTTAGTGGCTTTGTGCGAAAATTGTCATCTCGGCGCTCCCATTTGACTAAAGGATTTATGGTCACAGTATACGATGTTCTGGAACCAAACAAGTTGTCCAATAGCCTTCATCTTTCTAGGGTTATTCCACTTTCTAATACATTTAATATTGGCGGAGTCAATTATTTCAATCAAAGTTTAAAGATTTAGTGGAGATACTAATTTTTACATAGAACAACAGTCTTCAGACCTACACAAATTAGAGGGAAAAGCAGACCCTGCTTAAGTTAGATCACATGTCCTTCAAAGTATAATTTCTTGAATGTGCAGGTTTCCTTATGATGGTTATAACAGCTGAACAAATAATAACTACAAATATGTACAGAAATCTCATAATGCAAATATATAAATATATTTTTATATACATCTAAGGTGACAATCAAGCGTACGGTCTGCCTGATGGAAAGCAGTTACCATACCCTATAGACATATGCAGTACCAGAGGTGTCTCTCATGCGTTGCCGGCCCCGTAAAAACCTCTTCGTGTCTTCTTGAAGAACCCCATGCTATATAGTCCCTTATGAAAACCTCAGCTGGGAATTCATTTCCACAACTTGAGAATTTTCGGAAGAAAACTTTGCTCGAGCCGCACAGTACGCAACCATTGTGGTTCCAGTATGTTAGGGTGAACTCCCCGCCGCCTAACTTCTACATATAATATTACAAATATACCTAGTTCAGCCATAATTTCTGTTACAAATGCATATGCATTTATTTTTTTATGAAGTAATGTAATCTTAATAAAATTTATATGTACATATTCATAGAAGTGTCAACAAAAAATAAAAAAAATATTCTATTCAAAATGGTCACCTTTTTGGCTTTAATACAGGCCTTTAATCTGTCTGGCCACGAATCTATGGATTTACATACTGTTTCCATGGGAAATTTAGCCACTACTTACCGCAGAAATTTCTTAACCTGTGGCGCATCCCATACATATGAAAATTTCCCATTTTGGTGAGAAATATCAATTTTCAAGTTGTTTGCCGATAAATAGCCTAAAGAGAAACGGTAGTTTTGGTTGGTGTTTCTCGAGTTCAAACAAGCCAGTAAAATGTAGGACACTGTGAGCAAGCCTAAGTCTATAGGATGCGTGACGGGTTAAGAGACACAATGTCGGCATGTCCTTTCGAGCAGACCATGTCCTCTAAAACTGACCATAATTTGTTTTAAGTCTAAGGGCCAGTCTTCAACTCTTATAAAGTCCGGAACATTGGTTTTGAGCCAAGCTTGGGTACTTTATGTGTTACTGAGAGGTTTCACAACACAATCCAAGACAGTCTCTAGATACAGATTGGCTGAAGTCTTCACTCCTTTTTCACCAAAATGAAGCTTTGTGAGTTCTTAATAAAATAGTTAATAGATTCAGGCGTTATTTTGCGAAAGTCAAACCTACATGCAATTCGATCCAACCCGCCTTGTGTGCTTCCGCCACCAATTAGTTCATGCGGCCTAGCGCCGGCCGGCACCCACCCACTACTGTTAGTGCGTGCATCATGCCGACGCTGTTATTTAGTAATTTTAGAATTTTTATGTTTATTAATTTCTAATTGTTCCCTAATATTGAACTCTCTCATGAACAAACAGACTGACGTAAACCATTCCCCACTATTAAATATCTTTTCGCTCACACCATCCACCCCCACCCTCAATTCAATATAAGGGACGGCACTGCGATGGATTTGTCACTTGTAGCATGTTATTCTTACGATTAACGTCTACAACGCCTGATGATGCCTCGTGGAGAGGCGAAACACGTGTCGCAGCGACGACCAGGCCAGTCGTGGCAGCGACGGTGGTGGAGGGGGCATGCGGATTCTGTTCCAGATGGCGGACGACCGCAGCAGCCGAGGCAGAGACTACCGGAGCAGCCATGGCAGCGTCGGCATGATGCACGCACTAACAGTAGTGGGTGGGTGCCGGCCGGCGCTAGGCCGCATGAACTAATTGGTGGCGGAAGCACACAAGGCGGGTTGGATCGAATTGCATGTAAGTTCTTAATAAGACCATCAAACCATTACAGACACAGAATGATGACCATGTTTACCTTTCCGACCACATGGTAGGTACGCTTCTTCAGAATTGTGTGCATACATTTTGTCATTTTGCTTGTTGTAGTGCTCTGTTGGGGTGTCCTGCTCTCCACCGTAAGTTGTATGTATGTGCAACTTAATCAGTTATTATTTGAAACCCGGTGGTAAACTGTGTTGTCCTTTCATGAACAGGTCCAATTCTTATTTACTTCAATTGTGGATTTTTTTCGTCAGTAAAGATGATATTTCTGTGCTTTTCGCCTGAGTATTGGTAGAGATTTGATTGATCCACTATCTTCACAGTAGGGATTGATTTAGAGCATGACCTGGTATATCAATGATAAGCACCGACATCAGGTCTTGTTTTAATATATGCAATAGCATTTTGACAACAACATTTTATTTCGTAGTGCGGTATTAGAAAATTCAAGCTTTAAGAGTATTAACAACCTTTGCAGTTATTTTATTTTATTTTTATTGCATGTCACATGTGAAGTACAGTACAGGTTTAAATTCTTAAACTTAAGTAGGCACTTACAGTCATATGACACCCTGTAAGGGTATAGCAAAAAATGACATTTATTGTTGTTATACATACATAGTTTTTAGTATATGGAGACATTCGTACATACATTAATTATCAGATAGTTTTAATTAATTTTATCCTCAAAAAATTCCGATAGACTGTAATAGCTTTTTTTAATAAGAAATTCCTTTAATTGACTTTCGAAATCCATATTATTTTCCAATTCTTTGATAGGTGTGGAGATATGATTATATATTTTTATTGACATTGGATGTGGGGCTGATGAAAATAGTACCAAAGCAGAGAAGAGGACCGCGAGGTTGTTTTGGTAACGATTATTATGTCTGATTAATTTGAGTGAGGAATATAAGTCAGGATGTTTTTTAATGAATTTACAGATTTCGAAGATATATAAGCATGTGAGAGTCAGTATGTGAAGTTCTTTAAAATGAGGTTTACAAGATTCCGTTTGTCATATATTAGTTAACATTCTAATACATTTTTTCTGAACAATAAAAATTTCCCCAATGTTTGAACAATTTCCTCAAAGTATAATCCCGTAGGCCATACGTGAGTGAGCGCATAGTAAGCTGAGAGGGCAGTTTGTATGTTAGTAACACGTTTTAATTGCCTAAGAGCGTATAATATGAAAGAAGATAAGCGGTTTGATAATTTTTGAATATGGGATTTCGAGTTTAAATGCGTATCTATGTCTATACCAAGCATGGCCATAGCCGATTCTACAGTTTCTAATTTATATTGATAGTTAATATGTAAAGGTGATTTCTGATAGGGTTTAAATTGAATTAATTTGGTTTTATTCAGATTTAGTTGAAGATTGTTACGATCTAGCCAATCTGTGATAGAGTCCTATACTGTGTCTAGATCAGTTCTAACAGCACGCAGTCATCCCGATCTTTTATGGTCTTCAACAGAGGATGTGTTGGTGTATCTGTCGATAGTACAATATACGAACATACAGCTGATACCAAGCTTTTAAAGTGTCTTGCAAGACACTTTGAAGGATGGCTCCATACCCACTTTGTGCAAGGCAATTACTACAATCCTCTTTTCTTTAACACACCATTCCATATTCAAATTAGATAATAAACAAGAAATAAATATGTAAAACGGCGGGAAATCGAAAGAAATTTTTAACATAATAATTGCATTCTAAATCCAAAATAATTAGAGTTGAAAAAGTATTTATGTAACCTTATTTATGGCGAGACTACTTATATACACCCACACTAGAATTGAAACCGGGGCCAGTTGGTTAAGAGACTAGGTTAGCACAGCACAAGACTATCTCAAACAGGTCGCCTAGTAGTCAGTATACATATAAATCTTTGAATATATAATCTTTGAATAACACACAAGTCAGTATCTTCTCTCTTCATAGTCTAGTGCAACTATGCCCTGATGTTGGTACAAATAGAATTTCTTCATTTATGCTAAGAAAAGAAAATGATAGGCAAATTTCGACATCTCTAATGTATTTCCATCGTCTTTGTTTTGGTACTCGATACCATAGTAACCAGTAAAAAGTCGAAGTAATAAATATGTATTTAATACGTTAGCTAACGTATTGTTATACCTAAACCCATATTATTATGTGTAAATGCTACGCATATCATAATAATTCTTAGCATAAACACAGTAAAGGCATGGAAGGCGCCTCTTCACTTTGAAATCTTTTTGGGAAATGAGAAGAAAACTCACCTGCTCTTTTTGCCACCGAAAACTAGGTAAAATACGAGAACAATGCACACTAAACGTTTCACAGCTCACAAAATTCGTTTTTAACTTAGCACAAACACAGCTTTAATTTATTTTGAACGATATTTTAAAGAAATCGAATGACAAAAACTGAACAAAGCACGAACTGGCACAAACCTTACTGTTGATGTTGAGTTGACATTGCATTGTTGATGTTGACATGTAATGACATTGATCTGACTTTTGGTTTGACATAGGTAATCATTGTACATTGACAATTTGCAGAAAGGAATATCTAACTTCACTTCGTTTCGCTGCGTTTAGTTCTTTATGTACTTAAAAACTTAAGTCAATCCAAAGAAAAGCGTCTATGATTGTGAATGCGTATAAAATGTGATCGGTTATCGTTTTATCTAACTTAAATAAAAACCCCTTTTTTGCATCTTTCACTTCGACTTTTCTGAAAATTTGCTAATAAATTATTGTAAGGCACTCTAGTAAAGTAGTAATTTATAAAGCAAATGTTAACATATATTAATTTAGTTACAATTAACAGGACAATGACATTGCCTGTGTATTATTTATTACATAATGATTCAAATGTTAAATGGTATAAATATGAACATTACTTGTTTTGGTTTTACTTTTAAAAAGTCCACCATACTTTCTTTCAAAACTTTTTACAGAACTAGAACAACTATACCAGAGTCAAAAATACTCGCGTTCACAAGTCTTTCATCTTCCAATTTTCAATTCTTATTTTTTCATGATCTCCGAAAGGAATACGCACTCGCCAGTCCCTCCACTTCTTGAAAAGGCCCACAAACCGGTTTATTTCAAGATAGTGGTCCGTTTCAAGAGTGGGACTTCTGAAGGCTCTTGTATCCATTAACAACTTGCAGACGTCCATCTATCGAAATCAAATCAATCACACTTGTCTGTTCATTCCGCATCCATGGGTACGTGTGAATATCCTTGTGATGGAAGAACGTGTTCGAGACAAGGACGTTTCGTTCCATACATATGTCTAAAAGTAACTTACCAGCGTCGTTCACTTTCTTATCTCCGTATAGACCAAGCACAACCAAGAGACCGTCCTTCCGGCGGGTCAGCCAATGCGATTTCGAACTACGTAGGACCAACTGCGCACATGCCTACAACTCCACATCCACGCTTTGTCCGTCTTTGTTGCTGCGTTAATCGTCTTTTTCACGCCTCTTTTTCTTTTCCCTTCCAACTCCTCTTCCTCCCTAATAATCGTTTTTCGTAATAAAATGACAGCACAGCATACGTATAGAGGATCTACAGCGGCATCTCTCTCTCCCACCAATAACAAACTTTTTGAGGTGGAGTTCGCCAACATCCGCGGACTCCATTCTAACCTCAATGCCACCATCATCTCGAGATGACTAAACCCGCATTATTCTTCCTCACGGAGACACAAATAAGCCGCCCCGCTGACACAGCATACTTACATTACCCCGGGTATGTACTGGAAGAATCTTTCCGTTCTAAAGCCGGTGTATGCTTGTTTGCTAGGGCGGATGTTTGTTGTCGCCCCCTGGCTATCTTAAGTACCCTTCTCTATCCACCCTCTGGGTGCTCGTAAACCTGGGCTCTATGAACCGAATTTACTTGTGCCTTTATCGTTCCGATTCTGGAGATACCGAGACATCTTGTCTCTTTGAACACTTGAGTAGAGCAATGACGAGGCTCAGGAGCGGTTCCCTTATGCCGAAATTGTAATTCTGGGTGATTTTAATGCCCACCATGAGACCTGGCTCGGTTCCATCAAAACTGACCACGCAGGGCAAGCCACGTATGCCTTCGCTCTCACGCATGACTTGACTCAACTAGTAAACCAACCCACTTGGATACCCGATATTGTAGGTCAAGCGCCCTCGTTTCTAGATCTCCTGCTGACGAGTGACACAGTTCTTCTGGCGGCTCCGATGCCATCAGCCGAAATAAGGAGACGGTGGTCTGGCATTACTCTTCGGCAGACTGGGATGGCATGCGTGATTATTTCGCTTCTGTTCCATGGAGGCAGCCTTGCTTCGAGGGAAAAACCGTTTCAGAGAGTGCGTCGGCCATAGCTGGTGAGGTCCTGTTGGGTATGGACTATTACATACACACTACGAATGTTACCAGCGGAGGTAGATCTCGGCCCTGAGAACTACCTCCGCTGGTAACATTCGTACTGAAGTGAAGTGAAACTGAAGAGAAACATTTGTGTGCATTAACATGTCTGTTTGTCTTAGTCTGGATGTTTTATAAGAGGTAGGGCACATCAAAGCAGCCCGTCTGGAGAAGTACCTCAACCTCACAGAAAACCGCAGCCAAATAACAACTCCCTAGAGGGTTGTTGTATTCCTGCGTGTGAGTGAGGTCACCAGTAAGCTCCCAAGGAATTGCTGTGTAAGCAGCATCGCGCGAGTGATACTTAATATATCATAAGCGTTAATAGGCTACGGTACCCGCTTTATATCAGGTAGGTCGTATGCTTGTATACCTCCCGACGTAGTATAAAAAAAAAAATATCTATCAACTCATTCATCTTATCTTGTAAGCCACCTCTCACGTTCCATGTGCCTATACAACACTCAGCTCTCCCCGACTCGCCGGGTTGGACGTTGCCAGGTGGGTGGCGGCCCCAACGGATGAAGTAGTAGGTACAAGTAGCAAGTGTCATATAAATCACCGATGAGGACTTTAGTTGGATTACAATCTTTACTAATATCCTGATATTAAAATACATGTTATATTACCTACATGCCCATGGAATCTGCTATTCACTTTTAGCCAGTTTATTTTAAATTATATCAAGTTAACCTAATTTGTAACTGATATGGTATTTCACTACAATGAAAATATAGATCAAACTGTTGTTAGGTTAACAGTAAACATTTTTTAAACTAATTAAGCCCATATATTATTTTAAATTATATACGATTTGCATAAAGAAGTAATTAATAAAATAAATAAATTTTTATATTTGTCTACGTGATAGAAAATACACGGCATTCGATGAACCTGGAACGATGTCACCTACTTGCTTGCAATAAATATTAGTCTAAATTTTGTACGGCGCATTAACGTTTTTGGATCGTTTTTACTTGTACTCTTACCTGTACGAACTAAAAGTGAGAAATTGTCTCTGATCACTATACTTACGAATAACAGTACATGTACGAAATCATAGTACGTACTAAAGTACGATGGAAACCAACTTCAATGAAACTGATAGTAAGAACATCCCTAGAATAGACGCGATTATTGTCGGACTATATTTAAAAGGCAACTTAAACGTTTTTACTATATTTTAAATATTATAAAATATAATTTATTTATTATAAAATAGAATTTAAATAGTAGATTAGAAAAAAACTATATCGGTTGTTACTATTTCAAACATTTTAAGTTATGTTGGCAAAATGATTATTCGACTATAACTAAGTTACAACTCATTAAAGTTAATATAAATGATGTAAATACATAATCCCTTTAATTTTTGTTAAAAATAAAATGAAGTATGTATTTGTCTTCATATAAATATATACTTATTTACCAAACTATCATTTTGTAAACTAAAATTATGTTACCATCACTTAAACTTACTGCTCTAGTACGTAGTTACACATAGCATGCAAAAATACACCATTATTTCTCCAATTTTACAAGTACTCAAGGATTTTTTTTTTATGCACCTCTGCTGCTAACATCAACTCCTTAGTAGCTTACTCGTATTCTCACTTATTCGCAGGAACACAAGAACCTTCCAAGAAGTTATTTGACTGCGGTTTTCGGTGAAGTACACCTGGTCTATCAAAACACTATATCCATGCCGGTCACGTGATGCCATGACATCACCTGCTTGTGAGTAGTATAAAAACCCCAAAGTATGAATCAAATTGCAAATATTTTATGCTATAATGGTATTTTCATACATATTTTATATAAATCTGTCAAATACCTTGTTGTAACGAAACGTTTTAACTTGCTCCTAACTTCATACCACTACACATTGTAATGATATCTCATAGATGGCGCTACACTTCATTGCTTCATAATTTTATTTTTAGGAATGTCTATGCATTTTCATGACCTTTATATTTCATATCAGTGGACAAACTAATAATATGGGCAAGTAAACTAAAATATATAGCATACTCAGTATGCTAGTTTTTATTCGTATGCCCTACGTATTTTCTTATAATTATTTCTGTCTAGTTCTGTTTAATGCTCTAATTATACAAAGTATCGATCATAGACTTATATTTACACAGCCTTATAATATTAGATCTATAGTTTAAAATACCTAAACTTCTTTGGTTTCATGATTAGTTATATAGGTACCGTACAATTGGTACATAATTATACTATTTTTAAAGGCCTCTAACTTACTTGTGCAGCAATTTCTATATTATTGTGGATGTTTTAGCGACCTCGGTGGAAGAGTGCTTAAAAACTGTGTGAGTGTTTAAATCACCAACGTTCGTAGGTTCGATTGGGAACACAGAACAAACATTTGTAGGCATGGACAGTTCTGTTCGGATCTGAATGTTTTTTGGTACAGCAAGTTTTATATAAATTGTAATTTGAAGTCTAAGCAACCGCTGATAACTACAGTTGGATTAAAATTAAATACAAATAATCATTATGATCAAGGAAACTTAGCCGGTTTATTTTAAATACAAGCTTGTTTGTATTAAAAATGAACCGACTAAGCTTTTAGCCGGTTTATTTTAAATACGAACTTGTTTGTATTAAAAACGATCCGCCTAAGCTTTTAGCCGGTTTATTTTAAATACAAACTTGTTTGTATTAAAAATGATCCGGCTAAGTTTTTAGACGGTTTATTTTAAATACAAACTTGTTTGTATTAAAAATGAACCGGCTAAGTTTTCGTGTAATCCGCGTAATCTACTTCATAATTTTGTAACCAATACGGTACTTGATTACAATGAAACTGTTATTACATCAGCAGTAGACATCTATCAAAACCAATTTAGCCTATAAATTATTTTAAATTATGTATGATATTTATAAGAAATCATTAGTAAATTTGAAATATTTTGACTAGTTTTGACTAAA
Organism: Pyralis farinalis; assembly: GCA_947507595.1. Classification (NCBI taxonomy): domain Eukaryota; kingdom Metazoa; phylum Arthropoda; class Insecta; order Lepidoptera; family Pyralidae; genus Pyralis; species Pyralis farinalis. The sequence goes on from OX382259.1 coordinate 36,510,019, forward strand.
TAAAGGCTTAATAAGGCTACTATGACGGTGAGGCGCGTGGTTTTGATTTTCAAACAGGACAAACTGCGTTCGTGTGCATTAACATCTCTGTTTGTCTTGGTGTTTTGGAGGAAGGAAACATCAAACCATCCCAACTGGGGAGTCATCTCCACCTCACAGAAAACCGCAGCCAAACAATCATCTTTGATTTGTCGTAGTGTTCCTTCGAGAGAGAGGTGGCATCGCGCGAGTGATACATAATGTATTGCAAGCGTTTATAGGCTACGGTAACCGCTTTACATCAGGTGACCCCGTATGCATGTATGCCTCCCGACGTGGTATAAAAAAAAAACAAATTTTAGGACAGCGGATGGCAGGGGCGGGCTAGTGGAAGTACGACAACCTGAAGAATAAAACCGATTTGTTTTATACCACTGTGATCGAAAACCAGGCATATGACCTGCCTGGTGGTAAGCAGTTACTGTAGCTTATGGATACTTGCAACACCAGGGCTGTCCACCTGTAAAAACCTTTTTATGTCTGTCTTGGAGAACCTCATGCTGTAATTCGCTTGGCCTACCTCGGCTCCTTCTTCCTTCCACTTTTGCTTTGTATATCAGGTTTGTATTTGCTTCTTTGCGTATTCTTTCTACGTGCCTAAACCTAGTATGCCTTTTCTTACCTAGACACCGGCATTCTCTTATGAGGGTGCACAAAGTTAAGTGGCACCCTCATTTTGTTTTTATTAATAACGCAGTATTTAAGACCAATTCCAAAAAAAAAACGCTCTATAGGGCACTGAAGAAACATATTTATGTTTTTTGAGAAATATTCTGTTTTTATTATTTATGTAGAATTAGTCATACTTTTGATTATTGATATAAGTGGCCACAATAAGCAATAATTAAAATTTTGGTTACTTGTCATAGATAATAAATACAAGATATGTTTCAAAAAAACGTAAATATGGTTCTTCAGTGCACTATAGAACGTTTTTTTTGGAATTGGTCTTAAATACAGCGTTATTAATAAAAACAAAATGAGGGCGCCACTTAGCTTTGTGCACCCTCTTAACGTTGCGAACGATCGTGTAAGAAAAAACGGTACTTGGTGTACACAGATAAACCCTGTGGGTTTTCGTGACGTAGCATTTGTAAACATTTTAAATAGGTACTTATGCTTTGAATAAACGATTTAAAAAAAAAATGTTCCACAGTTTGAAACACTAAAACTTACGCGATGATTCTTTCCAGATTATCATTTTTTTTGTAATTTTAAACTGTTATTTCCATACAAATTTATTAGTATGAAAAAGTATGGAAATAACAGTTTAAAATTAGAGCTACACAACGCAACCACGATGATTTCTAAAATAAATTCTTCTGTATTTTTGTTAATAAAAAAAATAATGATCCTGGAACCAAAATCGACTAATTTTATTTCAGTAGATCTTATTCACTTTCACTTTTACAATTGTTTACTGATTCACATATTTTGCACTAAAATGTAAAAAAAACAGTTTGTATCGTTGCGCGCATCCCTGCGGCATCGCTAGGTCGCAGCTGAAAATCAGTGATTTGCTTCACTAGCAAATAATCCACTGAGCTGTTGCCTCTTTGTATCACTGCGACACACGGCATGACGATGCTCCACTGTAATGTGGTGTAGGTACTAAATACTTCAAAATTTTTAATAACTTATTAACTATGTGACTATGTCTTTTGCTCGTTTTATTTGTTGAGATGGCGTATTTTGTATAATTTATTGTATTATTTATTCTGCGATACATATTGTGATATTACTATCGACAATGTATAATTTAAGTGTATAAGTGTAGAGTGCGTTGAGCACTACCACTTGGTTTGAGACATGTCTACCTGCACCCTTGTTTATTGTATATATGTGTGTCCTCTGGTACAAATAAAAACTTTATCTATCTTATCTATCTTATTTTACGAGTACTATATTGTTTTTCTGTTCTCCGTCGTCGTCGAAGATCTTCATCAGATATTGAAGTCTTTTAAATAATAATAGAATTTCAAGCAGCACTGAAGAGTCGATCAGGGCAATCATATCTGCTTCATTAGTTAGAGCTAGACTGGCAGTGAAAAGCGCACCATGCCTCTCGACGCGCCCTTTGAGACACTCGTATCAGTGTTGCAGGTGCAGACGGATATGGAGAAACTATTTCAGGACGATTCAATCTTAGTATTGAAGTAGCTGCCATAAATAAGTGTTAGATTCTCTAGTCGGAACATATTTCTGTAAACAAATTACAATATTTACAGGTTTATACTAGAATTGCAACAGTAAAAGTAGCTACAGTTTTGATCTACTCTTATTGACATATTTGCATTTTCAATTTCATTAACTATTCCTAGGTATTTCTAAAGTTATCTATATTTATTTTTATTCGATAGTTTTCGAAAGTATTTAGAGTTTATATTGGAATTCAAATATTAAAAGTATCTATAAAAAATCCCTCCAAACATTTATTCGTTGCGGAAAGGATTATAATATTATCTCTGAATCACAAATCAATGTTTGGAAAGCTATTTAATAATTGTATTTGTTTTGTATTCTCATAGTACTTTGTTGTAAAAACACTTAAAATTATATTCAAAATATTAAAAGCGTATTTCTGTATAAAAAGGCGGTAAAAATGAAAGATAAGCATTCTGTTTTCAACTATTGAAGTGTGAAGACGCTTGTGTGTGTTTGGACAATATAGTTATTATCGAGTTATTTTGTTTCATTTTTACCTGATTCTTATATAAGTAATAACTGCTTTTAAGCATTTGCTACACAAACAGATATCCACAGTTGAAAAACCCATGTTTTTTGTTGTTTGGGGAGCGCATATGATGGCAACTTCGATAGAAGACGATGCCAGATCCGATTGAATTCGCTATATCTTGGCTGATAGCCAAGAAATTCAAACCTATTTCTCAATATACAAAATAGTATCTCAAATAGACGTAGCTAACAAAGCTCGGTAGCGCGCTGCTCTAATTTATCAGAACATTAGAAAGAAACAACAATATCGTACTTACTCGCGTGATTTATGCCTCACACAACTATACACCGTCACCTTGACTTTCAGTATCTAAAGCCCATGGCATGTAAGTTAGCTATATTGAAGGTCATTGATGTAATTATTTAAATAAAAGTCAATTGACGGTAATCATGAAAGCCGATTCCAGGGTTCACGTCCATAAGTTTTAATGAATGTCATTTCATCACGTCACGTATCATTATAATATAAACAATAAATTACTTATTTTTACATTTATTTTATTTTCAAATAAATGTGCAAGTGAAAATCTCTTTACCAAGTAATGTGTAATTTCCCCGAACTTTATAATCTTTGGTTTTCGTATACACCTCTCCAAACATTTAAGCCTTGAAAATCATAATGCGTAAACATTTTATTTAAATAAGCTTTCAAATCATAACAACTATCTTCAGTTATAACTCAGTAATTTAAGACAAATTACAAATGTAAACCAAAACGCTTTGGGTTACATTTATAATTTGTCTTTTATTAGATTAGATGAAGACTCACGTTGTAGAAAAAGTAGAACAATATCGTACCCCCAAAAATTCGATACTGCCGAAATTTGTTACTAAGCAACCGCTGCGGCCAGTCCTGCAATAGTCGATACGTCTTCGTACGCATTTCAGCCACAATAAATCACATGTTTTACATGCTGTGTATAGTTGTGTGAGGCATAAAGGCATAAATCACGCGAGTAAGTACGATATTGTTGTTTCTTTCTAATGTTCTGATAAATTAGAGCAGCGCGCTACCGAGCTTTGTTAGCTACGTCTATTTGAGAGACTATTTTGTATATTGGGAAATAGTTTTCAATAACTATTGTGCGTTATTTTTTTGTGATTAATGATAATTATAAACATTTATTTGAACATAAGCTCATATATTTTGCCAGTCACTGGCATTAGCAATGCAATTAGGTACCCACATTTAGTTTCCATATTAGACATGTAATATTGTCAAATCCAACGCATATTAGTGGATTTAATATTAAAAGTATGCAATGTCAAGTAGGTACATACGGTTAATTAATACTAAATAACAATGATCATATTTCTAATAGAAAAGTTTTGTACATTATAAAGCTCTTAATTCTACGTGTCCTAACTCTACAAACCCTACATCTTGGTCAAAAATTATGCCTTGAGAGAGACGAGAACAATTGTTGATGATCCTCTCACAGCCTTAACCCTAGAAGAGACTTTGTTTGCATTTGATGTTATGCAAATTGTATAATTCTTCGATACGTTGCCCTGTGCCTCTTGCAAGCTGTGTGTCGTCATCGGCATGGAATTCATACTCATGTCTATTGGTACCAAAATGGTCTCTATACTATACAATTCCAGATAGGTTCCATACATACCACCAGCCGCCCATGGGCCACTGCCATAGCCTAACGATTGATGGAGAAGCTCGAGATAGATAAACCTATCCATAGACAGGCTGCAGTCGACGTTGCGTAACCTACATGTTCGGTTAGAACGATAGGCGGCACGACGACGCCATCGAGCACGTCATCGAGCATCGTCACATAAATTTCATAATGTTGTTAAAATTTTAGCTCACTTTTTTACATTTTTTTCTTTTTTAAGCTACCAGGATTTTGGTATTAACGTCAATGCTAAGAAAGACTTGAGAAAAAACCAATGTGCGTCTTACAGCATGTTATTACATCACTAACGATACCGAGTAATACGTTGACACGATGTGTTAAATTATTCCAGATATCTTCATCAGTTAGATATTCATTTCCTTATTCTTCGCGTTATTCCGTTTCCTAATCCGTTAAGTTTGCCGGGGTCCGCTACCTAAGCCTCAGGATTTGGCGAAGACACTGACTTTTAGATAGAGCGACTGGCATCAGCCCTATACAACTCAAAGGGAAAAACCAGAGCTTTCTTAGGTTAGGTCACCCGTATTTCGAAATATAATTTCTTGGACGTGTAGATTTCTTCACGATTTTTTCCTTCACCGCCGATCAAATATGTACATAAATCTTAAAATACGAATTTAGTGGTTTTCGCCAGGCATCGAACCGGGGACCAGGTGGTCAATAGGCCGGTTCCTTATCCACTGGGCTATCACTGCTCCAGTTAGATATTTATCGACTCTATAATATGCATATTTTGTGCCTGCCTGCCTGCATCTCACATTTACAGTTACTCAATCGCCACCTTTTAAAAACGTCTTCATATATTTACGAGCATACGAGTTCCTCTGTGAAGAAATATTTGTGAATATTTTGAAACAGTCCGGGTTATTTGTAACTACGTGGTCCTCAACTATGAACTTGAAGTCATAGTTCAGATAGTTTATACTTTAAGATTTGTGGACATTTACGTCATCATCAGAGCGTTAATCCCGTCCTACGTTTTTCACGTATACGAACCTAGGGTTCAATTTCCGGATTGTACTCCTTCACTTCATGCGGTTTTCGGCATCCTTTATAGTGAGATCATTGGCGCTTATTTCATCGCTCACAATGTAAAGCCAGCACTTCTTCGTTCTATCCCTTCCACCAGGACCTGGCGGAGGTGGCATTGCTGGACATGTGTTCCCCACGTAACTTGCCGGTTTTCGTGAAGCGTAGGCGATGCTCTTGTAGTGTGCCTGCTGTTGATTGTGAACATTTTCGTATTTTTAGATTTTAAAAGTAAATTGTACATGTAGGTACCTAGTTGATGTAATTTACATGTATGGTACATAGTATATTTCTGTCTATCTATAACTTCACGCAAGGCGGAGGGAACCGAGCGCCACGTAATTGGATCCTTTCATCTCTCACTCGCTTCTGTAATTCATTGCTTTTGTCATGCACGCTCGCCATTTTCTAAGGCTCCTGGAATCACATTCTGATAGAATACAACCAATATGGTCATCGCAGGTAAGTCCTGGCTTTCCTCCACTCCTACACCCTTCCACTTTTGCGTTATATATCTGCTTCATCATACTTTCATTCTGCATTCTTTCTACATGTCCGAACCAACGGAGCTTTGTCGCGGAGGGTAGGTTAGGTTAAAAATAAAACATATTATATAGAATTACACATTTTCATTGAAAAATAAATTTGGACATGTACAATTAATACAAGAGAACAATTCAAAAATAAGCCACGTAAACTATTGATTTATACTACTTACTTTGTTTATTTAAACATTATGAATTTGAATTATTTGTCATATGAAATGTTGCCTTTTCATAATACGGGAAACATTTTTTAGAAAATAAAACATGTAACAATAATAGCTGCGTAAACGTCGAGTTAGAATTCAAAACATATAACAATCGAAAATCGGCCGGTGCCAGTTCTCATAAACTAATCAATGGTAGCAACATACAAAGCAGGTTAGATTAAATTGCATGCAGTCAGATAGTTCCAGAAGAGATTTTTCTTATAGGTTTTTTTAGTACATACGGATACTTGAAAAATATTCATACTCCTACGTCTGTCTCTTGCAGACGGGCGCCTCGTAGGGGCACTGTGAAAGCAAGCGGCATGCCTGCACAAGTGCACGTACCCGCTACCATTCTGAAACTTGCTTGCTAAGTCAACTAATTTTAGGGAATCAATATAATACGGAAAGGCGTTTAATAAATAAATATTGTCGGACAAATTACACAGCGCCATCTAGCCCAAAGTAAGCGAAGCTTGTGTTATGGGTGCTAGACAACTGATAAAAATACGTAAATACATTTTTTTTTTGGAAATACATACTTATTATACATAGAAAATATCCAGACCAAGACAAACAGACATGTTCATGCACACAAATGTTTGCCTTGTGTGGGAATCGAACCTACGAGCGTTGGTGTCAAAGTCGCGTCATTCACGATTGAGCCACCGAGCTCGTCTAACGTTTAATAAGTATCTTCATGTTATTCTGACGAACTGGTAATTATTTCGCGGCACCCCATCTAATGACGATGGTACAATATTGTGCCACTTTGCGGACCGCTAAATTCAACGAGCGCAGTAGCGCAGTTAGTACTACTTTGATACCAACGCTCGCAGATTCGATTCTCACACAGGATACATATTTGTGTACATGAACATGTCCGTTTGTCTTGATCTGGGTGTTTTTAAGAGAGATAGGCCGCATCAAAGCAGCGTGTCTTTGGAAGTACCTCCACCTCACAGAAAATCGCAGTCAAACAACAACTCCCGGTTGGGTTGCTGTACTCCTGCTTGTGAGTGAGGTCACTAATATTTCCTAACAAGTTGTTATGTTAGCAGCAGAGGTGGCATCGAGTGATACTTAAAGTATTTCAAGCGTTAGGCTACCGTTTTGTATCAGGTGGAGCGTTCCGTTTGCTTGTACTTGTCGTATAAAAAAAATGATCTAGAATATGGCGAGTGGCGGGGAGAGTTTATTTTATCTATATAAACCATCGCGCCAGGTTAGCCTTTCTTGGCTTCACCATTCTTCCGATTTCGCATAGTATCTGTTATAATTATTTGTTTATTTTGTAGAGAGAATATATTTTATACTTGTAAGTAGCTACACGTAGGACACAATTGAACCCCTATTTGTATGTAAAGTACGTGTACCATGTAAAGGGTAACCCCATGTGACGTCGCGTGTTTTAAGCCCCATTTACATTCGTGTACTTACATTTGTCTATAACATGCATGCCGTGCGTGCATAGACAAGTTCGGGAACTGAACAGAGTTAGCATAATTTACTAAAAAAAGTGGCCATAAGTTAAATCATGCATGTTACATTCCAGCGTTTTTTTATTTTTATTTATATTTATATTTTACATTTCTATAGCTTTCTCGCGTTTAACCTCATACTTTCGATTAGATACAGTAGTAGTAGTAGATGAATGCGAATTTTTCTATCCAACTGAGCGACAGCAAAGACTGTTTTTATGTCTTTGACGACAGGGCTTTTTTTACGTGTATTGAATTCCAGCTTAAGCCTACTTGTAGTAATATGAATCTACTTTATTAGGTTTTGAGAGTACTATCCCTGTATTGTAACTGTAAAGACGGAATTATTAACTCTATATATAAATTAAATATAAATTTTGTCGGACAAATTACTTGCGATTGCGATACATATTGTGATATGTCTATTATAAATAAATAAATAAATAAATATTGTCGGACAAATTACACAGCGCCATCTAGCCCCAAAGTAAGCGAAGCTTGTGTTATGGGTACTAGACAACTGATAAACATACGTAAATACATTATGTTTTTTTGTAAATACATACTTATTATACATAGAAAATACACAGACCAAGACAAACAGACATGTTCATGCACACAAATGTTTGTACTGTGTGGGAATCGAACCTACGAGCGTTGGTGTCAAAGTAGCGTAACAGCGCGTTCCACCACTGCGCCACCGAGCTCGTCATATGGAGCACAAATAGACATAGAGACTCAAAATCGGAGCGGGTTACGCAGATAAACTTGCCGATAAGCTCAGCTCAGCCACTGGCGAGCCGATAAATCCTGGATTCTTGTTTGAAAGGACTTCCTTTAAATTTGTTTAAATGTATGAGTAATGCATGATTTTAACTTTTTCCTGAGGCCATCCAATCATATGTGGAACTAGCTTCTGCCCGCGGCTTCGCCCGCGTGGCCTACATCATCCTATGACAACTTGAAGGCCATGCTATTCCTACCGCACATTTTCTTTGTAAACAATATATTTGTTTATCCTTCAGGTGTTAGAATCACCAGGCTGCTCTGTACGTATCTTTAAGTTTCAACCCAAGGTTCAAGTTGACACGCAGGGAATACAATTTTTCCTACAAACTTGTACACCGTATTTCACCTGTTTAGGGGTTGATTTTCGAAAAATCCTGAAATATTTGTTTCACTATTTATTTTGAACAGTATCACTATCACTACATATTATAAAACAAAGTCCTCCGCCGCGTCTGTCTGTCTGATCGCGATAAACTCAAAAACTACTGCACCGATTTTCATGATGTTTTCATCAATGGATAGAGTGGTTCTCGACGAAGGTTTTAGTATATAATTTGTTAAGTTTTTGTATACATTAACGATATTTGTTGGAAGTGTTGGAAAAAAATAAGCTGTCTGGGAGCTTTCAACGAAAACGCTGCCTGCCTGAGATATAACAAAATAATGTATGTTGGAATTATGCATCTTATATAGGTCTACAGAAAAGTCCGCGATGGCATATGTCTATCTCTTAAGTATAACATACTATATCCATTTTAATACTTTAAAAAATGAGCAATTATAAAACAAAGTAATTGGAAAGCTATTTACACAAATATGGAATTAATCCTTATCATTTTAAATACGTTAGTTAGTTTTAGCATTTCATGAAGAATATTTTTTCCCTTTACACCATGCAAATTAAATGAATACCTTAGGAGATATATCAAAATTAAAATTATGCGCAACGAAATTAATTTCGTGTCGCCGTGATTCGGCCGGGCCGCGGGCCGCGCCTTGTCGCGTCGCCCTGTGACCCCGCGCCTCGCGTCCGAGCCGGTGGGGTCCGAAATTTTATGTAGTGTATCAATGTATGGTGGAATCGTATATCTTATATATGCCTACAGAAAAGTCCGCCATGGCACATGTCTTTAAGTTAAAGATAACATACTACCTATATCCCGTTTACTACTTTAATAAATTAGCAATTATAAAGCGGTAATGTAAAAGCTAGTTGATGTTTTGTTTGTTACGATTTTACTCAAAAACTACTCAACCAATTTTACCGAAAGTTACTATTTTATATTTTCTGTAAAGGACCCGTGCGAAGCCGGGGGGTTGCTAGTTTATACTAAGTTTCAAGTTGACACGCAGGGAATACGATTTTTCATACAAACTAGTACAGGGAATTTTGAAAAACCCTTTCTTGGTGAATACCCACACTTCACAAAGGACACAATTTGTCGTGAAAGCGGCATGACTGGGAAGTACCTCTATCATAGTAAACCGTAGCCTAAAAGAACTCCTTGAAAGTTTATTGTATGCGAGTGACTTTACCAGTAAGTTCCTAAGGTGTTGCGGTCTTAGCAGCCGGGGTGAGTAATGCATCCTGTCAATATTGTGTGCGTTCATAGGCTACAGTAACCACTTTACATCAGGTGGGCTATATACTTGTATAAAAATAACTCCTTGGAGTTATTTTTGCTTCCTGTTTCTAAAGTGTTAGGTTGCATAAGAACCAGTACTTATTCCTTGTTTATGCATTATAAAATGAATACTATAAGAAATCACGAGAACTTCGGTTAGATATTGTAATTGTTGAATTAAAATACCCATTGATAATCAGTTATTGAACACTATTGTCAATGTTTAATGAAATCTAGTTTATCGCTACATTATTTCCTTTCAGAAACAAAGTGCATAAAGCCTTGTAATAGATATAAGGCGGATAAAAGCATACTATTGAGTACGAAGGCGAAAAAGCTTCTATTAATCATATTTTGTCCAAAATATCATCTAACAATCCACGATTGTACTTTATTTTCAACAATATCTATCTATAACTTCACGCCAAATCCCTTGCGGGGTAGGCAGAGAGAACCGAGCGCCACGTGACTCGATCCTTACATATCTCACTCGCTTCTTTAACATTCATTGCTCTTCTCATGCACGCTCGCCTGTTTCTAGGGCTTCTGACATCACCTTCTGATAGAACACGACCAATTTCAACAATATGATGTGCAAAATCCAAGTTATGAGACGGCTAGACGGACAGACTCACGCAATGTTTAGGGTGGGATCTGATGGAATATTAGACAGGCCGCCATTAATTTCCCATCAGATCCCAACTCCTAAAGAAGTTAGGTTATCTATAAAATTAAATGGTGTATTTAAGTGTACAGGATGGGAAAATTTCAGCTTTGGACAAATGACACTTATTATTATTACTTATTAAGGGCGGCATAGAGTAAGAATGCTAGCTACATGCTACAATCTTATCTACCAGTCACTAATACGGGTCCGTATCTCAGTCCTGCTACCTACAAGCTGACTATCCATCTGCGACTGGGGTCCCGCATCTCTGCGGGAGTGATGTGGCTCAGTTTGGGTACCACTGGCTTTCTTATTAGAAAATCTCTCTCGTCATGCTGAATTTAACGACATTATCCGCTGCGCTCTTACGTCTATTAAGCTGGCTATTCTGGACTACCGGAACTATTTCCCATCAGGTTGCTTCCCATCGATTCTAGCTAATCCGGTGGTAGTAAGAACGACAGCAAGTAACTTGACGGGATATCTCTGGTCCGATAGAAGATTTGTCCGAAGAAGAGAAGTAAGAACTTTTGGGTGAGACGTATTTGCACGCACCGACTTTTTCCGCCTCTAACGTACAACCATCAAGACGATCACGGTGGCTGAGTTCGTCGATCTTTTAAAGAATTGATGCAGTGATTTTTTTTATATACAACTAGATTGGCAAACAAGCATGCGGTCCGTATTAAATGGTAAGCGGTCATCGCAGCCTATTGTCGCTCGCAACACCACGGGGATGTTACTCGCGCGCTGCCAATCTTGTGACCTAAGGCTGTTTCGTCACAGTACCTAATAATTTCTCTGCCATATCTCACCCTTCAAACCGGAACACAGCTATATAAATATACCTAGCTGCTTGGCGGTAGAAATAGGTGAGATAGAGTTACCCACGCAGACGACTTTTGTACAAAGTCTCCCCTTGGTTTTCTTCTTCTTGACTCAGCTTTATACCATTGGCGCGTACGATCCGATCGAGCAATCGCTTTCCGAATAATTAACGAGACGCATGATCGATGTTAGTGGTGACCAAAGAGCTGGCTGTTTCTTCGCACAATGTATTAGCATTGTGTTTCTGCAATACAGCGGAGGCTACACTTTTTTTCAATCAAAGAATTTAAGTCAGCAAAGAACGCACGGAAAGACCGGGGCGCGAGTCTCACTAGTACTTGACTTTATATTTGTACCTAAATACCTAAAATTCAAAAAGTTATGTCTTTGTATGTATAAAAAACGACTTTGACTTGACCTACAAACAGATCGTTTTATTATTCAGTACATTGCGTGAATCCACAGGAATAGATAACGGGGTAAACGCGCACTCGTAATGTAGACATTGTAATGAAGCCTGGGAATATCGATATTCTATCAACGAAATGTTATAAAATAGGTATCATTTTTAGGGTTCCGTATCAAAAGGTAAAAATGGTAATCAGGTCAGAGGTAAAGTTTGTGGATTTTGATAAATAAGACCAGATATTAGACTTGTGATACATTTAATGTTTTTCAAAGTGTAGGAACTCATAATTTATATATTTTTGATTTCGGTGAAACCTCAATGTAATTCAGACTTTCTCATAATCCACAAATGCTATGACCGTTTATACTCCTCCGTCTTCTGTATAACCTGTCACAACGTATGTGACATATGGTTTGGTCTTTTTAGAAACATGCTTGATTGGGAGGCTGGAAGTTATTAAAAATACTACTACTACTACTATTCATGATAATTTTCAAAATAGTTGATGTGTTTACAGTCTTGAAAAACTGCACCACGTGCAATGTGTTAGAGACCCCAATTTGGATTAGTTAGTTAAGTAAAATCATCATGATATATTATTAGGAATTTTTTAATAAAAAAAAATATTTAAAAAAGAATAATGTAGTCTACTACTATAACTTCACGCCAAATCCCTTACGGGGTAGGCAGAGAGAACCGAGCGCCACGCGACTCGATCCTTACATATCTCACTCGCTTCTTTCACATTCATTGCTCTTCTCATGCACGCTCGCCGGTTTCTAGGGCTCCTGACATCACCAATTTTGCATTGTATATCTGCTAATAAATAATGTAGTCATTGTATAAAATTTTGATTATTCTAAATGAATTCACATTTAAGAACAAATCTTTTTACATTTTTCCTGAATTGCTATGATTAGTTAAAGAGCGCCACAGGCTTTCCGCAAGCGTTTCGTCCCAAGCCTGTGGCGCTAAAATAAGTGACAACCCTGAACTGAAATAAAATTTGTAAGACGATTCTAATTAACGCGGAATTAGATTGTGGTTTTAACATTGATGATAAAGACATATTATGTTATAGTTTAATCGCCGTCTAATACGTTGTTAGTAAATAAAAAAAAACGAAAACTTTTTTTTAAATACAACGAGTGAAGTCATGGTCCTTAGCTATTTACAACATTTAACATTGGTGATAAAATAGAATGAGCACTAAATGTTACTGTTCATGGATTTTTTTCACACTGACTATTGAGCCCTATTTGCCTCTATGGACCTTTACTGCATCGCCGGATATATGGTGCCTCAAAACAAACTAGTAAACTTTTTTTTTTACTATGTCGGGAGGTGTACAAGCATACGGCCCACCTGATGTAAAGCGGGTACCGTAGCCTATTAACGCTTGCGATATATTAAATGTCAATCGCGCGATGACCCCTCTGCTTCTTACACAGCAACTCCTTGGGAGCTTACTGGTGTACCTCACTCACACGCAGAAACACAACAATCCTCTAGGGAGTTGTAATTTGGGTGCGGCTTTCTGTGAGGTGGAGGTACTTCCCCGGAGGGGCTGCTTTGATGCGCCCTACCTCTCTTAAAACATCCAGACCAAGACAAACAGACATCTTCATACACACTTATGTTTGCCTTGTGCGGGAATCGAACCCACTAGCGTTGGCGTCAAAGTCGCGTCATTCACGACTGAGACACCGAGCTCGTCAGTCTTCGTCGCTGGTCAAAACTACTAACTGTTGACGAATGTATTTCTTGGTATAAAAAAGGTTTTTGACACCAACTCTGTTCCTGCTCTGATACCCAAGTTGGAAAAGAATGGAATCAGAGATATGGCACTTCAGCTATTGCAAAGTTATTTATGCGTTTCTGGTACCATAATACTAAACGACAGCGTTTCGTAACCCATCTAATTCAAAATGTACGCTAGTGTCATGTCATAACACAAACTTAGTCGTCGTGTTATTTAAATTAGTTGTATTATTTGTTCTTACTTTAACTTCAGATCGACGGCAGAGAGTGAAGGTTGCCAATATAGAAATGTATTGGGCCCCACTTTATTCCTCAAATATATCAATGGCCTTGATTTTGACGGTGGTCATATAGTTACTTATGCCGATGCGTAACATTATTGTATTTATTGGTACTAATTGGGATTCTGTTTTCAAACTTGCAGAAACGGGTAAGTATCTCTAAAGTGTCTTATTGGTTAGGTACAGTCATTCTTATTTACTATTAATGTTTCAAAAATAAACTGCATATGTTTCGCTAAAATTAAAAAATCTGATCCAAATTGTAACCTTCATTTAAAAATACACCAATGCAATAATAACATGTTCTTTAAATTGTAACTGTTCAGAATTGGAAAAACTCAATCATACTAAATATCTTGGGGTTATAATAGATCAGATTCAAATTTAATTTATAAATAATAGATTTAGAAAACTGAATTGATTTTTTTAAATATTAAGGCACATAGGTAGCTGGGAACTACTTGTCATACAAAATTCGCAATACGTCAATTTGTTATACGCAATACGTTATTTTTGAAAAGTTTTTAATAAAAGTAGCAGATCTGTCTGGCACAAGCATTGTTTGCTTAGTAAACAGTCCTCGCAATCATCTTTATGTAACACACTTTAGTTAAAGAAATAAACGTTTTTACATTTTACATGTTATGTGTACATTTAATCTCACTAGATGGCGTTGTGCTTCTATTGTATTTCGCAAATCGCGCTATTAAAGCATATTTTATCTATGTTGGGTGCGATCAGCAAGTTGTAATATTTACTCTGGTTTCCCTTCATAACGCATAAATCTTTCGCCTTTTACTAAAGATTTCCGTGGAGGGGAACACTCAAATGAGTCTTTAATATTTTTGATAGCTCTACTTCGGTAGAGCTAAAAAGCCCTTAACTGACTTACATAAATATCCTACTAATACTAACCGAAGTCGTTTTCTTTTTTTATATATATATGCAAGGGGTTATTAAGCTTCACATGAAACTTGTTATGGTACGAAATACGGCTGAGAAATTGAATTCAAATGACAGTTTATGCAATTCCTTAGGGGGCCCCTATATTGACTGAAAACGAGAATGACAAGCTCAGAGGAGTCAGAGGTGCAGTGGTTAGTGATCGAACACAGGAGCGTCGCGGTGTAAAAGAAGCGTTACTACGTTTAGCGGTGTGGGTCTGGGTGTTATTTTTTAAGAGGGGTAGGGTGCATCAAAGCAACCCATCTGGGAAAGTACATCCACGTCAGAAATACGTAGCCAATTAACAACGAACTACATTATTGTATATTCCTGCGTATGAGTGAGGTCAATAGTGAGCTCCTAAAAAGAGTTACTGTTAGAGTAGCAGCAGAGAAGCTATCACGCAAGTAATACTTAATGTATTGCAAGCGTTCTACGTTACGGTAACCGCTTTACATTAGGTGGTTCGACGTCGTATAAAAAAATAGGTCACGTTCCCTAATGGTCATTTAATTGACTTCGGTTAGTATTAGTAGGATATTTATGTAAGTCAGTTAAGGGCTTTATTAGCTCTACCGAAGTAGAGCTGTCAAAAATATTAAAGACTCATTTGAGTGTTCCCCTCCACGGAAATCTTTAGTAAAAGGCGAAAGATTTATGCGTTATGAAGGGAAACCAGAGTAAACATTACAACTTGCTGATCGCACCCAACATTGATAAAGTATGCTTTAATAGCGCGATTTGGGAAATACAATAGAAGCACAACGCCATCTAGTGAGATTAAATGTACACATTACATGTAAAATGTAAAAACGTTTATTTCTATAACTAAAGTGTGTTACATAAAGATGATTGCGAGGACTGTTTACTAAGCAAACAATGCTTGTGCCAGACAGATCTGCTACTTTTATTAAAAACTTTTCAAAAATAACGTATTGTGTATAACAAATTGACGTATTGCCAATTTTGTATGACAAGTAGTTCCCAGCTACCTACGTGCCTTAATATTTAAAAGAATCAAATCAGTTTTCTAAATCTATTATTTATAAATTCAATTTGAATCTGATCTATTATAACCCCAAGATATTTAGTATGATTGAGTTTTTCCAATTCTGAATAGTTACAATTTAAAGAACATGTTATTATTGCATTGGTGTATTTTTAAATGAAGGTAACAATTTGGATTAGATTTTTTAATTTTAGCGAAACATATGCAATTTGTTTTTGAAACATTAATAGTAAATAAGAATGACTGTACCTAACCAATAAGACACTTTAGAGATACTTACCCGTTTCTGCAAGTTTGAAAACAGAATCCCAATTAGTACCAATAAATACCAATACCGTAACATCGGCATAAGTAACTATATGACCACCGTCAAAATCAAGATTGGTGAGCCCATTGATATACATTCTGTGTACTAAGTATCGGGAATTTGTCAATAAAACAAAAAATACAAATTATTCATCTAAATTTATTTTATCGCCTTCAAAGTAGGCCCCATCGCTTGCAATACAACATCTCCACCGCTTCACCCAGTCTTCCATACATTTTTCATAGGCTATTTGCGGTATGGCCTTTAGCTCATTCAGCGAATTTTCTTTTATGGCTTCTATCGACTCAAAACGTTTTCCTCGAAGTGGTAATTTTAACTTGGGAAATAAAAAAAAGTCAGACGGAGCCATATCAGGTGAATACGGTGCTTGGTCGAGAACTTTTGTTGAATTTTTCGCTAAAAACTCTTTCACTATAATGGCTGTGTGTGATGGTGCATTATCATGGTGCAGCATCCATGAGTTGTGTTGCCACAAATCTGGACGTTTTCGGCGGATACTCTCACGCAAACGCTTCATGACGCCTAAATAATATTCTTTATTCACTGTTTCTCCCTCTGGAAGGAATTCGGAGTGAACCACACCACGGTAGTCAAAAAAAACTGTCAGCATCACCTTGATTTTGGAGCGACTTTGCCGCGGTTTTTTGGGTTTCGGCTCGTTTTCGAGACGCCATTCTGAAGACTGTTGGCTTGTTTGCATGTCGTACTCATAAACCCATGTCTCGTCGCCAGTTATTATACGTTTCATAAAGGTCGGATCCGTAGAAGCTCGGGAAACCATGTCTTCAGCGACATGCTTTCGCTGCGCTTTTTGAACAAAATTGAGCTCTTTTGGAACTAGTCGAGCGGCGACGCGTTTCATGCCTAAAATGTCAATGAGAATGTTGTGGACGGACTTAAAAGATATGTTCACCTCACTAGCCAACTCTCTCAGACTCATACGTCGATTTTCGAGCACTAGCTTCTTGATTCTGTCGATGTTTTCTCTGGTCGTAGCGGTTGAAGGTCTACCAGAACGAGGCAAGTCTACTTCTACTTCTCGGCCTTCTTTAAAAGCCTTATACCATTCATAAGCCCTTGTTTTCGATATACACGATTCGCCGTAGGTATTTCGCAACATTTTTAGTGATTCACCACATGAAATATCATTTGAAACACAAAATTTAAGGCACACTCTTTGTTCAACAATATTTTCATTGTAAAAATCGCCGAGGACTCAAAACTATGACCAACAAAAAGTGTAGTTTAAAACAAATTAAATGACAGATCCCGCTCAAATTTTGCGCGCTAAATCAGTACAGTGCTACCAACATGCAGTAAAAAAATTAGAACGACCTCTTTTACGCGGGTCTTTTTATTGACATATTCCCGATACTTTTTACACAGAGTAGTATGTGAGGAATAAAGTGGAGCTCAATACACTTCTATATTGCCAACCTTCACTCTCTGCCGTCGATCTGTAGTTAAACTAAGAACAAATAATACAACTAATTTAAATAACACCACGACGACTAAGTTTTTGTTGTGTTTGTGTTATGACATGACACTAGCGTACATTTTGAATTAGATGGGTTGCGAAACGCTGTCGTTTAGTATTATAGTACTAGTAAATAACAGCAAGCTGTGTAGGCAGAGCTGATATTTTTTAAATTTAAAAAATATTTAAATATTTTATTTTTATTTAAATTATTTTTATTAAAAATATATGGAACCCTGTACGACATCTAGCGACGAGTGTTGTTACTTTTTC
Organism: Pyralis farinalis; assembly: GCA_947507595.1. Taxonomy (NCBI): domain Eukaryota; kingdom Metazoa; phylum Arthropoda; class Insecta; order Lepidoptera; family Pyralidae; genus Pyralis; species Pyralis farinalis. Next base: position 36,528,099 of record OX382259.1, read on the forward strand.
TGTTGATGGGAGTGCAGTGCAGACTCTGCACTGCAGAGTGCCCGGCCATACGTTTTCCCATATGTTTTTTTTTGTAATTGGAACGATTTTGGACCGTTCTTCCTCACCAACGAACATTTAAATTTCAAATTAAAGGATACAAAACTACAATATGTTAGCTATTAGTGTGTCGATTTTGGAGTTTCTCACTATTACCGTCTAAACGCTAGCTGGATGACATCAGTCTACCCCAAACGGCAATTTTGAGGGTAATGTGGCTCCGCTGGCTATCGCAGCTCTGCCAACCAGAAACGCATAAATAACTTTGTAACAGCTGAAGTGCCGTATCTCTGATTCTATTCTTTTCCAACTTGGGTATCAGAGCAGGAACAGAGTTGGTGTCAAAAGCCTTTTTAGGGTTCCGTACCCAAAGGGTAAAACGGAACCCTATTACTGAGGCTCCGCTGTCCGTCCGTCCGTCCGTCCGTCCGTCTGTCACCAGGCTGTATCTCATAAACCGTGATAGTTAGACAGTTGAAATTTTCCCAGATGATGTATTTCTGTTGCCGCTATAACAACAAATACTAAAAAATAGAATAAAATAAATATTTAAGGGGGCTCCCATACAACAAACGTGATTTTTTTGCTCATTTTGCTGGATATTGATAACGGCAACAGGTAGATGCTTGAAATATTCACAGAATATTTTGTTATATATTTACTTTAATAATAAATAATTAAATTAAAATAAAACAAATATTTAAGGGGGGCTCCCATACAACAAACGTGTTTTTTTTTTTTGCCGTTTTTATAGATAATGGTACGGAACCCTTCGTGCGCGAGTCCGACTCGCACTTGGCCGATTTTTTATACCAAGAAATACATTCGTCAACAGTTAGTAGTTTTGACGAGCGACGAAGACTTTGACGAGCTCGGTGCCTCAGTCGTGAATGACGCGACTTTGACACCAACGCTCGTGGGTTCGATTCCCACACAAGGTAAACATAAGTGTGCATGAACATGTCTGTTTGTCTTGGTCTGGATGTTTTAAGAGAGGTAGGGCGCATCAAAGCAGCCCGTCTGGGGAAGTACCTCCACCTCACAGAAAACCGCAGCCAAATAACAACTCATTGGGGAGTTGGTGTGTTCCTGAGAAAGATGTGAGACAAATGTAGTTTTTGTTTTTGGGTGCTTGTTCTTCCTCTTCTTACCGTTATCCTATTTCTTAACCCATTAGGATTAGCGGGTTCGCTACCTAAGCCTAAGGATTTGTTGAAGATACTGATTTGGCGATGATGATGATTACGGCGACTTTCTTTTTATACAACCCCCGGATTCATACAAGTATATGTTCCACCTAATGTAAAGCGGTTACCGTAGATTATGAACGCATGCAATACATTAAGTATCACTCGCGCGATACCACCTTTGCTGCTAACATAACAACTTCTTGGGACCTTACTGGTGATTTCACTCACACGCAGGAACACAACCCTAGGTAGTTGTTATTTGGCTGCGGTTTTCTGTGAGGTCTTTAAACATCCAGTCTAAGACAAACAGACATGTTCATGTACACAAATGTTTGTTGTGTGGGGAATCGAACCCACGAGCGTTGGTGTCAAGTCGCGTCATTCACGACTGAGCCACCGAGCTCGTCAAATATGTAATATATACAAGCTAAGTGCTATAGAGAGCAAGCGTGTATAGAGTTGGATCCCAGGGTCCTCAGACGTTACTTATTATCTGAGTGACAAAATATGTGGGATCTAAAAATGGAGGGGTGGGCTGTAAGCTTCTAAGGAGTCACTGTATCTTAGCGTTATCCCCTTTCCTAATCCAATAGGATTAACGGAGTCCCTTATCTAAGCTATTTACGGAATTTGCGAAGAGTTTTACATAGAACAACTACCATCAGACTTTCATAACCCACAGGGAAAATCAGAACTTTCTTAGTTTCTTCACGATGTTTTCCTTGCTTCATCACATCACTTGCTAGGCGGTCTAGCAAGTGATAATTACAAATATGTATGTAAATCTGACAAGACCAATTTAGTGGTACATGTCCACGCCAGGATTCTACCCAGAGACAGTAGGTTAATAGGCTGGTTCTTTATCTAATCAGTGAGCGAGCCATACTTCCTTATCCACCACATCAACCCTTACTCATCCCACTGCAGGGATATGGGTCTCCCGTCAACCGAAGGAGTTTAGAGCATACTCCACCACGCTGCTCAAATGCGGATTGGCGGATGCCAGTGTTTTCAAGTCGCGCCCGAGGGCCACTGACTTAGCTTAACGACTGTCATCTATCGATAACAGCCGGGACCGACGGCTTAACGTGCCCTCCGACGGAGAAACTCGAGATAGGAAAAACCCATCTATAGACAGGCTGCGGTCGATGTTGCTTAACCTGCGTGTTTGGTTAGAATGACACGCGCAACGACGCTATCGAGCTCCCACCTCACACTTCCTTATCAAATATAAAAAAATACTTTAAGATTCACAAGCTCACTCAATGAAACATATGTCGCGCTAAAATATCGTCCTACAACATTAGTTATTCGACATGCAATTTCATCTAACCTGGTTTGTGTGCGTCCGCCACCAATTAGTTCAAGCGGACTAGCGCCGGCCGGCACTCACCCACTATCGTTAGTACCTGCAACATGCCGTCGCTGCCACGGCTGCTCCGGTAGTTTCTACCTCAGCTAGTCCGCATGACCTAATTGATGGCGAAAGCACACAACGCAGGTTAGATCAAATTGCATGTAAATTTGCAACTTTCGCAAAATAGCGCCTGAATCTATAAATTAATCTAATTAACTATTAGACCACTAAAAACAGAACAGAAAGCTAGTTCAGTGATAAATTGTGTACACAATAAACTTATCCTTTGTATCTGTTGATTATTTCTTGCGGGTTAACCGCGGTGCTTCTTAGCGGTGCAACCCAGTTTCATCGGCGGCCGTACCTCGCACCGCCCTCGACCGTTGATTACAAATTCGATAACTCACACCATCGCATTCGCCTGATTGCAAAGTTTTAGTAAACTCACCTCAACTTATGTATACATAACAAACAATAATGCGAATGGATTTGGTAGCTTTATTAAAGTTTTATTCGAATTTAATTTAGTCACGAACATATTGCAGTGATCATTGTTGGCACTCAGACACTGAACCAAATTTTTATCTATACAGATAAATAAAATTGGAGTGTCTGTTTGTAATATTAAAATAACCGCTTTTTATTAAATGCATATGGATGTATACACGGTACACATACCAAAATATTTTTTTACAATTTTTGTCTGTCGGTCTGTCTGTTTGTTCCGGCTAGTCTCTGAAACGGCTGGACCGATTTTGACGGGACTTTCACTGGCAGATAGCTGATGTAATAAGGAGTAACGTAGGCTACTTTTATTTTAGAAATTTTATTTATTTTTATTAATATAAATAAATAATAAAAAAAATAACTATTCCGCGCGGACGAAGTCGCGGGCACCCTTGTGGGGTAAATAATAACTAAGCGCCACATGACTTGGTCTTTACACTTGGCGCTCGCTTCTTTAGCTACATTTATAGCTAGATTCCTAGGGCCCCTAACACCATTTTCTGATAACGTGACTAATTTTTCCTCTTCTTATTTTAAGATCGATGCTCTCTTTCAGTCCAATTCTCTTTATTACGCCATCTCATCATCACCACGTGACTTGCTGCTGGCTCAAGTTTTTACAGCCAAGAAGTTTTCCCAATACTTCATTTACACTGAATAGTCCTATTGCTATTAATCTTCTTCTTAATAGCGTTATCCTGTTTCCTAATCCATTAGGGTTGGCAGGGTCCGCTACCTAAGCCTAAGGATTTGGCGAAGATACAGATTTTTACATGGAGCGACTGTCATCAGAGCTCCACAACCCTGAGGGAAAACTAGACCTTTCTTAGATTAGGTCACACGTCTTATGAAATTTCTTGGACATGTGGGTTTCCTCACGATGTTTGTCTTCACCATGGAGTGAGTGATCATTACAAATTACAAAGATGTACATAAATCTGAAAACACGAATTTAGTGGTACATGCCAGGATTCAACCCGTGCACCATATGGTCAATAGATCAGTTCTTTATCCAATAGGCTATCACTACTCTTAAGTTCTGCTACCACTAATCTTTATATATATAATTCTACTGTACGTGTGTATGTGAGTGAACTCCTCCTAAACGACTGGACCGATTTTGATGAAATTTTTTGTGTGTGTTCAAGGGGATTCGAGAATGGTTTAGATTCACAATTGGACCCGGTAGGTGGCGCTGTAATCGGGTTACAGGATTTGTTGTTTTTATTTTCGGACAGCCGAGGCAACGTCTGTCGGGTCCGCTAGTGATCCTATAAAATGGTTTATATGTAATCTGTAAGTAATCGAATTGTCATTAGTGCTGATGCACTTTTGTCAGTTTGAGTAGAAGTTCATTGATGCATCTGCTGCAGAAATTCTGTAGACAAGAATCGATGTAAATGTTTTTTCACGCCTCAACTTAAATAAATATCGTCGAATACGTATAGTACACAGCGCAAACTAGACCCAAACTAAGCAAAGAGTGTACTATGGATACTAGACAACTGACAAACATCATAAATACAAATACTTTACATTTTGTAAATACATACCTATTATACATAGAAAACACACGTACCAACACAAACAGACATGTTTATGCACACAAGTATATGCCTTGTGTGGGAATCAAACCTATGAACGAGCTTTGGCGCTTGCCATTCCACCGCCACCATTAAATATTAAAAAAAAATTATGTACGATTTGATCAAACTGAGAAAAAACTGAGAAAATGTCACTTTTTTGTTTATATGTAGCTGAAATCGTTTGTTAAATAATTACGTTGCGATTTCGCGTGAGTGAACATTGTGACCTTATAACAGAGTTATACTTAGCTCAAGGACCAGTCTCTCAGAAAACTACAAATCCTAATACGCATTATATATTACAAAACACATCTACCGTTACTATAGCTGTGCATGACTAAGCGAAGACACGACAGTTCCTTCTTCTCTGTTTGTAAGCCGATTGTCTTTTTCGTTTCCTAAACATTGACGAGTTTTAGTGTTGTAAATGATCTATCTATAACTTTACGTCAAGTCCCTTGCGGGGTAGGCAGGCACCCGACTTATTTGGTCGTTGTAGAAGAGCTTATGCCTTCCTCAGCACCTATATCCTTCTACTTCCGCGTACTTCTCATTCATATTTGTCTTGTTATTCATTTTTGTATTCTTTCTACATGTCTCAACGAACAGAGTATGTATATTCTTATCTTATCATTAATACTCTATTTCGTATATATACAGAGTGGCGCAAAAGTCGTCACCCAATGTTCTTTGGTTGTAATTTTTTTATTAATGACTAACTTTGGTTTTGTTTTCGGAATGTGTTAATTTAATATCTTGTTTTTTTTCCATTAAGTCTATAAAATTATATCGGCCAAGTGGCCGGCATTGTTGAAGACCATACGGGCCCGATCTATTGCATTTTTAATTAATCTTGCCAGAACTTCCAGCAATAAGTTCACGAATTTTCGACTGATATTCTTTATGAGAACTTGAAGAGTCTGAGGCTTGTTGATATAGACTCGTGACTCAAGAAACCCCACAAAATGACACCTGGAACGTATAAATCGAGCGATCACGACCGGTGCCAAAACGAGTGATTAGACGATCCGGAAATGCAATCTTGAGAATTTCGGTTGCGGCTGTAGCAGTATGCGCCATTCCGTAGGAGGCTCATGTTCTCCAGTCCCAATTCATTCAATTGAGGTAGTTAATCAAATCGTGCGGTGCGCGGCATTTTCGAAACAATAAGGTCCGAAGACGCCCCCAGCGTAACAACACATCATGCAGTAACTTTGAGCGGGTGTAATGAATCTTCATAAGTTATACGCGGATTGTCCATGCCCTAGAAGCGATAATTCTGCTTATTCACATTAGCACAGAGATAGAAATGAGCCCCGTTGCTCATGATGATTGTCTTTTTTTTTATACAACGTCCGGAGGCATAGAAGCATACGGTCCAACTGATGTAGCCTATTAGCGCTTATAACAAATATCACTCGCGCGATGCCTTCTCTGTTGCTTACACAGCAACTCCTTAGGAGCTTACTGGTGACTTCACTCACACGCAGTGAGTGAGGTCACTGGTTACTGGTGACCTCACTCACTGCGTGTGAGTGATATGAGGTCAACTACATATACGTAAACTTAATATAGATAAGGTTAATCTGTAAGCGTGCGTACACTCGTGTGAATCAATTTCATATAGTTTGTAAAACTGATCTTTGCATGAACCGGGGAGGCAAAGTGTTAAAAAGTACTTTTTCGTAGCTCACGTCCCTTCATTTTCAGGTTATGGCATCAACAAACAAAGAGCATCAACTCAGCATGGCGGCCAGTGCTATAGCAATGCGAGGAGTAAGCCTGTTTCTCAGCGCGGGAAGGGCTGCGGCTGAAAGACGAGCGCCGGTTGCAACGCCTGCTCCTAAGCCCCGGCGTCAAAAGCCCGTCGTCCTGGGAGCTAGACTTCCGCAGAAAGTTTTCGACATGCTACTAAGAACTTCTAAGTTTAACAAGTATGTTCATATTACCTTACACATTTTATATATTCGAGACACTTTTTAAAATATATATTTTCTACCTATCTACTTATATCTTCACGCAATTCATGGGAGTTGCAGTCCTTATACCTCATCCGCATCTTTAATATTTATAGCGCTTTTTAAGTACACTCGTCGGTTCCTATGGTTTCTGAAATCATCCCCTTCTATATTTTTACGTAATAAATGTATTTCATTTTTAGCGAGGATTCAAATGAGGTCTTTCAGAGATAGGGTAAAGAAAAGTACCTCCACCTCTCTGTAGACCACAGGAAAATGTACCCATAAAGTGCAAAAAATGAAAATAATAACACTGCCTCAATTGATTACTTAACTACGTCTACCATCATCAGCTCATCTCTGAAACACAGCTGAAAGTATATATAGCAATGCTTTTATAGGTCATCGATTCATCTGGAACAGGGATTCCCAAACATCCCTAACATTCCAATTAAATAACCACATTGATATAATGGAGTTAAATGATTGCGCAAACTTTAACGACTTCACTGATACCATTACTAACAATCGTATTAACCTATTATGTATACACGTGAACATAAGGTCCCTGATTAAGAATTTCGATACACTCGAACATGACATACTCTCCAGTAATAAATGTGTGGACGTCATGCTAACTAACAACTCTGACTCGGTGTCTTGTTTATACATCTATGTATAACCTAAATGGCTACCATATACACACACGATTGCGAATTAATCAGAAAGGTGGTGGCATAATAATTTACGTTAATAAAAAACACAAAGCATCTATGGGGGCGTCCATAAATTACGTGAGGTGTTTTTTTGAATTTTTTGTCCCTCCCTCCCCCTCTGGTGAGATGTCATGAGATTTTATTCAACCCCCTCCTCCATCCCCCAATCTCACGTGAGATTTAAAAAAAATGTGGGTTTCTTACGTAAACGCGTTGGATTGTTATTGTAAAAGAAAAAAAAATTGCTTCGTGCTTTTATTTACGACTAGTTAAGACTAGTAATCAATATTGCTGAGCGTTATAAGTGTAATAAAAATTTAACAATAGAATACTTAAATCGTAACTACTGTGATTAAAAAAAGAATATCTACTCTAATTAAGTCCATGGAGAATCATGCGCGGTCTCAAGAGAGACTATTGGAACCAACATGTCCATATGATTTTTAAATCTTAAGCATGTACAATCTGGATTAAATGGACCAAAGTAGTATATATTTTTTTTGTTTCAATCAGAAAAAAAATTGCGTGATATTTGCCGAGACCCCCCCTCTCTCTCCAACGTAAGATTAGATGAGATTTGACTCGACCCCCCTCCCCCCCTTAAACATCTCACGTAATTTATGGACGCCCCCTATCTTAAAAACAACAACTCAACACTTTGAATGTCTATCTTTAAAAATTACCACACCTATGAATTACTACGCAATCGTTTGTGGAATATATCGCCTACCTAACACAAATAAATACCTATTTATAAATGAACTTAAGAACACACTGAACAACTTTGATTTTGATAGATTTAACATTATTAGGTAATACGAATATAGACCTAAAAAAAGAATCGGCTATCACATAAATACAGTAGATAGATAGATAGATAATCGTTTATTAGCTGCTACGGTCACACACATACAAACATAATATAACAGTACAAAAAGGAGTAAACAAGCGTTGCTCAAAACATTTTCAGTCATAGGTGCATGTGTGTGCTGCAGCAAGCGAATAGGCCATAGCTCAGTGTGAATTTTGCACAATGCGCAAAAAACACCGATTTTCAGCTACTGTCGGAGGGGCGGGCGCGTTCAAAGCCATTGTATAGACATAAATGTGTGTGTGTGTGTTGCGAGTCAGGGGTATTGTACTAAGTGTAAAACTCACATTAACATAGCAACAACAATACTCATGTAATGTGATAAGTAATGTAAGTGAAATTGAATTTGCAAATGTATTGAGATAATAAATTAAGATAAATTAACATTAAATACGACATGTATTTTGACAGGAATACGAACGGGTTAAACATAACTGCTAAGATAAGATAAAAATCATTCATTTGCCATTAGACCCTTACGGGCACTTAGACACGTCTTACATTCTTTAAATTAAATCATATTGTATCTTAATAATTTTCCAGTTTTTTTTTTTACTTTTAATCTCTCTTTTACTACTACCAGCATTTCGCTTTGGAATCGCTAACTTTTGGTTTTCTAAAAGGAAAGACTTGAGATGTTTTTTGAATGAAATACGTGAGGTGAGAAGACGGATCGGAGGTGGAATATTGTTCCAGCATTTCGTCGCCTGGTAGCGGAGGCTGCCTCTGAATGCCACAGTTTTATGTGGTTGAACAGACAGGTGAGTCCTGTTATATCTGGTGCCATATCTGTCATGAAAAGGGGAGATGCTAAATTTGGAATAAAGATATTTCGGCTTCTGAAATTTCACTACCCCGAACGAGAGGCAAGCTAAGTGGAGTTGCCTACGGGAGTCCACATTGAGAATAGAGGCTTCGTTCAAATAAGGAGAGATATGACTTCGAGCAGGAACGTCAAAACAGTATCGACAACAAGCATTCTGCACACGTTGTATCAATCTTGAGTTCTACAAAGCAGACGCGGTCCATATACTACATCACCGTAGTTAAGTTTTGACAAAATCAGAGAATCACAGAGCCTGAGACGCACTTTTTTGGTTACTAAATTTCGAATTATGATATAGAACCTTTATTCGTACATTGTTATTTCCGGTATATTGGTAGATTTAAAAACATATAACTTAGAAACTTCAATGAGGTTAGAATAAGATTATGTTTAAGAAATATATGCGTCGAAGTGTAGGCTCAATTAATATTGTAGAGATAATAAAAAAGTATCTTTGTCTTTTATTAATAAAAGTTATACGACCAAAAGAAAATTGCTTACAAATTTTTATCTGTTTTTCTAATAACTTTGTTACTTTGATCTGTGCCAATCTTATAAAAATGCAGTTGGTGAAGAAAAACCAAAACTTATAGAGAGCTATGGAGACCATACAAGAAAAATGATATAACAGCTTGTGCACTACCAGAAAATAATACGGTTATAGGTATTTACGACTTACAAGCCGTTATGCCAGTTCCAGTTGGTGCTGTGCTCATGAAGTTTCTTTTATAAAATCGAAACTAAATTTTCTAAATTTAACTACGTTATTATTAAAACTTACTCATATTTGACCTTAGATATGGATGTTAAACATTATCTGACTATTCATTAAATTTAATTTTGTTGTACCAGATTACTGATATCAAAAACCGAATAATATGGGTGGAATGGGTGGTCTAATAGCTAAATATTATTTTATTATTATAAAATATAATAATAAATATTTTAATAATCTGTGTATTGCAGATATGTCTTCGCTATGTATGTCTACGCAGTCGCAATATTAGGAATCAATCAATAACCTATAAATTTTTAGTTTGTGGACATAACCGAAATGAGGACGTCCACTCAATTATAGAAATATCGATCAAGATATCCAAAAAGTCAGACCTATTTATGTACCCGAGTAATATGTTCAAATAATTAGATCTGCTAAGAAAAATGGAAAATTGTTTGACGTAAAGGAGCTAAACTATTGCGACCTTTATGATGTAAAAGTGTTATGTAAAGAAATTGGGATAGATTTTGTAAAAGATAATTATGAAAATGCAATAAGAATGAGTGATATAAGGATTATTTAATTCAGAAAAGACAGTGGTACTTATATATTTAAGACTAAATAAGAAGAGAAATGGAAAGATACTGAATTAAAGACAAAACCAAGATCATCAAGGCATAATAACGTATGTATGTATATCTTTACGCCAGGTCCCTTGCGGGGTAAGCAGAGAGAACTGAGCGCCATAAGTTTCTACATTCTCTCGTCCCGCGACACCAGCGCTCATGGGTTCTATTCCCACACAAGGCGCAGGGCGCATCAAAGCAGCCCGTCAGGGGATGTACCTTTGTACCTCCACCTCACAGAAAACCGTAGCTAAATAACAACTCCTTAGAGGATTGACGTGTTCCTGCGTGTGAGTGAGGTCACCAATAAGCTCCCAAGGAGTTGTTGTGTAAGCAGCACAGGAGGCATCGCGCGAGTGATACTTAATATATCGCAAGCAATATTAATAGGCTACGGTACCCGCTTTACCGTGTACCGTATGATTGTATGCCTCCCGACGTAGTATAAAAAAATAAAGAAGTGGTATCTAATACTAATTTAAAACAGATAATGAATCTAATCTTTATTTCCCTCTACTCTAAAAATACAAAATGTACAATTATGTCAATGTTGTACCAAATGAGCGATATATTGTGTCACTTAAGAAATGGGGAATTGGGGTCGGTACCAGAAGCGTGCACGTCGCGACCCTGCCAGTCCAACACTGGACTGCAATTCTGGACTTAAAAACAAACCGCACAGACGTGCGGATTAGGGCGTCCCCCGTAGGCGACGCGCACCGATCCGCCCTCGTCGGTGCGGGTTTAAGTGCATGCGGCGGTGGGGGCCGCCACCCACCACGCAACGCCCAACCTGGCGGGTCGAGGAGAGCTGAGTGTCGTATAGGCACATGGAATGTGAGAGGTGGATTACAAGATAAGATGAATGAGTTGATAGATATAATGAATGAGAGATGCCTAGATGTTTTGTGTGTGTCAGAGACCAAGCGAAAGGGAAGCGACGCCGAAGATCTGCCCGGTGGCATGATGGCCCTGTGGTCCGGGGTGAACCAGGACGATCATGCCAGCGCTGGCGTAGGCGTTGTGCTTTCATCTCGCTTGGCCGCTGGTGTGAAAGATTACGATTTAGTAGGGCCAAGACTTCTCTGGGTTAAAATAAAACTGGGGATTACGCGAGTCTTTTTGGTTGCAGCATATGCTCCTGTAAGCTCTACTAATCCCCAGGAGCTCGAGAAGTTTTGGGAGACCGCAAGGGGTGTTCTGGATTTGGCTGATGCGAATGAACGGATAATTATGTGTGGAGACCTGAATGGATGGGTTGGGACCAAGCGAAGCAGTTATGAGGCTGTGCTTGATCCATACGGAGATAAGAGAGTGAACGATGCTGGTAAGTTACTTTTAGACGTATGTATGGAACGAAACCTCCTTGTGACGAACACGTTCTTCCATCACAAGGATATTCACACGTACACATGGAGACGGAATGAACAGAAAAGTGTGATTGATCTGATTTTGATAGATGGACGTCTCCGAAAGTCGTTAATGGATACAAGAGCCTTCAGAGGCCCCACTCTTGAAACGGACCACTATCTGGTGATAAGCCGATTTGTGGGCCTTTTCAAGAAGTGGAGGCATTGGCGAGTGCGTATTCCTTTCGGAGACCATGAAAGAATAAGAAGTGAAAAATTGGAAGATGAAAGTGTGAGGAGTACGTATGTACGTCTAGTCAGTGAAAGACTTGCGAACGCGAGTCTTTCCGACTCAGATGTAGACGAATGTTGGAAAATTCTGAAAGAAAGTATGGTGGACAGTGCGAAAGAAGCATGTGGATGCGCAAAGAGACGTAGAACACTGAAAGGAGATGCCTGGTGGGATGCGGAGGTTCAATTCTCCGTGGATAAAAAGAGGAGAGCGTGGCTGGATTACGTATCATCTTTGCACCAGAGTGATAGTATGAAAGAGAAGAAGAAAGAAATATACCGTCGATGCAAGAATGAAACCAAAGCTTTAGTGAAAGAGAGGCGTGAAAGACTACTTATGAATGAGGAAGAGAGGCTGACGAAGAACTTCGAGGCTAATACCAAACTCTTCTGGAGAGAGGTAAAGAAGTCTCGGAGTGGTTCGTCGGCATCCGGAATGGACAAGATAAAAGGTAAAGCTGGTGGCATTCTTGCTAACACTCAGGAGGTGTTAGAACGGTGGAGCGAATATTTTAGAGAAATGTATGATTATGTCCAGGGCGCTGGCACTGTGAATGAGTCTGTGACTGATTCGGCAGTGCCAACGTACCATGAAGACATTAGCATGGATGAGATTGAATGGTCGATACGAAGTTTGAAAAATGGAAAGTCAGCGGGAATCGATATGGTAACAGCTGAGATGATCAAACTGGGTGGCACCTACGTTAGGGACGCTTTCTGGTTTTTGAGCAAACCGGAAGAGTCCCGAGCGATTGGAGACGCGCAGTCATCGTGCCCTTGTATAAAGGCAAGGGCTCACGTATGGACTGCGCCAACTATAGGGCCATCAGTTTGATCAGCCTAGCAGCTAAAGTGTATAGAAAAATCATTGAAAGGAGAATGAGGGTGAAATCCGATGGAATGCTTTGGGAAGCACAGGGGGGATTTCGAAGCGGCAGAGGATGTACGGATCAAGTTTTTTCGCTCCGCAATATCGTGGAAAAGCATCTGGCTACGGACCAGAAGGTTTTCTGCGGTTTTGTGGACCTTGAAAAAGCATTTGATAGGGTCGTGCGAAAGAATCTCTGGAACATCTTGCCCAGATATGGGATTGACGGTGACCTTCTACGTGCTGTGCAATCCACCTATGATGATTGCACAGCATGTGTGAGAGTGGACGGCAGCTTATCACCCTGGTTTGATACCAATATTGGTGTCAGACAAGGATGCGTGCTGTCGTCTCGGCTATTCATCCTGTATCTGGACAGTTGTCTTCAGAGAATGAGAAATATGAATGTGGGAATGCGAATGGGTGGCTCAGTGGTTAACTGCCTGCTTTATGCAGATGACGCAGTATTAATAGCAGAATCATCATCCGAACTGCAAACATTAGTCACAACAATGAAAGACGATTGTATGAAGAAAGGCTTACAATTGAATGCGAAGAAAACCAAAATAATGGTATTTGAAAGAGAGACAACCAGAACGAACACTAGGATTACGGTTGATGATGTAGTGTTGGAGCAAGTGGATGAGTTTGTATATCTTGGAAGCGCTTTTAGAAGCGATGGAAGGTACACCGCTGATGTGGAGAGACGAGTGAGTGCAGGGAATAGCGTGAATGGAGCGTTGGGTAAACTGTTTGGCAGCCGAAATCTAAGCCAGAAGGCACAGCTCGCTGTACACAACGCGGTGTTAATCCCAACGCTAACTTATGGAAGTGAGAGCTGGGTATGGCAGAGAGAGCATGAAAGTAGAATAAATGCGGTCGAGATGCGAGCACTGCGAAAAATTTGTGGCATAACGCTTGCTGACCGCGTTCGAAATGATGACGTACGAAAGAGAGTTGGACTGAAAGAGAGTGTCGGTGTTAAGATAAGAAAGGGTATGCTCCGTTGGTTTGGACATGTAGAAAGAATGCAAGATGTAAGAATGACGAAACAGATATACAATGCGAAAGTGGAAGGATGTAGGAGCCGAGGAAGACCAAGACTAACCTACCATGACCAAATTGGTCGTGTTTTATCAGAAGGTGATGTCAGGAGCCTTAGGAACCGGCGAGCGTGCATGAAAAGAGCTATGAATGTGAAAGAAGCGAGTGAAGTGTGTAAGGACCGCGTCTTATGGCGCTCGGTTCTCTCTGCCTACCCCGCAAGGGACCTGGCGTGAAGATATACATACATACATATACTTAAGAAATCTCTAGAGCAAGTAGTCGCTAAATTTCTCATGGAAACAGTGCTTAAATCCATAGATTCGTGGCCAGACACATTAAAGATTACAACATACCTAAGTTTAAATATGAAAATATCAGTTTTCATTAGCTCCAAGATTTCAAGATCGTCCCTTACTATCATCACGTGCACTTGACCTCTAAATATCCTGCTTCTTTCTGTTTAGAATCTAAACAGAGCTCAGCCTAGAGTTAATGAAACTCGGGGTTCAAAGAAATCTGCTAGCTACTTCTAAACACCTGAATGAATGAAGTGCTGTAGCTCATCATTAGTTAGAACACCTGAATATCTCGTTTGACCTCGTAACTCAGTTCAAAGACAAGCTGTGCGAATTGGCTACGATCCCAATCACTGACTGACTTTGAGCCCGTCTGTCTGGGGCGACTTTTGCCTCCCTTTGTGTGTGATACAGATTTTACAGGAGTATGTGTTCTGGTAAGTTGTTTATTATGATTCTTCTTCTTCACATCTTCAGTAGCAGTGCTTGTGTTTTAGTATATACTCCATGGGGGCTGGCACCATGCGCCTTGTAAATAAATTATATTATCGTGAATATAAAATCATAAAATATTTTTATAACTTTTTTCATGAACATCAACAGCGCTTTGAATAAACACTTTTGGGTTACTAATGCGATATTGTGTTGGGGTACTCATTATATGACGTTGCTGCCCTGATTCGCTCAACATACGCTCTGGTTTCAGAGCAAGTCACAGACCACCATGATCCGGCGTAGACGTAACTCTCCAAATAAACCTTACCCGAGTCATAAAACCTGATGGTCAGTACCATCTCCACAATTTGTGAAGCCCATCCACGATATGATTCCATGTGCCATTTTTCTCTGAACTGCTTGTAGTCTGATGATTCTGTGAACTGTGACAGATGCAATTGAGTTCTTGGTACCCAACCTTCTTTGCCAGTCTCTAATTCTAAATCACCTTCAGCTATTACTGTGGATTTGCTATCTATGTCTTCATATTTAGCGCCAACTTCAGAGAGATTTCCTAGATAGAAGGTGTCAGTGTTGTGATGGTCACCTCCGCTGGCACATGCTTTTATGCTGTTCTTCCAAGTTGGTCCAGACAAGATGAATACTTTGCAATCCCCCCAGGATACTAGGACGATGGCCACAAATATGATGCGGTGCATGTTGTAAACAGTGTAAGTATCAGACGACTAATGGCTTGTTCTCCACAAAACTCGTGTTTATAAAGCTCCTCTCATAATAAAACTTTATCATACAATATATCTTTCGCGACGTCATGCCACAGAGGCGTACATGTAATGTTATGCAAAATGAAATTTTTAAAAATAAAATACTGTAACCATGTCTGTTTGTGTTGATCTGGCTCTTTTATATGCATTGTAGATATTTTCTATGCATGTGTGTCCTTAAAAAAGTGTTTACTTATGTCTAACAGTCGTCTAGAACCCATCGTTTAATTTAGACTAGGTGGCGCTGCGTAATTTGTCCGGAATTATCGCACCGACCCTGTGCGCAAGATTAAATGCCAAGAATATGAATAATTTATAAGCGAGAAAATGTCAGCAACACTCGTGGGTTCGATTCCCACACAAGACAAACATTTGTGTGCATGAACATGTCTGTTTGTTGAGTTATTAAACCTCTGGGGAAGTACCTCCAGAAAACCGCAGTCAAATAAATGTTTCTGCAAGTGAGTGAGTCCCCAGTAAGCTCCTGAGAGTAGCTATTTTTGCAGCAGAGGAGGCATCGCGCGAGTGATACTTAATGTGTTGCAAGCGTTCACATAGGCTGGGGTAACCGCTTTACGAGTACATCAGGTGGGTCGCATGCTCGTATGTATACCGAGATTGTGTAAAAAGAACAGTTTTTTTGTTGGTGATGTTAAACTAATCAATAGAAAAAACATTTAAAATTACTTTCTATTGTTTTGTACTCGCAAGGTGTCACCGGGAGCCTATGTATATTATATTATACTACGACGCCGATATCTGTACCTTCGTCCAGCTGTCACAGGGAGACAGGAGATCTTTTAAATCGTAATAGGTAGACAAGTGAAATATTCACAGAATGTGTATGGTTATGATCGCTATCTATGTAGATCGCTATATATATGTAATCTATGTACCTATTTGAAGTTAACCCTCCCCTAAAGATGTTCAATGTCGTATACAAGTAATAACATACATACGTAACTGTATAAAAATAGACATATGCAGTATCAGTAGTATAAGCAGTGCGGAAAGAAAATATATTTGAAAAAAAGCAGCCAAGTGCGAGTAGGACCAGCGTGCGACGGACTTTTGTACCACCGTACAATGTTCAACAATAAATATTTAAAAAAATAGTTTATTAAAAAGAAACACGTTTCATGTGTATTTAATTTTCTATGTTATTGAACAATATTATAGAGCAATCATATTATATAGATATATCTGACGGACAATCCATGGTATAATAATATACTACGCCAGGTATGGCACTCCCAGTGACAGCTGTGACGTGGGAAACACAAGCTTACGTCATCGCCGCTGTCGATGGTTCTCAAACTTTATATTTTTGGAAAATTATGAGGAATTTCACTTCAAAAAAATACCTAATTATTATATATGTAGAAATTTTGCCTGTATCTCCTGCATGTATATGTTTATACAAATATATTATTTCGGTGTAGGGCCTCTAAGGGTTACTAATACACAAACAAATATTACAGTAAAACAATGAATTTTATTAGAATTTTTATAGTTCAATAATGGGTGTTTGATACTTTATATAATTTACTACTTACTTTTACACTTTTTTCCTAGTTGATGACGCGCATTATTTCTATTTAACTCTTTGAGTCTATGTTGTTGTTTTTTTTTTTTTGAAATATCCACAGAATGTGTATTGTTATGATCGCTATTACAACAAATAATAACAACAATAAAATCAGGTTAATAAAAGTGGGTATACATGGGTATAGTTTTTTTTCAGCGATGGGTATTGCATGAGTCCGATCAATCGATGTTGCAGTTCTTTGAGACCCAGCGTACGTCTATTAACAATTCAAAGGGACCTTTGCCTTTTCAGTTTCAGTACTATAGTCTTAATATCAGCCAAGCTAACATTTAGGCTATCTTGGGAGTAGGATACAAGGTTAATAGAGCTAGAGTTAGTTTACGCGAGCAGTTAGCTGTGGAGCCAATGCTAGCGTTTACCGTTAAATCTCTCCACATCAGCGATGGTCTCTGGCTTCGAAGCAACAATTTGGCCATCCTCCTGCATAAAATTCGACAACTATATGCTTTATGAAAGCCGAGAAGACTTTTAGTCTTTTGTTGTGCCCTCTTCTTCTTCTTGGCGTTATCCCGTTTAGTAATCTATTAGGATTGGCGGGGAGACCTTTCTTAGGTGAGGTCACACGTCTTTCGAAATATAATTTCTTGGACGAACTGATTTCCTCACGATGCTCTCCTTCACCACCGAACAAGTGACAATCACATATATGTACATAAATTCGAAACACGAATTTAGTGGTTCTAAATCTGGCGGAAATTGTCAAAATTACATAGTGTCTATAGTTAATCGAAACAAATTATATAGTAAGTAAGTAATTAAATTAATCACGAATTTGTTGTTACGCCTCTGTGGTCCGATGCTCTCTTAAAGTAATTAACGGAAATGATATGATAACAAATGCTATCAACAACTTACTTTATTAACGACTCATTTATACTGATCAAATAAAATACAAAGAAAATTTAATTTATGAATATTAGCACCGATATATTCAATCATCAAATATATTTAATGAAGTTTGGAAGTTTAAAATGTATTCAACCTCAATGAAGTCGATTGCATTTTTTTATATAAGATAGGTATTATTTAAGATATTTCATTTAATTTTCATTCTTTAGCCTACATTCAGGGTGAAAACTATTTCAGGTCATAGTCCATTTCTTAGCATAGTTTAATCGTGATCGTTCTTAGTCCAATGTAGGATAATATAATGTCTCCGCCTTAATACAACGAAAAACTATACAGCCGTAAAATACGTAAATAGTGTAATAAAGTCACTAGCTTATTCACGTTGGGCTTTCAGCGGTGGCTTTCAGTGTTTTCAGCAGTCGAGCGGTGTACGCGGAGTGCGCCCGTCGCGAGGCGTGCCCGCGCCATGCCACAACGAAAGTTGAAGGAGAAAACTTTAGACGCTCTGTATAAGAGTACGCATTTTACTAAGTAAGTATACTTATCTGATTAACTGTTAAGCTGTGACTCAGAATGTTTATTTTTTAGCATTTATTTCAGCGATTACTTCAGACAGCAAAGGTAACTATAATAATGTAATATGTTTTATATCACATTTACATTTACGCTTTTTTAGTCTCTTGTATAGCATTATTTTAAAGTTCCCTAGTTAAATAAATAACCCTTATAGTTTGGTTATCCGTCTGTCTAGCGATCCGTATGTCAATAAATTTATAATGTGTAAAGTAAGGGTGGTAAAATTAAAGCCATTCTGCTAGTAATATGTATCTTATAATAATGATGTATATTTTGTATCTATTACGATTTGTTGATTGTTTTTTGTAATAAAAATGTGATACGAAAGAATATGCAGTTATTTACGCTCAGTTGAAAATTAGCCGCGCTATGGCCATCGACCTTTCGCGACACGTTTAGTTATTAAGGTTGTGCGTTTTCGAGCTAAATTTGTATTCTAATAGTAGGTAACCAACATATATCCTTTCATTGTTTTATTTAAGTATGTTTATTGTACCAGTAAAGAAATCAAAACACGTTGTGTAACACCGTCATAGTATTAAGAATCGATAAGTTTTTATATAACATTGAATAATGTGACATGTAAAACGCTATCATCATTTACGAGTACGTACGTACTTTGTTTACCATTTACGTCAATGTTACCTATCATTTGTAATTTATTATGAAACACTTATTATCATAAATTAATACCGAAAACAGCCAACGAATATGTCGCTTGCTATGCAGCGAAATAGTCGCATACACTTTATTAGAATTACATCAAAGGAAGGACCAACAACCTCGTTTTACATTCCTACCGATTGCCAACAGCTTGCCATCATCCTTAACACACTGAATTCATGATGGTCGCGTATTGCGCGGTTCCACCGGTTCTACCGAGAACTCATAAGTGTCCTTTGGGGATTACAGCAGGAGGTTCGTCGAGAAACGCGCGAAGAAGGTTCTAATAGTCTCGACGTAAAACGTGTCGAACTTCAACAGCTTTCACTCTTATTACTACTACTTAACTGGATTATGTACGAAACCATTTCTGATAGAAAATCAATAAAATCGATGTACTATTTGTAATCGATGTTAGCCATTTGATATACCAATTAAATATTTTTAAAGGTAATTTAAAAAAAAGTGTGTTATGTCTATGGGATTTATAGTAGATATCTTATCTGTGGACAGAGCTTTAGTGACTGATTCTAAAAATATTTAATTTGATGTGATCAAAATTGCATTTATAACCGTATTATATACGGTTATAAATGCAATTTTGATCACGTTGTAATACGAAAGTTGTACCAACTGTTTAATGGCGCGGTAACTATTATATAATTTGTGATAACCGGCTGAGATTATTATCCCTCTTACTTCGCCTTCCCCTTTCATGTGCCAGTAAAATGTGTCATTTGATGATTATTAATAAAATTTTCAGAAGATTATATTGATAGTATTATTGAATAAGCAATGCTAATACTAGCACTCAATCGTTTTTTGGCGATATTTTTAATTATATCTCCTACAATAATTTATTTTTATACCTATAGTGTTAAGAAATCTTAAATTTTACTGATCCTTGGATACTGTTTATTAATTGTTGTATTAAAATCCATAATTTTGCTACTAAAAAGATAAAAAAGAAATTCTCAACGCATATGAATTTAACGTGCACGGCCCTTTCTCTGTTATCTTTCCAAGATACTATCACCTACCTACAAAGATTGAATCAGATATAATTTTAGTTCATAGAACATTATAGAGAAAATAGAATAACGTTCCTAAATTGTTACCATTTATTTTTTCGTTATCAAAAATCTCGACTGCGTTTTTATTACAATAAACGGTTCTTTTGTTTCAGACATGAATTGGAGGCTCTATTCGTCATGTACCGGAAGTTGGTGACTTCTGCACAATCGAGCGCAGCTCCAACAGCTATTGGACAGCCGCCCACTAAAGTCGATGTAAGTCGTTAACACCTGCAGGCGTGTGCAAGATAAATTACAGTAACTACTTACTATCAAGCGGGGCTTACACCGTTACGTTAGTAGAAAAAGAGTGTTAGGTGCGAGGAAATAGCTGCCATGGTAATGGCGTCGGTTACCAAAAATCCGAAATGCCAACCACAGATTTTGCCAATTTAAAATGAAATAGACACGCATAAAGTCAAAGTCAAAGTCAAAATCTTTTTATTCCGTAAAAATGGCTACATTTGTTTGGAATCGTCACAATTTTTTTCCCTACCGTGCAGTTTATGACTAGGTGAGCACTGATAAAAATACTGCCAAAAAACTCAGGCATCCCTCTTTTGGTATCCAAACAAATTTACATATTTTATTAATTACATTATAATTGGATCGACTCACTCCCAGGCATTTTTATCATTAATATAGTCAGATACTTTATAATATGCCCTGCTACACAATTTGGCTTTAATAGTAGTTTTAAATTTGTTAATTGACAATTCTCTTATATTGCTGGGAAGTTTGTTATAGAACCGTATACATTGCCCCATAAAAGAATTACTTATTTTGTGGAGACGGCTTGCATGTAAGACAAGATTATGCTTATATCTAGTATTTATGCTATGATTATCACTCTTTTTACAAAATGAGTCTATGTTTTTATGGACATACAAAAGATTTTCATAGATATATTGCGATGCGACTGTTAAAATATTTATTTCTTTGAATTTTTCTCTAAGGCTTTCCCGGGGACCAAGTTAGTAGATAGCTCTTATGGCTCTCTTTTGCAATAAAAAGATGGTGTTAATGTCCGCGGAGTTACCCCAGAGAAGAATTCCATATGACATAATACTATGAAAGTAGCTGAAATAAACTATTCTAGCCGTATCAATATCAGTGAGCCGTCTAATAGTTTTCACTGCATAGGCTGCAGAACTTAGTTTTCCTGATAATTTTTCAATTTGTGGGCCCCATTGTAGTCTGGAGTCAATTGTTATACCCAAGAACACAGTTGTCTCCACAGGGGCTAAATTAGTTCCAATTAACATGTACATTGGTAGCCACCTGTCTTACATTAGGTGTTGAGAACTTAATTACTTTAGTCTTTTTATCATTTAAAAGCAGATTATTAACACTAAACCAATGAATAACTTTAGAGAGAGCATCGTTAACTTCGTCATAATTATAATGTCATGAACATGCATAATGTGATATACGTGTGATAAATTCTATGTTTATGAAAATAAGGCTTAGTGCTATCGGTTGACTAAAGTCCAAACACGACTCTTATACCGCGCTTTTGCATTTTAAAAATTTAATGAATGTCGGTTGAGTTGCCCCAGAAAATGATTCCATGTCTGAGAGTAGATACAATCAATTCGTAATATGCAGTGAGCAGTGCGTCAGTATTTAATGAAAGTAGGAGTTTGTAGAGTAGATATAATTAGCTTTGCTATGTGTTTCTTCCAGTTTAATTTTTGATTTTTAACTAAAGTGAAGTCAACTTCATTTACACTGGAATTTTGGAATGATAATTTAACGTCAAATGGATTATTTATTCTTTGTCTGAAATGCGTAATGTTAGTTTTACTTGGACATGAAGTATAATTTCTTTAAAGCGACTGCCGTCAGACCTCCTCAGCCCTGCGGGAAACCAGACCTTTCTTAGAATAAGATCACACGTCTTTCGAAATATAATTTCTTGAAGGTGTGGGTTTCCTCACGACGTTTTCCTTCACCGCTGATAAGTGACAATTACAAATAATATATCCGAAAACACAAATTTAGTGGTACATGCCAGGATTTGAACCGAGGACCAGGTGGTCAATAGACCGGTTTCTTCTCCAGTTGGCTATCACTGCTTGTATTGTATTTATTATACTACATAATATATAATACTAGCTTTTACCCGCGGCTTCGCTCGCATTTTTTTTAATAATAGTATCCTAGGTTACTTCTGATACCTCCAAGAATTTGTGTACAAAGTTTCATGATGATCGATTGAGTAGTTTTCGCGTGAAAGCGTAACAAACAAACGGACATTCACATTTATAATATTACTAGCTTTTACCCGCGGCTTCGCTCGCAGTTTTTTTTTAATAAAAGTATCCTATGTTACTTCTGATACCTCCAAGAATATGTGTACAGAGTTTCATGATGATCGGTTGAGTAGTTTTCACGTGAAAGCGTAACAAACAAACGGACATTCACATTTATAATATTATTAGCATTAGGATTTGGATTAGAACTAAATTATGAATGAATTGATCTTATAAAATAATTAACCAAAAATAGAATAAAATGCATACATGAACTCACTTGTCGCAATTGAATAATTTGAGATGGTATTTAAACGAGACGATTTACGGTTTTTTATACCACTAAGATGGTAAACAAGTCTGCCTGATGGTAAACAGTCATCGTAGCCTATGGATATTTGTAACCAGGGGTGTCACTCATGCGTTACCGATTCTCTAAAAACCTCTTCACGCCTTTCTTGAAGAAATGCTGTAGTACGTTGAAAAACCTCATGCTGTGGTACTCCGGCTGGGAGCTCATTTCATATCTTGAGAGTCCTCTCAAGAAAACTTCTCTGGAGCCGCACAGTTCGGGACCATTGCAGTTCCAGCGTCTGAACCTTCACTCCCCCCCCCCCCCCCCACGGTGCCGCTTTTAATTCTAGTTGAAGTGTTATAAGCTTAGAATATACGTACACAAGCGTATACTCTAAGGATGTAGGTGGATATTTGTGATCAGGAACACCGTTCCTATATGAATTCCATATGTTTGTCTGTGCGTTTGTCTGTCGCTTTTTTTTCGAATATTCGAATTTTGACATCAGATTTGGATTCAGCACAAAAAAGTAGAATAGGAATGTTCAGCAACACCGTTCCTTTGTCGGAACATGACCAAAATGGCCGACAAATAAAAAAAAAATGTATTGTTATATAGCCAGGTGTTCCT
Source organism: Pyralis farinalis (assembly GCA_947507595.1). Lineage (NCBI taxonomy): Eukaryota > Metazoa > Arthropoda > Insecta > Lepidoptera > Pyralidae > Pyralis > Pyralis farinalis. The sequence goes on from OX382259.1 coordinate 36,551,514, forward strand.
CTGGCAATGCAAGCTTGCGCACTCTCAACTGGTTTGTAGAAAGAGGCTTTCACAAGATCGTAGATCTACGTCACGCTACTGGTCTCTATATGGTTGTTCAAGTCAATCTCTACAATGGGTGAACCAATTTGAATGAATAGTTTCAGTGATGTTTCGGGCGAAGCTTGGACTAACAATTGTTGCATTGTAAAATGCTGATCCTCCACCTTGGTCTTCTGTCTTGTAAAGGTAGTTCCCCAATCGCGATACTCCAAGTATCACTGTATAAAAAAAGCGACTTCACATAAAACATAAAAAATATTTATTTGTCATAAAGAATTTACGCCGTTTTGAGTACAATCTTATTGTATCTAATTTATTTCTCATAGTTTTAATTTTTAATTTGTCAGCATTCCAGAAATGACCTTGAATAAGAAATGCCGAAAGAAACTTACCAATATAGGTATGTTTTCAAACCGTCAATTCCTGTAAATTTATATATACCTACATGTAGTTTATAAAAGATGTCAAGTGATAAAATTCATGATGTATAGGTGTATTAAATCATTTTCAGACATTCGTCTGTCAGATATTCATTAATACTGTAACAAGCGCTTATACAAAAAATATTTTTGATGTGCAGGGCCTCGTTTTATTGTTTCGTTCTAAAAAAGATGGTGGCGCATATAATATTGAACATCAGGCCTTCTTTGTACACTTTGTGTCAATATTAGACCGATGACGATAAAACTCGGTCTTGTTTTATCAAATACAGTTGTTGTTACCGGGGTTATCGACAACAGCATTAATGAGTTGCATGACCGACGACTTTGGAAAACCCGTTTATTGTCCACGATTGTTTGTTGTCTAAATAAATAATTGCTCTCCTTGATACACACAAGCGGCTATAAATAAACTTATCAGGAGCTGAATATGATAATATTCTATACCGCTATCAAAAAACAAACATGCGGCCTGTTAGATGGTAAGCATTTACCGTAGTCTCAGGACGCAGCATCAGCGGCGTCACTCGTTGCCGACCCTGTAAGAATCTCTTTGCTCTTTTTTTGAAGAACCTCATGTTGTACTTTAACTTTTGTTCAAGGAAACTTGTAGTAATACAAGTTGCAGGTAATACCTTGGACAATTATGTGGAATTGCTTCTAGAACAAAAATATTGCTGTATAACAGTTTCACATCAGGCGGGCTGAACACTTGTTTCCCACCCGACGGAGTATAAAAGTATCCATAAAATTATAACTTTTGCCGATGACACTATTACTTTTTTCATCAGACTCCTGGAGTAAAACTTTTACCCGTGCTCAGAATGGACTAGGCATTGTTACCGACTGGCTCAGAGAAAACATGTTAACGCTTAATGTAGATAAGGCTCAAATGGTGACTTTTTCATTAAAAAAAAAACAACTAGCTCCATCATTCTTCTTAACAGCCCACAAGTGTCAGAATCCAAATGGCAACAATTGTTCGTGCTCCCGCCTACAACAGACGGAGTCCATTAAATACGAGTATCTTGGTGTTACCATTGATAACACTCTTAGCTTCAAACGCTATGCCGAATCTTTAACAAGTAGTGTACGCAAGTTAATCTACATATTTAAAAATCTACGACATATTGCTGATCGTAAATGATTAAAAACCGTGTATTTATGCTCTCTGCCAGTCTAGTCGGTGATGGTGTATTGCATCTCAGTATAGGGTGGGACAGCAAAAACACATATTCTGAAGATTGAAAGGGCCCAGCGAGCTTTACTAAAAGTCAGCTCCAACAGTGGATCTTTACAAATCCTGGCAAGTCCTAACTATTCAAGTTTAAGTTTCTAATTCAATATTAAGTTAACTGTTTATCTTACAAGTAATTTTAAGAAAGCATACAACTTTGACTTGTAATCCAGATGGTATAATAGGAAAACGCAGGAAAGGAACCATATGTACCATTCCACTCTTTAATACAAATTTTTCACATAGGTTTTTCTGTTTTCTTAAGGATTACTTTTACAATAAGGTAAATAATATACTAATATATTAAATATAGTTCCAATTAAAGCTGTGATATTGTAGAGAGATAATAAAGAATTATTATTATTATCCATAGGCTGTGTAACAGTTTCACATCAGGCGGGCTAAACACTTGTTTGTCACCCGACGGAGTATAAAAGTGTCCATAGGCGGCCGTAACAGTTTCACAGCAGGCGGGCTTTCGTAACGTAACTCTCTCTCTTTCTATCTTAACTAACTAACTTATATCTCCCTCTCAACTTCCGTTCGCCTCTCCCGATCACACTTTTTGTAACGCTCTCGTCACGCATTCACCAGCTTACCTCGCCCGATCACACTTTTCGTAACGCTCTCGTTCGCCCGATTACACTTTTCGTAACGCTCTTGTCAGCCCGATCACACTTTTCGTAACGCTCTCGTCACGCAGTCACTAGCTTACTCCCCAAGTCAAGCGTGCGTAAAGATGGTTTACTTCAAAAATTATAGATAGAACAGATTGAGTAAACAAGTATTATAATCTTCATTGCACATAAAGCATACAAAATAATCAGTTACAAATTCAGTGTACAAAGGTGAGCTTATTATCTCTTCAAGTGATTTCTGCCAGCCAACCCTAATGACACATTCACAAGGGAAAAAATATATACAAGAGCTGTAACAAATATACCATGTGTGCCAAAATAAAAACGGATACCTACTCACAATAAAAACAAATAAAAGAAATTACAAAAAAAATGAAGAGAACTGTACAATCGTACAATCATAATTCGATAATTGTTTATTTCTCCTCACATAAACAAGGTATATAACAATTTGCTTATTAAATAACAAGTAGGTGGTACTTAGCCTAGTATAATGTGAGGAGCTGGTTTCTGACCTGTGTCACAGATCACCAGATCCCCACGTCGTGGAACAATTGCAGTACGTAGGAGAGTTAGTAATATACAGTACATATCTTTCGAGAGGTTAGAAGCTTTATGACTAACGCTTTATTACTACATAGGGGTATGACCATCACTTTATGACTAAATCTCATCATCGCGCTGCCTGATGTGGATGTCAGGCATAACGGCTACACTGGAGGGTATTGTTGCGTGCTACACTCAACGATCCGGGAGTTCGCCGCAAAGAGGCTGGCCATAGGATCGGCTTACTCCTGCGGCTGATGCGCCAGTGAGCCATTGGGGCATCGCAGCAGTGGCAGTGAGGGCTGGCAGAAGTTGGCACGGCTTTGGCCAGTCGCCAGTAGTTACGCGACCCAGTAGGGTGCGCCACTAGTTCCGTGCCGACTCGTGTAACGCGCTGGGCGTCCACTCTTATGTATGCTCTCTTGCAGACCTTGGTAGTAGTGTTGTAGGCTGATTTCAGCGCGTTAGTATTCGGATCTTTAAGGGTGCGATCCCTTATCCAAGCGCGATACGCCACCTGTTTGTTACTAACAGCTTCAGCGCATTCGCGATTAAACCAAGGGCGTCTCCGGCTTTTGATGACGACATCGTAGTGAGAAATGTAGTATTCCATGCCAACGCCGATCTCATCAATAATGGTCACAGCACTCGCCGTTAGATTCTTCTCACTGAAACAGCGCTGCCCCCATGGGACGGAAGCAAAGTACTCGTAGTCGCGCATACCGTCCCAATCTGCTGACGAGTAGTACCAGACACGACGCCTAACCTCCGTGGGTTTTGAAAGAATCGCGCTTGGCACTGTGCTGGATACTAGGCAGTGGTCAGATGTGCCCAGGGGCGCCCCGACCTCAACCTAGTAGCCAGCAGGGTGGGTGGTCAGCAGTAGGTCTAGAGGGCTCCTGACCAGCAACATCAGGTATTCTGGTGGGTTGGTGTACCAGTTGCGTCAGGCTATGCGAAAGAGCGAACGCGTGGGCGGTCCTTCCTGGATGGTTAGTTGTGGAAGATCCCGAAGACCAGGAGTCGTGGTGAAAAATGTATAGATTACTTCCCTGATAAACAAAAATATTGATGTGTAAATTTTGTATTAAATTGTTCATTTGTACAAACATTTTGTATCCTACGTTTATCAGTCGGTTTACTGGGTTCATAATTAGTTATAGAGTGTTGTTTCAATACTGCGTGTAGAATAAAAAGTTGACGCACTGTCAGTACGTCACATTGTTTGTACAACTCTTTGGTGGGTTGATAGAATGGGAGAAAAAGACTCAGTTTTAAAATCGCCCGCTTTGCTCTTTCCAATTTTATCAGGTTAGACTTAAATAGTTGTGTAGATTTTGTATTAAATTGTTCATTTGTACAAACATTTTGTATCCTACGTTTATCAGTCGGTTTACTGGGTTCATAATTAGTTATAGAGTGTTGTTTCAATACTGCGTGTAGAATAAAAAGTTGACGTACTGTCAGTACGTCACATTGTTTGTACAACTCTTTGGTGGGTTGATAGAATGGGAGAAAAAGACTCAGTTTTAAAATCGCCCGCTGTGCTCTTTCCAATTTTATCAGGTTAGACTTAAATAGTACTCCGTCCTATGACGTAATACAGTAAGTGAGCAACGATTGAACTAGTGTAAAATAAACAGATTTAAGCAGTCTTTTATCAACAAAATTTCGCATTTTTTTTGAAGTTCAACTTGTGGTCTATTATAACACCTAAGTATTTAATAGACGTTGTTTTCTAGAGCCTAGGACACATGCAATTTGAGTCATTAGAGTTGTATGTGATATTAGGTCAATTACACTGTCTGGTTGGTTTCGCAAGGAAAATACCATATACTTCGTTTTGTCAATGTTAAGTGTCAGTACATTTGCGTTTAACCATCCAGACACTATATTGAAACCTCTTAGTGCGTTTATAACAACCCCATCCCAAGAGTCTTCACCCAACAGTTAAACAGTGTCATCTGCAAATGTAATAATTTTAGTGTTTGGTAATTTCATCTGACAAAGGTCGTTGGTATAAACTAGAAATAACGTTGGGCCTAAAATACTTCCTTGAGGGACTCCGTAGGAGATTGATAATTCATCACTAATACAATACCGATTTATGTTAACACACTGTGCACGATTCCTTACATAGTCCTGAAATAGTTTCGACTGGAGGTCACGGATACCCAAATATTCGAGCTTTTTGAGCAAGATTGGGACAGAGATTGTGTCAAACGTTTTGGCTAAATCGAGAAACACTATTGTTTTCTTTTTTTTATCTAATTTGTAGCAATAAAATTAGTCAAGTCATGAACAGCATCTGCTGTTGATTTTTTTGTTCTAAAAGCATATTAGGTATTCGTCAAAAGATTATTATCTTCCAGATATTAAATTAGCCTTTTATTGATCAATCGTTCTAATTTTTTTGACGAAATCGGTAATATTGATATAGGTATATAACTGTTGACACAGTTGACACACACACACATCTCTGTTCTTGAAAACTGGCTGATTTTTTTATTTTTTTAAAGCAATTGGGAATGCGAACTTACTAAGTATGTTTCTACATACTTACTAAGTTTATCCATTAAGAACAAAAAGTGCTCAAGAGGTTGCAAAGACGTTTACGGAAATCTTTATTTTACGTTACGGTATACCGATCGAAATCGCGAACGATCGAGGAACCGAATTTGTTTTCAACATAATGTCAGAAATGTGTAAACTTTTGGGAATACCTCAAACAATTGTGGTAGTATGCCACCATAATTGTTTGAGGTAATTGTATTGTATTGTATGTGTATTTTCTCAAACATTGGAATTTGAGAAAATACACATACAATACAAGGAGCCTATTGCGAATCCAAACTAGTAAACACCCTTCATCTTGGAGTTCTTGGTTACAATTCTGGAGTTTTTCGGTTAATACATCGGTACATCCCGAAACTAAATATACTCCATACTTCCCAGTAGCCTATACTACAATAGTACCTATAGTAGAACCTTTGTCTAACTATGATAACTATGTATTCGAATTAAAACTTAGTTTACAGAAGTCCCAACAGGAGGTTATTTTTTTATACAACGTCGAGAGACATTCAAGCATACGGCCCACCTGATGTAAAGCAGTTACCGTAGCCTATTAACACTTGTAATGTATTAAGTATCACTTGTGCGATACCTCCTCTGCTGCTTAGGAGACCTTTACTGGTGACAACAGCAACTCCTTAGGAGACCTTTACTGGTGACCTCACTCACACGCAGGAACACAACAACCCTCTAGGGAGTTGTTATTTGGCTGCGGTTTTCTGTGAGGTGGAATTACTTCCACAGACGGTCTGCTTTGATGCGCCCTACCTCTCTTTAAACATCCAGACCAAGACAAACAGACATGTTCATGCAAACAAATGTTTGCCTTGTGTGAGAATCGAACCCAAGAGCGTTGGTGTCAAAGTCGCGTCATTCACGGCTGATCCAGGGCTCGTCGGAATACGCTAAGAATAATGCCATAATGTGACTATTTTAAAAATGTTCAATGTACAAACTCAAGCCAGCATGTATTATATCTAGATATGAGTTTGGTGCATCAACAAATCATTTTATTTGTCACTTAATTAATTTGTGGTTTCTATGCCACACATATCATTATTTATTCGAAGTTGGTTCATAAATAACAGCGGAAGAATGTGTGTTATCAACGCACGCGAACCGCAATTTACTGCCTCTCAATACACGTACATATTTATAAAGCTATACCACGGCGGGTGGCATTCAATCATACGGCCCACCTGCTGGAAAGTGATCACTGTGACTGCTTGTGTTCGTACGAATTGTGCAACAAATGAAGTATCACTCACGCATTGCCACCCTGTGATGTTTACAAGGTGGATGTGATTCTTTAGTTAGTCACATCAGCTTTTCCAGTTTTACAAAAAAACCTCAGCCTATAACAGTCAAGCATAATGTAGCTTCCTATTACATGCATACACACATACCCATGCCTGTCCCCTATTGGGATATGCAGAGACTATGGAATGCCAGGTACACCGAACCAAATATACCTTTCTCGCTTCTTCTACACTCATCAACCTCTTCATGCATGTTCTACGATTTTGGGTGCTTTTGATTTTACCCTGTTTCAGCACATACATCAGCTTTTTCACACATCTTCCTATTTTTTTTTTTTTTAATATATATGGCAATAGTGTTGTTACTTTATGCCAGTGTCAAAGTCTTCACCATTTGAAAATCTTAATTCTATGTTCCAGCTTCAGGAACTGTGCTGAAAAAATATTTGGGAAGGGTACCTAGACCCAATCAACCCAGTTTAAATATCACCCGTAAAACGATAGTGATTTTTACAAGGTGTTCTTGATGAACTTATTCACGTCTTCCAAAAAGTACATAAACTATTATTATATTTGAGTTTTTTCATTACTGTATAATTTCACTAGCACTTATGTTACAAAATACTATCAAAATTGTCACACAAAACTAATTTTATACTGAATTGCAAAAATTTCAAGTATAACAACAATGTCACTCGTCAAAAGCGCGGGAAGAAGTCCTTATATCTTCCTATTCATGCAAGAATTTTCAGAACCGGGTATAAACCTGGCTCATTATAACCTTTGGCGTCAATCCAACTTCACTTACACCACCTGCATCACTTGCTCTGGTAATTACCAAACTAGGATCTGGGAAATGAGAGGCAGGTCGCTTCAAAAAAGCCCAAATGAACAGGTACTTCCCCAAGCTGTGTGAAAAAGTTGAAGCTTCTACAATTGCGAGCGATTTTGGGCTATAGAAAAGATTACCCCTATATTAGAAATAACGAATAAACTTAACCTCTATATAATTAGTGTAGATCGTTGTACGCTGACCCTCTTCCGATAGATACTTGTTTACTATTTGACGGCGTGGACCACTTACCGGTGAAGTTGATTTGGCTCTGAAAGACGATGGTGAGCCCCATCCCAAATCATTCATGCCTACAATAAAACATTATTAATCTACATTAATAAAAATGGAGTTCCTGACTAATTCACTGATTCATCAATGCCCAGGCCAAACCCTTGAACCTAGAAAGCTAAAATTTTGCATAAAGGTTGCTTTTGTAATGCTCACCAGAGATAAGAAAGGATTTTTTTAAATTCAACCCCTAAGGAGGTGAAAAGGGGATTGATAGTTTGTATGGAGCAGAAATATTATTTCATGTGAGTGACTCTAAAACTTTGTGGATACTTTCTATTAGAATCCAAAAACAGTGATTTCAGCGTTTTCAAATATTCCACCCCTAAAAGGGTGTAATGGGGGTCAAAAGTATTTCTTGAATTAAAAGTTAGTGATAAGAAATAGATTTTTTTAAGTGAAGTACTCTAAACTTTGTAAATAACTCTTAATCAAGACGTGAAAAAAGTAATTTCCGAGTTTTTCAAAATTCCACATTTTGGGGCTGAAAAGGGGGTGGACACTTTGTATGGAGTAGAAATAGTTTTTGAAGTTAATGACTTAAAACTTTGTACATATATACTCTCTTATAGAATAAAAAAAGTGGTTTCAGCGTTTTCAAAATTTCCTCCCTTAGGGGGGTGAAAAGGGGGTTGAAAGTGTATTTGGACGAGACGCTAATCTATATTAATTAATCTATATTAATAGAAATGGAGTTTCTGACTAATTCACTGACTCATCAAGAGGTTCCTTTTGTAATACATAGAGATAATAAAGGACTATTTGAATTTCAACCCAGATAGATATTTTTTCAAGTTAGTGACTTCATACTTTCATGTTTTTAAAATAGGCAATGTCGTGTATAAAGATGTGCTATGTGCTTGCCTATTTGTTTGTTTAAACACGTAACATTTCAAAATTATTTTAATTGATATTTTTTTGTTGATATGTTAACGCTAGGCTTTTTGACTCGTTCTATACAATTTTAGACGTGATTGCTATGTTTTTGTATATTCGCGTGTGCATCTCTCTTTGTGTGCGTGCCTTTACGGTTGCGCGTATATGTTGTGTACTCATGCGTACGTGCCCGTAACAGAAAGTTTTCTCCTGAAATGCTAATGCAAATTTTTATATCTTGGCGTAACTTAGCCCTGATTATATATATTTTCAATATAATTTGCCTTAAATTTATAGATGAAGTTTCATTTAGATTCGTTTGCAAGCAATAAAATAGTTTTAGTCGATCGACATTGTTGTTCACGAAAAAATATTGTTGTGTTCCTGCGTGTGAGTGAGGTCACCAGTAAGCTCCTAAGTAGTTGCTGTGTAAGCAGCTGAGGAGGCATCGCGCGAGTGATATATGTTACAAGCGTTAATAGACTACGGTAACTGCTTTACATCAGGTGGACCGTATGCATGTACGCCTCCCAAAGTTGTGCAAAAAAAAAAGTAGAGAAGAAAACAAAGCACGACGAATAGATAACTATGTGTGTTGTTCACAGAAAGAAATGCAAAAGTGAAGTTACAGGAGGGATTTTGAAGTCTTTACTAATTTGTTAGTTCTACATTGAAGTCAGTATATGAAATGTAAATATAATTAAAGATAGCCAGAAGAAGGGAGTGTGCAATTTAGTAGCAGAGGGTGAACATTTCTAATACATCGGAGACATGCCCACACACATGACTGCAAAACTTTGCAACCTACGATCTATCTATGGATATATCTATATAAATATATATATATATATATATATCTATCTATCTATATTTATATATATAGATCTATATATATATATCTATATATATAATATACGTACTAAACGTATTTTTTATTCAGTCTTTTTTTATACTACGTCGGGAGGTATAAAAAAATACGGTGACCTCACGCAGTAACTCAACAACCCTATAGGGAGTTGTTATTTGGCTGCGGTTTTCTGTGAGGTGAAAGCAATTCGCTAGACGGACTGCGTTGCTGCGCCATACCTATCTCAGAAATACCTAGACCAAGACAACAGACATGTTCATGCACACAAATGTTTGCATGGACATGAATAGCGCGTTTCGCCACTGCGCCACCGAGCTCATCAAAATCTAAATATGATGATATTGGATACAAAAATGTTATACGTTAAATTCACAAGAGTATTTATGTTCAACGTTTAGGTACTTTTACGATTCCTGTGATACATAATGTCTTATGAATTTGGTTATTATCTGATCAACACACTTTATTGAATTCGGCCTGTAAGGGTCGTAAGGTTTATTGTTTTGTACAAACTGCACGCATGCCGCGGTGAATGCAAATCAGACCTGATGCAAATTGATTTCTTTTCATTTCTCAAACTCGTGGGAATAATCGATGAAAAATAGTGGTTAGAAATATACCAGGCCACTCAGAAAGTATTGTAAAAAAAGTTTTTATGTTTGAGAGACTGGCCAGTAATAATCTATTTTGAAAATATGATGATTTGTAAGTAAAAATAGGTACTTTCCAATTACAAAATATCCCTCCACATTTTTTGCGAGTTAATTTAAATTGTCGTGTTTCATTGTAAAATGGATCTGCGCCGGGAACATTTTTGCGCCACGATTTTTTACGATTTCAAGTATCGCCTCAGATCGAATCGTACGATAGACTTCAAATGGCATTCATGGATGAAGACCAAGGCAACCGTGTATCGTTGGTATAACGAATTCAAGCGCGATCGATTAACTTTGGGGGATGAAGAAAGAAGTCTTCGCCCTTTGACGGCTGTTACGGGACAAAACGTGCAGTGAAAAATTTAATCCAAGACAATAGGCAAGTTACGTATCAGGAGATTCAGCTCATACTGCAGATTGGATCGGGAACCCTTCAGGAGATTCTACACTTGCATCTTCGAGTGAGGAGGATAGTTTCACACTGGGTGCCGCACAACCTCACCGTTGCTCAGAAGCAGACCCGGGTGGAATGGTGCCGTGATATGATAAACAAATTTGAAGCAGGGTCGTCGCGGCATGTTTACGACATCACTTAAGATGATGAATTCTGGATTTATCGATACGATCCAGCAACGAAGAGTCGACGGTTTGGGTGTTTCAAAACGAATCAACGCCTACCAAAGTGAAGCGATCTAGAAGCGGGGGGAAGATTTTGATCGCGAGCTTTTTCAATTTGACTGGGGCTACTTGGTGTTAATTCCTGTGAAGAACCAAAGAAGTATCAACGCCGAATAGTATACTATCAAATGCTTAGTAGAAGTTTTCTCTATTGTGAGCAACAAGCGACCAAATACAGCTTCTGCTCCACAACGATAACGCGCCCGCGCACACCGCGTTCAAAACGAGGGACTTCCTGGACAACACGCCAGTCGAACTCCTGGGTCATCTCCTTAGAGCCCTGACCTTGCACCGTGTGACTTTCTTTTATTCCCGAAAATAAAAAAAAACAAGTCAATGAGATAGAATTTTCGTCGCCGGAAGATTCGCTGTCAGCGTTCGAGCAGGCTGTAAATGAGGTGTCTGCGGCGGACTGGAAAAAGTGTTTTGAAAACTGGTTCAGACGCATGAATCTTTGTATAGAGGCTGGTGGAGAGTACCTTGAAAAGTTTTAATAAAAAAATATTTACCTATAGAACACTTTTTTTTATTTTCGCAAAACTTTCTGAGTGCCCCACGTATAAGGATAATGAATTCTAAAATCGTTATTAAGTTTAAAAATCTTCATTCTCTTTTTATTAAAATTACTTCTTCTTAGTGTTATACCGTTTCCTAATCCGCTACCTAAGCCTAAGGATTTGGCGAATATACTGATTTTGACATGGTTAATGAAAGCCGCCACACCGAAAACGTAAATTTAGTGGTACATGCCAGGATTAGAACTGGGGAGCAGTTAATCAATAGGCCGGTTCCTTATCCACTGGGCTATCACTGCTCAGGATACTCTCCTTTACTATTATCATGAAAGAAACATCAAAATTGTAAGATAAACAAAAGAAAAGTCGGTCATTCATAATTTGCTAAAATGGAAACATATGTATAGGCAAACGTTTTTTAAATAATTATAGCCTCGATTCGTGTACGCCTAGCAAAGATACGCGTTATCTATTTTTAAGAGTGCACCATAGCGTAAAGTTCGAAACGTTACAAGTATCCTCCTCAGAGGCTTCATAGTGACCTCAATGGCATTCAGGAGCATAACCCTTTAGGACATTGATATTTTCTACTAGAAATTGGGCGAAGCTGAAGACCCATACTGCCGCCATTATTTCTACCAAGGCTGAGAGTGAAATGGAGAAGTTCTATGGACAGTTGTACACATCGTAGTTACAACCGGCGAACAGTTAAAACAAAAATAAATAAACAACCCAAGAGTTAAACTGCCCCGACACTATAGTCAAAGTCAAAGTCAAAATCTTTTTATTCCGTAAAAATGGTCACATTTGTTTGGAATCGTCACAATTTTTTTCCCTACCGTGCAGTTCATGACTAGGTGAGCACTGATAAAAATACTGCCAAAAAACTCAGGCATCCCTCTTTTGGTATCCAAACAAATTTACATAATTTATTAATTACATTATAATTGGATCGACTCAATCCCAGGCATTTTTATCATTAATATAGTCAGATACTTTATAATATGCCCTGCTACACAATTTGGCTTTAATAGTAGTTTTAAATTTGGTTATTGACAATTCTCTTATATTGCTGGGAAGTTTGTTATAGAACAGTATACATTTCCCCATAAAAGAATTACTTATTTTGTGGTGACGGCTTAGATGTAACACAAGATTATGCTTATATCTAGTATTTATGTTATGAGTATCACTGTTTTTACAAAATGAGTCTATGTTTTTATGGACATACAAAAGATTTTCATAGATATATTGCGATGCGACTGTTAAAATATTTATTTCTTTGAATTTTTCTCTAAGGCTCTCCCGGGGACCAAGTTTGTAGATAGCTCTTATGGCTCTCTTTTGCAATAAAAAGATGGTGTTAATATCCGCGGAGTTACCCCAAAGAAGAATTCCATATGACATAATACTACGAAAGTAGCTGAAATAAACTATTCTAGCCGTATCAATATCAGTGAGCCGTCTAATAGTTTTCACTGCATAAGCTGCAGAACTTAGTTTTCCTGATAATTTTTCAATTTGTGGGCCCCTTTGTAGTCTGGAGTCAATTGTTATACCCAAGAACACAGTTGTCTCCACAGAGGCTAAATTAGTTCCATTAACATGTACATTGGTAGCCACCTGCCTTACATTAGGTGTTGAGAACTTAATTACTTTAGTCTTTTTATCATTTAAAAGCAGATTATTAACACTAAACCAATGAATAACTTTAGAGAGAGCATCGTTAACTTCGTCATAATTACCTAACCGTCTATTAATTTTGAATGTCAGTTATTCTCGTGATTAATACGTAATGTTTTAACTTTTATAAGATGGCAGTGGAATTGAGAAGCAATAAATCAAGTATTTTCTTAGTTGGAGACGTAAATTATCAAATAATAGGCGCAAAATTACCGTCTAACCGTCAAGTTCTTCCTGTACTTTTTTATAAAATTCGCGAAGTTAAATTGACTGTTAGTGAAAGCGCATACCTAGTCATTCGAGAGTGTATTATATTGAGGGAAAAAGCTAGGATCCCTACCAGAGCTATACCTGTGTAAAATAACTTGTGAATCTTCACCAGGAGGGAGTTGCAAAAAAATTCCAATTTTCTATTTCAATTTCAATCTAATTCAATCTGATAATTTTATTTCTCTTATTTATTCGAAATAAAAAAATCCAGTGTTTACTCGGCGCTATCAGCCATTATGACACTCGAACATCTATAACTTCAAGCCAAATCCCTTGCGGGGTAGGCAGAGAGAGCCGAGCGCCACGTGACTCGATCCTTACATATCTCACTCGCTTCTTTAACATTCATTGCTCTTCTCATGCACGCACGCCGGTTTCTAGGGCTCCTGACATCACCTTCTGATAGAACATGACCAATTTGGTCATGGTAGGTAAGTCTTGGCCTTCCCCGGCTCCTACATCCTTCCACTTTTGCATTGTATATGTGCTTCGTCATTCTTTCATCTTGCATTCTTTCTACATGCCCGAACCATCGGAGCATGCCTCTTCTTATTTTAACACCGACGCTCTCTTTCAGACCAACTCTATTTCTAACATCATCATTACGAATACGGTCTACAAGCCTTACGCCACAAATTTTGCGCAGCGCTCGCATTTCAACCGCGTTTATTCTACTTTCATGCTCTTTCTGCCATACCCAACTCTCGCTTCCATAAGTTAGCGTTGGGACCAACACTGCATTGTGTATAGCGAGTTGTGCCTTCTGGCTCAGGATTTTACTGCCAAGAAGTTTTCCCAACGCTCCATTCACACTATTCCCAGCACTCACTCGTCTTTCCACATCTGCGGTGTACCTTCCATCCCTGCTGAAAGCGCATCCAAGATATACAAACTCATCCACTTGTTCCAACACTTCATCATCAATCGTAATCCTTACATTAGTTCTGGATTCTTCTCTTTCAAATACCATTATCTTTGTTTTCTTCGCATTCAGTAGTAAGCCTTTCTCCATACAGTCGTCTTTCATCGCTGTGACCAGTGTTTGCAGTTTAGATGGTGTATCTGCTAACTAAACATATGTGTCCGAATCAACAAATGGCCCGCTTTAGCCTCTCGGTAAACAATGTTGTATTATGTAGCTGGTGTTTCATTCTTCTTAAGGGGGGTCCAGTGGCGCCTCAAGGAATAAAATATCGTATCTTAGCGTGGAAGATAAACATTATAAAGTCATGTGTTGCGTGTGTTACAAATACAATAACGTACTTTTACGTCATTAAACCAACAATTGAAATGTTTTGCTTTCGTTGTTATAGGCATAATTGCCAAAAAACGGCCTCTTTTAGCACTTTTGCTTATAACAACGATAGTGGAATATTTTGAGTGTTGGTTTAATGACGTAAAAATACTTTACTATCTTCGTAATAAATGCAACATAAGATTTCATAATGTTTATCTTCTATGCTATAATATGTTTTTTTATTCAATGAGGGCGCCACTGGACGAGACCTAAGTAAGAACAACATAGATACCAAGACATGTTAACTTGTAGAGATATAAACATAAAACGATGTCATTGATTTCTCTTTCAATAAACTTTTAAAAGTGAATACGTTTCTATAGTTTTTTATTACTATTATTACTATTGTTTTCCGTCTAGCTTAAATAAATATGTTTGGTTCAGTATGTATAAAGCTAAATAATAATTAAATCAATAATTTTTATTAAATATTGATATTATAAATTTTATTTAAGTGTGACGCGACTCTGTAGCTTTTCTGTTCGTTTGCATTGACTATACGTTGACCCCAGGTTACCTATTAGGCGCTAATTTCAAATTTTACAAATCGAGCGTCGAGTGTCAATTGAGGGGCGCGGGGTGATTGGGCGGAGCCATTTTAAAGCTTCACGATCGAGGTGTCGCCTTAACTAGATTATACAAAATCAAAATCCACAAGTAGGTACACTTTATGTTAGAAAATTAACTTTAAGGTGAAATATCTCTTCTTGTCAATGTGTGTGTGTGTTGTGTGTTGTGAAATGTATACTATATATATATAAATACTATATTGCATCTGTACATAATTATAAGAAAGAAAAAATATATAATACAATTATTGTAATGTTAGGGACATTTGGTATAATTTGTATAATGTTTTATAATATATAATTATTAATATTCCCAATATTATATCGCAACATAATAATAGAATAGAACAGAACACTCCTTATTGCACCAATAACAAATAGGTACATATAATAAAAAATATAAGGTATGATTGAATGGGTTGAGGTGCTATACTCGTGGGTACTTAATGAGAATTACCTGTAGGGTAGTAAAAATATTGTCAGTTGTTTGAATGTAATATGGATTCCGTTCCGTCATAGTCAAGTTTTTTCAACCATGCGGTGACCAGCTTTTTGCATTCAAATTGGGACTTAGTGTAGTAGTTAACAATTCTATTTAATTTGTTATATACAAAAGTAGATTGACTTTTAAACTGTAATTGGTAGAACTTTGTTTTACCAATATAGTAGAATACGACATTATAAGGGTTTCGCTTTCTAAGAGTATTCTGATCAGGTGATGTAGTTTTATGAACTTTGAGGACACAATTTAAAACGAATAACTGTCTAACCGTCAATATGTCACATTCTGTGTAAAGTTTTAGGTGCTGTATGTGTTTTTTTAAAATAACATTACCTTTAGGAGCGCTCGTTGTGCCCTTTCTAGGGTAATGATTTTAGTTTTATGTGTGCCACCCCAGACGGATATACAATATGCTAATATTGGTTGTACTAGACTTGTATAGATATAGGTAATAAGTCTGCGATCAGCAATGTATCTAAGGTGTTTGAAAAGCCACAGAAGCCTACGAACGCGAAGTGTACACATGTCTACCTGTTTGTGCCAGTTTAAATGCTGGTCAAGGTAGACACCAAGGTATTTGGTGAAGGCAACTTTTATTAGTGGTGGACAGTTACATTTATTGTTGGGACTTAAGCAAGAATGGGAAATTAGTAGCAGATTGTCTTTGGGTTGGGATGATTTTTTGATGGAAAAGGTTATGTAGTTGGTTTTGTCGGTATTCAGTGTTAATTGATTGCTGAGTAGCCATTTGTTAACAGTATGGAGCCCTATAGAAGCCTTCTCATATACGTTATTCCAGGTACCGCTGTGGAATAGCAGCGCAGTATCATCGGCATACGAAAAGATTTTACCATTAACTAATTTGGTCTCGGTGAGATCGTTAATATAAACTAAGAATAAAGTAGGTCCAAGTATGCTACCCTGAGGAACGCCGTAAAGTGTACAAATTTCTTCAGAACTATAGGTATTGTCATCCAGTTTTACCATTTGAGTACGGTTCGACAGGTAATCCGTAAGCAGGTTAAGGAACAAACCTCGCACACCTATGCTTTCGAGCTTTTTTATGAGGATAGGGATAGAAACCGAGTCGAACGCTTTTTTTAGGTCCAGGAATATACATATAGCCTTCTCTTTACAGTCAAGATAGTTAGTTATATCACCCGTCAGCTCTGAAATTGCGTCTACTGTACTTTTCTTTTCGCGGAAACCGTATTGTGAATCTGAAAGTATATTATATTTATTAAGAAAATTTATTAGTCGCATATTTATTATTTTTTCTAAAATTTTGGATAGTGCAGTAAGGACAGATATGGGTCTATAGTTGTTTAAGTCATCTCTATTCCCACTCTTATAAACCGGATGAATAATAGCGCGTTTTAGTGGAAGGGGAAATATTCCTTTAGCGAAACACAGACAGCATAGACGATTGATGCTGGGTGCTAGCTCGACTTTCGCTAGTTGAATGAATCTAGCGGGTATTTTGTCCCAGCCAGTAGCAGAATCTGACTTGAGGTTGGAGATGATAGAGTCAATTTCCGTTAGTTCCGGGTCAATTAAGCCGATCGAATTAACCAAACGATGAAGTGGTTTGTTAGATTCCGTAATATTTGAGTGGTGATCCACCTTCAACTGCTGCGCTAACGTCTCTCCTACTTTTGTGAAGTGTTGATTTATAGTGTTCGCCGATTCGTGAGGAGTGTTGGCTAGAAGGCCCAAGTCATGTTTTGAGGATGGTCTGTTTTTAAGATTGGTAATATCTTTAATTGTATTCCAAAGCACTTTGCTATTATTCTTGGATTTTCTAATTAAGTCACGCTCATATTTCCATTTCAGATTTTTTAACAAATTGTTACAAAAATTTCGATATCTTTTGTAGGTCGTCATTAAGGTCGGGTTATTTTTATCTTGTTGGTATTGTTTTTGCAGTCTGTTTCTATTTTTAATACACTTGAGGAGACCAGCCGTTATCCATGGTTTCAAAGTTCGTTGATTGCTAGGAATATTTATAGTTTCCGTATTTGCAGATAATGAGGAGCTAATTACATCGATTAATTTATGACATAAAATGTTAGGGTCTTCAATTGTTGTAAGTTCATTTAAATTTTGCTTTGCTTTGCTTCAGCATAATTTATTTTAGTTCTTACGGTCTTTCTGTTAGTAAATTTACTTTGTATATCATAGACATTAATTAAGATCATTAGATGGTCAGTCACAGTGGTCTCCAGTATAGCTACTGTTGCAGAGAATTTATTCGGATCAAGGTTAGCAAATACATGGTCAATACAGCTATCAACTCTGGTATTGGAGACATGACTCGGCAGTAGGGCATGGTCGGCCATCATATCCAGATAATTACGGCTACGGGCATCTAAGTGGTTTTCTAATATATTAATGTTGATGTCACCGGTAACAATTACGTTTTTATTCATGCTTAAAGAGTTTAGATGCGAGTCAAGGGAATTAATAAAATTATTGATGTTATAATTGGACGGCGATCTGTATATACAGAGAATAGTTGTGTTCAATATATAGACCTCAAGGCAGGAGGCGTCATTGATATAGATCTCTTTAACTGTATGCTCCAGTGCGTTATGTATATATACAACAACACCGTCATTTTGATTTATTTTACTAGTGGTGCTATAAGCGTTGTAGCCCGGCCTGTTGGGTAGGGGGATATCATAGTTTAGTCTACATTCCGTGAGTATTAGTATATCAAGATGTTGGTCAAGAAGAGCTAGGTTAGCTGTTAGGTCGTCGAAATTTTTATTGATGCTTCTGATGTTCTGAGTAATCATAGAAAATTTAGGTGTCTGGGGAGATAGAAGCTCTTGGAGTTTATCAGGGTGACAAGTATAGCTTGTAATGTTGCTAATGATGTCCAATTCGTTAGTAATTCGTGTTCTATTATCCATTATTAGCATGAAAAACAGTCGAAGGCGTAAACAGAAGTATATAATAATATACTATAGGTTCGGTGTGGGATATGTCATGTAGAACAGTATCGCAATTTGTATTGAAAACTATGACTTTATGTGGGTAGGATAACGGATTAGTTATTAGATTAATCCTTGAATAAGCAGAACACGATTCAGAGTACACGAGCAATAGCAAAATAAGTTCCAATATTAGGCGAATAGAGTGCAAAGAAGAGTATAATATAATAATAATAGTAACCAGTGTATATGATTTAGGGATTATGCGATATATTATGTAGTATAATGTGTGAATATATTTATGAATTAAGATAAAAGAATGCATGTATAGTCTGTTATGAGTGTGATTACAAAAAATTGAGTGAAATATACAATTATGGGATACAAATATAAGAACTAAATTTAAAACTAAAATTAAAGCAATTTTGGTAGTGCTACCAGGAATACAGCCAAGAACAATTGCACTTAGAAAAGCTAGTCAGTCATTCTTCAATGTGTGGATTTGGGCTTCGTTACTTAGCTGAATGATAGGCGAGTTGTCATCCTTCCTGACGTAGATCCGTCCGTAAGATGTCCAACAGTATTTGTAGTTTTTGATTTTCTTTAGGTCTCTTGCCAGAAAGTAGAGTCTGGAAGCTTTCGGTGTCAAATATTCAGAAATGAAAATGGGATTTTCAGGATTCTTCATGATGCCCAAGTGTTTAGCACACAATTTATTTGAGATATTACGCTTATTGAAGGCCTTCGCGCCTCTGAGGATGTCTTCTTTGAGAAGGGTGGAGCTGAGCTCAACTATGACAGATTTATTCTCTGTGGTACCCTTGGATTTATAGATATCCTTAATGTCTGCTCTACCGATACTCAAGTTTAAGGTTTTTGAGAGATTTTCAACTAAATTCACCAAGGCATCATTGGTCTCCTTTTGGCTAAGTGGAACGTTTTTTATTTCTATGGCGGTTTTACGACTTGTCCTTAGTGTATCTTCTAGCCGTTCTTCCATTACTGCTATATACCTGTCTTTCTTATCTATTTCTTTTTCTAAACGTTCCACTCTCTTCTTAAACTCAGCATTCTGTTCAGCCAAGAACGTGATTGTGGTTTCAATGGTGGAGTTTGCCGATTGTATTTCTTTCAGAATTGGAAACAGTTTTTGCATTTGAGTGTCCTGCTTATTAGACCACGTCTGAAACAACTCCTTCATTTCACTTCGAAAATCAGTAAAATTTGTATCATCGTCTACTCTTTTTCTCTTTATTCTTGAAATGGCAAAATTACATTTTGGGGTAACATCATCCGGAAAATTGATATTAAGGTTAGGCTCAGAGCTCGATTTGTCTAATTGATTTGGAGGATCCATTTATGTTAATTGCAGATGAGTAATAAAGCAGCAGGGCGGTTCCTTCTACTGAGTACTTTAGTTATCCCACCCAAAAAGATGGTCACCCTATTAATGGTCACACCCCACCGATGTAGTCATCAGATGTCCGATCCAATCACCAGTGTCAATCAGCGATGCGCGAGCGTTTCTAAGCCGCCAACCAGATGTTAACAGATCTTCAACCTGTGGGTGGTGGGCAAAAAGTGGTGGGCGATTAGAAGGAAATCAGGTTGAGAATACCTTGCATATGGTTGATGAGTGTGGTCGCGCGTTCTTCTAACTAAATATGTGCCCCTGGTACTTCACTGTATTATTCCGACTTAATATTTAAGTAGTAAAAAGTAAAAAAATAAAACAAAATGTGCACTTGGGACGTCAATACCATACGGTGGTCCGACAGGAAGAGGTTATGGTAACTTTATAGTGGGCCGTATGTTTGTTTGTATACCGATGTTGTATTTAATAAAAATAGATTTGCGATCGATATAGGGGTGTGTATGTACGTAACAATCATGAAAATATTTTAAATTGCTCATTTTTATAGTTGGTTAATTAATTCCAGCTTTTTCCTTTCAGGGCATAGATCAAAACACATTCAGGGATGTTATGCATAACACCTTTGACTTGGTGACAGAGGAGACCATCCTGGAGCGAGTGTGGGTGACGTGGGAGCGCGGCGCTAGTGGCGGGGAGGGGGCGCTTAGGTTTGAGGCCTGGGTCCGGGGGCTGAGTATTCTCCTCAAAGGTTCTGATGAGGAGAGGATGGCACACTGCTTCGCTGTTTATGATCTGAACAGTGATGGATATATCACCAAGGATGAGATGTTCCTGTTACTCAAGTAAGTTGTTAACCCCTTTTTAGTCAACAATACGGCCTATCCGATGTAAAGTGGTCACCGTATGCCATGAGCCTTTGCAAAATCTCTCTTGCTGCTAACACTGTAACTCTTTAGGACAACAATGTTTTTTTTCTTTTTATACAACGTCGGGAAGCATACAAGCATACGGCCCACCTGATGTAAAGCGGTTATGGTAACCTATGGACGCTCAGAATACATTAAGTATCACTCGCGCGAAGCTGCCTCTTCTACTAACTCAGCAACTCCTTTGGAGATAATTGGTGACCTAACTCACATGAGGGTTGTTGGAGTTGTTACATTGTATAAAAAACATTGCCTGATTTTATATCTTAAAATTGTTTAAGATAAATACGAAGTCACTTATCTCAAAAATACTTTATAATTAGCAACGAGCTTAAAACTTATTAGGTCTATAAAGAAATTACATATAAAAGACTCGAGTTCTAAAGTAGTTCTTGCTGTAATCTATTTATTGTACAAATATATATAATAGTAACATAAGCGGCAAACAAGCTTAAGGCCTTTCTTTTTTATATACTACGTCCTTACATACGGCCATGCGGCCCACCTGGTGTAAAGCGGTTATCGTAGGATATTAGCGCTTACAATACATTAAGTATCACTCGCGCGATGCCACCTCTGCTACTAACGCAGCAACTCCGTAGGCGCTTACTACGTAGGAGCTTAGGTGGTGACGCAGGAACACAACAAACCAACAACAACAAAGGAAACTGTTATTTGGCTGTGGATTTTCTGTGAGGTGGAGGTACTTCCCCAGACAGGCAGCTTTGATGCGCCCTACCTTTCTTCAAATACCCAGACCAAGACAAACAGAGATGTTCATGCACACAAATGTTTGTCCCGTGTGGGAATCAAATCCACGAGCGTTGGTGTCAAAGTAACCTAACAGAGCGCGCTTTTCGCCACTGCGTCACCGAGCTCGTCAAAAGGCCTACCTGATGGTAAGCAGTTACCGTAGTATATGGACATTTGCTACATCAGGGATGTCACTCATACGTTGCCGACTCTGTAAAAACCTCTTCACGCCTTTCTTGAAGAACCCTGTGCGTAGTCTCTTGGGAAAACCTCGGCTGGGAGGTCAATGGATTATTTAAAGTCGGACTTATCTCTGTGTAAGAACATGAGTTCTGTTACTTCCAAAAAGGGGTTAGTTTTCATTTACGAGCTCAGTCCCCAAAAATCGGTTCAAATAACTCTTAGAAGACTAAACACGCTATGCACGCAGACCACTTTATCAGTGTTCTATTGTGAATTACAGAACTCACAATTAACGTTTCAGGAATTCTCTCCTGAAGCAGCCCGGCGATGAAGATCCTGATGAAGGTGTTAGAGACTTAGTGGAACTGGTGCTCAAGAAACTTGACATTGATAAAGATGGATCCGTATCATTGGATGATTACAGGTACATACGTGTGTAGATACTTTTCTTTTCATTAAACTTTTACAATTTCCTTTCCCTTATCTACGATATTAACACTAGTTATGCTTTTAAATATAATTTCAAAAACACGAATTTAGTGGTACATACCGTGATTCGAACCGGGGACACTAGGCCGGTTCATTATCCACTGGGCTATCACTGCTGCTTAAATCGCTCCTTTAACATTTATCAGCTCTTTTGATGCACACTCGCCTGGTCTTAGGGCCCCTGGCACTACCTTTCGATAAAACACGACCAATTTTCTCTTGCAGCAAGGGTGGTAGATAAAGCGCAGGAGCTGTGTTTAGGGGATTTTAACTCTCACCACGAATCCTAGTTGAGATCCTCCATAACTAACCATGCAGAAAGGACCACCCACGCGTTCGCTCTTTCGCACAGCCTGACACAATTGGTAGACCAACCTACCAGAATACCAGACATCGCTGGTTAGGTGCCCTCTCTACTAGACCTACTGCTGACCATCCACCCTGCTGGCTACCGGGTTGAGGCCAGAGCGCCCTTGGGCATATCTGACTACTGCCTAGTGTCCAGCACAGTGCCAAGCACAGCACCACGACCCACGGTGGTGAAGCATCGTGTCTTGCTCCTCGTGACTACTCGTCAGCAGATTGGGATGTATACGTGACTACTTTGCTTCCGTCCCATGGGGACAGCACTGTTTCAGTGAGAAAGATCTTACGGCGAGTGTTGCGGCTGTTGTTGACGAGAATACTACATTCATGACATGTTGGCATGGAATACTACATTCCTCACTCCGATGTCGTCATAAAAAGCCGGAGATGCCCTTGGTTTAATCGCCAGTGCGCTGAACCTGTAAGCAACAAGCACGCGGCGTATCGCGCTTGGACCAGAGGTTGTGCCTTTAAAGATCCGAATATTAACTTGCTGAAATCACCCTATAATACTGCTACCAAGGTCTGCAAGAGGGCATACATAAGAGTGGATACCCAGCGCGTTGCACGAGTCGGCACGGAACTAGTGGCGCACCCTACTGGGTCGCGTAACTACTGGCGACTAGCCAAAGCCATGCAAGCGAACTTCTGCCAGCTCTCGCTGCCTCCGCTGAGATGCCCTGATGGCTCACTGGCGTATCAACCGCAGGAGAAAGCCGATCTTATGGCCAGTCTCTTTGTGGCTAACTCCCGGATCGATGACTGTGACACGCGACCATCATCATCCTGTGGTCCTGTTATGGCAGATATTCATATTAGGCAATGCGATGTCCGTTTTGTGCTACAGTCACTCGATGTCCGTAAAGCCAGTGGTCCTGATGGTATCCCAACGATTGTTCTGAAAATGTGCAGCGGAGTTGTCTCCGGTGTTGATGCGCCGTTTTCGTCTCTCGTACTCAACCGGTTGTGATCCGGAGGCTTGGAGACAGGCCAATGTGCACCCGATCCCCAAAAAGGGGGACCGT
Source organism: Pyralis farinalis (assembly GCA_947507595.1). NCBI lineage: Eukaryota > Metazoa > Arthropoda > Insecta > Lepidoptera > Pyralidae > Pyralis > Pyralis farinalis. Next base: position 36,575,340 of record OX382259.1, read on the forward strand.
TTCGACCCATCAAATCGCCCCATTGCCGTAAATTCAGGGTTGTGCAAAGTCATGGAACGATCCTTAACAATCAATTGATCCGTTACCTAGAAGATTACTCCTTAATTAATGATCGTCGATATGGCTTTGTAAAATGGCATTAAACTTTGGTATTTATAATTAGGATAACTTGCTTCTGAAAACAACTGTTTTGGCACGAAACTTAATAACAAAACGAAAAATCTAACTTAATGTAGTTCCTAAATTCCTGTATTCCTGTATTAGATCCGGTTCAATAGATTCCATTAAATATTTTTTCAGGGAAGCTGTTGAACAAGAACCACTGCTGCTAGAAGCGTTTGGTCAATGTCTGCCTTCTAGAAGACAAGCGGTTGCCTTTCTGAAGACTTTGAGTGCAAAGCACTAGAACATGATAGAAGATTAGCAAATACGCGTTGGTTTAGTTGTTTCATGATGAAAATAAGCTACGGAGAGCCGACGAGACCAATATTACGTAGTAACTCAATTCACCGGTACGGGTCGGAGGGTAAAGTAGAACACGCAGCTCTTATTGGCTAGTTCGTGGATCAATATTGCGGTACTTATTTCGCTCTCTGGTGTTTGTTTTTCAAGCAGCACTACTTGTCATGAGTGTGGAGTTGTACAGGAATGTACTACATTTTCAGTCTACCAGTATCGTGAATCACTGTATTCTTGATCTGCTGCACTAATTTTATGACTTTAATGACTCATCAAGGGTCATCCCTTACCTGGCTTTAGTAGATTTTATGATTCATCGACCCTTCCGTCGTGACCATCCATCTCGCTATTAAACTTGACGCGCTATTTCCATACATACACGCTTAATTTCGCAGCTGCTATGTGCAGCACTCGAATAATACCTTTCGATTGTACCAGCGGTACTGGATTCGGCATACGTTTAATGATATTTCATACACTATCAATGGTGGTCGACCACCTTTCCAGAGTTATATAGGAGAAATCAATTTGAACAATGGCCGTCTTGATATGTACGTCGGCCAGTTCCTATTTGTACTTGGCTTAGCCTTTTTAGCTGCAGCAAAATAAAGAAGGAAATTAGGAGAGCGTTGAAAATTGATTGTACAGTATAGCGCCAATACAAGAACGTGTTAATCGTACGTTGATAAGCGCGATAAAATATAGGTAAATATAAGTAGATAGACCTCGTGTATAGACATAAGAATATTTCGATATAGGTCTTGTTCTATGTAGTATAATATATGTTAAGAAATGAGTTGTTAATAAATAAAACAGTAATTCATAGTGGTTCTCAAGTGATTAATAATAGTTACAAAATTAATCTTTAAATATATAATTACTCGCCAGAGCAGTTATTCATTTACGCAAGAAACTACAAACTAGTCTGCGGAACACAACAGTGGTGACCCCGTCAACGTCACCCAACCGACAACTTCATTCAACTGCAACTCCTTAGGGTTTTATTGGTGACTTCACTCACGAGTAGGAACAAAACAACCCTCCAGGGACTTATTATTTGATGCGGTTTCTGTGCGGTGGAGGTACCTCCCCAGACAGGCTTCAGTGTGCTCTACCTCTCTAAAAAACCTGCGTTACTGAGCTCGTCTAAACTACATTACATATCGTTTACAGCACAACACTTGCTGGAACCCAACAATTCCCCAGGGAGTTGTTATTTGGCTACGTTTTTCTGTGAGGTGGAGGTACTTTCCCAGATGGGTTACTTCAAGACAAACATACATGATCTAGCTCTCGAATGTTTGTCGTGACGTAAAATGGCTTGTTCTTGAGAGACGATAATTTTTTTTCATTTGCGGGAGCGAATAGTTTTTCTCTGCGGCTCTGCTAGTGTTCAACATAAAAGTCGAATTTTTCTTATACATTAAATTATTATATATAAATGCACCCAACTTGTTTATGCACGCGAATGTTTGTCTTGTGCGGACTTTGCATTCGCGACCCCAGGTCTTAAGAAGACTACCTCTCTGACCATAGATAACAGAAACAACGGGAAATGTGACAAAGGGGCGTGGTTGGTGTCGCCGCAATATGCTCAAAACGAGAACATTGCCAAGAACAGTTAGTTGCAATCAAGTTCGATTGAGATACGTTGCTCCTTGTTTTAGCAAAATGCCGAGTTGTGCTGTTGCCATTTGCAAAAATAGAAGTGCAGTGGTTAACTTTAAATCAAATGGAATCACTTATCACCTGTAAGTACAAATAATATTACGTTTTATAAGCATAAATAGTTAATAGATTCAGGCGTTACTTTGCGAAAGTCAAATTTACAGGCAATTCGATCCAAACTACTTTGTGTGCTTCCGCTCCCGATTAGTTCATGCGAACTACTGCCGGCCGGCACCCACCCACTACCGTTAGTAGATGCATGCCGCCGCTGCCATGGCTGCTCCGGTCGTCTCTGCGAGTGTTCGGCATCTGAAATGTGAACCGCATGCACCCGCCACCGTTGCTGCCCTGGCTGCTCCGGTCGTCTCTGCGACACGTGTTTCGCCTCTCCACGAGGCATCTTCAGGCGCTGTAGATGTTAGTCGTTAGAATAACATGCTACGAATCGTAGCAGATACGCGCTCGTACCCACTACAGGCTACAGCTGAAAATCAGCGTTTTTCACTAAAAATTCGTTTGAAAAGTTTGCACCGATAGAACAAACGCACAATTGCAACTTTTGCATTTTCACAGTATAACCATTTTAAGATTTATTTTGTATTAAATATATTCCTGTTCTATTAATATTGCTCTAAAATTATTTTTCTTTGTATGAAATAAACTATACACTTTAATTACGCTATATTAGTAACAAATTAAATTTTTTTATTTTTCACTGGGTTTATAGTTCATAATTATAATTGGTCACCTTTAAACTATTTGAAATATATAAATAAAGTTGTTACATCACGTCAGATTTAGTAGTGAAAGGCTTGATTTTATTTAAATTTGTATGAAGAAGTGACATAACATTTATTGTACAGTAGAAAACATTTTTTTTTGAACGATTGACTTTTCTCTTGTGCTCGGTAGTCGTTTTAGGATTACCATTGGGGATTCCGGTGATTTTTTTGTGTTGCATATTGTTATTTAAGACATATTCATTAAATGAATTGAAAAGATTTAATTTCGTAATTACAAGTACAGTCGTGCCCCTATTCTATCAAAGGTGCTAGTTGTTCTAACTTACTTGCTTTGACGACGTGATCGCCTTAAAGTTATTGCCGTTGATGGGCAATCGACCTGTTTTATTTAGCCATTGCCTAAACCCGTTAAAATTACAATGGGTAAATTATAGATGTCTTCATCGTTTTTTTAAATCGTAACATTTCAACTGATAAGAAAATTAATTATGTCAATTCAATCTATTTTTGTGCATCAAGAAATAAAACGAATAACTATTTATTAAATTACTTTTATTAATATGATCATTTATTGTAATGACTATGACAAAAAACACACAGTATTAAATTGATCTTTAAATGCATCAGATTTTTATTATTATAATATAAACTGATAAATGCATACTCATATTAAAAATGTACTTAACAACACTCTGTTTTTATTTTCTGAATAGGCACCTTCGCTTCTGTTTTCGAAGCTCATTTTATCCATTTCTTGGGGAATACATAGCGAAATCTGTGACAGTACAACTATCTAAATATGGACAATATTTACATTAAAAATATAATATTAATCGTGAGGGTCCAAGCCAGTCGCTACGAAGTCATTTCCAATAAGCGCCGCTTTGAAAGGTATGACGCGGAATAACTGAAAACAAAATAGAATATGTGTACTTACATATTATGTAAATATAAACAGTGATAGCCTAGTGAATAACGAATCAGCCTATTAACCCCTGTCCACATCAGGTAGTCAGGGCCCTGGTTCGAATGCTGTTGTGGGCATGTACTACTAAGGTCGACTTTTCGGATTTATGTATACTCGTATTTACATTAATTAGATATTTGCACCTGCTCAGCGATACAGGAAAACAGAAATTTTGCTGCCAAAGACGTGTGGTCTACTTGAGGAAGATCCCTTTCATTCGTGGAGGTCTGTCGGCAGACGTAAAACTTCCATGGCGTCATTTTTTGCCGCTATTGGCAAATAATCAAAGAGAATTTTGATTACATCCACGACAATCACTTGTCAATCATTTATAATATTTATTTAAACAAACAGGCCAAATGATTAGTCGGTTACACATTACATTAAGTATATTCTCTTTTCAACGGATGGTTTTCTCGAGACGCTGGAAGTCTAAGCTGGGTAGACTCCTTCGTTATCTCCAGTTTCACCAATCGGTTGGGTGCATCACGGGCAGATAAGATTTATTTATTTCCACAGTTACACATATACACATTGTATACAATAAATTGATGAGATGCAAAAGTAGACAGTTAATATATTTAGAACGTTTAGGACATGCATGAGTGCGGTGCAGTAGTATACAAAGACCATAGCCCAGTATAAAATGTATGCAACATGACTTGCAAAACTCACTCAAAAAATAAATCACTCATGTTGGCACCAGAAAAGAACCATCTGACGGATATATCGCCACTAATAATAAAGTCTACAAGTTACCTTATTCATGTAGTATAGTTCACTGGGTATAGTGATCTCAAGGTATTCCCTTCTAATGGCGTCGACGATCTGGTCAGCTGCATCGCCCGGCTCAGTGATCTTCATCAGGTTCTCGAAGCGGATGTTGGGTCGGTGGCACAGCCCCGTGTTTATAATCGACGGGTAGATAGTGGTGAATTTGATCTGAGAAATATAGATAAGTGATGCGTGTAGAAACAACAATCATTTGTAGCTATGCGATTATGCTGATAATAAGCTACGATTTAGTAAGCTACACATATTTAACAAGCATATGGCCCATTACCGGATTTCGAATTGGAATTGGAGTCACGGATCCGGCATTCCGAAAGATCGTATTATGTTCGCGATTTTTCTCGACTTCGAGATTTTAGTGAATACATCTCAGAAGCGTTATAAGTGAACGAAAAACTCGATTGAAATAAATTTCTGTCTGTGCGCCAGTCCGTTAACAGTTCCAACTAATATCAAATTTTTTTGTAATATCACTTTATAAACTTGACTTGTTGTTTTTTTGGATTTTACTAACTTGCATGTTAGGGAGGGTTTCATATGAGGAAAAAATGCATCTTTTAATAATGAAAAAGAATATATTAATTAATATTTTTTTAGAATTATACATATTCTAAAGAAGGTGATGGAATCCATTGCATATCATCCACCATTTAATTTGACGATTTTTTTTTAACTTCGATTAAATAAACAAACAGGGAGAGAATTTCCACATTTTTCATTGCGAAGAGTTCAATTGGAAAAAATATATGAAGTGACAGTGTAAACACCCAATGCCGTTGAAGCTGCCACCGCATTTTTTGGGGAAATAAATAAGGTAACGCACGCGATAATAGCAATGGCTGATATCTTGTATATAAAAATGGATGTGTGTATGTATGGACTCGAAAATGGCGGACTAATTTTGATGAAATTTTCGGCCAATATTAAAATTTGCCAGGAAAGTGTTTTTGTAAAGTTTGGGACGACGTGTTTTATCAGAAGGTGATGTCAAGAGTACTAGTAACCGGCGAGCGTGCATGAAAACAGTTATGAATGTTAAAGAAGCGAGTGAAGTGTGTTAAGACCACGTCTTATGGCACTCTCTGCCTACCCCGCAAGGGATTTGGCGTAAAGTTATATATCTATAAGTAAAAGTTGTTTGTGATTTACTTACTCCATTGGTGTCCCTTGTCCTGTCTTCATGTAACTCTGTGTAAAGAGATTCCATGATTCCCCTGACAGCGTACTTGGAGCCGCAATAAGGCACGATGTTCCGGAGACCCATGAGCCCAGCCATCGAGGACATGGAGACTATGTGGCCATTGTTGTTCTCAATCATGGTTGGGAGAAAGGCTTGGATCAACTGAAACCAACATTTCAGTTGAATTATTTAAATTCAATGTAATATACGCAATCATATATTCTACTAGCGACCCGCTAATAGAATATATGATACTAGCTTTGCACGGATAGTAGAGCATATTATGCTTAAATTATATGGTGTAAAGGATTATCATAATATGCATGAAATGTGGTAACTAACGTATTTAAGTTAATAAGGATTAATACTGTATATCCGTATAATATCCGATGAAAGCTCCCAGGCGTTTTGACTTTTTCCGTCATTTTCTACAATTACCATCATATTCAACCGATTTACACAAAACCTTAACAATTTCTATACCTATACCTTCCTCAAGAATCACTCTGATGATCTATTGGGGAAAACCGCATGAAAATAAGTTCAATAGTTTCGGAGTTAATCGCGAGCAACAGACAGTTAACAGACGCGGCGTGGGACTTTGTTTCATAATATGTAGTGATACTTACGAGTATAAGCTAGTGACGCGGGTGTGATGCCCTGTTGTGGCGAGCGCATATATAGGCTATGGTGACTGCTCATGATCAGCCAAATGTACTCTTGTTTCATATTCATAGAGCAAATAGAATATCCAGTATAAAAATACATCATCCCTTTTATTTTATGCAATATCGCGTGTATGTTACGTGTGTACCTCCCATACAACTATACGGTCCGCCTTATGTGAAATAGTTACCCTAGCTTTAAGTTAAGACGTGTTGCTCGGGATCTAATATTTGTTCACTAAGCACTCACTATACAATTATTAATAAGAACTCTGCATATATGTTAAAATTCTCAAATTATAAGAATTTTATTTATTGCAAAAGTAAAAATAGTATATTTGCAAGCTATCAATCTTTGTCAGTATACTCACGAGATGATATATTGAAAGAAATGGCATTGTTGTTTAAATATTAAAGAAATTACAATTATAACCAGTTGAGAATACGCAAGCTTGCATTACCAGAGGAACACCTGGCTCGTCAATTATGTAACAATTCAATTTTTTTTTTAACTTGTCGGCTATTTTGATCATGTTCCTTAAGATATAAGAAACAGTATAGTTATAAGAAACAAGTGACTGATATTTTAAAAGGTTTGTGAGTCTATAATTTTAGTATATAATAGCTTCGATCTTGTTTTTGTTTTCATCATCGGTTGTTGAAATTACTTTGTAACTAAATTAATATTAACCCTCGTTAGAATTGGTCTTCATTGTCTTTGAACTTTTCATCATTAATTTTTTTTTTGTAACTTGTATCACCATACTAAATAATATAAGTAATTATTAATATGTTGATAACGATGTTGGTTGTACAATAGCTCAAACTTACTTGTTCTATACTAATGTTAACATACTAGGGGCACACTAAAAGTTTTGCACTTCTAGCTAATCGGAACTATTTGAATTTCGAATGTTATATTTTTTGAAACGTTGCAACCTACTTAGTAATAAAAAAAACAATTGGCGGAAATCATTTGTCAATTGTTTTTTATCACACATCAAAGTTCTACGTATGCAACGAAAATGGAATTGAGTCGAAAAGATTTTAGAGCGATGATTTTTCATGATTTTAAAAGTTCTCTCTCTCCGCAAGACTGTGCTGCTCGTCTTCAAAATGCTTTTGGGAGAGAAGCACCTTCTTTGAGCACCGTGAGGCGATGGTTTGCTGAATTTGAGAGAGGTCGAGTTTCTTTACATGACGAATTTCGTGAAGGGCGGCTTCAACTGCCGTCAACGTAAATAATGTGGCTACTGTTAAGCGGCTAATTGAAGAAAACCCGCGGATTACCTATGAGACAATTCGAGAACTATTGGGGATTGGTATGAGCCAAAATCAGAATATTTTACACGAAGAATTGAAAGTTCGGAAACTTTGTTGTCGTTGGATCCCTCATGAACTGACAGCGGAGCAGAAGCGGGCTCGCGTGGAATGGTGCTCACAGATGCTACTGAAGTACGACCACGAACATTCTAATGCTGTTTATGACATTGTCACAGGAGACGAAACGTGGATTTATTGTTTTGAACCCGAAAAAAAACAGCAATCTTGTGAATGGGTGTTTGAAAATGAGAACAGGCCAACAAAAGTGAGGCAGGCGAGAAACGTTAGTAAAAAAATGATCGCGTTTTTTTTCTCAGCTACGGGTCCCATCTGCACAATTCCACTTGAAGATCAAAAGAGTGTTAATGCCGAGTGGTATTCTACCATTTGTTTACCCAGGGTGTTAGAAAAAGTTCGCGAAAGACGACCAAAAAGCCGCGTTCTCCTACATCATGACAACGCTTCTTCACACACGGCCAACAAAACGAAGTCATTTTTAACTTCCGAAAAAGTACAACTCGTTACCCATCCTGCGCATAGCCCCGACCTAGCACCCTGTGATTTCTGTATTTTCCCCAAAAATTTGATTTGATGAGAGGTTTCACTTTTACCAACTCCGAAGAGGCAGTGATAGCGTTCAATCAGCACGTAGAAAACATGCCTTCAGATCTGTGGTCCTCCTGTTTTAAAAAATGGTTCGATCGCATGAAAACATGTTTAAAATGTAAAGGAGAGTATTTTGAAAAGCAATAAACATATTTTGGTTATAACATGTTGTTTTTTTAAGTTACGCAAAACTTATAGTGTGACCTACGTATACTATATTGTATCAGCTGTTTGTTTGTCCCAAATAAAATAAATAAGAGATAGGAACGGTGTTCCGGAACATTCCTATTCTACTTTTGAATGCTGAATCCGAATCTGAAGTCAAAATTAGAATATTCGAAAAAAAAGAGACAGACACACGCACACACAGACACACACACATGCAAACATATAGATTTCATATAGGAACGTTGTTTCTGAAAACGTGAAAAAGCAAACAATATATAGAATAGCTAGCGAGACACGTCTCGATGTTATGCACGTGTTATAATTGTAAAAATACCGGCACTCGCGACAACTATTGTTATTTTATATATGATAGCTTATGTATGCTTGCAATATGATTAGATATTTGCAACGCCTCTTTAAAATTGCTTAACTATGTAATGGTGCTGTACTATAGTAAGTTAGGGCAAAAAGAATAGGAAAATAATGCCGGCATTATTTTTTTCCTTTTTACTGAGTTGCGTTAGATGTTTATGCCTTATGTATTTGTAATAAAATGCCTGAAATAGTTCAATTCAATGTTTTTTTTGTGAACATAGGTGATTATCAAGATTTACATGCATATAATGTGCAATGTTAAATAGATGGGTAGCTCTATGCCCCAGTTATATATATTAGTATAGTCCCAGAACAATTGTGTTCTTCCCTGATAATATTTTCAAAGGCCACATCACAAACACTCTTTGTAAATAGGCTTATTATGGAATTGATGAATACGTATCTGACAATGATGTCTGGAAATAATTCAGCGCAGGCAAACTTTTCTTAAATATCTCCAAATCTATCATCACTTGATATCAATAATGATATCAAGTGGTAAAGCCTATATCCGGTTATTCAACGTCAAGATAAGTGCTTTAGAAACCGAGCCAAGGAAAAATAAAGTAAAAAAAAGAGGTTCCCACGGTATACCGGGATACGCGCGGACCGCGGCTAGTGTTTGACAGAGTGATAAAAGCGCAAACGAGAGCTGTAGGCCAATTCTGCTAAATAACTGCAACTGCACTGCTGCGCGGCGTGTGTCAAAATGTGTACACTTTGACGTTTCGTCATTCTTTTAAACGATGTGACAGCAGCGACGTTGCAGGAACGCTGCAGTAAACGACTCGCTATTCTGTTAAAAAGCCTGCACTGCACCTGCACGTTTCCTGCAATATAATCGTATTCTGATAAATTGTTTTGACATTTGTATACCGGTCACAAAAGTTTGGAAGGAGTTTATTTGCAGTTTTGTTAATGTTACTCTTAAGCAACTTTTGCGAAGTGACATTAATATTCAGAAGCGGTGATTTATTTTACAAAATATTTGTTTTGTCTTGGGAGATGTTTGTGGAAATATATGATTAAATATAGCTTCTTTTCAGAAATACGCCGGCAATCAAGGTAATGAAGCTTGAAACTACAGGAGTCAATATTAAGTAAAAATCCAATTTATTAGATTGAAATATGGGAACACGACAGTTAATTTGCAGGATACGCACAGTTGCAGTGTTGCAGTGCAGGATACGCACAGTTGCAGCGTAGTTGCAGTGCAGAAAATTTTAGTAGAATACACGTATTCCTGCACGACTCGAATGACAAGCGTAAACGTGCAGTTGCAGTTATTTAGCAGAATTGGCCTGCAGTGTACATTGAAACATCCTAGCTAGTATAGTTTTATAGATAGAAGCCCCAACGCCGCATCAAAAAACACTTTTTACAAAAGTCGTCTGCGTGAGTACCTCTGTCACACCTATTTCTACCGCCAAGCAGCTATATTTATATAGCTGTGTTCCGATTTGAAGGGTGAGATATGGCAGAGAAATTACTGGGTACTGTGACGAAACAAGCCCTAAGTTACAAGATTGGTAGCGCGTGAGTGTCATCGCTGTGGTGTTGCGATCGTCAATAGGTTGCGTGCGTATGCTTGTTTGCTAATCTAGTTGTATAAACAAAAAAAACCGCGGAATGCTATTTTCAAATTACTAAAGATAGAAAGAACACGAAATCGTATTTGTACAGTTAAGTGCACATCAAACTTTAACCTTTGGAGTTAGTACCGATCTTATATCGTACGTAATAAGAGTTACAATCGCACTTCGACTGTCAAGCGTGATCTGCTCTTAGCTCTATGAGTTCTGTAAAATGACACCTCACATCATTTTATAGATTTTTGGCTCCGTTTTACACCCTCTTGGCATCATCATATTACCTTTAGTTGATATTTAACTGTGGTTTTCTATGCGATAGAGGTATTTCCTAGACCGCGATCGTCAGCTTACCCAGAGAATTCCATGAACATTGACATCCATCATTGTTCTGATTTCCTTTTCCGTCTGTTTCAGTAACGGCTTGCAAGGCATGATGCCAGCATTGTTAATAAGGATTGTGACAGCACCTACGTCTTTTTTCACTTTTTCAGCTAACTCTCTAACAGCCGTTCTGTTCGATACGTCGCACCTGAAAGTAACATTTTAGATTAATACATATTTAACGACACTGTGTACGAGTTTTTTGCTACCTCCTAATGTAATCCCATTTCCTACGCCATTAATAAGCATAAGAACCTGACAAAAATACTGATTGTGACATGGAGCCACTGCATCAACAATCTAAAGGGATATCCAGACCATTCTTAAGTTAGATTAACGTCATTTCAAATAGAATTTCTTGAACGTGTGGGTTTCTTCATGGTCTTTTTCTTCAGCACCGAGCATCTGATAATTACGAAACTATGTACGAGTAACAGCATATTATTATTTTATAGTGTCCATAGTGTAGAGTAAGTACTCTTATTACGTACGGCGATTTTTGGGGGCAGAATTGGCAAGACTGCTGTCAACCGTCCATGCGTCAGTACCGCAACCTCACAGAAGGCTGCACCAATTAAAACTCCTGTCAGTCGGGTTAGCAAACGGAGAATACACCAACACTCTTAACGAAGGGAAAGATGAGTACCCTAGAAAAGATGGATGGACTGTATGTACCTACTATATGAACATGAAGGGAGTGGATGATACAATAACGACCGACAGTGATGAATAGAAAAAAGGAGGCTGATGATAATGATGTGGAGAGTTAGAATCAGAGGGAGAGGATCAGTTTGCTTGCAAGTTGTATCAAAATTTATCACTCATAAATATCATAGAACTAAATCCTTATAAGTATAAGAATCTAAATCTAGGAAACTAAATCCTTATACTTATAAGGATTTAGTCCGACGTCTTCGAAGACTGACTTACTAATATATGATAACTCACTCATAATTGTAGGCAGTTCCCTTCGCTTTCCTGATCAACTTGACAGTCTCCTCGTTTCCTTTAGGGTTGATGTCGACGCAGACAATTGTAGCACCCAGGCTACCTAGACGCGTTGCCACCTCTTTTCCCATGCCATGACCAGCTCCTGTAATCTGGAAATCGAAATTGTTTAAACGTAAAGCTTTATTGTTTATTTTATAAGTAAATTTAATAACGTGTTTAAAGTCAAAGGCAACCTAACTTCCCGGTAAAAGAGAGATAGAACGCATGAAATCAGCCTGCCTGAGAAAATGCATCCAGCTCAGAGCATTCCTGGATAGTTCTTGTGTTCCTGTCAGCGAGGTTACCATTACCTAAGCCCGTGAGGAACTGGTACGTTAGCAGCGATGGTGATGAAGGCTATTCCTAGCTTTCGTAGGATATGGTAACTTTACACCAAGTAGGTCATGTGCTTTATTGTCTCTCGACGTTTTGTAAAAAATGAAAATATTCTATTTTCGACTCTGTAGTCTTATTGGAAGTAGTCCACCGAAAGAAATAATAGTCTTCCTCTTCTTAGCGTTATCCCGTTTCCTAATGCATCAGGACTTGAAGGGTCCGTTACATAAGCCTAGATTCATATCAGCTGGTATGGTAGCTGTAATTTTCACCAACTTCAAAGGAGTTACACAACGAAATATTATATATATATATAGTGGCTACGGTATCCGCTTTACATCAGGTGAGCCGTATGCTTGTATACCTCCCGACGTAGTATAAAAAAGCGGTTTCCTACAGGAGGGCCGTATGCTTGTATACCGCCCTTCGTCGTATAAAAAAAAGTTAGAGTTTGTGCTGGTACTGGCATTAGTACATGCATATCATCGCTGCCACGGCTGCTCTGTTCGTCTAAATATTTATAGTCTAAGTACTTGTAACACTTGAGTATTATCACAGTAGTTTTCAAGGCAATTTGCCCTGATAACATTTAACACTAGACTATGTACCAGACTAATTTAATCTAATTATTGGGGTTTCAGGTACATCGAAGATTGGTAAGTAAAGATATGTAACTGGTAGTTAAATGATTATAAAGATATCAGTATAAAAGTATTATTATCTTTACGATACCGTACTAAAAGAATTCGATTTTTTTTATGCAACGTCGGGAAGCATACAAGCGTACGGCTCATCTGATGTAAAGCGGTTACCGTAGCCTATGAACGTATGTAAGACATTCAGTATCACTCGTGCTATGCCGCTTCTGCTGTTAATACAGCAAATCCTTAGGTTCTTACTGGTGACCTCACTCACACGCAGAAACACAAATCCTTCAGAGAGTTGTTATTTGGCTGCGGTTTTCTGTGAGGTGGAGGTACTTCTCCAGCGTCCTACCACTCTTAAATAATTAACAATGTTATAATATAACGTTGTTGAATATGAAACTATTAAATATTCGTCACAACAAACTCCGACTCACGCTCGAGGGTTCCGTAAAAAATATTTTCGTAGATTATTGTCGCAAAAAAAGTTTTCTTTTGTGATGGAACTACAAATTTACAGTTTTCGGATTTTTCCTTTACTTAAATTTATTATTATTTACTTTAAATCTCATGTAGTACACATGAGATTTCTTCTTACCAAATTTCATGATTCTAGGTCAACGGGAAGTACCCTATAGGGTTTGATTCCCTTGCGAGTGTCAAAATATGCGCATAAACGCGGCATAAACAGCCGTATCTTTTGATTGCGTTGACTTAGAAGTTTAATTTTTTGACTGCTCAAAGAGTTCCTGAGAAAAACATTCTTCAATTCTTGACAGACAGATAGACGGACTACGTGTCAAAGGACAAAGTGATCCTATAAGGGTTTCGTTTTTCCTTTTTAGGTACGGAAGCATAAAAAAAGTATAAAAATAAAAAGTTTGTATAAAAAATGAACCTTTTTTTTTATTTGATTTGAATCGACGCCTGTTCTCGACGTTGAATCATCGAAGTAGTTGGTTTTATTTTTTCTTTTGTTTTTATTACAAATGATATATATACATTGAATATTTTGGAAACACTTACCAGCACAATGTCATCCGATACGTCCTTTGGTTCTGACGGTATGAAGAATCTGTATATCGCGCGGCATATCTCTGCTAGGATCCGTAGGTAAGTCCAAACAACTTCGACGGTCAGTCTTACCACGGTGATGAACTGAGGCTCGTCTGCCCTGAAAATAATATAAGGATACTATTATTGTTTGATTTCAACTAATTGGTTGATGAGAGCTCGATGCCGTCGTTGCGCGTGCCATTCAAACGAACACGCAAATTAAGCAACGTCAACAGCAGCCTGTCGATAGATGGGTTTATCTATATCGAGCTTCTCCGTGCTTCGGAGGGCACGTTAAGCAGTCTGTCCCGGTTATTGTCGATAGATTAAGTAAGTCAGTGGTCGTCTGGCGGCTTGAAACACTGGCCTCTACCAATCTGCATTTGAGTCGCGTGTTAGAGTATGCTCTAAACCCCTTCGGTTGAAGAGATACTCGTATCCCTGCAGTGGGATGAGTAAGGGTTCCTGTGGATACAACAAAATTCAACAAATTATTTACGACCCGCCCTTGTTTCGCATGGGTATAAAGAAAGATAAATGAGTACTTTATTTAGATAAATATAACACAACATCAATTTCTTATGAAAGTATTTAGTTCGATAAAGATTAATATCATAACATGAATATAATCGTTTGAACGTAGTCGTGTTTTGATTGACTAATTTGAATAAAAGACGGTTATTGTGACAATTATTGTCATAATAACCGTCGTAAATTTAGAATTTAGAATTCATTCATTGTTACACATCCATACTATTTTATTATACTCGCGGGCTTTGTGGTGATGAGTCTGTACTATAATGTATAATATAAACATGTAATACCAACAATATTTGTCTGATCAACAGTTTTCGCAGGGCACGCCAAAAAATTACTTGTACAGGCAAATTTTTGACACCTTGGTTAACATTATTGCCCTTTTCGTATTGATCTTTAACGATTTGAAAATAAAAGGCAGCCCATCTTATTCGTTGATAATGTACTTTTCTATACATAGGTATTTGTAATTGTTATTTGCTCGGCGGTGAAGGAAAACATCGTGAGGAAACCAAATCATAGAAATTATATTCAAAAGACTTGTGACCTAACCTAAGAATGATCTGATTTTCTCTCTGAGTTGTGAATGTTTGACGCCAGTCTCTCCATGTAAAAATCAGTATCTTTGCTAAATATGTAGGCTTAGGTAGCGGACCTCGACCATCCTCATGGATTAGGAAAAGGGGTAACGCTAGGAAGAAGAAGAATGTAGTTTTATATAAATGAAAGGATTTTTAAATTCGGTTATGTATTTCTTGAGTTTATCAGTTACAAACAAACACAGGGATTTCGAAGCGGCAGAGGATGTACAGATTAAGTTTTTTCACTCCGCAACATTGTAGAGAAGCATAGCAAGCATCTAGCTGTGGAGCAGAAGGTTTTCTACGGTTTTGTGGATCTAAAGAAAGTATTTGATTGTCGTGCGAAAGAATCTCTGGAACATTTTCCCCAGATATGAGATTGGCGGTGACCTGCTCCGTGCTGTGTAATCCACTTATGAGGATTGTACAGCATGTGTGTGGGTGGACAGCAGCTTGTCGCCTTGGTTTGATGTCAACATTGGTGTCAGACAGGGATGCATGCTGTTGGCCCAGCTATTCAGCCTGTATCTGGACAGTTGTCTTCAGAGATAAAGAAATATGTATGTGGGAATGTCAATTGGAGACTCAGTGGTCAACTGCCTGCTTTATGCAGACGATGCGGTATTAATAGCAGAATCACCATCCGAACTGCAAACACTAGTTACAACAATGAAAGATGATTGTATGAAAAAGGCTTACAATTGAATGTGAAGAAACCCAAGATAATGATATTTGAAAGAGAGACAACCAGAACGAACACTAGGATTACGGTTGATGACGTAGTGTTGGAGCAAGTGGATGAGATTGTATATCTTGGAAGAGCTTTTAGCAGCGATGGAAGGTACAACACTGACGCGAAGAGACGAGTGAGTGCAGGGAATAGCGTGAATGAAGCGTTGGGTAAACTTCTAGGCAGCCGAAATGTAAGCCAGAAGGCACACCCACTGTGCACAACGTGTAGCTAATCCCAACACTATAGAAGTGAAAGCTGGGTATGGCAGAAAGAGCATGAAAGAAGAATAAATGCAGTCGACATGAGAGCATTGCGCAAAATTTGTGGCATAATACTTGCTGACCGCGTTCGTAATTATGACGAATGAGAGAGAGTTGGTCTGAAAGAGAGTGTCGGTGTTAAGATAAGAAAAGGTATGCTCCGTTGGTTCGGACATGTAGAAAGAATGCAGGCTGAAAGAATGACGAAACAGATATACAATGCGAAAATAGTAGTAAATAGCCATAGCAATCACATTCGGTAATTGTTCTGATTTGATAAAGCGCAGTCAAAACCAGTTGAGAATGTGCAAGCTTGCATTGCCAGAGGAATACCTGGCTCGTCAATTACATAACAATTTAATATTTTTTTATTTTTTTTTTAAAACTTTGTCGGCCATTTTGACCACGTTCCTTAAGAGAATGTAGGTTGGTTTTTCAGACATTCCTGTTCTACTTTTTTAAGCTGAATCCGAATCTGAAGTCAGACACACACATAGACAAACGTATAGATTTTTATATAGGAACGGTGTTCCTGAAAATAACCACCGGGTGGTTTACAATACCTACCATTCCCCCATTCCTTGCCACAGATTGTTCACACGAATTTACAATTGACAATCCATGCGGCCGGCTGTACCGTAAAAGAAAAACGTTTTTCAGTTGTTTATAACCTTCATTATATATAGAGCATGACTTAATAGGTTACATGTATTGATTAGCCCGATAATTGTAATCAAATGTCGATAAAATAATTATTCTTCAACCCACATGAGTATTAAAAAAACTGCGAACTTTGTACTCTTTCCACGCGGAGATGGTAAATTAAGTTTTTTTTATATACCACTAAGCTGGCAATCAAGCATACGGCCTGCCTGATGGTAAACAGTCACCGTAGCCTATGGTCATTTGCAACACCAGGGGTGTCAGTTGCCGACCCTCTAAAAACCTCTTCACGCATTTCTTGAAGAACTCCATGCTGTAGTCCCTTGGAAAAACCTCGGCTGGGAGCTCATTCCACAGCTTGAGAGTTCTCGGAAGAAAACTTCTCTGGAACCGCACAGTACGCGACCATTGCGGTTCCAGCGTGTGAGGATGAACTCCCCGCCGTCAGCGAGCGATGCGGTTGTAAAAAGTAGCTGTCGGCATCATTTCGAACAACTCTTCAGAACACAACCCGTTCAACAGAAGTTCGTTCCTCTTTCTCCGCCTTCAGTTTGAATTGCAACGTAAATGTAAATTTAATTAAAAATTTAAAAATTTAATTAAAAATTTAGGAGGTCATTAGCATATGTCAAACTGGCCCTAAAGAGTGATAACTTACTGGTTAAAAAACCCATTACCACTAAATTCGTGTTTTCGAAATTTGTAATTATGACTTGTCCGGCAATGAAGGAAAACATCGTGAAGAAACCCACACATCCAAGAAATTATTTTTCGAAGGACGTGTGACCTAAACTAAGAAAGTTCTGATTTTCTATCTGTTGTGTGGAGGTCGGTTGGCAGCCGCTCCTTGTTAAAATCCGTTTCTTCGCCAAATCCATGGGTTTAGGTAGCAGACAAATTTTTAAGAGAGGTAGGATCCAGCGAGATGTAGTGCTATGCTACACTCCTTCGGATTTTTTTTTGTTGTGGTGGGGTACCTATAGCATGACTTCTTGCTCCAAATTAAAAGAAGAAAGAAGAAGACCGCAGCTAAATAACAACTCCGGAAGGATAGTTGTGTTCCTGTGCGTGAGTAAGGTCACCAGCTGACTGAGAGGTCATTGTGCGGACAGTGGGGGATCGGCGGATGATAGTATATAATATTATAAATGTGAAAGTATGGATATTTAGATATATGGATGTTTGTTCCATTTTCACACCTTAACGGCTGAACGGATTTGGATGAAATTTGGTAGGTAGATAGATGAGGTACTGGATTGACACATAGGCTACTTTTTATCTCGGTGATATGTCCCCGTGGGATAGTTAGGATGTTTAGATTTAAATCTTACTAAATATGTATGTTTTATTTCGTTTTCACGTCTCAGCAACTTTTCATCTACTACTAATGCCAATAGATGGCGTTATTATGTTTATGCATCGCGCTATGGTTGTATTATCCTCTAAGAAATATATTAATTCTGTCACATAGTAACGTTGCGACTCTTTCAAAGACGCATCCGATCCGAGCCGGAGTCCCCCAGGGCTCGGTGCTCGGTCCTATCATATACACGTTATACACCAACGATGTTCCCAAGACTCCCTTCGTGGAGTTAGCCCTCTTCGCCGATGATACGGCGCTTTACACTTCCGAACGAGCCCGAACAAATCCAACATATCGGATATGCTCCAGAGAGCTGTTAACGCGAATCGAGGTGAATCCGGAGAAAAGTGCCGCAGTGTTCCACAAGGATTCACAAGGTCTTACGAGACCTGATTCCCAACGTCCTATGTTGGGAATCACGTGCGCCCCATTTCATTGTTCGGTCCATCCCATGGGTCCCATGGCATGGTGAGAAGGCCAAATACCTAGGTGTCATCCTAGACTCCAGAATGACGTTTGGACCTCACATCACCGCTGTTGGGAATAAAGCCGCGTTCTACCTAGGCCGGCTCGCTCCGATATTCAGGATTCGTAGAATGACACTTAGAAATAAGTGTACACTCTACAAAGCCTGCATCCGCCCTGTCCCCACCTACACCAGCGTAGTGTACGCACACGCTGCGCGCTGCCATCTGGCTAAGCTCCAGATTATCCAAAACCGGTTTACTCGCAATGCAACCGGCGCCCCTCATTACTTCAGGGTCGCAGATCACCATCTCGACCGTGAACTCCCTTCCATCATCAGTTTCATGAAGGAAGCGTCTAGGCGCTACTTCGAAACAGCCTCCCGACACCCCAACCCATTGGTAGCCCGGGCTGCCAATTACACCCCGCGGGTCGACGCCCGGGGGTTCCGGCGCAGACTGCGTAATTCACTCCCCGATGATCGCATTACTGTTGCGAATGCCCCCTACCTCTCAGACTCCGACCCCAACGCTCCACACGCACACCGCACTCGGCGGATCCGAGTGCGCAGAATTAGGACTTCTGCGTGATACACCAGGTACCGAGTAGCCCAGGTACCTGGGCGCCTCTCATCTTAGGCCCTTAAGGCACGAACCCGCGAGTTCGATTATTGTAGCTCCGCGACGCCCTAAGCCGAGATTCGTCCCCTCTCGAGGGCCCTTAGGCAGTCGCTTTTTTTGCTTTTTTGGCAAAGGCTGTGGCGCTTCACGCCCGCCTCTCCCTTCCGGTGACGTAGTCATGGCCCACAGGGGCCAACTACATAATCAGGTAAAAAAAAAAATAGTAACGTTGCACAGGGCTAACTACATATCAAGTGAAAGAAAACCTATTACCACTAAATTCGTTATACACTACTTCAACTGCAATACCTTAGAGGGGTTGGTTGGTGCTATTATGAATGTAAAAGTGTATTTATTTGTACGTTTGTCCTTTTATCAATTTTTTTCAAATCAAAACGGAGCGACTGATTGATCTGTTTTTTTTTTATATGGAGATTTATTTCATATGGAGGGCCCGACAGAGACATAGGCTACTTTTTACCGAGGCATAATATCTTACTCACACAGTAAAACACGCTTTGTTTGTTCCCCTTGATCACGGGGGCGAAGCCGCGGGTAACACCTAGTGTTATTATAAGTCTTAAGTCAAACCGCCCTTGTATTGGAGTACTGCAGTCACCTTTGGGCGGGAGCACCTGGCTACCAGCATGCACCATGTGATTAGATTTAGAGACGAGTTGTGAGAATTGTCGACGATCCTAAGCTTACACACGATATTGAACCCTTAAATTTAAGGAGTGATTTTGCCTCCCTTTGTATGTTCTACTGATTGTACTGCGTGTAAACAGTTTTCATGCCATACAGCGTAATCGCGTTGCTTCTTTCATGTCCAGGGTTGCTACGTGCAAGAACGTCATAGTGAAGAGTCTTAATGACAGACTTCAAACGACCTTGGTGTACAGGCATTGGCTGCATGTCACCGTCCGTGAATCATCTTAGTCGTTCACAATTTTCAATTTTATAATTATGACTTTAAGTGTAATATGTATTATCTTAATGTAAATTAACATTTATTGTATGTTATTATTGTACATTGCATATGGACCTATGTGTCTGAAATAAATAAAATAAAGCATTATATTGTACAACAATTCTTCAGAACACAACCTTCTGAAGAATTGTTCGATATGATGGCGACAGCTACTTTTACGACAGATGACCGCATCGTTCGCCGACGGCGGGGTGTTCACCCTCACACGCTGGGACCGCAATGGTCGCGTACTGTGCGGTTCCAGAGAAGTTATCTTCAGAGAACGAACGAACGAACGAACGGTCGAACCAACGGAGTGTGAATTTTCTTACCTTATAGCCTCTTTCAGAACAACTATCTTACTTATATCATGCAGCGAACGTGGTCAGCAAGCAAGTTACACAGATTAGCCATAGCCATGTAAGCCAAACCATCAGAACGTGCGCTGGCACTAGCTTTCAGAACAACTCTCTTTCTTACGTCATATTGTGAACGCGGCCAGCAAGCGTTGCGCCACAGATTTTACACCACCTCGACTGCCTTTTTTCTATATTCATCATGCTATATCCAGGTTTCACTTCCATATGTTAGATTTTCACATAGGTCGCTAAACCTTCTTAAGCCTTTTTAAGGCGCAGGCTTACCAGAAGCAAACTATTGTTATTATTGTTTCTTGGTTTCTAGTGTATCGTGAGGACCTCACGTTTTTTCTACTTGTAATTTTTTATGCCATTGAAACAACGGCAAATTCTGAAAGTCTGGCATCTGAAGTTATCACATGCATGCGTTTTAGATTCACAGTGCGGCATAATTTATGGGTCGTCGGTCATCTGAACTAATGGAAAATGCTAGACTGTTGATATGAGCACTTAGCATGGTGAACATTAATTGTAATTTGTAACATACAGGTATACGAAAAGCAGCTGTAACAGCACAAGCTCAATTTCCCTTTTCCGTTGTTTATGAGCTTGGCAATATATGTAACATAACTTTAACGGATTAATATACAGAATAATCTCATAACTGATATGATAATAATGTTGATAAAGCGATTATTCTTCAAACTAGATTATATGAGTATTAAAACATATGCAATCAATGAACTACGTACTCGTGTATAAAGTAAGTACGAAGGTAAATTAAGTAACCCTTCAATATGACATGCAAGGTAAACGTAACTACCTACTTAATGGCAATTAATATAATAACTCACACCGACTCTAAACTACATTGTAGTTGTGAGACCTTTTATATAATCTAGTTCAAACGCACTCTAGTAAAATAAAAATTATATCTATCTATCTATAAATTCACGCCAAATCCCTTGCGGGGCAGGCAGTGAGAACCGAGCGCCACGTGACTCGATCCTTACATATCTCACTCGCTTCTTTAACATTCATTGCTCTTCTCATGCACGCTCACCGGTTTCTAGGGCTCCTGACATCACCTTCTGATAGAACACGACCAATTTGGTCATGGTAGGTAAGTCTTGGCCTTCCTCGGGTCCTACATCCTTCCACTTTTGCATTGTATATCTACTTCGTCATTCTTTCATCCTGCATTCGTTCTACATGTCCGAACCAACAACTCTGTTTCTAACATCATTATTCCGAATACGGTCTACAAGCGTTACGCCACAAATTTTGCGAGGTGCCAAGAAGTTTTCCCAACGCTTCATTCACACTATTCCCAGCACTCACTCGTCTTACCACATCTGCGGTGTACCTACCCATACCATCACCATGTACCATCCCTGCTGAAAGCGCATCCAAGATATACCATCTCATCCACTTGTTCCAACACATCATCATCAACCGTAATCCTTACATTAGTTCTGGATTCATCTCTTTCAAATACCATTATCTTTGTTTTCTTCGTATTCAGTAGTAAGCCTTTCTCCATACATTCGTCTTTCATCGTTGTGACCAGTGTTTGCAGTTCAGATGGTGTATCGTCTGCATACAGCAGACAGTTCACCACTAGGTCACCCATGCGCAATCCCACATTCGTTGACCTTATTCTCTGCAGACAACCATCGAGATACAGGATAAACAGCCTAGCAGATAGCATGTAACCCTGTTTGACACTAATTTTGACATCAAACCAGGGTTACATGCCACCATCTATCCGCACACATGCTGAGCAATCCTTGTAAGTGGACTGCACAGCACGGAGCAGTGAACTGTCAATCCCATATCTCGGCAATATGTCCCACAGTTCCTTTCGCACAACCCTATCCAATGCTTTCTTGAGATCCACAAAACCGCAGAAAACCTTCTGGTCTATGGCCAGATGCTTCTCCACGATATTGCGGAGCCGTACGTAAAATAAAA
The DNA here is from genome assembly GCA_947507595.1 of Pyralis farinalis. Classification (NCBI taxonomy): domain Eukaryota; kingdom Metazoa; phylum Arthropoda; class Insecta; order Lepidoptera; family Pyralidae; genus Pyralis; species Pyralis farinalis. The sequence continues at coordinate 36,597,810 of OX382259.1, forward strand.
TCCAGTTGAGAATGCGCAACCTTGCATTGCCTGGAACTGCTGAGGAACACCTGGCTCGTCAATTATATAACAATTCAATTTCTTTTTTTTTTAATTTGTCGGCCATTTTGACCATGTTTCTTAAGACATAGGAACGGTATACCTGAACATTCCTATTCTACTTTTTATGCTGAATCCGAATCTAAAGTCAAAATTCGAAAAGTCGAAAAAAACGCAAAGACAAACATATAGATTTCATATAGGAACGGTGTTCCTGATTATATCCGATAAAGTTAACTAGACGCACTTTGTTCCCTTCCACCTCTTTTCGGACACTAAGTAACTCAATTTCTATTATCTCCCTATCTCTCTTCGCCTTTATCTACCCTTTCTCTCTACTACTGTTATCCCATTATCCCAAGGCGCTAAATTTTATTATATCTACGTCCCTTTCTCCGTTTACCCTCCAGACTCTCATTCCATGTCTAAATATAGCGTTCTAGCTTTATATAAGTCAGTGATTTTGCTCTTGGTTTTCTACTAGTCTAGTTTTACAAATTGTTAAATATTTATTTACTTGCTATATATTATATTACCGCGGGGGTTTGTTGCAATCGGCACTCAGATGTTTTTTCCAAACTCCTAAACTACTTCCAAACTTTCAAAAGCCTCTTTTCACTCATTTAAGAATACAATTTTACCAAAAAAAATCTACAAGCAAGGCCGAGTGCTACTTATAGAATATTTTCTTCATAGTACTACCAGCATAGCATAGCTCAAATTCCAAACCCGTATTACATAAATTATGAACAAATTTCCACACCTTTCTCTCAGCTCCTTCATATTTTCAAAAAAAAAGTGTACACAAATATAACTATTATTTTTAACCATAATTTTAGCATTTCATATTCATATACACTTTACCAACCATTTATCGCCATTAATATATGAAATCCCAAAACAGCAGAACTACGTGAATTTTTATTTCCGACAATAACTCTGCATGCCCACATTTATACAAAACTTAGGCTTAGAGCAGGGACAGATCGGTGGATAAATGTATAATCAACTGGTCCCCGGTTCGAATCCTGTTATGTATCACTAAAGTCGTGTTTTCGGATTTATGTACATACTAGCTTTTACCCGCGGCTTCACTCGCATTGATTATTTTTTTTAATAAAAAGTATCCTATTTTACTTCTGATACCTCCAAGAATATGTGTACAAAGTTTCATGATGATCAGTTGAGTAGTTTTCGCGTGAAAGCGTAACAAACAAACGGACATTCACATTTATAATATTACTAGCTGCTGCCCACGGCTCCACCCGCGTGGAGTCAAATAAAGTAGCCTATGTGTTAATCCAGATCATAATCTATCTACGTGCCAAATTTCATTTAAATCCGTTCAGCCGTTTAAGCGTGAAGGAGCAACAAACATCCATACATACAAACTTTCGCATTTATAATATTAGTTGGATATTAATATTATAGTAGGTTTAGTAATTATTGTGAGGAAACCCGCACGTCCAAGAAATTATATTTCGGAAGACGTTTGGCCCTATCTAAGAAAGGTCTGATTTTTTCCTCTGGGTTGCGGAGGTCTGACGGCAGACGCTCCATGTATAAATCAGTATCTTCGCCAAATCCTTGAACTTAGGAAGCGGACACCGCCAATCCTAATGGATTAGGAAACGGAATAACGCTCAGACTTTCAAATTCATATTTGTACTACAAATATTTATGCTAAATTTCGAGTAAATTGACCACGTAATACAATTCTGCATATATCTCGTTCTTTCTACTTTTATTTTTTCAACTTTTAACTTCCGCTCTATCTATCTCGCAAAGGAGCTAACGTGAAGTATAGACTGAATATTCGTCACCAATTTTACAATCCTAGAGATTGAATTTCCGAGTCATATCTTGTTGCTTTTATCTTGATTACAAGGTTAATGTACTCATCTGTTGTTCATTATACGTAAAATAGATAAATACTACGTTCTTTTCGTACAGCTAAGTGCAGTCAGGCACCTTGGCCTTTTTACTGTACTTATTTGTACGTAATAAGGGCTCTACCGCCCTTCGAGAGACAAGCATGATCTGCTGCTCTTAGCTGTACGTCTAATCATCGAGTGTCACGATGATGACAATTTAAACAACTGCATAATTTAAGAAATTGAATATATTATATTATGAATAATAAACAAAAACTGTGTTATAATATCAACTTTGAATTTATTTTTACTTATAGAACAAATCCAGTCAAATAACCGATTGGTCCCGCTACAAAGTTCGTGATTTCAGACTCGTAATTATCACTTGCTTGGCGGCGAAGAAAAACCTCATAAAGAAACCCGCACATGAAAGAAATTCTATTACGAAAGACGTGTGTATTAACCGAGGTTCCCTTGTTTGAATCCTGATGTGGGCGTGAACCACTAAATTCATGTTTTCACGTTTATACACGGATATTAACTGTCATTTGCTCAGCGGTTAAGTAAAATATCGTGAGGAAACGTGCACGTTCGAGAAATTATATTTCAGACGTGTGACCTGATGGGTGGTCTGACGGCAGTCGCTTCATGTTTAAATCATTATCTTCGCTAAAATCCTTAGGCTTAGCTAGCGGACCTCGCCGATCGTAATGGATTACGAAATGGAACAACTTTAGGAAGAAGAAACGTATTTATTGAACTTCTGTACTGAACTGTTTGTAGCATTTATCGACTTAGTTGACGATGGGTAGCCAAAGGTCGCTATTATTCATTAGTAGCATGAAAGTCGTGTAAATGTTGTAGAAATGTATGTATGTAGAGTGCTAAGAAATATGTATAGAGTTAGGATGATTGATGTAAAAAGAAATAACATGATATGAGAACAATGAGAAAGATGATGTAGTGGCAATAATTGAAAAGGATGAGACTGAGATGGTTTCGACATTTGGAAATGGATGAGTTGGAAAAGAAATGTATCAAGAGTAAGTGAAGATGCACGCATATTGATCAGGTAGATGATGTGCTGAAAAATGGCCAGATCAAAAGCACCCGAAACCGACGAACATGCATCAGGAGGTTGATGAATGTGCATCTGGCGTTCCATTGTCTTTGCCGATCGCAATAGGTGAGGAACATGATGGTATGTATGTGAGTTCAAACAAGAAACACAACTGATGTTTATTTGTTTGCAGAGTCGGTCCCTCATTTGAAGTGTTCTACACGACTAACTCGAAAGTTCAGACTATACTCGACCCTATTCTTGTTATCAAATTCCATATTGAATATAGTGCTAACTTATAAATAGTTATATTTTAGTTTATAAATATCTATTAATTGAGCATTAAATGATAAACAGGTCATTATAAACAAGTTGAATAAACCGATATGTAAATAAATACTTACATTATATTTCCCAGCCGCTGTTGTCCAAGATTCACGTCTAATTGTCAGAAAGACACTAACTGTGATTACTATACACCTGGATAGCAAAGATAAGGCACTGATAAACACTAAGTATGTATTATCAAATTATATAATGACCGGCAAAATAGAAATTTATCAACATAAGTCAGATTGCTAGTCACTTCGTTGTGAAATGTTCCCTAGAGCTCGCAAAATAGATTCCATGCCAATAGTAGTTATAATATTTATCATTTATTATCTGATATGTAGATACCCCTAGTATGGAACCGATAATTATTTCAGTTTTGTTCTTTATGAAACATTTTTGTACAGGATTAAAATGATGAATTTGTAATTATCGACATAATAAAATTTTATGACTGGAGTCCGCAGTGGGTATCTATTGACACCACGGGTACCGAGTGCTCCAGATAGTCGATCGGGGGCTTCTCACCGCCGTGGTTCTACCGGCACGTAAGGAAAAGGAGGCCCACGGAACTTTCAGCGTTGGCTTGCCTTCATTGGTCGCCGAGAGGAGTCTTTAGGACTATGTGCTAAAGAGACATGCTACAAGGAGAAGTTTAATGCTTCCAGGATTAAACTTCTTATCGCCGCAATTAATTCCGGCGAAAGTGCAGCACATTTTTTTTTATACTACGTCGGGAAGCATACAAGCATACGGCCTACCTGATGTATAGTGGGTACCGTAGCCTATTAACGCTTGCGTTATATTAAGTATCATTCGAGCGATGCCTCCTCTGCTACTTACACAGCAACTCCTTAGGAGTTTACTGGTGATCTCACTCACACGCAGGAACACAACAACCCTCTAGGGGGTTGTTATTTGGCTGCGGTTTTCTGTGAGGTGGAGGTACTTCCCCAGACGGGCTGCTTTGATGCGCCCTACCTCTCTTAAAACATCCAGACCAAGACAAACAGACATGTTCATGCACACAAATATTTGCCTTGTGTGGGAATCGAACCCACGAGCGTTGGTGTTAAAGTCGCGTCATTCACGACTGAGCCACCGAGGCTCTCACTCGCCGTGAAGGAAAGAACCTTTGGAGACCCAATGACACGATTTGGTGTAGTAAAGAGATCACCGCTATGGGTCGGGGGGTAAAGTAGAACGCACAGCTCTTATCGGCTAGTTCAATGATCAAAGTCGTGTCACTTATCGACTTATTGGTTGAAATATCCTCTCATTATTCAGTAGGCTCGAGTCGCTGAGATATTTGTTTTTTTTTTACCTGACTATGTAGTTAGCCCCGAGTGGGCTGTTACTACGTCACCGGACTGAAGAGGCGGGCGTGAGGCGCCACAGCCTAGAAAACTAACTATAAACGACAGCCTAAGGGCCCCCGAGAGGGGTCGAACCTCGGCTTATGACGTCGTTGGAGAAACTAATCGAACACGCGGGTTCGTGCCTGAAGGGCCTTATGGAGAGAGGCGCCCGGGTACCTGGGCTACTCGGTACCCTGGTGTATCGCGCAGAATTCCTAACTCTTCGCGCCCGGATCCGCCGAGTGCGGTGTTTGTGTGGAGTGTTGGGGTTGGTGTCGGAGGGGGAGAGATATTTGAGGCCCGTTATATACTTGGCGCCGTAGCGCGCTTGGGGGAATTCAGCCACGCGGGCCTCCACGGGAAGCGCTGCACTACGTTCCAGGGAGTGAGGAGGACCTTCATCCGACTCAAGTGGTAAATACACATGTGTTATTTACAATTGGTAAAGATAAATTCTGTATATTTTTGCACGGTCCATACTTTTAAAGATAAATCGCCACGTGTTTGTGTAAATTCGCGACGAAGTAAATTCGCTACATTATTATAAGCTCGATACTTTGAAAATTAAACTGGCAAAAATATGTGTAAATTTGCCACAGGTAAATAAACGTTATTATAAACTCCACGAGTCACAATTTCATATCATTGTTGTTAACTAACAGCTATTTTCTAGAAATCATCTATAAGTAACGCAAGCAAGATAAATAGAAACTTTTTATTAGTTTTTAGTAGTTAGTGCTTAAAATGTCAGTAACAGATCAGAATAGGGGATACTTACGGTAAATACGCTGGCGTGGAAACGTACTACGATCTATATATTACGACAAAACGTATCGTTCCGCGTATTCACGTACTTAAGCATGTTGTAAGTATTATACTATTCTAACTCTTATCGTATAAGGCATAAGGACGATACAAATGCAAAAGTCTTAAACTGTTCGTAGCTGTTCAGTTCATGTAGGTATACGCCAAATAGCGCGCTTAATTGTCAAAGATGTGAGATTTTGGTTTTTGGGAATAATGAGTTAGGTAACTATTAACTTTAGTTACTTGCTAACACCGTGCTGTACTTAACGTGTTCACTTCGATACTGCTACAAAATGCAACGCTGAATCGTATAGATAAGATGTTCTACGTCACAATGTTTGTGCAAAGAGTGTCGGCTTAATTCACGTAACACTAGTTTAAGGCACCAGACTTTGTCTAGCTATATACATAGTACATTTAACAACCACTCCTTAAAAAAAGCAGGCAAGTAACAACTCCCTGCATGGTTGTTGCGTTCCTGCGTATGGATGAGGTCACCAGTAAACTGTCCTAAGGAGATGCTATGTTAGCAGCAGAAGCGGTATCACGCGAGTGATATTCAATGTATTACTAGAGTTCATAGGCTACGCTAACCACTTTACATCAGGCGGACCGTATGCTTGTATGCCTCCCGATAACGTATAAAAAAAACGGGTTGCACTCCGGGAGTGCCGGAAGAAGTGAAAACTTGAACATGCGGACCAAACATCGATGTTGATAAACTACGTTGAACGAAACGCGTAAGCGTCAAGAATATCATGGCGCTTACAACGTTTTGGTCGCGAGAAAATAATGCCCTACCTAAATTAGAGGTAACTAATGTTTTAGCGCTGCAACGAACTTAAGTTCTAATTCTCACCAAAATCTTACATCAGGGTCACGTGTCCTGACGCGAGTTTAACATTTTTTACTCATCCCAAAAAGTGCACAACGCCGCTAAAAAAGATTTCACTTCAAAAATAATTCCGTTTGTGAAATATATATTAATTGTCTGTGCGAGCAGTGATAGCCACGTGGATGAAGAATCGGCCCAGTGACCGACAGGTCCCTGGTTCGATTCCTGGCATGTACCACTAAATTTGTGTTTTCGGATTTATGTACAACATATTTGTAACTATTACTTACTCGGCGATGAAGAAACATCGTGAGAAAAGCTGCACATCCAAGAAATAATTGTTAGAAACACGTGTGACCTAAGAATGTTCTTGATTTTCCTCTGGGTTGCGGAGATCTGACGGCAGTCGTTCCGTGTACAAATCCAGGCCAAACCCTTAGGTTTAGGTGGCGGAGGACCCTGCTAATCCTAGTGGATTAGGAAACGGGATAACGCTAAGAAGAAGAGAGAAATTACTATTAAGGATTGTAAATATATCTTGCAATATTTCGGAACGAATTAAATTGTTATATTTTAATTGGGTGCAGTTCTACTGGGAAGGCACCGCCGCCTCACAGACAACAAATCCCGAAGGGTCGTTCTTTTCTGTGAGTAGTGAGTTCGCCACGGGCAAATCTAACTCACTTGTAAGCGTTTATATGCTCCGGCCACTGCTTTTATATCATTCTATGCCACCTGATGTGATCATTCTTCGTCCTAATTCATTAGCGGGGTCTGCTGACTAAACCTAAGAGTATGAGGAAGATATTGATTTTGATATAGCAGAGGGAAAACTAAACCTTCGTTAGGTTAGGTCACGGATCTTTTGAAATATAATGTTTTAGACTTGCGGGGTTTCCTCATGCTATTTTCCTTCACCGTAGAGTAAGTCATCATCATCATTTCAGCCCGTATTAGGCCACTGCTGGACATAGGCCTCTCTTCTATAGAGCCACTCGCCTACCCACCGTCACTTCAGCTTGCTTATCCTTTGGACTATGTCAGTTACTTTAGTTTTACTATGGACATCCTTATTTCTGATTATGTCACGCAGTGAAACCCCGAGCATAGCCCTTTCTATAGCACGCAAAGTTACCTTGAGCTTCCCCATACGGCCAACAGTGAAAGATCACGTCTCAGTTCCGTATGTCATCACTGGCATCACACACTCTGTAGGTGTGACATGGATAATTAAAATGATCTTAGTCTTGTCCATGATCATCCTGGGACCTCTGGTTGGAAACACAATTGAGATCCTCTAGTTATTACACCATGAGAACTAAATGACCGGCAAATCGAAGGTGAGTGATCGATGTTATATATGGTATAAACATCGATCACTCGCCTTTTCAGTTCAAGAGCTTGAATATATCTTTCAATGCTGCGGTGAAGAGTTTCAGGGATATAACATCGCCCTGTCTTATCTGTCTGCACTTGGATCGGCTTCGTACTCTGGTTCTGTACTCGTATACAAATCATTGCCTTAATTCGGAATCGCTGAAGGAACTGCCTCTCCTCCACGCCCACTCCCAAATTAGTTACGACTAGTTGGACGAAGTGAACGGGATTTTCACTAATTACCTCTGGAATATTAGTGATCTCTAAATCGTTCAATAGCAGTTCTTTGCCCCTTTCATTGATTTCGCACTTAAGTCGAACAATCTTGGCGACAACAAAAGACGAATCACTAGGTGTCTCGTCAGCTTCCAGTCTTTCCAAAGCCTCCATCCTGTTCTCAAGGGAGTTGAGACCTTCTGAGAATCCTGTATACAGGCGGATCTTATTTCCTTTATAAAAAGCCTAAATTCTGCTGACATGTCGTACCCTGAGAAGCATCGAATAACGAGCGTTCAGGATCCATCACACAAAAATCACCTGTTTGTTTTGTATTTTTCTTCGTGCAAATTAGACATTTCTACGCCGCTGGGATTGAAGTCGTAGATGACAGCAATGTACACACTCGATGGCAAACACTATTACATGTTACGCACTTAGTACCATCTGTCGACGAAAGGAATTTGTCACAGCTGCTACACTTACACAGCCACTCCTTAGGAGCATACTGGTGACCTCACTCACACAAAGGAACACAACAACCCTCTAGGGAGTTATTATTTGGCCGCGGTTTTCTGTGAGGTGGAGATACTTCCCCAGACGGGCTGCTTTGATGTGCCCTACACCTCTTAAAAAAGCTGCTATATGAAAGATGGTGAATGTACATACTTATCTTTTACTAAATGAAATACCTCGTTTTACAATCGTAACGCTCGTTGACGGCGGGTGGTTGCCTACTGTACTAGAAGTGTTTTACCGTGAACTCTTAAGTCATGGAACGTCTCTTCCTACCTAGGTTTTCTACATAGATTACAGCATGATATTCTTCAAAATAGGTGTAGAGAGTTTTTTACATACAGGATTAAATTTGCTCGGCGGTAAAAGAAAACAACTTTGTACGCCTGTAGTTATTCAACAAGCAAATAAATTAAATGTATACACGTTGCTATATAATTTTTAAGAGAGGTAGGGCGCATCAAAGCAGCCCGTCTGGGGAAGTACCTCCACCTCACAGAAAACCGCAGCCAAGTAACAACTCCCTAGAGGGTTGTTGTGTTCCTGCGTGTGAGTGAGTTCACCAGTAAGCTCCCAAGGAGTTGCTGTGTAATCAGCAGAGGAGGCATCGCGCAAGTGATACTTAATATATCACAAGCGTTAATAGGCTACGGTACCCGCTTTACATCAGCTGGACCGTATGCTTGTATGCCTCCCGACGTAGTATAAAAATAAAAAAATATAGGGCCAATATAGGGCCTAAAACTTAATTCGACAAATATGGATTAATATATAAATTCTACCCATTGCGGAAAACATTCAATCTATCTATCTATGTCTTCACGCCAATTACCATGCGGGGTAGGTAGAGAGAACGAAGACTCACCTGACTAGGTCCTTATTCATCTCACTTGCTTTTTAAAACTCTTTACTTGCACGCTCGCCTCGAAACTTAGACACAATAACATTGGTAGCCTTTTCATGTATATTCGCCGGTTTCAAGGGCTCCTGACACCGCCGTCTGATAATATTGGCAAGTTTCTTTTTGCATTTCTTCTTCGCCAATGGTCATTTGAAATGCTGGTAGATTAAAAATAAGAAAAACTTAAAAAATAATAATATATAACATTGAGAATGTAAGACGTGTCTATTTTTTTTTAATAAATATTATCGGACAAATTACTCAGCGCCATCCAGCTCCAAAGTAAGCGAAGCTTGTGTTATGGGTACTAGACCACTGATAAACATACGTAAATACATTATTTTTTGTAAATACGTACTTATTATACATAGAAAATACCCAGACCAAGACAAACAGACATGTTCATGCACACAAATGTTTGTACTGTGTGGGAATCGAACCCACGAGCGTTGGTGTCAAAGTAGCGTAACAACGCGTTTCACCACTGCGCCACCGAGCTCGTCAATGTCTAAAAACAATGAGTGTCTTAAGTGCCTATGAAGGTCTAAAGGCAAATAAAGAATTTTCATCTCTTATACACGACAAATTCAGTCGTGGTAAGTGAGTCTTGCCATGACTCCTACATCCACCTACTTTTGCGTAGTATATCTCTTACGACATTCTTTCCCCATGGTAATCTTACTAGATTTGAAACCAACTGAGCATTCTTCTTATCTTAACAACGGTACTCTCTTTGTGGTGTCTCTATGAAAACTATAAAAAATGGAGTTCATGTTTGTTACAAAAGGTCAATGGCCAGCGCGTCGCTGACGTTGACCTTTTGTAACTTATCGTTTTGGACACTTCCATGACAAAAAATTTCTAAGACATCGTTTAATAAATAATTTCTTCCGCGATTATCACTATGGCTATGGTATTTGAAAAACATCTTTCACAATAAATGCTACGTATGTCTATACTGATATTACACTAAGAGCAAGTGATAAGCCTCGGGCTAGTGGATAAGATGCGACCTTGACGTGACCAACAGGTTCGAATCCTGGCATGTACTACTAAATTCGTGTTTTCTGATTTATGTACATATTTGTAATTATCACTTGCTCAGCGGTGAAGGAAAACATAGTGAGGAACAAGCACGTCCAAGAAATTGTATTTCGAAGGGCATATGACCTTACCTAAGTATGATCTGGTTGGGGAGGTCAGATGGCAGTTGCTCCTTGTAAAAATCAGTATCTTCGCTAAATCCTTAGGCTTAGGGTTGTTATAATACTAGTTGTAAGAAAAGAATGTACTAAAAGGGTTTATTTATTTATTTATTTTAGGATCAACAAACAGTGTACCTACACAAAATTACAGGGTTACAGGTTTATTAAAAAGGGCTATTTATACAGTAAATTATATATAAAAAAAAATTAAAGTTCGGCTAATAAATTAAGAACTCGCGTTAACTTGTCTAACCGGAATATCACTGGTTGGTTCACTGGCCGACTACTGTAGACAGCAGGTTAGCGTGCTAGCCAGCACGCAGATCCAGACGTAGAAGTTGTTGGTGGGACCGCCTTACGGACCAACACCGCAGCGGTATCTCCGTCAGCCGCCGTAGTCCACAACAGGGGCTGCAGGTATTATAATTTAGATTAATTCGATGTCCGGAGTTTAACGGGTTTGGAAAAGTGAGTAAATTCCCGACGGTTCACCACGTAGCCCACAGCAGGAGGCTAGTGGTCTCAGACGCAGTGCCCTCAATCTTTACTTCTTCCAAACTAGCTCCAGACTGCCGTGTTTTTCGGTTTTTTCTAACCTCTGGACATTTTCAAAATTTTTAATTACAAAATCAATAATTTTCACAGATCATAGAGCGTGCTAAGAAAAGATTCTATATAAATTATATTAAATAAGGTTTTAACATTATAGGTTGCGGACCCCGCTAATCCTAATGGATTAGGTAAACTAAACGGGATAACGCTAAGTAGAAGACTGACTGATTATCATAGGTAAAGTTTCCCTAGTTAGGTGAAGTACCGGCAGCGGTCAGTATATTTTAATACGCAAAATCGTGTACGCAAAATTGAGTCTCCATAGGTTATTTCCTACATAGGCAGCAAAAAGCGCCGCACCTGCTCGATGTGAATCGGTAACCGTAACATAAATGCTTTATAATACGGCCAGGCGTAACGAAATATCTTAATGAGGAAATGAGGATCTTACTCATTTGAAAGGACGCATTAAACTTTTTAAGGAGTTGTTACTTCGCTGAGATGTCGATATCGAGATTTTTAAAAGGAAGCTTTTGAATGAATTTTATGTTATTCAAAAAGGGCGTGGAGAGGTATTTACAGAGCCCGCAAAGAGTGAAAGATACCTTGTATACTACGGTATACCGTAACGGAAGCGTTAGTATACTACGGTAAATGTTTAACATAGCGCAGGCCGTATGTTTAATAAAAATTGCACTGTACTTTACCTCGGTTTTGCCAAAGCCTCATTTGCTAATTGGCACGGCGCAGGCAAGGTTGACCTTGGTTTTATCATCATCATCATTATGATCATCTTGAACCACTTACTACCTTGTGTCTCGGTTGCGTAAGAATGATTAAAAAGAGGTTTTTATCCAAGATTGCCAACTGCAGTAACGCAATTTCTAATAATAACAAAATTACATGAGTGTTGTGTCTCTTATCTAATTGAGTAAGTATTTATCTACCCGCGATGATGTAATTGCATGAAAGTCACGAAGAGTTTCTTATCGGGATATTTATGAAATAATCATCGTTCTATTTAATATGGCAGAGTCTCTGAACATATTCTCCGAATTATTATTTATGACAATATTCAGGCTTCTAAACTAGTGAACAAAGTACTACCCGTGGTCTATCTCCAAGCTGATGAAGGCTATTTTTTATAATCTTTATGAGGTTGTCACCGTTATAATAAAAATTACAGTGAAGGTTAATGGCAAGACTCGGGCATCTAACCTACAGTTGGGCAAAGTGGCCCATGTGGACTGTCTCCTGCGGATGATTATATTTTTTAAACTACTTTGAGCAGTTAACAGACATACACCTAATGTGAAACGGTTACCGTGGTCTTGCAACACAAACAACTCGAGTGTTGACGCCCCTGCTAATTCTGCAACGCCACATTAGATTCCTAGTGAATTTATTTACATACATACCATCACGCCTATCTGCCATTGGGGTAGGCAGAGACTATAGAACGCCAGGTGCAACGATTCAAACACATCGCTCTCGCTTCTTCCACACTCATCAACCTCTTCATGCACGCTCTTCGGTTTTGGGTACTTTTGATTTGGCCCTTTTTCAACACATCACCAATTTAAATAAATAAATAAATATTGTCGGACAAATTACACAGCGCCATCTAGCCCCAAAGTAAGCGAAGCTTGTGTTATGGGTTACTAGGCAACTGATAAACATACGTAAATATATATATTTTTTTGTAAATACATACTTATTATACATAGCGTTGGTGTCAAAGTCGCGTCATTCACGACTGAGCCACCGAGCTCGTCAAAGTCAGAGAAATTTTGATCTATATGTGTTCGTCTAGGGCGGCCCCTCCCGACATCAACATTCACTCTTGCTTGACACACTTCTTTCGTAACTCTTTTGTCTTTTGTCATGACCAAACCATCACCGCATACCTTTTTCAATGTTTATCACTACATCAACTTTCATTCCACAACTTCTCGAATCGTGCTATTTTTTATTCTATGAATCATTCTCACTCCACACATACTCCTCAGCGCTCTCATTTCTACGGCGTTCACTCTGCTTTTATGCTTCTTTTATTTATTTACATACACAACGGTTTTCTGTAAGATATAGAATTTGAAAAGGTACATCTGCAGCATGCTAAAAATAATAATGTACCTTCCACGAGCCATAGGTTAGCCGCAAGCAGCATCTGTTGCCCAACTCTGAATCTTGCCATTATTGACAAAGGTTAAATATCATGAGAACGATGATGAAATCAGACTTCATCTAATGTACAGAATCAATCAGATCTCGGTTCCTTTCCAAAAAACAAAGGGGATCAAGTGGGATATGCCTGCGCCATCGTATAATTAGATTGATTTACCAAATTAGACCACCATTGGTCTATTCAGCCTAATTGGTCTAGCAGAGACAGAAACGGGCTTGGGTCAGACGGGCAGAATATACGGGGGGCACTAAAAATGAGCTGCGGTTCCATTTTTCATGAGCGAATATAAAAATTAAATTCAGGAAATAATTAACATGTTGCCTTAATTTGGGTTATTATGTCGTTAAACTTTTGGGTTTCCATTACAATACCGACCGACTTGTTGAACAGATCTCTTTAATTATTTTCTTTCTATAAAGAGACCATGCTTTAGAATGTATATATTCAGCGTTTTCTGGATCCTGTCAGAAATTCACTACGCTTCTTTTTACCCGCCATGGCCACAGAGATGGTGGGGTAATTATTTATATTTTGCATTAACTTCATTAATAAGTATTATATTTAACAGTTCTTGGCGAAATCCCAGCCGAGGTTTTTCCAAGAGACTAGGCTAGACAAGGGACTTCAAGAAATGTGTGAACAGGTTTTTAGAGGGTCGGCAACGCATGAGTGACACCCCTGGTGTTGCAAATTTCCATAGGCTACAGTGACTGTTTACCATCAAGCAGGCCGTATGCTTGATTGTCACCTTAGTGGTATAAAAAATAGAAATATATTTTATACTAATGTTTTATAATGGCGTTTCATTGGACATTTGAAATTATTATAGGTGCATTTATTTGTACCTCCATAGGATTTTTTAATTTTTAAAATGTTTAATATATGTGAATTTATAAAAAATAATTTACAGGAAAATATGATACTTCAGCCAGGCACATTTCGCCACCTGTTGTGACCGATCGCGAGATAGCACTGGCTGTGTGAATATAGTATTTCTCCACGAAAATATACGATGACGCAAACAATTTAGCAACAACAGATCATCGTACAGTGCAGTGACCAACGTGAAAGTAATACTACGAGTTTATTATAGTCCGTACATTGTGAATAGGGTTGTGCCAAAAAAGTGCGGTATGAATTCCAAAAAAGGGTGTATATGAGTGGAATTCCTTAGTTCCTAGATGGCAGAGATTCATAATTAGACGCGGAAAGTGAGGCTGCAATCGGTTTCTAGGATTTTTTATATTCAGACAGACCAACGTCTGGTTGGTCCGCTAGTTTTGAATAAAAATATACTAAATATGATATCTGTTTCTATAATACTAATTCAGTTTCTTCTTTTTATCATATTATGTATTCGTCATTGTACAAATGACGAAAGACGTAATGTGTTTCGGGCAAATGCTGAATTATGCAATGCAAATGCAATGAAGCACCTGTCAAATAACTATCCAATAATTATTATTTTCTGAAACAAATATCTAAGAAATTAATAACTGTCATTCTGGATAAATATAGCACATTTACTTTAAAATCTGAAGCTTTATTCTGAAATTATTCTAGGTATATATAAAAAATAAAATACATATATTTAGAAAAAATATAGATTATACACACCTTGGATAGATATCTACGAGTATATCTGATCTATAATAATAATTATTTTATTTTCGGCTAACTGATGCCTGCGGTACTTCTTTTTTATACTACGTCGGGAGGCATACAAGTATATGGCCCACCTGGTGTAAAGCGGGTACCGTAACCGTAAAGCCTATTAACGCTTGCGATATATTAAGTATCACTCGCGCGATGCCTCCTCTGCTGCATACACAGCAATTCCTTAGGAGCTTACTGGTAACCTCACTCACACGCAGGAACACAACAACCCTCTAGGGAGTTGTTATTTGGCTGCGGTTTTCTGTGAGGTGTAGGTACTTCCCTTGATGGGCTGATTTGATGCGCCCCACCTCTCTTAAACTATTCTCTTGTTAAATTCGTATTTTATTTTATGCTTTCGTGATAAACACTATACTCGTACATTTTATCTGGAGATAACACAGCTACCATCAAAGTTCCTTCAGTAGGTTATGCGGATGCTCAGCAAGTAAATAGACAGACTGATAAAAACTCTATTTTGATTTCGGAATAGCTCCTGCTATATCGGCAGCTGTTTAATTGCATAGACAAATATTCCATGTACAAACTCGATCGAAAGAATGCAGGATGAAAGAATGACGAAGCAGATGTACAATGCAAAAGTGGAAGAATGTAGAAGCAGAGGAAGGCCAAGACTTACCCACCATGACCAAATTGGTCGTGTTCTATCAGAAGGTGATGTCAGGAGCACTAGAAACCGGCGAGCGTGCATGAGAAGAGCAATGAATGTTAAAGAAGCGAGTGACTGGGATTTATCGTGAAGTTATAGATAGATACAAACTCGATCCTGCAACAAATTAATTATTTGGACAAATACCATTTGTAGATACATATAAAACCAATATATAATGCAAATAGGAATGCGATTACCACGTAAACATTTCGTGCCTGCATGCCTCAAAAAGCAGTATACTCGCATGCTCATTTGTAAATCGATAACGCAATAGCCATTTCATCGTGGCGTCACTATACTTCCATATAAATATTAACCGACCTTGGACTAGAAAGCTCGCGTTTCGTTCGGTATATGTTAAATTTAACAACAAATGCAATAGACCAGTTCATGGTGACAACACTATAACTACTTATATACAAAATTTACCGCCCTTGGACCAGAAAGTACATGTAGAATGCAGGCATTAACGAGAACAAAGTCCGCTCCTGTTAACATAGCAACTCTTTAGGATCTTACTGGTAACTCAACTCACTCGCAAACAGGAATACAACAACCCTCCAGGGAGTTGTTATTTGACTGCTGTTTTCTGTAAGGCGGAGGTATCTCCGGCCGGGCTGCTTTGATGCGCCCGATTTGAAGTCAAGTAGATATGTTCACACACATAAATGTTTGTTCTGTGTGGGAATCAAACTCGGTATTAGAGTACGAGCCTTGGTATTAAAGCTAACCACTCCACCACCGGAGTCCGCTCGTCAAAGTGTTTTCTACAATGTGTTTGTGTTTGGAACAAACTTCATATTGTTTTGTGATCCTTAAAGTTTCGTAAATGTAATCTTAGGACCTTACTGGTACTAACTGGTTACCTTACTCACACACAGGAACACAAAAACTTTCCAGGGAGTTGTTATTTGTCTGCGGTTTTCTGTGTAGGTTTTATTTTTATACAACGTCGGAAGGCATACAAGCATACGGCCCACCTGATGTAAAGCGGTTACCGTAGCCTATCAACGCTTGTAAATACATTAAGTATCACTCGCGCGATGCCTCCTCTGCTGTTAACACAGCAATTCCTTAAGGAGCTTACTGGTGACCTCACTCGCACGCAGGCACACAACAACCCTCTAGGGAGTTGTTATTTGTCTGCGATTTTCTGTGACGTGGGGGTACTTTCCCAGAGAAGCTGCTTTGATGCGGCCTACCTCTCTAAAAAACACCCAAATCTAAACAAACAGACGTACACACAATTGTTTGTACTAATCATAGCGTCACCGTTCTCATCAAATGGTTCCCAATTCTTTGAAACTAACAGACTTTTCATCAAGAACTTTCGCGCTAGTACAATAATTGGATTACTAGAGCTGTGATGGCCAAGTTGATAAATAACCAGCCTATTGACCGTCGGTCGCTGGTTCGAACTCTGATCGGGGAGTGTACCACTAAATTCGTGTTTTCGCATATGCACATATTTGTAATAATCATTTACTCACTCACTTCGTTCCTTCAAACATCTTTTAAAACTTCACTATCTTTCTCTTAACATTACGTTATCCGCTTAATTTTCTTGATGTCATTATCCCTTTAGTGTCATTAGTTCCATTTACTGTGTGTATATTTATAAAATGTATATATCGTTCAAATTAATTATGTATATATATAATAATAAATAATAAATATTGCCGGACAAATTACACAGCGCCATCTAGCCCCAAAGTAAGCGAAGCTTGTGTTATGGGTACTAGACAACTGATAAACATACGTAAATACTTTTTTTTTTTTTGTAAATACATACTTATTATACATAGAAAATACCCAGACCAAGACAAACAGACATGTTCATTCACACAAATGTTTGTACTGTGTGGGAATCGAACCCACGAGCGTTGGTGTCAAAGTAGCGTAACAGCGTGTTCCACCACTGCGCCACCGAGCTCGTCAAAATATATGTTTATGTATTTATTTATGTATATCTATATAATTACTTTTATTTTCCTTAAGTTTTGCTCTGCGCCGCCCTACCTTGTTACCTTCTTTCTCCTCTACCCAAAGGTTGTCTGGAAGAGATTGCACCGCGATAACACCGCCGTTGTACTGCTACTTTATTGTTTTTGTTTTTATATATTTTTCTTTTGGTGCAATATAGTGTATTGTATTGTATTTACTCGACGGTGAAAGACGTGGAGAAAGTGAGAATAGTGAGGAATACCGCACGTCCAAGAAATTATATTTCGAAAGACGAAAGAAAATCTAAGAAAGGTCTGGTTTTCCCTGTGGGGTGTAGAGGCCTAACGGCACTCGCTATATATCAGTTTCAGTGTCTTCGCCAAATCCGTGAGTTTAGGCAGCGGACCCCGCCAATCCTGATGAATTAGGAAACGGGATAACGCCAACAAAAAAAAAAGAAGATATAAATAGAATTAGAAAACTCTTGATCTATTTACTTTTCAAAATAAAAATACATCA
This sequence comes from Pyralis farinalis, assembly GCA_947507595.1. Classification (NCBI taxonomy): domain Eukaryota; kingdom Metazoa; phylum Arthropoda; class Insecta; order Lepidoptera; family Pyralidae; genus Pyralis; species Pyralis farinalis. Next base: position 36,615,860 of record OX382259.1, read on the forward strand.
ATGTCGGTTTGTTCGTTTGGGAGCTATGATACGGCAGACAGATAGATAGACAGACATACAAACACACAGAAATAAGTTAAACTTAGAACAATGATCGTTTACATTAGTCATATTATATTTGTAAAATAAACTGTAGTTAGAAAAAAATCCTACAGTGTATTCATTCACACCAACCCTTACTCATCCCACTGTTGGGATGAGGGTCTCCCTTCAAAAAGTAGAGACTATCAGACCTTTAAGAACTTTTGAGTTGATACAATAATTAAACAAGCACGTAATGTAGGAGTTTCCTATGTATATACATTATACAAGATGGCTCACATTATGACAGGCGATATATTATACTCTACTCACTGAAATTCCAACTGAATCTAATTTCTTTAATACACCTAACGTGACAAACAAGCATACGCTCTGCCTGATGTTAGCAGTTACTTTAGCCTATGAACATTTGCAATACCAGGGGCGTCACTTGTCAGGGTTGCCGATGCACCCTTTGAAATACCTCTTCGCGTCCTGAAGAAAACCGCGACAAGAAGGTCGGAAGGAAGGGAAGGAAGGAAGAAGACAAGGGTGCTCGTTAACTGGCTACACCGATGACGGCCTTTTATTAATAAAGGCTAATTCCAGATCAAGTATAGAAAAACTAGCCATTACTTGCCTCGGCCTCATTTCAGACTGGGACTTATCGTAACCATCACGATTTAGCACCCCACAAAACATACCAGCTCTTGCTTAAGGGAAATTTGCAGGTTCCGCCGCGATTCCGCTTCAATGAAGTATCAGTTGCAAATAAAAACTCGGTTTGTTACTTGGGATTACTGTTAGACAAAGGTTTTAATTACATTGAACACATAAAGCAGGTTGGAGAAAAAGCTAAAAAGAACTTTTATGCGTTACCTCGAATTTCCACCTCGACGTGAGGCTTAACTTTTAAAACGTTAAAAATTATTTACACAGCCACATACTTAGGATGTATTACGTACGGTTCACCTGCATAGGCTGATAAGGCTACCATAGGTGCTGCACGTCGTAAGTTGCTACAAAGTCTTAAGTCTTAAGCTTTAATATTCTTATGTAAATCGTATAGAACTGTGAGCACCGAGGCTCTACCAGTACTGGCAGGCGTATTACCAGTTGACTTAGAAATTCAACGCTGGGCTTCAATGTACTACACCTCTAAAAACATACACCCTGACTTTCTAAAACGCCGCGATATTGACAAAATACTTAGATTGTTCAAACCAATTGACGAGGTATTTGAAACTTTACTGTCGGAATGGCTTAGTTAGATTAAGTAAAGAGTGGTTATAAGTCGATCATCCTGTTGCGCAATTTTTAACAGGGCATGGAAACTTTAGGGCGAAGCCCTTTTCGTTTAGACTTGTGTCATCGCCTTTATGTGAGTGTTCTACGACAAATAATGAATTCGAGCAAACAGCACATCATGTTCTCTGGGAGTGCGACCTCTGGCATCGGGAGCGGGACGATATGTTAAATTCCTTGCGTGTCACATCCAGGGTAGTATACTATTCTGATTTGGTGGCAACAAGGGAGAATTACCAGGCGTTTAGGCGGTTCTGCAATAATCCGTGGAGCACGGCAGTTGAGCTTCACTTGACTAGCCATCTCTTTGAGGTTTTAAATGCCTTATTTGTCATATTGCTGTCTCTCACTTTGCCAAGAGGGGAAGTCAATTCCAAAACTTCCTACTCCTACAATTTTCTTCTGGTTAAATTCGTTGTGAGTTCCAAGGCAGCTGTAGTTTAACCCCCGGGACAGCAATGGACTTCACTGTTCATTGCCTTTTTGTGGTCACCGCTGTAATTCTGGCTACATAGAAGACACAGTGGTGGGCCTGTCCAGTTAATAAAAAAAGTTCAAAACATATCGAGATAGTGTTTGTCTATCGAGATTTGTTCACGATAGCACCCATGATTCTTATGTTTTCCTTCACCGCCGAGCAAGTGACATTTATAAATATGCACATAAATCCGAAAGCACAAATTCAGTTGTAGGTACATGTTCAGGATTCGAACCGGAGACTCAGTTGGTCAATAGGCCGGTTCTTTATCCATTGGACTGCACTGGGCTGTACTGGGCGGTCATTAAGTCCAGACTATACGCCAGAAACAAAAGACAAACAGAAAATCCTTATCTGTAACACATTAATATGTTCGATGTTATAATTACCATTTTTTTAATGTGGTACCTACTCACTATACTGTCTGGCCGGCCACACTAAAGAGAAGAATTATGTCTAGCATTATTCAAAAAAAATATCTTCCCGAATCTTGTAGCACGTATCATTAAAAGCAAAACTTAATTAATTAAATGCGTACTCGTTAGTAAATACTTCGAAGCGTTAAAATCAGTATTGTTGTTAATTTCAGGTTATTTCACGGTTTGGGGGGAAAATGCGTATAATTTTGTTTCCATATTCATATACACACACGCACATACATATATGCACATATACACAATGATCCTCTCATAAATAGTATAAAATAACTCAGGAGACTATGAAACGTATACATGAACAAACCTTTTATTTAGAATATTGGAGCAATTAAGCTGCCCCCTTAAATGAAATTTAAAAAAATGACGCAGAATATTCTCGGATTTAAACTCTGCACTTTATTTATGTGATAGGCAAGGAGTGCCAAACGCCAGTCGATCCCATTTGCTTTTGAAATATTCGTAGTTATTTTCATGCAACTATTTTAAAATTTAGTCAGTAGAAGTCTCGGAATCAATAGAAAATTGGGGGCCAGTGTGCACACAAGTTTATCGTTAAGCTTCGAACATTTGCCCACATTCTCTTTCAAGGTCGCGGCATGTAATCGCACGCTGACCTCTATCTACGCTTGCCACGATTACAGAATATGTTGATACACGCGGCCATTTTGCGTGTTATGTTTTACTCTCATCCGACGTAGTACTCGATTTTTTTCATTACACCCGATGGCTACTGTACCTTATAAACTCGTGCGTTGACACCCCAGCTGATAACACAGCATATCGTTAGAAGCTTGGTAACCTCACTTACTCGTAGATACACGATAACCCTACAGGGCGTTGTTAATTCACAGTGGTTTTCTGTAAAAAAAAAAAATGTTTATCTCTATCTATATCTTCATGTTAATTCCCTTTTAAGGGAGTAGACTAGTTTATTTGCCTCCATCGTTTTTTGTTATAAAAGCACTCGAACACTTGAAAAGATTGTCTGAATGTATAGAACACTATACATTGCATAGATTCTCTATTCATTAGAATGTAAAGTTTGTATTTTATAAATTACGTATAATTTTTATTATAGTTTAATTTATTATTAATTATTTTATCTATAACTTCACTCCAAGTCCCTTACCTCCCTCGGTTCTCTCTGCCTAGCTGCTCTGCTCAGGCTCAGTTTTCAGAGAGAGAGCCGATTGCCACATGACTCGGTACTTACGTACCTCATTCGCTTTTTTAACATTCATAGCTATTTATATGCACGCTCACCGGTTCTTAGGGCTCCAGACACTACCTTTAGATACACCAACAACAACAATAACCTATTTGGTTGTGAAAGGGGAGTCAAGGTCTTCCTCGACATCTACATCCTTAATTATAGTTACACGTCCCTATTTGAGACGTCACGTCATAGAACCTTGAAAAGAGTTATGAATGTTAAAAAAGCGAGTGAAGTGTGTAAGGACCGTGTCTTAGGCCGCTCGGTTCTCTCTGCATAGCCCGCAAGGGATTTGGCGAGAAGTTATATATATTAAATATATTGTATATTAACTAAATCCATTAGCTAACAAACGAAATACTAAACGAGCTATCCTATAAGGGTTTTGTTTCATCATTCGAATGTCCGGAACGCTAAAAAGTAAGACTAACGTCCTTGGCCATATTTTACGCACTGTCTCAAGATCTCAGCATTTATTTACGAGACTTATATGAACATTTATATTTGTATCATAGATCATTCGATTACATCTTTTCCTTGTATATATTACCACACATTTTATATCCATCTATGTCTCAACATTAAACTAAACACAGCATGGGTACATCGAAATACATTTCATTTCAATTTCAAAATTGACATTACATGTTAGTCATTTGTGGACTTCAAGATCGTCGCTTATATTGCGGTTACTAGCAGCTATTACGCATTATCGTTATGTTGTAGGATATAACTTACCATATCGTTTTTGGGGTTCCGTACTTCAAAAGGAAAAATGGAACCCTTATAGGATCACTTTGTTGTCCGTCTTTCAAAACCCATTTTCTCAGGGACGGATGGAGCTATCAAGCTGAAATTAATATCAAATACTCAGGTCTGTAATCCCTTCGATCAGTAACAAAAATAGACTTCTAAGTCAACGCCCTCAAAAGATATGGCTATTTGTGCCTCGTTTATGCGCATATTTTGACACTCGCAAGGGAATGAACACCTATAGGGTGTTTCCCGGTGACATAGAATCATGAAATTTTGGTAACAAGCAATGCCATGTAGTGCAAATAAAGGAAAAAAACCGAAAACCGTAAATTTGTATTTACAGCACAAAAAAAAAATTTTTGCGAAAATATTTTTTACGGAACCCTTGATGCGCGAGTCAGATTCGCACTTGACGGCTTTTTTATATGTACGTATAGTTTAGTATAGCTTTTTGCTACTGCAAAAATACTGACACTGGGTTGACCTCAGAGCTAGGCGCTACTCGTATATATACCTTTGAATTATATTAAGTTAGGTGAAACGGATCTGAGTAGCCCAACTGGTGAAGTACAACCACCTCCAGAACACTGCAGTCAAGTAGAGCCCTCCTTCCAAAGTGCTATCTTGGAGAGAACCGGTTCAGGGACATGGTCCGACAATTGCTGACGATCATAAGCTTACACAAACTGTATAACTTCTGAGTTTAGGCAGAACCTTGCCGCCCTTCACGTGACCAATTGCATTATGGTGTATATATATGTATGTATGGTGTATGTATCTGTGATGAAGAGTTGTACTTACGCAGCTTTTACAGAAAGAACTGCCTAGCGAGGTAATCCTAAGAGATTTAACAGATAGCACACCATCGCGTTCTTTAGGAAAGGCGTGAATTCTATCTTAACGAACCCCAAGGTTATGGGAGCTAATACAATTGGCTCGTTAACATCTTTAGAGTGAAGTGCAAGTGGTACGTCCTGCTAATTATCAAATAAGACTCTGGCAAAAGAGAAGTTGGGCTTATCAAAGCAGCCCAAATGGGAATTAGATCAGTAGACCAATGACTAGATTAATATTACTTGTACTCGACTCGGTTCTTAGTGTTCTTACGTACTTCACTTGCTTCTACCTGTCAGACCCCGTTATATACGTTTTCCCATACATTTCGTGACGCAAAAGCGGTCCGCGGGTAATGAGAGAATAATAATTAATTGAATATTATATTCATTGTTCTTTTCATGCACGTTCACCGATTCCAAGGCTTCTGACACCACCTTCTGATAACAACGACCAATTTGGCTGTGGTATGTGAGTCTTGGCTTTCTTCAGCTCCTACATTCTTTCACGTTGTATGTTTGTTTTGTCATTCTTTCCACATGTCCAAATAAGTGGCGCATGGCTTTTCTTATTTTAATAACGTACTATCTTTCAGACCAACTGTCTTTCTTTCATGTTCATTGCGATTTCGAACTACAACTTACGTCGCAGATTGAGCGCAACGCTTGCATTTCGACGGCGTTTATTCTACTTTTATGCTCCCACTGCCAAATTCAGTTCTCGCTTCCATATTAGCGTTAGGCATTCTGACATATTATTTTTCTTCCAAAAACGCTCCATTCACACTATTTCCTGAACTTAATAAAGAAAGAAATAGTTTATTTCTGCTGCAACATTACATAATTATATATAAATAAAATAAAATTACTTCACATACGTTAGGGTTAGCTGGAAGATATCTCTTAAAGAGATAAGCTCACCTTTGCACACCATTTTCTGTATAACCTACTTTGTATATGTTTGTTATGCAATAAAGGATATATATAAATGACAATAAAACTAAAGAAAAGCTTAAAAGATACATAGAATACAAAAAAGTTGTTTTTTTCCTCTTTTTTTTGTAATTTCAGTGTCATGGCAGCAGAAAATTGTCTTCTTCTCCGCATAATACCGCAACTCAGTTGAGCAGACGCTGTTTTTCAGACGGTGGCGACCGTAGTAGTTGCGCGCTTAAAGAAAAATATGACACAAGCTGCATAAATACTCTCCAAAATTTGGTAACATCGACATAATTAACTCAAATATACATATTTGAAAGAAGCAAACTTGGGTGCATGTGAGTAATATTAATATGGCAAATAGTATTTTAGAAACATTAGTATGTATGAGATATAATATTTATGTAAGCAGTTTTTGTTAATGTAAAAGATGGTTCCTTAGTTTGTTTTTAAAAGAAAATTTGGATTTTGACTGTCTTATAAGCGGCGAGAGGTTATTCCAACATTTAGTAGCTAAGTATCTAAAACTGCCTCGGAGAGTAGTCGTTTTGTGGCAATGTAAAGAAAGCTTCCAAAGTGCACCTCGCGTGTTGTACTCGTACATCGATTTTGAATGAGCCCCTGTTAGTTTCCCATGGAGATATTTTGGTATTTTAGTATTTACAACATCGAAAAGTAATGTTGCAAAGTACAGATCGCACCTAGATTTCATATTAAGCATATTAGCAGTATTTAAATATGGAGTAATATGTGTTCTTGGTGGTACTCCAAAACAAAATCTAACACAAGCATTTTGTATGCGCTGGAGGACTCGTTTAGACCTTGCTAGGAGACAGGAACCAAAGACTGGGTAACAATAATTTAATTTTGATAGGACCAACGCCTCGCACAGCCTCACTCTCAGTTGCTCATTTATATTCTTACGTATCTTGTAGAGGAGTTTAATATTGAATAAGCTATGTTTAGCTAATTCAGTTATATAGGATTCAAATCGTACACCAGCATCCATTATAATGCCCAAATTGCGTGCCTCATATCCGTCCAATATGATCATTACCGATTAAAATATCAATATTATTGCTCTCAACCGCCGAAATGCGATGTTTGGTGCCAATTATTACATATTTTGATTTGTCAGTATTTAAAACCAATCGATTCTTCTCAGTCCATACACGTATTCTGCTTAGTTCCCGATTCAATTCATCAACAGCGGCGTGAGTATTTTCAAGTTTAAAAGAGGTATATACCTGCAGATCATCCGCGTACATATTATGGTACCGACAAGTTTTTATGCTGTTTCGAATATCACTACTATATAGGATAAAGAGCAAGGGCCCCAAAATAGATCCCTGTGGAACCCCCCTATCCACCCTCCCCTATCCAACCGTGCGCAAAGTCGTTCAACCGGTTTCGAGGTATCTTATCGATGTACTTATGGAGCCACGCACAGCTGATTGCAGTCCGTACACTGTATGCAATTTTAATTTAACTTCACACAGTTATATTGTTTCTTATGTCGTAGTTATACACGATCTGATTTCACATTCAAGTATTATGCAAAGCGAATTTTCGACTAGTGTATAGTATTTCGTAGATAACAACAATTTATCGACACTAAAAAAAAAATATTTGCTCAGAGATCGAAAAGATACAGTGTTGTCACAACGAGATACACATTAATCGCCTCTTCATATCAGCTGTGTACTTTCCATTCCTGCTAAAAGTTCATATTGACGAGCTCGGTGGCGCAATGGTGAAACTTACGCGTTACATTTTTGACACCAACGCTCGTGGGTTCGAATCCCACACAGGACAAACATTTGTGAGAATGAATATATCTGTTTGTCTTGGTCTAGGTGTTTTAAAGAGAGGTAGGGCGATTCAACGCAGCCCGTCCGGCCGCAGTACCTCCACCTCACAGAAAACCGTAGCCAAATAACTACTCCCAAGAGGGTAGCTGAGGGTATGATCCGCAAGGGGACCATTGACGAATGGGACAGGAGGTACAAATCGGGAACAACAGCTTCGACAACGAAGCTGTTCTTCCCGAGTGCGGCGGCGGCGTACGGCATCGTGGGCAAAATGGTGCCGTCGAGCATCACTACGAAGGTCCTCTCGGGGCATAGTGGGTTCTCCGCGTACTTGCACAGATTCAAGTGCGCGGATGACCCATCGTGCTTCTGCGAGCCCGGCGTGGACCAGACAGTGCAGCACATATTGTTTCGGTGTCCCGCATTCTCCAAACAGAGGTATGACTTGGAGCAGGAGTTGGGAATGCGGGTCACCGAAAACATAGTCTCCGAAATACTGGTGGGGAAAACCAGATCATTTTTTTAAATAAGTACTGCGTGGGTCTAGCCACGGCTATATGCTATCATAGACCGTAATAAGCTGAGCAGCTCCACCTAGGACTAATGCAGTATACCTCGGCTATACCCTGTATAGCCGATGGGATCGCGGTGGCTAGGTGGAGCTGTGAAGCTCACTGTCGCCCGTGTCTGTACTGACGCAGTATGGGGAGAGAAGTTCGGAAACAACTGCAGTCATTTCACCGGCGTTTAAAAATGGGCAAAATCGAAAGACGATGAATGAATGAAGGAATGAAAGGGAATGTTGTGCATGAATGTGTGTGAAATTTTTAATTAGTAATTAGTGACATCAAAAAAAGCCTTGACCACGGCAGGGGTGCACGAATAAAAAAAAATAGAGGGTAGCTGCGTTCCTGCGCGTCAGTAAGCTCCGGCAGCTCCGTAAGAGTTGGCATCGCGCAAATAATATTTAATGTATTGCAAGCGTTCATACATACATAAAATGACGCCTCTATCCCGTAGGGGTAGGCAGAGACCACTTCTTTCCACTTGCTACGATCCTTACATACTTGTTTCGCTTCTTCCACTTTCATTATTCCCTTCATACATACGCGTTCATAGGCGATGGTAACCGCTTTACACCAGGTATGCCGTATGCTTGTATGCCTCCCGACGCTCTATAAAAAAGTTATACAATTCCATTCACTTGTTCCAACACTACATCATCAATCGTAATTCTTACATTCGTAGCTGTTTCTTCTTTTCCGTCGTTTTAAATAAAATATTTCACTGTAATATTATAATATTTGAGTGCTATAAGTTGTAAACCATGCGAGTGAGTGCCTATCTATTTACTCACAATACTCTATCAAGGTCAAAATAATCAGATCGACCTCTGTTAGCGAGTAGGTATGGCACAGTTGCACAGTACGAGTACTATGACTGTACTCCTTTGATAAACGCAGATTGTTATGGTGGAAAACAAGCGTTACTCCTGCCTAACGTTAAGCAGTTACCGTAGCTTATGAACACTTGTAAACTAAGGAGATTCAATGCTACTTCTTTCAAAAACACCCACACAACGACAAATAGACATGTTTATGCATACAAATGTCTATGCTGTGTGGGAATCGAACCCATGAGCGTTGTGTAGGTAAATTAGGTATTGCTAACACTCGACCGCCGTGACTGGTTCATTGTCTTTTTGTCATTAACTTTAGTAAGTAGTTTGACAAGGGAAAGTAAGATATGTTATCAGATATCATACTCTCAAGCGGGCTGCTCCTCTTTAGGAGCTTACTAGGAACCTCACACACTCGCAGGGACACAACAACCCTCTAAGGAGTTAGCTGTGGTATTCTTTGAGGTGGAGGTACTTCTCCAGCGCCGCTATTTGAATGCGCTATACCTTTCTTAAACCACTGAGAGCAATACGAACAGACATGGTTATACATACAAATGTTTGTGCTGTGGGAATCAAACCCACGAGCCTTGGTGTCAAGATAGCATTGCTTACCACCCCGTCACCGAGTTCATGATTTGACACTGAGCCCAGGATTATTGCGTTCGTAAATTTTTGAATATTTTATACAGCCTGTATATTGCCTATGTGAACAGGTATTATAAAAGTTAAACTTATTTCAATCTGGATAAATATTCCGAAGGCTATTATTACGTTTCATGACCAAAGTTGTACAGCTTTTTGACTCTCGCATGAACGTAAATTAAATTGTAAATAAATTCGGCCAGTGCAAGCCAGACTCGCGTACCTGCTGCGTCTCCACGAGTCATCCTCAGCCTCAGGGGCTGTAGACGTTAATCGTTAGTATAACATGCTCCAAGTTTAACGTCTACAGCGCCGGACGACGGTGGTGGGGGACATGCAGTGTCTGTTCCAGATGGCGGACGACGCAGCAGCCGAGACAGAGACAACCAGAGCAGCCATGGCAGCGTCGGCATGTTGAATCTACTAACGGTAGTGGGACCCACCCACTACCGTACGGACGCCATTTGTATCTGTTCTTTCAATCAGTGCGAGACTGATTAAGTAAAGAGTGGTTAGAAGTCGATCATCCTGTTGCGCAATTTTTAACAGGGCATGGAAACTTTAGGGCGAAGCTCTTTTCATTTAGACTTGTGTCATCACCTTTATGTGAGTGTTCTACGACAAATCATGAATTCGAGCAAACAGCACATCATGTTCTCTGGGAGTGCGATCTCTGGCAACGGGAGCGGGACGATATGTTAAATTCCTTGCGTGTCACATCCGGGGTAGTATACTATTCTGATTTGGTGGCAACAAGGGAGAACTACCAGGCGTTTAGGCGGTTCTGCAATTTATATTATTGGAATCGATGTGCTAGGTAACAACTCACAGTTTAGGTCCCAATAGTGTTAGATATTTGATAATCCGTGGTGCACGGCAGTTGAGCTTCACTTGACTAGCCATCTCTTTGAGGTTTTAAATGCCTTATTTGTCATATTGCTGTCTCTCACTTTGCCAAGAGGGGAAGTCAATTCCAAAACTTCCTACTCCTACAAATTTCTTCTGATTAAATTCGTTGTGAGTTCCAAGGCAGCTGTAGTTTAACCCCCGGGACGGCAATGGACTCCACTGTTCATTGCCTTTTTTGTGGTCGCCGCTGTTAATTCTGGCTACACAGGAGACACAGTGGTGGGTATGAGTGGTGGGCCTGTCCCGAATAAAAAAAAAAAATGCCGACGCTGCCGGCCGGCGCTAGTCCGAATTAACTAATCGCCACCCATTCGTTACAAAGCAAAGTTAGCACACAAAGCAGGTTAGATTAAATTGCATGTAAATACAAAATAACGCCTGAATCTATTAACTAAATAAAGAATTATTATCTGTAATGCTTAGTTACATTTTTAGGTCATCGTACCTCAAGGAAAAACGGAACTCTTGTATCGTATAAGAATTCGTTGCCCGTCTGTCTGGGTCCTTTTTCTCAGATTCGCGTGGATGTATCAAATCAAACTTTTAAGTCCACGCAATCAAAAGATACGGTCACTTATGCAGCGTTTATACCGCATGCTATGACACTCGCAATGGAATTAAAACCTATGGCCTTGATTCCCGTGATGGGCGAACTGTTAACGTACCAACAAATTTGTATAGAACCCTCCGTCCTGGAGTCAGACTTAGCCGGTTCTTTTTCTATTCAATACCATTTGAACTGATTATCAAATCATCAAATCAGTTGGTACTGGACCGGTTTCAGATCTTTAGGCTTCATAGACAGCAGTCTCACATATCGGTATACATACATAAAATGTGTATGAGGAAAACATAGGAGCTCCTCTTTTTACGAAGTGGGTTAAAAAAATTGGTGCCTGAGTTGTACAAAAACTAGTTCCTAATTTTTTATATCATAACCAAGGTAGACGAGGTCATATTTTGCCTTTAGGCACGATTTATTTTTATAATATACATTTGTACTTATAACAATTTGTAGTTAAAATGTAGGTACATTTCTTTTTAATTATTCAAAAGGTCATTTAGCTGAATGTCTAATCTGAATCAGGCCTAAGTTACGCCAAAATAAATTTTAAATTAAATTTTATTTATTTCAGATAACATAGATCCATTGGTTAGTAGACAGAAACTTAAAATAATGTTAAGCATTACTAATAAATTTGGAAACTGACAATTTTAATATATCACGTACCTGAGAGGCATTCCGTAAGGACTACAACGACAACGAACCACGGAGTGTACACCTTTTATTTCGGCCATAGTCCTGACGAAATGCCTCAGCACAGGTGCATGCACGTCCTCAGCGATAGCTTTCAGCATGCTGTTGTCACTCCCCCGCACTATTTTCATTAGAGATGCAACTTTTTTCCGAATAACTGCATGAAAATCGTCAGTTCGGGCCTGTGCAAACATCCCGGAGGCACTATAAAAGCGAGGAAGTTTCAACATCATCCTGAAGATGTTGTTGTACTGGACGCGTAGAGTGTCTATCGACCTTTTGGCATACCCCATCCACAGGCCGCCCGTGTACAGACCCTGACAATACGCCTTAAAGAGCGTAATTTTGACCTGGTCCGTACATCGGGCGAACCTACGGGCTAGCTTATTACCTCTGATCGCCAAAGCTCTACGCTCCCTCTCTATATCAACATCATCCTTAAGGTCGTCGGTAAGAAAGTGTCCTAGATATTTAAATTGATATACCCGTTCGAGGTTAACGCCGTTAAGAGTAATCGGACGAATGGATTCGGGATATTTACCAGCGGCCTTAAAGATCATGAATTGACTTTTCTTGACGTTATAGACAAGACCATGCGACACAGCGTAAGCTTCGCAGACTTTTAATAGTTCTCCGATAGCATTCACAGTCGGACCCAGCAGCACCATGTCATCTGCATAGCTGATGTTATTGAAACAAATACCACCCACCCGGCATCCGACACGCCTGCTGCTGAGCTCGACTATGAGCTCGTTAACATACAGGTTGAAGAGCTTTGGAGACGAGAGGCCCCCCTGTCTCACTCCACATTCCAACCTGTATGTTTCGGAGACACTGTTCGACCATTTGACATGATTTGTCTGATTTGTATATCTAAAAATATTTAGTATCTCGACCGGTATACCTCTGTCTGCCATCTTTCTCCAAAGCACATCATATGAAACGAGATCGAAGGCTTTAGAGAGATCCAGAAAACAGGCATACACCGGTGTCTTGCGGTCTGTATAATATTGGACAGCATGCTTGAGACTCAAAATTGCGCTTTCAGTCGATAATCCAGGCCGAAACCCGAACTGCGCATCATGTAGGTTTAAATATTCTTGCAAACAAGAATCAAGCAGGCCATCCAATATTTTGGCTACCGCAGTAGCGAGGGAGATTGGGCGATAGTTTCCCTTATCAGAAATGTCTCCTGTCCTGTTCTTAACTATGGGCACGACAATCGTTTTCATAAGGTCGACTGGCAGATAAGAATGACTAACACACAAAGAAAATAACAAAGACAGAACCCTCGGCAGATGTGTCCCTGCATATTTCAGATGCTCGATGCTTAGCCCATCGTGCCCAGGTGACTTACCTCTGCTCATGCCCTTTATAATTGCTGCAACCTGGCTAGCTGTGAATCGCATCAGTGGTTCCTCTCCCGGATACAGGGCTCAAACATAACAGCAGATGGACCAAGAGAAGACCGCACCTTAAAATGCTTCATAAACATATTTGCAATGTCCTCCGGGTCACTACTGCCGTTAACATTCATTGGGAGACCAGGCTTGATATCCAGCTTTCCCGTAGACTTCCAAAATCTGCCAAAATTCTTCTCAGCTCTCAGTTTCGCTATTCTATCCATTTTTAGTTGTTCTTGGTGATTTTGGCACCACTTTAGTCTCCCTTTGTAGATCTTACGAGACTCGCACATTCGTTCATAAACTAGGCCTGCTGTAGGTCGATTATGTAGTACCCATATATTAAATCTAAGCTTGGCCTCCCCATGAGCTTCCTTCACGTGCTCATTCCAACCACACAAGACCCTGTTTTTCCTATAAAAAATATTTCTACTTTTGTCTTTGGTTCGAATAGCCGCGTCTTTCAGAACATGCACAATTCGGTCATCTAACTTATCCAGACTTATCCTATGGCTCATTAAATAAAATGCACCACAAATATCAATTCAATTGATTCCGCCTTTCGTTAAGACAGTGGCGCACACACACACACGCATATGTTTATAATCACACTCACGCAAACACAAATGCTTATATACGCATCATCTAAAAAATGGTATAAATCGGCTCGCAAAGAGGCTATAGATCTAAAAAATGGTATAAATCGGCTAGCAAAGTATACCTACATATCAATAAATTTTGAATTATAAGTTTTGGAGCTATTTTTTTTTTATACATCGTCGAGGCATTCAAGCATACGGCCCACCTGATTTAAAGCAGTTACCGTAGACTATTAACACTTGTAATATATTAAGTACCATTCGCGCGATGCCTCCTCTGCTGTTTACAAAGCAACTCCTTAGGAGCTTACTGGTGACCTCACTCACACACAGGAACACAACAACCCTCTACGAGTTGTTATTTGGCTACGGTTTTCTGTGAGGTGGAGGTACATCCCCAGACTGCCTGCTTTGATGCACCCTACCTCTCTTTAAACATCTAGACCAAGATAAACAGTCATGTTCATGCACATAAAAGTTTATCTTGTGTGGGAATCGAACCCACGAGCGTTGGTGTCAAAGTCGCGTCATTCACGACTGAGCCACCGAGCTCGTCAAATCTATGGTCAAAAGCTATGGCAATCATTTCTTTATAAAGTTATTAACCTTGATAGCGAACTTGCATCCGAAGTGTTCGGGGAAAAAAATACCAAAAACTAACACGTAATACGTTCCGTATGAGATCCCTTTTAGCTTTTAAATTTATTTTGTTATTTGTTACGACCAAAGTAGGTACCTAATATACATACTGCGAAAATTTCAACGGTCTACTTACACTTTCTAAGATATAGCCCAGTGACAGACGGATGAACGACAGGCATACAGACAGCAGAGTATTAGTATATCTAAGGGTTGCGTTGGTAGCATTTGTGTATTGAAAACTCTAGAAATATTGAAACTGTAGAAAAATATGGAATATCTATTTATGTGAAGTGGATTGCCCAAACCCCTTCTAATGTTTATGGCACTCTTGAGGTAAAATACAGCAACACTTAGTTAACAATCAACTTAAAGGGAAGGAAAAAAGAAGGAACATTAGAATTTTAAGAATTATTTACTCTCCTGTCATTAATTATTAGGTTGAAATAGTATTTGAATGAAATAATTGTATTCAATAAAAAAATAAGTATTACCTATCTGCTTCAACAGGGTACATATGAACAATACCTTAATTATTGTAAGTAATCAGCAAAAATATATATTATGTACATATATGCGAAATAAATAAATAAAGTAAGTTGACCTTCAATAAGACCGTAACCAAACAACAACTCCCTAAAAGGTGGTTTTGCGTTTTTGCGAGTGAAACCTTAAACAGTCAGCGTGACTTTCTGTACACGTATAAGAGACTTCGTGCCTACATAAAAGGGGAAGGGCGCATCAACACAGCCGGGAAGTACCTCCACCTCACAGAAAACCGCAGCCAAATGGCAACTCCCTGAAGGGTTGTTGTGTTTTTGCGAGTGAGTGAGGTTACCAATAAGCTACTAAGGCGTTGCTGTGGTAATAGCAGAGGTATCTTGCTTCAACTTACAGGCATTGCAAGCATTCGTAAGTTACAATATCCACTTTACATCAAGAGCTTGTATGCGTCCCGACGTTGTATAAAAAAACATATTATTATACTACAGTCTAAGTAGTATTAAGAAAAATGTTCCGCGTGATGAACTTCATGAGTAATAATAGTACTAAATAATCGACGGACCTTGACTGGATCCGAATCCGTTTTCTGAACACAGAACACATATCGCAGCGGCCCGCCAGACTCACAATACTCAGACCACGCAATAAACAGTTCAGTCAGACGCCGGTGTGTAGTGCGGACGCGCGCGTTTTGCAATATCTTTTCCCGCCATTTATTTTGACAGTTCATTGTGTTATTATTTTTTCTTGAACTGACGTAAGTCTTATTTTTTTAATGCTTGCGTTTTATTAATTTTATTTAGTGTCGTGCCAATGTCAATATTCTTAGTAAGAAACCGGGAATGTTTATGTAATCGGTTTTATTAACGCGCTGTGAATAGGTTATGGGCTATATTCAGTTTGCGCTTATCAGCCCGTTTGTTTGTGAACATAATTGTAAACATGTATACTTACAAAAAAATAAATGAGGACAAATTAAGATTTTACTTGTTCTTGTGCTATCATCTATGTGAATTAGCCTTGTATTAAGTGTCTTTATGGCCGTGTACCCTCCTGTTTTAGTTACTTACTATATATTATTTATATATAGGTATTAAAATTGTATGCAAGTAATTGTAAATAAACAATTTTAATACCTAGACATATTAAAATAATTTCCAGCTCGGTGGTCAGGTGACTAAAAAAATAATGATAAAAAGAAATGTCTTTATTAATTTTATCAAGTTTTTTTTTAACTAGATGTCAGGGTCCTTTTAGACTTTTTTTAAAAGCCAGTATCAGGAGGCGCCGGTCTTCCGTACCTTATTATAATAATATTCAAATTGGTTTACATTCGAAAGGCTTAATTTACATTTAAATTGAACAATTTTGTGCGTACATGAATATGTGCATAAATACGAGAATTATAAAGTGTGTAAGTAAGTAAGTGCAGAATGAGTAATGAATTTAATCAGCTCCTATATTGTAAGAGTGTCTCTGTTTCGTTATAAATAAAATCATAAATTAAAAAAAGAGTACTTACAGCAAAATGTCTGCCACATTTTCGACATACAGTGTGATCGTTAGTATTAATTTAATTGCTATTTGATAGTATGATATTATGGCCGATATGTCTGATAGGAATTGTATTCTTATTAATAAGTATAATAAAACCGTCTATAACTTTATTATAAACTTAAGTCTTTTTAGTTTCCGACAAAATATTTATTATGTTCCAAAATCAAGTGAGTTTAAATCCTATTTAATATCTTTCTATTTTTTTTTTCATCATAGATAGGAATAGGAGGCCAACATAGTTGTCCGTTTGAGGAAAGTTTTATGATTAGGTCTATTTTAACAACAATAACGGAAACTTGTAATTAAGAAAGGCAGGGCACAGCCGGACTGGCAAAGTACCTCCACCTCACAGACCGCAGTGGAATAACGAGTTCTGGTGGTTTGTTATATTACTATGAGTGAGTGGTATAAACTACCCAGTATATCAAAATCCAAAAAAGAGTTGATCTTACTGCGAAACGATCTCTTTTAATCAACTGCAATTTAAGCTTTTTTTTAAGCAAAAACTACTGTATACTAACACGTTTTTTTATACAACATCGGGTGTTATACAAGCATATGGGCCACCTGATGTAAAGCGGTTACTGCAGCCTGTGAACGCTTATTGTTGTGTTCCTGCGTGTGAGTGAGGTCACCAGTAAGCTCCCAAGAAGTTGCTATGTAAGCAGCAGAGGAGGCATCGTGCAGATGATACTTAATATATCGCAAGCGTTAATAGGCTACGGTACCCGCTTTACATCAGGTGGGCCGTATGCTTGTATGCCTCCCGACGTAGTATAAAAAAAAACGGGTCGCACTCCGGGAGTGCCGGCAGAAGTGAAAACTTGAACATTAACGTTGTGCATTTTTCAATATTTTGGAATGGTTAGGGAATAATTTCGCACGA
Organism: Pyralis farinalis; assembly: GCA_947507595.1. NCBI lineage: Eukaryota > Metazoa > Arthropoda > Insecta > Lepidoptera > Pyralidae > Pyralis > Pyralis farinalis. The sequence goes on from OX382259.1 coordinate 36,633,452, forward strand.
ATTGATTTATTCATCAGTATTAAAGTACTATTGCTGCTTCAGAGTTACTGTATTGAAGCAGAGATTTTTGCTGAGTTACCCATGTCTAACACACGTACACCCGCGCAAGCGCCCTGCGCCGCTTAAACCAATTAGCGATGTTGATAAACTACGTTGAACGAAACGCGTAGACGCTAAGATATCCATGACACTTACAACGTTTTGGTCGCGAGAAAATAATGCCCTATGAACGATCTAGCGCTTCATGTTTTAATTGTTTAATTAGAGGTAACTAATGTTTTAGCGCTGCAGCGAACTTAAGTTCTAATTCTCACCAAAATCTTACGATCAGGGTCACGTGTCCTGACGGCCTGACGCGAGTTTAACATTTTTTACTCATCCCAAAAAGTGCACAACGCCGCTAAAGAAGTTTTCACTTCAAAAATACGTATATCTAGTAATACGACCCTTAGAAGTCAGATCCACGGGTAACGCACGGACGACGTCGTGGGCTGCAGCTGGTAAATTAATAACTGAGTTTCAAGTCAAAAATATATATTTTTGTATTATAATAGTACAGTCTTTGTTACTGTTTTGAAATCTTTTGCAAGGTGTTAACTGTTTCAAAGCAGTAATGACAAGCTATGTCACATTTTCAACATTTCTTAGTTGCGCTTTTATGACATATCGCACATCGTATTTGAGTAGGACCCGAAGTTGTGTGCTTATCATAAAACAGCTCGAACCAATCTGTCGATGGTATATTGACGTATTGAAATGCCTTTTGGTCACATAATGTCCACTACATCAAATTGTCCACAGTATCATTAATACTACACCAAAGTCACTTCATCATAAAGTTCACATTATCAATGCGAGAATTTGTACTCCAGTTACATTAGGGGTTAAAGTATGAAATTGCCGATTTGTATATTATATCATGAGGCACCCATTTTTTATATTTTTTCTGTCTTATTGATTTGATGCATCATTTCCATCAAATCAAATTGTACGTAAAGTTAAACCATGCTGCTAATTCCTGGGTAGTTTGACTCGAATAGGCTTCAACCATCTCCTTCAATTCAGCGTTATTCAACTTCCATGTGATCCGTCCTTCAAGTCGAAGTTTCCATTACGAAAGTGTTTAAACCAAAAACGCACGGTGCGTTCATTAGCAGTTTTTCGAAGTATCCATTTCCCGTCTAAACTAAATAAAAAAAACAATTGAAATTCGATAATCAAATTGCACATTTTTTAAAAGAAAAACTTCATAGGTATCGTGTGAAAAAGTTTCACTCGAAAATTTCACACCATGAAGGTTTAATGTCAATTCAAATTATCTATAAAACGGCAATTTCATACTTTAACCTATTATTTTTCTATTATGTATTGACGAGCTGGTTAGCGCAGTCGTGAATGACGCGACTTTGACACCGACGTTCGTGGGTTCCATTCCTACAAAGGGCAATCATTTGTGTGCATGAACATGTCAGTTTGTCTTGGGCTGGATATTTTAAGAGAGGCAGGGCGCATCAAAACAGCCCGTCTGGGGTAATACCTTCACCTCACAGAAAACCGCAGCCAAATAACAACTTCCTAGAGGGTTGTTGTGTTCCTGCGTGTGAGTGAGGTGACCAGTAAGCTCCTAAGAAGAAGGCATACGTTCATAGGCTACGATAACTGCTTTACATCAGGTGGGGCGTATGCTTGTAAGCCTTCCGACGTTGTCTAAAAAGAAAATGTAGGTTGATTGCATTCTTTTGCGTATATCGGTATCGAGGTCTCTTATTTTCCCACCCCTTTGATTTAACTCTTGTATTATATTCATAACTTTTTTGCTGAAGTTGATGCCATCGTTAGATAGATTGTCATCGTGACTGGAATCTTCTATCCCAATCCAACTTTGTGTTGAAGCTTGTCAATGGGCGTCGGCACGAAGTTTACCTATCAAAATGGCTGAGAGCTTCTTCATCATCACTATTAGGTACCTTCACTGACATGTGGTTACTTGGTGGGGCATCTATGATATTCAGATATTTTTATCCATGTCATCATCACCAATAAGATAAATATTATGATAATACACATTGATAGGCTACTACGCGAACATATATAGATGTATTCTCTGAAAAAACGCGTTGTTACACAAAAAAAACATAATAAACGTGGAGCAAAGCTTAGTCGCGTAAGTACTAAACTTTATTAGTGATGACGAAATCCATAAATGAGATAAAGCAATAACAAATTACAAGACGTAAACTTGCAGACCCACGCTCAGCATCCCAACAATGGGGCATGCTAATGATCCCCACAGACATTGTATATTTTGTCAACATATAGTTCAATATCATCACCTCATCACATACATATTTAATTGACTATAAATACCACAAGACATAATGTTGTATGAAATTATTGTTAAATAAATAAAAATATTAACTACTTACGATTCTACATGTTGTTGCACCACCTGTGAAAATATTAACCTCCAATAATGTCATTGCAAATGGCGCGAAATTATAATTATTTTTGTCATAAACGTTGCCAAATACGTAGAAGAACCAAAAACCTTTTAAAATTAAGTAATTATAAAAAAAGGCGTCAAGTACGAGTCTGACTCGCGCTCTGAGGGTTCCCTATAAGAATATCCCAATTTATTGTCGTATTCTTTTTTTGTGACGGACCTAAAAATTATGGTTTTACCAAACTTCATGATTCTAGGTCAACGGGAAGTACCCTATAGGCATTAACGAGGCATAAGCCTTATCTCTTGATTGCGTTGACTTAGAAGTTTGATTTTTTCACTGCTCGAAGGGATTACAGACCTGAGTATTTGATATTAATTTCAGTTTGATAGCTCCACCTGTTCCATAAAAAACAGAGTTTTGACAGAAAAACATACAGACAGACGGACATCAAAGTGATCCTATAAGGGTTCCGTTTTTACTTTTAAGGTACGGAACCCTTAAAACGAAGCAGTTGTAATAAGTTTTAACTTTAACAATTTATGAAGTGCTTAAAAAATAACATACATGCAGATTATTAACCGGCGTGTATGTTATTTTTAAAGCAACTTCGTTCACCAACCTCTCGTAACCAGCTCATTCGATTCGACTGTATTTCTTAAGGTAGATAAGATCCGAAGGTGACTCCACGGTGACTTTTTTATGATTACTAAAGTAATTACCTAAAACTATATCTACAACCAACTTACTTCATGATATTTGTTTGTTTTCTCGATTTCTTCATCAAGTTGTTATTTGACTGCGGTCTATCGTGAGATGGAGGTACTTTCCCAGCCAGGCGGCTTCTACCTTCCTTTCACCAGAAACTCGTTTGTATGTCTATAATTGTCCCACCATAAAATTGGTTTGACAAAGCTTTGAAGATACACTAAAATACTTCTTTGTGGATTGAACAATCCTCCGCACAGAGTTACGCTTGTGTCATCCCCTATTCCCTGGGACGATCGCTTCCGATGCAGTCTTTAAAGCTTCCCGGCTAAAGTCAGTCAGTCAGATTGACCAAGGTTTTGTCTTAACGACTATTATCCAACTATCAACTTGATATACCATATGGACCAAGTAGAATCTCGATGAGAAAGTAGAAACTACCCAAAGGTCGTTATTTGATTATACAAATCTCAAGTCAGACTACATGGAGTAGTGCAGTGCACCATTAATCACGTTTGGATGGGAGTACCTGTGAGGAGAATGAATGATACTATTGATTATCCATCAGACCCGTTGAGGCCCGCGAGGCTGAATTCCGCCATGCGCGTTACGGCGCCAAGTATATAACAGGCCTCAAGGCCTCATAAATAACACTTTTTTTATACCTACATCTTCGGGAGGTATGCAAGCATACGGCCCACCTGGTGTAATGCGGTTACTTTAACCTACGAACGTTTGCAATACATTAATCTCTCATTACCCGCGGACCGCTTTTCCGCCAAGAAATGTATGGGAAAACGTATATAACGGGGTCTCACAGGTTAAGTATCACTCGCGTCATACAACCACTGCTGGTAACACAACAACTTCTTAAGAGTACTGGTGACCTCACTGGCAGGCAGGAAAACAACAACCCTATTTGTGGAGGTTTTCCCCAGATGGGCTGCTTTGATGCGCCCAACCTCTCTTAATTTTATTATATATAGGCTACTGTAGCCACTTTACACGACGTGCAATGTATTCAGGATTTCTTCACCACATACTTTGCGGAATACTGAATGCGGGACGCAAAAAATACGAAATAGATATTGACGGGTTGCTTTGATGTGCCCTACCTCTCTTAACAACACACAGACCAAGACACAAGTGTTTGTCCTGTGTGAGAATCGAACCTACGAGCGTTGGTGACAAAGTAATGTAACAGCACGTTTCACCACTGCGCCACCGAGCTTGTTAACGATGATCATGCAGATTAGAGGAGCTCGATGGGGTGAATGCGCGTGTCAGTTCAATCGAACACGAATCTACCTTACAGAACCCCGCAGGAAAATAACAGGATCCTGGGTGGATGTTGTGTGCGCGTTTCAGCGAAACTTTCCAGTTTTTGTTTTCTCTGATCCCAACGATAAAGACTATCGATTTTTAGGGTTCCGTACCCAAAGGGTAAAACGGAACCCTATTACTGAGGCTCCGCTGTCCGTCCGTCCGTCTGTCACCAGGCTGTATCTCATGAACCGTAGATAGACAGTTGAAATTTTCACAGATGATGTATTTCTGTTGCCGCTATAACAACAAATACTAAAAAATAGAATAAAATAAATATTTAAGGGGGCTCCCATACAACAAACGTGATTTTTTTGCTCGTTTTTGCTCGATATTGATAACGGCAACAGGTAGACGCTTGAAATATTCACAGAATATTTAGTTATATATTCACTTTAATAATTAAATTAAAATAAAACAAATATTTAAGGGGGGCTCCCATACAACAAACGTGATTTTATTGCCGTTTTTATAGATAATGGTACGGAACCCTTAGCGCGAGTCCAACTCGCACTTGGCCGATTTTTTTAACATTACCTCGTTTAGTGCCATCATGGGTCTGAAAGGGATTAAAGGGATGAAAGGCAATGTTAATCGCTTTACATCAGGTTGGCTCTACATTTATGAATATATGTGTAAACAACATGGTACTCGTATCACTATGTTTAACCGTTCGTTTGTAAGACTATTCAAATAGGCATTTCATAATTCTCATAATTGCTTTTTGGGGTTCCGTACCCTATGCATACCAACGGAGTCCCATTAATAAGTTTTCGATGTCGGTCCGTCCGTCTGTCACAGGGCTGTATCTTTTTAACCGTAACATGTTGATTTGAAGAGGTTTCCGGCAAGTGGGACCGCAATTGAGTCGGACCGCGGTCCCAGTTGCCGGATCCATTTAATTTTATTTTTTTTCTTCCGGCGATTGGGACCACTCATAAATGAACAAAAAAATCTATCGTTCAAGCCAAAAATAGTACAGTCAAACGAAAAAATGTTGAATTTCACACCCGGGAAAAAATTTCAACAGCTTTCATTGATGACACTTCAAAGTCCATGGTCATTACCGTCGGCTCCAATTCGGGTATCTGGCTTTTTATGAGTTCAAACAGCAGCTTCTACTTGTCTTCTTATCAGGTAGAAGTGTATAAGCTACTGGAGCAGCATTTACGTAGTCTTCAGTGCTTCCTGCATGTGCATGTATGGTATGCAGTTGATAAAATGATTTGAAACAGATTTTAAATGTGTCGTCAATATAAAAACGCTAGCACTTTTTAAAATATTCTTTAATTTCTTCACTTGAAAATACTATTAAGCGTTTTTTCCCCCCTTTATAGTCAGCAAGCAACGTCCACAGGGTGTGTATTACTATGGCTGATATAACTATAATAATAATAATAAGAAAAGTTTCGACGAGCTCAGTGGCGCAATGGCTATTAACGCTACTTTGACACCAACGCTAGTGAGTTTGAATCTCACACATGACAAATATTTGTGTGAATGAACATGTCTGTTTGTCTTAGTCTTGGTGTTTATGAGAGGCAGGACGCAACAAAACAGTCCGTCTGGCGTAGTACCTCTACCTCACAGAAAACTGCAGCTAAGTAACAATTCCCTGGAGGGTTAATGTATTTCTGCGAGTGAGTGAGTAAGCACCTAAGTAGTTGCTGTGCTAGTAGCAAAGGAGGCATCGCGCAAGCGCTACTTAATGTATAGCAACTACCGAAGTCTATGAATAGGCTACGGTAATCAGCCGAGACCAGTGATAGCCCAGTGATTAAGGAAGGCCTGTTGGCTAACTGACCCCAGGTTCAAATCCTGGCATGTACCACTAAATTTGTGTTTTCGGATTTTTGTATATATTTATCACTCGCTCGGCGGTGAAGTAAAACATCGTGAGGAAACCCACACGTCTTGGAAATTATATATCGAAAGACGTATTACCTTAGTCTGAGGACAACGAATCAGCTGTATGCTTGTGTGCGGCTCGATGTTGTATAAAAGAAAAAAGTTAAAAAAAGGGGACCCCCTTTAATTTTTAACTTTCCTTATGGAATGTGTTTTTCAGCGTTTACTCGATACGGTGGTACAGATCTCTAGGTGTGCGAGTTTCACTAGCACTTGGCCGGTTTTTTATATATGTATTTATTTGATCACAACGTGCTCTTGTTACAGATTTCACTATGGCTTCGGTAGAAGTGAACAAAAACGGCGCGGGGCAGACGCTCCTAGAAAAGGCACCCTGGTAAGACTTTAATACTCTATTAACCCACAAACTACATTACTAGGTATAACAACCGCATGTCATAGGTACTGTTAAGAGCAAGTCGCATTTGACACCTGATTGGCGATTGTCATTCTTATTGCGTAGGGGCATTAGAACTGTAAAATGTTAAAATGTAAAGCTTGACATGCATCTGTACTATGCTCATTCTTCTCCACCGCTTACTGGTAACCTCGTTTACGCGTTCACGACTTCCCTCCAGGATGCTGGTATTTTCCTGCCGTTTTCTGTGACGTAATTCACCAGTCTCGCTACATTGACATCCACTACCGTTCTATCAGTTAACAAGCGCCAATCATAGAGCTCTCTGGTGGTCAATCTAATGTTCTGTAGTCTCTCCGTTCGAATTGGAATGGAAGGATGTAAGGGCCGAGGAAAATCCATCCACAAATCAGATCCGCAAACCCATCTACCAAATTGGCCATATTTTTACTCGCCTGCTTCAATAAAGGAGTGTAATGTTTTTAGAGTTCATGTAGTTCTAATTCCAGTATAACTACTAATCGCCTTCATCAATGCAAATGTATGAGGTATCGTTAGATTTTTCCGGGTAACATAGGGTATGTTACGTCATGATACAACCAATATAGCGGATAATGTACCCCATATAGTGCAGACTGAAGTTACTGACTTTAGACAGACAGAAGTAGGTAAATAGGATTTACATATTTAACCTTCTAAAAAAATATTTGTAGCTTATATATATATTTTTTATATACAACGTCGGAAGGCATACATGCATACGGCCCACCTGATGTGAAGCGGTCACCGTAGCCTCTGAACGCTTGTAATACCTTAAGTACCACTCGCGCGATGCCTTCTCTGCTACTAACACAGCAGCTACTCCTTAGAATTTTTTTTTGACATACTGTATTTGTACTTAATTTTGACATGATATCCAAACAATGCTTGATTTGATGTAATATTAACAGTGTAACATTTTGACATTTTTATTTATTATTTCAGTCTAAGAATATTGTACGCCAAAACGGCAAGTTGTAGCGTTTTAATTATTAAATTTAACATCATATTATGTAAACTACGTATAACTATGCAATAAATGAGTTTGAGTTTGAGTTTGAGAAGCTTACTGGTGACCTCACTCACACGCAGGAACACTACAACCCTCTAGGGAGTTCTTTGGCCGCGGTTTTCTGTGTCTGTCGGGCTGCTTTGATGCGCCCTACCTCTCTTATTTTATGTATGAATATATATATATAAACATTTGTATACATTTTTTATACAACATCGGGAGGCATACAAGCATATGACCCACTTGATTTAAAGCGGTTATCATTGTCTATGAATACTTGCAATACATTAAGTATCACAGCAACTCCTTAGTTTTTTGCTGGTGACCTCACTTACACGTAGAAACAAAAACCCGCGCGGAATCGTCACCAGACGGGTTTCGGTGCTCACTACCTCCCTTAAAAACACCCAGACAAACACAATCAGACATGTTCATGCACACAAATGTTTGTCCTGTGTGAGAATCAAACCTACGAGCGTTGGCGTCAAAGTAACGTAACAGCGCATTTGATTCTGTATACTTATTACTTTAGGTACTTTTAGCTCGTCGGATTCTGTATACTCCGCAACGGATTTGGCGTAAAGATGTGATCTCTTGGACTGTCGGTAACGTTTACTAGTAAATAACAGCAAGCTGTGTAGGCAGAGCTGATATTTTTTAAATTTAAAAAATATTTAAATATTTTATTTTTTTAAAATATATGGAACCCTGTACGACATCTAGCGACGAGTGCTGTTACTTTTTCTGTTGATGGGAGTGCAGTGCAGACTCTGCACTGCAGAGTGGCCGGCCATACGTTTTCCCATATGTTTTTTTTTCTAATTGGAACGATTTTGGACCGTTCTTCCTCACCAACGAACATTTAAATTTCAAATTAAAGGATACAAAACTACAATATGTTAGCTATTAGTGTGTCGATTTTGGAGTTTCTCACTATTACCGTCTAAACGCTAGCTGGATGACATCAGTCTACCCCAAACGGCAATTTTGAGGGTAATGTGGCTCCGCTGGCTATCGCAGCTCTGCCAATAACTTAAATTTCATTCTGACTATAAGGTTGGTGGTAACCGTTATCTGCGTCACTGTTATCCGCGGGTTCAGTGCCCACGTGAACTGAATAGATAAGAAAAAGTTGACACTATGACCTTATGATGCCTATAAGTTGTTACGCAACGATGGGTGTTATATATTTTTTTATACAACGTCGGGAGGCATGCAAGCATACGGCCCACCTGATGTAAAGCAGCTATCGAAGCCTATGAACGTTTGCAGCACATTAAGCGTCACTCGCGCGATGCCACCTCTGCTGTTAACACAGCAACTCCTTACTGGTAACCCAACCGGGAACACATGCAGGAACACAAAAGCAGGGAATTGTGATTTGGGTGCGATTTTCTGTGAGGAGGTACTTCCTCAGTTGAGTTGCTTTGAAATATCTTTTTATCTATCTTCTTGAGGCTCTCGATAGGTTGCAGCGACGGGCTATCCGCATAATTGACGACGAAGAGGTCACCAAAAACCTAGAACCTCTTCAACTCCGTCGGGACATAGGCTCTCTAAGCGTATTTTACCGCCTTTACCATGGCGAGTGCTCTGAAGAACTGTTTTCCCTTATCCCACCCTCACCCTTCCGTCATAGAACCACACGTGCGGGCTTGAGATGTCATAGTGTCACGGTTGAGAATATCTCTTCGCGTACCAAAAAGTTCGGCAACTCCTATCTTTGTCGTACCATCAAAAAGTGGAACGCCTTGCCTGCACATGTGTTCCCTCCTTCCTACAATATGGGATCCTTCAAACGAAGCGTGAAGAAGCATTTTGCGGGTCAGCATGGCAGCGTCAACTGACAGGATACGGGATGTAGTATGTTGTCAGTTGCAGTTGCGATTTGGGCTCCTCTTTCGCTTACCATCAGGCAACGAGGGGCCACTATGCTGATATAATATATAAAAAAAAAAATACCTTATCCATCTTAAGACTGACTATTATGACGGTCATTACGGATGTTTTGTAATGAAAAACCTTATTACTAACTGTGTCTCGTAATAAATGTTGATACGAACCACGCGAACGAGGTCACGGTAAATATGTAGTTGATCAGTACTTATACAGGAAAGCTAGTAATGCAGCCCTTTGCTAACGCTGCAGCTCATCACTTGCGCGATGCCCCCTCTACTGCTTACACAGCAACTCCTTGGGAGCTTACTGGTGACCTCACTCACACGCAGGAACACAACAACCCTCTAGGGAGTTGTTATTTGGCTGCGGTTTTCTGTGAAGTGGAGGTCCTTCCCCAGACGGGTTGCTTTGATGCGCCCTACCTCTCTTAAAACATCCAGACCAAAATCAACAGACATGTTAATGCACACAAATGTTTGTCTTGTGTGGGAATCAAACCCACGAGCGTTGGTCGCGTCGCGTCATTCAATAAAGTTATTCAAGTTATTGTATGGTGCACCACATGCTGGTGCATTTTGCTTTGACTGTTGTAATCATACGACGAACCCTTGGCACCATGGTAGTTGTTTTTTTTCTTGTACCAATTTGTGTTAAGAGTTTTCGTTACTTGTGTGTTATTGTGTTGAGGAATAAATAAATAAAATAAAAATAAATATGTATGTATATATATATATATGTATACCTTCACGCCAGGTCCCTCGCGGGGTAGGCAGGAAGAACCGAGCGCCATAAGACGCGGTCCTTACATACTTCACTCGCTTCTCTAACATTCATAACTCTTTTCATGCACGCTTGCCGGTTCCTGGGGCTCCTGACATCACCTTCTGTCACGACCAATTTGGTCATGGTAGGTTAGGCTCGGTCTTTAAATAATAGCTGTGTTAGTAAGATTGCTTATATAGCCATAACCACATTACATCAGGCGCTCTGTATGCTTGTTTGCCTCCCGTTGCATATAATTCTAGACAGGGAATACTCTTGTACGAGTGGATATTTAGTATTCCCCGAGCGGCAAGATAATCGTTTCGGAAGGAAACGAAACCGTGCCGCTACTTATCCATAATTTGGCCGGCCATGCATGCACTGTTACACAAGACCAGCTATCACGAAGCGACCATTGACCTTCAGCATGCGAAGGTACATGCGTGAGACATTGACTTGGCGTTTTATGGAGATTTATAACACCGGTGGCATTTTTTATTAGGAACAAGCCCACCGCACATGCCCACCGCTGAGAGGAGTCAATTTCTCCTGGAGAGGACAGTCTTTTGTCGAGCCCAGTTGCTGAGTGGTTAGCAATATTATACGCAAGGACATGTGTCTTTATTTTAGTGGCTGGTTCAATTTAATTTTTTTAATAGCTGTGCCCGCGACTTCTTCCGCGTGGAATATTATTTATTAATATTAATAAAAATAAATAAAATTTCTAAAATAAAAGTAGCCTAAATTACTCCTTATTACATCAGCTATCTGCCAGTGAAAGTCCCGTCGAAATCAGTCCAGCTGTTTCAGAGATTAGCCGGGACAAACAGAGAGACAAATAAAAATGGTAAAATATTCATTTTTGTATATGTACCGTGTATACATCCATATGCATTTAGTAAAAAGCGGTTATTTTAATATTACAAACAGACATTCCAATTTTATTTATCTGTATAGATTTGCGTTCTACAAAGGCAAGTGAACACATATAATAATATAAATATATATTTACACATTGTAGAGCTTATCGGGCACAGCAAATTAGAGAGAGGATGAAAGAAGTACCTCCACCTCAAAGAAAATCGCAGCCAATTATTAGCTCCCTGGAGGGTTGCAGTGTCTCTGTGTGAGAGTGACGTTACCAGTAAGCTCCTAAGGAATTGCTTAAACGCGCGAAAGATACTTCCTGTATTTCAATTCATAGGCTACGGTGACCACTTCACATCAAGTATGCGTGTATGCCTCCCCGATTGTACAAAAAAAAAATCTATTACAATAACATTAAAATTTTCACGAATATTTTTATAAAACCACATCAGCCCTTACTCATCCCACTGCAGGGTTACGGGTCTCCCTTCAACCGAAGGGGTATAGAGCATACTCCGCCACGCTGCTCAAATGCAGATTGGCGGAGGCAAGCCGCCCGAGGGCAAATGGCTTAGTTTAACGACTGTCTTCTATAGACAACAGCCGGGACCAACGGCTTAACGTGCCCTCCGATCACAGAGAAACTCGAGATAGAAAAACCCATCCATAGACAGACTGCGGTCGACGTTGCTTAACCTGCGTGTTCGTTAAGAATGACACGCACAACGACGCCGTCTAGCTCTCAGGTTTTTATAGAGCTTTTTATAAAACATGAGAATCGAACGAACAATGCCGACTGGACAAAGGTGAGAATAGCCACCTGTTTTTAGGGTTCCGTACCCAAAGGGTAAAACGGAACCCTATTACTGAGGCTCCGCTGTCCGTCCGTCCGTCCGTCCGTCTGTCACCAGGCTGAATCTCATGAACGGTGATAGTTAGACAGTTGAAATTTTCACAGATGATGTATTTCTGTTGCCGCTATAACAACAAATACTAAAAAATAGAATAAAATAAATATTTAAGGGGGCTCCCATACAACAAACGTGATTTTTTTGCTCATTTTTGCTCGATATTGATAACGGCAACAGGTAGACGCTTAAAATATTCACAGAATATTTAGTTATATATTCACTTTAATAATAAATAATTAAATTAAATTAAAATAAAACACATATTTAAGGGGGGCTCCCATACAACAAACGTGATTTTTTTGCCGTTTTTATAGATAATGGTACGGAACCCTTCGTGCGCGAGTCCGACTCGCACTTGACCGATTTTTTGGAATACTATTCCAAATTATCCATCATTATAATTGAATTGAATCGAGAAGTATTGATTTATGTCTTTGAAAATTCGATTCTTTCCTACTAAAAGCTGATGGGCAGCTGGAAGGCTATAATTTCCAACAAATAATGTTAAATTTCAAGAAAAAGCTTCCCGATTTTCCCACGTCTTTGGCTTTTGTCTTTTATTACTTTACAATAGAGTTCATGCCAATGGAACGTTCAATAATTATGTATAATAGGTAAGTAAAAAGTACAATGAACATAAGCTTCGATTTTATTATTATTCAACGTCGGGAGGCATACAAGCATAGAGCCCACCCGATGTAAGGCAGTTACCGTAGCCTATAAACACTTGCAATACGTTAAGTATTACTTAAGAAAGTATCTCATCATCATCATCATATCAGCCGAAGGACGTCCACTGCTGAACATAGGTCCCGCACTTAGACTACCACAGCGATCGGTACTGTGCTGCTTGCATCCATCGGCTACCTGCGATCTTCACACATACATATGGGTACATATGGGGGGCCGTCCTACGCAGCGTTTTCCGTTTATATGTGTTTATTTCAAGTTCATTTTAAATTTATTTATGCAGGTATATTTAAATAAAAATTGAACTTTACATAAAAATAAAAATGGCCAAGTGCGAGTCGGACTCGCCCACGAAGGGTTCTGTACCATTATTTATAAAAACAGCAAAAAAAAATCGGCCAAGTGCGAGTCGGACTCGCGCACGAAGGGTCCCGTACCATTATCTATAAAAACGGCGAAAAAATCACGTTTGTTGTATGCCCCCCTTAAATATTTGTTTTATTTTAATTTAATTATTTATTCTTAAAGTGAATATATAACTAAATATTTTGTGAATATTTCAAGCGTATACCTGTTGCCGTTATTAATATCGAGCAAAAATGAGCAAAAAAATCACGTTTGTTGTATGGGAGCCCCCTTAAATATTTATTTTATTCTATTCATGAGATACAGCCTGGTAACAGACGGACGGACGGACGGACGTACGGACGGATGGACGGACGGACGGACAGCGGAACCTCAGTAATAAATAATATTTTTAGGGTTCCGTTTTACCCTTTGGGTACGGAACCCTAAAAATCATGTCTGTTGTATGGGAGCCCCACTTGAATATTTATATATTCTGTTTTTTAGTATTTGTTGTTATAGCGGCAACAGAAATACATCATCTGTGAAATTTTCAACTGTCTAACTATCACGGTTCATGAGATACGGCCTGGTGACAGACGGACGGACGGACAGCGGAGTCTCAGTAACAGGGCCCTTTTACCCTTAGTGTACGGAACTCTAAAAAAATTAATTTTACACAAAAATAAAAAAAAACGGCGAGCGCAACTTAATAAATTGATCTGCGATAACTATGACTTTAATAATTGATTGTGGTAACTATGATAGTGTGGACATTGTTTAATATTACTCGCATGTTACCTCTAATAACAACCCTCCGAGGAATTGTTATTTAGCTGCAGTTCAGTCAGAAGCGAGAGGTACTTTGTTGCGCCTTACCCTCTCTTAAAAATACACAGACCAAGACATGTAGCCATGTTTATGCACGCAATTTTTTATCCTGTGTGGGAATCAAACACGTGAGGCTTTGTGTTAAAGTAACATTGCTAAACACTCCACGGGGCTTGGTTAAGGTATGACGGCAAGCAATCCATCTTGATCGACGAATTATTTCAAGCTCGTGATACGGCGATGGAGCCACTATTGGTATTTTGTAACGAGCAGCCGTTGCGATCAGCACACGACCCTGATCTACAAAAGCTGGCTTGTAATAACACACTTTTTTATGACCAAACACATTTCTTACGTACGGTCCGCCTGAGGATAGGTCTTACCTTTTAAACACTGGCCATACCAGGGGTAACACTTGAGCATTGCCGATCCCTTTTTGATAACTATATTGTTTTTGACATTATAATTTGTATAGTTAGGATGTTGATAATTGAATTAGTACTTAATATTCTTATATTTATAATATTAATATTATTAAGAGAGACAACCAGAACGAACACTAGGATTACGGTTGATGATGTAGTGTTGGAGCAAGTGGATGAGTTTGTATATCTTGGAAGCGATTTTAGAAGCGATGGAAGGTACACCGCTGATGTGGAGAGACGAGTGAGTGCAGGGAATAGCGTGAATGGTGCGTTGGGTAAACTGTTTGGCAGCCGAAATCTAAGCCAGAAGGCACAGCTCGCTGTACACGGCGCGGTGTTAATCCCAACGCTAACTTATGGAAGTGAGAGCTGGGTATAGCAGAGAGAGCATGAAAGTAGAATAAATGCGGTCGAGATGCGAGCACTGCGAAAAATTTGTGGCATAACGCTTGCTGACCGCGTTCGAAATGATGACGTACGAAAGAGAGTTGGACTGAAAGAGAGTGTCGGTGTTAAGATAAGAAAGGGCATGCTCCGTTGGTTCGGACATGTAGAAAGAATGCAAGATGAAAGAATGACGAAACAGATATACAATGCGAAAGTGGAAGGATGTAGGAGCCGAGGAAGACCAAGACTAACCTACCATGACCAAATTGGTCGTGTTTTATCAGAAGGTGATGTCAGGAGCCTTAGGAACCGGAGAGCGTGCATGAAAAGAGCTATGAATGTGAAAGAAGCGAGTGAAGTATGTAAGGACCGCGTCTTATGGCGCTCGGTTCTCTCTGCCTACCCCGCAAGGGACCTGGCGTGAAGATATACATACATACATACTTAATATTCTTATTCTATTGTAATCTGTGACACTATCGTAATTTAACATAATAATCTATCATAATTGTCTCGAGTAACGTTCTAATATGTGGTCGGTTGTAATCAACTTAATTTAATATGCAACTATTGTACTAGTACGACTTGCTGGTGCGTTTGAGTTAGTATACTCTGTAAACTTGCATGTAATGTAATGAATAAATAAAATAAATAAAACTCTTTTTGAATTGTGCATCTAGTTTTTCGTGAGCTTTGAACCGCTTTGCAGTGGCTTCTTAGGGCATGTGTCCTCCCATTAAGCAGCCCGTGGTCTCTTCTGTCCCACATACTGACGGCGGCTTCCTCAAGGCGTTCCGTCATTTTCTAAGTTGCGACGCAACAGGTTTTAAACGGAAAATCCGTCTAAATAACGCGACTATTGTGGGTTCCAATGATTGAGGATAAATTCCTAGCGAGTTTTGCGATTGTAGAAAGGTAGCTGTTGACATCATATTGAATAATTTCTTTGAACCACATCAACCCTTACTCATCCCACTGCAGGGATACGGGTCTCCCTTCAACCGAAGGGGTTTAGAGAATATTCCACCACGATGCTCAAATGCGAATTGCCAGAAGCCAGTGTTTTTAACCCGCCTGAGGGCCACTGACTTAGCTTAACGACTGTCATCTATCGACAAACAGCCGGGACGTCGGTCATTTTTAAGTTTTTTAGGCACGAAAAAACTCGAGATAGATAAGCGCATTTATAGACAGGCTGCGGTCGACGTTGCTTAACTTGCGTATTCGGTTCGAACGACACGCGCAACAACGCCATCGACGCCTTTAATCACTACAATAAAATACGTAGGTCCATTTTATTTACCAAATCCATGTTCAATCGGAATACGGAATTGGTGAGATGGTGGCTCTCAATCATTTTTTTTAATTAGTACGGTTGGACCCTATTAACCTGGTGAGTTAATGTTTTCCTACGAGCGAGTGAGGTCACCACTGTCACCAGTAAGCGACGGGAGGTGGCAACGAGCGGTGATACTTCTTGTATTACATAGGCATAGGCTACTGTAACCACTTCCAATCAGGTGGACCGTGTGCTTCTTTGTCTACGTTGTATAAAAATAAAAACCGGCTAAATGCAAATAGTATTCGCGAATGGTTCCATACAACCATCTAGAATAAGGGCCGAAAATAACATAACTGTTGTATGAGCGCCCTTTTACTTTTTAACTTTATTTTATTTTTATTATACATTGCTATATAGGTCATAGTAATACGTACTCAGTTTTGTTTAAGAGAGGTAGGGCGCATCAAAGCAGCTCGTCTGGGAAAGTAACCTCACAGAAAACCGCAGCCAAATAACAACTCCCAAGGAGGTTGTTGTGTTCCTGCGTGTGAGTGAGGTCACCAGTAAGCTCGTAACGAATTGCTGTGTAAGCAGCAGAGGAGGAATCGCGCGAGTGATACTTAATATATTACAAGCGTTAATAGGCTACGGAAACCGCTTTACATCAGGTGGGTCGTATGCATGTATGGCTATATAAAAAAAAGAAAAATTAAGTGTATTAATTTACTTTATTTTTCCCTCTGCCTACCTGGTGTGAAGATATACATACATACAATTTATGATATCTAATTACACTTAAGCGTGTACATTAGGTGGGCCGTATGCTTGTATGCCTCCCGACGTTGTATAAAGAGTCTGTGAGCATTGTATGTCTCTTATTATTACGTTTCCAAAATATAACCCAGTGACCTTGTGACAGACAGCGGACAGACGGGTATGACATACCTTAGCAATAGGTTCTGTTGGTACCCCTTATGTACGGTTCATAAAAAAGACAAATTCTTTTTCTTCTTAACATTATCACGTTTCCTAATCCATTAGTATTGGTAGGGTTCGGTGCCTAAGCCTAAGAATTTGGTTAAGATACTGATTTTGATCTGAAACTAGAGGGAAAATCAGACCTTTCTCACGTAAGTTTGTCTTCCCACTAAACGACAAGGTATTAAACAAAACAAGTAGTAGAGATCCCACGAAATTATATGTACCTAACTAACGGTTACACATATTTAGCAATAATATATTTTGTATGGCAATTAAACTATATAATAAATTACCGCGTGACATTAGAAACATACAGATGCTCAATAGTTTCAAACGTAAATTATATACCTGGCTTTTAATCAACTGCTTTTATACTGTTAAGGACTACATGGAATACAAATGACCCTTTCATTATGTACTTTTCATATTTTGAATGAACTGTAGGTAGAGCGGCAACATTTAAAAAAAAATGTTTTTTTTTTAACTTGTTTTGTAGTAATTTATTAATTTTTGTCTTTGTATTCGTTAATTTTACAGAAACGGAAGTATTGTAAATGTTCCTACGCCATTAAAGGCAGAATATGCATGTACAAAAGATATGTAACACCTTGTATATAATACCATGTTCTTGGGAATAAACATTATTATTATTATTTCAAAATATAATTTCTATGACGTACTGGGTTATCTTACGATGTTTTCCATAACCGCGAAGCAAGTGATCATTGCAAATATGTAGGTATATAAACCCGAAAACAGGAATTCAGTGGTGCATGCCAGGATTGTGACCGGGGACCAGATAATCAAGAAGCCGGGACTTTGTCCACTGGGCTACCACCGTGGTACCATTTACCAATAGGTAGCATATGAATGAAAACAAAACAAATCTCGAACAACAATGTTAATCAATGAATCGAAACTGCGCACAGGATGCCAGGCAGGACGCGTGTGTCCATTGCAGATGCGTGATTTTCAACACGTTTCCTCTAATTATGCAATTGCACACGGCTAGTGCAACTGCGCAAAGCAGCAGTGAAAGTTGCTCCTGGGCCAAACGCGGCTGCGTCTCGCGGATTCCGTGTTAAAATAACTACCTAATAAATAATATCGACCAACCGTCCGTTTGCATCACGTATATGTGACACTTCGGACTGGTTACAATTCTGTGAGAATGTGGTTCAACGTTTCCTTTGTTACCACCAATGGGAGGAAGAAGAACCTGTTGTTTTTTCAGTAAGTTGTCAAATTCATTTCGACGTAATAGTAGTGCCGCGATAGAACTAGACTTTTAACCGATCAGTTCCTGTTTCAAATCTTGGTGTGGGTATGGACGGCAAAATTTTTGTATTCCCATTTGTGTACATATTTATAATAATCACATGCGCATGCGGTGAAGGAAACCACTGTGACGAAACCAGCATGTCCTAATTATATTTCTATAAACTTTTTTTTTATACTACGTCGGGAGGTATACAAGCATACGGCCCACCTGACGTAAAGCGTGTACCGTAGCCTATTAACGCTTGCGATATATTAAGTATCACTCGCGCGATGCCTCCTCTGCTACTTACACAGCAACTCCTTGGGAGCTTACTGATGACGCAGGAACACAACAACCCTCTAGGAAGTTATTTGGCTGCGGTTTTCTGTGAGGTGGAGGTACTCCCCCAGATGACTGGACTATTTGATGCGCCCTACCTCTCTTAAAACATCCAGACCAAGACAAACAGACATGTTCATGCACACAAACGTTTGCCTTGTGTGGGAATCGAACCCACGAGCGTTGGTGTCAAAGTCGCGTCATTCACGACTGAGCCACCGAGCTCGTCAAACGTGCGACCTATCCGTAGGAAGATCTGATTATCCCTCTGGGTTGTGGAGGTATGACGGCAGTCGTGTCATGATTAGTATGTTCGCCAAATTCTTAGGCTTAGCCGACCGCGCCAATCCTAATGTGTTAGGAAACGGGGTAACGAAAGTGTAGGGGATTCATAGGTATATCCGTATAGCGTATATGTAACTGTGTGATTTAGAAGTATGTAACATAGCGGTCGATGCGCAGCGAGGTATCGCGGTCGCGTGCGCAAATTAACCCAGACCAGTAAAATTAGTACCGTAAAACCCCACTGGTCATATATGACCACCTGTCAAAACGTCATAAGTCAATGGTTTTTAGGTAGTTTTAAACTTTATTTGTGACGATTGTGTGATTAGAATGGCTTGTTACTTGATTTTATAATGTAGTGTGTCATTCCAGTAATGCCAACAAAAATCCACGATACTCTAGTGGCCAAAACAAAAATTTGTAAATTCAAAGCGTCAGTACTAACGGCGGCGTCGCAGTACATCTCTATTTAATGTTTCATTTTACCAACCACTCCCGTTAAGGTGACGGACCACACACCACCTTACAATAGGAAGAAGACGAAGAAAGCATGCCGAAACGTTTATGCAACTGATGTTACGAGAACACATTATGGCACATGCTTATTGAGCCTTAGGAACCGGCGAGCGTGCATGAAAAGAGCTATGAATGTGAAAGAAGCGAGTGAAGTGTGTAAGGACCGCGTCTTATGGCGCTCGGCTCTCTCTGCCTACCCCGCAAGGGACCTGGCGTGAAGATATACATACATTATTGAGTAAAATAAAAAAAAATGTTATATGTGTACACTTAGAAGCCACCTCTTATACAAAGCATATAAATTGTTATCTCTATCAGCATTTTGTTTTAAGTTTATGTTCAGGAGTCCCCATCATCAGCGTGTGCTGAAAACTACTACGAATTTAATACGGTATATATTTCAAATAAACTCTTTATCTATTCTTATATAATACGTTATTAAATGGAGCTAAGTTGATGATGGAGGCAGAACTCCGTCGTTTTTATGTAACTTCAAATACATTTTCAGAAATACATTCGTTTCTTTGAAATTGTATTGAAAACATTGTCTGAATGGAGAATGTATGGAATGTATGAACACTAGTTTGTATTTTATAAATTAATTTCTATCTATCTTAACTTTACTCCAAATACCTTGCCTCCCTCGGTTCTCTCTGCCTGAGGCAGGCAGACACAGGGAGAGAACCGATCGCCACATAACTCGTTCCTTACACACCTCATTCGCTTCTTTAACATTCATACCTCTTTTCATGCACGCTCGCCGATTCCTGGGGCTCCAACTTCTGGTAAATTAATATTTTATTCTTTTATAATGTTTCCTTTTCTTATTTTTTTTCATCGACGTATTTTTTGATAATTAATCTTATTTTTTCTTTTTTTTATACATGGTCGGGAGGCATACAAGCTTGTGGCCTGATGTAAAGCGATTACCCTAGCAATTCATTAAGTATCACTCGCGCGATACCACCTCTGCTGCTAACACAGCAACTCCTTAGGAGCTTAGTAGTGACCTCACTCACAAGCAGGAACACAACAACCCTCTAGGGAGTTGCGGAGATATTTGGCTGTGGTTTCTGTGAGATGGAGGTACTTCCCCAGAGGGGCTGATTAAATGCGCCATGCCCTACCTCTCTTAAAGATACCCAGACCAAGACAAACAGTTCCTGCACACAAATGTTTGTCCTGTTTGGGAATCGTACCCACCAGCGTTAGTGTCAAAGTAAAGTAACTACGCCATTGAGCTCATCAAAACCACACATACACACATTGCATTGTTCATGTCCATTCTCATCAAATCCCTCAATTAAACTGTACCGGAATATAAAACCAATTTATAACCACGTAAATTATAATCTTTCATACTCATGACCAACGAAGAAGCCTGTGAACGCATTGCGTGCGTTTAATTGCATTTGACCTTTGTAGTTGTTTTCTCGGATTACGAAGTGACCTTGGGGGCAGACACTTTCATTAAAATTTTTGCAATTTGCGAAACCGGAATGTACAGTCTAGTTTACCGCCTTTATATGATCTGTTATGCATGAACTACATTAATAAGACGAATTATTATTGATCAATGGCATTAATAATGTGATTAAAGTAAGGTAATAAGGTATTGTACAAGCCTGTACTACTTAAAAAATGCTCTCAAAATATTGTATAAGCCTGCAATGGGTAAAAAAAAGTGCGAGTCCGACTCGCGCTCTGAGGGTTCTAAAATATTTTCGCGAATTGTTGTTGCAAAAAAAGTTTTTTTTTTGTTGTGATGGAACTACAAATTTACGTTTTTCGGATTTTTTCGGACTTTACTTATGCTACATGACATTGCTTCTTGCCAAATTTAATGATTCTAGGTCAACGGGAAGTATCCTATAGGTTTTGATTCCCTTGCGAGTGTCAAAATATGCACAAAACGAGGCATAAACAGCTGTATCTTTTAACTGCGTTGACTTAGAAGTTTGAGTTTTTTGCTGCTCGTAGGGATAATAGACCTGAGTATTTGATAATAATTTCAGCTTGATAGTTATACCCGTTCTTGAGAAAAAGGTCTTGACAGACAGACAGACGACAGACAGATGGACAACAAAGTGATCCTATAAGGCAGGTATGGGCAACCTTTGACATGTTGTGGGCCAAACTTTAGCATGCAAATACGTTCGCGGGCCGCGTTTAAAAGTAGTGCATATATATAAGTAGATTCCGTGAGTATATATAAGTAGTGTACTTAATTTTTTTTTAATTGGGTTTTTTCAAAATGTCTTGCCGAATCAAACCTTACAGCGGGCCGGTTCCGGCCCGCGGGCCGGGTGTTGCCCACATGTGCTATAAGGGATCCTATATTTTTCCTTATAAGGTACGGAACCCTAAAAATGAACTTAGTACTAATGTACCAGTCTGTACTGCTTAGAAAAGTGACCTTAATGATAATTATTGTTCAATCATATATTGCTTAAAAATGTATAGGTATTGTACAAGTTAAATTAAATATTTGCACATGTCTGTACTGCTTAAAAAATGAAATGAACTTAATTGTGCACAATCCAATACTGCTTAAAAAAAATTAATTAATGGTATTGTACAGCTAAGAGCAGATCACGCTTCACACTTGAAGTACGACTGTAACTCTTATCGCGAATGGCATAAGAACGGTACAAAGGTCAAAGAGAAAAGTTTGAGGTGCACTTAGCTGTACAAACTTGTACTGCTTAAACATTTGGCATTATAATATTGTTTAAACCTTTACGCCCTGATATAGGTTCCGTACGATGAATATGTTATTTATATATTTTTTAAACCGTATCCAAATTTGTTCATGATAAATAATAATAAAACAGAATGTATGGTACCGGATACAATTTTTTTGAAGTTTTTTTTAAATATAAAAAATATGTACAATATAACAAATATCATTCATTTGATGTATAACTTTTTTAAACGTACATATTTTTAAAATTTTCTAATTTTGCCCCCGAAAGTGATCTCTATATTCACAGTTCATTAAATTTCGACTTAATGCGTCCACTGGATTAGAAGGAGGAGGTAATCATACCGTATTTTCATAAAGACTTACGGAACCCTAATATCTGTTATATTTTGTGAGCTTACTACATTCTCATCAATATCGAATGTCAAGAAATGTTACTTTTATAAAGTCGTAAGTAAGTTTTCCGTGCTATAAACCCTACAAGTAGTAAGATCGATTTATTTATGCACTGAGCGAACCTACAAGGTTATCTTTGTTACCTTTTTATATAATTATATATGTATTATAAAAATGTAATTTTGAATAAAGATTTATTTTTATCTTCAAGCCAAGTCCTTTGCCGCGTAGGCAGAGAGAACCGAGCGCTGTGACTCGATCTTTACACACCTCACTCGCTTCGGTGACCATTTATAGCTCTTGCTCTAGCGCCGTCGACGATTCCCAGGGCTCGACCAATTTAGTCGTGCTCCGTAGATTTTGGTCTTCCTGTACTCTTACATCTATCTACTTTCGCGTTGTAAATCTGTTTCACTTATATAAATAGTGAGTTTCAATTTTTATTAATACGTTCCTATCTACCTGTGGGAAAATTCAAGGCGTAATTGTGCGCAAGTTTTGAGGAAGTGAGAGTAGAGGAAGGCCAAGACTTACGTAGTACGACTAAATTGGTCTTGTGTTTATCAGCCATCACCCGTGAACGTTTATGAAAAGCGCTTTGAATGGATAAAGAAGCGAGTGAGGGTGTAAAGACCGAGTTATGTGGCGCTCGGTTCTCTGTGCCTACATCGCAAGGGGCCTGGTGTGGAGATAAAGAAAGATGATACTTTAACCAAACTTCAAAAAAAAATTATGTGCATAATTCAATCGTATTTGAATATTTTGCATAATACACACAAAAGTGTCTATTGTTTCTCCACCATATCTTGGCCAACAATGAATTGTGATAATTTTTAGGGTTCCGTACCACGAAAAGCAAAACGGAACCCTTATAGAATCACTTAGTTGCCCGTCCGTCTGTCTGTCAGGACCCTTTTTCTCAGGGACGGGTGGAGCTACCAAGCTGAAATTAATATCACATACTCAGGCCTGTATTCCCTTCGAGCAACTTCTAAGTCAACGCAATCAAAAGATACGTTTATGCGCATATTTGGACACTCGCAAGGGAATCAAAACTTCGCCTAGAATCATGAAATTTGGTAAGAAGCAAGGTCATAAGCACAAGTCAAGGAAAAAAATTGTAGTTATTTTTTTTTAACGGGACAGGCCCACCACTTATACTCACCACTGTGTCTCCTGTGTAGCCAGAATTAACAGCGGCAACCACATAAAGGCAGTGAACAGTGAAGTTCATTGCTGTCCCGCGGGTTAAACTACAGCTGCCTTAGAACTCACAACGAATTTAATCAGAAGAAATTTGTAGGAGTAGAAAGTTTTGGAATTGAACTCCCCTCTTGGCAAAGTGAGAGGCAGCAATATGACAAATAAGGCATTTAAAAACCTCAAAGAGATGGCTAGGCAAGTGAAGCTCAACTGCCGTGCACCCACGGTTTATCAAATATCTAACACTATTGGGACCTAAACTGTGAGTTGTTACCTAACACATCGATTCCAATAATATAGAAGGCAGAACCGCCTAAACGCCTGGTAATTCTCCCTCGTTGCCACCAAATTAGAATAGTATACTACCCCGGATGTGACCATGCAAGGAATTTAACATATCGGCCCGCAGTTAGTTATATCACAAAAAATATGTGTTTTGGGCAAATAATTAGCGAAAATATTGAATTAATCATTTAAGTAATTACTCTTGGAGAGAGTTGGACTGAAAGAGAGTGTCGGTGTTAAGATAAGAAAGGGCATGCTCCGTTGGTTCGGACATTTAGAAAGAATGCAAGATGAAAGAATGACGAAACAGATACAATATATATGTGTATATGTATGATATACAATGCGAAAGTGGAAGGATGTAGGAGCCGAGGAAGACCAAGACTAACCTACCATGACCAAATTGGTCGTGTTTTATCAGAAGGTGATGTCAGCAGCCTTAGGAATCGGCGAGCGTGCATTGAAAGAGCTATGAATGTGAAAGAAGCGAGTGAAGTGTGTAAGGACCGCGTCTTATGGCGCTCAGTTCTCTCTGCCTACCCCGCAAGGGACCTGGCGTGAAGATATACATACATACATACCCTTGGAGAGCTAGTCGGACTCGCACTTGACGACTTTTTATTAATAAAATCGCAGAGCGCATCTTAATAGGTGAAGATACGTCTTGATTGAAGTCGATTTTCGGTATTTAAACTTTGCATTTATTATTTTTTCTATATATAATGTATTATACATACGAAGTCAATCATATTATATTATACAATACATTAAAGTTATAGCTTTGTATAGCAGCGATAGCCCAGTGGATAAGGAACCGACCTTGTGTCCAAACGGTCCCCGGTTTGAATCCTGGCATGTATCACTAAATTTGTGTTTTCGGATTTGTGTACATATTTGTAATTATCACTAGCTCGACGATGAAGGAAAACATCGTGAGGAAACCAGCACATCCAAGTAATATTTTGAAAGACGCGTGACCTAATCTAAGAAAGGTATGGATTTCCCTCTGGGTTGTGGAGGTCTGACGGCAGTCACTCCTTGTGAAAATTATATCTTCGCCAAATCCTTAGACTTAGGTAGCGGACCCCGCCAATCCTAAAGGATTAGGAAACGGATTAACTCTAAGAAGAAGACAAAACTTACAGTTTAGTACGGTCTGTACACAATGAATAGGTCCGTGGGTAGTAATTGGTAGGACAGTGCTGGCATTAGCATATCATATTGTACGTATACACACTTAAGTGTAATTAGATACGAGTATCATAAAATTTATGTGTTTTGTGCATAATTATGCATTTAAGTAAATTAACACACTTAACGTTTCTTTTTTTTATATACCACGTCAGGAGTCATAAAATCATACGACCCACCTGATGTAAAGCGGTTTCCGTAGCTTATGAACGCTTGTAATACATTAAGTATCTTTCGGTGCGAGCTATGCAGCTCTCGAATGCTCTGCCATTAACAATTAGGAGAGGTAGGGCGCATCAAAGTAGCCCGTATGGGGAAGTACGAGTATATCCACCTCACAGAAAACCGCTGCCAAATAACAACTCCCTAGAGGGTTGTTGTGTTCCTGCGTGTGAGTGAGGTTACCAGTAAGCTACCAAGGAGTTGCTGTGTAAGCAGTAGAGGGGGCATCGCACAAGTGATACTTAATATATCGCAAGCGTTAATAGGCTACGGTATCCGCTTTCCATCAGGTGGGCCTCATGCTTGTATGCCTCCCGACGTAGTATAAAAAAAAATCGAAATGCAGAAGGTATATTCAAGTTTAAAGATCGAGTTAGTACACACTATCTTTCCTTCATCCTGTTTTAATTTCGTTCTTTTGTTAATCTGGTTGTCACTGCTGTATAACTTTGTTAAGTGAATTAATATATATAAGTATCTGTCGTCATTATTGTTTTTGATTATTAACAAGTAATCCTCTTGTATGTTTTCTAGTTTATACCGCGCCACCTATCTGCCTGAATTTTCTTTTTTTTCCTCTACCCTAAGGTTCTCTGGAAGAGATTGCAATGCGATAAGACCGCCTTTTGTACATTAATTATAAGTTAATTTCGTGTATTTTACTGTTTCATGTAGTGCAATAAAGAATATTGTATTGAATATGATTGTATGACTCACGCGATCTCTGCTGCTTACACAGCGACTTCTTAGGAGCTTAGTGGTGACCCCACTCACACGCAGAAACATAACAATCCTCCAGAAAGTGGTTGTTTGGCTGCGATTTTCTGTGAGGTGGAGGTACTTCCCCAGACGGGCTGCTTTGATGCGCCCTACCTCTCTTCATAGTGGGAAATTAAGCATTAATCTTATTAGGTTTGTGGATGCGTGTGGATTGCGTGCAAACCTATAGTAGGCCGTGGAAATTTAACTTAATGGGGCCTTATTTTGTGTGATGTACCTTGCCTACATCATAAAGGGGAAATTTGGCAAAATTAAGCTTTTATGTAATCCATATATATTTTAACCCGGTTAATTTACGCATTGCGAGTGGAAAAGAATGCAAAGTAAATGTCTCATTTATATAAAAACTAAATATAATTAGATAATTAAATTAAATTTACTAAATTTCTTTCAAATTTACTTTCAAATATTTGTCATATTTTAAATTTAAGCCAAAGAGATTTAGGGTAGGGCGCTTCAATGCAGTCCGAATACGAATCACCTCCATTTGAAAACTGCAATCAAATGATTATCTATGGAGGGTTCATTCTTGCGATTGAGTGAAGTTATCAGTAGGCTCCCGAGGAGTTGCCGTGTCAGGAGAGACGTGACAATGCACAATAGATACTTCTTGTATTGTAAAATGGTATATTTTTGTACAACGTCGGTAGGCATACAAGCATACGGTCCACCTGATGTAAAACGGTTACTGTAGCCTATAAACAACAAGCAACACATTAAGTATCACTCACGCGATACCAGCTTTGCTGCAAACACATATACTTCTTAGAAGCTTACTGGCGACCTAACTTACGCGCAGGAACACAACCCTTCAGGTAGTTGTTTTTTTGCTCCGTTTTTCTGTGAGGTACTTCCCCTGACGGGCTGTTTTCACCTAATAATGTCGTATATAGGCTACTGTAACTGCTTTACACGACGTGCGATGTATGCGGCATTTCTTCTTCGCCACACACTCTGCGGAATAGGTACTGATGTAAAGAATGCGGGACGAAAAAGTTACGAAACAGATATACAATGCAAAAGTGAAAGAACGTAGGAGCCGAGGAAGGCCAAGACGCACATACTTGATTATTAGCCAACCGAATTAGCCGTGTTTTATCAGAAGGTAGGTGCTAGGCTCTAGGAATGTTGAAGAAGCGAGTGAGCTGTGTAAGGACTGCGTCTAGGCGCTCAGTTCTCTCTGCCTACCACGCAAGTAATGCGTGAAGATAATGGAAAATCTTTCGTAATAAACACTTTAATAAATCCCGGAAACGGTTAAATTAATTAATGTTGAAATTATTGATAAATCTTTTGTAATAAACGTTTATAAATCCCGGTAGCCGTTAAATTATTGTTAAAGCATATTTGTATTGCTATCATATATATTTATTTATACTATTATTAAAAAGAAACAAAAGGAGCATTACACCCCGGAAAGGATTAAATTAGTTAAAGCCAAAGGATATGTTTTGCGTCAGCAAACGACAGAAATTAACCAGCTAAAGTAAGTATTTGCGGAATTGTTTTTTTTACTGGTGTTTTAAATACCACGCTGGCCTCGAAAAAATATAAAAACGAGGAAGATTATGTCGTGAAAGTACAATGAGTGCGTAGGTGTTTAAAAACAGTTTTCTTATATGACTATATAGTAATTGCATGTCACATTTACATGGGTCGTATGGGGATAAACATTATACTTGTAAATGTCTTGTGTCATTGAGCATACACATTGTTTGTACATGGCAATTTTTTTTAGATGTTGCTTACAATTATATAATTTACATAATATATGAACGTGACCTTAAAAGTATATAAATACTCAAGTCTGCGCGTGCAATAAAGACAACAAGTCTGCTCGTTCACCGAAAACATTTGTACCTCAATTCCAGAATACAGCTCTTATCATCGCCAAAAGCATTAGAATTCTCGATGTCGAGATCTCCAGCGATATTCAATACCGAAGTCAAAGCTGATCCAACAAGGAAGTCCCTCCAAAAACTTAATATGTTCAACAGAGCAAAGCAGTACTTCACCGCGAAGCAAAAACTTATGTTATATAAGTCTCAAGTCAGACCGCACTTGTAGTACTGCAGCCACCTTTGGGCGACAGCACCTGGATACCAGCTTGGACCGTGCCACTCGATTCAGAGAGGTGCTGTGAGAATTTTCGACGATTCTAAGCTTACACACGGTATTGAGCCTTTAAATTTAAGGAGGGTTGTTGCCTTTGTGCGTTCTGCCGCTTTTACAACGGGTTGTGATCTGAAGAATCGTTCGATATGATGGTGACAGCTTTTACAACCGCACCGCTCGCCGATGGCGGGGAGTTCATCCTCATGCACTCGAACCACAACCTTTCCTTGAGATCAAGTTACTTCCCCAGCCCGGTTGCTTTGATTAGCTTACCGACTGTCGCCTATCGATAACAGCAGGTTGCGACGGCTTAAACGCTCCGAAACACGAGACGACTTAAACCCATCCATAGACAAACTGCGACCTGTGAACTGCCTACGTAGCATCTCAAAGTTATTGACGAGCTCGGTGGCGCAGTGGTGAAACGCGCTGTTACGAGTACTTTGACACCAACGCTCGTGGATTCAATTCCCACACAGTACAAACATTTGTGTGCATGAACATTTCTGTTTGTCTTAGTCTGGGTATTTTCTATGTAAGTATGTATTTACAAAAAAAAAATGTATTTACGTATGTTTATCAGTTGTCTAGTACCCATAACACAAGCTTTGCTTACTTTTGCTTTTATTTTTATATAAAATTATGAAATGTACACAACTGACTATTGTGATGGGAACTTAAGAACTAAATCCTATTTAAACAAACTCGTATTCACCCCGAATTCGACCATAATCATAATAAATTAGAGTAAAACATATACAATATTATTAAATATATAAAACATGTAAGAGAGGTAGGGCGCACCAAAGTAGCTCGACTGGGGAAGTACCTTTACCTCACAGAAAAACCGCAGCCAAATAATAAAGCACTTGGTGGGTTGTTGTGTTCCTGCGTGTCAGTATGGTCACCAGTAAGTTACCAAGGAGTTATTATCAGAGGTGGAGGAGGCAGGAGGAACTTTGCATCAGGTGGGCCGTATGCCTGTATCCTCCCGACGTTGTATTACTCGTAAAAAAGGGAGAGTTAATGCTAGCAAGTCACATTGTTGCGTGTGGAACAAATACAAATCGCTGTACGCCACTAACTAGCCGCATGTTTAATATAGTTAGTTAAATTAAGAGAAGTAGGGCGCATCAAAGCAGCCCGTCTAGGGAAGTACCTCCACCTCAGGAAACCGCAGCTAAATAACAACTCCCTACCTAGAGGGTTGTTGTGTTCCTGAGTGTGAGTGAGGTTACCAGTAAGCTCCTAAGGAGTTGCTGTGTAAGCAGCAGAGGAGGCATCGCGCGAGTGATATATGTTACAAGCGTTAATAGGCTACGGTAACTGATTAACATCAGGTGGGCCGTATGCTTGTATGCCTCGCGACGTTGTATAAAAAAAATAACATAAGATTTTACTATTTTAATTTCATCATTTGGTAGGTGTTACCTTACACAAAAATTCGATCCAGCGACCAGCAGCGACGTGTCAAAGGGTAGACACCGGTATACATCAATATTATTGTATTTTAAAATGGCGCAAGTAGACTTTGCTCTAACAAAGAGACAAATGATAGGGCATACCTGTCGTTAGAAAGAGATGAATATATATCTTAAGAGATTTATGCTTTGTGGGGAAATATGTATAGCCACGACGCGAGAGCATGACCAACTGAATGCGAGTTGGGCAATTACCTTACTTTCGTATTGCCATTCTAGAGCGTGTACGACGTATCTATAAGTATAAAAACATCTTAGAGGACCAGTAGATAATATGATTGCTGACGATTCTTTATTCATTACTGTATCATTGCCATAAAGGAAATAACTTATGGAGATATAACGACACGATTTTGCATAGTAAAAATACTCACCGCTACGGGTCGGGGGATAAAATGAAATACGCAGCTCTTATTGGCTCGTTCATGGATCAACACTGCGGCACTTATTATCTTATTGGTTAAAATATCCTCCCATTGATTAATAGGCACGAGACGCTGAGATATTTAGACGGAAAAACCTTACGTTTTTTTGAGGGTTGCCTACACATTGTAAAGTGATTTACATCACAATCACAAACCAGTGATCACTGCTAAGCTCACTCTTACAGAATTTCAATGCAAATTACCTGTCTAAAATCACAACATAGTATATGCATAATAATTTTAACACGAATACGTTTCGCCTTTAGCAAACAACAGATCTGGTGTTGGCGCCCGCGCCGAGGCAATCACATGTCGTAAACAGAACTGTTGCCCAAATACTCTGTTTTGCAACGTCACATCTAATGGGAAACGATTTTATAATAATGGCCACATACGATTCGACTATGGGTAGGACTGCCGCACGAAGGGCCAAGTAACCTCTAATTTTGGAATGTGTATTCTACTTTCCCTATTGCTCCATATATCCACACACATATGTCGGATTCTAATCACGAATTCTCAACTATTAATTAATCTTTTTTTAAACAATATTATATAATATACGTGCTGATGTAAAGCAGTTACTGTAGCCTATGAAAACTAGTAACACAGGAGGTAACGCGCGAGCGTTGCCTGGTACGTAATACAGCAACTCCTTAAGAGCTTACTGGTGACCCCATTCACTCGCAGGAATAAAACAACCCTTCAGGTAGTTGTTTGACTGCGGTTTTCTGTGAGTTGGAGGTACTTCTTCAGAGGGGCTGCTTTGATGCGCCCTACCTCTTTTTAAACACACAGACACGATCGTGCATACAACTGTATATCTTGTGTTTATTTTGCCAAAACAAGAAACTATTTTACGATTTTGAAATAACCAAAGACATTATCACCAATAATTACACACTTCAAGATTACTCATATTCAGTTATTTTATGTGAATTTTGTTATTCTTATGAAAAATTGAGACAACGGTACTACGGGACAGGCCCACCACTAATTTCCACCACTGTGTCTCCTGTGTAGCCAGAATTAATAGCGGCGACCACCAAAAAGGCAATGAACAGTGAAGTTCATTGCTGTCTCGGGGGTTAAACTACAGCTGCCTTGGATCTCACAACGAATTTAATCAGTAGAAATTTGTAGGAAATTTTGGAATTGACTTCCCCTCTTGGCAAAGTAAGAGACAGCAATATGACAAATAAGGTATTTAAAAATCTCAAACAGATGGCTAGTCAAATGAAGCTCATCTGCTGTGCACCACGGTTTATCAAATATATAACAGTATTGGGGTCTAAATTATGAGTTGTTACCTAACACATCGATTTGCCACCAAATCAGAATAGTATACTACCCCGGATGTGACACGCAAGTAATTTAACATATCGTCCCGCTCCCGACGCCAGAGATCGCACTCCCAGAGAACATGATGTGCTCTTTGCTCGAATTCATGATTTTTCGTAGAAGACTCACATAAAGGCGATGACACAAGTCTAAACGGGCTGCGCCCTAAAGTTTCCATGCCCACTTAAAAAATGCGCAACGGGATGATCGACTTCTAACTACTCTTTATTTAATCTGTCTCGCACTTATGGAACGAGCAGATACAAGCGGCGTCCTTTAGTAGAAGTTTCCCATCTTTCTTGCCATTACCTTTACCTTGTCAATTGGTTTGAACAATTTAAGTATTTTGTCATGATTGCGGTGTTTTAGAAAGTCAGGGTGTATGTTTTTAGAGGTGTAGTAGTACATTGAAGCGCGGCATTGTATTTCTAAGTCAACTAGTAACACGACTGCCAGCACTGGTAGTGTCTCGGTGCTCACAGTTCTATACGATTTACATAAAAATATTAAAGCATCTCGCTGACTTTTACAGACGACTGAGACAGCGGTGCCGTCAAACTTCTTCTCCTTCGCTTTATTCCGTTTCCTAATCCATAGGGATTGGCGGGGTCCGCTACCTAAACCCTACCTACTAGCCTGGTTCCTTATCCACTGGGCTGGCAGCTCTATGAGCGGCACTGTCAAACTGTACCTCGTTTACTGAGAATTTAAAACTAAAATGTAGCCCAAATTTCCGAAGATTTTTGAACATTTTATTTCAAACAAATATTGTAGGGCCGTATATTTTGATTGCATTGACTAGAAGTTTAATTTTTTTCACTGCTCCTAGGGATTGCAGACTTGAGTATTTGATATTAATTTCAACTGGATAGGCGTCCAACTCCACGCGATTCTGAGAAAAAGTATCGTGACAACGGACAACGAAGTAATACTATGGGGGTTCCATTTTTCCTTTTTTTTTGGTAGCACATGTTCTCAAGCGACCATCATTCATATGTGCAATTGATTTTTATATATATAGCGAATAAAACCGATTTCACATGAACCTTGGCCAAGTAATGATCGTGCTATGAATAAATGATAACTTAACTCGCGCTATTAATTAGTACAAATTGTGGAGGTGCATGAGGTTACAGGCAAATTAAGTACCTTATATAGTCACATGATGATCACCACCGTCATGATAATTCATGCTTCATGCTATACAATTATAACCTGTGATAAACAAATGATATTGTACGTATTAAAAAAAAACAAATATAAACGGTTATAGGGTGTTCAACATTATGATGACGAGCTCGGTGGCTCAGTCGTGAATAACGCGACTTTGACACCAACGCTCGTGGTTTCGATTCCTACACAAGGCAAACATTTGTGTGCATGAATATGTCTGTTTGTCTTGGTCTGGATGTTTTAAGAGAGTTAGGGCGCTTCAAATCAGCCCGCCTGGAGAAGTACCTCACAGAAAACCGCAGCCAAATAACAACTCCCCAGAGGGTTGTTGTGTTCCTGCGTGTGAGTGAGCTCACCTGTAAGCTCCCATGGAGTTGCTGTGTAAGCAGCAGAGGAGACATCGCGTGAGTGATAATTAATATGTCGCAAGCGTTAATAGGCTACGGTACCCGCCTTACATCAGGTGGGCCGTATGCTTGTATGCCTCCCGACGTAGTATAAAACGATACGACCCTTAGAATTCGAGGTAAAACAGAGAAAGTAAAAAAAAGTTCCCCACGGGAAACCAGGATGATGTTGCCTGCAACTAATTTTATATAAAGCTTCCAGCAAACATTCCCCAGCTAAAACAAAGTCTTCGTCCTTGGAAACCTAACCGACAGGTGTGAAGTACAAGAGCTCGTTCTAATTGCATACATGTGAAACCGGTTCATCTGGTTGGCGAGGTCTCGTATTTGAAGACAAGTGCATGTGTGGTGACTAGCATGTGTACGGCTAGAGTAGGTCACGTTGGAGGTACATATATGGTTACTACACCCAAGTTAACGCTTTGCGGCAAAGGATAGATACTCTGAACACACAACATAGGCTCCTAACCGCTAGACCAGAGGCTCCCAGACTTTTTACTCATAGACCAGTTTCAAAATTTTTGGTTCCGGTGGACTCCTTGCAGCTACATTTCTACCATATTCCCAAAACTCGACAAAAAATGTGAAGATTAGATCTAACTGTGGAAATTTGCGTTGCGGCCGATTTCCAACCACGAATTAATAGTTTTCGAAAAAAAGTGACAATTGATTGGTTAATTAATTAATTGATTGTGCTGTGAGTGGTTGTCACAAAAGTAAAGTTAGCCAATCAAAAAAGTGATATCATCCAACTCTACTTTTTTGACATCTACTCACAGCGCAAGGAACCAATCAATTCTCACTTTCATTTAGAAAACTCCCCATTTGGAGTGGTAAAAATAAAAATAAAAAACCGGCTAAGTGCGAGTCGGACTCGCGCACGAAGGGTTCCGTACCATTATCTATAAAAACGGTAAAAAAATCACGTTTGTTGTATGGAAGCCCCCCTTAAATATTTGTTTTATTTTAATTTAATTCTTTATTCTTAAAGTGAATATATAACTAAATATTCTGTGAATATTTCAAGCGTCTACCTGTTGCCGTTATCAATATCGAGCAAAAATTAGCAAAAAAAACAACGTTTATTGTATACGCCCCCTTTAATAATTACTTTATTCTATTTTTTAGTATTTGTTGTTATAGCGGCAACAGAAATACACCATCTGTGAAAATTTCAACTGTCTAACTATCACGGTTCATGAGATACAGCCTGGTGACAGACGGACGGACGGACAGCGGAGCCTCAGTACCTAATAGGGTTCCGTTTTACCCTTTGGGTACGGAACCCTAAAAATAGTATATTGTTTGTGCTGTATTTATTCAATTATTACAATATGTATTGTATTGCGAGTCGAGACACGTCTACTGAATATGAAATATGCAAGTTTTTACAAGTACAGTCGCTGAGCTTCTTAAAATATTATCTGCCTACATTGATAGGTTAAGCCAACATGTAAGTTCTTTGAATTAAACAATTTTTAACGGAAATATCGCGTATTTTATTTATTTTGTTGAACCTGATGTTTCGAACTCTTTGCAGCGTCCGTGGTCGCAGGAAGACTCAGGTGACATTTGTCTTACATTGGTTATTCAATTATTACATCTACCGACATGAATGGATTAATTATATATGTTCCGATTCACACAAAAATCGCTCACGGTTTCCGAACGTTTTTTAATAGATCTCTGGGTTTGTGACTTGATTATTTTTAGGACTGGATCCCAAGCAGGTGGTACTTGCCAACCATCATCTCTATTGAAATTGGGGTGTTTTCTTATTTCAATAGCCTCGCGTAGCATTCTCGGCATGTAGCGATTCTCCTTGGCGAGGATTTGTCGGATGTAATGATTTGGCTGATCTAGTGTATGTTCACATACTGCAGACTTTTTGTCGCGCCTATTCTTCATGTCTTCATTTAA
Source organism: Pyralis farinalis (assembly GCA_947507595.1). Taxonomy (NCBI): domain Eukaryota; kingdom Metazoa; phylum Arthropoda; class Insecta; order Lepidoptera; family Pyralidae; genus Pyralis; species Pyralis farinalis. The sequence continues at coordinate 36,668,668 of OX382259.1, forward strand.
GTTCTTCACTATCGAAAGCAGATCAATTTTCATGGACCCCCGTTTACGAAATGTGCATGCTGCGTGCTGCATGCGGGCATGCTGCGTTGGTTCAGATATGCCAAAGTACGTAGGAGCAGAAGAAGGCCAAGACTTACTACAACCAAATTAGTAGTGGTGGGTTTTCTGTATTAGCGGTAACGCCAGGAGTCCTAGAACTGACGTACGTGAGAACAGCTATCAATGTTATAGAAGCGAGTGAGGTGTGTAAGGATACCATGTGATGCTTGATCCCTCTGTCTATCCCGCAACGAACTTGACTTGAAGATATTGATATCAGGTGGTTATATTCTATAACAGAAGCAAAGGGAATGTTAGTTTATAGAGCTATTAAAAATGACGCGAGTGCAGATTTTCTTGCTACTAGCAATGTTGGTATATTACATCACGAGAAAGGAATAGGACGAAATAGAATAGCATGTACTTCATTGCACCAAAATAAAGATATTTAAGAGACACGTCATTAGAAGAGTAATATAAAGCTAACAGCCATACCAAAGAAAAAGAAACAATCATTGGAAACAAGTGGGGAAGTGCAATCACGATAAGACATATTTATAAGTATACACAGTTATATGCATACGTATACATAGAACATATTACAACAAATTAAGTTTAATTATATAAAATGAACTTAATGCGCAGAATCACGACAGACAAGGACCAACACCTATGTAGGGTAAAACAATTAGAAATAGAATTATTTATTTGCGTCAAGTCTGGTTATACAAATTATCAATGCAATAAAGTGGTACAGCATTTTTCGCCTAAACCTTTGGCATACAAATACATTTTTGTTAGTTTAAGTACATATTACTCGTAAGTAATTCCTTAACAGAGTGAAAAAATCTCTCTTTAAACCATTTTATTAATAACCTTCTAAAAAGTTAGTTTGAGATTTTTAATTTTACTAGGTGTTCTTCTCTTCTTTTTTACTGTTATCCCGTTTTCCTAATCCATTAGGATTGGCCGGGTCCGCTACCTAAGCCTAAGAATTTGGCTACCTAAGCCTAAGCCGAAGATACTGATTTTTACGTGAAACGACTGCCGTCTGACCTCTCCAACTCAAAGGGATAACCAGACCATTCTTAGATAAGGTCACACATCATTCGAAATTATTTTCTTAGACTTGCGGGATTCCTCACTATGTATTCCTTTACCAGCGAGCAAGTGATAATTACAAATAAAGTCAATTTTTTACCAATTTTTTTTATTTTACTAGGTATTGCATTTTATACTTTTTAGCACATTACATAACATTGCCTAGAAAAGACAGTAGTGTTAATGCTACAATCTATAAATAGCCGTATGTCGTAATGTCTTTTTAACAATATTTGGAAAATGTTTTTACAAACGATCAAAAACGAGACTAAATAATATTCTGGCGATTGAATCTACTTACTTGAAGATCTTTTAACCAAGAAGCTGTAATGATACGATATTGATCCGCAAACTACTAGTAACCAATTATTTCACCCGACTTGTAACGGTTCGTTAAGTTTCAGAGCAAAATGTTTATTTCCTTTATGAGTGCATGTGTTGGCAGTCATAATAAAAAAAAACAAAAGAGAATGGAATAGAGAATATATGGAGGCGTGTTTCAAAAAAGTTAAAGTCAATGACGTGAAGGTTTTCTAATCAAGAATATTAAACGGAACCTTCGCGGTATGGTTTGGGAAAATAAGATACTCTTTTGTCAACATTCAATTTGATTTGAGGTTATAACAAAGCGTTCATTAGTAATGTAATATTCAGTAAGATTTTGATTCTCACCTCCTTAAAATAAATGGGGCACATGACATGTGATCATACTTTTATGTTTCTTGTAAATGGAACTTGTTAGAGATACTTATAACATGTTCTGTTATTGGATCCTCTTCTGCAGCAACTCGACCTTGCGGGGGTGCACTGTCAGGCCTTCGCCGATGACGTCGTGCTGATGTTCGACGGCAACACTGCGCTGGATATAGAGAGACAGGCCAATGCCGCTCTCGAGCATGTGAGGGCGTGGGGTGTCAAAAACCGGTTGAAGTTTGCGCCGCATAAGACCAGCGCTATGCTGGTCACGCGCAAACTTAGGTATGACACTCCGCGCCTTACCATGGGCGGGATAGACATTGGCATGTCTCGGCAGATCAAACTGCTGGGGTTGACGATTGACGCGGGTCTGACGTTCAACGCGCACGTGGCTACTGTCTGTAAAAGGGCAGTGGCCATATACGGGCGCCTTGCGCGTACGTCCCGCGTCAGTTGGGGTCTCAACCCTGAGGTAGTGAAGATCATATATTCAGCCGTAGTGGAACCTACGATATTGTACGCTGCCGCCGCATGGGCTCCAGCGGTCAATAAGCTGGGCATCCAGAAACAGCTCAACAGCGTACAGCGGGGCTTCGCGCAGAAGATCTGCAGAGCCTACCGCACGGTCTCCCTGAACTCCGCACTGCTGCTGGCCGGGGTGCTGCCTTTTGACCTCAGAGCGAGGTCGCCTCTTTGTACGAGGCCAAGAGGGGGCTACCCCATCCGCTGCTCGGGGACAGGGAGATCGAGCGGATGGCCTCGAAGATCGAGGCCCCGCATCCCGCGGAGCTAGATAGCTTGGAGTTCGGCAGCCTGGTGGACGAGGAACAATGCAGGGCACACTCCAACTTTGCCCTGCGAATTTACACGGACGGCAGCAAGATTGAGGGCCGGGTTGGCGCCGCTGTATCCATATGGAACGGCGGCGCGGAAACCAAGGCCGTCAAGCTTGCTTTGTCGTCCTACTGTACCGTCTACCAGGCGGAACTCCTGGCTATCTGCACGGCGGCCGAGTACGCTTTGAGCTGCGATGGACCCAGTATCGGCATCTTCAGCGACTCCATGGCGGCGCTCCAGGCGGTGGCGAACGTCGAGTCCCCCCATCCCCTGGCGGTGCAGACACGGGACGCTCTTAAACTGTGCAAAAGCCAGGGTAAGAGCGTCTCGCTGTTCTGGATCAAAGCACACGCGGGGTTGGAGGGGAACGAACGTGCCGATGAACTCGCCAGGAGCGCCGCACTGGGGTTGCGGAGGCGGCCAGATTACGACCGCTGCCCTGTCTCATTCGTCAAAGGTATGATCCGTAAGGGGACCATTGACGAATGGGACAGGAGATACAAATCGGGAACAACAGCTTCGACGACGAAGCTGTTCTTCCCGAGTGCGGCGGAGGCGTACGGTATCGTGGGCAAAATGGTGCCGTCGAGCATCACCACGCAGGTCCTCTCGGGGCATGGTGGGTTCTCCGCGTACTTGCACAGGTTCAAGTGCGCGGATGACCCATCCTGCTTCTGCGAGCCCGGCGTGGACCAGACAGTGCAGCACATATTGTTTCGGTGTCCCGCATTCTCCAAACAGAGGTACGATTTGGAGCAGGATTTGGGAATGCGGGTCACCGAAAAATCGGTCTCCGAATTAGTGGTGGGAAAAACTCGGACAAAATTTTTAAAATACTGCGTCGGTCTAGCCATGGTGGTCATTGACCGTAACAAGCAGAGCGGCTCCACCTAGGACTAATGCTGTATACCTCGGCTATACTCTGTATAGCCGATGGGATCGCGGTGGCTAGGTGGAGCTGTGAAGCTCTCTGTCGCCCGTGGATGGACCGACGCAGTATAGGGAGGGAAATTTGGAAAGTTATAATCATTTTACCAGCGTTCTAAAATGGGCCAAATCAACTTCTTTTTTAGGAAAATATAATTGAAAGATGATGAATGAAAGATGAATTGTGGAATGAAAGAGAATGTGATGTATGAATGTGTTTATTTATGTGAATTGTGACAAATTACAAAGTGTACTAATGTAAATGTAATAAAATAGCCTTGCCCACGGCAGGGGTGCTAGTATAAAATAAAAAAAAAAAAAAAAAAAAAACATGTTCTGGTATTGAATCTGTCCCTCCTTCCATATTGTCCACTGTAGAATACATGAATAATATAACCTATGGAGAGCCGATGACGCCGATATTACGTAGTAAACCAATTCACCATTACGGGTCAGTAGGCCGATTCTACTAAAAAACTGCAACTGCACTGCAGCGCGGCGTGTGTCAAAATGCATTTTGACGTTTCGTTAAGCGATCTGACAGCAACGATGTTTACCGAAACGTCAAAATGTACGCATTTTGACACACGCCGCGCTGCAGTGCAGTTGCAGTTTTTTAGTAGAATCAGCCTACAGGAGGTAAAGTAGATTATTGGTTAGTTCGCAGATCAACATCACAGCACTTTTCGACTTATTGGTCAAATATTTTCCCTTGGTCAGTAGGCTCGAAACGGAAAAATTTAGGCGTTAAAACTCAGTTTTTGAGATCACGCGATACCTTCATGCACTGTCAAGTGATGTATTGGTTTGTGGTAGAATACGAATGAATAGTTAATAAAAAACATTTATTAGCAGCAGTAAAAGTTACATAATTAGCCGGTTACTACCACAGTGTACAGTGTATACTATAGCAGTAACCGGCTTATAGAAGCTTCATGACGTCGTTGTGCGTGTCACTCATATCGAACACGTAGGTAAAACAACGTCAACCGTAGTATCTATGGATGGGTACGTTAATCTTTCAGTAGGCGTCAAACGTTAAGCTAACCTAAAGAGCGTCAGTGGACATCAAATTAGTCAGACTGGGGAATTACGAAACTATTACACTACTTAACAAGAGATTATCTATGTGTAGTTTCTCTGTACTCGGAGGACACAGTCCCGGCTGTTGTCGATAGATGATATCCGTGAAACTAAGTCAGTGACCTTCGGACAGCTTGAAAATACTATCTTCCGCCTGTTCGCTATTAAGAAGCGTAGCGGGGTATATTCTAAACATGATGAGAGGTTAATTAGTTATGGGCTCTAAACCTCTTCAGTTTCTTTGTTTCTCAGGAAAACCTATATCCCTAGTGGAATACGTAAGGTAGGGTACGGTTGGTGTGAATGTATACACTAGGATTGTATCAAATTACTTTATTTTACGAATAATAAAGGAAATGTGATTCAAAAAGAACATTTTTGTAATGTATTGTGACTATTCTTTTTAACCACTTTTTAAACGACGGCTGTTATAAGTTTAACTTGTATCTGTCTGTCTGTGGTATCGTAGCTCCTAAACGAACTGACTTTTTATTATCTCAGTTACGTTTCAAGCAAATTTGTTCAGCCATTTGATGATCTTCAGCTGTTTTTAGTTTATGAAAGGGTGTGAGCAACTTATATAGGTGTGACCGATTGCTCACAGACCGACATATCCTCAACAACTTACAGGAGAGTATCGTATTTGGGCTTATTGGAATGATATCAATATATTATAATGGAGCAGAAAACATTGGCACGATAAGTTCTCATTCAAAAGGTCGTCGCATCGAATGAAGCACAATACAAGCAAAGGGTCTATACCCATAAAGCACAAGTCAAGTTAAGTTTGGAACCGATTCATTTTTTAGGGTTCCGTACCCAAAGGGTAAAACGGAACCCTATTACTGAGGCTCCGCTGTCCGTCCGTCCGTCCGTCCGTCCGTCTGTCACCAGGCTGTATCTCATGAACGGTGATAGTTAGACAGTTGAAATTTTCACAGATGATGTATTTCTGTTGCCGCTATAACAACAAATACTAAAAAATAGAATAAAATAAATATTTAAGGGGGCTCCCATACAACAAACGTGATTATTTTCCCGTTTTTATAGATAATGGTACGGAACCCTTCGTGCGCGAGTTCCACTCGCACTTGGCCGATTTTTTTTTTTTAATTTTAGATGTTCCAGTCTGAAATTCTCCTGATAAACACCCCGGAAAAGTACTCAGACAAAATGTTGTTAAATTTTGAACTAAATACGAGCGTTCCAAAACCAACATGCGTTAATGTTTGTAAATAATTTTACATACTACTCTGTGTAAAAAGTATCGGGAATATGTCAATAAAAAGACCCGCGTAAAAGAGGTCGTTCTAATTTTTTTACTGCATGTTGGTAGCACTGTACTGATTTAGCGCGCAAAATTTGAGCGGGATCTGTCATTTAATTTGTTTTAAACTACACTTTTTGTTGGTCATAGTTTTGAGTCCTCGGCGATTTTTACAATGGAAAATATTGTTGAACAAAGAGTGTGCCTTAAATTTTGTGTTTCAAATGATATTTCATGTGGTGAATCACTAAAAATGTTGCGAAATACCTACGGCGAATCGTGTATATCGAAAACAAGGGCTTATGAATGGTATAAGGCTTTTAAAGAAGGCCGAGAAGTAGTAGTAGACTTGCCTCGTTCTGGTAGACCTTCAACCGCTACGACCAGAGAAAACATCGACAGAATCAAGAAGCTAGTGCTCGAAAATCGACGTATGAGTCTGAGAGAGTTGGCTAGTGAGGTGAACATATCTTTTAAGTCCGTCCACAACATTCTCATTGACATTTTAGGCATGAAACGCGTCGCCGCTCGACTAGTTCCAAAAGAGCTCAATTTTGTTCAAAAAGCGCAGCGAAAGCATGTCGCTGAAGACATGGTTTCCCGAGCTTCTACGGATCCGACCTTTATGAAACGTATAATAACTGGCGACGAGACATGGGTTTATGAGTACGACATGCAAACAAGCCAACAGTCTTCAGAATGGCGTCTCGAAAACGAGCCGAAACCCAAAAAACCGCGGCAAAGTCGCTCCAAAATCAAGGTGATGCTGACAGTTTTTTTTGACTACCGTGGTGTGGTTCACTCCGAATTCCTTCCAGAGGGAGAAACAGTGAATAAAGAATATTATTTAGGCGTCATGAAGCGTTTGCGTGAGAGTATCCGCCGAAAACGTCCAGATTTGTGGCAACACAACTCATGGATGCTGCACCATGATAATGCACCATCACACACAGCCATTATAGTGAAAGAGTTTTTAGCGAAAAATTCAACAAAAGTTCTCGACCAAGCACCGTATTCACCTGATATGGCTCCGTCTGACTTTTTTTTATTTCCCAAGTTAAAATTACCACTTCGAGGAAAACGTTTTGAGTCGATAGAAGCCATAAAAGAAAATTCGCTGAATGAGCTAAAGGCCATACCGCAAATAGCCTATGAAAAATGTATGGAAGACTGGGTGAAGCGGTGGAGATGTTGTATTGCAAGCGATGGGGCCTACTTTGAAGGCGATAAAATAAATTTAGATGAATAATTTGTATTTTTTGTTTTATTGACAAATTCCCGATACTTAGTACACAGAATGTATAATAAATATGCATGTCGGAAAAATTTCGCAAGTCTACGAGCTCTCGAAAATTCTTCAGAGAGTCAAAATGGCGTTATTTTTCGAGTTAAGAAGAAATCGTAATTTGCATGGATTCAAAATGCATTGAAAAGATTTCGATTTCGTGACAAATATGGCGGTTCGCGTCAATGTGCATTTCACTGGATACAACTCCGATAGGTGTATAACAAGTTTTCGATTCAAATGAGAATTTTCGATCAATGTGAATACACCTATGGGGCATTGCCATATTCGAATCGGGATCGAAAAGTTATCTGTCAAAATGTATGGGATCTGAGAGAAACATTTTCGAATCTGTTTCGAATATTGCTTTCTGAGTCAATATGAATAATCCCATTGATGACCTCTCAGATAATGGTCTCTGTTTCTACGGTTTCTCTGTTTAAACTAATTCGCCACAAATGGTAAGTAATATTACCATTTGTGGCGAATTAGTTTACGAATTTTAGATGTGAACGAAACAATGAAGGATTGAATCCCGGCGAGATCCGACTGGTATAATTATACTACTCGCTTACGACATATATATGGAATAACGGTAAACCCGGGTCTGGACGGGTTAAGACTAAGTGAATGAACAAACATTATTCGACGGTATTTAAGTCGCGGTGGAATATAGTATGATTGTGGAAAGTGAAAAAGTGATATGAAAATGGGATTAAGTTAATTAATTATTATGACTTTACAGGGGGTTCGTTGTTTGTGTTTAAAGGTTTTTATATAATATGCCTATCATTTATTTGTATTATAATTTATCCAATTAAAAGTTTTGATTAATGAAAAAGTCAAAACAAGTTCAAACAAATGGCTACGCTGTAATTGGTTTCCTTGAAACTCGTAAACCGTTTTGAAGAATATTGCTGACCGCCCACACAATGATCAGACTAAAACCAACAGTGACGAAAATTTATTTAATATGACCTAAGTTATATGTACAACTCCGTAAATATTGAATCTCTGACACATCCCAGAATTATTATATAGCAAATAGACTTACCATATTTTTCGGTATTTAATTAGTCATAATGTAATCATATCTCGATCACACACAACTAAACTTCAAATCTCAAAAAAATAAATGCATATTAATTTGTAACAGAACTTATGGCCGGACTAGGTATAAACATTCACAGCAGAAAACATCTGATCAATTATATGACATAATTGATCAGATGTTTTCTGCTGTGGATCATAGATGGCGCAATATTAACTCTGCTGCCGTTTCAGAACTCTGAATCTTGCTTTATTTAAATACATATTCTTTCATACTCGTACTTAGATGTTTAAATCTAGTCCGGCCATAAGTTCTGTTACAAATTAATATGCATTTATTTTTTTACGAAGTAATGTAATCTTAAAAACTTGTATATACATATTTGTGGAAGTTTGAACAAAAAATAAAAAAAAAGATTCTATTCAAAATGGCCACCTTTGGCTTTGATACAGGCCTGTAATCTGTCTGGCCACGAATCCGTGGATTTACGCACTGTTTCACAATGTCAACGTGTCGTTTCGAGCAAGCCATGTCCTCTAAAACTGACCATAATTAGTAGTCTAAGGAGTTCAGTAGGCCAATTCTGCTAAATAACTGCAACTGCACGTTTACGCCTGTCACTTGAGTCGTGCAGGAATAGTGCAGTGCCAATAGGTGTATTCTATTAAAATATCCTGCACTGTAACTACGCTGCAATTGTGCGTATCCTGCAAGTGAACTACTATTTTAACACCTGAAATGTTACCATATTTCAATCTAATAAACTGGATTTTTATTTAATGTTGATTCCTATAGTTTCACACCCCATTGCCCTTGGTTGCCGGCGTGGCGGTATTTCTGTCACCGGTATACAAATGTCAAAACAATTTATCATAATACGATTATATTGCAGAAAACGTGCAGCTGCAGTGCAGGTTTTTTAACACAATAGCGAGTCATTTACTGCAGCATTCCTGCAACGTCGCTGCTGTCAGATCGCTTAACAGAATACCGAAACGTCAAAATGTACACATTTTGACACACGCCGCGCAGCAGTGCATTTGCAGTTATTTAGCAGAATTGGCCTACAGATCTCTCTTATAACGTCCGGAACATTGCTTTCGAGCCAGGCTTGGATAGTTCGTGGCTTGTGACCAAGTGCAACATATACATTTCATATAGGAACGGAGTTTATGAAAAATAGAATAGGAATGTTCAGGAACACTGTTCCTATCTCTTAAGGAACATGGTCAAAATGTCCGACAAATTAAAAAAAAATTGAATTTTTATATAATTGACGAGCCAGGTGTTCCTCTGGCAATGCAAGCTTGCGCATTCTCAACTGGTTATTTTTAAATTGTAACACAAACATAAAGCTTTTAATAAATAAATTAAGAAAGAAAATCACTTGTACCGTTGTTCTCGACAGCGTTTCACTTGTACCCATATGGTTTTCAACCTGTCATATTTATATTTTACAATAGCAGTATAAATAACCGTGAAAATAGCATTAAACATTTATACATATTAAGTATAAATGTTTAATGTCGTGTGGTATGAACTATTCGTAGGTATGTATGAGTAAATAGGTGCCTAAAAGTTCCATTTATCCCCACCTATGCAGATTAGCGGGATAGATGCAATAGAGGACAAAATCATGGAACGTCAGACAAAATCTAAGACAAGGAAACATAATAACGTTAGGAGAAATAAGGACATCAATGTACTATATACGTATATTTAAATAGTACCCGAACAACAGAGCTTTGCTCACATTTCTTATGTTTATAGTGTAAAAGCGCGTTATTTAAGAAAGCTCTAATATAGATAAACTATAAAGCAAAACCTCATAAATAAATAAATAATGTTAGACAAATTACACAGCGCCATATAGCTCCAATGTAAACGAAGCTTGTATTATGGGTACTAGACAACTGATAAAAATGCGTACATTTTTTTTGTGGTGCTGTCGTTCATATTACATAATACATACTTATGATACCTATATAAAAAACACCCAAACTAAGACAAACAGACATATTCATGCATATAAATGTTTGTACTGTGTGGGAGTCGAACCTAAGACCGTTGGTGTCAAAGTAGCGTTACTAACCACTGCGCTGCACTGTACAATATAACAAAATGTATAATATAACAAAATTCCTAGGTGTCATATATTCTTGACGTATGTTAACCTTTACCGAAACAATATTCATACAAGGTTTTGATTTGCTTGAAGTTGACGTTTGAATAATAGATATTTTCAAAACAATAAATAATTTATCGTGATTATCATAATCATCTTGACCTTATCCATATTCGTAAAAGGTGCTGTATACAACATATTATTGTCCAAAAATTAACAAATACTACATATAATATAATAATAATATATTATATACTTCAAACGTACACTTGCGGACTCATAAGGAATCTCTACTACTAGATACTAGTTCAAGATACTAGAAGACTTTTAGATACCTATACAATGCCTAAAAAGCCTATTCTTAGGTATACGTGGGCTGGGGTATCATAAGTACACACTCTATACACAAACCGCATTTTTTTATACATCCCTGGGAGGCATACAAGCGTACGGCCCATATTGAAAATATACTATTTAGTCGTCGTCGAACACTTTTTATATGCTAGCTGTTACCCGCGGCTTCGCCCGCGTGGTCAAAGGGAAACAAAGAGCGTTTTCCTGTGGGAATAAGATATTTTTCGCCGCGGTAAAAGTAGCCTATATCACAGTCGGGCCCTCGATACAAAATAAATCACCATATAAAAAACCACATCAATCCGGTGCTCCATTTTGATTTGAAAAAGGCACTAACCAACTAACTTCTAGACTTAGACTAAATACACTTTTACATTCATAATAGTACGAACCCCTCTAACATATTTGGATTTTATGACTCTATTAATTCTATGATTCTCTACGCTTTAGATCTATTGACACATCAACGACATGTTATCAATCGACAGCATTCATTGTTATGCGGACGACTGCACCGGTGACACTTATTATACAGGCCGTGCTAGCATCCCTCGTTCCCTTGTGAAAAAAGCCGCGTTAAACATATGTCTGAAATGGAAAATACTTTGTGTAAAGTATCTGACTGGGGTGCGATTGAACTTAGTCCAATTCAACCCTACCGAGACACAAGTCTGCGCGTTTACCGCTAAGAAAACCCCATCTGCTTTGGTTCCCCAATTCCAGAATACGTCGCTCACAACTGCTAAGAGGATTGGGATTCTCGGTGTCGAGATTTCCAGCGATGTTCAGTATCGAGGTCACCTGGAGGAGAAGACACGCAGGAAGACTAAGGTGATATTTGTCTTAGTCTTCCTGCGACCACGGACGCTGCAAAGCGTTCGAAACGTCAGGTTCTACAAAATAAATAAAACACGCGATACTTCCGTTAAAAATTGTTTAATTCAATGAGTAACAATCGCGAAAACCTAAGACAATACTTTTATCTCAACTTCAATCCAAAGGTAATTTTTTTTTTTTCTATTCACAAGTTAGATTCGTTGATATTTTTTTCACACCGTTGGTTTTGCTACACCTTTACCGTAACAAGCAGCCCAGAACATGTGTCTTCTTCTGTTCCTTTTCAATCCCTTGTTGGGTTTAGCTCTTTACAAAAGAATTTATTCTCCTCCATAAGTGTCACTTGAGAAGCACTTGAGCGAAGAGTCTCTATTAACCTGAGCACTTGAGAAAGTAACTGGATGTGTGTTATTTGCACCTTTTATTGACATTGTTTTTCACATCGTCGGGTTGATTATAACTAAAAATTGTTTTTTATTAATCCTAAAATTGTTTCTCGTATTGATCGTGTATGGGATAAAATAAATTAATAACAAAGGCATTGTAATGATTTACCTGGGCTATCAATATCATAAAAAACCAGTTGAGAATGCGCAAGCTTGCATTGCCAGAGGAACACCTGGCTCGTCAATTATACTACTCTGTGTAAAAAGTATCGGGAATATGTCAATAAAAAGACCCGCGTAAAAGAGGTCGTTCTAATTTTTTTACTGCATGTTGGTAGCACTGTACTGATTTAGCGCGCAAAATTTGAGCGGGATCTGTCATTTAATTTGTTTTAAACTACACTTTTTGTTGGTCATAGTTTTGAGTCCTCGGCGATTTTTACAATGGAAAATATTGTTGAACAAAGAGTGTGCCTTAAATTTTGTGTTTCAAATGATATTTCATGTGGTGAATCACTAAAAATGTTGCGAAATACCTACGGCGAATCGTGTATATCGAAAACAAGGGCTTATGAATGGTATAAGGCTTTTAAAGAAGGCCGAGAAGTAGTAGTAGACTTGCCTCGTTCTGGTAGACCTTCAACCGCTACGACCAGAGAAAACATCGACAGAATCAAGAAGCTAGTGCTCGAAAATCGACGTATGAGTCTGAGAGAGTTGGCTAGTGAGGTGAACATATCTTTTAAGTCCGTCCACAACATTCTCATTGACATTTTAGGCATGAAACGCGTCGCCGCTCGACTAGTTCCAAAAGAGCTCAATTTTGTTCAAAAAGCGCAGCGAAAGCATGTCGCTGAAGACATGGTTTCCCGAGCTTCTACGGATCCGACCTTTATGAAACGTATAATAACTGGCGACGAGACATGGGTTTATGAGTACGACATGCAAACAAGCCAACAGTCTTCAGAATGGCGTCTCGAAAACGAGCCGAAACCCAAAAAACCGCGGCAAAGTCGCTCCAAAATCAAGGTGATGCTGACAGTTTTTTTTGACTACCGTGGTGTGGTTCACTCCGAATTCCTTCCAGAGGGAGAAACAGTGAATAAAGAATATTATTTAGGCGTCATGAAGCGTTTGCGTGAGAGTATCCGCCGAAAACGTCCAGATTTGTGGCAACACAACTCATGGATGCTGCACCATGATAATGCACCATCACACACAGCCATTATAGTGAAAGAGTTTTTAGCGAAAAATTCAACAAAAGTTCTCGACCAAGCACCGTATTCACCTGATATGGCTCCGTCTGACTTTTTTTTATTTCCCAAGTTAAAATTACCACTTCGAGGAAAACGTTTTGAGTCGATAGAAGCCATAAAAGAAAATTCGCTGAATGAGCCATACCGCAAATAGCCTATGAAAAATGTATGGAAGACTGGGTGAAGCGGTGGAGATGTTGTATTGCAAGCGATGGGGCCTACTTTGAAGGCGATAAAATAAATTTAGATGAATAATTTGTATTTTTTGTTTTATTGACAAATTCCCGATACTTAGTACACAGAATGTATAACAATTTAATAATTTTTTTTTAAACTTTGTCGGCCATTTTGACCATGTTCCTTAAGAAATATGATATTGGTTTTTAAGACATTCCTATTCTACTTTTTAATTTACTTTTCGAATCTGAAATAAAAATTCAATTTTTTTTTTTATTTGTCGGTCATTTTGACTATGTTCCTTAAGAGATAGGAGGTTGGTTTTTCAGACATTCCTATTCTACTTTTTTATGCGGAATCCGAATCTGAAGTCAAAATTCGAATATTCGAAAAAAGCGACAAACACACACACAGACAAACATATAGATTTAATATAGGAACGGTGTTCCTGAAAATATTTTAAAAATGGTGGAGTTATATGGCGATGATGATTTGTGCAATAAAGAGATATACATATATATACAACAACAAGCATCCAATTATCCACATGTAGATCTTGATTGTGGATCCTCGTGGGATTATAAATGTTTCCGGAATAAAAAAATAAATCCGTTCAGTCGTTAATATGATAATCGTAGTTGATATTATGATCCTAAGCAACTTCACATTCCAATTACAATATGCTTCTGTAGACGACATCATAAGACCGATTACTTTCGGCGAGCATATGCAAATTTTGGGCACTCGAAATTCGGAAGCAACCCACATAAAGTTGACTAATAGCAAGGAATCTCTGGTTAAAGCAGTCTTCGCGAACGGGTCATGCCACAGGAACACAAACACATTTTTGTCCCGGTGATGTGTTCCTGTGGGGATGTGGAAGTAGTAGATGAAAAGCCGCTGATACGTGAAAGCGAAATAAAACATCCATGTTTAGTACGTTTCAAACATCTAAACATCCAAACTATCTCACGGGAACATATCACCGCGATAAGAAGTAGCCTATGTGTTAATCCAGTACCTCATCTATCTGCCTACCAAATCTCATATTTTCACATCTATATATATAAAAATGAATGTTTGTCCTTATGTCCTCTATGGACTCAAAAGCGGCTGGGCAGATTTTGATGAAATTTTCAGTGAATCTTCAGGTTAGCCCAGCAGGTGATCCTGTGAAGTTTGGTGGCGATCATATCACCCGTGCGAAGCCGGGGCGGATAGCTAGTTTATAATATTAGTAGGATTCGTCTGTGATTACAAGGAAAACAACTGCGCGAGTTTTAATGTTTTACACCGGGTCAACGATGACTATATTTATACATGGCCTCTGATTTACATAATTACGTAAATAGATCTTATACTTGTCGCTTGACTTGCCCCGTGTTCTAAACAACATGTCAAAACGCGTATAAAAATAAAAAAAAATCTAAAATGTATATAAAATAAGAAAAAACCAAAAACATGTATAGAAATAAGAAAAAATCAAACACGTGTATAAAAAAATAAGAAAAAATCAAAAACGTGAATAAAAATAAGAAAATACCAAACACGTGTATAAAAAAATAAGAAAAAACCTAACACGTATATAAAAATGCATCGAGTAGAGACTATTTTTAGAATGGGATTTGAAATGTGAAATTAGCAGTGTCATCACGTGTCACTGTTCAAATTTGGATGTATGTACATATTTGCAATTTTTCACTCGCTCGGCGGTGAAGGAAACCATCGTGAGAAAACCGGCACGTACAAGAAATCATATTTCGAGAGACGTTTGACCTAACCTAAGAAAAGTCTGGTTTTCCCTCTGGGTTGTGATAAAGATAAAAATGAGGAAAACCTGTGGTTGAATCAAATTTGTCGTTATTTCCCCTCAAAATAGGTAAACTAATGTGTAATGAGCTAGATGAGAAGATGGAAAAACCTCGAGTGGAGATCTTAGGTTGGACTGCCTGTTTCTAACTAAATGATGATCTCCAACGAGAAGCTGTAGCTAGCTAGATACGAGAAACGAAGAATCTCCTAATGACGAGAATCGTGAATAGGCTAATGATTAGTCTTCTTAGAATTTTCCCGTTTCCTAATACGAGTACATTAGGATTGGCGGGGTTCGCTACTTAAGTCTAAGGGTTTGGCAAATATTTTTACATAACTGCGATTGCCGTCAGACCACTGCAACCCAGAGTGAGAACCAGGCCTTTTCTTAGGTTAGGTCACATGTATTTTAAAAATATAATTTCTTGACCGTGCGACTTTCCTAACGATGTTTTCCTTCACCGCCGAGCATGTGATAATTACAAATATGTACATAAATCCGAAAACACGAATTTTGTAATACATGCCAGGATTAGAACCGGGAACCATAGGTCAATAGGTCAGTTTTTAGGGTTCCGTACCCAAAG
Source organism: Pyralis farinalis (assembly GCA_947507595.1). Classification (NCBI taxonomy): domain Eukaryota; kingdom Metazoa; phylum Arthropoda; class Insecta; order Lepidoptera; family Pyralidae; genus Pyralis; species Pyralis farinalis. The sequence goes on from OX382259.1 coordinate 36,684,488, forward strand.
GGTAAAATGGAACCCTATTACTGAGACTTCGCTGTCCGTCCGTCCGTCCGTCCGTCCGTCTGTCACCAGGCTGTATCTCACGAACCGTGATAGTTAGACAGTTGAAATTTTCACAAATGATGTATTTCTGTTACCGCTATAACAAAAAATACTAAAAAATTGAATAACATAAATATTTAAGGGGGCTCCCATACAACAAACGTGATTTTTTTGCTCGTTTTTGCTCGATATTGATAACGGCAACAGGTAGACGCTTAAAATATTCACAGAATATTTAGTTATATATTCACTTTAAGAATAAATAATTAAATTAAAATAAAACAAATATTTAAGGGGGGCTCCCATACAACAAACGTGATTTTTTTTGCCGTTTTTATAGATAGTGGTACGGAACCCTTCGTGCGCGAGTCCGACTCGCACTTGACCGATTTTTTATTCATCGGGCTATCACTACACTGTGAATGTATACGTAGTAATGATGAGGATATGTCTGTCAAACCTATCTCGCTGCTTTTAACATTCATAGCTCTTTTCATGCATCTGTTCCTAAGGCTTCGAAAGACGCCACTTTCTGAAAAAACACCACCAGTCTGATTGTGACAGTAGAGTCTTGGTGATGTTGAAGATGAGTATGATAAGCATGAGAGATCGTACATTAGCGATAAAAATGTAAAAAATCTCTATTTACCCTTATTAGGCTCTTACATTTTGTAAATAAAATCTTGTCGTATCGTAATCATTTCTCATACTTTTCATTCTTTGTTTTAAACCTACCATTATTTCGGAAATGTTAATCGTACATATGTATATCGTATAAAAGTACAAATCTACTTACAACCATTTCAATCCAAACTGGTTCCAAAGTAAACACTAAATTTCCTAACTGGTATATACAAATATGTGCGCATGCAGATTAAATCTCGTCAAACGTAAAAACTAAAAAGCCATTTAAATTTTCATAATTCGAGTCACGAACACAAACAGACAGCGATTATCATTTCGCTGTTCAGCGGCCGTCGTAATGACTGCCGGATTGTAACAGTAACCTTGAACTTGGAAACAGTTCACTACCACAGCAGAGAAATATAACAGTAGGCCAACATTTGCATTTACACCTATGACCAACGCTCGGGTTAATGCGCTATGATCGTTACTATTCCAACGTAAAATTAACCAACGTTTGTGCACTCTGGTCGTATTTTTTAAAGATATTGAACAGTGAGCTACCCAATCAAAGAGAAGCGAAGAAGTTCCCACTCAAATCATGTTAGTCACTATAAATGGGCGGTCACTATACGCGATCTATGTATAAGCGACAATTCCACCGCTTAATTTTTTTTTTTATACCACATCAGGAGGCATACAAGCATACGCCCTACCTGATGTAAAGCGGATACCGTAGCCTATTAACGCTTGCGAAATTATTAAGTATCACTCGCGCGATGCCTCCTTGGGAGCTTACTGGTGACCTCACTCACACGCAGGAACACAACAACCCTCTAGGGAGTTGTTATTTGGCTGCGGTTTTCTGTGAGGTGGAGGTACTTCCCCAGACGGGCTGCTTTGATGCGTCCTGCCTTTTTTAAAACATCCAGACCAAGACAAACAGACATGACCATGCACACAAATGTTTGCCTTGTGTGGGAATCGGGGACCCACGAGCGTTGGTGTCAAAGTCGCGTCGTTCACGACTGAGCCACCGAGCTCGTCAGATTCAATTATGTTAAAAAACATTACGTACCACTGTATAAATAAAACGCCAAAAAACACGTTTCTTGTATCTTATAGCTAGTCAAAGTACATACTCTGTGAAAATTTCAAGTCTCCGCCTATTTAAAAGAACAGCCCTGTGACAGATGGACCGACAGACAGACAGATGGACAGACAGCGGAGCTTTAATAACAGGGTTCCATTAGTGCTCTATGGGTACGAAACCCTAAAAAGCATAGTAAACGTCTCACTACTGCGCGGTGCGAATGTCACTTAGTATCGATTAGTGGTACGCTTCTGCGCAAGTGGGACGATTCAAACGTTTCTTTAAAATGATCTTACTGCTTTATCTCTTCACTGTGACTACCGTATACGCGTGTGCAACATTTTAATGCCTGTCGAAGAATAATTTTTGCCAAGCATTATGCCCGCCTTCCACCGTGAAAGGGTAATGAGTGGGAAATAGCTGAGCGGAAAGGAGTAAAAGAGTCCTCACCATCCATTGAGAAAGAGTTTCGGTAATAAATGGGTTTCGCCTTCCATTGCCGGCGAGTTTTGAGGGGTGAGCTAGGCGGGAAATGAGAGGAGTCGGATGAGCGAGTTGTTTGTCTTCCATTGCCAGCGAGGAGGCGCAAAAAAAAACCTCAGTGCAAAGCGGTCCCCAGAGGAAACAAGTCGCGTTTACGATTATGACTGACGATTCTAGTGAAGAGGACTACGTAAATACTATATATAAATGCTTGCTACTCTACCATTATAACAAGAAAAAGAAGCGTAACAAACCAAGATTTTGGATGAGCAACTACACACATCAAAAGTGTCTAGGGATCAACATATATTTTTGCAATAACTTTTCTCCTGATTGATATTAATTAAAATTTTCTTTAAGGATTCATCAAATAAAGTGTTTTCGTTTGTCTACAGTAAGGATAAACCAAGTAACCTTTGCATTAATAAAGAAATTTGCCATTTTCATAATAAAGGGATTTTTGACATTTGAACCACTAACATTAAAGTTCGAAAAAAAGACTGAAATAACAGTTTTCTTTAAAATTTTATTGGGTAACTTAAACAATTAATAATCCGTGTTTCTACCGCGAACACTAACAACACAAGAACATCGGTTTGGCATACTCAAAATGAGTTCATCCAAATCACGCTGTGGAATGGCCGCCCATGTTCGTTGCAACAACAAAAAAAGGTCTTCTTGCGACTGGATACCCTCCATATTCGGCAGAGCTCTTCTCTGTAGCATATCCCATGCATGCTCAAGTCTGGCGACTGAGCAGGCCAGGGCATGACATTGATGTTAGCTGCGGCGAGAGTCTGTCTTACAACTCTTGCGGTGTGCGGTCGTGCATTATCATGCATTAACTGAAATAAGGGACCGATTTGCACTTGTAGAGGAACGATGACGTCTGATACAATCGTCTCAGCATAAATTTGAGCGTTGAGGTTGCCTCTGATCCAAATCAACTCAGTTCTTCCGCCGATCCAAATACCCGCCCATACCATGATGGTTCCACCACTATAAGGATGGACTTCCTGGCAGGATTTTAATCGCTGTTGGCGTCCAGGGGTTCTCCAGTGTCGTATACGTTTATATATTTTATATATTTTTTTATTACAAAGCCATCTCAATCTCAAGAAATCCGCATAAAAATGCTTGATCCCTAGACACTTTTGATGTGTGTATATTAGAGAGAGACCAATCAAGATGGAATTGTTGCGAATATTCTACGATTTGCAAGACGAATATTTCAAAAATTATTTTAGAGTCGATAGAAAACAGTTTGAAGAATTACTATCATTTATAAAAGAAGATATTACAAAACAAGACACAAAGCGGAGTCCGTTCAAAACTAGCGCGTGAGACAATTACGCAGCGGACCCATTTTGACTCGCTCAGTCCGCTTCGTTTACTCGTTCACGATGGAAGCATTTCTATGAAATTTTGCGTTGCGAGTCGAACGGAGTCCTTACAGAGTCCGTTAAAAACTCGCTCAATTCGCTGACCTCGTATGTGACTCTTTTAACTCGTTCACTCCGCTCCGCTCACCTCCGCTTTGATGGAAGTACATGTATGAAAATCATGGTTACGAGTATAGCGGAGTCCGTAATGGGTCCGTTCCGCTCGCAGTGGAAGGCGGGCATTTATCAATTTTTATTATGGAATATATGTAATGAACTAATGACTAATGAGTTAGAATAGTTAGGTTTGAAATATTGCGTATCTTTTCCCGCTTCACTCTATCACTGGCAGTGATATAATATTTGAGATGGGGTCATACAAAATATGGTCATGTAATTATAATTATATTATAATTTTGTCACAATTCTCACTCAACGTAACGAATTCTTTGATTCATTAGCTATTAAGTGGTGTAATTAAATAAATTTGAATATAAACGATAGATATGTTGCTACAACACTAAACTGTATCCCACGATTTTGTTATCACCAGTTTTCTGAATTGCCTCCGACTATGGAAGCACATTTACAAAAATCTTTATTTATCATTGGGCCCTGGCGGGCACTTAGACAAGGCTTACTTTGTTTAAGTATAAACTTAATGTTGACGTTGCTTATCCTGCGTATTCGGTTAAAATGACACTCGCAACCACGCCATAGAGCATTCCTTGATAGTTGGAAGGAAAATACATACAACTATTAGTCATAGTACAGTCCGCCCAAATATTATTTTATCCTTATGTATTAAAAATTCATAGCACACATCAAATTTTTATGAATCAAATAACATAGTATTTAGAATTCCAGGCATGCGGATGATTTTTAGTACTTCACTGTGTTCGACACCTATTTCATGGAGTATTTGATACAACAATGTTATCAAATACTCAGAATCTTATCTATTCCCTAACAATAGGCCATTGAATTCTTGATATTTAAACGATTTATATTTAAACCAAGAATATCGTTACTTACGATTGTCATGTTTAACTTAGTTATCGATTTTGACGACTTATCGATTCTGTGCCTAATAAGTAATATCTCTGATACTTATAGTGTATTGTGATGTATTAAGAAATTAGGCTATATTTTACCTTAATGACTTTATAAGATTACGGAACCCTAAATATTTTCGAAATAAAGTGTAGTCTATGTATTTATACAGAACATACTATTAGCATGCTAGCTGGGCAAAGCCCTTATTTCAATTCATTAGTTCTGGAGATATTTTCATAGCTATGCTATCGGAACGGCGTTATATTCGTCGATAATATGCCCAACTATCTCAAGCTTCTTAGTGCTTCGGAGGATGTGTTAAACCGTCGGCCCAGGCTGTTGCCATAGAAGACAGTCATAACGCCGGTAATGCCGTTCCGACAGCATAACTATGACAATATCTCCGGAACTGATGAATTGAAATAATGGCAAGCGTACGGCCCTGATGTAAGGCGGTTTCCGTAGTCCATGAACGCTTGTAATACCTTAAGTATCACTCATGCAACCTCTGCTACTAACACAGCAACTCCTTAGGAGCTTACTGGAGACCTCACCCACACGCAGGAACTCAACTAGCCTGCTGGCGAGTTGTTATTTGACTGTGGTTTTCTGTGGAGGTGGAGGTACTTCCCCAGACGGGCTGGTTTAATGCGTCCACCTCTCAAGCTTGATATAAATATTTTATACACATATCTAAATTACATTCCGTCACCATTGTTACAGGACTGACGAGCAGGGCATAGCCATGAAGGTGTACCGGGCGCTGTCCATCGCGCTGGAGATCCTGATCTTGTATATCAAGATGACCGCCGCCTGGATATACGCCTACTACCAGCTCGTCGTGCCACCAGAGCCTAAGAGTATCAAAGGCGAAATCATATTAGTGAGTACGAAATACCTCTACTGAATTATCAACACAGTCGCGTGTCTCCTCAGCTAGCTATAAACATTTAGCCATGCAATTCTCTTTTTTGTCTAAATAAACTTCTTGATATATTAATATAAAATTTTTTGATGATGATTTTGTATATATAACTTCACGCCAAATCCCTTGCGGGGTAGGCAAAGAGAACCGAGCGCCACATTACAAGATCCTTACACACCTCACTCCCTTCTTTAATATTCATTGCACTTATCATGCACGCTCGCCGATTTCTAAGGCTTCTGACATCACCTTCCGATAAAAAACGATTATATTACTATTATTAAAATTTGGTCATGGTAGGTAACATAACTAACTAACATCCTTCTACTTTCGCGCTATTAATCAGTTTCGTAATTATTTCTTCCGGCATTCTTTCTACATGTCCTAACCAACGGAGCATGCCTCTTCTTATTTTAACGCCACAAAGTTTGCGCAACGCTCGCATTTCGACCGCGATTTCGAAGGTAATGGGAGATATAAAGATGATAAGATAAGAAATTTATTTTTTTGTGAAATCGCCTTTTTTCAGGAAGACCTATATATACATCTTCTACTTCGCGTTATCCCGTTTCCTAATCCATTAGGATTGATGGGGTGCGCTACTTAAGCCTAAGGATTTGGCGAATATACTGATTTTTACATGGAGCGAGTGCCGTCAGATCTCCAAAACCCAGAAGGGAAACCAGACCTTTCTTAGGTTAGTTATATAATTTCTTTTACGTGTGGGTTTCAATATGTACATAAATCCAAAAACACGAATTTAGTGCCCCCGCCAGGATTCGAACCCGTGACCAGTTGTTCAATTGGCCGGTTCCTCAGGTGTCCCAAATTCGCAATATAGAGCGTGTGATAATTGCTTAGCTCATGAATGACCTAATGATGTAATGAAACATAACTCTGTGTAAGTAAAACTTTCTCATTTTTAAGTCGTTCCGAATTTCTATTACAATTGTAATCGTATATAATAAAACATCGGCCAAGTTTTGCATTGTCGTTCAATCAATCCTAATGCATTAGGAAACGAGATAACGCTAAGAATAAGATATGTACTACGTGTTACTACATTCGATACACATTTAACATTCGTTATCCTATTCCATTTCCTATTTAAAATATATAAATAATGGCTGTACATCGATTTATCCTTTGCCTTCGCTTTACCCTTGTGAAACAAAACTGTTGCGTTATCTATGCACAAAATTTGCTGCCCATATAAAGCAAAAATGAAAATATATTTCTTTCTTAACCCTATATGACTGTATATGATGTATCATATTCATATATAATGTATGATTAAAGACCCACATGTTAATGAATTTAAAATTGAGTTTTAGTGAGTTTATTAACAACTTTTATAAGACCAGTTGTTAGGAATCAGTGGAATCAAGAAATAATTATGATTTATTGCCAGCGAATTGCCAGCGAAACTAGGTACTTATCCGTTTACGACCATTTTTATTGCAGAAATCTGTATATACCTGGCAAATGTATGCAACGCTTAATACTCGTACATATATTAAAAACCCTTCGACGAGTGATTAAATTCTTCGGCCGATTGTCTCTGGCTGTTCGTTTGCAATTCCCACTTTACCGACTCTATATACAAGGTTCGTTTATTATTATGGCCCCGCAGTCCGTCTGTCTGGGCTGAATCTTTTGAACCGTAACAGATATTTTGATTTTTCTCAGTGCCTTGGCTGTCGCCCTTGTAAAAACAACAAATAATAAAAATAAAATCAATAACTAAAGAGGACCTCCATTTTTTTGTATACCACTAAGGTGGAAATCAAACATACGACCTGCCTGATGGTAAACACTCACTGTAGCCTATGGAAATACAAGAAACGCGTATTTTTAGCCATGTTTAAAAGAGGTAGGGCGCATTAAAGCCTTCCGACTGAGGAAGCACCTTTAACCTTTTAGAAAACAGCCAAATAACAACTTCATAGTGGGTTGTTGTGTTCCTGCGTGTGAGTGAGGATCACCAGTAAGCTCCTAAGGAGTTGCTGTTAGCAGCAGAGGTGGCATCACGCTAGTGATACTGAATGTATTATAAGCGCTCATACGCTACGCTAACCACTTTATATATATTCAAGCTATAGTAAAATAGTGCGACGGGCAGATGCCAAACTATGTCTGTACGTGTTCTGTGTTGCCATTTTTGGGCCGAAACACCACAAAACCTTATTGAAATAGTCGACCTTTGTAATCGTTATCTCACGAAGATCTTTAATATTACACTGATTCAAAAAATTCTGAGAGAGACTTGTTTTATCATTTCCTCAATTAAACAGACGTGATTAGAATCATAACGATATGACACTACAATATCTTTTTTTTTTATACTACGTCGGTAGGTATACAAGCATAAGTCCCACCTGATGTAACGCGGGTACCGTAGCCTATTAACGCTTGCGATATGTTAAGTGTCACTCACTAAATGCCTCCTCTGCTGCTTACACAGCAACTCTTTGGGAGCTTACTAGTGACCTCACTCACGCGCAGGAACACAACAACCCTCTAGGGAGTTGTTCTTTGGCTGCGGTTTTTCCGTGGAGGTACTTCCCCTTTGATGCGCCCTACCACTCTTAAAACAGCCAGACCAAGACAAACAGACATGTTCATGCTCACAATTATTTGCCTTGTGTGGGAATCGAACCCACGAGCGTTTGTGTCAAACGCGTCATTCACGACTGAGCCACCGAGCTCGTCGAAGATCTTGTGTATCAGTTATAGGTACGGTACTTGTTCGCATGTAATCATCTAAGCGATAATTACTCATATATTTGAAATTATTCATTATCATGTTCCCGTCATCGTCATGTATCACGACAGCTTGTCCTATTAACCGGTTATGTCGTTTAAAAGCGTTTATAATCCTCATTGCTAGCTATTAAAGTCTTAAAAGTCAGGGTGGCGAATTGCGAGCAATTCTCCTTGTATCGCAATTTTTAAATCCGTGTACTTTCTATGCAACCTGAAGAATTAAAAAATAATAATTTAACAACTGCCAATAGAAGTGAAAACTTAACACCCCTACTCATTCCCTTCCAGTGACGTGGTCACGGCCCACAGGGTCCAACTACATAGTCAGGTCAAAAAAAATCCCATCCAAACTTCAAAAAAAAGTAAAAATTCGATCATTTCCTAATAATATGTGCTTTTTGGACTTATCATTAGGGAAGGATCAAAAATGCTCTCTCTAAAAAGGCTTATTACAGAATTGAAGAATACGTAACTGACGAATATATCTGTAATTAATTCAGTACAGGAAGAAAAGGTTGCCCTTTTATTAATAATCTTCAATTTTATCACTTGATTTGATCCTCAATTCTTTTACATTACTATTGTACCAATGAAGTTGTTTAGATTGTATTGTAATATCTAATTGACAATCTGAAAAGAGATCCACACGAGTATTGGCAAGATCCTATTGCTAATTCTTCTTCGCCAATCGTTATTTCCGTATATATATTTAAAAAGGGAGAGAATTTGTATGACGTGTCTAGCGGCAGGCACGACCCCAGTGGCAAAGAAGGAATTTTATCTTCATCCATGGGTATGACACATTATTTTAAGAGAGGTAGGGTGCATCAAAGCATCTGGGGAAGTGCTTTCAGCTCACAGATAACCGCAACCAAATGACAACACCCTAGAGGATTGTGTGCCTGCGTGTGAGTGAGGTCGCCAGTAAGCTCCTGAGGGTTGCTGTGTTAGCAACAGAGGAGGCATTGCACGAGTGATACTTAATATATTACAAGCGTTCATAGGCTACAGTAACTGCTTTGCATCAGGTGGGCAGTATGCTTGTATGCCTCCCGTTGTATTATAACAAAAAACTCCTACCTAAAAAAATATCAAAATTACAAATTTTAAACACTTTAATACTTTAAAAATGTTTTGTTTACTCTTATAAATTCAATTAGTTACATTTGATTACACATACTTTTCGTCTTATATATTTCAGATGTCCCAAATACGTAATAAGAGCGTATGATAATTGCTTAGATCATGAATAACGTAATGATGTAATGAATGAAACATAACTATGTATAAGGAAAACTTTCTCATTTTTAAGTCGTACCGAATTTCCATGAAAATCGTATATAATAAAATATTAACCAAGTTTTACAATGTCGTTGTATTTGTTCTGAGCTTCATAATACTTATCTCACGTATAGTAACCTTGACTCTGATGTCAGATCTTTTGCGATAAGTTTATTTTTCTCTATTGAATCGCGGTAGTGAATAAATTACAATGACTTAAGCATAATACTGTGATTTGAATAATTATTTTAATCAGGAAGGACGTAACAGTTATTCTATTAAAGTTTTGTGTTGAGGATTTCAATATACTCGTAGTATCACATAAGCATGTTTTGGAGTAAAGCTGCCTTGCAAACTACCACATGTTTTAGCTTAAGGCCGTGTATCTATTAGATGAACGGTGAGCAGCTGACTGTCCGCTGACTTACCCTGAGCCGCGAATCCGTTGTATATTCAATGTCTTGTCAGCGACGAACTGTATCTAATTACTGGCAAACTCTAGGCAAAGCAGGCAACTGAGTTGGTATCACAAATACAATCATAATATATGCTTTGCTAGTCCCGATCCGAGTGTTTTCAGGAACACCGTTCCTATATGAATTCTATATGTTTGTCTGTGAGTTTGTCGGTGCGTTTGTCTGTGTGTTTGTCGTCTCTTTTTTTCGAATATTTGAATTTTGACTTCATATTCGGATTCAGCATAAAAAGTAGAATAGGAATGCCCAGGAACACCGTTCCTCTCTCTCTCTCTATCTCAAAATGGCCGACAAATTAAAAAAAAATGAATTGTTATATAATTGACGCGCCAGGTGTTCCTCTGTCAATGCAAGTTTGCGCATTCTCAACTGGTTTTTTTTGTGTAATGCTGGTCTACTGGGCGTAATTCGTCGCCGACTGGAACAAATTGCGCGCGTAATTTGTGCTCACAGAAATGAACTGTGTACAGTATGCACTGTATGGATACTCAATATATACGAGTATACTATAATATATAAAGCGGATGAGTTTATTTGTTTGATCGCACTGCTCTCTGGAACAATCCGTTGGATAAAATTATTTTTGCATTTGATAGCCCAATTCTGGAGGATGGCTATAGGCTATTTAATATCAAGAGAGATAGAAGTCGTGAAAAAAGAAAGAAAGAAAGCCGTTCCCGCGGGCTACGAGATCGACGTCGCGGGGTGCAGCTAGTGAAATATGTAGAGGGGGGCGAACTGAAGGCAAAGAGGCAGAGAGCCAGTAGGCAGAGAGAACCGAGCGCTACATGATTCGGTCCATACACACCTCTGTACTTACCACTTCTGTAATATTCGTAGCTGTTTTCATGTACGCTCGCCTGTTCTTGGTTCCTTACATCATCTTCCAATAACAAACGACCTATCTGGTCTTGATAGGTAACTTAAAATCATACATTTTATATTTTTTTAACAGTTTTTAAATTTTGAATTTTCCATATATTTCCTTCGTTTCATAAAAAAATGCGTATTTAGTTTTTGAGAGCCTCCCGAATGCTTTTTTTTTAATTTTATAAAGTTAAAAAGGCACACTGTATTTTATAGTTGCAGTCAATAGACTTATAAAATGATATTTTATAACTATATTTTCTAACAGGGTGTCCTTAAATTTTTAATAAAACGAACGTTAATATATTTAATTATTTATTTTATAACACTATTGACTGCAACTATAAAATACAGTGTGCCTTTGCTGCTTTGCTGTGCTGATAACTATATCTTATATTTTTAAAATGACATTTTGTATTGGAGAAAACCTTGGTAATAAGTTGAAAATGTCTTTTTCGACAATATTACCTGTGCAATACATTTAGTATATTTAAACATTATCCGTTTAATACATTCAGTATATATGTAACATACAGATTACTATATTTTTTTTATGTCTTGAATTACCCGAAAATAAAATACCATGGACACGTCTATCTCTCCTATCTTACCTATTTCTTATATCTCGCTTCCCTTGCCTATTTATCCTACCTCAATTTTGCCCATTTCTGGAATCACGTCTGTTTTCTCCAATAACTATCATTCGCTCGATATGAAGTCATCGATTCTGCTAGAAGGCCGACGCTCGTTTTATCGTACCACTCTTAGGTCTGTAGAAATTTGCTCTACAATCTTTACCACTGGCACCTCCTCTTCTTAGCGACTCTGTATACTATGTACTACATACTATACTTCTACTTTTATACGATTCTGTCCTCGTTTCAGATTACAGGCGCTGGACACGGCATGGGAAGGGAGACAGCCCTCCGCTTTGCAAGATTGGGGGGGATCCTGGTATGTGTTGACATCAATGCTACTGGCAACCAGCAGACCGTCGACATGATCAAAGAAGAGAAGGGGAAAGCTTACAGATTTGAGTAAGTTCACACTTTAATGGTACACATATCGGGTTATACTACAGATTTCCACTCGGATTTCATTGGTTTCGATGATTCAAGTTACTATATCCTTATCGGGGTTATATCCATATCTTCACGCTAACGCCAAGACCTTTGCGGGATAGGCAGAGAGAACCGAGCGCAGAGAATGGATGGGATTAGTCATGTAGAGTTCCTCCTAGAGCAAGTTAAGCAATTTTCGACATGTTGAACATGATTACTTACTGCAGCTGTATATGCTTTAATGAAACCTTGCGGTTGAAAACAAGTGCTTATATGGCGAGCTCGGTGGCGCAATCGCAAGATGGAATTTTGACACCAACGCTCATGGGTTTGATTCCCACACAGGACAAACTTTCTGTGAATAAACATGTCATGTTTATCTTGGTTTGGATGTTTTTAAGAAAGGGACTACGCATCAAAGTAGTCCGTATACCCTATCAAAGGAGTACACTTCGCCTGGTCGTTAGTCATAGGTAGCTGATCCCACCAATCCTAATGAATTAATAACGCGATAAGGCTACAAAGAAAAAGATAGTGTTAGACTGATGGACAAAACTATTACTACTAGTTTTTACTCCCGTTTTTACCTTACTTGTACATGATTTTCCTTTACTTGTACATGTCACGAAGCCTTGAATTTTCTTGGCTACTACATCCTACTTTAGCGTTGTATATCCGTATGATCATTGGTTCCACTTACATCCTTTCTACATGTCCGACCCAACGGAGCTTGCTTCTTATCTTAACACCGATAAAATAATGCGCTATGTATCATTGTGATGACACATTGTTACTAAGTTATCGAAAAAGTACGGATATATCTCCGAAATGAGATGATTCGTTTCAATTAACACAGTAACGTAAATTTAAGAGTTAAACCGGGCTGGCCCACATGTAATCTACTAGAATTCTATGTAACATATGTCCTAATTCTAAAGTATATTTACAAATGAAACCACATTCGGAAGTTTGCGTTCTTGGTCATATTTATCTATAATGATGGTATACTTCTTTCCAGGTGTGACGTAACTAACCGCGCGGCTGTAATTGCATTGTCTGAGAGAATCCGCCGGGAAGTCGGTGAGGTGACCATGTTGGTTAATAATGCTGGCATCATGCCCTGCAAGCCACTAAACGAAACTACGGAGAAGGAAATTCGAGCTTTATTTGAAGTTAACATTATTGCACACTTTTGGGTAAGTTTCAAGTCTTGTCTTGCTAAGATCCTATATACAACATCGGCGGATGATTATATTAGGATCTATATGAGAAGCAGTGGCGGATTTATCAGGCTGAGTAGTTTAGAGCCTAGACTGGTAGATTTTAAGTTCGACAAATTTATTTGCAATATTTTTTTTATGGATTTTATGTTTTAGTTATGAAAAGAAGATGTAATGTTGTATACTCGCCGTAATCTGCTAATGTGCTATGAGTACTACAATGTGGATATAACATTGTAGTACTTGTAAAATGATCATGGGGTTTATATGTGACTTCACTCACTAGCAAAACACAATAATCCGAGGGATGTTAATAGGCTTTTATAAGATGGAGATCCTTTCCCAATTACTAAACACGATTGTGCTACCGGAGCTTCACCTGCCAGAGCTTTGTTTGTTGTGAACCAGGGTGTACCACGTGCAAACGAGACTTTGACACTAAAAATGATGCCTAGTCACTTTGCGTATATACTTGTTACAATATTCTAAATAGTCTGCCTACCCCGCAAGGGATTTGGCGTGAAGTTATAGATAGTTTTGTCCCGAGAAATTCCAGTTAACTACTAACTCCCAATAATAAGTTTAACGTATTGGCTTAACTTATTAACTCGAGGAACTCGAAAGGCTGCGCGATGTCACTGTAATCGAATACGCCGGTTATGCAAAGTCGACCACGGCCTGTGTACAGATTTATCAGTTCAGTCAGTATACAGTCGTTAAGCTAAGCCAATAGCCTTCGGGGGTCTTGAAAATACGGGCCTTCGCCAATCCACAAGTGCAGCCTGGCGAAGTATACTCTAAACCCCCTCGCTGGAAGGGAGACCCGTATCCATGCTGTGGAATGAGTGATATAGATAGGTAAATAAGAAATCTTCACCAAAATATTTATTTTCAGCTGCTCCAATCATTCCTGCCGTCAATGATGGAGAGGAACCACGGGCACATCGTAGCCATGTCGTCAATGGCTGGAGTGGTAGGCCTCAGGAACCTGGTCCCCTATTGCGCTACGAAGTTTGCCGTCAGGGGTATGATGGAGGCGTTACACGAAGAACTTAGGGAAGACATCAGGGATTTCAGCGGAGTAAGTTTCTTTGCATCAAGATAATTCTAGAAAATGTAGTTGTGTCGGATTCAAATTAAATGCACTAAGATTAAGGCTTTTTTTATACTACGTCGGGAGGCATATAAGCATACAGCCCACCTGATGAAAAGCGGGTACCGTATCCTACTAATGCTTGCGATATATATAATAATAATAATTCTTTATTATCTCTCCACAATATGTTTACAGTTTTAATTGGAACTATATTTAGTACATAGTGTGGGAAACTAGTGCCTGTAATAGGTTAAAAAAATAACCTGATATTAGAAATATTCAGTATCACTTGCGCGATGCCTCCTCTGCTGCTTACACAGCAACTCCTTGGGAGCTTACTGGTGACCTCACTCACACGCAGGAACACAACAACCCTCTAGAGAGTTGTTATTTGGCTGCGGTTTTCTGTAAGGTGGAGGTACTTCTCCAGATGGGCTGCTTGATGCGCCCTGCCTCTCTTAACTTAGATTATTGGGGGTTCACTCGTATATCCGGTTTTGATAGGCCTCATGGGTTATGTCGGGTTTATGTTAGGACGGGATTTAAGTAGGGTTTTCGTCAGGTTTAGTTCGGTTAAGATTTTTCTAGACTAGCTGTTGCTCGCGGCTACGCCCGCGTGCTCAAAGAAAAACGGGACTGGTTTTTCCGTGGAAGTGGAATATTTTACCGAAGTAAAAAGTAGCCTATATCATTATCGGTCCCATACAAAAAAAAACTATCTCCATACAAAAAATCACATCATGGATTGATGTGATTTTTTGTATGGAGATAGTTTTTATTCTCCGTTTTGACGATAAAGAAGTACAACAAACATACACACAAACACACTTTTACATTAATTATAATATTAGTATGGATTTAGGTCCGCTTTAGGTCGATGGTAGTTTTGGATTACTTACTGTTTAACTCCAATTTGAGTATGAATATATCATCACGTAGCCAAACAATCATATAACCGACTCGCTGTGAAGCGGTTACCTTGATCTTACATCAGGCTTAGGAGATTTGGTTAGTTAGAGTAGCTACATATTGAAGTGAAGATTGAATCATTGGGAAGCAGTGACAGAGGATAAAACCCAACCTATTATCTGATTGTTTCCTGATATGAGCATATATATACCATTTAACACGTGTTTTCGAATTTATGTACGTAATTACAATTTAACACTTATCTACTCGGCGGTGAAGGAAAACATCGTTTCCTTCACCGCCGAGTAAAACACTTACTTACTTAAATTGTAATTACGGACTTCCTCCGTAATTACAATTTGTGTCAAATTGTGTGTGTGTTGAAACCCGCACGTCCAAGAAATTATATTTCCAAAAACCATTTGTGTAGTCTAATTTAAAAAGCTCTGGTACTTCCTACCAGACCTTTTTTGGGTTTCCTTTTTGCCTACCAGACCTTTTTAGGTTCCTACCAGACTACCTGGGTTGTAAAGGTCTGACCGTAGTCGCTCTATGTAAAAATCGGTATTTTCCACAAATCTTTACGGTTGGCTAGCGGATACTGCCAATATTAATGGGCTAAAAAACGAAATAACGCCAGGAAGAAGAAGAGAATACAGGAGATTGAATACTTTAGGAAAAGCTAGCTCAGAATAACTTATATCTACGTGCATATTCACAGGATATATTTAAAACTTGTGTATTTTAATATTTCAGATCAAACTAACAGTGATCTGCCCATATATAGTGGACACAGGGTTGTGCAAGAACCCAAAGATCAAGTTCCCTTCGCTACTGAAGATCGTGACCCCTGAGAAAGCTGCTGATGACATCGTAGACGCAGTCAGGAGGAACTACCTTGAGATCACCATCCCGAGCTCTCTCTATTATGTCAATCTGGTAAGATTCATTCAATGAAGTAAGACAGATTACCTACTATGACCATAAGAGAGGTAGGACGCAAACCAGTTCGACTGGGCAAGTAAACAAAGTAAACCAAAATTCAAAGTCAAAGTCAAGTCAAAGTCAAAGTCAAAATCTTTTATTCCGTAAAAATGGCTACATTTGTTTGGAATCGTCACAATTTTTTTCCCTACCGTGCAGTTCATGACTAGGTGAGGACTGATAAAAATACTGCCAAAAAACTCAGGCATCCCTCTTTTGGTATCCAAACAAATTTACATAATTTATTAATTACATTATAATTGGATCGACTCACTCCCAGGCATTTTTATCATTAATATAGTCCGATACTTTATAATATGCCCTGCTACACAATTTGGCTTTAATGGTAGTTTTAAATTTGTTTATTGACAATTCTCTTATATTGCTGGGAAGTTTGTTATAGAACCGTATACATTGCCCCATAAAAGAATTAGTTATTTTGTGGAGACGGCTTGCATGTAACACAAGATTATGCTTATATCTAGTATTTATGTTATGAGTATCACTCTTTTTACAAAATGAGTCTATGTTTTTATGGACATACAAAAGATTTTCATAGATATATTGCGATGCGACTGTTAGAATACTTATTTCTTTGAATTTTTCTCTAAGGCTCCCCCGGGGACCAAGTTTGTAGATAGCTCTAATGGCTCTCTTTTGCAATAAAAAGATGGTGTTAATGTCCGCGGAGTTACCCCAAAGAAGAATTCCGTATGACATAATACTGTGAAAGTAGCTGAAATAAACTATTCTAGCCGTATCAACATCAGTGAGCCGTCTAATAGTTTTCACTGCATAGGCTGCAGAACTTAGTTTTCCTGATAATTTTTCAATTTGTGGTCCCCATTGTAGTTTGGAGTCGATTGTTATACCCAAGAACACAGTTGTCTCCACAGGGGCTAAATTAGTTCCATTAACATGTACATTGGTAGTCACCTGTCTTACATTGGGTGTTGAGAACTTAATTACTTTAGTCTTTTTATCATTTAAAAGCAGATTATTAACATTAAACCAATGCATAACTTTAGAGAGAGCATCGTTAACTTCGTCATAATTACCTAACTGTCTATTAATTTTGAATGTCAAAGAGGTATCATCCGCAAACAATACAATCTCATGTTTATCCTTTACATAATAAGGTAAGTCATTTATATATACTAAAAATAAGAATGGACCTAGAATTGACCCCTGTGGGACTCCCATAACTACAGGGGACCCCGAAGATCTTTTACCATTAATATCGACCTTCTGTATCCTATTGCCCAGATAAGAAGACAGAAGTTCGAGAGCCTTCTCATACTCGGGAGTATATTTGGAGCTAGGCACTAAACATGCACCAAAGAGTTCAGCACTTTAATTATATACATTTTGTATAAATTGACAAACATACATAACTACACATGTTATATTTAACCAAGTATACATATACACACAATTTATCAAATTGATGAATACATTGACTAAAATATACACACACTAAATGAGAATAAGGGAAAAGACAAGACAATAATGCTAATTACGTAATGTTAAGGGAAAGATAATGAAGTTTGATAAGATGTTTGAAGGATTGAAGTGATTGAGCATTCCGGATAACGAAAGGCAGAACATTACGCTTTGATTGATTCAGTAGCATACGAATTACCGCCAACCAACATACACCATACCATACCAATCAAACGTGTATTCAAATAACCAATAATTACCATTAAACGTGTAACCATTTTACCAGTTTCGTAATAAGTGACTTTTGTATTTAGTAGAATTTATAATAAACCATTTTTACATAAAGACTATCAGTGAAATTATATTGTCTCCACCAACAATCACCAGTACGTAATTCAACGGGTATACCATCTGCAGAACCACCGAGCAAAGCCCACTGTACCTCCACCTAACAGAAAACTGCAGCCAAATAACAACTGCGCACATTTTTGAGTGAGGTTACCATTGAGCTTCTAAAGTGTTAGTAGCAGGGGTGGCAACGCTTCCTGTACTGTAAGCGTTCACAGGTTACGATAATCAATTTATATCAGGTGGGTTTGTTTGCCTCCTGTTGTAATATAAACTTGCTCTCTCAATGATATACGAGTAATATCAATGAATAGGTCTAGATCTGGTATACTCAATACGAGCTCCGTGGCGAAGTGGTTAACAATGCTGCTTTGACACCAGGACTCGTGGGTTCGATTCGCACCCAAGGCCCGTAAGACACGGTCCCTAGGGCTTGCCGGTTCCTAGGGCTCCTGACATCACCCGTTGTTAAAACATGATCAATTTGGTGGCGAGTCTCGGCCTTCTACGGCTCCTATATCCTTCCACTTTCGTCCTGGATTCTTTTTACGCCGAACCAATGGAGCATGCCTTTTCTTATCTTAACACCAACACTCTCTTTCTTACATAGTCGTTGCGAACGTGATCGTTAAAAAATCTCTTATGTGAAGGGTTATATAGAGATTTTTTGACGCCCGACGTAAAACGACGTCCAACAAAAGAACTAATTCACTAAAATTGTGCATTGGTCTGTGGGAGACATCATCCGGGACCTGATGGCAGGACAGTGGTGAACTCTCACAAATACCCCTACGGACGGCCGTACGGGTAATGTCAGACTCTTACTGACTAAACACCACCTAGGGATTGCCTATAGCCGGAAAGGCTTTAAAGGCTTCATCGCAGGCGATTGCCCTAGGGGAATTTGTCCTCGTATATTAAACGCGTGAGCTCTTTAAAAAGGATGAGAAAAGGTTTCTGCAGGTTTCCAAAATATACGAAATATTTTGGAAACGAACATTGGGAAGGAACACCTAATACCATATACTTATTTGCATTAGTGGTATAGTCCCAGTGTAATTTCTTATGCACAAAATTAAAGTATTGCAATAGATAGTGGCAGAATATAAGAATATATTACATAACGCATGTTTACTAATATAACTTTATTAAATGTCGAGGTTAATCAATTCGTCGAGAAAGACACATACGTCGCAATTCGCGTTTTCGAAACCGGTTATTCCGACATTGTTATTGTAATTTGATAGATCTTTTTTTATCTGACATTGTGATGCACATTTTGATTGCGATAACACCTTTGATTATATTGATTACTCAATGAAGGGTTTGCGTTGTAAGTTATTATTTCAGTCGAATAGTTGTAGTAATTTGATGAAGATGGTAACTATAACGAGAAAGAGATTGTTGTTTATGCAAAGTGACAATTTGTAATAATTAACGTCTGTCTCAGTAATGGCCTTGGAAATGAATACAATACCTAACCTATTGAAAATATGACGCGCACGTGTCAACGTAACGGCATATTGAAAATCTTGAGGTGTCCCAATCACAAAATAGATATATTAAACCTAATGCTGTACTGTACATCTAATAGACCTACTTACTTATTATTACAATTTGTGTTTATATTTTCAAATAAGATTTGTGTTTCTGATGCTTTCAATTACACAAAACCATATGTTTTTATTTTTAATGTGTAGTTATTTAGTAAAACTATCACGTTTCTATCTTTATGCTAAATACATATTATAGGTAATTAGGACAAAAAAATAAGTAACAAGACAACCTCAGGTCTCATACAAAATTTAACCTCTTTAATCCTACTAATATTATAAATGCGAAAGTTTGTATGTATGGATAGATGTTTGTTGCTCTTTCACGCTTAAACGGCTGAACGGATTTGAATGAAATTTGGCAAGTAGATAGATTATGATCTGGATTAACACATAGGCTACGTTATTTGACTCCACGCGGGCGGAGCCGCGGGCAGCAGCTAGTATTTCATATTTTACGACTTTATTGTATTAAAGATTATTTTCGGATACCTACGTATCCTGATCAGATGTGTCTTTCAATCTTACCCATTGCTAACTCACACATCCCCCTTACTGTATCGATTACAGACACAAGTATTAATATAAGACCGTATGTACCTGAGTGTCCGCCTGTACCCTTGGGCTCGAAAAGATGTTTTCCTGTTCCAATTGCCAGAAACCTAAAATTTGACTGAACACTGGTTTTATAACATGTAAACGGTCAAATATTTAAGGGTAGTATAAGTATAAACCTCTTTGCATGATAAAAGACCCGTGTCCCAATCGAGGCATGAGAATGGATTGATATGATAGTTTGTGATGGTTGACTATTAATACTTTGAAATTTAACGGTAGTATAAGAAAATGGCTAGCCGATGTTTTTTTTTTTATATTGGCTCAGCATAGTGGCTCCTCTTCGCCTGTTGGTAAGCGAAAAGAGGAGCCCAAATTGCAGCGGCAACTGGCAAGGACTACAGTGTCTTGTCAGTTGACGCTACCATGCCCGTACCATGGCCCGCAAGGTGCTTCTTCACGCTTCGTTTGAAGGATCCCATGATGTAAGAAGGAGGAAACACATGTGCAGGCAAGGCGTTCCACTTTTTAATAGTTCGACAGAGATAGGAGTTGCCGAACTTTTTAGTACGAGAACTAATGTCCTCAACAGTGGAATGATGACATCGCAAGCCTGCACGTGTGGTTCTATGACGGAAGGGAGAGGGTGGGATAAGAGAAAATAGTTCTTCAGAGCACTCACCATGGTACAGGCGGTAAAATGTACTTAGGGATTCTATGTCCCCACGAAGTTGCAGAGGTTCTAGGTGTTTTGTGACCTCTTCGTCGTCAATTATGTGGATAGCCCGTCGCTGCAACCTGTCGAGAGCCTCGAGAAGATACCGGAGCCGTCCCAGGGATGCGAGCAATACTCCACGCAGGCCCGAACTTGAGTCTTATAAAGAAGACAAAGTTGGTCCGGCGTGAAGAACCGGCGCACCCTGTTCAGGACTCCGAGTTTCTTTGAAGCTGTTAAAATGAGGCTCTCGATGTAATTTCGTTGGTTTAGGTCGCAACGAATATCCATGCCCAGCATATTCAGACTATCGCGCATATTGAGGGTAGCGCCCTGAAGACTGGGAGTGGGGTGAAATGGGGACATTTTTGTTGTAAACGCGCACACCTGAGTTTTCCTGGCATTATTCTTCTTTGGGGTAACTCCGCGGACATTAACACCATCTTTTGTTGCAAAAGAGAGCCATAAGAGCTATCTACAAACTTGGTCCCCGGGAGAGCCTTAGAGAAAAATTCAAAGAATTAAATATTTTAACAGTCGCATCGCAATATATCTATGAAAATCTTTTGTATGTTTATAAAAACATAGACTCATTTTGTAAAAAGAGTGATACTCATAGCATAAATACTAGATATAAGCATAATCTTGTGTTACATGCAAGCCGTCTTCACAAAATAAGTAATTCTTTTATGGGGCAATGTATACGGTTCTATAACAAACTTCCCAGCAATATAAGAGAATTGTCAATAAATAAATTTAAAACTACTATTAAACCCAAATTGTGTAGCAGGGCATATTATAAAGTATCTGACTATATTAATGATAAAAATGCCTGGGAGTGAGTCGATCCAATTATAATGTAATTAATAAATTATGTAAATTTGTTTGGATACCAAAAGAGGGATGCCTGAGTTTTTTGGCAGTATTTTTATCAGTGCTCACCTAGTCATAAACTGCACGGTAGGGAAAAAAATTGTGACGATTCCAAACAAATGTAACCATTTTTACGGAATAAAAAGATTTTGACTTTGACTTTATTAAACTCAACCAGGTTATTGGAACCCCATTTACTAATGAGATCCAAAACCCGATTAAGCTCAATGACAAGGCTCTCACGCCTCTCACCGATTTCCGCCCGACCATCATTAGGCCGCCCGACATATCGCCCATGGACCGTACTGTCATCTGCATTGCAATGAATATTACCAAGTGGTAGCATGTCATTGATATGAAGAAGAAAGAGGGTGGGCGACAGGACGGAGCCCTGTGGGACACCGGCATTCACTGACATGAACCGCGAAGCGCATCCATCTGCAAGGACGCGGATTCTACGTTCATGCAGGAAGCCAGTAATCCACTTACAAAGCTGGAGGGGCAGACCGTATGCCGGAAGTTTGGAGAGAAGTGCTTTATGCCAAACCCGATCAAATGCCTTGGCGATATCTCGGCTGACTGCCATAGATTCACCATGTTTATCAATTGCCTCCCCCCAGAGGTGCGTCACATACGCTAGAAGATCTAAAGCCGTAATGATCATTAATTAAGGAGTGATCTTCTAGGTAACGGATCAACTGATTGTTAAGGATCCGTTCCATGGCTTTGCACAACACTGAAGTTACGGCAATGGGGCGGTAATTTGATGGGTCTGAACGGTCTCCCTTTTTGGGTACCGGTTGCACATTAGCCTCTCTCCAAGCCTCCGGAACACAACCGGTTGAATATGAGTGACGAAAGAGGCACGTCAACACCGGGGACAACTCCGCTGCACATTTTTTCAGAACAATCGCTGGGATACCATCAGGACCACTGGCCTTACGGACATTGAGTGACTGTAGCTCAAAACGGACATCACGCTGTCTGATGTGAATTTCTGGCATAACGGAACCACAGGAGGGTATCGATGGTGGTTGCGTGCTACAGTCATCGATCCGGGAGTTAGCCGCAAAGAGACTGGCCATAAGATCGGCTTTCTCCTGCGGCTGATGTGCCAGTGAGCATCTCAGGGCATCTCAGCGGAGGCAGCGAGGGCTGGCAGAAGTTGGCCTGCACGGCTTTAGCTAGTCGCCAGTAATTACGCGACCCAGTAGGGTGCGCCACTAGTTCCGTGCCGACTCGTGTAACGCGCTGGGCGTCCGCTCTTATGTATGCCCTCTTGCAGACCTTGGTGGCAGTATTATAGGCTGATTTCAGCAAGTTAATATTCGGATCTTTGAGGGCGCGACCCCTGGTCCAAGCGCGATATGCCGCCTGCTTGTTACTAACAGCTTCAGCGCACTCACGATTAAACCAAGGGCGTCTCCGGATTTTGATGAGGACATCGGAGTGAGGGATGTAGTATTCCATTCCAACTTCGATCTCGTCAACAATAGCCGCAGCACTCGCCGTAATATCTTTCTCACTGAAACAGCGCTGCCCCCATGGGACGGAAGCAAAGTAGTCGCGCATGCCGTCCCAATCTGCTGACGAGTAGTGGCAGACACGATGCTTAACCGCAGTGGGTTGTGGTGGCGCCATGCTTGGCACTGTGCTGGACACTAGGCAATGGTCAGATGTGCCCAAGGGCGCCCTAACCTCAACCCGGTAGCCAGCAGGGTGGGAGATCAGCAGTAGGTCTAGTAGAGAGGGCTCCTGGCCAGCGACATCTGGTATTCTGGTAGGTTGGTCTACCAGTTGCGTCAGGCTGTGCGAAAGAGCGAACGCGTGGGCGATCCTTCCTGCATGGTTAGTTATGGAGGATCCCAACCAGGAGACGTGGTGAGAGTTAAAGTCCCCCAAACATACCATCTCAGCAGTAGGGTACCGCTCCTGCGCTTCATATACCGCCCGGCTCAAGTACTCAAAGAGCCGAGTTGTCTCCGTGTCCCTAGTTCGATTGTAGTAGGTCGGTATAGGCACATGTAAATTCGGCTCTGAAGGCCCAGGTTTACATGCACCCAGAGGATAGGAAAGGAGGAATCCTCTAGGCAGCACAGACGACGACAACATACATCCGAGCGAACAAATAGACAGACCCCGGCTTTCGCGAGGAAATTCTCCTCAAGTACGTAACCGGGGTACAGGAGGTAGGACGTGTCCGCTGGACGCTGGATTTGTGTCTCCGTCAGGAAGAGCATGGCGGGCCGTACCGTCTCAAGGTGTTGGTGGACGGCATTGAGGTTGGAGTGGAGTCCGCGGATGTTAGAGAACTCAACCTTGAACAGAGTAATGGGGGAGTGCACCGCTGTAAAATCGTCTTTTCCTATATGCGCTGTCATAAGGGTAGAAAATGGAAGCGTGAAGCGGGAGAAAATTGCCACGACATTGGAGAAGAAGTGCGGTGGACTGTTTATCCATTAGTTTGTCGACAGAGGAGCTGTACTGATCCGTCGGACGGAAGGGCCCCCGAACCCCCCTGGAGGTAGTCGTCGGGTCCCCACCATCCGGTCACCAACCAGCACGACGATCTACCCCGAGATTATGCGCGGTATGAAAGGGCAGCCTCTCAAGGTGGTTAGACTTGATTGGGCCCCTGTACTATACCGCGGGCGGCCAGCGGAACAACCGTTTCAACGGGTCTCCCTGGCCGACGGATCAGCTCAGTCCTCCTGACAATGGATAGACAGAATCCACCACTGTTCTCCAATATCGCATCAACAATCCCCCGAGCACTGGTTATACACCAGCTGATCCCGAAACGCGACGTACTCATAGGTACGCCACTTCACGGGTGTTTCGGCGCGTGTACGGTGGTAGCCAACCAGGCGGGTATTTACCCTACTACCGGCTGAGATACTGGAATCTCAAGAAATCCCTTAGTCGCCTCTTACGACACTCAGGGGAAGAAAGGGGGCGGTGATTTTTGGTATTCTTTCTCCGTCACCGCACGGATAAATGTCCTTTCAAATAGCCTGACGTCGATATTTGACAAAATTTTGTGTCAATCTACAGCTCAAAGCCCTACTACTCCCTAATTTTCCATTCGAGACAGGAATCACCAATCAATTTAATTTCTATATTATGTCTAATTTGGTTTCAGATTTGCAGAGCCATGCCAAAAAAAGTTCCGATGTACATAAAGGATTTCCTGGATTCCGGTCTGGAAGCTCAATAATGCAACATTTTTAGGAAGTAGGTACCAAAAAGAGCCTTTTAGCGAAATAAACAAATTTTTTTGTGGTAAATTCTGCTATGGCTTAATGTCACATAAACGGTGTTCGTACGTAAGCTATTGTTTCATTGTCTGGTATTGTACGATGTATATTTTAAGTGACAGCTTCATTGCCTGGCAATGTACTGTGTACATTTTAAGGGGTGTCTTTATTGCGTCGTATTGTTCTGTGTACATTTCTGGCTCGTACATTATTGCAGAATTTATCTGATCGGAAGGTTTTTTTAAAAAATAAGATTAATTGCAATTTTTATGTTTTAAAAAAGGTTGATTTATTCGTGAATGGCTCGACGATAATAAAAATAATTCAATAAATTGGTGACTTACTAAATACTATGAAAAATGTATACACCGTTTCGTTTTGCTATATCAAGTACCTATATTTTCGTTAGTAATCTTAGGTCGTAATTTTATTAATGAACTGTGTAAGTACGTGTAATCAAAAAATCAATACGATACATCCTGTATTCGACGGTAATCACAATATGGCTACATTTTGATTTAGGGCCATTTTAATTTAATTTACAAATACCATATGAATTATATGTTGATTAGTTTAACAACCAAATAGAGCCATATTTAAAAACTAAAAGTGAAAGCTTTATGATATTATTTTAACTATTTCAAACCTCAAATATTTTAATCATGTTGTTATTTTTACAAAATAATTTAAATATTTGAATTGCGTTGTGATTACTGTTTCAACTCTATAGAAAAAATAGAGTTGAAATTTTTTTTGTTCAAACTGAAATCTTGCACCTAATAAAATACATTATTCGTCATGTTTATGCATCGCATTAGTGACGTATATATTTATTTTTTTGGACTGTCAATGCAATACCTTGAAACGTATCCTGGTCTGTCACCGTGTCTCGCTGAATGAGGTTCACTAGATCAAATCATGACGGCATACCTACCAAATATTGGACAGAAATTAGACGGACTAATCGAGTAAATCAAAAATGATGTTTTTTGCGCTGGTTTTTTGATATGTTCGATTGTAGTAGTTTAAAGCCAGAGACTGTGGTATTAATAAGTAAGTCGGTGAAAGGTTTGCACCCATCTATAACCAGATTGACAAGATGCCAGTGACAACACTATTGCAAACATAAACTAGGCCACGGTCGTTTTGACCCTTGTTTTGTTATTGTTATGGGAATAAATAAAAATCCTAGTATAATCAAACGTTCGTAATAAATTTTTCATTCGTATTTTAAGAGTGCCTAATTTATTTAATAAATGAGAATTAGTTTACGATGTTGGGTATAAGAAAAATATCTGATTTTAATGGATATTACAATTAATGTACATAATTTTGTGTTGCGAAAAATATACAATTTTCAAACAAACGTCGTTCAATTAGTGCACTGATTATTCAAATAAAACTCTATCATATCTGTAACATTTATATAACATACATTTAGCGCTCTTTTAATGTAACTATGTATATAAATTACATAGCATTTAATTTAATTATTGTTTGATATAATGTTTCTTTTATTTTGGTCATGTTGAGCACTCCAACTTTGGTGGGTCAGGTAGGAAACTACCTTGAGAATCAAAGACATAGTCGAACTAAAAAGCTTACGAAAGGAGCTACCTGAACATCGCCCTGTTCTGTGGTACACCGACATATCATGTATCAGCATTTCTTAGCTTGCCGTATGCACATATAAATCTTGCTGATAACAAAATATATACGTTATAAATGTCATATTTGATAGAAAAAGTATATAAAATAAAATATTAAATTGAGTAAATATAAGGGGGTGTAAATATTACATAAAATAATAAACATAATATTCAGGGTAATAAAATGTATAACGATTGTTAAATTAAATGATACGTTATATTAAGCAAAATGATACCAAATAACTTTATTACATGTAATCGATATAATAAATTAATTGCACATTATGCTTGATAAAATAATACATATCATGTGAAGTCATATCAGTTCGTTGCTCTTTCTCTGTTGTTCCATATAATGTGGACTGAATTATATACTATTGAACACACTGTTAAGAATTGATAATCCGATAGATGATAGACTTCTAGAATGTATTGAAACTATATTTATCTATAAAGTTGATTGATGCTGTTAAATGTTCCAAATTTTAGTTAATCGTGTAAAGTTCACCGAGTATGTTACAACAAATGTGAAGATTTTGTACATGTGATCAAGCGTGACCTAATGCTTCCACTGGAAAAATGTATACATATATAAAAAATATCACAGAGGATTTTTTGACATTATATTTTTAAGTAACTTAACATATAAAAATGCAGCAATTAAAAAATATCTCATTACTTATTATTAGCCAAAGTGCCATCTTTGGCAAAGACTAGGAACGGCTGTCTTCAGTCGTTTTTAGTCAACATACCATTTTAAATACCAGGTTTATGAAGTAAAAATATCTTATTGTGTTTGTGATAAAATCGCATTTATCATATTGGTTCACGTTTATTCAGTGGCAGCGCTAGTTTTGCACTTGCATACTCTTAACATACACACTACTGACAATAGGCATAAAATCATACCCACCACTTTTTCATCAGGTTTGTTATAATTATATACTGCAAATTTAAATAATTAAATATACAATTATTAATAAATTATTACTGAAATCATATCATAAAATAAGAAGGTGTAATTGGGTACTTACGCAATTTCATAAATTATAATAATACTGCATGAGGAAGTAGTTGTGATCAGTAGTAGTTGTCTGCCTTGCCTGTTTATTTCATATTTGTAAAACAAAACCATTGTCAACATTATGTATTCATACAAATTGTCAATAATTCAAGAATATCACAACTATACAATTACTATACAATATTGTCGATGCTTTTTAAATTTTGAGAAATTGTAAAATAAAATAAAATTTGAAATTTGAATATTAAGAAAAATAAATTTCTTTTGTAAAGTTCAACGAGCAAATCTCTATAGGAGCTTGGTGAGTCTTCCTCCTAGACAACAAATAACTGAAAATGCCTTAACAAATAATAGTTTTCGAGTAGGTATTTATATAATTTGAGCATGTTATGCCACATAACGTAATATCGAATTCTGTACGTGTGAGGGATTTAAATATATTTAATTCTCATATTTAAAATCGTCACTTGGGGCTATCAAAATTATTGTCGGGTAATCTATCTACATCTAAGTTATTAACTATCTTTTGTTTCGCAATACCTTTACTGTGGGTAGTTATCTAAGTGATATTTTAAGTGCCTAGAATGTATGAATGTAAGATTGTACATACTTAATATATTTTACATTAATATTTTTGGAATATAATATTGCGAAAAAATTTATTGATAAATGCGCGTGGTTATTTTCTTCACCCAATGCAATATTTTTGTAAAATTGTACATAATAATAATTAGATATGTGCAAAAGCAAAACTAAACTTCATTGTAATTTATTAATGAAACCGTTAACAGGTTTTTTGACATTCGATGTTATACATTTCGCTGCAGTTGACTACAGTGGAGAAAGCGAGTATCAAAGGCACATAAAAACACTTTTATACAGCAGTATGACAGGACGTGTGGTTTTGAAATTTCTGGCAATTACTGGTGACTTCTAGTGATTACTAATTTTTAACTTCACGTTATATTTCTATATGCATTAAATGCAATGAACGATGCACCGGTGGACAAAATACCAGGTTGTTTTCTATCCAGTTAACATGATGTCCTTGTGAAAAATAACACTGCGCCTTACATGTTTTTATCATTATGAAATTTACTCAGTCCCAAGTAAATTACAATTCAACTTAAAGGACTTAAGAGCATTTTAAAATATTTCTTGCCCAGAAATTGAATTTTAAATTTACATTTTCTGCCATTTAAAATATGTATTTATGTTTTATAATGTGCCATTATGTAGAAAACATCACGAAACAAATTTATATAACTATTTAATTTTATATAACATTTTTGTTGGGTGATATAAGTATGTTAATTTTAGGTTATAGTTTTGGTTGTGATGCCAGTATAGTATCTACGTCTGTCTGAAAGTAGATCTATTAAAAATGAATTCCTAATTTCGTTTTATTTTATTGACTTGCTTGCGATCCCACGGAAACACCTAAAAATGTGTATTATGAACCACTAAATCGATAAAAACAGAAACTTGACTATTGAGCAGTCAGAACACGTTATATACGTTTTCCCATACATTTCGCGGTCGTTTACGACCACCCGGGTTTCGAAGGGTTAAATAAGCCTTCCTGTACAAACTCTACTAATTACATTCTCTTCTCCTCCCGTTTTCCAATGTAATAAAATACCAAACGATGGTTCTTATAAGTAGGACAGCGCAAAGTCTCTTTCTTTCATATTAGAGTTTGCCTGATTCCCGCTATTATGTTTATTAGTTAAGGAAAGCATTCGAATATTAAAGACGTTGAATTATCTGAGACTAATAAATATCGGAGCCTGGGTAATGGGTAAGAGATACAGCCAAGTCCAAACATTAACTATTAAAGTAGTAACTTGACGTATAAATTATATAACACTATCTTTTTAAGATAGCACACAGTCAATAACTAGCTGTAACTGGGGCTACGTGTAACGTATCAAAATTTTAAATGTGCTATGACAAAGAAGGAGGTTCTATATTCATAGAAATACTACCTACTACCCGGCGAACTTTGTACCGCCTCAGAAATCAATAAACATTGTGTTAACTTATTAGCTGAATTAAATTCAGTTTTTTGTTAAGACAAAATGAATAGTCAAAATTAATTAAATATAATAAGTGTTCAAAAATATAAGTTAGAAGTATTTTAATTGTATTAAAAGTAATGTAATTCACGTAGCAACAGTGCATTTTCTTTATAGAGTGAACGAAATGATTCGTCTACCATTGTTGTACTACTTTATATTAAGCTATTTGCTGGATGGATTGCATTCCCTTCGTTGCATTGTCTGCCGAGCTAACATTCAGTTGTGAATTGTACGGGGGTAAGTTAGGCTGATCCAATGAATTTTAACATTCAGTTCATTCATGTAGGTGGTTGGTTCGTCTTGGTTTGTTACATAGTCGGTAGATTTGAAGGAATGCAGTAGATCAATTGCAGTAGAGTTAATTATGAATTGTGAAGTTTAAGTGTTACGAGTAATTCTTGCGGCAGAGAACAAACATTTACATGTTTTACTAAACCAATTGTGATTTTTGTGGTTTTCAAAGATGTTTCAGAAGAAACTGCAATATTCAGCGGAATTGAAATCAATTCGTTCGATTCCTCGGCAGGAATACTACCATTACCGATAGTCGGTAATTGGTTGGAGAAGCTTGCGGCAGATGGATCGTTTAGCAATGCAACTCGACAGAGTCGATGATTTGAAGCAAGCGTTTATTTATATATATAAATAATCTAACAAACAGAACGCGTTCATAGATATTATATCCAATGCATACTTATATTTCTAAAATACTAATTTTATATTAACATTAGGTTTGCTTCTTTGAAATATGTATATTTGAGTATATTATGTCGGTGTTATCAAATTTATGGAAAGTATTTATGTAACTTATATTTTTCTTTAAACGCGCAACTACTACGATCGCCACCGTCTGAAAAACAGCTTCGTGCCTCAACTGAGTTACGGTATTATGCCGAAATTTTCTGCTGCGTACATGACACTGTTTTGTGGAATTTAGAATAAAAGAAATAACTTTTTATTTTGTATTTTATTTATCTTGTTAAGGTTCTCTCTAGTTTTATTGTCGTCCATATAAATCTATGTAATGTTTTATATTGCAGCAGAAATAAACTATTTCTTCCTTACTTAAAAAAAAATATTGTCGCTGGAGGTGTTTCAGCACTCGCCAAGACGAAAAAAAAATATTCATTGAAATTTGTTAATTCATTCTTGAGATATCATAAAAAAGGCGTTTCGTAAAATCTATGAGAAAATGAATTTTCTTCATATATTTTTTTCGTTAATTTTTTCCATGTCTTTATAGTTATGCTGCTATTCGGGGCGGAGACAAATCCAACAAAACAACGAACATAAAAATCGGTTCAGCCGTTCTCGAGCTATTAATAGTGTAACTAACCCGCCTTTATTATATAAGTATAATAGCAAAGAACTATTGCGTCGTCAATAATGAATCATTTAATGAATTCGGCCTAAGTTCAGGCTGGGATTGACATTTTGTGCCCGGTGTGTCCCGGCTAAATTTATGTACCCTAAGTATAAGAGTGTGGACGGGTACCGTGAGTGAACGCATAGTGGGTTGTTAGTTTAAGCAAGTAATTTAGTCTAATATTACCAAAAATTTGAAGTGCTCTAGAACTACCAGTGCAGAAAACAATTTTCAAACATTACGATAAAAGTACAAATGGTGTTAATCTTATCCTTGGGGGGTTATAATACTTTAGGCTTCAAAGATATTTCTGAATTTTAAAGAATATTTAAAGTCGAAATATAGTTTTCCTCTGTCACTGTACCTACTTAGGTCATTCGTATATAATTATTGTACGTCAACGTTATAGGTATAATTGAGGTATATGCTGCTGGAAAAGCTATATAAAAATATCCTGCGTCTGGCCACAACAGTTGTAAACACCAGTAATGTATGTGTTTTCACAATTTGTTAGGACGAGATAATTATATCTCGTATATCTATTATTAAATAGGATGGGTTGACATGTATGTGTACCCCCGAAATATTGGAGTTGAGCTGCTTTTTCAGTCAGTGTCTCTTGACGTAACTTAGCCCTGATTATTACCTCCTTGGGCTAGTAGTTAAAATATATGTTATTTTTACATCCATCAATATATGAAAGCTTAGGGAAATGCAAACACGCCTTGCCTTTGTTCAGTTTATAGAAAAATCATATTTTCTATCTATAACTTCACGCCAAATCCCTTGCGAGGTAGGCAGAGAGAACCGAGCGCCAAGTAACTCGTTCAAACCTCACTCGCTTCTTTAAAATTCATTGCTTTTCTTATGCTCGCTCGTCGATTTCTAAATCTCTTACATCACCTTCTGATAAAACACGATCAATTTGATCATGGTAGGTAAGTCATGGCCTTCCTCGGCTCCTACATCCTTCTACTTTAGCGTTATATATACGTAGGTCACACTATAAGTTTTGCGTAACTTAAAAAAACAACATGTTATAACCAAAATATTATGTTTATTGCTTTTCAAAATATTCTCCTTTACATTTTAAACATTTTTTCATGCGATCGAAACATTTTTTAAAACAGGAGGACCACAGATCTGAAGGCATGTTTTCTACGTGCTGATTGAACGCTATCACTGCCTCTCGGAGTTGGTAAAAGTGAAACCTCTTATCAAATCTTTGATTTTGGGGAAAATACAGAAATCACAGGGTGCTAGGTCGGGGCTATGCGCAGGATGGGTAACGAGTTGTACTTTTTCGGAAGTTAAAAATGACTTTGTTTTGTTGGCCGTGTGTGAAGAAGCGTTGTCATGATGTAGGAGAACTTTTTGGTCGTCTTTCGCAAACTTTTTCTAACACCCTGGGTAAACAAATAGTAGAATACCACTCGGCGTTAACACTCTCTTGATCTTCAAGTGGAATTGTGCAGATGGGACCCGTAGCTGAGAAAAAAAACGAGATAATTTTTTTACCAACGTTTCTCGCCTGCCTCACTTTTGTTGGCCTGTTCTCATTTTCAAACACACATTCACAAGATTGCCTTTTTTCGGGCTCAAAACAATAAATCCACGTTTCGTCTCCTGTGACAATGTCATAAACAGCATTAGAATGTCCGTGGTCGTACTTCAGTAGCATCTGTGAGCACCATTCCACGCGAGCCCGCTTCTGCTCCACTGTCAGTTCATGCGGGATCCAACGACAACAAAGTTTCCGAACTTTCAATTCTTCGTGTAAAATTTTCTGAATTTGGCTCATACCAATCCCCAATAGTTCTCGAATTGTCTCATAGGTAATCCGCGGGTTTTCTTCAATTAGCCGCTTAACAGTAGCCACATTATTTACGTTGATGGCAGTTGAAGGCCGTCCTTTACGAAATTCGTCATGTAAAGAAACTCGAACTCTCTCAAATTCAGCAAACCATCGCCTTACGTGCTCAAAGAAGGTGCTTCTCTCCCAAAAGCATTTTGAAGACGAGCAGCACAGTCTTGCGTAGAGAGAGAACTTTTAAAATCATAAAAAATCATCGCTCTAAAATTTTTTGGGACTATTCCATTTTCGTTGCGTACGTAGAACTTTGATGTGTGATAAAAAACAATTTACAAATGATTTCCCGCCAATTGTTTTTTTTTATTACTAAGTAGGTTGCAATGTTTCAAAAAATATAACATTCGAAATTCAAATAGATCCGATTAGCTAGAAGTGCAAAACTTTTAGTGTGCCCCATGTATATCTGTTTCGTAATCATATTTTAGCGTTAGAAAATAAACATAGGTACGTATATAGTTCATTTTTTATTCAAGATATACAGCTTTCTTACATTTACTCACAAATACAGTAGTTTACAGTCTCTAAACACATTTTACATTGTCCTAATGATTTGTTTAACATCTCTTTTCACTTTAATTGGTACTAAGTACCATATTACCTACGCACTTTCAAAGATACCTATATATAATATTCCCTAAGAATTACTACGATATTCAGAAATATTCGCATTATTGAATTATACCAGTAATTTATATTACCAGAAAAACATGGTATCGATATATAGTATTTTTTAAAATAAAAAAGGTAGTGAAAACTAATATATTAATTTAAAAAAATGTAACTGTACATTTAGTTAAATTTTATTTAAATATTACAATTGTAATATGCGAATATTTCTAATTTTACGTAGCTACAATACTACAGCTAGCCATAATATATATGCGTCTACTTTAACATCACTAAATTACAAATGCGCTATTGTATTCAGCATTTTATTTCTAATACATAATATTATATATTTGAATAAAAAAAATCGATCACTTCTGAATTGACTGATTGATAAGCCCATTTTGCCCAAGTTTTCTTCTCACTTGCTAAGTTATACGTAGAACATTGGTACGATAGTTAATAAATAAATATTGTCGGACAAATTACACAGCGCCATCTAGCCTCAAAGTAAGCGAAGCTTGTGTTATGGGTACTAGACAACTGATAAACATACGTAAATACATTTTTTTTTGTAAATACATACTTATTATACATAGAAAATACCCAGACCAATACAAACAGACATGTTCATGCGCAAAAATGTTTGTAGTGTGTGGGAATCGAACCCACGAGCGTTGGTGTCAACGTAGCGTAACAGCGCGTTTCACCACTGCGCCACCGAGCTCGTCAAATAGTTATATTTATAAAAAGTTATATTTAAAAAATGGAAATATATTTTATAACAGCTGGATGTTGTTACTATGTATATATTTTTCAACCTACCTTTTTTTATACTTACCTATACTAACAACAACTAATAATATTGAAGAGTATATTAGAATTCTCAAACTTAACACATTGAAAATCAAGATAAATCCCAAAACACGAATTTAGTGGTACACACCAGGATTCGAAGCGGGGATCATTTGGTCATACTTCGCATAAACACAACAACCCACCAGGCAGTTGTTATTTGGCCGCGGTTTACCACTTAGGTGACAAACTAGCCTGCCTGATGTTAAACAGTAGCCTATGGACATTCGCAACACCAGCAGCACACTTGATAGACTACTATCATAAACTATTTAATACTTGTTGCTAATAGTTCGAGTCAGTCGAGGCTTGCGACAACGATTCCCATAATTCACTGATAGATTAATACATTATTATATGTAACGTTTACTGTCATTGCAGTAGTCACGTTTCTATACTATTCAGTATGTAATCGACTAATAAGTCATTTAACCAATTATACGTCCTGGGTACTCAAGTACCCAGTCGGGCCGCTGTGGGTTGAGGGGGAAATTATTATTAAGAGAGGTAGGGCGCATCAAAGCAGCCCGCCTGGGGAAGTATCTCCAACTCACAGAAAACCGCAGCCAAACTCAACAACAACTCCCTAGAGGGTTGTTGTATGGTTGTTGTGTTCCTGCGTGTGAAAAAAAATAAATGGCATAAGTTAGCGGCATAAGGACGCGCATGAAAAAGATTCCATTCTATATTCGTATTATTTTTTATTCTTAAACACTCGTATATTATTTAAGAATTCATTTTAACTTTAATTGTAGCAAAGTATACACTTGTCTACAAGATCGGTGTCAGTTTATTTTGGAGGCATAACGCGTGGCGTAGTAGTACTATTAATAGTTTGATTATGACGCAAGTAATTTAGCCCATCAACTAGAAACGATTAGAAGCACATTCTAAATACTTAATTAAAATAATAACGCGTTTGATCCTACGCAAGGCAAATTCAAATGTTTGTAAATAAGTATGATACATATTGTAATAAAATTGTAATGAAATAATAGTGTCTAAGGAATATGAAGGTGGTGATTTTATTTTATTACTTATATTGATAATTATAAGCCTATTTATCAACTAGGAAAAGTGCACGTGCTATAAAATATTATATCTTTATAGTATAAAAACTT
Organism: Pyralis farinalis; assembly: GCA_947507595.1. Taxonomy (NCBI): domain Eukaryota; kingdom Metazoa; phylum Arthropoda; class Insecta; order Lepidoptera; family Pyralidae; genus Pyralis; species Pyralis farinalis. The sequence goes on from OX382259.1 coordinate 36,720,069, forward strand.
ATTTACCTATCGCCACGCAAAATACCAGAATACCCATTATAATACGATTTTCTCTTCTGCCCAAAGCAATATTACCTGCCGAGTATACTCTATATTAACACCTTTGGTTTAATCCAATTCAAATTTTAATTTATAGTTATTCCAATATTCTATAACTTATGACTTTGAATATAAAATTAACGTATACAAGAAGATACATAGGTGCTTATTATATTCCATAGACTAGTTAATATTGTATTACAAAAGAAAAAAATTGCCGCGACAGTGGTTGGTATAGAACAGAAGTTTGAAAAGTGAGACAAAACCTCAAAAAAGAGAAACGACTATAAATTACGACTGCCGCTCAAAACAAACTTAGAGCCCAGAATGTCAAAATAAAAAATATATATGATTTATGTAAAGTGTGTCAATCTAAAGATATAGAATTACTTCTTTACACATTATATTAAGAATGCTAATTTTATACCTAAACTGCATTTGCATCCGCTTAGCGATTGTGTTTTATTACCTATTAGGTAGTAGTCTAATGAACTTTCCGATACACATCTATATTATATATTATTCTTTATACTTTACTATTATACGCACAATATGCAACCATGTTATGGTATTATATCTTAAGTAGAGGGAAAATAATATGAAATTAAAATATAATAAAATCTGATATACATGTAAATTACGTTTCTACTTTTTAAGCAATCTTTCAAATTGGCAACATGTCTTTGACACCACAAGTTTTGTGGGAGATGAATTTATATATTCTATTCCATAACCTTGAAATATTTGCCGAAAGATAAACATCTTATCAGAATATACTATACATTATTTTAATATAAATACGACAGTCAATGCGATGCTATTATTAAGGTCGACATTTTGAGCATAGTAACGTTATGCTTGATCTCTAACATTATTTACAGTTTAGCAAGAAGTCAGCATGCTGGCTATAATAATATACTGAATAACTAATATTAAATATAATTACTAGGAATAAAATTACTGTAAGTAGCAATTTTAGCAATGTATTTTACGTTATGCTAAGTTTTATCTCCTGTTTATTACTATAATGTTTTTATATATTATTTATTTGCAAAGCAAGATATTAGGATCCATTTGAGAGTGTTAGTGAATGTAAATTTTTTTTCTTATAGTATCATGCATTGCAATGCATGAGAATGAAAAAAAAAATAGCGCAGCATAAGTAATGTTAATTAAGTTCTTCACAATATTAATAGATACCCTCCGCCCTTACTCCCACTCAACAGTAAATTAATACTATCCACCATTTACTGTTGTATAATACTAATCAAATTACTTTCATTAAAAAACAACAACTCATAAAAAACAGTAACACAAATACAAAGAGCATATATAACAAACATAATTATTTCCCCAACTTTTTCTTCTATTGAATAAATAATAGTGATGTCTTTTTGTCAAAATTAACAACTTTAAAATTAGATCCATTTAATTTTAATAATCATAAAAACTGTCTCCCATTGGGGTAGGCTGTATAGAACGCCAGGTGCACCGATCCAAACATACCTCTCTCGCTTCTTCCACACTCATCAACCTCTTCATGCATGCTCTTCGGTTTAGGAGTTGGCCCTTTTTCAACACATTACCAATTTGATCTATATGTGTGCGTCTAGGGCGGCCCCTCCCGACATCACCATTCACTCTTGCTCGATAAAATTTAAATTTTAGGAATAACTACAATTTCTAAACTAGATGCTACCGATGTGCCGGCTAATCTCCATCTGATTTTAAGTACATTTTAAGAGTATATATATATACATTATATTGTTGCACTGTGTACATATAGTTTTATTATGTTCCTTAATTGTAAAAATGTACCTAACATTGACCTAACTTACCTATTATTAATTCTGCCTAGAAGGCAGAAGTACACAGAATAATTGACATTACCTTTAGTTAATTTTGCAATTTGCTTCCAAAGCGATACAGTCATATTTTTAGATTTTATATTATGATGCTTCAGAAAGTTTTGAATGATTCAGATAATGATGACACCCCACGACCCCTGAAACCAAACTCTTCAAGAAATTTGGCCAAAATCCTATGACCCATGTTCACAATCCCTTCTGGTGTGAGTACGAGTATAGTGAACCAAGCGCCTTATGATCCCTACACAGGTTCATAATCACTTGATATGAATAGATAGATAGATACCATGGCACTAATTAAATAATACAATACAATCAACTTTAATTTCAATATATCAAAGTTAAACAAACTTTAATGCTAGAAAGCCATAACCTATTGTTTTCCAAACATCCGCATTAGGACGCGAAACAAACAACGCGTTGTTCATATCGGGCTATAGGTTTAATTTTTTGTTACCTGAAAGTTTTCTCTATTGCTTCATTCATAACATTCTCATTACGTTGTCGTTTGACATCAGCGGTGTACTTTTCATCTTATTAATACAACTTCCTTGAACATGACGCAATTGTTCAATTCCAACACTACGTTATTAACCTTTTATTAGATTTGGCTTTCTCTTTATTAGACTGCGGTTTCTTAAACTTCTTCGAACTCTAAGTCCTTCTCCATACCCGAATCTTTGTGTCTATTATATGGTATATTTAGCTATAAAAATAATAATAAAAATAATTTGACGAGCTCGGTGGCTCAGTCGTGAATGACGCGACTTTGACACCAGCGCTCGTGGGTTCGATTCCCACACAAGGCAAACATTTGTGTGCATGAACATGTCTGTTTGTCTTGGTCTGGGTATTTTCTATGTATAATAAGTATGTATTTACAAAAAAAAATGTATTTACGTATGTTTATCAGTTGTCTAGTACCCATAACACAAGCTTCGCTTAGTTTGGGCTAGATGGCGCTGTGTAATTTGTCCGACAATATAAACAATATATATATATTCTGGATTGCTAACACTAGTCACAAAGACGAGTGTATAGAGAAATTGCTTAGAATTTGAAGAAGTCTAAGAAACCGCCGTCTGATATTGCTATCTTGATCGTGCGCATGATGCACATACAACTAGGCCAATCGTTCGCAACTCTATATTCTCTATTAACGATTGCCGTGGTACGGGATCAACAACCATGCAGTAAGCTACTTTCCTCGCCGTAATTACCACCATCAAAGCAAAGGAATTCGTTTCCCTCCACTACCACGTTGCGTCATGCTGTGTATAACCACACAATATATCACAGAAATCTTTTCGAACAACCTTTTCAAATGATTTCTCAAAGAAGTGAAACTTGATTCGAATACTTCTTGTGCCTTCCGAACCATTTTATAAGATTTCACCCCCCTTTACTTTCAATTAATACTGGCTAGTGTGAAGTAACTAATACCAGCTAGTAAGTAATATTGAAGTCAGTCGTTTTTCTGTTTTCCCGCCGTTCGATTTTTCTTTTATAATCCGATTTATTTTCTGTAACCATTGAAAAATTGAAATCACGCGTTATTTTCGAATACGACGTTCATCTTGACGTCAACGGAAGACAGACGGCATGCTATATGAACGACGTATAGGTCTACTAATCGCCGAAAGTAAACGGTGTATTTTTACTTTGATCGGTATCTATTTGGATGATTTGAACAATGAGCCTCATGGTTAACTGAAGTCGAAAATCAATAATGATAAATAGCAAGCAATAGTGGAAGGAGATTTATTTCACAGCACTACGGTTTCAACAAAAGCCAATGTAAGTAATAGAAAGATACTAATTGAATTACGTCAAAAGGTTACGTCAAATTCAGAGAGTATCGATGAGCTTATTGTACAACAAGAATAATGTTACTCGTACTTTGAAGCTTGACATGTCGATTCAGATTGTGTGCGTACAAGTTAAGATATTTAACTGAGGGGATTCTGAATTAGATTGTTATTTGTAGGAACTCTTCGTCTTCCACTACACGCACTAGACATTGTTCTAGCTGATTAATATTTGTTTTGTGCATCGACACTAAATACTTCGATACATAATTTTCTTTTAAAAATGTTTATTTTTTAACGTATTTTTTCAGAGAAAGTATTTTTTTAGTAATTTTTCATTCACCTATTAGTATTACGCAAGTTGATTTGAATAAACTTTAATTTCATCATTTAATTCACCCAGAAGAATTAAGTCGGCAATAGGTATAATAGAAATCATCTATTCGTATTAAATACAAAGTATTGTGTTTAAAGCTTAGACCTTTTGAGCAGTCAGAACCCGTTATATACGTTTTCCCATACATTTCGCGGTCGTATACGACCCCACCCGGGTTTCGAAGGGTAAAGGCGCTTGGGTTTGGGCAAAGGGCCAAGTCGTCGTCAACGTAATCTGAATCACTCACGGCTATTATGTGACACTTGACTTGTGACATACCTGCGGAAATTACTCTGGCATTTAGACATACGCCGCTCTTTAAAGTGTATTATTTCTCATTTTGATACATTCGTGGCGGCTACTGTGACTGCATGTGATTTATGATAAAAAACATTGTATATATATCGGCGTAATTAACGCATGTGTGCCACTGTATTTATAAGTGTAATAAGTACTTAGCTGATTACCTACATTATATAAGTTTACTATAACATCAATGACTTCACTATTTTTTTTAACAAAAACTATCCTATACTTAATACATAGGGATACATATGTACCTACCATATTACATCAACTATCATATATTTTAGCAAATTCATTGAGGGCTGCTCGTCAGCGATAGCACAATGCCAAAGCCAAGAGTAGAAAAATATATAAGTAGCCACAATTCTAATAATTATTAATGTTACTTAATGTATTTAAGTTTAATTAATTTTAGTTTCAACTTTAATTAATTACTCATTCCATTCGTGGTCCAGTGTTTCGAACTCCCTTATTGCACCATAAAAATATTTTTTTGTTACCCCCTAAATCGACGGAAAATTACATATATCTACAAACATAAGTCATCTATCAAAGCAGGTAGGCTTTATTCAAAGTTCTTTTAAATTAATACCCACACTGATCTATACGATATCTGTTTTATTTATTTATATGTTAAATGTTTTTTAAATCGTTTGGAAATACGATGTGTCGTATTGCATTTTAAAGTTTATTCATACGAAATGTGCATATTAATTAAAATTTTCAATTTAAATACAGTCTGAGTTAAATTTAAAATACAATTTAAAAGCACTTAATTTAAATATTTCTTGAATCAAAATGTTCTAAATTCAATACCTTAAAATGTCGTTATTATGTCAAAGATATTAAATAATTGTCAAACAAAAAACGAAGCATATGCATTAAATCAAATTTCAGACTTACTATGGAACTAACAGTGAAAAAAAGTCTCCGTATAAATTTTTCCTTTAGCTGATCATTTTTATGTATGGAAGAACATTTTTTTATATCGATGTTAGTACCCTAGGAGTTAATGTTCATATACCCTACTAAAAGTCCCACCCTTTTGGCTTGGCCATATTTCTGAGTCTCGCAGTAAACTGGTACCAGTTTTATACTAATCTGCTTCTAACCATCAGCAACAGCATTATTATAATAATACATTGTATCTTCTTATTTGAAGTCAAAGTAATTATTTTTCTTCTCTCAAATTACCTATATTCTGTAAAGACCATGACAAATTTAAGAAGACATATTGGAAGTGATGTGGATCTTGTTATTTTAAGTTAATTATACGAGTATAATAATTATGAACATTATCATCATCATCACATCAACCCTTACTCATCCCACTGTAGGGATACGGGTCTCCATTCAACCGAAGGGGTTTAGAGCATACTCCACCACGCTGCTCAAATGCGGATTGGCGGAGGCCAGTGTTTTCAAGCCGCCCGATGGCCATCGACTTAGCTTAACGACTGTCATCTATCAACAACAGCCGCGATCGACGGTTTAATGTGTCCTCCGAAGCACGGAGAAACTCGAGATAGATAAACCCATCCATAGACAGGCTGCGGTAGACATAGCTTAACCTGCGTGTTCGGTTAGAATGACACGCGCAACGACGCCATCGAGCTCTCATATGAACAATATGCTCTAATAATTAATTCGTTAAAAGAAACAATATGACATATTTACATATAAATCTTTGTGGCTATTACCGGATAAATTCCTAAATACATTTTTGTGTTCAATATAAGTTAAATTACGAATTATTAATTCAATTTTAAATTATTAAAAAAAAAACAATGTCGTAATTTACAATGTCAAAAGTGTTTGTTTAATTTTGATGATCCTATTTTTATAAAATAATATCTAAATATTTTATAAAAATTTAAATAGATATTATTTTATAAAAATAGGATCATCAAAATTAAACAAACACGTTTGACATTGCAAATTTCGACATTGCTTTTTTTTTAATAATTTTAAAATTGTAATGTTAATTTAATATAAACTAATTTCACTCTCTCTTTACATAATGGTTGCACGCTGATTTAAATGTCAGACAAAAATGGACATTTTGTAGCATCTTTATATCTCATAAATGCACGTTATTCTAGCTAAATAAGTGAATTTTTAAAGTTTGCCGTGGTGTTTGTAGGGCATTTTGTAAACGTTCTTCTTTTCCTAGCGTTGTCCGTTTTTTAATCCACTCGGAGGGACCCGATACTTAAATTTAAAGATTTGGCGAATATGTTGATTTTTACATAGAGTGTCTGCTGTCACTCCTCCAAACTCAGAGGGAAAACTAAACCTTTCTTAGGTTAGGTCACACTTCTTTCGGAATATAATTTCTTGGGCGAGCGGGTTTCCTTCAACGCCGAGCAAGTGATAGTTACAAATATGTACATAAATCCAAAAACAAGAATTATTTGGTACATATCCAGGATTCGAAGCAGCGTCAGATTAGGTGTTTATCTTTGTCCACTGGTCTATCACTGGTACACTTTGTAGGTATACGTTATACGTTTATTAAGCTTTTAAAGTGCCTACAGTGTAAGATTATAACAATACGTACATGTCATAATACAATAAAAATATATATTATAAGTTCATGAACCAGGATAAGCTGTTCAATAATTGCTTATTTAACTATTACTAATTTGTGAATTAGTTCATATGTATTTACTTATATTTAAGTCTACTATACTAGTGTTATAGACAAATCGTGTATCTTCGAGATCTTTATATATACTCTGAATACTCTGCTACATTATATATGTCATAACGTACTTATTCCTTTTTCAAATCAGTAATTTTGTATTAAAATATATCAATATCTTTGAGATGTTGATAGTTGCGATCCCAATAACCTCCATTATACAACCAGTCCTCTTGCTTTGTGTACGGATTTGTGCCTTGGCTGAACCACCTGGAATTAAAAAATATATACTAAAGTCAAAGCGAAGTAGAACACAATCACATTTAATGAGGAATTAACGTTATAAAACTACAAACTAACGGCTAAACGTTGGTTTGCAAGAATTATCAATAGAACTTACCTCGGCTGCCAACCATCTGGACTCTTCTTCAGTTGTTTTCTGGACAGCCGTTGTTTTTCTTCCAGTCTAGTTTTCTCAGCAGCTGCGGCGTCAATGTCTCCCTGTTCCAGGAGCCGCACGTCCGGCCGCAGCCTGCTATCCGTCGGGCACAGCTGCCCCTTCATGTCGCGCTCCAACTCGTTCAGTGACATTGCAAACTCCGTGAATTGGTAATACTGAAACCACGCGTTTCGTATTTTATTTAAACTCATGAAGTAATCTAGATATTAAAAGATATAAAAAATAAATATATTTGTTGTTGTTGTAATATCTTTGCACTATGCACGTTAAATTTAAAAAAAAATACAGGAAACAAATATAATTCATAAGCAGGCCGATCTTTTCCAACCAACCTGGACCAATTGATAGAAAAATATACCAATTGACTACAACAATATTGTACATTTTGTTAAAGCAAAGATCATTAATTTTACTTGATACTTATAACACAAAACAAGATAGATAATTAAATATACAATCTATAATGCAAACAAACAAGAGGTACATTCTAATCTTTATTTGCCTTGGGGCCTTCATAGGCACTTAATTACGTATTACATTTTTTTTAACAGTATTATTATTCAGTTTCCTTGTTTTTAAACTATCAACATTTCCTAAAACATCCTACACATATTATTAATGTGAAAGCTATATGTGATTAATATGGAAAAACGGCTGAAGGGATTTGAGTACAGATTATATTATACGTAAATAGAGTATTTTCTGAGGTAAGTATTTTCTGCCGACCGTTCTGAACCGTCTACAGACTAGTAGTTGACCACAACTAGTCCGTTGACGGTTCAGAACGGTCTCCGGTTTAGACTTTTTATTTTATGCAACGCCGGGAGACATACAAGCATACGGCCCACCTGATGTAATGCAGTTACCGTAGCCTATTAACGCTTGTAGTATAACTCGCGGGACGCCTCCTCTGCTGATTACACAGAAACTCCTTAGGAGCTTACTGGTGGCCTCGCTCACACGCAGGAACACAACAACCCTCTGGGGAGTTGTTATTTGGCTGCGGTTTTCTGTGAGGTGGAGGTACTTCACCAGACGGGCTGCTTTGATGCGCCCTACCTCTCTTAAAACATCCGCAGACGAAGACAAACAGATGTTCATGCACACAAATGTTTGTCTTGTGTGGGAATCGAACCCACGAGCGTTTGTGTCATAGTCGCGTTATTGACCACTGCGCCACCGAGTTCGTCAAATAGTGTACAAATCCCGGCGCATAACTTGACCTAAAATGGCGATCAGCAGCGCAGGTGTAGGTACTTGCTTGGAAAATTGGTATCACTTTATAATTTTAAACATGAATTATTATATGAAAGACTAAAAAAAGAGTATGCGAAAAGAATTAGTTTATTAATTATATTAAATAAAATATGAATTCAACTACTGTTGTCATCAGTATCTCCAACTCATAATTTTGTACGAAGTTTACCCAGCGTCGATAATTCTTTTTCGGTAAGGTGGAAATTGTACATACACAGTTTTATTACACCTTTATCAAAATCGTCAATGCCAGTGACTGGTTTTTCCCGCCTTTTTTTCTTATAAAATCTAAACCTAAATCTGACTAAGGATTCTGATACTTTGCTTTCTCGTAAAAACTTTTTCACAGTGAAACTGATGTGTTTGTACTCGTAGCTTCTGCTGTTTATTTCTGAGAAACGATTGCATTGTGTTCTTTCGAAAAAAATGAAATACTTCGAATACCATTTTTTTATTGTCTATTTAAAGTCTTTACAACGGATATTCTTTACGTGCGATAAATAATAAAAAATAACAAAAACTATGAATAACTAAAAAATAAACCATTATAAACCAGAACTTTAACTTTTCTACGCGTCAATACTGTAAGTCAGCGAAGGGTCTGCGCGGGTCGAGAGGGACGGGAAGTGTTTGCGCGGGAGTTGAGTCCACCCCGTTGCTATGGATAGGTACCGCACGTGTGCACCCCTCGCGTCGAGCCTCATATAGCTCCTGGATTTAGACCCGAAAAATGATCACTGCGCATGGGTCAAGTTATGCGCCGCTACTTGTAAGTAGTTATTACCTGTGCGCTACTGCTAGGCCTCGGACGTGCCTCCCAAAGAGTGACCGATCCTGATATGTCAATGTTGTACGACTCGTCGGGTTTCGGAACATCGTCTGCGTTGTCCGAGTCTTCAGGCTAAAATATAATTAATTCATTTAATTATTAATTATATACAAATAATAATTCCTTAACTTATCATGAATTAACAAACGCCACACTATTATAATTAACGGTCCCCTGAATTGTCGATATATGGCCATAATCACAATTGAAAAATTATGGTAAACATATGAATTTGTGTTTCTACTTTTTTATATATTTTTTTTATATGAAATTAATCAGTCGACAACCTGCTGTTTTTGTTTCTGTGTCGATAGAAAAGTCTCACTGTAAAAAAAATACTCCACATACAATTACGACCATACAGCAATTTTAATTTGTATAGGTACATTGCTTGTTTGTACAGTGTTGTGTTACCAACCTGTTGATAAATACGAATACATAATTTAGGCTGTTCAGTGATGACAAAACTACCAGCAGTGAGAGCCTAATGGATAAAGAGCTGACCTATGAACCAACTAGTCCCCGTGTAACGGTTTATCCGTTACAAGCTATATAAAATCCCATTTCTTAAATGAGGGTGTTCTAATGCGTACTTAAACGAATTATAAACTCATGTTATCTAGCATTTTATCTATGAAACTCTTCTACTAGCGCCATCTCGTCAGTGTGTGCACAACTTGTATTGCGAATCGTACATTATCTACCTCTAGGTGTCGCTGCGACGAGTAAGTAAAACCTATCACCTTTGGCAATCAAAATTTATCAAATTACCTAAAAAATATATTTCTTATGTTATGAAATAATTCTTAATTTAGATTCTACATCTTAGAACTTACTAGAATTACGGTTCATTTAATTTCTTTTAAGTTCTTTCGTTCTCGGTCTCAGACTCGGTATCTTTCGTTCGAATCGTTCATTAAAACCGACGATTAATTAATTTTTTTTAACAAGTTCAATGTTCCGGCCGCACAGCATATCCTCTTCTGTACTGTATGTGACTTGGCAGTTTTGGCAAATGTTTATGATATTTTTGACTAGCTGCAAAATGTACCTTTTGCCGTTAGCCAAAAAAACTATCGAACTGTTAAAGCCTCGAAGAATTCTAGACATAACTCATCTCAGAACAGTGCGATGAGCAAACATGGTCGCGTTCTGCCACTAAGCTAATTTTAATAGACGAATTAGCCGTTGCATGTAACAGTCGCTATTGATTCCGAACAACTCGTAGCCAATGAGTTGTTGGCGTACATACAACACACCACCGACACCATGGACAAAGTTAGCATTATACGCATCCGCAAATTTATCGAGGATGACATTTGCAGCGTCAAGATGCTGCTGTTCAGGAAGCTCGGCAAGATTGCGTAGCTGCCGTGTCACGGATAGAGGAGAGAAAAGTGTTCAAGATGTCATCAGTGTTTTGAAGGTGACCGATCCAGACGACGTGCCTTCTTTTGTAGCGATATATTTACAAAAACTGCCGCCTATCACTCTAGTACACTTTGACGTTAGTACGCTGCTGAAGGACATCAGAAGCTTAAAAGCCGTACTCGCTGTTGTTCGATTTAAATATCAGCGATATCAGAATCAACAATAAGTGAGCTACCTAAGGAAATAGAAAAAAGTAATGTTTTCGTAAGTAGGTCACCTGAGGTTGATAACATTAACTCTCGTCGTGGTGCACAGAATGAATCTATATGCAGTCTAATGGTACCAGCAACTACTGTCGCTATGAGCAACACACCGTAAACGTATTGTAAACGTCAACCCCGTGACGTGATTACGCAAATTTACCTGTACCGCATTACCATCTCACCGGGAAAAGTCAAGTCGTTATGAGCCCGCTCGCAAGGCTTTACGCAGTTGTACATTTCCCGATTACACTGTTCTACAAAGGTCGAGGAGGTTGTAGAGTATTATTATTTTTTGTTTAAACGGGACAGGCCCACCATTCATACCCACCACTGTGTCTCCTGTGCAGCCAGAATTAACAGCGGCGATCACAAAAATGCAATGAACAGTGAAGTTCATTGTTGTCCCGGGGGTTAAACTACTGCTGCCTTGGAACTCACAAGGAATTTAATAACAAGAAATTTGTAGGAGTAGGAAGTTTTGGAATTGTTAAACTACTGCTGCCTTGGAACTCACAAGGAATTTAATAACAAGAAATTTGTAGGAGTAGGTAGTTTCGGAATTGACTTCTCTTGGCAAAGTGAGAGACAGCAATATGACAAATAAGGCATTTAAAAACCTCAAAGAGAATACATCCTAAATATGTGGTTGCGTAAATAATTTTTAACGTTTTAAAATTTAAGCCCCACGTCGAGGTGGAAATTCGAGTTAACGCGTAAAAGTTCTTTTTGTCCAACCTGCTTTATGTGTTTATTTAATGTAATTAAAACCTTTGTCTAACAGTAATCCCAAGTAACAAACCGAGCTTTTATTTGCAACTGATACTCCATTGAAGGTGAAAAAGAAGACCAACTTCACCCTGAGGTCGACCGATTAAAATCTCGCATAAAGTAAATTTTAGCTCCTTTGTGGTGAGGCTTCCGACTCATCATCTGCCGACCTTCATAAAGGAAGAATTCTGGTCAGAGGGAATCCTGTTTTGGAAGTTCCGAGGACGGTTGCATAACGTCATGTGTTACATGTCGTGGACTCTACGTGAAATTAGTTTAAGGTAGAGTTAAGTTTATAATATCATACATGTTTTATACTAAGGTATTTGTCTATAGATATGTGTTGTAAAACCTGTTGCCTGAAAATAAATTACTTGAATTGAATTGAATGTAGAAAATGGATCAGACAACTTACTTCTTGAACAGACATGGAGCGCAGAGCGCCAACTTTGAAGCTGTTCAGCTTGGCGAGCACCTTCTTCGGCGTGTGTGATGGTGTCTGCGTGGTGCCTTCGTCTCCCTTCTCTTTCGCCCACTGCTCATAAGCCCCGGAACTACAGCATTTTATGTACTCTGTCCATTTACCGTAAAGGAATCGGACGCGTTTTTTACTGCAAACAATAAAACAATTTTCTATATCAATTTGAAATTTGCGTAGTATAAAAAAGAATAAGGGAACGTTCAGGAATATCTTATTGTCGTGCTCGGGGTTGTTTTTATATCTAATATAAAGATGTATTTACAAAAAACGGTATTTACAAATCCAAACATTCTTTATTTTATTTTACTCATGTTTACACGTATATATTAATCTCAGTCTATGTAAAAATATTTTATTGTACATTACTTTGAACACATATATTGGAGCAAGACTTCTGGAATTTAAGAATTGAACTATGCGTTAATACTATATAGTACTATAAAGTAGATAGCTATTCACAGTTAGCACTTTTCATAGTTAGTACCATAGTTAATTGATTTGTGTCTAAATGTGTAAAATAATATTTCTTCCTAAAATTGCTTTCAGTTGGGTTACATTAAAATTTACCCTACCATACTTTAACTCTAATATATTATTGTATTCTCTATGTATGGCGACATACCTATTGAAATTACACGAAATTCGGCATACTTTTTGCAAAGATTTTCGTATTACCAGCAACATGTCATGTGGATATTACTCAGTCACTCATTTGCATCTTTAACACTCATAGCTCTTTTTATGTACACTCACTGATAGCTAGGGCTCCTGACGTCACCTTCTGATAAACAGGACCACTTTAGACGTTAGTCTTCGTCTTCTCGGCTCGTGCATTCTTTAACTTTTGCGTTGCATATATGTTTCATCATACACCTCTAATATTTTCGATTTAAAAAAAAACAAGTTTTTTTCATAAACCCACTGTAATTTGACGAAACTGGGAAGTAAGAGCATCGCCGGATATTTTTTTATTCAATGTTGGGAGATACGTCCCACATGAACTAAACCACTTTAACTGGTTATCGTCTCCTATGAACGCTTGTAAACAGAAAGTATCACTCACGCGTTGCCATGCTAATATAACAACTTCTTAAGCGCTTACTGGTAACTTCACTCACTCGTAGGTACAGAACGGACCTCCAGGGAGTTTCATTTGGCTGCGATTTTTTGTGACATGGAGGTACCTGTACCTCAGTCGAGTTGATTTGATGCCCTCTTCATCTCATAAACACATCCAGACCAAGACAAACAGATATGTTCATGCACACAAAAGTTCGTCCTGTGCGAGGGTCGAACCCACGAGCGTTGGTGATGGAACCTTTTATTGCGTAAGCTATCGTTGTTGGTCTGTACATGATTTATCAGTATTTCTCTAATAGAATCATATTTGTACAATCGTATCGCATTTATACAATCGTATCGTATCGTATTTGTACAACAAACAGTACTTGAACAAAATACTCACTTAGCGTCGACAATGAAGCCGTCAACTCTATGCAAGTCTCGGTTGTTGAAGCCGGCTGGCTTGAAGGCCAGGCTGGCCTTCAACCCGCTGCCGCCGTGGCAGACCACCTCCATGTTCCCGTACTGCTCGATCCAGAGTTTGCCCACGATTACATTGTGGACACAGCAGTTTACATTGCTCCAAGTATACGCTTCGCCCCACCTATGAATATTCAAAAATATATATATTTCCCATTGAATTATGGTGGTGGTATAGTTGTGAACTGTCTGCTGTATGCAGACGATGCCGTGCTATTGGCAGATACATTATCTGAACTGCAAACACTGGTTACAACGATGAAAGACGAATGTATGAAGAAAGGTTTACTACTGAATGCGAAGAAAACAAAGATAATGGTATTTGAAAGAGAAGATTCCAGAACTAATGTAAGGATTACGGTTGATGGTAAAGTGTTGGAACAAGTGGATGAGATTGTATATCTTGGATGCGCTTTCAGCAGGGATGGAAGGTACACCGCAGATGTGGAAAGACGAGTGAGTGCTGGGAATAGTGTGAATGGAGCGTTGGGAAAACTTCTTGGCAGTAAAAACCTGAGCCAGAAGACACAGCTCGCTATACACAATGCAGTGCTGATCCCAACGCTAACTTATGGAAGCGAGAGCTGGGTATGGCAGAGAGAGCATGAAAGTAGGATAAACGCGGTCGAAATACGAGCGCTGCGCAAAATTTGTGGCGTAAGGCTTGTAGACCGTATTCGCAATGATGATGTTAGAAACAGAGTTGGTCTGAAAGAGAGCGTCGGTGTTAAAATAAGAAAAGGCAAGCTCCGTTGGTTCGGACATGTAGAAACAATGCAGGATGAAAAAATGACGAAGCAGATATACAATGCAAAAGTGGAAGGACGTAGGAGCCGAAGAAGGCCAAGACTTACCTATCATGAACAAATTGGTCGTGTTCTATCAGAAGGTAACGTCAGGTGAGCCCTAGAAACCGGCGAGCATGCATGAGAAGAGCAATGAATGTTAAAGAAGCGAGTGAGATATGTAAGGATCTAGTCACGTGGCGCTCGGTTCTCTCTGCCTACACCGCAAGGGATTTGGCATGAAGATATATATAGAACCGACACTGCCAACCAAATGTTTACGCCATGCTTTGTTGCCGATCGGCAACAACTCATTGCTACTACATTGAACGAAACGCGTAAGCGCCATGAAAATCACAGCGGCTTGACCTTTTGGTCGCGAGAAAAATACACCTTAGAACCGATTTAGTGGCTGTATCTTCGAACCTTTGTGATAGACATGTAGATTATTTCAGCGCTGCAGCGGACATTAGTTTTAATTATTACCAAAATGGAGCAAGACTTACTTTAACTTAGGATAGCTCCTCTAGAACATAATAACTTATATAAGGCCGTGATTTTTATGGCGCGTACGCATTTCGTTGTAGTATAGCAATAAGTTGTTGCCAATTGGCAACAAAGCATGGCGCAAACATTTGGTTCGCGGTGTCGGTTCTTGTACACTAGTACATAATAATTCAATGTTTACAAACACAAATATTATTTAATTTACCAACGATAAGAACTAATGTACAACATAAAGCAAACCGGTACGGTATGTGTATTTTCGTATGTTTGTCAGTTGTCTAGTAACCCATAAGCTTCCATTGGGTACTAGATCGTGGTGTATAATTTGTTTTATGTAGTCTAAAAACTGAGTTGCACTATTATTAAGCCAACCCTTACTGAATATTATTTTCAAAGTTTGAAGAAAGAATTAAGCATATAATATTAAACCTACATACCTAGGTAATTCGACAGTGACGTGGCCTTTTGGTTGTATCTCCACACTTTTCCCGCAAAACTTCAGCTTTGGATGAACAGAACCATGGAAGACAAAGTGGGGGCTGTCCGCATGGAAGGCAGAAACTGGTGGGTGATGAGATACCTGCGGTATAAGATGAGAAACTAAAAGATATATAAATGTATTGTGGGATTATAGAGCAAGTAAATTACAACAATCTTAACGTCTAACTTTATTAAATTATTCTTTAACTAAACGCATAATCTTAAAACATCGTCTTTTTCGTCTTGTCGTCCTGCATCTGTCACCCTGAATATGTTTCTTAATCCAATCTCACATATTAAACCTCATTTACACTCTGGACAAAGACTATTTTATTAATGGACAATAAATTATGCTGAAAACTACATAATTTAACTCCACACGGCATTCCTGCATGTCATTCGTTTCCAATGATACGTCCAAGTTCTTCGTCACCTGCCCATGGTTTCATTAATGACGAGCTCGGTGGCTCAGTGGTGAAACGCGTTGTTACGCTACTTTGACACCAACGCTCGTGGGTTCGATTCCCACACAGTACAAACATTTGTGTGCATGAACATGTCTGTTTGTATTGGTCTGGGTATTTTCTATTTAAAATAAGTATGTATTTACAAAAAAAAATGTATTTACGTATGTTTATCAGTTGTCTAGTACCCATAACACAAGCTTCGCTTACTTTGGGACTAGGTGGCGCTGTGTAATTTGTCCGGCAATATTTATTTATTTATTATTTATTAATTCCGCTGAACTTGAAGTCATAATAGGCCTCACAAAATCTCCTATTTTCTTTATGTCATTTCCCTTGACGTTTGTCACTTCATAAGAATCATAAGGTACTTAATACTTATTAAGAAGTTTGTCGTCTTGGGCAAACTGCGTTCTTTTAATAGCTATGATATCGCCGACACAATGTTCATTTGCGCCCTTTCTTTTGAGTTTATAATTTTTCATGCCTGCCGTTTTCTTTGAGGTGGAGGTACTTCCTCACACAGCCTGCTTTGGTGCATCCTATTTCTCTTATAAACACACTGACTTGTGTCCTGTGATCTGTGTCTCAGGTTTATTCGGAAGCCTACTTAAGTCACTGGTCACTAACAAAGTAAAGGACACAGTTTAAATCAGTATGTAAGTTTCACTGTCGGATACCCTATTTGTGATGATGTAAGAAAACGCTTTTATTATTATTGTTTCCTAAGGGTGCGAGAGTGTGTCCATTAGAGCATAATACATCAATAGAAAATAGAGCCAGCGCTAGACTCTCTGTTGCAGCTTGATTTTACAGACCGACAAGCGAATTTGTGTAACATTTGTTAGCAACTTTAACATTAGTAACTATTCACATTCATAGTACCTAATCTATATTATCAAGATGGTGATTTATAATTTGTTGTTTGTGTTTGTTAAATTAATTTTACAATTGACTTTTAATAAACGTAAAAGCTTATTTCAGAAAATATAACATACTAGGTTTACGATTGATGAAGTAGTGTTGGAGTATGTGGATAAGATTTGTATGTCTTGGAAGCGCTTTTAGCAGAGATGGAAGATACACCGCTGATGTGGAAAGACGAGTGGCTGCAGGGAACAGTGTGAATGGAGCGTTGGGTAAATTTCTTGCCAGACGAAATCTAGATTAGAAGGCACGGCTCGCTGAACACAACGCGGTGCTAATCCCAACGCTAACTTTTGGAAGTAAAAGTTGGGTACTTATTATTCTACTTTCGTTCTCGAAGAACGAAAGTAGAATGCGGTTGAGATGTGAGCATTGCGCAAAATTTGTGGCACACTTACTGATCGCATTCATAATGATGATGTAAGAAAGAGAGTTGGTCTGAAAGAGAATGTGTTAAGATAAGAAAAGGCATGTTCCGTTGATTCGGACATGTAGAAAGAATGCAGGATGAAAGAATGACGAAAAAGATGTGAAAGTGGAAGGACGTAGTGGCCGAGAAAGATTACGACTAATTAGCCATGACCAAATTGGTCGTGTTTTATCAGAAGATAATGTAAGGAGCCCTAGGAACCGGCGAGCATGCACGAAAAGAGCTACGAATGTTAAAGAAGTAAGTGAGGTGCGTAAAGACCGCGTCTTATAGTGCATGGTTCTCTCTACCTACCCGGCAAGGGACCTAGCGTGAAGATATACATACATACACATACGACTTGAGGTAAAATATAGCAAGCAGTGAACAACACAGGGAGTTTTATTTCCGTTACGACGACTTTTAAACATTTAACAGATGAGGACTTCACCACGAAAAGCAGAAAGAAGTGTTACTGCTCGCCATGAGCATTTTTTTTTATATACTACGTCGTCGGAAGGCTTACAAGCACGGCCCACCTGATGTAAAGCGGGTACCGTAGCCTATTAACGCATGCGATATATTAAGTATCACTCGCGCGATGCCTCCTGTGCTGCTTACACAGCAACTCCTTGGGAGCTTACTGGTGAGCTCACTCACTCGCAGGAACACAACAACCGTCTAGGGAGTTGTTATTTGGCTGCGGATTTCTGTGAGGTGGAGGTACTTCCCCAGACGGGCTGCTTTGATGCGCCCTACCTCTCTTGACCTCTCTTGCATTGCGACGAACACAACATGGGGTATTCGCAAGAACTTTACATTACATGAAAATGTTTTTAAAAGGTGATTTTTTTCTCATATGATCATTTATTCGTAGATACGTTACACTTCATGAAAGTTCTTTGAAAAATGCTTAATTGTATGCCACTTAAGCATTTTTCCAAGCATTTCATTAATAATAAAGATGACGGCCGCTCTTCTGTAATAAACCAGTACCAATAATCCCACCAGATTTCATTTCAATAGCTCACCAATTTCCCACACATTCGCAATAGTCCCAATATCTGCCAGCTCTGCTCATCTGTAGATTGTTCCATTCACATCTCCTGGAGCAGATCACGCCACGTTAAGTACATCACAAAGAAACTTTTACGCGTTGGATCCATATCCCCGCGCATATGACTGGGATTATTGACGAGCTCGGTGGCGAAGTGGTGAAACGCGCTGTAACGTTACTCTGACACCGACGCCCGTGGGTTTGATTCCCACACAGGACATAAATTTGTGTGCATGATCATGTCTGTTTATCTTGGTCTGGGTGTTTTTAAGAGATGAAGGGCGCATCAAAGCAGCCCGTCTGGGGAAGTACCTCCACCTCACAGAAAATCGTAGCCAAATAACAACTTGAGTGATACTTAATGTATTGCAAGCGTTCATAGGCTACGGTAACCGTTTCACATCAGGTGGGCCGTATGCTTGTATGCCCCCGACGTTCAATAAAAAATGAATACAACAAAAAAAACATAATAATAATATAACAAACCTGTTCACAAACAGCTCTGAATTCAGGTCTCTCCAGCTCGTAAGTTTCACCCAGGAGAGGATTGAAAGGCTTCCCCAGTCGCTCCCAGTTGGACGCCAGGGCGCTTACCGCAAACGCTGGAGACAAAGATAAAGAAACAATACACATTTTCGTATAAAACTAGCTGGCCCGGCAAACGTTGTTTTGCCATATAAATTATTTCTTATAAATTTTTTTCTAATTATTTATTTTTGCGAATTTTTTTCTGAAAATCATAAAAATCGGTCGACCCGTTTCAGAGGAGTGCGACCACAAAGACCGTGACACGAGATTTTTATATATAAGATGTAATATTACATGAGTATTCCCAAAAGGGTCATCTGGGTATTCAATCCACGTTATCGTGGGTTCGACTCCCACACAGGACAAGCATTTGTGTGCATAAACATGTAATTTAATCTTGGTCTAAGTGAGTGAGAGTCCATACACTCCGGTGAAACACCGGAAGCGTGGAGAAGAAGCGTGGCCTCGTGGTCAGTGGTCATGTTGTTCTTCAAGGGTGATAAAACCCTTTTGAAGAACTATAGGCCGATATCGCTTCTGAGCCGCGTTTATGTAGGTACTGTTTTCGAGAGTCATCACAAACCGTCTCGCACACAGACTTGATGAATTCCAGCCTCCCGACCAATCCGGATTCCGAAAAGGCTTTTGCACTGTGGATCACATACATACTCTCCAGATTATACAGAAGACTGAGGAGTATAATCTGCCCTTATGGCTGGCGTATGTGGACTACGAAAAAGCCTTTTATTTCGTTGAGATATGGGCGGTACTACAGTCTCTCTAGCGATGCCGAATTGACTATCGGTACATCGAAGCTTTGAAGTGCTTGTACAGTAAGACAACGATGTGTATCCGAGTACAGGACCAGAGTACGAAACCGATTCAAGTGCAGAAAGGTGTAAGACAGGGCTATGTTATATTCCCTAAACTCTTCATTGCAGCATTGAAAGATGTCTTCAAGCTTTTGAACTGGAAAGGATACGGTATAAATATCATTGGCGAATACTTTACCCACCTTAGATTTGCCGACGATATAGTTCTCATGGCGAAATCGCTGGAGGGACTTAGCGCTATGATCAATTACGTTAATAGTGTTTCCAACTAGGTAGGTCTCGAGATGCCACCACCACCACATCAACCCTTACTCATCCCACTGTAGGGATACGGGTCTCCCTTCAACCGAAGGGGTGTAGAACATACTCCACCACGCTGCTCAAATGTGGAGTGGCGGAGGCCAGTGTTTGCAGGCCGCCCGAGGGCCACTGACTTAGCTTAACGACTGTCATCTATCGACACAGCCGGGACCGACGGCTTAACGTGCCCTCCGAAGCACGGAGAAATTCGAGATAGAAGAATACATCCATAGACAGGTGCGGTTGACGTTGCTTAACCTGTGTTCTGTGTTCGATTAGAATGACACACGCAACGACGCCATCGAGCTCTCCCTCTCCCCCGCTCCCCCTCTCAAGATCCACATGGACAAATTAAGATCATGTCGAATGTCCACCTTGCACTTATCCCGGTCACGGTGAGAAGCACTTAAGTCGAAGTTTTTGACGAATATGTCTTCCTAGGGCAGGTAATTCAGTTAGGCAAGTCCAACTTCGACCGAGAGGTCGATAGACGGATCTAACTCGGCTAGACAGCGTTCGAGAAACTTCAACACATCTTCTCGTCCAAAATACCTCAACGCCTGAAGAGCAAGGTCTTCGAACAGTGTGTGTTGCCGGTTATGACACCACAACCGAGATGTGGCCCTTCACTGTGGGCCGTATGGGGAAGCTCAAAGTGGCTCAACGTGCTATGGAAAGAGCTATGAATGTGAAAGAATCAGAAATGAGGATATCCGCAGTAGAACTAAGGTAACCGACATAGCTTACAGATAAGCAAGCTGAAGTGCCGGTGGGCCGTCCACATAGTTCGTAGAACCGTCAACCGCAACCGGGAAAGAAAGGTTCTCGAATGGTGACCCCGTACTCGCAATGTGGGACGACCCCCCACTAGATGGAGCGACGACCTCAAGAGGTTTGTGGGGAGTCGATGGATGCAGGTGGCACAGGATCGAGACGAGTGGCGCTCTAAAGGAGAGGCCTATGTTCAGGAGTGGACGAATACGGGCTGAGATGATGATGATGATATTTAAAATTAGTAATAAAACGGTACATAGCCTATGGCACTCGGGCAAAGAATACGAATCTAATGATACCATACTCTTCAAAATTGGTCAAGCCGTTTAGGCTGCAGGAGCACAATGCAACGGACATACATAAATACTCATATACATGGGCGGGAAAAATATCTCTACATATCGATAAAACACGAGTTATCCTGGGCAAAAATACTCATACGAGAAATAAAAAAGGCTGAGAACTCGGATACACTTATATGATTTTGAAGTAATTATTGTTTTTTTTTTATACAACTAGATTCGCAAACAAGCATACGGCCCGCATTAGATTAAGCGGTCACCGCAGCCTATTGACGCTCGCAACACCACGGGGTTGTACTCGCGCGCGGCCAATCTTGTGACCTAAGGCTGTTTCGTCACAGTACCCAGTAATTTCTCTGCCATATCTCACCCTTCAAACCGGAACACAGCTATATAAACATAGCTCCTTGGCGGTAGAAATAGGTGAGTCAGAGGTACCCAAGCAGACGACTTTTGTACAAAATCTCTTTATCAACGCGCAAAGAAAACGTAACAGACACGTAAAATACTTCATCCATTTCATAAGTATATCCATCATTGTATACTAATCCTAAGTATTAGACATAATACCACTCTCGGACTTAGATAAAAGCAGCAAAATGGTGTCCCTAATCAGCAATTTACCCCCGAAAACACTCTTTAGTGCTCGCAAAGAAATTGCGTAGGATGACAGCGGGGAAACAAAAAACACTAACGAAACATTTGGTGAGGTTAATCTCTTGAGCTCATTAATCACAAAGCCTCCACAAAGAACTTAATTTCATTGAATCAATCGATTTTTGGCAGAACGTTACAAATCTCTAAAGTACGTGGCTGCTAAGGCCACGTCTTACGAAAATCGCCAAGTTACGTGGGGAACAAATGTCAAGCCGTGCATCTTCCGCCGGATGCCGGTAGAACGGGTAGGCCCAGGAAGTGCTGGCTTGATATCGTGAGGGATGATCGGCGTGCCAATGGTCTCACTATAATGAATGCCGAAGACCACGCGAAGTGAAGATCGTACCGCTGGCCAACGGCGGGGAGATCATTCTCACACACTGGAACCGCAGTTGTTGCGTACTAAACGGTTCTAGAAATTATTCTTCCGAGAACTCTCAAAGTTGTAGAATGAACTCCTAACTGAGGTTTTCCCTAGAGACCACATCATGGGGTTCTATAAAAGAGGCGTGTAGAGGTTTTTACAGGGTAGGCAACGCATGGGTGATACCCCTAGTATTACGAATTTTCATAGGCGACAGTGACTGCTTACCATCATCCAGGCCATACACTTTTTTGCCACCTTAGTGGTATAAAATCGAAAAGCGGACCCTGGGCTCCGAAGTTAAAGCTTAGCACGGCCGGAAGTAACGCTCGGATGATGATGTTACAAATATCTAAAGCTAATTAAAAATATGTTAATTTATTGGTATATAAAGCAAACAAGGTATTTTACTCGCTGCTAACACAGCAACTCTTCAGGAGCTTACGGATCTCACTATCTCACTCACTGACATCAACCTCATAACAGAGAATTATTATTTCTCTTCATTCATGTATCAGGTGTGAGATGGAGGTACTAGCCTAGACGGGCTGCTTTATTGCGGCCTACCTCTCTTTCACCAGAGACGTGTTTGTCAATTGACGAATGAGGTGGCCTGAAAAGATAATAGTAAGCTCACTTAGGCCATTAAGATTTCATGTAATAACATTTAATACGACTCTACAAAATCTTATTTACTTTATTTAATCTGTAATACACTACTCAACGAAGTCGTGCGAACACAAAAGAAACGTAAGCCAACTCTTTAATTAAAAAATCGGCCAAGTGCGAGTCAGACTCGCTAATTAAGGGTTCCGTACCATTATTTATAAAAACGACAAAAATATCACGTTTGTTGTATGGGAGCCCCCCTTAAATATTTGATTTATTTTAATTTAATTATTTATTCTTAAAGTAAATATAAAATTAAATATTCTGTGAATATTTCAAGAGTCTTCCTGTTGTCGTTATCAATATCGAGCAAAAATGAGCAAAAAAATCACGTTTGTTGTATGGGAGCCCCCTTAAATATTTATTTTATTCTACTTTTTAGTGTTTGTTGTTATAGTGGCAACAGAAATACATCATCTGTGAAAATTTCAACTGTCTAACTATCACGGTTCATGAGATACAGCCTGGTGACAGACGGACGGACAGCGGAGTCTCGGTAATAGGGTTCCGTTTTACCCTTTGGAACCTAAAAATCGTTTAAAGAAGTAGTAGCCACAAGAATTTACAAATGTTGGTCGTAAACGCAGTAAATATTTATACAAATTTAACTTAAGAAGAATATTTTCAATATGACAGGAGAAAACTTAGTTGACTAATGTACAATTTACGAGATTGTAATAGACATGATAACGTCAGTTTTCTTAAGTTAAGAGCAGTGATATCCCAGTGGATAAGGAGCCGGAGTATTGACGAACTGGTCACCGGTTCAAATCCTGACATGTACGACTAAATGCGGCAACGAGCGAGTGATACTTCACGTATTGCCAGCGTAAATCGCTTTACAATCAGGTGCTCCGAATAATATAAAAAAAATCTCAGCACACCTTTTCTGAAGAATTTCATATTTTCTTATACAACGTTATAAAACAGTTACAGTAACCTATAAACGTTTGCAATACATTAAATATCACTAGCGCGATGCAACCTTTACAGCAACGCCTTTACAGCTTCCTGGTGACCTCACTCACACGCAGGAACACAATAACCCTCCGATGAGTTGTTATTTGGCTGTGATTTTCTGTGCGGTGGAAGTGCTTCCCTAGACAGGCTACTTTGGTACGCCCTACCTCTCTTAAAAACCTAGACCGAACTCGAGCCTTGGTGTCAAAGCAGCGTTACTAAACACTGCGCCACCGACCTCGTCAAATTATAGTCCGTGGAGAAAACGGGTACTAGTCAAAGAGTTCGTTCTACAACTTAATTACTCACTTAATTACAAGGATCTTAAGTCTTAATATGCGCAACTTACGGTAACTTTATTAAAACGTACGTACCTATTCTTAAAATTAGATACATCTGTGATTTATCGACCCAATTATACATTTTCATGCATAAGTGACAGATTAGTTTATATTAGTCAAATCTGTTGAGAGAAGTTGTAAGAGAGGTAGGGCGCATCAAAGCCCGTCTGGGGAAGTACCTCTACCTCACAGAAAACTTGTATGTATGTATGTATGTATATATATCTTCACGCCAAGTCCCTTGCGGGGTAGACAGAGAGAACCGAGCGCCATAAGACACGGTCCTTGCATACTTCACTCGCTTCTGTGACATTCATAGCTCTTTTCATGCACGCTCGCCGGTTCCTGGGGCTTCTGACATCACCTTCTGATAAAACACGACCAATTTGGTCATGGTAGGTTAGTCTCGGCCTTCCTCGGCTCCTACATCCTTCCACTTTTGCATTGTATATCTGTTTCGTCATTCTTTCGTCCCGCATTCTTTCTACATGTCCGAACCAACGGAGCATGCCCTTTCTTATCTTCACACCGACACTCTCTTGAAACAGAAAACTTGAATCAAAAATTCGAAGGTTGTTGTGTTCCTGCGTGTGAGTGAGGTCACCAGTAAACTCCCAAGGAGTTGCTGTGTAAGCAACAGAGAAGGCATCGCGCGAGTGATAATTAATATATCGCATGCGTTAATAGGCTACGGTACCCTCTTTACATCAGGTGGGCCGTATGCTTGTATTCCTTCCGACGCAGTATAAAAAAAAGAAGAGCAGTTATAGATCAAGAACTAGCATATTGACCGACTAATCGTTGCTTGAATCCTGGTGGGCATGTACCACTAGGCACGTGCTTCGGAGGGCACGGTAAGCCATCGGTCCCGGCTGTAGGGTAAGTAAGTCAGTGACCCTCGGGCTCGACTTAAAAACACTGGCCTCCAATCCGCATTTGAGCAACGTGGTGGAGTACGCTCTGAACCCCTTCGGTTGAGGGGAGACCTGCAGGGGGATGAGTAAGGGTTGATGTGGTATGTACCACTAAGTTCGTATTTCGGATTTATGTATATATTATAAGTTGCTCACCAGTAAAGATTCAGAAAGCGAAGACACTAAGGAAAACATCGTGAGGAAAGAGGGCAATTCAGACCTTTTGTCAGTTAGGCCACAATAACCTACAAATCTATTATTTATCCCTCTAGGAGCTGGAGGTCTAACAGCAGTCACTCCATATTGAAATTAGTGTCTTTGCCAAATCCTTAGGCTTAGGTAGCGGATCCCACCGATCCTGAGGAATTAGGAAACAGGATAACTCTAGGAAGAAGGCATCTAGTATTGTCTTAGGTTTTCGCGATTGTTACACACTGAATTAAACAATTTTTAACGGAAGTATCGCGTGTTTTATTTATTTTGTTGAACCTGACGTATATTTTGTTGAACCCGCGACCACGGATGCTGCAAAGCATTCGAAACGTCAGGTTCAACAAAATAAATAAAACAGGCGTTACTTCCGTTAAAAATTGTTTAATTCAAAGAAGACATCTGTTGAGAAATTTTGGCGGTTAGATGTTGGCCAATCACGATTTTTTTTTATACAACGTCGACATACAAACATAGGGCTCACCTGATGTAAGTGGTTACCGTAGCCTATAAACGCTTGCAATACGTCAAGCGCGATGCCATCTCTGCTGCTAACACAGCAACTCCTTAGGAGCTTATTGGTGACCTCTCGCGCTCGCAGGATCACAACAAAACCTCCCTGGAGGTTTGGCTGTGGTTTTCTGTGAGGCGGAGGTACTTCCCCGACAGGGTTTTGAAGCGCTCTAACTCGTATGACATTATAAATTTGTTTCTCATTCCATAGCATGCCGCGAGTGTCTTCGGCGAGCCAGTAATATCACACAAAGAAATATCTCATTGATGTGCTGCATTGGCTACGGGGGTGGCTTATATTGCAGGCTTTTATTAGCTGCAATTCCTCAACACGTCTGATATAAAAAACATCGAAGAACATCTATTCGTTTTGCCATGGATCAATCAGAATTAACAGTCTTGGTTCTATTGGATTTCAGCAACGCTTTTAACACAGTTGATTTTGATATTTTGCTAAAGCAGCTGCATTCCCTCAACATATCTCCAACTGTAATTGATTGGTTTCATTCTTACTTGTTCGGGCGTCGGCAGCGTGTACGTATTGAGGATTCATTCTCCTCTTGGAGTACGATAACTGCTGGTGTTCCGCAAGGTGGCGTTTTATCTCCGCTATTATTCGCTTTATTCATTAACTCAATCACTTCCAACCTTCGCTCGTCCTACCATCTGTATGCAGACGACTTACAAATCTATACACATGGTCCATTAGCTCTAATTTCTGACGTCATTACCACAATTAATAGTGATCTTTCTCACATATCAGATTGGAGTGACTCTCATGGGCTTGTTGTAAATCCAACCAAGACGCAGGCGATTGTGATTGGTGGTTCTCGCCAAATAACTAAAATTGATTGGCCTAACTTGCAACCGGTAAACTTTAAAGGTATCGACATACCTTATTCCGATACCGTTAAAAATCTTGGGGTTATTTTTGACAGAACTCTATGCTGGTCATCTCAAATTGCAAGTATCAGTAGAAAGCTGTTCGCTTCCATTAGTTCTCTAAGAAGGTTACAAAATTTTCTACCAATTGACACGAAAATTGCGCTTGCACAATCCTTGCTCCTTCCTATTCTCGATTACGCTGATTCATGTTTTCTTAATACTACTGAAGAGCAATTAGACAAACTTGAGCGCTTACAGAATCTTTGTATTCGGTACATATTTGGACTCCGTAAATATGACCACGTATCTGAATTTCGCTCAAATCTCAAGTGGCTTCCTATTAGACTTCGCCGTAATCTACACATTTTGTCCCTTCTTTATTCCGTTATTTTTAATCCATTATCCCCTGAATATTTGAATGAGCGTTTCTCTTTCCATGATGGAGCGCAGGGTCGTTCTATTCGTAGTGCTCTCGCCCTTCGTCTTAAAACGCCTTCACACTCTTCCCAATATTACACGAAATCATTTTCGGTGCAGGCTGTGCGGCTTTGGAATGCTCTGCCGTTAACAATCCGTAATGCACAAACTGTGGTCAGTTTTAAAAATCAGGTTATGGCTCATTATCTTTCTCTTACCTAGACTTAGCTTAATCTACTCGGTTCTTTAGACAGATTGGCAGTCACTGCACTCCTTGCTTAAAACAGTGATTAAAATGTTATGTACATGTATTTCTGTATGTGTACGTATATGTATAGTTTTATGTAGGTATTTGTATGTATGGTATGTATATTATGTGTGTGTAAATTTATATGAACTAAGTATTTAACTTTAGTATGTTTATTATTTGTGCTGCGCCACCTACCTATTTTGTTCTTTTATTTTTTCCTCTACCCTAAGGTTGTCTGGAAGAGATCGCTATGCGATAAGACCGCCTTTTGTACTTTAATTTTAAGTTGTCATTTTAATATGTATACTGTCTTATGTGGTGCAATAAAGAGTATTGTATTGTATTGTATTGTATCTATATGTAGAAAGGTAGCTAGATGTAAAAATCTATATCTTCAGGCTAAATAAATTCAAGTCAAGTCCCGTCCGAGATAGACACAACTCAACGGCCCTAAAATTCGGGAATTACACACCTCACTCGCTTCTTTAACATTCATTGCTTGATAGAAACAATTGTTAATGAAAAGGCTAACCTGCAATATATTCCATTCTGGCGACGGGATCAGTCTGTTCGGAGGCCATCCTCAAGAGATGCGCATACTCAAGGTACTCCAGCATGCGCTGGAGGAAGGACAGCGGCTCATTGAACACCACCGGCATGGTGATCTTGGAGAGTTCCTTGCCAACGCAGTTCTTCAGCACAGACCAGAGGGAGAAGTCGCCGCGGCTGAATTGGGCAACGGGTAGAGAGGTCCTGGGGACAAAAATAGCAATATTTAGTAGTTTTTTTTATACTACGTCGGGAGGTATACAAGCATACGGCCCGCCTGATGTAAAGCGGCTACCATAGCCTATTAACGCTTGCGATATATTACGTAACACTCGCGCGATGCCTCCTCTGCTGCTTACTCAGCAACTCCTTGGGAGCTTACTGGTGACCTCACTCACACGCAGGAAAACAACAACCCTCTAGGGAGTTCTTATTTGGCTGCAGTTTTCTGTGAGATGGAGGTACTTCCCCAGACGGGCTACTAAAAAGTAAGCTAAAAGTAGTACCGAAGGTTTGAGAAAAGAAGTTAATCCGTTCAGGTGTATGTGGCTCACTACATTTTTTATACCACTAAAGTGAATAAACGGCCTGCCAAACAAATAGTCATCGTTGCATACGGACATTTGGACAACACCAGGGGTGTCACTCATGCGTTGCCAGCCCTAAAATAATAACCCCTAATATTCTTTACAGACATTATAATTAACAAACGAAACGGTAAGACACATCAAAGTAACCTAGTTGACGAAGTACCTTCATATCACAGAAGATAGCAGTCATATAACAACTTACTGTGTTCCTTCGAGCGAGTGGCAACGCATTTGGCATCGCTCTAGCTTTACCCCCGTTCTGCAACAACAAACTGCGATCCTACGAACTTTAATTATCGCATTATAACATATCATTGTATCAACAAATAGAAATCGTCGTAGATACGAGTATTTTTACCATAATATTAATTTAGAATAGAAAAGAGCACTACTCTTTGCTATACAGATTATGAAAGCAGTGATCATTAGTGTCTTAGTATGTATGTATATCTTCACGCCAGGTCCCTTGCGAGGTAGGCAGAGAGAACCGAGTGCCATAAGACGCGGTCCTTACACACTTCACTCGCTTCTTTCACATTCATAGCTCTTTTCATGCACGCTCGCCGGTTCCTGAGGCTGTAGTACTGTAGTGTCTTAGTGTACCACAAAATTATGCTGGGTCGAGTAGCTAGTTATATATAAAAATATATAACTAGCTACTCGACCCAGCTTCGCACGGGTGATCCAATCGTTACCAAACTTCACAGGATCACCTGTTGGGCTAACCTGAAGATTCGCTGAAAATTTCATCAAAATTTGCCCAGCCGTTTTTGAGACCATAGAGGACATACAGACAAATATTCATTATATATTTTTCAAATTTCAAATATATATTATATATGTGTGTAGATTTGTTCGGCGGTAAAAGCTAACATCACGAGAAAACCCGTAAGTCCCAGAAATTATATATCGAAAGACGCGTGTATTAAGAAAGGTCTGGTTTTCCCTCCGGCTTATGGAGGTCTAACGACGGTAGCCCCATCTCAAAATCAGCATCTTCACCTAATGTTTAGACTTAGGTAGCAGAACCCGCCAATCCTAATGGATTATGAAACGGAATAACGCTAAAAAAGACATGAATTCGTTAAAAACGTTTCCTACATTCTAATTATTTTAGTTAACAACGTCGGTTGGCAAACAAGCATATGGCCAAACGGGTGTGAAATTCTTAATTAATACCTAAAAGACTTAAAGACCCTTGCAACATAAGCGTAACTCAGCAATACCTTAGAAATTTCCTAGTACCATACCCTCCTAGGAACAAGAAACTTCTCGAGGCAATCTACTTGACACTGCCTTCTGAAAGGTACTAGCAGTCGAATTACTTCTACTTAACGGAGAAATCGCTGTGAACTTTTTTTAACAACGTCGCGAGGCACGCAATCATACGGCCCGGATGTTAAATAGTTCTCGCAGACGATGACACAGAAAGTAATCCTCAAGCGTTGCCACTCCCGCTGCTAACTCAGCTACTCCTCAGAAGCTTACTATCAAATTCACTCACTCGCAGGATCTACCGTCCACGAAGTTTTTATTTGGTTGTGGTTTTCTGTGAGGTAGAGTTACTTCTCTAGGTCTGTAGGTACTCTACCTTCCTTTGCTTAACAGTTGTCATTTATTGGACCGACGGCTTAGCGTACACTCCGACAGAAAAACTTGAGATACCTAAACCCATTAGCACCCATTATATAAACAGGCTTTTTCGAAATTGCTTAACTTGCATGTTCTTTTAGTCTGAATCTCGGATCGACGCCATCCAGCTGTTCGATCTACGTCCCTATCGTATCGCCAGGCCTTGTTTATCAACAAGTGGAGTGAATCATGTGACGTAGTGTTGGCCCCAAAAAGTTATGCGAACGGCCAACACGATGACACATCGGCCTGCCCTACCTACGCGCCCCGCCATAGCGTCTAATCTAGAGCATTATAAAAGGCTACGCACGACGCGCGGCGTGCTCCGGCTCCCTTTTCGGGGGCCCTTAGGCAGTTGCTTTTTGTCTTTTTCAGGCTGTGGCGCCTCACGCCCGCCTCTCTCTTCCGGTGACGTAGTAACGGAACGGCCCACGGGGGTCAACTACATAGTCAGGTCAAAAAAAATAAATATAATAAGGCGCGCTCCAGTATTGTGATTGTTCCTTAGACTGATTGCAGATCATTTATTAACCATTGAGTTTAAGTAACGTATAAGCTTAGTGCCGTGTCTATATAGAAGAATTAATAATGTAATGTAGTGTAGCCGTCAATTATAATTCTGCATTCGCAAACATAAATAATAAAGCAGTGATTTGTATTTAATTGTTAGCGCTTTTGTAGACCGTATTCGCAATGATGAGGTTAAAAGCAGAGTTGGTCTGAAAGTAAGCGTCGGTGTTAAAATAAGAAGAGGCATGTTCCGTTGGTACATGTATGAAAGAATGCAGGATGAAAGAATAACGAAGCAGATATACTATGCAAAAGTGGAAGGATGTAGGAGCCGAGGAAGGCCAAGATTTACCTACCGTGATCGAATTGGTCGTGTTTTATCAGAAGGTGATATCAGGAGCCTTAGAAATCGGCGAGCGTGCATGAAAAGAGCAATGAATGTTAAAGAAGCGAGTGAGGTATGTAAGGATCGAGTCACGTGGCGCTCGGTTCTCTCTGCCTACCCCGTAAGGGATTTGGCGTGAAGTTATAGATATATAGATAGAGTGCTTTTGTTATCAATAGTACGTACTGGCATATGAACAAATTTTATAGGCAATCGGCACAAACAACATGCAAATTAATATTGCTAACACATCAGCATCAAAGCTTGTCAATAAAACGGAATAGCGTCGTTTATGTGACCATAAATTCTCCAAATTTCCATTCTCTGATATACAGCATCATACGCTTGTAATAAACAGACATCATTCGGGTACTGCGAGCTACTACTTGTGCAGGGTAGGTACGTGCTGGGGTCCTTACGGGTCGGGATGTTATCGACCCAAGGAATTAGGCCAAGGGCGCGCGCTTTTATTCTTTTAGTACCTTTATCCAGTTCCATTGCTATCGGTATCCGTGTTGAATATAATTAGGCATAAAAAACCTATAATTTTACAGATACGCATTTTTTAGAGAGGTAGGGCGCATCAAAGTAGTCCGTCTGGGGAAGTACCTTCACCTCACAGAAAACCGCAGCCAAACATCAACTCTCTAGAGGGTTGTTGTGTTCCTGCGTGTGAGTGAGGTCACCAGTAAGCTCCCGACGAGTTGCTGTGTAAGCAGCAGAGGAGGCATCACGCGACACTTAATATATCGCAAGCGTTAATAGACTACGGTATCCGCTTTACATCAGGTGGGCCGTATGCTTGTATGCCTCCCGACGTAGTATAAGAAAAAAAAAAAACAAAACTACGTTTTTTGAGGCGGCTAAAAAGCATACGGCCTGCCTAATTTGAACACGGAATACCAAATCCTATGAACGCTTCGCATTCACCCCTGCCGCAAACACAGTAGCTCTACAGGAGCTTACTGACAGTAACAATTTCCTATTGGGTTGTTGTGTTATCTGCGAGGTCGATGTGCTTCTTCAGTGGGACTGCTTTGATGCATTCTACCTCACGTTCGCCTAACACTTTGTTAATTGGCACACTACACCCTACAACTTCTGTGAGACCACTTTAGACGAGCTCGGTAGCGCAGTGGTTGTAACGCTAATTTGATACCAACCCTCGTGGGTTTTATTCCCACACAGGATAAATATTTATGTGCATGAACATGTCTGTTTGTCTTGGTCTGGGTGTTTTTAAGAGAAAGGGCGCGTCAACGCAGTCCGTCTGAGGAAACACCTCCACAGAAAACCGGAGCCAAAACAAATCTCTAGATGGTTGTTGTGTTCCTGCGAGTGAGTGAGGTCCTTGTTAGCTCCTAAGGAGTAACACCAGCTGACCATCGTCCTTAGAGTCAAAGGCAGGAGGAGAAGGTGGGCCTCCCGACGTAGTATAAAAAAAAGTTTGGACGACTTTGAGTCTAAGGACGATGGTCAGCTGTTTACACCCCCAAAGTGTATGCAGGTTGTCAAATAAAACCAACAGAGACAGAACACCAATTGTCATTTTCCATCCCTAGGATAAACAGAAAAAGTGAGCTGCCTAGATGACATTTGAATTCATTAAAAATGGAACTGAAGTTCCATCTAGGAGCATGGCAACTTATTTATATTAATAATTCTTTGTATACTTACATATTTTTTTTTTTTTTTTTTTTTTTTTTTTTAAATCGAATCGTGATAATAGCCAATCAGTGTATCGCAATGTTAATATGTCGCGGGAAGAGGACTGGCGTACCGAGCTAGTGGCTTCGGCCTATCTTTGTCACCAGTCTCTCTCAATCTTATTCTGTGCATGTGAACCATATTATCCAAATATATCTCAACAATCCAAAAAATATTATCTAATAATTGTCTAGATTAAGAGAGAAAATAAATAAACAAATATTCATCATTAAGTAGGGCGCATCAAAGTACCGGGATCTGGGGAAGTACCTCCACCTCAGCCGCAGCCAAATAACAACTCCCTAGAGGGTTGTTGTGTTCCTGCGTGTGAGTGAGGTCACCAGTAAGCTCCCAAGGAGTTGCTGTGTAAGCAGCAGAGGAGGCATCGCGCGAGTGATACTTAATATATTACTAGCGTTAATAGGCTACGGTACTCGCTTTACATCAGGTGGGCCGTATGCTTGTATGTCTCCCGACGTAGTATAAAAAAATAAATAAAAAAAAATGTAACGTATCATGTAAAATCCCAACTTTTTTAACCAACATTATACGTTTTGTTAGATTTTACTGTTACATAGCATTGATTGCCTAGTGGATAAAGAACCCTTGCCTTGTGACGAACAGGCCCCCTGTTCTAATACTGGCATGTACCACTAAATTCGTTCTTCTAATCCATTAGGATTGGCGGGGTCCGCTACCCAAGCCTAAGGATTTGGAGAAGATATTGGTTTTTACATGGGGCGACTGCCGTCTGACATCCGTAACCCAGAGCGAGAACCAAATCATTCTTAGGTAAGGTCACATGTCCTTCGAAATATATTTTTTTGCACGTACGAGTTTCCTTCATCGGCGAACAAGTGATCATTTCAAATATGTGCATAAATCTGACAAGGATTTAGAGGTACATGTCCACACCAGGTTTCGAATCATAGACCAGTCGATTTATAGGCGGTTCCTTTATCTACTAGACTATTACTGCTAATTACTATAACTAATTTAGTCAATTTAAGCTCCGTTGGTTCGGACATGTAGAAAGAATGCAGGATGAAAGAATGACGAAGCAGATATACAATGCAAAAGTGGAAGGATGTAGGAGCCGAGGAAGGCCAAGACTTACCTATCATGATCAGATTGGTCGTGTTCTATCAGAAGGTGATGTCAGGAGCCCTAGAAACCGGCGAGCGTGCATGAAAAGAGCAATGAATGTGAAAGAAGCGAGTGAGGTATGTAAGGATCGAGTCGCGTGGCGCTCGGTTCTCTCTGCCTACCCCGTAAGGGATTTGGCGTGAAGTTATAGATAGATAGTAATTTTAACATTTCTTTCTGATATTGCTCAAGAGTTGACAAAGCCTTGATAAAGATTTTGTCAACTCTTCAGCAATATTAGACGAGATCACTTCATCACGAACACAAAAGGTTGACCTAAATTCGCATCATAACCAACTCAGATGCACTAAACAACTACTTCTATATCGAATCTCTGCATCACCCTTAACTTGACTGAAGGAAAATGCTTATATAATATTTCGTTCAGCAATGGATATATTTATGCTGTAGTTTATAAATAAATAAATAAGGGATTATACCTCAACATAAACCAGTTGAGAATGCGCAAGCTTGCATTGCCAGAGGAACACCTGGCTCGTCAATTATATAACAATTATAATTATATATTTTTTTTATAATTTGTCGGCCATTTTGACCGTGTTCCTTAAGAGATAGGAACGGTGTTCCTGAACATTCCTATTCTACTTTTTTATGCTGAATCGGAATCTGAAGTCAAAATTCGAATATTCGAAAAAAAGCGACAGACAAACGTACAGACAAACATATAGAATTCATATAGGAACGGTGTTCTTGAAAATCTAAATACGTTTTCAATATACAGGTATACACATTTTAATCATCGTAGGGAGTCATAAAAGCATACGGCCCACCTGATAAAAAGTGATTACGGTAGCCTATGAACGCTTGCAATGTGTTAAGTATTGCTCGCGAGATGTCACTCTGCTGCTAGCATAACAACTCAGGGGTTTTACTAGTAACCTCGCTTACTCACAAGAACACAAAAACCCTCTAGGGAGTTGTTATTTGGCTGCGTCTTTCCTTACCTGTCTTGGAGTCTTTCAGATGTGTTCATGCATGCAAATGTTTGTCCTGTGTGGGAATCGTCCCACGAGCCGTGGTGTCATAGCTGTGTTTGTAACCACTGCGCCACCGAGCTGTATAATACACATACAGGCGAAACGAGAGAAGAAATTAAGAGAGTTCTTTAATAAATACTAATAAACAATCAGATTATGATTGTAATTTATTAAAAATGTGATAACGCGCTTCTAATAAATAACCTACATTAATCATCAATGATAGAAACCATAAGGAATGTATTGACCCAGGTATTTTTTACACAACATCCGGAGGCATACAAGCATACGGCCCACCTGTTGTAAAGCGGTTACCGTAGTCTATTATCGCTTGTAATACATTAAGTACCACTCGCGCGATACCACCTCTGCAGCTAAAACAGCAACTCCTTAGGAGCTTACTGGTGACCTCACTTACACGCAGGAGCAGAACAATATTTCAGGAAGTTGTTATTTGGCTACGGTTTTCTGTGAGATGGAGGTACTTCCCCAGACTTTGCTTTGATGTGCCCAACGTCTCTTACGTAAGAATTATTCGTAACAAAATGGTGCTAAACATTTTATTTATTACGAAATTTCCAGGTCATATTTATGTTCAGTATTTTACTATATTCCCAAGTCCCGAGCAAACACGGGACGGTACAGTATTGATCCATTCCCGAGGTCACTTGAAAGGGAAACAACACTCTACCAACACTACCGTATGTTGTTCATACTAATGTATTGTTGATGTATATCAGTCATCAACTAGGTACATTATAGCAACTTTGGCTCACTATTGATCAAGATCTAAGTGATTTATGAACATGCGATAAAATAAATAAAACATAACAATAGCTTTTAAATGTCCATCATATTGAACTGTGACTTATCAAAGCAACCCGTCTGGGGAAGTACCTTACATTTAACCGCAGCCAAATAACAAATCACTGGAGGGTCGTTGTGTTCCTGCATATGAGTGAGGTCACCACTAAGCTCCTAAGGAGTTGCTGTGTTAGCAGCAGAGATGACATCGCGCGAGTGATGCTTACTGTATTGCAATATGCTGCATATGATTGTATGTCTCCTAACGTTGTACAAAAAAAACCTAAGCTGTAAGTTTTTCATAAAATAAGTAAATAGATCGAAAATAGGAGAGCGGATAGAAAATGTACAAAATGGAGAATTGTTAAGTCTTCATCATAAAATACACATTCAAAACAGGTCGGTAGTGATTTTCCAGAGAATTTTATTATGTAATTTAGGCGAAACATAACAGGATTGTGGGCGGAAGATTGAAAATTCAATCGGACACTAGACTTGTAAATAATAAAATTATCAAGATCACATAACAGATAGTTCATAATGTACGCATAAATACATGAAGTCGGTTTAAGTTTAGTAGATATTGTCATTGTGTATAAAGTTCCTAATTAAGGCACAATATATACTTTATTAAAATAAATGGATAAAATTTTTAAGTCAGTTTTTGTTGAATTTGAAATTATAACAGTTTTTTGCAGTTTTTATTGATCCTAAACAATGCCAGTTGATTGGTCGGAATCATCGAGTACTCAATAATTTATTAAAATAAATGGATAAAATTTGTGACGCAATTTTTTTAGAATTTGAAATTATAACATCTTTTTGAAGTATTTATTGATCCTAAACAATGCCAGGAGGTTTTTGTAAAATATGCATTTGAGCAAGTCTGATATATATATATTCATTATATAAAAGGACGCCTCACTCTAATGTGTATTGCAGAACTATAAAAATAGGCAACTGCCACGTCCCACTAACCCTCCCAAGCCAATTTCCCAATTTCATGTTCATAAATTCGCAAAGAATGTGTTACAAGTATTTCAATGTGCCTCAAGTATGTACTGCAGCATATTATAGCTAAATATTGACTTGCTCTTAAATTACATTAGGCTTATCCTTTGAACGTAAGTTATATTTATTGGCACATAGAAATAAGCGATTAAATATTTATATCTATATTTATATTATACTAGCTACCCGCCCCGGCTTCGCACGGGTGATCTGATCGCTACCAAACTTCACAGGATCAACCGCTGGGCTAATTTGAAGATTCCTTGAAAATATCATCAAATTCCGCCCCACATTATACATTGATTTTTATTTATATAGATTATCTAAAGATTACCTATATTATTAATAAAATGTAAACTTTGTTTGTTCATTTGGTTATGAATTACATTTCTAAATCTAGTGATCTGATTTTTTTTTTACTATTAAGAAATTGCTTTAAGCCTGAGCGCTATAAGTTATTTTGTTTTCTCGAGGTTCTCGATAAAACGCGAAAATGGGAAAACCAAGCGGGCACAGCAAATTATCAATATAATTATTAATAATAAAGTTCTCGACTTTACTATTAAATCTTTACTATCTATCTAATACATCACGCCAAATCCCTTGCGTGGTACGCAGGGAGAACCGAGCGCCACATGACTCGATCCTTACACACCTCACTCGGTTCTATAACATTCATTGCTCTTCTCATGCACGCTCGCTTTAACATCTTTACTATTAAATTTAATGTAGAAACTACGTATAATGAAAATAACCATTATACAAAACCTATTAAATTATTCCTTATTCAGGAAACAGAACCATTATGAACAAATTTAAATACCTAAACAACGTTTTCATTTCCAAAGACAAAAGCGTCTCCAATTTACCCCTCTATAGAATTTTAATGAAAGGATGTCATTTAATTCATCTAATCATTTTATGAATGAAATTGGTCATGCCTTTACATCCGACCTTGTGGTAACATCTATTCAGGTTTTCGTATCCGGGGAACATTTCACAAATCCCCGTCACCTACTCTGACCGTGGGAACGGAACGAGTCGGATCAATAGCGTACCCCGCGAATCCCTGCCGATATAACCTTGAATTGACGGACCTTGAAATTATAGGGTCAAATGGAGAATATTCTTTTAATCTTATAAGCTCGAGAATAGATACAAGTTTTTTTATGCTAACTTAAAAAGTTTTTAATCACATGAACAGTTATTTAAGCACGTAAATTAACATAGTCGTTACTTCATACAGGAATATTAATATTCCCTTTGTACTCGTAGCAGAATCATGCCATTAGATTATGCAAATATTTAACAGATAGCTCAGACGGAATTTCCGCAACTGGGAACAATATTCGTAATATGGACTGATATATTTATATAATAAAGCATACTTTCTTAATTTAATGAATTTAAAAAGGTCCGTAGAGAAAATTGATATTGATACCTATTCCAGCCTTTCAAATATTTGTAATTCCGTACTTTAGGCAAGGATTAAATAAATACGATTGCTGTAATGTAAAAAATTTCTCTTATAAGTGCCAATTAACCTTCCAAGTGAGGATTGTCGGTAACACTCATCGAATCATCTGTTGAGCTTCCACCCGCCTCCCCCTCGGTAGTGGGTGGTTAAGAAAGGGAAAGGAAATATCGGAAGAACTATTCGAAGCTATTTCAATTGACCACTGGCTTAACTAATTTTTGCTCAGATTTGAATGTAATATTATTTAACAAATATTGCCTTCGTATTTTGCTAAATTGGCTTCGTTAAGCTGAAGTGTCTCATACACAAGCATCCAAGAAATTTTGTTTCATGCATGCGATCAGTAACTAGCAGTGATAGCCCAGTGGATAAAGAACCTATTGACCTAATGGTCCCCGGTTCGAATCCTCGTATGAACCACTAAATTCGTGTATTCGAATTTATGGAGGTACTTACTCGTACTTATTTGTAATTATCACTTGCTCTACAGTGAAGAAAACATCGTGGAAAAAACCCGCAAGTCCAAGAATTTGGAAAGATCTGTTGCCTAACCAAAGAAAAGGTCGGTTTGGTCTGACGACAGTCATTTCATGTAAAAAATCATCTTCCCCAAATCCTTAGGCATAGGTAGCTCCAATCCTAATTAGTAGGTTAGTAAACGGGATATCGCTAAGAAGAAGAAGAGAGCATCAGTTTATAATTAGATCACAATTTACCTAAAACTTGGATTTAATTTGGATTTTATAATTAATTTACATTTAAATGTTTGTGTAGGTACGACAAACTAGAGATGATGTTATTAATTTTTCAATACGGTATGCAAATATTTTTCTATCATAAACTAATAAAACTGCACTGTAAATATAAAACTTATGAGACAATTTATCAAATATAAAAGAAATAATTAATCAGCAAATATAAAACATTGTTAAATTACATAATGGCGTCAAAATAGAATCCTTTACCAATAGTAAATTTTATACACAATAGCAATTATCTTCTTAGGCCCGAGTATTACGTTGAGTTAATTGCAACCTAAGATTAAAGGCTTGCGTCAGAACAACTTGACACTGAAGTCAGACTGAGAGCCTATTATAAGGGTCTGGGGTGACGGAGGGTGCAATTCGTTCTAACACGGGTTTTGAGAATAAGTCATGCTTCATGAATAAAATGTTCGTAACAGTAAAGCACGCGGATGCCCATTGGATTGGAAATCCTAAGCTGTTTAACTGAAACCCTATAATTAATGAACTAATTACTCTGTTCATAACTTTGTCACTCGATCTTCCTAGCAAATGAGCTGATACCATTAGCAATTTATGATTTTACTCATTTCGAACAGCTAAAGATAAGGCTAGTCATCTGTGAAGTACCCTGCCTCCCTATACTCACAGGAAGGGTGTAAGTGGTATGGGAGGTATAAATTGAATTTCAAGGGTGCTTTGACCAATCTGAACGGAAGTGACTATATTAAATGATTTTGATTAGCGTCTGTACTTCCATAATGTTTTTCTATACTTATACATTCTCTTCGCATTTATTGTGTCAAATCTTATTTTCCCTCACACTGTAAGTTTGAGCCTACGGTAATTTAAAACAATAGAGGAACATCAGTAATTTAAATTCATGATTATCGATGTAAAATGAATGTAATGTGAAATTAAATTTTGTTGCTTATTGTACTCACAGAAGTTACATTTTATGAGTATAATATAAATATACCAGACCATAGGGCATCATTCCACCGGATTATTAGATTAGACCGGTGTAGATCTAATTGGTTGCGCCACATGATTCATGGACCCAAGTATCCAGCACCAAAATAACCCGCCTCGGCTCTGCGGATGGCGTCGTGTATACACAAGTCAGCAGGCCGTGATGGATTACGTGAATTATACGCATCATACCCGTTATCATCAGCTTTGCTTCAAATCGGTGGACAGTGACGTCTGTGCAACCGTAGTTACTGGGCCGATATTGGATGCTAATGCTACATACATTACCAATGGCCTAGTGTCTGATGCAAACTGCAAATTGGAAGGCTAAATTTCATACATTCATGGTTTTAGATAAGTTTAACAAAAGATAATTTACGTATCTGAATTACTTGTTATTATATATCTGATTTACTATTTCGTACTTAAAAAATGTTGTAAAATTACAATTCGATTTTTCAACGTGAAGTAATTTTAATATCTAAATACTTAACACATATCATATATAAAAAAACTTTATTACTATTAAATATGAAACAAATACTACAAAATGTAGAGCAATACTGATGCGTTTAGCAAGAATGCCGACCTTCGGTTACCAGTAGTCTCGACCTGACGCTTAGAATTAAAAAAGAAATGAATTTATGGCGATTTAGAAAACATACCATGGTTTCTGTTTACCTGTTTGTTTACAATTTCAAAACACGTTGGATTTTATTACACGCATGCCTGATTTTGGAAATTAAAAAATAAATTGAATGGACAATCAAACGAACAAATTATAAAGTGACTAAGTAAACCGAAGAGTTAATCTACTTTATCCCTCGTCAGGCATACAAGCATACGGCCCACGTGACTCCTTAGGAGCTTACTGGAAATCTCACTCAAACAGAAGAATAAAACAACTCTCTAGGAAGTTGTTATTTGGCTGCGATTTTCTGTGAGGTGAAGTACCTCACTTCCCTAGTTGCTTTTATGTGCCCTACCTCTCTATAAGTTCTGGTTAAGATACCTGTACTACAGTCCTAATTAAAAGTACACATAGGTATATTACGTAAAAAATTTCCTATCATGAAAGGAATTAAAGCAATAAAAATCCATCTACGAACCTCACAACACTTTCATAAAATGCAAAACGCCCTTAATACGAGTTGTGGTAGAATGCAGATAATGTCATGAATAATGGGAGAGACCCTGAATTATTTATATTGGATACGACGTGACGTTCAGGTTTCCTAATTAACATATAGAAGAAAAGAATTTATGTGGCGATTTACATATTTATACACTAAGAATATAATTTACATGTAACTTGCACTGAAGACAAACTTACTACAGAAAATAATTTATAACTTATTACAGAAATATAAAATACCAGTAGCGGCAACCAGCTCCGCCCACGTGGTGTTGGATATATCTGAACAAAAACACAGACATCTAAAAGAAAGGCAATGTCACTCAGGGACAATGTAGGTAGCTGTTAACATTAGAGACAGAATTTTCAAAACAGAATCTGTAGCGTCAAAGATTACCAATCTACTAATCGAGTATTTTGTATACCTAGGATTCCTCATCTGTTTAAAAGTATAGATAAGTAATTCGAAAATATTTAGACTTTGTCTGCTTAGGGCGAAAGCACACCGATGTGCGGGGTAG
Source organism: Pyralis farinalis (assembly GCA_947507595.1). Lineage (NCBI taxonomy): Eukaryota > Metazoa > Arthropoda > Insecta > Lepidoptera > Pyralidae > Pyralis > Pyralis farinalis. The sequence continues at coordinate 36,761,807 of OX382259.1, forward strand.
GGCTTCCCCCGGAGGCGACGCGCACCGACCCGCCCCGTCGGTGCGAACAAAGTTGCATGCGGCAGTGAGGGCCGCCACCCACTACGCAGCGCCAATTCCGGGTCGAGGAGAGCCGAGTGCTGCATAGGCACGTGGAATGTGAGAGGTGGATTGAGAGCTAGGATGAACGAGCTGATGGACGTAATTAATGAGAGATGCTTAGATGCTTTGTGTGTGTGAGAAACTAAGCGCAAGGGGAGCGACACCGATGATCTGCCCGGTGGAATGATGCCCTATGGTCCGGTGTGGATCGGGACGATCATGCCATGGTCGGTTTAGGTGTCGTACTCTCCTCTCGCTTAGCCTCTGGTGTAAATATTACCGTTCCTGTGAAGGGACCTAAACTTCTCTGGGTTCGTATAAAACTGGGCATGACGCGAGTATTTCTGGTTTGCAGCATACGCTCCCGTAAGCTCCCAAAGTGCCCAAGAATTAGAGACGTTTTGGGATTCTGTGAGGTATGTTCTGGATTTAGCTGAAGAGAATCTTTTTTTTCTGGATTTAGAAAGAGTGATTAATTGCGGAGATTTGAATGGTTGGGTTGGGACCAAACGAGACAGCTGTGAAGCTGTTCTTGGTCCCTATGGAGATAAGGGAGTGAACGAAGCAGGTAAGTCGATTCCTGATTTATGTATGGAATGAAACCTCCTCGTTTCGAATACTTTATTTCATCACAAGGATATTCACACATATATATAGAGATGGAATGATCAAAAAATGTGATTGATTTCATTTTAATAGATAGACATCTCCGAAATATTATAATGAATTCAAGCAACGAACCGCACAGTACGCGAACATTGCGGTTTCAGTGTGTGAAGGTGAACTCCCCGCCGTCGGCGAGCAGTGCAATTATAAAAAGTAGCTGTCGGCATCATATCGAACAATTCTTCAGAACACAACCCGTTGTACAATCGGTAGAACACACAAAGGGAGGAAAAATTTCTCCTTAAACTTAAGGGTTCAATACCGTGTGTAAGCTTAGGTCGTCGACAATTCTCACAGCTTGTCTCTGAATCAAATTACATCGTCCAAGCTGGTATCCAGGTGCTCCCGGTCAAAGTTGACTGCAGTACTCCAAGTGCGGTCTGACTTGAGAGTTATAAATATAACACAAGTCATTACCCCGCGCTGAAGTACTGCTCTGTTGAGCACAGTTTTTTTTTATACAACGCTGGGAGGCATCTAAGCATACGGTCCACCTGATGTAAAGCAGTTACCGTAGCCTATTAACGCTTGTAACATATATCACTCACGCGATGCCTTCTCTGCTGCTTACACAGCAACTCCTTAGGAGCTTACTGGTGATCTCACTCACACGCAGGAACACAACAACCATCTAGGGAGTTGTTATTTGGCTGCGATTTTCTGTGAGGTGGAGGTACTTCCCCAGGCGGGCTGCTTTGATGCGCCCTACCTCTCTTAAAGTCAATCTCTTTCTCTTAAAGTCTCAGTGCGGCGCGTGCGCCCGTTCGTGACGCTTGTGCATAATCGGTACAATGGATCCGAATATTGTTAAATGTGCTAACTGCAATATTGTCATAAACGAGTTACTAGCATTTATACAAAATAAGGCGGATGTGATGGGCGAGGACTCACTCTCCAAGATGTGCAGTGATTCGTTCTCGGAGAGTGATATAGTGGCGGCCAAAAAACTGTTATTTAAATCTGTTCCGGATTCAATAAGAAAAGTTCGCAGGAATAAAGGAAAAAGTGCCCGCGACATTTATGATATCATTTGTTTAATGAAGCTCACGGATCTTGAAATTGCTCCAATTTTTGTAGCTCGAAACCTTCAAAAACTTCTACCCGTTACGTTCGATCACATCGATGTAACAAAATTTATGAAAGATATGCTCGTGTCCCAGAATGAAGTTGCATACTTAAGGAGTACCTGTGCTTCTGTCGACCAGTTGTTGGAACTTAGAACCGAGCTTGACAACATCAAACAAGCCTCCATAGTGTGCAACAATTTTGACTTTGTGAATAGACGGCGGGGCGGTTACCTAGCTAGTAATGATAGTTACTATGATAGTGGACCTATGGCCTTACAACAGCAGTCACAAGAATCATCAAACAAGAATATTTCTCCTCAACATTTTTCAATTAACAAAAATGTGGGTGAATCTCCTACTAAAACTGTGGGTAGTCACAGAAAGCTGATATCAATGGCTATTCGAACAGACGACCATACTGTGAGTTCTGTCTCGCTTGCTCACCAGGAAAAATATACAGCCGTGAAGCAAGACGTGAGAGCTAGTTCGGATGACCGGTCAGCTGGCGGTGGTAAGCCGCGCAGGCATCCGCCGCTGACCGTCGTATATCTGAGTGAGACGATAATCGGCCGCTGAATGGACAATACGAGATCCCTACTATGTGTTCGACTCTAACAATCTCGGACGCTTCGAGTAGCCATCGTGATCATATTCAGTCGATTGTGCAGTCGTCGGCGTCTGTCAGTTACCAGGCGATTCATCGAATAAAGTTCGGAAACAAATAGTAGAGGACAAATGGAAGCAGGTTACGTACAATAAACGTAAACAATCAACTCCTTACGGGAGATTAGGAATAGCTGAAGTTGGGCCGGACAGTAAATTTAAAGCTGCAATTATTAAATTGCCATTGTATATATCCAACGTAAGCAAGGATACCAGCGAAAGCGACATAGTTTCGTACATAAAATGTAAAACGCAAGAAGATGTGAGATTGTTTAAGATAAATAGACAATCAGAAAAAGTTACAATTTTTATAAATTGTATATTTCACAGAATAAAATAGAATTATTTTTAAAAAGCGACTTTTGGCCGAACGGAGTCTCTTTTGGCGTTTTGTACAGGATAAGCATAATACTGAGAAAGACGAAATAAAGCAGAAATAATATAGACAGTTATGGATAAACAGTTATCGTGTAAAATTATTGGCTTCAACTGCAGGTCCGTGAAACGATCAGTGGACGGTATAAGGTTACTCTGTGGTTCAGCTGACATTCTGACGTTGCAGGAACTTGGCTGCTACCTTTCGATATCCCGTTTCTCGGTAAAATACATGAAGATTTTGATCGCAGATCGCATTTTAGAGAACATGATGTGCTGTTTGCTCGAATTCATGATTTGTCGTAGAACACTCACATAAAGGCGATGACACAAGTCTAAACGAAAAGAGCTTAGCTCTAAAGTTTCCATATCCAGTTAAAAATTGCGCAACGGGAGGATTGACTTCTAACCACTCTTTATTTAATATGTCTCGCACTAATTGAAAGAACAGATACAAGTGGCGTTCTTTAGTAGAAGTTTCCCGTCTTTCTTGCCATTCAGACAGTAAAGTTTCAAATCGTCGTCAATTAGTTTGAACAATCTAAGTATTTTGTCCATATCGCGGTGTTTTAGAAAGTCAGGGTGTATGTTTTTAGAGTTGTAGTACATTGAAGCACGGCGTTGAATTTGTAAGTCAACTTGTAACACGCCTGCCAGCACTAATAGTGCCTCAGTGCTCATAGTTCTATACGATTTACATAAAAATATTAAAGCGAGACGCTAACTTTGCAGCAACTTACGATGCGCAGCACCTATAATAAATATATATATAATATATATATATATAGTAGCCCTATCAGCCCATGTAGATGAACCGTACGTAATACAACCTAAATATGTGGCTGTGTAAATAATTTTTAACGTTTTAAAAGTTAAGCCCCACGTCGAGGTGGAAATTCGAGTTAACGCATAAAAGTTCTTTTTGGCTTTTTCTACAAACTGCTTCATGTGTTCAACGTAATTAAAACCTTTGTCTTACAGTAATCCCAAGTAACAATAAACCGAGTTTTTATTTGCAACTGATACTCTATTGAAGTGCAATCGCGGTGGAACCTGCAAATCTCCCTTAAGTAAGAGCTGATATATTTTATGGGGTGCGAAATCGAGACGGTTACGATAGCCCCAGTCTGAAATCAGGCCAAGGCTAGTTTTTCTATATCATATAAAGCGAAGGTGAGTGATATATTCGCAACTGATGTTTATACCGTATCCTTTCCAATCCAAGAGCTTGAAGACATCATCCAATGCTGCAATGAAGAGTTACGGGGGATATAACATAGCCCTGTTTTACACCATTTTGCACTTGGATCGGTTTCGTACTCTGGTCCTGTACTCGGATACACATCGTTGCTTTACTGTACAAGCACTTCAACGCTTCGATATACCGACAGTCAATTCAGCATCGCTGGAGAAACTGCAGCACCGCCCATGTCTCAACGGGATCAAAGGCTTTTTCGTAGTCCACATACGCCAGACATAAGGGCAGATTATACTCCTCAATCTTCTGTATAATCTGACGGAGGATATGTATGTGGTCTACAGCGCTAAAGCCTTTTCGGATTCCGGCTTGTTCGGGAGGCTGAAATTCATCAACTCTGTGTGCGAGATGGTTTGTGATGACTCTTGAAAACAGTACATAAACGCGGCTCAGAAGCGATATGGGCCTGTTGTTCTTCAAAAGAGTCTTATCACCCTTTTTAAAGAACAGCATGACCAGGCTTCGCTCCGGTGTTTCACCGGAGTGTATGATGAAATAGGTTCTGAAGGACTACAAGTATCGGCTTTCCGCCCGCTTTCAGAAGCTCCGCCGTAATTCCTCACCCGGTGCTTTCCCATTTTTAAGTTATTTGAGAGCCATACGAATCTCGTACAGACCGATGTCGGTATATCTTCGGTATAGCGCCGAGTCAGTTTAGTTCTAGCACTGTCGCTCGGCTGTAGCGATGATGTGTACAGCTGTCCAAAGAACTTATCCATCTCACTCAGAATCTCAGTCTTCGTAGAAATAATGGTGCCAGTGTTGGTCTTCAGCTTCGTTAGTTGACTTTACCCAACAGATAGATCTTTGGCGAATACTTTGGAGCCTTGATTCCGCTCTTTCGCCTCTTTAATACCAATTGTATTAAATTGGCGCATGTCTCGCCGTATACCTTTGGAGAGCTGCCTGTTCAGCTGTCTGTACTCAAGCGTGTGAGCTGAAGACGGCAACCACATTTCACGTCTGACCTGCATGAGACTCTGCGTATGAGTCAAGAGATTTTGGATTCTGTTTGGGCAAGACTTGAGAAATTCAGCAACCACTGTATGGACAGTTTCCACGAGCTTGCTGTTTATATCGTCGGGTGTTATGCAATCATCAGGTACTGAAAACGATATAAAGTGAGGTGGACGGAGCGTAATAACTATAATTAATTAAAGGTCTAAATTCAAGCATCCATTCCTGATAAATTATTATAACGATTTGTTTTCAATATCAAGAACTGCTTACGTGAAACCAATGACCATTTGGCGAATTCTGCCTTTTTAAAGTATCTGATATTTTATTTCTATCATCAGATAATAATATAAATATAAACAAAACAACATATATCTACAAAAGAAGTTAAGAAATGTATTTATTCCATCAATCACTCAATCACAGACATTTCATTCTCTTTGTATGAAAATATTTGAAGCTCTCGTTGAACGATCAAAGTAAATAGAAGAAATGTTAAACTGGAAGCTACAGATGCCCGGATTTTGTCTGAAATTCCACCTATTCCCAAAGCATTTCAGTTAGGAACATGACCTTTAGTCCCGCCGGTTACATGGCAAACAGAAAATTTAACGAAGTGAATAAACTTGTGAGAATTGTGTTATTTTGTTGGATGTTCTCCAACATGTCGGAACTTGTGTAATTATTTAATATTTAAGGTCATGAAAACCGACTTTAATGAAGGCCTGAAGTCGTAATTTCATAATACCTTTGTGGCAGTAACCGAACGCTAGAAACTTCATAACAAATACTTATTTTCGTAATCATAAAAAAATATTAACACTTGCTATGTTTCTCTCTTTAAACACTCTCTTTGGTGAAATGATAGCTTGTGTGTTTATAGTCTTATTATTTATTGATATGTTTATTTTCTAATTGCTTATATATATTATATTTTATTTGTTCATATTTAATTCCAGAAAAAATAGACGAATTTAACAATTATGTTGATACTGTTGATTGTTGGCACATGGTAGAATTTTGGAGACATCTTGTTAATGTTAACACTTTACACTTGTGCAGCTTCCACTTCACAATTTTATTTAATAATTATTTTTACCGACCGGTTTTGCCTTAACTGATAATGCCGTACAGAAATTTATAGTTGACTAGTGTTTGAGCATGCTTAAGTTTAAGAAGTAAGAAAGGCGTTCCAAAGATAAATAATTTGAACAGGATATGAGTTGAAAGTTTGTGAAGCGAAATGAAGTTTTGAGAGGAAGAGATTTATTTAAGATACATTATCTGACACTCCAAACTATAATGCTTTATGAAATACTATGTTTTAACAAAGCACATTTAAGTACCTTAGATATAGTCATCATTATTTTTATTTCCGATCGGGCTCTAAGCTGTCGCTTCGCGGCCTGAGGTCAGCCTAAGCCTGAGGATTTGAAGAAGATACTAATTTTGGCATTATAGAAATATTGCTGTCTCCACAACCCAGAAGGGAAAACCAGACATTTCTTAGGGTAGGTTCGAAATATTATATCTTGGACATGGAGCTCACGATGTTTTCCTTGACAGCCGAGCAAGTACAACAATTTAGTAATACACGTCAATACCAGGGTTCGAACCAGTCCGTTAATAGCCTGATTTTTTATCCACTGGACTACCATTACTCATTTCAAAAAGGTAGACGTAGTATCGAGACGGAGACAAGGTTTCGTTCCAAGTTGAGGGGCTCAATACTGCGTGTAAGCTTAGGATCATCAACAAGATATATATATAAGTATATAGTGTATGTTGTAGCAATAAAAAAACATTTAGTTCTTAATATCATTATTAATAATCCAGCCTCTTCAAAGTTAAGAGCAATCACATTATTAGTATTTTTCACGTAATTAACTTACAGTGCAACTTTTCGAATCTCGGATCATATTGCATAAATTAAACCATTTTTTCATCATTGATAATATTTGTTATGTTCCAAAGGTAACCATAACCTGTGTACGCTTGCAATACGTATAGTATAGCTCGCATTTTGACCACATCAGCTTCGCAAGAAACGGAAACAAGCCCACTACAGAGTCGTCATCTAGCTACAGTTTTATAAAAGGTTTGAAACATGCATTCGCTTCTCTCAAATTTTCTACCATTGGGACGAACAATAGTATTTATTATTAGACTTTGTTATAATCTCTAATAAAAATAACAGAGCCTACATCAAACAACGACTGGACTGTGTCAATAACAATGTGTTTCTTTTAGTTGTCAACGTTGAATTCAGTTGAGGCGGAGAGCAAATGTTTGTTCAAGCACTCTCGACTCTGTTTTTGTAAAAACTGTTCACAGTTTAGCTTAAGCGCACTTGTATATTTATACGTATTCAAATGGTGTACGTATTTCTTTTATTTCTGTAACACAAAATATATTTGCCAAACAATCAATGGGAATTATTGAACAATCAAGAGCCAGAGCAGCACTGGAAAGCCCATTAAACTGCAGATGAAAAGAACTACTCAAAAATTAGGTTGTCTTCGTAGCAAATAAAGTTATTTTTAACAACTGTGTAATACATCATTCGGAAATATTTTTATACAGTTATAAAAAAGTTCGCATCCGGGAGGGTGCGTGAACTCGAAATTCGTGTTTCCCTAATTTTTATACATCTTTCTATTTGCTCGCCGGTGAAGTACAAAACCGTTCGGAAGAAGTGTTGCCCAACTTAAGAAAGATCAAATTTCCCTCTGGGATTATTATAGACATTTGACAGCTGTCGCTCCATGTCAAAACGTAATGTATGTAGTATCTTATAAAGCCCACATACTAAGCTCGGGCCTGACTTGAGAACACGCTGAGTTAAAATAATAAAAGCGTTGTCATTGGCGAGAACACCAAGAACGCCACAAAGAAGAAATAATAATTATCTTATAAAGTAGTATATTCGTCAAATACTTAGGTAGAAGATAACGCCAATCCTAATGGATTAAGAAACATGATAAGGCTACGAAGAAGATCAAGAATTTTGATTTTAACAATTCGAAAAGATCCGGTTGAATGTAAAAATGATTTTATTCCCTGGACGATTAAAATAATTACATGGAATATAACTTAACAATTAAAATTTAACATTGAAATGTTCTAGTATACTGAATTGTTATTCTATATAATTTTCGTCAATATGGCATAAATAACTTAGGAATTGAGACAGACACTATATAACCTATAATCACTGTCAAAAGGGGGGTCGATTTTTTTATACGAATAATATAATCGTTTCCATAAAGAATGTTAACGTGATATATAGTTATGTGTATTTCTTTTACGTACGAAATTTCATTCATTTCAGGTCATTTGTCAGACTTATGGTCCACTTAGAAAGACCATTTTTTATTCGTAATAATTTGTTCATATTACAGAACGTCCTGTGCCTTGCTGACAGAATGAATCATGCATAGCTACTGAAAATAAATGACCTCCTTCAATTATACATATTATGAAATGTAAAGGACTGGACTGGAGTAATTTTTGATTAGTTTATTTGTTTTATATTGTAGACGATACAAATAATACTTATTTTCGAAAATGTGTCCTTTCACAAAAAAATATGTAAATAACGGTGTGTAATGTTTTAAAGAAAGAAAGAAAACATTTATTTGTACACAACACAACACTGAACAACAATATATACACAGCTAGTGTCATAAAATTGGATAGAAAAACAACATACCTACTTGTGAGAAACTAACGTAAACACGTCAAAACATATATACAAAACTTAGCATAAACACAGCAAACAGTGTTGTGTGCAATGTAACAAAATGATCTAGACTCAGTATGTTGCCGAAGCCTGTGTAGCAGACCCGACACTGTTGATTTTCAGTCCAGACCAGTCAGCGACGTCATAAATCTGATGATGTTTCAAATTTCTTCGTATAATCACGCGTTAGTGAGTTTATGCTTTCTATTTAAATTTCTATTACGAATAGAACGCTAATTCAATATGTTTGGTAAAGGTAAGCGAGAGATATGGCAAACTGTCACATGTCACAGTATAGGAACCGGTGCCGGTGGTGGGAACACACCGACAGATACAACATTGGAATCACGTAATATTTTATTGATGCTAGATTTTGAGTTAATGCGTTCGTACAAGGTTAGCTTGGCACGATGAATGAGAAACGTCAAAACGATTATACATATTATTTAGTGCGACCTTCAACTACATCCTTGGTACTTTTATTCTTTATTGGTCATTTGTATTTGTACAGCTAAGTGCACATCAACCTGAACACTTTGACATCTGTACCGTTCTTATAGCATACGTAATAAGAGTGACAATCGTAGGTACTGTGAGTGATGAACTGATCTTAGCTGTAGTCACTAGATGGTTAATGCGTAAGGAAAACAGGATATTTTTTTATTTACTACGTCGGTAGGCATACAAGCATACAGACCGCCTGATGGAAAGCGGTTACCGTAGGCTATCAACGCTCGCAATACATTAAGTATTATTTGCTCGATACCACCTCTGCTGCTAGCACTGTGACTCCTTTTCTTAGGAGCTTACTGGTGACCTCACTTACACGCAGGAATACAACAACCGTACAGGGTTCCTCCATCCCTCCATTTACCCCGACCTCTCATTCTTAAAATGTTATATTGGCTCTACACTCATTACATCGACCTTACTCATCCCACTAGTGGAACATTGTTTTTTTTAGTTGAAGATCATATCTACTCCCTCAATGTTTAGGGATGAATACGGATATGTACTAGCTCCACAGTGTTTTCAAGCCACCCAAAGCCCTCTGACATGGCTGTTACGTACATGAGAGTTACGTATTGATAAAAGTTAAAAATACTGATCAAATAATTAGACACCTAAGATAGACCACGATCACCGGTGCACCGATCCAAACGAACCCCTCTCGCTTCTTCCACACTCATTGGTGGCGCCTAATATTATAAATTTATTTAAATAATAAAATGGCCAGTATTTCCTTGTCCATTAATCCCATACCTATATACATGCACGCACTGTGCCTTAGAAAAAGGAGCGCGCGCGCAATCATCGCGCCGACTCCGTTTGCGACGCCCGCTGCTAACAAACAAAGCCGGCATTCGTCCGCTTACGAAGAAAAATTAAATTAAATTAATATTGTGCATATTCCGCGTCATAATAATAATAATTAATATTTATGGAAGCGTCAAGGTTTATAATCCTAAAACTGAGTGCAGTGGCCGTGTTGTGACGAGAAGCAGTCGCCGGTGCTGACCTGAGCTGGAGCTGTCCTCAAAGAAAGAAGGTTAGTGCTGCATGTTTCCTTGTCTCCTCTTATCCCACCCACTTAGTATTATTTATAATATACTGGATTAACTATAGCCTGCTCACTATCGAAGGTTTTTATTAACTAAAATTTCAATGGCGCGACCATAGTGGTCCTTCGTCCCTGGATTACCCAGCCGCCCTTATTAGGTTCCCCTCAGTTAGGTTTCTAATAAGAGAATTTGAACATATTTTGTGTAAATATAAATAAACTGCGATAATACAGCAGATTCCCGCCGAATGAATCGACATTAGATACGTCATCCATTCTTGCACAAAAGTACGCATAAAACCGTCCGTAATTGTTTTAACGTATATTACCCATTATTAATCATTGTTTTGTAGTGTCACGTTTAAATATCGATATTTCGCAGTATAAACTCAAATTAATAATATCGCTATTGTAAGGTAAATCTAACTCCTACCTGCCATCATTTTATTGACCGTTTCTGTACACCCTCCGATTATACATAATAGTGACCTTTCTGGCTTGCCCGACCGCGGAAAAAGGTAAGAACACGAAAGTCGCTTAGTCTACCTTTGTGTCCTATACATTTGTAGGTATTTGTTTGTTCGCGTTATACTTAAGTAATTGCTTTATTTCTTAATTTATAAGAGTTATTTTAACATCTCATAATGCCACCGAAAAAGCTAGCCGATCGGGATAATGACGGAGACGATGATACGCAACAAATTCCAGATTCACAATTACTGATGCTACAGGCTAAACGCGAGGCGATTTTTGAAATCGTACAAAAAATGTATGATTTGTCTTCGGGAGTGCATATCGATGCCGTGGCGAGGGAGGATTTTCTTGATGAGTCATCTGAAATAGATTCATTACGCGATGAATTTAAAAGTGTTCTCGATCAATATAACCTACGTATGTTGACGTTGTCTCCGACCGCGAAACCGGAATATCATAGTCTCGTGGCGTTTGAGTCTTTGTGTAGTCGAGTCAAACGAATTAAGTGTAAGTATACGGCAGATTCATTACCTGGTACGTCTCGAGACAAGGGTACTGTAACTAGACCGAAATTACCTCCTGTCGAGTTGATTCCATTTTCTGGAGAAATACGTTCTTGGCCTTTATTTTACTCGAGTTTTAAATCTACTGTTCACGACAACCCGCAGTTATCAGACACCGAGCGGTTATACTACCTGTTAGGTAAGCTGACGGGGAAGGCTCAGGCTGTATGCGCTGGTATAACTCCAAGCGCGGAGAATTACCAGCTCATACTGAAAACGCTTAACGATGAATACGGAGATCAGCGTATGTTGGTAGCCGCATATATAAATCAAATTATCGATTTTAAACCGCTTCAAACCGCTTCTACTGCGAATTTCGATTTGTTTACGGAAAGGTTCTCCAGTGCAGTAGCTGCGTTGAAAAATCTTAAATTGGACAATTTAACCGATCTAATATTAGTTCATATCGCGCTTCAAAAAATCGATTCGGAAACTGTATACGCGTTCGAGTTACAATTCGCTTCAAAAATGCCTAACTTTGACGATTTAGTTGAATTTATAAATAATCGGTCTAAGGTTTTAAAGCGTACCCGACCTCCAGTCGGTTACCACTCGCGATCAAGTATTTCTAAAGTTAACAATAAAAATAACACAGCCTCGCCGCCGCCGCCGCCGAAGTATCAGGCGTATGTCAGTACAACGGCGGTAGATTCCGCAGGCAATAAATGCCTTTGTGCTAATATAGTTCATCAACATCTTTATAAGTGTGCCGACTTTAATTCAATGACTCCGACCGATCGCTTTAGATGCGTAAAAGATTTGAATGCTTGCGTGAATTGTCTTAGTTTAAAACATAAAGTAAAAACATGTAGTTCTAACTCTAACTGTCGCGTATGTAATCTAAAGCACCATACAATGCTGCATTTTTATCGCGAAATCTCGATCGCCCCTCCGTCTTCCCATACTTCCATCATCGCGCCGGCGCCGGCAGCGCGCGAGCTATCATCAACGATGCTTGCACCGCAAAGCGGGCTCGTCTTCCCCTCCGCGCCTACAGCGCCCGCGCCCGCCGCGCCCGCGCCCGCGCCCGAGCCCGCGCCTGCGGCCGTGCTCACACACGCCCCGCTAGATGTAGCATTGTGCGCTACGCACACACTACGAGCTACGGAGGAGATAAACGTTTCGCAGACAGCTCCCGCGCAGGATATGAATACGACTGTATTATTGTCGACCGCGCAGGCAGTCGCATATGATAATAAAGGCGAGCGGCATATAATTCGTTTATTGTTAGATTCGGCATCTCAAACCAATTTTATCACAAAGGAATGTTGTGAACGCTTAGGAATTCCATTAAAAAAATCCGAACGCACGATTGTTAAAGGTTTCGGTGGAGCCGAAAAGATAATTAATACCAGCCCGATAAGCTTAACATTTTTCTCGCGATTTAATGATAACATTAGATTCCAAATTGCACCGCTCGTCGTCGATCGAATCACTGAACTGTTGCCCACCGCCACTGTGAACACGTCCGTTCTGTCGCATCTGTCGGGCCTGCCGCTCGCGGACGAGAACTACGGAGTACCTGACAGAGTAGACGCATTGATAGGCGCTTCTTTGTTTCCGCATCTTCTTCTTACGGATGTTATAAAACCACGCGACGCGTCTTTACCCTCCGCGTTACGTACCATGTTGGGATACGTTATAATGGGTTCCGCGCCTGTGTTGTCTCATTGTGTCGACCGGGCCTTGACGTGCTGCCATGTACGAGAGCCCGTCGCTATTGACTCTTTAGTAAACCGCTTTTGGGAGCTTGAAGAGCTGCCCTCCGCATCGCCCGTCCAACATCCCTATGATGTTGAATGTGAAATGTTTTATAAAGACACTACAACCCGTGACTCAACCGGTAGGTATGTCGTCGCGTTGCCGTTCAATGAGGACGTTTATAAACTCGGAAGTTCGTTCGAAATTGCACGCAAGCGATTTCTATGTTTAGAGAGAAAACTAGAATCCACACCCAAGCTACGATCAGCGTACGATGACGTAATTCGGGACTATCTAGATAAGGGTTACATTTCACCCGCGCCTCCGTATGACCCACGGGATCCGCTTCCTGTTTATGTAATACCGCACCACGGGATCGTACGCGAGGACAAGTCATCGACTAAACTGCGCATAGTGTTAGATGCCAGCGCCACTACGGCCGGCAATCGACCGTCATTAAACGACATTCTTCACTCTGGACCGAATATGCAGGGCGACTTATTCCAAATAATTTTGAATTTTCGATTACACGCCGTCGCGATGACCGCAGACTGTCGCCAGCAGTTCCTGCAGATAGGTATGCGAGAAACTGATCGTCGATTTCAGTGTTTCTTATATCGCTTTCGACCGCAAGATCCGCTAGTCATGTACAATTTTGAACGCGTCTGCTTCGGTGTCAAATCGAGTCCCTATCATGCACTTCGCACTGTGAAACAGCTGATTGAGGATGACGGCGCGCAATATCCACTCGCAAGCAACATTGCATCTTCCTCGCTATATATGGACGATATTGCCTTCTCAGTTCCCAGCGAGCGCGAGGCGGTATCTGCGTCCCGACAGCTGATTGACCTATTCAAGGGAGCACAGTGGGATCTCGTGAAGTGGAACAGTAACAGTTGTACTGTCTTGGACAATATATCTGATACGCATAAACTTCCCGCCGAAGTGGAATTCGATAAGTCTATGCAGCACAAAATTTTAGGTTTGCATTGGTCCACGGATGATGACGAATTTTATTTTAAGATATCCGCATCTACCGAGATGGAGTGCACTAAGCGCTCCATATTATCTACCGTCGCACGACTGTGGGATATCATGGGTTTCGTTGCCCCTACAGTCGTATACGCGAAGCTTTTAATAAAGCAACTGTGGCAGCTAAATCTCGGTTGGGACGATGTACCGCCGCCGCACATTAGTAAAATGTGGAAACAGTTCTGCGCAGAACTCCCGGCTCTCAATAGCTTACGTATTCCTCGTCATATCGGTGTCACGAGGAACTGTGACGTCACTCTTTTAGGATTTAGTGACGCTAGTGAGCATGCTTTTGGAGCCGTCATTTATGCACATATTCATACCCCTTCGGGTAACTCAGTGCGCTTGGTGTGCGCGAAGTCTAAGGTCGCTCCTACTAAACCACTCACGATCGCACGTCTTGAGCTTTGTGGCGCGCTTCTAATGTCAAAAATGCTCCGCATGGTTCTCGATAATTACTCACGTCAGTTACCTATCGACACGTACGCGTTCGTTGACTCCAAGGTCGCTTTATATTGGATCAAAGGTTCGCCGCACCGGTGGCAAACGTTCGTCGCGAATAGGGTCGCCCAGATCACCGAGAATATTCCACCTGAAAAATTTTATCATATACCCGGGGCCGAAAATCCCGCCGATATTATCAGCCGTGGTATAACCCCGCAAAAATTATTATCTCATCCTCTATGGGCTCATGGCCCAGAGTGGGCCGCCGCTGACACATCAGAATGGAACCTCCGGAGCCTCGACGGTCTGTCTATAGGAGACATACCGGAACAGAAGGTTCTCACGCATGCCGTATGCACACCCGTAGGGCCTTGCGCTTTATACGAGCTCGCTCTCCGTATATCCTCGTGGAGTAAACTCTTACGTATAATTGTATATGTATGTAAGTTTGGAAAGCTACTACCCCGCCGCGAGACTGTTGCAGTGATCGCCGAAGACATTACTATCGCAGAATCTAAATTTCTCCGCGCCCTACAATGTCAGCATTTTGCAGAAGAGTATCTTAATATTAAAAATAATAAATCTTGCTCCCAAGCCTTTAATCGTTTAAGACCGTTTATTGACAACGGTTTGATTCGCGTAGGCGGTCGGCTCGTCAATTCCGCACTGCCCTATGAACAAATGCACCCTATAATATTACCGCGCAATGATCCCGCGGTGAACATGATCATCGACTACTTCCACGTAAAATACCTGCACGCCGGTCCGGAATTGTTAATGTCTCTTTTACGCCAAAAATTCTGGATTCTTTCCGCACGCCGCATAGTGAGACAACGAGTTCACATGTGCAATACCTGTTTTCGTTCGAAACCACGTCCAAACTATCCGCTCATGGCCGACTTGCCCGATTGTCGCACGCGTCCGGCCATAAAGGCCTTTTCAAACACAGGGTGTGACTACGCCGGCCCAATTGCCTACACTCCTGTGCGCCGCCGTGGTGTACGAAGTGAGAAGGCATACTTATGTATATTTACATGCCTGACTACTCGCGCCGTGCACATCGAAGTCGCTACCGACCTCAGCACACCTACGTTTCTCGCAGCGTTGAAGCGATTTATTTCTCGTCGCGGACCAGTCCAAATCATGTACTCTGATAATGGTACTAATTTTAAAGGAGCAGGTAACTATATTCGAGATCTATATGCGTTTCTAAACAATGAATATCGCCAAAGGGTGGAACCGGAGTACGCTGAAAGTCGCATCGTTTGGAAGTTCATATGTCCCAACTCGCCGCACTTCGGAGGTGCTTGGGAAAGCATGGTCAAGGTCATAAAAACGATTCTATTTCGCGTAATCGGACAACAAATTCTGTCTTACGAAGAACTCACTACTGTACTCGCACAGATTGAATGCATGCTTAATTCACGCCCGCTAACAGTACTAAGTTCAGATCCCGCTGAGCCCTCTGCTCTGACGCCGAGTCATTTTTTACATACCGCGCCTATATTTTCTTTACCCGCACCCATGCAATCTGAGCCCATTAGTTTGCTTCATAGGCACTCGCTGCTGGACAAGTTGGTTCAGTCCTTTTGGAGCCGCTGGCAGGTGGAATACTTGCACGGGTTACAGGTCAGGCAGAAATGGAACACTCCATCGGCGCCCATCACCCTGGGAACAGTCGTGGTGGTCATGAACGACAACTCGCCGCCTCTGTCCTGGCCGCTGGCCGTCGTAGAAAAGATCCATCCCTCAAGAGACAATGTCACGCGCGTGTGTACCGTAAGAACCGTCAAGGGAACCTATCTACGCCCGGTTACTCGATTATGTCCTCTTCCGAGACAGTAATTCTTATATTAATCTTCGCACACCTTTTTTTTTCTTATTTTTCACCTCATTTGTTACGTTACGCATCGCATTAGTCTGTAATTATTAGTAATTAGTCTGCTTTCCTGTAATTAGGTAAACTCACGCTCATTAAGCGCATGTCTTATTCTTATGCTTTATATTTTTAGGTATTGCTTTAATGGTGACCCATTAAGGGCGGGTGGATATGGTGGCGCCTAATATTATAAATTTATTTAAATAATAAAATGGCCAGTATTTCCTTGTCCATTAATCCCATACCTATATACATGCACGCACTGTGCCTTAGAAAAAGGAGCGCGCGCGCAATCATCGCGCCGACTCCGTTTGCGACGCCCGCTGCTAACAAACAAAGCCGGCATTCGTCCGCTTACGAAGAAAAATTAAATTAAATTAATATTGTGCATATTCCGCGTCATAATAATAATAATTAATATTTATGGAAGCGTCAAGGTTTATAATCCTAAAACTGAGTGCAGTGGCCGTGTTGTGACGAGAAGCAGTCGCCGGTGCTGACCTGAGCTGGAGCTGTCCTCAAAGAAAGAAGGTTAGTGCTGCATGTTTCCTTGTCTCCTCTTATCCCACCCACTTAGTATTATTTATAATATACTGGATTAACTATAGCCTGCTCACTATCGAAGGTTTTTATTAACTAAAATTTCAATGGCGCGACCACTCATCAACTTCTTCATGCATGCTCTTCGGTTTTGGGTGCTTTTAATTTGGCCCTTTTTCAACACATCACCATTTTGATCTACATTTGTGCGTCTAGGGCGGCCCCTCCCGATATCACTCTTGCCCGATACACTTCTATTATGAATTGAGATTCTACGTAAAATCGGTGTCTTGGTTCTTCATACATTATTTCCTTTATGAATAGAATAGTTCCATTAATTTCCTCCTCTGAAGATGACAAATTACCTTCCAGTTTTTCTTTTACTACGTCGGGAGGTATACAAGCATACGGCCCACCTGATGTAAAGCGGGTACCGTAGCCTATTAACGCTTGCGATATATTAAGTATCACTCGCGCGATGCCTCCTCTGCTGCTTACACAGCAATTCCTTGGGAGTTTACTGGTGATCTCACTCACACGCAGGAACACAACAACCCTCTAGGGAGTTGTTATTTGGCTGCGGTTTTCTGTGAGGTGGAGGTACTTCCCCAGACGCTGCTTTGATGCGCCCTACCTCTCTTAAAACATCCAGACCAAGACAAACAGACATGTTCATGCACACAAATGTTTGCCTTGTGTGGGAATCCAACCGGAAAACGCTCGTGGCGTTGGTGTCAAAGTCGCGTCGTACACGACTGAGCCACCGAGCTCGTCGAAAACCTTCCAGTTCCTTCATAAAGATCATTATTGCCGCATACATTGGGTAAATAGCTCATTCAACCCGCTTTATGAACGAAGATCTGTGCCAAATTGTTATACACGGCTAAGCTGGCTTAAGTTATTGTTATCCTATGATTGTTTAAACGTTCATTATCTTAAATATCATGCTGTTTTCCTTTTGTACGATGTACGATTGTCCAATTTATTCGCAAAATTTCGCTAACGATAATGAATTCCATTAAGGAAATCTTACTGGAAGAATCTCTTTAGGAATTAAGATGGCATTTGCGACCTATCTATGAACACAGCACATCATACATACATTACATACACATTTAATGAGCCCGGCAGCGCAGTGGTTGGTAACGGTACTTTGACACCATCGCTCGTGACTTCAATTCCCACACTGGACACACATTCAGCGTTCATTAACATATCTGGTTGTTTTGATCTGGGTGTTTTCTATGTATTTTCGTATGTTTATTTGTTGTTTAGTAACCATAACACTTTTTCACCATAAAACATCTATTTGATTATCTTTTAGACAAATGTTTATTATTCTTAAAATGATTATGTTAATAATAAAAATAGAATCAATGACTGACATTATTATTTTCTCTATGTGTACCTATTGTTAATATTTTATTTCAATTTTTTTTTGCACTTATTAATTTATTAAGTAATTGAATAACATATTTGACATTGATATTATTTATATTAAAATATTATTAAATTTAAAGATTTATGTAAAACATAATAATAATTAATTTTTACACGCTGTATTGAAACAGTAAAATGTGTTGGATCGAAAATCTTATGAATAACTTTATGTTACCCATATTCTCTGCAAATAAAATATTTGATTTGTTTCAGATTCCATCACCAATTTGATCTACATTGTGTGCGTCCAGCTGATATCTTCTTCTCCTCTTGCTTGATTCACTCTTTGTTACAACCCATTTATATGTTTGATAACCAATTGACGTGTTGGATGCAATATACATATATGGTTGTTATTTGGCTGCGATCAAGGCTGAGAAAAGTTACAAAAATAACTATATTTAAACATGAATCAATCCGACTACCTCCATGTTACAGACTGTTGGATAGATGTGAGAAAGTGAGCTTACTAAGAAGAAACCTATGAGGTACCTATAGTGCTTATAGTTATGCAGTTCACGCGACCTCGGCCCTCTTTGTGTTACAATCGTCTGTAGGCTACTGTAACTACCATATACCATCATATACACAGATGTAATAAAATTTTGTTACGATAACAAAAAAAAGTAAGCAGTCATGGGAACTGCAAAAGTCGTACTCGTAATTACAGGTATACTATTACCATTAGCTCTATTAGAGAGCTCGATGGCGTCGCGCGCGTGTCAACGCGCAGGTTAAGCAACGTCGACCGCAGCCTGTCTATGGATGGGTTTACCTATCTCGAGTTTCTCCGTGCTTCGGAGGGCACGTTAAGCCGTCGGTCCCGGCTGTTGTCGATAGATGCCAGTCGTTAAGCTAAGTCAGTGGCCCTCGGGCGGCTTGAAAACACTGGCCTTCGCCAATTCGCATTTGAGTAGCGTGGTGGTATGCTCTAAACCCCTTCGGTTGAAGGGAGACCCGTATCCCCGCAGTGGGATGAGTAAGGGTTGATGTGATTACCATTAGCAGGACCATGGTGCGATTATTAGTATATCGATGACGCCAATATATTAGACTTTCCGCGATGCCATAACACTTTCCCCTCCTAAAAATCGCTTAAGGCGCCTGAAGTTTTCCCTTAAAAAGATTTTTTAAATAAAAAATACCGCCTTAAAAAGCAGTCAGGAGCTAAAAAGGAAATAAAATACCCAAATCGATTCATTAGTGCCTATAATAAAAATTTGTAGAGTTCCCTCGATTTGTCTAGGGTTCCATCATCAGAGCCCGACCAGATGACCATGTGACCACCCGGAAAGTATACCCTTTCAAACAAAAAAAGAATTTTCCGAATCGGTCCAGGCATCTTCGAGTAATCGGGGAACATACATAAATAATAAAAGATTCCAATGAATTGAGAACCTTCTGATTGAAGTTGGTTAAAAAATATATTCGCTATTTGGACGAGTTATGACTGTGTTTAGAATTCGCCACATCTCTGACGTCCTGCTGAGTTTATTGCCGTATATAAAATGCTCAGATATAAAATGGGATGTCATTTGTATTTTATAGCGCCATATGTCAACCAAAGACATCATGTCCACGAATGGCATAAGAAGAAAAATGAAATAGATTCTAGGTACTCAATAGAATGATTTTTTTCATTACTCCCTGAGTTACACCGGAATCTAGTGTATCTCTTGTAGCGCAGTCAATATGGTATAAAAATAGGTCGATTTTTTTTTTTTTTAATAACAACCGATCAGGCTGAAACAGGATGCATTCGATGGGGAAAAATATGTAGACAAAAAGGCCCTAAATTGGATAAAACGGTGGACTCGGGGGTTTTTGGGGTCGCTGATTACGATCCCGACTTAGAATTCCAAAAATACTCCCTTTCCCCCTTCCTCTAATTAACCCCCCATGCTGTTCATCGAGCATTGTTTGAACAGCATTGTTAATCAGCGACCCCAAAAACCCCAATTCTGATGGATTTTTTCAAAAAATGCTGGATGACAACATGGGGGTTAATTAGAGGAGGAGGAGTGGGGTATTTTTGGAATTCTGAAGTCGGGATCGTAATTAGCGACCTCAAAAACCCCCGAGTCCACCGTTTCATCCAATTCGGATGGATAGTTAAAAAAAATGCTGTATGGACATATGGGGGGTTAATTAGAGAAGGGGGGAATAGGAATTTGGGAAATCTGGCGACGGGATCGTGATCAGCGACCCTGAAAACCTAAGAGTTGACATTTTCAGGCCTATTCGGCAGTATTATTCAATTATTTTCTCAATTTTTATGTGTTGAATGGGGAATAAGTTGTGGACAAAAATAATTTAGGGTCCTTTTGTCTACATATTATTCCCCATCGAATGCATCCTGTTTCAGCCTGATCGGTTGTTTTTAAAAAAATTAAGTAAAAAATGAGAGAACCTTTCCTTTGGGTTCTTACCTTTTAAGAGAGGTAGGATTCATCAAAGTAGCCCATCTGTGGAAGTACACACAACTCCATAGACGGTTGTTGTATTCCTGCGTGTAAATGTCACCATTAAGCTCCACAATAAGCAGTAATGTGTCTCTATGTTAGCTACCGAGGTGGCATCGCGCTAGTGATAGTGTATTACAATCGTTCATAGGCGACGGTAACCGCTTACATCAGGTGGGTCGTATGGTTATATGCCTCCCGACGTTGCACAAAAAAAGCTATAATGCGCGCATATGTCTTCTGTCAGCTGCAGCTATAAAACTATACATTGTATTTATGTATAGTTTTATAGTTGCTTTTGGTACAACATACTAGAAAATTCCTGAGTATTTTTAAAACGGTAAGGAGACCTTCTCTTCTCTGCCTCTGTGAGTTAAAATACACGACGTCTTGAATGCTGGTCGACTGATCTTCCAATTGAATTAATATAATATATAATAGAAGTGATGATATTCGTATATGTAGAAGATAATAATAGAAGTGTTTATGATAGTGGCGTATTTTCATTAACATTCTGGTTGCTTAAAATAATCAAAACGAGTCTCTAGATCGCCTATGTGTATTATTTTATTCGTCCAAAGCCTGCTTATCTGAACTCTTAAATACTTTATATTTATGACACCAGACAAGCAAACAAACGTACAAAAATTAAAGAACACCTGTGGGAACCCTCGGGTAAGGTCCCGCTGGTGTCGCCTCGTCTCCTGGGCATGCTTCATGCCTAAAGAACACAAACCATGTAGGTTAATTGTTATTATGTCCTCTGAATGTATTATAAATTCGGTCTGGTGCCAGCGCTGCTCTTTCGAGATGATAACCGGCCAAGTGCTATATAGCACTTACAGAGCAGGCGCACTAACTAAAGTCGCCACTAATTTATTCTGTTATTGGTTTAATGCTAATATTGTACCGTGTTATTAAAATCGTCAATTAAAATATTCTTTACTCCAACATCGCTACAGAACATCGCAGAAATTATATGTCTACAAAAACAACTTACCTAGGTGCAAACTAATTTGTATTTTTTATACAATAACGTGGTTTATGAATGCACATACATTATAAGATATAAGCATTCATAGATCGCGCCATTGTCATCATCATCAGCTGCCAAATGCAAGATTGGCCGTAGTGTAGCCTGTTGTGCCTTTGTCTCTTTGTTCAATCCTGTGTGCCAGGGGGTGTATCCGGCACTGTATATAGCTGGTGTCGGGGGGCTTTTGGTAAAAGCCACAGGGCTTTATTTGTCATTTAGAATCTTCGGATTCAGCCACCTCAATGCATACTAGGCTTTTTAGGTTAGGTTCCCCTGCCCTGTGTGTGAGCTAGACACATTACGTAGGAACGTAGGTGCTGTACGTATTTGGCGGTGCGGTGCCACGGGCGTCCCCAATGGCCGCAGGTTCCGAATTGGTAGGAAGGAACGATTTTAGGGTTGCATTTAGGCAGGTATATCTGAAGATTAATCACATCTTAACCCTTCGAAACCCGTGTGGTCATATATGACCGCGAAATGTATGGGAAAAGGTATATAACGGGTTCTGAAGGCTCAGCTTAAAGTCGTTCCGTCAATGTTGTATTTATTCGTGTCAAGTGTACTGCGTTGTTTTCGTCCTAATATGTGGATATATTAAAAATCGTCTAAGCGTCCGTCCATAAGAGCACCCTATACCATTATCATCTTTAGTCAGTCAGCCTTATCATCTTAATTCCACGTTCACGTTCTCGCTGAAAATATTACTCGGGAGCGGTACGCTGCAGACGCCCCGGGTAATGAGGCCTCAGGGCCCGCATTATTAGTGACAAAAATCCTAAATATTTTTAAGAAAAAAATATGTTTATAGGATAGCGAGAGATTTTAAGAAGAGAGAAGTTAAGGGGGTGTGGCTTCAAACGCTACTTACAGTTTGAAAGTTAACTTTCCATTTTAAAAATATGTAAGACCTTATATGTTCGTATATAAATGAAAAATTGAGTAACATGCAACTTGATCTAACCTGCCTTGCGTGCTTCCGCCACCAATTAGTTCATGCGGCCTAGCGCCGGCCGGCACCCACCCACTACTGTTAGTACTTGGTACATGCCGACGCTGCCATGGCTGCTCCGGTAGTCTCTGCCTCGGCTGCTGCGGTCGTCCGTCATCTGGAACAGAATCCGCATGCCCCCACCACCACCGCCGCTGCCACGACTGGTCTGGTCGTCGCTGCAACACGTGTTTCGCCTCTCCACGAGGCATCATCAGGCGTTGTAGACGTTAATCGTAAGAATAACATGCTGCAAGATTGCAGGATTCTGTTCCAGATGACGGACGACCGCAGCAGCCGAGGCAGAGACTACCGGAGCAGCCATGGCAGCGTCGGCATGTACCAAGTACTAACAATAGTGGGTGGGTGCCGGCCGGCGCTAGGCCGCATGAACTAATTGGTGGCGGAAGCACGCAAGGCAGGTTAGATCAAGTTGCATGTAGATTTGACTTTCGCAAAGTAACGCCTGAATCTATTAAATTGAGTAACACTCAAATAGTACTAAACATAAACCTATGTAGTTTAAAATACTTTTTCCTATCTGTTTAAAAACAGTAATAGAAGCATAGCTAAGATTGAAATTTCACAACGAGTTAATATGCACTTACCTATATTTATACTGCCCCTCAGCATTATCTTCCATCTTACTCTGGCGGAGCACAGGTTCGGTTCCGTCGCCGCGCTCGATCACACCGGAGAATTCCTCGTCACCACGAATCACACGCGGACAGTCTGACCCACTTTATGTATGTATGTAAGTATGTTTGCTATTTAGTCTCCATGCTTATTGTATATTTGCTAATTTAGTGTATTAGTTACAATGAACAATTGTATTAAGTTTTAAGATGATTGCTTCTGTTGATAATAAGTGTTATTGAATATAATCAAAAGCTTACGTTTAACAATAGGTGCGAGCCGCAAATTAGTGCATTACTTAGTTGAAGCGTGAACTTTTGAAAATTCTTAGTCCATAAAACATTGAGCAGTCAGAACCCGTTATATATACGTTTTCCCATACATTTCGCGGTCGTATACGACTACCCGGGTTTCGAAGGGTTAAGAAACGATTTTCGAAGATATCGTTGTAATACAGGAATATCAAGACTTGGTCCTACATCCAAATTGGTCATACATTGGTACACCTATCATGACCAATTTGGTCGTGATTTATCGGAAGAATGTAAGGAGCTTAGGACTCCGAACAAAACATAAGACCAGCATTGGTCACACATCATTTGCATACCTAATCTATACACTGGCTATGTAAATGGCCAAATTAGATACAAGGTGAGTACAGAAAACCGACATTTATTCTCAACATTATAAAACACTGAGATTTCCAATCATTTTTGTCTAGTAGACCCCGTGCCCATATATTTTCTGCTCTTTGTAGACGCTTTGCCTAACTAATGTTTGAATTTGAACCCATGAGGTCGATATAGACCATTTTGACCATTAACCATGTACGCTGAAATCTTGTTTATTGGTTTTTAGGGGTAATTTTTGTCGCAGTAGCATTTTAGTTTTACACTTACTTTTTTTAAAGGCATTATAGTTTGAAAATTGAACTCTTATATTGGATGGACTATACTTCTTTTAATAAAACTGTATCCAAAGTTTATATTACATGAATACTTTGTCGTTGAAATCCAAAGCAATCATATCAAGTGGTGATTTTTGACAGCCGCGCCGCGAAGTACGCAATTATGAATAACTAGCTGCTGCCGGCGGCTCCGCCCGCGTGGAGTCAAATAACGTAGCCTCTGTGTTAATCCAGATCATAATCTATCTACGTGCCAAATTTCATTCAAATCCGTTCAGTCGTTTAAGCGTGAAAGAGCATCAAACATCCATCCATACAAACTTTCGCATTTATAATATTAGTAGGATAATTCAGCTAAAATTATATACATACAATAGGGAATTATGAACTTTTCAACAACACAACGTTAATAAATTCTGTAAGTAAATACACGTGAATTGCAATACCTTCCGACTAAGCTCCCCTGAGAACTTTGTAATTGAATGAAAACGACTCGACACGGCCGCCCTCTGTAAACTTCTCGAATAGTCTAATCTAATTCTTCTTCGCAGTTCCCTGAGTGCCGGGGAAATTGGCTACCTACTCACAAACCCAGCTGACTGTCGCGCGAACGTCAAATAAATGTGCATATAAGTTTAGTACCAACAAATTGAAATATTACCTCATTTCTTCATCATATCTCGTTTGCATAGTGGACAGTAAGTAACTGTTAACATTTACTGAGTAGCTCGGCGCAGTGCTTAGTGTTACTACTTTAAAATTAACTCTCGTGTGCTCGATTTTTTTTATACAACTAGACTGGCAAACAAGCGTGCGGCCCGCATTAGATGGAAAGCGGTCACCGCAGCCTATTGACGCTTGCAACACCACGAGGATGTTACTCGCGCGCTGCCAATCTTGTGACCTAAGGCTGTTTCGTCACAGTAATTTCTCTGCCATATCTCACCCTTCAAACCGGAACCGAGCTATATAAATATAGCTGCTTGACGGTAGAAATAGGTGAGAAAGAGATACCCTTATTTTTAGAGGCGACTTTTGTACAAAGTCTCCCTTTGATAAAAATTGATTCATACAAAGGACAAGCATAAGCATAAGTCATCTGCCCCACATTTCATGAACCTACTTAACAAACCCTGCTACGTAATCCAGAGGAAGTGGCTCTATTATTATTCTGTTCTCGTTCAAGCTCGAGCTCAATATAACAGAATTCGTTCTGCCAGAAATAAACACAAAATTGTGCTGAAAACACATTGTTCAAATTGTCCTTTTGCTGATTTTTTTTATACAACGTCAGAAGGAATTCAAGCATACGACCCACCTGATGTAAAGCTGTTGACGTATCCCATAAACGCTTGCAATACATTAAATTGTCACTCGCACGATACCGCCTGTACTGCTAACACGGCTACTTCGTATTAGCTTACTGGTGACCTCTCTCACTCTCAATAACACAACAACCCTTCAAGGACTGGTTATTTGGCTGCGGTTTTCTGTGAGGTGATGGTAGTTCCCCAGACGGTCTGATTTGATGTGCCCTACCACTAAAAGCACTCAGACCAAGACAAACAGACATGTTCATGCACACAAATGTTTATCTTGTGAAGGAATCGAATCCACGAGCGTTGGTGTCAAAGTAGCATTACTAATAATTGCGCCACCGAGCTCGTCGTTGAGGATTGTGTAATTCTTATATCCTACTAATATCATAAATGTGAAATTATTAATATATTCAGACGTTATTTTGCGAAAGGCAATTTACATACAATTTGATCCAACCTTTAATTTCATTTGATGTAGAGACAAAAATTGAGAAAGGTATGCCGAGATGGTTTGGACACAGAGACAGGAAATACACGCGAGAAAGGCGCGAGAAAGGCGTATGTATGTCGATCTAACCTACTTTGTGTGCTTCCGCTACCACCACTTTTGGTGGTTAGATCGAATTGCATATAAATGTGAAAGTTCGTGAGGATATAATGTTTATTATCTGACATTAAATCGACTGAAGAAATTTGGGTGAAGTTTAGAACACAAATAGAGTACAGAACATACTCCGTGCCTTCCAAATTCCGAAAGTGGTCTACATCGACCCTATGGGGTCGATTGCAACAAGAAAGGGGTCCGTCAGATTCAAACATTAGTTAGGCAGGAGGTCGAAGGAGAACAGAAAATATGTAGGCAAGGTCTACGGGACAAAAATGATTGGAAATCTCTATTCTGGATTAACAGATAGGCAAATTTTAAAAAATATATGAGATGCCTGAGTAAAACTTTAGAACCACACGCGTGTGGCCGCGTGTTTTGGCGTAACGCGATGTGATTAAGTACTTTAAAAAAAAATCATTCACGATTGTAAAGATTTTATATCAGTGTAATGGAACTAGTTACAGGTACAGTAGGAAAGGTAGGGCGCATCAAAGCGGCCCGTCTAGGGAAGTACCTCCACCTCACAGAATACCGCAGCCAAATAGCAACTTCCTAGAGGATTGTTGTGTTCCTGCGTATGAATAAGGTCACCAGTAACTCCTAATAAATCACTGTGTTAATAGAAGTGGCATCGACCAGCAGAGGTTCATAGCGGGTGTACTAATTTGTATTAAATCTGCAGTAATTATGAAAGGAATCAACCAGCAGTCTACATGTGATCGTGAGCGAATTCGCGGGCATAAACTACATAACACTATACCTACTATATCTTCCCGCCGAGTCACCTGGAAGTAGGCAGAGAGAACTCATTTTGTAAAAAGAGTGATACTCATAGCATAAATACTAGATATAAGCATAATCTTGTGTTACATGCAAGCCGTCTCCACAAAATAAGTAATTCTTTTATGGGGCAATGTATACGGTTCTATAACAAACTTCCCAGCAATATAAGAGAATTGTCAATAAACAAATTTAAAACTACCGTTAAAGCCAAATTGTGTAGCAGGGCATGTTATAAAGTATCTGACTATATTAATGATAAAAATGCCTGGAAGTGAGTCGATCCAATTATAATGTAATTAATAAATTATGTAAATTTGTTTGGATACCAAAAGAGGGATGCCTGAGTTTTTTGGCAGTATTTTTATCAGTGCTCACTATATGGTGCTCACCTAGTCATGAACTGCACGGTAGGGAAAAAAAATGTGACGATTCCAAACAAATGTAGCCATTTTTACGGAATAAAAAGATTTTGACTTGACTTGACTTGAGAACTGTTCGCCACATTACCCGGCCCTTCCACACCTCATTCGCTTCTTTAACATTCATAGCCCCTTTCATGCACGCTCGCCGGTTTGGTAGGGCTCCTGACGTCATCTTCTGATAAAAGTGTATAACACGACCAATTTTGTTGTCTTGGTCTTTCTCGCACGCCCTTACTTACCTGCTTTTAAGTTGTATAAGTATGTATCTGTCTGTTTCGTAATTCTTTGCTCCTGCATTCTTTCTACATGTCCGAATCAACGGAGCATGCCTCTTTTTATTTCAACACCGATACTCTATATAACCATAACTTTTTTCTTTGCGAACGCGCTCTACAAGCGTTCTGGTCAAGCTTTTACAGCCAAGAACTTTTACCAGTGATTCATTCACACGTGTTTCCACATCAGCGGTTTACCTTCCACCTTTGCTGTAAGCGCATCCAAGACGTTCAATCTCATTCACTTGTTCTATCATCAACCGTAACCCTTACACTGATTCCGATTTCTTCTCTTTCAAATACCATTATCTTCATTTTCTTCGCATTCAGTAGTAAACCATTCTCCATACAATCGCCTTTCATTATTGTGACCAGTGTTTGCAGTACGGTATATTTCAATATATTTGAACTAGGTCAAGCAAACAACTAACCAAAAGAAGCACCATCATTGTTTCCCATTAAAACTATAGTTAGGTAACCCGTCGACAAAACAAGGTGATATTTGGCAGGATGCCAGGCGTCTGGACAGACAGGTCGATACGGGTTTCGTCCTCTGCCTGTCTGCCCCTGTTGGTAGCCAGTCACAATGTAACAACTTTACAACTTTTAAGTTCTGCAGATATGTACTTCAAAAGTAATTTTGAGATAGTTAGACGCATACTGTCTTTTAGAGTCTAAGCAAATCTCACCTGCTAATGGTGCGTCCTGCGGATTAACTAAAGACTTTCTGGCGTAAGAGAGGTAGGGCGCATTATAAAAACCGACGAAATACCTTCACCCCATAGGAAACTGTAGCAAAATAACAACTCCTGGTGTTTTAAAGCTGTAGGCGGTAGCAACGCGCGTGCGATACTTATATTACAAGCATTAGCATAGGCTACGGTAATCACTTTAGGCGAGGTTGGTCGTATGCCTGTCTGTCTCAATACGTTATACTCGTATAAAAATAATCAAAGAATACTTACTATCAAGTATCAAATAACAAATATAAGTATTCCATATTATATGTTTATTCATTCATGTATCGGTTAGCTCTCCCTGACTAACCCCGCAAGGGAAGAAAAATATAGATATTTTCATTTCTAGGTTAATTGTAGGCTATTTTCTATTTTCTAATGAGCACAGAAATAATGTAGGTGATAACTTTATGAAAGCTTTATTTCACCGAAAACATTTTACTTTAGATATTTTATTCCGTGAGACAATCGTTTATTCTCGAATATTAATGTTCACGAGAGAGGAAAAATTGAGGGTAATTACCCAAATTTTAGTTCACAAACGAAGATAATTTTATTCTTTGTGAAGTAATTTTGGAAAACCTTTCATTATCACAGGCGTTAATTAACAAAAGATCTGTTTAATTTTTGACAATTAAAAGCTAGGAATATAAAAGATATATAAGGTTCAGAACATTATTTACTTGTAGCACTGATGTGATAGGTGTTGATTACTGAAAAAATTAACTGAAGGCACTTCTTCTAAAACTGTCTACTTCAAAAACTGCTCAGTTTTATCTTATAGTAGCGACTAAAGTTTTGTTAAAATTGCTGTACGGATGTCACCTACTCTTAATTAAAATGTGAAATTCTGCAAAATAGTCAGGTTAGGTTCGGGAGGTTTACAAAGTGCGATCGTGTCGAGTCGCAATTGTAAAGTTTTCAGAGGAGCTTAGCCGGAAAGTATAATATTTTACGTGAGTATACTATTATTAATGTTGTGTTATTAAGAAAACGCATAAGTTGAAATTATTTACCGTATCGTATCACTACACTGAAGACACAAAAAAGGCCGGATTTCAATAGCATTTTTAGGGTTCCGTACCCAAAGGGTAAAACGGAACCCTATTACTGAGGCTCCGCTGTCCGTCCGTCCGTCCGTCTGTCACCAGGCTGTATCTCATGAACGGTGATAGTTAGACAGTTGAAATTTTCACAGATGATGTATTTCTGTTGCCGCTATAACAACAAATACTAAAAAATAGAATAAAATAAATATTTAAGGGGGCTCCCATACAACAAACGTGATTTTTTTTGCCGTTTTTATAGATAATGGTACGGAACCCTTCGTGCGCGAGTCCGACTCGCACTTGGCCGATTTTTATTAAAACTTTACCTACTCATCAGATTTTCACCAAAATATTCGTAAAAACTTATGATAAGCTGAAATTCAGATCTACTTTAACAAAAGACAGTTTGAATCATCCAAATCAGCCGTGACGTTGCCGAAATAGCGGTAAACAAACATGAAAACGCGACGAACATAGGACCAGCTCTTTTCTTTAAGTTGGTTAATAGAGGTACCCTCGCAGTGGGAGTGGTTGCATCAGAACGGTTTTTATTAACAGTGTAGTGTAATATTTTTTTTATAAAGATATTTGAATTTCTACTAATATAGTGATATCTTAACACAAGGGTTTTGTTTTGTAATGTTTAATGATAAATATTTGATAATTATAGAATTAAGCTCGGTTCTGTAATTGTATTCATGTCCTCAGCAGAGCGACGTGGGTCAAACAAAACCCACAAACGGAAATATATTGCTTTGAGTCCGTCGTCCTCCGGTCGTAAAGCAAAAAATGTTCGTTTCCGTTTTGTTTTGTTTGAGCCGTCTCGTTCCGCTCTTTCTCTAGTGCAAATTGCATATTAAATTTAGCAAAATCGCACCAATAATTTGTAATATCTATTTATATAATAAATTAGTAACTCGAAAAGAGAGATCAATGCAAAGACAAGAAGACGTATGCTCTGTTTAAGAATTCAGGATGAAAGAACAAACTATACAGCGCCAAAGTGGAAGGATGTAGGAGCCGCGGAGCTACCATGATTAAATTAAAAGCGATATCAGGAATGCATTATGAATTATAAATGCAAAAGAAGCAAATATAATATGTTAATATGTAAGGACTGAAGAATGTGGCGCTAGATCATCTTTACCTACCCCTCAAGTGACAATTCGTGGAAATATAGGTAGAAAAATATAGTTAATTTACTGAAGAACAAACGATTTTGTATATAAGTACTACGAGTTTGTTAAATTATATAAAAACTAAAAAATATTTAGTCACCATATTTACGTTTTAGGGTTGGCAACGCCCTACATATATCAATCGTATACTGTTTACAACTAATATTTTTGTTACTGTAAGCAAAACTTTTCTTTCAGTATTTGTGGTATTTATTTGTATGTGCATATTCTATATATTTGTGTTAGCCAGGTGGGCTATATTTACTTTACACCAGGTGGGGCCGTATTTGTATACCTCTCGGCATTGTATAAGGAAAAACAATGTTGCCACACTGATACAGTGTGTTGTCAAATAGGCTAATAAAATGATCGATTGACTACTACTAGCAGATAAATTTGTAGATTGTATGGCTAGAATTATCGTTCATCAAATCGGATTTCGATGGAACATTTCTATTTTGGATCCACAAGATATGTAACATTTGGCAGCTACCCTTTTTCCCTTAACTACTCAACAGAGATATTATTGTCAAGCGTACCCGGCATTTATTTTCTTGTTTTTTTAAACCTATAACCGTTCACGCGCTGGATACCCGGCGTATTGCTGCAGCTTTTTTTATATGTAATGTTTTTTATTATTATTGTTGTTTCATCTTTATAATCTTTCGCACGCTAGTACCCGGCCTTGAATTGCTGTCATTTGTTATTTATCCTATAACGTATGCGCATGTGAATGCAATAGGTTGACAAAGTTTTATCGCAATAAAATGAACGATATGACAGCGTAATACGAATACGACAATACGAATTAACAAACAAATCTTATTTTTTATACATAATATTCAACGTTCATTTGACCTGAAAACAAAATGTTAATTTGTAAAAACCCTTTCGTGTTCAAACTGCAAACTTGGTGCATTGCAGGTAAGTTTTGAGGAAAGAATTAATCTGTATTTCAAAGTAAATATGTATAGTTATGTTTATACTATGTCATACATTGAGCAGTGATAACCCAGTGGATAAGGTACCGGCATATAAAAGAAATATATATTTTCTAAAGATATGTGACCTAATCTAAGAAAGATTTGATTTTCCCTCTAGGTTGTGGAGATCTGACGGCAGTAGCTCCGTGTAAAAATCAGTGTCTTCGCCAAATCCTTAGGCTTAGGTAGCGGACCGCGCCAATCCTAATTGATTAGGAAACGGGATAACGCGAAGAAGATCTTTATACTATGTCAGCTGGCAAACAAGCTCATGACCTGCCTGATGTGTGAATGCTTGAAATATACGGAATATAGCTTGTGCAGTATCACCCACTCCTAACACAGCATTTTCCTGACGACGTTGTCCCTTGCAATAACCTTAAATGAAATTGTTATTTGGGTCAACCTTATATATAATACAATATGATGTATAATATAGGTAGTGTAGTAATTTTATTTCGTTTAGTGCGTATTGTAATAATCTAATCTGGATTGGTACTTACCGGCCATCGCATTTTTGAGTTTATACTTTTGGCGCCTTAGGAAAAAATTATGAGAGTGATGGTTTTACGACAGCTACATCTAAAATCGACACCGCGAAGTTCATGTTATTCAAATACTTATTTTTGAATTTACATCACATATTTTATATCAGTACAGATAAAATACATTTATATATAAATAGTGTGTGTATCTTTATATTATATACGGTAGGGAATGATATTTATAGATAATTTATAATAAAATTGTTTTATTTTCCAAACGTACAGTACTGGCACGCGGGTATGAAATTTTTGAAGTCATATAATACTTCTTTTGGCGTGTCAGGGAAAAATAATGAGAGTGAACTGTTACGACACCGACATGTAAAATCGACACTTATTAATTGGTTGGTAAATGCATCTCATTTTCACGTTTTGTTCGTGTCTATAGTAAAATTATTTTCATTATCTATGAATCTACAATACGTGTTTTATATCAATACATATACAATATAAGTAAAGAAGAATAACTTCTTACGTGCGTAAAAGAAATGTGCGTACACATGTACACACACTATTTTTAGTTATTTTTGTTTTGTTACACATAAGAAGTATAATTTCTTACATATACATACACATTTCTTTTCTATATTACGTCATGTGTCAAATATATATTAAAAGTTTTTAACGTTCTATACCTAAAAGGAGCTAGAAAGACTTCCCATTTTCAGTTACATGTACACACACTCGCAGCTATGCTCTCCGAAATGGGAAAGATTTGAATTACGACTTTTAGGGCAAATGCAATAAATTTCCCTCGAATGGGCAATTAAAAATGGATATTCTTATTCTATAAGATCATTTAATCCGGACATAGGATCTCGAGAAAAATATGCATTTCTTCCTTACATATTTGCTTGCCTTTTAATAGTTTTTAATAAGTTAGTACTACCGTTACTAGGCTAAAGTTGTTCAAATACTCACTCGAAGATATTAAAAAAAAGCAAATTGCTTACATCGTCTATGAACGGTTCCGTCGGATGTTCATGTAAAATCATACTTACATCACATGTGCAAGACACAGGCCTAGCCTATTGTGGGGTCAGGGCAACTCGGGTCTGTTTTTAACCTATTTTTCGAAATAAAATAAATAAAGTTACAAGTTACTTATCGTTCTGGAAAAATTAAGGCAAGGCATTCATTTTTTGCTGTATGCTTAGAAATATATAACATACATACATAAATACACAAAACAACATAAAATCACTAATCTTCGTTTTACTTTCAAAATAGAAAAACATTTGTAACATTTATGTGTGTCTTTATGGTAGAGCAAGAGCAGATGAGACTCTAGGCAAGGTGATCGGCGGCTAGTCTGCGTGCAATGCGGCTTGAGTTCGAGTAATTTTGTAGGCCAAAAACCAGGGAAGGAGGAATACCACGACGGTTTTACAGAGAAGCTACGCGTCATAAGATTAGGTGCCGTGGTCGTGTACGGCCAAACGTTACCGCCGATGGAAATTTAAAAGCGTCTAAATATATTTTCATACATTTGACATTCCTGTATTTCCATAATGCCGTAGACGGCAAGGTAATATCGTCACGGCAAAAACAATAAAAACACACATTAACAGTCGTTACTGCCGTTCAATATATTATTCCTGTACTCACGAACCACATACCCAGACTAGGCAACTTTAATCAAGATTCAAATAAATATCACCTTCGCTTGCGATGACCGCTTCGTATCTAAAATGGGGACGCGTATGTAACCTAGGCGCCATTTTTTCTTGCAAATTGTTATTTCTTACTCTTCACAGTTGTGCCAATTCACAAAACATTCAGAATCAATGTAAAAACAAACTCAGCCTTTATTGTTTCATCATTACTCGACACTTTTGTGTTTTTGCAAACCCTAGTAACATATTTTTAGATGATTTCTTCTACCTCCACTCAGACTGTCGTCCCCAATTTAGGTGAGCAGCGATAAAATATCCAAAGGTTAAAAGAAGGTTCCTCGTAAATAGACGGGTCATATTTAGGTCATATTGTGTAATTTCATGTCGCAAAATATTAATGGATTGTATTATACTATGACATTTTAGGATTCCGTATCAAACCGTTGTCGCCCACAACTAGACTATATACATATCTATGTATGTATATAGTGTACATACAAGCATACGCTTGTATACCTATTGACGTTGTATAAAAAACCAGTTGAGAATGCGCAAGCTTGCATTTCCAGAGAAACACATGGCTCGTCAATTATATAACAATTCATTTTTTTCTTTTTTAATTTGTCGGCCATTTTGACCATGTTCCTTAAGAGATAGGAACGGTGTTCCTGAACATTTCTATTCTACTTTTTTATGCTGAATCCGAATCTGAAGTCAAAATTCGAATATTCGAAAAAGCGACAGACACACGCACACATAAACACACACACAGAGAGAAACATATAGATTTCATATAGGAACGGTGTTCCTGAACATCGTCATAGTGTTTTGTACGCTTTCACTGGTTACAAAATTATTGTAGAAGCGAAAAACTTGAACGCCTTTATAACATTTATAAAAACATTAATGTTGAAATGAAGCACCACACACATTAAACCAGGCCGGATGCCTTGACCCGCCTATCGACACGGTTTCATTCCAGAAATGCAATCCGCCATATTGTCAACAGACACGCTTCTAGCTATAAAAATAAAATATAATAAAAATCATTTATTTGATATGGACACTTCGACACGACTTACATTCTTTAAATCATATCATATCTATATTAATTTTTCATACCTTTAATCTCTCTCTTTTAATTTACCAGCATTTCGAAAATGACCATTGGCAAAGAATAAATGCCAAAAGAAACTTACCAATATAGCCCTTTTTTCAAATCATCAATTTATATTACAATAAATATATGTGAGTGTACATATAGTGATATCAAGTGGTACAATTAAGAATATATTAATACCTGTGCATTTGCAAACATCTCTGTTAGTCAGGTATTCATCAATTATGTAATAACCCTTCTTACATAGAGTATTTTTGAAGTGCCTTTTGAACATATTGTCAGGCAAGGACAGAACTGTTAGTCTTAGCAAGCGGCATACGCAATCTATTCCTGCTTCAAAGATTGTCACTTAATTTTGAAAACGACTTTATATTTTTACGAGCATACATTATGTTCTCATAAATGTACTGAGAGGTAACCGTGAGGATATTTATTTCTTTGAATAGTTCTCTATGTGATTCCCTGGAGCCCATGTTATAAACAGAGTGGATGGCTCTCTGTTGTAACATAAAAATAGTTTCAATATCAGCCGCTTTTCCCCACAACAGTATACCATACGACATATTGCTGTGAAAGTAGCTGAATTTACTGGCCAGTTTATTTATGTGGGGGCCCCACTGTAACTTGTAATCTATTGTAATTCCATGAAAATGAATGTTTGTCTGTATGTCCTCTATCGACTCAAAAACGGCTAGGCAGATTTCGATAAAATTTTCAGTGAATCTTCGATTTCGATAAAATCTTCAGGTTAGCCCCGCAGGTGTACCTGTGAAGTTTGGTAGCGATCATCTGCTAATGAACGCATCGTGCGTTTTTAGTTTAAACGTTTTCGTAATGTAATAAAAATAAATAAAAAACTTCGACTTCGACATCGAGAACGAACCACGTGGAAGACCGCCCACACAGACACAGGTGAATAACCGAATCAAATTACCCAGGAATTAGCGGCATGGTTTAACGTTACCTACCTACAATATTGACTCATTTGCATCAAATCAATAAGATAAAAAAATCTCATAATTTGACTGATCTGCAGAAAGAAGAGCATGTTGAAACTTGTGTTGCCTTGTTGAATCGGTACAGAAATGAAGGAATATTCGATCGAATTGTGACGAAAAGTGGATTCTTTACGATAACTGTAAGCGAAAAATGCAATGGCTGACCCCAAGTCAAACGCCGCAACAGTGCCTTAAAGCAAAGCTTACCAATAAAAAGGTAATGATAACTGTTTGGTGGTCTCTTCATGGCGTTATTCACTATAGCTTTCTCAGGTCTGGTCAAGCAATAACAGCAGATGTTTACTGTGCCGAACTTCGAACAATGATGGCGAAACTGGCAGTGAAACAGCTCCGACTCGTGAATCGATCTTCACCATTATTGCTCCATGATAACGCAAGACCTCACACTGCACGAGAAACCATTGTAACTCTACAGGAGATGCAGTTAGAAACTATACATCATCCTCCGTACTCGTCAGACCTTGTTCCAAACTGACTATCATTTTTTTCGTGATTTGGACTTTGGACTGGAATTTGTCGAATCTAGATGCCCAGAGTTCTATCGCAGACATAAATAAACTTCCGATTAGATGGCAGCAATATATTATAGATAATGACAAAAGAAAAAAAATATAGATAATCAGGATAAATATAACTAAATGAAATTTTATTGCAAATAACTGAGTCTCACAAAAGATGTTAGTAAAAACTTAAGCACTATGATAGTAAGAATAAGATTTAAAATCATACTACATTCAAATTGGCCATTCCTGCATCACTCCCCCTGATATAGTGCAGCAATGGTTTACATATCGACAGTCCCGTCTGCTTGCAATCATATTCAGGATGCACCGTTTGCGCATTGTTGCGTAGAAGCAGTCTACTCGTGCTTCGGCGAACATATCTGATGCGCTACAGAAGCGATGTAACCGCAGCAGCACCCTGAATGCATTATTATACTGAATATGGATAACATTGTAAGCTTTTTGAGCTTTTTGAGATTTTTGAGCCCACAGGCTGCACGTGTAGAATGATGTGCAGAAAGCTCTGATGAGCGTAACTTTCACTTCCCGTGAACAACGTGCAAACCTGCGAGCCAGCATGTCTCTCACTGACAACATCCTCCGCTCCCTCTCAATGTCGTCATGGTCCATCAGGTCGAGAGTCAACACATGACCAAAATATTTAAATTTAAATATGTTTTGCAGTATGTCATTGTATAGTGCAACAGGTGTTATTTTCATATATTTTACTCCCGGCCCCAAAGACTTGGCTCTTTTTAACATTGTATACCAAGCCATGGGAAGTAGATTGTGCTTCGCAGATTGCCACCATGCTTCGTAGCCCGCAGACCGATGCCTCAGCAGCACCATATCGTATGCGTAGCTTATGTTATTGATACAGACATCGTATTTGTGACAATTTTATCACCTATGTGACAAATATTTTGATTAAACAAATATGTTACATCTTAAATAAATGAGTCTTAATTTTTTAGTACAAGTCAGCAATTTCATACTTTATACCCTAATATTATACGTATAAAATTTAAGTTTTCGAGTTTAGCGTCAGCGTTTCCCCACGATCCCACTCACATGACAAGGTTATCCATGTGTTTGTGAGTCAGTCATTTGTCGGCGATGTCAGTTAAACTAATGATCGAATCTTATAATGTAGTGTTACTGATAAATACATATCTAGAAGCTATATTTGCAACTTTTTTTAAGTTGACTACTAAAGGTGGTGTGTATACAAGTGAAAAATCAATAAACAGGCCAAGTCGGACTCCGAAGTTTAGTTAAAAAAATACTGCCTCATATTTTTTTACTAAACAATTTTAAAAAGTTTTACAGTTAACACTATACATTTTTTGTAAAATAGTTGTTTAAATACAGTATGCGGAGCATGGTGTACAGACATTGCAAAATCCTAACCAGTTTAAGTTTTAAGATTAACACCGTAATAAAAAGTCTAAAAGTGACTAAACATATATATTTTTTTTTTTTTTTTTTGTATCTTCACGCCAAGTCCCTTGCGGGGTAGGCAGAGAGAATATATATATATATATATAATAATAATAAATATATATATAACATATATATAATTGTACTTATGAACTCTAGGCAACGATACCTCACATACCAAGGTGAGATAAATATTTTTATTTGATCCGTTTTTTTCAGAAACCGTAAAAAATTGATTGTTCTTCTTTTGTAAATATCTGTTTTGGGTCAACGTTTTACAAAGTATGTTCAAATTTCAGCTCTATAACTTATTTCGTTTACGAGTTACTGTGACAAACTTCCGGACGGACGGACCAACAGCGGAGAGACGGCAATACTGTTACGTTTTACGCTTCTGATACGATACCCTAAAAACGATAGAAGGAAATTCTAACACACGAAGTACATTACACGAATGCGGAAAATAATTTTTACTTTTTATATATTATCTCTCCTATTTCTAGCCTATATCTAAAACTTATAATACGAAGAAAATATGAATATCAGAGAAAAAAAAACATTTGTTATGCATCAAGTGGAAATTTAATATACGCAATGTTATTTTTTGTGTTACTTTTAAAACATTTCGATGTTTTTACAGGTTAGGTGCCTACATATATTTGTATATAAAACATATATCTACCTACACCGCAAAGGATACATAAATAGAGAATAACATTCATAAATTAAATAGCTTATTTTAGTGTAACCCGGTACGCCACCGAAGTACAAAGACGCCCTTGTTCTTAGAAGCACGAAAAATTATTCCAGACATAACCCTGAAAACTTTGAATGACATTGTGGAAGCTATTAATAAAAGTTAAATTAAACATTGGCCTGTACTGGAAGTTCATATTTGTTGTTTCTGAACTTAATTTTGAACGAAAGAGACAAAGGATGAAAGAGTAAAATTTAGCGGAAACATCAATTATAATAATTGACAAAGTACAAAAGAATAAAAAAAACTTATAAGAATAGGAAAAGACTACGAATTACCCGGGTGGTCATATATGACCGCGAAATGTATGGGAAAACGTATATAACGGGTTCTGACTGCTAAAAACAGAATTTTAAAATATTTTCCAAATAATTAACACTGGATATCTTATTAAAGCAAATGATTCTAATATTAATAAGGTTGCATGCTATCTGCTAGGCTGTTTATCCTGTATCTCGATAGTTGTCTGCAGAGAATAAGGTCAACGAATGTGGGATTGCGCATGGGTGACCAAGTGGTGAACTGTCTGCTGTATGCAGACGATGCCGTGCTATTAGCAGATACACCATCTAAACTGCAAACACTGGTCACAGCGATGAAA
The DNA here is from genome assembly GCA_947507595.1 of Pyralis farinalis. Classification (NCBI taxonomy): domain Eukaryota; kingdom Metazoa; phylum Arthropoda; class Insecta; order Lepidoptera; family Pyralidae; genus Pyralis; species Pyralis farinalis. The sequence goes on from OX382259.1 coordinate 36,801,233, forward strand.
GACGACTGTATGGAGAAAGGCTTACTACTGAATGCGAAGAAAACAAAGATAATGGTATTTGAAAGAGAAGAATCCAGAACTAATGTAAGGATTACGATTGATGATGAAGTGTTGGAACAAGTGGATGAGTTTGTATATCTTGGATGCGCTTTCAGCAGGGATGGAAGGTACACCGCAGATGTGGAAAGACGAGTGAGTGCTGGGAATAGTGTGAATGGAGCGTTGGGAAAACTTCTTGGCAGTAAAATCCTGAGCCAGAAGGCACAACTCGCTATACACAATGCAGTGTTGGTCCCAACGCTAATTTATGGAAGCGAGAGTTGGGTATGGCAGAAAGAGCATGAAAGTAGAATAAACGCGGTTGAAATGCGAGCGCTGCGCAAAATTTGTGGCGTAAGGCTCGTAGACCGTATTCGCAATGATGATGTTAGAAATAGAGTTGGTCTGAAAGAGAGCGTCGGTGTTAAAATAAGAAGAGGCATGCTCCGATGGTTCGGGCATGTAGAAAGAATGCAAGATGAAAGAATGACGAAGCAGATATACAATGCAAAAGTGGAAGGATGTAGGAGCCGGGGAAGGCCAAGACTTACCTACCATGACCAAATTGGTCATGTTCTATCAGAAGGTGATGTCAGGAGCCCTAGAAACCGGCGTGCGTGCATGAGAAGAGCAATGAATGTTAAAGAAGCGAGTGAGATATGTAACGATCGAGTCACGTGGCGCTCGGTTCTCTCTGCCTACCCCGCAAGGGATTTGGCGTGAAGTTATAGATTCTAATATTAATGTTTTTTGCCCAAAAATATTAAACGACTGCCAAAATTTCATTTTAATTAAAAATATTATCGTAATAATATCAATATCTCCAAGATTCATCATCTTCATCTTTTTTATTCATTAACATACTGGTCACCTATTAAAGTAAATGACTGTAAAATTGAGTACCTTTACCTTAAGGAAAACTGAGCTTCGCTCGGTGTTTTTATATTATTTTTGTGTAATATCCTGTTTTTTGTTTCAAAAAAGGCCTTGATATAGATAGCAAAAACTTATGTAAATACACAATTTGTATCAAATCGTTTCTGCCGTATAAAAGATACACAAAATATATTTACGTGTAAGAATTACTCATTTAAATTAATAGGATAAAATGGTAATATTTTTTATTAATTCTTCGTTGTTTAGGAGAATTTGACCTCCAAAAAAAAAATTGATTTTACAGACATGTTACGTCTACAATTGTAAATCTGGTGTTACGGGAATTGCAACCCCTCAGCTTTTGTGTATCAAAACACAGACTCTCTGTTCAATCGCAGTCAATACAGCTCACACATTTTTTTCTACAGTTCTCCTTGCAGCTCGAGGTTTATATCGAAATATTATATATAATCCAGATTTATGTACAAACACTTCCACCTTAGCAAACAAGTCAACCAAAACTGAAAGTAGAGCTGCCATCGAGAAAACAATAAATATACTAATAAGTACCCAGGTTGTGAACGGTTAGACTATTTACACTTCATGAATGAAATACCAATGGGGAACCGACATAACGAGGAGGCATACAAGCATACGGCCCACCTGATGTTAAACGGGTACCGTAGCCTATTAACGCTTGCAATATATTAATTATCACTCGCGCAAAGCCTCGTCTGCTGCTGCTTATACAGAAGCTCCTTGGGAGCTTACTGGTGACCTCACTCACACGCAGGAACAAAACAACCCTCTAAGGAGTTGTTACTTGGCTGCCGTTTTCTGTGAGGTGGAGGTACTTCCCTAGACGGGCTGCTTTGATGCGCCCTACCTCTCTTAAAAGCTCTTATTGATTAGTTCACGGATCAACAGCGGTTCACTTATTATTGCTTAAAATGTCCTTTCATTTGACTGAAGTCTCAAATCACAGATATTTAGGCGCGAAAACATTACGTTTTGGTGATTGAAAGGTACCTTTATGCACGCTCAAATGGCCTATTGGTTTGTGTTAAACTGTCTGGGTTGCCAACACTGCAAGGCTACATTAGTAATCACACACAAAACATATAAAGAATTCCAAAATGCCCAGGGATGGATACGTGAATAGAATCAGCACCCTACCTTTACTTACCAGTCGGGTCAATAGGTGAATTAAATAAATTACTCATAAGTCAATAAGTTATAGTTGTCTTGTTATAGAGTTATCCCATTTCCTATAACATTAGGATTGGCGTGGCCCACTGCATAAGCATATAACGAAGATACAGATTTTTACTTGGAGCGAGTGCCGTCAGCCCTCCGCAACCCAGAGGTAAAACCAGACCTGTGTTAGGATAGAATGTCTTTCGAAACATTATTTTGCGAGTTTCTTTTCGATGTTTTCCTTCACCGCCGAGCTAGGGATAATTATTCATTATCCACTGGACTATCACTAAGTAGTTATAGTAATTAGTCAGGCCATAAATATTGTTACATAAAAGCTTTTCTTTTTTTCAACTCTTTAATTATTTTGAATTTGGAACGCGTTTATTATGTTTAATAACTTTTTCGATTTCCCGCCGTTTTACATATTTTTGCGTGTTTATTATCAAATTACAATATGGAATGGGGTGTTAAAGAAAATACAGTGATCGCCCTGCATAAAGTGGGTATGGAGCCCTCGGTCATATTCAAGACACTTCAAAAGCTTGGTGACAGCCGTACGTATCGTACTATCGACAGATATACCAACACTTCCTCTGTTGAAGACTAGCTGCTGCCCGCGGCTCCGCCCGCGTGGAGTCAAATAACGTAGCCTATGTGTTAATCCAGATCATAATCTATCTACGTACCAAATTTCATTCAAATGCGTTCAGCCGTTTAAGCGTGAAAGAGCAACAAACATCCATACATACAAACTTTCGCCATCATAATATTAGTAGGATTAGGGCGACCGCGTAATGTTAGTACTACAAAAGCTGTTATTATGCTGTTAAAGCCAGAATTCGCCGAAACCCCATTAGGAAACCGAGAAATGAGATTCCCGGTAGGACTCTGTCGCGTATAATAAAACAAGACCTGAAGCTCGGCTCTTATCGTCGATATACAGGACATCCCCTAAAACAATCCCTATAGTTGAAGAGAGTGGATCGAACAAAACGCCTTCTGTCTCGATATGCAGGTGAAAGGCACAGAAATGTCCTTTTTACTGATGAAAAAATTACACGATTGAAGAGCACTACAACAAGCAAAATCACAAAGTGTACAGAGTTCTAAAGAAGCTGCCCACGTGGTCGGAAAGGTACAACGTGGTCATCATCCTGCGTCTGTAATGGTTTGGTGGGGGAGTCTTATCAAGGAGTTACAAAGCTTCATTTTTGTGAAAAAGGAGTAAAGACTTCAGCCAAAGTGTATCAAGAAACTGTCTTGGATCGTGTTGTGAAACCTCTCAGCAATACACTTTTTAAAAATGTACCGTGGACTTTCCTGCAGGACTCTGCACCTGGTCACAAGAAACTACCCATGCCTGGCTCGAAACCAACATTCCAGACTTTATAAGAGCTGAAGACTGGCCTTCGTCTAGCCCAGACCTGAACCCCTTAGATTACAAATTAGTCAGTTTTAGAGGGCATGGCCTGCTCGTAACGATACGACGACATTGTGTCTCTTAAGAAATCTCTGGAGCAAGCTGTAGCTAAATTTCCCATGGAAACAGTGTGTAAATTCATAGATTCGTGGCCAGACAAATTAATGGACTGTATCAAAGTTTGGCTTTGGGGGCCCTCCATGGTCGCCCGTTGTAGAAATTTACGGCTAACATTTTTTATTTCAAACATGCGCCGTCCTGAACATGCGAGTGTATTATGGCGAATCTTTTAGTAGTATAGTGAAAACAAAGTACTTACAAATAAAGTAATTCATATGGAATTGAAAATCGGTAGGTAGGGGTATTACTATATAGTATATGCAGTATTGCAAATAATATATTAATATTATTTACCTATCCGACGTCTTCTAATATTTTTACGGCCACGGTGTTTACACATAATTTGGCGGTATCTTTGTTTGCAACCTAACTAGTAACAGTTCTTTACACCCAGCCAGCAGTACCCAGTAGTAGGCCAGCCTGATTTTATTATCTTTTTCCGATTATTTCTGGACTGATTCGATGTATTGCGAATTGCAAAATGGTATAAGCTAGCTATTATTGCAATATCGCAATCGAAGGCGTGGAGAGGAGCTAGTTCCCAGTCAAGACATTATTACAATAAAATTGCGTAAGCGCCTACTTCCTTCGCTCTTGTTTGAGGAAATATCAAGAATCTTTTGGCTGCGTTAGCTTTTCTGCTAATGACAGAGTTGGCGTGATTGATGAGATATTTGACTGACGTGCTCTATTATTCACTGACAACTATCATTATAATAACTATATACCTAGTCCGGCCATAAGTTCTGTTACAAATAAATATGCATTTATTTTTTTATGAAGTAATGTAATCTTAATAATACGTATATACTTATACGTATTTTTTATGGAAGTTTCAGCAAAAAATAAAAATGTTTCTATTCGAAATTCCAACTTTGGCTTTGACGCAGGCCTTTAATCTATCTGACCACAAATCTATGGATTTACGTACTGTTTCCATGAAAAATTTAGCCACTGGTTGCTCCAGAGATTTCTTAAGAGACACAATGTCGTCGTGTCGTTACGAGCAGGCCATAGGGTTTCGGCAAATTCTGACTTTAATAGCATTAACACCCTTTGTAGTTCTAACAGCACGATGGCCCCGATCTTTTACGGTCTTCAACAGAGGAAGTGCTTGTATATGTAGTACAATATACGAGCATACGGCTGATACCAAGCTTTTGAAGTGTCTTGAATATGACGGACGGCTCCATACCTACTTTGTGCAATGCAATCACAGCAATTCTATTTTCTTGAACACGATATTGTAATTTGATAATAAACACGAAAAAAAAAATATTATAATATATTTATATATAAATAATAAAAGTGTTTAACATAAACGCTTTATTATAAACGCGTTCCAAATTCAAAATAATTAAAGAGTTGAAAAAAATAAAAGTTTCTATGTAACAGTACTTATAGCCAGGCTTATTATACATACGTATGTGCGTGTATAGTATACACACACAAGTAAGTAGTACTAGTAGATTGCACTCATCTGTTTAATAAATAAATCTTACATCCAAATAGAGACATTTTTGTTTCATCGCTATGCATCCCAATTTCACGAACAAATAGCCCCCCTCTCATTCATCCGATGGGCGTACATTGATGACTGATGTATGTACAGCGGCAATGCTGCGTTTAAAGCTCGCCAACCGAAATTCAGACCAGATTTTTCGCATATAAACTTATATTATAGTGTTCGCAATAAAATTATCTTTAATTTGATATAAGATTTATTTATTAAGCAGATGAGAACAAATTACTAATATTACTAACTTGTTTATATCTACCAACCCCATAGTTAGGCCTAATAGTCAAAAAAGAGATAACCTAACGTTTTCATGTTCTATAAAGGCTACATATTTTCGATTGATATACCTATAATTTGTTTATTAAACGAATGATTGCAATATTAACAAAAGTCTTTTTGATTTTTTAATTAATCTGACCAGGTATTTTCTAGTCAATCCACTCGCGATATATTTTTTAATATGTTAAATCTCATATGAAATACTTTTCACCAATTAAACAAATGGGTGAAAGTTGTTTCTTATTCGGATCATCTACTACTAAGAAACCTAGTAAGATTTTTTTTTTAAAGAGGAAGGGCGCATCAAGCAGCCCGTCTGGGGAAGTACCTCCACCTCACAGAAAACCGCAACAAAATAATAACTCGCTAGAGGGTTGTTGTGTTCATGCGTGTGAGTAAGGTCACCAGTAAGCTCCTAAGGAGTTGCTGTGTCAGCAGCAGAGGAGGCATGATACTTAATATGTTAGAAGCGTTCATAGGTTTCGGTACATCAGGTGGGCCGTATGCTTGTATGCCTTACGACGTTATATATGAAAAAGTAGAGTAAGAAATTTTATATTTCATTAAGATTTTTGACAATTATGGGCGTGTAATGTTATGCTGTAATTTCGCACCTGACCGTATAATCAATTTGTATGAAACAGGCATTAACACGATCCTACTAACGTTGAAAGTTTTGACTGAAAAGGCGCAGAGGAACGTAGGACAAATTGTCAGTTGAACGCGGAGAACTAGTAACATTTGGTTGAATAGTAACAACAACAGGTATTGTTCTTTCTCCTATTTGTGTTCTACATTGTTATGTAGAACTACTATTTGTGTCATCCACTTCCCCCCGGACCGCTCTCTAGCGCAGACGTTTTCGCGAGTGTACGCGTTGATTTGGAAAATTTAAATTAAATCTAAAATAAATTAAATATCATTGACTTTTTGTTGGTTGGTGTGATTTGAAGCGGGTGTTGTTCGGTGCCGAGGCGCCGCCGACCGTTGTTGCCCGCGGAGCCAACGATTGAGTGGCCACTGGCGGCGAAATCAACAGCTACTTGCAGAGTGCTACGTCATCGACCAGTGCTACGTGAGTTCTACGAACGGTTCTGTGTGCTACGCTACGCGACTACTACTGCCAGCCAGAATTCCCGTTGCCGCGCTGTGTTGAATGTTTTGTCGTATATTGATTTCTTCTGAAACAGATCAGTATATCACTAGTAATGACTGATATTTTGGAAAAATCCTTTTCTGACTCTGAAATGCAGTCACACTCAACAACTACGCCGCCGAATTTTATGTCGATGCGGAATAAAAGGAAAAGAGACGATGAGTATGCTACTGAATTCGCTAAATTTAAGGATGATATGAAAGAATTGTTCAATACGATGATAGCTGCACAAGAAAAGGAATTTAGGAAAAATGCCACCACACTCAAAGAGATCCAACAAACAAGTAATAACATTGAAAGCTCTGTGGCATTCTTGGCTGCTCAAAACGAAGAATTCCAAAAGAAAATCGAAATGTTAGAGGAGAAAATTAAACAGGACAGAAAATATATTGTAACACTGGAAGACAAATTGGAGAGCATGCAGATTGAGTCTAGAAAATCTAATTTCGAGATCAAAAACGTCCCTAAGAAACCCGATGAATCCAAAGACGATTTAATAAATATGATTATTAGTCTCTCCAGCACTGTGGGAGGGCAAATGAATACGCATGACATTAGAGATGTGTATAGGGTGAGTGGGAGAAAGGATAAAAATACAAGTACACCAATCATAGTGGAAACCTCCTCCACGATTTTAAAAAATGAGTTAATGAAGTCTTGCAAGCTATATAATCTGAAACAAAAAACTAAACTATGTGCTAAGCACCTGGGTCTGCGTACTTCTGAAGATACACCTATATTTGTTAGTGAGCACCTCACGGCTAAGGCGGCTCGCCTTCACTTCCTCGCCCGAGATCTCGTAAAAGCTAAACAGTACAAATATTGCTGGACCGCATACGGAAGAGTGTACATAAGAAAAGATGATAACTCGCCAATCATTATAATTAGAAATGAATCCCAGATCCAGGACCTAACTAATAAGTGACTATCTTACATAATTGTTTTAATAAGTCTAACATATTGCTATTCCCGTTTTAAACTTAACCTAAACCAAACTTTGTTACATAACTTAAATTCTGTAATAATTTATTTTCTTACCTTATATTACACCTCAATGTCGATCACCTTAAGATGCATAATACGAACATACACACATAGACACTGGCTAACTAAAAACTGCAATAATCTCACTAACCTAAACAGACCTACACATTCACCTATGTATTTACCGATAAAATACTACACCGTTATAAATTACTTTTCCGTTAAAACGAAACAAAACTATTTGTGCACAAAAATAAAATGCATAACAAATACTCACTCATATGCGCAATTTACAAGTTTCCCCACGGGCCAATTTATAAAATACTACTACGTTAAAATTAAACTACAAATATTGATAAAAATTGAATTGCAAAACAAAAACAATAATTTTATTGAGCTATATTCAATTCCATATTTCTGTAAATACAAAATCGCAATTATTAAAAATATAAATGTACTTTACAACTTTCTATTTTTCGATCAAATTATTAAAAAAACTATTAAATACATCAGCTCGGATCCATTACTATGTGGACACGTCCTGAGCTTGAAAACCACGAACCTTGTAAAAAAACCCTTATGAGTAGCCTGTTACGTACATTAAATGAAATAGACAGCTTTGAAGTCGCCCATTCTTTGGAATGTGATCTTACGGAACTAGCTAAACATATAACAGTTCAAAAAAATGACCTGACTATTGTTACTCAGAATATAACCAGCATAAATTGCAATTTCGACGACTTTGTGATTAATATATCTAGTTTTAACTTTGAAACGGATATTGTAATTTTAACTGAATGTTGGCTCAACTTAAACAAACCAATTCCTCAGTTAACAAATTATAGCTCCTTTGCTACTGAATCTATACAGAACCAAAACGATGGTGTTGTAGTGTACATAAAAGACACCATAAAACCTAAGGTTAAAGAAATAAAATTAGCTCAAGCGTCCTGTCTTCAATTAGAGGTACTTGATAATATTATTATATGTGCCTACCGCTCCCCATCTTTCAAATACGCTGAAAACTTTATTAATTCTCTAAGCAAACACATAGAGACACTAAATATGCACAAAAATATTATAATAGCAGGAGACATTAACATTAATATTAAACCTAGAAACAAGGAACGGCCCCACGAATATAGGAATAGGGTTAATTATCTCAATACACTGTCGTTGTATGGTATTCTACCGGGACATACACTACCTACCAGAAAAGAGAATTGCTTGGACCACTTAATGTTAAAAATAAACAGAAAAAAGGACGCTGCGTTTATTGCTATTATTCAAACAACTGTTACTGATCACAAAACATCGGTGCTCTCTTTATCTAAACTAAAAAATAACCTAAAAGATAATAAAGTTATAACCAAAATCGATTTTGCAAAAGCTAGAATATATCTACAGAAACTTAATCTAACGGAATTACTGAGTTTTAATGATGCCAACGCTTTAGCAGACAGTCTTATAGAAAAACTTAGTGATTCCATAAAAACTAACACTATTACCTCAAAAATTTCAAATAGTAAACGCATAATTAAGCCCTGGATTACGCCCGGAATTGTTCGCTGCATAAATAATCGTAATAAACTTCAAAAGAAACTAAAGAATGATCCATACAACAATGTATTGAAAATTACTTACACCCGTTACAGAAATTTTTGTAATCAACTAATTAAAAAGCTAAAACGCAAATATGAAAGGGAACTGCTTGCTAAATCTGTTACCAATAATAAAACACTCTGGAAAAATATCAAAGCAATAACCTATACAAATAAAACAAAAAATATTAATACCGAATTAATGAACCTCAAATCAACTCCTGCTGAATCCGCTGATTACATTAACACCTATTTTGCAAATATTGGCAAAGAACTAGCCCATCAAATTCAATCGGTTGACAATAATGACCCTAAAGAGAACCAGGAAAAATCATTAGTCCAAAGTAATTCCTTTGTTTTATTGGACACCGACTTTGACGAGGTGGATAGAACCTTAATGAGCCTCAAAACCGAAAGCTCTCCTGGCTGGGATAACATCTCGTCTGCTTATTTAAAATATGTAAGCAAAGAAGTGGTTCCTGTCATAACGCATCTTGCTAATTTATGTTTTCGTGAGGGTATATTCCCAAAAGCTCTTAAAAAAGCCATTATTACCCCAGTACACAAGGAAGGAAACAGAGACGATGTCAGCAACTATAGACCTGTATCGGTACTACCGGCAATTTCTAAAATTCTCGAAAAACTTTTGAATACTCGTCTGTTAAAATACTTAGAGCAATTTAGTCTGTTATCCTCTACTCAATTTGGCTTCAGGCAAGGCATGTCCACTGAGGACGCAGTCACATCACTGAGCTCGCTGATTGCAGAAAAACTTGATAAGAGCAGTAAATGCCTGTCAATATTTCTGGACCTCAAAAAAGCGTTCGACACCGTCTCTGTTCCTATCCTAGTGCATAAACTGGAGAAAGCTGGAATAAGAGGAATTCCCCTGAATCTCTTTAATGACTACCTCTTTAACAGAAAGCAGATAGTTAAACTGGGTCAGTATAACAGTGGCGATGCGGAGGTGTCATACGGTGTCCCTCAGGGTAGCGTTTTGGGCCCCACCTTGTTTTTAATTTACATTAATGACCTCTCAAAATTAAAACTGGAAAATGCAAAAATAATTTCATACGCCGATGACACCGCTGTTGTTTTTACTGGAAAGAGCTGGAAAGATGTTGAGACTAGTGCGGAGAAAGGAATCACCGAAATAGCCAAGTGGTTAAAGCGTAACCTTCTGACTCTAAATACAAACAAAACTAACTACATATGTTTCAGTATCACCAAACGAACACAACCCAGTCATGACTTCAATATAAAGGTACACGTCTGTGATAATGATAATACCAACAACTGCAGTTGTCCAGCCCTTAACAAAGTGTCACAAACTAAATACCTGGGTGTGATAATGGATCAACGACTGTCCTGGTACAGCCATCTGGAACACCTTGCATGTAGGGTTAGAAAGTTGAGTTGGATATTCAAGACACTGAGACATGTTGTTCCGAGCACTCTTAAAAACCTCTTAAACGAAATTTACATTGCTTTGGTGGAATCAGTCTTGACCTACTGTATTCCAATCTGGGGTGGGGCAGCAAAAACGAAGTTCATTGATTTGGAACGGGCGCAACGGTCATTAATTAAAATAATGTATTTTAAAAAAATTGGATATCCCACTCACGATTTATATCTCATAAGTAACCTACTCTCTGTTAGGAAGCTATATATATTAAAAACTGTCCTCAAGCAACATAGATTCCAATATTTTCAACGTTATGACGTGCCATGTAAAAATAAAAGAAGAAAACAAATTGTAGTACATGTTCCGCAGACAAAAACTATGTTTGGTAGCGCACAATACTATACACGCTCAATTCAGCTATATAAAAATGTTAATAGAAGATTAGAAATCTACAATAAACCAAAATATGACTGCAAAAGGATTATAACGGAATGGATAAAATTACTTAGCTACGACCAGACAGAAACACTAATGCAACCATTTTATAAAATAAATAAATAGAAGAAGCAGAAACAGAAAGAATCACACACACTAATGCACCCTCGCAAACATACACAACAGCGCATATACACACTCTATACACACACGCACACACTGACACATGCATACACAAATCCACTTTAAATAAACACACACATTATCAATTCGCAATTACTAAATTATCTAGAATAGGTTTTAGTTGTTTATAGCTAAGGAAGAGTGAAGCCTCCTAATACAAGCATTTTAATGCTTAAAAGGAGACTTCGACTACATTATATTTATAAGGAACCTATTGTAATGATATAAATAAATAAATAAATAAAAAAAAAAAAAAAAAAAAAAACATTGTGTCCATTTCAGATTTGGCAAACAGGAGCGACTCGGTGACAGCTGAATTGAACATTCCAGTTCTTTAACACAGTCAACGGCAAACTTCGTGCTATAACGATAACTTAAGCTTAGTTATTTGTTACAACTACCTACGAGTCACATATTTTCATAAAAGCTGTCCACTGTTATCGTGGCAATGGGGTTATTAATCTTACGTTGTCATACGTGACATAAGTCACACAAAGGCAGAGATAATGGTAAATTTACGATTTATACTAATACGAAAAGGAAAGAAAATGACAAGTTAAATTGATGAAATAGGAAGCAAAGGAGTTAAAAACAGTAAATAATTTATTGGGACTTATAGAAACTAAAAAAAACGTTTGCCTCAGGACGTCCGGCAGAAGTGATAACTTAAACTAATCCGCGGCCGTATGCGTGAGAAAGGGAAGCCAGACAGACTGGCGCCGTAACGCGTTACGTAACGAAGCGGTTTACCCTCCCATAAGAAGCTTCAAAAATCTAAGTCCAAATAAGAAAAAATCGCACTTCGTTTGAAGCAAATCTCAGATTCACTAAAAATAAGTCGTTGTTGACGATGATGAACAATCTGATGCAGAAAGTGGAAAAAAGAATAAGACATTCCAAATCCTGAAAATATATTTTTTTTCTTGGATTTCCTTCTTATAAAATTTTAAAAGAGGAAATTTATAGTTCATTTTGTGACCAAAATTGTTTCTAAATAAACAATTTAACTGATTATCAAGTGTCATATCTCAGAAAAAATCCTAGGTTTTATGTTTTTGTTTGTTCAGATATAGAAGACAAAGCAAGCGTTGAATTTTGGAAAGTCGTTATATAGTTTTTGTTTGTTCAGATATAGAAGACAAAGCAAGCGTTGAATTTTGGAAAGTCGTTATATAGTTTTTGTTTGTTCAGATATAGAAGACAAAGCAAGCGTTGAATTTTAGAAAGTCGTTATGTACTCGTAGTTTAGCAAATTTTTCGAACGGTACAGCTCAAGCATACGCTACGTATACATTTTCGATTGAATTCAGTGAATGATTGTTTTTACTTCGCTTTTATTTATTTAACCGAAGAATAGTTTTAATGATCCTATTTTCAAGAATATTATAATATTATAATTTCATATATTTACAGTTTGTTTTGAAGTACCCTAAGTACTAAGTGTCCCATTGGTATTGGTATTAAACACCTAATTTCCTTTTCTTTCCTAACTTAAACATTGTATTCCCTAGGCATTATGATATTCAACAACTTAGCTACACGCTGAGTAGAAAATTAATAATTTGTCTTATCACATGAGAAATGATTTTTAATTTTTCTGAATTATTCTGCGTCACATCCTACTACCGATTTAAAAAAATATATATATTTTTTGACGTCACTTCCCCTAGAATACCCTTCTTATCTCATTATAAATCACTGAAAATCCAACTTCACTGAAATCAGTTTTAAGGGGATTTATATTTAGAGCTTTGCAACCAAGAAATACCTGGTTTTGTTGTGAAACTAGCGTTCGATTGATTTTGTTATAACCTTGACGAGTTTTAATTTAATCCAAGTCATGTTTCCACGCTTTTCAAGCCATTGTTTATACTTTTGTCGTTAGCCAGCTTAGCCGTTAGATAGTAAACGGGCATATCAATTGCACTGTTTTTTTTTATTTAAAAGAGCGTTTAATCGTGACGGTTCTTAGCTATGTTTGATCAAAATCAATGGTTAACCAGACACAGGGAAAGGAAGCGAGACATTTTATGCTATAAATTTACGTTAAACATTTTTTCTGTGACTTTACATTATAAGACTGGTGTGAACTGTGGTTTATATTATTTGCGTCGATGAATAATCGGTACTACGCCGTATCACCTACGTCTACAATCAAATAAAAGCAGACTCCGGCGTCACCCTCCCCTTTACGGTATAAAATCAAATAGGGCTGTTCATGTGACATGTCTTTATGAAGCTTATTGCCTGAATGATATTACCTATTTCTGCTTGTACCAAAATCTTATGTGGGAAAGCGCTCATATAACTTGTAATTAGATTCACTTGTAAAGGATTCCTTACCACATCCGGAAGGATTCGACGAGCTCGCTGGCTCTGTCGTGAATGACGCGACTTTGACAGCAACGCTCGTGGGTTCGATTCCCACACAAGGCAAAAATTTGTGTGCATGAACATGTCTGTTTGTCTTGGTCTGGATGTTTTAAGAGAGGTAGGGCGCATCAAAGCAGCCCGTCTGGGGAAGTACCTCCACCTCACAGAAAACCGCAGCCAAATAACAACTCCCTAGAGGGTGTTCCTGCGTGTGAGTGAAGTCACCAGTAAGCTCCCAGGGAATTGCTGTGTAAGCAGCAGAAGAGGCATCCCGCGAGTAATACTTAATATATCGCAAGCGTTAATAGGCTACGGTACCCGCTTTACATCAGGTGGGCCGTATACTTGTATGCTCCCGGCGAAGTATAAAAAAAAAGGTAAAATGTTTAATTATAGTTTCTTTTAACTACTTGGACGTGGAGGTACTTCCCCAGACGGGTTGTTTTGATGCGCCCTACTTCTCTTAAAACATCCAGACCAAGACAAACAGACATGTTCATGCACACAAATGTTTGTCTTGTGTGTATATCGAACCCACGAGCGTTGGTGTAAAAGCCGCGTCATTCACGACTGAGCCACCGAGCTCATCAAACTTTATCCTAAACATCTACAATGTACGAAAGAGCAGTGATAGACTAGTGAATAAAGAACCGGCGAATAGTGAACAACTGGTCCCCGGTTGGAATCCTGACATATACTTAACACTAAAATTCGTGTTTATTTATGTATCTATAACTTCACGCCAAATCCCTTGCGGGGTAGGCAGAGAGAACCGAGCACCACGTGACTCCATCCTTACATATCTCACTCGCTTCTTTAACATTCATTGCTCTTCTCATGCACGCTCACCGGTTTCTAGGGCTCCTGACATCACCTTCTTTCAGAATACGACCAATTTGGTCATGGTAGGTAAGTTTTGGCCTTCCTCGGCTCCTACATCCTTCCACTTTTGCATTGTATATCTGCTTCGCCATACTTCCATCCTGCATTCTTTCCACATGTCCGAACCAACGAAGCATGCCTCTTCTTATTTTAAAACCGACGATCTCTTTCAGACCAACTCTGTTTCAAACATCATCATTGCGAATACCGTCTACAAGGCTTACTTATGTACATACGAGTATTTTTAATTATCACTTGCTCGCCGGTGAAGGAAAACATCGGAAATTATATTTCGTAAGACGCGTGACGTAAAGGAAAGGTCCGGTATACCCGTAGTGTTGTGGTGGTCTGACAGTAGTCGCTCCATGCAATTATCAATATATTTACCAAATCCTGAGCCTTAGGTAGCGGACCCCGCCAATCGTTAATGGATAGCGCTAAGAAGAAGATCTACAATATATAAGAATGCCTCGTTTTGAGGCGAAACATATGTCGCAGTGACGACCAGAGCAGCCAGGGCAGCAACGCTGGCGGGTGTTCCATATGGCGAGCAATTACAGAGACGATGGTAGCTACTATCTCCAAACCCCGCGAACAGCGGACAAAATATTAGCCAAGGGCAAAACGCCCTAGGAGTCGGCCCAGGTAAAGAGCAGATAGAGCTCGACGCCAGCTCACAGCTCCAAGCTGTACGACCGGAACTGAGCTACTAACGGTAGCGGGTGGGTACCGCTAAGCCGATCAAATTGCCTATAAATTAGATTTCCGCAAGAAAACGCCTGAATCTTTTGAATTGACGATATACTAGTATGATGGATCATGGAGGTGGCCATAGGTTTAAATTAATGATTAACAGTAGCCCAGCAGGGTTGTTTTGTTCCTGCGAGTGAGTAACGTTCCCAGTAAGCTACTGCAGAGTTGCTGCATTAGCAGTAGGGGTGACAACGCGCGATCGATACTTCCTTTATTGTAATGGGCTCATAGACTATATCACTAATAAAATTTAAATCTATCTACCGATGTTATTAGTATTCCAACTAACATATAGATTGAAACTCTTTTTAAAAAAATCGGCCAAGTGCGAGTCGGACTCGCGCACGAAGGGTTCCGTATCACTACCTATAAAAACGGCACACAAATCACGTTTGTTGTATGGGAGCCCCCTTAAATTTTTATTTTTATTTTATTTTAATTATTTATTCTTAAAGTGAATATATAACTAAATATTCTGTGAATATTTCAAGCATCTACCTGTTGCCGTTATCAATATCGAGCAAAAATGAGCAAAAAATCACGTTTGTTGTATGGGAGCCCCCTTAAATATTTATTTTATTATATTTTTTAGTATTTGTTGTTATAGCGGCAACAGAAATACATCATCTGTGAAAATTTCGACTGTCTAACTATCACGGTTCATGAGATACAGCCTGGTGACAGACGGACGGACGGACTGACGGACGGACAGCGGAGCCTCAGTAATAGGGTTCCGTTTTACCCTTTGGGTACGGAACCCTAAAAATAACATGAATCACCCGAAGAAAGAAGGAAAAACCAACCAAGCTATTTGGGACTGACGCAAACTATTAGGGAAATCCCGAAAAAAAAAATTTACAGCTGTTAGTCACAGCTGTAAAATTTTGTATTATATAACGCCTGGATAAATTATTGTATTGGTGGGCTTGGTTGCGCAGTAGTTAGTAACGCTACTTTGACACACACTATTGAGTTCGATTCTCACACAGGACAAATATTTGAGAGCTTGAACATATGTGGGTGTATTTAAGAGAGGTAGGGCGTATCAAAGCAGCCCGTCTTGAGAAGTAGATGTCACAGAAAACGGCAGACAAATAACAGCTACCTGGGGGTTGCTGTGTTCCTTCAAGTTAGTGATGTCACCTTTAAGCTCGTAAAGAGTTGCTGTGTTAGCAGTGGTATCGCGTGGGTGATACTGAATGCATTGCAAACGTTTATAGTTTACGGTAACCGCTTTACATCATATAGCCCGTATAATTATATGCCTCCGGATGTTGTACAATGAAAAGTAAAGCCCATGGAACCCTAATACTAAGTTCTGTACCCCAAATGATTAAAAAAGAAACCTTATAGAATCGCTCTGTTGTCTGCCTGTCCATCAAGGCATTTTTCCCCCGAAACGGAAAAATCGGAAAAGCTATTTCCCATTTCCTAATCCATTAGGATTGAACCTAAGAGTTTGGTGAAGATACTTTTCTTATATGGAGTGAGAGTGACTGACCTCCACATCCAGAGGGAAAACCGGACCTTTCTTAGTTTAGGTCGCACGGGTCTTTTTAAATATATTTTTTTGGAAGTGCGAGTTTTCTCACGACGTTCTCCTTCACCGCCGAGCTAGTGATGATTACAAATTCCACCAAGACCACCAGGATTAGGACCGGAGACCAGTCGGTTAATAGGTGAGCTCTTTACCCACTGAATTGTCAGTGCTCTACCCGACACGGATAAAGATATCAAGCGAAAATATATGTAAAGTAGGTATCTACTAAGGGATTTTATAGACTGGTAAAGAATTCAGATACTTAGATGAAATCTATCGGTTATATAGGTACTTCACTCCACACACAAAATTGTGGGTATATAATATATATATATATACTAAGAGAGGTAGGGCGCAACAAAGCAGCCCGCCTGGGGAAGTACTCCACCTCACAGAAAACAACTCCGTAGAGGGTTGTTGTGTTCCTGCGTGTGAGTGAGGTCACCAGTAAGCTCCTAAGGGGTTGCTGTGTAAGCAGCAGAGGAGGCATCGCGTGAGTGATACTTAATATATTACAAGTGTTAATAGGCTACGGTAACTGTTTTACATCAGGTGGGCCGTATGCATGAATGCCTCCCGACATTGTATAATATATGTATAGTTACTAGTGATCCGCCCCGGCTTCGTACGGGTGATTTTTTGAGTCCATAGAGGAGATACAGACAAACATTCATTTATATATATATATATAATCGAACCTTGAGGATTGCTCAACTCGTAGGGGTTTTAATAGTTATTAATATTGTCTTCTTAAATGCTATTATCGGTTAGGTACGTATTGATGAAGATGTGTATGCATTTGCAAAATCTGGAAGTTTCTAGAACACTAACACACTAAACTCGAAGCTATTAAAATATAGCAACCAATCAGAATGAGATAGATTGCGAGATGTCCTCCCCAGGGCTCATATGAACTGTTTGGAAAAACCCAAAAAGACGGCGTATATGCTTTTATAGCTTTCTAGCTTTATTTTAATAACGAACAGCGGCCTGTGGCTTCACTTGCCTGGAGTTTGGGTTTGCATTTTCAAGTTAAACGCAGCTATTGTAAATATTTCCCAGGACATAAGCAATATACGTCATAAAAATCGGCAATTTTTTTTTTGTACGACGCGTGCACAACAGATAGTCAAGGAATTTGAAAATTACTAATTTGGCTACCATATTGCTTGTATAAACTCGACCTGCTACGATTTTATTACATGTATAAATATACCAACACAGCGACGAAATCCTATACCAAGTGCGACCTCAATATGTCCCTGAGGATTTTTATTTAGGACTATAAACTAGCATTTTGTAGATTACATTGGGAAAATTTTGGTGGAGATTTTAATAATGTAATGTGTATACGAAACATTTTATCTTTACTATACCTAAATGGTGTATATTATATAAGTGTATGTGTAGGTGAATATACGCCAAGTCTCGCATGGCTGTGCATTAACAGGCATCGGTCTGCATACAAACCATTTAAGTTTTATTGCAATACCAATCTGTCATACATAGTCCAAATACAGTTTATCAAGTCATTGTTCGTATTGTATGACACAGTTGATGGTGAAAAAATTATGTAACCGTTAGACCACTCACGAGCAAATCGGTGCTTGAAGCATGTGTGGGCGACTGTCCGGTAACGCGAGCGCAACGCAGACGTGTGCTCTCCACGAACGTCGCGGCGCAACTGGCAATAGTGGGTGAAGAATCGAGACTGGGAGACGCTACCCCCATTCCCTCACACCACCCGCGCCGCCGCAAAAAGGTATAGTGGCGCCCACCGTGGGACTCTGCATTAATTTATAGCTATCTCAATGTTCTGAGTGCATTTTTAAAAATTCAAATCTAAACGAATACGAGATGACAACGTATATAAAAATGTTAGAATTGAAGACTAAAACGTCCTCTCTAAAAGGATCAAAAGTTTTCAACTGCAAAAATTTGGACACACTGTACACTCGTCTAAAATTTTTTTCTTAAAAACTCTTTCGTAGCTGGTTCGCAGTTTTTTCGATATTATAACGAGTAAGTAATACGTAGACATAAAACGATATAAAATAAAAAAATATTTTAATTTAAAACTCACGTTCAATTTATGGTATTTACCGTGAATAGCATATAGACAACAAAATCACTACCTTATATATAACTATTTACCATTGGACTTCTTTCTAATCAATACTTGACTTTAATATTTGCCGTCATTAATCGCACTATCGGTACTTTAGCACGATGATTAATAACATCTCGTACTAACCTTTATACTACATAACATGAAATACACACAGAGCAGAAAAAATACCAGTAAATCACTTCGTCTGAAATTCTTTAAAGCATGTTATGTACTTGCTATAGGACTGTATACGGTTTAGTTTAAAGTTGTTTTTAAAACTAAATGAAAAACATGAATATACACGGATATATCAGAGCTCCATGGCGTCGTTGCACGTGTCATTTTAACCGAACACACAGGTTAAGCAATGTTGACCGCAGCCTGTCTATGGGTTGATCTATCACGGATGGGTTTATCTATCACGAGTTTCTCCGTGCTCGGGGGGAACGTCGGTCCCGGTTGTTGTCGATAGATGCCAGTCGTTAAACTAAGTCAGTGGCCTACGGGTGCCAGGCGGCTTGAAAACACTGGCCTCCGCCAATCCGCATTTGAGCAGCGTGGCGGAGTATGCTTTAAACCCCTTCGGTTGAAGGGAGACCCGTATCCCTGCAGTGGGATGAGTAAGATGTGTGGTGGATTTATCGACTTAAAGCTGTCGAGTGAATACCACATTATGGATTACTGCTCATTTTTAGGGTTCGGTACCCAAAGGGTAAAACGGAACCCTATTACTGAGACTTCGCTGTCCGTCCGTCCATCCGTCCGTCTGTCACCAGGCTGTATCTCACGAACCGTGATAGTTAGACAGTTCAAATTTTCACAGATAATGTATTTCTGTTGCCGCTATAATAACAAATACTAAAAAATAGAATAACATAAATATTTAAGGGGGCTCCCATACAACGATTTTTTTGCTCATTTTTGCTGGATATTGATAACGGCAACAGGTAGACGCTTGAAATATTCACAGAATATTTAGTTATATATTTACTTTAAGAATAAATAATTAAATTAAAATAAAACAAATATTTAAGGGGGCGGCTCCCATACAATTTATACAATTTTTTTTTTTGCCGTTTTTATACATAATGGTACGGAACCCTTCGTGCGCGAGTCCGACTCGCACTTGGCCGATTTTTATTACCTAATGAGGTTATCGTAATCTGTTAATTAATCTTTAATGTGCGTCCTCCGACGATTGGACACTTGTATAGTATGTAGAATTTTCTAGATTTAGAAAGCGTTAATATCCTATGTTTATTGAATTATTGGTTAGTTCATATTACAAGTTTGCGACTTGTACAGTTAGACAACGTTAATTGAACGACTCTAGGGCATTTAACTTGGTGAACACTTTAGCTCCAGTTAATTAAAATAGAGAAAGAGGTTTAATAATTTTCACCTTGTCAAACCTTCATAAGCTCTCTGTAATTTCAGTGGTATCTAACCGGTTTACTGACAATATATTTTTACCTCAGTTCTATCGGAAGAAGAATGTGTACCTGGCTACATATAATTTGATTGCTCTTACGATAGAATACTTGTATTGTTAAACAACGAATAGCGTGAATGGAGCGTTGGGTAAACTTCTAGGCAGCCGAAATCTAAGCCAGAAGGCACAGCTCGCTGTACACAACGCGGTGCTAATCCCATCGCTAACTTATGGAAGTGAAAGCTAGGTATGGCAGAAAGAACATGAAAGTAGAATAAATGCGGTCGAGATGAGAAGACTACGCAAAATTTGTGGCGTAACGCTTGCTGACTCCGTTCGTGATGACGTAAGAAAGAGTAGGTCTGAAAAATTAACATAAGAAAAGGCATGCTACGTTGGTTCGGACATGTAGAAAGAATGCAAGATGAAAGAATGATGAAATAGATATATAATGCGAAATGGAAGGGTGTAGGAGCCGAGGAAGACCAAAACTAACCTACCATGACCAATTTGGTCGTGTTTTGTCAGAAAGTGATGACAGGAGTCCTAGGAACCGGCGAGCGCGAATGAAAAGAGCTATGAATGTTAAAGAAGCGAGTGAAGTGTGTATGGACCGCATCTTAATGGCGCTCGGTTCTCTCTGCCTACACCCTAAGGGAACTGGTGTGAAGATATACATACGTACATACAATAATAAAGAATCTAAGAAAGTAATATAAAACATACATATTTACAAAAAACATCAATTTAACTCGGAAGCAAATCCGCGCGATAACATTTGTTTCTAAACCACGAGACTTCCGCGTGCCTATGACTCGGGTAGAATCTTGAATCAGCTATGGAGTACAACGACATACCATTTACACACCATAGACAAAGGTTTAAAACTAAATATTAGGGAACAATTAGAAATTAATAAACATAAAAATTCTAAGATTACTCTCATGAACAAACAGACTGACGTAAACAATTCGCCACTATTAAATATCTTTTCGCTCACACCATCCACCCCCACCCTCAATTCAATATAAGGGACGGCACTGCGATGGATTTGTCACTTGTAGCATGTTATTCTTACGATTAACGTCTACAACGCCTGATGATGCCTCGTGGAGAGGCGAAACAGGCCAGTCGTGGCAGCGACGGTGGTGGTAGGGGCATGCGGATTCTGTTCCAGATGGCGGACGACCGCAGCAGCCGAGGCAGAGACTACCGGAGCAGCCATGTCAGCGTCGGCATGTTCCATTTACTAACAGTAGTGGGTAGGTGCCGGCCGGCGATAGGCCGCATGAACTAATTGGTGGCGCAAGCACACAAAGCTGGTTCGATCAAATTGCATGTAAATTTGACTTTCGCAAAATAACGCCTGAATCTATTGACATACCATTCCTTGCTAAGCGCCGGCGGTAAGACCGGACGCTGTGCTCTGGATTTCATTAATAATAATGTTGCCTACTACTACTAAAATTTTAAACGAAATATATTTTTTCAAATTGGGTTTACCCCAAATTGTGTAAGTGTAGGTTGTGGCAAGTTTTTTATGTGGCTAGATGTAGTACTACACTCGTTCAAATCATCTAAGTGCAGCGTCATGTAATTATTGTAGTTAAAATAAAATCATTTTATTATAAGTGCAAAATACATTACGGTTGATGGTAATGTATTTTCTCCTAATTAATCAATTATTATTAATTTTATACGGTGTGAAAGGTTCAATATCATCAAACATGAGCTTATGTATTGTTCGAAAATTAAATGAATATATTTCCGTTTATTATTTTCAGTTATATCATCGTCTAATAAATTTAACACGTCTAATGTAATACATGACGCTTCGTAAGCATATATGGAAGAGATTGGTGGCTCAGTCGTGAATGACGCGACTTTGACACCAACGCTTCTGGGTTCGATTTCCACACAAGGCAAACATTTGTGTGCATGAACATGTCTATTTGCCTTGGTCTGGATGTTTTAAGAGAGGTAGGGCGCATCAAAGCAGCTCGTCTGGGGAAGTACCTCCACCTCACAGAAAACTGCAGCCAAATAACAACTCCCTAGAGGGTTGTTGTGTTCAGTGAGGTCACCAGTAAGCTCCCAAGGAGTTGCTGTGTAAGCAGCAGAGCAAACGTTAATAGGCTACGGTATCCTCTTTACATCAGGTGGGCCGTATGCTTGTATGCCTCCCGACGTAGTATAAAAAAAATGTATCTTATTTATTACATATGCTACATTTGCCTTAGTTTACAAGTTTTGTACTCTATACCCTCTATGATATTATAAAGTATCAAGTTAAGGTGACTACGACTAATATGTATTTTGTTAGTGCTTTGTTAGATTGCCTTGACTCACCATTGATTACTATTTTATACAACTCATTACCAGCAGCACCTCTTTGTCTCGCGTGTCTTCTCGGGTACCTATCCGATGTGGCAGTGAAGGGATCGAATCACCCAATTAGTAAAATGTACGGATTACTGTTGCAGAGTTCACCTCTCCTCTGCAAAATATCGTGTGCGTTGCCGTATCATTGTATCCAGGGACATTATTCTGCTCGCACATTATCGTATGCGAACTGCGCCTGAAGCAAGGTTCTGCATCGGCCTAGTCTATACAACACCATGTTTAAGAGCGTGAACTATACAGGGCAGTGGTTTTGTCACCCACTCTAATAATTTGTTATAATAAATATTCTTATTGTATCAACTAGTTTCATCTTTCATCCATTTGCTAGGGATGTGACAATCCCAGTCCAAAAGTGATCAGCTAACCGCCATTTGTATGGTATATATTTTGTACTTTGATATTATTTATACGCCACGCTCTTTTCCTGCTTGGTATAATTATATATACCTTATAAAGTCTATATAAATGAAAATAATAACATAACCAACACAGGGATCAATACATATGAAAAAACAAATTCTTTGCAAAATTAATTAAAATACAAAATTAATTAAAATACAAAATTATAAAAAACATAATTTAATTAACATTTAGTTGAATAAGTATAACTTTAACATAATAAATAACATATTTATCACAAATTAGTTTTCTCACCTTTATATCATCAGGTACACTTCATTATTACAATAAAAATAGAACATATATAAATAAATATTTAATGATCAGGATATTTCCGTCGTTATTTTCATTTTGTAATGAAGTTTTAGGAATGAATAATATAAATGCGTATGTATTATTAATTCTAATTCCGACAAAAATATTTAAACATTTGTTTGGTAAGTACCTTTAATGTTTCAAATTGAATAATAATGTACTATTAAAATAATACAAACTAGATATATCAAAAATATAATAAAAGAAGCTTAATAAAATATGCAGAAACGATATAAAACATAACGTATTAAATGAAATAATTGCTCAATAGTACATTTTTACACCTTTCTATGGATGTATCTATTGTAATTTTATTTAAAATGTATTCCTTATGCAGGACGTTGTAATTGGCAAACGCATGCACAATTGTGCAATCATCGTATTCAACATATGCACGTACACGCGATCAGATATATTTATAATTCCAAACGCGCGCAATCAATTTATTTTTGCTTGAATATTTTAATCGCACCACTTAACTACATCGATTGAACGTGCCAGATACTCGTAGAATAAGACACTGCACAAATGTATTTTTTTTTTGTTGGATACAATGTACTTACCTTATTTTCTTACAATGAATATGGAATCAATCTGTTTAGCTCGTACGCCTGTATGTAATAATATCTTAATGTTTATTATCAACTAAATGAAAAATACAGTGTAAAGTTTATAAGTACAAACTCGTAGAATGTCGGTTTTAATCGTGAAACTGAACAACTTTGCCAAAGACAATGGAACGTAAAAAGAATTCGAACCCACAGTACTTATACTATCTGGGCCGACAGACGCTACAGTAAAATCGGTAGAAACCTCGGCAACAATGCCCGCCACGAATTATGAATCTGCGCAGAAGGTGATAATCAGGTATCGCTGGAGGTAAGTAAGTATAAGGAGCGGGGTGCTTAACCATAGCAACGAGCGACGCGCTGTCTCGCGCAGTAACTGCCCGCACCCCGTCGCCCGCGCAGGCCCTTGACTCGCCTCTTGTACCGGCGATCTCGCAAGTCGTAACGTAATATTTTTAGCTTCGATTTTATTTGTTATTCCAAAAATAGTGTTGTGCATAGTCTTAGATAGTTTTTAATTCTGATTAGATTTCAACAAAAAAAGAAATACATTCGACAATTTTTTTACATATATTTTCATTAGACATAATTTTACATGTGTGTAATTAAATTTGTATTTATATTTGCCTTTTTTGGTATAAGTACTTACTACTAAGATAAATAACACGTACCTAATCCTGTTGTAGGTACCAATTAAATTTGATTGACATCACTTTTAATTGCCAATTGCACCTGTGCAGTTGACCCCATTTTTTTTCATCACTATACCAATAAAATTTTGTCACTTTAGTACATACTCTCGAATAGTAGGGAAAATAAATCAATTAAATTTACTTTAAAATTTTAGGCACAAACAAACATACTCGCTATCAACTGGGGTTTACGTCGAGTTTTGAGTGACACAAAACTAATGAAAAGAGAAATTGCTAACGCACATAAATAATCACGCGACTCTCCCGCTGGCACTACAGGAATATTTTTTTAGTTTTTCGATACATATTTCTATGTCAAAATTGTTCAATTTTGAAATAGCAACAGCCTGTGAGATTTATATGAACCAATAAATATGTATAAGACATCTAACTATAAATAAATTTATTTTATTTCTAATTATTTTTTAACTTTGACAACCAAAAATTGATATTATTTTATTGTGATCTTTTATCTCAATTAATTTGCAATTATATAAAGCAAAGCAATAAAAAAATAATTATGACTACATTAGGAGTTATTAAAAGCTTTTATTTTTATTAACGTATCGGACCTTTGGAACATTGCACACATACAGGATATAATCGCCACACGCATTATACACAACGTACTTTATAATTGAAATGAATTAGTCTTCAAAAGACTAAAAAATTGCATGATCGCAAAAGGTAAGTTGTTTTTAATACTGGCATAGCATAGTATCTCGATAATTTTGTAAATTCTCATTAATGGAAAGAATCATGGATTACTTTAATTGATATCGAATAAGATAAGTCATATAAAAGAAGGAAAATGTGTTACATTTTGTGATACTCGAGTAAATAACACATATTTTTGACATCTTTTAAACCTGTAAATTTTTGAGTGTCGATTTTAAATATTGAAGAGCCATTGTATTGTTCTATGTTTATAATTCTACAATAAAAGTTATTTTAGATTAGCAACGATAATATAGTTCTTTCCCTTTCGATTAATAAGTTGATAATAGTATCTTGATAATTTCCAACCTCTCAATATTAAAATGATAAAAAGTGCCCATGTTAAATCCCTTTTCCTTACATTTCTACTACAAAGAGGAAGGAGCAAAAAGAGATCTTGTTCTTCGTTTTATTGACTTTCAATGAAAAGCAAGAGAATTTTCTATTTTATGTCCTTGTATTTTCACTCTCTTAGTCCCTTTAGGAGGAGAAGAACAAATCCGTGTGTTAAAACCTTTGGTTACATTTACACTTATAAAATACTTGCATCAGACAGACTTCGAAAATTAATTTATGATTTGGTGCTTTCGTGTTGCTTCGCCTAATACAGCTACAGCATATTTATTTATTTATATTAGACATAAGCATATGGCATAAGACACTAAGGGCAATAATACTATAATATATAATACCATACACGAGTATGTATATAAATGAACCTAAAAATCTATGAATATTCATATTGCTTCAGGAATAATAGAACTTTTATGTGGGTCTATATTATATGGGATTTTACAATCTTCTCAGGTCAATTTCAGTATGAATTATAATAAAAATCTATCTATACACAAATGGAAGACTTGTATACTAAATAGAAATATCTAATAAATGATAAGTATCTGTAAGCATCGCATTTATCAACTCATTAAATCTCCAGGATGCACAGTAAAACAAAATCGACTTGAATTGTCTCCAGTTTAGGCAGTAAAACTCTAAAGAGCTACCGACTGCGCCAAAGTCTCTAGTTTTTGCAAGTAGATATCTATACAATTTTTAGCCATTTGAATGTTATTTCAACTTCAGTTTCATCCAAATAGCAAGAAAATAATAGTAGCTTCTCGACAGGGTGCAAATAGGCAGCTACCTGACGACGGTATATTTGCACACTGACGTCACAACTAATGGTGCAATATTTTGTGCTCGTGTAACTAAATGCTTAGTTGTGTGATTTGTACTGACCCTAATATTACAGAGACCACTCTGAACTGAAACAAAAAGAAAATAAGAAATAAATAAACAAAAAGAACAACAAAATTACTTACGAAGATTAATTCAACAAATAAACTAGACAGATAGACGCATACTCATTCAGTTTAAAGAGTTCTTAATGCTCCCTTATTATTGATATTGCTCCAAGGTGTAGGGGTATCTTTTTTTTTCTTAGAAGTGTTTGTAAAAACATAAAAAATAAAGGTCAATCAAA
The DNA here is from genome assembly GCA_947507595.1 of Pyralis farinalis. Lineage (NCBI taxonomy): Eukaryota > Metazoa > Arthropoda > Insecta > Lepidoptera > Pyralidae > Pyralis > Pyralis farinalis. The sequence goes on from OX382259.1 coordinate 36,828,118, forward strand.
CCCGAAAATACTTACACCGTTACATTTATTTTTAAATAAAAACATTAATTATGAAATGTAGAGTAAAATACACAAATTTATAGTCTGCATAGCCGACAATACACGTTTTCCTAAAATATAGAATAATACATTCTATATTTTAGGAAAATGTATATTGTAAACTACTTTGTAACATTATATTTCTCTTTGTCTTTCGTTTTTTGATTCTACATTGGACAGAACCTTTTGATGATGATACGATTTGTATGATTACTATTAGAATCATAAAAAAGTTAAGAAAATGTTACTAGAAACTGTAAAACATTTTACAACATTAAACAAACTTTTCAACGTACAGAACTGATGTGGTGTATTTTTTTCTACCTTGGGATTGAGTACACCCGAACTTATAATGATCATAATATAACGATGACTGATGGTCTAATCGCCAGTGTTTGTTCGGAATGACGGCAATAGAATGGACCCTTAACGATCTTTAAATAGCTATACATATTTGTTATCTTTTTATTTATTTTTCTTTGACAACACGTAACAAGGAGATGAGCTTTAACTCCTTTAATAATATTATGTAAATGTATTCTTATGTTATTTAAATGTAATTTATTCTATATTAGTTATACATTATAAAATTAACGGCATTACATATAAGACTCACTTCCGATCCTGTACACGTGCCCGCCCTAGAACCCTTGGTTGGGACATTGCTATAGAAAGAGTATTTTTGTGGACGCGTGGGTTCTAAAAAATTCATTAATATGATACACCCAATTTTTTTTTATTAGTCTTAGAATGTGTTCAAGAAGCATTTAGAATTTATTGGAAATACTTAATTTTTAGGTCGATTAAATCCAAGAAATATTACAAATGGTTTTGGAAATGTTCATGGGACAAAATAATAAAAAAAATATTGAGTTTTGAATGTTTTACGTATTGAACACTTTGCGTCGACTGTTACAAAAAATATTACTTAACAAGTCTGTAAATATATCACTTTACTTATGTCAATGGTTTTTTCCTACATATATGTCCTCAAAAGTATTTTTTAAATTTAAAAGATTAAAGTGGATCCACAAAGATCCCTGAAGGTATCTTTTTGGTGGGCCTTAGTGGACAAAGGGCCCTAACAGACGAGCGTACCGCGCAAACTGGCTAAACGAATGGCCGTAAGGAGAGACGTCAATGGTAACCTTCTTCCTTGTTATTGATACTTTGTAAGACTCACCTAAGATTAGTGGTCTTCCTATAAGGCCTGGCGTTCCTGTACACGTGCCCGCCCTGGGAGACGAGCGTGCCGCGCGAGCTGGCCGGGCTGATGGCCGTGTGGAGAGACTGCGGCGAACCCGAAGACCCAGACAACGGACGACGATGGTAATCCTCCTCTTCGTTAGTTGGTGTTTTATCACCTGTGAGGATAGCAAAAGATCACGTAAAATATGAAAAGTAATTTACAGTTGTCGTACTAGTAACATTATGGTAGACGAACAGTTTTAGGTAATTATGCATAAAAATGTTTACTTATTATTTAAAACTTTATTGACCACTTTACATTTTGGTACAATGGGCGGACTTAATGCTAATTGCATTCTCTACCAGTCGACCTTCGGGAGTGCAGAGAATAACGATTGCGGCTAAATATATATACATACATTACATATACATACATATAAATTATAATTACGATACATACAAACGTATTAGACATACATAACTCTTACAACTTATATTAAAATAATAGAAATATATATTTTTTTTTTTTTTTGACAAATGTTATGAGAACTCACATTGTTTAATAGCATCAATATTAATAGAGTGTTTTGAGTAAATTAATGATATTATTGCACGTATCAATTTAATCGAACATGTAAGTTAAGCAGGGTCGACCGCAGCCTGCCTGTTGATGGGTTTAGTCGTCTCCAGTTCTTACATTTAAGTGCCATTATAAAAAAAAACTGCCGGTCTCGTATGCCTTCGATATATAACAGTCGTTAAACTAACCTAAGACAAGAAGGGCGCATCAAAACAGCTCCAAGAACTGGAGCAGTATCTCAACCTGACATAAAACCGCAGCCCTAAAAAGTTACGTGTTTCAGCGAGTGAGTGAGGTTATAATAGAGTTCGACTAGCATTCCATGTTTGGCCGGTTCCTTTATAAGAGGTTTAATGAGTTTAAACTTGGTTCGAGCAAGCTCACTGATAGTTTGCGCGATAGACGTCCTTCAAGCCGACCACTGAAGATAACGTGAGTGGTGTGCGGCAAATGATAGAAGTCGATAAAAAGTGACATATGATAATAGATTTAGGCAAGTTTAATGATTGGTATGAGTCAAATGCGAAGTCTTACACGAACATTTAGGCACTCTGATGCTTTGTACTACATGGATACCTCTCAATGTGACGAAAGATCAAAATTGCAAAAAAAGGCGTGTAAGAGATCCCTAATAAAGAGTGGGCGCTTAAGTCAACCGTTCCATCGCAAGCGACGGTGGTTAGGAACGGTTACTTAAAAAACAATAAAATTATTAACAGAAAACCTGTAGTTACATCATTCTGTTTTTGATTTTCTAAAAACCTCAGGTATTACCCATGTATAACAGTCTTTAAGTCAAATGTCTGCGAACACTGTACACCGCCAATCCACAGCAATGCAGTGTAAGGGAAGACGCGTTAAAGCCTGATTCCTGTTACCTTCCACCTTTAATCAATCCAAGACCCGTATCCCACAATCCCGTATCACACAATGGAATGTAAATGATGATAATACTAACCATCGACACTGCCGATCGGCGTCCGTCTGGTAAGGTCAGGGCTGCTACCCCAGGGGCTTAACGCACCCAGTGGACTCGACAATCCTGCTGTCACCAACGTGTCGTCTTCATCGTCTGACTCTGTGAAAAAAGTAGTGTAAAAGTAACAAACGGATGGAGACAGCCACGACATCACGAGATCACTACATCCAATGAGCCTTGTTGAGTGAGCTTGTAGCTTGACATCCTACTAATATTATAAATGCGAAAGTTTGTATGTATGGATGGATGTTTGTTGCTCTTTCAGGCTTAAACGGCTGAACGGATTTTAATGAAATTTGGCACGTAGAAAGATTATGATCTGGATTAACACATAGGCTACGTTATTTGACTGCACGCGGGCGGAGCCGCGGGCAGCAGCTAGTTGACTATAAAAGTTAACGTTACCGAACCGAGTATAGGCGAGGAAGACGAACCACCTGCAAACTGCGGTACGACATTTTTATCGTAACTACGATATTTATATAGCTGTGGTTAACATCGTGACTAATCATAACGTTTTATTTACATTTGAGTAAGTGTCGTCTAGCTGTTAGCTAGTATTAACAGCTATTCTAAAAAAATCGCTAATAGAGTCCCCGTACTGTTTGCATCGTACACGCAGTGTGGGACGACCCCCAACTAGATGGAACGATGGCCTCAAAAGATCTGTAGGGAGTTAATGGATGCGGGTGGCTCAAGTCCAGCTGTGGTATAAACACAGGGGGAACAGCTACAGGTAACTAATCAAATCAAGACGTGAACAGGAAATCACGCCGTACTACATATTTCTTTTCTTTTTTTTTATACAACGTCGGGAGGCATACAAGCATACGGCCCACCGCTTAACGCATGTATATATTAAGTATATTACGTGCCTCCTCTGCTGCTTACACAGCAACTCCTTAGGAGCTTACTGGTGACCTCACTCACATGCAGGAACACAACAACGTGCCCTACCTCTCTTAAAACATCAGACCAAGACAAATACCCAAGTTCACGCACACAAATGTTTGTCTTGTATGGGTATCGAACCCATGAGCGTTGGTGTCAAAGTCGCGTCATTCACGACGGAACCACCGACCTCGTCGTACATATGAACAAGTCCCTTTAAATCTAAATGCAACGACGCTTTATACACAATGCAGTGTTGGTCCCAACGCTAACTTATGGAAGCGAGAGCTGGGTATAGCAGAAAGAGCATGAAAGTAGAATAAACGCGGTCGAAATGCGAGCGCTACGCAAAATTTGTGGCGTAAGGCTTGTAGACCGTATTCGCAATGATGATGTTAGAAACAGAGTTGGTCTGAAAGAGAGCGTCGGTGTTAAAATAAGAAGAGGCATGCTCCGATGGTTCGGACATGTAGAAAGAATGCAAGATGAAAGAATGACGAAGCAGATATACAATGCAAAAGTGGAAGGATGTAGGAGCCGGGGAAGGCCAAGACTTACCTACCATGACCAAATTGGTCGTGTTCTATCAGAAGGTGATGTCAGGAGCCCTAGAAACCGGCGAGCGTGCATGAGAAGAGCAATGAATGTTAAAGAAGCGAGTGAGATATGTAAGGATCGAGTCACGTGGCGCTCGGTTCTCTCTGCCTACCCCGCAAGGGATTTGGCGTGAAGTTATAGTGCATAGTAGTATAGTGCTTTATACGGGACGTCTATCTATAAATAAAACACAGTAGGAACGAGACATTTGTCGCAGGCGATGATACGACATTCTTTTCGTGACTACGACAGATAACCACGACGAATTGCTATGTGACATGACAGGACATGTCTTATGTATCGTTGGATGACTGCTATCTAGTTGTTTCCATTGTATTTATTTTATACAAGGTCAGCAGATAAGGGAAGTGTCTTTTGTCATCACGGATTACAACCCTCCAACATCATAATCATACCGCGGCTCTATTGCGATACCATCGATTGTTATCATTCCATGTAGCAATTAAATTAAGGAAAATTCTTACAGTGCACGAGTGAAGTGCTGTGAGAGAAAACCCAGTGCTTGTGACGCTCCAATCGCGTTAGAAACACCGCGTTGAATCGATCAACATTATTAACAATGAGCTATAACTAGCTGTATTTGCATTAGGAAATTGAAATAAAGTTGTAAGTATTTTTTTTTCGCCCAAGAAATTAAAGACCCACAAAGGAAGGACCAACCCACACCCGGGTGTGCATTGGTCATTCCTCCGTGAGGGGCACCCTCCGGAAAAAGGGAGGGAGGAGGTGAAATCATTTAAAGATACCATTTCGTGCGAACGAACTGATTATGTCGGATTTCCACCGACTAAACACCCCCTGGGACTGCCTTTAGCCGGGAAGGCTACAAAGGCTTCATCTGAAGCGATCACCCCAGGGGAACGGGGTGACGCAAAAGTTGTAAGTACTAAAATTATAGCTTTTAAAAAGCCTCACCGACAGCCAGTGACGTAATTTACATCAAATAATGTTGTTTACGTTAATTAATGGTGTTCTGCATCTTTTACATATAAAAGTCATTACTCTTTAGACAGGAGGACAATCCACGGGAACAGTTAGACGACATTCTAACTGATTGACTGATCATAACAATCAGTTGGCCTGCCAAAGTCACAATAAAAATGTGGTGCAGGTCTCCGCACGGTACTCTCCCCCTCCCCTTGACTCGGCTCACCTAGAGGAACTCTAAACCTCAATCTTCAAAACTCAAACCACAGACTCGCTGGCCAAGGAGACTACCATGAAACAACAATGATCTTCACAACCCAGTAGGCACATTTATACAAGAGAGTCGTGCAACAATAAAAAAAAAACAGTGTATAATGAGAGTGATATACTTTTTGGAGTGTCTCACTATTATTTGGTCTGTCAGTTAAAGTAAACCTTACTAGAACGCGGCCTTAAAGTATACATAAGTAAGCTATAGAGCGGGTGTTCCTAAAAAGGCGAGCTCGATGGCGCAGTGGTAAAACACACTGTTACGCTACTTTGCCACCAACGCTCGTGGGTTCGATTCCCACACAATACAAACATTTGTGTGCATGTACTTGTCTGTTTGTCTTGATCTAGGTATTTTCTATGTATAATAAGTATGTATTATAAAAAAAATGTATTTACGTATGTTTATCAGTTGTCTAGTACACATAACACAAGCTTCGCTTACTTTTATTATTATTTATTTTTTATCTCTTGGGTCGGTTGTGCCAATCGTAAGCATTATTTTATAGATATCTATAGTATAGAGCTATTATAGTGATGTTTGACGAAATTTCTAGGCTATCGACACTTCAATACTAATATTCCAAAAAGTCTCATTCCTAAAAATACTTATCTCTGGAAGAAGCACATTTTAATAGTGATCGACAGCGAAGTTGTTCATACGTGTGCTTCCAGTTCATACCCAGTAAGACGCGCTCTATACCTTGCTTATGTATAATACACTAAGGATGAAAGCATAGGAGTATGTACGACGTAAATGTTTTAAAAACTTACCATTGCACACATCGAAGAAGTTTTCCTTTGATTCATTTTGAGAAGTCATCTTCTTTCTTTTGCTCTGAAACAAGCAAGTATAGTTACTGACAGGTCGCGACAGGAAGCGAGCGCGGCTGTCTTTTAACAAGGTTCTATTTAATCTATATATATAAAACAAAGTCATGTTAGTTACACCATTTATAACTCAAGAACGGCTGGACCGATTTTTATGGTTTTTGTGTTTTTGGATTTGTCTTCGTCGGGAATAGGATAATAAGTATTAAAAGAATTTATACCATCTAATAAGTTAACACACCATTTATTGATCCTGAGGCGGTACGAAGTTCGCCGGGTCAGCTAGTTTAAAATAAAACTTTAAGCCACTTGTATGTAACTACAAGTATAAGCTTGGGCGTTCAGACTTGAGTATCTTACTTTATCGATGGCATTAATTATATTTTACTTTGTCTTATTCTATTTATTATATGTATTTTCTAATGGGTAAAGAAATAACACAAAGTGAAATACAATTACTTAATTAATTAAAAAATTATTTTACACTTTTCAGTTCATTTTGAAAATGCTTGTTAGGATTGTTTATTTCTTAAAATTCAATAAAAACTTGCATATATTTTTTTATTCATTATTTTTATTTAATGACTGTTTAATCGAAGATCTACATGCCGTATTTGTTTGAGAACTACATTGGAGAAAGTAATAGCCAAGTTGATAAAGAATCGGCCTATTGACCAACTAGAAATGGTTCGAATCCTGGCATGTACCACTAAATTCGTATTTTCAGACTTATGTATATTTGTAATTATCACTTTCTGTGATGGAAAACATTTTGATAAAACCCGCAAGTTCAAGATATTATATTTCGAAAGATGTGTAACCTAAGAGAGATTTTCCCTCTGTTGTTGTAGAGGTAAAAATCAGTATCATTGCAAAAATAGCGAACTTTTTCAATTCTAATAGATTAGGAAACGGAATAACGCTAAGAATAAGACCGTTGGAGAAAGTGGAATTCTCAATTACACCAGGTCAGCCAATTTGGCCAGGTCTATTATAATCAATAAGAACGTCATTTTATTAATAAATCAATGAAGACGAATAATTATTAATATCGCTGATCCAAATAATATTATAATGTTCTGAAAGCTGTGAAAGATTAACAAACGAAATATCGTGATCTAGTTCTCGAGGTTGCTCACATGTGGGGTCAACAATGTTTGTTCCGACTACGAATGATTGTTCTGACACCAATGACTGAATGACAAGAACTTCGATCAGCACCATAAGAAGCTTGTATCGGGACGCTGGACCGAGGCCCCAATACAGAAAGTAGCCCTCCTTAGTACGTCGCGTATTGTAAGGAGGTTCATGTCCCTGTGATCTTGACCGCCGATAGTTTGAACCTTGATTTCGCAATCGGGGAATATTGTATTTTTATATTTTTAAATATATTTTTATAACTTTAAGTATATTTAAAAAGGTAATTGAATAAATGAATAATAAAAATAAGTATATTATCCATTAACATACACATGTACTAAATTAGTTTTGAATAGGTCTTTGCTCAATCCTTAACTCAGCGCACGCTTATCAAATGTTTGAGTATCAACCCGTGATTGTATAGAGACGTAACAATAATTTCAAATTTGGCAAAAATTAATAAATCACTATTTGAATTTAAAAATTGTTAAAATATGAATAAAACAAAATAAATATATCAATTATGTAATTACATATACTAATTGCACAAAGTGTATATAATTAAATTACTATTTTGGTTCTCCAGCGTGTATACCGAAACTAGTAGTTTATACTACAACCGTTTCGTTTCGGTTATTTCCCGTTATGTATACCTAAACTCGAGGGTTTGCTAAAGTTAAGCTCGGTTTCCCAATTGTAAATTTTGTACGACAGTTGCAACGTTGCAAATTATAATTATTTTCCACTGACAGTGTAAATCGTAGCTTTTCGAAGGCGTCGATATCGACATGCAAAGGTTTATTTTATATATTAGTAAGGCGATAGGTCTATGGAAAAGAGAAAATATTAATCAAGACCACAAATGACAAAAAATCTCTAGTGTAAAACTACAAAAAATGGTGTAAGGCTACAAAAAAAGAAAAAATACTGAACAAAACTATAATAGAAAACTTCATTTTTCGTTAAAATGTTAAAAATAATAAAGACGACGAGCTCGTTCGAGTCTGGATTGGCCCGGCAAGTTTTCGGGGCACAGTTGGAGATCCCGGCGGAGTGGATGAGTGGAGTGGACGTAACCTATTAACCCGTTGAGGCCCGCGTGTCTGAATTCCGCCATGCGCGTTACGGCGCCAAGTATATAACGGGCCTCAACGTCATCCCACTAAAGCAGGTTAAACAGATGAACAGTAATAAGCTGCGATAAAGGTTGTCCTTGACGTAGATATAAGGGGTGTCAGGAATACAGGTCGAATAATAGGGACTATAAAAATACTCCTGAGTATAGATTTATACATGTGACCCTAATGGCCAGATTAGATATAACTTGCTCTATTGAGACAATTCAACGATCTGTCCAGATCTTGTATGGTTTATATACCATATACAATTAAAATTGTAAGAATACATTTTTCCTTAATATAATCGATTGCCGGAAGCAAATTACTACTTACTTAACTGGTTTGTAATTTATTTTGTTTGTTAATGTTCAATAAGTTACAATAAGCTTTTACGGTTGGTAGTTTGTTATGAACAATGGCAAAAATCAAGAATGTAAAGTAACTGTTTGTGACAGCCGATTTTGACAGGAAAAAAAATTAGACAAGTTCCATTTTACGTTTTATGTAAAATCAAAATATTAAATTTACATCGTGTCTCATGAAGAACTCTCAGAAGAAAACAATAAACCTCAACGCAGAATTTAAAATTCCATAACGATTAAAAGGTTTGTCCTATGAAAATAAACTACACATTACTAACATTATTTTATATAACCAAATTTTTATACGTTTTAGAAAAATAGCAATTTCATGAACTAAAAATAAACACATCATAGACAGAAAACATTAAATTTATAAAAATGTAACGTATATTCCAATAGGCAATAGTATATACATTGTTTACCCAATAATGAAAGTACGGGATCGTCTGCCTTGCCTTGATACTGGTGCGTAATGAATGGATGCTGCGTGTATATGTCTTTGGGGGTAATTATACGGCAGGACTAATCGTTCATTGGTTATATACAATATAAATATTGCATTGAGAAATTGTACACACGACCACTCTTAGAAGGCTTAACCCGTCTAATTATGTAATCAGACGATCAATAATAGATTCCGTATCACACAGCTACGTGAACGGAATTTAAAAAATCTTTGTAGCAGTTCGCTTCTAAAGTTTGACCCGAATAAAGAGTCACTAGCTCGAAGCTACGTATGTACCCCTCCTGGCGCATTGTGACTAACGGGCCTCGCTTTCATCAGAGCCTTGTTTATCGATAGGGTGCACGTCAAGTCGATTTCGTCTCGAAAGATGCTGGTGAACCACTCATATCATTACCATCACTATATAATATCGTTAATTAAGTTACCTTTGTGAGTTCTTCAGCGACTGACATCTCGAGCGCGTGATGTGTTCTTGCTAGAGCTGCCAATGCTTCTTCTAGCACACGGTTTCTTTCTATCTGTCAATGTAAATAACAATATTCTAATATATATATATCTATCTATCTATAACTTCACGCCAAATCCCTTGCGGGGTAGGCAGAGAGAACCGAGCGCCACGTGACTCGATCCTTACATATCTCACTCGCTTCTTTAACATTCATTGCTCTTCTCATGCACGCTCGCCGGTTTCTAGGGCTCCTGACATCACCTTCTGATAGAACACGACCAATTTGGTCATGTTATATATATATATATATAATATATATATATATATAATATATATATATATATAATATATATATATATATATATATATATCACCACCAACATCACCAACACTGTCTCATGTAGTTAGTGAAACAAAGCAGTCTATAAAACTGTAAACAGTGCAACGAATATGAAACACACCAAAGGTCCTAGCAAGGTTCCCTGCGGAACATCATTAAAGATACTGGTTCACCTGTAAATACAATTGTTGGCTAGCAGTATTTATTACTGGTTGGAAGCGTTTGCCAAATTAAGGTGCAAGCCATATAAGTAGTAGAGCTTCATTTATATCCAATTGAGAATGTTTATGCAACAGTAACTCATGCTAAATAGGATCAAAGGCCTTACTACAGTCGGTGTAAATGACATGTTACCCACGGTGACCGAAACCCATAGATTGAAAAAAATGTTGAAGTGTACCCGTGCAGTATTTTATCACATACCTCTCTGTTGAGTCTGGCGGTGTCTGCGTCCCTCGCTTGTGCCACGAGCGCGGCGCAATGCCGCAATGATACTAGAGCCTCACCACCCGTGCCGCACGCGTGTTGGAACCGCTGAACAACAAATTACAAAATATTTTATCACAAAGTATGTATGTAATGCAGCGGCTGTCCGAACAGAGGAACCGCTCAGTACAAATTTAGATTAGCAGTTACTAGTTACATTTTGGACACGCTAGTCAATAAATGCCAACTATATACTATCTTACTTGCAGTCAAGTTCATTTATCTATGTGCACAACAATGTGTCAGCCCAGTTCGGGAGAGAACGGGCGACGAAAGATATTTGTATTCTTATTTATTTGAACGTTTATGGTAGAAGTGGTTCCTTTTTGAGGTTATACTTCTTTAGGCGCGTTATAAAAAAATGATGAGAGTGAAATTTTAAGATGCGCGCTTATCACTGTAACACAAAAGGTACAAGTTTGACGAGCTCAGTGGCGCAGTGGTGAAACGCGTTGTTACGCTACTTTGACACCAACGCTCGTGGATTCAATTCCCACACAGTACAAACATTTGTGTGCATGAACATGTCTGTTTGTCTTGGTCTGGGTATTTGCTATGTATAATAAGTATGTATTTACAAAAAAAAAGTATTTACGTATCTTTATCAGTTGTCTAGCACCCATAACACAAGCTTCGCTTACTTTGGGGCTAGATGGCGCTGTGTAATTTGTCCGACAATATTTATTTATTATTATTCATTTATTTATTTATTAGGTTGAAGCTGCCCGCTAAACCGCTCTTCAAGCACTATAGTGAAGCATGTTTTTGTATTGTTGTGCTTTAAGTTTGTAGATAACAGATGTGATCGTTACGTAGTTGAAGAGTTTAGTAACAGATGGCGCTTTACTTATGCGCTACACATGTAAACCCTTGGAGTAAATTGGAAATGCTTGGTATAAAATGAAAATTTATAAGAGGTAACCTCTTTATTTAATGATGCCAAAGAAGTATAACTTCTCACGCGCGTACATAAGTACACGCACCAAATTTTTTTCAAAAAAACAACTAGTTCGTTTTAAAATTAACCTAATATTTTCTTTTCAGACGAACCTTATGATTGAAAAATAATTGATCGAGAAGATGTAAAAAACAAATGGTCAACTTTCTCCGAGGCACACTACGAAATTGGTTCGAAAAGATCGAACTCTCTTGAAAAAAGGCACAGAGTTGTTATGCTTTTACTAGCTAGTCCTAAAACATAAAAATAAATAATGTCAACCAACTGTTAAGACTACTGAATTACGTACGCAATATAAAAAAGTGACTCCATTTCACAAACAGCTCTCTTACCTTTCTGCTAATAATCTTTGAGCAAGAAAGTTTAAAATCGATAGCCTTCAGAGCAGGAAAAGACTAATAAATAATGCACCAAAAAGTTTTAACTGTTTCATAAAATGTGTGACAATCTTCCTACTGAAAATTTATCTTAAGTTGTAAAATAACAAGCAACCGCCACCTCATAGAAAACCGCAATCAAATAACAACTCCCTGGAGGGTTGAGAGTCTCCCTGCGAGTGAGTGAGGTCACTAATAAGCTCCTAATGAATAGCTGTGTTAGCAGTAGAGATGGCATCGCGCGAGTGATACTTAATGCGTTGCGGGCGTTCATGGTAACGGTAACCCCTTTACATCAGATGGCCCGTACGCTTGTATGCCTTCCGATGTCATATAAAAAAAAACTGGAAAATCTTTTATGTCAATTTGTTTTACGCAAGCATACAATCTGTTAGATGATTTACTAACTAAGCCGAGTAAAACTACTCTCAATCGAATGTAAATGGTCAATGGAAAAATAAAATGGAAAATACCTAATGTACGTCCCCAAAATGAAAGCTAGCAGTATGGCTGGTATAGATAGAAGCTATTCTCTTATCTTGTACTCTAAATTTTATAATACTCGTATTAAAAGAGGACACAATTTATAGTATCTATTTATTTATTATGAACCGCTATTTTTAATTTTTACATTCTCATTTTTTTAATTATGTGTTATACAGTAGCAACCCTAGCGAGTCAAGGATGTTTAGACAACATGTAACATTAGGTCACTAAATTTTAACTCTAGGTAACATAAAAGTGGGACGGCGAGAACGTTCCTTCTGTAACGCTTTACTATTTTGTAATTTTATGTAGAACAAACGTCAAATAAAAAGGAAGACCATAAAAGTGCAAATAATCAAACCTATTTAATGTTCAAGTTAGAGAAAATTCCAGAAAATAATATGCCAGACCACATACAAAGCTTTCCGTAAATAAAGGTTTTATGAATGATTTTAAACTTTCACGGTTGTTTACACTACGTAGGTACGTATCTTACCGCGATCTGATAAAATAAATAAAAGAAACATGTGAGAAATCTAAAAACAAATCGCGGTAAGTCCGGTACCTAATTAATTATTAGTTTAATGATTAGTTAAAATTTATATTGAGTTACGGGAATAAAAAAGACATTCTGGGTATTGAATTAAACAATTTTTAACGGAAGTATCGCGTGTTTTATTTATTTTGTTGAACCTGACGTTTCGAATGCTTTGCAGCGTCCGTGGTCGCAGGAAGTAAAACACGCGATACTTCCGTTAAAAACTGTTTAATTCAATGTGTAACAATCGCGAAAACCTAAGACAATACTACATTCTGAGTACTTTTAAAACAATGCACTAAACCAAGTTTCATCCTGTTTCGATTATTAGTTTATCTAGAATCGGTGCCAACGTGCATATACATGGGCTGACATTTTAGAAAAAACATTTTTTAACACTGTAAATGCATCTATCTGAACACATTATCATCAATATCGAGCTCGGTGGCGCAGTGGTGAAACGCGTTGTTACGCTACTTTGACACCAACGCTCGCGGGTTCGATACCCACACAGTACAAACATTTGTGTGCATGAACATGTCTGTTTGTCTTGGTCTGGGTATTTTCTATGTATAATAAGTATGTATTTACAAAAAAAAAATGTATTTACGTATGTTTATCAGTTGTCTAGTACCCATAACACAAGCTTCGCTTACTTTGGGGCTAGATGGCGCTGTGTAATTTGTCCGACAATATTTATTTATTTATTTATTTAATATCTCAAATCAACAAATCTCGACTACCGTCGGAAGACGAGCGGTTTTTTTTAAACGACAAGTCCATACACGCACCATATAAGCAGAGTGATGCAATGAATTCCCAACGTTGACGCTCTTGTCGAGCGCTGCGACGATCGCCGAACATTCGCGCAGCTGAGTGTCTAACAATGCCAGGCTGTTGGTCGCAGCGGTTAACGCATCTTGCATTGATCCTATGCAAGGAAAAATATACATATATAAATTACCATCATCAGATGCTACAAAAGGATATGAATATTTATACTAATTGCAAAATGATATAATATTTTTTCTAATTGATTATGTAGGTGTCTATCTTCACGCCAGGCCCTCGCGGGGTAGGCAGAGTGAACCGAGCTCATAAGACGCGGTCCTTACACACTTCAATCGCTTCTTTAACATTTATAGCTCTTTTCATGCACGCTCGCCGCTTCCTTGGGCTCCTGATATCACATTGTGTTAAAAGACGAGCAATTTGGTCATGGTAAAGTAGTCTTGGCCTTACTCGTCTCCAACATTCTTCTATCTTCGCATTGTATATCTGTTTCGTCATTCTTTCGGCCTGCATTCTTTCAACGAACCGAACCGAAGCATGCCTTTTCTTATCTTGACACCAACACTCTCTTTCTGATCTACTCTTTTTCTCACATTGATTAGTGCGGTGGGGTGTCGTAATTGCATGTCATTAATAATCTTAATTTGAAATTGTGTTAATTTTATGTTTTTGGTCGTTATAAATATTTATGTTAAACATATTTTTTTACATATATACAACAACAACAACTTCACGCCAAATCCCTTACGCGGTAGGCAGAGAGATCCGAGCGCCACGCGACTCGATCCTTACATATATGTATACATTTTAAAATTATGGATTACAAATAGCATGATATTCAATACGACATTTTCAATTGTAGATTTTCCATTCAGACCTGTTTCTTAGCGTTACTCCGTTTCATAATCCATTAGAATTGGCGGGATCCGCTACCACAATCTCAGATCAGTCAGGCAGTCAGATCTCCACAACCCAGAGGGTAAACCAGACCTTTCTTAGCTATCTCACACGTTTCTCGAAATATAATTTCTTGGACGTGTTGGTTTCCTTACGATATTTTTCCTTCACCGCCGAGCGCTAGTGATAATTACAAATTACAGATGTGTACATAAATCCGAAAACACGAATTTAGTGGTACATGCCAGGACTCGAACCGGGGCCCAGTTGGTCACCAGGCCGGTTCTTTATCCACAAAGGGCCCAGTTGGTCACCAGGCCGGTTCTTTATCCACAAAGGGCCCAGTTGGTCACCAGGCCGGTTCTTTATCCACAAAGGGCCCAGTTGGTCACCAGGCCGGTTCTTTATCCACAAAGGGCCCAGTTGGTCACCAGGCCGGTTCTTTATCCACAAAGGGCCCAGTTGGTCACCAGGTTGGTTCTTTATCCACAAAGGGCCCAGTTGGTCACCAGGCCGGTTCTTTATCCACAAAGGGCCCAGTTGGTCACCAGGCCGGTTCTTTATCCACAAAGGTCCCAGTTGGTCACCAGGCCGGTTCTTTATCCACAAAGGGCCCAGATGGTCACCAGGCCGGTTCTTTATCCACAAAGGCTATATCACTGCCCTTTTAATTCAGAGCTAAGCTTGTAAAGGTCTGAAGACTCACTGCTTGATCAGATTTGACGAGCGCAGTGCCTGAGTGGTTAGCAATACTACTTTAACACAGGCTCGTGGGTTCAATTCCCACGCAGGACAAACGTTTGTGTGCATGAACATGTCTGTTTGTCTTCGTCTGGATACTTTTAAGGGAAGCAGGGCGCATCAAAGCAGCCCGACTGGGGAATTACCGCTACCTCACGGAAAACCGCAGTCAAATAACAACTCCTTGAAGGGTTACTGTGGTCCTTCGTGTGAGTGAGATCACCAGTAAGCTCCTAAGGAGTTGCTGTGTTAGCAGCAGAGGTGGCATCGCGCGAGTAACACTTAATGTATTGCAAGCGTTCACAGGCTACGGTAACCGCTTTATATCAGGTGGGCCGTGTGCTTGTATGCCTCCCAACGTTGTATAAAAAGAAAACCGTAAAGAAAAATATGCAGTGTCCTGAGTAAAGAGTCAGTACCTACCTAAAGGTTTGCACTCGTCCTCCAAGTCTTCGGTAGCTTCCCGCGCTGTGTCCGGCGAGGCTCCAGCCCAGAGATAGTGCCCAGAGTACGCTATGTGCTCGTTGAACGCTGTGATCCACGACTGAGAAAGAATGACGTAAGAGCACAAATCAATAAACCAATATACGGCGCATGATGGCTTTTTTATATACTACGTCGGGAGGCATACAAGCATACGGCCCACCGAATGTAAAGCGGTAGTATCACTAGCGCGATGCCTCTTCTGCTGCTTACACAGCAACTCCTTGTGAGCTTACTGGTGACCTCACTCACATGCAGGAGCACAATAACCCTCTAGGGAGTTATTTGGCTGCGGTTTTCTGTGAGGTGGAGGTACTTCCTCAAACGGGTTGCTTTGATGCGCCCTACCTCTCTTAAGCTTACTTTACCACCCGACCCGTAGCGGTGGCTTGAGTTACTACGTAATAGTGAACTCATCGGTACTCCATAGTTTATCTTTATGCATAAGAGTATTTTAAACTGTTATCTATAGTAGAACGTCAGGTACATGCACCCTTACTGTAAGAAACTTTCATGAACATCATGGACAGTATTAAAGGATGTTCTAAACTCAAGAGTATGAAATTCCAGTCAATCGACAGGCGTGCGCGGGCATAGGGATCCAACATGTAGATGCCTCTTCGAGGTAATGTAGACCACCGTGATCCGCTCTCAGCCAGCCAGTATCGGCAAGTATTTGGACTATTTCTTATATCTCGAAAATTAACGGGCAATAGCAGCTATGGGATCTGTAAGCCTATCCACATTGCATCGGAACACCATATTCCAATCGAAATCAAAAAAGAAAAACATAAAAAATGTATGGAACCTGAATGAAAATATTTCGACTTCGAATCCAGTATGGTGTTTCCAGGTAATGTGAATACGCCTACTGGAGGGATTATTTGGTACCGGTCTGATTATTGTACCAGAAAAGGGACAGACGCCTGCCATAACTATCATATCTGCACGGGTATCGATACAGAAAAATCTCATTCGAATGGAAAACTTGTTCACGGAATTGAAATTGTTTCCCAGCGAAATTTATTACAATATCATTCATATTGCCACAGAACGCCATACTCGACACGAAAACTAAATCTTTTCATGCAATTTGAATACATGCAAGTTACGATTTCGAGTCAAAACACTTAACGAAATATTCTGGAGCTTGCAGATTCGCGAAATTTTACACGTGCATTCTTTTATATGTAAATTGCAAACATTAAGTAATTTTAACGAATAAGATAGGTAGTACTATTAATTGTGGGTTTGGAGCATTGAATTATTATGTACTAGTGTACTGGAACCGACACCGCGAACCAAATGTTTGCGCTATGCTTTGTTTGCTATGCTTTTGACGAACGCGTAAGCGCCATGAAAATCACGGCGCTTTTGGCCGCGAGAAAAGTGCGCCTTAGAAGCGATTTAGTGCTGTATGTTTGAGTCTTTGCGATAGACATCTAAATTATTTCAGCGCTGCAGCGGACGTTAATTTTAATTATTACCATAATGAAGCAAGCCTTTTACTTAGGATAGCTCCTCTAGTATATAATAACTCAATAGTTTGGAGTGTGTAATATTTAAGTAATACCAACTATGAAAATAAAAATGAAAAATTCACAATACCACCCGTAAAACTTCAAGATTTTATCAGGGAACCCTTCGCGGGTATTCTTCAAGAAGTTTCTGAAGTTCGGACATCTGGACTTACTTAAAGTAAAAAGAGAATTAAATAAGATACAATATGATTATATTTCAAAAACTGTAAGACGTGTCTAAGTGCCCACGAGGGCCCAATGGCAAATAAAGAATTTTTATCTTTCATCTTTTACTTAACTTGTGCTGTATGGGTTAAGACCTTTTACCTAAAAAGCTTTAAGCTAAAAAGAACCAAAACAAATGACAACTTATGACAACTTATCGATTCGAATGAGAATTGTCCTTGGCAATGTGAATATCCCTGCAGATCGCTACTTCTGGGATGCGGTAGCTTGCCTCTCATTTCACAGTACAATTGCTATACACACCTGTCTACAAGCAGCCGCATCTTTATCGCTGGGTACGGCGAGGCGATGCGTATCTCCGTCGCTTAGCCGCAACACCAGCAGCGCGGGCTCTGTGTCGGGGGCGGTAAGCGTTGCCTCGTCGAGGTAGCTCCGCCCCCGCCAGCGCCCGCCGCCGCGCGCCGCCTCCGCCCGGGACCCGTAGAAAAGCAGCACGCCACGTTGGAGAACCGCCTGACAATAGGATCATGACATCAACTCATACATATTTGTAAGAGAGGTAGGGCGCATCAAAACAGCGCGTCTGGGGAAGCACCTCCCCCTCACAGAAAACCGTAGCCAAATACAACTCCCAACTCCCTAGAAGGTTGTTGTGCTTCTGCGCGTGAGTAAGGTCACCAGTAAGCTCCTAAGGAGTTGCTGTTTTAGCAGCATAGGTGGTAGCACAATCTATGCTTGTTTGGCTAAGCTTGTAAATGGCTGAATGCCGACTGCTAGATAAGATTTGACAAGCGCGTTGCCTGAGCGGTTAACGATGCTACTTTGACACAGGCTCGTTGGTTCAATTCCCACACAGCACAAACGTTTGTGTGCATGAACATGTCTGTTTGTCTTGCTGAGGGTACTTTTAAGAGAAGTAGGACGCATCAAAACAGGCTGTTTGGGGAAGTATCTCCACCTCACAGAAAACCGCTGTCAAATAACAACTTCTTGAAGGGTTGTTGTGTTCCTGCGTGTGAGTGAGGTCACCAGTAAGCTCCTAAGACGTTGCTGTGTTAGCAGCAGAGGTGGCATCGCACGAGTGAGACTTAATGTATTGCAAGCGTTCACAGGCTACAGCAACCGTCTTACATCAGGTGGACCGTATGCTTGTAAGCCTTCCGACGTTGTATAAAAAAAATCTACTGGAATACAGATACTCGATAGATTTGAAATATTTTATTCTTCAGTCTGAACAATATTGAGTAAATATTAATAGGGGCAGGGCGCATCAAAGCAGTACATCTGGCAAAGTGCCTACACTTCACAGACAACCAAAGCCAAATAACAACTACCTGGAGGGGGAAAAATATATAAACCGCCATATTGTAGTTATTATGACGTCATATATAGCCTATGTTATTCAGGATAACGTAATGATTCTAACCACACCCAACACAACTTAAACCCTGCAATCATAGCATTCTTCTTTTGGAGCAGCAATAAACGACGATGAAGCCAGCTCACTTACCCAAACAGGCCTCCAGCCGAGAAACCTGGACCTTTTGAGCAGCGGTCCTTCGAACCGGGCGGCGGTCCTCTGAAGTCTCTGCACAGGCCTGACGCTTAGCACTTCTCGCATATCGTTGTCCTTTGCTAATTCTATTGCCAACTGACCTGAAAACGTAACATTGAAAAGTAATAGGGGTGGACCCCTTCCACCCCTCCACCCCCTCCACCTTTTCTATATAAAGGATGGCAATGCGATGGATGAATCATTCGTAGCATGTTATTCTAACGACTAACATCTACAGCGCCTGATGATGCCTCGTGGAGAGGCGAAACACGTGTCGCGGAGACGACCGGAGCAGCCAGGACAACAACGGTGGCGAGTGCATGCGGTTCACATTTCAGATGGCGAACACTCGCAGAGACGACCGGAGCAGCCATGGCAGCGGCGGCATGCACCTACTAACGGTAGTGGGTGGGTGCCGGCCGGCAGTGGTTCGCACGAACTAATCGGGAGCGGAAGCACACAAAGTAGTTTAGATCAAATTGCCCGTAAATTTGACTTTCGCAAAGTAACGCCTGAATCTATTAACTATTTAAACAAATAAAGCACAGAACTCGGCGTGAACGAACCCCGCGTCCATGAAATCTCAGTGACTCGAGCCAATGGGATCAAGTTTAGAATATTTTAACCAATAACGACGGCAGCGGGAAGATAATAGCCGCGATGTAGCCAATAAGAGCTGACGAAGATTTTCATTTTCAACTTGATCTCCGCACGGACCTGTGAGAAATGATCTTGACAGACGGACAACGAAACGATCCAATAAGGGTTGAGTTTTCTTTTGAGGTTATGGAACTCTAATAAAGAAATCAATGTCCGCAGATTTGACTATTGAAAATTAACACCTGAACCTATTATACTCGTATATTATAATTTACACTATTCATACGTTTCATGGTTAAAACGCATCGCTGGAATTTGATGAGCTAACAACATGAGGGTAACAATCTACAGAGAGTCGTTGTGACCGATATTCCGTAGTGACTCGATCCTCCGCTACGGGTCGGGAGGCAAAGTCCACGGATCAACATTTTTTTTATACTACGTCGGGAGGCATACAAGCATACGGCCCACCTGATGTGAAGCAGGTACCGTAGCCTATTAACGCTTGCCATATATTAAGAATCACTCGCGCGATGCCACCTCTGCTGCTTACATAGTAACTCCTTGGGAGCTTACTGGTGACCTCACTCACGCGCAGGAAGACAACAACCCTCTATGGAGTTGTTATTTGGCTGCGGTTTTCTGTGAGGTACTTCCCCAGACAGGCCGCTTTGAAGCGCCCTACCTCTCTTAAAACATCCAGACCAAGACAAACAGACATGTTCATGCACACAAATGTTTGCCTTGTGTGGGAATCAAACCCACGAGCGTTGGTGTCAAAGTCGCGTCATTCACGACTGAGCCACCGAGCTCGTCAAAACAAACAAAACATCGCGACACTTATCGCCTTATTGGTTCAAAAATTTCCTCCCATTGGTCAGAAGACTAGAATCGTTGTGATACTTAAGCGGTAAAACACAACGTTTTCATGCGCATGGGTGTCTTCATGCGCATGGGTGTCTTCATGCGCATGGGTGTCTTCATGCGCATGAGTAGCTTCATGCGCAAGGGTGCCTTCATGCGCATGGGTGTCTTCATGCGCACTCAAGTGGTTTATTGGTTTACAAAGTCGCGTCATTCACGACTGAGCCACCGAACTCGTCAAAACAAACATACAAAACATCGCGACACTTATCGCCTTATTGGCTTAAAAATTTCCTTCCATTGGTCAGAAGACTACTCGTAGAATCGTTGTGATACTTAAGCGATAAAACACAACGTTTTCATGCGCATGGGTGTCTTCATGCGCATGGGTGTCTTCATGCGCATGGGTGTCTTCATGCGCATGGGTGGCTTCATGCGCATGAGTGGCTTCATGCGCAAGGGTGCCTTCATGCGCATGGGTGTCTTCATGCGCACTCAAGTGGTTTATTGGTTTACGCCTAGTTGACATACTGCATATATCCGTATAGTGTAGGTCACGTGTAATACCTACCACTGTTGTTCCTCAAGGTTGTGTCGACGCCGTTCTGCAGCAGCAGCACGGCGAGCCGCGCGTGCCCCCTGTACGCCGCGCAGTGTAAACACGTGTTGCCTTGTGCGTCCACACAGTTTATATTTGGAGGGTTTGGACTGCTCAGCTGGAACAGATTCCATTCTCTTTAATTGCCTTCCGTCACAAACATGTCACTTTATACAAACTCGGAAAGCATGCAATACAACCCACCTGATGTAAAGTGGTTACCGTGGCCTAGGTACGCTTGCGATACAGTAAGCATTGCTCGCGCGATGCCACTCTGTTGCTAACACACTCTAGGAGCTTACAACCCTCCAGGGTGTTGTTATTTGGGTGCGGTTTTCTGTAAGGTACTTCTTAGCTGCTTTGATGCGCCCTACCTCTCTTAACAACGCCCAGACATGTTCATGCACACAAATGTTGTCCTGTGTGGGAATTGAACCCACGAACGTTGGTGTCAAAGTAGCGTTACTAACCACTGCGTCACCGAGCACGTCTATTGATATTAAGGGCTGTTGTGTTCCTGCGTGTGAGTGCGGTCACCAGTAAGCCGCTAAGGAGTTGTTGTGTTAACAGCAGAGGTGACACCGCGCGCGAATAATACATAATATATTGCAATTAAAGTAACCGCTCTACATGAAGAAGGCGGAAAGCTTATATGCCTCCCGACATTGCTTAAAAATTAAAATACGTAGAGCGCTACAAAACAGCTCGTTTGATGAAATACCTCAGACTCACAGAAAACCGCAGCAAATAACAACATCCTTGCGATGCCATCAGCGGGGTAGCAACGCGCAAGCGATACTTCTTCTGTTGATTCATGGGCTACGATAACCATTTTAGATCAGGAGCTCGTATACTCGTTTGCATCACGACACTGACGAGCTCAGTGGCGCAGTGGTTAGTAAGGCTACTTTGACACCAACGTTTGTGTGTTCGATTCCCACACAGGACAAACATTTTTGTGCATGATCTATGTATCATAAGTATGTATTTATAAAAAAAATGTATTTACGTATGTTTATCAGTTGTCTAGTACCAATAACAAAAGGTTCGCTTACTATGGGTCTAGATGGCGCTGTGTAATTTGACCGATAATATTTATTATTTTACTCTTATTATTGTTATATAATAAACATCCTTATATATATATACTTATATGTCCTATGCAGCATGTCATTCTAACGACTAACATCTACAACGCCTAGGGAAACCTCGTGGAGAGGTGAAACATGTATCGCAGACTGCCAGAACAACCAAGGCAACAACGGTGACATGGCAGCGGCGGCATGCATCTACCAACGGTAGTAGGTGGGTGCCGGCCGAATAATTAGCCTGTGTAAGGTAGCCTGTGTTTCGGTTGGTTAGATCTAATTGCATGTATATGTCTACTGTATCGCTTAATACTAAGGTTTATTGATTTCTTGAACTATAATGGCTTAACTTTAAACAGGGAACAGTCCCTTTGATCTGTTTGCACACTCACCAATTCTTGGATGTCTTCAACCCTGCCCTCCTTGGCGGCGGTGAGTAGCCGCCTCTCCCGGTCCTGCCGCTCCACCCTGTGCGCCGCTTCGAGCAGGCGCTGGACATCCCTGGTCTTGCACAGGTCACACGCTGTTTTCCCTTCGCCATTCATTATGTTCACGTCGGCATTGTTTTTGAGGAGCAAGATGACTAGCTCCTGGTGAAATAAAACACATTATCCTATAGTCTTAAAGCACATATTTTTATATGTCAGCTAACAAACTTATGTTTGCCAATAGGATGTTTGATGATTTTGTACCGATGTGGTGTTCTAAATCCTAGAGGGTTTTGTACGACACGGTCTAACAGAGCGAGGGGTTCGGCTTATTCAGGCCTATGCAGTGATCACCACTTTCTCTTCTAAAGGAGCGCCGCGAGTATTTATATATATACCCGAAAAAACTCGAAAATGGTTAGGGGCCGTCCATTAATCTCGTGATGTTTTTTTTTAGCATTTTTTAACCTCCCCTTCTCCTTGGTGATACATGGTGAGGTTTAAGACTAAAACACCCCGCATCACGTGTATTTTTAGTACCCACAAAGAATCTTAAAAATTTTAGAATATTATCTTTAAATACAGGTATAAAGCATAATCTCATTTTATTCTAGAAAATTAAGGACCATGATAAAAATGTCTAGACAAAGGTTGCAGGTTGTTTTTGACTGGCATAAAGATAATATTAAAGGAATTGCGTAATCATGCGAAAAACATATATTGTACCTACTAATACAACCTCTCTTGATCTACCGATCAATCGTCGCGTGAAGATGAACTTTGTGCATCTCTAGACTATTATTGCTCGGATTAGGTTATAAAAAATAAATACATGTGATATCTTACTACACCCCCCTCCCCCATTGTGATATATTGTGATTTTTGCCGAACCCCTTCCACCCCCTTTCGAGCATCACGTGATTAGTGAATGGCCCCTAAATAAAGAAAACAAAAAGAGTGAAAGTAAACTTGCTATATTAATATATAATCACAAATTCGTCTTGGAAGGTTTTATTGGGAAGCGATAAAAGAGAAAAATATTTGTACCGATTACCGCCCTGCCAGGTCCACTGTCTTAAAACTTGTTGTAAAATAAATTCGATTGAAAAATATATATATTTCCAAAGACGTGAGACCTAACCTAAGAAAGATCTGGTCCCCCCCCCCTGGTATTCTTTTTTAATCTACTAGCAATTCGGAAATGACCATTGGCGAAGGAGGAATGCCGAAAGAAACTTGCCAATATAGGTCTTTTAAAATTGTCAATTAGATATTACAAAAAAAATTACATAAGACAGATAGTCTGTGCTGAATGATTACCAGACATCTTTGTCAGTTACATAGTCATCAATTCTATAATAAGCCCTTCTACAGAGAGTATTTTTAATGTGCTTTTTGAATATATTGTCAGGAAATGACAGAACTGTTTCAAGCAATTATAAAATCGAATACAATTTACAAGAAAAGATCTACCAGCCCTAGCAAGCCGATGTACCGGCATACAGAACTTATTTCTACTTCTAAGTTATTCACCGAAGTTTCAAAACGACTTTAATTTTTTACGGGCATACATTATGTTTTCACAAATATATTGAGAAGTAACAGTGAGGATATTTATTTCTTTGAACAGTTCCCTGAGGGATTCTCTGGATCCCATGTTATAAATAGAGCGAATGGCTAATATAAACATTGTCTCAATGTCAGCCGCCATTCCCCACAACAGTGTACCATACGACATAATGCTGTGAAAGTAGCTGAAATAGACTAAGCGCACAGTAGCCACATCCGTCAATTGCTGATTCTCCTAACTGCATATGCTACAGAGCTGAGCTAACCGGCAAGTTTATTTATATTTTGAAAAATTAATATAATATTACGAGTATTTAAGGAAGGGTTGTTGCGTTCTTGCGAGTAAGTAATGATACTCCTTACATAGCGTCTATAGGGTACGACGACAACAAATTCACTTCAGGTGTACTTGTCTGATAAATGAAAAAGTCCTCAATTTATGAGTCCATTAGCTTACCTCATTTCCAGTAAAAGAGGCTTTGTGTAAAGCAGTGTCTCCAGTGTCGTTGACTTCGTCAGGATCGGCGCCTCCATGGAGTAGGGCCGCTACTACGTCCACATGACCAAAATATGAAGCCAGGTGTAGCGGAGTCCATCCTAAGTTGCTCTTACTTTTGCCTAGAACAAAGGATAGTGTACCGACAAAATATCAATTTTTATCATTGAATTAAACAATTTTTAACGGAAGTATCGCGTGTTATATTTATTTTGTTGAACCTGACGTTTCGAATGCTTTGCAGCATCCGTGGTCGCAGGCAGACTTCCTGTCAAAATTGTTTAATTCAATGTGTAACAATCGCGAAAACCTAAGACAATCAACTTTTATCATTGATAAAACTAATTTTGAGGAGCTTCATAGCGTCGTTGCACATATCAATCTAATTGAATACACAAGTTAAGCAGCCTGTCTACAGGAATAAGTGATCTCGAGTTCTTTCGTCAGAGGAGTTATACCGGTGATACCCTTGCTGTTTCCAATAGACGCCAGCCGTTAAAATAGTCGTACTACCACCTTACAGAAAACCCAGTCAAATAACAAATGTCTGGAGGGTTGTTTCGGTCGTCAAAAAGACAAAATATAAGAATTGTGAAGAAACTGACGTAAATATCAACCGCCTTAAAGCACTTCTACCCACTGCTTCTAAAATGTTTGAACAACTCTTTTGTAATCGCGATTATAGTTTCTGTGAGAAATTTAAAATATTTGATTAGAGTTAAAACTGTAGGTATGTACTGTAGGTAGGACTAATGATTACTGTTACCATGAGTGTATTACTAAATATGGTATTAGTAATATCACACTTTAATAAATATGTTTATGTCATAGCATTATTCATTATGATGATTAAACATTATAAATTTATTAATTATTTTCCACTACATAATCCTCAAACTGTTCTTACCACTGAGGGTAACACTTATGTGTAACAATTACATACTCGTATGTATATACATTATTTAAACGAAAAATCTTCATACATAAACTTTGGATTTTTATTAAAAATTATATTAATTCGGCGTTGGAGTTAACGTTTGGCGCTAGCGCCCTCTTTGACTTAATCAGCTATCGTCAATATGGCTTTCGCCATGGTCATTCGATTCGAGGTTTTCACCTTATGAATATATCACAAAGCTGGGCTTCGGCAATTGAGAATCAAGGTGAGGCATTGGCTGTCGGCCTAAATATGGCAAAGGTTTGATTGAATTTGATATTGGGGTCTTCTTTGAAAGTTAGAACCATCAGGGTTTGTGCAGGTGCCAGCTTCTTATCTAATAGATGCATAAAATCTGTGGTAGACGGTAATTGCTACGATAGCAAAAATACCAATACTGGCATCACACAAGGCTCTGTAAATTCACAACGCTGTTTCTATTGCATATGAATGACATATATATCTTCATGCTAAGTCACTTGCAGGGTAGGCAGTGAGAACCGAGATGACCATAAGACGTAGTCATTACACATCTTGCTCTCTTCTTAATCTTTCATAGCTCCTTTCATGCAGGCTCACCGGTATTACTAGGGCTCCTGACATCAAATTGCACCTCTCACTGATGGCTGGGAATTCATACTCAGAGACTAGAGCATAATGGTCACATACTGTGCAGTGCAGTTTTCCACACCTAACTTGTGAAATGAACACCCTGCCAAGGTTTTCCCAAGGGACTACAACATGGTGTTCTTCAAGAAAGGCATAAAGAGGTTTTTACTAGGCCGATAATGCAAGAGTGTCGACCCTGGTTTTGTAAATGTCCACAGGCTATGGTAACTGCTTACCATCAGGCGAGCTACACGCTTGTATCCCACCTTAGTGGTATAAAAAATCTATATATTAAAGTAATTAAGTACCATTTTTTTATTTATCTAACGTCGCGAATCATACAGCCCACCAGATGTAAAGTAATTACCATAGCCCATAAATGCTTGCAATACATTAAGTATTAATTGCGCGATGCCACCCCTGCTGCGAACACAGCAACTCCTTAGGACCTAACTGGTGACCTCATACACACAGGCACACAACAAGCCTCTAGGCTAGGGTGTTGTTACTTAACTGCAGTTTTCTGTGAGGTGGAGGTACTTCCCCAGATGGGCTGCTTCGATGCGCCCTACCTCACTTTGTTTGTTATGTTATTGTTACAGATAACAGAAGTTTGTAAACTACATCTACTTTGACTTTTTAACTTTCTATGAAATTATTTTGTAATTAATTGATATATTTTAAAATTTGTGTTATCAGTAAATTATTAATATGTATCATTAAAATACCTACATATCTTTTAATTCAAAAATATATATTACATATATACAGTGTATATCGCTGTATCCAATCATATAAAGGCATTTGAATGAAATTAAAATGATTTGTTATCAGGAAACTTTTATTAAAGTGAACACTTCAAGCATAATTCTGCCCTAAATTATTGGCCCAGACAAACGTCTGGACTGCCATCCCAAGAGCAGACACTGATTACAAGTTCATAGGCCATGGTAATCACTAACAACAAGTGAGTTGTATGCTTGCATACTTCCCTATGTTGTATAAAAAAGAAATCAAATTATAGCAAACAGTCAGGTATGCTGTATAAAAAAAAACATACTAAAGCATGCACAACAAGAGCTACAAAACTAATTTCCAAACCTCAAGGTTCTTCTTCTACCTTGTATTCTTCACATCCTTAAAATGTGCAAATGAATTTGAAACTATCCTAATTTCCAAAAAAGTAATAACGAGCTGACAAAATTCATATATTTTGAATTTTGTCAGTATGTTATTTACTTTTTCGTACAATGCAAAAATGGAAGGATGTAGGAGCCGAGGAAGACCGAGACTAACCTACCATTACCAATTTGGTTGTGTTTTATCAGAAGGTGATATAAGGAGCCCCAGGAACCGGTGAGTGTGCAATGAAAAGAGCAATGAATGTTAGAGAAGCGAGTGAAGTATGTAAGGACTGTGTCTTATGGGTTCTCGGTTCTCTCTGCCTACCCCGCAAGGGACCTGACGTGAAGATATACATAATTCAATATTCTGTAACGCCTAACACTACACACTATTTCCCTTACAATGGGTTTTTCCATGATACTTTTTAATAAAAAACTTTTATTAAAGTGAACACTTCAAGCATAATTCTGCCCTAAATTATTGGCCCAGACAAACGTCTGGACTGCCATCCCAAGAGCAGACACTGATTACAAGTTCATAGGCCATGGTAATCACTAACAACAAGTGAGTTGTATGCTTGCATACTTCCCTATGTTGTATAAAAAAGAAATCAAATTATAGCAAATTTTTTTTATAATAAATGTCACAGAAGCGAGTGAAGTATGCAAGGACCGTGTCTTATGGCGCTCGGTTCTCTCTGCCTACCCCGCAAGGGACTTGGCGTGAAGATATACATACATATACTTTTTAATATTCATTATCCTGTCCCTGTGTCTCTCTTACAGTTAATCTTGTTACTTTTTCCTTACACTATTTTGCTCAACTTACCTTTGCAATTAATGTCTAAAGTTATCTTTCCCTCCAATCTTGCTTCTAGGAGCGCCTTCACCACAGATAGTTCTCCATGCCTTGCGGAATACAATAAGGACTCCTGAGCCTCCAAACCAGGGTGATCCCTCTCTTGTGACATGTTAGCAATTTATTAATAACATGCAGTAGTAAAACGATTCATTGTTTATTTATTTGCGGAGTTCGTACATATCTTTTAAAATTACTCTTTCACTTAGTAACGCAATTTTTGCTTATTGTTTATTTGATTTGCAATTGCTCATAAATAATTCACTAAATTCTGTGACTGTGAAATAATTGTAATAAAGGAGGAAATCTGGCTGTAAATTTTGTACAGTATTTACACTCACAATTCTGATTTTACCTTAAGTTCTTAAGAAATTGTCCCTAAAATACCGTAAAGGATCTTAAAAATTAAGAACACACAAAATTTCACGAATTTAATAAAATGGTATAAAACATGCGATTTATTGATTTTCAGGCTCAAAAGTCCAAATATTAGTTATACACATTTACTAGAAAGATAAAAATATACTTCCACATACTTATTTATTTGTTGCCTCATTGCGATTTAACAGACATTTAGTTTTTTTTGAAGAGTTTAGCTTTTTTGTATCATATCAATTCGGACATTTCACAGGCAAGATCACAATCGCATATTTAATCGCAGTAAGCTTATGTCTTGTCATTGGCAACTCTTTTTAACCAAAGCTTCTATTTAATTTAGATGATCCAAAAGATAAAAGAAAGTACCTACGCAAAAACTTATGACAAGAAATTTAAAGTTTTTGCACACATTTTTCATCTCTACCTTTTTAACTCTAGTGCTTATCGATCATTCTTATCTCATTGAGGGTAGGCTAATTAGTTATCTGTTTGTTCATTCATCATTATATTAATAGACAAATAAATAAGTAATCAATTATTTTACCCCTCGCTAGTGTTTCACGATCCAGCATGACAAATGAAAGTAAAGAAAAACACATACATCAACGTCTAAATTCAAGTTATTTCAGTAGGGGTAGTCACCTCTTTTTTTATACCACTAAGATAGCAAACAACGTACGACCTGCCTGATGGCAAGCAATTACCGTAGCCTAAGGGCATTTGCGACACATTTCCTAGGAAAGCGATATTCGAAACGGATTCAAAAAGTATTGACTCGAAAAATGAACTGCCTTGCTGCCTTCTCTCAAAATATGTGGATCAAAATGTATTTCCATACATTTTCATCCACATATTTTGAGAGATAACTTTTCGATTCCGATTCGAATATTGTGTTTCAGGGCAATGTGAATACGCCTACAGGTATCCAACTTGTGAATGGCAATATATAATGATCGACATTAAATCGGTGAATCTCTAAAGTCAGTAGGTTTACCATACCATTTTT
Source organism: Pyralis farinalis (assembly GCA_947507595.1). NCBI lineage: Eukaryota > Metazoa > Arthropoda > Insecta > Lepidoptera > Pyralidae > Pyralis > Pyralis farinalis. The sequence continues at coordinate 36,857,890 of OX382259.1, forward strand.
AATTTTATCCCAAATCTACCTAAGTAGTGTTCAGTGTGAGTCGTTTTGCCCTAAAAAAGGGCGAACTACCTAAAAGTGGAAACACTGATATTATACTATAGATATGACACTGACAGAAGGAACGGGCAGTGACAGCAATATAATTTAATTTTGGCTATCAATCTTCACTCGAAGAAAGCAGAGTCACATACTAAGAGTAGTCACATACTCAGTTAAATTATGAACTGAAATATGAAAGCACTGACATTGGCGAGAACACCAGGATCGCCATAAAGAAGAATAATAATAATTCACTCGAAGAGCACTGCGTTTATTTATTTATTAATAGCAAGCTGCAGCCGACCAGCAACTTCTTTGTGGGATTGTTGTGATCCTGTGTTGGCATCGCGTAAATGAAAACTGTAGGCGTATTCAGATTGCCTCGAAACACTAAGTATATTTTCGAATCGGATTATCTGTCAAAATGAATGGATATGAAAACTGAGTGAAAACTTCGAATCCGTTTCAAATATAGCTTTCCGAGGCACTGTGAATATCCCCACTGATGACTGACTGATATTGCAAGCGTTCATAGTTTATGGTAAGCGCGTTACATCAGGTGGGCCGTATGCTTGGATGGCTCTCGACGTTTGTCATTGCCCTTTTCCGTTTGGCTTTTCGATATTAGAATTTTATGAGATACACAAAATTCATAAGTTAATCATCGTTGCGTCATCATGGCGTAACAGAAAGCTGTATGATAAATATTGTTTTTCTGTCAGATACCAGTGTCATTTTTGTGGATGTCCTAATGGTTATTTATTTCTGAGAGATAGAATCATCGCTGCGTTATCTATGCGTAACAGAAAGCTGTATGATAAATATCGTTCCTCTGTCAGATACCAGTGTCATTTTTGTGGATGTCCTAATGTTTAGGTACTTATTTCTGAGAGATAAAATCATCGCTGCGTTATCTAGGCGTAACAGAAAGCTGTATGTTAAATATTGTTCTTCTGACAGATACCAGTGTCATTTTTGTCGATGTCCTAATGTTTACTTATTTCTGAGAGATAGCTATGTGGGAAAGCCAAGGTCGCTCCGGATAAAATATTTTCACTTGTGAGCTTAGACTTTAGAGCTCTAGGCGGCAGTTTTGATGTCAAAAGTAATTACAGTACTTAATAAGCTAGTATTAGGGGGCACGGCCGTGCAAGTCGAGCAAAATACAGCCGCATCATCCTTTCCTCGGACTTCGTTGTGGATACAGCTAGAACCTTAATTTTCAAGAAGACATCTACACTAGAACTAGTTATATTTTCGCAAATTACCTACTTTTTATACATATACTTTACGAGTTATTGGTAGTCTAATTCTTTAATTTTTTTCACTGAAACACTCACTCGCCTACCATTAAAATTTGAACGACAAACTTCACTGACTGCTAAATCTGTTCAAAATCTGATCCCGAAAGTTTAGTAGTTCCGTTTTCGAAATTTTAATTGTGTTTTCTTAAGAAAATTCTCTGGTATTTTTATAAGGGATAATCTACTGATGGTGTATCTCCTCCAGAGGTTCTATCGCTAAATTATAGCGTATGAAAAAAAATACTAATTGCCCTATGCGAAAGAAAGAAGAAGAAAACCAACGTAAACATTTATTTACTATTTACTTCCAAACAGAACAATTACTTTCTTTTAAATTTCATTTTTATTACATGTTAAACTATGTGCGACGATATTCATAATTGCTGCCGAATCTGTCTGGACGTTAAATCTAATCATGTTTCAATACTAGGAGATCCTACAATCCATTTACATATGAAGTCATGTCTTGCACTTACAATTTCTTCAAACGATGAACTGCCGAAAGGTATATGCAACTCATGTGTTACACAACTAAGTGATTTTTATAATTTCCAACTTAATGCTCGATGTTCTCAAGACTGGCTTGAATCTTCCATTCAGGAAAAAGCTAAGAAAACTGCAGAGAAAACTCACGTACAACCATTACCAGACTCTGAATATAACTCCGATTCGCTACTAGAATTCTTAAATAACACTGCAAATATAGAAGAATACTTAAATAATTTAGGTAAGGAGGACATTCCGTCTATAGTTAATTTATTAGATAGAAATGAGAATCCCATAGAATTTGAACAAAAAATTATGCTCTCCACACCAAAGAAGAAGCAAGCAAGTTCACAAAAATGTATGAACATGGAAATTGATGTATTAGATTCTGCTAAGGCGATAGTTAAGGAAATATTATTGAAAGAAACAGACCCAAAAAATACTGTAAAGAATGCCAGTAAAGGTAGGTTTGTATGTTTTGGTTGTAAAATTGGGTTGGATAGTCTCCACAAACTGTCAGAGCATATTAGTGTGTGTGATATTGCATCTCGAACATGTGTGAAATGTAACATGTTATTTGACTCAAAACAGAAAATGTTACACTACTCTGTTGTGCATAGTGGTTTATCTCTAACATGTAATTGTGGGAAACAGTTTCTGACCAAAGACAAATTATTACAGCATCACAAAGTATGTGTTGTTGATTATGCAGATGCTATGGGTTGTATTTACCGTTGCAAGCAATGCGGAGACCTATTTAAGGAGAGGTTCCAGCTGTACAGACATGCTAAAGTGCATGTAGTTAAGTCTGATGAAAGGGTATGTGATATTTGTGGACACAAGTTTTATGGGAATGATGCTTTGACAAAACATAAAAAGGAGGAACATGAAAAAGATGATAATTTAATATACAGGTAAGAACATTAAATTAACTTATTGTTCAATAAAATTAATATATGTTTATTTTGATCATAAACATTATTTTGAATGGAGCAGTAAGACGAGTGGAAAAAGAACCAGCCTATTTATCCACTGATCCCGGACATGTTCATGTAACACTAGTGTGTTTGAATTTATAATTAAGAAACATTTTGGGGAAACCCAGACATCTAAAAAAAATAGTCTGTGTCTGTATGCAGCATGTGGACATTCCCTACGAGGTTGACATGGTCAAACTAAATAACTATAAACCCCAAAAAAATAATAGATTAATAAAAAAAAATTGTTTCGAAATATGTGACCTAAGAAGTTGTTCTATTTCTTTAATAATTTTAGTGATATATTTGACTTATTTTAGTATATTGTTATACAGGTGTAAAGTATGTAAGTTCACTTCAGTTGACCGAAAAGAGATTTACCTTCACGTCAAAAAGCACACAGCGATACAGGAACCAAGTCGCCATCTCTGTGAGTCTTGCGGTCGAAGTTTTGCCACGAGAGCAACCCTCAAACAACACTCATTGCAACATAACAAAGTAGAATCTAAATGTACAGTTTGCAACAAAGGGTTCTCTAATGTGAAGACTAGAGATGACCACATGTTAGAACATGTTAGTTTGACCATTTGTGAACGGTGTGGCCAGGATGTGAATAATTATGATTTAAACATCCACAAATGTGAATAAAGATAAAGACTATTTTGTTTAAGTTTGCTAAAAGTGATATAGAATTTTGATAATATTGACAAGTAATATAAGAAATGTTTTTTATTGGTTAATTTATTTTATGTAAACATTCCTGCATACAACCCTTCATTGTTATATCAAAGACCAAATTTACATGACAGATAAATCCCACTTTATGTTTGTGGATCTGTATCACTTAGTAGTCCTCTTGTATACAATAACTTCATACAAATGTTGCTTGTAACTGATTATACCACGTAAACAAACAATAAATTTATAAATATACATCAATATGCCTATTAGGACAATTACATTTTTCATAAATTGATGTTCATTAGACACAATTCCTTAAAAAAAACAATATCCCATCAAAGAGTTCGCTGCGGTCTTTTACAATTTATAGTCTGGATGAATATTGGTATAATGAGACACTAGGTGTCTAAACACGAACAGTTGACGAGCTCGGTGGCGCAGTGGTGAAACGCGCTGTTACGCTACTTTGACACCAACGCTCGTGGGTTCGATTCCCACACAGTACAAACATTTGTGTGCATGAACATGTCTGTTTGTATTGGTCTGGGTATTTTCTATGTATAATAAGTATGTATTTACAAAAAAAAAATGTATTTACGTATGTTTATCAGTTGTCTAGTACCCATAACACAAGCTTCGCTTACTTTGGGGCTAGGTGGCGCTGTGTAATTTGTCCGACAATATTTATTTATTATTATAAACAATAAAATAATTACAGAATCTGTATGATTGGTATGGTGAAGGTGAGGTGTTGCCGCCTTTTGAAATTAGTAAAATGAAAATGCTAATTTATCTGGATATTTGATTTATTTACACAATCTTTACAGATTCACAAAACCAGGTAAATACATACTAATATTCACATACAAACTCATTTCGCAGTAAAATAAACATCCTATAAATTAATACACATAATCTATGAATGGAAAATTAAGTGGGTATTCAAATTCTCTTGTGAATTGCGAGTTTTATTTATATTTATTAGAAACAAAAACAACTAATATGACAAACAAGCATACAGCCTGCTTAATTGTAAGCAGTTACCGTAGCCTATAGCCATATGAACACGGGGTAGGGCGTCATTTATTCGTTGCCGAAACCTTAAAAAAAAAACATCTTCACACCTTTTTTGAATAACTGGAATACATTACCAAAACTTAAGATTTAATAAGATAAAGGACCATTAAAATCATGAGATGGATTGACAAATGGATAAGTGAGCGGTCGCGAGTTAATACTCCCGCTGCTAACGCATTACGTACACGTCTTAGGAGCTTCCTAGTGACGTCATCCAGTAGGAAAAACAGGCCTACCTCATTAATTAACTAGCTAGGTACATTATGTAACAAAAATACTTGACTTTACTAATGAACACTAAAATAATCCTTTACCTAAGTTGTATCCTATTTTAACAGAAGCAAAACCATCCTCTGTGGCCAAAGTTAAAGAAATCTGCGAAAATGATCCTTACGTTGTACGGCAGAAGGTTGTGCAAGGGTATAAGATACTGCATGGTGGAGGGGATACTGATGACCTTATGATTTTTACGGATACCTGCAACAAGTTTATACTCAAGATGAAAATTGACAGTTAATCGATGATGATTGCTGTATCATCGGTCCTTACCTCACTAGCTTATTTAACATTTATACGAGTAGCTCCATTCATACACATATTTCGACGAGTTCGGTGGCGCCGTGATTCATAACGCGACTTTGACGCCAACGCTCGCTCGATTCCCACACAGGACAAACCTTTTTTTTATACAACTAGATTGGCAAACAAGCATGCGGCCCGCATTAGATGGTAAGCGGTCACCGCAGCCTATTGACGCTAACAACACCACGGGGATGTACTCGCGCGCTGCCAATCATGTGACCAAGGCTGTTCCGTCACAGTACCCCGTAATTTCTCTGCCATATCTCACCCTTCAAACCGGAACACAGCTATATAAATATAGCTGCTTGGCGGTAGAAATAGGTGAGACAGAGGTACGAAACATAACAAACAATACGTAAACAATACATTTGTGTGCATGAACATGTCTCTTTGTCTTGGTGTGGGTGTTTTAAGAGAGATAACGCGTATCAAACCAGCCCGTCTGGAGAAGTAACCCCTCACAGAAAACCGCAGCTAAATAGCAAACTCCCTGGAGCGTTGTTGTGTTCCTGCGTGTGAGGTGAGGTTACCAGTGAGCTTTACCAGTGAGCTCCCAAAGCTTGCTGTATTAGCAGCAGAGGTGGCATCGCGCGAGTGATACTTAAGATATACCAGCGTGTTCATAGGCTACGAATGCCTCCAGTGGGCCGATTCTACTAAAAACTGCAACTGCACTGCAGCGCGGCGTGTGTCAAAATGCGTACATTTTGACGTTTCGGTATTCTGTTAAACGATCTGACAGCAGCGCCGTTGCAGGAATGTTGCAGTAAATGAATCGCTATTCTGTTAAAAAACCTGCACTGCAACTGCACGTTTCCTGCAATATAATCGTATTCTGATAAATTGTTTTGACATTTGTATACCGGTGACAGAAGTTTTGAAGGAGTTTACTTGCAGTTTTGTTAACGTTACTCTTGAGCAACTTTTGCGAAGTGAAATTAATATTCTGAAGCGGTGAGTTATATTTCCTTTGTTTTGGGAGATGTTTGTGGATAAATATAATTAAGTAAAGCTTCTTTTCGGTTAGAAATACCTCCACTCCGGCAACCAAGGTCAATAGTGAAACTATAGGAGTCAACATTAAATAAAAATTCAGTTTTATTAAATTGAAATATGGCAACATTTCAGGTTTTAAGTAGTTTACTTGCAGGATACGCACAGTTGCAGCGTAGTTGCAGTGCCGTTGCAGTGCAGCATACGCGCAGTTGCAGTGCAGGAAATTTTAGTAGAATACACTTATCGGCACTGCACTATTCCTGCACGACTAAAGTGACAGGCGTAAACGTGCAGTTGCAGTTATTTAGCAGAATTGGCCCACAGACGTTGTATAAAAAAATATACGCCTGTTTCTAAGGCACCCGATTTCACCTTCTGATAAATCAGGATCGATTTAATCGTGCAACTTAAGTCTTGACTTTCCTCGTCTCCTATATCCTTCCACTCTTACGATTCTCTCGACTCTCACGACGATATGTGCTACGTCTTTTAAATGCAATTTGATCCAATCTGCTTTGTGTGCTTTCGCCACCAATTAGTTAATGCGAACTAGCGTTGGCCGGTACCCACCCACTACCGTTAGTAGATGATAATGATCTACCTTCAATAATGATCCTAGCAGCTTCTTGTGGCGACAGCTCCGAGTAAAACGAGGTGAATCGATGTGTCGGGCCAGAGCACAGCCCTGTGGACACCGTGGACAGGTACACCGACGTCGTATTGATGTTCTTAGTCCAAGTGTCCAGCCGCAACTCCTCTGTTATTGACTCCATCAGACCTGGAGGAGAGTCAACAGTTTAATTGTATTTTTTTAACATTCCGTTGGTATGAAACATACGACCTGCCGTAAGGGCCACCGGATGTAAAGAGGTTACCGTAGCGTGTTGACGTTTGCAATACGGGAAGTATCGCTCACGCGTCGCGACCCCTTTTGCTAACACAGCAACTCCTAAGTAACTCACTGTTTATGGCACGCACAGAGAACCATGTGTATGCGTTTTTTAAGAGCATTAAAGCTGTAGTCTGGGGAAGTACCTCCACCTCACAGAAAACCGCAGCAAAATAACAACTCCCTAGAGGGTTGTTGTGTTCCTGCATGTGAGTGAGGTCACCAGTAAGCTACTAAGGAGTTGCTATGTTAGCAGCAGAGGAGGCATCGCGCGAGTGATACTTAATGTATTACAAGCGTTCATAGGCTACGGTAACCGCTTTACATCAAATGGGCCGTATGCTTGTATGCCTTCAGACGTTGTATAAAAAAAGATCTTAACAATGTCAAAGTGTTGAGATTCTCATTTTTGGGTTCCGTACCTCAAAAGGAAAAACGGAACACTTATAGGTTCGCTGTGCTGTCCGTCTGTCTGTCTGTCAAAATCTTTTTCTCAGGAACGGTTGGAGCTATCAAGCTAAACGTAATATCAAATACTCAGGTCTGCAATCCTTTCGAGCAGTGAAGACATCAAATTTCTAAGTCGACGCAACCAAAAGATGCCCCGTTAATGCGCATATTTTGATACTCGCAAGGGAATCAAAATATGGGGTACTTCCCGTTGACCTAGAATCATGAATTGTGGTAAGAAGCAATGTCATGTACCACAAATAAACGAAAAAATCCGAGAACCGTAAATTTGTAGTTGTATTACAAAAAAAATATTTTTTTGCGAAAATAATTTGCAATATTTATTACGGAACCCTCAGTGAGCGAGTCGAACTCGCACTTGACGGCTTTTTTTTATCTTATTTTCTACCCTAACGTTGTTTGGGACCTATTTTTTAGTCATTGCAAGCAATTATTGTATTCAATTAGCGTCTATCTGTTGCCGTTATCAATATCGAGCAAAAAAATCACGTTGTATGGGAGCCACCTTAAATATTTATTTTATTCTGTTTTTTAGTATTTGTTGTTATAGCGGCAACAGAGATACATCATCTGTGATAATTTCAACTGTCTAACTATCACGTTCAATGAGATACAGCCTGGTGACAGACGGACGGACAGCGGGGTCTCAGTAATAGGGTCCGTTTTACCCTTTGGGTACGGAACCCTAAAAGCGGTTCCTATATACCAGTCATACGCGCGGATGAAGTCAAGGGTTTCAGCTAGTTATACATGTTTATAATAGATACCTCTTAGTCCAAATTTAGCAGCGCAGTATGGCACCATATCAGCGAACGGTATCAATCCAGCGCTTGAATTGATCGCAACTATGTGACCACGCCGCCTCTCAATCATGCTTGGTAAAAAAGTCTGGATTATCTACAAAGAAATGTTTAAGTTACAGTTTTGCGTCCGTTTCCCCTGGGATGATCGCCTCCGATGAAATCTTGAAAGCATTGCCTGCTGAAGACTAAAACTAGTTTGTGTTTATCACAAGATCTGGTATAACCCGTTATCATCAGCAAGAGTCGGGTATAACCCATACGGCCGACCGTGAGAGTTCACCTATCTCCCTCGAATTGTCCGGAGGGTGTCCCCTTCAGAAGACTAAGGCACGCTTTCAGTGACTTAGTCTTTTTTTTGTGGGTCGGGCGTAAAAACTAGCGAAAAAAGAACTATAAATGTTGAACAAGCGGGAGAGGTATTTAAGGACCGCGTCAAATGGCGCTCTGTTCTCTCTGTCTACCCCATAAGGGACTTGATATGAAGATGTGCATATGATCGGGAGGCATGCGACCCACCTGATATAAAGCGGTTAACGTAGCCTAGAACGCTTGTAACATTTTAAGTGTCACTCGCGCGATGCCACCTCTGCAGCTAACACAGCTACTCCTTAGGAGCTTACTGGTGACCTCACTCACTCGCAGGAACACAACCATTCTCCAGGGAGTTGTTATTTGGATGCGGTTTTCTGTGAGGTGGAGGTATTTCCCCAGACGCCCAGCGCATTTGCTTTGATGCGCCCTACCTTTCTTGAAAACACTCAGACCAAGACAGACATGTTCATACACACAAATTGTGTGGGAAACGAACCCTCGTCGTACGTATTTGAAGAACTTCATTCTGTAGTAGTGACAGCCCAGATAGAACCGGCCTATTGACCAACTGGTACCCGGCTCGAATCCTACTAAATTCTTTCCAGATTTATGTACATATTTATCAATTGCTCGACGGTAAAGGAAAACATCGTGAGGAAACCCACACGTCCAAGAAATTATATTTCGAAAGACTAACTTAACCTAACCTAAGACAGATCTGGTTTTCCCTCTGGGTTGTGGAGGTGTGCAGTCGCTCCACGTAAAAATCAGTATCTTCGCCAAATCCTTAGACTTAGGTAGTGGATCCCGCCTATCCTAATGGATTAGGAAACGGAATAACACGAAGTAGAAGATTTTGTACTCTCGTTTGAAAACCTCCATAGGTAGTTCATTCGACGGCATGAAGATTAGCGGAAAGAAACTCCATGTACCTACAATCTTAAATACATTCGCATCAGCTACCACGGGCAATGGAGTTTGAACCATTTGCTCTGAGTTTTAAAGACATAGATCCGAAAACACAAGTTTAGTGAAACGTATGATGATAGATTAGGTTATACAAAACCATGCAAATCTCACAATTACTGCTACGATATGAGAAGCATGGTTGCTGTACATACTCATACTCACACTTGGATTCGATCTAGGGACCGTCGGATCCGTTGTTTATCGACTGAGTTATCATTCCTCTAGATAAAGGTTGCCTCGGTACAGGCTTGCCTAGTGAGGCAACCAATAGATATTACTTATCTGTAAAATTAAGTCTATCTATAACCACTAAAATAACTATTAATTTATTCCACTGCTTATAAAGTATATTGTGTGTGTTATAGTAATAATAAAGATTTTTTCATTTTTTCTCTTTGTTGTTTGTTTGAATTCAGTAAACCACTATTATTGAGGTCTTGAAACCCGCGAATGTGCCTGAAAATGGCAATGAATGTTAAAAGACGAGTAAGGTATGTAAGGATCGAGTACGTGGCGCTGGGTGCCATCTGCGTACCCCGCAAGGGTTTTGGCGTGAAGTTATAGATAGATGGATAGATTGAGGTCTTGATTTTGACGAAACTTCTACAACCACTATTCGCCAACACCGGCTTATACCTATAGGTTATACCTTGGATTCCCTGTATATGGCAGAATCTTGATAAATTGAACGTATTACCCAGAAATGTGCGAGCAAGTTGATTTCAATGAGCTTCACGATGCCGTCAGGAGTCAGCTGTAACATCGGGGCGTAGGCGAGCGCTCCAGCATTACTAATCACCATCGAGATATCGATCAGTCTTCGACGCATCTCGGTTGCTATGGCCCTTACTTGCTCCCTCACAGTCACGTCCACAGTGTAGCCGAAGCACTAAGGAACAGGAGATTTTAGCGTTTAAACATACTTTTTATTTTTATAGCCTCATGTGCAATTAAACATCTACTTTTTAGTAGAATTGGCCTTCATGTTTACTATAAACATGATACCAGTAGGCCAATTCTACTAAAAAACCGCAACCGCACTGCTGCGCGGCGTAAGTCAAAATGTTTTTCGGCGTTTCGTTCTTTATCTACCTATATATTCCAACTTGCCTGATTTTTTTATAAAATATTATGCGAACATGAGGTAGGCCTGTTGTTACCGTAGCCTATAAACATTGCAATACAAATAGTGTTGCTTGCGCGTGAATTGGTTTCCAGAGTAACCCTATTGATTTGAAACAGTCACCGCAGCCTATACACTTGCATTAGAAGAAGTATCGCTCGGGTCTTACCACCTACACTGGTGTCTCTGCAACTCATCACCGGGTTCCTGCTTACCTTGCCTCGCAGGATAGCTCAACAGCTATCTGGCTACGGTCTTAGAAACATTAGGGCTTAGATCTTAAGAGACGTAGGACGCATCAAAGCAGCCCGTCTGGGGAAGTACCTCTCACAGAAAACCGCAGCAAATAACAACTTCCTATAGAGCTGTTGTGCTCCTGCGTGCGAGTGAGGTCACCAGTAAGCTCCTGAGGAGTTGCTCTGTTAGCAGGTTCATAGGCTACGGTAACCGCTATACAACAAGTGGGCCGTATGCTTGTATGCCTTCCGACGTCATATATATATACTAGCGGACCCGGCAGACACATTAAATTCACTCTCCAGATTTGGTGACATACCGACATCAGCGCCATCTACCGGTTCCAATTGTTTTTTCAAACCATCAAGGAACCCATTGAAATACAGACATAAAATATCACCAAATTGGTCCAGCCGTTTAGGAAGAGTTGGATGACAAACACGTGTACTGAAGAATTATATATATAAAGGTCTTAAATATACCTTTGTAGCTTAATGACGTCATACCTCGCCATCTTTGCTTCGTATTTCTTCGAGGACAGCGTCGTTCCTTCGTGCGTCGCTGTCCCAGCATACCACGGTAGCGCCAAGATCAGCCAACTGTACCGCCAGCTCCCGTCCAACACCGTGGCCAGCACCGGTGATCTAGACAAAGCTACGGTTTTTGTTTGTGAAGTGAAACTATACGTAGATTTATTCTGTTTTCAGTGTATCAGTGTGTGTTGCCGAGCTCGGTAGCACAGTGGTGAAACGCGCTGTTACGTTATTTTGACATCAACGCGGGTGGGAATCGTGGGTTCGATTCCATGTTATGTTATTATTACACGTTCATGCACACAAACACTTGTTGGCATGAACATGTTTATTTAGGGAAGTACTCCTCCTCACCGAAAACTGCAGTCAAATAACAACTCCCTAGAGGGTAGTTGTGTTTCTGCGTATGAATGAGCCAGTAAGATCTTAAGGAGTTACTGTGTTAGCAACAGAGATGGCATCCTGCGAGTGATACTTAATTTATTGCAAGCGTTCATAGGTTCCGGTAACCGCTTTACATCAGGTGGGCCTTATGCTTGTATGTCTCCCAATGTATAAAAAATATAAATCATAAATTGATATTGAAAAGTACCGATAAGCTACAGAAGTTTCACTTTTAGCGCGTGTCTACATTGATACATGCACTTTTTTAGGGTTCCGTACCCAAAGGATAAAACGGAACCCTATTACTGAGACTCCGCTGTACGTCCGTCCGTCCGTCCGTCTGTCACCAGGCTGTATCTCATGAACCGTGATAGTTAGAGAGTTGAAATTTTCACAGATGATGTATTTCTGTTGCCGCTATAACAACAAATACTAAAAAATAGAATAAAATAAATATTTAAGGGGGCTCCCATACAATAAACGTGATTTTTTAGCTCGTTTTTGCACGATATTGATAACGGCAACAGGTAGACGCTTGAAATATTCACAGAATATTTAGTTCTATATACACTTTAAGAATTAATAATTAAATTAAAATAAAACAAACATTTAAGGGACGCTCCCATGCAACAAACGTGATTTTTTTGCCGTTTTTATAGATAATGGGTACGGAATCCTTCTTGCGCGAGTCCGACTGGCACTTGGGCGATTTTTTTAATACCACTAAGGTGACAAACAAGTGTATGCTCTACCTGATGATAAGTAGTTACTGTAGACACTTGTGGCACCAAGAACTGCGGGTTATTCGTGCTTTGCTAACCCTGATACTACGCCATTATCGTGAAAAAACAAGCATACAACTTGCTTAATGCGAAGCGGGTACCGTAACCTACGTACACTTATAGCACAATGTGCATCATTTGCCCGTTGTGCTTCATCACTCCTAGCTTCCTGGTGACGCAACTACCATTGATGAATTTGTTACTTGACTATGGTTTCTATAACGTGGAGTTTAGTTTATGAGGCTTTTTACTGGAAGTGTAAATATTACCAGGAAAAGTAGCCTAAATGTAGGTAGATTTGGAATATACAAAAGCTGTGATACCTTAGGTAGGTATATGAAAATTTACCTACCTCCGTTTAGATGATTTTCTGTGACACGAATACAACCAACATAAAGGAGGATATCAAATTAAAAAAAATCGCTTCTATTTCGATACTAGAGTTCAGCTGTAAATTTGAATATACACAGTATATTTTATGAGATATTCAGGTAAAAATCCGTTTATTTTTATAAAAATACCTTAAGTATAAATCAGAAAATTTAAGAGAGGTACGGCGCGTCAAAGCAGCCCGTCTGGGGAAGTACCTTCACCTCACAGAAAACCGCAGCCAAATAACAACTCCCTAAAGGGTTGTTGTGTTCCTGCATGGGAGTGAGGTCACCAGTAAGCTTCCAAGGACTTGCTGTGTAAGCAGCAGAGGAGGCATCGCGCGAGTGATAATTAATATATCGCAAGCGTTAATAGGCTACGGTACCCGCTTTACATCAGGTGGGCCGTATGCTTGTATGCCTCCCGACGTAGATAATAAAAAAATAAAAATGGGTTTTACGCCCGGGCGTAAGCTAAGATCTGGGGTAAGCTAAGATTTCAGCAGGATAACTATTAATAACTTTGGTGATACTCACAAGGATAGTTTCTCCGTGCAGGCTCTTCATAACAGGCGGTATCAGTGTATTGACCAACGCCATGACACAAGTCGAGCATAACTTTGCCACCAACACCACTGTGTCCAACGCCCAAAGAGGGGCATTAGCCAACCCCCCGCTGCCCCACCACGGCTGTATCCAAACCTCTTGCAGTACCCTGAACTTCCTCGCAACACATCCTACTAAACGCACACATATGTTTTGCCTAGACATTATGTAAACTATTTGATAAACTAAATCTGACTAAATCATACAAATATAATGTAGCAATTGGATTGACTTTAAAAAAGTTTGACATTGTCAAATACTACCTTTTAAATTTTATAACGAGGTTTGTTATAAAACTTATGAAAATATTAAGAATCTACAATACATACGTTGGTTTGGACATATAGAACGAATGGCGTAACAGATATACAATAGTGAAAGCCGATGAAGACCAAGATTAACTTACCATGACCAAGTTAGTCGTGTTTTCCCAAAAGGTGATGTCGGGAGCCCTATGAACCGGCGAACGTGCATGAAAAAAGCTATGAATGTTAAAGAAGCGAGTGAAATGCGTAAGGACCGCATCTTATGGTACTCGGTTTTCTCTGCCTACCCTGTAACCTGACCTGGCGTGAAGATATACATACAATACATATTTATTTGCAAGGTGACTGTCAGCGCAGACTAGGTGAAGCAAGGACTACGCTTGACAAGCGCAATCACGTACATCGGTATTGATGAGGAAGTTGGACCACCACTTGACTTTTAAGTAAAACATCTAAACTTGTACATAGGGTTCAGAATACATGTGCTCGATTCTGTTTCGATATACCCAAGAGAGCACATGTAACTCTTTACGTTAATTTATCGAAACGAGCTTAAAATATAGTATAGATAGAAGTGAGTTACGTTTGGCGTCGCTCTTATTTAGCATGAATAAAACGGGCAAGCCTGATTATTTATATTCTAAACTAGCATGGTTGAAGGCCTGACGAACATTAGCAACCGCTCCATAGTTTAAAATATTCCGCCACTAACTGTTGGAATAATTATCCCTTAAAGGACTGTAGAACTGTCTAGTTGAGTTGAGGACCTCAACACAACTCGACCTCAATGAACACCTTTTTGAAGGAGCTCCGAATTTCATTTACTAGCGATAGTTCCTGAGCATCGAGTAAGTAATGTTTCTGAGTCCTAACATGTCCGGTAAACAGAGTACAGACAGACAGACAGAAATTTGAAAATACATTTTTGTATTTTAGTACTGTGCTATATTACAATATACAAGAAACAAATAACACAAACATTTATGTAAATGACTGATATTTTTGTGTCTTTTCATTACCAACTAGCTAAATATCTATGCTGTATGTATAAATTTGAAATGAAATATTTGTGTTTTATTTTAATTTTTTAGAACTTCCATCTATCCATATCGTCATGCCAAGACCCTTGCGGGGTAGCCATAGATAACCGAGCGTCATAAGACGCTGTATTTACGCACGTGAGGTGTCGTTTCTTTAACATCTATAGCTCTTTTTATGTATACTCAGGTTACAACGCCTGCAGAAGGCGCTGTGTATATTTATTTGTAAACTAGCTAACCTGGTAAACGTTGTTCTGCCATTTAATTTCTTATTATTTCTTTCTAGTTTTTTTATAAAATATGTTTTATTCTCATACCTTTCTACCAAAAATTCATAAAAATCGGTCGAGCCGTTTCAGAGGAGTGCGACCACAAACACCGTGACACGACATTTTTATAGATGTATTAAAACTAATAATAATCTATTTAATCTAAGAAAAACCTTTATTCACATCTTTTTTTTTATTACCATTACTTTTGACAGCTTTAAATATCATATTGAATAATTGTCATAGTTTTGAATATCACTTATTTATTATGCTCTTGTCTATTTGAAATTGTTTTTATTCGCAAAGAGTAATAGTTAGTTATGGCGAAACCACTTCAAAAGGAAAGAGAGAATCGATCAGCCGACAAGAAAGATTTCACTTTCCATCCATATAATATCACCCCAGAGAGTGCTCATACTTCCGTATTACTTTTGGAGTCTACTGAACCGGAGATACTATGTCAGGTAATTATATCCTTTACGAGAACAATGTGGAATAAAAGATGATGTAGTGACAAAAATTAAAAAGGATCTGCTGAGATGGTTCGGACATTTGGAAAGAATGGACGACAAAAGAGTTACGAAAGAAGTATATCGAACAAGAGTGAGTGGAGATATCTGCAGGGGCCGTCCTAGACGCGCACACACGGATCAAAAAGCTGATATGCTGAAAATGGGTCAAATCAAAAACACTCGAAACCGAAGAGCATGCGAGAAGTGGTTGATGAGTGTGGTATGTTTGGATCGGTGCACCTGGTGATAGTCTGCCTACCGCAATGGGAGACAGGCGTGGTGATATGTATATGTACTACATAAGAAGACACATTTCTCTAATCATGCATAGCTACAGGAAACTACGCACAATTGGAATGAACAGTGAAGTTGATTGCAGTCCCGAGGGTAAGACTATGACCGCCTTCGAACGCACAAGGAATTTTACTGGAAGAAATTACGGCCTACCTGATGTAAAACTGTTACCGTAGCCTATGAACGCTTGCAATAGGTACATTAAAAGCATTACTTGCGCGATGTCACCTACTGCCTACATAGCAGACCGACCACCGACTGCTAACATAGCGACTCCCTAGGAACTTACTGGTGACCTCACACAAAAACACAACAACCCTGCAGGTAGTTGTTATTTGGCTGATGTTTTCTGTGACGTTGTACTTCCCCAGATGGGCTACTTTGATGCGAACTACCTCTCCTAAACACCAGACTAAGACAAACAGGTATGTTCTTGCACAAATTCTTCTCGAGATTCTGGGTCCAGTCTAAATGGAAGATGACAGCTGTAGAGCACATATAAACAAGGTGATAGAAGAACTCTTCGCTGAACTATTCATCGTCGTCGTGACTATAGCCAACCACCTTGCTGGCTTGGTCACCTGGACATGGATGGGGGTGGATCGCAGCGTGAAGAGAGTATATCTCTAGCGACTGACGAGGCGTAACCCGTATGGCTGGTGATAATACGTCTGCCAGCACAGGCAACGTCGTAGTACTTACAGTTCTATAAGACTTGCATAAAGACATTAAAGCTAGACACTGGCTAATAGCTATATAGTTGGCTATTACTTGATTTTGAGAGCATTGCGTTTTTTTAAACACAATAAATTATTTTTATGTTTTTATTTGTATAAGAAAAGTTGTTCATAAAGTAGTTGGCTGCCGCAAGAGAGGAATTTCCGACGCGTGGCAGCTATATGGCCTTATATCTGTGCCGGTGAGCAAACATTTTTTTATATACTGTCAGAAGGCACACAACCTTACGGCCCACCTGATGTAAAGTGGCTGCCGTAGCCTTTGAACGCTTGCAAGACATTAAGTATCACTCGCGCGAGGCCACCTCTGCCGCTATTACAGCAAATTCCTAGGAGCTTACTGGTGACCGCACTCACGCAGGAACACTACAACCCTCCATGGAGTTAGTTGGCCGCGATTTTCTGAGGTGGAGGAGTACTTCTACAGACTAATCATTAATCGAAGTAATCATTCTAGTTCTCTCAATATCTAAATCGTTATTCAATTCGAAATAACATCTTACTATCGTGTGATATTCTAGCATAGACTGATTAGTATTATTTGCTCCGCCCTAGACTCTTCGAGCAATAACAAAATTCTCTGCCCAAGAAATGCAGAACCGAACTGTTCTATACAATTTGAACGCCATCCGTTACGTACTGCCGCACGTCGAGCACTCTGAATTGAATATCAAAAGGTTCGCGTTGAAGGCCTTGGCTCAGCTCTGCCAGTTGCCACAAGGCCCTGAGCAGGTCCTGGCTGATCCACAGAACCTCAGGAATATTGCATTCATGTTAGTCAAAGTAAGTATTGTAACAATGTTAATAAGTACCTACATAAATTTAGGGCTTACTCACTTGCTTATTATGGTCGGGAACGATTATGGTTAGGGTATTGGCCCCAAAAGATGAACGGCCCCCAATAGATGAACAGTTGTGAGCATGTCTGATCTAACTTTTTTACCTTTGTAACGCAGCTGGTATTACTTACTTAAAATCATATGCAAGTAACTTGTGTGACGTGATATTGAATTCATTCAACGTATATATTGTTTGATATTTGTAGATGGAAGACGCATTCGTGTTAGAGTTTGCATCTCTCGTATTGGCCGAGTTAACTAGAGAACCACTCGGTTGCGACCAGTTGGTATCAGCCAACATCCTGAGCAGTCTTTTCTCCAGAATGAAGAACAGCCCCGATCCGGACGTGCAGAAGAATTGTTTGCAAGTGAGATTATCGATAAAGATCCTGCCTACTCGATCAATTTTTTTATTTTCTGCAAGGCGAAATCGGTGTTCCCTTATTTTGAAATGGTTCCATAGTGTTATTACGAGTACATTTACCCCCGAAGAAGTGGTTAAGCAGATCTGTACGTTTTAGATATTGATTAATATTTATTTGTAGGTATGTGAAATAACAGTAACGGTTGCATGGACGGTAAGGAACGTGTCAAATATTTTTTTTTTACACAATAATAGCTACACTACAGCTCACTTGATGTAAAATTTATGAGATTGAGTAAACAACGAGATACTACTGACTCCTCATCTGTCACGGAACCCAAAGGTCGTTTCCATATTAGGTGGGTGTCTTCTTTCTTTCAAATGAACTATAGATCATTTCAATACCTCTCTTATAAACACCCAGACCAAGATAAACATTGCTCCACCAGCTTCCCATGGCTCCATCGACCTCACGGTTGTTAGCGCACGGCACTTACTACTCGTCGACTTTTATCGCACCGCTTGGCACCCTACAAGTTATTTAATTATTTCACACAGTATCTCTGTATAGTCATTCTCCCCCTTCTGGAGCAAAAACGCACACAAATACGCCTTCGCTACCGTCCAAAGACGCTCGTAGGTAATCCTATACATCGTTTACCAAGTCCAAGACAAGCAGACATTGTCATGCACATAAATGTTTGTCATGTGCGCAGAACCCACGCGCCTTGGTGACGAAGTAACGTTACTAACCACTGCGCTACAGAGCTCGACATCAGGGACAATCCTCGTAATAGTGTAATATAATTAATACACATCGTTAGGTAGTTTGTTTATACGACAAGTTTTTGCCACGAAGAAAACCCATGTGTAATGGTGAAACCTTGGTCCCGCTAGTGTTAAATCGGTATTGAGCCTACTACGAGCTACTTTTATGTTTTCGTGGTTGCATTATTCGGAGCTAAGGATTTCATTTCACGCAGCATCAGAAGATGGATAATATGTTGAGATACCTGAATACAGAGGGAGAAGTTTGTTGAAGTTCAAATATTTGCATTGCGCCCATGATAGCGGGTAAGGAACAACGACATTTGCTATTTCATCTCTGTTACGTGTTTAAAGATTTATAAAATCGGAATTAGGACCACCGTCACACCAACATTTACTCGTCCCACTGCTGGGACACGAGTGTCTTTTCAACCGAAGGGGTTTTCAGCATATTCCGTCAGGCTGTTCATTTGCAAATTGGAGGGAGTCGATGTTTTCAACTCTCTGAAAGCTATCATTTAGCTTAAAAACTGTCATCTATCGACAACAGCCGGAATCGATGGCTTAATGTGCCCTCCGATGTCCGAAGCACAGAGAAGCTCGAGATAAATAAACTCATCCACACACAGGCTGCGGACGACGTTGATTAACCTGCGTATTCCAGTGACTCGCGTAACTACGCAGAGAGCTCCTCAGAATTAGAACTCCAAATGTAATCATGATCCTATGAAGAAACTGACTTTAATTACAACTGCTTTGCTGTACAATAAAATAGCGGAGAAAGTAAACCTTCAAATATCTATTTTGTACAGACTCTTAGCAACTTGTTGGATGATCCGGTGTGTGCTTCTGAAGTGACTAAGAACCACCAGTTCCACTGGCCCGCGCTCCTGGCGCTGATGCAGAGCAAGTACTTGGCTATTCAGCATGCTGCCTTGAGGACCGTCGATCAGATAATCTGTCGGTATAAAGATCAAGTGGTACAGAGGACTTTTAGGGCATCCACTGGGGTGCTAGATCTGTGTGACATACTCGAGGTAAGCAACAATATTATTTTATGGTCATTAATAATAAAATATTGACCTTATTTTTTCTTAACCGCCGTTTACCACGGTCATTTGATAGGCGTGCGCGGGTATTTCCAAAATGAGACAGTTAATGAGATAAGAAATTGCCCGAAACAGTTTAATCCTTTTTTGACAATGTCTTCAAAATGTACATCAAACATACTCTCTGCAAAAAGGTTTATTATAAAATGGATGAATATCTGTCAAAGATGTCTGAAAATAATTCAGACCAGGCAATCATATATTTTTAAGTCTACAACGACGTTTGTCGATTGATGAAAAGAGACCTTTAGGCGAGATTTGTTTGGCATTTCTTCTTCGCCAATGGTCATTCCCGAAATGCTAGTAGGTAGACGAAAATAAAGACAATAATATGAGAATTAAATAAACTGCAATAAGATTATATGTAAAAATGTAAGACGTGTCTAAATGAAGAAATGAAGGCAAATAAAGAATTTTGATCGTTTCTTTATTCCAATAAAAAGGTGGTTCTCACTGCATGATTATTTTGCGTACGTTACGAAATATTTTCGATAATTAAAAAACCGATATAGAAAATTTCACTCATGTGAATTTGTTAAACACGTAAAAGTTACTATTGAAATCATATCGTAGGGGATAACCTTTGAAATTATTCCATTTCAGTCATATGAATTTCGCGACGTCCATACTCAAGTTCTAGGAGTATTGCGTAACTACGCTGAAACAGAAGAGAACTCAGCACATTTATATCAATCCGGGTGCATACTGAGGTTGCTGGCGTACTTGGAGATGGCTCTGCCTGCCATGAAGCCGCATTGTCTGGCAGTGCTCACTAAAATGTCGTATACTGCCAACGGAAGAGACGTATGTACATTTATATTACGTAGTTAATAGATTCAGCCGTTATTTTGCGAGTGTCAAATTTACATGCAATTTGATCTAACCTGCTTTGTGTGCTTCCGCCCCCAATTAGTTTATGCGAACTAGCGCCGGTTGGCTCCTACCTACTACTATTCGCAGATACAACATGTCGTCGCTGCCACGGCTACTCCGGTAATTCCGGCTGCCGGCGGGCAATCGCGAGGACGCCGTAGCAGCCGAGGCTGAGACTAGACTAAAGCAGATTAGATCAAATTGCATGTACATTTTGTTACATAAATTTGCATATTTGTTGTATCAAACTTCACTTGTAGAGAAATGTTAAGGATTATAAGCATAATTGCCAAGATAGGAGGTAGATAGAATAGGAAATACAGAAAAGATGACATGGCAAATATGTCACATTGACAAGAGGAGCACGATAGACAGGATCGACTCCATAGGCAAGATTTGCAGTATTAGGTAGACCGTATACCTACATAGCGAGATATGCGAGGTAAATAATGTATTATAGGTGAAATAGGTAATATATTGATGAGCTCGGTAGCGGTGGTCAGTAACGCTGCTTTGGCATCAGCGCTCGTGGGTTCGATTCCCACACAGGACAAATATTTGCGTACATGAACATGTTTGTTTATCTTAGTCTGGGTGGGTACGGCGCGTCAAAGCAGCACGTCTGGGGAAGTACCTCCACCGCTCAAAAAACCGCAGCCAAATAACAACTCCCTGGGTTGTGTTCCTGCGAGTGAGTGAGGTCACCAGTAAGCTCCTAAAGAGTTGCTGTGTTAGCAGCAGATGCGGCATTGCGCCATTTATACTTAACGTGTTGCAAGTGTTCAAAGACGGTAACTGCTTTAAATCAGGTGGGCCGTATTCATCTAGATATGCTGTATAAAAAAAAGTAGGCTTATGAAATTTGACTGAAACTCAAATACAGGGAAAAACACAGAAATCATCATATTATGGTTATGAGTAGGTCTCTGGTTAATTTGGATTCACGATTGGACCCTATAGATGGCGCTGCTACCGGTTTCTAGAAATTCCTTTTTGGTTTACGGGCAGGACAACGTCTGTAGGGTCTGGGCATGTACCTACCACTAAATTCGTGTTTTCGGATTATGTACATGTTTGTAATTATCACTTGCTCGGCGGTGAAGAAAAACATCGTGAGGAAATCCGCACGTCTAAGAAATTATATTTCGAAAGACGTTTGACCTAAACTAAGAAAGATCAGGTTTTCGCTTTGGATTCGGTTCGAGGTCTGACGGCAGTCGCTTTATGTAAAAATCAATGTCTTCGCCAGGTCCTTAGGCTTAGGTAGGTGTCTACCGAAAGTTCTAATGAATCAGGATTCGGTATAACTCTAGGAAGAAGAAGAAGGTAACTACACTGTAATTATGTTGTTCTATTAACATTGTTTTGTATGAAGTGACAGACATTGTTTTGGATCTTATTGAATCTTCGTCTGTTGCAGGCTCTCTATCAAACTGGAACGGACTTAGTGTTCTGCCATCAGCTACTCAGCTCGAACGTGGATCTCCTCGCAGATGCTGCGATGGCCGTCGCCAACATGACCAAACTTCTCCCGGCTGCCGTCCGCATGTGTGATACCAACATTATAGAAGCGCTGTGCGGTATGTAATAACTCTTAAATCTGTTACTGTAACTCTTCTATTCGACCTCTATAGTCGGACATAAAGTCAGCCACGGCGTCATCGATGTGAAACGGTCACCGCATTGTACCGTATACGTAAGCCGTACAAGGGGTTCGGGTGTTGAATCCACCTCACTCCGGTGTCCATCCTGTCAGTTTCCGGGTGAACTTGTTCAGTAATCCCCAAGGGAATAGTTATTTGGCTGCAGTTTTCTTTGAATCGTAAGTATTTTTCCATCTTTCTCTTTTTTTATACTACGTCGGAAGGCCTGCAAGCATACTACCCACCTGATTTAAAGTGGTTACCGTATACATTAAGTATCATTCGCACGTTACCACCCCTGCTGATAACGTAGTCACTCGTAGGAGCTTACTGGTAACCACACTCACTCGCGCGAACACCAACCCTCCAGGGATTTGTTGTTTATGCGGTTTTATGTGAGGTGGGCTTACTTCCCTAGACGAGCTGTTTCTTGCGCTCTACCCCTTTGTTTTTTTTATTACATACTAGCTGTTTCTCGCAGCTCCGCCGGCGTGGTGCTTGTGTAATCAAGTTTTACCCAGGATTACTTCCGAGGCAAACTAGCATATTTGCTTTAATTTGATGATGATAATATGGCGGTTGTTCGCTTTCAGAAGAATTAGGAAAACATTAACTTCCGACGAGCTCGGTGCAGCAGTGGTTTGTAATGTTACTTTGACACCAATGCTAGTGAGTTCGATTCTCACACAGGACAATCATTTGTGTGCCATGTCGGTTTGTCTTGGTTTAGGTGTTTTTAAGAGAGGTAGGGCACATCTAAGCAGCTGGGGAACGTTTGGGGAACTCCCTAGAGGGTTGTTGTATTCCTGCGTGTTTGTGAGATCATGAGAAAGTTCCTAATGAGTTACCGTGTTGGCAGCAGATGTTGCATCGCGTAAGTACTTAATGTATTACAAGCGTTCATAGACTACGGTAATCAGGTCAGGTGGGCCGTATGGTTGTATACCTCCCGACATTGTATAAAGAAAAATAATTTTTAGTAAGCGCTTTGGACTGAAAGTAAATCAGGCAGACTCTTCACTTCTCGTTGATATCAGGAATAACTTAACGCACTCAAAAAATGAGTGTATCGTAATACATTTTTTGTCTTTGTCACCAGCAATCCTCAGTGATGACACTGCAGTGTGGTTTTACATTCGTATCAACTCGCTGCGAGCCCTCGCTGAACTCTGCCGGATCATTCCGAAGGCTGCCTTCAGCCTGGTCGAGCCCAAGACCTTTGCAGCTCTGAGGAACATTAACAAAAAGTGTGAGACATTTTAATAGCATCCTGGCTGGAAGAACTTTAATGATTTGATCTGAAATGATGATTATGATGAAATGACTCTTCTCAAGCATTGTTAAAATACGTATTATTTTATATCACTATAGCGGCAAGCAAACTTCTGTCTTGTGTGATGGTAAAGAGTAACCGTAGCCTATGCATACTTGCAAGACGTGACTCGTAGCCGTACCTGTAATGACTTTTTCATGCCGTGTTTTGGAAAACCAGTGCTTTACTTCCTCACCAGTCAAGGAAACCCCGATTGAAGCTCAGCGGCTGGCGGTTCAGTGCTACATCAACCTGCAAAGCTACCACGTGAGCACCAAGGCGATGCTGAATGCCGAGTTCATGCAGGAGTTGCTAAGCATCCTCCAGGTTGGACATCCAATTTTTTATTATACAAAGCCGCGAGTTAAACAAGCATACGGTCCACCCAATAAAAAGCGGTTACCGTAGCATATGAACACTTGTAAAACAAGGACAATCCCTCGCGCTTACTTTCCAAGATCTTACAATACAATACAATACAATACAAATATTCTTTATTGCACCAAATTAAAATTGTAAACATAAGATACTTAGAGACTATAGTACAATTAGGCGGTCTTATCGCTAAGCAATCTCTTCCAGACAACCTTAAGATGAGAGAAAACTATTATCTTGTAATAATACAGGTAGGTGGTGCAGAGCAAACCATACGAATTAAAACAAAATTATTATATACATGAAAAAGTATTAAAAGTTATTGTAGTTACAGTAATGTCAGAGACTCAGTGATGATCAAGAAAGAGAAAGAGAACGATCAAATAGAGTTACAGGAAAGGTAGTGTTCTTTGACAAGAGATTTAAAAGAGGAAAGTGTTTGAGCACAACGAATATTAAGTGGTAGAGCATTCCAAAGACGTACTGCTTGAACAGAAAACGATTTGGAATAGAATTGAGAGGAGTGAAATGGAGTTTTAAGTCGAAGAAGATCTTACTGGTCACTTCACTGCAAAGACACGGCAATCATTCAGAGACTTGTTATTTGGCTGTGGTTTTCTGCGAGTTGGTACTTTGGTGCGCCCTGGCCCCTGTCTCTATTCAAAACATCCTGTCCGAGACAAACAGACATTTTTACATTTTTTTTAAGAGAGGTAGGGCTCATCAAAGCATCCCGTCTGGGAAAGTACCTCCGCCTCACAGAAAACCGCAGCCAAATAACAACTCCCTAGAGGGTTGTTGTGTTCCTGCGTGTGAGTGAGGTAACCAGTAAGCTCCCAAGGAGTTGCTGTGTAAGCAGCAGAGGAGGCATCGCGCGTGTAAATTAATATATCGCAAGCGTTAATAGGCTACGGCACCCGCTTTACATCAGGTGGGCCGTATGCTTGTATGCCTCCCGACGTAGTATAAAAAAAATGAACACGAATATTTGTCTTGTTTGGGAGTGGAATTCACGAACCTTGGTGCTAAAGCATTGTTAATCACTCCGCTATCGAGCTGGTCAAAATCCGTATTGTGAGTTAAAGTACCTATATTAAGTATGAGTATGTACTACATAGCACTTCTATAATATTGTTGCCACACATGCGGACGGCATCCAGGAGAAGTTTGGTCATGTTGGCAATGGCTATCGAGCAGTATCGAGGAGCTTTACTTTCGAACTGAAGAGCGGACGGCATAAAATCAAGTCCGTTCCAAATTTCTCCAGTTACCTCAACTGGAGAAATTCGGCGGACTTTAATGCTAATCTCCGGGGAAATGCACGGCAGAGGGGTTCGTACTATTATGAATATAAATATGCATTTGTCGGTTAGTCCTTTTTTTTTCAAATCGAAAAGGACTGTTCGATGTGTCTTTTTTGTATGGTGATTTATTTTGTATGGAGGGCCCGACCGTGACATAGGCTACTTTTACCGCGGCAACATATCATACTCCCACAGGAAAACACGCTTTGTTTCCCTTAGAGCACGCGGCGGTGAAGCCGCGGGTAACAGCTAGTATAAATATACTCCGTGTATCTCGGAAGTGGCTCTAACAATCAAATTTTGTACTCAGATGAGGTTTTGCCATTAAAGTTTAATTTTATCTATAGGTATATAGGTAGATATTCACCGATAAACGTCGCGATTGTACAAAAAAAAACATATAAAACGCGGAGCCAAGTTCGTTCGCTCAGGCAAACAAATAGACATAAGATTATATTACTATCATACCATTAATGTGACAGTCAAGTATACAGTCTGCCTCATGGTGAGCAGTTATCGTAGCCTATGGATGTCGGCAGTTGCTTATATTATTTTAATTTGGGTTTCGACTCTATTTTTCCCAGCGAATCGACATTTCTCTGAAGATCGTGACGTGCACTGTTCTAAGCGGGCTCATGTCTGAGGATATAGCTAAGGACCTGTTCACACTGAAGAATGGTGAAGAGGTACGTTTCACAAGAAGGTATAAACGTATGGCCACTGTTTCGAGCGATTCAAGTATTTTATATTAGGTACTTTATTTATAGTATAATTTCTCATGTAATTTTGGGTTTTATGGGAAATAAAGAATCTTTAAACTGAAACTTTGCACATGTTTTTTTATATGTCTGGAATCATACAACCCCCTGAAGTAAAATTGGTTACCGTAGCCTAAGAACGCTTGCAATATTGATGTACCTCGCGCGCTGCCACCCCTGTTGCTAACACAGCAACTCGTTAATAGCTTACTGGTAATCCCACTCACAGGAACGAAACGACATGTATCTTCTTTATACAACGTCAATTGTAAACACAAGCATACGTGCTTGACGTGCTGCAGTTAACGTAGCGTATATAGTTTTTTATGCATTGGAATACAAATAAGCAAACGGCTCGCCTGAAGTACAGTGCTTATTAACGTGTAAAACGTAGTCTATGAACGCTGGAATACGAGGATATCACTCAATCGTTACTACCCCTGCTGTTGATACAGTAATTCCTCAGTAGTAGGTAATCTCACTCACTGGAAAGTACTGAAATACTCTCGAGGGAGTTGTCATGTGGGTGTAGTCTTTTGTGAGGTGGAAGTGCTTCTCCAGTTCGGCTGATTCAGTGCAACCTTCCTCTGTTTCATTTAGTTAGGTAATTGGCAGGGTTGTAATAAAAGAGAGCCACTGACTGACTGAGATTGACGAGCTCGGTGGCGCAGTGGTGAAACGCGCTGTTACGCTACTTTGACACCAACGCTCGTGGGCTCGATTCCCACACTGTACAAACATTTGTGTGCATGAACATGTCTGTTTGTCTTGGTCTGGGTATTTTCTATGTATAAAGAGTATTTTAATTTATTTACAAAAAAAAATGTATTTACGTATGTTTATCAGTTGTCTAGTACCCATAACACAAGCTTCGCTTACTTTGGGGCTAGATGGCGCTGTGTAATTTGTCCGACAATATTTATTTATTTACTGATTTTTCAAAATATATAATATACTTCTGCAACACTAGCACTAACACTATGTTACAGCCTCACCTAAGTGTCGCCACTCCCACTGCTAACTCTCCAGCTTCTCTGGTAAATTCACTCGAATATAGTAACTGTGAATGATGCCAAGGAAACAAGCTTTTTTTTACTATTTTGACGAACCCGGTAGTGAAGGGGTTAGCAATGCTATTGAAACACCAAGGCTTCGGCTCGTGGGTTCGAGTCTCGCACAGGACAAAAAACTTGTCTGCATGTAGGTAGTTAATTTAATTATTTATTCTTAAAGTGAATATATAACTAAATATTCTGTGAATATTTCAAGCGTCTACCTGTTTCCGTTATCAATATCGAGCAAAAATGAGCAAAAAAATCACGTTTGTTGTATGGGAGCCCCCTTAAATATTTACTTTATTCTACTTTTTAGTATTTGTTGTTATAGCGGCAACAGAAATACATCATCTGTGAAAATTTTAACTGTCTAACTATCACGGTTCATGAGATACAACCTGGTGACAGACGGACGGACGTACAGCGGAGTCTCAGTAATAGGGTCCGTTTTACCCTTTGGGTATGGAACCCTAAAAAGCAAGCGGCCCACCCGATATAAAGTGATTAGTTACAGTATATGCTTTCAACAAGTAGTGTCGTTCGCGTGCCACCGTCCAGAAACCCCATGTCCAGCCTCCTTATATGATCACAAGAAATCTCTTGACGAGGTGTCCAAGGTGACGTCACTCACAGGCCTACTCATTTATTAGAGTATTCTTTGTCCAGGTGGTATCGAGTAACCTCAGGGTCGACCACGTGGGGCTGCGGACCGCTCTCTGCACGCTGATATTGTGCAGTGTCACAGACGAAGGCGCCGACATTTACCTGCAACTTGGAACAGTACATCAGTGAGATTTAATCTTATCCTTTTTTAGAGAGTTCCGTAGATCCGAAAATCTTCTTCTTCTCAGCGTTTTCCTTTTCTTAATTCATTAGGATTGGCGGAGTCCGCTAATTAAGCCCAAGGATTTTGCGAAGATAATGGTTTTTACATTGAGCGATTAACGTCAGGCCTTCACAACCCAGAGAGAAAACCAGAACACAGAACTTGTTACAAATACTCGTATGTATTAATCCGAAAATACGAATTTAGTTATACGGTCAGGATTCGAACCGGAGACTAGTTGATCATTAGGCCAGTTCTTTATCCACTGGGCTATCGTCGCTCTCCTGCCGTCGTCGAGGAATCAACATTTTAATCATGTCCGCTTGTTACGTCCGTCCGTATGCCACAGCCATTATATTATCGGTAATGAATGAATGAGGCGTTAGTTAGAAAGCGAAAATGTTGTATAGTTATTAATAACTATACAAATTTTTATTGTTTTATTGTCATTAATGTTCATTGATTCGCAGGAACACAACAGTCCTACAGGCTGTTGTTTTTGTCTACGGTCTTAAGAACAAAGTACTTCCTTCCTTCCAGTCGGAAAGAAAGGTTATGAAATATTGTTCCCGCTAGGAACTGAGATGGGGCGCTTGTTTTCTGTATGATGTACTATAAATGTAATTAATAAGTAAATAGTAATTGAATAATAATTCTTATGAATATTATGTGCATCGCAAAGATTGTAGAGATTGTAGTGCAATTGTATGCTTATGGCAAATGTGCTAAATCTTTTAAAGTGCTTATCTTAGTGCTCGTACACAATATGTTCAAATAAAAACGCAGTTTAATAACAAAGTATGAACACGAATACCTATCATAGTCCAGAGAAATAAAACGTGGTGTACCCCAGGGTAGCGTTCCCGGTCCATTGTTGTTTCTTGTCTATATCAATGACTTGCATTGACAATTGACATACCTGAGACATACAAGATGGTTTTATTTGCAGACGACAGCACTGCTGTGATTAAATGCGATAATTTAAGTTATTATGAAAATGACAAATAATGCTTTGAAAAATATATATTAATTAATAAATTTAGCCAAGACTAAAATAATGAAT
Source organism: Pyralis farinalis (assembly GCA_947507595.1). Taxonomy (NCBI): domain Eukaryota; kingdom Metazoa; phylum Arthropoda; class Insecta; order Lepidoptera; family Pyralidae; genus Pyralis; species Pyralis farinalis. The sequence goes on from OX382259.1 coordinate 36,886,919, forward strand.
TTTTATCAAAGACTAAATATTCAGAACTTAACATCAATTGTAACGGCTATGAGTTGCCAGAAGTAAAATTAACAGAATTCCTTTAACTGGAAATCGCAATCAGAAGATATCGTAAAAATTTAAATAAAATATGCCTATGTTTTATATAATCTCACAAAAAAAGTTAACCGAGATACTGTTTTAATAGTATTTCATGCCACAGTAAATTCAATTCTAAGGTCTGGTCTAATTTTAGGAGGTAACTCAAGTCAAGGCGAACGCATTTTCTGAGCTCAAAAAAGATGTGTTAGATCTGTGTGTGGTCTAAAACTACTGATAGCTGCGTATCTATGTCTCTTAAATTATTAGCACTGGCGTCTTTATATATATCACAATCTTTATTATATTGTATTTTTGCATGCTTTGTATTAAGCAAAATATATATGGGACCTGTAAGCATCTTTCTTTTTTGCAGTAGGATAAATCCTGAAATATCCTACAAATATTTGTGAGGATGTATGGCAGTTTGTAACTGTTTTTTCATAAAAACGACTGAAGGTATCTGGATGAAATTTAGCACACAGACTGGGGATGTTTATACGTTCTGGGTTAAAACATAAGCTACGTTTTCCGATAATTTAATAATAAGTATTTATAATAATAATAAGTATTTATTTGTCACTTTTTTACAATATCTCATTATGATTGGGGTCTCCATTTAAGTATATAAATACTTGTGTTTGGAGAGCCCGCTCTTCCAAAATAGCTTACTAGTACTTACAATTAAACTTAAATAACTGTTTACATTTTGGCAATTCAAGAGAAAAAAATAAAATAAAAAAATAAAAAAAAGAAATTTCTATGTATTGTTCCTATGTAAAATTTGAAAGCGAAACTACATACGGGTGTATTAAATATTACGGTAACAGCTTTAACTTAAAAGAGATTATAGTAATAATGATTACTTATGTGGTTTATTGTTTGCGCAGTATGGTTGAAAATACTCAAGCAAGATACGTGGTGGGCCCCTGGGAGCCGGCGTTGGAGGCCATTTTCAGGCATCACCCGTCCGCCAAATTGGCTTATGTCGGGAGACTAGACATCAACGACTTCACTCGGGTAAATATAAAAAAAAGCGATAGACCACCGTTAAATTTGATGGTCGAACCAGTTTGTCCACTAGTAATAACTATCCCTGTGTATAAATGATACATTTCCTTTACGAATTTCTTCTCGTGCTTCTGACGAGTTTGACATCGTTAGTTATTATTCTACTTTTTACGGTTCATAATAAAAATCATAATAAATAACTAATATAAGGATTACGGTTGATGATGAAATGTTGGAACAAGAGGTTGAGATTGTATATCTTGGAAGCGCTTTCAGCAGGGATGGAAGTTACACCGCAGATGTGGAAAGACGAGTGAGTGCTGGGAATAGTGTGAATGGAGCGTTGGGAAAACTTCTTGGCAGTAAAAACCCGAGCCAGAAGGCACAGCTCGCTATACATAATGCAGTGCTGTTCCCAACGCTAACTTATGGAAGCGAGAGCTGGGCATGGCAGAGAGAGCATGAAAGTAGGATAAACGCGGTCGAAATGCGAGCGCTGCGCAAAATTTCTGGCGTAAGGCTTGTAGACCGTATTCGCAATGATGATGTTAGAAACAGAGTTGGTCTGAAAAAGAGCGTCGGTGTTAAAATAAGAAGAGGCATGCTCCGTTGGTTCGGACATGTAGAAAGAATGCAGGATGAAAGAATGACGAAGCAGATATTCAATGCAAAAGTCGAAGGATGTAGGAGCCGAGGATGCCCAAGACTTACCTACCATGATCAAATTGGTCGTGATCTATCAGAAGGTGATGTCAGGAGCCCTAGAAACCTGCGAGCGTGCGTGAGAAGAGCAATTAATGTTAAAGAAGCGAGTGAGACATGTAAGGATCGAGTCACGTGGCGCTCGGTTCTCTCTGCCTACCCCGTAAGGGATTTGGCGTGAAGTTATAGATAGATAGATAATAATAATAATTTTATTTGACAGTTTTGATTTTGTAATATAACTTTGTTAGTTAATTTATACAGTAAGTAGAGGATATTCAAGATATAGGAGAGGAGATTATTTCCTGGCGGATATTGTCCTGCCTGAAAACAAAACATTGGTACCTAATATTTGATTGCAGCGCCACCTACCCAGCCCAAAGATGAAAAACTCAGTTAAAATGTTTATGCACTTTTTGTTTTGTTTTGAGATAGGTGTTCCGAAAAACTCTAAATGAAGATAATTTTGTAAAAAAAAAATCCTGCCATTGTCAAGTGCCGAAAAATTGTATGCGAAGGCAGCAAAAAGAAGTAGCATGAGATACTGACATGTTCTTTTTAAACTCTCTAAAGTTTCAAAGTCCCTCAATTAAGATAAAAAAGGCCGTAAAATTTATCGTTTTTCCATTTAAAGTTCAGGGTTGGGTCTGGATCTCTTTCCGAGTATTTTTTTAGCAGAGTTCCTGAAGATTGGGACAATTAGAATTAAAAAGGGTTTTAACCGAACCTGTTCTAAACTGAAAACTTGTGCTGTACGAAGAACCTTTTACTTTTCCTTTAAGAATAAAAAGAATCAAAATAAAGTTACTGTTACTCTATATAATTAATAGTTCATGCAATTTGATCTAAGTTAGATCAAATTGCATGATCTGCTTTGTGTGCTTCCGCCACCAATTGCTTTAGAGCTTTGTCTATGGTGTGAAAATTTGATATATATTAGTGGGTGATATATTATGCCCTTTGTATATGAAATGTTTGGCGAAGTGCGACATTTCTGGGCGATTGTTTTTATACGCCGATACGTGTTCATGAAATCGTGTTTGAAAATTACGACCAGTTTGACCGATATAAACGTGTTCACGTTCATCGCAGAACAGCTTATGAACGCTGGCTTTTTTAATATCTTTAGTGTTACAATTTCCCGCCTATTCTTCTTTTGGAGCGCCTTGGTAGTAAAATCGAACAGTATGCCGTGACGGCAAATGCCATCACGCCCCTCTATGCCGCCACACTCGACTCCCTTGCGTGTGTGCGTGCACATACTAGACACTTCGTTGCTTTTCTGCATGAGCTGTTTACTATATGTATCCGATGGTTTTTTATTTAATAAAAAAAAATGTATTCACTAAAATGATTTTTACTTCATGTTTCATCTGCCGGGCGTCCCGTGACGGCCACCATTTTTCTTTTTACTTCTTAAATTTACACTAGTTTCTTTGACAAATTTGTTGAGCAACAACATTAGAGCTTTGCACTTATTAACCAAAGTGGAAATATTAAATTTATCAGAGGGAGACTTTGTACAAAAGTTGTCTGCATGGGTATCTCTATCTCACCTATTTCTACCGCCAAGCAGCTATATTTATATAGCTGCGTTCCGGTTTGAAGGGTGAGATATGGCAGTCAAATTACTGGGTACTTTGACGAAACAGCCTTTTGTCACAAGATAGGCAGCGCGCGAGTAACAACCCCGTGGTGTTGCGAGCGTTAATAGACTGCGTTGACCGCTTACCATCTAATGCGGGGCGCATGCTTGTTTGCCACCCTGTTGTATAAAACAAAAGTTGACTAATCAACCAATAACCTCGCGCTCCTCTGCTACCATCTGCAACTCTACACAGGCTTATAGAGTTGCAGAGAGGTAGGGCCCATCAATAGAGCCCGAGTAAGTATCTCCATTCCACAGAAACGCGTTCAGTAACGAGTCAACGAGTATCTCTCGCGCATGAGCAACTACTCAGGACGGTACTGATGACTTAACTCACTCGTAGGAACACAATAACCCTCCAGAGATTGTTGTTAGTACTCCAGTAAGTCGCAGCTAAATAACAACTCCAGTAGAGTTGTTATTTAGCTGCGACCTAACTTGCAGAAGCAAGTTTTATGTTTCACACCTGATTCAATAAAAAAAAGCCTGTTAGCTTCCTTGGAAAAATAGTCAAAGTTATTCTTGACATATATTATAGTTATAGTTCTTGACTTTTATTTACGTAGCGATCCTCGTCAATCCTAATAGATTAGGAAATGGGCTAAGGGTAGGTAGAAGAATGAACAGTAGAAATAATATGACATACTTCTTAAAGTTTTTTCGTACTTAATAAAACAAAATTAATTCAAACGAGATGAATAATTGTTAAAATAAGTACAAAAAAATAAGTACAAGTTGAAACTAAGCTAGGTCTAGTTCGGATCTAAAGATGAAGAAAATTCAATCTCAATTTTGGCATTACCTACAGGAAGGTTTCTACGTGCAAAAGAGGCTTGGCGACTCGTTTCCCACGATCCAGCAACTCTTGGAATGGAAGCCCCCCTACAAGAACCCGGTGTTCATCTGCATGTTCCACCAGCCTCATGACCTTGGTTTAGGCCTCGACGTCAGATCGCCACGTAAGTTCACTCGAGTGCTTTTATTCATCCCATCCTTTAGCCCATCATATCTCAGAACTGTGCTTGGCGTATTTGTTCATGAGTAGGAAATACACGTACGGCCTACCTGATGGTAAGCGGTTACCATAGCCCATGCATAATTGCAACACCAAGGGAATCATTCACGTAGACGCTGCAAATCTCTCCTCGCGCCTCTTTTAAAGAATCTCGTGCTGCAATTCTTTGAGAAAATCACAACTTCATCGTTCTCGGTTTGTCTGGAATCCCACATTACGCGATCAGTGTGTGAGGATGAATTTCGTTGTCGATGGGGAACAGTGCGATTGTAAAAGCATGTTGTGGGCATCATATCGAACACGACATTGTACAATGATAGGCTCGTACGTAGGCAAAGTTTCTTTTTCACATTAACGGTCAATGCCATGTGTAACCTTATCATTATTATATCTCACAGTTCTTCTTTATTGTTGACTACTCCATAGCCGTCTGATTTGGATTACATAAGATTTTGCCCCGAGCTATGAAGGAAATAACCAGTAGAAAACAAATGTCAGAATTTTGCGTAGTAAATAAACTCACCGCTGCGGGCCGGGGTTAAACAGAATGCGCAGCTCTTAATGGCTTGTCCACAGATCAACATCGTGTTATTTATCAGCTGTACTGTTTCCACAAAAACATGTAAAGTTCGAACAACATGTTTTAATTCCATTTCTATTGTCATATTTTATAAACACAGGAAAATGAACTATATAAATATGTACAAGTACGTGTGTATGTACTTACTTGTTGTACCTGTGTAAATTGCCTTCTTTTTGTCGCCATGTGAGCTTCCATTTCCAAATGGAATTATATTTATAGCCACTTGACTTTCAGGTCACAGTACAAGCGAGGGAATCTTAGTAATTACGTAATTTAAATTTTATGACAAAACGAAAACCACTGAACAAATAACCATTATGTATACGAGACCCGTTTGACCAACAGACCATGCTTTGGAGTCTAAATTGGACATGGTATCGACAATTCGGCTTTCGCCCATTCCTGACGACGTCAATCTGCGGTCTTACTTACTCAAGCTGAAGATGTGGTTTGGAGACCCGTAAGTAGTCAAAAATATAATCTCCAAAATAAAATAGTCAAATGGAATTCATTGAAATCGACTCCAATAAAGAAACGAAGTGATTAAGCGTCGACTCGAGTCGAGTTGGTTCCTCTTTTGACGTGACTACGTCTTTAAATTTGTTTTAATAGTTGGAAGCAAGTCAGAAAATTGATGATAACAAAATCGGAAGATAATTTTGAGATCATTCCGTTGCATCTATTAATTTCCTTTTAGTATAACTTACTTTCGTTTACCCATTACCCATACGAAAAAATGTGTCCACGACACAGCAACTCCCCGCTTTTTAGCTGAAAGTTCTTATTGTAAAAATTCGTAGCTCATTGTGAAATCGTTACCAGTATGCTACGAATAAATAATAAGTCAGGAAATGTAACTCCACTCAAAAAATGACCCAACGAAAATCGTATACAAGTAGGCGGGGCTTAAAAGTCGTATACACGCGTCGTTTAGTCGAGCATTTGTCACGCAAGCGAGCACATGTCAAATCTTTGTGTACGTTTTCATTTTTATCACTGTAAATCAACTAAAAATCATCATGATAGGTTGTGTTGTGAAGTGGTGCAGGAGCCATACAATATTTAAATGTCCTGGGATCACTTTTCACTAATCAAAAATGTTCAAATACGCTATGAAATCGAGATGGTCAATATTATGCCAAATGAAGTCAGTCAATTTTAGACTTTAGTAGGATCTTTTTTTCCTCTTGATAAAATATTTAAAACCATAAAGTTATCAAATACATTTTTACTTATTTTGTTCATACATTTTATCGTTAATACATTTTGCTTATTTTGTTCACTTTTAATTTTCCTACCGATTTAATTCGTCAAAAAACTGGATAGCTGCAGTTAGGCTAGAAAGACATCAGACGTCAGCTACAGAGGTCAGACCATAGATAAGAAAAGGGCCAGACGGTAGTCGCTCCAATATAAGCTGGACTCTCGTCACATCAATATGTAACTAACTCCAGGGACTCCAGTATAATATAAACAAATAAGTAGGCCGACTCGAGCCCCGAGCGAACGATAATAGCCTAAACACGTAGGGATGTCGTTTATAGTGTATACAATCGTCAAAAATGCATAGTCTATCTATATACAAAACAATTTTCCCATGTAGGGGAATCATCAGGGATCTATAATACAAAGTTTTTCTTAATTACTTTTTGTACATAGACCAGGAGCTGACTACAATTTTTTCATTACCTACGTCATGTTACCTGTTTAGTGATTTGAAAAATTACGGTCGAAATAGGATTAATTCAAACGTGGCTTTACTGAATCATGTATTTATTCAAATAAAATTAAATGATTATGAAATTGTATTGAAGTTAGACTTCTTTAGGCGCGTTATGAAAAAATGATGACTGAAATTTTAAGATACTGTAACACAAAAGTTTGAAGCTGCCCGCTAAACCGCTCATTAAGTCACGAAAAATATGCTCAAAACTGCAGCCAAATAACAATTCCCTGGAGGGTTATTGTGTTCATGCGAGTGAGTGACGTTACTACCTCACAGAAAACTGCAGCCAAATAATAAATCCCTGGAGGGTTTTGTGTTCATGCGAGTGAGTGACGTTACCACCTCACAGGCAACTGCAGCCAAATAACAATTCCCAAACATGATTTCCGTGCGGTAATAACGTCACTCACTCGCATGAACGCAACATCTGTCCAGCGAATTGTTATTTGGCTGCAGTTTTCCATGAGGTAATAACGTCACTCACTTGCATGAACACAATAACCCGTGTTGTGTTCATGCGAGTGAGTGACGTAAACACCTCACAGAAATCTGCAGCCAAATAACAATTCCTAAATAAGTTTTCCGTGATTTAATAACGTTACTCACTCGCATGTACACAACAATCCTCCAGGGAATTGTTATTCGGCTGCAGTTTTGAGCATATTTTTCGTGAGGTAGTAACGTCACTCACTCGCATGAATGCAACATATGTCCAGCGAATTGTTATTTGGCTGCAGTTTTCCATGAGGTAGTAACGTCACTCACTCGCCTGAACACAACAACCGTCCAGGAAATTATTATTTGGCTGCAGTTGCCTGTGAGGTGGTAACGTCACTCACTCGCATGAACACAACATCCCTCCAGGGATTTGTTATTTAATGATGCCAGAGAAGTATTACTTCTCACACGCGTGCACACACACCTATATTTTTTTTATACTAAACTATTTTTTACTTTTTCATTTACTACAATTATCAAAATTATAATCTTTATACTCGGAAATTTAATATTTTTACAGTAGCCTAAAATGATAGGCATTAAAAGTACTTTTTTCTGTAGGAAATTTGTGATTTTTTAACAAAATTACACATTTGATACAGAAAAAAAAATATTTTTACTTTTTAGTAATCTTTATGAATTTGTAGTTAAAGTAGGTAGGTAGGTACACGTACAAATTATTACGAGCGGGAGCGCAGCGGGGCGGAGCGTGCATGGGCGCAGGCGGTATTACGTACGGCGGCTTAGCAATGACTAGCGTACCTTTAGCAGAGATAAATTTTGTCAGTGTGTGCGTGCGACGACGCATACGTACGGGCGGGCACACATACAAACCGCATTCAGTGCGTATCTATGAAGATATCCTACTTATTTGATTTTACTATGACTCCAGGCTCCGTAGTGGATGCAACCGCGATTTACCGCTTGAAGAAGAAGGATATTTAAACTCATCGTTTAAATAACTACTCAGCCGGGAATCAAACCCAGGACTTATGCGTAGAAGATAGCTACACTGCTAACTAAGCTATACGGGTTGTCAAAATAATATTGTCATTAATAATTATTCGTAGTGGAATTCCTATCATCTATGTTATGTTATCGCTGGCATGTAGGGAAATAAGTCCGCCATTGCATTTAAATTATATTGTTTAATTAGTTCTGTTTATTTTGTGCAATAATTTGATTACATACATACATATTATGGCCTCATCATTTCACTTTTCTATTTAAATACCAATTTAGAATCAATTCGTATGTATAACAACTTATCAAATAATTGTAATTAAAACATAACAAACAAAGTCTATTTATTTTATAGCATAAAAAATATAATTTCATTATATATTTATTCCTTTTCACTTATAGCATAACATCGTCCACGGCGCTATGGCTCAACTGCTACCATTGACATTGCAGTCTGCACGCGAACCAATCTGTGCTCTTGTTTTGAATTTAAACCAATCACTAGGCACGTGTATTAGTGTAACCTAATTGATTCGTAATTTGAACATACGTCGTTTTGATTTCACGTAGCGCCACTTTTTGTGTGGAATTTGTTCTGAGTTACAGTTCCTGACTTATTATTTATTCGTAGCCAGTATGTAATTGAAACATCGAAACGTTACACTCAAAATAAAATACCCACTGCCTCTTTAGCTTGCTGATCCTTAGACACATCGGCTATTATATTAATCGAAATTGGTAAAAGGTTAAAGGGAATTAAATAATTTTTAAACGGAAGTATCGCGTGTTTTATTTATTTTGTTGGACCTGATGTTTCGAACGCTTAGTCTTCCTGCGACCACGGACGCTGCAAAGCATTCGAAACGTCAGGTTCAACAAAATAAATAAAACACGCGTTACTTCCGTTAAAAAATTGTTTAATTCAATGTGTAACAATGGCGAAAACTCTTATCAAGGAGTCAAAAGCTTTTGTGAATAAGGAGTGAAGACTTCAGCCAAAGTGTATCAAAAGACTGACTTGGATCGTGTTGTATAACCTCTCAGCAATACACTTTTTAAAAATGGACCATGGACTTTCCTGTAGGACTCTGCTCCCGGTCAACACAAGGCACGAACTACCCAGGCCTGGCTTGAAACCAACGTACCGGACCTTATAAGAGCTGAAGACTGGCCCTCGTCTAGCCCAGATCTGAAGTATAAGAGATACTACAAATTATGGTCAGTTTTAGAGGACATGGCTTTCTCGAAACAACTCACTGACATTGTGTCTCTTAAGAAATTTCCGAGCAAGCAGTGGCTAAATTTCCCTTGGAAACAGTGCGTAAATGCATAGATAGTGGCCATTTCGAAGAGATTTTTTTTTTGCCGAGACTTCCAAAAATATTCTTCATAAAAAACTAAATGCATATTCATTTGTAACAGAATTTATGGTCGGACTAGGTAGGTACTCACTCCGAGTTTGACAGTTATACAAATTGTCGTTTTGCCATAGAGCAAATAGGATAAGAGAGGGAGCTGGGAGCACGAAACTAGCTCGATAGGGGTAGTACCTCCTCCTTACAGAAAATTTCAGCCAATTAACAACCTCCTAAGGCGTTGTTGTATTCCTGCGAGTGAGTGAGTTTGCCAATAAACTCCTGTGGAGTCACTGAATTCAAAATCACATCATAAATTGATTCGTTGATGATGATATGAACAGTTTAATGTGATTTGATAGATTTTGGAGCACGATGTCTTGATTGCTAAAATAAGAACTGAAGAATTATGATGGGCGAACGGCGCACATACAAGTAGGTAGTGTAAAATGCTTACGCTGCAAAACTGTTCATTACCCAGTGAAGTGATTCTCCTACTCAAGTGTCATTTTTTTTTATACAACGTCAGGAGACACAAGCACACGGTCCACCTGATGGAAAGCGGCTACCGCAGCCCATAAAATACTGGGCATATCACTTACTTCGTAATGCGCATGCGCATAATAGCCATCTCTGCTGCTAACAGAGCAACTACTTACTGGAGACCTCACTCACAGGCAGGAACACAACAACCCTCCAGGGAGTTGTTATTTAGTTGCGATTTTTTGTGAGGAGGAGGTACTTCTTCAGTCGGGTTGCTTTGATGCGCCCTACTTTTATTAAAACCCCCCAGACCAGGTAAAACTGGCATGTTCATGCACACAAAAGTTTGTCCTGTGTGGGAATTGACCACACGAGCTTTGGTGGGAAAGTAGCGTTACAGCGCGTTTCACCACTGTGCTACCGAGCTCGTAAACTTCCCAGTAATTAACTATACAAGCAGTGCATTATTTTGGACTGAATTGGTGAAAATTGCTTCAAGATATCGGAAAATTCGTTATACTTCGTAAACTTTTTTTTTATACAACATCGGGAGGAATGCGAGACATTGCCTTTTTTTTATATAATTGGTTTTCATTTTCTACTACAATAATTCGAACAATTACTGAACATACCCCGTTTTTGGTAACATCTTAACTGAAGTGTTTTTTTTTACAGAGCGAAGTCATTGCATTATTTCGAAATAGAAGATGCGCATTACGAAGTAAGGTAAATCCATAACATATAAAGGTTTAACAACTTTGGTTTTAAACTAATTTGTTTGTACCTTTTAAAAAATCAATTTTCCTATCCTAAGCAGTATTACATATAACTGATAAACATTATTTCACTAACTTTAAACATATATAAATAGTTTAATAATGTTAAGCATGTTTTAAAAATGTTTATCTGTTATTGAAGTATAAGTTTTGACCAGTGACAGCCCAGTGGATAAGGAACCGGCCTATCGACGAACAGGTCCCCGGTTCGAATCCTGAACCACTAAATTCGTGTTTTCGGATGTATGTAGGTACATATTGACGAGCTCGGTGGCGCAGTGGTGAAACGCGTTGTTACGCTACTTTGACACCAACGCTCGTGGGTACGATTCCCACACAGTACAAACATTTGTGTGCATGGACATGTCTGTTTGTCTTAGTCTGGGTATTTTCTATGTATAATAATGAAATGAATATGAATTTACAAAAAAAATGTATTTACGTATGCTTATCATTTGTCTAGTACCCATAACACAAGCTTCGCTTACTTGGGGCTAGATGGCGCTGTGTAATTTGTCCGACAATATTTATTATTTATTTATTATAGTTAAAATTGTAATTTGTAATTACGTGCACCATGACACTCTTGTCAGAAAATTACACCACTACGGTATCAGGAACAAGGCTCTCGAACTTCTGTCTTCTTATCTGGGCAATAGGATACAGAAGGTCGATGTTAATGGTAAACGATCTTCGGGGTCTCCTGTAGTTATGGGAGTCTCACAGGGGTCAATTCTAGGTCCATTCTTATTTTTAGTATATATTACCTTATTATGTAAGGGATAAACATGAGATTGTATTGTTTGCGGATGATACCTCTTTGACATTCAAAATTAATAGACGGTTAGGTAATTATGACGAAGTTAACGGTGCTCTCTCTAAAGTTATTCATTGGTTTAGTGTTAATAATCTGCTTTTAAATGATAAAAAGACTAAAGTAATTAAGTTCTCAACACCTAATGTAAGACAGGTGGCAATGTACATGTTAATGGAACTAATTTAGCCCCTGTGGAGACAACTGTGTTCTTGGGTATAACAATTGACTCCAGACTACAATGGGGCCCACAAATTGAAAAATTATCAGGAAAACTAAGTTCTGCAGCCTATGCAGTGAAAACTATTAGACGGCTCACTGATATTGATACGGCTAGAATAGTTTATTTCAGCTACTTTCATAGTATTATGTCATATGGAATTCTTCTTTGGGGTAACTCCGCGGACATTAACACCATCTTTTTATTGCAAAAGAGAGCCATAAGAGCTATCTACAAACTTGGTCCCCGGGAGAGCCTTAGAGAAAAATTCAAAGAAATAAATATTTTAACAGTCGCATCGCAATAAATCTATGAAAATCTTTTGTATGTCCATAAAAACATAGACTCATTTTGTAAAAAGAGTGATACTCATAGCATAAATACAAGATATAAGCATAATCTTGTGTTACATGCAAGGCGTCTCCACAAAATAAGTAATTCTTTTATGGGGCAATGTATACGGTTCTATAACAAACTTCCCTGCAATATAAGAGAATTGTCAATAAACAAATTTAAAATACTATTAAAGCCAAATTGTGTAGCAGGGCATATTATAAAGTATCTGACTATATTAATGATAAAATGACTGGGAGTGAGTCGATCCAATTATAATGTAATTTATAAAATATGTAAATTTGTTTGGATACCAAAAGAGGGATGCCTGAGTTTTTTGGCAGTATTTTTATCAGTGCTCACCTAGTCATAAACTGCACGGTAGGGGAAAAAATTGTGACGATTCCAAACAAATGTAGCCATTTTTACGGAATAAAAAGATTTTGACTTTGACGTTGATTATCACTAGCTCCGAGGTGAAGGAAAAACATCGTAAGGAAACCCGCTACAAGAAATTATATATCGAAAGACGTGTGACCTAACCTACGACCTTTATGACGAGCTCGGTGGCTCAGTCGTGAAAGACGCTACTTTGACACCAACGCTCGTGGGTTAGATTCCCACACAAGATAAACATTTGTATTGTCTTAGGTTTTCGCGATTGTTACACATTGAATTAAACAATTTTTAACGGAAGTATCGCGTATTTTATTTATTTTGTTGAACCTGACCATAAGAAGATCAGTCAATTTCTAAGACCTATCAAGTCTAATATCCCCTTACAAGATGCAGGAGTATACAAATTAGACTGCGAATGTGGTTTATCATACATAGGGCAAACAAAGAGAAGCGTAGGTACTCGTGTGAAAGAACACATTGCTGACATGAAGAATAGGCGCGATAAAAACTCTGCAGTTTGTGAACATACACTGGACCAGCCAAACCATTACATCCGGTTCGATAAACCACAAATCCTCGCCAAGGAGAATCGCTACATGCCGAGAATGTTGCGCGAGGCTATTGAAATAAGAAAACACCCCAATTTCAATAGAGAAGATGGTTGGCAAGTACCACCTGCTTGGGATCCAGTCCTAAAAATAATCAAATCCCAAACCCAAAGATCTAAAAAATGTTCGGACACTGTGAGCGATTTTTGTGTGAATCGGAACATATATAATTAATCCATCCATGTCGGTAGATGTAATAATTGAATAACTAATGTAAGACAAATACCACCTTAGTCTTCCTGCGACCACGGACGCTGCAAAGCGTTCGAAACGTCAGGTTCAACAAAATAAATAAAATACGCGATACTTCCGTTAAAAATTGTTTAATTCAATAAACATTTGTGTGCATGAACATGTCTGTTTGTCTTGGTTTGGATGTTTTAAGAGAGGTAGGACGCATCAAGGCAGCCGATCTGGGGAAGTACCTACAGCTTACAGAAAACCGCAGCCAAATAACTCCCTAGAGGGTTGTTGTGTTCCTGTGTCAATGAGGTCACCAGTAAGCTCCTAAGGAGTTGCTGTGTAAGCAGCAGTGGAGGCATCGCGCGAGTGATACTCAATATATTACACGAGTTAATAGGCCACGGTAATTGCTTTACATCAGGTGGACCGTATGGTTGTATGATTCCCGACGTTGTATAAAAAAAGGTCTGATTTCCCTCTGGGTTGAGAAGGCCTGACGGTAGCTCCAGATGAAAATCAGTATCATCGCCAAGCCCTCAGGCTTAGTCAGTCAATCCTAATGAATTAGGATAGGGGATAATGATAAGAAGAAAAAGAATGTGTTACCTAGTTATCTGAATATTGCTAAACACCGCCGTTAGAGTAACAATTAGCTATAGACGAAACTATGTATGTATATCTTCACGCCAAATCCCTTGCGGGGTAGGCAGAGAGAACCGAGCGCCATAAGACGCGGTCCTTACATACTTCACTCGCTTCTATGACATTCATAGTTCATTTCATGCACGCTCGCCGGTTTCTGGGGCTCCTGACATCACCTTCTGATAAAACACGACCAATTTGGTCATGGTAGGTTAGTCTCGGTCTTCCTCGGCTCCTACATTTTTCCACTTTTGCATTGTATATCTGTTTCGTCATTCTTTCGGCCCGCATTCTTTCTACATGTCCGAACCAACGGAGCATGCCTTTTCTTATCTTAACACCGACACTCTCTTTCAGACCAACTCTTTCTCTCACGTCTTCATTACGAACGCGGTCAGCAATTTTGCTCAATGCTCTCATCTCGACCGCATTTCTTCTACTTTCATGCTCTCTCTGCCATACCCAGCTCTCACTTCCATAAGTTAGCGTTGGGATTAGCACCGCGTTGTGTACAGCGAGCTGTGCCTTCTGGCTTAGATTTCGGCTGCCTAGAAGTTAACCTAACGCTCCATTCACCCTATTCCCTGCACTCACTCGTCTCTCCACATCAGCGGTGTACCTTCCATTGCTGCTAAAACACTTCCAAGATATACAATCTCATTCCTTGCTCCAACACTACATCATCAACCGTAATCCTAGTGTTCGTTCTAATGTAAGATATGTTGAGGGACAACTACTGTACAAGGTTCAATTAAGAACTAGATGACGCTTTGAATTTGTATGTTGAATGTTTGAATATATATTTACTTTAATCACATAGATACCGCGATAAGTGCGAAGAAGTATCGTCATCACTGAAACAAAGGGCGCAGTTATTGGCGGAGTACGTGGCGGAGCAGATGTCAGGGCTGACACAAGAACGAGATTGTTCTATGCCCAGCGTTGACTTGCATTTAGTTGATCTCATGGTAAAGTATAGGTATTTTCATCTACTTCGATACCATCTATATTGCCACAGTAGAGATGTAAGAAGAGTAGAGTAATTCGTAATAGTAGAGTAAGGGCTCTTCCAGGAAGACGCGGGGCGTGGGGTGCAGAATATCAAGCGTTTTCTCTGTTAATGGGGAGGCGGCGGGCGCCGTTGTCCGTCGTATTACACCCACAAAACAAGCATACGTAACTAGTGTTTTCATTTATGAAGAAGCGGCGCGTGGTGCGGGGTGAAATAGCGCCCCGACCCTTCGCATCGTGCGCTTTGTTACACGCTGTGGAGCTCACAGCTTATTTGCATCCTGCCAGTTTTGTTCTGTAGGAAATATCGCATTTATGTACATATTTATCACTTCCTTGGCGTTGAAGGAAAAGCATCGTGAGGAAACCCACATGTCCAAGAAATTATATTTCGAAAGACGTGTGACCCAAGGACCTGGTTAACGCGCTGAGTCGTGGAGGTCTGACGGCAGTCGCTCCATGTGAAGTCCAGTTTTTCCGTCAATTCCTTAGGCTTAGGTAGCAGACCCCGCCAATCCTAATGGATTAGGAAAAGGGATATCGCGAAGAAGATAGGCTGCGGTCGACGCTGCTTATCTTGCGTGTTTGATTATACTGACATGCGCATCAATGTCATTTAAACTCCTCAAGATACTTTTTGGTCTGATTACTTTTCTGATGCACCATTTGACGAGCTCGGTGGCGCAGTGGTGAAACGCGTTGTTACGCTAATTTGACACCAACGCTCGTGGGTTCGATTCCCACACAGTACAAACATTTGTGTGCATGAACATGTCTGTTTGTATTGGTCTGGGTATTTTCTATGTATAATAAGTATGTATTTACAAAAAATATATTTGCGTATGTTTATCAGTTGTCTAGCACCCATAACACAAGCTTCGCTTACTTTGGGGCTAGGTGGCGCTGTGTAATTTGTCCGAAAATATTTATTTATGTAAAATGCAGACAGCTCTGAACTCAACGATCATCGGTCTCGGTTGGGTGCGGTGTGGCGGCGAGCTGGAGAGAGCTGTCCTTTACAAAGTGCTGGCGGACCGCGTCGGGCTGCCCTGCGCCTTGTACCGGAGCACTAGTGCACATGCGTGGTGTGAGATAGCCGTGCCTGAACCACAACAGGTAATTCAATGAACTTTGGCCTCGGCGAGGTGCTGTATGGTGGCGATCTGGAGAGTCATCCTTTATAAAGTGCAGGTCGACCGCGTGGGGCTGTCCTGCGCCTTGTACCGGAGCACCAGTATGCATGCGTGGTATGAGATAGTCGAGTTTGAACTACAATTGTTGCGGTGCTTGAAACAACTGGCATTTCAAAGATCATTGTTTTCGGCTGGGTTCGGTGAGGTATAGCAGAGTGCCGCTGGAGAGAGCCATCCTTTACAAACAGCTGGCCGACCGCGTCCGGCTGCCATAATAGTTGCGGTACTAGAACTATGCAAACAAATGATGTAGGGTGCATCAAAGCAACGCGTCTAGGGAAGTACCTCCACCTAACAGAAAACTGCTGCCAAATAACAACACCCTAGAGGGTTGCTGTATTCTTGAGTGTGAGTGAGGTCACCAGTAAGCTCCTAAAGAATTGCTGTGTCAGCAGCAGCGGTGACATCGCACTAGTGATACTTAATGTATTACAAGCGTTCATAGGCTTCGGTAACCACTTTACATCAGGTGGGCCGTATGCTTGTATGTCTCTTGACGTTGTATAGGTACTTAATAAAAAAGGGCGCTTGCATAGTATTGCATTGCGCGTGTTGAGGTTCAGGTTAATTTCCAGTATGACTGAAACGATTTTGTTGAAAGTTGCCACGTGAGTATTTTGGTAGTGGATGAAGGTACCACCGGCTGAGAAGCTGGAATCTCAGGAAATCCCTTAGTCGCCTCTTACACCACGGGAAGAGAGGAGGCGGTGATTTTTAGTAAGTATTCTTTGTCCGTCACCGCACGGATATGACATTGTATAAGGGTATGTACGATGACTGCACCTCTTCAGTACATTGGTACCTTTCCGGTTCTCCATCATAAACTGCATAGCGACCGGTAAGCGTCATGGACGCAAGTGACACCTAGTTTGATCATCTCACCATATATATTTCAGCCGACTTTCCTTTTTTAGAGTTCGTATCGACCATTCAATCTCATGCATAGTAATATCATCATCGGACGCAGATCCGCAGTTAGCATAATGTACAAGAGGCAAAATGAATGTCATCGCGCGAGTGATACTTCCTGTCTTACATGCGTTCATAAGCTAGTGTGGCCCGTATGCTTGTAAGCTACCGTTGTTGTAGTAAAAAAAACTAGGTTTTTATTCTAACACCAACTTTCTTTTCGACCCGAGATTCTGCCACACCCAAAATGAACAACACGCAGAATGTGTAAAACTCAAAATGAACAAAAGGAGGGTCACGTTCACATACCAAAAGTTTATAATAGATATAAAATAATATTGCAATATATTTCCCTTTGAACAGTTTCCTTGATAACAGACAATGTTCGGTTCTGGCGCTTCACTGGCCGCTACCGCGGCACGCTCGCTTCGCTTGCTCACCTCGCGCGCGGTAGGGTCGCAGTTCTACTTAACACTCCTCGCTTCGCTCGTCGTCGTACGTATTAATAAGTAAGAATAATTATCACTTATTTTTATTTCAATTGAGAACCATTTTTATAGAGGCATAATTAGAAAAGGTTGCTCAAAACATTTTGTGTGTGAACGTGGCCTTCCTTGTACATTTTGCTATTTGCACATTCTGCGTTGTTCATTTTGTGATTTGTACATTTTGCTTCTTGTATCATATATTTCCCCAAAATATTCACTCCACCGTTCTAACACTTCCCGAGTGTTAGCAAAAATGTCACCAGCTTTAGAATGCTGTCGAACTACCCCGAGCCTTCGAATTTTTTCGGTAACTTCTCTTCCTCATTCGGAATTATTCTTACACACTTCTAAAGCTTCGGTTTCATTCTTGCATCGACTGTAAATTTGAATGAGCATTGATTGTAAATTTGAATGAGCATCGACTTTAATGAACTAAGTTTCTGAGTTTTATTTCCTTAAAGGGTGAGGAAGATAAAGAACAGGTCTACCCAGCGGGCTTACTCCGGGCCAACTATGTGGTAGATCTGACAGTGCGCCCAGGGCGGTTGCTACCCCGAGGCAGTTTAGAGGCAAATAACATTTGTGGACCAACTTGTTGTCCACCATACACGGCCAAGAAACTTCCAGAAGTCTGCCGGTGTAAGAAGTGATAGGAAGTCATAGATTGCATTGTTGAAGTGATAAGATTTTATTTGCAATGCTTTTTATATTATAATGTAAAATAAAACTAATTTATAATACCCCAAAGATTGATTTTTCCTTGTCCGGTGTACACCAGTAGGGATTTAAAGAGACTGATGGAAATTACATATTAACTGAAGTTTAAAATGAATATACGAGTATATATTTTTTTACGAGAGGTAGGACGCATCATAATTGCTCGTCTGGGGAAGTACCTCCACCGCACAGAATACCGCAGCCAAATATCAAACTCTCTGGAGGGTTGTTCTTGCGTGTGTAAGGGCAACAGTAAGTTCCTAAGGAGTTGCTGTACTAGCAGCCGGAATGTCATCGCGCGAGTGATACTTCCTGTATTACATGCGTTCATAAGCTACAGTGTGGCCCGTATGCTTCTAAGCTACCGTTGATGTAGAAAAAAAAACTAGGTTTTTATTCTAATACCAACTTTCTTTTCGACCCGAGATTCTGCCAAAATCTGATACCTACTTGAATTTAGTAATAAAAACACTAAAGTTTCAAAGCCACGTGCTGGATAGACTCAAATAAGTTCAAGATATGGAAAATTTTGAACTAATTTTCATTTTCAAAAATTTCTAAATATTTCAAAAACCGGGAGGGTAGTTGTACACTACAATGTTTCGACTATTAGGTTTATTGGAATAAAATACTAAGGTTGTAAAGAAATGTGATAGAAATCAGAACATTTTAAAAAATTACCTACGTTCGACGCTGGTAGTTTTAAATAGTTTTTGACGAGCTCGGTGGCTCAGTCGTGAATGACGCGACTTTCACACCAACGCTCGTGGGTTCGATTCCCATACAAGACAAACATTTGTGTGCATGAACATGTCTGTTTGTCTTGGTCTGGATGTTTTAAGAGATAGGGTGCATCAAAGCAGCTCGTTTGGGGAAGTACCTCCACCTCACAGAAAACCGCAACCAAATAGCTCCCTAGAGCAGGGCTTCTCAAACTATGGGTCGCGACCCACTGGTGGGTCCAATCGCTGGGCAGCGGGCGACTGTCAACCGCCCGGACAGATAGTAAACGCGGACGGCGCTTAAAAAAAAACTCAAATTTTGTTTGTTATTTGAAAAGTCCTTTTTTTAGGTATATTGGTAACGGTTAAATTTCCTATGGTGGGTCCCGAGTTTGGGAACTTGTATTAGATGAGTCGTAGCGCAGACAACTTTGAGAACCACTGCCCTAGAGGGTTGTTGTGTTCCTGCGTGTGAGTGAGCTCACCAGTAAGCTCCCAAGGAGTTGCTGTGTAAGCAGCAGAGGCATCGTGCGAGTGATACTTAATATATCGCAAGCGTTAATAGGCTACGGTACCCGCTTTACATCAGGTGGGCCGTATGTTTGTATGCCTCCCGACGTAGAATAAAAATACAATACAAATAAATGGAGTTCACACCGGGTCCCCGTCTATAATGATCTTAGGGTAAACAGTAGGCCAAGTCAATAAAAATCTTAAAATATTCAATAGTTTAATTCAATTTAATAATACAACATAAAGGCAGTTTTCGTTCCATTCGTCAATACGTTTTCACAATAAATAAATTCCTTACAAAATTCTTATTTAGAGGCACATCTTAAGACACGATTGCACACAAAACGGACGGATAGACAATCACAAACAATTACACTTATATTAAGTTCAATATATCTTAATTACAGTCTATTTTTGTTCAGTATATATATGCTTTTGAACATTTGTAACATGAGCATGCTTATCCAAACGACAACAAGATTGGTGTATCTAGCAAGTTTGTGGTTTAATAAGATTAATAGCTGAGAGTATTGTTTTATGCCAACATCTGTAGGATGTGAAGTCCCATTACATAATTATATAAACACATCATTAACTTTAAAATTGTAAGTAACATGAGAGGAAAAACAATGTTAAGACGTTACTTGACTTTTAAGTCATTTCTTTCGTACCAAAAGTCAAGATTTAGGTCAATTAGAAGTAACTTACACAGTTAGGTTTCGTTCTATAAATACTCCTGTTGATGCTGGTAGATTAAAAATATTTATTCGCGGTTTGTCCCCTACAGGGGGTATAAATCTTTTTGGTGTACCAAAGACTAATGTTTTATACAACTGGTTACATAATTTTACTATAATATTCGTAACGTTTATAGCACGATTATTAAATTTCATTCTGTAGGGTTACTCTGGAAGTGAAATACAATCCTATTTCAATGTCAGAATATTCAGTCTTACAACCTATTATGTTGCCAACACAGGAAAATCTCATGAAGTGTTTAGTTTGACAACCGATATTAATATAATTCGGAGTTACTGTCGCGGTTAAATGTTTAATTCCTGTCTAGAATATATAGAAAAGTAATAATCCTTAAGGGACACGTATTGATGTTCGGCCTTGTCTTAATATTAACTGATCCTCATTTCCATATATTACCACTAAATCTGTTTTCTAGTGATGATTGTCAATTATACACACGACAAGCTCTGCCAAACTATGCAAATCTCACCTTTATTGCTACGACATAAGATGCATGGGTGTATACCTGGATCTGTCGTTGGCTATTATGTATCTTATACTACTACTACAAGTCTATCAATAATTCGCAAAAAGTATTTCATTCTACTAACGTATCTATACTACTACATATTCTAGAGCTACGGTCGCGGTTTCGAACCAAATATATTGCGTATAAGCAACTAAAAAAATGCATTAACAATACTGCAACAAAATACAATAAACCTTTTAATTAAAGCAATAAGGTTGATATTTTATTATATAATAATATTTAAGTGTTCTCATAACTAATATGTGCAATAATACAACATATACCTTTAAGGTAATAAAAATAAATCGAATTATTATTGTATACGAATATAAAATGGATTATAATCATCAAATAATGACAATTAATTTAATTATAATTGCTAATTATTAAAAAAAATATCAGTCTATATCGTCTAGTAATGGCCTGTTATTATTAAAAGACAGTCAAATACATTTTCTGGATTCTGATTGAAGACATTGCACGTCGTTATAGTTTGTGTCATAGACAAATGGACACAAAGTGATGGGACTCCTTTCCGTATTCCACCAGGATGCCCTAGCTAGGTCCCTTAGGACAAACATATACAGCGCTCCCAATAACACTTCGATCCCTATATCAAGGACCAAACAACTATTTCACTCTCGACGCAAGCATAGCTTTTATACCAAAAATGTTAAATAATATTGTTATATCTACAACCATATTGTGTATTTAAATTCAAAAAATTACTATTAGAGAACAGGCTAGTTAAGTTTTAGATAATAACAGGGACTCTGTATTAATGTAGTTCCTTGGAATAGTATTCTAAAATTATTTGACCTAAGTTTTATTGAGTGAGTAATAGTGAGGATAATTGATACTCAAAGGAAGGGATCTCTACTTATGGAACGTTACATTTTATCTATTTATTTTATTAAATTACTTTTATATAGTTGAAGACAAAATAGCGTGATATTTCACATAATTAATAATATATTACTCGTATTAACTGAATATAAAGTTGTGAAGGAACAAGGCTCTATGGTTATTAGGTATCAAAGAGTTGGGGGTATTAAAAAATAAATTTATATGACATCTGTAATTATATATTCCATGGGGAGTTGGAAACAGCGCTGTGTAGTGACTAAGGGACTGGGCTACGGAGTCTTAGTAGAAAGAGCGCATACTTTGATACTATTTGTTCATGGCGACATGAACTGCAATGTGCGAGTGAGGGCGTATGACTAGCGCCGGTCGCCGCCATTCGTTTCTGTATTGGTGTGGGCAATACGAAAAGTTTGATCACTGTGTGTACATATCTACAAAACCGTTAAACATGAAGTTACAATGTTATACTGGATCTCAGGTACATAGATTATTTCTGTGATTATCACTATGCTATAGTAATGCAAGACATGCCCAGAGTAAACATGTCTCTAAAAATAACTTCATATTCTTCTTTATAGATGTCGCGTGTATATCGCGTGTTGGATTCTCTTATTTGTAAAGACCTTCTCATATCTAAACGGTGGTAAAAGTCACTGATCAAGGCCTAAAGCATTACCTTTATACACATGACCCAGTATATTTTCTACATCTGAATTCTTTAACTTGGAATGTAAATCACAAATGCACAGGAATGTTGGTATCATTAGCCATTTTATGTTTTCTACCAACGTTGATGTAAGAATGCATTCTTAATAGATGGGAACACTGTACGGCCGGAAAGTAAGTAGATTTAGTTGAGTGCAATGACTTTTGAGGGGAAACCAAATACACGATCTGCCTAAAGGCAGTTAAATTTACGCACTGGTGAGTGGACAGGAAATAGTAATTAATTTCCGGAAGTTCTTGATAGCTGCTGGTTGAGCACACAACTTGGATGAGGAAATATTAATGACCTCTAGTACTCTTCACACTAAAGCTTTTAGGGGATTAACTTCCCAAGAGTACAAAGTGTACGGTTTCATATTTTTTATATAATAGTGCGACAAAAACATCTCCCTTTCTATATCTTCCTGCAATTACACCGTGGTTTGCGGTACTCCGTGTACCATTTGAGTTCTGCTTCTCGATCTGGGTAACGGTTCAGGCGCTCTGGACACAGTAGAATCCTTTAGGGATAGCGCTGACCCTGTGGAGGCCTGTGAAGGGGGTCGGGATGAGTGCAGTGTAGCTGGAATACTTGCCTGAAATGAAGATAAGGATATCAGGAGCCGAGTACAGTAAACTTCACTCATATAAAAATGGCAGGTAAAATGTTACCATTTACCATACTCCCTAGGGGACATAATTTACTTATTTTATAAGGTAATTTATATGAATTTAACGAAATAAACTAAAATAATTAAAATTATTAAACGTGAAACTACTATAGGAACTACAGCTATGCATCGTCCGTATACACATCATGACCCACCATGATGGACTATGTGACCGACAACGCTGATGCTGCAATGACAAAGATTAACCCAATTTGTGCTTTAGTAATTTCAAATCATAATTAAAATATTCACTCTGATTCTAGCATCGGTCGGAATATTAGACTAAGTTTGCTTGTAATTTTTGCCCAATAAAATAAATATATATATATTTAATAAACCTAAAATAAATTTGTTTCTTTTTTGGGTTCTCCGGCTGAGATTTCTGTATCTAACAGTATCTGTCAGTAGTAGTTGCGGCAAGGCCTGTACTCGCAATTGTGATCAATAATTAAGTACGTATCCCTAAGTATGTTATTGTGTTAATAGACAATGTTTGCTTTGAACAAAATGGCAGAGAAACGAGCGCCACATGACTCGGATCCTTACACACATCACTCGCTTAGTCATTGCTTTTAAGGCATCACCTTGATGATGATGGCATGACATCACCTTCTGATAAAACACGATCAATTTGGTCATGGTAGGTAAGTATTGATCTTCCTCGGCTCCTACATCCTCCTTCTATTTCGCGATGTATATCTATTTCGCAATTCATTCTTCCTACATTCCTTCTACATGTCTGAAGCAACTGAGCATGCCTCTTCTTATTTTAACTTAATAGATTTTCTCATCAATATATAAACTATAAACTAAATTAAAAACGGTAAGCCATTTCCTATAAAGCGAAAATAACAATTCCATTGAGGGTTTTTGTGTTCTTGCGAGTAAGGTCACAAGCAACTGTTGAACTTCTGCGTCAACAGCAAGGGCAACACGCGTGCTATGATTATTGTTAATGATAAAAAAAAATATTAAAGTTACATAATAAACATATTTACGTTGTTAGCTATAGACTACAGCTAGACCTCAAATCAAGCAAGTCGTACCCACCGTTGTAAGAAAAGTCGTGAGCCATAAATTTCAATCTTCAGCCTAGAATTATTCCGTTTTCGAATTAATTAGAATTTACAAGTTCAAGTTAAGTTCAAGCTCAGTTCGCTTGCGAGTGTCGTCAGACCTGCACAACCCGAAGAGAAAACTAGACCTTTAGGTTAGGTCACACGCATTTACGTAAAAGTAAAAGTATTTTTAAAACGCAATTTAAAGTTTAGTATTAGAAAATACAAAAATCCATTTCTTTCTCTTTTCTCTCGATTATTCTGCATGTGCCTCCAATTGGCGACATTAGGACAATACTGATCTAAGCGTTTCTTATTCAATATAAAAATGTTGCCAGGTAAGCATGAAAAAATAATTCTACCACGCTACACTTACTTAAATGCCATTTCCTACTATTTTCCTGAACAAAGTCTAACCTAGCCATCTATAACTTCACGCCAAATCCCTTACGGGGTAGGCAGAGAGAACCGAGCGCCACGCGACTCGATCCTTACATACCTCACTCGCTTCTTTCACATTCATTGCTCTTTTCATGCACGCTCGCCGGTTTCTAGGGCTCCTGACATCACCTTCTGATAGAACACGACCAATCTGATCATGATAGCCTAGCCATCATTTTATTAAAAATTACGGTACAGGGCGTATTGCTGTATTTCTTAATGCAACGAAATGTGTGAAACGTAATTTTTTGGACGTGCAGATTTCCTCACAGTGCTTCTTTTCACCGCCGAGTAAGTGTTGATTACAAATATGTACATAAATCCGAAGACATGAATCTATTGGTACTGGCACACAGCAGGATTCGAAACAGTGATCATTCGGTTAAAGCCTCTCAACTCCACTACACTAAAAACTGTTTTGCACTGTGTATAAATTAGATTATATTCATAGCAAATCATAAAGATGTGAGTTACCGCTCTGCTAATATTCGTCTGTGACTTCTTTATGGGCACGTCTCTATACTCGTAGATATTGTCTCTGGATCGCGTGGTGTTCTCTATGCCGCTCTCCTCTATGTCCGGCACCATGAAGATGTCGCCATCGTAGTATCTATCTGTCTCTCTGTGATACAAGAAAATCTTTTTAGTTTACACCAAATAAACAGTACATAACTTGTCTAAATATATATATATGGAGTTATAAAAAGATAGGCTATCTGACCAGAAATTGAAGCAGGTTTAAAACAATATGAAGTTTGACTTAATTCTACTGTATTAATTAATATATATATTTCATGACACACACACAAACAAACGCACGCCAAATCATACGCATTCAGCTGCAGGGATATAAAGCATACTCGAAGATTATATATACAAAGATTCATCCTCACATTTTGGTAAAATGATTCAACCTAGTCCCTCCGTTGTAGTAATTGGGCACGTAGGTTCCCAGATCTCTTGACACCACCTTCTGATATCACACGATCAATTTAGTCATAGTAGGGTAGTCTTGGCCTTTCCCTGCTCCTACTTACTTCTACTTTCGTCTTGTATATCTGTTTTGTCATTCTTTCCTCTTGCATTCATTCTATATGTCATTTTTTGATTCGATGTAAACGGCGAAATAATTCAACGACATCGATAAACAAGTGAGAACAGGGACCGTTTATCCTTCCAATGTGGAGTTATATATCTATTTCGTCATTCTATACTTCTGCGTTATTTCTGCGTGTACGAAACAACGGAGCATGCCTCTTCTTAACACTGATACTGTCACTTAGACCAACTCTTTTTCATCATGGTTGACAATGTGGTTAGCAATCGTTACGGGCAGA
The DNA here is from genome assembly GCA_947507595.1 of Pyralis farinalis. Lineage (NCBI taxonomy): Eukaryota > Metazoa > Arthropoda > Insecta > Lepidoptera > Pyralidae > Pyralis > Pyralis farinalis. The sequence goes on from OX382259.1 coordinate 36,912,855, forward strand.
TTCTGCGCACAACGCTCGCACCATGACCGCGTTTATTCTAATTTTGTGATCTCTCTGCCATATCTAGCTCTGGCTTACATAATAGGTCTAGATAAGGATATTGTTGCTAAGAAGTTTTTCTAGCGCATCATCACACTTTCTCTGCATTCACTTGTATCTCTACATTAGCGGAGATTCTACAAATTAGGAAAAACAACCGATACGTTTGGGTGCTTCCAATTTAAGGTAGCGAATTTTTTTTATAACTTCACTTTTTATATAAAGTCCTTAGTTATTTATAGTAAAATGAATGTGAAAATGCAATACTTCACATAGACATTTGGACGTGTACGGAGATCGAGTTGCACACCCATGCACCTTAAACCATAGCGGTAAAGGTGAGATTAGCATGGTTTTGTATATCTTGATATCATCGTGTATACATACAAGCTGATCTAATAATAGATTCTAAATGCGTCACTTGGTTGGAGTGTCTCGAGTGTACATTAACTCCGAATTGATACAAATAGTAATAAAATACATGGACTATCTAAGGAATTTATATAATTTCATAACATTATGTAATTAAAAACATATAAGACATACTAAAACGCAACTAAAACTTTGTATAAGCGCACCGTGACGAACTGACGGACAAACGATCCCTCCGAATGCCCCTTTGAAACCAAGCAAAATAACAATAAAAATAACTTATAAATGTCACCTACATCGCTGGTACCATTTTCCATTTGGGAGGCGCAGCCCTGTTGTGAAAATGTTCATGTTAGTCTTTAGTACTATCTAAAGATTAAAGCAAGCACTGAGTGTTATCAGTTAAGCGTTCACCGGAAGCAGTATAAAAATAGGCCAGAACCGGTTAATTGGGTTCTCCTGGTCCATACAATGGTTTTGACGGTTATTTCTATTTTACGAATCCTTTTCTATTACTTAAATATAATCAAACTGTTTAACCAAGACACTAACTTTCTAAATTACTGTCACAAATTCAACAATAGGTTAAATTTATCATACCTGACTATGCACTAGTATAAAATTACACGAAGTATTCTTAAAACGCAATTTAAAGTTTAGTATTAGAAAATACAAAAAATAAATCCATTTCTTTCTCTTTTCTCTCGATTATTCTGCATGTGCCTACAATTGGCGACATTAGGACAATACTGATCTAAGCGTTTCTTATTCAATATAAAAATGTTGCCAGGTAAGCATGAAAAAATAATTCTACCACGCCACACTTACTCAAATGCCATTTCCTACTATTTTCCTGAACAAAGTCTAACCTAGCCATCATTTTATTAAAAATTACGGTACCGGGCGTATTGCTGTATTTATTAATATTTATATTTTTTTATACGAGTAATATAATACTTTAGCTTTAATTCCCCCACCTTATCGAATTTGCGAGCAATAACAGCTTATTACTCGCAGACAAAATCAACATACAAATAAATCATGGTTTTTATATAAAAGTGGGAAGTTATTTATTACAACAAGCCCAAATGTGTTTGACCATTTTCTCACAATTGGAGCAGTATAATAGCCTACAGCCAACATTACGATCGCGTATAGATAAGATTTGTTAACACAATTTGACAGTAAAACAAACTACACCTATTAACCCTTCGAAACCCGGGTGGTCGAATACGACCGCGAAATGTATGGGAAAACGTATATAACGGGTTCTGACTGCTCAAAAAATCTATCACGCCTTTATGTTCAATGACCTAGGAGAACCGGGTAGCGTTTGTGCAGAAAAGGTTCATGATGAACTTTGAATGAACGAGAATGAATCAAACGTGTAGTATTAAAAAAAAACTATTTTTATACATCGTCGGTAGGCGTACAAGGATAGGGTTCATCCTGATTCTGATGTGTAGTGGTGACCGTAGACTATCAATACAGGAAGTATCGCTCGCGCTCGCGCTAGCCTGCTGCTAACTCAGCAACTTCTTAGGAGTTTACTCGTAACCCCACTTGATTGTATGCCTTCCGAAGTTGTATAAAAATAAACAGTTGTTCCTAAGTAGATTGAGTATGAATCTTTATGTTTTCTTGTTGGTATTTTAAGGCAAACGAGCATGAGTATCACCCATGGTAAGTGATCACCGCTTATAATCAGCAACACTAAACCGATCCGCTTCCAGCTTTTAAGGAAAATATGCTCTTTTCTTATTTGATTTTTTAAATAATTACGGTGGTATATTCCGGTCCGTCTGATGGTTATTAGTTATCGCAAGCTATGAGCGCTTATAGTACCAGGGGCATCACTACTGTAAAAACCTATTTCATGAAGTACCTCACGTAATAGTTAATTAATTGAATGATTGCAATAACTGACTGAACTGCAACGGAGGTTGAATCCATTATAATACGTACCTCTTGGCATTTCTCCAAAGCATGCAGCATACAACCAGCAACACGATCAGCACGAGACACGCGCAGGACACCGTCCAGAACGCTATTTGGAGCGGTTGCTTCGGCTCCCACCAGTACTGAAATTAAAAAAAAAACTTATAAGGCATGGCTTATTAGTGTTTATCGACACATAAAAATAATCTTTTTGAGCTCGGTGGCTTAGTCGTGAATGACGCGACTTTGACACCATCGCTCGTGGGTTCGGTTTCCACACTAGACAAACATTTGTGTGCATGAAGATGTCTGTTTATCTTGGTCTGGATGTTTAATACTATACAAGCATACCGTCCACCTGATGCAAAGCGATTACCGTAGCCTATGCTTGTGATACACTCGCGCGATGCTACCTCTGCTGCTAACAAAGCAACTTCTTAGGAGCTTACCGACGACTTTGCGTGAACAGAAGCTTCCAGGGAGTTATATGGCTGCAGTTTACAGTGAGGTGGAGGTACATCTCCAGATGGGCTGCTAAGATGCGTCTATACCTCTCTTAAAACATCCAGACATATTCATGCATACAAATGTTTGTCCTGTGTGGGAATCGAACTCAGGAGCGTTGATGTCAATGTCGCGTTACTAACCGCTGTACCACCAAGCTCCTTAAAAGCTTACGTGATGTGACTATACAACTACTTATCGCCTGAAAAAAAATGTTTAACCTCTGTTATGGGCGGATACGTAGGCACGAGTCTGCCGATCACGGTGGGTAGGTACACAGTCCAGAAGGCCAGCTCGGTTTGCCTGTAGTTGAGTTGTATGGTCGAGTTGAAGGTCGTGTTCAGGTTCAGATACCGCAGCTGGCCCGCTTTGGCTTCTTCAAAGTGGAGTCCGAGGATCCTGGATCTAGTTGGGTTCCTGTCAACAATATATTTAGAAATGTTCATTGATTCTTTAAATATTTTACGAAGACACACAGCGCCATCAAGTCCCAAACTAGGCAAAGTTTCTGCTGTGGGTGTGGTGGTTCTGTCTACTGCATGATTACTGAGGCATCTATACCCTTGCTGCGTCTATCCCACATTTACCCTACTAAAAACATGTTTGGGACTGTTCAAGATATCATCTCTCAGTTTTATAATTTTATCAGAATTGTTCTGCTTTCATGTTCTGCGATTTTCGGAAGTGAGCTGCAGCTCTTACGGCTGTGCGTAGGCGCGTAATTCGTTGTGTCGTCAAAAGTTTTCTCTCAGAAAGTGGAAGCGATGTATAGTTTTGCAGTTGCATAAGTTTACTACCGTAATTTCGAAGTAGATGATTTGAAGATTAAATTTTTTCTACTTGAACATTAGGATATGGCCGCAAATACTCTTTTTTAATACATACCTACCTACTACTACGACCTACGAGCCTTCGTAAAAGTTTTGAGGAACTTGGTGGCGTAGTGGTTAATAACGCTACTTTGGCATCAATGCTCGTGGGTTCGATTCCCACACAGACCGAACATTTGTGTGCACAAACATATCCATTTTCTCTTATAATTATATCTTGGTCTTAAATGTTTTTAAGAGAAGTGATGCGCATCAAAACAGCCCGTCTGGGGAAGAAGGGGAACTTCACTGAAAACCGCGGCCAAATAACAACATTCTGAAGGGTTGTTGTGTCCCTGAGTGAGAGTGAGGTCACCAGTAAGTTCCCAAGATTTTACTGTGGTAGCGGCAGAGATGGTATCGCGCGAGTGATACGACTCCTATAATTGGTTTCTACCTGCGTTTATCATCATAAGGCATGATGATATTCTGACAGGCTACATTTACAGGACGAGCTCGGTGGCGCAGTGGTGAAACGCGTTGTTACGCTACTTTGTGACACCAACGCTCGTGGGTTCGATTCCCACACAACACAAACATTTGTGTGCATGAACATGTCTGTTTGTCTTGGTCTGGGTATTTTCTATGTATAATAAGTATGTATTTACAAAAGAAAATGTATTTACGTATGTTTATCAGTTGTCTAGTACCCATAACACAAGCTTCGCTTACTTTGGGGCTAGATGGCGCTGTGTAATTTGTCAGACAATATTTATTTATTTATTATTTAAATAAAGAAGCTTTTTTTTAATATAGACCGTGCAACCCACCTAACATTAAGTTGGTACCGATTGAACGAGTATCACTCTGGCACTGTCACCTTTTTTTTATACAACGTCGGGAGGCATTCAAGCATACGGCCCACCTGATGTAAAGCAGTTACCGTAGCCTATTAACACTTGGAATATATTAAGTATCACTCGCGCGATGCCTCCTCTGCTGCATACACAGCAACTCCTTAGGAGCTTATTGGTGTCCTCACTCACACACAAGAACACAACAACCCTCTAGGGAGTTGTTATTTGGCTGCGGTTTTCTATGAGGTGGAGGTACATCCCCAGACGGGCTGCTTTGATGCGCCCTACCTCTCTTAAAACATCCAGACCAAGACAAACAGACATGTTCATGCACACAAATGTTTGTCTTGTGTGGGAATCGAACCCACGAGCATTGGTGTCAAAGTCGCGTCATTCACGACTGAGCCACCGAGCTCTTCAAAACATCCGCTCCGGAGACATCAATTCCTCAGGATCTCACTGGTGACGTCATTCACTCGTAGAAACAAAACAACCAACCAGCAAGTTTTAATATATTGCTTGTACGCCTCCCGACGTTGCATATAAAAAAAAAAGAATACTTACCCAAACCTCGCGAAATCCGAGTAAGCCTTCATAAAGAAATGACTCATGTTCCTATCATTTGGGGTCCACATTTGTCTGTCGATCCTCTGCTTCACGGGGAAGAACTCCTGGTCCATGAAAGGTGCGCCCGTCAGGAAGAAGTGCTCCGTGTCGTGGGCGTACAGCCGCCACTCCGGCCACTTGAACGCTTCCACTGTTGTGTTCAGCACGTACATGTACACTGGTACGTTTTCTTCGAGGAGGAGCTTCACCATCTTGTCTGTTGGTGCTCGGTAGAGGAAGTCTGACAGGAGCTGGGAAGAATACATTGTTACTCTTTATTCGATACCCACAACATTTCGACGAGCTCGGTGGCACAGTGATTAACTTTGACATCAACGCTCGTGGGTCCGATTTCCACTCAGGACAAACTTTTGTGTGTTTGACTTGTCTGTTTGTCTTAAAGTAGGTAGGTAGGGCGTATCAAAGCAGTCCTCATAGATAACTGCAGCCAACAACAACTCCTTGGAGGGTTGTTGTGTTCTTGCGTGTGAGTGAGGTCACCGAGTACGTTCTTAAGGAGTTGGTGTGACCACCGGAGGTGGCATTACATATTATAGGTATTATAAGCTAAAAACACTGTAGCGGTATGAATCCGCTACAGTATTTTTTTACATCAGGTAGGGCGTGTTCTTGTATGCATCCGACGTTATATATAAAAAAACGAAAGGTGTTCGAGATACCAACAGCTTCCTTTTACAATCGCACCGCTCGCCGACGGCGGACAATTCATCCGTAAAGATGAATTTCCGTCCAACGCATGAACCGCAATGGTTGCGTACTGTTCTAAAGAAGCTTTCTACAGAGAACTATTAAGTTGCGATATAAACTCCCTGCTAAGGTTTTCCCAAGGGACTGCAGCATTAGGTTCTGCAAATAGACGTAAAAAAAATTCACAGGTGCGCACGACCGACAGCACTTTTTTGCGAGCGTCCATGCATATCATAAGGCAAGTCGTGCGCTTCTTTGCCACGTTAGTAGTATGAAAAATCTATTAGATGCATAGCGAGTTTGTTAACTTATCGTCAGATGCATCGTACAATTTGTTTACCAACTTCCTGGTGTAACATTTGGTATAGTCAGCTCATCCTTTACCTGGCCAGGTCAAGTCAACTATCTATTAAGACAAATTTATCTCTACAGATAATTGTTCATAAACATCGAGTAGCAAATATTTCCAAGGTTTGCTAGTGATTACTGTTGAAAATAACCAAAATGTCGCTGAGAAGTTACTGCACTGCTGCAGCAGAGGTAACAAAGCAATTGACGATCTCGGTGGCGCAGTGGTTAGTAACACTGCTTTGATACCAACGCTCGTGGGTTCGATTCCCACACACGACAAACATTTGTATACATGAACATGTCTGTCTTGGTCTGAGTGTTTTAAGACAGGTAGGACGCATCAAAACAGCCCATCTAGAGAACAGTAACTTTACGTAACAGAAAACCGCAACCAAATAACAACTCCCTAGAGGGTTGTTGTGTTAATGCGAGTACCGTCCATGGAGTTCCGCTGCGGTTTTCTGTGAGGCAGAGGTTCTTCCCAGACGGGCTGCTTTTAATGCGCCCTACCTGTCTTAAAAATAATCAGACCAAGATAAAGAGACATGTTCATGCACGCAAATGTTTGTCCTGTATGGGAATCGAACCCACGAGACTTGGTGATATGTAGCATTGGTAATCTCTCCACCGCGGCTCGCCATTGGAATTGGAATTAGCGTCAAGAGTAACCCTTCAGGAGTGACAGTTGGGGAAGAAGAAATAAACTTACATGTATGTACTGGTCCCTGATGGCGCTGACGTTGTGAGGTTCTGGATGATATGTGTACATGTACCGTACCGCCTCGTACACTCCGCGAGGGTTCAGCGTGTAGTTGTACCGCAGGACCAGCTCCGCCACCTTCTGGTTGAACCAACCTTCGTTGATTTGGAAGTTCGGGGCTAGCGAGTCATTGTTATCTGCAAATAAATTAATAACACATAAATATTTTTAAAAACAAGCTTTTATTTAAATGCTCTATAAAGACGATAATAAATTTTACAATATATTATTTTTACGCGATTTATAGATTATAAAAGCATGTAGCAAGATTTGATATGCTCGGTGGCGCAGCGGTTAGTAACGCTACTTTGGCACCAACACTTGTGGGTTCGATTCCCACACAAGACAAACAATTGTGTGTATGAACATATCTGTTTGTCTTGGTCTGAATGTGTGGAGAGGAGGCATCACGTGAGTGATACATAATGGATTAAAAGCGTTCATAGGCTATAGTAACTGCTTTACATCAGGTGGGCCGTATGTTTCTATGCCTTCAGATGTTGCATAAAAAAATGTAACTAAGGTAGAAGCGTCCAGTACCGCCCGCGCCCTACCGCCGTATTCCGCGCGGACAGAGCCACGTGTAACAGCTAGTGTATCATATATACTTACATATAACATAGGCAGCTTCTTGTGTAGTCACTCCCGTCATGTACTGCAGCGCAGGGTTGAACTGTCTCCTCATGATCAACTCCTCGGGCATCATTTGGAGGAAGTGCCAGTCTCTCTCGCGCCAGCCCTCGTACCACTCGTCTCCGGGGAAGGTGAAGTTGTTCTCCAGGACTGGACCCCACGGTATGAAACCCACATGAGGCTTTAAAAAAAAATTAATTATTAAAGATATTTGGATGGAAAAGATGCTTACGACCCCTTTGTTGTAGACGCTTGCAATAGGTTTGACGAGCTTATTGGCGCAGCGGTTAATAATGCGACTTTGGCACCGACGCTCGTGGGTTCGATTCCCACACAGAAAAATCATTTAAGTGCATGAACATGTCTGTTTGTCTTGGTCTGAGTGTTTTTAAGAGAGGTAGGGCACATCAAAGCTACCCGTCTAGGGAAGTACCTCTACCTCTCAGAAAACCGCAGCCAAGTAACAACTCTCCGGAGGGTTGTTGTGTTCCTGCATGTGAGTGAGGTCTCCAGTAAGCTCCTAAGGAGTTGCTGTGCTAACATCAGCTTTACATCAGGTGGGCTGTATGCTTGTATTCCTCCCGACGTTGTATAAAAAAAAGATGTATTGTTTCAGCGTTGTTACTCAATTAATCGACATTGTAGTTGGATTAACGTCGACTTCAGTTTCGACTTCTCTAGAAATTACCTGGAATTCAGCATTTCCAAGTTCATAGAAGCTCCTCCCTTGGCGTAGGCAGTTGACTAGTTTCCACGAAGAATCTATGGGGCATCCGAGCAGCCGGCCGAACACTAGTGAGGTGTTTTGTACCCTGAACTTGTCTTCAATCATCGCCCAGTCCGCTAGTGCTGATCCACTCTGAAATCGATAATTATAAATAGTTTTTAAAGGGTACTCCTGGTGCAGCTGATGTTGATAAATGTCAGTATGCTTTCTTAGCCATGCTTGTCACTAGGCAGGCAGTATTAAAAATTAATTTATCATTAGAATGCTACATTATCCTTAAGTAGCATAGGATAGTTTTTTTTCCAGAAATCATCCTTTTAGGGGGGGTTTAGAAAAAAAAAATACAATCTGCTTATCAGTACTGCATGTGATCAAGATCAAGAGTTCGACATATTTGCTCAACCTGTGCTATAATCCTGGTAACGATATGTCTAGTCGGCGGCGCGACGGCCAGCAACCCTGCCGACGCGGCACCAGCTCCTGGCCCGAACAGTGTCACCGAAGAAGGGTCACCGTTGAACGGACTAATATTATCGGAGATCCAACGGAGAGCCATGGCCTGGTCGAGGATACCGTAGTTACCTGGTGAGTTTTCATCAGCGGTGGACAGGAAACCTGATAGATGAAATAGTGAAGGGTATTAGTAAAGAGGATAACTGAACGATTTCCCATAAGGAGGCTACCAGTTATATAATGTGTAACTGGTAGCCCCCTTATGGGAAATCTATCTATCTATCTATAACTTCACGCCAAATCCCTTGCGGGGTAGGTAGAGAGAACCGAAATTAAAGTTAAAAACTAAAATCTGACTACGAAAAAAAGTCCTACTATCTAGGTACAAGAGTTCAATGTAGGTAGGTATATTTCTTATACATACCAAGAGCTCCCAGTCTGTAGTTGATAGAAACTACCACGACGTTATAGAAGGCAGCCAGCATGTGCCCCGGGAATAAGTTGGACGCTCCCGACATGAACTGACCGCCGTGGATGTACACCATTACCGGGTACTTCTGCGCCGTCGCACCGGCTTCCGTCTGTAACAGTCAATGGATCAAGTATATAAAAAAGAAGGTATACCTACATTCATGTACGTTGATCAAGAGGGTCAAAATGGCAGACTGCCGGACATCCGCAATGTTTAATGCAAGGCGAAAGAATAACGAAACAGGTACACTATGCGAAAGTGGAAGGATGTACATACACCCATTTTCGGGGCTCACCTATATATTAACAATCAATGAATGTGTAAAAAACGTGTGAGACTGAGCCATGTGGAGCTGGGACATCTCTGCCTACCCCGCAAGGGCTAGTGTGTATATATATATATATATATATATATATATATAGCGTATCCCGGTATCTCGTGGGACCTGCTTTTTTTACTTTCTTCAGCTATTTGGGAAAAATAGAATAAGTTCCAGTTCGTATAATTTCTCCCTTTAAAAGATTTTATATTATTTAATTAACCCTATCTATTTTTTATACCACTACGGTGGCAAACAAGCATACGGCCTGCCCGATGGCAAACAGTCATCGTAGCCTATGGGCATATGCAACACCACCACTCATGCGTTGCCGACCAGGTCTATCGTTAAGGTACATAGTTAGCGTTAGTATGTTTCCTAGATACGCAATTTTAATCACTTTCAGAACGCAATTATGCGGTTCAAGCTGAATACAAATTAGTCTACGTAATGTCCGCCTTCCTATTAATATAACACACGCTGTGACTCAACTTCAGTCCCCAGCTGGTGGAACGAGAGCGAGATGAATAATAAATTGCAGGTGGCAATAATATCGTAGATTTTTATTAACAGATAAGAAAGAAAAGGAGGAGGTTCCCAATTCATCCGTTTTTTTTTGTATGTGCTATATTTTGGCCAATTGTTGACCGATTTTGATGATTCTTTTCTTATTGCATAGGGCACACCTCGAGAGCGATCTTACATAAGTTTCATTAATGTAACATGTAGAGTTTTTCAGAATTATTGAAAAACTTAATTCAGTTTAAGTTAGTTCCATTTTTTATTTAAAAAGATGTAGGTACTTAGTCTGGCCATAGATACTGTTACAATTAAAAATAAACAAAATATTACATTTGAATTTGGAATCTGTCATTTTTATATGATTGTTCATTGAATTTTCTCATTTTGACGCCAATACATTGTACAATATTTTGCGATAATATAATGGAGTGGGGTGATAAAGAGAACCAAATCGCTGTGATTGCATTACACAAAGTAGGTATGGAGCTAAATGCAATTTTTATAACTCTCCATACGATTGGTATTAGTAAAATGTTTGTGTACCGGGCTATTGATAGGTACAATGAGACCTCCTCTGTTTGTGACAGAAAAAGATCTGTCCAAAAGGTGGTCCAAAAACAAAAGATTTTATCTCGGGAGATGAAGATAGCACCTAGAACCATGTCGCGTATTTTAAAAGATGACTTAGGACTTGCAGCCTATAAGAGACGTACTGGTCATTTCTTAACCGATAATTAAAAAAAGAATAGGGTGGTAAAATCGAAACAACTATTGAAGCGGTACGCAAAGGGAGGTCACAGAAAAATTTTGTTTACGAATGAGAAAATTTCTTTAAGAAAGTTTCCCAATTAGTCGACAGGAGTGCAACGTGGGCACTATCCGACTTCAGTGATGGTTTGGTGGGGTATTAGCTATGAAGGAGTGACTGAGCCATACTTTTGTGAAAAAGGTATCAAAACATCGGCACAAGTGTATCAAGATACCATTCTTGAGAAGGTAGTGAAGCCCCTTAACAACACCATGTTCAATAACCAAGAATGGTCATTCCAGCAAGACTCGGCGCCGGGTCATAAAGCTCGGTCTACGCAGTCTTGGTTGGAAACGAAAGTTTCGGACTTCATCAGAGCTGAAGACTGGCCGTCGTCTAGTCCCGATCTTAATCCGCTGGATTATGATTTATGGTCAGTTTTAGAGAGTACGGCTTGCTCTAAACGCCATGATAATTTTGAGTCCCTAAAACAATCCGTACGATTGGCAGTGAAGAATTTTCCCATGGAAAGAGAGCGTGCTTCTATTGATAACTGGCCTCAACGTTTAAAGGACTGTATGGCAGCCAATGGAGACCACTTCCAATAAGCTTTTTATATTTTAAATTGTTTTATATTTATGTATTAAACTAACACACTGTAAAAGTAAGAAATGTTATTTGCAATGGAAATTTATTTTTTCTTTGTTTCAGTATTTATGGCAAGACTAGGTATATAGGAAGAAAATTACATATTATTTTACAGCTTACCTAAAGAAGAATAATGCACACATGGGTAGCTTTAGATAAAAATAGTAGGTATTTTTTCTTCCAATTCTGCCAATTCTAACGGATTCGTTTGTTAGGATTGACAGGATCCGCTATCTAAGCTTAAGCATTTGGAGTGGATACTAATTTTAAAATAGTGCGACTACTGCCGTCCGATCTTCCCAAGTATAGAGAAAACCAGACCTACCTTTCTTGGGTCAAGTCACACGTCGGTGTTTTCTTTTCCTTCACCGCCGAGCAACTGTACATAAACCCGAAAACAAAAATTTTGTGGTACATGTACTCCTGGATTCGAACCAGGGACCAGGCGATTAACAGGCTGGTTGTTTATCCACTGGGCTATCACTGCTCCAGGATCAACATTCAGTGAATCACTATATATCAAATGTTAGGGTTGCAGTTAATTAATGATGAAACAGGATGAAACTAATGATGACAATCAGAACACGATTGCACAGGCCTCTAGGGTTGCCAATCGTAATTTGAAATAATAAATAGACTGTTAGTTAATTAGTGGTATTAGTGGCTCGCGATCACTTCATCTGAAAATGAAGTATCCCGCTAACTAGCGAACGAGGCTCTGATAAAAGAGAGGTCAGGCACAGCGATAATAAACTCGACTCTACATAAAACTGCGGCCGAATAACAAATGTTTATGTTAAAGTAATCTGTACTACAGTAATAGACAACGTACTTACAAACATATAAATTATAGCTATAAGAATAAGCCTTAAAATCTTATCACAACAATACAATGCAGAATTGTTCCACTGTACGTCTGCCGTGCCCAAATTTCATGTATTAAATACGCTATGATATTTTCAAATTAAAAGGGAAATAGGTGGATATGTTGGTGCGTAGCATGATCACGTTAATGAAGTTATCATGATAGACACCGATGCCTATTTTGAAGGATGACTAATATAGTGTTATATAATAATTTAAGGAATCGAAAAGTTAGAGAAAATTGAAATAAAATAAGATTACAAGATAAATCCACCAAATTATTCAAAGTTTAAGAAGCAATCTTGAAATAATGAAAAATATCAGTACATTCCTGTATGCCATAAAAAAATAAGAATAAAAGTGTATAAGTTTTCTAATACCCACAGTACAGGTACCAAACTGTACCTGTGCTGGGTGGTGGATATGTATAGTATTATTATTATTATATATAGTATTTAGTATCAAATGATGTTAAGAAAATTACCCGGAAACATATATTTTATTTTGTAAATGTGAGACAGCCAAGCCGTCGACGGACAATATTTTGAAAGAATAACCTACCTTTACCTAACAACAGTGAGAAAAGTATGAATTTCCATCTAGATTGTGGAGGTTTGAAGGTAGTCGCTCCTTGTCAAAATCAGTATCTTCGCCAAATCCTTAAGCTTAGATAGCCGGTCCCGCCAGACCTAATAGATTAGGAAACGTTAACAAGAAGAGGCACTGTGTAACTTACACATTAGTATCTATTTATTTTTGTTACAAAAAGTTGGCAGCCCTAGCTACTCAACGATTCATTAAGCCGACATTGTAGCGGAGTTTAATTGACATAACTGTACGCAGCTCAAATTGCGACACCATTTAGTTGTAGCAAAATAACCTTTATTGCTATGTGATTAAACTACTTATGTTTCGAACCTAGCTTACCAGATTATGTAATAAAGTTATTTAGCGTCTTTTAAACAAGTTATATAACAATAATTTAGGAGAGGTAGGGCGCATCAAAGCAGCCCGACTGGGGAAGTACGCCCACCTCACAGAAAACGGCAGCCAAATAACAACTCCCAGGAGGGTTATTGTGTCCTTCCTGCATGTGAGTGAGGTCACTAGTAAGGAGTTGCTGCGTGAGCAGCAAAGATGGCGTCCCGCGAGTGATACTTAACATAATTATACATTTTTTAAAATGAGACGCGACTCCGTTGCTTTTCTGTTTTATTAGGCGCAAATTTCAAATTTTACAAATCGAGCGTAGTGTCGCTTGCGGGGCGCGGGGTGATTGGGCGGAGCCGTTTTAAAGGTTCACGATCAAGGTGTCGCCTTAATGTATTGCAAGCCGTTCAGGTAAACATTTTACATCAGATGTGGTGTACGCTTGTATGCCTTCTGGTGTTGTATAAAACAGCCGTTAAGGCGAGTCCGACTCGCGCACTGAGGATCCGTAAAAACTTTTTTAAGTAAATTATTTTCGCATTTTTTGTAACTACAAATTTACGGTTTTCGGATTTTTTACTTTAGTTGTACTACAGAACATTGCTTCTTACCAAATTTCATGATTCTAGGTCAACGGGAAGTACCCTATAGGTTTTGATTCCCTTGCGAGTGTCAAAATATGCGCGTAAATGAGACATAAACAGCCGCATCTTTTGATTGCATTGACTAGAAGTTTGATATTTTCACTGCTTGAAGGGTTTGCAGATCTCAGTATTTGATATTAGTTTCAAGTTGATAGCTCCACCCGTTGCTGAGAAAAGGGGTCTTGACAGACAGACGGACAACAAAGTTATCCTATAAGGGTTCCGTTTTTCTTTTGAGGTACGGAACCCTAAAAAGTAATTTTCGGAACTCTGTTTTTATATGGAACTCTCAACCAATTAAATCTAGTCTCTATTTTAATTTATACACCACGCATTAAGCCCAAGGCTCATAACTTTATATTGGCAAAATATATACCGATAAGACGAAGTGGTGAGTAAGGCAAATTTCACACCAACGCTAGTGGGTTCGATTCCCACACACAGGACAAACATTACTGTTACACATGTCTGTTTAACTTGGTCTGAGTGTTTTTAAGAGAGGTAGGGCGCAGCAAAGGAGCCCGTCAGGGAAAGTACCTCCACCTCACAGAAAACGGCAGTCAAATAACAACTCCGTGGAGAGTTATTGTATTCCTGCAAATGTGTAAAGTCACCAGTAAGCTCCTAAGGTGTAGCTCTATTAGCAGCAGAGGTGGGAACGCTTGCCACATATTAAGTGATACTTAATATGTTGCAAGCTACGGTAACCGCTTTACATCAGGCGGGTCTTATGCTTGTATGCTCGACATTGCATAAAAAAATAATAGGTGCACTCTTTGGTAGGGAAACAGAAACCTAACATCCTTTGACCCCTTTTTATGTACCTCTACATTACCACGAAAAACATCTGTAAAATGACAAATATAGGTGATGTGACACATCCATGCAAAAATAGACTCTATTCCAAAACGCACACGGATAGCAGTTACTAGTGACTTTTGAATGTGCATACTGCGTAGCCGGCACCTTTGTCTCATCACGCAGCGTTTGATATAATTGACCCGTGGCGTGGGCCTGATTGAGACTTGTTGATCTGCCGTGCACAATGGCGGCTTGATTGAATCACGTCAACCGTAAACTTGTTCAATACCTCCGCCGCCATTTACGTAGCCTGCAGTTTTTAATGTCACCGTACTATACGTACTAATACTATAGATGTGCTAGTGTGTTTGTATTTCCTTTTACGTTTATACGGAGCGATTGATTGATGTGCTTTTTAGGGTTCCGTACCCAAAGGGTAAAACGGAACCCTATTACTGAGGCTCCGCTGTCCGTCCGTCCGTCCGTCTGTCACCAGGCTGTATCTCTTGAACCGTGATAGTTAGACAGTTGAAATTTTCACAGATGATGTATTTATGTTGCCGCTATAACAACAAATACTAAAAAATAGAATAAAATAAATATTTAAGGGGGCTCCCATACAACAAACGTGATTTTTTTTGCTGTCTTTATAGATAATGGTACGGAACCCTTTGTGAGCGAGTCCGACTCGCACTTGGCTGATTTTTTTTTATACGGAGACTATCCGGACACGACAGATGTTGCTTTGACGAAAATATAAACTGAAAATGAGTCATGTAACCCGAACGCAGAGCCACCTACCGGATGCAATTGTGAATCTATACCATTCTCGTATCCACTTGAACACACACAAAAAAGTTTAAAAATCGGTCCACTCGTTCAATAGGAGTTCAGTGCCATAAACACGGACAGATGAATTATATATATGTCGCAGAGGTAGCAACACCATATTGAGAAGCCCGGAAGAAATCAATCCCCGTGATGCAAGTTTTAATAATAACGGATCAAAATGTCAAGTCGTCGCTTGGGTGGAATCGACATCGTTGGATTGGCAACACCGGTTGTGTTTGTTATGGTTTGCTCGAAATGTCGATTGTTGTCAGTTGTCAAAAACGCCAAGATGAGAGACCGTCATTGGAAGCGGATTACGAATCGAGCAATGGAGCTAATCGCACGTGTCGCGTCCACCGCATTTTGAATCCGTTGTAATCTGCGATCTGACTATAACTTTTATTACGATTATTATTGTAATGGGCTGATTAAATATTGAGAAGATTAACTACGCTGGTATTTCGCTTTATTCGCCATGAACAACGAGCCACCTGACGACGATTACATCCACGTTTCTACATATACATGTCACAGGATAATTGGAGAAAGCGAATCTTTGCGATAATCCTACGACGATTGCAAATGACCGGATAATATGAATCTAAGAAAGATTTTCGCAATCCATTCCGATGTATTTTTAGGATCATTGCAAAAATCCAACCTATTTTAGGTTAGGTTTTCCTATTATCCGGTCATTTGCAATCGTCCTAGGATTATCGCAAAGATCCGTTGTTTCCGATTAACATGCTACATATATATATGCAATGATATGCTGGTTGTAATATGGTGAACCATTAAAATTTCTTAGCATTCCCATTGAGGACCAGCGTTTTCTAACCGCCCTAGGGTAATTTTGCTTCACGATAGCAATTGCTTAACAATAGGCAGGACGAATGCTTCTTTTGCCCTTCGTGATGCTTGTAATATATAACGAGCTCGGTGGCGCAGTGGTAAAACGCGCTGTTACACTACTTTGACACCAACGCTCGTGGGTTTCATCCCCACACACAATGGACAAATATTTGTGTGCATGAACATATCTGTTTGCCTCGAAGAGATAGGGCGCATCAAAGCAGCCCGTCTGGGGAAGTACCTCCACCTCACAGAAACTACAGCTAAACAACAACTCCCTAGAGGGTTATTGTCTTCCTGCGTGTGAGTGAGGTTAACAGTAAGCTCCTAAGGAGTTGATGTGCTAGCAGCAGAGGTGGTATCGCGCGATTAATACTTAATGTATTTCGAGCGTTTATAGGCTATGGTAACTGCTTTACATCAGGTGGGCGGTATGTTTGTATGGCTACAAGTCCCCACGTTGTATAAAAAAGGCAACGATTGGTGTCCCTTATCAGCGTGTTCGATTATAACGCGTAACATCACCATCGACCTCACGAAATGTATACTACGGTTTAACTCAGTTTAACAGAAATATTACTCACGTTAGGGGAGAATATGTTCAGATAGAGGCAGTCTTCGTCCATGTCTCGGACGCCCTTGGTAGCGCCGGTGAAGCGGACTGGCTGCGGGCAGGCTGGGCCCCAGTCTACTGCCTGCATCAATTGCCAGCCGGGGTGCTGGCGAGGCGGCTGGAACAAATACAGAAAATCTGTTAACTAAAAAGTGAAAAAATCTTTATTTGACATTGGGACTATTTGGGCACTTAGATACGTCTTCACATCAATCCTTACTCATCCCACTGCAGGAATACGGGCCTCCCTTCAACCGAAGGGGTTTAGAGCATACCCCACCACGCTGCTCAAATGCGGATTGGCGTACGAGTTACATCTTACATTTATCAAATCAAATGTTATTGTATATTATTAACTTCTCATGCTTTTTTTATTGAAATGCCGAAAGAAACTTGCCTTCATGTTACCTTTATGTTAGTGTGGCGATTGGTCCACATGATTCGATTCCAGGGAGGACCAATCGCCACATGACATGGTTCTACACCGCAAGGGATTTGGCGTGAAGACAGATAATCGAGGTACTTTATATTCTTCATCATCAGCCTGTATCTACCCACTGCTGGATATAGGCCTTCCCCAATGCCTTCCACCATATGCGATCCTGCGCTTTCCGCTTCCAGCCGCTTTATATTAGTTGAGGCAAAATATTTATTTAAACAAAATCATATGGATACGCAAGGCGCAAAATGATTACGTTCTGAAGAATAATGTAATAATAATAACCCCGCAGGATAGCTTGTGGCGAGCTGTTGGTGCGTAACGACACCACGGGTACCCGATTGCCCCATGGAGTCGATCAGGGCCTCTTCATGGATTGGTGTAAAAAGGCAGAGAGGAGTAGATAGAGTATATTGCTCTAGCAGGTGATGTACTCTAGGGGTGGAAGTGTTAAAGGGCACAACGCCGCGAGTAACTTCGGAGAAAGCGCAGCACACTTCTCGACATCCCTGAGTCACTCACACCGGTGTTGCCCCCGGCAGACTTTCTCTGGCATTTCGTGGGTCCATTTAGTGAGTGATGAGCCACCGCCTGCCTAAAGTAACATCAGATATTTAGGCAGCGAGAACCGAACACGACATGGCCACGCATGATGACACATCGGTTCTTATATACCTCAACCGTTTCTTTAACATTCATGGCTCTTATGCATTTTGTAACTCAATTTACTGCTATTGGTCGGTAGGCTCGAATCTCTGAGATATTCAGGCGCTAAAACATATCGTTTTTTGGAGCGAGTGCAGCCTTCATGCGCAGCCAAGTGGTTTATTGATTTATGGGTGCCAGTCACCACTAATTCTCATGAAGTGAATGCTAGTGGCTATTGGTACTGGTAGATTATAATTAATTGCCGGTAAATTTGATATCTGTAAAAAAACATCTATAGCTATAACATACCTTAAATCTACCCTCCAAGACAGGAGGTCTGGCATAAGGGATGCCCAGGAACACAGACGCTTCACCCTGGATCCTCTCTACTGGCGTCAGCCATGGTCTGTAGCCTGAGTTTGGATCAGGATTGTCGTATATATATACCTGATAAAAAAAAAGAGATTTAGAAACAAATGTTTCACACAACTGTTTTATAATAGAATAACACCTTGATGGTAAGCAATTACCGTAGCCTATGGACATTTGACAGCACTAGACGTGTCACTTGTGCGTTGCAAATGTCAAAACCTCTTTATGCAGTTTTTAAAGATCATCATTTTTTTAAATAGTACATGCAAAATAACGTTGGCAGGGAGTTCTTTCAAAGTGATTTAATACCAAAACATAAATAAATAAATACTGTCCAACATCATACCATACAACGTCATCTAGTACTAAACTAAGCAAAGCTTGTTATATATTTTTTATGTTTTAGGTTTTCTGTGAGATTGAGGCACTTCCCCAGACGGGCTACTAGATAACTGATAAACATACATAAATATATACATTTTATTTATAAATACAAATAATAATACATAACCTTAAAAAATATTTATAATACATAGAATACAAAGAGATACGTAATGAGAGTAAGTCTTTTTTGGTGTATAATCGTTCATTGTCATCTTAAGAGCCAAAGTCAACCCTCAACTGCACGTGGTACACTTTGCCTAATGATAACAGAAGCTGTGATGAAAGACAGGTCAGAATGATATTTTAGTCAGTGTAAATAGTTAACCCATTGAGGCCCAGAGGCGCATTATGGCAACAAGTATATAATGGGCCTCAATGAATTAAGTAGTGATTTCCTGTAGCGTTATTGGTTTTCCTATGAATATGGTCACAAGAACACCCTTTGTATTACATGAATAGGCTAATGTATGTAACTATATACAGCGTGCAAGTACCCTAACAGTTTTTATTCCTAGCGTTATCTCGATTCCTAATCCATTAGGATTGGCTGGATCACTCACCACCGAGCAAGTGATAATTACAAATATGTTAGTGGTACATGTCAGGATTCAAACCTGGGACCAGTTGGTTCATAGGCTAGTTCTTTATCCACTGGGCTATAACTGCTCTAGAAGCCCTCAAACATATACTTTTTTTTTATTATCCATTCCGAGCCGGTTCTCCTAACACCGGTAATTCTTACCTAAAAGAAATACCCATCCACTATAGTTACTGTAATTACGTAAAGATAGCCGCGGCTTCGTCGGCGTGTTGAAAGGGAAACAAAACATGCTTTTTCATGGGAGTGAGCTATTTTACCGTGATAGAAAGTAGTCTATGTCACTTTCGTACCCTTCCACTATCTTCATACACAAACTCACTTTGTAGCTCCATTTTGATGTGGAAGAAGGGCAAAGAAATAAACATACTTTCACATTCATAATATTGGGGACGAGGAGAGGATGTATGAATCAAGATTTTTTAACAAACAACATGTTATACCCCTTTAACAAGATGTTATACCCCTGTAAAGTTACAAAATGACAATCATTTTTGTAAATAAATGTGTCATAAAAGTACAATGTGCAGTGTTCAATGCTCAGCTGAGCGTCATCCAGGCTGTGACCATTGACCTTCACAACATGTTTATTTATTAAATTTGTGTTTCTCATGACTTAACCTTACCATTTTGGTGGGTTATATTAGTAGAATATACTGCAAGTAATATTACTAGTATAATAAGGTGGTAAGTAAGCAGTGGGTGTTACGAGACACAAGTAACACATCTCGTGTTGTGTCAATAGGGTACTTTACAACAGATGGGTCATATGTTTGTTCACCACCATTTACTGTATAATAAAGTCATGATTGCTATTTTCAAATGCCAAGTAAATACGAAAATCAAAATCAGAACCCCATAAATATTTAAGAATGATGCTTATCTTATCAAATTTTTCAAAAATTTCTCTACAGAATCAGATTATTAAGAATATAACTGGCATAGACAAGGAATCTATACTTTTTGTCATGGAGGTGATTATAACAATCATATATCAAGTGAACTGAACTGAACTGCAATTATGACACATATAGTACTGACATATATAGTACTGACAAACTGATAGCTCTCAGATTTTCACATACATACCTTAAAACCTTGAACTTGTCCAAAATTGGTCATAACAAAAATATCCCTCTTGAGTTGCCGTGAGTCCCTTCTTTCTCGTCCCTGGAGGTCCTCTCTCCACCCTCCGAGCACACCGGGGAATAATGCATCAGGATTGTTTGGATCCCGGTTCTGTTTTATAAAAGATAAAATAAAATGATAATTCATAATATGTTACAAAGTTTAATAAATATATCTAAATGTCACATATTGATTTTAACATTATCACAGTGCTTTAGGTTTTACATGATTATATTATATGTTTTACAATATTGCAATTATGTATAGTAATTAATCTGGCGAGATACGACTGGCATAATTATACCACTCGCTTACGACATATATATGGAATAACAGTAAACCCGGGTCTTGACGGGTTAAAGGGCAATGTATGTAAAAGAAGCAAATCAGGTTATGCGGTGCTCTTTCTGCATTTGGAATTTGAAAAACCAAGGAATTTGGTGTTAATATTTAGATGGAATTATCGATAGAAGAGCAATATATTGCTCAAAACCACAAGCATAGCCACTTATAGATTACTTTTGTACACTACTATCCTACATATGTTTGTTTTGCTTGTACTTTAACAAGTCAACAGGTTATTAGTAGGAAGATACAGACTGTAATTTCTTTTCTTCTTCTTTAATCTTTTTATACAACGTCGGGAGGCATAAATTCGACCTGATGTAAAGAGGTTACCGTAGTATAGTACGTTTGTAATACATAAAGTATCATTCGTGGATGTCACCTCTGCTGCTAACACAGAAATTCCTTAGGAGCTTACTGGTGACCTCACTCATGATGATGAGATGCTTTGATGTGCCCCCTACCTCTCTCAAAAATACATGTTCACACACACAATTTTTTTTGTTGTGTGTGGGAATCAAACCCACAATCGTTGGGTAGCATAACAGTGAGTTTCACTACTGCGCCACCGAGCTCGTAAAGTCAATCTATAATTTCAAAAGAATTACATTGAAATATGTCTATTATGGCTCTAAAACATGTGCTCATTTTGAAAGTTTAAAAATAATAATGTTAAATAAAGCAAATGTTTTCGAGTGATTATATTGCACTATTATATGTAATTTCAATAAATATCAATTCAAAAACTAAGTGTGTAAGGACCGCATCTTATGGCGCTCGGTTCTCTCTGCCTACCCCACAAGGGACCTGGCGTGAAGATATACATACATACAAAAACTACTAAATACAAATTTATCTATTTCATTCAAGTCAATTCAACCACACAAAATTATTACAATACATGTATATTATTGTAAATTATCTAATTACATAAATTTGACATAAGGTCTGAAGAAACTTAACCTAAAAATTTATTAATTTATTTAATTTATATTTTGTCTTACATTAAAAAAAAACTCATAAACTGTCTACTATTATACGTAGATACAGCATTTATAGTTTTTTTTACTTTTTTGAAAAACTAAAACGCGATGAGTAAGAGCCTAATTATCAATGGGCCACAGCTTACATAATGCTTGTCGGTACTAAATAATTAAATTCAAAACCAATATACCAATAAACAAATAATAATGTTATTAGTGCAAACAACAGCCCAGGAAAAAGAAAATTTTCCTTAATTGTGTTGACCGAGTAAACAATCATTTGTAGGCTCCGATTTTGTGTTATCTACAGAAGATTTTTACTTAGCATGTAATATGTTAGACACTTCATTTGAAAATCGAATGTACTCACAGTATTATATTTAAACTGGTCATCTAAAGGGTTTGTATTCAGCGGGTTGTATGGAAAACCTCCAGGCTGATTTATGTTAGGATTGTATGGGTTGTATCTTGATGGATCGGTCCCGTATCTCCTGTCATTGTACACATATGTCCTGTAATCACTGTCTCCAGGGCTTGGCAGCTTTGTTGTCCGTGAGGCGTCGTTTTCTCGGGAATTATAAAATTCACTGTTGTATCCGCTGTAAAGATCTTTGTTAGACTGGCTGTGTACACCAGCAGATAATAAAAACACTAAAACACTGTTTCCAAACATTATCACATTACACCGGCAATTGCGATTCATGAATGAAATGAATAATGGAATGAATCACCGTAGACTGTACATGTTTTCAAATGTCCATCGGTCGTGGTTAACCTGAAGATTTGAATATTTTAATGAATTAAATATTCACTTAATACACATTCAAGCGCGAATCCCGTTTAGTTAAATGTAAATGCAAACTGCTCAAAACTTGAAAAAGAACGAGAACAATGAGCGATGAATAAAGACAATTACGAACGGTAAACAATGCCAGTGTTATCAAAGGAGCTCTATTTTATATCTAGTACAATGTCGAGGTATTTGCAAGGGCCTATCTGTTTATAAAATCAATGAATTTATCATGTTTTAACGTGTGGCAACGCCCACTGAGATAAAAAATACAGGTATAGCTTAGCAAGTATCGCTTCGCTCACTCGACTCGATGTTTATATTTTTTTTTTTTTTACATCCTTTTTGTTTTTTTTTATTAGCGTTTTAACGGCCGTAGATACAAAACAAATATTTTCTTGATTTTGAAATTAAACAATTTTTTAACGGATGTATCGCGTGTTTTATTTATTTTGTTGAACCTGACGTTTCGAACGCTTTGCAGCGTCCGTGGTCGCAGGAAGACTAAGGTGATATTTGTCTTACATTAGTTATTAATGCGTACCGTATCCGCCTGTTAACAAAATAAACTCATTATTTTAAAATATGATGAATAACAGCACACACACTGTCGGGAGGGGCACCCAAATACCGTTATTGTGATATTCCCTAGACATTTTGCTTTTTTTTATTGCAGCATAACCACAACGTGGAGTTGTTCCTGTATGTCTTATGTTTGACATACTGATAGCTGTCATTTAATAAAACTATACCCCAATTTCTTTTAATATACACTAAGCCGTAATTTTTCCTTTCCATTCAATCTATTCCATTCCATCTTAATATAAAAATAACAACCTAATAAACGTCATTAGTTTTATAATACGTCAGATTTGATATTCATAAAACAAATGAATACTAAACAGAATGAATGCAGACTATCGCAATGAGGTATATACCTAGAAAATAGATTGAGACCAGGATATCCTACAACTAATATTCCTGATGTATATGTATGTACTTAATAATATTATTTATTATTCAATCGTCTAAGAAAAATCTAAGGGTCTATCTATCTATAACTTCACGCCAAATCCCTTACGGGGTAGGCAGAGAGAACCGAGCGCCACGCGACTCGACCCTTACATACCTCACTCGCTTCTTTAACATTCATTGCTCTTTTCATGCACGTTCGCCGGTTTCTAGGGCTCCTGACATCACCTTCTGATAGAACACGACCAATTTGATCATGGTAGGTAAGTCTTGGCCTTCCTCGGCTCCTACATCCTTCCACTTTTGCATTGTATATCTGCTTCGTCATTCTTTCATCCTGCATTCTTTCTACATGTCCGAACCAACGGAGCATGCCTCTTCTTATTTTAACACCGACGCTCTCTTTCAGACCAACTCTGCTTCTAACCTCATCATTGCGAATTGCAATTTCAACCACATTTATCCTACTTTCATGCTCTCTCTGCCATACCCAGCTCTCGCTTCCATAAGTAAGCGTTGGGACCAGCACTGCATTGTGTATAGCGAGTTGTGCCTTCTGGCTCAAGATTTTACTGCCAAGAAGTTTTCCCAACGCTCCATTCACACTATTCCCAGCACTCAAGAGAAAGCGCATCCAAGATATACAAACTCATCCACTTGTTCCAACACTTTATCATATACCGTAATACTTACATTGGTTCTGGTTTCTTCTCTTTCAAATACCATTATCTTTGTTTTCTTCGCATTCAATAGTAAGCCTTCCTTCATACATTCGTCTTTCATCATTGTGACTAGTGTTTAAATTAAATCTAAGGGTAATTTGTTTCTAATATTAAACTTACCCACACCCTCGGTGTAGAGGAGACTACTGATGCACTTTTGCATGCTTTAATTCCGGATGACTGCCCTGATAATAATAGTGACTACCATCGCGAGGTGAGGGCCGCGGTAGATCTGTTCTCTGCCACTCCAATGTCAACTGTGGTGTCAATGGACGAATTTCTACATGTAAAAACATTACCAGCAAATAAAGCTTCTGGTGATGATAAAATCTCAAACAAAATGATCAAGGAAGCTTGTAAAGTAGCTGCTGAACCTATTTTAAAGGCATTAAACCGGTGTATTGTATAAGGTAACTTTCCTAGCGATTTGCGTAGTGGTGTTATAAAGATAATACCAAAAAGCGGTGATAAGCAACCCGACGATCCAAAGTCTTATCGCCCTATTACCCTACTGCCATCGTTGGGTAAACTACTTGAACGTTTAATTGTACCACGTTTGTTGTCCGGTGGCCCTCAATTTCATAATGATCAATACGGCTTTACCATCGGCAAGTCTACTGTTGAAGCGGCACTCGCAGTGCGTAAAATTGTGGAACTCTCGGATAGTAAATACGTTGTAGGTATTTTCTTAGACATTTCAGGTGCCTTCGATAATGCTTGCTGGCCAATGTTGTTGCTGAAACTAAAGCCGAGAGGTTGCCATAGCAACATTCTCTCATTCACTCCCTTATTCGATCGTACTTTTTTAATGGTACAACTAAATTAACATTTGGCCATTATGCTGCTTCGAAGGTGCTTACCTTATCTTTGGAATATCGGTTTTGATGACTTTCTTAGCCTACCCTTACCGGAAGGGTGCTCGTTAACTGGCTACGCCGATGACGGTCTCTTATTAATAAAAGCTAATTCCAGATCAAGTATAGAAAAACTAGCCATTACTTGCCTTGGGCTCATTTCAGACTGGGGTTATCGTAACCGTCTCGATTTCGCACCACACAAAACATATTAGCTCTTGCTTAAGGGAAATTTGCAGGTTCCGCCGCGATTCCACTTCAATGGAGTATCAGTTGCAAATAAAAACTCGGTTTGTTACTTCGGAATACTGTTAGACAAAGGTTTTAATTACATTGAACACATAAAGCAGGTTGGAGAAAAAGCCATAAAGAACTTTTATGCGTTAACTCGAATTTCCACCTCTACGTGGGGCTTAACTTTTAAAACGTTAAAAATTATTTACACAGCTACTTATTTAGGATGTATTACGTACGGTTCACCTACATGGGCTGATAGGGCTACCATAGGTGCTGCGTGTGGTAAGTTGCTGCAAAGTCAGCGGCTCGCTTTAATATTCTTATGTAAATCGTATAGAACTGTGAGCACCGAGGCACTATCAGTGCTGGCAGGCGTATTACCCGTTGACTTAGAAATTCAACGACGGGTTTCAATGTACTACACTTCTAAAAACATACACCCAGACTTTCTAAAACGCCGCGATATTGACAAAATACTTACATTGTTCAAACCAATTGACGAGGTATTTGAAACTTTACTGTCGCAATGGCAAGAAAGATGGGAAACTTCTACTAAAGTATGCCACTTGTATCTGTTCTTTCAATCAGTGCAAGACAGATTAAGTAAAAAGTGGTTAGAAGTCGATCATCCTGTTGCGCAATTTTTAACAGGGCATGGAAACTTTAGGGCGAAGCTCTTTTCGTTTAGACTTGTGTCATCGCCTTTATGTGAGTGTTCTATGACAAATCATGAATTCGAGCAAACAGCACATCATGTTCTCTGGGAGTGCGCCCATCGGGCATCGGGAGCGGGACGATATGTTAAATTCCTTGCGTGTCACATCCGGGGTAGTGTACTATTCTGATTTGGTGGCAACAAGGGAGAATTACCAGGCGTTTAGGCGGTTCTACAATTTATATTATTGGAATCGATGTGTTAGGTAACAACTCACAGTTTAGGTCCCAATAGTGTTAGATATTTGATAATCCGTGGTGCACGGCAGTTGAGCTTCACTTGAGCATCTAGGTGGTCGGTTAAGGAGAAAATTCCTAACCGATCACTTAGGCGGATGGTTCGGGTGGACTGTTAGTAATAGAGGAAATAAAAAAACATTTCTTCAAAACGCCGTTGAAATATTCCGGTGCTCGAAGATAGTCCGAGCACTAAACCATTGTACATAAATAATCCTTTGTAAGTATTAAAACAGTGTATTTTTTAAATTATCATCTAAAACGAGCTGTGCCAAAGTTTGCGATAAATCGATTATGCTAAATCTTTTACCTCCGTGCAAACTAACCAACAAATCTTCCACCCGTGGACGTTTTTTCCGCTGATTTCTCTGGAGTACATAGACTAGACACAAGTTAGTAAGCGCTATTACCGATAACGGTTATTAAGTAGCCACCGTAGCTTCGTTCTTTACAGAATTGGCTATAAAATATTGTTCTAAGCGGTCGATGTATAAGTTCCAGTTATCGTTCTCTAGATCGAACTCTGCGATCCTTCCCACCGCCATTTTGAATTACAGAGACCGCGTACAGAAGCCATCGACTAGGAAACAAACTTATCCCAACACAGCAAAAGCAATATGTTGAATTTTTAATTTATAGCACGCGTCGTCAGTAAAGTTTGTTAATCCTCGTCGCCATTGAAGAGTTCTTAGCCAGGAAATATATTTATTACAAGCAGTGCAAATAAATTACACAATTCATGACGGAAGACACAACGGGAGACAGAGATTGTCATTCATATGACAACCATGGATATTCTACATTACACTAATATAAATTCTATCTCCATACAGCTACACATCGTACACCCCTCTCCTCCCCCTCCTCCCATTGGGGTGACTGGTGCGAGTAGATCGCCTGACATCATGTTGAAGTACTTCAGTCGGCCTTTGTGGTACTATATCAATAGGCTCTGCATTATTATTAGATGAACATGTATCTTGGTCACTTATGACTACTCTGGATTCATCATCATCATTTTCTGCTAAGCACATATCATCAACAGAAGGAAGTGGAGTTAAATGCCTATTTGATATTGTGCTTTCTCTTCCGTAAGAGTATCTTACATACGAATAGCTTGGATTGCTTTGTAGAAGTTCTTCTTCTTCGACTACTGAATCAAATTTGGAAATTTTTACAATTTTCTTAGAATAGGTCCTGGCCATGCTGGTAAGGATACCCATTTGTACTTCTGCGAGGATGAATAAACATTATTTCATGAGGAGTAGCATTAGTGCATAGTAGCGATCGGATAGAGTATAACGCAAGAGGTAAAACTTTCTCCCATTCCGTTATCTTCAAATTTTTTGATATAATCAGCGAAAGGCTCAGTTGTATTGTCTTCCACAAAGTACTATTTAAACGTTCGATTTGTCAGTTGTTTTATGGGTTATATGGTGTAGTCCTATTACAGGTGATTCCAAGTGACACGAGATGCTGATTTAGTTCTTGCGGTATAAAGGAGGTTCCTCTTTCTGCATGAATGTACATTGGTGTGCCAAAAATGTGTTTTTAAACAGTTGATCACTGTGCTTGACGTCATGTCTTTACATGCAAATGCGAAGGAGAAACGACTATATTCATCAATTACAGTTAAAATATACTTGTCCTGTGAGTTTTATAGTAAAGGTCCTTTAAAATGTATAATAAGTCGCTCTAAGCAGGTCGTAGCTTTGATAAGATGTCCATGTAGATGAGCGTACTTGGGCTTCTGAACATACTCAACAATTTGCGGTCATTTGGTGTATGTCATTTAAAATATATGGTAGAAGAATAGAAGAAGAAGATAGTTTAAGTACCTACTGATCGCCATTATGAGACTCAGAATGTCAATATGTAAACTTGCCCATATACAGGCTTAGGGTTGTAGCGCTATTTGCCTTTGGTTTTCTGTGAGGCGGAGGTACTTCCCCAGACTTAGATGCGCCCTACCTTTCTTTAAAACACTGGGACCAAGACAAAGAGACATGTTCATGCACACAAATGTTTGTCCTGTGTGGGATTCGAACCCACAAGCGTTGGTATCAATGTAGCGTTACTAACCACTGCTCCACCGAGCTCGCTACATTTCTTATTTAGCATTATCATATATTATATTAATTTTAATAATAAATAAATATTAAATAAACATTGGACTTTCCTAAGGTGTACTCGCACACAAAGTATGAAAAAGCAGTTCTCACTGGATACGTGGACAAGCCCAGACAAACTCGCGGGCCGCAGCAAGTCTTGTGTATGCGACGTTGTATATAGCAATATAAGAAAATAGTTCAATCATCAGTCTATGATATAGTTTTATTGCACGTTAGCTTGCAAGGAGAAATAGTCGTATTTAGCCGCGCTTCCCACCGGCACACCTCTCGTCCATCTCTCTAATTAGTCTCCAGTGAATTGGATTATGGATGGCTTTGGTCGGACCCGTCTGGAGGTACCACATGAATTCATTATGTTTAACAAGATCGCTGCTGTTTTAAGTGATTTTATGCACGTAAGTGAAAATCATTACTGGTATTTGTGTTGCAAGTTGTACGGGTACAGCTTGGCAAAAAAGAGTTTGCCGTGGTGACAGCTGGAACTAATATTTTTTTTATGGCAACACTACTTTCCTGTCGGATTTATGATCGTTTCGTTATACTTGTTGTTTTTATTCTTTATTAATATACACACCTACCTAATGTCATAAATATTATGATCTTTATCAAAAATTGTAAAAGTAATAAAAGTATCACTATCGTTTTGGTCATCTTCTAACTAAAGGGTGATCATATGTATGACAGTAGCGCCCTCATTTTTGGCAAACTCTTTTTTGCCAAGCTGTACATGTACATATTTCATTGTATGTATTAGCGTTTTGCCGCGTGGCTGTATTTATTCGATGTTGTATAAGTAATTCATTTATGATTTTATATAGTTAGCTCGTTATCGGTTATCAAGGACGCCGTGTGAGTAATAAACAAGTTTAAAGTCACGTAAAGTTCACTACACACCGCTTGGCGGACCATTACCTACAGTGACTTTAGGTGAACCTTCATTTACAGCTGCGCCACCGGCTCGTATGGTTCCACAGCAGTCAAGTGGGTTTAACAGCAATCGATGTTTGTTTTGTTTGCAAATCGAACCCACGAGCGTTGGTTGTTTTTATTTTTTTATACAACGTCGGAAGGCATACAAACTTACGGCTCACCTGATGTAAAGTGGTTACCGTAGCCTATCAATGCTTGTAATACATTAAGTATCACTCGCGCGATGCCTCCTCTGCTGCTAACACATCAACTCCTTAGGAGTTGACTGGTGACTTCACGAACACACAACAACGCTCTAGGGGGTAGTTCTTTGGCTGCGGTTTTCTGTGAGGTGGAGGTGTACTTCCCCAGACGGGCTGCTTTGATGCGCCCTACCTCTCTTAAAACATCCAGACCAAGACAAACAGACATGTTCATGCACACAAATGTTTGTCTTGTGTGGGAATCGAACCCGCGTTGGCGTCAAAGACACGTCATTCACGATTGGTACTAGAAATGTCTAAATTGGACAAATGTATTCGATACATACCCACACCAGGATTTGAACCAGGATCAGTTAGTTACCAACCTGATCCTTTATCCACTTGGTTGTCGCTGCTCGCCACATCGCCTGATGTTAAGTAGCTACCGTAGCATATGAATGCTTGCAAAATATTAAGTATCACTCGCGCGATGTCACCTCTGCTGCTAGCTCAGCAACTCCTTAGGAGTTTACTGGTAACCTCACTCACACACAGGAACACAACCCTTCAGGGGGTTGTTATTTCGCTATTTTTTCGTTGAAGTGGAGGTACTACTTTGCTTTGATGCACCCTACATCTTTTAAAAATACCCAAATAAAGACAAACCCACTGGCTATGGTGTCAAAGCAGTATTAGTTAATAGATTCAGGCGTTATTTTGCGAAAGTCAAATTTACATGCAATTTGATCTAACCTGCTTTGTGTAATCGTAAGAACTTGTAGCATGTTATTCTTACGATTAACGTCTACAACGCCTGATGATGCGTCGTGGAGAGGCGAAACACGTGTCGCAGCGACGACCAGGCCAGTCGTGGCAGCGACGGTGGTGGTGGGGGCATGCGGATTCTGTTCCAGATGGCGGACGACCGCAGCAGCCGAGGCAGAGACTACCGGAGCAGCCATGGCAGCGTCGGCATGTAGCACGCACTAACAGTAGTGGGTGGGTGCCGGCCGGCGCTAGGCCGCATGAATTAATTGGTGGCGGAAGCACACAAAGCAGGTTAGATCAAATTGAAAGCAGTATTACTAACCAATGCTCCACTGAGCTTGTCTTCCTAACTTTTTTTAGTTATACGAACTGAATAAGTACTCTTTTGGTTGTATTAACTTGCTCGTTGACAAAGAATACTTATTATGTATGTAAGTACTCCTTTTTTTATACTCTGTCGGGAGATATACAAGCATACGGCCCACCTGATGTAAAGCGGGTACCGTAGCCTATTAATGCTTGCGATATATTAAGTATCACTCGCGCGATGCCTCCTGACGCTGCTTACACAGCAACTCCTTGGGAGCTTACTGGTGACCTCACTCACACGCAGGAACACAACAACCCTCTAGGGAGTAGTTATTTGGCTGCGGTTTTCTGTGAGGTGGAGGTACTTCCCCAGCTTTGATGCGCCTAACCTCTCTTAAAACATCCAGACCAAGACAAACAGACATGTTCATGCACACAAATGTTGCCTTGTGTGGGAATTGAAGCCACGAGCGTTGGTGTCAAAGTCGCGTCATTCACGACTGAGCCACCGAGCTCGTCTACTACTACTACTTAACCATTCCTGATTACACTTAGAAGTTTGATAATTTTTGAAGTAAAACTTCTTTACGCACGCTTGACTTGGGGAGTGAACTGGTGAATGCGTGACGAGAGCGTTACGAAAAGCGTGATCGGGTGAGGCGAACGGAAGCTGAGAGGGAGATATAAAGTAGTGACAGTTGGCTACAACTATAATAATGTGAATGCGATAAAGTGCTTCTAAGCGCTAAGGTTCAATAAAGTTTACGAAGAAGAAGAACCAAGCGAAATTCCCAGTCAACACTCTCCGTGCGTGCGTCTCGGTCCGTCCGTCGCGAGCCCGAAGAATATTAAATTGCCTATTGTCTGTAAGTTTTACTTCAGCCATGTGGTCTAAAGCACACTTGTTTTTTAAATATATTTTGTTTATTCACTTGTTGTTAAATAAGCCACTCGAAGGATTCATGAGCTACTTGACTCTTCACAAATAAATATACCGCTCTAAGTACGTACTTATCTCTTATTAAATTATTTCTATGAATTTTACACCGATAATTTCAGCACAAAATCTATTTTTTTTGCTTTTCCCCTGCACTTATGAAAGTTCTTAGGCATTCATAGTTTGCGAAAACTTGAAAAGTTAAATGAAAAGAAGCAGTTCAAGATAACGAGGTTAACAAGATGAACTGCCGGGAACTTTACAAGATGAAAAAAACTTTAACGAGCAACTTGTGTTAGTTTATTAAATGAACATAATTAAATAGAATACGCAAGTCGATCTCAACTCAATTGACGGAAATAGCGAGACTACTCCCGCTCATTGAAATTGGGTTTTAAAGGGCTTATCAATGTCCACCATGAATATTGTTTTTTTGTTTTTCTTCCAAGAAAATTGTTGACCCACAAAAGAAGGATTAACCCACACACGCGGGTGTGCATTAGTCATTCTTCCGTGAGGGTCACCCTCCGGAAAATGGGAGGGAGGAGGTGAGATCTTCCAAAGATACCATTTCGTGCGAACAAACTAATGATGTCAGATTTGTACTGACTAAAACACCCCCTGGAACTGCCTTTAGCCGGAAGGCTACAAAGGCTTCATCTGAAGCGATCACCCCAGGGAACGGGGTGACGCATACCACCACGAAGGAAATAGCCTTTAGAGAACGGATGGGAGCGATTTTACATAGTAACTCGAAGGATAAAGTAGCAGGCGTAGCTCTTATTGGCTAGGTCACGGATCAACGTCAGGGCACCTATCGACTTATTGGTTAAAATATTCTCCCCTTGTATTGCTGAGATATATTACCTAATATCCTTAATAATATTATAAATGCGAAAGTAACTCTGTCTGTCGCGCTTTCACGCCAAAACTACTGAACCGATTTAAATGAAATTTGGTACACAGATGGTCTAGACCCTGAGAAAGGACATAGGCTACTTTTTAATGCGAAAAAGGGTTGTAAGGGGTTGAAAGGGGAGCTGAAAGGTTGTATGGAAGTATCGTCATTTTTAAAGTTAGAAGCTTGAAACTTATTTTTAGGCTGTTGATTAAATATAAATAAATATGACATTCAATTTGTAAAAATTTTACCCTTTTAAGGGGGTAAAATAAAATAGGGGATGATGTATATAAATTCGTCATTTTTGAAGCTAGAAAGATGAAACATTTTTCTTTGCCTTTTTGGGTTAGATTATTAAATATATTTTTTTTATTTGGGTCATTCTTTTGTTTATTTCATTCGTCAAAAGTAGATTACTTTCGAATTTAGTTAGATGTTATTACGTCATTATTATTTGTTGTACATTTGGATATTAGGTAGGTATCTAAGAACGGTAACTCCTTTTGTTTAGTGTGTAATTATAAAAAATCTCAGTACAAATTTTCTTTTTCTTAAGCCAATTAAAATAAAGTAACTAGATTTTTGTTTGTTTTTGTGAATCATACGTAAAACACCATTGTTGTCATTAATTTTGTAGTTGGTTTGCGAGTGTATTTTCGTAATACGTAGTTGTCATAATCTTTTGAGTTATGTTCTTAAAAAAATTTAGTACTTAAGTGTATTTTGCTTTGATTACGTTCTTAAATTAAGTTTTTTTTCTGTGTTTACGGTCAAAAGTAATACTAAATATAAAAATAATAATAACGGTATATAATAATATAATAATAATAAAATAATAATAATAATAAGTCAAAAATAATAATAACGGTCAAATGAAATGTAAATAGTTACAGATGTTTTGGTAATTTGTTTTAATAATAATACTTTTCTAATCAAGAGGTTAACATTTTGATTCATGTGTGTTAGGTAGAAGATTTTCTTTTTTTTAATTACGTTGTTTTTAATGTAATATATGCCCAGAAAACGCAAATATAATCTAGCGCGTAGTTCTAACGGAGCTCGCGCTAAGAAATTTGTTAGCCTAAATAATTAAAAATACTATCCAAGGTCACTATTCCACGCGGACGGAGTCGCGGGCACAGCTAATATATATATATATATAATAAATTACCTGAAACAATTCCGTCCTTGCCTGACAATATGTTCAAAGACATCAATTATAATAATAATAATTTATTCACTTCTCACAAATGTTCCAATTTCTTAAGTAACAATTACATTGTTTATTTTGAACTCAGTGAGAGTTTGGAGACCATGCTAGGCATGAAGCCTGTATTACGGAGCTCCAGGCTCTCTTCCGGTATTAAAAAATAAATGAAAAAAATAATTTATTTGTCTCCACAGTCTACAACACTTTGTACATTACAACGGTGTACTTATATTACGAGTACATGGATCACATACAATAATTTGTGTCAAGTTGTAGAGACCTGGGGCCTGAACTAGGCATCCGAAGAACCTGTATTACATGTCACCAGGCTTCCTCTCAGAGTATGATACAATTTGTATCTCTGTAGAAAAGTGGCATACTCATAAGTGGCATACTTGTATACATCATATGAGAGCAGAATAAGATAGGACAAGATATTGGTTTAGGAAATAGGTTTCACTAGGTTTTCTGTTTCAAGGTAAGTTAAGGGTTTTAGCCACGTAGTTAATTCTTTCTTACATTTGTATTTATTTAAGGCATAGATTTTCAATTTAGGGTTAATTTTTTTGTAAAGAAAATGTCCGAGGAAGCTAGAGAATCTTTGGGCAAATACCATGTTACGAATGGGAATCTGTAGTTGAAGTCTGTCATTTCGTCTGTCAGCTGTCGGGTTGTAACTCATACGCGAGTGTTGATAAAGCACTGTATTTAGTATAAAGAGTTGACACACCGTAAGCACGTTGTACAGTCTATATAATTCGGCAGTAGGGAAACTAAATGGCTTGAATTATATTATATAGGTAAACTTAAAAGCAAAACCTATAAAGAATTATCTAATCTGCTTTTTTCTCACTATTCACTTATTTGACCTGTGCTGCGGCTATGGTGAGGTCTGGTGACCTGGCTTTCACTAACGTTCTATTAAAAAAAAAAGTTTGGTAGCATCAAAGCAGTCCGCCTGGGTACCTCCACCTCACAGGAAACCGCAGCCAAATAACAACTCCCTAGAGAGTTGTGTTCCTGCGTGTGAGTGAGGTCACCAGTATGCTCCCAAGGAGTTGCTGTGTAAGCAGCAGAGGAGGCAACGCTCGAGTGATACTTAATATATTACAAGCGTTAATAAGCTACGGTACATACTCGGTTTACATCAGATGAGCCGTATGCTTGTATGCCTCCCGACGTAGTATAAAAAAAAATCGGTCAAGTGCGAGTCGGACTCACACATGAAGGGTTCCGTACCATTATCTATAAAAACGGCAAAAAAAAGCACGTTTGTTGTATGGGAGCCCCCTTAAACACTTGTTTTATTTTAATTTAATTATTTATTCTTAAAGTGAACATATAACTAAATATTCTGTGAATATTTCAAGCGTCTACCTGTTGCCGTTATCAATATCGAGCAAAAATTAGCAAAAAAATTACGTTTGTTGTATGGGAGCCCCCTTAAATATTTATTTTATTCTATTGTTTAGTATTTGTTGTTATAGCGGCAACCGAAATATATCGTCTGTAAAAATTTCAACAGTCTAACTATCACGGTTCATGAGATACAGCCTGGTGACAGACGGACGGACGGACGGACGGACAGCGGAGCCTCAGTAATAGGGTTCCGTTTTACCCTTTGCGTACGGAACCCTAAAAAAGATGTCTGGAAATAATTCTACGCAGACAACTTTTCCTTATATACATACATATCATCATGCCTGTCTCCCATTGGGGTAGGCAGAGACTATAGAACGCCAGGTGCACCGATCCAAACATACCGCTCTCGTTTCTTCCACACTCATCAACCTCTTCATGCATGCTCTACGGTTTTGGTTACTTTTGATTTGGCCCCTATTTAATACATCACCAATTTGATCTATATATGTTTTTTTACGAAACTAGATTGACAAACAAGCATGCGGCCCGCATTAGATGGTAAGCGGTCTCCGCAGCCTATTGACGCTCGCAACACCACGGGGATGTTACTCGCGCGCTGCCAATCTTGTAACCTAAGGATGTTTCGTCAGTACCCAGTAATTTCTCTGCCATATATCCCCCTTCAAACCGGAATTCAGCTATATAAATATAGCTGCTTGGCAGTAGAAATAGCTAAGACAGAGGTTCCCACGCAGACGACTTTTGTACAAAGTCTCCCTCTGGTAAAATGTGAGTCTAGGGCGGCCCTCCCGACATCACCATTCACTCTTGCCTGATACACTTCTATCGTAACTCTTTTGTCATTCATTCTTTCTAAATTACCAAACAATCTCAGTTTTTGTCACTACATTATTATTCATTCCACAAAGTTCTCGTATCGTGCTATTTTTATACTATCAACCATTCTCACTCTACACCTCAGTGCTCTCATTTCTATGGCGTTCACCCTGCTTCCATGCTTCTTCTGCCATACCCATGTTTTACTGTCGCATATTAATGTTGGCGTTAATACACTCTGAATGATAGCAAGGCGAGCTTTGCTCGATATATTATCGCGTGTTACCATGGGATACAACGCACTATTGATATGGTTTCCTGCTTTTACTCTTCTTTCAATATCGCCCTCACATTTTCCATCTCGCGTAAACATAGAACCTAGATAAACAAAATCATTCACTTGTTCCACTTTTTCGTCTTCGATCATTATCAAGAGATCTATATTGGCAAGTTTCTTTCGGCATTCTTCTTCGCCAATGGTCATTTCCGAAATGCTAGCAGATTAAAAAAAAGAAAAATAGTAACATTACAGCATTGAATAAGAAACAATAAGATTATATTTCAAAAAATGTAAGACTCGTCTAAGTGCCCGCGAGGACCCGATGGCAAACAATAAATTTTTATCTTTATCTTCTGTGGCATAATAAGTATTCACGTTTTGTTTGTAAGATTTTTTTTTGTAACTATTATTATGTAAAAAAAGCTTATTCTATCCATCTTATCTACCTATCTATTCAAGCGCGAGTTTTAAAAATCTTTGCGTTATTACTCCGTTTACATCTACGTTTATACATTTGTATGGAACTCTGAGTTTCTGAAACTCATCAGCTAAACGCAAATACAAGTCTTTGTACAAATTTTCTCGCGCTGAGGTTACAGAGATAAAATCGGAAAGTGGACAATGTCGAAAAATACAAAACCTCGAGTCTGTCAAATTTCGGTCTTTTATTCAAATAATATGCTGTTATTGTGACGTCTAATATCTTTCCAGCCTGGGATGCCTCGTGTAGAGGCGAAACATATGTCGGAGAGATGACCGCAGCAACCAAGGCAGAGACGCAGTGGCGGCATGCATTTACTAACAGTAACGGGCGGGTGCCGGCCGGCGCTTGTTCAAACTACTTCATTGGTAATGGGCACACAAAAACTAGTTTTGGACAAATCCCTGTTGTGTAAAATTGTCTAAAATTCACTTGATTACCCAAAATAACTTAAATTTCGTGCCGCTTCTTTACGTACTCTCTACTCTATACCGTTTCAAAATGACCGTTAGATTTCTAACTGAACGGTCTCAACCTCAACCGAAGTCTGCTTTGTGCCGCCTGACAAACTGCCCATAGCTTACCGTGACTTCGATGCTATCGCAAACAAATCGAACGTTGCTAGATATGCGGGTGTCCCGTTCATTGTTCGTCCACGACACGAGGTAGGAAGAGTTAGAGAGGCGTTTTCATGAATTTCGTTGAATGAAAAATATTTTTTCATAATCGATAAAGCCCTATGAACATTAAAAAATCGGCCAAGTGCGAGTCGGACTCGCACATGAAGGGTTCCGTACCATTATCGATAAAAACGGCAAAAAAATCACGTTTGTTGTATGGGAGCCCCCTTAAATATTTATTTTATTCTATTTTTTAGTATTTGTTGTTATAGCGGCAATAGAAATACATCATTTGTGAAAATTTCAACTGTCTAACTATCACGGTTCGTGAGATACAGCCTGGTGACAGACGGACGGACGGACGGACGGACGGACGGACGGACAGCGGAGCCTCAGTAATAGGGTTCCGTTTTACCCTTTGGGTACGGAACCCTAAAAAGAGGGGCGTTTACGGGGTTTTGTAGTACTTGCAAGAAAATGTCTTAAAAGCGTACTCTAATAATAATTCGAGTTAGTATAGAAGAAATTTTATCGCAAGTAGCACGATACGATATAACTCAATGGCTGATATTAGGTCAAACAGCTGTGCTAATTCCTCATAATACCACGGAAGGAAAGTGTTCAGATAAGCAGGAAAATTTTAGTATTTTAGCATACATTAACGAACAATGGCTCATCGTACATACATATCATACTTTGAGGTAAGCGGAGACTATGGAAAGCCAGATGCACCGATTCAAACATATCTTTCACACTCATCAACCACTTCATGCATGCTCTTCGGTTTTGGGTGATTTTATTTGGCCCGTTGCATATGTCGTGCAGATGGCTTGTCTAGTTGGTCGAAAGCCACTGAGTTAATAACGATTTGAACGGCTCGACGTCATCTGAGACCAAATACAGTAAGTAAACATTAGCCCGGCAGCCCAAAGATGTAAATATTATTTCACGTGAGGCTAGACCTGGACAATATTGTAGTTGATGAGGTTATGTTGGGGCGTAGAATACTGCCTTGATTTACACATTGTACCAATCTTCTTGGAAGTCGAATTGCTTTTGCGCTTCGAGCGACCGCGAATCTGAGCTTTCTATATGTTGATATCCAGGATACCGACCAGACAAAACGCATAGAGTGCCATTAAATTCGGGCAAAATAGAAACATTTGCGATAAATATATACATTTACATGCAATTTGATGTAACCTGCTTTGTGTGCTTCTGCCACCAATATATATATATACATTTGTTTTGAATGGATTCAGTTGAATTTAAACGTGAGACATATCTAAACTAAAGCCAGTGATAACCCAATTCCCATCTATATCTTCACACTAAGACCTTTGCGGGGTAGACAGAGGGAACCGAGTGCCATAAGACGCAGTCCTTACACACCTCGCTCGCTTATTTACCATTCATAGCTTTTTTCATGCACGCTCATGCCGGCAGCCCAAAGATGTAAATATTATTTCACGTGAGGCTAGACCTGGATAATATTGTAGTTGATGAGGCGATGTTGGGGCGTAGAATACTGCCTTGATTTACACATTGTACCAATCTTCTTGGAAGTCGAATTGCTTTTGCGCTTCGAGCGACCGCGAATCTGAGCTTTCTATATGTCGATATCCAGGATACCGACCAGACAAAACGCATAGAGTGTCATTAAATTCGGGCAAAATAGGAACTTTTGTGATAAATATATACATTTACATTCAATTTGATGTAACCTGCTTTGTGTGCTTCTGCCACCAATATATATATACATTTGTTTTGAATGGATTCAGTTGAATTTAAACGTGAGACATATCTAAATTAAAGCCAGTGATAACTCAATTCCCATCTATATCTTCACGCTAAGACCTTTGCGGGGTAGACATAGGGAACCGAGTGCCATAAGACGCAGTCCTTACACACCTCGCTCGCTTATTTAACATTCATAGCTTTTTTCATGCACGCTCACCAGTTCCCAGGTAGCACTCGGTCTATTGGCTCTTGAAATAATCTTCTGATAAAGGACGAGCAATTTGATTGTGGTCGGCATCGGCATTCGGTGGTGGATGGCGACCGACGCTATTTCGCATGAACTAATTGGTGGCGGAAGCACACAAAGCAGATTAGGTCATTTAAATTTGACTTTCTAATAGGCTTTTCTTTATAGGTTTTGCTTTTAAGTTTAACTACATTGACGACTATCCTTTAAAAAAATATTCTTACACTAAAGTTTGGTCTCCAAGGTACTACTTTACATACTAACGGATTGAAACTTAAAATGGAATATCTCGCCAATCGGTAACAACATTTAGACTTTTATGACTGTAGCCATAGACGTAATAAAAAAGTCAGACGGAATCTCGCTGAGAAACAACTGAAGCACCACAATGGCGGCATGTAACTATGTGTGAGTGTCAAGTGGGTTGCCAGATGGAAGAAAATTTCCCATTTCTACCCTTAAATGCATGATTTTATGCATGATTTTATTTTTAGACCGAGAAAAAATATATTTTGGAGCCATGAATATGCTGATTTAGGGAAAAATAATAAAAAAAATAGTTTTTTTTATTTTCATAGCTATTTTTATTAAAAACCATTTGTTGCAGAACTACAACACTATGCACTCACTAGACAATAACTACATATGAAAATTTTTAAAACAATTTTTGGTTGTGGTAAGACAAAGAGCTATTCCACACTTCTCACACCTGTTTTGCGTGTATCCCTTGCATCCAGGCATTTTGCATCTGCTGCGAACACAATTACCAGGCCAGTGACCAACATTATCAGTCCTTATGTCCTTAGGAGGAATATGTTGAGCTGGTCCTCTCCTTTTTTTTGCTTGTATTTCCATTTCAACACTGTTGCTGGTACTTGGCCTTCCTCTTTTGTTGCAGAGTTCAAATGAGTTATTTACTTTGGCTAATACCTCAGCTAGTTCCAGTCTATAGTTACATAGGTTTAGAACTGATGAATTGGCTTCAGTTGTTTTTAAATTTTTATACACAAGCCAAGAATTTATTACCGTCATGTCCAATAAGTGGTCAAAGATACGAAGATACCACTTTCGGCTTCTCATTGCAATTCGGTACCTCCCAATAAAGCTATCCATTAGGTCCACTCCGCCCATATGGGCATTATATTCCTTTATTATATGTGGGCATGAAATTTTAATTCTAGTCTTATTTGCCTTGTCAAATCTTTCTACTTGGCCCACAGGTTCAGCTCCAACATATGAAGATAGAAAAGTTACAACTTTATTGTCCTTCCAAGTAACTGCTGTCAAATCAATACTGTCAAATTCAGTCATCTGCTCTTCATAAGTTCCACGAGGAACAGATTTCTTCATCATTGTTTTTTTGTCCGGCAGTTTGCAGTTCACTAGCCTGTTAGATTGCACAGTACCTAGGCTATAGATTCCTTGTTTGGCAAGATAGGTAACTAAAGGTACAGAGGTGTAAAAATTATCAAAATAAATTATATGATTTATATGCCTTGGGACACCTCTAGCAAGCCGGACTACAACATTTCCCACTGGCCCAAAATCTGGTTCATCTGGAAGCCGTTCATTCTCTTGGCCAGTATATATTTCAAATTTATGAGCATAACCTTTCACGCTGCACATCACATATAATTTAAACCCCCACTTATGGGGCTTATTAGGTAAATACTGCTTCATGAAGTGTGCCACTTTTGTGGCACACATCTGTTCATCAATTGAGAGTTTTTGTTCCATAGGAACTAAAGCAAATTTCTCATTTAGATGGCTAATTATAGGCCTTATCTTATGGAGCCTATCATGTTGTGGGTGTTCCTTGGGTAAATGTTTCTCGTTATTGTTGAAATGTAGAAATCTACGAATAGTCTCAAATCGGTTGACAGTCATTATGTCCTTGATTGGTTGAAAACCTACAGTATTTGACCAGTATAGCCGTACATTGGGATATTTTATAACAGACATGTATATCAGTATCGCCATAAACTTTCTTAGCTCAGTTTCAGATAAATTTAATGGTTTAGTCACATTTTTTTGAACGGAATACAAATTAGACTCTTCCACAATCCTTTGAACTATTTCTGATGTAATAAAATGTGAAAAAATACTATAGGGAGTACCAGTAGTAGCCTCATCCTTCAGTTCAGGTGGGTATGTAGTGTCTCCATGAAAAGCTGTCTGGTCAGAATTCAAAACAATTTTTTTTACCTTCCATACGAGTCCTCTCATAGTTGCTCGGCGACTAGCTTGACTTGTTGAGGGGAATGGAACCTGTGGCACTTGATCATTTGCTGTAGCTTCATTTATCAATGGCGGGTCTCCTGCCATGAATGGATCATTATCGGGGTCATCATTTTCCTCTTCTAATGGACTCTCAAGATCGTGAAGCAAATTGTCTCCATTTTCATAAAAATTCTCATTATCTTCTGTATCCGAGTCCTCAAGATCATCTTCCGAAATCTCTCCATCATTTATTAGAGCTAAATACTCTTCTATTTGCTTTTGATTCAAGTATGGCATCTGAAAACCAATAAAAGTGATAGTTAGTAACTAAACAGGGACATTTTCTAGTAAATGCATATTGTTGCAGATTTACAACAACAAAATAAACAAAATTTCTGAACACACCAAAAGTTTTTTTTATAACTTATAAAATGTACTGAAAAGAAGATGAATTATTACGTAAAATAACTAATTTTGTTTGAACGTACCTTCGAAAACCAAATAATTACACTGCAAAGCAAATACACAATTTTCATCCGCTCCAAAATTACGATCGGCTTTGATTTGTCAAAATCAATTTAAATTTGACAGTCGTGAAGAAAAAAAGTGTGTTGCCACTCGATTAAATATATCACCATGATAGTAATAATCCTGCAACAGCATGCATTGAACTCATACTAATAATTTTATGGTCGTTTGAATGGTATGTTGCAGTTTTACTACTTTATGCATTTAAGGGTTAACTAAAAAGAAATAAAAAATTATATGATTCGTTACTGTCTTCGGAACTCGAATTTTATGGACCGTTGATTTGTAACTTGTGTTGTTTAAAAATACGTATTGACGAAAGTAAATTAAACACATGAAATATAACATTACATATTCCTTTTATTATGTAGGACAAACAGATGCATATTTATTAAAATTAAATAAATAATGCCCAAACAAATACACCAATTTTAATGATCAAACGAGGCTCTGGCGAAACCCCTCACAGAAGACGGCAGCCACTCCTCATACTCCTCAAAATGTATACTGGATATTACACTGGAATTAGATGGAATCCAGCCGCATTGTTTTCGGGACTCTCTTATGATTTGTACCCAATCATTTTTCCATGCATCGTTTGACGATGGAAATCTAAAAAATAAAGGTATGAATAATAATTGTTCAGTAAAAGAATCATAGGATGTAAGTTTATATGTCTATTTAAACAAAATTAGCTATCTGAATTAAGTAAGACAAATTACAAAAAATTACAAGAGAACAAAAGAAAATCGGCCAAGTGGGAGTCGGACTCGCGCACGAAGGGTTCCGTACCACTATCTATAAAAACTAAAAAAAAATCATGTTTATTGGATGGGAGCCCCCCTTAAATGTTTGTTTTATTTTAATTTAATTATTTATTCTTAAAGTTAATATATAACTAAATATTCTGTGAATATTTCAAGCGTCTACCTGTTGCCGTTATCAAAAACGAGCAAAAAAATCACGTTTGTTGTATGGGAGCCCCCTTAAATATTTATGTTATTCTATTTTTTAGTATTTGTTGTTATAGCAGCAATAGAAATGCATCATCTGTGAAAATTTCAACTGTCTAACTATCACGGTTCGTGAGATACAGCCCGGTGACAGACGGACGTACGGACGGACGGACAGCGAAGTCTCAGTAATAGGGTTCCGTTTTACCCTTTGGGTACGGAACCCTAAAAAATGATCTCCCACATTTACGCTGATTTGGAAATGTGAGTTATGGCAACAACGGTCGATTTATTGTTTTGAAAAATTAATTTAAGTGAAAACGATTAGTTAATCATCAATCAATCATTTTTTTAATTGTACCACTATGGTTCCGACAGCTCTTCACTACGCACGACGGCATTATTATTATTTTTTCGACAAAGTTATCACGCGGCGAGGTGTCGGTGCGTAATGGCGGGCTGTTGACTTACTATGGTGTGAATGTGTGCGTGTCGGCTCGTACGTATAGCGACTGACTTACTATGGCGGTGCTTCAGTGTTTAGTTCGGGAGACGGTGTCTGCTTTTTTTATTACGTCTATGCCTGTAGCGGTTAAAGAACTGCTATTAATCTTTAAATAACTTACAACTGTAATCGCTTTTGAAGAATACCGCGTCTTATGTCTGCTATTTAATATTCACTTTAACAGTATCTAAACATTGTTCGTTGTTAATCTGTCTTGGGCATGCCTCCGAATGCAAACAATCGTCCTATCTGACCTAGATAGCTAACATGCTGTCCGCAGCAGAATCGCTCATGCTTCTAACACGAGTAAGGTAGATGTTTGTTAATTGAATTTTCCGAACTAGGCTCAATCTGGAACTCACCTACTTCTTATAGCTGTGTTAACGGCGGTTGATATTGAGACAATTTTTGCCTTACATAAAAGAGCCATTCGCTCTATTTATAACACGGCCTCCAGAGACACTCGGGGAACTGTTCAAAGAAATAAATATCCTCCCTGTTACTTCTCAATATATTTACATAATGTATGTCCGAAAAACTTTAAAATTTAAAGTCGTTTATTAACTTCAGCGAAAAACTTAGGAGTAGAAATAAGTTGTATAATTATGCCGGTATATCGGCTTTGCTAAGACTGGTAAATGTTTTCTTGTAAATTGAATTGAATTCTATAATAAAGTGCCTGAAACAGGTTCTGTCCTTTCCTGCCAATGTATTCAAATAGCACATTAAAATACTCTCTATGAAAAGGTTTATTATAGAATTGATGAATATGTAACTGACAAAGATGTCTAGAAATAATTCAGAACAGAAAACATTTGACATCATACTCGTATATATACCAATATGCAGACATGAATTTATTATAATATCTAATGGTCAATTTGAAAAAGACCTATATACGCAAGTTTCTTTCGTTATTTCTTCTCCGTCAATGGTCATTTCCGAAATCCTAGCAGATTCAAAAAGAAGAGTAGTAACATAAGAGAATTGAACATGATACAGTAAAAAAAAATTAAGACGTGCCTATGCCTGGGAGGGCCCAATGGTAAATAAATATTTTTTATCTTTAATACGTTTATGAACATGAAACAGTTTACTAGAGAATGTGCTTGTTTAAATTAGCTATGCGAATGGTAGGTATGAATAGGATATTGTATGCGCATTAAGAATGGCAGTGCAATTACAAACGAGAGGCTGTTTAGAAGCCGGAGGCCTAAGGCTGAAACTTTTAAAGCCTCGTGTTTGAAATTCCTACTCAGGCTATGTTTCATACTTACTATTTTGTGCATCGGAAAGAGCTTTCGATGTTAGTAATAAGTTTAAATTTATTTCTTGATCACATACTTGACTAATAAAA
The DNA here is from genome assembly GCA_947507595.1 of Pyralis farinalis. Taxonomy (NCBI): domain Eukaryota; kingdom Metazoa; phylum Arthropoda; class Insecta; order Lepidoptera; family Pyralidae; genus Pyralis; species Pyralis farinalis. The sequence goes on from OX382259.1 coordinate 36,957,778, forward strand.
CTGTTTCGGGGACGGTGAAGAACATTTTTTAAATATTATATAATTAAAAAAAAAATCATCTAAACTTAACAGGTATACTTGTACTACTAACAAGGAAAGTTCGAGAAAGAACGAGTTCAAAATTAACAATGTACCGATCATGAATGAGCTCTTCTTATTCATGTGATTAAGATTAATAATGTATTGCTTATTTTTTTAAATAATAAATGAATGTAAAATAATACTTTATTTATGTATGTATGTATGTATGTATATCTTCACGCCAAGTCCCTTGCGGGGTAGGCAGAGAGAACCGAGCGCCATAAGACGCGGTCCTTGCATACTTCACTCGCTTCTGTGACATTCATAGCTCTTTTCATGCACGCTCGCCGGTTCCTGGGGCTTCTGACATCATATTATATAATACTTTATTTATTTAAACTTTATTTTAAAGATGACGCTGGGCGATGGTTGTATTGCTCGAAGGGATGGTGAATTTCACGGCGCAATCTCAAAAATAGTATTTCTAGTCTTCCATTAGCAGATTCTTCATAAATCCGGTTTGAACGACCAAATGGTGAATTTTTGTTTAGGTGAAGATTAAAATTTGTAATTTGTGTAAAAATGAAAGATGTAAGATTAAAATTAAATAAATAATAATAATAGGAATGTTCAGGAACACCGTGAACATGGTCAAAATGACAGACAAATTAAAAATATATATATATTTAATTATTATATAATTGAGTAGCCAGGTGTTCCTCTGGCAATGCAAGCTTGCGCATTCTCGACTAGTCTTGAATAAATATTAAATAAATATTGTCGGACAAATTACACAGCGCCACCTAGCCCCAAAGTAAGCGAAGCTTGTGTTATGGGTACTAGACAACTGATAAACATACGTAAATATTTTTTTTTTTGTAAATACATACTTATTATACATAGGAAATACCCAGACCAATACAAACAGACATGTTCATGCACACAAATGTTTGTACTGTGTGGGAATCGAACCCACGAGCGTTGGTGTTAAAGTAGCGTATCAGCGCGTTCCACCACTGAGCCACCGAGCTCGTCAAAATGCAATTCTTATGCATCTCCTAATATTGTGTTAATTCTAAGTACTATTGCGTCATGTATTAATAACGCTTACAAGTCAGTACATGATACTTACTTGTTGAACTTTGTGAATCAACTCACAGGTAGATAATTATTAAAAATTCAATATTTCTTGCATAATGTGTTAAGTACCTAAGTATTATGAATGAGTCACAAAGATACGTTCTTGTAAAAAGGAGTGAAGATTTCAGTCAAATTGTATCAAGAGACAGTCTTGAATCGTATTGTGAAGCCTCTCAGCAATACACTTCTTAAAAATATAGTTTCCTGCATGACCAGCACCTGGTCACAAGGCACAAACTACCCAAGCCTGGCTTGAAATCAATGTACCGGACTTTATCAGAGCTGAAGACTGGTCTTCGTCTAGCCCAAATCTGAATCCCTTAAGACTACAAATTATGATCCGTTTTAGAGCGCATGGCCTGCTAAAAACGCTACGCCGACATTGTGTCTCTTAAGAAATCAGAGCAAGCAGTGGCTAAATTTCCCAAGGACACAGTGCGTAAATCACTAGTTTCGTGGCCAGAGAGATTACGCCTATATCAAAGCTAAAGGTGGCTATTTCGAATAAAATATTTTATTTTTTTCTGCTGAGACTTCCATATATATGTACATATAAGTTATGTTAAGATTACATTACTTCATAAAAAAATAGATGCACATTCTTTTGTAACAGGATTAGGTTTCAAATCTTTTTCGGACGGAATATGGCGTCTTAAGAATTTTACCTTCAAAAACAAACTAAATCATTACACGGATAATTTCTTTGACATTAATAATTTCCGAAATATTTATAACTGTGATTTAATTCTAGTTGCTTATTACCAAGGCGAGAGGTCAGATGTTGCACATCATATGCGATTACTGTAACGCTCGCTTGTTTTCCTATATATTGAAGAAAAAAGTCACCAAGCTTATTATTCTGCTTTTATACCGTCTGTTAAATTTTACAAAGTTCTCGTCCTTTGCTTGCCCAAAGAAAATAGGCGGAAAATTGCATACTGTTACTTATTTGCGAGCACTCGGAGGGTCGCCGGAGCGTGAGTTTTTGAATGTACAGGTTATGAGCGTTACTAAAGTAATTGTTAAATAAAACTCCTCATCTGCATGTTGTCGAATGGCAAACAAGCATACCACTGACCTGATGTGAACGCACTCATTGTTTACACACGCTTGTACAACGTAAACTTATGGCCCGTCAAGTAACTATTCATTATTATGTGTCTTCTCTTTGCGATTCGGACGGAACAATATTAGTATAGGGAATTGGGATTTTTGGTGTAACAAGGATTTATTCAGACAGTAGAGGTGTCATTCTAAAACACTGCTGGCAATAGAGTTATCACTCCACAACACTGCTATCAACACAGGTGCCATTAAATAACACTGCTGGTCTATTACCAGCAGCTGCATTCTACAACACTGCTGGCAATAGAGTTATCACTCCACAACACTGCTACCAACACAGGTGCCATTAAATAACACTGCTGGTCTATTAGCAGCAGCTGCATTCTACAACACTGCTCGCAATAGAGTTATCACTTCACAACACTGCTACCAACACAGGTGCCATTAAATAACACTGCTGGTCTATTACCAGCAGCTGCATTCTACAACACTGCTGGCAATAGAGTTATCACTCCACAACACTGCTAACTCCTAAGCTAACTCCACAACCAGACACGTGTGACCTAACTTTCTTAAGTTAGGTTACACGTGTCATACGTGTTTCGAAAAAATGGCACTAACGTTATGCGGATAAAATTTAATACGACAACATAATATTAACCACGGTATTCATAATTAAATTCATTATAAGGGTTGAAAGATCTGTTCTTTCAACTTCCATTCGACACGCTCCTTAGAAACACCCTCAAACTTAAGGGTCTTTGTTTATTATTAAAATTATCCCCAGCAATGGAGAGTAAATCTTGTAAGTTCGAAGGGCTCTCGGTTAATCTGTCAAGTTATTGTCAGAGTAAGTTATATAGAATAGGGTAAGCTAAGCTCCATCGCAAAATTTCGACCTGAATGAAAATATTACCGCACTGAAAAAAAACTTCAATGTTTATTAATTACCTAATATAAAGGTCGAGGCGCAGCTATGTATCGCAGTCGCGTGCGCAAATAAAAGTGCATCTCTATTTCATGTTTCATTTTACCTACCACTCCCGTTAAGGTGACGGACAATCACACCACGTTACACCTACCTCATGAACAGCTGCTACAAGCCAAATAAATGGATATAACATTAAAAAGATCAATTATGATTGTGTGATACTGTTTGTCAAGCCCGATAGCGGAGTTCCAGTCCCAGAGTTCCCACACAGGACAAATATTTGCGTGCATGAACATGTCTGTTTGTCTTTAACTTAGTATTTTTAAGAGTGGTCACATCAAAGTACTTGGGGAAGTACTTCCATCTCACTGTCAAATAACAATTTCCTGGAGAGTTATGTTACTGCGAGTATATAGGGTTCCAAGGAGTTACCCAATGTTTCGTCATACACGACCTGCACCCTTGGACTTCCTACCTACCATCTGTCGCTGATTCCGCAGATGTGACCGGCCCTTTGGTACTTCAACTTACTGACTCATATATATTTAATCAAATAACAGCTGCAGAAATATTTTAATGAAGTGTAAAATTTGCGACGGGATTCATACTACGTTGGACCCGAGTACAATATGATGTTGTAAAGTTTTTGTGGAGGGTTCCGAGTTTCTCATCAGTGCTGACAAACTAACAACCATTAGACGCCTACGTAAATCATATATATTCATGGTTCTCCAATTATGGGGGTAAACTTACCTTTCATCCTCACTTAGTTTGACTGACCTTACCTGGTACCGGAGAATACAAATCCAATGAGGAATCAAGGTTCTGGGGTGAGGACACAGCTATCTATTTACAAAAACAGGTAAAAATTGTACACTTTTAAAGAGAGGTAGGGATCAGAAATCAGCACAATTGGGAAAGTTCCTCCATGTCATAGAAAACAGCCAAATTATAACTCTCAGGATGGTTCATGTGTTCCCGTGACTGAGTGAGGTGTCCAGTGAGCTCCTAAGGAGTTGCTGTGTTAGCAGCACAGGTAGCATTGCGAGTAATATTTAATGCACTGCAAGCGTTCGTAGGTTTAGAGTGTAACTTACTTTTAGTGAAAAAGTTTTAATAAAAATAATGAATTTCCGAAGTATATGGCACTAGCGGAACCGTCAGACGTTGCCCAGTTCGAAAATAAAAACAATAAGTCCTGTAACCTAATTGCAGCGCAGCCCACCTGCTCTAATCTATACATATAAATAAAATTGAAGTGTGTGTCTGTGATTTCAAAATCAAGCCTTTATCTTAAGCTCATATTATTATTTTCACGTTACCAAAGCCTAAATACGCATTTTTAACTTTTTTGTATGTCTGTCTGTTTGTTTGTGCGGGCTAATCTTCGAAATGGCTGAATCGATTTTGACGGGATTTTCGCTGGTAGGTAGAGGACTGTTCAGAGCAGAATATAGGGTACTTTTTATCCCATAAATAATTAGGGTTCCTGCGTAACTACTGCTAAACTGTTAAAATTAGGGGGAATTATCTTCCCCCTTCGGGGGACTTTGCAATTTTCTTTTTATTATTTTCACAGAATACGTATTTTTTGTGACATACAATAACTACGCATTTTTTATATAATAAAAATAAAATAAATATACGTTGCCTCCCGTAAAGATTAATAGATGGCGCTGTATCAAAATTAAATCGCGCTGTGGTTTTTTTTTAAGAAAGAATTTGAGGTCTAGAGAATTAAAGGTTAATAAAAGCCCAAATCTCATGCGTGCGAAGCCGCGGGCTGCAGCTAGTTGTAAATATAAACCATTCTCGAATGCACCTAAACCACTCACAAATCATTTCATCAAAATCGGTCCAACCATTTAGATCGAGTTTAGTGGAAGTCAGACAGACATAAGCATTATACATATATAAAGATTAAACAATATTAAACTATATTTAATCTATATACATTCTCGCTAATGTGTTGAATATAACCAAGAAGTTTCATCACAATCGGATGAATAGTTTCAAAGTCTATAACGACAATTGTAGTAAAACCATTTTTTTGTGTTTTATAAATTAAGATTTGTTATTTAGGGTTTCTTTAAGAAATATGAAAACCCTAACTCTACGCAGATTTTTTTTTTAACTCAGCTGTACACTTATATCGATACAGAAGATAATACAGTCTTTTATACAACTTCGGGAGGCATACAATCATGCGGCTCACCTTATGTAAAGCTATTACCATAGCACATGCCCACTTGCAATACATTTAGAATCACTCGCGCTATACGCAATAGCGAATACAGTTAAGTTTACAACTATTCTTTATCTCTCCGTTGTACACACCACATCAACCCTTACTCATCCCACTGCAGTGATATGGGTCTCCCTTCAACCGAAGGGGTTTAGGCATACTCCACCACGCTGCTCAAATGCGGATTGGCGGAGGCCAGTGTTTTCAAGCCGCCCGAGGGCCATTGACTTAGCTTAACGACTGTCATCTATCGTGAACAGCCAGGACCGACGGCTTAACGTGCCCTCCGAGCACGTAGAACTCGAGATTAATAAACCCATCCATAGACAGGCTGCAGTCGGCATTGCTTAACCTGCGTGTTCGATTAGAATGACACGCGCAACGACGCTATCGAGCTCTGCTGCGTTGTACACACAGCGGCATCTCAAGTTTGACCTTTGCGCCGTCCTTTGGCGCTCGTAATAAGAGTAAAACTGATGCTACTAGTGTCTAACATGACTTGTCGCTGTGTGTACGTACATGTACATAATGTCAGTGTACATATAATAATGGCATGTGGTAAAATGGAAAATGTATTTATGTATATAAATATATAATAGATTCAGGAGTTATTTTGTGAAAGTAAATTTGCAGGCAATTTGTTCTAAATTTCTTTGTGTGTTAATCATTGGTGGTAGCATGTTATTCTGACGACTACATCTACAGCGGCCCCGGCTGCTTCTTGAAGAAAAAACGTGTTGCAGAGACGACCGGAGTAGCTAGGGCCGCGAGGGGGCCGGGCGGATGCGGTTCATGTTGCAGATTGCGGACACACGTCAAATAACAACTCCTTAGGGTTGCTAGTGAGTGAGGTTAGGAGTAAGCTCCTAAGGAGTTGCTGTGTTGGCAGCTGGGGTGGCGACGCGCAAGTATTGCAAACTGTCATAGGTTACGGTAACCGCCTTAGATCTGGTAGACCGCATGCTTGTAAGCCTCTCGAAGCTGCATAAAAAAATCTACCACAGAACGCTTGAGTTTAAATGATTTTAATAAGTCATTACTTTACCGTGAATAATATTCAAGGCAGCCATTATTTTCGTATCATTTTCTTTTAACAATTAGACAATATTACCCGCGGGCCGCTTTTCCGCCAAGAATTGTTTGGGAAAACGTATATAACGGGGTCTCACAGGTTAAACTATGTATGTATAAAAAAATCTACCACAGAACGCTAGAGTTTAAATGATTTTAATAAGTCATTACTTTACCGCGAATAATATTCAAGGCAGCCATTATTTTCATATCATTTTCTTTTAACAATTAGACAATATTACCCGCGGGCCGCTTTTCCGCCAAGAATTGTTTGGGAAAACGTATATAACGGGGTCTCACAGGTTAAACTATGTATGAATAAAAAAATCTACCACAGAACGCTAGAGTTTAAATGATTTTAATAAGTCATTACTTTACCTCGAATAATATTCAAGGCAGCCATTATTTTCGTATCATTTTCTTTTAACAATTAGACAATATTAAACTATGTATGTATAAAAAAATCTACCACAGAACGCTTGAGTTTAAATGATTTTAATAAGTCATTACTTTACCGTGAATAATATTCAAGGCAGCCATTATTTTCGTATCATTTTCTTTTAACAATTAGACGAAGCTTGACGGTCCTAAATAAATATTTTACCAAAAATATGTTTCAATTGTTGCCGTTTGAAATAAATTTTAATATTTCTGTGTTCATTTACCCCACAATTTTGCTGGGGAAGCGTGTATAAATACTTTCTATCTACATATTCACTCAAGTCCTATACTTCGGAAACAGCCACACGGTCGTAAGGACCTCACTCGCTTCTTTAACATTCACATGATGCGCGATGCCACCTCTGCTGCTAACACAACTACCGCTTAGGAGCTTACTGGGTCACCAGAAAGCTCATTCACACGCAGGAACCCAACATCCTTCCAAGGAGTAGTTTTTTATCTGAACCCTACCTTTCTTAATTGTTAAATCTTTAAAATGGTCTCATATACTACATGTATATATTATAATATTATTCGCTTGAGTTATGGCATGGAAACTTAAAAAAATTGGATTTATATTTTTTAAAGAAATCAACAACATCTTGACACATCATCTACTTCTTTTTTTATATAATAATAATATAATAAATAATAAATATTGTCGGACAAATTACACAGCGCCATCTAGCCCCAAAGTAAGCGAAGCTTGTGTTATGGGTACTAGACAACTGATAAACATACGTAAATACATTTATTTTGTAAATACATACTTATTATACATAGAAAATACCCAGACCAAGACAAACAGACATGTTCATGCACACAAATGTTTGTACTGTGTTGGAATCGAACCCACGAGCGTTGGTGTCAAAGTAGCGCAACAACGCGTTTCACCACTGCGCCACCGAGCTCGTCGATATATGCAATGTCGGGTGGCATACAAGCAAATGGACCATGATGTAAAGTGGCTACTGCAGCCTATGAACGAGCCTGCAATACAGGAAGCGCTTTTATCACTCGCGCGTTTTCAACCAGCAACTCCTTACGACGGTCTCTGGTTCGAATCCTGCTATGGGCATATACCACTAAATTCGTGTTTTAGGATTTAATTACATATTTGTAATTATCACTCGCACGTCCCAGAAATCATATTTAAAAAAACCCAAGTAATGTCTGATTTTCCGTCTAGGTAGTGGAAGTAGAGGTCAGACGACAGTCGCTCCGTGTCAAAATCAGTAACATTGTTAAATCCTTAGGCTTAGGTAGTAGATCTCATCAATTCTAGTAATAAATAATAAATAAATATTGTCGGACATATTACACAGCGCCATCTAGCCCAAAGTAAGCGAAGCTTGTGTTATGGGTACTAGACAACTGATAAACATACGTAAATATATTTTTTTTTGTAAATACATACTTATTATACATAGAAAATACCCAGACCAAGACAAACAGACATGTTCATGGACACAAATGTTTGCCTTGTGTGGGAATCGAACCCACGAGCGTTGGTGTCAAAGTAGCGTCATTCTCGACTGAGCCACCGAGCTCGTCAAATGGGATTAATGGGTAATGGGTTAGGAAACGCTAAGCAGCAGAAGACTTTACATTAGACGGGCCGTATGTTTGTTTGTTAGCAAGTGACATATAACCAGTTGAGAATGCGCAAGTTTGCATTGCCAGAGGAACACCTGGCTCGTCAATTATATAACAATTCAATTTTTTTTTTAATTTTGTCGGCCATTTTGGCCATGTTCCTTATGAGATAGAAACGATGTTCCTGAACATTCCTATTCTACTTTTTTATGCTGAATTCGAATCTGAAGTCAAAATTCGAATATTCGAAAAAAAAAACCGCACACACAGGCAAACGCACAGACAAACATATAGATTTCATATAGGAACGGTGTTCCTGAAAATAGATATGGGTATAGTACTGCTACTACACTAACCCTAACTCATCCTACTGCAGGGATACGGGTCGCCCTTCAACCTAGCGGGTTTAAGAGCATACTCCACCACGCTTCTCAACTGCGGATTGGCGGAGGATAGCCTTCTCAAGCCGCCCAAAGGCCAGTGCCTTAACTTACCGACTGTCGTCTATCGATAACAGCCGGGAAGGGTTCCGTACCATTATCTATAAAAATCGGCCAAGTACGAGTCGGACTCGCGCACGAAGGGTTCCGTACCATTATCTATAAAAATCGGCCAAAAAAAATCATGTTTATTGTATGGAAGCCCCCCTTAAATATTTGTTTTATTTTAATTTAATTACTCATTCTTAAAGTGAATATATAACTAAATACTTTGCGAATATTTCAAGCGTCTACCTGTTGGCGTTATCAATATCGAGCAAAAATGAGCAAAAAAATCATGTTTGTTGTATGGGAGCCCCCTTAAATATTTATTTTATTCTGTTGTTTAGTATTTGTTGGTATAGCGGCAACAGAAATACATCATGTGTGTAAATTTCAACTGTCTAACTATCACTGTTCATGAGATACAGCCTGGTGACAGACGGACGGACGGACGGACAGCGGAGTCTCAGTAATCAGTCCTTTTACCCTTTGGGTACGGAACCCTAAAAACCAAAATGAGGGCGCTACTTAGCTTTGTGCGCCCTCATAAGCCGAGGGCACTCGCCATAATTCATTTTACCGTCACCGGTCGGGGGTAAAGAAGAATGTACATCTCTTAATGGCTAGGTCGCGGATAGAAATCGCGGGACTAATCGGCTTATTGGTAAGTATTCTACTATAAGTCAGTACGCTCAAGTCGCTGAGATAATTAGACACTAAAACACAAGATTTTTGTGAGTACGGGGTGCCTTCATGGGTTTACGAGCTATTACCATTATCTACATTGTGCAATATGTTAACGTAGCCATTATGCGCGCGACTCATTGTCGTAAAATATATAATTAATTTAGTATCAACTAGCTGCTGTCCGCGGCTCCGCCCGCGTGGAGTCAAATAACGTAGCCTATGTGTTAATCCAGATCATAATCTATCTACGTACCAAATTTCATTCAAATCCGTTCAGCCGTTTAAGCGTGAAAGAGCAAGAAACATCCATCCATACATACAAACTTTCGCATTTATAATATTAGTAGGATAAAGCCGCCGTGGGATCAAGAGATGTACCACAATAAAGAACGATTATGATTATGATTATGAGTGCATTTTATTATTCTATCAGTTGATACTTCTCGTAAGTATCAATATCATCCTAAAAGCTGGCGTCGGAAAAACTTGGTGTGCTTAACAGGGCTATGCAGTACTTCAGTGCGGGGCAAAGACTTATATTATATAAGTCTCAAGTCAGACCGCACTTGGAGTACTGCAGTCACCTTTGGGCGGGAGCACCTGAATACCAGCTTGGACCGTGTGATTCGATTCAGAGACGAGCTGTGAGAATTGTCGACAATCCTAAGCTTACACACGGTATTGAACCCTTAAGATTAAGGAGAGACTTTGCCTCCCTTTGTGTGTTCTACCGATTGTACAACGGGTTGTGTTCTGAAGAGTTGTTCGAAATGATGCCGACGGCTACTTTTTATAACCGCACCGCTCGCCGACGGCGGGGAGTTCACCCTCTCACGCTTGAACCGCTATGGTCGCGTACGGTGCGGTTCCAGAGAAGCTTTCTTCCGAGAACACTCAAGCTGTGGCATGAGCTCCCAGCCGAGGTTTTTCCAAGGAACTACAGCATGGAGTTCTTCAAGAAATGCGTGAAGAGGTTTTTAGAGGGTCGGCAACGCATGAGTGACGCCCCTGGTGTTGCAAATGTCCATAGGCTACGGTGACTGTTTAACATCAGGCAGGCCGTATGCTTGATTGCCACCTTAGTAGTATACAAAAAAAAAAAAAAACAATTAATATCAATAAGTGTGTATAGTAAAGTACAATACATCTTTATATGTACGGTCGTACAATGGGCATCCATTGGTTTGTGGTACTTAGACTAACTTCAAAAGATAGTTCCGAAATCTATTTTAGCCGTCTTTGTTCTTGGGTATCGTCGGTACATTGATACTACGGGTTATATATTTGAAATCGATTCTTAAAGCTCCTGTCATAAGTATCGATTCCGAATTTGAAAGTAACGCTTTTATAAAGGGAAATCGTGTCACAGTAAAGAACATATAAAATGGATTTAGTTGTTTGTTTATCACAAACATACATTTCCTTGCCAGGAACTTTTCTTGTACCTACATATTATTCACCGAAGTTAATACTTTCCCCTTATCCAAGTTGGCGGCAGACGGCAGAACTTACTGCCTTATGTCCCTGTTACCTTCACTCAAATATAATAAATTCCTTCGCTTTGCCCGAAGAATTGCAAAAGGTTTTGTTATGAAATGGGATTAGAGGGGATAAATCTACAAAGTAGACAAACTGGGTGACATTCAATGTATCCTTACTATAACCCGCTCCCGCTTGAGAGCTCGTTGTTGCGCGTGTCTATTCTATCCGAACGCGCAGGTTAAGCAATGTCGACGGCAACCTGTTCGTGGATGGGTTTATCAATTTCGTGCTTCAGAGGCACGTTAAGCTATCGGTCGGAAAACTTCTTGGCGATAAAAGCTGAAGGCACGGCCCGCTATACACAATGCAGTTCTGGTCCCAACGCTTACTTATGGAAGCGAGAGCTGGGTTTGGAAGAGAGAGCATGAAAGTAGGATAAACGCGGTCGAAATGCGAGCGTTGCGCAAAATTTGTGGCGTAACGCTTGTAGACCGTATTAGATAGAGACATGCTCCATTGGGTCGGATATGTAGAAATAATGTAAGATGAAATAATGACGAAGCAGATATACAACGCAAAAGTGGAAGGATGTAGGAGCTGAGGAAGGAAGGATAATTACCTTACATGACCATTGGTCGTGTTCTATCAGAACGCTATGTCAGGAGCTTAGAAATCGGCTAGCGTGTATGACAAGAGCAATGAATGTTAAAGAAGCGAGTGAGGTGTGCAAGGATCGAGTCACGTGGCGCTCTGTGCTCTCTGCCTACACCGCAAGGGACTTGGCGTGAAGTTATATATAGATAAAAGTGAGCTTTTGACGGTTTACACAAGTCCTTTGTAGGATAGTATGGGACTTAACCGAGTGATGCCTTTGCTCCTTACGCGTAATTTCCCCTAAGCTGGAGATTCTCCTCGATATAGCCAAAGGTTAGCAATGTCTAATTTTATACCCAAAGTCGTGATCGCGAGTTCGAAAGAGTCCCGTACAAAATGAAAATTTGTGTGTATATATACAGAGCTCGTTGGCTCAGCAGTTAATGACGCGACTCGCCGTCGCTCATGCGTTCGATTCCCACAAAGGACAAACATTTTGTATTCATCGACGTGTCTATTTGTAACTAAGGTAATATGACGAGCTCGGTGGCAGTCGTGGATGACGCGACTTTGACACCAACGCTCGTGGGTTCGATTCCCACACAAGGCAAACATTTGTGTGCATGAACATGTCTGTTTGTCTTGGTCTGGGTATTTTCTATGTATAATAAGTATGTATTTATAAAAAAAAATGTATTTACGTATGTTTATCAGTTGTCTAGTACCCATAACACAAGCTTCGCTTACTTTGGGGCTAGATGGCGCTGTGTAATTTGTCCGACAATAAAAAAAAAGAAAAAGAAAAAGACTTGGTCTGGGTGTTTTTGAGTGAGCTAGGGCGCATCAAAGTGGTCCATCTGTCCACTACCTAAGTCTAAGGATTTGGCGAAGATACCAATTTCTACATGGAGCGACTGTCGTCCAGAGGCAAAACCAGACCTATCTTAGGTATGGTCACGTGTCTTCTGAAATATAACTTTTTTGGACGTACTGGTTTCGTCACGGTGTTTTCCTTCGTTTTTAGATAGGCTTTTTTAAAACACTGAGGGTGTGGAAAGATTATTTTATATAGTGATCCATTTTCGAAATATTTATATTCAAAGTGTAGATTATTAAACTCTTGTTGCCTGATGGTAAATAGTCACCATAGCCTACTGGAAACTCATTCCACAGCTTGAGAGTTCTCGGAAGAAAACTTCTCTGGAACTGCGCAGTACGCGATCATTGCGGTTCCAGCGTATGAGGGTGAACTCCCCGCCGTCGGCGAGCGGTGCGGTTATAAAAAGTAAAATGTCTGACGGCATTCTGACGTCAAATAGGTGTAGGCACCGGTCCCGGCTGATGCTAATGGGACAGGTAACGGGATAAGGCAAAGAAGTAATAGCAAAATTTTCACATTTCGGTAATTAGGCAGTGAATTAAAGGAAAAAGATCTTATCTTTTCCCCTTTGGGCATGAAATCCTAAAAGTACATTAAACATTCCAACATCAAACAACGCAATAGGGCGTCGAGTCAATAGCAGATGTGTGAGATGTCTCTCATAGCTGCGGTTCGCAGCTACGACAGGAATTTGTGATTAGAGGAACATGTGACAAATGTATCTACCTACATTTTGGTTACATTGTCACCGTTTCGTTTACATATTTCGCATATGTTTCGACATGGGAAGTTCGGCATTTCTTCATCGCCGATGATCATTTCCGAAATACTAGTAGATTAAAAAAGAAAAACGAATACAAATGAGTTTTTATTTAAGAATTAATACGTTTTTGCGTCTATTGCATGTTTAGATATTCTTAAGGTAAAGCCGAAATTAGACAGTTCGTCAAAAGTGATTCATTTTTTTCAGTGAATAGTGAAAACAGTGAATTGCGTTGTTTGTATAGACGCTTCACTTTTGATGAAAGCTATTACTTTTCATTTCTTGTCGAATTCCCGCATGGACATCAACTGTGTCGAGTGATATTATTAAAGAATACCTAATTATGTTGCGGAAACAAGTCGTGCGCCGTGGCGTTTCTTGGATTGTAAACCATTTACTCCTGAAGCTCAAGCACCAGGGCGCCCGATCTATTTGCGTTTTTTATGTTTTCAGGCTTCCATACCTCAAAACAAAAACGTTACCCTTATAGGATCACTCAGTTGTCCGTCTGTCAAGATCATTTATCTCAGGAACGCGTGAATACATAAAGCTGAAATTAATATCAAATACTTAAATCTGCAATATGGATTTCAATTACAAGGGTTAAGCATGGAAAAAATTGAACTTCTAAGTCAACTTAATCAAAAGATACCGTTTATGCCCCATTTATGCCGCATATTTTAACACTCGTAAGGGATATCAGAACCTATAGGGCAGGTACTTCCCGTTATACCCGACATAGAATCATTTGTCAAAAAGCAATGTAGCAAGAATGTAGCACAAGTAAAGGAAAACATCCGAGTATCGTAAATTTGTATATACTTACGTCACAAAGAAAAAGAAAATGCAATAAACTTATTTGCATTTAGTAAACTAATCGCGCCCTATGTCGATGTATGAGAACAAGAGTTTTCCAACGGCAAAGTTGTACATAATCGATTAATGGAAAAATCGAGACTTGTGATGGACGAACTACTCGTATTTACACATTATCTTTGCAATACCTGACAAAGGTGACTAAGTCGTAAGTGCTTAACTAAATCTAAGATCATTCTGTACACTTAGTTATGCGAATAAACATTTGACTTTGACTTTGACACAATGGACATACCTACCAGTTTGTACGGAACTTTCCGTGCGTAAGTCAGACTTGCACTTGACTGGTTTTTTTTGTAAACTCGTATTTTTCAGGAAAGACGTCTATATAGATAAACGTAAAGAACAATATTTTACCTAAACACAAAACTAGATACAAATCCTAACGAATTGGGTCAAGTTTTGTGTTTAAATAAAACTTCGTTTTTTAAGTTTATCTATATGGATGTCATTCCTGAAATACAACGTCGGATGACATACAAATATAGGGTCTATATGATGTAAAGCGGTTGCCGTAGCCTATGAACGCTTGTAATACATTGGGTATCACTCGCGCGAGGCCATCGCTGCTGGTAACTAAGCAACTCCTTAGGAAACGAGGTGTGAAGTGGCACCTTAGCGGGCCGTCAAGGGAGGGACAGCCAGCACAGAGGTAATCACTGTAATAGCTGTTCTCTCGACTGGTTCTCATTGACTCTTTTGACATTTACTCATTGACTCTTAAAACATCTGAAAATGTTTGTCACTTGTGGGAATCGAACCCACGTGCGTAGGTGTCAAAGTCGCTTTATTAACCGCCGCATTACTGAGCTCGTCAAAAGCGTAACTAATAATAATAATATTTATGTATTTTTTCTCACACAACTTACAATAATTTTACAAAAGATGGATATTTTATCTAATATGGAAAAATAATCCAAATTGAAAACGTTAAAAATATACCTATCCAGAATAAGCAACAACAATATTCTTTGAATTATGTGTGAGAAGCTGGCGCCGGAAGTAGGCTTTGAGAAGCCTGTATTACAGGTCGCCAGAATTAAACTATTGTATATATAAACATTTATCATGTAGTTTCCAAGATACTTATTAAATGTTTATATATACACAACAATTGTACGTTTAGTAGAATCAATTTAATTCACTTTCATAGACCGAGCTGCAGATTGTTGCAGATTGAAAGACCCTGCTTTTCATTAGCAGTAGCTATAGAATTGGGAGTACAAACATTGCGGTATATTCGAATTTCAGTTACTGACCACGGCGAATTCCAAGCATTTCTCTGGTACACAAGTTCGGTTGGAATTCCCGATTACCTACTCGTTGTACAATGTTGCCTCCAAATTTGAATCAGACAGCAAATCAAACAGACAGTCTGGCATCTGGACGGCATTGGTATAGAAAGTACTCTGGCATTGTCATCGAGGGGGAAATTACGAAGATTGTAGAAGTAGCCTAAAGATGGAAATAGTCGGTTCAAAGAAAAGAAGTGACTTTAGATAGCCATATACCTTCTCCTATATATAACAATCCATGCGTGTACGTATTTTTACAATGGACTCCAAAATGGATGACCGATCTTGAGGCAATATTCATATTTGTCCAGCGGGGGCATTTTATTAAGTTTGGTAGTGATCAGATCGCCCGTGCGAACCTGGGGCGGGGCGATAGTATATGTATATACATAAAGCGGTGATAGCCCAGTGGATAAAAGAACCGCCTAGTGAACAACAGATCCTCGGTTCGAATCCTTGCATGTACCACTTAATTTATGTCTTCGGATTTATGTGTATTTGTAATTATTACTCGCACGCCCAGGAAATTATATTTCGAAAAGACGTGTGACCTAACCTAAGAAAGATCTAGTTCTTCCTCAGGGTTGTGTCGGTCTGATGGCAGTCGCTCTCACTCGCAGGAACACAACAACCCTCAAGGGAGTTGTTAAGACCGACTCTTCTTCTTTCGTATTATCTCGTTTACTAATCCTTTACAATTGACGGGACGGAAAGGACGGGAGTAGTGGTACCTGAGTCTAAGGATTTGGCGAAGATACTGATTTTTACATGGAGCGACTGTCATCAGACCTTCACAACCCTGAGGGCAAATCAGACCTTTCTTAAGTCAGACCACACGTTATTCGAAGTATAATTTATTAGACGTGAAGGTTCCCTGCCAGGTGACAATTAACAAATGTGTACGTAAATCTGAATTTCATGGTACATGGCCATAGTAGGATTAGAACCAGGACCAGCTGGTTAATGGGCTGGTTTATTCACTAGTCTATGATTACTGACGAGCTCCGTGGCGTGGTTTACTCGCTCGTGGGTCGACACCCACACAGGACAAACTGTAAGGTTTAAGAGAAGTAGGGCGCATCAAACAGCCCGTCTGGGGAACTACCACCCCACAGAAAACCTTGTTGTGTTCCTGCATGTGAGTGTGATCACTAGTAAACTCCTAAGGAGTTCCTGTATTAGCAGTAGAGGTGATACTGCTAATACACCAAGTGTGGTGGTTCATAGTCTACGATAACCGCTGTACATCAGGTGGGCCTTATTCTTGTATAAAATATCACTGGTTTCCTTCTTACTACTCTACCATCAAGCTTGTAAAATTTGGTCCAAGTACGCCATTTAAGTTTAGTTAGAGCCCTTTGGTCGAATGGTTAGATATGATTGCTTTAACACGCAGGGTTCTGATTTCGATTTCCGGCACAAATATCGTCACGTCCCGAAGAAAAACATTTGTGTACATGAACGTATCTAATAAATATATCTTATATAACTATTTTTATCAGTTGCCTAGTACCAATAGCGCAAGGTTCGCCTATTTTGGGACAAGATGGCGCAATGAAATTTGTCTGTAAATATTTATTTATGTATATATTAATGATGAATAAAGATATTAGAACGAGAGTAAAGTTAAGAGAAGAGACATGTTTCGTTTCGGGCTTGTACCAGTAGAAGGAATGCAAGATGAATGACGAAACAGTTTTTACGCCGAATTCGCTGAGTTAGATCCACTGCACTCGTCTCTAAATGTATTTAAAAATCTTTTTGTGACAAGTTAAGTTAATTATGCATTAACGTCAATATAATTCTTTAGCATATTTTCAATTATTAAATCATTTCTTAAGCTACAAAGGTCTTAAGAAATGTTTATAAATTACTTAGTTTCTTGAACGAGTAAGGTTATAAACTGTAATTGTATAAATAGTAACTGTTTACAAGTAACCTAACTATCTGCACATAAATTAGAGGTATAAAATGTTCATAAAAAATATCCTCTCTAGTGTTTAAGTAAAATGTTAAGTTACATAAAATTTAATAAATACTGTTTGTTCCAAAATAAAGAGTAAAATAAACAGATATACTACGCGAAAGGTTGTAGGAGTGTGGAAGAATGTATGAAGGATGAAGATTGAATGAAGGCTATGAAGACTAAGACTTACGTGTTAGAAGCCTTAGAAAGCGGTGAGCATGAATAGAGTTATAAATGTTAAAGAAGCGAGAGAACAGTGTATCGAATCATGTAGCTTGGTAATTTGCCTACTCGCAAGGGATAAAAATTGACCTCATGTGCAACGGGAATTTGAGGATCGAATTTTGTAGAAAACATGAAGAATGGCTGACATCCGGCATTTAGTAAAGCCACTCAAATGTATAATATCTCTATCTATATCTTCACGCCAAATCCCTTGCGGGGTAGGCAGAGAGTACCGAGCGCCACGTGAGCGCCACACCTCGCTTGTTACTTTAACATTCATAGCTCTTCTCATACACGCTCGTTTTCTAGGCCTCCTGACATCACCTTCTGATAAAAC
Source organism: Pyralis farinalis (assembly GCA_947507595.1). Classification (NCBI taxonomy): domain Eukaryota; kingdom Metazoa; phylum Arthropoda; class Insecta; order Lepidoptera; family Pyralidae; genus Pyralis; species Pyralis farinalis. Next base: position 36,975,875 of record OX382259.1, read on the forward strand.
ACGATCAATTTGATCATGGTAGGTGAGTCTTGGACTTCCCGGGCTCCTAGATCTTTCTTATTTCACTTCTATTATTCTATTTAAAATAAAAAATAAATCTGAAGATAACTTTTATTATATACTAAGATAAAATAACATTATTTTTCATTGGTGGCGGAAGCACACAAAGCAGGTTAATTGCATGTAAATTTGACTTTCGCAAAATAACGCCTGAATCTATTAACTATTTAATGGCAGCAAATAAAATAAGATATTTACATTAACAGACATTTCTAATGACGAGTAGTTTTTGAGATATTCTCTCACTAGTGTACTCATTTTTTGGGAGGTAATACGTTATGTTTAGAAGTTCTAATTGCATGACCATATTTTTAGGATTAAATAAGACCACGCAAAGGCCTTTATAATTGTTAAGTGGCCATTTGCACAAAATTAATCCTCCTAATTCAATGCGACCGTAAATTAGGATTCGATGCTATGCGTTTCGGATGTCCAGGCGTCACCGCGTCGGTCTACTCTGCATTTTGCAATGCAATTACTGTAATGGCCATTGTGGAAACCAAACCCTCTATTTAGATATTTTGAAATGTCATTACCTACATATACTGCAAATCAAAATTGTATAAACTTAGGATAAGTTTATATTTTGTCTCCCTCTGTACTTTCTACCGATTATACAACGGGTTGTGTTTATATGGTTTGTTCGAATATGCCGACAGCCCTTTTTGCAATCGCACCGCTCGCCGATGACGGAGAATTCATCCTTACATGCTGAGGCCGCATTGGTTGTGTGTTCGGTTCCAGAGAATGATTTTCTTGTGGATGAACTCCCAGTTGGGCGTTACAAAGAGGACTGCAACATGGAGCTCTTCGAGAAATGTGTGAATAGGTTTTCCACTTACGTCCACTTATGATAGGATATTTTTTTCTATTGTAAAAATGTTTAGTACATGAGATATAATTATTATAATTCATACTAATGTTTCGTTTATCCTTTCCGGCTCCACAATTCCTTTTGGAATGGACAGAGAAAATTACAACATGATTTTCATAAAAACTTCTTCAAGTCCACTGTGGCTCCAGTTTATGACGTATAAGTATAATTATAATAATTATATCTCATGGATATAATTATTATAATTCATACTGATGTTCCGTTTATCCTTTCCGGCTCCACAATTCGTTTTGGAATGGACAGAGAAAATTACAACATAACTTTCATAAAAACGTCTTCAAGTCCACTGTGGCTCCAGTTTATGTCGTATAAGTGGTGGTTTTCTATTACTTATCAAATTTAGTTTGTCTAAAATATCGATATAATTTTAGATTATGACTGGTTCGGTGGCGGAGTGGCCAGCAAACTTTAACACCGATGCTCGTGGGCTCGAATTCTACACAAGATAAACATTAGTGTGCATTAACATGTCTTGTTCTCTATATTTTCGAGAGAAGTATGGCGCATCAAAGCAGTTCGACTGGCGAAATACATGCACCTCACAGAGAACCGGAGCCACTGCGCCGTCGAGCTCGTCGTCAGGGTGACGAGCTCGACGGCGCAGTCGTGAATCACGCGACTTTGACACCAGCGCTCGTGGGTTCGACTCCCACACAAGACAAACAATTGTGTGCATGAACATGTCTGTTTGCCTTGGTCAGGGTGTTTTAAGAGAGGTAGGGCGCATCAAAACAGCCCGGCTGGGGAAGTATCTCCACCTCACTCCTAAGGAGTTGCTGTGTTAGCAGCAGAGGTGGTATCGCGCGAGTGATACTTAATTACAAGCGCTCACAGGCTACGGTATCCGGTTTACATCAGGTGTGCCGTATACTTGTATGCTTTCCGAAGTTGTATAAAAAACAAAATCCAATAGTGGGACGGGAATTGATGTGTATTCTTCCTAATGCCTAAATCAATAATTAAAACATTATCTTCTCTCTATAAATAGCTCAATATCTAAAAAACTGAAACACCAAATCCTTAAAAATCTCAAAGATAATTTTAGTACAAAACGCAATGGAACAATAGATCAATTTGTGAGTGCTCTCAATTCGCCTGATTAAAACACAGTACGTACTTCCTTTTTATTTTTCCTTTCTGAAGATAATCCTGTCCCTTTTGCAACTTCGGATTCGAATTAAAGTTTTTTTTTGTCGTAAAACTGCTTCATACTGAATTATTATCGAATAAAAGTACGCTCGCGAAGCTTTCCCTTGAGAGATATAACTTTTCGGTGACAAATTCATAAGTTTTATTACTTGTATAAGAAGACCTTCTATTATGTTAATTTATGATACAGGACTCATAAAAATACGTGTCGTGCTAAAGTGGCTACCATTGAGTTAATGTTTTAACTGTACAAAAGTTATTGTAGTACATGGGGGCCGATTTCTGTATGTAATAATTAAATACTTTAAAGATATCATTATATTAAATCATTAGATAATGATATTTTTAAAGTATTCGTTTAAAATGTCATTATCTATAGCTCGTTCGCGATCTATCCTATCCTTAATTTTTTATTTAATTTTAATATTCTGGACCAAGAGAGCGCCGATGTGCGGATTTGGGCGCCGTCCGGAGGCGAGGCGCACCGATGCGCCCCCGTTGGTGTAAATGTAGCTGCATGCGACGGTGGGGGCCCACCCACTACGCACGGCCAATTCCGGCGGGTTGAGGAGAGTCGAGTGCTGCATAGGCACGTGGAATGTGAGAGGTGGATTGAGTGATGAGATGAACGAACTGATAGATGTTATGAATGAGAGACGTTTAGATGCTTTGTGTGTGACAGAGACTAAGCGCAAGAGAAGCGACTCCGATGAACTGCCCGGTGGGATGATGGCCCTGGGGTCTAGGGTAGATTGGGACGATCATGCCAGTGCTGGTGTAGGTGTCATACTTTCCTCTCGCTTAGCCACTGGTGTATGTGATTACTGTTTGGTAGCGCCTAGACGTCTTTGCGTTCGTAAGTTCAATGTGTGCTCAAGTACTAGAGAAGTTTTGGGAGTCTATGAGGAATGTTCTGGATTTAGCTGAAAGGAGTGAAAGAGAAATTATGTGTGGAGATTTGATTGGATGGGTTGGGACCAAGCGAGACAGCTATGAAGCTGTTCTTGGTCCGTATGAGTTAAGAGAGTGAAAGAAGTAGGTAAGTCAATTCTATATTTATGTATGGAACAATACCTCCTCGTGTCAAATACTTTATTTCATCATTAGGATATTTACACTTATACATGAAGATAAAATGACAAAAAAAGTGTGATTGATTTGATTTTAATAGATTGACGTCTCCGAAATACTATAATGGTATCAAGAGTCTTTAGAGGTCCACCACTACCTGGTAGTAAGCCGGTTTGTGGGACTTTTCAGGAAGTGGAGGCACTGGCGAGTGCGTATCCTTTTCGAAGATTGTGAAATGATAAACAGCGAAAACTTGAAAAGCAAGCTTTTCCGACTCTGATGTGGATGATTGCTGGAAAGTTTTGAAAGAAAGTATGGTGCATAGTGAAAAAGAAGCATGTGGATGCTCAAAGAGTATAAAACATTGAACGGAGATGCCTGGTGGGATATGGAGGTTAAATCCTTCGTAGTAAGAAAGAGGAAAGCGGGGCTGGATTATGTATCACCTTTGCCCTTAAATGAAAATACGAGAGAAAACAAGAAAGAAATGTACCGTCTAAGCAAGAATGAAGTGAAAGAGAAGCGTGAAAGACAAATTATGAACTTATGACAAATTAGGAAGAGAGGCTGACGAAAAACTTCGAGGCAAATGCCAAACTCATTTGGAGAGAGGTAAAGAAGTCTCGGAGTGGTTCGTCGGCATCCTGAATGGACAAGATAAAGTTAAAAGCTGTTGTCATTCTTGCGAATACTCAGGAAGTGTTAGAACAGTGGAGTGAATATTTTGAAGTACCTAATGTATGACTATACTCGGTCGCTGGCAATGAGAGTGAGTCCGATGCTCACTCCACGTTGACGGCGTCCTACGAAGGCATAACTATGGATGAGATCGAATGGTTGATACGAAACTTGAAAAATGGAAAGTCGTCGGTAATTGATATGGTCATATCTAAGATGCTCAAACTAGGTGGCACTTACGTCCGGGATGCCTTCTGGAACTTAAGTAATCTATGCCGAAGAACTGGAAGGGTCCCAATGGACTGGAGACGCACAGTCATCGTGCTCTTGTAGAAAGCCCAGGGGTCACGCATATACTGCGCCAACTATAGGGCCATCAGTGTGATGAAACAGCCTTAGGTCACAAGATTAGCAGCGCGCGAGTAACATCCCCGTGGTGTATATAATAATATAAGTATATAACAATTCAATTTTTTTTATTTGTCGGCCATTTTGACTATGTTCTTTAAGACATAGGAACGGTGTTCCTGAACATTCCTATTCTACTTTTTTATGTTCAAATCAAATCTGAAGTCAAAATTCGAATATTCGAAAAAAAAACGCACAAACAAACGCACACACAGACAAACATAGGTTTTATATAGGAACGGTGTTCCTGAAAATCCAATGGGTACATATCATTGTACAGAAGATAGAGCTGTGACCGACGGGCGAACCGACATCGGCGCCTTAGCAACATTACCCCGTTGGTATCCTTTGTACGGAATCCTAAAAACGGACTATCCTTCATCGGTTCCTACGGCGAAATTAATAAATAATCCCTTTTCACTCAAAGGGCTCATCAATGTAAGCAGTATATACAGTATACGTCCATTGATGAGTATTGCGGTGCCCCCGTCGATATTAATTATCTGTTCTCATAAAGCACGTACTTACTATAAATCTGTTCAAGTGTCGAATAATTGAAGGGGCCAGCACTCGTCGGCCGCTGCAGCTCCATTAGGGATCGAAATGATATAGGGCTTCGCTACTGGATGGGTCAACGAAGTCTATTACTAACTTAAATCAAATGAAGACTTGACAGGTCACCTATGTGATGATTAGGTGGAAATTGCATTGAACGGGTAGCTATATATAGGTGTATATATACACATGCAACAAGTCCGTAGACTGCAGTCTGCGATGGCCTGTTGCTAACGATAGTGGTTAGGCGCCGGCCGGCACTAATTGGTGGCGGAAGCACACAAAACAGGTCAAATTGCATGTAAATTTGACTATCGCAAAATAACGCTTGAATCTATTAACTATATATATATGTCTATCTGGTCATGAGTATGGATGTTTTACAAGGAAAGGAAAGCGCGCGAATGTTGGCACGCTTTGGCAGAATCAAGAGATCTTCACTGGGAGAAACGGAGTGTTTGTGCAAACGGCGGCAACTAACGACGTCTTGGGACTGTCCTCTCGTTTCGTATTTATATTGATTACAAGTGTTGATTTAAAATTATAATGTGATACGAATTGCATGGGATTTCTTATTGTACAACTACCCACCATACACCCGCATAATATCGGATAGACCGAAAAATCATACAAATACGACAAATATATAAATTGTCTGGGCATAAACACTTTCACTCGCCACCACCATACTCTTCAACTGTAGGGATTGATTGAGGGCATCTAAATCAATCACTACAGTTGAAGGGAAGAGAAAATAGAATATATTATTTATTTTTGATGAGACTTTCGTAAATATGTACATGAAAGTTTTATTAATATTGCATTAAGAATAAGAATAAATTTATTTTACAGAAAGAACATTACGTTTTACAGATTTGCTGGCGGTCCCCACACTAGGTCAAGCCTGCCTCGTGGGGGCCTTTGGACCAAGTTAACATTTAAAGTAGTCACATTTATGGGTATAAAACAAACAAACTTGGCTACAGTGATGAGGCCAGCTAGGAAAATGAAACAGCAGCCAAGTCGCACTGTCCGTGGTTATATGTTACAAAATTAAAATACTTAAAATTAAATTACTTACAAGTGAATGGGGTTGACTTTATAGAGGCGTATCGTGGGCACTATTTCCGTGTTACGTCGCTTCCAGCCGCCGGCCGTCCTCGCCAATTAGCCCGAATGGCGCGTCGATAAAATAACCAAATTATATCGACATTTGCTAGAAGTGACAGAATATCGTAAAATGCCACGCCCATCACTACTAATCAAGTATCCTCGGTCACGTTGGTTTCCATGTAGACTACTATGTAGAGTGGTTTCTTTATTGGAATTGTTTTGGGAATCCCAGAAGCATATGAGATTCAGAGACTGTCTAAGAAACCATGCTGGACCTGTAGAGATACGAATGCTTCAATCATTTTTTTTAAATGGAGCATATCATTGTTGTATACAAGTGTAGATGCATTAATCCGATAAGATGTGAACGGATTTGTTTTATTAAGGTTTACTTTTATGAAGAAGAGTTTATAAATCTTGATACAAGCCGCTGAGATGATACCTCGTATTTTGTGTAATATCGTTAAATCTATGAACAATTTATCAATAAACTAAAATCCTAGGAACCGGCGACCGTGGATAAAAAGAGCTATGAATGTAAAAGAATTGAGTGAGGTATGTAATGTCCTAAGACACTTGGTTCTCTCTGCCTATCCCGCAAGGGACTTGGTGCGAAGATTTACATACACATATAATTATCAGCAGCATCTTTGTTGCTAATACGATGACCGGACCAGCCATGGCAGCGACGACATGTTGCATCTACTAACAGTAGTGGATGGATGCAGGCCGACGCTACTACGACGCGCCGCATGAACTATTTGGTGGCGGAAGCACACAAACCAGGTTAGATCAAATTGCACATATAAAGTTTATCTTTCTCGGCCTTAATGAGCTTCACATAACAGAAGTTACCTAGAAGATCACTCATTAATTAACGATCGTCAATATGGCTTTAGACCGAAACGATCGACGGGTGATCTTCTAGCGTATGTAACGCACCTCTGGGGGGAGGCAATTGATAAACATGGTGAATCAATGGCAGTCAGCCTAGATATCGCCAAGGCATTTGATCGGGTTTGGCATAAAGTACTTCTCTCCAAACTTTCGGCATACGGTCTGCCCCTCCAGCTTTGTAAGTGGATTGCTGGCTTCCTGCATGAGCGTAGAATCCGCGTCCTTGCAGATGGACGCGCTTCGCGGTTCATGTCAGTGAATGCCGGTGTCCCACAGGGCTCCGTCCTATCGCCCACCCTCTTTCTTCTGCATATCAATGACATGCTGCCATTTGGTAATATTCATTGCTATGCAGATGACAGTACGGTCCATGGGCGATATTTCGGGCAGCCTAGTGCTAGTCGGGCAGAAATCGGTGAGAGGCGTGAGAGTCTTGTCGTTGAGCTTAATCGGGTTTTGGACCTCGTTAGTAAATGGGGTTCCAATAACCTGGTTGAGTTTAATGCCAAGAAAACTCAGGTGTGCGCGTTCACAACAAAAATATTCCCATTTCACCCCACTCCCAGTCTTCAGGGCGCTACCCTCAATATGCGCGATAGCCTGAATATGCTAGGCATGGATATTCGTTGCGACCTAAACCAACGAAATTACATCGAGAGCCTCATTTTAACAGCTTCAAAGAAACTCGGAGTCCTGAACAGGGTGCGCCGGTTCTTCACGCCGGACCAACTTTGTCTTCTTTATAAGACTCAAGTTCGGGCCTGCGTGGAGTATTGCTCGCATCTCTGGGACGGCTCCGCACAGTATCTTCTCGAGGCTCTCGATAGGTTGCAGCGACGGGCTATCCGCATAATCGACGACGAAGAGGTCACAAAATACCTAGAACCTCTGCAACTTCGTAGGGACATAGGCAGGGGAATAAGTACATTTTACCGCCTGTACCATGGTGAGTGCTCTGAAGAACTATTTTCCCTTATCCCACCCTCTCACTTCCGTCATAGAACCACACGTGCAGGCTTGCGATGTCATCATTCCACTGTTGAGGACATTTGTTCTCGTACTAAAAAGTTCGGCAACTCCTATCTCTGTCGAACTATTAAAAAGTGGAACGCCTTGCCTGCACATGTGTTTCCTCCTTCCTACAACATGGGATCCTTCAAACGAAGCGTGAAGAAGCACCTTGCGGGCCAGCATGGTAGCGTCAACTGACAGGACACCGTAGTCCTTTGTCAGTTGCCGCTGCAATTTGGGCTCCCCTTTTCGCTTACCAACAGGCGAAGAGGAGAAGGAGGAAAAAGAAAAAAAAAAGAATATGAACTTTAACAATAATTGCATCTCCTGGACTATTACCGCAATATCAGGCTTATTGGTGACAATAATCCTATTTTTGTCAATAGCCCTCCCCCAGTAGAGTTTGGCTTTCTCGAGAACTCACACTGGTGCATACTTACGGCACCTCAGAGCTACATTGAATTAAACAATTTTTAACGGAAGTATCGCGTATTTTATTTATTTTGTTGAACCTGACGTTTCGACGACCTGACGTTGAGTTCAGGATCGTCAACAATTCTCACAGCTCGTATCTGCACCGAGTCACAATGTCCTAGCTGGTATCCGGGTGCTCCCGCTCAAAGGTGGCTACAGTACTATATAAAAGGAAAATATATAATATACTCGTATTACAGAATAAATGAATTTGCCTCGTTATTATTATAAGCTCGTGCTTTTAGCTTAAATTTAGTTTAATTAAACTACATTTAATAGTATATATAAATGACAGTGCCAGGTAGCATTAGCGTCACCGCTAATTATTAATTTATTTTATTTATGATACTTGCAGGATATACACGTACGTAATTAAATCCAAAACGTGTATAGGTCAGCCGGAGTAACATTATTCAAATGTACTACATGCAATCAAATTGTTAATACAAGCAATGTGACCGTAAATTCAGATTGGAAATCATTTCATCTCGACATTACTTTGGAAAAAGTCTACATATTTAGTTAATTCAGTTTCCGTAGTACGTAAATTTTGACCCATTCCGTACAGGGGCCAAATTTTGATTATAGGTAATCAGAGTAATGGGCAGTGCTAGGGCACGAGCGGTAGGTGCCTATTCAGCGACAACAGTAACAGGCAACCGGGGCGGTAAACAGTTTACGCATCCGCCGTATTGCTATAGCATCTTGCTATAGCAATCGGGCGCGGCAACTGCGAGAACTCATCGAGGCAGACTGTTTAGATTATCTACATTATTTCTGTTCAGAAGCTGTAAGTAGTCTGTTCAAAAGTAACACAAGAGTAATGCTACTACTACTAACGACATATCTCCTCAACTCTAGAGAGTCATGGCCAACCGTATCCAAGACTAATGCTCATGGAAATGGGTGAGGATAGTAGCCATATATTTTTTGTTATACGGATAGTTCACATAAAATATTTGAAAAAAAAACAGAAGTATAATTTTATTGGGATTCACTTTGAACACTTTTCATTATATTATTAATAGCCATTATTTTGGGTTTACCATTAAAAATGTGTTTCAGCATAAAATTATGTTACAAGTTTTAAACTATATTGTAAATCTGTTTGTGGTTCTATTAATAAATGAAAAAAAGGTCCCATGTGTACCAGATCACAATCTTAGCTACTTGATTATGTCTGTGCAAGCACTCGCCATTACACCAAGACGAGAACAGCCGGGAACTACATGCCTGAGAGACTCTCCATGATGTGGTATGCTGGAAGAATGTCGACCGTGCCGTTCTTCAGGATATACCTCTGATAGTTATTAGTAATGATAACTGTATCCATAATCGATCGCCTTGCTATTATTCAAGGTCTATTAATGCCAAAATTGATGTGCGGTGGTGAATCATGGGTATGGCAGAAGAAGCACGATAGTAGGGTCAACGCTGTTGAAATAAGAGAGATTGTGGAGTGTGTGGAGTTTGAATGATTGACAGAGTAAGAAATAGCACGATACGATAACAATGTGAAATCGAAGATGATATAGCGACAACAATTGATAAGGGTATAGTATTGTCTTAGGTTTTCGCGATTGTTAAACATTAAATTAAACAATTTTTAACGGAAGTATCGCGTGTTTTATATATTTTGTTGAACCTGACGTTTCGAATGCTTTGCAGCAGAATGAGTCGCAGGAAGATTAAGGTGACATTTGTCTTACATTGGTTATTCAATTATTACATCTACCGACGTGGATGGATTAATTATATAAGTTCCGATTCACACAAAAATCGCTCACGGTGTCCGAATGATTTTGAGTAGATCTCTGGGTTTGTGACTTGATTATTTTTAGAATTGGATCCCAAGCAGGTGGTACTTGCCAACCATCTCTCTTGAAATTGGGATGTTTTCTTACGATACTTCCGTTAAAAATTGTTTAATTCAATGATAAGGGTATGGTGAGATGGTTTGGACATTTGGGAAGAATGGATGACAAAAATGTGACGAAAGAAGTATGTCGAGCAAGAGTGAGTAGAGATATCGGTAGGTGCTGTAGATGCATACATATGGATCAAATAGCTGATGTGCTGAAAAAAGGGCCCAATCGAAAGCACCTGAAACCGAAGAACATGCAAAAGTTGATTGTTGAGTGTGGAGGTTCACTTGGAGTTCCACAGTCTGCCTGCCTCAATGGGAGACAGACGTGATGATATATGTATGTCTATTCATAACTGTGCAGATAACACATTCGGTTTCTTCAAAAAGATCGCCAGAACGTAACCAGGACACCGATGCGAGTGGGTACATTAGACCCATAGCCTGGTAGAACCACCTGTATGGGTTCTTGCTCTTCCGTATGTCTTTGTGGTTGTGGGTAGCAAGCATCAATGGTTTGCACCAGTTCTCGTTCGCTAAAAATACCGGCATACGGCCTCTATCGGGTATCACAACGTCGCGATGCAGTTCATTTTTGTAGTTTAAGAAATACTTCCTGAGATTAAATTGAGGTATGGCATTTAGAAAGCCTCGTCCTTTACATGAGGATATACAATCTCCTCATAGATAATTGTGGTGATGAATGCGATACATTGTAAGTAGTTTTCTCACTTTTACATCGAGAGCGTCCAATACATTCTGAGTTCACCTCAATGTGCCTATATATTAACAGATGTAACACATCTATTATGCTGCTGCACGCACTTTGTTGTAACTTTGCGACTTTTCATTACTTTACGACCTAACTCAGAACAGAGAAACGTTCCGTCACCAATCCAAAATATTATCGCGAAAATATGTTTTACAAGGTTTTGAAGTTTTTGACGAGCTCGTTGCCTCAGTCGTGAAAGACACCACTTTGACACCAACGCTCGTGGGTTCGATACCCACACAAGACAAACATTTGTGTGCATGAACATGTCTGTTTGTCTTGGCCTGGATATTTTAAGAGGGGTAGGGCGCAGAACCGCAGCCAAATAATAACTCCCTAGAGGGTTGTTGTGTTCCTGCGTGAGTGAGGTCACCAGTAAGCTCCTAAGGAGTTGCTGTGTAAGCAGTAGAAGAGGCATCGGGTGATATCTGTTACGAGCGTTAATAGGCTACGGTAACTGCTTTACATCAGGTGGACCGTATGCTTATATGCCTCCCGACGTTGTATAAAAAAAAAGAAGTCGGAAGGAACTTGTATAGATTGGGCAAGCAAATTATGGATTAGCAATTCGTAGCTTCCATGACACTACCGGAATTATAGAGTAGGAAAGTAATAAAACAGTGGTCATAAAACTTTGATGAGAATCAGCTTCGAGAGCGTATTGAAAATGATTTGCCTAGAAGTATTGTACGTGATGAAACCACTTGAGCCAAAAGTTGTAAAAAATAATTGGGTATTGAAATAAGATCTGGAGGAAATATTAGTACTGAGCTATTACAGAAGCGGGAAAAACGATTGCCATAACTATCACATCTGATTATTACTTCCGGTAGACGGTAGCTAGCCGCTTACTGGATGGATCTCGGAAATGCCAGAGAATGCTGGCCTGGGACAACACCAGCGTGAGTGAGAGGTGTGTTGCGCTTTCTCCCAAGTTACTTGCAGCATTATGCCCTTTAACACTTCCACGCCTAGAGCATATTGCTCTATAGACTCTTTTTTGGACGGCCAATGGATTCAAGACAGAGTTGAGAGTCCTCGATACCCGCAGTGTCGTTACTCATTAACAGTTCGTCAGAAGTTGCCCTGCGGATTATTATAGTCTTTTTAGGGTTCCGTATCCAAAGGGTAAAACGGAACTCTATTACTGAGACTTCGCTGTCCGTCCGTCCGTCCGTCCGTCTGTTACCAGGCTGTATCTCACGAACCGTGATAGTTAGACAGTTGAAATTTTCACAAATGATGTATTTCTGTTGCCGCTATAACAACAAATACTAAAAAATAGAATAACATAAATATTTAAGGGGGCTTCCATACAACAAACGTGATTTTTAGGGTTCCGTACCCAAAGGGTAAAACGGAACCCTATTACTGAGGCTCCGCTGTCCGTCCGTCCGTCCGTCTGTCATTAGGCTGTATCTCATGAACCGTGATAGTTAGACAGTTGAAATTTTCACAGATGATGTATTTCTGTTGCCGCTATAACAACAAATACTAAAAAATAGAATAAAGTAAATATTTAAGGGGGCTCCCATACAATAAACGTGATTTTTTTGCTCATTTTTGCTCGATATTGATAACGGCAACAGGTAGACGCTTGAAATATTCACAGAATATTTAGTTATATATTCACTTTAAGAACAAATAATTAAATTAAAATAAAACAAATATTTAAGGTGGGCTCCCATACAACAAACTTGATTTTTTTTGCCGTTTTTAGGGTTCCGTACCCAAAGGGTAAAACGGAACCCTATTGCTGAGGCTCCGCTGTCCGTCCGTCCGTCCGTCCGTCTGTCACCAGGCTGTATCTCTTGAACCGTGATAGTTAGACAGTTGAAATTTTCACAGATGATGTATTTCTGTTGCCGCTATAACAACAAATACTAAAAAATAGAATAAAATAAATATTTAAGTGGGCTCCCATACAACAAACGTGATTTTTTTTGCTGTTTTTATAGATAATGGTACGGAACCCTTCGTGCGCGAGTCCGACTCGCACTTGGCCGATTTTTATAGATAATGGTACGGAACCCTTCGTGTGCGAACCCGACTCGCACTTGGCCGATTTTTTTGCTCGTTTTTGCTCGATATTGATAACGGCAACAGGTAGACGCTTGAAATATTCAGAGAATATTTAGTTATATATTCACTTTAAGAATAAATAATTAAATTAAAATAAAACAAATATTTAAGGGGGGCTCCCATACAACAAACGTGATTTTTTTTGCCGTTTTTATAGATAATGGTACGGAACCCTTCGTGCGCGAGTCCGACTCGCACTTGACCGATTTTTTAAATCGTATAATTTTTAACATTAACAGTTGCTTGTATTGTAGATATGACTTACTGCGATTAGTTTTTATATTTACCTGATATTTCGGCGACGTAGCAGACACCATGGTCACGGGACAACAGTAGACGGCTAGTAGAGATCAGTTCGTTAACTACAATAGTAATGTTAATCCCCTTATATTGATAGGCGTGCACGGGGATATTGGTATATTATAATTACGTAGAAAATAAGCCAGTGCAGGATGTGAAGCAGTGATGACCCTGTCACAGTTACCGTGACAAATAATAACTTTGCATTCATGGGGATATATGTGGTCGAATTATGTATATATAAATGAACAGGAATTTAGACGCATCACCAAAAACCTGATGAAGGTTTATGCGTGCCACGGCGAGATCTCTCACTCGATACAATACAATAACATATTTAAGTATATTTATAGATTTAAATGCATAAACTATATCATTATGCATTTAGGCTTCAAGAAACTCAATCAAGAGACAGATAAAAAAAATTCAGAGCGGATTTACTTCTTTTGGAATTCATGTTACTATTATCTAACAGTATATTACTTATTTTTGGAGGTAGTTGATTTAGATGATGATGCGCCCTAACTTTTTACGCCAGAGCTTTGTTTGATACCGATTCATCTGCACGAAGCTTTGAGTTTCAAGTTCAACCGAACCACTTACATTCCAATATTTCTTAATATACTCGTACATAAATTGTGTAATGTTTACTATACAATAAAAACCACATCAACTTGTATCTTTAATGGAGTCCTACTCGAGTGAAATTTAAGACTCCTTATTCCCAAGTCAAATACCGAGTTGAACAAAATGCACGACCATTGTGTTCAGCTTTGTACCGCCATATCTTCTCAAATAAATCTCACGAACCGCCTCGCGAGCTAAATGGGCCAATATATAAACCCTCTTAAACACTTACGCGATATTATCGCCAATGGAACTAGGTTAAAGTGAACGAAACTTTAAAGTGTTCCGTTTAGCGGTTAGAAACGTGCTTCGGAATAAGTATGATGGGAAAAAGGTAGATAACATATTTGACAGGTTAGACGTTTGTGTAAAAAAATTGTTACTTGCTGCTAGCACGTAAGCAGGCAGATACGAGACAAAATACGTGAAATGGACAATTCACCTACGTTGGTAAAACCCACAAACTAATAAAACATCTGATAAAGGCACAATTTACTAACCAAAACTTAATGTTAAATAACAGTAATATCTTACCAATTTGAGTCTACGGTCCAATAGGAGAATGTTTTAACCAAGAAGATGACGATTTTCATCCGTGAACTAGTCAATTAGAGCAGTGCGTTCAACTTTACTCACCGGCCCATAGCGGTAAGTTAAGTTTCAAAGTAAAATTGTCCTATCAGTTCTACATTTGGTTATTTCTTTCATAGTAAAACCAAATGTAAATACTCTGCAAGTAACATAATTATAGTGCAGGCGCCGCATAGAAATCCGAGACATAAAATATAAATTCGCTGTATTGTCTAAGTTATTGTTAACCGTTGAGGAGTTCCTACCTCCACCTCTTCCATCAGATGGCTGCCAAGAGCATACATGCCCAGTGATTTTTCAATAACTAATCAAAAAGATTTTTTTTTAAATCAGTACAGTGTGTAATAACCGATCGTCGTCAGGGTCACGTGGCATCACTATTGCATTTGACAGCTGAGCTAACAACTAGCGGTCGTCATTGACGAATGTATCAAATTTTTTAATTCTCCTAAGCTACGTCGTCACCTATACGCTACGGTTCCGCTCAATGTACAGTATGTGCTACGAAGACTGCGCTACGAGCGTGTCTACGACGCTCTACGACCGTCTACGAATGAGTTCCTTTATTTGTTTGTAACAATTAGAATATGTCACAAATAATTTTGAATAGAATAATGAATAATAGACTTGACATACTAAAAGTCATAGACTTGACATGCTACAAGTCATATACAAGTCATTACACGATTAACGTCTACAGCGCCTGAGGATGCCTCGTGGAGAGGCGAAACACGTGTCGCAACGACCGGAGTAGCCATGGCAGCGTCGGCATGTTGCATCTACTAACGGTAGTGGGTGGGTGCCGGCCGGCGCTATGCCGCATTAACTAATTTGTGGCGGTAGCACACAAAGCAGGTCAAATCGTATGCAAATTTGACTTTCGCAATATAACGCCTGAATCTATTAACCATAAACGAATTGTTAAAAATAGCAACAAAGTGAAACATAAAACATCGTTGAAAAGTTGCTGAATCGTAACAGCCCCGCGATTTGTTCAAATAAGAACTGATGACTTCCAAACAAACCGGGAACGGTCGGTCAAACATTTATTACCTGTCGGAGATCGGGGCCGCGCTGGCCGAACGGACACTATGTATTGGTTAACAGCGGCCGAAAGTACTTTTGTATTGTTTTTATAGGTCATTCTGATGTATTTCTACCTGAAACTTAATTGCATTACAGTTGCTAGTATACAGTCTTATGAGGGCTGTAAGAGCACAAACCAATAAGCAACTGGAACGCGCATGAAGGCAGCTCGCGCACAAAAATGTTGTGCTTTAGCGCCTCAAGCGGTTCGAGCGATTCGAGTCTGCTGATCAATTAGAGAATATTTTAACTAATAAGTCAATAAGCGCCGCGATATTGTTCCGTGAACTAGCCAAGAAAGCTGCACGTTCTACTCTACTCCCCGATGGAATTTGGTTACTAGGTAAAATCGCTCTCATCCGCTCTCCATAGATTGTTTCTAGAACGCAACGCGCGTACCTTCATAACGTACGCAACCTTAATAATTTTATACAACGTCGGGAGACGTAAAAGCATACGGCATGCTTGAAGTAAAGTGTATCACTCGTTGTGACCCCTGCCGCTAACAAAGCAACTGCGAATTTGTTGGTAACATCGTTCATTCGCAGGAACACAATAACTATCTAGAGAGTTACTATTTTGCTGCGCTTTGCTGTTCATTGGAGGCACTTCCCCAGTAGAGCTGCTTTGATGTGCCTTACCTCTCTTAAAATATCCAGACCAAGACAAACAGACTGTCCTGTGTGGAAATTGAACTCACGAGCAAAAGAACCCGCACCGGGTTCATCAAATAGGTTTTTGTAATTCAATTAAATTACGTCAAATTCCAGATATTATTTTAAAACGAAAGAATAAGCATGAACGACGATTTTTAATAGATTTCAAACAGTAGTATATTCTATGCATGCATGCGTATAAATATTTTTTTTGTATGTTCCTCGCTATTTCAGAAACGGTTTTAGATTATTCAAACTATCTTCGGATATATTTCATTCGTATAGGTCCCAATTAGCTTACAATAATTGACTATAGTGACACTGCCTACTTTGACTCAACTGAAGATCTGCTGAAAAAATTAGACAGGGAATACAATTGTATTCCCTGTCTAATTTTTTCAGCAGATCTCACCAATAATTTCGCCTTTTGTACCTACGGTATTGTGGTCAATAAAGTTTTAAATGAATAAATAAATTGAATCATCCATAACATACGTAATCCTGAACTCTACCTGAAAAAGTTCATCAAATTTACGGGCAACTTGATTTAAACTACTTGTGTGCTTCCGCTGCCGGCGCTATCGTTAGAAGATGCATGACGTCTCTGCCTCGGTTGCTGCGGTTATCTCTGCGACTTCATGCCATTTGATACAGGAACCGCATGCACCTGCCACCGTTGCTGAACTGGGTGCTCCAGTCATCTTTGCCTCGGTTGCTGCGTTTGGGTCTGTGAATTCATGCTATCTAAAACATGAACTGCATGCAACCGCTAACTCTGCTGCGCTGGTTGCTCATATCGTCTCTGCCTCGGCTGCCATAGTTGTCTCTGTGAATGCATGTCATCTGAAACATGAACCGCACGCTCTGCTGCTGCGGTTGTCTTTTTTTTTTAAACTACGTCGAGAGGCATACAAGCATACGGCCCACCTGATGTAAAACAGTTACCGTAGCCAATTAACGATTGTAACGTATTAAGTATCACTCGCGCGATGCCTCCTTGGCTGCTTACACAGCAACTCCTTAGGAGCTTGGCAGCACATGCAGATCTAGAGAGTTGTTATTTGGCTGCGGTTTTCTGTGAGGTGGAGGTACTTCCCCATAAGGACTGCCTTGATGCACCCTTACTCTCTTAAAATATCAAGATCAAGTCAGACACGTTCATGCACACAAATTTTTGTCTTGTGTGGGAATCGAACACACGAGTGTTGGTGTCAAAGTCGCGTCATTCACGACTGAGCCACCTTGTCAAAAAGTGCTGCTTGTCTCTGCTAGTGCATGCCATCTGAAATATATTTCAGACTACCGCAGCAGCCGATGCAGAGACAACCGGAGCAAGTGCTGTCTTGCGAATGCACGTCATCTGAAACATGAACCGCATACACACACCAGTGTTGCTGTTCTGGCTGCTCGTCTCTGCGACATGATTTCGTATTTTCACGAGGCGTAGATGTTAGTCGGCGGGAAAGTGACGTTAGCAAAAAAAGAAATTGGCTTAAGATCAAGCACAGGTGCCCCAGGAACAGGCGAGCGTGCATAAAAAAAGCTGTCAATTTTAAATAAGCCATTGTGATGTGGAAGGATCGAATTATTTAGCGCTCGGTTCTCTCTATCTACTCTCTGATTTGGCGTAAAGATGTAGATATACCTCTTCTTTATCTATAATTATATTTTATACTAGCTGTGCCCGCGACTTTGTCCGCGCGGAATAGTTATTTTTTTATTTTTTAATGAAAATAAATATAATTTCTAAAATAAAAGTAGCCTAAGTTACTCCTTATTACATCAGCTATCTGCCAGTGAAAGTTCCGTCGAAATCGGTCCAGCCGGTTCAGAGATTACCTGGAACAAACGACAGCCAGACAAAAATTGTAAAAAAAGCGGTTATTTTAATATTACAAACAGACACTCCAATTTTATTTATCTGTATAGATTTGGACCAAGCTTGAATGATAGCAATAAAAATTGTTTGCTATAATTAAGCTCCAATTGGAGCTGGAGCGACATCAAACAAACTTGTTTATGTCAAAAAATACCAGACTGTTTTCTGCTAACATTTTTTAGTCATATCAATCATTTAATATCAAATTGGGTCAACAAAGCTATATAAAATCTGACCAGAGTTTATAACGAGTTCGGTTAGTTTCGACCTAGCGCGGTTCACGAACTCGAGCTCGCGAGATTCTAACAGACTTATTTTTGATAACTTTTCTAGCTAACTGCGTTTATTATTTTAGCGTTCCGTTTTACCCAGAATTTTAATGTCGTCAAAGTATTTGACGAATTGCGCCTCTTATCAAACAGATATCAGCATTAAACATCATGATTTTTATGTTCGCTGTAAGATTTAATTACAATAGCAATATTCTACACAGTATTTCAAATACTCATGTTTAATGCATCACTAAATATGAATACATAAGTAAGGAGCATTTTTGGTACAAATCCGACTTGCAAATTTCTTCTAATAGACTTTTTTCAGGAACAGCGTTCCTATATGAAATCTACATGTTTGTCTGTGTGTGTGTTTTTTTTCGAATATTCGAATTTTGACTTCAGATTCGGATTCAGCATAAAAAAGTAGAATAGGAATGTTCAGGAACACCGTTCCTATCTCAAACATGATCAAATAGGCCGACAAATTGAAAAAAAAAATGGATTTTTTATATAATTGACGAGCCAGGTGTTCCTCTGGCAATGCAAGCTTGCGCATTCTCAACTGGTTTATTATTGCTATATAGTCGAAGTGAGGCACGCCAGCCCAATTACGCATCCGTATAGACACGATAGAGGTGCCGGGAACCTAGACTGCCATCACGGAAGTGGTGCATGTACATTCATGTCTTCGGATTTACTCCGTACATACTTGTAATCGTCACGTCATCCACGGCAAAAGAAATATCACGAACAAACACGCGGGTTGAACGATATTTTTCGAAAGCCTTGTGACCCAATCTAAAATCGGTTTGATTTTCCGCTAAATTCAAATGGATTAGGAAACGAGATTACGTTAGGAAGACGAAAAAATAAAAATAAACTTTACAGTATTCAGAGTGCAGAGTTACAAATCTGGTATCCTCACTTATAGGAACACAACAACCCTTCTATAATTGCTATTTACGAGTGAGTGAGATCACTAGTAAGGCGACTTGTTGCAACGAGTGTATGAATAATGTTCCTTCAGCTACCATAAGTTACGGCAATCAATTTAAATTAAGCAGGCAGCATACTCGATAGCTGGAATATAAACAGAAAGTATTGGACTTTTTACGAAAGAAACCAGACAAAAGCCAAGATGTCGAATTTCAAAGCTAGCAATTTTTCTTCTATCAACCCTATAACTCAATACAGGGCCGGAAAGACCCGGGGCTTAGTGCAGTCCATTTATCTCGATTATTACAGGGCCCGTAAGCCCACTCTATTTACGAGGTTGCCGAGCAATGAATTTTGTGCTTACTCTCCACTGAAATGCTTTACAGGTAGGATGTTGTTTTCTCATTTATCATTATAGGTAAAGAAGAAAATTAATATTACTAGTGAAACATGCTAAACCACAGAGTAACGAAAGTAAAGTACGCATCTTACGTGCACCAAAATAAACTAACTTTAAAGAGGTAATGTTATCGTGTTACAAAAGGTCGTGTCATAATATTCATAGCTTACCTGAGCATCAGCCACCTACTGACCATTGTACATTGACCTTTCGTAATACATTTGTTTATAAAAATGTATAGGTTTTCATTAAGGTTTTATCTTTAAACGATAAAAATTCTTTATTTGTCACGGGGCCCTCGCGGGCACTTAGACACGTCTTACATTTTTTTAATCTACTAGCATTTCGGAAATTACCGTTGGCGAAGAAGAAATGCCGAAAGAACTTGCTTGAGATATAGGTCTCTTTCAAAATTGTCAATTAGATATTACAAAAATTTCTTTACATAAGCATATTGGTACAATAATTATATCAAATGGTAAAATTAAAGATTATTAAGGACAGGTAGTCTGTGCTTAATTATTTCCAGATATCTTTATCAGTTACATATTCATCAATTCTATAAAAAGCGCTTCTATACAGAGTATTTTTAATGTGCTTTTTGAATACATTGTCAGGAAAGGACAGAACTGTTACAGGCAACTTATTATAAAATCGAATACAATTTACAAGTAAAGATCTACCAGTCCTAGCAAGCCGATGTATGATGGCATACACAACTTCTTCCTACTTCACTGAAGTTTGAAAACGACTTTAAATTTTTACGGGCATACATTATGTATTGCATTTGCATCAAAACAATTTTACAACATATCTGTATATTTGCATAAGATAGTAAATAGGAAACTGAACATCTATAATAAAACTTTGTATTCTTGTAAACTTATCTTATCATCCTGGCTAAAAACGCTGACTTATGAGGAAACTGAATCTCTTTTGGAAATAATTAAATAACCGACATACAATGTTTAATGATACGACCGGCTTTTATTTTATTTTTATTGTTATTGTTCTCTTTTAATTTTTATTTTTCTATGTTTGTCTTTATATTTCCATACCTATCTGTATGGAAACCTAATTTACCCATCCAATAATTTAGATAATATGACCTTTACTATATTTTGACAGCACATACAATACAAGCTTACGTAGGTTACACAGTCCCACAGAAACACACGCACACACACACACCCACATGTACTCACTTACGAAAGCACGCGTGCACACACAGGGTCACATTCTCACACACAAGCAACAACAGGTCTGTTTTCTTTGTATAAATTCATAGTATATATTATATAGCATATTATTGTAATATAAAGAGCGGGACTCGCCAGATACAGGTTTATATAACTTAATTGGTGAGTCCCAGAAACCTGTTTGTAATGACTATATAGCATTGAATAAATGAATTATGAATTATGTTTTCATAAATATATTGAGAAGTAACAGTGAGGATATTTATTTCTTTGAACAGTTCCCAGAGGGATTCTCTGGAGCCCATGTTATAAATAGAGCGAATGGCTCTCTTTTGTAAGATAAAAAGCGTGTTTGTGACGTAGGGCTTGTAGACCGTATTCGCAATGATGATGTTAGAAACAAAGTTGGTCTGAAAGAGAGCGTCGGTGTTAAAATAAGAAGAGACATGCTTCGATGGTTCGGACGTGTAGAAAGAATGCAAGATGAAAGAATGACGAAGCAGATATACAATGCAAAAGTGGAAGGATGTAGGAGCCGGGAAAGGCCAAGACTTACCTACCATGACCAAATTGAACGTGTTCAATGAGAAGGTGGTGTCAGGAGCCCTAGAAACCGGCGAGCGTGCATGAGAAGAGCAATGAATGTTAAAGAAGCGAGTGAGATATCTAAGGATCAAGTCACCTGGCGCTCGGTTCTCTCTGCCTACCCCGCAAGGGATTTGGCGTGAAGTTATATTATTATTATTTATTATTTTCTTTTTATATCTCTATATTTTTTCTTTCGCCGTGAGTAATACTGGACAAAGCACAACACGTCTCTTGACACCCCTGAGTCGCTTGCACTGGTGTTTACTTCACAAATACACGTTATCCTAATCTTCTGGAAGCCTCTACTAGTATGTACAATAAGCGCGCTACTCTGCTCTGCTGCGCGTACTCGCGCGATGCCGCCTCTGCTGCTAACACAGCTTCCTAATCCTTAGGAAGCGGTGACCTCACTCACACGCAGGCACACAACTATCCTAAAGGGATTTGTTACTTAGCTGTGGTTTTCTATGAGGTGGAGGTGTAAGTACCTTCACCGCATAGAAGGGCTTCCCTGATGCGCCCTACCTCTCTTAGTGTTCTTCGTCCAAGTCTTAGTCTAGTTATGCACTAATCTCCATTACGACTCATTCAAGGCTCCAGACGTCAAAGTCAAAATCTTTTTATTCCGTAAAAATGACTTCATTTGTTTGGAATCGTCACAATTTTTTTCCCTACCGTGCAGTTTATGACTAGGTGAGCACTGATAAAAATACTGCCAAAAAACTCAGGCATTCCTCTTTTGGTATCCAAACAAATTTACATATTTTAATAATTACATTATAATTGGATCAACTCACTCCCAGGCATTTTTATCATTAATATAGTCAGATACTTTATAATATGCCCTGCTACACAATTTGGCTTCACTAGTAGTTTTAAATTTGTTTATTGACAATTCTCTTATATTGCTGGGAAGTTTGTTATAGAACCGTATACATTGCCCCATAAAAGAATTACTTATTTTGTGGAGACGGCTTGCATGTAACACAAGATTATGCTAATATCTAGTATTTATGACGTGAAATGGTAACAAACAAACAAGAGTTTGTATTATTATTTGAGGATTGTGAACGAATTGTAATGAATCAATTATCCCTAGCAGTGTAATAAGTCATTTGCAAAACAGAAGTAACTTGAAAACTTCTGTTTGTTTCAAAAATTACTTTGTACTGTTGAATTGAATCGCTTTAACTTTGTCCTTTGTCAACAGCTAACTGTGAAGAGCAAAGTTATTTTCAGTTAGAATTTCTAATGTGCTAATGTAAGGGGCATAACTGGTTTCCCTTTTAGAGCCAAAGTAAACATCTTTTATATGTGGTGAACTCAGCACAGAGCCAAAGACTGCGTTGGTTGACGAGCTCGGTAGTTACATTGACACCAACTCTCGCGAATTCGATTCCCACTAAGGGACAACATTTGTATGCATGAACATGTCTGTTCGCCTCAGTCTGGGTGTTTTTAAGAAAGGTAGGGCGCATCGAAGCCCTCCACCTCACAGAAAACTGCAGCCAAATAACAACTCTCTGGTGGGTTGTTGTGTTCTGTAGTGGAACGCCGCCACCCGAGACCTGATGATCTGATCTAAGGCCACGTCATCCACTAAGTAATGAGACCAACAGCCTCCTATAGCTGTAAGCCTCACTACGACCCTACCTAACTACACCTACTGCTACTGAAGTACCTTACCTAATATTATTGCTAACTTATTATTATCTTACCTAATGAACTAAATGTTCCTACTTTGCTAAGCCCTACAAATCTTCCTAACTAATATCCTAATACCTACTTATGTGCCTAACCTATGTTTCCTTTATGTACCTGATCTAAGACCTACTTATGTGTTTAGTATTAAGACCTACCTAGATAACCTAACTACTGTCTTATGCCCTACTTGTGTGTCTAATATTAAACCCTACCTAGATAACCTAACTACTGTCTTATGTCCTTAATTCCCTTCTATTTGTCAAACTTAGGTCAAATGTCCTACCTAGATTGTTAAATATTCAACTAAACCCTATCTTCCAATCCTGTGTCCAATTGATTTTGCAGTCATACATCGATTTATCGATATATATATATATCTATTGATATAAGATATTACGATGCTTTGGCGCCTAGTGTCATACAAACGAGTTAGTAAGAGAAATTCGCCCATAAACTCGGGTTTTAATTGCATGTGTGTGTTCAGTATTATAGTATTTATATTGTGGCTGATTTTCCTGGCCAGGTATTCCATCACACTGCTAAGGTTTTGAACCTGATTTCCTCGCAAGGAATCAATGTATATGTAAATATATTTAAATGCGTACGACTTTTATTTAATAATTTATTGTTGCAACGAGTAGCCACTTGCTTCAAACCTTTGTTCCTAGTACATTGGTATATATTTATATATTATAAGTTATATGTGCACGTTATTTGATTGTGTTAGAGCTCTTAACCCTGCTTGGGGTTTACCAATTAGTTAGTTATCCACTCCAGACTAAGTCTTACAACTAGCTTAACTTATCGAATGATGCATAATTCAAACATGCTAATTAACCGTGATTAGTACTAAAATTAGACCTTATTCTATATTCCCGATAGACCCCAGACGAACGTCTGCATGTCACGCCCAGAAACTGTTTCCCAGGGCAAGGATACGTCGATCCACTTGTAATCCTATTTATTCTCAAACATCTATTACTCGTTATGATTATTTCCAACAGATCGTTTAGATCTTGTATTTATTGTCAATTTCCGAATTTCACCAAAGCATCGTCACATCTTTCGTGTCTATTCCAAGGATCCCTGATTAGCCCTTTTTTATAGATTCGGCTCGCTCGGCGCCAAGTCTTGAGAAAAAAAACCGTAATGGGTCCCACATGTGAGCCCAGCTATCTCGCATCCGACTCAAAATGCACCAATCTTAAGGATTTTTAAACCATTTCATTTTTTATTAATATTACACAATCTTATTATCGATAAGATTTTCTGGTACCATTACAGTTCATGCGTGTGAGTGACGTCACCAGTAAGCTCTTGAGGAGTTGCTGTGTTAGCAGCAGAGGTGGCGTCGCGCGAGTGATACGTAATGTATTACAAGTGTTCACTGACTACGGTAACCGCTTTACATCAGGTGGACCGTACGCTTGTATGTCTCCCGACGTTGTAAAAAAGAAATCTACTGCGTTAATATCAAGGCTCGTCGGTTCGATTGTCATACAGGACATATATTTGTGTTCATGAACAGGCCTGTCTATGTTAGTCACAATGTTTTTAGGAGAGGTAGGGCACATCAAAGAAAATAAGGAACTAAATAGTTAATAGATTCAGGCGTTATTTTGCGAAAGTCAAATTTACATGCAATGTGATCTAACCTGCTTTGTGTACTTCCGCCACCAATTAGTTCATGCGGCCTAGCGCCGGCCGGCACCTACCCACTACTGTTAGCAAATGCAACACGCCGACGCTGTCATGGCTGCTCCGGTAGTCTCTGCCTCGGCTGCTGCGGTCGTCCGCCATCTGGAACAGAATCCGCATGCCCCCACCACCACCGTCGCTGCCACGACTGGCCTGGTCGTCGCTGCGACACGTGTTTCGCCTCTCCACGAGGCATCATCAGGCGCTGTAGATGTTAATTATAAGAATAACAAGCTACAAGTGAAGTCACTTAGTTAGATCAAATTGCAAATAAGGAACTAGCCTATTAACCTTGGTTCGAACTGTGGTGAGGTGTTCTAACTTCGTATTTTCGGATTTATGTACATATTTGTATTTATCACTTGCTCGGCGGTGAAGGAAAACATCGTGAGGAAACTCGCTCTTTCATCGAAATTATATTTCGAAAGACGTAGCCTAATTTAAAATAGGTCTGATTTTTCCTCTAAATTGAGGAGGTCTGATGGTAGTCATGTCAAAATCAGCATATTCGCCAAATCCTTAGGCTTCGGTACCGGATCCTGCCTAATGGATTACGAAACGGGATAATGCTAGGGAGAAGACGAGAGCGCATCAAAACCGGTTGGTTGTTCCTGGAGGGTTGTTCCTGCGAGTGAATGGTAACCAGTAAGCTCTTGAAGAGTGACTGTGTTGGTAGTGGAGGTGGTTACCACCTCCACTACCAACACAGTCACTCTCAGCTCTCAGCCCGAGCGATGTTTCCTGTATTTCGGGCGTTCATATGCTATCAAGTGAGCCGTATGCTTGTAAGCCTTCCGCGGTTGTATAGCGAAGGAGGAAGGAGCGGTAGTACATAGCTACTCGTACATTAAGAGGCTACATAACTCAAGTAAAAAAATAATTATTTGTAAAACATACAGTTGACTAAAATAATAAATGATTGTTTGATATCCCATATATTTATAACTCAAAAACGTAATAAAATGTTGTATAATAGTGGTGGTTATAGCACTTTTAGTTTAAAAATAAAAAAAATAAAATATTGTCGGACAAATTACACAGCGCCATTCTAGCCCCAAAGTAAACGAAGCTTGTGTTTTATAGACAACTGATAAACATACGTAAATACATTTTTGTTTTTTGTAATTACATGCTTATTATACATAGAAAGTACCCAGACCAAGACAAACATTCATGTTCATGCACACAATTGTGTGTACTGTGTGGGAATCGAACCCACGAGCGTTGGTGTCAAAGTAGCGTAACAGCGCGTTCCACCACTGCGCCACCGAGCTCGTCAGTTTCGAGCTTTATAATAGGTTGCTTCATTATGTTCATTAGTTCTAAATTCATTACAGTTCTTATTATATAAACCGTAATTCTATATTTTATTTAGTGGATCATGCGAGTTACTGAACGTGTTGATAATAAAAGTCGACGGCTGTGGTTTGCTGTCGACGCGTGCAGTCGATATACAGAGGGCCGCGGTCCATCAACAGTGGCGACTGCAGTCGACTCTGTCAACACCAAATTCCTGTTCCGTCATGGTACTCCATATACATCTTATATTATAAATATATCATACTATTATTTTCAGCTTTCTTTAACACCAATATGTCTTTAAAACCACGGGTAGTGTGTTCTATTTCTCCATAACACAAACATTTGTGTGTATGAACATTGTTTTTCTTGATCTGGCTGTTTATTATAAGTATTCGTTCGTATTTGTGAGAGCTCGATGGCGTCGTTGCGCTTGTCTTTCTAACCGAACACGCAGATTAAGCAGCATCAACCGCAGCCTGTCTATGGATGGGTTTATCCATTTCGAGATTTTTCGTATTAAAATGTCGGCCTTGGCTGTTGTTGATGATGACAGATGACAGTCATTAAGCTTAGTTAGTGGCCTTGGGGCGGCTTGAAAACATTGTCCTCCGCCAATCAGCATTTGAGCAGCGTGGTGGAGTATGCTCAGAACCTGTAGTGGTATGAGTTAGTTTGGTGTAGTAGTAGTAGTCTGTATTTATAATAAAGGTACATACAATTTGAACTTACCTGCTTTATGTGCTTTTGCCACCAATTATTTCATGCATAATACATACCGAGGATAATATGAATGAATCGTCTCTGTCTGACTGACTGCTGGCTGGCTGAAGATGACCGAATCAGCCATGGCTGCTCTACTAACGGTAGTGGGCGGGTGCTGGCCCGCGCTAATTGGTGGTGCAAGCTCACAAAGTAGGTTAGATCAAATGGTATGTAAATTTGATTTTCGCAAATAAACGTTTGAATTTATTAACTACATAGAACATATTTAAATACGTAAGTTTATCAGTCGCCTAGTATTCTTTGCTTTATGTGATTTTAGAAGAAGGTGAGTAATTTGTAAGCGTAAAAAACACGCAATTTAATGCTGAAATATTGCTTTAAATCGAATTAACACTTTAACATCATAAATAAAAAAAAAAGCTTCCGATTAAGCTATAGTTTTCGTTTGTTGCTATTATTTTGTATACCTTTATTGTCACTCCATTAACTGACCTCGACCTTGGTCGGTTATTGTATGAAAAGCTGCTACAAAGCCTTTACAAAAACATTAAAACTTGGGATAATAACGAAAACAGTCAATCTCCCTAAAATCTTAAGAAATAATGAACTGAAGTTTCTTTTTTAATGAACAAAATAAAAACGTCATCCAGACGTTATGAATTCATAAAACGCTCCACTCGAGGCTATTTCATTTGCCCGAAGCTTATTTTCCCTTGGTTTGAATTACACGGGTAGAATTTTCTAACGTTTTTAAAGACGACTTTTGACATTAGTCTTATTATTATGACCACGAAGGTTTGGAAATTATGTAAACCGATTTCAATGAAGTCGTAGCTTCACCAATATAGTTTCATATACGTTTAAGATATGACTTGATCGTTAGGCTGAAAAGAAAAACATAATTTTACTGACTAAAACAGTTTAAAAAAAATTAAACTAACTATGAAGTTTTAACTTCAGTAAATTTATTTGAAATTGAACGATAAAACCACCGAAGCAAAGAAAAAAATCAGTGGTTCAGAATTGATGGAGATATGATACACACAAGAAATATATGGGTTCGCGAATCGTCGCGAATGTATTTTTTGTATATATGTTATATCGATAACATATATACAAAAACATTAGGCTCGAATTGTAACCTTCTCCTTTTTGTAGTCGGGTAAAAATAATGTAACAATCTTCTAGGCATATGGCAAACTCAAAATAAAATATTTTTTGAAAATTAAAAGGTTTACGTCACAAACACGCTGTAAGGGTAGATGACTCTCTAAGACAAGTAAAATGCCCCAAACTAGTAGCATTTACTGTTAACTCCAGTGGAAATCCAACGCTCGAATTACATTATCATACCACCTTTAGAATACCATACATTATTAACACTTTGAACGTCCTAAAAGTGTTGACTCACGGCATTGCAAGGAGTGTAATACATTGTATACGATGTATATTGTTTATACGTCAGGTCATAATATACCTAGCCTGGCCATAAGTTCTGTTACAAATGAATAAGCATTTATTTTTTTATGAAGTAATGTAATTAATACATATGTATATTCATATTTATGGAAGTCTCAGCAAAAAATAAAAAAAAATATTTCATTCGAAATCGCCATCTTTTGCTTTGATACAGGCCTATAATCTGTTTGGCCACAAGTCGATGGATTTACGCACTGTTTCCATGGGAAATTTAACTACTGCTTGTGCCAGAAATTTCTTAAGAGACACAATATCGGCGTGTCGATTCGAGCAGGCTATGTCCTCCAAAACTGACCATAATTTGTAGTCTAAGGGGTTCAGATCTGGGCTAGACGAGGGCGAGTCTTCAGCTCTTATAAGGTCCGGGACGTTGGTTTCGAGCCATGCTTGGGTAGTTCGTGCCTTGCGACCAGGTGCAGAGTCCTGCTGGAAAGTCCACAGTACATTTTTAAAAAGTGTATTGCTGGGAGGTTTCACAACATGATTTAAGAAAGTCTCCTGATACACTTTGGCTGAAGTCTTCATTCCTATTTCACAAAAATGAAGCTTTGTGACTCCTTGATGTAACGTAACGTTGAGTACGTTGTACCTTTCCGACCACTTGGGCGGCTTCTTTAGAACTGTGTGCATACACTTTGTCATTTTACTTGTTGTAGTGTTGTTTAATCGTTAAAATTTTTTCATCAGTAAAGAGGATCAAAATGCCTTCTCACCTTTTGCATTTTCATCGATCCACTCTCTTCAACTATAGGGATTGATTTCGGGCCTGTACTGTATTGAAGATAAGCGCCGATCTTCAGATCTTGTTTTATTATATGTGACGAATCCTAGCGGGAATCTTAATTTCTCGTGATAAGATTTTTGTTTCCTAATGGGGTTTCGGCGAATTTCGGCTTTAAAAGCATTAACAGCCTTTGTAGTTGTAACAGCACGCGGTAGTTCCGGACTTTTATAATCTTCAACAGAATAAGTGTTGGTATGTCTGTCGATAGTACGATATACGACCATACGGCTGATACCAAGCTTTTGAAGTGTCTTGAATGTCGCCGGCGACTCCATACCCGTTTTGTGCAAGGCAACCACTACAATCCAATTTTTATTAACACCCCATTCCATATTATGTTTTGTTAATAAACACGAAAAGAGTATGTAAAAGTGCGGAAAATCTAAAGAAGTTTTTGACATAATAAACGCGTTCCAAATTCAAAATAATTAATAAGTTGAAAAAAAATGTTTCTATGTAACAGTATTTATGGCCAGACTAGTTATATATGTAGAATATTTTGCATTTAACACATACAAAAAATCCTGTTTACATATTTTTGATGATTTTTTAAATGAATAATACAAAATGTTTTAATGTTCATTTCAAAAATCATCAAACATGGGAAAACGTGATTTATTGTATTTGTCTAAGTGCAAAATATTCTATGCTACCTAAGGGTATTTTTTTTTACGCAAAATTAAAAATTACTACTACGAAATTAGTGCTAAGAAAACGTTGATATAAACGTAGTTTATATTTTAAAACCTAAGTTGCAAGCGGATTAAGCTCAATTACTAAAACAATAATGAATCACAAATAACAATAGTTTCTAAAGTTTCTTTGGAAAGTTTTGGTCAACTTCATCGATGCAAATTTTCCATCAAAAAATCATCATCAATCAAGAATCATCGACGAAGTTTGGCAAAACGTAACGCGGTAGTCTGCAATATAGCATCGTATATCCCCACGTTATTTCATTCGGCGTAGAGCCGTTTTACATCTGTCAGAAGTTGAAACGTGTTTACCGTGTTTGGGAGCAGGCACATAATGGAATTAGGAATTTTCCAATTCAATGTTTCGTTATGTGCTGAGCTATGATAAAATTTAATGGATTCTTCACCTTGCTTTTCAATACTGCAGGGTTGTGAAACGCACACATATCTACACATTTTGGATACATATCATTTGTTTATTGCGACGTATTCGTTTTTACCTCGGCTGTTTTTCAACATGTAAAGAGAATGGAATTGAATTGAAATAAAGAGCAATGATGGCTCAGTGGATAAGGAACCAGCTATTAATCAAAAGGTTCGAAAGGTTCGAAACCTGGCGAGGGCATGTATCATTAAATTCGTGTTTGCGAATTTATGTATATATTTGTAATTATGTATCACTTGCTCAGCGGTGAAGGAAAACATTGTTATAAAATCCGCCTGTTCAAGAAATTATATTTCGAATGTCGTGTGATCTAACCTAAGAAAGGCTTGGTTTTTCCCATGGGTTGTGGAGGTGTGACGTCGGTCGCTCCATGACAAAAATCAGTACATTCGCCAAATCTATTATAATATACGAGTATGTTAAGTATATTCTTAGGTAGCAGACCTCCGTTTTCAGTGGTAAATGATTACTATCAGGTGAAGGTCAAAAAGGAGAATGAATTTTTTTTGGACATTGAAAGGCCATGACTGAGAACGTGAATAAGTGACTCAATAAAGTTATGCGAAGTCGTTGGAATAATTTCTAGATCTAACTGGTAAGCTAGCGGGCCAGCGTGGCATCGTCCACCGACAGAACACTGAATATTTTGTCAGTCGTTTCCCATCAAGCGAAGCGGAGCCACTATGCTGAGTTGAAATAAAAAAAAAGGCGTTTTAGCTGTAAGGTCATTGCAAACTTTCATAAACAAGTTTATTTTGTTTACTTTAAATAGTATTTCCTTTGCTTATTATATTACTTTGCTTTATGTTACCTTAAGAAAAAAATATTGAAAATTCCTAAGAATCAACTGGGTATACGCGGAAATAAAAACAAGTAAGTAATAATCCAAATGGATCAGCATTTGGATTACTTAATTTATCGAAAAATATTACTAAATCAACATTTTTATACTCATAGCAATTCTGAACTTACTAATTCAGAAGTGGCTTCGAGAAGAAGTTAGTGGAAAGATAGATGCAAATATGGGATATGGGAGTTAACCAGGTATTCCCAAAGGTTAGTATTCGCAAAGTTGCCCCACGACTAGATAACTCCGTTGGGTCACACTAGATATAGATGGGTAGCTGGTGCAATTATAGCGCAGTGTCCGCATTTGAAACTGAATCGCGTGTTAAGGCGAATACATATTTACTCACTTGTACAATTTTATTAATAAAATTCAGTACATACAGCCTTCCACGTGGGGGTGCAACGGTAAAACATCGCTATAGGTAATTCTTTTTTATACAACGTCGGGAGGAATACAAGCATACGGTCCACCTGATGTGAAGTAGTTACTGTGGCCTGTGACCGCTTGTAATACATTAAGTATCACTCGCGCGATGACCTCGCTCACACACAGGAATACAACAACCCTCTTGGAAGTTGTTATTTGGCTGCTGTTTTCTGTGAGGTGGAGGTATTTTCCTAGACGGGGTGCTTTGATGCGCCCAACCTCTCTTAAAACACCCAGAACAAGACATACAGACACGTTTGTCCTGTGTGGAAATCGAACCCATGAGTGTTTATGTTAAGGTACCGTCATTCACCACTGCGCCACCGAACTCGTCAATTTTAATATTTAAATAATGAACTTAAAATAATATTCCCTTCTGAGTAGTGTGGTACACAAACGCAAGTAATATAGGTATATTATGAAGGGAAAATCTAACTCCCGATTTCTTGTTTGTCGCAATGCCGTTAAATTTTGCTGGGGCAAGGTGTTTCGTTCCAAGGTCTCTACTCCCTGCAGGGTTCTTGTGTACTGCTAAGGGAGTACCAGTAAACTCCTGTGGAGTTGTCATGATGCCGCGTGGCAATGTACGAGTGATACAAGCATTTATTGATTACGGTAACCACTTCACATCAAGGTCAACTTTTAAGCTGTTTTTATATAACATCGGGAGGAAAATAAGCATACCACCCGCCTAATATAGAGTGGTTAGTGTAGCCTATAAATGCTAACAAGACGAAGAGCTTGCGCGTCACTACCTGCTGCTCACACAACACTACCGCACAGCAACTCATTAGGAGCTTGCTGGTAAACCCTCATTCATTCTCCTCCCCTCACTCATTTGAACGCAACAACCCTTCAGGGAGTTGTTGGGTGCGGTTTCGTCAGGTTGCAATAGGTAATTCTCCAGTCAGGTTGTTTTCAATCGCCATACCTCTTAAAAATACACAAACTAAGACAAAGAGACATGTTAGTATTAAGTATCGTCCGCGCGATGCCACCTCTGCTGCTAAGCAACTCCTCAGGAGGTTACTTATAACCTCACTCACAGGAATACGACAACTCTCAAGGGAGTTATTTAACTGCGGTTTTCTGTGAGGTGGAGGCACTTCATCGGTCGAGCTGATTTGTTGCGCTCTATCTCTCTTGAACATATCCAGATCAAGACAAACAGACATGTTCATGAACACAAATATTTGTCCTGTTGTATATACTTAGTCTGGCCATAATACTATTACAAATAAAAATAAACAAAATATTACATTTGAATTTGGAATCTGTCATTTTTATATGATTGTTCATTGGTTTTCTGATTTTAGCGCCAATAAATTGTACAATATTTTGCGATATTAAAATGGAGTGGGGTGATAAAGAGAACCGAATCGCTGTGATTGCATTACTCAAGGTAGGTATGGAACCAAATGCAATTTTTAAAACTCTCCCTACGCTTGGTATTAGTAAAATGTTTGTGTACCGGGCTATTAATAAGTACAATGAGACCTTCTCAGTTGGTGACAGAAAAATATCTGGCCGTCCACGTAGTATTCGTACGAAAAAGGTGGTCAAAGCAGTAAGGGAAAGAATTCGAAGACTCCTGTCCGAAAGCAAAAGATTTTATCTCGGGAGATGAAGATAGCACCTAGGACCATGTCGCGTGTTTTAAAAGATGACTTAGGACTTGCAGCCTATAAGAGATGTAGTGGTCATTTATTAATTGATAATTTAAAAATAATTGGGTGGTTAAATCGAAACAACTACTGAAGCAGTACGCAAAGGGAGGTCACAGAAAAATTTTGTTTACGGATGAGAAAATGTTTACAATTGAGCATTTTAACAAATAAAATGACCGTATTTATGCTCAAAGCTCTAAGGAAGCTTTTCAATTAGTCGACAGAGTGCAAAGTGGGCACTATCCGACTTCAGTGATGGTTTGGTGGGGTATTAGCTATGAAGGAGTGACTGAGCCATACTTTTGTGAAAATGGTATCAAAACATCGGCAGAAGTGTATCAAGATACCATTCTTGAGAAGGTAGTGAAGCCCCTTAACAACACCATGTTCAATAACCAAGAATGATCCTTCCAGCAGGACTCGGCGCCGGGTCATAAAGCTCGGTCTACGCAGTCTTGGTTGGAAACGAACGTTTCGGACTTCATCAGAGCTGAAGACTGGCCGTCGTCTAGTCCCGATCTTAATCCGCTGGATTATGATTTATGGTCAGTTTGAGAGAGTACGGCTTGCTCTAATCGCCATGATAATTTGGAGTCCCTAAAACAATCCGTACGATTGGCAGTGAAGAATTTTCCCATGGAAAGAGTGCGTGCTTCTATTGATAACTGGCCTCAACTTTTAAAGGACTGTATGGCAGCCAATAATGGTTAAAAAAAGAATGGTTAAAAAAATAAATGGAGACCACTTCGAATAAGCTTTTTATATATTAAATTGTTTTATATTTATGTATTAAACTAACACTCTGTAAAAGTAATAACTATTATTTGTAATAGATTCTTTTTTCTTTGTTTCAGTATTTATGGCAAGACTAGGTATATATGTGATTGGGTTCAACAATTATCGGGAGAGCTCGATGGTGTTGTTGCGCGTGTCATTCTAACCGAACACGCCGGTTAAGCAACGTCGACCGCATCCTATCTATGGATGGGTTTATGTATCTCGAGTTTCTCCGTATTTCGGAGGGCACGTTAAGCCATCGGTCCCGGCTGTTGTCGATAGACAGTCGTTAAGCTAAGTCAGTGGCCCTCGGGCGGCTTGAAAACACTGGCCTCCGCCAATCCGCATTTAAGTAGCGTGGTGGAGTTTGCTCTAAACCCCTTCGGTTGAAGGGAGACCCGTATCCCTGCAGTGGGATGAGTAAAGGTTGATGTGCTGATGGTGGTGGTGGGTTCAACAAGCGTTGGTCATAAAGTAATATTGCTAAACACTTCTCCACTGAATTCGTCAAAAACATGTTATAAACGAATGTGACATAAATTGAAGAAATTAACTACGATAATAATTTATACTAGCTACGTAGACTTAATATCGTCCAAATTAAAAGCTCGATATAAAATAAAGGCACTCAGCACACCGCTACCTTTTCTTTCCTAAATCCCCCTTTCAACGTTTCAATAAATACTTGATCAACGATTCCATTCGTATTCCCCTTAAATACTGCCTCGTTACTAATTGAAATTCACTCACTGTAATAGCGTTCAATAATTCTATGCCGTATCGCTTTCGGGGATCAATCGCCATATTCTTCGGCGGGGAATTCAAACTTACAGTATAACCGCAATGGTTGCGTACTGACCGGTCCCTTGGAAGTCCGATTTCACCACATTTCACTTCATTCAACTTAAAAAGTTCCGAGAAATTTCACTTCATTAACTGAAAAAGTTCTCGGTACCTTTGAATTTTCGGAATGAATTGAAGTGTGGTTTTCCAAAGCGCTTTTTGTGTTTTGGGCAGGCCACATAGCTCAGGGAACGGATGGTTGTTGGGGAATTTCTGCCCCATGGCAGATCTCTCGAATGGTGACCACGAACCGGTAAACGCAGCTTAGGACGATGGATGGACACACACGATGGACCGACTACCTTGTGAAGATCGCAGGCAGTCGATGGATGCAAACAGAACTGGACCGATCGATCAGGAGTGGTAGTCTAAGAGGGAGGCCTATGTTCAGCAGTGATTCGGCTGGAATGATGATGATATAACCCACCGTATGTGAAGTGGTTACTGTAGCCTAAGAATGTTTGCAATTCAGGAAATATCACACGCGTATTGCTGCTCCTGCTGCTAACACAGCACTACTTAGGACAGGACTGGTAATTCCACTCATTTGCAGGAATACATTGATCCTCCAGGGGTTGATGTATAATAGCATGTCTCTTATTAGAAGAAAAGAGAAAACAAGTTTATAAGTTTAAATAATAAGTTACCATACAAAAACTAGCCAAACATGTAATTTATAGTTGTTGTAGATCAACGGCTCTCAACGTGGGGGTTTAAGGGTTAAACGGGGTCGCAAGTAATCTAAACAATAAACCAAAAGAGAGATGCTCATGAAGCGTAAATAAATGTAACCGGATGAAATGTGTCTGAAAGTTATGATTTACCGTTTGTTTTTTTTATGTTATTATGGTAGCAAATCTGCCTAAAGATAAGCAGTTACCATGGCCAATGGACACTTACAACACTATGGGTCAGTCGTAATTTGTCAATCCTGTAAAAACCTCTTCAAGCCATGTTTGAACTCGTGAGAATTTCATGCTGTAGTCCCTTGGGTTGACCTCAATAGCGAGTTCACTCCACAACTTAATTGTTCTCGGAACAACACTTCTTTGGACCGCCTAGTACGTGTGGGCGTATATGATTATCCAGTCATCTATTTACAAGTTATATAACTACAGTTTATGATTTTAATCCAACACATAGTTTAAGATTTAGTAAGTAAAAATGATGAGAAATGTTTCTAGCAACTTTTATTGTAAGTAAGATTATTTGTCGATTAGCAATTTGTGAATTAGATTCTTATTTATAATTTTAAGAGTTATTTTAATATATATTTTTTTATATTTACATTAATTATTGCACTACCATATTGTTGCTTTTTAATTTCCACTTAGTATGTACAAATATTGATAGGTCATTAAACTGTAAAGAACATGTTTACAGTATTTGTTAATATTAATATTTATATTTGTTATTTACACACTTTAATTACATTTTTAAACATAGAGATTTTATATAAAAAGGAAATACATTTGAAAATATAAAAAAGTGTAACACCCACTGGTAGCAAAGCGAAGACTCAAGCTACCGATGGTCAGGGACTAGAGTGAGGAATCTTCTCGGAATACGGGCCGTGTCCAGAAGAACCGCCTTCTGAATATGGTTCTTGAGCCAACTGCCAAGCGAGAGCGTTTCAAGATATCGGTCGAGGCTCTTCGCTATAAGCCCGTTTGCAGTCACGAGTATTGGAACAATTATCCTTGATTCCACATCCCACATGGCGGTAACCAAGTCCAAGTACTTAGAAAGTTTCTCTTTCTCAGCCTTTACGAGGTTTTTGTCATTAGAAGTGGTAACGTCAACGAGAACTGTACGGTTTGCCTCCAGATCTATTATCACAATATCAGGTCTATTGGTGACGATAGACGGATCCCAGTAGAGCGTAACACTACCATTCTCGAGAACTGGCTTTGGTGCATATTTATAATATGGTACCTCAGAACTCACAGGATCGCATTTAAGAGCAAGTTGCTTAAGTGTAAATAAGTACTCGCCGTTTGCAAGAAAATAACAACCGGAAACTATATGCATGAGTGACTCGCCGAGATGGTGGAAAGCTCGACAAATATCGACCATACCGTCCATTAGGATATATTTGTGGTAGTTGTTCGGATTCTCCAAAGACATCACCGACTCATAGCCAGGCCACCGACGCGAGAGAGTCTACATCAGCCCCATTAAGGGCTCGGTAGAATCTCCCGTGTAACTCCTGGCTCTTCCACAGTTCCCTGCGGTTCTGGGTAGTGAGCACCAGTGGTTTGCGCCAGGTGTCTGACGCCGCTATCCCTAGCGGCGTAAGGCCCTTTTTCAATGCTACAACGTCGCGGTGCATTTCATTTTCACAGTAAAGGAAATAGTCCCTGAGTTTGCTCACCTCATGGTATTGTGTAAGGTCTTGACATTTAAAAAGCCACGATTCCCATCTTTCCGTGGGATGTACTCATGTGTCATGTGTCTCAGCCATGAATGAGGCACCGAATCAAAGGTCTTCTTGTAGTCAATCCAGACAGCGGAAAGGTTTTTCCTGTTTCTGCGGACCTGCTGGTAAACGGTAGCATTAATGAGGAGAAGTTATTTAGTACTACGGGACCCAGGCCTACATCCGTTGTGAGAGTTGTGAGCAATGTCCAAAATATTATGTGTATCAATGTGTTTAGTAATTTTAGTTGTCTGAACGGAGGTAAGTGGCTTGTACATCGTTGGTAAATATTTCGAATTTTCGTAATGAAACACTTAAACTTACTCTTGGAATTGTCTATTAGATGGACTATAGTAATAACTATATCCCTGTAAACATATTTTATTTGATTACACTTGAAACAAGTTACCTTTAATAATAGTTCCATCCACTTATTTTGGAACTTATAAATATAATCGGTCAAATTGAATCATGACCCACTTTACGTGATGCATAAGAAGGTGCGTCGGTACGGGTCAGAGATAGTTCAGAGATCTATGCAATTTGGTCTTTGTTATCGTTACGTTTAGATAACGCATACTATGAATATCGATATAGCTGTCACCCACATAGCGAGACTAAATAATATGTATGTATGTATATCCTTCACGCCAAGTCCCTTGCGGGGTAGGCAGAGAGAACCGAGCGCCATAATACTAAATAATATATTTTCCATTATATAATAGAAAACGTAGTAATAAAATCTCAAATTGGCAAATGTCTCACTGAAAATCTTTTTAAATGAGCCATACTTGTATACTAGGTATAGACAAATATATTTCGTGTACCTCGAAAAATATTAACAATTTGCATTAAATTTACATAAAGTTTCGGTTTATAAGTTTATCTATATAGGTGTATTTCCTAAAAAACCCTGATTTTACATAAACGCTGTACATAAAATGAAAAATGCCGGGCAAAGGTCAATCGCCCAGGTACTTAAAGTATACGAGTATTCATTGATATTAAATTTTAATAAATGTAAACCGTGATTGTGGCTGATTTGTATGAACTGTCAGTGACGACAATAAGATTTTTCTAATTCATGTTTGTGCGAATTAAGACTTTGTATTCAATACAATCAAGTCAAAACTCGCAAGTAATTTTGTATTGAACTGTAAGAAACTAAATATAAGGTTTTTTATACCACTTACGTGCGAAACAAAGCGTACGGCCTGCCCGATGGTAATAAATTACCGTGGCCTTTGTGTAGGTACTTGGAACACCAGGGGTGTCACTTGTGCTTTGTCGACCCAGTACAAACCTCAATTTATCTTTTCATAAAGATTGTTTAATCTTTTTTGGAAGATTAATCACGATCCAGTTTGTACATATACAATTTAAAGGTAAGTTCTAATAAAGAAATCTCAATCATGAATCAAATGTTAATACATTAGGGGTAATTTTCATTTATTTATTCTCGGCTTACAAAACCGATGGCTATCAATTTACTTAATTGACATATTCCCCTTGACTCCATTTAGCGAACACGTGAAATAAAAAGCACATATCAAAGTAATGTCTGTACATCTCAAAAGAAATGCGGAGAATCTATTTGAGGGCGCGGCGGCGGAGATGGTGGTGGCGCCGCGTTTGCTGTTTATTGAGCTCGTTTTTTAGCTGTCTGTTGCAGACGTTTGTTGCAAACATATCAATGAAACAACTTAACTTCACTTAGCGTGAAAGGTTCCTATGAGAGTTACTGCTAACATTCCAATAAGTTCTAAGAGAGGTAGGGCGCATCAAAGCAGCAGTCTGTGGAAGTACCTCCACCTATCAGAAAACCGCAGTCAAATAACAACTGGAGGGTTGTTGTATTCCTGCGTGTGAGTGAGGTTTACCAGCAGGTGGGTTGTATGCTTGGTAAAAAAAACATCACATCAATCATATACACCCATACACAGATGTGGACATATGTAAATTAATAAACGGTCTTTTTACAGTAATAAATTACCATTTGATTTTTCTTTGATAAATTTGAATAGAGAAGTTTGAAGATTATTGTTACTACAATAAATTGTAGTTAAACTTCTCAATTTAGAATTCTCAATAAATTCCAATCAACATATTTATAATCTTTTTTTTTATCTTCACGCCTGAAATTAAGGAGGTCCCCTTATCAAAAGATACGATTAAGTACAGTTAAGTATATAAAAAAATAATGAAAAGACTATTTAACTCACACGGTTAAAATTAATTCGAGGCACAGGAAAAAATTTGGATTATCATTATTTTGAAAACATCGCAAATACGGAAACAGCAAACTCAAAATAATATCGGGATACAGCTAAGTGGCGTTTTAACCTTCGTACCGTTTGTATGCCCTATGCACTTACGGAGCTGCAATCTCATTTCCCAGTGTCAAGCGTGATCTGCTCTCAGTTTAATATGTATTAATACACGAATATGAGTATCACTACTAATATTCGTGTAGCTGTAGCCTAGTGGATAAAGATTTGGCCTTGTGACCAGCAGATTCCCGGTTCGAATCCCGGCATGTACCACTAAATTCCTGTTTAAGAATTTATGTACATATTTGTAATTGTCACTAGCTCGGCGGTGAAAGAAAACATCGTGAGGAAACCCGCGCATCCAAGAAATTATATTTCAAAAGACCTTACCTAAGAATGATCTGGTTTTCCATCTGGGTCGTGGAGATCTGACGGCAGTCGCTTCATGTAAAAATCTGTACCACCGCTTAGTAGACTTAAGTAGTGGACCTCGCCAGTCCTAATGGATCAGGAAACGAGATAACGCTAAGTAGCGAATATATACAGTTATTTCAAATATTCACAACTTACACAGCAAATTCACAGAGTCGCGACGAGTAGTTCTCGCATCTAAATGATCAGGCTTCTATCATTAATGGCACTTTACTGAAGTCGTTCGAAGATACAGAACACCAGTACAAATCTTTGTACACTGCAGTGTATACGAAGGATACACTATCTCGTGGAGTTACTAAATACACTCAACCTGCGTTGACTCCTATCTCACTCTTCCAAGTTTATGCAATGTGACCACGTCGTTATAGAGTGAAAGCTTTACTGAGATGTTATCTGCTCAAAACCTGAGCCAGAAGGCACAACTGGCTATACACAGCAGTACTTCAGTGCGGGACAAAGACTTATATTATATAAGTCTCAAGTCAGACCGCACTTGGAGTACTGCAGTCACCTTTGGGCGGGAGCACCTGGATACCAGCTTGGACCGTGTAATTCGATTCAGAGACGAGCTGTGAGAATTGTCGACAATCCTAAGCTTACACACGGTATTGAACCCTAAGTTTAAGGAGAGACTTTGCCTCCCTTTGTGTGTTCTACCGATTGTACAACGGGTTGTGTTCTGAAGAGTTGTTCGAAATGATGCCGACAGCTACTTTTTATAACCGCACCGCTCGCCGACGGCGGGGAGTTCACCCTCACATGCTTGAACCGCAATGATCGCGTACTGTACGGTTCCAGAGAAGTTTTCTTCCGAGAACACTCAAGCTGTGGAATGAGCTCCCAGCCGAGGTTTTTCCAAGGTACTACAGCATGGAGTTCTTCAAGAAATGCGTGAAGAGGTTTTTAGAGGGAAACGCATGAGTGACACCCTTGGTGTTGCAAATGTCCATAGGCTACGGTGACTGTTTAACATCAGGCAGGCCGTATGCTTGATTGCCACCTTAGTGGTATAAAAAAAACACAATGCAGTGCTGGTCCCAACACTTACTTATGGAAGCGAGAGCTGGGTATGGCAGAGAGAGCATGAAAGTAGAAGAAACGCGGTTGAAATGCGAGCGCGCAAAATTTGTAACGTAACGCTCGTAGACCGTATTCGCAATGATGAGGTTAGAAGCAGAGTTGATCTGAAAGAGAGCGTCGGCGTTAAAATAAGAAGAGGCATGCCCCGTTGGTTCGGACATGTAGAAAGAATGCAGGATGAAAGAATGACGAAGCAGATATACAATGCAAAAGTGGAAGGATGTAGGAGCCGAGGAAGACCAAGACTTACCTACCATGATCAAATTGGTCGTGTTCTATCAGAAGGTGATGTCAGGAGCCCTAGAAACCGGCGAGCGTGCATGAAAAGAGCAATGAATGTTAAAGAAGCGTGTGAGGTATGTAAGGATCTAGCCGCGTGGCGCTCGGTTCTCTATGCCTACCCCGCAGTTATAGATAGATGGATAGACTATGCTCAAAGTATATAGCGCAGATACCACTTACTCATACGGAGTACCCGCTAGACTTCATACAATTGCCATTCTCCGTTGTCTGTTTTGCAACGATAATTAACCCTTCGAAACCCGTGTGGTCATATATGACCGCGAAATGTATGGGAAAATGTATATAACGGGTTCTGACGGCTAAATATGCAAGAATTGACTTCGAAGATTGCTTTTACAGTCTGTATCCTGGCCATTTTAGCACCTGAAAGCAGGTAGGGTGGTACGTTCGAAGGGAAATAGTGTTCATAAAACAGTCTGACTGTGTACCTCCACTGCACAGAAAACCACAGCGAATCACAACTTGCTAGACGGTTGTATTATTCCTGCGAGTGAGTAAATTTACTTGTGAATGCGCGATCGATACCCATTGTGTTGCAAGCATTCAAAGACACTTTACATTAATTGCGTCACATGTTTGTAGGTATGTCTCCCTACGTTGTATTAAAAGGAAGAACCTTTAATTTGTAGTATGTATGGAGGTATTTTAAGAATAAATAGAAAAAACAAATATTCCTAGCCTAGTTATAAATATAATAGGTACTCGTATTTATTTATATATTTATTCATTAGTTATTGTGAAAACGTGTATTTTATATTTTTTCCACAAAATAAGCGACAAAAATATTAACGAGACGACATTTAACTCGACGAGCTCGGTGGCACAGTCGTGAATGACGCGACTTTGATACGAACACTCGTGGGTTCGATTCCCACACAAGGCAAACATTTGTGTGCATGAACATGTCTGTTTGTATTGGTCTCGATGTTTTAAGAGAGGTAGGGCGCATCAAAGCAGCCCGTCTGGGGAAGTACCTCCACCTCACAGAAAACTGCAGCCAAATAGCAACTCCCTAGAGGGTTGTTGTGTTCGACCAGGTCACCAGTAAGCTCCCAAGGAGTTGCTGTGTAAGCAGCAGAGGAGGCATCGCGCGAGTCATACTTAAATCGCAAGCTGTTAGGCTACGGTACCCGCTTTACATCAGGTGGGCCGTATGTTTGTATGCCTCCCGACGTAGTATAAAAAATATATAATGCAGCGATGAGGTTATTGACCAATTATTGCAGGAATAAAATAGATACTGAAATATGAAATGTTTGGTTATCTTTAGTACGACTCGCCGTGAGTATAAATGAAGTTATGTTCGCAACATAATTAATACGTTAAAAACCTCTTGTAAATTGTATTACGGGACTTATAAAAATAATTGTTACAAGGTGCGAAGGGATACTTCATAAAAATAAAAATAGTGTCGCCCCGTGTCCACTGGGGAGTGGGTTCTGTGAAAAGGGGCGAACGGACATTTTTAGACAATTAGGGGCGAAAACAGCGGGCGAACAGGTGCGCGACTTCCAATGTAAATAGAAATATACGTTGTTTTGTTGTATTTCTAAATTGAATAATGACTGCATAACTAAACTTCTGGCGGACAATTGATTCCACATCGTGTACGTTGAGTTCGTGGTAAGTCCCCGGCAGACATTTTTTTGAGGATTTTTGGGATTTTAATTCTCCACGGACAAAAGTCCTTCGTCTGTGTAGGCCTTCATTGTATTCTTCTGTGCTTGTGTACACACCTCCTAAAGGCTGAATTGATTTTGTTGAAATATTTTCATTCCGCTAGTATCCAATAATATCTTATTGCATTTCATCTAATTATTTGACTCATTCACATAAAGGATCCTTTGCTATAATATATATATGCTAGATATGTATGTAGCCACCGTTTGCTTTTATTTTTAGAATTATTTTTTTTCAGTGCAAGCTTGATCAACTTATAATTAATAGCATGTGAAAATGACTAATAAAAGTTTTATTGCTGCGTAACAAGTTCCTAACTAAAGTTTTATTAATAAATACATATTTTTGCACATAAAGTCTGATAAGGCACTGGTTTCTCCGATCAGGAACTGAACCCGCAAGACGGCAATAAGATGGCAAAACGATGCTTTAGAAAATTAGCCTGCATTCGCTGTTGCTTGGTTGGATAGTCAGGAGGACGGTATACTTTTTGCAAAGTTTTATTTAACTTCACTTCTTATACTTATTTCTATGTATTCATCTATTTCTATTTATGCTTAGAATCAAGTAAGTCAACTTTTGAGCTTCCAACTGTGCTAAAACAGTGCGGGCAATTTGATCTAAACTACTTTGTGTGCTTCCGCTCCCGATTAGTTCATGCGAACTACTGCCGGCCGGCACCCACCCACTACCGTTAGTAGATGAATGCCGCCGAACCTTTCAGATGGCGAACACTCGCAGAGACGACCGGAGCAGCCATGGCAGCGGCGGCATGCATCTACTAACGGTAGTGGGTGGGTGCCGGCCGGCAGTAGTTCGCCTGAACTAATCGGGAGCGGAAGCACACAAAGTAGTTTGGATCAAATTGCCTGTAAGTTTGACTTTCGCAAAGTAACGCCTGAATCTATTAACTATTTAAAACAGTGCGGATTCTGAATGCCAAATAGATTTAAGAATTAAGAAACCAAACGTATGGAAACAATAATTAAGATCAATTATAGTTTTTTTTATACCACTAAGGTGGCAATCAAGCATACGGCCTTCCTGATGTTAAACAGTCACCGTACCATATGGACATTTGCAACACCAGGGGTGTCACTCATGCGTTACCGACCCTCTAAAAACCTCTTCACGCATTCCATGCTGTAGTCCCTTGGAAAAACCTCGCCTGGGAGCTCATTCCGCAGCTTGAGAGTTCTCGGAAGAAAACTTCTCTGGAACCGCGCAGTACGCGACGGTAATGGTCAGTGGTTAAATAAATTCATTCCAAAATTATTATTACTGTTGCGATTTCATACATTTGTATATATCACATAAAATCAGAGGTACACAGCAAAGAGATGTAAATATGTCTGGTTAGCGACGATGATGATTAAAACGGAAACTACACTCCTACAACGAGTTTTTAAGTCAACGATTGACAGCCAACATGGCAATAATCATAAAAAAGGGCACGTTTCTCTTTATGATATTTGCCATGTTGGCTGTCAATCGTTGGCTTAAAAACTCGTTGTCACCTTAAAAATATTTTTATATTAACTGTCAAAGAGAAGTCTATTGCTATTAAGAACTCCATTAGTAGATGAAGCTACCGAGTT
The DNA here is from genome assembly GCA_947507595.1 of Pyralis farinalis. Classification (NCBI taxonomy): domain Eukaryota; kingdom Metazoa; phylum Arthropoda; class Insecta; order Lepidoptera; family Pyralidae; genus Pyralis; species Pyralis farinalis. The sequence continues at coordinate 37,020,619 of OX382259.1, forward strand.
TTACAAACATGGTCTTAAGATAGATTAAACAAAGTATAAGCAAGCTGAAGTGACAGTGCGCCGGGAACTAATAACCACTAGGGAAAAAAGGCTCACTAATGGCATCCTCGTAGGTTTAAGACCGAGGTTAGTGGCCCTCCAACGGCGAGGCTATATTCAGTAGTGGAGAATACGGCTCTTCTCTGTCTGTTAATTAATAGATGCAAAACTAAAAGAAAGGATCTCTTAGTTTTGTATCTATTGACGTGCATTACTCGTAGTTACTTAAAAAGCAGCGTCCGCAGCGTCCGTGGTCGCAGGAAGACATCCTGCGACCACGGACACACATAAAACACGCGATACTTCTGTTAAAAATTGTTTAATTCAATGGTAAAAAATGTTCTTCCCAGTAGGCAGTACAAAATACTTTCATACAATTTGTCGAATCTAGATCCCCAGAGATGTATCGCAAAGGCATAAATAAACTTCCGATTAGATGGCAGTAATATATAGATAATGAGGCTAAATATTTTGAATAAATAAATATGTTATATCTTAGAAAAAAAATCATTTTTAATTTTTCAGTATAAATCGGCAATTTTATACTTTAACCCCTAATATATAGTTCTTTGTTTGAACCCAACAATAAAGTTACGAGAGATACATTTATAATTATATGTTTCTCTAAATATCGTATTAAATAGTTATTGTATAAGGTTAATAATATTTACTTTCGCATTTTTCTAAAAACACTCTGAAAGTGCTAATTACTTCTTTTTACGAAGCTGTCAACAATATAAAAGCGTTTTAAATGATAAAGTTTAAGGAACCTGGCATCAATATTAATGACAGCCTCAGGCTGCGTGGGCATAGTTAATAGGAAATATTTCCGCTTTGCTTCCGCCCACGTTCAGTGTCTGCTCGAATTTAGCAATAGGTGTGTTGATATGTGACGATATCGTATTATCCAACAATCTTTTACGGGAACTAATTTAATATATTCGGTAGTCTATTATGAGTCTTTTTGTCTACTTATAGGGTTCAATAGAAATAACTCTTTTGAAAAACTGAATACTACTAAATGTAATGATCATTATTAAGCGTCCAGAAGATTCTGTAATCAGAAGTGGTGTCATAGCGCATATAAATGCAGTCGACTGCGCAAGGTAAGGAAATACCTTAGCTTGTGTATAGGGTTTATTTATCTCCAGTTTCTTCGTGTTTTTAAGGTCGTTTAAAGCCGTCATTCCAGGCTGTTGTCGGTAGAAACAGAATAGTCGTTGAACCAAAAGAGTGGCGCATGGGCGGCTGGAATACACTTTTTTGAGAGGATATCTGTATGTGTTTTTTTTATATTAAATAATGTCGCGATGTACACAAGCATATGGAACACCAATTGTGGTGTAAATACCGTAGCCTGTAAACGCTTGCAACACTGCTGCTAATATAGCGACTCCTCAGGTAAAGAGAATTTTTCTACTATAACTACATGAATCTATTAAATATTTCTGCAAAATTTACACTAGATATAATAACCAGTTTAGAATGCACAAGCTTGCATTGCCAGAGGAACACCTGGCTCGTCAATTATATAACAATTCAATTTCGGAGTACCTTCAAATTTCATAAACAGATCCTAATGAAATTCATATTCATTTATAAAACGTGTAAAACAGCAGAGATAAGATAGTAAAGAAATAATTATACGTAATAGATTTTTGCAACCAAATGTGATCGATAGGCACGCTAGCCCCTGTACTAATGTCGTGACTATTGCGCGAAATAGGGACTTTGCGAAAGTTCTCTCTTCGCAGTTTTGTAGAAACAGCTGCTTCGCCGGATATTGCCAGCACGTAACCACGTAACGCAGTGGCACAGTGGTTAACTCTTCTGTCTCCTTTGCTCATTGAAGTGTTTTTAATATTTAGTACATTTATCTATCTATCTATAACTTCACGCCAAATCCCTTGCACCCCGCAAGGGATTTGGCAGAGAGAACCGAGCGCCACGTGAGTCGATCCTTACATATCTCACTCGCTTCTTTAATATTCATTGCTCTTCTCATGCACGCTCGCCGGTTTCTAGGGCTCCTGAAATCACCTTCTGATAGAACACGACCAATTTGGTGATGGTAGGTAAGTCTTGGCCTTCCCCGGCTCCTACATCCTTCCACTTTTGCATTGTATATCTGCTTCGTTATTCTTTCATCTTGCATTCTTTCTACATGTCCGAACCAACGGAGCATGCCTCTTCTTACTTTAACACCGACGCTCTCTTTCAGACCAACGCTCTTTCTAACATCAACATTGCGAATACGGTCTACAAGCCTTACGCCACAAATTTTGCTCAGCGCTCGCATTTCGACCGCGTTTATTCTACTTTCATGTTCTTTCTGCCATACCCAGCTCTCCCTTCCATAAGTTAGCGTTGGGACCAACACTGCATTGTGTATAGCGAGTTGTGCCTTCTGGCTCAGGTTTTTACTGCTAAGAAGTTTTCCTAACGCTCCATTCACACTATTCCCAGCACTCACTCGTCTTTCCACACCTGCGGTGTTCCTTCTATCCCTGCTGAAAGCGCATTCACAAACTCATCCACTTGTTTCAATACTTCATCATCAACCGTAATCCTTACATTAGTTCTGGATTCTTCTCTTTCAACTACCATTATCTTTGTTTTCTTCGCATTCAGTAGTAAGCCTTTAGTACATTTAAAGTAATATAATACATACCTGTACGTGCATAAACTTTAATAGGTACGTACATAAACATTTATAAGTTCATTATATCTGTATTTTACGTAGTAGTTCACTAGGTTTTTTCTAAGTTGTATGGTAAAATTTCCGTCTCATATAAAATGACTACGGTAGCCTATTATTTATTATTATTATTAAATATTTTATTTCGGTGTAAATCCATAGTTTGTTAGTAATACACAATTTACTTACTAGCTATATTAAGTGCATTATGTTCGTCCAGAAAATACAGGAACAGCGTGAAAATTATCAGGGTATTGCCATATACCGTGATTATACGTAGTGGCTGGCTCGCCCGGATAACGCACACTGTCCCTATATTCTGCTTCCCAAAGAGACTGCAATACAGTGTTTCATTATATTACAATCAAAACGAGACGCAATTACCTCCAGAATGCTATTCGCGCTGCCCCGCACCCGCTGCAGCAGAGAGGCTGCTTTTTTTCTAACAATGGCATGAAAACCATCAGTGTGGGCTTCGGCGAACATACTAGAGGCACTGCAGTTACGAGGCAGCCCCAATAGCATCCTGAAAATGTTGTTATATTGGACTCGTAGTTGATCGATCGCCCGGCGCGTATACTTCACCCATAAGCTGCTCGCGTAAAAACTCTGACAGTATGCTTTAAATAGAAGTATTTTAACAGAGTCTGTACAACGAGCAAACCGACGAGCTACCATATTGCCCCTAACTGCCAAAGCTCTACGCTCCCTCTCAATGTCTGCGTCATCGCTAAGTTCCTCGTTTACAATATGACCCAAATATTTAAAACTAGTAACCCTGTTCAACAAGCACCCATTCAATAATACAGGTGGCACGAGTGCAGGAGCTTTTTTATCAGCTTTAAATATGATAAGATCACTTTTTTTACTATTGTAAATGAGTCCATGTTCTTTAGCGTATTTTTCACAACAATGTAACAATTTCCTGATTCCATTAACCGACGGGCCCATCAACACCATGTCATCAGCATAACTGAGGTTATTAACACATACACCAGCAATATAACATCCGACATGGCTGCTGCTAAGCTCACAAATCAAACTGTTCATATATAAATTGAATAGTGTAGGCGATGATAGTCCTCCCTGCCTTACACCGCATTCGAGCACGTACTCATCAGAAAGACAACCATCCCATCTCACTAGGTTAACCTGGTTGGCATACCAATAACGTAGTAGTGAAATGTATTCTTTCGGCATATGCGTGTCTTCCAGTTTCTGCCACAATTTTGTATACAGCACCATATTAAATGCCCTGGATAGGTCTAAAAAACACGCATATACCGGTGTTTTTCTCTGCGTGTAGTAATTGACAGTATGTTTCAGACATAATATAGCGCTGTCGGTGGATAGTTTTGCTTTAAAACCAAACTGTGCTTCATGTAGGTTTACATATTTCTGAAGGCGACTATTAATCATGCTGTCAAGTACCTTTGCCAAGACTGTAGCCAAGGAGATAGGACGGTAGTTATTTCTGTCTGACACATCACCAGTTTTATTCTTCAGAACAGGTACAACCACGGTTTTCAGTAAAGGCCCTGGAAGATACATGTGCCTAATGCACAGAGTAAATAACATGGACAAAACACGTGGCAGGTGCAAACCTGCATTTTTAATATGTTCAACACTGAGACCGTCATGCCCAGGTGACTTTCCCCCTTGCATTGATTTGATTACTTGCTGGATTTCAGATGCGGTGAAGCTTTCATTTTGCACGGCGGGCATCGCGGTCCCACCGTTGCTCTCACTGACGACGTTATCAGACAATATTCTAAAATGGTCCTTGAAAGAATTAGCAATTGACATAGGGTCACTAATACCACCAACACTAACAGGCAAGCCCTGATTTTTATTCATACGATTTGTATGATTCCAAAATTGTTTAAAATGCTTATTTGTGTGTTCTCTAGCCAAAATATCCATCTTAATCTGCTCATGACGGTCCTGACATTGTTTCAGCTTCGATTTAAATTTCCGCCTACTTTCACACATAGCTACATATGATGGGCCTTGTTTAGGCTTCCCATCTTCAACCCAGGTTAAAAATTTATAACGGGCTTCCCTGTGGTGGTCAGCTACGTATCTGTTCCAACCCATAACATAACCACCTCTCCTACGTGGCGGGCACCTCTGTCTAGATGTAGATAAAGAAGCCTGACTTAGTATATCTGTACGAACGTCGCACATTAAAGGGTTGAGTTGTCTGGTTCTTTGAATGTTAGTGGACTGTATACCTAATATAATTGATGTGATTTCGGTAGTTTAATGCAACCCCTGTAAAGATCGTTAGGAAATTGAACACCACCAACCTGTGAGTCACCTTCGCCACGGACGAGGACAACTGTGGGGCTCCAATCCTTCCGAGCTGATGGTTGCAAATCTTGTAGGCGCCGTAGAGGTACAGCGGATGAAGGTCTTCTAGGAGTAACGTACTCCTGATGACGTATAGGCACGGTTCGCGCTTGACACACGGGTGTCCTTTCGGGCGTTCACCAAGCGAATGTTTGGACGTGGACCATCGTACCGACAACGACGGTAGACATCCAAGAATTGGTGGTGCAAAAATGTGTAATTACCCACCAATACTTTACAAGGATCGAACATACCCCCCACCGAAATCATTGTGATGATTTCCTAAATAATGTGTGCAGGTATGAAGTTTAAGTGTATGTGATTAAACTTAAAATAAAAATATAATGATTATTATAAATAGTGTGTAAATAACTAGGGATTAAGTATCTCTCTAAATTAACTAAGTTTATGATAAGTGCTACTTAAATTAATTGGTAAAAGGCAATGGGCAAATTTTATTAACTGGTCTTTTGAAAAGACCATTTTCCGTTCTTACGGTCACAACGCGAACTACTTGGTCTGGGCCGGGATGAATATCCTCAATCCTGCCTCGCGGCCACTGTAAGGGTCGAGTTAGATTAGATTTAAGCAGCACCAGATCGCCAACCTTGAGATTCGGCGGTGACGAAAACCACTTCTCCCTCTGCTGAAGTGTGTGCAGGTAGTCATCAGACCACCGTTTCCAAAAAGTTTGAGATACCTTCTGGACTGATTGCCAGCGGGACAATCGGTTCATAGATACATCCCCGTATTCGTATTCCGGGACAGCAAGTAAATCTTGACCAATCAGAAAATGACCTGCTGTCAAAATGTCGAACTCAGTAGGATTATTTGACATAGAACACAGAGGGCGTGAGTTCATTATTGCCTCAATTTTGCAGAATATTGTGGAGAGCTCTTCAAAAGTGAGAGAACGATCTCCTACTGCACGGATCAAATGATATTTTGCTGTTTTTATGCCAGCCTCCCAAAGACCTCCCATTGAGGCTGCATTAGGCGGATTATTTCGCCATTCAACAGATCTAGACGTCAGACCGTCTAAAACTTTATCTTGATGCTCCTTTTGAGAAAAGAAACGATTTACTTCTTTAAGATGCTTAGCAGCAGCTATAAAATTGGTTCCACAATCTGAGTATAAACAACTACATAGACCGCGGCGGGAAACAAATCGATCAAAAGCGGCCAAAAAACATTCACAAGAAAGATCAGTGAGAACCTCTAAATGTACTGCTTTGGTAGAAAAGCAAACGAACAAGCAAAGATATGATTTATATACTTTTGCATTGCGACGCATACTCTCTTTTACAAAGAAGGGTCCTCCTAAATCACAACCAACGTGGTTGAAAACCTTATCTGGCAATAATCTGCTAGCGGGCAACGTGCCCATAATTGGTTGTATGGTAGTGGGTCTACATTTAAAACAGGAAATACATTTTGATAATACAGATCGAATAAAGCTACGAGCATTTATAATCCAATATTTTTTGCATAATATTCCATGTAAGGTACGAGGGCCAACATGCAAATATTTTTCATGATAATATTTTATTAAAAGCTTAGTTGTGTGACATTTTTTTGGAAGCAAAACAGGATGCTTCATGTTATAAGTAAGGTCGGCTAGCATAATTCTACCCCCCACCCTGAGAGACCCATGGGTGTCAATGAAGGGTGACAGCTTGCGCAGAGAGGCTGCGTAGCCTTTTTTATTCAATGATTCAATTTCTGAACTAAAATGATTTGAGTGTAATACACGAATGATAGAATCATGACTTTGTTTTAGCTCATTGGTAGTCAAAGAGCTGAAAGTGCGATTCGATTTTTGTTGTTTTAAATTGTTAACAAAACGATGACACCATGCCATTACCCGTTGTAATTTATTAAAGGAGGAAAATTTGTTAAAAGTTGATTCTAAGTCATTTTTAAAAGTTATTGTTTCGTTTGAAATAAAAGAAAAGGTATCAACATTTGATTTTAACTCAGGAATTTCCGTGTCATCTTTGTTATAAAATGTATTTGTAGGCCAATTTTGTGGATCAGTGTACAACCACTGAGGACCACTAATCCATTCAGTAGAATAATTAAAAAATTGCTGAGGCAAGCAACCTCGCGAGCAAATGTCTGCAGCGTTATTCTCGCTGTTAATGTGTCGCCAGCGATTGGGAGAGATAACGTCTATTATTTGACCTACACGTCCGGACACAAACGTTTTTAGCTTATACGGAGGCGTATGAAGCCAGGACATCACTACGCTCGAATCCGTTAACGCATAAAGCCCGTCAAAATTTAATCGACAGTTTTGTTTAATAAATTTTATTAATTTTGAAAGTAGTACGGCCGACATGAGTTCAAGTCTCGGTATCGACAAAACAGGGTGAAGACTAGCAATTTTTGATTTGCTACAAATTAATCTGACTTTGACATTTGCCTTTTTGTCTACGCTACGTATAAAAACACAGGCAGCGTATCCGCGGGAAGACGCATCGCAAAAGCCTACTAGTTGCGCCTTCTCAAAGTTAGGTAGCAATAGATGTCGTTCAATTCGTAAGTCGGCTAGATGTGGTAACTCGTCAATAAATTTACTTCATTTGTTTTGCAACGCTATTGGTAATTTATCGTCCCATCCTAAGCCTAACTTCCACAAGTCTTGCATTATGCATTTAGCAACAAATGTACACGGAGCAATGAAACCCACGGGGTCATAAATACTCGCTAGTAATTTCAAGACTGAGCGTTTTGTAGACATCGGATCGCTAAAGTTGTAGTTGAAGGAAAAACAATCGCACGAGGGTAACCATGCTAAACCTAAAACTTTTAAGCACGACGATGATGTATCGCCATTAAAATCAATTTTAGAAACTTGATCTTCTTGCATCCTAGAAAGAAGATCTGGACAATTACTTGTCCATTTTTTCAGCTCAAAGCCACCGCTTTTCAATAAAGACATTAATTCATCTTGCAATGTGCAAGCTTCCGATATCGTTTGGCAAGACCACAGCAAATCGTCTACAAAAAATCCTTCTAATATGACTTCGGATGCGCGACAGTCCGGATTGTCCCGAGCGAGCTGGTGAAGTGTGCGCACCGCGATAAAGGGGGCACTACGGAGCCCGTATGTAACCGTTTTGAGTTCATAAATAAGAACAGATTTTGATGGGTCGTCACGCCAAAGTATGTGCTGGTACTTACGATCGGAGGGATGTATAAGAACCGCACGAAACATTTTTGATATATCAGCTGTAAAGCAATAATCATATAATCTGAAGTTCGTAATTATTTTTACTATATCGGAATGCAATTTTTGTCCTGTAAAAAGTAGGTCATTCAGAGACACCCTATTATCTGTGGGAGCTGAGCCGTCGAACACCACTCTAAGCGGTGTGCTCGCGCTGCTTGGGCGCAAGACAAATTGATGTGGAATAATATACTTTGAAGGTTCAGTACCCTTATAAATTTCCATGTGATCCAAATTCTCATATTCAGCCATGAAATCGCTATAGGCCTTACGAAGGTCAGGCGATTTTGCAAGACGGCGCTCAATTTGTGTAAGTCGTTTATAAGCTAAATCGTATGAATTACCTAAATCTTGATGATCAGGTTTTAAAAGTATCGGCGAAACGTATCTACCAGTTTCATCACGGTAATGTTTTTCCGCATATATTTTTTCAGCTATTTCCTCTGACGGACTTAGGGTAATCGAGCACGGCTCAGATTCCACCTCCCAAAAACGTTTGAGAGTGTCATTGAGGTGATTTTCTTCAATAGTGTACGACACTAAAGAAGTTGTTGACGCAACAACGGTGACGTCACGGTCGTCACTCGCTGACGGCAAAGTCAACTTACCAGTGATTACGTATCCGAATACACTGCTTAACGCAACAGGCGTATCAAAATTAACAATGAACCTTTTCCCATCATAAATGTGAGGGAAAACGTCTCCAGATAAAATTATGTCAATTGAAGATTTTTTATGAAAGTTTGGATCAGCTAAAAATAAACTACTGAACTCCTGTACTATATGTTGAGGGACTTCGACATTAGGTAAGTCGGAAGTTATTTTAGGTAAAATCACGGCGTCAATGTTAAATTGTAATTGATTATTTTTTCGCGATTTAATAACGCACGACGTCATGCCATGATTCTTTACATTTTCACCAGCGAGTCCGAATATATTATAAGAACATTTACGTTGAGGTAGGCCTAAACGTTGTACGCAAGATAAAGAAATAAAATTAGATTGCGCTCCGGAATCAATAAGTACACGACACGGCTGATAACAGTCAAACCGGTCCGGGACGAAAACCAACGCAGTCCCCAACAACACCGAGCTATAGCTATGCATAGAGGACGCATGGCAGGTAGTGGACGAGTGTGCCTCGCTGTTATCGCCGCTACGGTTTAGTGGCGTGCCGGACGCAACTGCCTGAGTAACAGGTTCAATTCTTGCGTGTGACTCGACGTGTAACAAAGAGTTATGCATTTTTTTACAAACAACACATCTAAACTCGCTTTTGCAGTCTTTAGTTTCATGGTTCTGCTTTAAACAATTGTGACACAACTTTAAATAATTAGCACGGCTAACTCGCTGCGCACCGGTCATTTTACGAAAATGAACGCAACGGTAAATCATATGATTGTCACCACAATGCACACATGATAACTTAGAGGAATTAGAATTTGTTAGAGAATTATGAGAGTATTGTTGCTTATATTGTAGTTTATCCGATTTTAAACCTTGTTTATGTTGTTTTTGAATTATGTTGGTATTACTTGTCAAGAGTGAAGATATGTTTGAGTGATTAAGAACTTTTATTTGGTTATGAATAAATGACAATAATTGGTTAAACGTGGGAATTGAATTTTGATCTGAATTTTGTTCAAAATATTTACGCGTGTTAGGATCGATTGCCCTTAGCGCTATATGACACAAAACGATACTGCTTAAATCCTTCACATCAAGTGCTTGAATAGCCTTGTAAGAATGCTCAAATGTTTCTAAGAACAAATTCAGATGAGCGGAAGATTCTTTCGTGAGCGGTGAAAAATTTAACATTTTGTCTAAGTACCTACCGATAAGTAACCTATTATCTTGGTACCTGTCAAGCAAACTCTTCCATACTAAATCGTAATTGCAAGCGGATATTGGCACGCTTTTAACAATATTTAATGCCGAACCTTTTGTGCAAGATAATAAATAGTGAAATTTATCGATTTTTGGAATATGCGGTTGATTATGTACCAATGAACAAAAGGTCTCAAAAAATGTATTAAAATTTCCTAATTCACCGTCAAAACAAAAAAGTTCTAACTTAGGCAATCTAGGCCTAGACTCAGTGGAACTGTTTTCGACCTTAACGCTTCCAGCAGAGGGTTGAAGTTTTGTTGCAATTAATTTTGTTGGAAAATATAAATCATCAAAGTTTTTTAATGCTTGATTTTGCAGTGAAGTATCTGTGTTTAAAACGATTTCATATTCGTAAATTTTAAAAATGCACTCTTCGAAAGACTTTCTTAAATCATCTAACTCGCTAGCACGTAATAGAAATAATTCTTTCGAAGCAATGTCATCTTTTTTAATTGACTTAGATAATTCGAACAATTGTTGCATTCGTTCAAAATATCTCTCTTTTCGAGAAATTATGACGTAATAATCCTGAGGAGGGTCACTTTGTGATAATGAGGCTTGATCTTTCTTAGGTGGCATGATTTTCAATTACTAGTTTTAGATTAAGTAGATATAATTAATTTAATGTAACACTTAGTGAAATATATTTACGAAATATAGTTAACTAATTGAATGTGTAAATCTGTGTATTTGTGATGGATCTTGGTTCGAAGTACCAGAAAAAACTGTACGAACGTCGCACATTAAAGGGTTGAGTTGTCTGGTTCTTTGAATGTTAGTGGACTGTATACCTAATATAATTGATGTGATTTCGGTAGTTTAATGCAACCCCTGTAAAGATCGTTAGGAAATTGAACACCACCAACCTGTGAGTCACCTTCGCCACGGACGAGGACAACTGTGGGGCTCCAATCCTTCCGAGCTGATGGTTGCAAATCTTGTAGGCGCCGTAGAGGTACAGCGGATGAAGGTCTTCTAGGAGTAACGTACTCCTGATGACGTATAGGCACGGTTCGCGCTTGACACACGGGTGTCCTTTCGGGCGTTCACCAAGCGAATGTTTGGACGTGGACCATCGTACCGACAACGACGGTAGACATCCAAGAATTGGTGGTGCAAAAATGTGTAATTACCCACCAATACTTTACAAGGATCGAACAATATCTATGATATTATCATACATGGAATCCAATACTTTACAATGTTCGGGGTTATTACACATATGGTCAGCACATTGACTAAATTCCTTAGGAAAATCTAGGTCTCTTAGTTTTGCGTGACACAGATGATGATATGCACTGATTTGTTCCGGTGACCGCTCACCCCATTTAACACCCACTTCCATAGTAGCAGGTACAGAAACATGTTTTGATCTAATCCTACTTATATCGCATTGTACCAAGAGCGGGAAATGGTCAGACCAATAAACATCATGCTTAACCCAAAGGTTCATTATCGTTTCTTGGGCAGCCTCAGTCGCAAGGCAGTGATCCAACCATCTCACACTCCCATGAGCTTCACTAACAAAAGTATAAGTGTCTGAACTTACCCCGAAGAAATTTAGATCTGTGCATATACACCTCTGCTCCACACAGAAGTTTAACATCTCATTATAGAACAACTCACCAGGATGCGCATTGAAATCTCCTAATATATAAACAACTTCTGCGTCATCCTGACTATCAATAATAGCACTTATGTTACTCAAACACTCAGTAAATATTGTCAAGTTTTCACTGCAATTCGTAGGCATGTACACACTGAACACTAAGACTAACTTATTGCATACTACTAATTTCACAGCTGATATTCGTACGTTGTTACACTCAATTACATGCACATTCATAAACGCACTCTTCCTGAAGAGAATTGCAACACCGCCGTATGGCCTGCCAACTAACACACCAGAAGATGTGTCAACCGCCGATGTTCCCGTATAGCCAAAATCGTTGTCAATGGTACTCAGTAAAGGCAAATCATGTGGTAACAACCATGTCTCTTGAAGGGCGACAATGTCTGCCGACCTGCATAATTCCCTCACTCCGTCAATGGACCGTTTAAGTGACTTACAATTGAACGTAGCTATGTTTACATATTGGTTATTCATTATGTTATGTTTTTATTTTCTGGCTCGTTATCCTTTGACCTCGACCTCTCTTTCATGTTCACAAATCTTCTGAAAGATATTCCAGATGGCCAAAAATTGTCGTCCAAAAATATACCCAGCCTATGCTTATTAATATATACTTTATACGAATTATAATCTTTTTCAAATCTCATATTAAGTTTCACCAATTCGACTCTTTCATTAGTTTTACCATGAATATAATCTATAATGTCCGTCTCAGAAACTTCCTTATGTACATTAGATATATATAACGGTATTTTGGTAACAGCGGCTTTAAATTTACTGGCCGGCTCTGTACTTGCTTTGCCCATGGTACCGATAAATTTATTTTGATACCTTTTCCGTTGCACAAGTGTCCATTTACTATTATTTTCAGTTGGTAATTTCCATGTGTTTTTACTTCTTAAACATTCCGCAAAAGACAGCTGTTTTTGCTCCGTAGATACAGTATTCAAGTTATCTATGGACAGGCATTCACATTGGCCACAGACAATAAACTCAACAATTTACACATTTAACTGTTTAATTGAATTAGTTCCTGAGCAACTTCTAACCGGGGCTATAGTATAAATAGTATATTAAATAGTTAATTACTCATTGTAAATAATTACTCACTACTGCATAAAATACATGGGTTTATATAGTTGCCATTAGTGAATTAGCCATAAAATATAGTATACAATAACTTAATCTGTATCATTCTAATTAGGTACACCTACCTTATTTATTTATTTAATTTTTAACTAAACGGTTTGAGGTGAAATGATGCTGACTAGAAAGGCAATGGCTGAGGCACGCTATGAAGAGTTAAATGACAGGTATTTAAATGCATTAAAAGATGTTAAAAATTCAGAGCTACGATACAAAGAATTAAATAATAAATTTTTATTAACTTTAAAAGATTTAAAGAAATATAAGGAATTGTCAGAAAAATTGCAAAATGAACGTGATGACAATGAGTTGGAAGCACTGTCAATTATTAAAAGTAATACTATACTTAAGGAAAAGATAGTGAAAATTAATTTAGAGTTAGATAATGCTTTGGAAGACAATAATACATTGCAGTCTTTGGTAGGTAGTTTTGATAAATGTAGGGTTGAGTTTGAGACCACTCTAGAACGCAACATTCAGCTAGAAACCAAATTGAAACAGGCACTAAGTACAATTGATCAGCTGGAATGTTCCCATCAGGAGTCAACAGTTGTTCATTCCCAGTCGTTATTTGATGAATTGCTAGATAGCGCTCCAAACTTAGTTACTGCTTCTACCATCTCAAATACGAATGATCCACCGTCACTGACAATTGACTTAACCTGTGATGGGTCTGTAGTATCGAACACACAGGATAAACATGCTAGTTACAAATTTAATACTAATAATAGGGAATATAAAAACATCATTCAAGACCTACAATCTGAGATCCAAACACTTAATAGTTCTTTAGATTTAATGACTAAAAAATATGAGGATGCTCAAAGAGATATTGAAGAATACAGTGTAGGCATGGATAGATTACTAGCTGACTTGAGAGAAAATGAACAAAAATTATCGTCTCTTAGTAACTTGTACAATAGGAATGAATTAACCCGAACTCCGATGAAATGTTCACAGGTAACTCGATCCTCGAAACTATCTCAAGTACATAGCCATAATGTGAATGAGGCCATTAATAGTAGTGCTTTTAAACAGATGTCATCATCATTAAATAATAATAGTGAAGATAATAACTCCAAAATAATAATGTATAGTGATGAAATAGGTAAAAATATGGGCCAATTATTATTACAAAAATCAGGAAAACTGGTTACCAATTATTGTTTGCCTGGAGCCAGTTTCACTCAAATAGTTGATAAAATAGTTAAGAGGGATTACCACCCCAACACAACTTTAATTGTTTTTATTGGGAGGAGAGGAAATTTAAACAAACATATAATGATTAAATATTTTAATATGTTACAGCAGTTAAATGTGGGAAAAGTGTTTTTATTTACTTTTCCATACAGTACTTTGTTGCCCGAGGCGGAAAATGCATCTAGGTATAGATTAAATGATAAAATGCATACATTGACATTATATGATGACAAATTTCATATACTTGACATAAATATATTTAATAATAAACATTATAATTTGACAGAAGATAAATTTTATCTTAGCAATTTTTATAAAAGACAAATAGCAGATTCGCTATCATATTGTTTTAAGAAACCAGCCAAAAGTTTGGCTAACAACCCTGCTTCTTTTGAGCAGTTAGATAATTTGACATTATGTAATGGTACCTTGGAAGGTATTCCAAATTCTTTAAATTAGGTTACAAGACAATAGAGTTATACTCTGGCAATGTAAATAGTAATAATAACAATATTCAAAATGAAACTAAAAGTAATAATAATACAATATCCCCATCAATTGTAAATTGTCAAGAATATAGAAAGAATAATAATTGTATCAACCTGGTGCACCAAAACATTCAGGGGATGATAGGAAAGGAGTTAGAATTGGAGTTGTTTATGAATTGTAGCAATATTGATATTTTATGTCTAACTGAGCACTGGCTAAAACCCCATCAATTCATTTTCAGCTTCAATAACCACCAGGTTGCAAGCTCATTCATCAGAGATAACTGTATACATGGTGGCTCCTTAATATTATTAAATAAGTTGCTTAAATTTAAAGAAAGGTGTGACATTGTGAGCCTCTCTGTTGAGCGAGTTGTAGAGATTTCATGCATTGAATTGGAACGATTCATTGTTATGAACCTGTACAAACCTCCTAGCGCGCCCTTTGAAACATTTTCAAATATCATGGAGGATGCCTTAAATAAATTATCTAATAGCCATAAAACTGTTATAATTTGTGGAGACTTTAATATAAATATCTTGGAGAAAAATACTGTTACCTACAACTTTTTAAATTTATTTAAATCAAATAATTTGCATCATATTTTTACAGAGCCAACAAGAGTAACTGCTACAAGTGCTACATGTATTGACAATATATTTAGCAATGTAAAACCTTCATATCAATCTATAATTAATAAAGTTCAGTCAGACCATTCAGGTCAATTGGTTTCATTTCCAAATTCTTCAAAAATACAAAGAAAGCAAATAAATTATATACCATTTAGTAAAAGCCGCTTAGAAAGATTTAAGTCTAATATAGCAGAAAAAATTGTATTGTTGCCCTATCACGGTACTCCGGACCACTTGTACAGTTCATTATTTAGCTTAATTACTAGTGAATTTAATGCAATCTTTACTCCAAAACAACTGTCTGTAAGTGACCGTATGACATTCAGTGATTGGGCAACTCCTGGTATTTACAAAAGTCGGAATAAATTGTATGAACTTTATGAAGAAAGGACCTGTAATCACAATCCGACTTTTCAAGAACTTGTAAAAAATTATGCTAAAATATTTAAACGAGCCTGTTCCAATGCTAAGTCTATATATTTAAGAAATAAAATTAATGGTTCAACAAATATTATTAAATCTGTTTGGAATATGATAAATAATGAGACGGGTAGAGCGAAAGTACGTAGTCGAGACTTTCAGTTAAAGATAAATGATATAGATATCAAAAATGATGTAGAAATTGCGACTGAGTTTGAAAAATATTTTTCTAACATTCCTCTTATTACTACGAGAAATCTTAGGTCTTCTTCTATAGCTGCTGAACTCGTTCTCAAACAGAGCGTGGTAGAATGCGACACAATATTTGAATTTTCAGCTGTAAGCCCAAAAGATGTTTTGAACGCTTTTAAATCAATAAATATGAAAAACACTAAAGATCTGTGGGGTCTATCTGTCAAAACCATATCTTCTATTATTATTTCAATCGCTCCACATTTAGCTACAATTTTCAATTGTTGTGTGGCATCTGGTGTATTTCCTGACTTGATGAAACATAGTAAAATCATTCCATTATTTAAATCTGGTGATAGTTCGGACCCTTCGAATTTTCGACCTGTTTCCATACTGCCCATTCTCAGTAAAATTTTTGAAAAACTAATGCTTAGCCAGTTGCTCAGACATTTTAATACACATAATTTGCTTCATAGGAGACAGTTCGGATTTACGAGAGGTTGTTCAACTATAGACGCAGGGATTCATTTGCTTAAAAGTATATTCGCGGCATGGGAAGGTTCGCAAGATGCCTTGGGAATTTTCTGTGATCTGTCTAAAGCGTTTGACTGCGTGCACCATGACACTCTTGTCAGAAAATTACACCACTACGGTATCAGGAACAAGGCTCTCGAACTTCTGTCTTCTTATCTGGGCAATAGGATACAGAAGGTCGATGTTAATGGTAAAAGATCTTCGGGGTCCCCTGTAGTCATGGGAGTCCCACAGGGGTCAATTCTAGGTCCATTCTTATTTTTAGTATATATAAATGACTTACCTTATTATGTAAAGGATAAACATGAGATTGTATTGTTTGCGGATGATACCTCTTTGACATTCAAAATTAATAGACAGTTAGGTAATTATGACGAAGTTAACGATGCTCTCTCTAAAGTTATGCATTGGTTTAATGTTAATAATCTGCTTTTAAATGATAAAAAGACTAAAGTAATTAAGTTCTCAACACCTAATGTAAGACAGGTGACTACCAATGTACATGTTAATGGAACTAATTTAGCCCCAGTGGAGACAACTGTGTTCTTGGGTATAACAATTGACTCCAAACTACAATGGGGCCCACAAATTGAAAAATTATCAGGAAAACTAAGTTCTGCAGCCTATGCAGTGAAAACTATTAGACGGCTCACTGATGTTGATACGGCTAGAATAGTTTATTTCAGCTACTTTCATAGTATTATGTCATACGGAATTCTTCTTTGGGGTAACTCCGCGGACATTAACACCATCTTTTTATTGCAAAAGAGAGCCATAAGAGCTATCTACAAACTTGGTCCCCGTGAGAGCCTTAGAGAAGAATTCAAAGAAATAAATATTCTAACAGTCGCATCGCAATATATCTATGAAAATCTTTTGTATGTCCATAAAAACATAGACTCATTTTGTAAAAAGAGTGATACTCATAACATAAATACTAGATATAAGCATAATCTTGTGTTACATGCAAGCCGTCTCCACAAAATAAGTAATTCTTTTATGGGGCAATGTATACGGTTCTATAACAAACTTCCCAGCAATATAAGAGAATTGTCAATAAACAAGTTTAAAACTACTATTAAAGCCAAATTGTGTAGCAGGGCATATTATAAAGTATCTGACTATATTAATGATAAAAATGCCTGGGATTGAGTCGATCCAATTATAATGTAATTAATAAATTATGTAAATTTGTTTGGATACCAAAAGAGGGATGCCTGAGTTTTTTGGCAGTATTTTTATCAGTGCTCACCTAGTCATGAACTGCACGGTAGGGAAAAAAATTGTGACGATTCCAAACAAATGTAGCCATTTTTACGGAATAAAAAGATTTTGACTTTGACTTTGACTTTGACTATGTTACTGTTGCCTATTTGCATCTCATTCGAAAGCACGCTCCTGTCTGTGAGGTGAGGTAATGCTATTTCACTCACGGGGTCTTTGTTTACAACTAGCGTAGTCTGCTTTGCTCCCTGTTTCATACATGTACCATCTGTTAAGCACGAACGAGAGAGGCCATCTTCCGATCGCGTGTTCTCATTGGCTGTCTCCCGCTCGAAGTTATCTATATACGAAGATATGGCCTCTGGTCCGCTATTTAAATAATACCCTCCGCGTTTTTTCATATTTATATTATTAGTACCGCTCAAATTAATTATTGAATCATATTTTTTACAATTCCACCTTTTTTCGAGTTCTTCCACCTGTTCAATGGTAGCGTAGTTTTCTTTAATATTATTAATTTCATTTTTAATACGCGTCAAGTCCTTCCACATAGTAACAGCATCGAGGTGATCTTCAGAAATTGGCGGCAATTTTTGTAGGTCACGAGCCACAAAAATGGGAATAGCATCAGGATCCATTTCCTTAAAGAAGCATATAATATCATCCAGACTTCTTTGACTCTTTTCCTCCTTGCGACGGTTTACTTTCTTCCGCTGCTCGGCTGTTACGGATTCAAACAGTAAACTTTTTGCATTCAAAAATGGACGTTGCTAAACAGCTACCATTCACCAGCTTCTTCGTGGTAACGCAGCTCCAAGGAATTGGTTTTTGCCTGAGGTCTTTTATAAGTAGGTATTTTCCCATTAAAGCGGTGTCTTTAATTTTATGCCACTAAGATGACAAATAAACTATGTACCCTTGCAACACCGGTGGTGTCATGCGTTTCCGACCCTATTTTTTTTTTTGATTTTATTAAATACAGCTGTATCCTGTGCACCATGTACAGTTGGAATTTGCTTTATTTCTGAAGACGAATCTGAGTCAAAATATTATTTCTACATACTTAATATTTTTTTTTTTAATATTGATCTGAAAGTTAACTGCGTATAAATGTGATGAAATTTTGATAGTTAGGTAATTTGTTATTAAAGAAAATACTTTAGATCTTTGTTTTGTTTTTGACTAATAATAATCTAAATTGAGTTTCTAAAGCAATTTGTAATCTTGGTGGAGCATTTATGAAACTTTGATTCTAAACTAAGAATATATAAAAAAATTAAAACGGAAAACCGATAGCATTGAATAACCGATAGCATTGAATAACCGATAGCATTGAAAAACCGATAGCATTGAAAAACCGATAGCATTGAATAACAAGACTAATTTACCTCGGTCAAGTGTGTGTTGGGTTATGCGCAGTATAGAGTTCCGTAGTTGCCGTTGCTGGTAGGTACTGCCAGCGTCATCTGTTAAGAAGAATATTCATCATAGTGGCAACGCGTAGCCGTCAACTAATAGAATTGGTTTGACAGATAGATTCCGGGTTGGCAGAAAGGCCACGCTTTTCTCAACATGTGAAGTTAATTTCTTGACTTGGCCATCCAATATGACTTTTAAATTAATAAGCTAACACTGGGTTCCTAATCTTACATATAAAATTCTCGTGTCACAATGTTTGTTATCATACTCCTCCGAAACGGCTTGACCGATTTTGATGAAATTTTATATGCATATTCAGTAGGTCTGAGAATCGGCTACTATCTATTTTTCATACTAAGTGATAAGGGTGGTCCACCCCAAATTATTTATTTTTATTTTTTGGACAAAATTTTTTATTATTATTATTTTACGATGTGGCATTAAAAATACATACAGCCCTAAATTTTCACCCTTCTACCATCAACCCCTATTTTTATAATACTAAAATAATCCTAAGAATAATTTATATGGTAAAACAACGTTTGCCGGGTCAGCTAGTTGAATATAAATATCACAATTTTAATCAAGAAACATGGCGTCCTCGCGTCACCTACAGAAACTGAAGTTAACCATTGAACTCTTTATACCGAGTAAGTATGTCGGAATAATTTGCAATTGTAAAGCAGAGGATGTTTTTACTCCCGGTAATTTGATATCAGGGATCTAATGGTTACTTTTTTCCAATTGCAGACTAAGGTACGGTCGTAATTCACCGTCGTAATTCGCAAGTCGCAGGCGCAATGCCCATTCGTGGGCCGCAATATGTTCACGGACCGCAACCCGTAACACGCAGTTCCTGGTCGTCTATATATAAACCTAAATATATCCTATATATATATATGAGAGGTGCAACGCTGGTTTCTTCTTATCATAATGCCCCGCTTATAATCAGGTGATCGTTCTAATGTTTCGGATTTTTTTATAAGGTATTAACTTTTCTAAAAGATACATTTTTTGAACCAGTAATGCACTCAAAAAGTAATTAGATCTGTATAAATGTAGGTACACCTGTCTTATAGAGTAAGCGACTTTGTACATAGGCCTAATGCAGTAGGTAAATTTAAATTAATGTGTAATCTAGCTTAAAGCTTGATAATCTAAATTAGAAGGGAAAATTATTTACTCTTTAATTATATTTGAATTTGCCATGTAGAATATGGATATATGAAGATACATACATAACATAAATTTATCTTCATATATCCATATTCTACATATGGATATATGAAGATAAATTTATGTTTTCTATCAATTGTGTCTGAAAGCGATTGTAAAATATAAATACATGAATATATTCTCGTTATATAAGTTTGTGCATCGCTTTGTCTCACCTTCCTGATAAGTTTAGGTTAAATTAGGTGGCGCTCTTTCTTACTCTTATCTATTGTCTTCGAAATAGACTAATTATTGACTCCCTGGTTTTTGACCTGCAAAACTATCCTCTTGCTCTGCCGCCACAAGCACAAAATATTACACGGGGACGCCGTTCGAGAACCTTTCTTCCCCAGCGGTTGTCGATTCTACGAACTATGTGGCCGGCCCACTGCCACTTCAGCTTACGTATCTTTTGGACTATGTCGGTTAACTTAGTTCTACTACGGATGTCCTCATTTCTGATTCTATCATGCAGAGAAACCCCGAGCATAGCTCTTTTCATAGCACGCTGACAGACATGGCGAAATCCTAAGACTTCCTAGTTTGACTACTAATTCTTCTGTCCCTACACTAAAATAAATTAAATGAAAATTAAGTTACTGCCCAACCCGAGTTAGACATAAAATGCCATTTAAAACGTGTGAACAAGGCTTAAAAATATTTATTATAGATAATAAACAGCATAAAACAATATTACTCTACTTACAGATTATAATTAAAATATCGGTTTAGTATAGGCGTAATCACGCGTTATGTGTGTGGTTATACAATACCTGTTCCAATTATACAAAAATCTGTACTAATATATAAAATGAGAGAGTTTGTTTGGTTTTTATATTTGATAGCCCAGTTCTTGACGAAGGATATTCAACATCAAAATACGACTCTTAAATGTTGAGAAACGAAAGAAAGTAAAAAAACCCGTCACAGGCCGCTAATAGTAAATAGTACTACTAGTAAATATTCAATTGTTTAATAAATAAAAATCGAAATCCATCGTATGTATATAGTAAACAGCTCATTCAGAGAAGCAACGGAATGTCTAATATGCGCACGCACACCCGCAAGGGAGTCGAGAGTAGAGGCGTAGAGGGGGCGTGACGGCATGAGAGAGCGTCATGCCATTTACCGTCACGGCATACGGTTCGATTTTACTGCTAAGGCGCGCCAATAGATGTTTCCCATCAAATAGCGGTTTTTGTTTGTAATGTTATTACTAAATTTAATAACATTACAGACCTAGAACTTTTACGCTACGCTGAATAATTTGTACCTACGACATCACAAAATATATATTTATTTTAAAACTAGCGACCCCGTCAGACATCGTCCTGGCAGAAAATAAAAAGAAAGATTCCTAAAACCTAATTGCAGCGCCACCTGCCGGGTCTAATTGGGAATTTCAAGCACCCAGCAACCCAATCAAACGCACACAAAGAATTCATCAAAATTGGTCCGACCGTTTATTGACATACACTCCTTCAAAATAATTATTCATATGAACATAGTAATCTGAACTCCATGATTTCGACTGCGCGTCCAGATACGTGTAGGAACCGCTTTTTTAAATATTTTTCTATGTCTTCGGCTTCTAGAGTAGTATCTTCATAATGTTGAATAGCCTATAATCTTCCTCTAGAATTGGGCTATCAAATGCAAACAGAATTTTTCAAAACTGACTGGGAGTTTAAGAGTTCCAGTTCAAACAAACAAACTATTCCGCTTTATGAATTAGTATAGATAATATGATATAAGTATCCAATTTATTTTTATTCATCATTTATATTAAAAATATATATTTTTATGTATATGAAGTTCCCCGAACGTAAGGGAAACGTTCTCGAACGAGAGAGAAACGGTCTCGAACGAGAGAGAAACGTTCTCGAACGTGAGAGAAAGGATCTCAAACGGTGTCTCCGTACTGGTACACGCAGTATGACCCGAATTTGTACGAAGTCGTTAGATGCCGGTGGTTAAGGATCGAGGTGAGTGGCTATCCAGTGGTGAGGACACTTCTAGACAACCTGGACATTGACCATCCAGATCAATATCTAGGTTGTCTAGAAGTGTACTAATACAGGTTATAATGAGGATAACGATGATGTGAATTGCATTTATACCTTTTAGACATGGACATTTTTTGTAGTTTGGTTTTAGTTATTAACTGTTATTCTTAATTATCGATCAGATTTTCTGAATGACGAAACGAAATGTTGAATAAAACTTGAATACAGAAATAAAGTATGTAGGATACTGTATTAAAGGATACTACAATTTATAGGACATGAATCTAGGGATTAAATTACTTCCTAATAAGCAATAAATCAACAGTGCTTACCTGCGTATTAAGCTGAATATCTCCATCGTATCGCTTGTGGGCAAGATGATCCCCTCTTGAGACTTACCGTATTAATGAATTGCTAATTACCAGAAAGTGTAGTGGGTGGATTAACACGTCTGCGGCGGTAGAGTACTAGGTTTAATGCTCAATTGGACTGCTTATTGTTTCTTTTTATCTTTTTACTAGCCGAACCCCGCGACTTCGTCCCGGTAGACGTAGGGGTCGCATTTTCTGCTTTCTTTTTTGACGTGATAACGTCTTATTAATTGATGAATGCCGACTGCACGCACGAAAAAGTGTCACGTTCCGTCTGAGCTGATAGAGAGGTACGATCGGCTTAAGCGTTCGGCTTGTGACGCATCTATCTCTCTTCCACTCCATCGGCCGATGCGTCCGAGTAGAAGAGAGACAGCGGCAGCACACAACCTACACGTGAATTGTTTTATCAACTGTTCAATGTTTTCTTATGACGTTAACACGTAAAATTATCGTCCGTAAACCTACTTTACAGACAACTAATTTTGCAAATTAGACATATATTAATTTCTATATTTGAATACGCCACCGTATTATATATATATGTTATGTATGCTTTCTTGTTTAAGCACCCTTATAATAATTCTGTTCTCATGTAAGTGGAATTATTGTAATCTTTTATGAGAATAAAATTCTTTAAACATTTCAATTGTGCAACCTCAGTATTTGTTAACTGATCTTGTCCATATAATTTAAAAATGCCTATGTCTGAGACGGTAGAATATATTTGCTCTATATCCACCTGTTACATCATGACTCTATGTTTTCAACATATTCTATGGAATAAATGGCTATTATGTTCTATTCTATAAACCTCCAAGGAGTTGTTATTTGGCTGCAGTTTTCTGTGAAGTTACTTACTTTCCTTGACGAGCTCCTTTGATGCTCTCTATCTCTATTTATCTTGTATTATGGGTAAGATTATATTTAATGTGTAAGTTATACGATGCTTAAGATTATCAATATCTAGTACAGTGATTCTCAAACTTATTTCGTCTACCGCCCACTTTGAAAATCAATTATTTTTAACGCCCCCAATTTTTTTTACATTCCTAAAACTTAAAAACCACAATGACATTAATTACTTTAATTAAATTAATTATAGTGTGCTATATTTGTTTGGCCTGGAGTTTAATTTCACATTATAAACGGGATATTTTTACCAGTGAGAACAATTAAAACACAAAATTATAATATTAAGAATATATTTTATTCAAATTAAAAGAAACAATATAGATAGGCAGTAAATTTTAATTTTAAAACTTATCTTATGAGAAGGATGAATCTGATGATTTTTAATAAGTTTGTTGATCAGGTTCGATTTTATTCAAAAATAGTCGTAAGCCGCCGCGTTCGGTAACATATAAATGATTTATCTTTTTAGTAAGCAGTGTTGCCACATCGCTAAATCTATATTCACACAAATATAACGATGAGAATGCTATCAAAAATAGTTGAACGATCGACCACAATCCAGGTTACAATTGCGGGATTGGCTTTTGTAGCCAAAGTTCTTAGTAACCATTTTTGAATTTTATTTTTATTTCCTCGTTCGTTTTCAGTTCTATAAATTTTTCCAGCTAGGGTGAAATTGCTGTTTTGACATTTGAAAACGGCTCTTACACCCAGTCTGGTATTTCAAATTATAAAATGTTCTGTGGAGGTTTTCCAAATGTTGGCAGTAGACAAGTTAGTTGTCGTTGTTGAAGGATACTGATAAATTCGGAAAATTGTGGAACTTACGTCTGCCGAAATTCTTCTCGTGTAAGAGCAGCTTGGCTACGAAAGCAGCAGCGACATTTTTTGTTTTTATTAAGTTCAAGCTATAAGAAATTTGGCGTGAATTTTTTAGATAGATAGATAGATTAAGTTTAAGCCATCTACTTGAAGTAGGAGATTCATATCATTAAGCAATTTATAAAGATCTGTCAGGTACGCGATATTATTGTTTGATGTGATGAGATTGTCGAACAATTCTGATTCTTTATTTTCCAAGAACTCTATGACAGAGTCAAACAGACTGTAAAATCAAGTCATACAATTTCTTTTTGATAGCCAACGCATTTCTGTGTGAAAGATCAATCAATTGAAATCTTTATCATTAGCAACACAAAGCTGATTAAATAATCTGTCTGTGTATTGTTTCGCATTTTATTGACTACTTTGATGACATGTTGCAGTGATTGAAACAGTCGTTCACTTAAATTTCTAGCAACCAAATGTAGTGGATGAAAGTATGCTATGAAGCCTATTTGACACCCTGTCATAGCCGGAGCGCGATCTGTAGCAGCTGATATAATATTCTTCAAGATAATTCCGTTCTCATCACAAAACCAGATTAGATTACTTATTGACAAAGCATACTATTCAGTTAATGAATGTCTAAGTGATAATGTATAATGGAGAAATAATCATCATTATTACAATTTATTTTTATTTATTTTAAATTTCACATTTGAAATTGACATTATAAATTCATTTTTATTATTATCATCTATAAAATTGACATTGTTCATTAACATTATCATAGAGAAATTTAAACTGATTTTCACGTACAGCGATTGTCGTTAGATCTACACAACACAGAGAATTATTTCGATTTATTTCACTACGACTTACTTACGATTTATTAGATTAGGTCTCACGTCTTTAAAAATATAATTCCTTGGATATGCGGTTTCTTCACGATATGTTTTCCTTCAACGCCGTGCAAGCAAACACGAAGTTAGTAGTACATGCCGGGATTCGAACCGAGGTGCAATAAAGAATGTTGAATTGTAAAAGAAAAAAATATTTCACTGAAAAATGCAATAACCACATGGCTCACAATTACATACCTTTCCTGTTGATATTCGTCGGCGGTTATAATAACAATAAACGATGTCTTTAACATTATTTATTGCTGTTAATTGGGACTTTGTTGATATAACGTCATTTTAATTTACAACTGATAATAATTTATGACAGTGTAATTATCAACTTACGATGTCCTAATCTAAAGCTGTTAATCCTAATTAATCCACATACACTTAACATTATAAATGGCAATCTTTCCGTGTGAGTTACTATTTAAGGGTTGAATCTATGAACAAAAACTATGACGATGACAAAGACTACTCACTCCCATGGAGGAACATGACAACCCTTCATGGAGTCGTTATTGGCTGCTGTTTTCTGTGAGGAGGAGGAGGTACTTCCCCAGACTGGCTGCATTGATGCGCCATTGAAAACGCTCAGACAATGATAAACTGGTGTGTTCATGCGCACAAATGTTCGCCCTGTGTGGGAATCGAACCCACGAGCGTTGGTGTCAAAGTAACGTAACAGCGTAACAGCGCGTCTCCCCACTGCGGCAACGAGTTCGTCACTTTTCCTAGTCAAAGTCAAAATCTTTTTATTCCGTAAAAATGGCTACATTTGTTTGGAATCGTCACAATTTTTTTCCCTACCGTGCAGTTCATGACTAGGTGAGTACTGATAAAAATACTGCCAAAAAACTCAGGCATCCCTCTTTTGGTATCCAAACAAATTTACATAATTAATTATTTACATTATAATTGGATCGACTCAATCCCAGGCATTTTTATCATTAATATAGTCAGATACTTTATAATATGCCCTGCTACACAATTTGTCTTTAATAGTAGTTTTAAATTTGTTTAGGTGGTCCAAACAGCACTTTTTGAAGTATAACTTCTTTACGCACGCTTGACTTGGGGTGTAAGCTGGTGAATGCGTGACGAGAGCGTTACGAAAACTGTGATCATGCGAGGCTAACGGAAGTTGAGAGGGAGATATAAGTTAGTGAAGAGAAAGAGAGAGAGTTATGTTTCGTATATTACTGTGTAGGGCAAGAGAGAGAGGTGCGAGCACACATTTTCTTTCTCTCTTTCTCTCATAGCGAGTTATGTTTCGTATATCTAAGACATAGTGCAGGTCTATTGTATGTATCACACTATTGAGCTAAAGAAGTTTTACTTCAGTCGTGTGGTCTAAAGCACACACGTTTTTATTGTTGTTGCCTAGACAAAATCAGATGAACTCATCTGATTTTGTCTAGGTGCCACGACAGTTCACCAGTGCGGTTCAGTGAACCATAATTAGTTTCATTACATTTAGTCCACGCCAGTTTTTTTTTTATATAACGTCAAGATGCGAAGATGTATACAACTCACCTGATGTAAAGTGTTTACTGTAGCCTATGAACGTTTGCAATAAAGAAAAGTTACTCGCTTGTGCTAACACAATAACTCCTAAGCTATTAACCTCAGTCACTCGCAGGAACACAATAACCTTCCAGGGAGTGGATATTTTGCTGTGGTTTTATGGCAGACGGAGGTACTTTTCCAGTCCGGCTGCGCCCTACCTCTCTTAACTTGGAACCACAGTTAGGTGGACCACGGCACTTTTTATTACCGGTAGGCCAATTCAGTGAACCAATTTGATATGATCTAGGGGGCTGGATAAGAACATAGGCTACTTATTATTGTAATAATCGATGGCACGTAGAGTAGCCGCGGGTAGAAGCGGTAGTAGATATATAATATACACTGAAATACTAACTTCTTCCTTAGATATTTTTTTTAGTACAATGTTGAAGGTACGTCAGCATGCTGTCCATGTGATGTAAAACGATATCGGTCACGCGTTGCCACACCTGTTGCTACCACAGCATCTCCTTAGGTACTTTCTAACAGTCTCACTCACTAGCAGAAACAGGAGAACCCATTATGGAGTCGTAATTTGGTTGCGGTCTTCTGTGAAGTGGAGGTACTTTCCCAGTCGAGCTGATTCGTTGCGCCTCTGATGATCAACTGTGTTTTCCATCCGAATACCTGCTAGGTCTACTTCTTCCTAGCGTTACCTCATTTCGCGAAGATAATGATTTTCATATAGAGCGACTGCCGTCAGAAGTCCATATCCGCACATCTTTCGAAGTATATATTCTTAGACGTGCGAGTTTCCTTAATAAGTACAAAAATCCGAATAACCTACGAGATCATATCCCATAGAAACCTATAGAAAAAATTGCCGACGACCGAAATTATAAGATAGAATTGTTATCAGAAATTGGTACCATATATTTGAATTAAAAATATCTATAAGTGGGATTACCAATATTGATATTATCTATAAGAAAAAATAAACACGAATATGATGCACGTATAAAAGGCAGTATAATCTTGCCAGGATATAGTTTGTTGAATACCTAACAAACAGAGGTACGTACCAGATTATCTTTTTAGTGTACTGTTTTGCAATAGATTACTATTATTAATTATTAATTTAATAATTAGTTCATAAGACAATGAAGACGAGTTAAAAAAATCGGCCAAGTGCGAGTCGGACTCGCGCACGAAGGGTTCCGTACCTCTATCTATAAAAACGGCAAAAAAATTACGTTTGTTGTATGGAAGCCCCCTAAAATATTTATTTTATTCTATGTTTTAGGATTTGTTGTTATAGCGGCAATATAAATACATCATCTGTAAAAATTTCAACTGTCTAACTATCACGGTTCATGAGATACAGCCTGGTGACAGACGGACGGACGGACGGACGGACAGCGGAGCCTCAGTAATAGGGTTCCGTTTTACCCTTTGGGTACGGAACCCTAAAAACTAGTCGATCAGGGTCAAACTCTAAAGTTTGTGCTGATATTTCATTTTAGGGTGACGGAATGTGACTTAAAGAAAAGTTTATATGTTCCAAATTGTTGATTTTTAGGGTTCCGTACCCCAAGGGTAAAACGGAACCCTATTACTGAGGCTCCGCTGTCCGTCCGTCCGTCCGTCCGTCTGTCACCAGGCTGTATCTCATGACCCGTGATAGTTAGACAGTTGAAATTTTCACAGATGATGAATTTCTATTGCCGCTATAACAACAAATACTAAAAAATATAATAAAATAAATATTTAAGGGGGCTCCCATACAACAAACGTGATTTTTTGCATTTTTTATTGATAATGGTACGGAACCCTTCGTGCGCGAGTCCCACTCGCACTTGGCCGATTTTTTACTCTTGCTAATTCCTAGGTTACTTATATATTCATTTTCCCAATGTTAATATTTATTATCTTTACTAATTTCATTAACGGACTGACTTCTGTATTTGAAACCTGTATATTTTTTTCGATTGTTGATATCAATTGTTAATAATTATCAAGTCACACTAGTATTAGATATAATTAAACTAATTATATATTTTTTTCACAGCAAAAATGAAGACGTTGCTCTTTGCGATTTTGGTCACAGTGGCCGCCGCTGGCCCTACCAGTCGATATTATGTCGAGGTGGAGTCCATTGTATTGGGACCTGGTATTGTGGGTAATCCTGAAGCCATCTCTGTTGGCCCCGCCCTCGTAGAAGCTCCCATCGCTGTTGACCCTGTCATCGTGGAATCACCTGCCCCGATCGCCGTTGGACCCACTATTGTTGAGGAGCCTGCCCCTATTGCCATAGGCCCAGCACTCGTGGAATTTCCTGAGCCCATTCACATCGTCGAGGAATCTGCACCCATCTCTGTTGGTCCCGCCATCGTGGAGAGTCCGGCTCCCATCGCTATAGGCCCTGCTCTCGTTGAATACCCCGAGCCGATCAATGTTGTAGAACAGCCGTCACCCATCGTAGTTGGCCCCACACCAGTAGAGACTCCATCTCCCATCGCTATTGGCCCTGCTCTCGTTGAATACCCCGAGCCCATTTACGTCGTTGAACAGCCCTCACCCATAGTAGTTGGCCCCACACCAGTAGAGACTCCCTCTCCCATCGCTATTGGCCCTGCTCTCGTTGAATACCCCGAGCCCATTTACGTCGTTGAACAGCCCTCACCCATCGTAGTTGGCCCCACACCAGTAGAGACTCCCTCTCCCATCGCTATTGGCCCTGCTCTCGTTGAATACCCCGAGCCCATCAACGTCGTTGAACAGCCGTCACCCATCGTAGTTGGCCCCACACCAGTAGAGACTCCCTCTCCCATCGCGATTGGCCCTGCTCTCGTTGAATACCCCGAGCCCATCAACGTCGTTGAACAGCCGTCACCCATCGTAGTTGGCCCCACACCAGTAGAGACTCCCTCTCCCATCGCGATTGGCCCTGCTCTCGTTGAATACCCCGAGCCCATTTACGTCGTTGAACAGCCCTCACCCATCGTAGTTGGCCCCACACCAGTAGAGACTCCCTCTCCCATCGCGATTGGCCCTGCTCTCGTTGAATATCCCGAGCCCATCTACGTCGTTGAACAGCCGTCACCCATCGTAGTTGGCCCCACACCAGTAGAGACTCCCTCTCCCATCGCTATTGGCCCTGCTCTCGTTGAATACCCCGAGCCCATCAATGTTGTTGAACAGCCGTCACCTATCGTAGTTGGCCCCACACCAGTAGAGACTCCATCTCCCATCGCTATTGGCCCTGCTATCGTTGAATACCCCGAGCCTATCTACATTGTTGAACAGCCGTCACCCATCGTAGTTGGCCCCACACCAGTAGAGACTCCATCTCCCATCGCTATTGGCCCTGCTATCGTTGAATACCCCGAGCCTATCTACATTGTTGAACAGCCGTCACCCATCGTAGTTGGCCCCACACCAGTAGAGACTCCCTCTCCCATCGCTATTGGCCCTGCTATCGTTGAATACCCCGAGCCTATCTACATTGTTGAACAGCCGTCACCCATCGTAGTTGGCCCCACACCAGTAGAGACTCCCTCTCCCATCGCTATTGGCCCTGCTCTCGTTGAGTACCCTGAGCCTATCAACGTCGTTGAACAGCCGTCACCCATCGTAGTGGGCCCCACACCAGTAGAGACTCCATCTCCCATCGCTATTGGTCCTGCTCTCGTTGAATACCCCGAGCCCATCAACGTCGTTGAACAGCCGTCACCCATCGTAGTTGGCCCCACACCAGTAGAGACTCCATCACCCATTTATGTCGACAGCATCCAACATGAAGGATCTCCGGGGTCAATCTTGATTAATCTTATGTTAAACATCATTGTTGGTAATAATTAAGAATAATAAAGAAACTGTCCAGCCGATTATAGTTATTAAATAGCCCGTCAACCTTGTGGTCATCGTTGACGCTGCTTCTATTATTCTCGAGCCCATGATCGTAGCAATCCTGCCTTGAGTTCATGCTCTGTGATGACTGTAGTATTTCTACAATAGCTCATCCTCCAGAAAGTGCCGTTTTACTAATTCAGTACTAATTTGACGACTGATAATAGATTATTATGTATGTTATACTATGTTTGTATTTTATTATTGAATAAATTGTCTGGTTCAGATACTACTTTGATTTAATTATTACTAGACCCGCATGAATAAAGTTGCTAGTAACGTTCCTAAATTTATTGTATAACCGTTAGAGACGGTAAACAGGATATGTAAGAAAGTTTCTGACTGAATTATAAGTATTCAATAAACTTATGTCACCCAAAAATCACTATTACTAGATGTCTCAAAAAGAAAAGTCACCAGGATATTATGAAATATAACATATAGCATTATTCTTTAATAGCAGTGATAGACTAGTGGATAAAGAACTGATCTATTGACCAGCTGGTTCCCGGTTTGAATCCTAGTATGCACCACTAAATTCGTGTTTTCAGATTTACGTACATATTTTTAATTAGCAATTGCTCCACGGTGAAGAAAAACACCGTGAGGAAATCCACATATCCAAGAAATTATGTTTCGAAGGACGTGTGACCTAACTTGAGAAAGGTCTGGTTTTCCCTCTAGGTTGTGGAGGTCTGACAGCAGCGAGCTCTATGTAAAAATCTGTATCTTCAAATCCTTAGGCTTAGGTAGCAGACCCTGCCAATCCTAATGGATTAGGAAACGGGATAACGCTAAGAAGAGGACAACATAGAGCATTATTCTAGTGATTTAATGAAAACTTAACGTCTAGTTCAGCAACGTGTTGCGTTGTGATGTTAATGCGAAATATCCCTCGTTATGTCAGGTTTATTACCCAAAGGCGTTAACGAGAGAGGCTGTATCTGAGATGAGGTCGTGATAAGCTTTCATTTGCTAAGAGGTCTCTTTAATTGCATCGTTAAAGTACTTTTAATCGATTTCATTAGAGGGGGACATTCAGATGTCGTTTTGTTGTTTGCGCCGCGATGCCCTATTGCTTCTTTGTGAAAGCTATTATCCACAATCCGCTCAAAGTTAATCAGCTATCAAACATGAGGGACACATGTGGCCGGAGAGTGATGTGTGTGATATGTGATATTTAAAAAGTTGTTAGTAAAAACCAGTTGAGAATGCGCAAGCTTGCATTGCCAGAGGAACACCTGGCTCGTCAATTATATAACAATTTTTTTTTTTTTTAATTTGTGGGCCTTTTTGACTATGTTCCTTAAGAGATAGGAACGGGGTTCCTGAACATTCCTATTCTACTTTTTTATGCTGAATCCGAATCTGAAGTCAAAATTCGAATATTCGAAAAAAAATGCACACACGACAAACATAGATTTCATATAGGAACGGTGTTCCTGAAAATGTCAGGGATCTTGTATGTATGTATATCTTCATGCCAGGTACCTTGCGGGCTAGGCAGAGGGAACCGAGCGCCATAAGACGCGGTCCTTACATACTTCACTCGCTTCTGTAACATTCATAGCACTGTTTATGCACGCTCGCCGGTTCCTGGGGCTCCTGACATCACCTTCTGATAAAACACGACCAATTTGGTTATGGTAGGTAAGTCTTGGCCTTCCTCGGCTCCTACATCCTTCCACTTTTGCATTGTATATCTGCTTCGTCATTATTTCGTCCCGCATTCTTGCGTCAGGGATCTTGATACAGTAAATAATTTCGTTGAAGAGTTGCCACAAGGATAGGTTCCACGGAAACCAATACGAAAGGTAGGTTCAATTAGTTAAATTATATTTATATATATCTCGAATTTCGTTGTTCATATTAAAAGGAAAGCAATATTTTTTCAGTATGACTGCATGAGCTGTGCTTCGTCTCTCGTTTTCCCATTCCAACGGCTTACGAAACTAATAAATAACGGAGAGGCCGAAGGGAGGCACGCGATAAATTACCACGTCGAATTATTGACGTTGAGCTCAAATAAGCCTCTACGCTATTCAAACAATGTTAAATGACAAGTTAATAACGCACCTGAGGATACTATGATAATGCTGTGATAATGTAATATAGATTATTTGTCTTTAATACGCTGGTAACATCAGTGAGGCTATATCTGTCTACTACTTATCTCGAGTACTTTGCAGGGTATATAGAGAGACTTAACCTCCTCATTGGTCCTACCTCAATGACTTCTTCATATGAATAAGACATAAATACCAATTTAATTGTTCTTTCTAGCATTATCCCGTTTCCTAATCCATTTGGATTGGCGGGGTCCGCTACCTAAGCCTAAGGATATCGTGATACTTAATTTTACATCGAGCGACTGGCGTCAGACCTTTACAACCTAGAGAGAAAACCGGCCTTTCCTTAGGTTAGGTAACACGTCTTTTGAAATATAATTTCTTGGATGTACGGGTTTCCTCACGATGTTTTCCTCCATGGAAGAGTAAATGACGATTACAAATAAGTACATAAATCTGAATAGATGAATTTAGTGGTATTTGCCAGGACGCAAACCAGGGACCGTAGGTTAATGGGCTGTTTCTATATTCACTGAGCTGTCACCAATTTATTTATCACCTGATTCAAAATTAAAATCATATAAATGTGTAACAAATTGGTATAAATGTAACCGCGGGTTCAGTGTACTACGAGGGTTGTAGTCAATTATAATGTAGTTAATTATTTTACCCTGTCTATTGTTATAGTTCAAATTCGTAACAGTATATTATGTACAAGCAGTAGAACTATGTTAATAAAAAAGAAACGAGTGTGCTTTAGACCACACGACTGAAGTAAAACTGCTTTAGCTCCATAGTGTGATACAGACAATAGGCCTGCACTATGTCTTACATATACGAAACTTCACTCGCTATGAGAGAAAGAAAATGTGTGCTCGCACATTTCTCTCTTGCCCCTACAGTAACATACGAAACGTAACTCTTTCTGTTTTCGCCCGTTCGCCTCGCCCGATCACACTTTTCGTAACGCTCTCGTCACGCATTCACCAGCTTTCTCCCCAAGTAAAATGCGTGCGTAAAGAAGTTATACTTCAAAATGGATTTTAATTGTCTAAATAACGAGAGCGATGTTACTTAATATGTATAATTAAAGATGTAAATAATTAAACAAAATATGAAAACGATTATAATAAATATCTATAGAGAACACGTCCATCACGCGCTAACGCCGCCGGAAAAGTGAAGTGATGGAATACGTTACAGCTACATGTGCGCTAGCCGAGTTAAATCCCCACTTCCGATGCCAAATTACCCGCTCGCTCGATTATGTGCGAGATCTTCTTCCCGCGTTTTTGTCGATTTTTACAATTCAGTATAAAAATATTTTGCAACATATATGACTTGTAGCATGTTATTCTTACGATTAACGTCTACAACGCCTGATGATGCCTCGTGGAGAGGCAAAACAGGCCAGTCGTAGCAGCGACGGTGGTGGTGGGGGCATGCGGATTCTGTTCCAGATGGCGGACGACCCCAGCAGCCGAGGCAGAGACTACCGGAGCAGCCATGGCAGCGTCGGCATGTAGCACGCACTAACAGTAGTGGGTGGGTGCCGGCCGGCGCTAGGACGCATGAACTAATTGGTGGCGGAAGCACACAAAGCAGGTTAGATCAAATTGCATGTAAATTTGACTTTCGCAAAATAACGCCTGAATCTATTAACTACTAGCTTTTACCCGCGGCTTCGCTCGCATTGATAAAATATATAATAAAAAGTATCTCATTTTTTTATTACACAAATCTTATCCAAGTAAAATTCAACCTGGTCACGTTGTCCCGTAACCCCTGGGGTGATCGCTGCAGATGAAGACCTTAAAGCCATTCCGGCTAAAGGCAACCCCTAAGTGGTGTTTAGTCAATAAGAGTCAAGACTTTTACGGCCGTTCGTAACGGAATTCATGAGAATTCACCACCTCTCTCTCATTGGCTTTCGGAGGGTGTACCACCTCAGAAGAATGACTAAGGTACGATGAGCTCGGTGACTTAGTGACGAACTCGGTGGCTGAGTGGTGAATGACGCGACTTTGACACAAACGCTCGTGGGTTTGATTCCCACACAAGGCAAACATTTGTGTGCATGAACATGTCTGTTTGTCTTGGTCTGGATGTTTTAAGAGAGGTAGGTCGCGTCAAAGTAACGGGTTACGTTACTTTGACGCGGCCTACCTCTCTTAGTCTGGCGAAGTACCTCCACCTCACAGAAAAACCGCAGCCAAATAACAACTCCCTAGTGGGTTATTGTGTTCGCGCGAGTGATACTTAATGTATTACAAGCGTTCTTAGGCTACGGTAACCGTCTTACGCTACGGTAACTTTACATCAGGTGGGCCGTATGCCTCCCGACGTAGTATATATAAAAATCAGCGGCTTAGTACTTCTTTTTAACCGACTCCGAAAAAGGAGCAGGTTCTCAATTCGGCTGTATGTTTTTTTTTAAATTTTAATATGCGCGCGCGTCACTGTAACACAAAAGTAACAGGTTGAAGCTGCTAAATGTTGAAAAATTAACAGGTTTCACTCGTGGCAGCGGCACCTAGCGGTAGGTGGTGGTATCTACTATACCGCCATGCGATAGTGACATACGATGTGTGTTTTACATCCGCCAGATTGCGCTGGTTGGAGCATTTCGAGACGTGTTATAATACAGTCATACTTACATTGCCAATACTGTGAAACTAGTTAGGTGGTAATGGCAAACCGTTACAATATCTAAAAAAAAAAAACAATTATCGTACACACAAACTGTGTACGATAAATGGTTTCATTTGGCTCTGACTATAGCTCTCTTAGTGACATGTTTCGCAATCATATGCATCATGATCCTTAGGATATCTGAACGCATGTCATTTCTTAAACAGGGTTTTCTTTGTCCTTATCTCTATCCGAACTGTGTCGTTCCACCACCAAGTTGGCACATCTGTGTCCACTCTTGGTTTCTCCAAGAACTGCATTGGCCGCACCGTTGATACATGTATTTATTACCGATATAATTTTTTTTATTAAATGTGTATGAATTGTAGAGTTTAAGCATTATGACGACATGAAATGTAAACATGTAGACATTTATTTAATGATAATAATTAAATTTGTATTGTAAAAGCCCTAACAAAACTATATTGCAACAACTGACAGGGTAATAAGGATCTATTGTAGCGACTAATCCACCTTTTGTAATCTTATGAAAGCAATAGAAGTATTTATTATTAAGTGCCAATATGCAAGTCCAATAAAATATACAAACAGATCACGTGGACTTTTATATGAAGCTGCTTAATGAGTGTATCTAAACATTTTATGAAATGTATTCTCTATTCTCTCTAAATAAAATTTTTAAAGGTTCGCATTTTAGTTCCTACATACCGGAATTAAATTCATAAACGGCCTCTGTTCCATCGTGAAACGTTGAAGCAATAAACGCTGGCTTAATCCAGGTGTGGTCGTCGGTGAAATGGAAACAGCTTTGCCTTCACAAAAAGTCAAATTGGAAAAGTAAAATGTTCGACATAGTATTGGAAACTAGGAGGATGAATTATATAGATAGATAGATATTTCGAAACGCGAACGTTTAAATGCGAGTTTCTCGAATTACAGGTACATTGCAGCGCAACTAATTTTATAAAAAAGGTGTGTGTACTTTTGTACGCACGTAAGAAGTTATACTTCTTTCGCTTAACAAAACAAAAATTATGTAAAACTTTGCCTTTTGTACTCTGCGTTTTTAAAACAAATCAAGAATTTAATAAATTATCAATAAATATCAATCTCCACCGTATATAATTTAAAGACACACACACACGTATAATAATAGACTTGCCATGCGGGTATAGACTATACCTTTGTTGATGCTGTAATATGTAACTGACGGCTAATTATTACTATTGTAATGACTAACATCTACAACGCCTCTAGGAGAGCTCAAACACGCCACGCAGAGGTCTTGACGCAGAACGTCACTTTCGCAAAATGTCATCGTGAAAAATTTGGTCACTATCGTATAATGTCACTTTCGTACAATGTCATTTTCGCACAACGTCATTGTTGGAACAATGTCACTTTCGCAACGCGTCATTTCCGCAGAATGGTTTCAAGGCATTTTTTTTCTCAGGATAGACCTAATACTAGCACTACAGAATAGGGTAAATAATTAATTAAAAATGAGAAAGGGACCTGGCGTGATATACATACATACATACATAAAATCATCAACGATATTTTTATTACATACACACATATATATATATATATATATATATTTATGTATATAAATACCTAAAATCATCTATCATGTAATTGGTCATTATAATAATTATTTTTATGCTGAAATTAATGTGTAATAAGACGCCTTGTGTAATTTTTCGAAACTAAATTTCAAAGAAAAACCTATTTGCTACAATACTTGCAACAGGCCGTCTAAAAAAATAAAAGTACAAAGTAAAGGTTATTTATTAAGTACATTACAAGCATAAGGCCCACCTGATGTAAAGTTACCGTAGCGTAAGACGGTTACCGTAGTCTAAGAACGCTTGTAATACATTAAGTATCACTCGCGCGATGCCTACTCTGCTGCGAACACAGCAACTCCTTAGGAGCTTACTGGTGACCTCACTCACATGCAGGAATACAACCACCCTGGGAAAGGGAGTTGTTTTTTGGCGGCGGTTATCTGTGAAGTGTAGGTACTTCCCCAGACGGGCTCTCTTAATATATCCAGGCCAAGACAAATAGACATGTTCATGCAACTGTATATACAAATGTTTGCCATTTGTGGGAATCGAATCGATCGTGGGGATCGATGGTGCCAAAGTCGCGTCATTCACGGCTGCGCCACCGATCTTGTTCATTCATATTAATTAATGACTATTATATTTAAATGTAAATATTTTAATTATGATAAAGAAACAAAAAAAATAAATAATGGAAATGACCAACAAAAATTAAAAATAAAGGTATTTCGGTAATTTAAGCTTGCTTAGATCTTGTTTAGTCATTGTTGCATACATCTTTGAGTATTTTATTATTTTGTGACTTTTGACAGTGTAAACAGTGGAAACAAACATATATTTACGTTATTGTGTTTGTGCTGAATAACGGCTCAAAAATTGGTATTTGTTACAAAACAAAAAGGAATATATCCTTTTCGATTTGTAACAAATACCAATTTCAGTTTAAAATTAAATGAATTTAGATACGATAAACAGGAGGAAAATAAGGATGGCAGTAGTTCATGGCGTTGTGTTACAAGGAAGATACAAAATGTAAGAGTAGATAATACGAGGAAATATATTATAGATAAAAATAAAGAGCGTAATCACACTTGCTGTTCCAAGAAAATGAATGACGTTTTACATAAGATAAGATATTTATTTTGCGAAGCGCATAACGTCTTTGCGAGGATCGTCGGTCAATTCATGTTATTTATGAAGAACGTACTCAACAAAATAGGGGAAAACATCACGATTGTGTTGCCTTACCATCATTTAAATCAATTAAAGACACTTTGTACCGTACATGCAAAAAAAATAAATTAAATACAGCCATATTCGGCAAAGGATGAGTGACACCCTGGTGTTGCAAATGTCCATAGGCTGTAAAAAAAATATATATTAAAACATTCTTCTTCTACTACAGTAAAGAGACCGC
This sequence comes from Pyralis farinalis, assembly GCA_947507595.1. Lineage (NCBI taxonomy): Eukaryota > Metazoa > Arthropoda > Insecta > Lepidoptera > Pyralidae > Pyralis > Pyralis farinalis. The sequence goes on from OX382259.1 coordinate 37,059,077, forward strand.
ATTCCCTTGCTGAACGTATTTTAGTTTGCGAAGATGGCGACTCGGAAAAGATAAGAGGTGTTTGCAACAGAATTAAGTAAAGAGGTCATAAAAAAGTATTTACACCGTTCCGATATGAATTCTATATGTTTGTTTGTGCATTTGTCTGTCCGAATCTAAAGTCATAATTCGAATATACGAAAAAAAGCGACAGACAATCGTCGCTTTTTTTGGAATATTCGAATTATGACTTCAGATTCGGATTCAGCATAAAAACGTAGAATAGGAATGTTTAGGAACACCATTCCTATCTCTTAAGGATTATGATCAAAATGGCCGACAATTTAAAAAAAAAAAAAATTTAGAATTGTTATATAATTGACGAGCCAGGTTTTCCTCATGCAAGCTTGCGCTTTCTTAACTGGTTTTTAATGCAGATGGGACATTTTATGCAGCACCTGATCCATTTTATCAACTGTATGTCGTACATGTAGACCTGAATTATAACGAATCTAATATACTACCCGTAATTTATGCGCTGCTTCCCAAGAAAACACAAGCAACATACAAGCTTTTTACAGTTTTTTACAAGAAAAGTTGGGTACGAGTATGTCAATAAAACATTTTTAAAATGATTACGACTTGGCGCAGTTAAACGTAGTTCAAACTGTATATCTAAATGCTAAAGTAACAGGCTGCTTCCGCCATTTAATGCAGTCATATGGAAGCTGTGGAAAAAATTATAGATACTCAACATTCAGTGTTGACTCACAAGGTCGTAATATAACAAGATTGGTGGACAAAGACGACCAGGGCAGCTGTGGTTCCGGTGCTTTTCGTGATCCAGGTGGCGAACAATCGCAGAGATGATTGTAGCAGCCGAGGCAGAGACGACTGCAGCAGACGAGGCGGAGACGACCGGAGCAGCCGAGGCAGAGGCAACGGTTAGCACGTGTTTACTATTAGTAGGTGACTCAGCCGAGGTGGTATGAGAGGTTTCTAAGAGAGGTAGGGCGCATCAAAGCAGCAGTCTGGGGAAGTACCTCCACCTCATAGGAAACCGCAGGCAAAATAACAATTACCTGGAGGGTTGTTGTGTGTGAACGCAGACGCGTGTGAGTGAGGTTACCAGTAAACTCCTAAGGATGCAATTTGATCTTACCTGCTTTGTGTGCTTCCGCCACCAATTACTTCATGCGGCCTAGCGCCGGCCTACACCCACCCACTACTGTTAGTAAGTGCAACATGCCGACGCTGCTATGGCTGCTCCGGTATTCTCTGCCTCGGCTGCTGCGGTCGTCCGCCATCTGGAACAGAATCCGCATTCTATCATTCTACATCTCCCCACCACCACCGTTGCTGCCACGACTGGCCTGGTCGTCGCTGCGACACGTGTTTCGCCTCTCCATGAGGCATCATCAGGCGTTGTAGACGTTATTCGTAAGAAACAAATCCATCGCAGTGCTGTCCCTTATATTGAATTGAGGGTAGGGGTGGATGGTGTGAGCGAAAAGATATTTAATAGTGGGGAATGGTTTACGTCAGTCTGTTTGTTCATGAGAGTAATTTTGGAATTTTTATGTTTATTAATTTCTAATTGTTCCCTAATATTTAGTTTTAAACCTTTGTCTATGGTGTGAAAAATTTGATATGTATTAGTGGGGGATAAGTTATGTCCTTTGTCTATGAGATGCTTGGCAAAGTGTGAAAAACACTTTAGTGTTATAGTGATATATGTTACAAGCGTTAATAGGCTACGGTAACTGCTTTACATAAGGTGGACCGTATGCTTGTATGCCTTCCGACGTAGTAAAAAAAAGTAGTTTAAATTAATAGTCTGTTAATTTTACTTCTGCAAAATATTGAGTCTATTGACTTTTGAAAGAAGATATCTTTAATAATTCCAATTATTTTATAAAAATTGTTTAATTCAATGTATAACAATCGCGAAAACCTAAGACAATAATAATTCCAATTATTATAAATATATTTAAGACTAGCTGTGTGTGTGACTATTATTTATTTATATTAATGAAAATAAATAAAATTTCTAAAATAAAAGTAGCCTAAGTTACTCCTTATTACATCAGTTATCTGCCAGTGAAAGTCCCGTCAAAATCGGTCCAGCCGTCTCAGAGATTAGCCGGAACAAACAGACAGACAGACAAAAATTGTAAAAATATTAATTTTGGTATATGTACCGTGTATACATCCATATGCATTTAATAAAAAGCGGTTATTTTAATATTACAAACAGACACTCCAATTTTATTTATCTGTATGGATGTATAGATGAGGTAAGGCAAATTTACTCTTAAACGACGCGTGTTTCGGACAGTGCCCTGTGTGGCAAGTAACCGTAATCACTCAACCACCGGGCTCGGCAAATATTGGTATTAAAGTCTTGATATTAAAGCAGTAATTGCTAAGCAGGAATAATTTTTATACAACCTCGGGAGGCATACAAGCATACGAACCACCTGATGTATGGCGGTTACCGTAACCTATGAACGCTTGTAACATTGTAACTGCTTATATACCTAGTCTTGCCATAAATACTGAAACAAAGAAAAAAAAAAAATTCTATTGCAAATAACATTTATTACTTTTACAGTGTGTTAGTTCAATACATAAATATAAAACTATTTAAAATATAAAAAGCTTATTCGAAGTGGTCTCCATTGGCTGCCATACAGTCCTTTAAACGTTGAGGCCATTTATCAATAGAAGCACGCACTCTTTACATGGGAAAATTCTTCACTGCCAATCGTACGGATTGTTTTAGGGACTCCAAATTATCATGGCGTTTAGAGCAAGCCGTACTCTCTAAAACTGACCATAAATCATAATCTAGCGGATTAAGATCGGGACTAGACGACGGCCAGTCTTCAGCTCTGATGAAGTCCGAAACGTTCGTTTCCAACCAATACTGCGTAGACCAAGCTTTATGACCTGGCGCCGAGTCTTGCTGGAAGGACCATTCTTGGTTACTGAACATGGTGTTGTTAAGGGGCTTCACTACCTTCTCAAGAATGGTATCTTGATATACTTGTGCCGATGTTTTGATACCTTTTTCACAAAAGTATGGCTCTTTCACTCCTTCATAGTTAATACCCCACCAAACCATCACTGAAGTCGGATAGTGCCCACGTTGCACTCTGTCGACTAATTGGGAAGCTTCCTTAGAGCTTTGAGCATAAATATGGTCATTTTGTTTGTTAAAATATTGCTCAATTGTAAAAAAATTCTCATCCGTAAATAAAATTTTTCTGTGACCTCCCTTTGCAGACCGCTTCAGTAGTTATTTCGATTTTACCACCCTATTCTTTTTTAAATTATCAGTTAAGAAATGACCAGTATATCTGTTATAGGCTGCAAGTCCTAAGTCATCTTTTAAAATACGCCACATGGTTCTAGGTGCTATCTTCATCTCCCGAGATAAAATCTGTTGCTTTCGGACAGGATTTCTTCGAATTCTTTCCCTTACTGCTTTGACCACCTTTTTCGTACGAACACTACGTAGACGGCCAGATCTTTTTCTGTCACAAACAGAGGAGATCTCATTGTACCTATTAATAGCCCGGTACACAAACATTTTACTAATACCAAATGTATGGAGAGTTTTAAAAATTGCATTTGGCTCCATACCTACTTTGTGTAATGTAATTACAGCGATGCGGTTCTCTTTATTACCCCACTCCATTTTAATATCGCAAAATATTGTACAATGTATTGGCGCCAAAATGAGAAAACTCAATGAACAATCATATAAAAATGACAGATTCCAAATTCAAATGTAATATTTTGTTTATTTTTAATTGTAACAGTATTTATGGCCAGACTAAGTATATTGAAAAGTAGAATGCGTGGCTCTTATTGGCTAACTCACTTATTGACATTGCGACACTTATCAGCTTATTGGTTAAAATATCCTACCATTGGTCAGGTTCAAATCGCTGAGATAGGTATTTAGGCGCTAAAACACTACGTTTTCGTGAGTGAGGGGCGCATAATTCGTCGTTAAGTATTTTATTGGTTTGTAATCATCGACTGCGGTAACCAATTTATATTTGGTGGGTCATATGATTGACGAGCTTAGTGACGCACTGGTGGAACGCGCTATTACGCTACTTTGACACCAACGCTCGTGGGTTCGATTCCCACACAGTACAAACATTTGTGTGCATGAACATGTCTGTTTGTCTTGGTCTGGGTATTTTCTATGTATAATAAGTATGTATTTACAAAAAAAAGTATTTACGTATGTTTATCAGTTGTCTAGTACCCATAACACAAGCTTCGTTTACTTTGGGTCTAGATGGCGCTGTGTAATTTGTCCGACAATATTTATTATATTTATATTATTGTTTTCTCTAAATCTAATATAATACAATGTTCAGGGCTATTTCTCTAAGATATGCGCAAAATAATTAGATAGCCTTAGCCTTTTCAGTACGATAGCATTCCTGCACATCATTCACATACATATAAGTAAGTACAGTGACATATACATACAGTGCAGCGTCTCGCCGCAAAATTTATGGATACCACAACGTCGCACCTCGGTTACCTTGCAATCCAGCTATAACTGTAGGCAAGTATAATGATAGTGTAATATATACACTATCATTATACTGCTACAACATTACGATTAATAGATGTATGATGATGATGAATAGATAGATTAAATACATGTGTACGGACTCCTTCGATACGATCCGTACACGTAGAATTGATGATTTCTTGATAAGGCCTTCCCACTCGTAGGCTGGAGAAATGAAACTCTTGATTGAAGTATGAGGCCTGAGGTAATGCTTTCCGACGCGACTGTTTGCTTCCAGAGCTTGATGGTTTTGCTCGCAAAGGGATGGGAGATGTTTAACCAATGACTGCAACTATGTCGATCGTCGTTATGTTTGTTTTTACGCCCAACGTAAATCGACGACCCACAAGAGATGGACTGACCCATCCTGACCCATCTTCAGTTAGGCACCCCCCGAGACCCGTTACGAGGCAGATGCTGAACTCTCATGAGTAACCTTCGTACGGCCTAACGAGTTATGTCAGACTCTTACTGACTAAATATCGCTTAGGGACTGCCTTTAGCCAGAAAGGCTTTAACGGATTCATCGGAGGCGATCGCACCACGGTAAGCGGGGCGACGCAAGCGTCACTTAGTTACAAAGCATACGTTTAGAAAATGACGGCGTGTCTTGAGGAGACCGCTGCTATAGGTACCTAACTAACTATTAAGAGCGATCGCGGGGTGCTCAGTTGGAGGACTTTTGCCCTAAGGAGGCTTTGGCCGTTGCAAAGCGGTCCAAAGTTCTCAAAAGTTTGTTTGGAGGATCTAATGGGACACTTCGCAGCGTACGTACTTGAGGGAGAGGAGGAAAGCCTGGGTCGTATGCCTCTGCCGTTTGGATAAAAGGATTAGGATGGGTTTCTGTTGATTCAAAGAATCGTTTCGAGAGTTTTTGTAGATATTATTAGATAGAAGGAAGTGCTAAATCTCGGCATTGCAGACGTATCAAGGCGCGTTGGGAGCTCTTCGGCAGAAGATATTTTCAACGGTTTGGAGATTTTTAATAGTATTTGGACTAGAGTGAGCAAAAACTGGTGATGCGTACGTCATCACAGGCCTAAAGCAAACCTTGTACAGAGTTCACTTGTTTCTCAAGGACATTTTACGGTGCCTTCCCAACGTATTGCTGAGTCGGCCTAAGTAATATCTAGCGGTACTGGCCACCTTTTCGACGTGTGGGTTAAAAGTGAGATGAGAATTGACAATAACTCCAAGGTTCTTTGCCTGGCATTGCCAGGGTACTGATGACCCCAGCATACGCAGGCAAGGCATATGGTAAGAGCGTTTGCATTTCACATCGAAGTAGACCGCGGAACTTTTGACCGGGTTAACTTCTATACACCACTAACGAAACCAACTTCCTAACTCAGTGACTGAGGTTTAAAGTTTGTTGAAAGCTGACTTGTTCTGAATACTCTTTGTGTGGTGCTGTGTCGTCGGTGAAGAGGGAAAGCTCTATGCCGTTTATAGGGATAGGAATATAGTTTGTATAAGATACGTAAAGCAAGAGGGTATGTGGGCAAGAGTGTTGTGAACGAAAGCCGAATTGGTTGTCCATTTAAAAAGAGATACTCTCTCATAGGTGAGAGTATATATATATATATATATATATATATATATACTCTTTCAAGAAGTTTGCCCATTGCCTTGAGTAAGCTAATCGATCGGTGATTTGCGGGGTTATCTAATGGTTTGCCCGGCTTTGGAATGCCGTACCGTAGCGTCCTTCTGAGCTGAAAAGTAGCATAGGTCGAAGCAGGCGTTGAAAATAAGGGCTAGAAGGACTTAGTCTGGGAAGTGCTTCAGATTATTTGATATGCCGTACATGCCTGGGGCTTTTTTGGACTTCAGTCCTCTGGTGGAAGTGTTAATTTCATCAGTGGTTACTGAGATTGGGTCAGCAGTCAGAGGAAGTCCTTTGACAAGACATCATCCTCCACTGCTTATATATGTGCAGGGTTGCACGGTTGATTGCTGGCAGAATATTGTAACGCAATGCTATCAGCAAAGCATTCGGCTTTCTCAACGTCCTCGAAGACAATAGAGCCATCGTGCCGTTTGAGTGGCGGCGTGTAAGTTGTTACGTCACTACGCAGAGCTTTTGCTACTATGCAGTACGCAGTGTGAGACGGGGTTATATTTTCCATGAGGTCGCCCCACTGTGTCTTCCCACCGTCCCTCAATTCGGAAAGAGCAGACTTCTCTTGCCGCTGAAGGCAGTTAGCTTAAGTCCTGTTTTCTGGCGTGGGATAGCCAGCAGTTCTCCGGAGGGCTGCATTTTTAGATTGAATCAGGTTCTTGACAGGTGGCGGTAGCTTTTATCCACCTGCACTACCCTTGAGCTGTCTTGAACTGCTGATTGTACTAACTGGGTGAGAGAGTTCACCGTGCTATCAATCTTATACATACTATCGAAGTAGACGGAGGAGAGCGCATTTGGTGAGTCTGGAGCCTCAAAGGCCGTCTCAGAACATGTCTTGAAGACTTTCCAATTTGTTAGTTTTAAATTAAATTAATGTTATTTATATTATAAAGATAATATAAAAGAGAACACCTACCTTAAGGACACCCAGACTAAACCAAACAGACGTTTTTATGGCATAAATAATTGTTCTGTGCAGGAATCGAACCCAGAAACCTTGGTGTTTAATTAGCCACTTGGCCACCGGGTTCATCAAGAATCTTGTGTTTGCAGCAGGAGTGGAAACACGTCATCAATATTAATATATTAGACATAGACAGTACAATGCGTACACTACGTAATCATAGTGTACGCATTGTACTGTCTACATCCAGCAGTGAGTAGATACGGGCGGATGGAAAAATATATACGAGACGTACTCTCCTTCTGTTGAAGTCGGTTAAGACTCTGATTGAAATGATGAACGATTGGCATTTGTTTCTTTTTTGAACAGTGTCGGGACGCATTAAAGTATATGACCCACTTGATGTAAAGAGGTCACCGTAGCCTATGAACGATTGCAATACACGAAGCATCATTCGCGCGTTGCCACCCCCGCTGATAATACAGTAAGTAAAATAGCCATTCCAAGCCTACTGACCACCAGCCTCATAAAGTGTTTTCTGTTTGCAGCTGAGGTAGCAACATGCCATGCCATAGGTATGTACCTACGCTTCTAGTATTCATAGTTGGTCTATATTCAGCAGTGAGTAGATACGGCCTGACAGAGAAAAAAATATGAGACGAACATACAATGTCCTTCTGTTGAAATCGGTTAACTGACTTGAATGATGAAGAATAAACATGCCGTATCTCATTAAAACACACAAGTAAGTGAGCCCCAGTAAGCTGCCGAGGAGTTGCTGTGTAAGCAGCAGAGGAGGCATCGTGCGAGTGACACTTAATATATCGCAAGCGTTAATAGGCTACGGTACCCGCTTTACATCAGGTGGGCCGTATTCTTGTATGCCTCCCGACGTAGTATAACAAAAAAACTGTATAGGCTTAGCTCGCCCATAACTTTTGATACATTTATAAGTGTTAATTTTGTTAATACACTGATTTGAAACTATAGAACCAGCACAGTTCTTTTATTAAAATAAAAAATACACAATTCAAACCAAAAATACATGTTCGTGGACACAAATAGTTGTTCTGTATGGGAATCGAACCCACAGGTCTTGGTGTCGAAGCAGCATTATTAACCACTCTGCCATCCGAGCGAAGACGGGCTGGGTCACTAGTATCAGATAAAGATAGTTAATATAAAAGTTAACGACAGTTTATGTGCCATAATAACAAATATGGCATGACAAACCTATATAACAAAAGAGGCTCTGTCACATGAGCCCGACTGGAGAAATACGTTCACGAAATACTGCAGCCAAATGAAACTTCCTTGAGACTAACTAACTAATGCCGGGGATAGCAAAGTGTGCTATTTCATAACACTTGATATCAGGTGGGCCGTTTACGCTTGTTTGATTCTCCACGTTGCATATATAAGTAAAAGTACAATAAAACTAAGACTTTAAGCTGCACGGGCTAAAATACCTTTGCCCTTGTAATTTCAACGGCGACCAATCCCGTTTGTTAGTTCAAGCTTGATCCCCATCGATGCAGAATGAGAAACGTCGGAGCGGAGTGACAATCGAATATTTTTATAGTATGTTGACCTTTTTAGGGTTCCGTACCGAAAGGGTAAAACGGAACCCCATTACTGAGGCTTCGCTGTCCGTCCGTCCGTCTGTCACCAGGCTGTATCTCACGAACCGTGACAGTTAGACAGTTGAAATTTTCACAGATGATGTATTTCTGTTGCCGCTATAACAACAAATACTAAAAAATAGAATATCATAAATATTTAAGGGGGCTCCCATACATCAAACGTGATTTTTTTGCTCGTTTTTGCTCGATATTGATAACGGCAACAGGTAGACGCTTGAAATATTCACAGAATATTTAGTTATATATTCACTTTAATAATAAATAATTAAATTAAAATAAAACAAATATTTAAGGGGGCTCCCATACAACAAACGTGATTTTTTTGCCGTTTTTAGGGTTCCGTACCCAAAGGGTAAAACGGAACCCTATTACTGAGACTCCGCTGTCCGTCCGTCCGTCTGTCACCAGGCTGTATCTCATGAACCGTGATAGTTAGACAGTTGAAATTTTCACAGATGATGTATTTCTATTGCCGCTATAACAACAAATACTAAAAAATGGAATAAAGTAAATAGTTAAGGGGGCTCCCATACAACAAACGTGATTTTTAGGGTTCCGTACCCAAAGGGTAAAACGGAACCCTATTACTGAGACTCCGCTGTCCGTCCGTCCGTCCGTCCGTCCGTCCGTCCGTCCGTCCGTCCGTCCGTCTGTCACCAGGCTGTATCTCATGAACCGTGATAGTTAGACAGTTGAAATTTTCACAGATGATGTATTTCTGTTGCCGCTATAACAACAAATACTAAAATATAGAATAAAATAAATATTTAAGGGGGCTCCCATACAACAAACGTGTTTTTTTTTTGCCGTTTTTATAGATAATGGTACGGAACCCTTAGTGCGCGAGTCCGACTCGCACTTGGCCGATTTTTTTGCTCGTTTTTGCTCGATATTGATAACGGCAACAGGTAGACGCTTGAAATATTCACAGAATATTTAGTTATATATTCTCTTTAAGAATAAATAATTAAATTAAAATAAAACAAATATTTAAGGGGGGCTCCCATACAACAAACGTGATTTTTTTTGCCGTTTTTATAGATAATGGTACGGAACCCTTCGTGCGCGAGTTCCACTAGCACTTGGCCGATTTTTATAGATAATGGTACGGAACGCTTCGTGCGCGAATCCGACTCGCACTTGGCCGATTTTTTTCTTTTACTGAATAATTTTCTTTAGAACTAGAAAGATGTGCGCTTTTTTGTGCAAAGTAAACGAACACGAGCCTATTTGTACGTGGTAGTGATGCCCTTACAATATAAAAATAATCTTGTGAATTCCGGTGTGATATACCAATTAAAAACTCTTTTCTTTTTCTTCACATTTAGACAAAAATTAAGAAATTAATTTATGTTCCATAATCTGAAATAAATTTATATTTAAACATAATATGTTAAAATCTTACAAACTTTATGGCGTACGTATATTAATAATGCATGTGCATGACTCTACATTACTATTTTAGAGACTATTCCAAGCAATTTGATCTTAACTACCTTGCGTGCTTCCGCTACCGATTAGTTTACGCGGACTAGTGCCGACTGGCGCCCACCCACTATCGTTAGTATGCCGACGCTGCCATGGCTGCTCCTGTCGTCTCTCCCTCAGTTCCATCGCAGTGCCGTCCTTTATATAGAGTTGGAGGAATGAGTGAGTGAAAATATATTTAATGGAGAGGAGTTGCTCACTTCAGTCTTCCAAGCTTCCACTGGGGCGATCGCTTCCGATAAAGAGTTCAAAGCCTTGACGGCTAAAGGCAGTACCTAGGAGGTTTTAGTCAGTAAGAGTCCGTCATAACTCATTCGGCCGTCCTCCTTCGCTTGTGGATCGTCGTTTACGTCGGGCTTGAAAACAAAAAAAAGCCAGTCTGTTTGTTCATATGAGACGTAAGCAATATGACGTAAGCAACTTCCCTCTGTGGATACAAAGTAGTTTAGATCAAATTGCCTGTAAATTTGACTTTCGTAAAATAATGCCTAAATATATTAACAATTTAGAGACTACTCCTTAAATAAGTACTTACCAGCCCACTCAGAAAGTATTGCAAAAAAGTTTTTATATATGAGAGACTGGCCAGTTATAATCTATTTTGAAAATATGGGTGGTTTGGGTGTTTCAAAACGAATCAACGCCTACTAAGTTACGTTTTTTAATCTTTCAAATTAAAACCTATTTGACTAGGTATTTAATTGCTAGGGTAGTGGACAAAGAACTAAGGGGATAAAGAGTACCTAACACTAAATTCGTACTTCGGATTTTTGTACATATCTGTAATTATCTCTTGTTCGGCAGTGAAGGAAAATATCGTGAGCATATTGAAGAAATTATATTTCAAAAAACGTGTGACAAAACCTAAGAAAAGGTCTGATTTTCCCCCTGAGTTGTGAAGGTCTGACGGCAGTCGCTCTGTGTCCAAAATAGTATCATTTCGAAATCCTTAGGTTTATGTGACCCTGCTGTTCTAATGAATTACGAAACGGGATAGTGCCAGGAAGAGAAGACAAGCGCACATTCTAAAACAATTTTATTCTATAATTTTGTATAGCATTGCTTTTGGTGTAATGCCAAAACGGTCCTCTACCTCTATCCAGTTCATCCAGTACCAAAAGTAATAAATTCAAAGTAATTTATATGTATTTTATGTGGGAACAATAAAGTATTCTAATCTAGTCTGAGTTACTTTTAAACATTTATTATTATTGCAATGAATATAGGACTGCAACAACCTTTGAGGGAGTCGTTATTTGGTTGCAGTTTCTCTGTAAGATACTTTGGAGGAGGTACTTTATGCTATACGCGAAAAATGCCCAGACCAAGTCAAAAAGACATGTTCATGCACATAAATATGTGTTCCACGAGAATCAAATCTTGAAGTAGTCATAGCTACAATTACGCTCGTTAAAACAATAACCTGCGAATATGAAGGAAATCAGATCCAATGACACGATTTCGTATTGTAAAAAAAACACACTGCTAGGTCGGGGGGTAAAGTAGAACGCGCAGCTCTAATTGGCTATTTGACGGATAAATATCGCGTCAGTTATCGGCTTATTGGTTAAAATTCCTCCCATTAGTAAATAGGCAGTAGTAGGTTTTGATGTCTGAGAGGGGCTTCATGAAAAGTAAAGTAGTTTATTAGTGGTGCTTGAGACCTAGCAAATGGGAGAAAAACGACAACGTGAGAATACTGCAGTATGCTTACCATCGAACGCGTTAAAAAGGTAGGACAATAGGTATGCCAGCAGAGTAAAGTACTCTATAAAGTGTAGATAAAGCGGACAACACAATACTAGTAAATCTGTCGGGAGTTTGACCGTAACAAACACAGGTGCAATGTAAACCCAGCTGTTAAAAGGAGCACGGAATTGGATTTAGAGATGTGAATCGAATGGCAAACCTCATTCGGCATTGAGAATAATAGATAGAACCCGTTGAGTTATTCTATTTCCTAGTTAGACCCGGAGCTGCTGTCTCTAAAATACGCATCGAGGTCTACAACGGTCCTTTCACATGGTCAAATTCTTCAATGTCATAAATTTGGAGAATGCCTGGAACAGATCGCGTGTTTGATACATTTTAACAAAATATTTGTGCACACCAATATATTTCTTTATCTTGTCAAAGAGAAAACTATTTTAGTATGTTTACTTTAATGCGAATAGTACAAGTTTTGCTAAGTTTGATCTGTAATTTATATAAAAATATTAGGTATTTCACAATTTTAAAATCTGCTCATAATGTCGTATGGGAGTGCAGTATTGGATCATATTTTGTATTCATATAAGATTTTGATTTTTAGTTTATCTATCTAGGTGTATTTCTAAAAAAATGCGATTTTATACGAAATAGAAAAAAAATCGACATTATAATTTATGAGTATTTGCTACCGCCAGTCGCGTGTACGGTCTATCTTATATGGTTACATAGATACAATTTTCTGTTCATTTCGTCTTCGTACACGCGCCTAAAATTAGCTTACTCGTTCACTTATCTCCAGACCAAACACAGCCTCGCAACTATTTCGCTTGGACCCATTCATTATGATATCCACATATAATTATCAGTTCATTCCGTTTAGTAAAATCAGAATATCCCTTACTGTCTCCTAAAATTTCCTGTTCTCCTAAGAGTTCCTGGGGATTGCATGAACTTATGGAGTATATGCTGCTATTAAAACTTATATTACATAATATTTAAAACTCGGTTTCATATACGGCATTATTAGTATTTTTTTGTTCTAAATAAATATATTTTCAGCACGTGTAACAAAATGTACTATTTCAGTGCACTACTCCCTGTCTATTTAGCACTGCAAATCGCAGAGCCATTGTACGTTTGATCGGCTACTGGAGTAGAGCCGTCTGCAGGTTATCGATCTACATACCTGCAGCTTTAATGGTTTTGATAACTGAATGCTTGTTGATATATAATTTCCATTCCTTATACTACGACGAGTGGTAAACAAGCATAAAGTCTGTCTATGTGAAGTGATTGTCTCTGTTTATAAACACTAGACTTACAATCAGCGAGCTCGATGGTGACGTGCTAATCTAATTGAACACACAGGTGAGCAATATCGACCGCACCCAGTCTATGAATGGGTTTATCTATTAGAGCTTCGCCGTGTTTCGGTGGGTACTTAAGCTGTCGCTCTTAGTTGTAGTCGATACATGACATTCACTAAGCTAAGACATACTGGAATAGAATGGAAATACTGGTCTTTGCCATTTTGAGGAACGTGACTGAGTATGCTCTAAACGCCTTCGGTTAAAAGAAAACCAGCTGCAGTACTCATCTCACTGTATCCCTGCAGTGGGTAGAGCTATAGACTGGTGTGGTTTACAACGAGTATCGCGAGATTCTGATAAACTCACACATTTGCATGAACCCAATGACCTACCAGTATGTCATTATTTGACTGTACGCTTCTATTCGGTGCAAGTTTTTTTTTGTTGTTATGCCCGACGTAAACGACGATCTATAAAAGAAGGACTAATCCACTAAAATCGTGCATTAGCCATTCTTCTGAAGGAACCTTCCGGTCAATTCGAGGGAGAGAGGTGCGGAACTCTCATGTGTACCCTTACCCTGACGGCCATATGGGTTGTCATACTCTTACTGACTAAACACCACCAAGGTACTACCTCTAGCTGGGAAGACTTTAAAGGTTTCATCGGAAGCGATCGCGGAATGGAAGCAGGGCAACACAAGCGTCAAACAGTTACAAAGCATATGCTTAGAAAAATGACGGCGTGCCTTGAGGAGATCGCTGTTGCTGCCTATTTGATAAGAGCGACCACGGGGTGCTCAGTTGAAGGACTTTTGCCTTAACGAGGCTTCCGTCGCTGCAAAGCGATCCAGAGCTATCGAAAATTTGTTTGGTGTATCAAATAGGTAAGATACGCGGCCTACGTATTTCATATCGGGAGAGAGAAGACGGCGGCGGGTCGAATGCCGCTGCCCTTTCGATAAAAGGATTAGAATGACTTTCAGACGATTTGAAGAATCGTTTAAAAAGTTTATATAGGAAGATATTTTCCCATTCGAGCTGCATATAAATATACCGAATCATTGAGATGTAGTCTGTTGTCTATAAAAAATATTGTAATCTACTCGTACTTATATCTCAAAACCTCTATTTAACGACGTCCATGGTAGAGATAGAAACAGTTAATAGATTCAGGCGTTATTTTGCGAAAGTCAAATTTACATGCAATTTGATCTAACCTGCTTTGTGTGCTTCCGCCACCAATTAGTTCATGCGGCCTAGCGCCGGCCGGCACCCACCCACTACTGTTAGTACGTACAACATGCCGACGCTGCCATGGCTTTTCCGGTAGTCTCTGCCTCGGCTGCTGCGGTCGTCCGCCATCTGGCACGGAATCCGCATGCCCCCACCACCACCGTCGCTGCCACGACTGGCCTGTTTCGCCTCTCCACGAGGCATCATCAGGCGTTGTAGACGTTAATCGTAAGAATAACAAGTGACAAATCCATCGCAGTGCCGTCCCTTATATTGAATTGAGGGTGGGGGTGGATGGTGTGAGCGAAAAGATATTTAATAGTGGGGAATGGTTTACGTCAGTCTGTTTGTTCATGAGAGTAATTTTAGAATTTTTATGTTTATTAATTTCTAATTGTTCCCTAATATTTAGTTTTAAACCTTTGTCTATGGTGTGTAAAATTTGATATGTATTAGTGGGGGATAAGTTATGTCCTTTGTCTACACAAGCTCGCAGCGTATAAAACTATGATACACCGTTTGATGAGCGTTCCATTAAGTAAGGATAATTACAACAAAGAACTTGATGTAATATATCAGATCGCGAAGTCAAACGGTTATTCTAAATCTACCATCGATAAATTACTGCGTAAAAAGACGAGTAGTATCGTTAACAGACTACTGTACGTGGTTTCATATATTTCGACAAATAAATACACTTCGAGTTTGTCATACCTGGGAAAAATCACTGACAAAATAGTTCACATATTTAGAAAAAATAACATACATGTTAACTCAAATCCCATAATTCACTCAAATCACTTTGTAACACTAAAGATAAAATCCCGCCCAATAAAAAATCCGGCGTCTATAAGCTGTTCTGCGATGAATGTGAACACGTTTATATCGGTCAAACTGGTCGTAACTTTATAACACGGTTTCACGAACACGTATCGGCGTATAAAAACAATCGCCCAGAAAGGTCACACTTCGCCGAGCATCTCATAGATAAAGGACATAACTTATCCCCCACTAATACATATCAAATTTTATACACCATAGACAAAGGTTTAAAACTAAATATTAGGGAACAATTAGAAATTAATAAACATAATAATTCTAAAATTACTCTCATGAACAAACAGACCGACGTAAACCATTTCCCACTATTAAATATCTTTTCGCTCACACCATCCACCCCCACCCTCAATTCAATATAAGGGACGGCACTGCGATGGATTTGTCACTTGTAGCATGTTATTCTTACGATTAACGTCTACAACGCCTGATGATGCCTCGTGGAGAGGCGAAACACGTGTCGCAGCGACGACCAGGCCAGTCGTGGCAGCGACGGTGGTGGTGGGGGCATGCGGATTCTGTTCCAGATGGCGGACGACCACAGCAGCCGAGGCAGAGACTACCGGAGCAGCCATGGCAGCGTCGGCATGTTGCACGTACTAACAGTAGTGGGTGGGTGCCGGCCGGCGCTAGGCCGCATGAACTAATTGGTGGCGCAAGCACACAAAGCAGGTTAGATCAAATTGCGTGTAAGAGATAGAAACGTCTATTCGGCACCAGGGGTCAGGAATTCGATTCCTATATCAGGTGCTATGTTTTCCATGTATACTTGAGGCAAAATATATGATGGTACATACGATTATGCTGCTATCAATTTACAAATTATGTATCTAAAGTTTATGATTGCAAAGTGACGTCTAGTTGTAAGATTAGTAAGTAAAACATTGTGAGACATGTTTTTAGTAAGTTTTATAGTAAATAAGTATAATTATTAATTGGAAATTTGTGTTTTAGTTTCTTTTATGATTCCACTTAATATTTTGATACATCTATATATTAAAGAGTCTGTGTTAAAATTAGGAAAGGCAGACTCGGTCAGTTCGGGGATGCAGAAATAATGTGGAATTATATAAATACGAAAAAGATGTATGTACAATGTGAAAGTTAAAAAATGAAATAGCTGAAGAGGGTCAACTTATCGGATCAAATTTATTGTCAAGTGATATCTGGAACTTTAAAAACCGATAAACGTGTGAAAAACCTTAAGTGAGTCACTTATGGCATAAAACCCTATATGAGATCGTGTACGTCCATGGTAAAGCTAGAAACGGCTATTCTGGTTACTCTGCTGGATCAAGAATCGATCGCTCCATCAGGTAATAATTTATGTATTATTATTTATGTAGTAAAAAAGAGTAAAAAATATTATGTCCATTAATACTAAATTAATAAATAAATTTTAAATCTGCTCTACCGTCCTAATCGTATAGAATTGAGAGATTTAGCTTAGGAAGCTAAGCTAAATCCAATACAAGCATGAATCCAATTTAAATATCAGATACTTGTCATATTTCAGAGAAGTTGTTTACGGGGTATCTCCAGGGAATGTCCTTAGGCCGCTGTTATTCCCAGTATTAAATCAATAGCTTTCTCTGTTCTGTAATTTTCCACGGTAATATTTGCCGACGACAGTACGGCTATGTTCTCAAGTAATGATTCAAAATGAAATATTTTTTTCTTTAAATAATATAAACGAATAATTTGACTGAAATAATCCTGTGGTAAATTTAGATAAATCAAAAACATGACAGTTGTCGACGAGCTTGGTGGCGCAGTGGTCAGTAACGCTGCTTTGTCATCAACGCTCGTGGGTTCGATTCCCACACGAGACAAATATTTGTGTGCATGAACATGTCTGTTTGTCTTGGTTTTTAAGAGGGGTACGGCGCATCAAAGTAGCGCATCTGGGGAAGTACCTCCGCTTCACTGAAAACCATAGCCAAATAACAACTCCGTGGAGGTATATTGTGTTCCTATGTGTGAGTGAGGTCACCAGTAAGCTCGTAAGGAGTTGCTGTGTTTGAAGCAGAGCTTGATATCTTATTCAGAGACCATACCTAGTGCAACTTTTGTGAACATGCAGACAGAAGCCGCGCATGGAGATGTTACTGAATTGTGTACTAGGTCTGTAGAGGGTAGCCGATGAACGACGAGCTTTCACTAAATTTACCTTTATTAAAGCACCATTATTGAGTCTCTGCAGTTCTTGCGGTAATGGGTCATGGTAACAGCTTTATATCAGATGGGTCGGAAGGTTGTATTCCACCCGACTTTGTATAAAAAAAAGAAAAAGAATCATAAATCCTTTTAGCATTGGCAACAATATCCAATAAGTAGACTTACCCAAAGTCTTAGGATTTACTGTAGTACTGTTGATCTTAATCTGAATTGGAAAGTGAGTATTAATAAAGTAAGTTCACAGTTATGTATGACGATTTTTATGTGCTATGTATGTTGAAGAAAGTTGTGTACGTTCCTTTTTTTACACAACGCCGTCGTGAGGTACACAAGCATACGGCCAACCTGATATAAAGGTAGATCGTAGCATGTAAACGCTTACAATATAATAAGTATCACTCGAGCGATGCCGCCTCTGCTGCTAACACAGCTATTCCATAGTGCTTGCTTACTCACACAGCAAACCTCTAGGGAACTGTTATTTGGCTCCGGTTTTCTGTGAAGCGGAGGTACTTCTCCAGACGGGCTGCTTTGGTGCACCATACCTCTCTTCAAAACGCCCAGACCAAGGCAAACAGACATGTTCATACACAAAAATGTTTGTCCTGTGTGGGAATCGAACCCACAGTCGTTAGCGATATTGAATGTAACGACAATTTGAAAACTTACGAAAAGACACGGCTGTAAGCTTTTATTATATATCTATGAATTGTGTGTCAATGAAATGAAGTCAATTCTAAAACTTCCTACTCCTACAAATTTCTTCTGATTAAATTCGTTTGTGAGTTCCAAGGCAGCTGTAGTTTAACCCCCGGGACGGCAATGGACTTCACTGTTCATTGCCTTTTTTCTGGTCGCCGCTGTTAATTCTGGCTACACAGGAGACACAGTGGTGGGTATGAGTGGTGGGCCTGTCCCGTTAAAAAAAAAAAAAAATTCTATGAATGTGCAACATTTGTTAGGAACAATATAAACTTATTTAATAAACGCGAAATTGTTTGTCGTAAAAATTTATAATGGTTTCCGCCATGTAAGACTTTCCTCATACGTAATAGTGCACTTGCTATGGCTAACGCAGTATAGGTACTATACATTACCTAATACTATTTTCGAAAGTAAGAACCTAAATATATGTCAAAAGATTTCATTGGACATGTGTATTGTATCTAACACACAGTATAGTTATATAGTGTGCTTTTCTCTCATATTGTGTCAAATCTGTGTATCATTAAACATCTGAGTAAAATCTGTAATCTCATTTTTGTGTTAAAGATTTTCTTCATAACAAATTTGAAACGTAAATTTGAATATTCAGGAACACCGTTCCTATATAAAATATATATGTTTGTCTGTGTGTGTGTCTGTCGCTTTTTTTCGAATATTCGAATTTTGACTTCAGATTCGGATTCAGTATAAAAAAGTAGAATAGGAATGTTCAGGAACACCGTTTCTATCTCTTAAGAACATGATCAAAATAGCCGACAAATTAAAAAAAAAAATAAAATGTTATATAATTGACGAGCCAGGTGTTCCTCTGGCAATGCAAGCTTGCGCATTCTCAACTGGTTTTGATCTATATTTAGTACTACATTATATAATGTTAATATTACATTAATGCCATGCCAAAATAATGAGTGTGGCTTAGACCTTTATATGTATATATTTCTCTAATGTCAATGGGACAAGTTACCCATGAACAGGCAGGTATTGGGCCTTTTCTTTCTATAGTTAATAGATTCAGGCGTTATTTTGCGAAAGTCAAATTTACATGCAATTTGATCTAACCTGCTTTGTGTGCTTCCGCCACCAATTAGTTCATGCTGCCTGGCGCCGGCCGGCACCCACCTACTATTGTTAGTAAGTGCAACATGCCGACGCTGCCACGGCTGCTCCGGTAGTCTCTGCCTCGGCTGCTGCGGTCGTCCGCCATCTGGAACAGAATCCGCATGTCCCCACCACCACTGTCGCTGCCACGACTGGCCTGGTCGTCGCTGCGACACGTGTTTCGCCTCTCCACGAGGTCAGGCGTTGTAGACGTTAATCGTAAGAATTGTAATTTACAATACGCATTCTGTTCCAGATGGCGGACGACCGCAGCAACCGAGGCAGAGACTACCGGAGCAGCCATGGCAGCGTCGGCATGTTGCACTTACTGACAGTAGTGGGTGGGTGCCGGCCGGCGCTAGGCCGCATGAACTAATTGGTGGCGGAAGCACACAAAGCAGTTTAGATCAAATTGCACCTATTCTTTCTATTATGGGTAAGGAAATATGTCGGGAAAAAAGTAGGCTATTAAAAGATCTGGAGGTATTATTAGAACTGGGCTATTACAGAAGAGGAACGGACGCCTGCCATAACTATCAAAATCTGATGCTACTTTCGGCTCGCCACTCACTAGATGGCCCCCCGAAATGCCGAAGAAAAACGGCCGGCGGCAACACCGGTGTGAGTGACTCAGGGGTGTCGAGAGGTGTGCTGCTTTTTCTCCGAAGTTACTGGGGCTGGTTAAAATTTCACCTCCATATCACCTGATAAATCAATATGCTCTATCAACTCCTCTCTGGACGGCCGTCTTGACTTTCCACTCCGACCGATGAAGACACGCCGGAGACGAAGGCCCTGATAGACTCTCTGGAACACTCGGGTACCCGTGGTGTCGTTACCTACCAACAGCTGTCTATATTTACTATTATGAAGGTATATCCATGTTCGCAAAAAACAAATTAAGTTTGTGATTGAAATAAAATATTTTAGCCAAGACATATCACATAGTCTTGTGAATCCTAAACAAAGCGAAACCTCTTTCATAGGATCACCTATGTACATTATCCAAGTAATAAATATTATTAGCAGCACCAAATCAATTATAGGTTTACGATATCCACATCAACCCATACTCACCCCACTGCTGGAATACGGGTTTCTACCGAAGAGAGGTTTAGACTTAAGAGCACACTCCACTACATTGCTGGATTGTGGACTGATGGAGGCCAGTATTTTCAATCTGCTCAAAGACCACTGACTTAGATTCCTCAACCTGCCCGTCCAGATAGAAAGGCAAAAGTCGATCGAACTTTTCACAAGATACAACTACAAAATGTTTAACTCTATTACAAACAATCTATACATATTTTAGGTTAGTATTATAGTGTTTCCATTGTTTGTGAAGGGTAACTTGAAAATATATCTTACCAACAATTTCTTGGGGCCGAGAAAATAATGACGGTGCTGTTTTAATTATGAATTATGATTGGTCATTAGTGAACGGGATTTTTGTAAAAAGAGTGGGGTATCTTAGTGGCTATTATATCGCAGACTACATTAAAACTGAGAAATGTTCGGTGGTATTTTTTAGCCGACTGATCATAAAGGCGAGTTATATTTTAAGGTTACGCATGTCCATTCTATTATGACGGGTTATGAAGTGTTACTTATTTTGGTTGGTTGGTTTTGTCTTCATCAGCGCAGTGTTATGGGTTGTCGAATTGGATATTTTTTTTAAACATCGTCGGGAGGCATACAAGCAGTCGCCCCACCTAAACTACATTGGTTACTTGAGTCTAAAAATGTTTGCAATAGAAATATCTCTCGCGCGTAGCTGCCCTCTCTCAGATATTATTCAAGAGCTTGTGGTAGTCTAATTCGCTTGCTTACAGGAACACAACACTCTTCAAGGGAGTTGTAAGGTGGAGGTACTACCCCAGTCGAGCTGTTTAGATGCGCGCTGCCTCTTTGAATTTACTATAACGATTGCCATCTATGGAAAACAGCCGGAATCGACGGCTTAACGTGTTCTCCAAAACTAATAGTACGCGAGCCAGCAACAAAAGTAAGATTTTTTTTGTAAGATTTTACATGTCCGAACCAATGGAGCCTCTTCTTATTTTAACACCGACGCTCTCTTTCAGACCAACTCGGTTTCTAACATCATCATTGTGAATACGGTCTACAAGCGTTACGCCACAGATTTTGCACTACACTCGCATTTATACTACTTTCACGCTCTCTCTGCCATACCCAGCTCTCGCTTCCATAAGTGAGCGTTGGGACCAGCATGTTGTGTATAGCGTTGTGTATTGTGTATAGTTTTGCCTACTGGCTCAAGTTTTTACTACTGTACGACCTACCCACGGAGCCGCATCTGACGTTCACATGGCGTCATGATACAACTCTCTGAAGCATTTTACGAGTTTTTAGCCGAGATGAAATGATTGACGTCCCTGGCTATAGGACTATAAAACTGCATTTACACGGGTCGACTTTCGTTGTACGGCTACTCGCTTACCAACTCGCTACTCTCTCAACTCACTAAGCATCACTGCTACTCCATTTACACAGTTGTCTGAAATCGCAAGTGACTGGGTCATTTTCTTGGAAAAAATTAAGTAGAACAGGTGTTTAATGTGCCGGTATTGAAAAAGTTTGAAAATCAATTATTAAAGAATTGCTTCAAAAACAAAGAGAGAAGATCAAAAGAAGTAAACATAGATTTTGGGTACGAGGATAGATTTCTCGACTAGTGCATCGGATACTATATTGGTGGAATGCAGTTAAGAAGATCCTAGTTACTTTAGAAAATAATTAAAAATGACTATACTAGACAACAGATGGTAGTCACTAGCCGCATGCAGGCCGCACGCCGCCGCACGGCTAAAAGTCGGATGCTAGTCTATTTTGGGACTAGCTACTTTAATCACCTGCGGCCTAGCAGAAACCTCATTCAAACGGTCGATTTTCGTAGTGCAGCGGTAATCGAACGGCTATAGTCACTCGTGTAAATCGCCCATAATGCATAGTGATAAAAATGATGAGTGATAACGAATATTTTGACGAACGTTTTCTTGGACATGTGGATTGTCTTATAATGTTTTCTTTCTCCTCCGAGCAAGTTATATTTTTTCAAACGTAGGGAGGCATACGTAAGCATACGGCCCACCTAATGTATAGTGTATATTAAGTATCACTCGCACGATGCCATCTCTGCTGCTAATACACCCACTCGTTGGAAGCTTACTGATGACGTCACTCACACTCAGGAACACAACCCTCAAGGGGGTTCTTATTTAGCTACGGTTTTCTGTGAGATGGAGGTACTTCACCAACCGGGCTGGTTTGATGAGCTACTACCTCTCTTAAAATCTTCCAGAGCAAAACAAACAAACACGTCCATTCACACAAATTTTTGTTCTGTGTAGGAATCGAACACGAGCGTTGGTGCTAAAGCAGCACCACTGACCACTGTGGCACTGAACTCGTGATAATTACAAATATCCCACACCAGGATTCTCACCAGGGACCGTTGGATTTTTATTTTTTCCCACTTCTATTACAATACGTTTACAAGAAATCTATAGCAGTCCACGTTTGACTGTTATATTACGGGTATATCATATAAAATATGGGTTATACCCAATAATGAATTTAGATTTTCAAGAGATTTCAAACTGAATTATCGATTGAATTAAACAATTTTTAAATAGTTAATAGATTCAGGCGTTATTTTGCGAAAGTCAAATTTACATGCAATTTGATCTAACCTGCTTTGTGTGCTTCCGCCACCAATTAGTTCATGCGGCCTAGCGCCGGCCGGCACCCACCCACTACTGTTAGTAAGTGCAACATGCCGACGCTGCCATGGCTGCTCCGGTAGTTTCTGCCTCGGCTGCTGCGATCGTCCGCCATCTGGAACAGAAACCGCAACCCGACGGTGGTGGTGGGGGCATGCGATCAATTATATCAAATTGCATGTAAACAATTTTTAACGGAAGTATCGCGTGTTTTATTTATTTTGTTGAACCTGACGTTGACGTTTTGTTGAGCATCCGGGGTCGCAGGAAGACTAAGGTGACATTTGTCTTACATTGGTTATTCAATTATTACATCTACCGACATGGATGCATTAATTATATATGTTCCGATTCACACAAAACTCGACCATGGGCCCGAACGTTTTTGAGTAGATCTCTGGGTTTGTGACTTGATTATTTTTAGAACTAGATTCCAAGCAGGTGGTACTTGCCAACCATCTTCTCTATTGAAATTGGGGTGTTTTCTTATTTCAATAGCCTTGAATAATAGAATAGAATTATTGAATTTTATGAATTTGAATTTCTCGAATAACATTTATATTTGAAATAGAAGGGTTTCTGCATTACACTTGAAAACCTAACACTCACGTTGCAATCACTTTATTAAATAATACCAAAAATAAAGAAATAATAGGAAAAACTCGGTGCAATAAAAATCTGGAGATAATGATACAAAGGGTGTCTAAATTGCTGCTGTGGAAAAATGTTAAAAGAATATACCTGTACAATGGAACTTAAATTATTTTCTGATATTTCCCGGCACCAAAAGAATAGTTCATTAAAGTGCTTCAGCGAAACGTTAGAAAATAGAGAAACAAAGGGGATAGAAAACAAGTCGATTCTATTGTACAGTCCCCACTCACGGTGTCACGTGAATGAAAATAAAAAAATACGTCTAAAACGTGTTTCAAAAAAGCGAACAAATACGCTGCAGCCCTGTGGTCGAACGAGAGAACGAAACATAGGGATGGTTCAGATTGCATTTGATTATATTCAGTAGGTATATCTTTTTTTTTACCACTAAGATGGGAAACAAGATCACAATGCGTATATCTTATTTACTTGTTACTTTTTAAAACGGTGGGTACGTCATTACTGTTATACAATGCGGATAGCTAAAATTTATTGAAGACCGTTACTAAAATGTTACTAAAACAATCAAATAGTTAATAGATTCAGGCGTTATTTTGCGAAAGTCAAATTTACATGCAATTTGATCTAACCTGCTTTGTGTGCTTCCGCCACCAATTAGTTCATGCGGCCTAGCGCCGGCCGGCACCCACCCACTACTGTTAGTGCGTGCTACATGCCGACGCTGCCATGGCTGCTCCGGTAGTCTCTGCCTCGGCTGCTGCGGTCGTCCGCCATCTGGAACAGAATCCGCATGCCCCCACCACCACCGTCGCTGCCACGACTGGCCTGGTCGTCGCTGCGACACGTGTTTCGCCTCTCCACGAGGCATCATCAGGCGTTGTAGACGTTAATCGTAAGAATAACATGCTACAAGTGACAAATCCATCGCAGTGCCGTCCCTTATATTGAATTGAGGGTGGGGGTGGATGGTGTGAGCGAAAAGATATTTAATAGTGGGGAATGGTTTACGTCAGTCTGTTTGTTCATGAGAGTAATTTTAGAATTTTTATGTTTATTAATTTCTAATTGTTCCCTAATATTTAGTTTTAAACCTTTGTCTATGGTGTGTAAAATTTGATATGTATTAGTGGGGGATAAGTTATGTCCTTTGTCTATAAGATACTCGGCGAAGTGTGACCTTTCTGGGCGATTATTTTTATACGCCGATACGTGTTCGTGAAATCGTGTTATAAAGTTACGACCAGTTTGCCCGATATAAACGTGTTCACATTCATCGCATAACAGCTTATAGACGCCGGATTTTTTATTGGGCGGGATTTTATCTTTAGTGTTACAAAGTGACCTGAGTGAATTATGGGATTTGAGAGCAACATGTATGTTATTTTTTCTAAATATGTGAACTATTTTGTCAGTGATTTTACCCAGGTATGACAAACTCGCAGTGTATTTATTTATCGAAATATATGGAACCGCGTACAATAGTCTGTTAACGATACTACTCGTCTTTTTACGCAATAATTTATCGATGGTAGATTTGGAATAACCGTTTGACTTCGCGATCTGATATATTACATCAAGTTCTTTGTTGTAATTATCCTTACTTAATGGAACGCTCATCAAACGGTGTATCATAGTTTTATACGCTGCGAGCTTGTGTTGCCAAGGATGGCTGGATGACGCGGGAATCGTGGTATCGGTATGAGTTGGTTTACGATATATCGAAAATTGATGGAGGGATTGATTTTTAGTTATGGTTAAATCTAAAAAGTGAAGTGAACTATTTTGTTCTATTTCTAAAGTGAATTTAATTTTAGGGTGGATTTTATTTAATTTGGAAACAAAGAGATCCAATTGACGATTGGTACCTGTCCAGCATATGAGAATATCGTCGACATATCTATAGTAATAGAATATGTGTGGTTTACCGATTATGTGTTCGCGTTCGTAATTATCCATAAATAAGTCAGCCATCAATGGACTAAGAGGGGACCCCATTGCTAACCCTTCTTTTTGAAAATAGTATTTATTATCAAACTGAAAATAATTTTGAGACATGCAAAGTCTTGTCATTCGTAATATGTCATCTGTCTCGCCAGGATGAATGAATTTATTTTCTAAAGAGGACTTGAGGATTTTTAGACAATCCTCGTAAGGTACGTTAGTAAATAAACTTTCAACATCGAGTGAAATTAATTTGGAAGAAGGGGGTAGTGTTAAGTTTTTTATACTATCAATTAAATGTAAACTATTTTTAAGACTGTGTTTTGGCTCAAAAGATATCTTTTCACGGATATGTACATTAAGAAATTTTGCCAACTTATAGGTGGGAGCTCCAATGTACGACACAACTGGCCTTATTGGAATATTGATTTTATGTAATTTTGGTAAACCATAAAGCATAGGAGAATGGGGATTCATGGGAATAATTTTGAATTTTGAATATGAATTATCCGGAAAGATATATTTCGAGCCGTTAACAGTTAACTTTAATTGGGCCAAATATTTGTTGGTGGGATCTTGACTTAACGTCAAAAAGCTGTCTGTCTGTAAAACGTCACTGACTTTGGAGTTATACTCATTACGGTCCATGATGACTAACGTATTTCCTTTATCCGCTTTAGATAAAACAATATTATCGGTTAAAATTCTCTGCCTGACAGATACCAACGTGAGGCCAAGACGTTGGTATCTGTCAGGCAGAGAATTTTAACAAAGTCAGTGACGTTTTACAGACAGACAGCTTTTTGACGTTAAGTCAAGATCCCACCAACAAATATTTGGCCCAATTAAAGTTAACTGTTAACGGCTCGAAATATATCTTTCCGGATAATTCATATTCAAAATTCAAAATTATTCCCATGAATCCCCATTCTCCTATGCTTTATGGTTTACCAAAATTACATAAAATCAATATTCCAATAAGGCCAGTTGTGTCGTACATTGGAGCTCCCACCTATAAGTTGGCAAAATTTCTTAATGTACATATCCGTGAAAAGATATCTTTTGAGCCAAAACACAGTCTTAAAAATAGTTTACATTTAATTGATAGTATAAAAAACTTAACACTACCCCCTTCTTCCAAATTAATTTCACTCCATGTTGAAAGTTTATTTACTAACGTACCTTACGAGGATTGTCTAAAAATCCTCAAGTCCTCTTTAGAAAATAAATTCATTCATCCTGGCGAGACAGATGACATATTACGACTGACAAGACTTTGCATGTCTCAAAATTATTTTCAGTTTGATAATAAATACTATTTTCAAAAAGAAGGGTTAGCAATGGGGTCCCCTCTTAGTCCATTGATGGCTGACTTATTTATGGATAATTACGAACGCGAACACATAATCGGTAAACCACACATATTCTATTACTATAGATATGTCGACGATATTCTCATATGCTGGACAGGTACCAATCGTCAATTAGATCTCTTTGTTTCCAAATTAAATAAAATCCACCCTAAAATTAAATTCACTTTAGAAATAGAACAAAATAGTTCACTTCACTTTTTAGATTTAACCATAACTAAAAATCAATCCCTCCATCAATTTTCGATATATCGTAAACCAACTCATACCGATACCACGATTCCCGCGTCATCCAGCCATCCTTGGCAACACAAGCTCGCAGCGTATAAAACTATGATACACCGTTTGATGAGCGTTCCATTAAGTAAGGATAATTACAACAAAGAACTTGATGTAATATATCAGATCGCGAAGTCAAACGGTTATTCCAAATCTACCATCGATAAATTATTGCGTAAAAAGACGAGTAGTATCGTTAACAGACTATTGTACGCGGTTCCATATATTTCGACAAATAAATACACTGTGAGTTTGTCATACCTGGGTAAAATCACTGACAAAATAGTTCACATATTTAGAAAAAATAACATACATGTTGCTCTCAAATCCCATAATTCACTCAGGTCACTTTGTAACACTAAAGATAAAATCCCGCCCAATAAAAAATCCGGCGTCTATAAGCTGTTATGCGATGAATGTGAACACGTTTATATCGGGCAAACTGGTCGTAACTTTATAACACGATTTCACGAACACGTATCGGCGTATAAAAACAATCGCCCAGAAAGGTCACACTTCGCCGAGCATCTTATAGACAAAGGACATAACTTATCCCCCACTAATACATATCAAATTTTACACACCATAGACAAAGGTTTAAAACTAAATATTAGGGAACAATTAGAAATTAATAAACATAAAAATTCTAAAATTACTCTCATGAACAAACAGACTGACGTAAACCATTCCCCACTATTAAATATCTTTTCGCTCACACCATCCACCCCCACCCTCAATTCAATCAAGCAGCCATAGCAGCGTCGGCATGTAGCACGCACTAACAGTAGTGGGTGGGTGCCGGCCGGCGCTAGGCCGCATGAACTAATTGGTGGCGGAAGCACACAAAGCAGGTTAGATCAAATTGCATATAAAACAATCAATTCTTTACCGGTACATTACTCGTGTAGACTAATAAAAAAATAGTACTGTACTGACGAGTGTTTCCTATGAGGACCATCAGGGGAGGCCTATGTCAAATGCACACATTCAGGCGTAAGCAGTGCAGTAAAAATCACTACGTTGACATAGTAACTCAGGAGCAGCATACTAATTTGAGTTAATTCAAAATTACACCATGGCGCAATAACATGAAACTCGTCGAGTGCGCTACAAACCGCGGCACGCGCACTATCTGTATCTGCTCTCGCTCAGCTTACTGGCTCAGCGACTGAGTATGAGAACGAATGATTCGATAGAGCCGAGCCTACTGCCTGTACTTTTAATATAAATAAATTTCGTTTTTGTGAAAAAATAACCAAAGCCATCGATTACTTTATATACCATTATATTTTGTACCTTATCAGTAGACCAGAATTAATTTGCAGTTTATATAAATAAAGTTAGAATAAATTCTATCTATATGTACAATTGATTTGCGATCGTGCAGTGTTATTGTGTGGGCAACTATCTCGCAACTTACTTTTCGAATTCTCGCAGTATTGCTCTGTGCGCTATCACATATTGCAGAAATATGTTACCTCATCTAGCGCAGTGAAATGAGTTGGCGCAATTGGGATGTGCAGCTTATTATTACTCGTATCTATTCGTGCCTACATTTTTTATTTACACATTTTTCATAATGATATTTTATGTACCTTGTTTTTCATTTTGTAGTTTCTTCAATATTACATAATATTTCTTTTTCAGTGTCTTACGTTAAGTTAATAAAAGTTAGTCAACTTATACATGAAGTACGACACACCGCTAGTTTTGAATTAAAGACATCAACTGTCTTTAATTCAAAACGATAAATAGATTCTTCATTTTAATTAAGCAAGTTAACTTTCGTCGAAGTCAGAAAGTAGACAAATAAAATTGCAGCGACTTATTGCTTTGAGAATAAACATTTGAAAAGTTCCACTTTCAATTCTGAAGAACTAATAAAACTGTATTGCGACACCCCTATTCTCGATAGGGTTGTCAATACAAAATAAACAAACAAGAGGCGCGGAGTGAACGATATGTTTGTCGTGCGTGTGTTGATGTTGCCAAGTTTGGATAGTCAGCGAGTATGTCACTACAGTTCGCCGTTATCGATTGGAAGTTGCTACTTTTGAACTCAAGTTTGGAATAAGTACTTACACGGATTCCTTTTTTGTATTTCTAGGTGGTTAATAGAAGAACGCGCTTATAGTAAGGTATCAGGGTGGCTGTGCTTTTTTATCAGAGTCTACAAGAAAAAAAACATGAGGCAAACCTCTTTTTTATACAACGTCATGAGCACACGGTCCACCTGATGTTAAGAGTTTACCGTAGCCTATGAAAGAGGGCGGTCCCCAAGTTGACGTCATCTATACAGATTACCGGAAATGTTTTGATAGGATTGATCATAGTGTTCCTATCGAAACTTCTAGAGGCCGGAATCCTTGGAGACCTATTCCATTGTTTCGCCTTCTGTATTAATCGGCGATCACAGGCAGTGGTAATACAGGAATACTCCTCAAACTGGATTATCATACCCTCTGGAGTGGTCCAAGGATCCATATTGGACACTCTACTATTTACTCAATTTATAATATATATATTTATTTTTATTTATTCATTTATTTCAGACAACAGGTTTTACAACACGGGTCCATAGATACATACCTTAAATTAAAATATATATAACAGTATAAACTAATTACTAATTCCACGATTAGTCGGCGACGTGTAGCGCGTGTCGTTAGGCAACCGTCCTCGGAACTTCCGAAACACGATTCCCTCCGGCCAGAATTCTACCTTCATGAACGTCGGCAGATGATGAGTTGGAATCCTCACCACAAAGGAACTAAAGTTTACCTTGTGGCGAGATTCCAGTCGCTCGACTCTCAAGGTGAAGTTGGTCTTCTTCTTCATATAGTCTACAACCTCCTCGACCTTTGTAGACCAGTGTAGTCTGGAAACGTACAACGGCATAGCTGGTACTTCCACGCGCAGTTGTGACGATCCGGTCTGTGCGGTGCCGCAGTAGTTGCGGTTGGAGGGCTTTTTCTTCTTCTTCCTGTCCACTTGTATGAAGCCCTGCTCATCGCACTGGTTCTTGCGAGAACCCGGTTGCAGAGCCTTGCGAGCG
Organism: Pyralis farinalis; assembly: GCA_947507595.1. Taxonomy (NCBI): domain Eukaryota; kingdom Metazoa; phylum Arthropoda; class Insecta; order Lepidoptera; family Pyralidae; genus Pyralis; species Pyralis farinalis. The sequence goes on from OX382259.1 coordinate 37,089,415, forward strand.
GGCTCGCAACGTCTTGACTTCTCCCGATTAGATGGTAGGTGAGTCGGTGGTAATGCAGTAACATTTGCGTAATCACGTCCCGGGGTTGACGTGTTTACATTTGTAGTCGGCTTCGCTGGTGAGCGGGCGGCATGGCTCGGTACGCTGCTCATAGCAACAGTAGTCGGTGACACCATTAAACTGCATACGGATGCATTCTGTGCACCACGACGCGTGTTAATGTTGCCGACCTCAGGTGACCTACTTACGGAAACATTACATTTTAGTGATAATATTTCCGTACGTAGCCCACTAATTGTTGTTTCTGATGTCGCTAATCGTGACTGGACATCAGCGAGACTGGCTTTCAGGCTTCTGATGTCCTTCAGCAGCGTACTAACGTCGACATGTTCCAGGGTCACAGATGGTAACTTGCGTAGGTCTTTCGCTACGAAGGAAGGCACGTCGTCTGGATCGGTCACCTTCAAAAGACTGATGACATCTTGTATACTTTTGTCACCTCCATCCCTCCTGCGTGACGGCATCTCCGTGGTCTTGTCCAGCGTCTTGAACAGTAGCATCTTGCCACTGCAAATCTCATCTTCACTGAAGGTAGACTTACAGATGCGCATGATGCTGACTTCGTCCAAAGTGTCGATGGCGTGTTGTATGAACGCCAAGAACTCGTTGGCTATGAGTTGTTCGGAAGCCATAGCGACGGTAGCGTACAGCGGCTAGGCCGCGGCCGCTCATTCGCGAATTAATATTCGTGACAGTGACGTGTGGCGGGAAGCGACCGTATTCGTTCGCACATCGCACTGCACTGAATATATGTATATATATAAATAATGAATATAGCCCATTGCTTTTATCATTAAAAAAAACTGTTATTTGCTAATGATACTTAAAGTTATTCACACACCATCCGACGTCCTAGACTTGCAAGAGAACTATTATGGTTTCAACCTATTGTGTAACTAATAAGCTAGATCTTAACGTTTCTAAATGTTCAGGAACACCGTTTCTATATGAATTCTATATGTTTGTCCGTGCGTTTGTCTGTCGATTTTTTTTCGAATATTCGAATTTTGAGTTCAGATTCGGATTCAGCATAAAAAAGTAGAATAGGAATGTTCAGGAACACCGTTCCTATCTCTTAAGGAACATGGTCAAAATGGCCGACAAATTTGAAAAAAATAATTTTTGAATTGTTATATATATATATATAATTGACGAGCCAGGTGTTCCTCTGGTGATGCAAGCTTGCGCATTCACAATTGGTTTTATATTACATTTACTCGCAAAATATCCATAATTGACGTAGGTTATTGTCATTCAAGACAGCAAGCTCATTTTTGATCAACATATTGATTACATAGTACAGAAAGCTTCTAAAGCGCTGCAATTTATAATTAAAACTTCTACAGACTATCGTTCTTTGAAGACAGTAAAAATTGTATTGTACATTCGTCCGCAGCCATTTAGAATATGTATCCCAAATGTGGAATCCTCAGTATACAGTTTATAAGAATGCATACAGAAACGATTTTTGCGTTACTTAGACTTCAAAGTACAGCAGCAAAGTATTGATTATCAGTATGTAAACGTTATCACTTCTTGCCTCTTGAAATACGACGGAACATAAGTGATATTTGTTTGTTACAAATTGCTACAGGTAAGGTAGACAGGTTTAAGCTGCTTTCCAAATTAACATTCAGTTCTCATCAACTGAAGTTCAGACCGCCTCCGGTATTAAATATACCCTTTGCGACTACTAATTATAGACAGAATAGCTATCTTACCCGCGGTTGTAGTAGTTTTAACAGCATACCATTTGAGGTCAACCTGTTCAGCAGACGACAATTGGCTAATTTTTATTTTAAGGTACACTGATTTTTTAAATAATTATATAATATTTTATGAGTTGTATATCTCAATCAAATTCTGTTACATGATTGTTTATATGTGGAGAATTTTAATTAGCATTGAAGTAAGTATATCTCTGTTATTAGATCCATAAATCTTCCGAAAATAGATAAATAAATAAATGAATGTATCTATGTATGTATATCTTCACGCCAGGTCCCTTGCGAGGTAGGCAGAGATAACCGAGTGCCATAAGACGCGGTCCTTACACACTTCACTCGCTTCTTTCACATTCATAGCTCCTTTCATGCACGTTCGCCGGTTCCTAAGGCTCTAATAAATGAACGTTGTCGTAGGTTGCAGGTAAATTTGGCTTTGACTCAAAGATAATAGTCATAGGCGAGCTCGGTTACGCAATTGTGAAACACGCTGTTACGTTACTTTGACACCATCGCTCGTGAGTTCGATTCCCACACAGGACAAACATTTGTGTGTGTGAACATGTCTGTTTGTCTCGATTTTGATGATTTTTTTTGCCACCTGATGGAAAGTGGTTACCGTAGCCTATGACCACTTGTAATACAATAAGTATCACTCGCACGATGCCACCTCAGCTTTTAACACAGCAACTCTTTAGGTGTTTAGACTGAGTCCAATGAGACTAGAGTACTGGTGACCTCACTCACACGCAGGAACGCAGGTTGTTATTTGGCTGGAGTTTCCTGTGAGGTGGCGATACTTCCCAGACGGGCTGCTCGGTAGCTGCCCTCCTCTCTTAGTATTCTTCATATGGGTGTCCTGTTTTCTAATCCATTATGAATGGCGGGGTCTGCTACTAAGGATTTGGCCAAATAAAAAAAACGAGTGTGCTTTAGACCACACGACTGAAGTAAAACTTTTTTAGCTCCATAGTGTGATACAGGCCTGCACTGTGTCTTAAATATACGAAACTTAACTCACTGTCAGGTTATTCATCGCCCACATATACTAGTGAAGGTATTTTAAGAGAGGTAAGGTGCATCACTGGAGAGGTAGGTACCTCTACCTTCATACTAACGTAATTGTAGGACTATCGTTATGTCTACATCTACATGATAAACTTCGATCGCGTTACTTTCGGAAGAGAAAACAGAGAGATGCCCATGCCCGCGATTCAATAGGAATCTCGTGAGATCTATATAGCTTCGTTTAAACACGAATTGCTCAGTTTTTTGTATGAAACCTTTAAGAAATTGTTATTTTTAACGTAATGTACATAATGCTACAAAGCTGTCTATTTTGTCATGATATTTGCTGATCAATAATTTAAAATAAAAATTGTACTTAGAAAAGCCGGCCGTTGCATCATATTTGTATCCAAATTTGCATAAAATTGTGTGTAAACGCTTGGATTTTTTACGAAATGAATACTTGCAATATGTATGTATATCTTCACGCCAGGTCCCTTGCGGGGTAGGCAGAGAGAACTTGCAATAAGTCTATGCAATTGTATTTCTCTACTTTTTACGTTTACCACAATATTTATCTACTTTACAGTACAGTTATGTAAGGAAGAAAGGGTTCTTGATTATTCTCACAAGATGAACTTGCAAGAAGGGTACGAAGGGACCATTATCAATAGACACTTATAATTTGCCCGAGCGAAACTGGAGCGAGTTAGTTATTCATGAATTCAACGCGCGAGAAACATATTCATTAGACTATAACCAGACACTCGTGGCAATGTGTATCGAAGCAGACCTTTAATATCGATTGGTGGTAGGGTTGGCAACTCTACCACGAAGCGATTAGAAAATAAACAAACAAGCGAATTAACGACAACGGCAACTTATTGGAAGCTTACTGGTAACCTCTATCACTCGCAAGAACGTAACAACCCTCCAGGGAGGTTTTTATTATAAATATAATGGCTACAAATTAACTTACTTTCGTTGAACGTCGACAAAACGAAATTCATGACGTTCACAAAATTAGACTGCCTCAAACCAGCCGTACTAGAGATAAAAGCACATATGTGCTCCTCGACTGAAACAAAATCTTGCTCTTGTACTCCTATTGAACGTGTAACATTTATTAAATATCTTGGTGTATATATTGACTCCATACTGTCTTGGAAAAAACACACGGAAATGCTCACTGCAAAAATCCGCAAATTAATATATATATTCAAGCGCCTTAGGTCAGCTGCCGACAATAGATTACTTAAGACCACTTACCTCGCATTATGTCAGTCCATCATCACATACTGCATTACTAGCTGGGGAGGAACCTTTAAAAACTATATGCTAAATATAGAGAGAGCACAAAGAGCGGTCCTAAAAGTTATACTGGGTAAGCCTTTTAGATACTCAACAACGCAAATCTACAAAGATATTAATGTGCTAACAGTCCGACAGCTCTTTATACTAAGATCTATAATACATTGTCACTCAAAAACTACTTTTGTTCCCAGCAAGATCAAAAAACGGAGGAAAGACTTACTTTTTAGAGCAACTCCACCTGCATCGCCGTTCGCCAAACGACAATATGTATTTTTGGGACCATTTCTTTACAATAAATTGAACCGACTATTAGACATATACCCTAACACCCGTTACAAATGTGGAGAAAGGGTCACAAAATGGCTGCAAACTAAATCGTATGAAGAAACTGAAATATTGTTAAAAACAATTCAATAGGACTTATTATGCTGTCACAAACACGAACACACACACACTCTAATACTAATTGACACACACACTCACACACACACACACACACCCACACACTACCTCATACTCGCACATACACATATACACACTAACACATACACATGCAATCATACATACGCACACGTACACGCGCGCGCACATTACACACAGAGAGACACCTTTGTCCAATCGAGGTGCCAAGTGCGGGGAGCCGGAATGCTGTAACACAGGGTATCCTAGTACAGATTCCGCTCCCTCACAATCGCCGCAACTATTTATGTTAAAAACTATATCAAATTGTAAGTTCTAGATTAAGTTAAACTGTTTAATGTTGCGACATTGTGAGTGAGAATAAAGGATTTCATTTCATTTCATTTCATTTGGCTGCGGTTTACTGTGAGGTGGAGGTACTCGCTTAGTTGAGCTACTCTTGAAAACACCCAAATAAAAAGACATGTTCATGCACACAAATTTTTGTCCATGTGGAAATCGAACCCACTAGCGTTGGTTAAAGTAACATTACACACACGATAAAAAAAACCTATGGAGAACCGACGAGACTATTTTGGAGTAATAACTCAATTCACTGCTACGGGTCGGGGGGTAAACGCGCGGGTAGTGCGCGCTGTTCTGATTGGATAGTTCACTGACCGACATCGTGTCCCTTATCTGCTCCTTTCTTTAAAAATGTGAAGGTGATGTCAGGAGCCCCAGGAACCGGCGAACGTACATGAAAAGAGCTATGAATGTCACAGAAGCGAGTGAAGTATGTAAGGACCGCGTCTTATGGCGCTCGGTTCTCTCTGCCTACCCCGCAAGGGACTTGGCGTGAAGATATACCTACATACATTCTTTAAAAATCCTCCCATTGGTCAGTAGGTCGAATAACTGAGATATGTAGGCGCCAAAACACTACGTGATTGGTGAGGGGTGCCTTTATGCGTAGTCAAGTAGTTTATTGATTTATGATTACATGGTACCATTCATTATCGTAGTGCATGCCACCGCCACATGTATGGCTACTCTAATCATTTCTGCCAGTGCGGTCGTCTTTGTAACTAACCAACCATCTGTAACAGAAGCTCCATGCATTCGGCAGTGCAGTGAGTATCTTATAAACGTGATGTAAACGCGCCTTTATGTTGTATTAATTATTATATTCGTAACCCATTTTGTAACCAACTTTGAAGCAGTAGTAGCTCTTGGATTAGACAACATTGGTTAAGCTGAATTTGTGTGATAGACCAGTGGATAAGAAGCCGGCCAATTGACCAACTGGCCCCCAGTTCAAATCTTGGCATGACGAGCTCGGTGGCTCAGTCGTGAATGACGCGACTTTGACACCAACGCTCGTGGGTTCGATTCCCACACAAGGCAAACATTTGTGAGCATGAATATAGCTGTTTGTCGTGGTCTGGACGTTTTAAGAGAGGTAGAGCGCATCAAAGCAGCCCGTCCGGGGAAGTACTTCCATCTCACAGAAAACCGCAGCCAAATAACAATTCCCTGGAGGATTGTTGTATTCCTGCATGTTAGTGAGGTTACCAGTAAGCACCCAAGGAGTTGCTGTGTAAGTAGCAGAGGAGACATCGCGCGAGTGATACTTAATGTATTACAAGCGATAATAGGCTACGGTACCCGATTTACATCAGGTGGGCCATATGCTTGTATGCCTCCCGACGTAGTATAAAAAAACTGTATAGGCTTCGCTCGCCCATAACTTTTATACATTTATAAGTGTTAATTTTGTTAATACAGTGATTTCTCTTACAACTATAGAACCAGCACAGTTCTTTTATTATATTATGTAGATTAGATTCGAGAGACGCGCAGCCATGCAATTCTCTAAGCGACTCGTAAAGGCTGTGTGCGTCGCTGTGATCACAGATGTCACAGCTTTGACATCGTCTACTGCGATCACGGCTAAATTATTTGGTATTCTATAAGGCTGTAAGCGTACTCGAGGCTGTTTGCCTTGTAGAATTCCAATTCCAAACGCAGCCTTGCGGCGCTAGTGTCGCACAACCATGAAAAGCGACACCAAAGAATTGCAATTTTGTGTTTAAGGCTGTAACAGCCGATGTTTCCGAGGATGTAAGGACGTTTGCTCTTACAGAATTGCATGGCAGATCGGTCCCGCCGAGCAGCATCCGTGCACGAGTTGACGTGTGAGGCTGCCATATTCAATTATTTTGAAGGGAACACGGCAACCTGTCACACGACGCCGCCGCCCGTTTGGACACTTTTGTGAGCATGACATGCTCGCCTCTCATTATGTGTACGGTACGGTAATTACTTTACATCAGGTGGGACATGTGATTGTATGCCGCTCTACTATCTATCTATATATAATTTCAAGCCACATCCCTTGCAGTCTACAGTCGTGTGTACGTCTCGCCTTAGATGGCGCTATTTTACCGATTACGGCCCACCTAATGTAAAGCGGTCACCGTAGCCTATAAACGCTTGCAATACAGTATCACTTGCGCGACGTCACTTCTGCTTCAAACACAGCATCTCCATAGGAGCTTCAACCTCACTCACACACAGGAACACAACAATCCTTTAGAATAGTTTTCTGTAAGGTGGACGTACTTCCCTAGATGGGCTGCTTTGATGCACTTTACCTCTCTTAAAAACCCAGACCAAGACAAACCAATATATTCACATACACAAATGTTTGTTCTTTGTGCGAATCAAACCCACAATCGTTAGTGTCAAAGTAACTCAGTCAGCATTCAAAAGTTTGTGGATTTGTTAAGAGTTTGCCTCGTATATATCGATTGCGTAACTACTTTTGAATATATTGCTTGTATTATATTGTATAATATTTACTACACCAACCCTTACTTATCACACTGCAGGTACACGTGGTGTCACCGAGGGTGTTTAGAGCACATTCCACCGCGCTGTCCAACTGCGGATTGGCGGAGGCCAGTATTTTCAAGCCGCCCGGGCGCCCGAAGGTACTGACTTAGCTTAACAGCCGGGACCGATGGCTTAAAGTGTCCTCCGAAGCACGGTATTATTTCATACTAGATGAAAACCCGGCTTCGCTCGGGTGAAATGAGACATAATACACATGTAGGTATAAAATGGAGGTAGATATTTCTGTAGTTATCGATTCTCAAAGAATATCACAGGCAAAGCAAGGCATAGATTCGTATAGCATCGTTCATTGTGTTTAATAAATATAGTAAATTAAAACTGTGAAATTTTTTACATAAATAATTTTAATTTTAAATCAACTTCAAAATAAACTAACTTAAATTAACAAAACACATAGCTTTTAAGATTTATTCTCTGTAAACCTCTTGTTTTAAGCATTGTCTTTTTCTTTACTTTGGTAGGTAGGTAAGTACTTACTAGTTTTGAAAATAAAAAATGAAAATGTTCTTTATACAAATTGGCTAATTCAAAAATAATATTGAGAAGCCAAATAAAACAATTGCAATTTTGCAATGAGTACTCACCCGAGAAGTTGGCAAAGGTACTTATTAAGAAACAATCATAAATATTCTCTATTATACATCACACAATATTTATCACCTTTCAAGCCTTGTTCAGTGGTATTGATAATTTAGATTTTTACATCATCGAATCTTCGAACTCGGGAGAAGGCAACATAGAGCTGGCCATGGGTGAACACAGGATTAGTTAAAAATAGACCGATTTTGTCGAAAGTTTGTCCCTGACTTTTATTTATTGCCATAGCGAATGCTATGCGGATGAGAAACTGAAGCCGAATAAATTTAAAAGGCAGTTGACTGTTAGATGGCTGGAGACGAATTCGAGGAATAAAAACTCTGGTTCCCACATGGCTATCACAAATAATTTCGGCATCAATGACACGTGAAGCTAACGCTCTAATAATAAGACGGGTTCCGTTGCACAACCCAACAGTCGGGTTTAAATTTCTTAAAAGCATTACTATACAACCAACTTTTAATTTTGGAATGTGTGGTGGTAGTCCTACAGGCGTTATAGAATTTAGGAATTCTACAGGATAGTTTAAAACATTATTATGATCGTCCTCAACCACAGCGTCAGAACTCTCGTAAATTTAAAAAATGCCGGGGATTTTCTCAACAACTTGGTCGTTCAATTGAAAACAATCATCGTTTTTAGGGGTAAGTAAGGTAACTTTCATTGAATAACTTTTATAATAATTTGTGTCAAGGGACACACCAAAAATATGGTCTACAATTGAATTATGTTGTTAACAAATGATGTAGGTATCACATGAATACTGAAAAATGTACATTATAATTTTATTACGAAAAGAACTTAAACTTTTAAGGTTATGGTCAGTATACTTTTTTCTATGGTTATGTTATGGCAATCGGCCAATCTCACGCCATGGCGAGGCGTATGTGCACTAGTATGAAACGGAACGTTTAGTAACTTCTCAAGATGTCATCCGATGTCAGTGACGTTTCGCTAGAGTGGCCAATATGGCGACTGCGATTTGTCTGTCAGCACCATTAGAATTTAACAAAATACTCGACAATCCGAATTTTGCGGATATATGTTGTCGACTCGAAATCGTTATTTTTTTATGTTTTATTATTCAGGTAAGGTTTCGATCGAGTCTACCGTAACCCTTGACGAAATTATTAATATAGATTGTTGTATACTATAATGCTGCTATAATGTCTTATATTATATTACGATTGATATTAAGATGCGATGCGACCAATGCGCAAAAATTGTGGGGTAACTTAGTGGCTTGCTAACCGCGTTCCCAATGATGTGTAAGAAATAGTTTATCGGTTTTAAGATAAGAAAAGGCATGCTTTGGTACAGACATTAAGAAAAGATCCAGGATGAAAGAACAAAGAACTGCAATATAATGCGAAAATGGAAGGATATGAAAAAAGCTACGACTGTTGAGGACGTGAGTGAGGTGTGCAAGGACCGCGTCATATGGCGCTCAGTTCCCTCTGCCTACCCCGCAAGGGACCTGGCGTGAAAATATATATGCATACATATATTATATTATTTAATTTTATATTATGCATCTCTCTACGTTGTATAAAAAGAAATAACAAAATCCAAGCGCGACGCAGAGGTGAAACGGTAAGCAATAAATGCACGATTGTATTGATATAAACGCAACAATCAGTTCAGTCAGAAAAGTGTAATGGTTTTATGTGAAAATGAGAAGTAATCAATGAAAAAGTTATAAAATAAAAAATTAAATTGTGTAAAGAACTTTATTGAACTTGTCGCCAGTAAACATAAACCAACTATATGGGCTTTGCTGCAATGAAGTCAGTTTCACTTGTATTTTTTACGTTTTTATAGAGTTTTCTGTGCTCAAAGCTACCGTGCAGGTTGGATATGTGATTGACTTTTCTCAAAAATAGTGGTAAGCCACTTTCCCACTGGACCTCGTGTTCAGGAGCATAAAATGAGAATTATGTTCCTTACGTAACACAGTTATTTTTGTGGTTTAAAAACAAGTGTAGTGTGTGTGAAATAAACTTAAAAAGCAGTAACTTATCTAAATACAAAATTTGATACGATAGGGCCATTTTTGAACTACACAAAATCTATACTAATATAAAGCTGAACTTGGAAGTGCTAATCTCTGGAACAACCAGACTAGGATTTGAAATTTGTTTTACATTTGTTTGATAGCCCAGTTCTTGAGGAAGATTATAGGCTTTCAACATGAAGATGCGAAAGAAAGTGGAAAAAGTGGTTCATACGGAATACGGGGATACAAAATTGCGGACTGAAAATATGCGGATGAAAATATAGGATATATCTATCATTTAACATGATTAATGGTTTCAATTTATTAATACGTGAAGCAAAAACTATGTACTCATTTTTAAGAAAATTACGCGGACAGAGATGTATGAAATGTGGCAAATTTCATACACCTCCGTCCGTCAAAAAATGCATTTTACACTTCTTCTCCATATAAATATTTTTTTATAATCATATTTGGATAGTACCTACATGAAATTAATGTTGCCTGTACGTCGCAGCAAGATGGTTTAAGATTTAATATTTCCGAATATAACGGTCAAGAACATTTAAAGTAGCGGCACGCTATGATGGCCGTTTTCACATATTACAATAGTGACGTGAAATGTCAATTTATTCTCGAAAAAAATATGATCAAATCTATAAGTTTTTGTTGCAAGTAGTACCTGATTAAAAAGGTTTCATAAAATAAAAATATAAATGTTTACTTAATATATTTGAACAAACTGAATATTGGAATGAAAATGAATATACATACTTTATATGCACACAAGAAACAAATTCGTTAAATTAGCCCTCCATTTTGAGATTCACGATCGAAATAGCAGTTCTCTGCGTTCGGTCATATCGACGAAATCCACAACAAAATGCGTAAACAGAGTCCAAATTAACGAGCAAGGGTCAACAGTAATGCAGTATCAATATTCGAAATCCAAAGCCAGGTCAAAACTATATCACAATCGCAGTGCACTCACAGTTTGTACTTTTCGAAGCAACGTTAAGTCGAAACTGCTTTGTTTTGCATTGAGCATTGACGCGAGTTTGCCGGAGATAGTAGTTGTGCTGGCCAGCGATCCTATGTGACGATCGTATTAGATTTATTTTAAAAAAGTTTGAATTTCGAAAAACAAATGTCCAGTTGTACGGTAAATAAGTACACCAATAATTATAATAATATAAAAATAAAAAATATCGTAGAGAAGCATCTGGCCATAGACCGGAAGGTTTTCTGCGGTTTTGTGGATCTTGAGAAAGCCTTTGATAGGGTTGTGCGAAAGGAACTGTGGGACATATTGCCGAGATATGGGATTGACGGTTCACTACTCCGTGCTGTGCAGTCCACTTACAAGGATTGCTCAGCATGTGTGCGGATAGACGGTGGCATGTCACCCTGGTTTGATGTCAAAATTGGTGTCAAACAGGGTTGCATGCTATATGCTAGGCTGTTTATCCTGTATCTCGATAGTTGTCTGCAGAGAATAAGGTCAACGAATGTGGGATTGCGCATGGGTGACCAAGTGGTGAACTGTCTGCTGTATGCAGACGATGCCGTGCTATTAGCAGATACACCATCTAAACTGCAAACACTGGTCACAGCGATGAAAGACGACTGTATGGAGAAAGGCTTACTACTGAATGCGAAGAAAACAAAGATAATGGTATTTGAAAGAGAAGAATCCAGAACTAATGTAAGGATTACGATTGATGATGAAGTGTTGGAACAAGTGGATGAGTTTGTATATCTTGGATGCGCTTTCAGCAGGGATGGAAGGTACACCGCAGATGTGGAAAGACGAGTGAGTGCTGGGAATAGTGTGAATGGAGCGTTGGGAAAGCTGCTTGGCAGTAAAATCCTGAGCCAGAAGACACAACTCGCTATACACAATGCAGTGTTGGTCCCAACGCTAACTTATGGAAGCGAGAGTTGGGTATGGCAGAAAGAGCATGAAAGTAGAATAAACGCGGTTGAAATGCGAGCGCTGCGCAAAATTTGTGGCGTAAGGCTTGTAGACCGTATTCGCAATGATGATGTTAGAAATAGAGTTGGTCTGAAAGAGAGCGTCGGTGTTAAAATAAGAAGAGGCATGCTCCGATGGTTCGGGCATGTAGAAAGAATGCAAGATGAAAGAATGACGAAGCAGATATACAATGCAAAAGTGGAAGGATGTAGGAGCCGGGGAAGGCCAAGACTTACCTACCATGACCAAATTGGTCATGTTCTATCAGAAGGTGATGTCAGGAGCCCTAGAAACCGGCGTGCGTGCATGAGAAGAGCAATGAATGTTAAAGAAGCGAGTGAGATATGTAAGGATCGAGTCACGTGGCGCTCGGTTCTCTCTGCCTACCCCGCAAGGGATTTGGCGTGAAGTTATAGATAGATAGATAGAAAATAAAAAATAAATGTTCGCGGGACCCTAATATATACCTATAGTTTAGAAATCAATGTAATAAATAATTTTGTGTCCTAAAATTATACATTCGATAAATTTTATGACTAACTGCACATCACTATTGACAATAAAGAACAGCAATTTGCTCCTTCAAATGTAATTATTAATTATTACGAAACTTCATAAGTGGACAAACGTCAAAACGGCCATCATAGCATGCCGCTACTGTAGCAAACGATGAAAGAGGTTTTACAAAAAAAAAAAACATAGAGAAGTTCTGAATCATTAATTAAAATATCGTATTAAATATGTATGTTACGTTCCACAGATAACATTTTTTATCGCTTGGTTGTTTGTTTCAATACGAGTAAAAAATAAATAAAAAAGGTATTCCTAATCAGTCTTAATTTTATGTATACGTTTTTTTTAAATGTAATGTAGCATTGGCGAAATCGGATTATGTTCGAATTTCGACCACTGGACGCCACAAGTTTAAATAGATAGGTAAGAAGAATGCAAATGTCACTATCTTGATTGTCATGTAGGTGTACATGTCAAAAAATACACTGAGCATTAAAAGTCACAGTATTTGTGATAAATATATCTATTTACATATGTATATTTTAAATATATCTATTTAACACTAGATTTGAGACTTATTTACATTTGACATCTATGGATATTCGATATCTTTGTGATTCGAGAATCCTACATATACATTGCGTTAAAAATTCTTTACACGCTAGTAGGTAAGATAAACTAGTTATTAGTGCAGTTATAATTGCTATTGCAGAGGTTAAACTCATCTTAGATTTGTACCATTTCTTAATCCATTAGGATTGGCGGGGTCCGCTACCTAAGTCTAAAGATTTGGTAAAGATACTGATTTCTATATGGCGCGACTGTCGTCGGAGGGAAAACCAGACCTTTCTTAGTTAAAGTCTTTCGAAATATTATTTACTTCGTGGAGAGCTCGATGGCGTCGTTGTGTGTGCCATTCTAACCAAACACGCAGGTTAAGCAACGTTGACAGCAGCCTGTCTATGGATGGGTTTATCTATCTCTAGTTTCACCGTGCTTCGGAGGACACGTTAAGACCTCGGTCCCGGCTGTTGTCGATAGATGACAGTCGTTATTCTAAGTCAGTGGCCTTCGAACGGCTTGATAACACTGGCCTCCGTCAATCCGCATTTGAGCAGCTTAGTGGAGTATGCTCAAAACCCCTTAGGTTGAAGGGAGACACCCGTATTCCTGCAGTGGGATGAGTAGGGGTTGATGTGGAAGTGCAAGTTTTCTAAGGTGGATTTCCTTCACCGTTGAGCAATTCATGTTACCAATATGTACATAGATCCGAAAACACGAACCCGCTACCAGTTGGTTAAAAGGACGGTTCTTTATCCACCGGGCTGTTACTGCTCGATTATATAAATATTTTTATACCACTAAGGTGGCAAACAAGTGTACGGCCTGCCTAAGGGTAAGCAGTTACTGTCTGCAGCTTATGGGCATTTGCAACACCAGGGGTGTCACTTTTGCATTGTTGACCCTGTAAGAACTTTTTCACGCCTTTCTTGAAGAACCCCATACTATAGTCCCTTGGGAAAACCTTCGCAGGGACCTCATTCCACAACTTAATAGTTCTCGGTAGAAAACTTCTTGTGAACCGCACAGTGCGCGACCATAGCGGTTCCACTGTAAAACGAGGCTGTTGGCATGATGTCGAACAACTCCTCAGAACACAACCCATTCGGTAGAATATATAGGATGAACTATGTGTATATACTATAATACCAATTATATATTTTATAACAAAGTTTAATTTCGAAATCCAAAAAGGACTGTAATTTATCGTTCAGTTTATTACCAACCGTGTCTGTTAGGGTTATTACAATTAATTAATTTTATATTGAATCAGATAATATTTCGATGAATTGGTCATTACGAAATTCGATTCGTTAATTTCAGCTTTATGAATTACTTTACTGCGTTTAATTAACATGCTTCTTAACATGGAAAAAGAATAAATCGTATTGTTTGTAATTCGCTCGTGTATAATTCAAAGAGGAAGTGTTTAAATTCAAGATTCACCTACCATTTGACGAGCTCGGTGGCGCAGTGGTGAAAAGCCCTATTATGCTACATTGAACGTTCGAACTTACCAACGCTTGTGGGTTCGATTCTCACACAGAACAAACATTTGTGTGAATGAACATGTCTGTTTGTCATGGTCTGGGTGTTTTTAAGAGGTAGGGAGCATCAAGGAAGCCCGTCTGGGGAAATACCTCCTCGTCACAGAATACAACAGCCAAATAATAAATCTCTAGATGGTGGTCGTGTTTCTGCGTCTGAGTGAGGTCACCAGTAAGCTCCTATGGAGCTGCTATGTCAGCAGCAGAGATAGCATCGCGAGGCTACCGTAAACCGCTTTACATCAGGTGGGCAGTATGATTGTATGCCTCCCGACGTTGTATAAAAAATACGGCAAGACGAAGCATGTAATATAATTATAAACAAAGGAAAATAGTAGAAATTTGACATTTACAGCCAGTATATCAAACAGTATATGACAAGCTGGTGGTAGAGTGGCCAGCAGTACTAATTTAGCCAATGCTATAAGTTTGATTCCCACACCGGACAAACATTTGTCTGCCTCAACTTTGCTCTGTTTTTGGGAGAGTCAGGGTTGCGCAGCCCGTTTTGGGAAGTAACCTTAAATTCCCAAAAAACTACGCCAAGGAGGTTTATTTTGTTTGTGGTTTATTGTACAATAAATAAAGGAAATAAAACTAGAAGTAGTAGATTCCATTTACTTTACTTGGTTCCTTATAATAATATCCAAGATTACAATTTTGATTGATTGACTGACATCATCGCACAGATAAAGTCCAATGATGTCAATCACTCAGTCCATCCTTCAGCTTTTTCATTACTAAAATGCAGATTTTGAGATGAAGAACCTGTACCAAACTGACTAATTTATAAAACGACGAAGACAAATGATGACACAGCCTGCCTGATGTGAAGCTTGAGAGTATGCAATTAACAGAGTATCGGCTTGGGCGTCGCTACCCTCGCTGCTTACGAAGCACATCGACAACAGTTTACTGGTAACTTGGTAGCCTTACTCACTCGCAGGATCTCATCACTGTTAGAATGAGTTAACATTTAGCTGTTTTCTTTAACGTCTATACTTTCCCTGGTTGACTGCAGTTTAAATAATACTATGCCCCATGTCTTGCTTTAGCTTGCTTTAGCCAGATCTTCAATTTGTATTAACCAAGGTGCATCACATGCAGGTGAAGTTGGCGTTCACTATAAACATAACGGATGACCCACTGTTTTTTTGTACTTCGGGAGGCTTTCAAGCATACGGTCCATCTGATGTAAAGTAGTTACCGTAGCCTATGAACGCTATGGAGAGCTTGATGGCGTCGCTGCGCTTGTCATTCTAACCGAACTCGTAGGTTAAACAACGTCGACAGCAACCTGTCTATGGATGGATTTATATATCTCGAATTTCTCCGTGCTTCGGAGGGCACGTTAAGCCGTCGGTCCCGGCTGTTGTCGATAGATGACAGTCGTTAAGCTAAGTCAGTGGCCCTCGGGCGGCTTGAAAACACTGGCCTCCGCCAATTCGCATTTGAACAGCGCGTGAAGGGAGTTCAAAATACCTCAATGTCTTAAAAAGTCTTCGACCAGTGTATTTTGCCAGTGATAACTTACGGCACAGAAAGGTGGTCCCTGATTACTACGGACCTCATACGTAAGTTCAAGGTTCCACAGCGTGCGATGGAGAGAACCATGCTCGGAGTTTCTCTGCGGTATAGGCTCAGAAATGAGCACATCCGTAGCAGAACTGGGGGTACCAGCAAGCTGAAGTGGCAGCGGGCAGGCTATATAGATCGGAGAATCGACGGCCGTTGGCGCTGAAAGGTTCTCGAATGCAACCACGAACAGGAAAACGCAGCGTAGGACGCCCCCACACGATGGACAGACGACCTTGTGAAGATTGCAGGAAGCCGTTGGATGTAAGCAGCACAAGACCGATTGCTGTGGAAGCCTAAGGGAGAGGCCTATGTTCAGCAGTTGACGTCTTTCGGCTGATATGATGATGATGTTGTGAAGGGAGACCCGTATCCCTGCTGCAATTCCTTAGGAGCTTAGTAATGACACACTCACTGGCAGGAACACAAAAACCCTCCATGGAGGTATTATTTGGCTGCTGTTTTCTTTTCCATCCACATACATCCTACAAGCATTTAATTGTGATATAGACATTTGCAAAGAATGAATGACAAGAGTTGCGAATGAAGTATATCGGGCAAGAGTGAGTGGAGATGTCGGCAGGGGCCGCCCTAGACGCACACGTATCAAATTGATGTTGTACTGAAAAAGGTCCATATACAGGCAGTTCCAGAGATTAAGGGCGTTCAAACAAACACATTGTCTCTCTTCATTATATTAGTATTGATTAAGCATCAAATTTATGGTTAATATTGCCAGTAGAAAATAAACAGAGCGGCCTTCGTGAATAGAAAATCAATTTGTTCAATAGTGTGAAAAGCGAGACCGCACAAGTACTTGCCTCCTTGTAGCTCTCCCTTAATTAATTGGCAGCTTGATTAAAACTGCTTATCGACAACCCTATCGGCAAGGTTGTCGATCAGTTCGCAAGATAAACAGTGCAGCAAAACGGGCTCGCTAGACTAACAACTTGCGAACAGAAATGTTAGTTTTAGATCAACTTTGATTTCAGTTGTCGGTTGAATAAACACTTTTGACGAGGTAATTGATTCTTTTTCTGCTACTACGTGCTGCAAACGAGCAAATAGCTAGCTTTTTACCGTAGCCTATGAACGCATGTAATATTAGGAACATCGTTTTGCTTTAGCCCAGGATTCGAACTGGTGACTAGTTAGTCAATACGCCGGTCCCTTATCCACTGGACATCACTGCTCTTACGTCTTTGATCCTAAGCTAACTCACTGTTAAGCCCTTAAGTTTAGGAAGACATTTCGCCTCCTGTTGTGTGTTCTACCGATTGAATAATGAGTTGTGTTCCAAACGAAATAATCGTACCGCTAGCCGACGGCTCCGTCCTCACAGACTGGAACCGCAATGGTCGCGTACTCTGTGGTTTCAGAAAAGTTTTCTACCGAGAACTCGTAATTTGTGGAACCAACTACCTGCCGAAGTTTTCCAAGGATCACGTCATGGTATTAAAGAAAAACTGAAGAAATGTTTACTGGGTCAGTATCGCGGGAGAAACACCCATAAACTAACAAACTATTTGACTACGCATGAATGAACTCCGCGCTCATGAACGTTGTGTATCTCAGCGATTCGAGCCTACTGACCAATAGGAAAATGTTTTAACCAATAAGCCGATAAGTGCCGCAATGTTGATCCTTGATATCCAATAAGAGCTGCGTGTTCTACAAGGTTGTTTATCATCAGGCAGGCCGTATGCTTGCTTGCTTCCACCTTAGTGGTAACAAAAAAATCGGCCAAGTGCGAGTCGGACTCGCACACGAAGGGTTCCGTACCATTATCTATAAAAACGGCAAAAAAATCACGTTTGTTGTATGGGAGCCCCCCTTAAATGTTTGTTTTATTTTAATTTAATTATTTGTTCTTAAAGTGAATATGTAACTAAATATTCTGTGAATATTTCAAGCGTCTACCTGTTGCCGTTATCAATATCGAGCAAAAATGAGCAAAAAAATCACGTTTGTTGTATGGGAGCTCCCTTAAATATTTATTTTATTCTATTTTTTAGTATCTGTGAAAATTTCAACTATCTAACTATCACGGTTCATGAGATACAGCCTGGTGACAGACGGACGGACGGACGGACAGCGGAGCCTCAGTAATAGGGTTCCGTTTTACCCTTTGGGTACAGAACCCTAAAAATACTTTCTATGTTATATTTTACAGAAAACAGTAATAATACATGATGGTAAATACGCAATTAAAATTGTTTTGTCAAAGAAAATAACGTGTTATTTTAACATAGCTCCATAAAGTTGTATTTCGCACCTCAATTTCGCGGTATTCAAATAACTGCAGGCCAGAGAGCAGAGAATATTATGAAAAATGGAAAAACTGTAGAGCCCAATGAAATATCAGTTGAAGAGTGGAAGCTTTAACGTGACCTTTGTTAAATCGTTGCGTGAAGAGGTGATCCTGGCGATTGGTTCAGAAGGATGCTGGTTTTAAAAAATAAGGATGATACACAGGAATAGATAAACTATAGACACGTAATAATAATTTTCTTTTTTTTTATACAACGTAGCATACGGCCCACCTGATGTAAAGCGGTTACCGTTGCTTATAAACGCTTGCAATACATTAAGTATCACTCGCAACGCAACTCCTAAGTAGCTTACTGGAGACCTTACTCACACGCAGGAACGTATCAACCATCTAGGGAGTTGTTATTAGGCTGCAGTTTACTCTGAGGTGGAGGTACTTCCTCAGACGGGCTGCTTTAATGCACCCTACGTCTCTTAAAAATATGCACTCAAATGTTTGTCGTATATATAACTAGCGAACCGCCCCGGCTTTGCTCGGGTAGTAAAGCATTATACCTACTAAGGTATTTAAGTTGATAAGGATTAATACTGTATATTCGTAAAATATTAGATGAAAGCTGTCAAGTGGCTTGATTTTTTCCGAAATTTTCAACAATTATCGTCATATTTCATCCGAACCTTAATAAATTATACACCTGAACCTTCCTCAAGAATCACTCTGTCTACTGGTGAAAACCGCATGAAAATCCGTTCAGTATAGCGAGCAGACAGTCAGACAGATGCGGCGTGGGACTTTGTTTTCTAATATGTAGCGCTGTTTTGTTGCGCTTGTTTTTACGTAGTTTTAGATCCACCGCTTCGCGAAGACTTTTTAAAAATAATACAAAATTAATTTATGAATTCTGGTATTAAAATAGAGTCACACGTTACAGACGTTCAGCTTAAGACTAACTATAAAGAAACAAAATCATGGTACAATACACATCGGACCACCCGCAGGAGACGAGCCTGTCAGCGCCAGACATTCTGAGAATCGTATGCAGTTCGCGCTTACGTTCGCATTAAAACAACTCTAGGCTCGGCACCCGGGTTCATAACTCTTCCCTCCCCAAGTTCGAAGTCATCAGTATGATTGTCACTCTGATGATTTCGAATACAACATTTAAGAAGGTTATAATTATTAAGTACATAAATGATAATACATAAAGCTAACACAATATAAAGGAGTAATGTTCCTATGCTAACACTTCGCGTTTTTATCGCACTTTCACTAAATTGACTTTGGGCCACTGTTTCACTATCACTTGTCTTCAAGACGTACGCCAATGTATGAAGATTCTGCAGGTCCAGCTCGTCCAGATTCACGGGCCTTCGTGAGGCCGCCGTTGGCGTTGGTATCCCCAAAAAGTTGATAATGGGTAACTTTGGAGTGATCGATGCGGCTCTGGTACTCTGTCTCCTCAGTTTGACATCTTCTATTTCTAATTGACAGTCGTCCTCTATCGTAACAATATAAGTTCCAAAAATATACTCTCTAATCATCTCATTTCCGCAACGAGTCGTTACTAAGGTTTTGAGGCTGCTGTACAGTATCCATCGATCCGGTTGTATCATTTCTATTTTTACTCTTTCATTTTTTATAGGAATTGGAGAACAAGCGGTGACATTCATGGAGAATTTCGTCAAGGTAATTATGCAGGTGTCTTCCATAGCTCCACGTGCTATGTGCTCTCGGTAGCACATGTAGAGTTCCTTTTCCAATTGTTTGCAGGAGCGAGTCAGCGAAAATGTTTTCGATCCATTTACAATAAGGTAAGGCTGTTTAGGGATTATGAGGACAGTTTGGTTAAGGTCATTGATGACGGGGAGTGGGAGGACTCTATAGTAATTATACATGTCCTTTTCTACTAAAGGAACTTCGATAATAAAGGTAATCTGATTTTCCTTTGAATAAGCTTTTATTTCTAGACATTGTTCGAGCTTTATTAAGTTATTGTAATTTACACTATAGGCTAAGTTCTCAGTTTTTTCAATATCTTTTAAAATAGTTACGAGTTCATCAGGGTCTATAATCGACTGATGTAAAATTCTTAATTTACTAAAGGCTATGGCCGTTTCAATTTCATCTAATCTTATATAGAGCATCTGGTAATTATGTAAAAATAGATTATATACATGAATAAGTTTGTTTGCGGTAAGTTCGGTCATTGTTTGGTTAAGCACCTTTCTTATCTCCCAGATCTCTTTATCCAATTGGATAAAATTGTTCTGACTAATAGAAGTATTATTTATTACGGACTCCAACATTTTAGTGACCAGGCTAATTTTTCTAGAATTACTTTGTTGATTAGTTTTTATATTATTAATGAGTGTATCGTACTTTATGGCATCTTCATTGTCTAAATTGCCAGTCAACGTTTTTATGAGAGAGCCTAATGGATTAAGAATGCCTCGCTTTCGTCGTATGGACGGAACTATCTGCCTAAATTTTTCGAATGATAGATATTTGAGTTGATCTGCTTGTGTTTTTACATCAGCAAGCTCGTAATTAACAGATTTATTATTATAATATTTAATTACATGTTCGTTGAGATTTGCATAGCGGTTATTGTTAAACTCTAAATCTTCCTGTACTAGGCTTAAATCTATAGTTTTGATGATGGACCACTTGTCATCACTTATCATGGCTCGACCTTCCCTTATGGGTAGAATCCCTGGATTCCGGTCAATCCTTTGCAGTCGAGGGGCCTGGTTTTGGCTGCTGCGGACCACCAGGAGAAGCACGAACCTGTGAAGGACGTTTTACATCCTTAATAGGGATCTTAGTGTTGCGATTCTTTGAAATGACCGGTACTGTATTTCTAACTATCTCACCCGACACTTGCGCTTTCTGAAAGCGGGCCTTGTCCTTGCTACGCCTCGTATTTACTCCTTTAATGAATATTTCGTCCCCCTTAGCTATATTAAATTTTGTTTCACCTCCATGATTTATCTGAACTGTTTCCTTATCCCTTATCATTTTATCTGTTATAAATCTATAAAGGTGTTTAGTTCGCTTGGCATGATCGGTTACTAATTTTTGAGTATACTGTTTGTCAAAATCAACATTAAAAGAACTAGTTGAGCTCGTGTGTCCGAAGACTACTTCGAATGGTGTAAGACCAGTAACTGAATGGATTGTATGGTTATACGCCATAACAGCGTATGTCATAATGGATGCAGCGTCGGTTAGTTTTTGCTCATATTTAGCTATTCTATAGATTTCCACAATGGTTGAATGAAATCGTTCTATAAGACCCATAGAGTTAGGGTTGTGTGGTGTACCAATGTGTAAGTCAATTTTGTAAAATCTCAAGGTTTCTTTCAAAAGAGTATTATTAAATTCAGATCCGGGATCTGCACTAATTTTTTCAGGTTTGCCGTAAATCGCGAAATATTTTATTAGTGCGCGGACAACTTCCGGCGTGGAACGGTTTGAAATCTCAAATGCTTGCCCTAATTTGCTGAAGGCATCTATTATTGTTAGGAAGTACCGGCCTTCAATGGAAAACAAATCGATAAAAATTTCTTCAAACGGTTTAGATTGCGTTTGTGTTAGCTGTAACTCCGGTTTGTATGGTTTCCGATCGTATTTCATTTGCTTACAGACTTCGCATGAATTAATTACGCTAGCCACTGTGATATCCATGTTGTTCCAGAAGTATACTCGTTTCAGCTTCATCAGGGTCTCATTTATACCTCGGTGGCAGGTCTGTCCATGATGGTATTTTAATACTATTTGTCTCTGCTCTTCTTCATCTTCTACGTATATTACTCTTTTTGTGCATTCAAATAACTTTACGGTACCTTTGTTGAACAGAGATATAGTTGCTTCTGTAAATTGTATCCGGTGGGCTTCTTCTTCGAAGTATAAAAAGTATTTTATTTTCGGTCTAATGTATTCTTTCAGAAACTGCCTTACTAAATCTGGTCTATTCGTAGGTAAGTGTACTTCTAATATTTTTTGTTTGCTTCTTGCTAGATCTTTAACCGTAATATGATCTCTATTCCAAGAAAATATCAGAATCTGATTCGGCTTAGTGTCAATAGCTTCCTCAAGGATTGGGATACCATCCGTATCTATGTCAAGTGCAGAATGTATAGTATCTGTCTTGGAGATTGAAGTTTCGTCGGGCACACTGATAGTGTCTTCAGATTCTGTCGGTATTGGGTATTCGGACTCAACTTCATTTCTAAGGTTTTTAGAGTTGGAGGTTCCAGATTCTGAAGATAGCTCGATAACATCCTCTTCTGTGGTTTTTCGTTCTTGTTTCAGTCTTGTGATTTCGGATGCAACGTCATCCAGGTAAGTTTGTAATCTATCTTCCGTATCGTCCACATTAACTTGCAGTGATTCAGTGTCTTCTTTGCCTAGTGCATTTAACCTTATCCGGGATAGAGCATCGGCATTTGTGTTCTGTTTTCCGTTTTTATAGACGACGTCGAAATCATATTCTGACAATCGTAGTTTCCACCTTATTAATTTACTGTTTGGTTCTTTTATGGAGTTCAGCCATGCAAGTGGCCTATGATCGGTATATATGGTGAATTTCCTTCCATAAAGGTATGGGCGAAAATGTTTTACCGCCCACACAATCGCCAGCAGTTCTTTCTCTATGGTACTATATCTCGTTTCTGCGTCGTTCAATGTTCGGCTCGCATATGCAATAGGTTTGTCACTCCCGATAGGTCCTTGAGAGAGCACTGCCCCTAGGGCATAGTTTGAGGCGTCAGTAGTAATAATGAATGGATTTGCGAAGTCGGGGAATTGTAGCAATGGAGCGCTAGTTAGTAGTTCCTTACATATTTCGAATGCTTCTCTAAACTCGTCTGTAATTTCAACTTTATTTCTTTTCTTTAGACACACAGTAAGGGGTCGTGTGATCCTAGAAAAATCCTTAATGAATTTCCTATAATAACCCACCAATCCAAGGAAACTCTTGATTTGGGTGGTTGTTGTAGGTAATGGAAAGTTTAAAATCGCTTCTATTTTATCGTTATTAGGTTTAAGACCATTTTTTGTTATTACATGTCCCAAATAGAGGACCTCTTTCCTGAGGAACTCACTTTTATCTAGAGTGACCTTGAGATTGGTCGCTCTAAGCCGTTCGAATACTTTTCTGAGTTTTTCTATGTGTTCCTGTAAGCTGTTCGAATATACAATGATATCGTCTAAGTAAACTAAGCAATGTGTTCCTTGCAACCCTCTCAAGACGTTATTCATCGCTCGTTGAAACGTTGCTGGTGCTGTTTTAAGTCCGAACGGCATCCTGGTGAACTCATAATGTCCTGACGGTGTTGAAAACGCTGTTTTGGGCACGTCAGCCTCAGAGACCTCAATCTGATGGTACCCGCTCGCAAGGTCAATAGTACTAAAATAAGAGGACTTACCCAACTTGTCAAATAATTCCGTAATGTTCGGCAGTGGATATCTGTCGTCTACAGTTATCTCATTAAGTCGCCTAAAGTCGATAACCATTCTGTATTTCTTTTCTCCAGTTGCGTCCGCCTTTTTGGGCACGAGATGCACCGGAGCACTCCATGGTGAATGCGATTCTTGTATTACGTTATCATTGAGTAATTTTTCGACTTGTTTCTCTATTTCGGCATTTTGTGTAGGAGACTGTCGAAATGGTTTAATGTAGATGGGATCTTCGTTCTTGGTACGTATGTTATGTTTCACGTCATTTGTAAACGTCAATGGAATTTCGTCGGCATGGAATATATCGCGGAATTCATAACAGAGTTTCGATATACACTCTTTTTCCTCTTGGTTCATATGATCTAGGCGCAAGCGGTGTAAATTTTGTTTAAGTATTTTATCAATTTCATAATTACGGGTCGTTAAGTTAACTTCGCAGATATTATTTTCGAATTCCGTAACTTCGAAAGGTTTTGTAAAAGTCAGGGAAATGGGTTTTTCCGAACAATTTTGAATTACCGTAGTTGCAAATGAATCCGTACACCTAATTATTGCGCTGGGCATACGAACACCTTGTCCAAAGTTCACATAATTAACTATAGCATCTCCATTTTGAAGTTTAGTCGGAATTTTGACGCGAGTCTCCGAACGCGGTTCTAAATGAACTTCGTGCATTAAGTTATAAATAATGGGTATATCAGCATTTCGCGTATGCAGAACTTGGTTCTTCATGTCTATTGTAGCATCTAATTGTTTTAGAAGGTCGGAGCCGATTAGGCCGTCGTAACGCCTATCTACCTCATACACATAAAACTTATGTCGGCTTTTGCTATTGAAAGTTTTCATAAGCGGAATTATGATGACGTCATTATGTGTACTCCGCGCGTGGGTACTTACGACTTCGAATGGTTCGTGAGTCTTATAAATTTGAAAATATTCGTCGACCTTATGGGGGCTTATGAATGACCGAGAACTACCAGTGTCAATCATAAATCGTGCATTCATTTCTGGTAGTTCAATATGAGGCAACGTGAGCACACTACTACAATTGAGGTTTATTACTTCCGGTGGTCTGTTCGCGAGGCCGTTAAATGAAAATTTTCCTCGTCCGAAGTTATTTCTTTAATTTCAGGTGCTGTATCTAAATATGGTTCGTTGTTTATTGAAAATAACCTACATTCGTTCTGCTCAGTCGGTTCGAAATAATTTACTTCATTTGGGTAGAAATCTTGACTATAGTCTATGTCAAAGTTTGACAATTCATTTGGATATTCCATCGCGTCTAACATATTGTGCCTAGCAACAGTCCTCATGGAGACATCTGGAGTCGAAAGGCCTTGTGTATAATTAGGTCTATTAAAATTATTGTTATTTACCGAAGGTCGATAACCTTGTGGCTGGTACGAGGTTCCTAATCTAGCCTGCTGCTGATTCGGTATGCCGAATTTAAAACCTTGGTAATTTTGATTAAACGACGGTCTTTGATAATTCATATTCTGATTTGGTCGAAAAGCTTGAGGTTGATTCGGAATGCCGAACTTAAATTGTTGATTCGGAATGCCGAATTTAAATTGTTGATTTGGATTGCCGAATTTAAATTGTTGATTATTGGGATGCATCCTAAATTGTTGCTGAATATTTGGCTGAGGTCCTACGTTTTGTGGTAATCCCCATTTAAAACCTGCAGTTGACGAGCTCTGTTGTGGCTGTGCCAGATGACTTAGCTGCTTGTGTTTAATGTTATACTGGTTTTGAAAATTAACCTCTTCCATCACTAAACCTAAAGCCGTCTCAAGTGAAGGGCAACCCCTTAAGCGTAATATGCGAATCATATTTTCGGGTAAATTGTACATAAATACTTTTAAGGCACTGTTATTATATATTATCATTTTAGCCGCTTTGACTCCCTCATCGGTGATCTGGTTCACTTTAGCAAATAAAGCACTGCGTACACTTTGTATGCGACTACAAAAAGCTGGATATGATTCTCCCGATTTAATTTTTATAGACTCTAATTCAATTGCTATGCCCTCTTCCGAACGCGGGTCACCAAAATGTAGAAGTAGTACGTCCTTTAACGTTTCCCAGGACTCTATGTCCTGTCTCTCACTAAGTAGAGCTGCCGCCTTATCTACAAGCCTGCTTGTAATAGCATGAAACAAATACACTGCCTGTGCTAAATTTCCTTGCGCTGAATAGTTACGCAACACATATTCAACTTTTGTAATAAAAAAATTCAAATGTTCAGGCTGTCCGCCGAATCTAGGAATAATAGATAAAATTTCGGAAGGCACCAAAGTCACTAATTGCGCCGGTGCTACGTTTTGGTTTTCTTGAGCCATATTTGTTTTATACTATTTTACAACTAATTATTACCTAAATACTTATATGAACTCTGCCGATTTAGTGCAGTAACTACCGAAAATCAAATAACCTTATATATGAATTGTTCACTGATTTTTAAATGAACAAAATAATTAACATTTATTTATTTATTATATAACCTTATAATGAGTTGTTCACTGATTTTAAATGAACAAAATAATTAACATTTATTTATTTATAAAAAAAAAATACTTTTATTTATTTATTTATTAAAAACTTAATAACTTTCCCGGAATTTTATATCAGCAATTTTTGTCCGAAATAAAATCAAGAAAAATAATTAATATTAAATCTAATGAGTCACACCCAACAGGAAATAATATGGGAAAGAGAGGAATTGTAAAAGATCTACTCACAATCCGCCCGCCAGCATATCTTCCGTTATAGGTGCTCGCTGAACTCCGCACTGTTGTACACTCCACTTAAAAAGTTCACTTGTCGTGGCAAAACAAATTTATTTGGTTCGGGGATATTCCGCTGATAAGTCCGATAACCGATTTATAGAGTCCTCGAACACAGCTTTAAATGAATATCCGACCCGGCTGCGCCAGTTTTAGATCCACCGCTTCGCGAAGACTTTTTAAAAATAATACAAAATTAATTTATGAATTCTGGTATTAAAATAGAGTCACACGTTACAGACGTTCAGCTTAAGACTAACTATAAAGAAACAAAATCATGGTACAATACACATCGGACCACCCGCAGGAGACGAGCCTGTCAGCGCCAGACATTCTGAGAATCGTATGCAGTTCGCGCTTACGTTCGCATTAAAACAACTCTAGGCTCGGCACCCGGGTTCATAACTACGTAGGTACTATGAGACTGTTTTTCTTTTTATGCAATGTCGATGCTGGTATACAAGCATTTGGTCGACCTAATGTAAAGTTACTTGCTTATGAACGCTCGAAATACAATGGCATATTGTATTGCGCACATGTTGCCACCCCTGCTGCTAACTGAGCGTGCATGAGAAGAGCAATGAATGCTAAAGAAGCGAGTGAGATATGTAAAGGTCGAGTCATGTGGTGCTCGGTTCTCTCTGCCTGCCTAGGGATTTGGCGTGAAGTTATAGATAGAAAGATAGAATAATACTTAGCTAATACAAGAAAAAGATTCAATGTATCCACAAGCTAAAACCCAACTATTGGCGCGTTCTATCCTAAGTATTGGAACCTTTTTTTTATACTACTTCGAGAGGCATATAAGCATACGACTCACCTGATGTAAAGCAGTTACCGTAGCCTATTATCTTGCGATATATTAAGTATCACTCGCGCGATGCCTCCTCTGCTGCTTACACAGCAACTCCTTGGGAGCTTACTAGTGACCTCACTCACACGCAGGAACACAAAAACCCTCTAGGTGTTATTTGTCTGCGGTTTTTTGCTTTTGCTTTGATGTGCCCTACCTGTCTTAAAACATCCAGACCAAGACAAACAGACATGTTCATGCACACAAATGTTTTGCCTTGTGTGGGAATCGAACCCACGAGCGTTGGTGTCAGAGTCGCGTCATTCACGACTGAGCCACCGAGCTCGTTTAAAGTAGTCATGTAGACTGTAAGCTCACGTTACGTTAATTAATTAATTCACATATGACACTGCAATATACGCAGTCAAAACAACGAGAAACATTACGTTCCCAAAATTCTGATAGGTATGTAACGGTAGCAAAATCTAAAAGACGCCGATTCACCTGATCGATTAGTGAATTTTCCTATTTGCACAAAAACAAAGAACCCCGTCCATTAGGGGTGTGAAAGCAACTCGGTGATAAAAACATCAAGGATAAGCAGACAGACAGCCGGGGCACCCTTTTGATTACTCTCAGCCCGTATAAAAATGCGATAAAAATCTTTTGTACTTGTACTTTGTGTCTGCTTCGAATATTTTGCAAATATCTGAGTCACGAGTTTGTGTTCGGTGGCGCAGTGGTGAAACGCGCTGTTGCGCTTCTTTGACATCGACGCTCGTGAGTTCGATTCCCACACAGGATAAGCATATGTGTGCATGAACGTGTTTGTTTGTCTTGATCTTATTTTCTATGTATAATAAGCACTAATTACAAAAAAAAAATATTTACGCAATACGCAGTAAGTCAAGCTTGTGTTATGGGTACTAGACAACTTTATTAATAGTCTAGTATCCATAACACAGGCTTGACTTACTTTGGGGCTAGATAAATACTCAAAAGGATGAATAAATATATTGTGTAAGGCAAACTAAAGCAGAAGAATAAAAGCAGCGATAGCCCTGTGGATGATGAACCGGCCTATTGACCAACTGGTCTTAGGTTCACTAAATTCCTGTTTTCAAATGTGCCACTAAATTTCTGCTTTGAGCTTTATGTACATGTTTGAAATTGTCATTTGCTTGGAGGTGAACGAAAACATCGTGAGGAAACTCGTACGTCCAAGAAATTATATCACTAAGAAAAGTCTGGTTTTCCTCTTGGTTGTGGACGTCTCTCCATGTAAAATCGGTATCTTCGCCAAATCCTTACGCTTAGGTAGTGGTCACCGGCAATCCTAATGGATTAGAAAACTGGATAACCTTAAGAAGAAAAAGATTGTGTAAGGCAAACTGCAAGACTGTATACTATATTAATACTGCCAGTTTAACAGAAGAAAGATCTTGTTTTCGACTTTCAAAAATAAATTTATTCAGTCATAAGTATTTTTCAAGTACAATTCCGACCGACAAACGATTGGACTAATATCTTTTTTCTAGCGTTATTCTATTTCCTAATTCATTAGAATTTGTCGGAGCCTGCTATTTAAGACTAGGTGAAGATACATCAGAATACAGAAAAAGCCGGGTCGGGTTAGGTCATACGCCTTTCGAAATATAATTTCTTAAACATGTTTTCTTTCACCGAGTAAGTGATAATTACAAATTAGATTAGGTTGACATCGTCTGTACTTTTATCGTACCGTTATAAAAAAATCTAGATACAGAATTAACTGTAGAGCAGACAATTCGCAATTGCTTGACACTAATTACATATGCAATTTGATCTAACCTGCTTTGTGCGCTTCCGCCAACAATGCTCAAACGAAAGTCAAATTTACAAGCTTTTTTATCTAACCTAGATCAAATTGCCTGCTATCTATTCGCACACGTGCCGTACAATTCTCATACGGACTGCATAGCACAGAGCAGAGTACGGCCAATTCCGTATCCCGGCAATATATCCCAGAGGATTCACAAAACCGCTGAAAATCTTTTGGTTTAGAGCCAGATACATCTCTACGATGTTACGTAGTGAGAAAACTTGATACGTACATTTCCTTCGATTTCGAAATCTTCCCCGAAACATTACTTGTCAAGCTCTTTGAAATTGTTGCATGCAAAAAAAAATGCTTTACTAGAAAGTTTATTGTTTATTATTGAATAATCAGATTTTTGCCTGTTTATATGTTGTTATAGAAAAAAATTGTTTTACTGAAAGATTCAGTAAAACAAATTTATTCTTGAATGATCAGATTTTTGCCTGTTACAGAAAAGAAAAATATATTTTTAATTTATTGTTGCACGTTACAAATACAATACTGTATTATATGAGTATTTGACATGGGTAACTGTTATGTTGTGTGAATTAAACACCTCGGCTGCTCGACAACAACTGGTTTATTATACACCGACAGTTGTTGTCAACCAGTTGTTGTCGAGCAGCCGAGGTGTTTAATTCCGCCGGTGGCCGAGCGTGCTCCATTGTCGTATAATCGAAATA
This sequence comes from Pyralis farinalis, assembly GCA_947507595.1. Classification (NCBI taxonomy): domain Eukaryota; kingdom Metazoa; phylum Arthropoda; class Insecta; order Lepidoptera; family Pyralidae; genus Pyralis; species Pyralis farinalis. The sequence goes on from OX382259.1 coordinate 37,119,455, forward strand.
TGCCACTAATGTTGCTAGTCCACTTGAAGTTTTTGTGTTAATCCATTTTCTTACTAATATAAATCAATTATTTTTATTTTTCACACTTAATTACGTATTTTTTTTTTCACCGCTGTCACCATGTTATGTTGTGTGAATTAAACACCTCGGCTGCTCAACAACAACTGTTTTATTATACCTCCACCGACAGTTACAATAATATGTAACCTAACCACAACAGTAACCAAGAGTTTATTATATTAATTATCGATGGGACTATGGTCCTGGAAAGATTTTAGTGCAAAAAACTTCTATAAAATTGAGACTGGTTTAATCGTGGTTGCACTATTTGTAATCTAGCGAGCTTTTTATGTACTCAGACGGCGTAGCAGTCGAAGGTGTAGCATGATGTTAAGCGTTCTACAGGAGCTCACTGTTCATCTCATTCAGCAGGAATGGGACAAACTTTCGGGGAATTGTTATTAGTTGTCTCCATAAGGTGGAGGTACCGCCTCATTCGGACTGTTTATCGAAACCCGGGTGGTCATATATGACCGCGAAATGTATGGGAAAACGTATATAACGGGTTCTGACTGGTCACATAGCAGTGCCCTACCTCTCTTTTATTGGAGATGTTTACGAAATTACTATGACATATTGCGCTCAGTTCTCTCTGCCTACCCCGCAAGGGACCTGGCGTGAAGATATACATATATACATACATACTATGACATAGAGTGCACTACAATGTTAAAAGAGTTTAGGTCTATATCCAGCCACTAACATCCCAAATTCCGTATTTTATAGATATAAAATCAAACAAAATTGAAACGGAAGAAACCAGAACCAATGTAAGGATTACGGTTGATGATGAAGTATTGGAATAACTGGAAGAGAACGCATCCAATATATACAAATATATTGGGTGCGTTTTCAGCAGGAATGGAAGGTACGTCGCTTATTTGGAAAGACGCGTGAGTGCTGTGAATAATGTGAATGGAGCGTTGTGAAAACTTCATGGCAGTAAAAGCTTGCGCCAGAAGGCAGCATATACAATGCGGTGCTGGTGTAAACGTTTACTAATGGAAGCGAGAGCTGAGCTGAGCATGAATGCAAGATAAACGCGGTCGAAATGCGAGCGTTATGCAAAATTTGATGTTTAACGCTTGTAGACCATATTCACAATGATGATGTTCGAAACAGTGTTGGTCTGAAAGAGAATGTCGGTGATAAAATAAGAAGAGGGCATGCAGTGTTGGTTGGGGCAAGTAGAAAAAATGTAGGAACAAAGAATTACGTAAAGTAGAAGAATGTTGGAGCCGAAGAAGGTCAAAACTCGCCTACCATGACCAATTGAGCTCGTTTTATCGATGGTGATGTCAGGAGCCTTACTGGCGAGCGTACGAGTATATGAGAAGAGCAATCGATGTTAAAGAAGCGAGTGAGGTGTATAAGTATCGAGTCACGTGGCGCTCAGTTGTCTCTGTTACTGCCGCAGTCGGTAATAACTAAATAAGTTACTAAAAAACTCGCACTAAACAATTTCAAATGTTACACAATTAATTGTATTAAATATTTATTTATTGCACAAAAACAATTATTTAGTAAAATAGATTACAATTAGTCTAGTAATATTACTAGTTAATATTATAACCAATGCCATAAATTTTAACTTCAAATTGATAATTGGCATTACCCTAACCTTCTGAAGGATTACGAGGGATTTGAATAAATGCTACCATTTGCAGTTTAACCATAATCCTATCAAAATGAAAGAATAAACCACGATGGGATTAATAATTAATAGTATCTATCTATAACTTCACGCCAAATTCCTTGCGGGGTAGGCAGAGAGAATCGAGCACCACGTGACTCGATCCTTACACACCTCACTCGCTTCTTTAACATTGATTGCTCTTCTCATATACTCGTACGCTCGCCAGTTTCTAAGGCTCCTGACATCACCTTCGATAAAACGCGCTCAAGTTGGTCATGGTAGGCGAGTCTTGGCCGTCTTCGGCTCCAACATCCTTGTACTTTACGTAATTCTTCCTTCCTACATTTTTTCTACATGTCCTAACCAACACTGCATGCCTCTTCTCATTTTATCACCGACGCTCTCTTTCAGACCAACACTGTTTCGAACATCATCATTGTGAATACGCACGCTCCCCGGTTTCTAAGGCTCTTGAAATTAATGGTAACTTGAGAATATTTGTTAAATATACTATAGAAACCAGTATATTAGAGCACTGATTCCTGGATGGAAACCTTTTTTTTTTTTTTTTATTAAAATGCGTTACGCACACCACCGGTGCCTGGGTGGCCTCCGGTGGGGTGTGGGAGGCTGTCCGATGGTATACCCACTAAACGACCCCGCGAAATGCCATCAGCCGCGTTGGTGTGGTGCCCCGGATCTGTCAGCAACAGGGCACCACTGCGACTGGCCAGCCCCTCAAAAGGGGCCGGACTTCTTCTATCTAGGGGCCGTCCCGGCAAATTAGGACATCCCCTCCGGCGGCGGGTCCTGGATGGAAACCTGGTTTGGCAATGTACCACTAAATTTGTATTTTCGGATTAAAGAGACGTAGGGCGCATCAAAGCAGCCCATCTGTGGAAGTACCTCCACCTCACAGAAAACCGTAGCCAAACAACAACTCCCTGGCGGGTTGTTGGGTTCCTGCATGTGCATAGGATCACTAGTAAGCTCCTAAGTAGTTGCTGTGTTAGCAACTGAGGTGGCATCGCTTGAGTCATATTTAATTTATTGCAAGCGTTCATCCGCCAAACATAATGGATTGGAAAGTTACCTAAGCGTGAGGATTCGGCAGAGATACTGATTTTTACGAGCGTATCAGAACTCCACAACACAAAGGTAACACGTGTTTTGAAATATATTAATTCATCGCTGAACAAAAGCTGGTTAAGAGAGGTAGGGCGCATCAATGCAGCCCGTCTGGGGAAGCGCCTCCACCCCACAGAAAACCGCAGCCAGATAACAACTCCCTAGAGAGTTGTTGTGTTCCTGTGTGTGAGTGAGGTCACCAGTAAGCTCCTAAGTTGCTGTGTAAACAGCAGAGCAGGCATCGCGGGAGTGATACTTAATATATTACAAGTGTTAATAGGCTACGGTAACTTTACATCAGGTGGGCCGTATGCTTGATGCCTACCGACGTTATATAAAGAAAAAACACGTCTTTTGAAATATATTAATTCACCGCTGAGCAAGTGATAATTACAAATATGTACATAAATGCGAAAACACGAGTTTAGCAATACATGTCACTAATCGAACCCGGGACCTGTTGGTCGATAGGCCGTTTCTTTACTCACTGGCAGGGCTATATATATAAAATGATGTATGTAAAGTAACTTTCTATATAGTATTGTCTTAGGTTTTCGCGATTGTTACACATTGAATTAAACAATTTTTAACGGAAGTATCGCGTGTTTTATTTATTTTGTTGAACCTTTTCGAACGCTTTGCAGCGTCCGTGGTCGCAGGAAGACTTCTTCCTGCGACCACGGACGCTGCATGTTACGCTATAACGACTCTATAACTTTCTATATAATTGAAATATATTTTTTAATTATATCCCACATGACGGTTTGCTACATGGTGTGCTATTATAAAAAAAAACAGGCCTTTCTGCGTAGGGGAGGTACCCTTTATTCTTCTTCTTTATTGAATTGTTTCTGTTTCCATTAGGTTAGACGGGGCTCGCGCTACCTAAGCCTAAATGTTTGGTAAACGTATTGATTTTCACATGGAGCGGCTGATGTCAGACCGCCATAAGCCTGAGGGAAAACCAGACCTTCCTTAATTAACGTCAAACACGCGTCTCCCCAAATGTAATTTCTTTGATGTGCGGATTCCTTCGCGATGTTTTCCTTCACCACCTAGCATGCGATCATTACAAATGTGTACATACATCCGAAAACACTAATTTAGTGATACATGCCAGGATTCGAACAGGGGGGGACCAGTTGGTCAATAAGACATTTCCTTATCCACTGGGCTATCACTGCTTTAGGGAGGTACTCTAGATTGTATGTTTTTATTTCTTTACTTTTATTTGCTTTATAAACATCTAAAACTAACCAAATACTAATTTTCAAACTCATTGTGATGGACAGACGTGACAAAACATTAAAACAGTCGGTTCAATAAACTTGCTGGCGTGAGAATGTAGAAACGTATACGATTGTTTGAATCGGAACGTATATAATTAATCCATCCATATCGGTAGATGTAATAATTGAATAACAATCATCTTAGTCTTCCTGCGATCACGGACGCTGCAAAGCATTCGAAACGTCAGGTTCAACAAAATAAATAAAACAGGCGATACTTCCGTTAAAAAAATTGTTTAAATCAATGTATAACAATCGCGAAAACCTAAGACAATACAACGTATACGATCTCTGCTTATGAACCTTAAAGAGGCTTTATGTATTCTATCGAAGAGTCTTCTTTCTCTTATCGTTATCCTGTTTTCTAATCCATTAGTATGGGCGGAGTCCGCTACCTGAGCCTAAGGATTTGGCGAAGATACTGATTTTGACACTCTATCTATCTATATCTGTATAAAAATTCGTATTAGGATTTCAACACAACCTCTTAACACAATATGGCAAGAAGTTTCAAGTGCTATAATATAGTTTTCATACAAATGTATGTATGTATATTTTCACGCCAAGGCCCTTGCGGAGTACGCAAGGAAAACCGAGCGCCATAAGACGCGGTCCTTACATACTTCACTCGCTTCTGTGACATTCATAGCTCTTTTCATGCACGCTCGCCGGTTACTGGGGCTTCTGACATCACCTTCTGATAAAACACGACCAATTTGGACACGGTAGGTTAGTTTCGGTCTCCCTCGGCGCCTATATCCTTTCACTTTTGCATTGTATATCTGTTTCGTCATTCTTTCGTCCCGCATTCTTTCTACATGTCAGAACCAACGGAGCGTGCCCTTTCTTATCTTAACACCGACACTCTCTTTCACGCTAACTCATTCTCCCACGTCTTCATATAAATGTAGTGTAAACAAAGATAATTTTACAAATAAAAGAAGATTGGAACAATAAAAAATCGGCCAAGTGCGAGTCGGACTCGCGCACGAAGGGTTCCGTACCACTATCTATAAAAACGGCAAAAAAAATCACGTTTGTTGTATGGGAGCCCCCTTAAATATTTATTTTATTCTATTTTTTAGTATTTGTTGTTATAGCGGCAACAGAAATACATCATGTGTGAAAATTTCAACTGTCTAACTATCACGGTTCAAGAGATACAGCCTGGTGACAGACGGACGGACGGACGGACGGACAGCGGAGTCTCAGTAATAGGGTTCCGTTTTACCCTTTAGGTACGGAACCCTAAAAAGATTAAAATATTTTTTAAAACAGTAAAAAAATATATCGTTTTAAGTATATAGTCGGCCGAGGACGAATTAACATAATAGTTTGCACTGTTGCTAGATAAATTGCGGTTTAAAACGGGCTCGTTCGTTGTTGTCTCTGATTACAACAAAAACATTTTTTTTTGTACAACATCGTGTAGCATACAATCATATGGCCTATAATATATTAAGTATCACTCGAACTCGCCTCTGCTGCTTACACAGCAACTCCTTAGGAACTTACTGGTGACCTCACTCACACAAAGGAGTTATTAGACTGCGGTATTCTGTTATATTATAAGTACAGTATTATTATATATCTAGATTGGAAAAAAATCAATTTTTTTGCCAGGAGTTCAAATAAAGTTTGCGTTTTGTATAAGCGACTGAGATTAGCGATGGAATTCTGCTAACACGTCATATTAGCGCAGGTCTGTTTTCATTTTTCTCCAAAATCCTGAGTTCTATTTTCTATTTTTTTAATTTTTATACGACATCGAAATGGCATATCAGCATACGGCCCACCTCATATAAAGTGATTATCATAGCCCATCAACACTTGTAATATATTAAGTATCACTCGCGCGACGCCTCTTCGGCTGCTAACACAGCAACTCCTTAAGAGCTTACTGGTGACCTAACCCACACGCTGGAACACGACAACCCAAGGGAGTTGTTATTTGTTGTGGGCGCGTCAAAGCAGTCTGGGGAAGTACCTCCACTTCTCAGAAAACCGCAGTTAAACAACAACTTCCTAGAGGGTTGTTGTGTTCCTGCGTGGGAGTGAGGTCACCAGTAAGCTCCCAAAGAAGTTGCTGTGTAAGCAGCAGCGGAGGCATCCCGCGAGTGATACTTAATATATCGTAATCGTTAATAGGCTACGTACCCGCTTACGGGACGTAGAAAAAAAAATAACTTGTCGGGAATACAGTGGCAACTAAAATATTCAATGTTTTTATTTGTTTCATACATTTCTCTTCAATTACAAGCGCATTGTCCAAGTTCCTATTATATTTTTAACTTGATAATTTCTCATTTGAAATAAGAACAAAAAGCTCATAATAATGTAGTCCATTTGCAATGAAAAAAACATTTATATCCAAGTCAAAAACAAAGATAACTCGGCAGTTATTTAAAGCGACTGTAAAGAAATGACAGCAAGAATAACTAAGTACCCGACTTAAACCGCGGTTTAATTAATAACAGCACAAATTATCGTTGAGTGCAGCCCTGGCCATAGAGCCTTTCCACTTAAATATTCATATAAGAAAAGTAAACTATCCTCTGAATACGTCCACCTTCACGGCGTATTAAATGTTTTCCCTAAAACGATAGTTTATTTTTATACGTACAAAAGTTTTTTGTTGTCTCAAATAAATGGATTCCTCTAAGTTTGTTGAACTGTGGAGCTATTGTTTTGTTATTTAAATGTAATAACAGTGACTTATACAGACCGTAAAGTAAAATGATGTAGGATCCGAGAAAGATCAGGAGTTACTTGCAATTACCAAATTGATTGAGAATACACGTTTAGTGTTATTGACTATGACTGAACAAAATACACCTTTAATTCACTTACAATCTGCTATATTATTTTCAGGAACACCGTTCCTATATGAATTCTATATGTTTGTCTGTGCGTTTGTCTGTCCCTTTTTTTCGAATATTCGAATTTTGACTTCAGATTCGGCATAAAAGTAGAATAGGAATGTTCAGGAACACCGTTCTTATCTCTTAAGGAACATGGCCAAAATGGCCGACAAATTAAAAAAAAAATGAATTGTTATATAATTGACGAGCCAGGTGTTACTCTGACAATGCAAGCTTGCACATTCTCAACTCGGTTATTTGTTGATCCGTGAACTAGTCAGTAATCTACTTTATCCCTCGACCCGTTAGCGGTATATTTTTTATTATGCGAAATCGCGCCATTGGATCTCCATAGCTTATTTCCTTCATGCTGTGTACGTTTCTGCCACAAGTATTATCGTACCACCACCAAATCAACCCTTACTGATCCCACTGCAGGGATACGGGTCTCCTTACAACCGAAGGGGTTTAGAGCGTACTCCACCACGCTGCTCAAATGCGAATTGGCAGAGACTGACTTAGCTTAACGACTGTCATCTATCTACAACAGCCGGGGCCGAAGCTCGGAAAAACTCGAAATATATAAACCCATCCATAGACAGACTACGGTTGACCTTGCTTAACCTGCGTGTTTTGGTTAGAATGACATGAGCAACGACGCCATCGAGCTCTCATTATCGTACAGTGAGTAATACGAGTACTCGTACATCTATCATTATATTTCAATGCGCATTTGCAATTTAAATGGAAGTTCAGTGATTCTCGTCCATACAAATCAAGATGACGGGAGCCGATGGACACTTTATAGGTGTTTGGATCTAGATAAGATAAAGATATATTTATTTGTTAACATGTGTTTACATGCAAGGTGTTCAATAAATTAACTATATCAACATGTTATGCGTTTACAAGCGTACAAAATTTATTAACACTAATTTTTAATTAATAATTTAATAACTAATGTATTAACCAGGATAAAAATAATGATAAAATTAATTAATTCATAATTGTCATAGAAATAAAGGCAAAAAAATGTCAGGTAAATATGCTAATGTTATTATAATTATATTGGGTTATTACAGTTTGTCAGTTAAAAATTCATCTACGTGATAGTAAAATTTGTCGATCAACAAACTTTGTACATTCTTTTTAAATATCTTTAAGGTTAGATTTCTTATTGCTAATGGTAGTTTATTATAAATTATTGGAGCCATGTAAAAGACAATTTTTTTCATCTATGAACTAAATATGTACCAACAGCTCGGCACTTTTATATTATGTACATTTCGTATCAATTGATTACGCTTTGATTGATTGAGGAGTCCACGAATTAGCGCTATCTAGTAAATACTATCAATCGCGTATTCAATCTTATCACTCAATGAGCTATTCACGTATAAATGAAATTTCGTATATTTTGGAAACGGCTCTATTTGGATTTAATTTCATATTTAGATAAGGTTTTTCGATTTCATACACAAAACATAATAATCTACGGGTACATATTAAACACTAATTTGATGATGATGATTTGACGAGCTCGTTGGTTCAGTCGTGAAAGACGCGACTCTGAGACCAACGCTCGTGGGTTCGGTTCCCACACAAGACAAACATTTGTGTGCATGAACATGTCTGTTTGTCTTGGTCTGGAAGTTTCAAGTGACGTAGGGCGTATCAAAGCAACCCGACTGAGAAAGTACCTCCACCTCACAGAAAATTACAGCCAAATAACAATTCCCTAGAGGGTTGTTGTGTTCCTGCGTGTGAGTGAGGTCACCAGTAAGCTCCTAAGTAGTTGCTGTGTAGGCAGTAGAGGAGGCATCGCGCGTGTGATATATGTTACAAGCGTTAATAGGCTACTAGGTAACTGCTTTACATCAGGTGGACCCTATGCTTGTATATCTCCCGACATTGTATGAAAAAAAAAATCTAATTCCGGCTATTCGAGATTATGATTATTATGCCGTTGAGTCCCACCGTATGTACGTATCATATACAGACACAAAGGGTGCAGGTTCGAAGCCCACTAACAGCACCGCTATTTTACGATCAATTCAATATTCCTTGAATCTCAGAATCGGCTCTAACGTTTTGGATCAAATTTTGTATTTAGGTATTTCCATATTCACTAGCATAAAACGAATTATGACCAAAATACTATTTTTAACAGACTTAAAAAAAAGGAAGAGGTTATCAATTCGGTTGTTTTTTTATGTTTGTGTCCGCTCCGTCATTTATAAACCGATTAGTTTTTTTTTGTCATCGGAAAATATATGCCTTTATATTGGTCCCATAGAAATTTTATGAAAATTGATTCAGTAATTTGGTTTTTATATCAATATAACTGGAAAAAATCATTCAGTGTTTTTTACGGTCACTAATATTTTTAATACCACTAATATGGTAAACAAGCGTACGGCGAACCTGATGGTAAATAGTGACCGCAACCTATGGATATTTGCAACAGCAGGGGTGTTACTCATACATTGCCAACCTGTATAATCATGTTCACGCCCACTATGTGTGTTCTTCAAGCCTAGCATTCAATTCTTCTTGAAGAGCTACATGCTGTAGTCCATTGGCAAACCCACGGCTGAGAGTTTATTCCACAAGTTAAGAGTTTCAAGAAAACTTCTCTGAAACTGCACAGGACGCAGCCATTGCGGTTCCAGTGCGTTAAGATAAAAACAAGTAAAAACAAACAAATGGTTGTAAAAACAAGCTCTCGGCATCATACCGAGCAATTCTTCAAAACACGACCCATTGTACAATCGATAGAACATAAACGGAGGCAATATCTCTTCTTAAACTTAAGGGTGTCTGTAACTCAATACAGTGTGTAACAATTCTTCCAGGTCATCTCTGAACCGAATCTTATGGTCCTAGTTGGTGACCAGGTGCTCGCGTCCAAAGGTGATTATAGTACTTCATGTGCGATGTGACTTGAGACTTACAAAATATAAGTCTTTGCCCCGCATTAAAGTGCTGCTGTGCTCGGTAAAGCTCACCCAATTTCTTAGACGCCAGGTTAACCTTCTTCTTCAGGTGACTTCAGTATTGAACATCGCAGGATATGTCGTCACCGGGACTCCCAATGCTAAAGTAAGAAGTGTATTCTGGAATTGGGAACCACAGCAAACGGTGTTTTCTTAGCGGTAAATGGGCAAACTTGTATCTTCATGAGGCTAACTTGGACTAAGTTTAGTCGAGTTTAAGTTTAACTAAGTAGTCAGATACTTTAGATAAAGTATCCTTAATTTTAGACACAAGTTAATCGTCTACCATTCCTCCAGTAGTTAACTACTCTCTAGATTTCGTACTTCGATATTGCCGTTTCTCCCTTTCTTTGCTCATCTCATTTATAAGGAGTTGTCTCACATGGGTAGCACGTTTAGTAGGTCTACCCAGGTTCACTTTCGATAAATCAGTTACGGAACGCAAAATTCACTAAAAATCCAGATTTTTTTTCCATAAAAATACACAGTCCCCAAGAACATATGCTATGAAGAAAAATACACTAAAAGGTAGAAAATAATTGTTTTATTTCTTTGACTGACCATAAACAAACATAGTTTGTATGTGTATTTAAACAGAAATTTGAAATATATATTTAAACTACTTGCAGACAGTGTGCTTATTCACATGTAACCGCATCTGTCGGAAACAACATACCTATATATATATAATACAAATATACACATATAATTATAGTAAAGTGATCACATTTAAGTATAAAACTCCACATAAAGTGCTCAGATTGTTATATTTATCTTCAGGAGCATTAGTCATAAATTATTGTTTAGATAGCTATGGCAGAACATAAGGGCACATATAAATAATACACATAATTTACAATTAAGCACATAATTAAATTATACATGAAGGCGGTGAAGCGGGGTTATTTAAACACTGTTACATATTAAATGTATATGATAAATTAAAAAATAAACATAATTAACAAAAATATCTCCATGATCGCAAATTTAAAACCGAAAATGAAACCTCAAAAGTCACATTAAATCAATTGTACATCAATGTTTAAAACACTGGTATACAAAACGATCTATGGAGAAAGAACTACGAGTATATAGCCTATTTTTAATGAATTAACTGAATGAATTGTTTTGAGAAATACCTAATATGCAAAATTGTGAAAAGCCCCGTAAGAGCTAGGCATGCTTTTAAAAAACATATTGTATGCAATGAAATGTAAAAAATCGGCCAAGTGCGAGTCGGACTCGCACACGAAGGGTTCCGTACCATTATCTATAAAAATCGGCCAAGTGCGAGTCGGACTCGCACACGAAGCGTTCCGTGCCATTATCTATAAAAACGGCAAAAAAACACGTTTGTTGTATGGGAGCCCCCCTTAAATATTTGTTTTATTTTAATTTAATTATTTATTCTTAAAGTGAATATATAACTAAATATTCTGTGAATATTTCAAGCGTCTACCTGTTGTCGTTATCAATATCGAGCAAAAATGAGCAAAAAAATCAAGTTTGTTGTATGGGAGCCCCCATAAATATTTTATTTATTTTATTTTTTAGTATTTGTTGTTATAGCGGCAACAGAAATACATCATATGTGAAAATTTTAACTGTCTAACTACCACGGTTCATGAGATACAGCCTGGTGACAGACGGACGGACGGACGGACGGACAGCGGAGCTTCAGTAATAGGGTTCCGTTTTACCCTTTGGGCACGGAACGTTAAAAAGCGAATGTTATCCAGTATTCATAAACCGTTAGAGATTTTTTACTTGGATCTTCTTCGCGTTATCCCATTTCCTAATCCATTAGGATTGGCGGGGTCCGCTACCTAAGATTAAGGATTTGCCGAAGACACTGGTTTTTACATGGAGCAACTGCCGTCAGACCTCCACAACCCTGAGGGAGAACCGGTTCTTTCTGAGGTCAGGTCACACGTCTTTCGAAGTTTAATTTCTTGGACGTACGGGTTTCCTCACGATGTTTTTCGTTCATTAGGCAGCGGTGGAGGATGTAAGTGACGAATTTAGTGGAACATGCCTCCGCCAGGATTTGGCTCGGGGACCATTTGGTCGACAGAAAATACTTTATCTTTGATACGACTGTACAATGTAATGAGTGTATAGTTTTAGCTATTTCTATTTAAGTAGGCTAGGTTTTTCATTCTACCTTCTTCCTTATAGTGTTACCACGTTTTTAATCCTTTACAATTACAGGCTTGTGCTACCTAAGCCTGTGGATTGGATATGGATGTAGCGACTGTAATCAGATCTCTACATTCCAGAGAGAAAATAATACTTTTCTTAGGTTCCCACGTCTTTCGAAATATAATTTCCTGAACGTGTGGTTTGCCTTACCATATTTTCCTTCGCCGAGCGAGTGCTAATTACAAATACTTACGTGAGACCAAAGACACGAACTTAGTAGTATATGCCCTCATCAGATTTCAGATAATGTGAAGGAGGGAGTTGGACATGAAGCCCGAGCGGAAAAGTGGAAGAGAGATTAATATAGAATGATTAGAATGGAATGTCAGTCATATAGATACTGAAACTTGCAGTTCAAGTATTTTGCAGAATGACGATTGGTAAGGATAGAGTAAAGAGCACAAAGTACCCTCAGATTTCGACGCTGAAGAATGGGCAGCCAGTCATCCAAGCTTAGTCCGGTTGGAAGAAATGTGGTCAAATTTCCGAAGACAAGAGATAAATCGGATGGCGTTATTAATTAACCGGTCCAGCTTATCGAGCAGATCTGCACTGAGATCAGGATAACACACATCGCCATAATCGATTAGGGGTAGTATGAGATATTGCAGAAGAGTAACTTTCGTAGCAATGGGAAGAAAGTTTCTATATCGGTTTCAAAGTCGTAGTGCTGATATACTTTACGACTAACTTTACCTAGTTGACTAGTCCAGCTGACACTACAGTTGATATGGAAGCCTATATTTTTGACGACTGTACTGAAGGGAATAATTGAGTTATCAAACGTGACGGCAGATATCGAAATGACGAATTGAATTGAATTCAGTCTTGCATTTTGACGTGAGCTACCTGTTATAATTGCCTGGCAATTATTGGGATTCACAGGAATTCCGTAGCTGCCGGACCAGGCGTTAATTTTGCTGAGATCTGCATTTATATGATTTATAACAGTGTTTATTGTATCCGCAGGGGTCTGAGCGTAAATTTGTAAATCGTCGGCATAAAAGCTCGGCTTATTTATCACCATAATAGTAATATTTTAAATAAACGAACCTTTAAATAACCCAAAACTATGTCTAAAGATTTTTTACTTCAAAATCTCAATCAATCACTCAATCTTTTTATTTGTATAACACAGGTAACATAATTAAACATGATACATGTTTACAACGGTATCACTGTGATTTTGCCATAATTCAGGCGTACAAAATATTAAGAAATATGATAAATATACTAACTACATGTCAATATTTCTAAATTATGTTGTTAATAAAATCCAATATATATAGACAGATAAAATCCAACTTAATATAATAATTAGACATATTTTACATTTTATAGCTTATTATCGTCTAAGAATTCAGTTAACGTATAATAGATCTTGTCAATCAGCGGTAAAAATAGGCGTTTTCCGAATATATTAGTACTGTTTTCTTTCAGAGATCGTGGTAATATATTCTATGTATATTTTAAGTGTCATGTTAAAAAAGCTCTACTAACTATATATCGCGTAATAACTATTATTTTATTCCTGATAATAAAGCTATTTGAATGTTTGTAACACTTAACTAATTCGTTTGTAACTTATTTAGTACTACAAGCCAAGTCAAACGACAGTAATAATAACTTTTATGGCTGCTAGTTGACAATCCGCGTTCCTTAATCACAGCGCCGTTTACGAGTATAAGGCATTTTTATCTCAGGTCTGCTTTACATCAGGTGGATCGTATGCTTGAAAGCCTTCCGACGTTGTATAAAATAAAAATCGGTCAAGTGCGAGTCGGACTCGCGCACGAAGAGTTCCGTACCACTATCTATAAAAACGGCAAAAAAATCACGTTTGTTGTATGGGAGCCCCCCTAAATATTTATGTTATTCTATTTTTTCGTATTTGTTGTTATAGCGGCAACAGAAATACATCATCTGTGAAAATTTCAACTGTCTAACTATCACGGTTCGTGAGATACAGCCTGGTGACAGACGGACGGACGGACGGACGGACGGACGGACGGACGGACGGACGGACGGACGGACGGACGGACGGACGGACGGACGGACGGACGGACGGACAGCGAAGTCTCAGTAATAGGGTTCCGTTTTACCCTTTGGGTACGGAACCCTAAAAAGTTGTACGGTCCCCTATTGATTAGGACTCATATTAGTTGACTAAAATTCATGTAACAAACTGTAAGTACATGAATCTTTTCTGATAAATATTTATGGTGTTGCTTTTTAAATTTATTTATATAAGTGTATTTATTACGTATTATTAAATATATTTGTCTTAGGTTTTCGCGATTGTTACACATTGAATTAAACAATTTTTAACGGAAGTATCGCGTGTTTTAAATAAATAAAACACGCGATACTTCCGTTAAAATTGTTTAATTCAATTAAATATATTTATTATATAATAATTACGTTATATTTGAACATATACATGCCTTATAATTAATATAAATATTTAACAATTTATAGGCAATTTGGTCTAAACTACTTTGTATGCTGTCGCCACCAATTAGTCCATGAGAACAAGCGCGGGCTAGTAGCGACACATAACCATTAGAAGACGTGTAACCTACCCTAAAAAGTCTTCTTTTACCCTCTGGTATGTGGATCTCCATATCCAGTCCACATGGTTAGGTAGCGGGTCTCTCCAGTTCCAAAGGATTAGGAAACTCGAGAACGCTACAAAGAAAAAGGTAGAATAAAAAAAAACTCACCTACTTAAATATATATACATATAGCTAAAACATTGCACTCCTTACATTGTACAGTCGTGTTAAAAAAAGTATACAAAAAAAAAGAACCGGTTTATGTAATAGAACTGAAATTAATTGTTTAATATTCAGAAGATGTTTTTTAATTACTTATAATAGAATAAAACAACCTAAAAATAAGAGCTAGGACCAGACTTTTATGTTTTTGTTGTAATCAGAGACAACAACGAACGAGCCCGTCTTAAACCGCAATTTATCTAGCAACAGTGCAAATTATTATGTTAATTCGTCCTCGGCCGTAGAGCGAGGCTCCGCAATAAATATCCGGCTTAAAGAAACCAAACTAACATGTGAACGTCCGCATTCTTTGCGGACTAAATACTTAAAAGGCTATAAATTTATACAGATTTAATGGTACATCGTGTATTAAGAGCGGTAATGTAGGAATTACAAACTAGTGACCATGTAATCCTTAATGTCTCGACTTTGTAATTCTTGTACCGGCCTTATGGGAATTACAAACAACGTACTTACAGCTTTTGCGAGGAAATAAATAAAAATATGTAAAACTTTACAAACATATTCAAGTAATAAAATGGTTGTTGATTGCTTCAGATTTCGCTGGTAGTATATTTAAAATAATTTCTCGAGCGTAGTGGTTATCTAAAAAAGTGAAGCGTTTTCATCAAAGTTTGTTAATAAACTCATAAAAATTCAATTAAATGAAAGGGGGACTAAAGTAATATTGTAACGAATACAAAGCACAAAAAATATACCTATATTTAGATTCATAATGATATGACAAAGGCTAATGAAGACCCATATATAGTCAGGATTTGCCAATTTTTAATAAGATATGGTTGTCGAATAATAAGGAAAAGAGCGAAAACTATTTCAAAGAGAGATAAATAGATTCAAATTTAGGATACATGAATTTATCTGAATAAGCAAAGTTTGTTTTCTTCAATTTAAAAGCTTTGCTTGGAATGTGAAGTTTTTTTCTGTACAACGTCGAAAGGCATAATAAGTTACGGCCCACCGTATTAAGTGTCCCACGCGCGGTGCTACCTCTGCTGCTAACACAGCAACTTATACAGTACAAACATTCGTGTGCATGAACATGTCTATTTGTCTTGGTCGGGGTGTTTTTAAGAGAGGTACGAGTATATCGCATCAAAGCAAGGGAAGTACCTGCACCTCGCAAAAACCGCCAAGCCAAATACCAACTCACTGAAGGGTTGGTATGTTCCTACAAGTCAGTACCAGTTCCTAAAAAGTTGCCGTGTCAGCAGGAGTGGTGGCATCGCACGGGCGATGTTTAATGCAAGCTATATCATAGTCTACAAACAAGCGAGCGTGCAAGAGAAGAGCTATGAATGATTAAGAAGCAAATGAGGTGTGTAAGGACCAACAGACCCGTACGCCGCAAGGGATTATGGGTGAAGCTGCAGATATTATAGATAAATAGATAGATGTTATAGGTCCATAGGCTTTGGAACAGTGACAGCTCAGTGGATAAAGTACCAGTCTCATTACCTACGATATATAGTTCGAATACTGGAAGGTACCACAAAATCCATCTTTTTGGATTTATGTACATATATTTGTAATTATCACTTGCTTCCCTGATATAGGAAAACCATCGCGAGGAAGCCGGCACATCCAAGAAATTGTATTTCAAAGGACGTGTGACCTAACCTAAGAAAGAGATGGTTTTCCCTGTAGGTTCTGGAGGTCTGATGGCAGCCGTTCCATGTCAAAGTCAGTATCTTAGCCAAATTCTAAGACGTAGGTAGGACCTCGCCAATCCTAATGGATTAGGAAACAGAATAGTGCTAGGTGGAAGAGTGCTACAATAATCATTTTTTATCAGGTGGGCTGCATGTTTATTGCATAAAACATAGTCTTTAAATAATTTTTTTGTTAATCATCTATTTCCCCTCGCGTTTTCCTCTTGACTCCAGTTATCTCGACCCATGGGGAAGCCCAGATTATGGCGATAACAAGTATTAAGCATGCTCGCCTCCGGATTACTTCTTTCACAAATATTATTAAAACGTTAAGTCTTGTATCTAATAAAATAGATAATTTTATATATAAATTTATTACGCTGTGTATAACTGATTTTATACTAATAGTATTATGAAAGTGTAAGTAATTCTATTCACGCTTTCATATAAGTAGGCTGAAAGGATGAATAGAAATTGCACAAATGCAACTTTATGCAATTTTATAGGAGACCCCATTGTTGTTTTTTTTTTCTCAGGCAACGTCAGAATGCTTGTTAGCATACGGTCAACCTGACGTAAAGTGGTTACTGTAGGTTATAAACGCTTGTAATACATTAATTTAGCTACTCCTAGAAGTTTAGTGATCTCACACACGCGTGGGAACACAACAACCCTCCGGGAAGTTGTAATTTAGTCGCGGTTTTCTATGGAGGTTTCCCAGATGGGCTATTTTGATGCGCCCTACCTCCCGTAAAAAGACTCTTGTTCTGTTACCATTGCTCAAAAATTGAGCAATCCTATAAATGCTCGCAATATGACAGTATCATCATCATCTCAGTCCGTATTCGTCCACTGCTGAACATAGGCCTCCCCTCTCGAGTGCTGTTCGTCTCGATCCTGCGCTACCTGCATCTATCTATTCTCTACAAGCCTCTTGAGGTCGTCGCTCCATCTAGTGAGGAATCGTCCTACGCTGCCGGTATCAGTATGGGGACGTCATTCCAGAACCTTACTCCCCCAGCGGTAGTCGGTTCTGCGAAATATGTGGCCGGCTCACTGTCAGTTCAGCTTCCTTATCCTTTGGGCTATGTCGGTTACCTTAGTTCTACTGCAGATATGTCCCATTTCTAGTTAATAGATTCAGATGTTATTTTGCGTAAACCGAAATTAATTGCAATTTTATCTGACCTGCTCTGTGTCCTTCCGCCACTAATCAGTTCATGCGAACTGGCCCCGGCCGGCACCGACCGGAACCGTAAACGGAACGTGCAGTCGCTGTCATGGCGATTGCCCACCATAAACATATAACAAAAACCATATACACCCGCTACCACTGCTGCCATGACTGCTCTACTGCTGCTGTCGTCGCTGTGACACATGTTTCACCTCTCCATGAGGCATCCTCTGGTGCTTATCTAATTCTAACAACGTAATTGCGAAGACCACCGCAGCAACCGAGACACAGTCTACCGGAGCAGCCATGGCAGCGACAGCATGTTGCATCTGCTAACGGTAGTAGGTGGGTACCGGCCGGCGCTAGTTCTCATGAGTTAATTCGTGGCGAAAGTACACAAAGCAGGTTAGATCAAATTGCATCCTAATTTCTGATTCTATAACGCAGGGATACCCCGAGCAGTTCTTTCCATAGCACGCTGAGCTGCCTTGAGCTAGACCATGCGGCCAGCAGTGAAAGGCCAAGTCATGCTTAATTTAAAAATCATTCGATTTACAAAATGTATTGTTAGAGAGTATACAATATAATGGCTACATCCGCAACTTGCATGGATAACGTAGCAGTGAATAATTAGCAACTTGCTGTGTGGTCATTGTGGTCACTTTGTTGTATATCAATGTTCATACGGTGGGTTTAGTGTCGAAGTGGCAAGTAACGCTACTTTGACACGAAACCTCTTGGGTTCGCTTCCCAAACAGGATAAATAATTGTGTGCATGAACATGTCTGTTTGTCTTGGTCTGTGTGTTTAAAAGAAATCTAGAGAGGTAACGTCGCTTCAAAGACAACGGCAGCCAAATAACAACTCCCTAGAGTGGTGTTGTGTTTCTGCGTGTGAGTGAGGTCACCACTAAGCTCTTAAGAATGTAATGCATTGCAAGCGTTAGTAGGCTGCGGTAATTGCTTTACAACAGATGGGCCATATGCTTGCTTAGTTCTAGTTTTTTTTTTTATACAACGTCGGAGGTCATACAAACAGACGGCCCACCTGATGTAAAGTAGTAACCGTAACCTATGAACGCTTGTAATATATTAGGTATCACTCGCGCGATGCCTTCTCTACTGCTAACACAGCAGCTCCTTAGAAGCTTTGTGGTGACCTCACTCGCACGCAGAAACACAGCAATACTCTAACGAATTGTTATTTGGGGAGGAACGTCCCCAGACGGGCTGCTTTGATGCGCCCTACCTCTCTTAAAACATCCAGACCAAGACAGCAGACATGCTCATGCACACAAATGTTTGTGTTGTGTGGGAATCGAACCCACGAGCGTTGTTGTCAAAGTCGCGGCATTCACGATCCCCGAGCTGGGAGCTGAGCACCAGCATTCCCCCCCCGAGCAAGTGATAATTACAAATATGACACATACTGACACATATCATATCTATGAGAGCTGGATGGCGTCGTTGCGCGTGTCATTATAATCGCACATGCAGGTTAAGCAACGTCGACCGCAGCCTGTCTGTGGATGGGTTTATTTATCTCTAGTCTCTCCGTGCTTCGAAGGGCACGTACAGCCGTCGGTCCCGGCTGTTGTCGATAGATGACTGTCGTTAAACTAAGTTAGTGGCCCTCGGGCGGCTTGAAAACACTCAGCCAATCCGCATTTGAGCAGCGTGGTGGAGTATGCTGTAAACTCCTTCGGTTGAAGGGAGACCCGTATCCCAGCAGTGGGACGAGAAAGGGTTGATGTGGTGATATCTATGTTAAAAGCACACTGTGAATGCAATGCAATGAATTCTCGAGTGAGAACACGAGAGAGCGCATGGCGGGTCGTCAGACAAGTTTACAGCAGCAACATTCATCTATAATAAAATATAGCAAAAACAGGTAACCTGCGAGCGGGATATCTGAAATCTTGTTACCATGCGCTCTGACACTCCATTACCTGCCCGAATTTATAGCCACGGCGCAAGTTACGAGGGATTGAATACTTCATACTCTAGAAAATCGTTTAAATCCGCTCTGCTCGTCATTGTTATGGGCTTGGTGGCGCAGTGGCGAAACGCGCTGATACGCTACTTTGACACGAACGCTCGTGGATTAGATTCCCACACGGGGTAAACATTTGTGTGCATGAACATGTCTGTCTTAGTCTGGGTATTTTCTATGTATAATTAATATGTATATACAAAAAATAATATTACGTATGTTTATCAGTTGTCTAGTACCCATAACACAAGCTTCGATTACTTTTGGGGCTAGATGGGGCTGTGTATTTTGTCCGGCAATATGTAGTTTAGTAGTTAGTTATTTAAGGAACGTAAATAAAAACGTGGAAAGTGTGGAAGGTACGATGAATATGTTACTTACTATGTCTTTCCTTTAATATTTGTTCCTAAATTGTTCTTGAAATAAAAAATCAAATTTGGGTCAGACTAATATGTACTTGAAAAATATGGCCTGCCATACAATCCAATTACAAGTTTGCTGCCATTATTCCGTGTTATTTTAATTTTCACGTGACTTTCGTAGAGAAAGGGAACGGTCAATTTCCATGTCTCTTCTTCGTTTTAGCGTTATCCAGTTTCGTAACCCATTAGGATTGGCGGGGTCTGCTACCTTAGCTTAAGGATTTGGTAACAATACGGATTTTTACATATAGTAGCTGCTGTCAGACCTCCATAACCCAGAGTTAAAACCAGATCTATCTTAGATTAGGTCACACGTCTTTCGAAACATAATTTTTTGGATGTGTGGGTTTCCTCAAAATTTAATGGTAGATGCCCTCCAGTTAGACAATAGGCTGGTTTAACTTACGTGGAGAAGATTCCACACGATGCATGAAAAGAGCTATGCATGTTAAAAAAGCTAGAAAGGTGTCTAAGTACCACGTCTTAGGGGTCTCGGTTATCTCAGCCTGCGCCACAAGGGACCTGGCATAAAGATATGTAATTTTCTTTTATATACAACTTCGGAAGGCATAGAAGCATACGTCCCACTTGATGTAAAGCGGTTACCGTAGCCTATGAATGCTTGTAATATATTAAGTACAAATAACAACTCTTTGGAGGGTTGCTGTGTTCCTACGTGTGAGTGAGGTCACCAGTAAGCTCCTGAGGAGTTGCTGTGTAAGCGCTAAGGGAGGCATCTCGCGAGTGATACTTAATATATTACGAGCGTTAATAGGCTACGGTAACCGCTTTATATCAGGTGGCCGTATGCTTGTATGCATAAATGTAATTATATATCTATTTAAAGTAATAAGATAATCTATACAAGAATTACTTATTTAAGATTCTCGTATATAACGATGACTTTTTGGATAGTACAATTTCGACAATCCTCTCGCTATGTCTTGTATCTTGTACCATTTCCAAAGGTCTGTTCACAGTATAATAGAATAATACAGGCGCATAATTCATTGCTGTTCGCTGTCGTCCATGTAGTAAAACAATAATGTCATTTTAAACTCTAAAACTATCTAACGACTGGGAAATGGCGGATAAATGGTGAATTTCCCTTTACAACCACGAATTTCACACCGATTATACTAGCGAATAATGTCTTGTTTATGGGGATAGTTTTGGCAATACGAAATATTTCTTTAAAATATTATATTCTAACTTGCTTCTCCCTCGAGTTTCCCCTTCGGAGATCGTGTTATAGTGGTTTTACAACACTCTGCGACCACCTCCATATACGAGACTACCTCTGTATTTAATTTATTTACGATCTATGTGGTGATTTACACGTGAAAAAGTATCAACCACGCAGCAGATGACAATAGACATTAAAAACGCCGAGCTAAGCACGGTTGCCCAGGTACCATTATGTGGCTAGCAAATATCTATTATTATTTTATTACTTAGTTCAATCTCCTGTTAGGTGTTTCAATTATTTTGGTACAATACAAAGAGTTTTAGTCTAGTGGAGCAAATTATGCTAATAGCTGATTTAGGTAAGTTATAGTACGAGGGAATCCGATGGAGAACTAAAGGTAATATCTAGTCCTCAAAGTCAGCAAGTTGTGGTATCCAACCAGAAATATTTGCCGTGTCAGTAATGAATGATATATGAAGGAGGAAAGTCCTAAAGGGCGTTCAACGAGACGAGATAAAAATGATAAACACTAAGTTGATACAAATCAAGTCAACTGTCGCAAAGTGTACAACTATCTGTGAATTTTGATACGGGAATCTAGTCTGGACATGAATTTCGCACATTTGGCAAGTGAAGTAATATTTACATACTTGAGTCGACATTTAATGAAATTTTATTAGAAACTACAATCCTATGAGCTTTGCTTGTGTAATTTAGATACATATTATATTTAGTAATAACGTGTTGCTATGACTAAATAAAACCTTGACCCTGGGAAGGACCCTGACCTTTATTTCCATTACAATCAGCTCTTAAAACTGGTATCATATTTTTATCGTTCTTCAAATATTTTTTTACTTTATCTTTGCTAAGAAATGTATTTAATTCCAGAACAATACAATATATAAATTACTTAACTAAAATTAAATGAATACACAATAAAACTAAAACTAAATTACATTTAAAATTTAATAAATCTAAAATAATAATATTAACCTAAAATAAATCTAAAAAATGTGGCCCCTGCGGCATTGTACCAATGATGCTGGCAACATTTCCCCGCTAAATCGCAATACTAATACTAATACGCTGAACGAGGAAGCTACCAGCTCTTTGGTCGCCAGTGACGTCGATCAGACGTCTCGCTAGTTCTTGAAAAAGCGACTGCGCGCCTGGACCCCACGGACCAAGGGTATCTACTCCGAAAGGAACAAAGTTGTAGTTGGAGCCAAGACCCCTGTATTTTTTTTTTAATTTCTTCTAATAATAATAAAAGATATGCCTACATTGAATTATTATGTACTAGAACCGACACCGCGAACCAAATGTTTGCGCCATGCTTTGTTGCCGATCGGTAACAAACCACTTATTGATGTACAACATTGAACGAAACGCGTAAGCACTATGAAAATCACGGCGCTTTTGACCTTTTGGTCGCGAGAAAAATACCCCTTAGAAGCGATTTAGTGCTGTATCTTCGAATCTTTGTGATAGACATCTAAATTATTTCAGCGCTGCAGCGGACTTTAGTTTTAATTATTACCAAAATGGAGAAGACTTTTACTTAGGATAGTTCCTTTAGTATATAATAACTCAATGTATGCCTACCATAAAGTCTTGTCTACCTTTTCAGTAGGCAAATTTAGTCGAAGAAGACGAAAAGAGGTTAAGTTTTTAACTTTAACTTTGGTAAAGTAAATACATAATAAGTTACATTAAATAAAAGAGTAAATGGTAGCCTAGTGATGGTAAGGTAGCTAGGAGGAAGAAGAATATTACATACAATAATTGTATGTTGTGTAGGTACTCCTGAATGTTTGTTTCCTTTATTTACCTCGGCCGCCTGAATGATCTCTTTACCTGGAAATAAACGCTGGACTGCCTAAAATGATACATTGAAATTTACTTTCAATCCAAAGCGTTTACTCCATGTCGAAATCTGATATAAATCAACATTAGTTTTATTAATGACCTGTGAGGTAAGCGAGGCTTGAGAAAAGATTTTCAAATCATCTGCATGAAGGTGGTAGGATGAAGTGATATCGTGAGTTATTGAATTAATGAAAAGAGAAAACAACAGCGGAGACAGCACACCACCCTGCGGCACTGCGGCAGTTGTGTCACGCCAGGTGGATTTTTTTTACTATTTAGTTGGCCCCTGTGGGCCGTTATGGAGTGAGCAACTTTATAAGCAAAAACAGCCCTTAAGGGCACGGTTGACCCGTGAACTTTGTCGATAGTACTTACCTTTTTTTAAAATACAACGTTAGGAGGCATACAAGTATTTGGCCTACCTAATGTAAAGCGGTCACTAGCCTATGAACTTGCAATACTTTATATATCACACGCACAATACAACCTCTGTTACCACAGCAACTCCTTAGGAGGTTATTGATTACCTCACTCACACGCAGGAACAGAACAATCCTTCGAGGTGCTGTTATTTGACTGTGGTTTACTGTGAGGTGGAGGTACTTCCCCAGGAGGTACTTTATCTATCTTTCACGAGAGCTTCGTTTTTAATTAGCATAGTGCATTACATACAAGGGAAGTTAGTTTACTCTAGAGACGACTGTGAACCTTCTTACTTCCACCCACAAAAGAACGGAGTTTAAGTATTGCTGTATAAAGCATTTCAATAATTTATTTAAGTTAGTGAACGGAATATCTAAATATACAGCATGCTCGTAAATCACTGCTGAAAGAATGGTGATAGACCAGTGATTACGGAACTGACCAACTAACAAAGTGGTCGCCGATTCGAATCTTGGTGGTGGCATGTGCCACTATCTTCATGCCTTCGGATTTATGTACATATTTGTAATTATCACTTATACGGTAGTGAAGAAAAACGTTGTAAAAAACCCGCAATTCCAGAAATTATATTGACAGACATGACTAGATCTAAGAAACATCTGATTTTCCTTCGGGGTTGTGCAGATCTGATGTCAATTGCTCTATGTAAAAATCACATCAGCAATAAATCCTTAGATTTAATTTAGAAAACGTCTAATCGATTGGTGGGTTTCGCTACCTAAGGGAAATCAGATGTTCCTTAGATCTGGTCATGTCTATCTATCGAAGTACAATTTCTGGAATTGCGGGTTTTTTCACTACGGTATAACGCTAAAAAAATAAGTGTAACCCGAGCTAAGAAAGATCATCCTTCAAGGTTCTCAATTCGACAGTAATTTTGTGTATGTTTGTTACACGATCATTCCGCCATTCATTGGTTTGTGGTTCCCTTCAGCAAAAGTTTTTAATGAGGACTTTCCATCTCTGTTTTTCTTATTTACAACACTAAATAGCAAAAAATAAATTATTGTTAAATAAAAAAAACCGCCTTTGTAAAACACCCAGGAACTAAAAGGCGAAAAATAATTGGACACAATTACTTACGATTTTTGGAGTCGGTGCCAGCCGCATACCTAATATCAATTGATAATATCAGTATACTGACACCGACTCCAAAAATCGTACGTAATTGTGACCAATTATTTTTCGCCTTTTAGTTCCTGGGTGTTTTTTGAAGGAGGGTTTTTTTTATTTAAAAATAATTTATTAATTTCATCTCTATTAAAAACTTAACAGACAGCTCTAGATGTTTTAATCTGTCAATACGAAAACCAAAACCGAATAACGAATCTGATTTCGGGACAAGGCTAAGAAGAATATATGTTACTTGACCTAAGAAAGATCTGGTTTTCCTACATGGTTATGGTGACGACAGTCGCTCCATGTCAAAATAGGTTTCCTCACCAAAACCTTAGTCTTAGATAGCGGACCTTACCTATCCTAAAGAATTAGGAAACGATACAACGCTACAAAGAAGAGAAATAAGAAATAAAGATTTGCCACACAGTACGAAAAAATCCGAAGGCTAAAAATAACTCAAAATCACATTTGACCTAGCTTTTTTAATTTCATCCCTATTGGAAACTTAACGGACAGCTCTTTAGTTGGTTTAATAGAGCTGTCAATACGAAAACCAAAACCGAAAAACATGGAAACTTGACGTAATTGGAATCCAAAGAGTAATTTAAACGAACGGCCAGCCGCACCGGCCAGTGTTAAACGAAATTTATAATAACGAGTCTGGTTTCATAGCCGACGGTGGAAGGTGACCGCTCCCATCACAGTTATTCAAATAAGGCACACCTCGTTTCACTTCCTTTGTTTCGTTTGTTAAAAAAGTATTTTGAAATGTCTCTTTGTTACTTTTTGCACGGAGCTTGAAATTTATAATAATTAATGCTGGTCTTTACAATCATTTGACTGAGAATTGATTAAACTGTTGAAAAAATACTGACATTGTTCTAGTTAGAAATTGGTGTTATATATGTGTGTTTTTAAACGTCTGGTGGCATACAAGCATACGGCCCACAACGCTTGCAATATTAAGTATTCTACCCGTGATGCCTCTGCAGCTGATCTCACTCACTCGCAGGAACACATCAACCCTCCAGGGAGTGGATATTTGGTTGCGGATTTCAACACTGACAGATCTGAAGACACACAGACCAAGACATATTTCTATTTATATATATATATTTATATTCATGCACAAAAATATTTATCCTGTGTGGGAATCGAGGTCACGAGCATTAATGTTAAACTAGTGTTACTTACTACTACGCCATCCAACTTTTCAATATGAAAATTTGTGATTGATTACGTAGTTAGGCTATATCTATAATTTAGATGTATAACATATAATAATAAGAAAACAAAGATAATGGTATTTGAAAGAAAAGAATCCAGAACTAATGTAAGGATTACGTTTGACGATGAAGTGTTGGAACAAGTGGATGAGTTTGTATATCTTGGATGCGCTTTCAGCAGGGATGGAAGGTACACCGCAGATGTGGAAAGACGAGTGAGTGGTGGGAATAGTGTGAATGGAGCGTTGGGAAAACTTCTTGGCAGTAAAAACCTGAACCAGAAGGTACAACTCGCTATACACAATGCAGTGTTGGTCCCAACGCTAACTTATGGAAGCGAGAGCTGGGTATGGCAGAAAGAGCATGAAAGTAGAATAAACGTGGTTGAAATGCGAGCGCTGCGCAAAATTTGTGGCGTAAGGCTTGTAGACCGTATTCGCAATGATGATGTTAGAAATAGAGTTGGTCTGAAAGAAAGTGTTAAAATAAGAAGAGGCATGCTCCGATGGTTCGGGCATGTAGAAAGAATGCAAGATGAAAAAATGACGAAGCAGATATACAATGCAAAAGTGGAAGGATGTAGGAGCCGGGGAAGGCCAAGACTTACCTACCATGACCAAATTGGTCGTGTTCTATCAGAAGGTGATGTCAGGAGCCCTAGAAACCGGCGAGCGTGCATTAGAAGAGCAATGAATGTTAAAGAAGCGAGTGAAATATGTAAGGATCGAGTCACGTGGCGCTCGGTTCTCTCTGCCTACCCCGCAAGGGATTTGGTGTGAAGTTATAGATAGAACATATAATAATATGCAAGACGAAATTTCAGTGCCAATTCAGACTTACAATGCTTTTCGTACACAATGAAACCATAGTTATAAATAGTGTTTTGTTGAATAAAATAAATAAAAAAAATGGTTATGCGGAATTTTTGTTTGAATAAAAACTTTAATCTAAAAAATGGAACTGACTTCTCAAACGGGCTGAATCAGCAGCGACTTCAATAAAGTAGGTTTTTATTATTATTTTACAGTGCAGTGCGTAGATTTCAATGAGACTGGTTTCAGTTTACTTAAGTAAAGTAAGTGAGGTTTTCATAATTGTTTAGTTTAGCTTCAAATATTCATAAAAGACCGATTTACAATTGTCGCATTGTCACAGGAATATACTCCATCAACATTTCTAGGACACAAATAGAAAACATGGAGGCAATATATACACGCAAAAATGGAAGATGTAGAGCTGAGGAAGGCCAAGACTTACCTATCATGACCAAATTGATTTTGTTCTGTTTGAGTGTAGCTATGGATCGAGTTAAGCGGGGCTCTGTTTTCTTTGTCTACCCTGCAAGGGATTTGGCGTGAAGTTATACATACAAAACAATATAACATTTATGTTTGTTTTCAATTTTATTGTAATTAATGATCAAATTAATGTCGTTAACAATTAATAAACAAATTAGATTTTTAACAATTCATATCTTTTAACACACTTTGAAATACCAAACATTAATATAGAATATTTAAATTTTCTTATGTAACTACGGCGAAGGCCTAGCAGTCTCTCCGAAGTTTTAAATCGGTATCGATAATTTTAAATTACATAAGTGATAAAAGGGACGAAGTCCTTTTAAAAAAATCGGTTTAAAATCGTGGACGGAGCGACAAAAAACACTTTCGCCATCATTACACATTTATATACGAATATTATATATTATTTATATATTAAATATTGATAATAAGATAAAAGATCATTAAGCATAATGCCGCGTTTAAAGTTGAATTGCCATCAGCATTTGGTAGCGATTATGACTCGTAATCCTTTACCACTGGAAAAACTGAACAAGTCACACGGATGTTGAAAAATCGTAAAATGTTTCTTATAGAAGCGATAAAGTACAATATGTGTCCATATTTCTATTGCTGGTAACTTACATGTTCTCATACAATCATTATTTA
Source organism: Pyralis farinalis (assembly GCA_947507595.1). Classification (NCBI taxonomy): domain Eukaryota; kingdom Metazoa; phylum Arthropoda; class Insecta; order Lepidoptera; family Pyralidae; genus Pyralis; species Pyralis farinalis. The sequence continues at coordinate 37,147,467 of OX382259.1, forward strand.
TTTAGTCAAACCATAGCTATGTTGGAATATCCATAATTGTTCGATAAAATCAACACTTAATAAAATAACGTCTTCATAGTACCTACATCGTCTAATCCCATTACTATTCGAATGCCTATTTCCCAATACGAGAGGAAAAAACAAGTAGATTAAAAAAAATGCGATTTTCATTCCTTTTGCGCTGCATTCATGTACCTTTCAATTTCTGATTGGAAAAGTTCCCTGTTGCCTTTGAAATCGGCCAGCGGACACAAAAGTCGCATGGCAACTCTAATATTATACCAGTAAGAAATTAATGTGTTGATAAAATAACTAAACATATTTTTAAACGGGTTCTTTACATTATACATCTTTATAATTTATAACCAATAAAATGTTAGTTGCATATTGATATTAAATATCTCATGATATTGCCAAATAATAATGTATAATATTTGTAATAGACATCTGTCACTACCTCTGTAATACATTCAAATTAACGCTTTTAATTATAAATTAACATAAATTCACCATCCTCCCGAGCAGTAAATCATCGCCCAATCGTGTCGTGGTCTTCCGTGATATAAAGTTGTTTTAGCCAGCTATTGGCAGCCGTAATCTTTTCCTCAGGAATTCTTCACAACCTCTGTCCTGCTAGTAGCTGTCTACTAAACTACTAAATGCCTGTGCCTAATAAGTCTTGACAGAATAGATTTTTGCATAATTAGTTGTAATATATAAAAAACCTGTAAATTTGACTTTCGCAAAGTTACGCCTCAATCTATTAACTATTTAATTGCAGCAAGTATAGCTGATCAGGTGAAGGTATATATAAAACTGACAAATCAAATTGCCTGTATAATTAGTTGTTTTACTTAAATATACTACATGTAGGCTAGCTATCCTTGAGACGATACGTTGAATAGATGTTGGAGATGATTTTAGGATGAATTAATATAATATTTTTCTGCCAACAACATCAAAGTAAAATTTTAGAAGAAAATTAATGTTTTACAGATTTAGTATACTCGTACATGAAGTAGTAATGTATTAGTAAAATAAAATTTTCGTATAACATTCTATCGTTAGAAATTACATTTTAAATATTGAAATTATTATTTAGGTACCTATGTTTGGTTACATTTTATCTGTACTTACTCATGAACCTACCGCTTAGCACTACAAAGTAAAGGGTGTATTTTTTGCTATATATTATTGATAAAATTGTGGAAATTAATGTATAATAAATTAATTATTACCACTATAACTTCATGCCAAACCCCTTACGGGGTAGGCAGAGAGAACCGAGCGCCACGCGACTCGATACCTCACTCGCTTCTTTAACATTCATTGCTCTTTTCATGCACTCTCGCCGGTTTCTAGGGCACTTGACATCACCTTCTGATAGAACACGACCAATTTGAACATGATAGGTAAGTCTTGGCCTTCTTTCCTTCCTCCTACATCCTTCCACTTTTGCATTGTATATCTGCTTCGTCATTCTTTCATCTTGCATTCTTTCTACATGTCCGAACCACCGGAGCATGCCTCTTCTTATTTTAACACCGACGCTCTCTTTCAGACCAATTCTGCATCTAACCTCATCATTGCGAATACGGTCTACAAGCGTTACACCACAAATTTTGCACAACGCTTGCATTTCAACCGCGTTTATCCTACTTTCATACTCTCTCTGCCATATCCAGCTTTCGCTTTCATAAGTAAGCGTTGGGACCAGCACTGCATTGTGTATAGCCAGCTGCGCCTTCTGGCTCAGGTTTTTACTACGAGTACCAAGAAGTTTTCTCAACGCTCCATACACACTATTCCCAGCACTCACTCGCCTTTCCACATCTGCGATGTACCTTCCATCCCTGCTGAAAGCGCATCCAAGATATACAAACAAAATTAATTATGGATGGTTAATTATCACAATTAACCTGCAGTGACAGCCCAACAGACTGATCTTGGATTCAAATCCTGGCATGTACCGCTAAACTCGATGTTTCGGATTTACGGACATATTTGTGATTATCACTTGCTTGGCGGTGAAGGAAAACATCGTGGGGAAACCCGCACGCACAAGAAATCATATTTCAAAAGACGTGCCTACCTACGGAGGGAACCCAGATCTAAGAAAGGTCTGGGTTCCCTCCGGATTACGGCGTGGAAAAAATCTGTACTACCGCCAAATTCTTAGGCTTCAGTAGTGGAGCACGCCAATCTCAAGGGATGAAGGAAACGGGGTGACGTTAGGAAGAAGAAGGGTAAATTTTACAATATTGTCTACCGTACAAACACTTAATAGTAAAATTTCAATTATTAATTGTCAGAGTTTCCTTTAATCAATGTAGAATAAACGATAAAGATATTTGATCTGTATAATGAACCCTAACGACGGCCTCAATAATACTCAGGGTATTACATTTTTTTAATTACTAGCTGTGCCCGCGGCTTCGTCCGCACGGAATAGTTATTTTTTTATTATTTGTTTGTATTAATAATAAAAAAAACTTTATAATTAAAGTAGCTTAAGTTACTCCTTATTACATCAGCTATCTGCCAGTGAAAGTCCCGTCAAAATCGGTCCAACCGTTTCAGAAATTAGCCGGAACATACAGACAGACCGACAAAAAATATATATTTTGGTATATGTATCGTGTATAGACACTCCAATTTTATTTATCTGTATAGATTAAAAAATATCGAACCTGAATGTGGGTCACTCGTAAAAGTGAAACATTTTTTTTACCAAAATTTAACAAGGGAAAATTTTAAAAATTCATTTTTAATGAATTGCTGGGTGACACTATGAAAAAAATATCAAATTCCTATTCAGTTCTCCAACAGAAACAGTTCTGGAGTGAACAATAAAAATACAGACTTTGTTCAACCGACCGGCCTTTGTGAAACCAAAACATTTTTAAATATTTTTTTCTGAAAGAATATACTATGTCTCAATTTCTATATATTTCTAAACAATTTATATAATAAAGATCTAACATCTATGTTTGTGAGCCGAGTACTGTAAAATAAATATGAGACTTAATACGGTTTGTATTGAGTTGGAGATAATTTGATCCCATATATTTGCATCCTCGATCGCTTATTATCTTCTGATTTTCTTTTAAATAGGCAGTAACTAACGAAAGTTAGTGAATAACATAACTATTATGTAATATGTGAATATAGCTCTTGTAAGAAACACAATACAAACAACGCACTTAACTGTAATAGTCCTATAGTATCGCTATCTGTAAACTGCCCTGTCTCTCAAGTTGCATTTGCCGCTAGATTATTTTTTATAATATAGAAAATACACACTACCGTCTTTCGAACAACTACTATCTTTTGCTGCTACCCACCTCTACACTCTGTATTTTTAAGTTACCCGTTAAACCTTTTAGTTATAAGTTACAAGTTGTTTGAAGATGTTTAAATTTTGTAACTAAAGTGGATACTAATAAAGCAGAACCTTTAATATTCATGCATTAGATAGTGTCGTCAAATTCATCAACATTTTAAATGTTAATAACTATTTTCAAATATGATTGTATTAAAATTAGCTGTATAAATATGCTACCGTTGCCTTACCATAATTTAAAAGCATTCCATTGAAATATTTCTGTGACCTGTGGTTTCGTTTGTTAAAAGGCGTCATTTTCAGTGGCTTTTGTTTAATCTATTTTATTGCTATGAAAATGTATTTAATACATCATTTAAAGTACGTGCAAAGTTATAATTTTTAGGGTTTTGTGCCAAAATCGGTAACAAAACAGAACCCTGATAGGATCAGTGAACGCACGAGTGTTACTCCTGTATTGCGAGCGTTCATCGGCTACGGTAACCGTTATACCGGTAGAGCGTGTGCGGTAAAAAATATCACAGGATCACAGGCTATTTCAAACATACATTTACAGCTGGAGCCTAGACAGTGTTCTGGTGGGGCCATTTACCATTAAATTCGCATTTAAGTACCCATTTGTAATAATAAGATAAAAAAAACTATAAGACCCATACATTATTGAAATTTATATAATGAAAATATTTATATATACATATACCACAATCCACCGTACAAGAATATAATTATGATTTACTCTTGGGCGAAGGAACACATCGTGAAAAAATCCGCACCATTATATTTTTTCGACGAGCTCGGTGGCGCAGTGGTGAAACACGCTATTACGCTACTTTGACACCAACGCTCGTGGCGTCGATTCCCACACAGTACAAACATTTGTGTGCATGAACATGTCTGTTTGTATTGGTCTGGGTATTTTCTATATATAATAAGTATGCATTTACAAAAAAATGTATTTACGTATGTTTATCAGTTGTCTAGTACCCATAACACAAGCTTCGCTTACGTTGGGGCTAGGTGGCGCTGTGTAATTTGTCCGACAATATTTATATTTATTTATTTTATTTATTTCAAACGACGTGTGACCTAACCACGTGTTTGAATAAATAACCGGGCCTAGTGATCAACTTTTCACCGGTTTGAATCCTGGCATGTACCACTAAATTCGTGTTTTCGGATTTTTGTACATATTTGTAATTAAAACTTGCTCCGTAGTGAAGGAAAACATCGTAAAAACCCGCACGGCAAGACGGTAGTCGCTCCATCTAAAAATCAATGTCTTCACCAAATCCTTAGGCTTAGCGAGCAGACCTCGTCAATCCTTATGGATTATAAAACAGGATAACACTAAAAAACGCTTTTTAAGGAGACATATTGAAGACTAACAACATTGGTCTGCTACAGTGTTTATATTCAGAACAATAATTTGGATGAGTGATTTGATATTGGAAAGGTTGAGATAAATGCATTTTTGTTAAAAGGCAATTGACGTGACTTACCACAGGGATGAGACTTAATAGAAGGGTGTCAAAATAAAGCGAAAAAAGAAAACATTTCAACAGTTGTGTACCAGAAATCTTTCGCTTTATGTCAAACTTGACATGAAGAGGGTTGGCTTCTGACGTGTGAGGGCGTTGAGTAAAAGACTTCCAGACAAGGCACACATCTATATGCGTAACGATATTTGGTGAGCTGTTATTGATTGTTTACGATTATTTATTCAAAGAAAAAGAGTAGATAGCATTAGGTTATGATATACGGAGGAATGGAGTGGCACTGTAAGAGATGACCCATCTTTTTATTTTAGAGCTAATGAAGTGCTATAACCGTTATATGCTTTCATTACTGTTTTTCTGTGGCATATCTTCATAACCTCCACATATAAATATACAAAGCGATTTATCTTACAGCGAAGACAGGACGAAAATGGTTTCCATGTGCAATTTTCATCCAGTATTACCTACTCCTAAAAACACAATCGTTTTGCCTTCTAATATATTTTTGCCATTATATGCTATTTTCAGGTTTTGCTTTCGAGCTCCTCGATTATGAAATTGTATACCTAGTCCGGTCATAAGTTCTGTTACAAATGAATATGCATTTTTTTATGAAGTAATGTAATTAAAATCTTGTATACATATTTATGGAAGTCTCAGCAAAAAATAAAAAAAAATAATTCAATTCGAAATTATTGCCCTTAGGCTTCAATACAGGCTTTAATCTGTCTGGCCACGAATCTATGAATTTACGCACTGTCTCCATGGGAAATTTAGCCACTGCTTGCTCCTTAGATTTTTCAAGAGATACAATGTCGGTGTGTCGTTTCGAGCAGGCCATGTCCTCTTTAACCGACCATTATTTGTAGTTTAAAGGGTTCAGATCTGGGCTAGACGAGGGCTAGTCTTTAGCTCTAGTAAAGTCCAGGCCTGGGTAGTTCGTGCCCTGTGACCAGTTGCAGAGACCTGCTGGAAAGGCCACAGTACATTTTTAAAAAGTGTATTGCTGAGAGGTTTCCTAACACGATCCAAGACTGTCTCTCGATACACTTTGGTTGAAGTCTTCACTCCTTTCGAAGTTGAGCACAGTAGACATCTGATGTTATTGCTTGACCGGACCTGAGAAAGCTATTAATGAATAACGCCATGTAGAGACCACCAAACAGTTACTATTACCTTTTTATTGGTAAGCCTAGCTTAAAGCTGAAGCTTTGCGTAAGAGGACTGTTGCGGCGTTTGACCGGGGGTCAGCGATTCCATTTTTTCGCTTACGATTATCGTAAAGAATCCACTTTTTATCACACTTCACAATTCAATCCAATATTCCTTCATTTCTGTACCTACACAATAAGGCATCACAAGTTTCAATACGGGTTGAAACTTGTGATGCCTTATAGAAAGATCAGTCAAATCATGATGCACCCATTTTTCATATTTTTGTTATCTTATTGATTTGATGCAAATGAGTCAATATTGTAGATAAGGTAACGTTAAAGCAAATCGCTAATTCCTGGGTAGTTTGACTCTATCAGCTTCCAGCATCTCCTTTAATTCAGCGTTATTCACCTGTGTGGGCAGTCTTCCACGTAGTTCGTTCTTCAAGTCGAAGTTTCCATTACGAAAGCGTTTAAACCAAAAAAGGAACAGTGCGTCCATTAACAGTCTCCTCTACAAACGCAGCATTGATATTGCGAGCCGTTTCTGTCGGATTTTCGAAGTATACGCCTTTCCCGTTTAAGCTGAATAAAAAAACAATTGAAATTCGGAATACAAATGTTGCACATTTTTTTTAGAAAAATCCTCATAGGTATTATTAAAAAAAAGATGAAGGTTTAATGTCAATTCAAAGTACCTATCTGTTACTATAAAACGGCAATTTCATATTTTAACCCCTATTGTTAAAATAATAAACGCTGGACATATTCAAAGTTAAATATTTAGAGTTGAAAAAATGTTATATTGTGTTTTCGACATGTTTACATTTAAATTGTCGTGTTTTAACGATGTCGCCTCCCTTACGCTTAGACATAGCATCCAGGCAATTGAAGTTTATTATACATACCAACTTATTCTAGTTGACTATGGCATTCAATATGGCTTTACAGTATTCAGCTCTACTGGACCCACACCTAAAAGAGCCAGATCCGACGCTGCATGGTGTATGGACACCTCCTGCCGCATGCTCTATTTTTCTCACCAACGGGGTCAAATCGGTAAAAGTTGCCACGGCGAACACTTAAATTCACTCAATACGGGCTTAGATTATAGTTATAATTCTGTGTATTACAGGAATCGCGACGGACGCTAACATGACATGACCTCCAAATATTTTCTACCCCTGACTAAGAGTGCTTTAAAAAATTTTCCCTCCATAATGGTGACCTAATCAAATTTTTACTATATAAATTTAGTGCTCTTCAATGCATTACACGAAGACAGTCAGCGGGCTGCCGTCGCCTCCAGCCATGCAATTCTCTAAGCGACTCGTAATGGCTGTGTGCGTCGCTGTGATCACAGATGTCACAGCTTTGACATCGTCTACTGCGATCACGGCTTTTTATTTGGTATTCTATAAGGCTGTAAGTGTACGCGAGGCTGTTTGCCTTGTAGACATATACCGCCGACGCTCAATCAGTTAACTATGTCTATGTCGTTTTTCTCCCTTAATTTTAATCGAAAAACCTAGTAAAAAGTAGTAATTTGGCATCGTGTTATATATCGTTGGAAAGTAGGTTGAGTGGGCAACACGGTTGTACCAGTGTTTTCGTTGAGAAGCATCCCAATTGTGAGTAACAACAATAATAATTTTAAAATTATTTTTCGAACAAACATTTATCAACGCACCGCTTCTCCGTGCACCGGCCGTTGTCGAGCGGTGACTCACATACGCACAAAGGTCACGTTCGCTCGCATTGCATTGCACGTACTTAGCTTGCGTAGCCACTCGATCACTTTGTTAACATAATCAGAACAGGGAGCATGGCCAATGCAAATAGAAAAATATGCGCTGGTTGTCGCAATGATATTTCTTCGCGACAATATTTAATTTGTTCTTTTTGCGCTCTTACTTACGACTTGGAGTGCGCTAATGTCTCGGAAAAGCGATTTCTTATAATGACATCGGATCATAAAAGCCAATGGAAGTGTCCTGAATGTTATAGTAAGCAGCCGAAGAATAATAACTCGAATACACCAGTGCGACCAGCAGCGTCCGACAGTACCGCTAAGTTCTCGGCCTGCCTTTCGTCTTCCAACAGCTCTAATGAGTATATAAATTTATCAAAACGCGGAAAAAAGTTGGATGATTCAGGCCCGCCGACGTCCTCCCTAGTCCTAACAGAAAATGATCTACGGTACATATTGAAACAAGAATTATTAACAATAATGAGAGCGGAGCTGAGGGGTGTTCATGAAAAAATGGACAATTTCCAAACAGCCGCCGAATTCTTTAATAAACAATATGAGGACATTAAAGCAGTTGTTGAAGAAAAATCGGCCATGATCGAAATCCTCAAGGAAGAAAATTCTACTCTTAAAACATCGGTGCTAAACCTGACTACAAGACTAGAATTGGTAGAACAGCAGCAAAGGGATTGTAATGTTGAAATTAACGGCATTCCTGAGAGTAGAACCGACAATCATCTTACCGACATGATTCTAAAAATCGCCAATACTGTCAACTTCTCTATGACTGACACGGATATATTACACGTCACAAGAGTAGCGAAAATGGATAAAACCACTGCTCGTCCACGTACCGTAATTGCGAAGTTCCAGAGCACCCGTCATCGGGATAACTTCCTAGCATCGGTGGCGTACTTCAACAAGAAGAACCCCAAGGATAAACTGAACACTCGGCACCTGGGCTTGGAGGGCGCCAGCATCCCAGTTTATCTCTCTGAGTATCTTACCCCCAGCAACAAGTCATTGCATGCCCAGGCGAGGAAGATTGCAAAGGAAAACAGTTACAAGTTCGTGTGGGTTCGTGGTGGTCGTATTTTTGTGAGAAAGGATGAATACTCTCAGCCTATTCTTGTTAAAAGCCCCGCGAGTCTCGCAAAAATTAAATAATTTTTTTTGTTTATTTGTTGTACCACATTGTATAATTTGTTGCGACTATTTACGATAACATGGATTTAAGTATCTATTACCAGAATACTGGAGGTCTTAGGACCAAAACAACCGAAGTATTTAAAAATATAGCTTTATGTAATTATAGTATAATCGTTTTTACAGAAACTTGGCTTAACAATAATATACCTAAACAGCAGAGAGTTAATAGACGATAGATATGTAGTATATCGGAGGGATAGGGATTTCTCTAAAAGCACTAAATCGGATGGCGGTGGAGTTATGATGGCTGTCTTGAAGGATATTAGGTCCGCTCGTATGCAAGTCTGGGAGAGTGATTGTGAGGATTTGTGGGTCACAGTGGATCTAATCATTAATAGCAAACCAAAAACAGTAGCAATTTGTGCAGTATATTTACCGCCACCAATAAAAATAGATCGCGTTTCGAATTTTTTCGAGAGGGCTAGCCTGGTCTGTGAAACTTGTAAAGACGTTGTAATCCTGGGTGATTTTAACATGAGGTTCATTGATTGGTCTCTTATAGACAAAGATGAGTACGCACTTCCCGATGGTTTCCGTAGAGAAGGTAATACATTGTTGGATTTTATTTCGTTCAATAATTTCACCCAGGTTAATAATGTCTGTAATGAAGAGGGAAAAATGCTCGACTTAATCCTTAGTTCTATATCTGATGTGAAAGTGTCAAAGCCAATAGATCATCTTAGCAATGTTGTTCCAAGGCATCCTCCGCTGCATTTGCAGTTTTCGGCACATACTGTAAATAACACACCGCCTAATAAGCGAGTTGATTTCAATTTTTACAAGGCAGACTATGTCAGTATAATTCACGAATTAAACGAGATTGATTGGTATACTAAATTAAGTGACAATGATGTGAACTGTGAGTGAATGATGTTTCAGCATTTTATACTGTTCTGAGACATTGTATCGATAAATATGTTCCGAAACGTAAAATTAAGACTAAAAAGAATCCTGTATGGCTAGATATTAAACTTATAAATCTATTAACAGAAAAAGAGAAGCTTAGGAAAAGATATCTAAAAAATAAAAACCCACGTGATAGAATAGAATATGAGATTCTGAGAAGTAGGTGCCATAGATTACAACAACAAAATACAAATGTTTACTCACTTAAAATTGAAAAAGAAATTCGTCATAACCCTAAAGCATTCTGGCGATTAGTGAACGATAAGCGAGGGACAGATTCAGACTTCCCTGCTCGCATGCATCTTGATGGCGAGGTGGCAGTTAGTGGCCAATCAATAGCAGATTTATTTGCCAAGTCTTTTAGCATAAATTTTACAAAGAGTTCGGGTACTTCCGTTCGCCTCCCTCCTAAGATGTGTCAAACCGTATCTGATATAACTATCACTGCAAAGGACATCCTGCGAAAGATACGCGAGCTAAATGTTCACAAAAGCACTGGCCCCGATGGTATCCCTCCAATTTTCATAAAGCGATGCGGTGCTGTCTTGAACGTGCCACTTTCGATTATATTTAATTCTTCTTTACGGAGCGGACGGTTTCCGGACGAGTGGAAGAAGGCAAGAATTGTACCAATATACAAAAAAGGTGACAGATGTGATATACGCAATTTTAGGCCAATTTCCATGCTTTCCATTTTCTCGAAGCTGTTTGAGTCCTTCGTGGAACCCGTCATAAGCAATCACCTTTGTAATCTGATTAGTCAAAACCAACACGGGTTCAGAAGCAAACGATCCACAGAAACAAACTTAGTATCGTTAGTGTCAGTTTTGTCACGTGAGGTTGACGCGGGATTTCAGGTCGATGCAATATATACGGACTTTACAAGTGCATTCGACAGGGTAAACCATCCGCTCTTACTTGCGAGGCTGGAGGCGAACGGTGTCCACGGCTCACTTTTAAACTGGCTCAAGACGTATCTGGAACGAAGATCGCAAGTTGTCGTTGTTCTTGGATACGAATCTCAAACCTATTACGCTGACTCCGGAGTTCCACAAGGTTCACATCTTGGGCCAATACTATTTTCTCTTTACATTAACGACTTGTCTGACGTCATCTTAAACTCTAATTGTTCAATATTCGCCGACGATACAAAAATTTATAAAGTTATAAAATCTTTAACTGATGCTGACCTTTTACAAAATGATATCGACCGATTAACATCATGGTGCCATGCCAACGACATGTCAATAAACATAAATAAGTGCCATCACATTACATTTACAAGGAAAACGCAACCCATTGAAACGTCTTACAAAATAGGATCAGAAGAATTGCAAAAAGTGAAAGTCGTTAAGGATCTTGGAGTTTGGCTGGACTCAAAACTCAACTTTGTTGAGCATTTTGATAATATAATAAAGAAATCAGCTCAAATGTTAGGCTTTCTTAAAAGAAATTCAAAAGAGTTTCGTTTTGCTGAATCTAAGATTCTCCTTTTTAACACGCTGGTAAGAAGTAACCTAGAATACGCTAGTTCAGTTTGGAACCCAACATATGCAGTTCACTCTCAGCGAATCGAACAAATTCAAAGGGCCTTCACCAGGCACCTAGCGTTCTCGGCGCCTAACATTTCGCACCGTTGTCCTTACAATGAGCGGTTGAAACATTTTAATATGGTCTCTTTGTATGATAGGAGAAAGCTTCATGATGTTATATTTCTATACAAAATATTTAATAACCTGTTATATTGCGTGGACTTATTGTCATTATTAAATATTAAAGTTCCAAGGAGACCGCCGCGTCATCCCATGACTAAACTCCTATGTGGTCCGCCGTCTAGAACCAATCTAGGTAGCCATGCTCCTGTTAACCGTATGTGCAATACATACAATTTTCTAAATCGCGACTCGGAGAATTTGGACATATTTATCGATAGTCTGAGTGCCTTTAGACGAAAGGTGCTGATTCTCAGTAAGGATTAATATCATAACCATACCTTAAATAGTTGTTTAGTTTAATTGATATATTGTAAATGTTGTGTATACCTGTTATTGGTGTTTACATTAGAACAAGATATCATGTGTGTCTCAATTCGAATGTTGTATGTAAATACTGTTGGTGTACCTTAATAAATAAATAAATAAATAGACTTCCAATTCCAAACGCAGCCTTGCGGCGCTAGTGTCGCACAACCATGAAAATCGACACTAAGGAATTGCAATTTTGTGTTCAAGGCTATAACAGCCGATGTTTCCGAGGATGTAAGGATGTTTGCTCTTACAGAATTGCATGGCAGTACTGGAGACGCCGGTAGCCGGCGGTGCGCAATACTACACGCATTTCCCCCTCTTGTACCTGACGAGAGTTCGGTCTGAATCGTCGCACGTTCATCTGCTTCACAGATTCGATACGCACCTTACGAATATAGGCACCACTCAGCTACGAGTACCCGCACAACTGATGGAAGCAGATACAGAGTCTTCAGAACGCAGATTAAAGGTATTTAACTGAAACTCATTATACGCAATTTGATTTAACCTGTTTTGTGTGCTTCCGCCACCAATTACTTTATGAGTCTCTGCCTCGGCTGCGGTCATCCCGTGATTGCCCGCCATTAGCAACAGATAGGAACCGAATGCACTCGCCAACGTAGGCCACCAGAGCAAGCAATGCCGGAGCAACCATGGCAGCGACGGCATGCATCTACTAACGGTAGTGTGTGCGTGTCGGCCGGCGGCAGTTCGTATGAACTAATCGGTAGCAGAAGCATACACAGCAGGTTAGATCAAATTGCACGCTATTATGTATTTTTTATACAATGTTGGGAGACATACAAGCGCAACCAAATTTGACTTTTGCAAAATAACGCCAGAATCTATTAACAGGAGTTTCATATTTACTATGAAACTCATTAATATATTTATTTTTTTATACAGCGATAGTAATATTCTCCTTAATCCAGCGTGTTTCATTTCATATTGTGCAAAATATTCATAGCAATCTCCAGGGAAATCACAGGCATGGCTACTTAAGAAAGGGCATTTTAAACTTAATACAAGTTACTTGCAACTTTTAATGTAGGTAGTTAGATCATAATCTTTGTTAGTGAAGTTGGTTGCAGTTACATTGTCTTGTAATTTGTATTGTACATAATTTCAAATATTCCGAGAGATGATCTGAAAAACAGTAACAGTGTTAAGTTAAGAACAAAATATGAGGTATCATTGAAAACATCTTGCTTCGGAAAAAATACTACAAACAAAAATAAAACATTTAATATTCTACCATGTTAGGTATCCAATTACACCTCTTAATGCGTACTTTCTGAAAATATGTAAATTGCTTATACGTTTTCAAATAGTATATAATTATATATATTTTTTAACATAATTAATTACTATATACAAAAAAGAAATTTAAATCAAGTCATATGTATTTTTGCCGTTCTGAAAAGTTTTTATCGAGCGAAACCAAGCGCATTGTTGTATAAAAAGTATGCTTTTTATACAACAATGCGCTTGGTTTCGCTTTATGATGCCTAAAATAAATTAAAAAATAAAGTGAAATAAAACTAGAACCCAGCTGCGACACAAAATGGTTACTGAAAAGATTTCAATGCAGGTACATTTTTATTTATAACTGATAAATAATTTAAAATATTACATACTGACATAAGTTGATTATTAAGATAAGATATACCTACATCGAAGTTATATGTTTTCAGTGGGCATATGTGGCATACATATGAACTGAAAACATATATCGGGTCGGGTTTAAGTTTTTCAGTTTTAAACTTAAATTTTTGCGTCGCCTTATTGATTTAAAAAAACAGTGATGCAATAATTTTGTCAAATAAATGAAGTTAGCAAATAAATCGAGTTCGCATTACTTTCTGACCTAAGCCAATAGAAGCAATGAGATTTATAACCCAACCGAGTTTCAAAGTTGCATTCATTCACCGTAAATCACCGTCGAACTGGCATTGTTAAATGCACCGCTATTCATCGCACTCTTTCCATGCACTCGACTTAAATTCATTTAACTAAGCTGTTTCTGATCGATTTCCCGGGTAAAAAGGTATAGAATCAACTGGTCCGTTCACCGCACCGATTTTTTGCAGTCATTATACAAAGGAGAGTAATTTGTCTAAAGTAATGGAAAACGCTCGCGAACTCTCAGTGTTATGTTTCTCTTTGTTACATTATAGGGATTCACCTATCTAACTAAACATCAATCAAGATTTGATAGCTAGCTCAGTACCTAGGAGAGAACACCTGACATCTCTTTAGTTAGATAGGTAAAGATAAATATAAAAATTCTTTATTTGCCATTGGGCCCTCGCGGGCACGTAGACACGTTTTATTTTTTTTGAAATGTAATTTTATTATATCTTATTTAATTCTTTTATTTTATTTTTTTCCCTTTTTTTAATCTACTAGCATTTCGGATATGACCATTGGCGAAGAAGAAATGCCGAAAGAAATTTGCCAATATAGGTCTCTTTTAAAATTGTCAATTAGATATTACAAAAAAATTTTTTTATATAAGCATTTTGGTACAATAAGGATATCGAATGGTAAAATTAAAGAGTTAATGGTCTTTTTCTATTTAGTGTTATTCCATTTCCTAGTCCATTAGGATTGGCGGAGTCCGTTACTTAAGCTTGTGGATGCGGCGAAGATACAGATTTTTTCAGAGATCAACTGCAGACTTCCACAACCTGGAGGGAATATCAGGCCTTTCTTAGATTAGGCTGCATGTCATTTAAAATATAATTTCTTAGACCGGCTTCCTCACGATGTTCTCCTTCACCGACGACTGTAATTGCAAATATGTACATAAATTCCAAAAGATAAATTTACTAGCACACCTCTACACCGGGGTCCGAATTAGAGACCGTCAGATATAATAATATAATATAAGAATAGATTTGTTATTTATTCAGTGTGCTGTCAATTCTCTTAAAAGATTTACTATCTATTTCTATCTTCACCCCAAGTTCCTTGCGAAGTAGGCAGATAAAACCGAGCGACAGATGATTTGGTCTTTAGATATACATATTACAGTAACTACTATTCACTTTTTTTAAAGAAACGCTGAAATAAATTATCTTATTGTCACTGAGCTTATCGCCCCGTGTCGGCAAATGAAAAAGTGTTCAGTGTCTCGATAAGAGAAGATCCTGATTTATTTCTATTTAACGATTTAAGTAACGACAGTTTCCACGATCTCAAGGAAATCAAAAGAAAGGAATAGTTACTGAAATTTTCAGCTAAAACCTTGATTGTGAACCAAAACTGCTTTTTTTAAATAATATTAACATATGAGATGAGAAGCATTTACCTTGGATGGTAAGTATGACACGATTATCTGTTACAGGCCAGACGTAAGGACCAGAAGTAAGGACGATTTAGATGCGATTTTTGATTCCGGATATTGCACTTTGGCTAAACTACATTGGCAAACAACAATGCGGCCCGCATCAGATGGTAAGCGGTTATCGCAGCCTATTGACGCTCGCAACACTACGGGGATGTTACTCGCGCGCTGCCAATCTTGTGACCTAAGGATGTTTCGTCACAGTACCCAGTAATTTCTCTCCCATATCTCACCCTTCAAACCGGAACACAGCTATACAAATATAGCTGCTTGGCGGTAGAAATAGGTGAGACAAAGGTATCCATGCAGACGACTTTTGTACAAAGTCTCCCTCTGGTTGATATAAAGATATTTGATGCAGACCGATTTTTCCGTTGTGAATAGCGATTTGATTAAGATTAAGTTGGTCTGAATCGTTTTCAGTTTGTTAACGACAATGCAATTCCTAGGGTCCTTACACTACCTTCTAGTAATACGTGAATATATCCAATAGTTAATAGATTTAGGCGTTATTTTGCGAAAGTCAAATTTACATGCAATTTGCCCTAGCGCCGGCCGGCACCCACCCACTACTGTTAGTAAATGCAACTATTTATTTATTTAAAACTTTACTAGCAGTAGTGGATGGGTGCCGGCCAAGGTTAGATCCAATTGCATGAATACAACCAATTTGGTAGCTGTTCGGAGTGTTGGCTTTCCTCGGCTTTTACATTATTCTACTTTCATTTCGTTATTCTTTGCTCTTTTTTTCTTTCAATACTTTTGATCCAATAGAACACAACTTCTTTTTATTTTAACACCGATCATATTTTAATACCAAATTTATTTCTTTCATCTTCATTGCGTGTCTTTCAGCGAATATACACTAATTGAATTTAAACACTAATTAAATATCATGTCTAATTGATCAACCTGAAACAAAATACATGTAAAACGGTGCAAACATAGCGTTACTATATATACTGGACAAACGTGGGATAAACCATGTATAATCTGCACCAGCGTCAGCTAATTGGCGGTAATCATCGCCTGACAGCTGTTGATGTGTCATTGACGCGGCTGAGTTACGCGATTAGGCGCTAATCCTATCACGACTCCACTGAATGAATGACTGATCTTAGCTCGATAGACATATGCTTACATGAGTGAGTTAATTTATCTTGATATCTCAAACCTTAGAATTAGATATGAAATTAGTACTGCCTACGTACTACGTTGCATAAAATATCACTAAGTGTTAAACGCTTGATGGTAATATGTTATTGCAAAATAAAATGCACACTTAAGGTTGCAGATGAATGTTGAATTTCTGATCCTAATTATATTTGTATGGCCCGAGACTCATATATCGTGAATATATAGGGTAACCATAAATAACGTGACTGACTGAGGTGAGGTGATTATAATTTAATATAAATAAATATAAATGATAAAATAGAAAGAGTGTAATGAAAATCAGTTCTCACTATTAGTTAACAACTTAATCGTAATCGTTAAGACAGTATATAAACAAGTAATCGTAGTTTATATACTGTCTTAGTAATAAATACATAGTCACAGTTTATAAACTGCTTTAAAGAAAAGTATAAATACTACAAATGATGAAGGAGTATGGTAATCCCCGCGATTACAACTTGTTTTCGATTTTACGAACTACATGATAGGAACATTTAAAATTCTGCTGCGAAACTTTTGTTAACTGTACAGAGGAAATTTGAATATCAATGTCCAATCATTTTGCCGATTGATTAATAAGAAAAAAAGAATTTAAAGCCTATCTTCATGCGGTGAAAGTAGGAAATGAGCATGCCGATAATAATCGAAAGATTTGTGAATTATTATCCCTATGCTGTAGTCATGTGTACGAGGAAACAATAGCATCTAAAGCCGCATATGCGGGTTGCATATTTTATAATAGCTGTGTCTTCACGCATCCATGTATGCAGCAGTAAATCGATCAAAATGAGTTACTGGAAAGCAAAACAATGAATCCAAATGAAAGCCTCGTAATAAGTTTCATGATTGGCATTTTGCGTTCATTTGGAAAAAATCCTATTAATATACTTTCCAGTATTGCAAACTCTTCGAATCAGAAATTTATGATTACTAAGTGCATAATTACTTACGACATGATTATGTGAAATTTAAATCCATCGTCCATTTATATGAGTATAAGAATTGCATTCATTCAGCGTTTGTCAAGCATGGTAAAGTAGACTCAATGTACACAGACTTTTAGATGGCATTTTAAGGAAAAGTAAATTAAAGAAGAGTTAATCAGGTTCTTTTCTATCAGACTAAGCTTCATATGGTATTCATGGCAGTTTAATAGCGTAGCTAATTAGCTATAGTATGAGGTGAATCAACATTTACGAAAATTAAATATGAAGTACCTCAGGGCTCGCATTTGGGACCTCTTTTCTTCATAACATTTGCGAATGCTAAATCACTATCATGCCCGTGTTTACTTTGCGCTGATGATTTCAAAGTTTTTAACTGGGTCGTAACTAACTTTTAACTGTATAGTCCTACAAAACGATCGCAACATCATTTATAAACGTTGCCAAATAAATATTATGGTTCTAAATGAGGGAAGATGTTTTGTTGTCACTTTTACCAATATACAATTTTTTTCAACCAGTTATCGTAGCCTATGAACATTTACAACACCAGGAGTGTCACTCATGCGTTCTTGACCCTGTGAAAACCTCTTCACGCCTTTCTAGAAAAACCCAGTGCTGTAGTCCCTTCGGAAAAACCCAGCTGTTTCCGGAGTTCACCACTTTCTTTTTTTTTATACTACGTCGGGAGGCATACAAGCATACGGCCCACCTGATGTAAAGCGGATACCGTAGCCTATAAACGCTTAATATATATTAAGTATCACTTGCGCGATGCCTCCTCTACTGCTTACACAGCAATTCCATGGGAGCTTACTGGTGACCTCACTCACACGCAGGAATACAACAACCCTCTAGGGAGTTGTTATTTGGCTGCGGGTTTCTGTGACGTGGAGGTACTTCCCCAGACGGGCTGCTTTGGTGCGCCCTACCTCTCTTAGCTCTACCTTTTCTCCTCTTATCCGGTTCATTCCGATAATAAAGGAAGCGTGCATAAGGCCCTTATTTTTTTTTATACAGCGTCGGGAGGCATATAAGCATACGACCTACATGATGTAAAGCAGTTACCGTATGCATAGGCGCAGCGGTTAATAACGCGACTTTGTCACCGACGCTCGTAGGTTCGTTTCCCATATAGGACAAATATTTGAGTATATGAACATGTTTGTTTGTATAGGTCTGGGTGATTTTATAAGAGGTACGGCGCATCAAAGCAGCCCAACTAAGGAATTATCTCCATCTCACAGAAGACCACAGCTAAATAACTAATTCTTGAGGGTTGTTGTGTTCATGCATGTGAGTGAGGTGACCAATAAGTTCCTAAGAAGTTCTGTGTTAGCGGCAGAGGTGGTATCGCGCGAGTGATACTTAATGTGTTGCATACGTTTATACACAATGGTAACCGCTTTACATCAGGTGGGCCGTATGCTTGTATGCCTCCAGACGTATAAAAAAGAACAGTTTTATATGCGTTATAGTATGAATGATGATATCTGTTGGCATTTCAATTAAATATTCATTTTTTTTATACAATCTCGGGTGCATACAAAAATACTGCCCATCGTATGTGAAGCGGTTACCGTACCCTATGAACGCTTGTAATGTATTAAATATCACTCCCGCGATGTCTCCTCTGCTGCTAACATAGCAACTTCTTAGGCGCTTACTGGTGACCTCACTCACAAGCAAGAACACAACAACCTCTCTAGAAAGTTGTTATTTAGCTGCTAAATAAATAAATAAATAAATAATGCCTACTGTTAATATTTCTCATTTTTTTCTTTTTTTTTCAAGCTTTTAACACTACCAATTTTACCCTTAATTTGGCAAGGTCACTGCATTCATAGGCTTTAGAAAAAATATTTATTAAAATCACCATTCAGTGGTGATTTTAATAAATATTTTTTATAATAAACTTTCCTGAAAAATATATGTTAAGTAGAAACAAAAAGAGGTGCACAAAGATTGAGTTACAGAAAAATATGTTGAGCTCGCTTAACAAAGTTGATTTAAAGACAGTTTAAATTCGAACAATATTCGTTTGTTATAAAATTAATTATATTATTGACGCTGCCATGCTGACCCGCAAGTTGCTTCTTCACACTTCGTTTGAAGGATCCCATATTTTAGGAAGGAGGGAACACATGTGCAGGCAAGGCGTTCCACTTTTTAATGAGTACGACAAAGATAGAAGTTGCCGAACTTTTTGGTACGCGAAGAGATATTCTCAACAGTGGAACGATGACATCGCAAGCCCGCACGTGTGGTTCAATGAAAAACAAAACAAAGTCTCACATCGCATTTCAGGCAGTATACAGTAGTAAAACCTTTTTTGCAGTATAGGTACGCATTTCCCATATTTGGTTCTGTGTAATGGAAAATGATCGATTGTATCGTACCTGACATCTACTGGACAAGCACGTTTAGGCTTCTTTATTTTATCTTATTGTCTCAAAATCTTTGATACAGTCCTTATCTAGTCTTTTCCCCTTCTTGGTTAAAGCCGTATATTTCGATTCTAAAGAGCTTCAACATTTTGCTTTTCTTCACTCCTTTGCTTCTGTTGTCTCTCCTATTCATCAACCATGCATTATTCACAGCAATGTCAAGCATTTGTGAAAAAATGGTCAAGTACCATCGCCTGGTTTTCATCTCAGTACGGTATAAGGCGATCAGCGTGTCAGCCAAGGCTACACCTCCCGTATGAGCATTATACTCCTTCACAACGTGAGGGTAGAGAATATCCACTTTCATTTTATTTATTTTTCAATATCTTTTTAGTTTTGTGATAGGGGGCATCTGCATAGCTAGAGGCGATTACAACTAATTTGTTGTCGTACCATTTTACAAGAGACAATACAGTCTTATTGCAGACTATTTGACTGAAAGCCCCTCTTCCCTGAGATTTTAGCATTTTATCAGAGCAGCTGCAGTGTGTCTGCAGCTGCTCTGAAAAGATTAGTGCATATTGTTCCGAGGCATAATATCCCGTATGAGTTTCGGATATGATGTATTAACTCAAGCGAGGAAAAAAGTTGTCGAAACAACACAAGGCTTTTTCTTGATGGTTTTACAAAGCTTCAATACAGCTTTAGCACCCCTAGAAAGTATATCAAATTTGTGACTTCCGGAGTACAGAAAAAAATCATAAATATGGCCAGATGCCCCAGCTCTCGCCAAATTTTCGAGATTTTCTGGGATTGTACTGTCGCTTTTATCCTGCCTTCTTTCCTTTATACGGAATAACCGTTTCATCAATACTGAACCTTTTTTCTTCCTCTATTTTCAAGCAATTTTCTCTGATTTTTTCCACAAATGGTCTTATTTTGAAATAAGGATCATCATTAGTGTCGTTATTGTCGACAAAGTGTAAATACCAGAGTATTGTTTCATAACGCTTTAGAGGCATTAGATCAGTAAGATCGGATAGCGTATATCAGTGGCCCAAAAGTCCAAGTATGATGGCAGGGTTGCGATGCCCATAAAGAGTACGTTTACAGAATGTCTAGTCTACTGAACAGAATACATGTTGGTATATTGGCAGATTTCAGTGTAGCACTCTTCTGGGAAAAAGTCTTGGAAATAGTCTAAAGCAGTCTTGTCATCTTGAATTATGTTTTAGAAATTATCTTCCTCGATTTCAGCTCGATGCTGTAAACGTCCGGTGGTCCATTCGAAGCTAAGATTAAATTGAACTCTCGTCTCCTTCACCGTAAGATGGGGTGGAACGGCAGTTTTTGTCTGGTTAGTCTTTTTCTTCGATCTAGAAAGTTGCGGAATAATAATATGATGTGGATGGCAAAGTATTATTTGGTATGCAGTCTTCAGTTTCTTGATCACTTTCATTAATGCGGTTATCTGAAAGAGGAGTGCCCCACATCTTGAGGAAGCATAGGGGAACGTATTGGGTTGTGTTATTTGTCGCCGCGATAATAAAAAAAAATCAATCAAGATTCAAATCAAATCAAAGAATCTATATTTTATTGACAGCCGAGTGTTGTGTAGGTATACATTCTGTGTACTAAGTATCGGGAATTTGTCAATAAAACAAAAAATACAAATTATTCATCTAAATTTATTTTATCGCCTTCAAAGTAGGCCCCATCGCTTGCAATACAACATCTCCACCGCTTCACCCAGTCTTCCATACATTTTTCATAGGCTATTTGCGGTATGGCCTTTAGCTCATTCAGCGAATTTTCTTTTATGGCTTCTATCGACTCAAAACGTTTTCCTCGAAGTGGTAATTTTAACTTGGGAAATAAAAAAAAGTCAGACGGAGCCATATCAGGTGAATACGGTGCTTGGTCGAGAACTTTTGTTGAATTTTTCGCTAAAAACTCTTTCACTATAATGGCTGTGTGTGATGGTGCATTATCATGGTGCAGCATCCATGAGTTGTGTTGCCACAAATCTGGACGTTTTCGGCGGATACTCTCACGTAAACGCTTCATGACGCCTAAATAATATTCTTTATTCACTGTTTCTCCCTCTGGAAGGAATTCGGAGTGAACCACACCACGGTAGTCAAAAAAAACTGTCAGCATCACCTTGATTTTGGAGCGACTTTGCCGCGGTTTTTTGGGTTTCGGCTCGTTTTCGAGACGCCATTCTGAAGACTGTTGGCTTGTTTGCATGTCGTACTCATAAACCCATGTCTCGTCGCCAGTTATTATACGTTTCATAAAGGTCGGATCCGTAGAAGCTCGGGAAACCATGTCTTCAGCGACATGCTTTCGCTGCGCTTTTTGAACAAAATTGAGCTCTTTTGGAACTAGTCGAGCGGCGACGCGTTTCATGCCTAAAATGTCAATGAGAATGTTGTGGACGGACTTAAAAGATATGTTCACCTCACTAGCCAACTCTCTCAGACTCATACGTCGATTTTCGAGCACTAGCTTCTTGATTCTGTCGATGTTTTCTCTGGTCGTAGCGGTTGAAGGTCTACCAGAACGAGGCAAGTCTACTACTACTTCTCGGCCTTCTTTAAAAGCCTTATACCATTCATAAGCCCTTGTTTTCGATATACACGATTCGCCGTAGGTATTTCGCAACATTTTTAGTGATTCACCACATGAAATATCATTTGAAACACAAAATTTAAGGCACACTCTTTGTTCAACAATATTTTCCATTGTAAAAATCGCCGAAGACTCAAAACTATGACCAACAAAAAGTGTAGTTTAAAACAAATTAAATGACAGATCCCGCTCAAATTTTGCGCGCTAAATCAGTACAGTGCTACCAACATGCAGTAAAAAAATTAGAACGACCTCTTTTACGCGGGTCTTTTTATTGACATATTCCCGATACTTTTTACACAGAGTAGTATATCTAATAAATAAAATAACCATAGTTAAAATTTCTTGCCCTCCACCTATAATTACAGACGCATTAGTCTTCATTAGCGGTTGACGGTTCACGATTTCATTAGTAACATACTATCAGCACTTATAGTATATAGGTAATATAGTATATTACAAGATGTTTACTTATTCGATCGATCTATTTAAGCTAAAGAAACTTTTGAATTATCTATCTATTTATATCTTCATGAGTATTGATAGCCCAGTGGATAAAGAATGGGCCTAATGAACAACAGGTACCTGGTTCTATTCCTGGCTATGTACATATTTGTTATTATCACTTGCTCGGCGGTGAAGGAAAACATTGTGAGGAAACCAGCACGTCCCAGATATATTGAAACACGTGTGATTTAACCTAAGAATGATCTCGATTTCCTTCTGGGTTGGGGAGGTCTAACGGCAGTCGGATCAAGCAAAAATCAGTATCAGCATCATATAAGCAGGAACGCAACAACCCTCCAGAGAGGTGTTCAGGACGGGGTGCTTTGATGCGCCCTAACTCTCTTAAAAACAGCCAGACGAAGACAAACAAACGTGTTCACACACATATATATTTGTCCTGTGTGGGAATCGAACTTACGAGCGTCATGTCAAAGTCACGGTATTAATCGCTGAGCCACCGAGCTCGTCAATCTATTATATAACCTACTATGTATATATATGTTGTGAAAATGTATTTACAAAATATAATTAAATCTGTAAAATCTTTTATTAATCACTATCATAATTTCAGCTGCAGAAGTTCCACTGCTGAACACAAGATTTCCCATTAGACTTTCACAGCGATTGATCCTGTGCTGCTTGCATCCATCGGCTGCCTGCGATGTACACAAGTAGTCAATTGTGTGGGGTGTCGTCCTATGCGTTTTCCGGTTCATGGTCGCCATTTAATCTCCAGCTATGTGACCCTGCCCACTGCTGATCCTTAGAACCACGTCGGTCGTCTAGTTCCTTCCACAGATGCTCATCAGCAATACTAACTTAGTAATCACTAGTTTAGTAAATCATTAACTTAATAACTAATACCTTTTTCCTTTCTTTTACTACTTTCCTATATTACTAGTAAACAAGCTCTACTTCTTGCTCGATTAAAGAAAAATATATGCTTCTTTGGCTAAATATCCATTCTACATCACATCGTGTAAAATCTGCTTATCAATTTATGGGCCCTATTATGCGTTTATGCCGTTGCGATATAAAAAGGAAAATGCCTCTTTGCCCCTGTTACAACGAAAAATATACGGAGTGAAGTTTCCTTATAAATAATTCGTTTCTATGCATCACATTATCTTTGAGAATGTTCCAAATAAATGTAAGAGGGAAATACATTTGAACAATTTATGTGGCGATGTCGCATCATGTCACGGTAGGGCTCCTGACGCCACCTTCTGATACTCTATTTGTTTGGTCGTGGTAGCAGTGTCTAGGCCTTCCTCAGCACCTATGTCCTACTTTCGCGTTGTATATTTGCTTCGTTATTCTTTCCTCTTGCATTTTTTCTACATGTCCGTACCAAAGAAGCATACGTCTTCTCATTACCTTTATTTTATTCCTTTTTTCTTAAGACCGATATTCTCTTTCAACAAACCTACCATATAAATGTTAAAATTTAATGAAAACTAACACCAACCAAAGTTTCATCAATATCCAGATAAACAACACATTTTTTGCTTGTGAATCCATCATATTTTTTTTATACGACGGAATGCAAATAAGCACACAGCCCACCTTGGTAAGATGTGACTGAAATTTGCTATGTATGTGGTTCTCATATGATCCGCTTGCGTGCATGAAGTTATTAATAAGCAAGTGAGATAAAACATTTCAGCAAGCTGGTTCAACGTTCAAGTTCATCGAACTATATTGCAGCGTTATTCGCAATTTAATTAAACGTCAGCATTCGAAGAAAAATATGTTCTTTCCGGCTAATAGACTTATCCATCGCTTAAGGCGCTACAACTGCGCCGTACCGCTCGGTACGAAGTGGCAAAATTGCATTTCATGTCCGATAATGCATATCATGCAAGTCGGCACTTTTACATAATTGTGTTGTATGATTCGTTGCTTATTTAGATAGCGATCTACCATCTCACACACGACGTGTGCAAAATACTGAAAAAAAGAGTAAAATTGGCGCAGGCGGTAGAGACTGAATGAGATTGTTATTATGATAATAGCACAGTCTTGGAATATAAACCCACAGCGAACATTTTTTATAAAAATACATTTAAGTAGTTCGCGCGAGGGCAGCGATTTTTTTTTGTCTCCTGCTTGGTCGACTAAAGTAAAGCATATATAGTGCTAAGGAGTAACATTAGAAATCTTTTTACATTCCTTGTTTTAAATGAAATAAATTCATAGGAGAACGGATTCCTATTTTGAGATTTTCAACTCCGCAAGGACCTATTCATAATACTCAGCACTAAGGCTTTTTCTCCAAAGCCTTGTTTGCTAAACGGTAGGGTACAACACGTCTAGGTGAGGTTAGCCTTACCTTCAATAGTAGTGGTAAACCGCTTAAACCACAGTCACACCGAACAATGCACTAAGAAATTATTATAAGGAAAACCGCAAACGTCTCCACATGTTTGAGTAATAATGTTAATAGCGGCCAACGGCTTGTCCTGCGCATTAAGTGACCGTTTTATAGAGCACTTATTGTGGGGCACGGGTGTCAACATTCTCCAGCCAAATAGTTTATAATGGAAGCGGTTATTGGACAAACATTGTATGTAAGATACAACGTTTTTGGGTCATATGGTTTAGTAATGTACTGACCAGTGACAGCCCAGTGGATAAAGAACCGGTTTATTGATCAACTGGTTGTCGGTTCGAATCTTGATATGTACTATAAATTCGTATTTTCGGGTTTCGGTGAAGGAAAACGTCGTAAGGAAACCCGAACGTCTAAGAACTTATATTTTGAAGGATGTGTGGATCTTGTCTAATAAAGTCCTGGTTTCCCTCTGGAGTGGTTTAACGGCTGTCGCTACATGTGACAATCAGTATCTTCGCCAAATATTTAGGCTTCGGTAGTGGACCCAGCCAATCTTATCTTAATGGATAAGGAAACGGGGTAACGCTAAGGAGTAGATGTTGTAGTAAAGTATATTAAATATTTAATATACTGTACTAATACATAATATATAAAATAATATTAAAAAAAGGGTGAGGCCTGTGTTCAGCAGTGGACGTCCTTCGGCTGATATGATGATGATATGAATATATAAAACGGTTTGAGAGTTTGTTTGTTTGTTACTAATCTTTGGAACTACCAGTCAGATATGAAATTTTCTTTTTGCATTTGATAGCCCAATTCTTGAGGGCGGTTATAGCCTGTTCAACATCACGACATGACCCTTAATTGAGGAAATTAAGTACAAAAAGTGGTGATATCTAAGGGATACTGGGATACGTACGGACGACGTCACGGCAGCGGCTAGTATACTATATACTGGCTTAGTCACCCCTTGGAACTATTTCGGAGTTCAGAACACCTAATAAAAAATGGGTAATTGAACCCCCCCAGTAACTTCGAGTGGGTTCACCCGTATACTCACGGGGATCCTAAATGATGCATCACTGTCGTTTTTAGTATGAGTGAGAGAGAAGGAATTATCTCACCGATGAGATGACACGTTGGGAGGTATACAAGCACGCGGCCCAATTGAAGTAAAGCAATTACCGTAGCCTATGACTGCTTGCAATACAGAAAGTATTCTGCAGGTGATGCCATTCCTACTGCTAGCACAACAACTCCTTAGAAGCTTACTGGTAACTCTACTTACTAATAGAAACACAACAACCCTCCAAAGAGTTGTAATTTGGATGCAGTTTTCTTAGAAATGGCGGTACTACCCCAGACGCACTGCTTGACGGGTCCTGCCTCTCTTAAAAACACCCAGACAGGCATGTTCATGCACACATGTGAAAGAATAAATTCCATGAGTCAACAATCAGTCTCAGTACGTGAAAATTGGGGTTCCAGTTTGTGAGGATGAATTCCAAGCCATCAGCGATCGACGCAACACTATACGCATCATATCGAACATCTCCTCGGAAGATAACCTATTAAAAACCTGCACCACACGAATGATCGCAACCAAATCTCAGGAGGGTTGTTTTGCTTTTATAAGTAAGTGAAGTTACCAGTAGGCTCCTGAAGAGTTGCTGTTTCAGTAGCGGGGGTGGCAAAGCGTGAGCGATTCACCTTGTAATGCAATCGTTCATATGTAACGGTACTATATTTAAAAAAAGTAAGACGTGTTTAAGTGCCCGCGAGGACACAAAGGCAAATAAATATTTTTTATCTTACATCAGGTGGGCGATTTGCCTCCCGACGTTGTATAAAGAAGTGTAAAAAGCTGAGTTTCGCAGTTATTCGCATGTATGCATTATAAATCCTATATTCTCAGATTTCAATGACCTATAATCGTGACAAGGGTCCCTAAAGGCGCGTAATTTAGCGGAAATCCATACAAATGCTCTCGAATTACGCACTAGGGACCATTAATTTCCTTGAAATTATCCTTCCGCAAAATTTGTTATGGTCGGTGAATTATATCTATTATTTAAGAACATTTTTGTGGAGCTCGGAATAATGAACGGCATTTATTTTTATTTCAGAGTACAGGCAAGTCCCGTAATTAGTTACGCTATTCCTTTTTCGTAAATAAAAATTAATTTCGACGAGCTCGGTGCCGCAGTGGCAATAACGATACTTTGACAACAAAGCTTGGGAGTACGATTTTCACACAGGATAGACATTTGTATATGCAAATGTGTGATGGTCTTGGCCTGGGTATTTTTAAGAAAGGAAGGGCGCATCAAAGCATCCCGTCTGGGGAAGAACCTCCTTACTTTAAACAGTAGCAAAATAATATCTCCCTGGAGGGCTTCGCACGACTAATGTCCAACAGTAAAATATCCAATACACTACAAATGTCATACTATAAAAAGGGTTGTTGTGTTCCTGCGTGTGAGTGTGATCATCAGTAAGCTCTTAAGGGGTTGCTGTGTCAGCATTTTTTTAAAGATAAAAGATCTTTATTTGCCATTGGGATTCTCACACGTCTTACATTTTTTGAAATATAATCTTACTGTATCGCATTTAATTCTCTCATGTTACTATTTTTTTTTTAATCTGGTAGCATTTCTGAAATGACGATTGGCGAAAAAAATGCCGAAAGAAACTTGCCAATATAGGTCTATTTTAAAATTGTCAATTAGATATTACAAACATATCTACATAAGCATATTGGTACAATAATGATATTAAATGGTAAAATTAAAGATTATTAAGGATAGGTTGTCTATGCTAAATTATTTCCAGACATTTTTGTCAGTTACATATTCATCAATTCTATAATAAGCCCTTTTAAAGAGGGCATTTTTAATGTGATTTTTGAATAGATTGTCAGGAAAGGACAAAAATGTTTCAGGCAACTTATTATAAAATCGAATACAATATACATTTACAAGAAAAGCTCTACCCGTCCTAGCAAGCCGTTGTACAAGGCATACATAATTTATTTCTACTTCTATGTTTTTAGCTGAAGTTTGAAAATGACTTAATTTTTTACGGACATATTATGTTTTCATTAATATATTGGGAAGTAACAGTGAGGATATTTATTTCTTTGAACAGTTCCCTGAGGTATTCTCTAGAGCCCATAATATAAATAGAGCGAATGGCTCTTTTTTGTAAGATAAAAATTGACTCAATGTCAGCCGCTGTTCCCTACAACAGTATACCATGCGACACAATGCTGTGAAAGTAGCTGAAATGAACTAAGCGCGCAGTAATCCACCAATTGTCTGATTCTCCTAACTGCATATGCAGCGGAACTGAGCTTACAGTCTACTGTAAGTTAGTCTACTGTAATGCCAAGAAACACAATACATTTAACAAATTCTAATTTATTATTCCCCATGAGAATTTCTGTATTGATAGAAGTCACATTTGGGAAACTAAATAGTGTATACTAAGAGTAGTAGTGATAATAATAGGAGTTAAAGTATGAAATTGCCGTTTTATATACATTTATAGTAATAGATACTTGAATTGACATTAAACCTTCATGGCTTCAGATATTCGAGTGAAACTTTTTTCACATGATACCTATGAGGTTTTTCTTTAAAAAATGTGTAACATTTGATTTTCAATTGTTTTTTTTTATTCAGCTTAGACGAGAAAAATGGATACTTCGATAATCCGAGTAATTTTTGAATACGAGTTCCGATGCGGAACTAACGCGGCAGAAACGGTTTGCAATAATAGTGCTGCGTTTGGAGATGAGACTGCTAATGAGCGCACCGTGCGTTTTCGTAATGGAAACTTCGACTAGAAGAACGAACTGCGTGGAAGACCGCTCACACAGGTGAATAACGCTGAATTGAAGGAGATGGTAGAAGCCGATCCGAGTTGGAGCTTGATTATAACCTGAAATCGAGGCGAAATCATATAGAATTTGTATGTAAAAAAGTATCTCAATCATCCTACAGTCTATATAATATATGATGGCCAAGATAGTTAATCTTCCAACATTTCTTACATCTTACCATGGTTGTATTGCACCTCGATTAAGATAAGCAATTATTTTCTGGGTTAATGCAACCAATTAGGAAAAAGTATTTGAAAGTTAAAAACGCTGTATTCGTGCTACATTTGGATTGAAAAAACGCGACATCTGCCTTCCATACTTCAAAAAATTAAATATTTTAACTATGCTTTCACCATATATAGGTATACGAAGTATTCTTATTTATTCGACGTCACCCAAAATTTTTTACAAAACTCAAATAGGATCCAATACAACACTGCTTTATAAGAGAAAAGTGTGTTTAACATGGCGCCTAGAATCCTATTAATATTATAAATGCGAAAGTTTGTATGTATGGATGTTTGTTACTCTTTCACGCTTAAACGGCTGAACGGATTTGAATGAAATTTGGCACGTAGATAGATTATGATCTGGATTAACACATAGGCTACGTTATTTGACTCTACGCGGGCGGAGCCGCGGGCAGCAGCTAGTGTATAATAACCTTCCTCTGTCTATTAAAAGTGCGTCGTACAACATGTATTTAACCATAAATTATTTAAACTCTTCATTGATTGTGCTTTTAATTTCATTAATGAGTTCCTACAATGAAAATTTTGAACTTATTCAATGCCTGACCCTATACAAATAGTCATTGTTTTAAATCTATACATATAATCTATAGGTATATATCTTGACATGTATTAAATATTATCATATTTAATTGATTAATGCTATAAATAATTATGATTTTAAATTGCATTGACACTCTATACAATGACATTATTAAATAATTTTATTGTTGAAAAAACTACCACAAATTTTATATAAAAATTGAAATGAATACTTTTAATACCCAACTTAAACAAGAATGATAAATTTGCATGCCAACGCGTCTGATCACAGCTTGTTCTTATACATTGTATGTAATGATTTGATATGGTATCCTGACTCAATCGCAGAAACACAATAACCCTCTAAAGAGTTATGAGGCAAAATATATCTTGATAGACAAATTTATAAGCTTCATGGCACCGTTGCGTGTGTCACACTAATCTAACGCGCAGGTTAAATAACATTAACTGCTCTCTGTTCTTCTCCTCCTTAGGCTAATCCCGTTTCCTGATCCATTGGGATCCGCTAATGATTTGGCGACAATCGAAGACTCACTTACCATACATCAGGTGATCCGTATATTTGCATGTTTCTCGATATTGTACACAAATCATACTTTGAAGAGTTAAAAGCGACAATAGTATGGCGGTGAATAGTGATGCCCGCAGGGAAATCAACCGCTGCACCAATAAATATCAAATTTATCCAACAAGCCGACATAACTGGCTTTCACAACATCATTGAGGCTGGGGCCGTAACACTGTATTGTAATGTATTATTTATCGTCAGTGTTTTGTGTTTACCAATGAGGTACGTAATCGGTGGGGTATTAAAAAAACACGTATTTTTGAAGTGAAAACTTCATTAGCGGCGTTGTGCACTTTTTGGGATGAGTAAAAAATGTTAAACTCGCGTCAGGACACGTGACCCTGATGTAAGATTTTGGTGAGAATTAGAACTTCAGTTCGCTGCAGCGCTAAAACATTAGTTACCTCTAATTAAACAATTAAAACATGAAGCGCTAGATCATTCATAGGGCATTATTTTCTCGCGACCAAAACGTTGTAAGCGCCATGAAATTCTTGGCGCTTACGCGTTTTGTTCAACGTAGTTTATTAACATCGCTGTTTGGTCCGCATGTTCACATTTTCACTTCTGGCGGCACTCCCGGAGTGCAACCCGTTTTTTTACATAACATGTATTTATGTATGTATATATTCACGCCAGGTCCCTTGCGGGGTCGGCAAAGAGGACCAAGCGCCATAAGATGCGGTTCTTACACACCTCACACGCTTCTTTAACATTCACGGCTCTTTACATGCACGCTTGCCGGCCTCTCCTGATGACACCTTCTGATAAAACACGACCAGTTTGGTCATGGTAGGTTAGTCTTGGTCTTTCTCAGGTCCTACATCCTTCGACTTTCGCATTGTATATCTGTTTCGTTATTCTTTCATCCTGCATTTTTTCTACATGTCCGAATCAACGAAGCATGCCTTTTCTTATCTTAAACCCGAAACTCTGTTTCTTACGTCATCATTACGAACAGTCAGCAAGCATTATGTCACAAACTTCCATTATATGTGTCGTATTCGTATGATTTTTCGGTCTATCCGATATTATGCGGGCGTATGGTAGGTAGTTGTGCAATGAGAAATACAATGCAGTTCGTATCACACTACAATTTTAAATCAACACTTGTAATCAATGTTCTGGAAAATATGAAACAAGAGGACAGTCCCAAGATGTCGTCACTTGACGCCGTCTGCACTGACTCTGCCTTTCTCCCAGTGTCGACCTCTTGATTCTGCCAAAGCGCGCCACCGTTCGCGCGCTTTCGTTTCGTTTTAAAAATCCATACTCATGACCGGATGCGACATATTTATGTATTTATTTACATAATTTAAAACGTTGAAGCCAAGTCCCTCATTGTTCCTGACTAGCACTGCGTCTTTTATACGATTACACATGATACATACGAGTAAATTCATGTCTCAACCGCTTTCTGTAGTCATCGGCAGTATATAAGTATCGGCAATATTTCTGCAGTATCGTATGGTGTCACTATTTGATCTTGTTATTCTTGTTAGCGTTATCCAGTTCCTTAATAAATAAGGATTGGCGGGGTCCATTAGGTACTTAAGCCTAAGGAATTGGCGAAGATTCGGATTTTTACGTGGAGTGACTGCCGCCAGATCTCCACAACCCAGGGAGAAATCTAGATCATTCTTAGGTAAGGTCACATCTGTCGAAATATTATTTCTTGGGTGTGCAGGTTTCCTCGCGACGTTTTCCTTGACAGTCTAGCAAGTGATTATTACATACAGTAGATGTCGGGATTCGAACAGAGGGTCTGTTGGTCACTAAGCGGGTTCTCTGTACACTGGCCTATCACTGCTCGTTGTCACTATTTTGTAATTTTCCCTACGCGAATAAACTTTTTGGCACCAAAGATAACCTGTGTTTATTGGCATTGTAAAGAATGGGTTTTAAAGAAAGGTGGACTGTATGTAATAAATAGGTAAAAGACCGGATATCAGAGTATTTTCTATTTATTTAGGATATAGGAGTTACAATAAAATAATGCTTACCAAAAGACGAACGATGACAAAACAATAATAACAGCAGAAAACAAAAGCAAGAATAATACCAGAGTGTAAAAACATAGAGTTTACAAAAGTATAAAAAGGTTATATAAAAGCTATCCTCAACAGGCATATTGACAAATGCGGCTCGAAAGATGTAGTAGAATACCTTATCTAATATGCAACCAACGTGGAGATATGTTATCATCTCCTGACGAGCTCGGTGGTGTAGTGGCGTAACGCGCTGTTACGCTTCTTTGACACGGACGCTCGTGGGTTTGATTCCCACACAGGACAAACATTTGTGTGTTTTAACATGTCTATTTGTCATGGTCTGGGTATTTTTAAGAGAGTATGGGGAAGCACCTCCACCTCACAGAAAACCGCAGACAAATATGTTGTGTTCCTGAGTGTGAGTGTTTGTTATAGTAACTGCTTTACATCAGGTACGTATGCTTGTATGCCTCCGGACGCTGTATAAAAAAATCTTAAAGAAGATCGGATCGATCCCTGAAGGGTTGGAGTGTCCCTGCGTGTGGCAGAATTTACCAGTAAACAATTGAGGCTTTGCTGCCGTAGGTTATTTTACTTATAGGTATGTGACATATGCAAAGATGTAGTCAATTATATATTTTCATATGAGCAAAGATCTTAATAAAGGTTTATAGTTGTGGAATTTAGTAATCGTGAATAATGTTAACCCTATTAACTACCACTTTAAAATACAGTGTTTCTTTTTAGCTTCACAAATATGCAGGAAATTAAGATTCCTTTATCCAAAATTTACTTTCAATTTATAATGGGAAAACATATGGCGTATTAACTTTATCAGTACTGAAGAATTATGATTGCAAATGAATAATAACAGTTAAGCAATACATATTTAAGTTTATTTCTGTAAGTCAGAATATATTGTTTTCCGTTAAAATTCCATTTTTAATATTGTTAAAAAGAAACAGTTGTTAAGGTTTAGCATGAGAAGGTTCTGCAGTTTGCTCTATTTTTTTTTATGCAACTGGATTGGCAAACAAGCATGCAGCCCGCCATCAGATGGTAAGCGGTCACCGCAGCCTGTTGACGCTCGCAACACCACGGGGACGTTATTCGCGCGCTGCCAATCTTGTGACCTAAGGATGTTTCGTCACAGTACCTAGTAATTTCTCTACCATAACTCACCCTTCAAACTGGAACTCAGCTATATAAATATAGCTGCTTGGCGGTAGAAATAGGTGACACAGTGGTACTCATGCAGACGACTATTGTACAAAGTCTCCCTCAGGTAAATGTAAATTATAAAGGGAAAACCAACTTCGGGTTCACTGATTCTTGATTCTTTAATTTCATAACTTAAACGACTCTTTTCATAAAATATATAAAGATAAGCAATGTCTATTCATATAGACAGAGATACTAGATAAGCGGAAATTACTGGGTAACCTAAACTCTACTCTATAATTTATGCTATGAAATTGAGCAACCAAATGATGAGACTTATCCTTATTTGTTTGTCCAATTTCATAGCATAAATGCCAGCGTTAGCAAAATTCCATGTAACGTAAGCCTTGATCTTATACAGTTAAAGGCGATTGCTGCTGTGAAATAATATCTACTATAACCGGTATATCAATTTTCTTGGAAACCAACTTGGTATTCCACCCTAAGTGACCGCGAAACTAAATATTATTCGATATGCTGGCATCTATTTGAGGTATAGGCTTGTATTGGAGAGATTTAGTTGCATGCATCTACTAACGGTAGTGGGTGGGTACAGGAAGGCAGTAGTTCGCACGAACTAATCGGGAACGGAAGCGCACAAAGTAGTTTAGATCAAATTGCCTGTAAATTTGATTTTAGCACAGTAACGCCTGAATTTATTAATTATTTAGTTTTATATATAATATGAGTTGATCATTCATTCGATTTCACAAAATAGAAAACAACTAAAACTTATAATAAAATTTGACTGTTAAGCTGAGATTTGAACCACGGACTCCCGAGCGAAGATTTCTTCCGCTCGTTCTATATGGACGTCAAAAACGTCGACCATACATATTTGTAATTATCTCTTGCTTAATATTGTCTTAGGTTTTCCCGATTGTTATACATTGAATTAAACAATTTTTACTGGAACTATCGCGTGTTTTATTTATTTTGCTGAACCTGACGTTTCGAATGCTTTGCAGCGTCCGTGGTCGCAGGGAGACTAAGGTGACATTTGTCTTACATTGGTTATTCAATTATTATATCTACCGACATGGATATCTCTTACTTGGTGGTAAAGGAAAACATCGTAAGAAAACTCGCATGTCCAAGAAATTATATTTAGTTAGACGTGTGACCTAATTTTAAAAAATTAGACCCTGTTAAATAAATTTTTAAAATGATTTAAATAGGTCTGATTTTCCCTCTGGGTTGTGGAAGTATGATGACAGTCGTTCCATTTAAAAATCAGAATCTGCCAAATCCTTGGGCTCAGGTAGCGGACACCACTGATTCCAATAGATTAGGAAACGGGATAACCATAGGAAGAAGAAGATTAGTAATGTTAATGAGAATAGATATTACGATGCAGAAATAGAGGGCATATTCGAAGTTTAACATAGTTGAGTAACCCACATAGGTACTAATGTAGCAATTTAACAAATGAACAAGTTACAAAGTTAGTACCTAGTTACTGACGTTGGTTACACGTGACTGGAGATCACAAATGCACATGTAGGGTCACATTGTTGAATTGAATTTTGAGCAGATATAAATCTTTGTTTCCAAATGTTAGAAATTGATGCTGGTCACGTAACCCACAGCACAGATTTCGTACAAAGAGAATTGTGTTGTCACCGTTTTGTAGTTGAGACTTTTGGTATGTACGCTTAAGTGTGTTGAATGAAGTATGTTTAACTTTTTACAAGATTGCCTTGAAAAAGGACTGTTTTTAGGGTTATAGCATAAATTTATGTCTCCGGGTTACTTTATTCATCATAACTAGTAAACGCCTTCACCATTCCGGGTAATATAGGCTATAATAAAAACAATATTACGAATTATCTATCTATCTATAACTTCACGCCAAATCCCTTACGGGGTAGGCAGAGAGAAGTGTATCCTAATTTCTTGCTCTCTCTGCCATACCCAGCTATCGCTTCCATATGTAAGCGTTGGCACCAGCACTGCAATGTGCATAGCGAGTTGTGCCTTCTGGCTCAAGTTTTTACTGCCAAGAAGTTTTCCAAACGCTCCATTCACACTATTCCCAGCATTCACTCGTCTTTCTACATCAGCGGTAAATTTGAATGAACGATATTTATTATATTTCATTTACATATATAAGACTAGCTGTGCCCGCGACTTCGCCGCGCGGAATAGTTATTTTTTTTATTATTTATTTATATTAATAAAAATACATAAAATGTCTAAAATAAAAGTAGCCTAAGTTACTCCTTATTACATCAGCTACCTACCAGTGAAAGTCCCGTCAAAATTGGTCCAGCTGTTTCAGAGATTAGCCGGAACAAACAGACAGACAGACAGACAAAAATTGTAAAATAAATATTTTGGTATATGTACCGTGTATACATTCATATGCATTTAAAAAAAAGCGGTTATTTTAATATTACAAACAGACACTCCAATTTTATTTATCTGTATAGATAGTAAGTATAAGTATAGTAAGCTTATCACAAAAAAATTAAGAAGCAAAATAATAATAATAATATAATAATAAATCATTTATTTCAGAAAAAAAATCCATATAAAGTGTTAGTATTATTACAAAAGCTTAAAAACTAATGTTAGTAACACGATTTATTTTAATTGATTTATTAAACATTGACCATGGCTGGTCTTGAGCCAACATGGACTTCGTTCCAGTGCCTCAGTATAGGGCAACAATAGCGACCTCCTATCGCGGCCAGGAGGCTGTTGGGGCTGCCCCGGAGCCGGCGCCACGCAGAGGCCACCCGCTTACGAATGATCGCGTGGAAGCCATCTATGTGTGTAAACATCGTCGACGCACTACAGTACCGAGAGAGCCCCATCAGCGCCCTGACGCCATTATTGTATTGGACGCGCAGGGCTCCAAACGCCTTTTTAGTGTACTCAGTCTACAGACTGCAGGTATAAAAGGACTGACAAAATGCCCTAACTAGTGTGTGCTTGACTTTTATTACACCGTGCAAATCTGCGGGCGAGCATGTTCGCTCTCACAGCGAGAGCCCTGCGCTCCCTCTCAATGTCCAATTCATCAGACATGCTATCAGTGACCCAATGCACCAGGTACTTAAATTTGGTTACCCTATTTAATGGGGTACCATGTAACGTGATAGGTGGTAACTTACAATCTTTGTTCTTTGATTTGAACATTAAGATTTCTTAACATTTGCCTGAGGCCGTGAGCTATTACATATTTTTCACATATGGTGAATAACTTACCGAGGCCCCCGACCGATGGGCTCAGTAGCACCATATCGTCGGCGTAGCTAATGTTATTATAAAGTATATTATCTATGGAACAGCCGACTCCGTTGTCACTGAGCTCACCAATCAGACTGTTCATATACAAGTTGAATAGTACAGGGGAAGACAAGCCACCCTGCCTTACACCGCACCCCAACCCATACGCCTCGCATACAACCATACGCACCCCATACGTATAATGGAATCCCCATACGCATATCACAACCCATACGCATAATGGAATCGGTTCGTAATTCTTGCATTCTGACAATATTTTTTATGGTACCGTCAAAAAGTGAACACACGTCCAAAAGTGAAAACATAAACATAGTCGATATGTTGTAAATATCTAAACTTAACGTCCCCTCCTAACCACGGAGAAGCTGGAGATAGATAAACCCATCCATACACAGGATGCGGTCGGTGTTACTTAATCTACGTTTTCGGTTCGAAAGACACGTGCAATGACGCTGTGGAGCTTTTGAGTTTAAAAAAATATCTAAGTTCAATTCAATTCGATTTATTTGTTTGCAAATATAAGTAACAAATGATGGTACACATACTTTTAGCAACTTCCACATTTTGCATTTCGGCATGTAACATTTTAAACATTTAAGAAAGAAGAATATTAAACGTCAATAAACAGGTACAGAGTGCTACAAGGAAAAAACACGCGTTACGATAGTCAGTTGGCATCATCATCGAATAAGTCGGTTATACTCTACTTAAATTAATTGTAAACAAAAGCACCTTGTGCATATAGTTGAAAGTTCATAAAAATACTTGCAATCTACTGCTTAGGTCGTAAAATCGCTTAAGAATAAAAGTGTCAAGCTGGGCGCGTTCTAAACTCTAAAATGGACGTTAACGAAAATTGTAGCTGATTGCTTCAGGATTTGAGACAAATTCCATTTGCTCACTCGTCTTTCAATAAATGGATTCACCGTCACGATCACCAGACATAATCCTAACTCAGTTGTGGCAGTTAGAATTGACTCAGATGCGGTCTAGACTAAAGTAGTAGCGAATCCATAATTTATCTGATTCAAAGGTATTAGTTTGGAGAGCAACGAAGTGGGGTGATTTTCATGAATAATTACAATTAGACATTTAACTTTTGGTTACATTTTAGTACTTTGGTTTCTGCTCAAGGGAGGAAACGACTTTTTCAGGCATTTTTTAGTGTTCTGTACCTTAGAAGGAAAAATGGAACCCTTATAGGATAACTTTGTTGTCCGTCTGTCAAGACCTTTTCTCTAAGGAACGGTTGGAACTATCAAGCTGAAATTAATATCGAATACTCAGGTCTGTAATACCTTCGAGCATTGAAAAAAAAATCAAATTTCTAAGTCAACACAATCAAAAGATACGGCTGTTTATGCCTCGTTTATGCGCATATTTTGACACTCGCAAGGGAATCAAAACCTATAGGGTACTTCCTGTTGCCCTAGAATCATGAAATTTGGTAAGAAGCAATGTTATGTAGCAAATGCAAAGGAAAATTTCTTAAACTGTAAATAAGTACTTCCATCACAAAAAAGAAACTTTATTGCGACAATAATTTACGGTTATTTTTACGGACCCCTCAGAGCGCGATTCGGACTCGCACTTGACGGCTTTTTTTGTGTAGATACGAATACAATGTACAACATTCAGTTTCTACCTACGCGACACGATGTATCTTTTTATACAACGTCGGGAGGCATACAAGCATACGGCCCACCTGATATAAAGTGGTTACCGTAGCCTATAAACGCTAAGTATCACTAGCGCGATGCCACCTCTGCTGTGAATACAGCAACTTCTTAGGAGCTTATTGGTGACCTCACTCATACGCAGGAACACAACAACTCTCTGCGCCAGACCCAAGAAAATACCCAGACCAAGACAAACATACAATCATGTTCATGCACACCAATGTTTGTCCTGTGTGGGAATTGAACCAATGAGCGTTCGTGTCACAGCGCGTTTTACCATCATAATAATTAGTTTAGTGGGAATATAAAATAATGTCCTCTTTTTAATTCAATTTATATAATTTAATTTCAAACTGCACTAATCATTTTATATGGATTTTTAAATTATCTGAACTAAACATTTTTTTTTAAATTATAACTTCACGCCAAATCCCTTACGGGGTAGGCAGAGAGAACCGAGCGCCACGCGACTCGATCCTTACATACCTCACTCGCTTCTTTCACATTCATTGCTCTTTTCATGCACGCTCGCCGGTTTCTAGGGCTCCTGACATCACCTTCTGATAGAACACGACCAATCTGATCATGATAGGTAAGTCTTGGCCTTCCTCGGCTCCTACATCCTTCCACTTTTGCATTGTATATCTGCTTCGTCATTCTTTCATCCTGCATTCTTTCTACATGTCCGAACCAACGGAGCATGCCTCTTCTTATTTTAACACCGACGCTCTCTTTCAGACCAACTCTGCTTCGAACCTCATCATTGCGGATACGGTCTGCAAGCGTTACACCACAGATTTTGCGCAACGCTCGCATTTCAAAATTTTTTTAAATTAATTTTATATAAAACCAGAAAGCGCATTGATTTCGTTAAAATTGCAAATCAATTGGGCGCCTTCAGCTATAAATTAATTATGCAAGAAACCGATACAAACTTAACCATTCAAAAGTTCATTAATATTGTAAGTAATGTTATTAATTAGAACACCCTCATAGTAAATACAATATAAAAATCTTTAATGATACTAGCCTGGTTTGATGTATACGTAATCGGGACAGATCAAAAAAAAAGCTAAATCACAACTTATTAATTATCATGCAAATAAATAATAAACGTTATAGACACTTACGCCAGAATATGTATAGCTTTCACTATTGTATTGTAAGAACATCATTTATGTGCCCATAATCGGTAAATAAACACATTCATTCATTCATTCGTCAGCGTCTATTGCGAGCACTAAAAACTGGATACGAGAAATACGTATTTCTCAAAGCTAAAAACAATATCAAAGAAACGTGGAACGTTGTATAAAGTATCACAAATACAAAGAAAATTGGCAACTCGCCTACTGAATTGTTAAGTAAATATTGGGATCCCCAATCATGTATATACGTTGTAAATTCTTTTTTCTACAAGTAGGAAAAAACTCCGTTAAAAATAGTAGTACCTCCGATTAGCAGCAATTACAACCACCTTAATTCAGGTTTACCATCTAGTGAAACTCCTTGCTATACATCCTGTTGAGAATTCGCAAGTGAATACTATTATATTAAACTCACTAAACAGTAACTGCACTATTGGCTGAGTTGGCATTCCATCTCAAGTATTGTAGTACCGGGTGTTTGTACGAAAATATAATTCTGTAACTACTAAAATCCATAACAGCAAAGCTGAACGTTAATCAGAAATGCTAAGGCATATTTCTGGACTTGTCTAAGGCCTTTGAGCAGTCAGAACCCGTTATATACGTTTTTTCATACATTTCGCGGTCGTATACGACCACCCGGGTTTCGAAGGGTTAATACAGGCTATATATCTATTCTCAATTCAAAGTTAGAACATATTGGGGTACGCGGCCTTCCACTTGAAATTTTCAAGGACTAACTGTAATTTATATCGTAATTTTAAACAGAGGTAGGGCGCATCAAACTGCCCATCTGGGGAAGTATCTCCACCTCACAGAAAAACGCAGCCAAATAACAACTACCGAGAGGGTTGTGTTCCTGCGTGTGAGTGAGTTCACCAGTAAGCTCCTAAGGAGTTGCTGTGTAAGCAGCAGAGGAGGCATCGCGCGAGTGGTACTTAATATATTACAAGTGTTAATAGGCTACGGTAACTGCTTTACATCAGGTGTGCCGTATGCTTGAAAGCCTCCCGACCTTGTATATAAAAAAAAACAGCTGTTAACATTGGCGGGTAAATAAATAATGAACAAACTATAACCTTTGGGGTACTACAGGGAAGCATTTCAGAGCCTACTTTATTCCTTATATATTTGAACGATCAATGTAGGATGCAACTGACTACATATACATGTACTCTGTGTTAGGACCAGCCAGCGAACTT
This sequence comes from Pyralis farinalis, assembly GCA_947507595.1. Taxonomy (NCBI): domain Eukaryota; kingdom Metazoa; phylum Arthropoda; class Insecta; order Lepidoptera; family Pyralidae; genus Pyralis; species Pyralis farinalis. Next base: position 37,188,428 of record OX382259.1, read on the forward strand.
GGACCAGCAGATTTATTTGACTCTTTAAAAAACTGCGTCACTTTGGCATGGCTGAAAGATAAATATTTAAAAAAATCGGCCAAGTGCGAGTCGGACTCGCGCACGAAGGGTTCCGTACCATTATCTATAAAAACGTCAAAAAAAAACACGTTTGTTGTATGGGAGCCCCCCTTAAATATTTGTTTTATTTTAATTTAATTATTCATTTTTAAAGTCAATATATACCTAAATATTTTGTGAATATTTCAAGTGTCTACCTGGTGCCGTTATCAATATCGAGCAAAAACGGGCAAAAAAATCACGTTTGTTGTATGGCAGCCCCCTTAAATATTTAATTTATTCTATTTTTTAGTATTTGTTGTTATAGCGGCAACAGAAATACATCATCTGTGAAAATTTCAACTCTCTAACTATCACAGTTCATGAGATACAGCCTGGTGACAGACGGACGGACGGACGGACGGACGGACGGACGGACGGACGGACGGACAGCGGAGTCTCAGTAATAGGGTTCCGTTTTACCCTTTGGGTACGGAACCCTACTCTCTGTCAGTCCGTGTTACTGTACTGTATACCGGCGTGGTGTGGTACCCATAAAACTTCTATGTTACATTTGGAACGAACCCAGAACTACTTACTGTTTTTTTTTAATTGAATACATCGTCGGGAGGAATACAAGCATACGGACTACCTGATGTAAAACTTTCCATCAGGTGGGTCGTATGCACGTATGTCTCTAGACGTTGTTAAAAAAGATAGGATGTAAGTGATTAAACTTCGTATTTTTTTGTGTACACCAAGTGCAAACATAATTGGCTTAAGTCACTGTATACCCTTCATTAAAATTGTTTTCAAACTTACCGATAACATCGTCTCGTCCCCAAATCCCTTGCCTTAATTTGTGTTCTGTCTAATCCATCTTTGTACTTCATCCTTTCAAGAACCGAGTCGTAAAGATGATATCCTGACTCATTCAAACATTCAATGAATGCTGAATTAATTAGGCCGGCGGTTATTTTGTTTTAGCCACAAAATATACTGTAAACTTTGAGTAATTTGATGTAAATTTATAAGTCTCAATTTTTAGGGTTCCGTACCCAAAGGGTAAAACGGAACCCTATTACTGAGGCTCCGCTGTCCGTCCGTCCGTCCGTCCGTCCGTCCGTCTGTCACCAGGCTGTATCTCATGAACCGTGATAGTTAGACAGTTGAAATTTTCACAGATGATGTATTTCTATTGCCGCTATAACAACAAATACTAAAAAATAAAATAAAACAAATATTTAAGGGGGCTTCCATACAACAAACGTGATTTTTTTGCCGTTTTTATAGATAATGGTACGGAACTCTTCGTGCGCGAGTCGGTTCAAGAGATACAGCCTGGTGACAGACGGACGGATGGACGGACGGACGGACGGACAGAGGAGCCTCAGTAATAGGGTTCCGTTTTTTTTTGTGGTCGTCTCTGCGAGTGTTCGCCATCTGAAATATACACTACATGCACCCGCCAACGTTGCTGCGAAACACGTGTCGCAAATAAGACCAGAGTAGCCATACTCTGGTCTTATTTGCGACACGTGTTTCGCCTCTCCATAAGGTGCGGTACAGTTTTTATAATACGCAATACTTTTTTTTTGGACTGATAACGAACCATGCACGAGTGGTGGTAAGGACCAAGTTATGTGGCGTGAAGTTATAAATACTCGTAGATATATGGATGTCGTATTTCAAAATCAATCACTCCAATTGAAACAAAAACCTGATTAAATCGAGGAGGAAGCACTGGCACGGTGGGGTTAAAACGCGCTCCTCCTTTTGGTTGGCTTATAGTTCATGGTTCAAATCATGGGCTGCACCACAAAATTCTTGTTTTTGGATTTATGTAGATATTTGCAATTATCATTTACTTGGAGGTGAAGGAAAACATCGTGAGGAAATCCGAAAATCGAAAAAATTAAATTTCGAAAGTCGTGTGACCTAATTTAAGAAAGGTCTGGTTTTCCTCTGCGTGGAGGTCGGACGGCAGTCCAGTCGCTCCATGATAAAATCAGTATCTTTGCTAAATCATTAGGCTTAGGTTGTAGACCTCACCAATCCTATTGGATTAGGAAACGGGACAACGCCTACAAGAAGACTTTATATTTAACATGAACACCAAATAGTTCCCTCGGATTATGATGAATATATTCAACGGTAAAGAAATAGAAGACTAGGTCAGTGGGTGGGGTGACAAAAATATAACTGTTTTACTGCTATTTTCATCAGGAATACTTCAAGTTGATTAGGAAACCGAATAACGCGACCAAGAAGCACTTGAAGAAAACTTCACTTCTAGTTTAATATAAAGCAGAATCAAGTAAACAAACCTCGTCGTCTAGATTGCACCATATTCTACACATACCCATTTTGACTGTCCCGTAAATATGTTCATTTTCTCATTATTTGATAGCAGCTTCTGTTCTAGTTGTTTACTGATGTCACCGGAGTCTATATTATCTAGAAAATAACAAACAACCACATGGAAGTTTCCTTGGTTAGTTTTTTGCACTAAGTCGGCTGAAAAAGCAAGCAAACTTTCGCTCGGCTTTATGTGAATAAGTTGCCAAAGCTCGCAGTTCAATGAGTATCGGTAGCATAATGGCATCATGGCTGCAAAGAAGCTTACTAGTTTCCTCGCCCGTTTGAAGAAATGAGCACCGAGCTCGTTAAAGAATTGAATAATATATCAAAAAAATGAAAGGAAATAAATGTAAAGAAAGAAAAAAGATTTTTTAAGTACTTTTGTTATTTTAATGTTTCATACTGCTGATTTGTCCCTCCTTTTTGTCAATGATAATTTCTTTTATCACCTATGGGATTAGCTGGTAGAGTAAATCTCTGGTGAAAATAAGCTCACCTAAGTACACTTTTAACGTAACAATATTCAGTTAATGTGCAATAGAAAATCGACGTAAATGACATAAACATAATACTCAATTGTATAAAATGTACTGGTTAAAGTCCTTCGTGATTTCTGTAACTAACAACCTTTGAAAAGGAAATAAATCCCCTTTGAAATTTTCGTATTAGATGGAAGTAAACACACGCCAGTGCCGTCGCGTCGATTGCACCGCGCACTGCACGTGACTCCCCTCGGGACTGTCTCGTAAGTACGTTCATTTCCTCGTTATTTGCTAGGAGCTCCAGCTCTAATTACAGATGTCCGCTCCAGTGCCCATATTTACTTTGAATATTTGACAAAGGACTGCAATTTGTGAAGAACATCTCAAAGCAATAAAGGATATCTATACTATGGTATACATTGTATACACGAGCGCCTTCGAAAAGCTGCGAATGCGTCTTCAAGTGCGTTGTCTCTATATAAGTAATAGAATGATTATACAGAGACGTGGTGGAAAATAATAATGTAGCTTGCAGGGTGAAACTCGAGATAGATAAATCCATCCATAGACAGGCTGCGCTCGGCGTTGCTTAACCTGCGCGTTCGGTTATAATGGCATGCGCAACGAGACGAGCTTCGCCATGATCACGACATAATAATATATTATGATTTCCCACAATCACTAACTCCACGCAGGGATACTGCTGGATGATTTCACCACCATTTGCTGGTGCTTGAATAAACGCTATGGGACCTATAAAGGTGCGCGTAGACTGGTGTGTCCACCACTGTCCACTAACACCCGTAATACTGACAGGCCTTTGTTTTCTAGACTGTGAAGACAGTGAAATTAAATATCCTCCAAACTAATAGATATTTTTAGGGTTCCGTACCCAAAGGGTAAAACGGAACCCTATTACTGAGGCTCCGCTGTCCGTCCGTCTGTCACCAGGCTGTATCTCATGAACCGTGATAGTTAGACAGTTGAAATTTTCACAGATGATGTATTTCTGTTGCCGCTATAACAACAAATACTAAAAAATAGAATAAAATAAATATTTAAGGGGGCTCCCATACAACAAACGTGATTTTATTGCCTTTTTTATAGATAATGGTACAGAACCCTTCGTGCGCGAGTCCCACTCGCACTTGGCCGATTTTTTTATACTACGTCGGGAGGCATACTAGCATCCGGTCAACCAGATGTAGAGCGGGTACCGTAGCCTATTAATGCTTGTAATATATTAAGTATCACACGCGCAATGCTCCCTCTGCTGCTTACATAGCAACTCCTTGGGAGCTTACTCACGCGCAGAAACACAACAACCCTCTAGGACTAGGGAGTTGTTGTTTGACTTGCACGAACACACAACTTTGGAAGTTATTATTTTGCTCCAGTTTTATTAGAGTTGGAGGCACTTCCTCATTCGGGTTTTATATGCCTAATCTCACTTAAAAATACCCATATCTTATTAAGTTTAAATATTCATTAAATACAAATAAATAATTGCGTTAAGCAAAGAAGAGAGAATAATTAGGGAAAAGTCTAGGCGGAAAGATTTAAGAACCCAATTTGCACCAAAACGGAGAATAGTTGGTCACAGTACGCGGTATCAAGCAATAAGGCTGTTTAATAGATTACCTACATCACTGAAAACCATATATGACGTCCATATTTTCAAATTAAGACTTAAGAAAATTCTGTTAACAAAATGTTATTCTGTGGATGATTTTTTTAATGATAAAGAAATGATATGACATGTTTTATTGATAATATATGGACTAATTAGACAGGAACTTCTATTACTGTAAGTGTAAAATTGTCTAAGTGTAAATTTGTAATGTGTAAATTTCTTTTGTAATTTAATTTTATGTATATCCTAACACAATGTATATTGTTAAAGGAGTAAATAAATGAAAACTGAAAATGAAGTTATTTTCCGAACACATCAAGCAGAGTCTCCTAATCCCAAAGTAAGCAAAGTATAGTGGTAACTGGTCTAATCGATGAATTTGCATAAATAAATATAAAGAATATATAGACAATACCCAGTCCAAAACAAATAGATATGTTTATGCATACAAATATTTGCCTAGTGTTGTTTTATTTTAGGTTGGTTGAGGTTCGACTTACAGCCAGTTAGACCATAGTTGACCCAATTTAATTCCCTATCTTCTCCAAAATCGCATTCGTAGTCGTAGACAATCAAATCTCTTTTTAATCCTACGTATACGTTCCACTTCGTACATCAGAGATGTCACGCGAACGAAGTTGCAGGCTCAGCTAGTATTATTTATAGAGAAGCACGATGAGGTCGTTATGTGTGTCAATCTATTTTATGTCACGCAACATTGACCGTTGTCTATTGACGAGTTTGTAGACGGGTCGTTGACGGGTTATTTCGAGCACAACGCGTGCGTTAATTTTAGAGATTAATGTTGAATGTATATGAATATTTTTTCATGAATATTCGCGTGGAATCATTAAGCTTGCTTTAATTTGTATGAAACAGATATGACACTGTATAGAGACAAGATGTCTTTAAAGTTATAGATACGTCGTACACGCTCTAGAGTGGCAATATGAAAGTAAGGTAATTGACCAAATCGCATTCAGTTGGGCACGATCTAGAGTCGCGAATGTACGTACCTCGCCACAAAGCATAAATCTCTTAAGACACATATACATTTCTTTCTATCATTTGTCTCTCTGTTAAAGCAAAGTGTCATAATAAATAATTGTACGTAGATAAAGTACTACTTGCGCCATTTTAAAATACAATAATGTTGGTGTATAATGTCTATCTTTTGATATGTCTCTGGTATATAGACTGCGATTGTCATACTGGTTTTTTGGGCGATTTGAGTGTTATTATTACTTTTCTCAGCGGAATCGAATTAGTATTGAGTTTCAATACGATGTATAATGAGTTTTTCTCAAACATTATTACGATTATGAACTTTGTATTCAACAGTGGAAAATCGTCCTTGATTCCTTTTTTTTATATACAACGTGGAAGCCATAAAAGCATACGGCCTGCCTGTAAAGCGGTTATGAACGCTTGTAATACAATAATTATCACTCGCGCGATGCCTCCTCTGCTGGTAACACAGCAACTCCTTAGGAGTTTACTGGTGACCTCAATCACACGCAGAAACACACCAATCCTGTGGGTAATTGTTATTTGACTGTCTGTGAGGTAGATGCACTTCCCCAGATGGGCTACTTTGAACAGTCATGTTCATGCACACAAATATTTGTCTTATGTTAGAGTCATTCACGATCGCGCCACCGAGCTCGTCGAAACGCCGCATTATGACTAATGTAATGAAAGGTATTCCCGGAGCATCCATTTTTATGGACGATTTGCTTATTCCGGCTAAAGATTATCACATATTACTCGTAAAACACTCGAGGCAGTGTTTGATTCGATTGCAGCAATTTTTTTTTTGTACTATGTCAAGAGGCATACAAGCATACGGCCCATCTGATGTAAAGCGGGTACCGTAGCCTACTAAAGCTTGTAATATATTAGGTATCACTCGAGCGATGCCTCCTCTGCTGCTTACACAGCAACTCCTTGGGAGGTTACTCACGCGCAGGAACACAACAACCCTCTAGGCGATTGTTATCCCCTAGAGGGTTGCTGCGGTTTTCTGTGAGGTGGGTGGAATGTATGGATGGATGGATTTGTGAATGGAATAGATGGAAACGGATTAAAGTTGAATAAAAACAATTGTACCTATATATTTTGCAGACTCAGTAGCATACTTTGTCTTTATATTGATAAAAATGGAATACATACCGATCCGAAAACAATTGAAACAATCGTTAACTTAATTTTTATGCCAAATTCGTGAAGCCGCCGCTACACTCACACACTCGCGAAGTTGCTTCGATGAAGTACTCTCGTGCAACCTCGCGAGGCGCTTAGTCACCCTACGCCCGCATGCAGGCCAACACGAATGTGGATCAAGTGGCATCTGCTGTTACAATGTGCGCACTCGCATATTACAACTACGTGTGTGTTTATTACTTGACCAAAATTAAGAAAAAATGAAGAACAATAATAGCAAATGACTTCTATGAAATGCAGGCACATGCGCTTACGACGACGTCTAGATGCAACTAAAGCGAGTAGAGTAGTGTATAGGATGCTTCGCATTATAACTTCGGGGCGCTTCGAGTCCTTTGACTCGGGCACAAAAATCGAGCGGAAGTAGCGCGAGGCGAGACAAGGTTGCACGAAGCGCACCGAAGTGCCTCTACACTACACTACACTACACTGTTATTCGCTTAACTTCGATCAACTTCACGAGTAGTTTAGTGGTGGCTTAAAATAACATGAGTTTTCATTTAACTCCCCTATATAAACTTTGAAAAAACAAATCATCATTCTGGCATTAGAACCGGGAATGTGAATCGATTTTTGTTACTGTTAAGCATCTTCTAATTAGTGCAGATTTGCTCTCGCTCTATAATCCGGATGCGTTACTAATAGTGTCATGCGACGGGAGTGGGCGGGGAGAGGGGGCAGTGCGGTCGCAAAAGCAGCCTAGTGACAGGGATGAGCGCCCGATCCATGCGTCACGTGCCCTCACACCCGCCGAGAAACAATTGTTAGGTTCGTTCAGTCTATTGTTGATATTTACATTACTAACCTACCTTGACCAAATTGGTCGTGTTTTATCAGAAGGTGATGTCAGAAGCCCCAGGAACCGGCGAGCGTGCATGAAAAGAGCTATGAATGTCACAGAAGCGAGTGAAGTATGCAAGGACCGCGTCTTATGGCACTCGGTTCGCTCTGCCTACCCCGCAAGGGACTTGGCGTGAAGATATACATACATACATACATTAAGTCGCATTCTATTAATTCATAATTTATGTGTCAAATGATTGCCACTAATGAAGAATGTTATTTTGATAGTGTCATTATAATTATTTGATTTTTAAGTAATGTGATTATAATTTAAGTACATATTTTTTTAATTCAAATTTCGATTTATGATATAACTTTTATTTTGTCTCTTTAATTGGTTGGCGCCATTGAAGCGGACCGGAAACCGTTTTTGTGGCGCCATCATAATTAATAATAAGTTTAAAATGTAAAATGTAAAACGAAGCACATATACACGAATATTTTTTTGTTAAAAGGAAATCTAGCTATTGAAATTACGGAGAAAATAAAGTGTATTAATTGGATTTGCAATTGTATTTGTTTGGCTTGACTAATACAATATAGCCAGATACAGCGTGAAGCACTCGCTATCATATTTGCTGTAAAGAAATTCATTCATCACTTTTTTTATTAAGAACGGATCATAAGCCGCTCGTTACAGTTTTTGGCCACAAATTGAGAGTGCCTATGGCTGTGAGTCGCTTGCAAAGATGGGCGATTATCTTATCTGCTTACTCGATTGAGTTATAAAAACATTGCCGATGCACTGTAGAGATTGCCATTAGAAAATAACGAATTACCAAAGTAGTGGCGCCAGAGCAAATCTTTTTACATTTTACACGAGATGCGTTACTTTTAGACTATCAGGACCTAAGAAGTGAAACAAATAAGGACCCGATATTAGGGCGAATATTATGTCCAGAACGGATGGCCTGATGAGCTAGAATTAAAACAATTACTGTTATATATTAAATTAGGTTGTTTGATGTGGGATCACAGATTGATTATACCAGAATCAAAGTAACAAATATATTATCATGTCCTGGAAAGACGAAGAAATTATATTGCTCATAATTAGCAACAAGATTTTTATTCTTAAGGAATGTCCTTAAATCACTGTCTTATTGCTTATAATATTAAACGCTTTATAAAGACATAATACTGATAGCGCATTTGGTGAAATTGGTTTGATGATTTTTGTGCTATGATCGAACGTTTATATGTGATAGCCATAAAATACACATAAAAGTAGAATATATATGTATACCACATCAATTCTTACTCATCCCACTGCAGGGATACGGGTCTCCCTTCAACCGAAGGGGTTTAGAGCATACTCCACCACGCTGCTCAAATGCGGATTGGCGGAGGCCAGTGTTTCAAGCCGCCCGAGGGCCACTGACTTAGCTTAACGACTGTCATCTATCTACAACAGTCGGGACCAACTTAACGTGCCCTCCGAGCACGGAGAAACTCGAGATAGATAAACCCATCCATAGACAGGCTGCAGTCGACGTTGCTTAACCTGCGTGTTTGGTTAGAATGACACGCGCAACGACGCTATCAAGCATCATATATCATATAATACGTATATTAGTTCCTGATCTATGAAATTTCCATTTCATTTTAACTAAATCAAACAATTATCATTAATGAAAATTATTTCATTATTAATCGAAGCAATTAACGTCTCAGTTTCACGTAATAAATCACTATCGTTTTATCGCCTAAGTTGGCTGCTGAAAATTTCGTTCGGGATGAATATGGTTTCACAATTGCTTTGAATTCATCATTTTCGTTTACAGTCGGCTACGTAGCTCATTAGAGGGATTAAAGTTTCGGGAACAGAAGCGATTAAACTAATAACTTGTCTTGTATTTACTTGCAGTATATGGATCATACCTGTCGTCGAAATTGCGTGACGTCTATGCTGTGGTGTGCACGACGTAAGGCAAATTCGAAAAAAAAATCCATTATTGTAGTATTATAAAAGCATTATTATATAGCATACTGGTTAGTACAAAAACGTATCTTTGAAAGGTCTAGTATATATATATATATATATATACCTTTCAAAGATATATATATATATATATATTTGATAGTAGTAGTATATATATATATATATATATATATATATATATATAGTTAGTAGCAAATGCAGGCTAATTTTAAGCCCGTTATACAGAATGCATTGCTGGTCCCAACGGTTACTTATGGAAGAGAGAGCTGTGTATGGCAGAGAGAGCATGCAAATAGAATAAACGCGGTCGTAAAATTTGTGGAGTAATGCGTGTAGACCATATTTGCAAAAAATATATTAGAAACAAAGTTGATTTCATAGAGAGTGCCGGTGTTAAAATAAGAAGAGGCATGCTCCTTTGGTTCGAAAATGTAGAAAGAATGCAGGAGGAAAGAATGACGAAACAGATATACAACGCAAAACTGGAAGGATGTAGGAGCCGAGGAAGGCTAAGACTTACCTACCATGATCAAATTGGTCGTCTATCGAACGGACAACAACGAAAATGCCCGAACAACGGAGCATGCCTCTTCTTATTTTAACACCGACGCTCTCTTTCAGACCAACTCTGTTTCTAACATCATCATTGCGAATACGGTCTACAAGCATTACGCCACAAATTTTGCGCAATGCTCGCATTTCGATCTACATTTTTGTCTTTATTCATTGATGGACAATATTGTAGGAAATGTTGTAAATTGATATAGTTATCAGTACAATGTGTTCATTTACGAAGCTATACCTCGATACTTACCTTAATAAACGTGTAACCACATGGCAGTTACTAACAGTATAAATTGCCGGCAGTAATGAAAATACCATACAAAGATTAGAATTACTAATGGCTGACGCGAAATTGTGGCCAGTGACCTCGTCTATATGCATTATTCTCGCAAACCTTAATACGTAACTGTGCACGTTTCGTATTTTTAATACGGTTTTATTAAGTCCACCTCTAGGCATGTATCTAAGTAATTCATTGTAATGAAATTTAAGAAAGGGAATCTAAAGATTTCGTGATTTCTGGCTCTAGGCTAGAACTAGAGTTTGTTTTACAGTTTTATGGATCTTGAGAATGCATTTGACAGGCTTGTACGAAAGGATGTCTGGAACGTATTTTAGGAGATTGAAGAAACCCATGTATACCTAAGGATTGTACAGCGTGTGTGCGAATAGATGGTAGTTGTCACCCTGGTTGAACATCAAAATCAGTGGTAAAGAGGATTTTTTTTATACAACATCGCGAGGCAGATATGCTTACGTATGGCCCACCTGATGTAAAGGTTACCGCAGCATATGAATGCTTGTAATACATTAAGTCTCACTCGCGCGATGCCACCTCTGGTGCTAAAACAGCTACTCCTTACATTATTGGTAACCCCACTCACACGCAGGAACACAACAACCCTCCAGAGACTTGTTATTTGGCTGCGGTTTACTGTGATGTGCAGGTACTTCCCCAGAGGAGCTGCTTTGACGCACTCTACCTCTCTTAAAAACAGCCGACCAAGACAAACAGACATGTTCATGCACACAAATATTTGTCCCGTGTGTGAATTGAACCCACGAGCGTTGGTGTCAAAGTAACATAACAATGCATTTCGCCACTATGCCACCGAGCTTGTCAAATAGTGTGTTCAAATCTGCTCTTCTGTTGATAATCATTTACACAGAATGTCTGTGAATGGATCCATAGTTGAGAATTATCTGCTTTATGCACGCGATGTCATGTTACTAGCAGAAATACCATTTAAATTGCAAACTGAAACATTAAACGACGAGTCCATATAAACAATTCACATCAACCCTTACTCATCCCGGGCAGGAATACGGGTCTCCCTTCAACCGAAGGGGGTTATAGCATACGGCACCACGCTGTTCAATTGCGGATTGGCCAGTGTTTTCAAGCCGCCCGAGGGTCACTGACTTAGCTTAACGACTGTGATCTATCGACAACCGCCGGCACCGACAGCTTAACGTGCCCTCCGAAGCACGGAGAAACTCGAGAGAGAAAAACCCATCCATACGCAGGCTGCGGTCGACATTGCTTAACCTGTGTTTGGTTAAAATGACACGAACAACGACGCTACACATAAAGAGTGAACGTCTAAAATTAGCTTACTTACATAATTTAATTTAAGACGTATGTATGGAACGAAACCTTGTGTCGATCATGTTACTCCGTATCAAAAGGTAGACATGTTGTACACCAACATTATTGTATTTTAAAATGGCGCAAGTAGTACTATATCTACGTACATTTATTTATTACTAGCTACTCGACCCAGCTTCGCACGGGTGATCCAATCGTTACCAAACTTCACAGGATGACCTGCTGAGCTAACCTGAAGATTCACTGAAAATTTCATCAAAATCTGCCCAGCCGTTTTTGAGTCCATAGAGGACATACAGACAAACATTCATTTTTGTATATATAGAAGAAGATGACACTTTTCTCTAACAAAGAGACAAATGAAAGGGCATACCAGTCTTTATAAAGAGATGAATATATATCTTAAGACATTTATGCTTTGTGCCGAAGTACGTATAGACGCGACGCGAGAGCGTGGCCAACTGAATGCGAGTTGGACAATTACCTTACTTTCTTATTGTCATTCTAGAGCGTGTACGACGTATCTATAACTATAGAAACATCTTCGGTTATCCACATGTTTATACATATATATACATGAAGATAAGGTTATTCAGACTAATGCATGAAGATGGAATGACAAAAAAGAGTGACTATGATTCTGACTTTTTCAACACTTTCTATCTCCCTACCCCGCAGGTGGACTGTCGTGAATATGTCTAACTACCTGTAACTTTACTTTTTTTGTAGCGTGTTATTCTTACAAATAACATCTACATCGCCTGATGATGCCTCGTGGAGAGGCGAAACACGTGTCGCAGCGACGACCAGGCCAGTCGTGGCAGCGACGATGGTGGTGGAGGCATGCGGATTATGTTCCAGATGGCGGACGACCGCAGCCGCCGAGGCAGAGACTACCGGAACAGCCATGTCAGCGTCGGCATGTTGCATTTACTAACAGTAGTGGGTGGGTGCCGGCCGGCGCTAGGCCGCAAGAACTAATTGGCGGCGGAAGCACACAAAGCAGGTTAGATCAAATTGCATATCTGTAACTTCACGCCAAATACATTGCAGGACAGGTAGAGAGAAAGTTGCGTTATTCACGACCGAGCCACCGAGCTAGAAAATATAATATGAAATAAATAGTATAATATAAAAGTGATAGACGCGTCTAAGTATCCAATGGACCTAAGGGCGAAACAGATAATTCGAATTTTGAATTCGAATTTATAACTGTTGTCGTACTTGGCTTTGGGGTGCAACTTGCCGTCATCTTTGGTGTCAAAGTCAACCTAAACTGCATGCGGGTGCATGTTGTATTCTAGCTTTTTAGGGTGTAAGTAGCTAATTATCACCTTTAGAGCCAAAGCCAACTTCACCTGCACGTGGTGTACCCTGCTTATCAACAGGCGAGACTCTGGTGAAAGAGTGGTAGGGCACGACGTTATCGCGACTGGGGAAGTACCTCCACCTCACAGAAGACGACAGCCCAAATAACAACTCCCTAGAGGGTTGTTGTTTTCTTCCGAGTGAGTGAGATCACCAGAAGATGAGGAGTTGCTGTGTTGACAGCGGGCGACATTCTTTTCGTTGCAAGCGTTCATAGGCTACGGTAACCGCTTTACATCAGGCGAACCGTATGCTTGTTTACCTTACAAAACAGCGACAGCGATACACTTTATACAGGAAGCAAGGCTCTCTCTTTTAAATACTATTATCTTGGTTTTCTTCGTATTAAGTAAAAAATCGGCCAAGTGGCGAGTCGGACTCGCGCACGAAGGGTTCCGTACCATTATCAATAAAAACGGCAAAAAAATCACGTTTGATGTATGGGAGCCCCCTTAAATATTTTTTTTATTTTATTTTTTAGTATTTGTTGTTATAGCGGCAATAGAAATACATCATCTGTGAAAATTTCAACTGTCTGACTATCACGGTTCATGAGATACAGCCTGGTGACAGACGGACGGACGGACGGACACGGTTTTACCCTTTGGGTACGGAACCCTAAAAAAGATGACGTAATTCATAATATATTCGGCGATAAAATATATTTAGCTCTATCCGAGAGAAACCTGGTGAAAATCCTAATTGTACATATAGTGATATATAGTGACACAACAAAAATAGTTATTCAGAGTGTATCATCCATCACCAGAGCGTTCAGGTGCAGGGAAACATGTGGATAAAACGCTTGATCGATTTGAGGTACTATTTCGAGAAAGGGGTTTTAAACGACCTCGCAAAACATATACCTCAACCGATGGTTAGCGGCTATGGTAATGTTTTCAACTCAAAAAGCATTAAAAGCTGGTTGTCTGTGGAATTCGGTAAAGTTGAGGAAATATTTTTTTGGAAGCAGAAAAATGTATTATTATTGTAGGTACGGGACTTACCGCTGTTTGTTTTTATATTTCCCCGATATTTTCGCGATGTTACATACGTCGACATGACGACTGTCATCCCGTGACTACGGCATATGCAACGTTGCTGAAATATCGGGGAATATAAAAACAAATCACGAAAAGTCTCGTACCTACAAAAGTATTATAAAAAATTGTGGATATTTAAAACTTTGCTGAAAAATAAATTCGGTCAGCATGTAGGCACACCAAAGGCGACGGAAATTTATCCTCATAAAGAAGTGAAACAATAGGTTTAGTTTGTTTTTTAGTTAGATTAGGGTTGTTGTCTTGGGGTCCCCAACCAGAAATAAATCCGAGGACATGGGAATATCTATTTACCGAATATATATAATAGTTTTCTAACCATTTTAGAAACCGGCGAGCGTGCATGAAAAGAGCAATGAATGTTAAAGAAGCGAGTGAGGTATTAAAGGATCGTGTCGCGTGGCGTTCGGTACTCTCTGCCTACCCCGTAAGGAATTTGACGTGAAGTTATAGTAGTAGTTTTCTAACCAAATAATTATCAGCAGTGATAATAGTTACTATTAACTATTATCACTGCTGATAATTATTTGGTGCAACAGCAACAGTGCAACAGCATCTATATGCTGTTGCACTGTTGCTGTCATGACTGCCCTGGTCGTCGCTACGAAACGTGTTTGTCCTCTCCACGAAGCATCGACATGCGCTGTACATGTTAGTCGTTAGAATAACATGCTACAAGAGTGATAATGGTGATAGTATAGCTGACCCAGCACGTACGGACGGTATGATTTTTACCGCCTGTACCATGGTGAGTGTTCTGAAGAAATATTTTCCTTTATCCCACCCTCTTCTGTCATAGAACCACACGTGCAGGGTTGCGATGTCATCATTCCAGTGTTGAGGACATTTTTACTCGTACTAAAAAGTACGGCAACTCCTATCTCTGTCGAACTATTAAAAAGTGGAACGCCTTGCCTGTATATGTGTTTGCTCCTTCCTACAACATGGGATCCTTCAAAAGAAGCGTGCAGAAGCACCTTGCGGGCCAGCATGGTAGCGTCAACTGACAGGACACTGGAGTCCTTTGTCAGTGGCCGCTGAATTTTGGGCTCCTCTTTTCGCTTACCAACAGGCGAAACGGAGCCACTTTGCTGAGCCAATATAAAAAAAAAAATGATTGGGTGGCGTATGCAATACTGGGAATTTATGTAGAGTTAGAAAAAGGTGCCAATGTAAAACTTTTAATACGTCAGAATGAACGGCCATCTCAATCTTCTCAGACGTATTCTCATAGTTTTAGTTTCTAGAAAGCCTCTCGATCTCCGTCGAAATTTGACTAAATCGTCAATATTTTGCCACTCGTTTTAATGATAACCCTTTTAAATTCGAATTGTTATTTGCGCCATTAGTTAAACAAAATACATCTCGTGATAGTGAGTTTCTTTTTCGTAGCGTTATCCCGTTTCTTAATCCATTAGAATGGTAATGTTCGCTATTAAAGCCTAGGAATTTAGTCAAGATATTTATTTTTATATGTAGCGAATACCCTCAGAACTCTACGATCCAGACCTTTTATTAACCAAGATTAGATTATTAATATAAATACGTACGAGTATTTCGAAATATAATTTCTTAGACTTGCAGGTTTGCTCACGATGTTTTTCTTCCTACATGCCAGAGGAAACACATGTGCAGGCAAGGCGTTCCACTTTTTAATAGTACAACAGAGATAGGAGATGCCGAAGTTAGTACGAGAAGAATACCGTCAACAGTGGAATGATGACATCGCAAATCTGTACGTATAGTTTTATTTTGACGAGCTCGGTGGCGCAGTGGTGAAACGCGTTGTTACGCTACTTTGAGACCAACGCTCGTGGGTTCGATTCCCACACAATACAAACATTTGTGTACATGAACATGTCTGTTTGTCTTGGTCTGGGTATTTTCTATGTATAATAAGTATGTATTTACAAAATAAAAATGTATTTACGTATGTTTATCAGTTGTCTAGTATCCATAACACAAGCTTCGCTTACTTTGGGGCTAGATGGCGCTGTGTAATTTGTCGGACAATATTTTTTATTTTATTTTTTTTATCACGGAAGGGAGAGGGTGCAATAAGAGAAAATGGTTCTTCAGAACACTCACCATGGTACAGGCGGTAAAATATACCCTATCTCTGTTGCGACTCAGACTCGTTAGTTAATCACAAGGAGCCACTTACACCCCTATATATATTCTTGAACTCGTTACACAAAGTAAGAAAGCAAAGCTATGATAATAATAATTACTTATCTACATATACGTTACTTAACCTGTCAGACCCCGTTATATACGTTTTCCGTTTTAATGAGAGATTAATTAACAAGTGTAATACCTACATACAACATAACATAAACGTAATAAATATGATGATACTCATTCATTCATGGCTTTGGCAAAATGTCTAGCAGCTAGTTATTTTTCGACAAAGAAACAAAATTGACGAAATATAAATATATCAAATAAAATATCGTATACAATTACTTTGGTTTATTTCAGTGTGTTCAACGTGGGAGAATATGATGTATTTATTATTTCAAATTACCCTCTTTTACATGTATAATTTGAAATTTTCATGGTTATTATTATCACTTTTGTAAGAATGGGACTTAACGCGATTTGTTTCTGCATTTTCCCGATATACGGTTCGAATAGTAATGTCCAACAGGACACCGTGAGTGCAGTATGTAAGCCGTTGAGTAATAAATAACGTAGAAAAAGGGTAGACAGATATGTCTGCCGTTAACGGATTGATATCTACTCGCCGTCTCTAGTCATCCTGTGACATACGTCGCTGAAATATCAGGAGAATACAAAAAGAAATAGCTTTAAGTCCCGTATTTACAATACAATAGTGATACTCTCTTTTACATTTTAAATTCACTCGGTCAAACAATTTCTCAAAACAAGAAGATCATGGTATGTTTTCTACGCGTAAATTAAATATCAACACGCCTTTCGGACTTCATAAATGTCTAGTCTAATCAAATAGTTGATTTTCGCAAATTTATAGAAATTGATAGGTGTACTTATCGGAAACTGAAAATAACTTTATTCGCAAAAAAGCATTACCATGGTGCAGATTGGATAAACAAATGGTGGTGTACTTGTCATCTATAACATTTCTTTTGTCTTTAACTGGATTGCGCAAATGCGATGCGTGTCGAAGAAACAATTGTTTTGCTCACACTTCTTGCATGTCTTAATTATATTGGTCAATTATTGTTTTCGAACAACATTCCAACAATCCATTAATAAGATTACTGTTTTTTTTCTTCTATGCGTTATTATGAATCCTTAAACAATTTTGTGCTCTGACGAAGTCGTTAACAGCTTTGCAATGCTCACGGACACGGCCATTCTTTGGTAATACTTTGTGCACCAATCGACACGAGCCCCTTTCTATCATGGCATAAGTTCTTAAGAAATTCAACGAAAACACAGTTTTCCAACTTTAAAAAATTTAGGAAACAGTTGTTCGTGTAAAAAAAAATTGAGCTTGGCTCATACCAATGATCAAAGGTCTTCAAATTACTTCGTATATGATGCGTCTGTTTTCTTTTATTAATCACGTATCAGTACCCACGTTTTCATCAGTATTTGAAATTGAGGGACAACTATTAACGTCGTAATTCTGAGAAATACGGCGACGACAACGTCAAATTCCACATTATTCATGAAAAATGAGCAATCACAACTTTGTATCAAAATAAATGTATATATTATATGATATTCGTCAAATTACTATTTCTACGAACACGGTTTTCTGTGAAATGTATTTTGATATTGAACAAACACAATTATGTATTTATCGACGGCGAATGGAAATTCATTGCCAACAGCACGTGTACATAAAGAATGTCTTTCATCGTGACTGATTGTAAACAACACCTGCACCGATCGGAGCGATGACAAATACAACATGTCAACCCCTCCCATCTGTCATAAAAAAGATGCAAGCGGGCCCGCGTGTTCGATTGTTTAGCTCCGCGACGTCCTAAGCCGAGGTTCGACCCCTCTCGGGGGCCCTTAGGCAGTCGCTTTTTCAGGCTGTGTCGCCTCATGCCCGCCTCTCCCTTCCGGTACGTAGTCACGGCCCACAGGGGCCAACTACATAGTCAGGGCAAAAAAAAGAAGCATGCAGACAGAGAGTCATTGGCGTCAGCCGATGCACATATGGTTATTAGTTTAGCTGCTAATTATTTTGCGATGTCATTGTCAAAGTACGTAATCTAGTCTTGGCTCGAGCACGGAGAGGTGCACGTGTTATGTGTGTTGAACCTGAATTAGTTGTGTAGATCTCATGTCATAGTGATTACATTGTGGTTAAACTTTATTCACACTTAGACTTCCGTAACGGTAATTGACGCGAGGAAGTTACCGGAATCGGTCACGTGATGACACTTTTAATGATGTCTTATTTATCACTACAAAGGCCACAGTATACTTCACTCTTAAACTATCTCATAGCACGATGCCCACAAAGTTTTCACATACAAATGAAACACAAGCAAAATGCTTAAATATGTGCAATTCCATTATAATTCCACGTGGTGGGATGTATGACATCATATTAAAAAATATATATTATTCTAGATTCAAACAGTTATAAACGGCTATCAACTGTGATGTGCATCGCCAAGAATAGCTAGTATGTTTATTGTTATATTTTCCACGAGAAGTTCGTTTATCAAAGTTACAAGTGCCCATTTCGCGGGCACGATGCAGTATCTTCCATGCACTTCCTTTGAAAACCTCTGTGCAGCAAACTTTTACACTGTATGAAAACATTATGGCATTTTCTACGTACGATACATGTTTTGAATTGTCGATAATTTGAATAGGGGTGGGTGGAGCTTTGTGCTGCGGCTAAAAGAGATGCAAGTATCACAAGCACTGTTCGCCGACACACTAGCACCTCATTGGTCACGTACTGTGTGGTTCCAGAGATGTTTTCTATTGAGAACTCTTTAGTTGTGGAATGAACTCCCGTGTCGAGGTTTTCCCTAGAGACCACAGCATGAGGCTTTTCACGAAAAGTGTGAAGAGATTATTACGAAGATCGGCACGTGTGACCTAAGATGTTTTTATAGTCATAGATACGTCGTACACGATCTAGAATAGAAGCAATACGAAAGTAAGGTAATTGCCCACCTCGCATTCAGTTGGGCACGCTCTCGCGTCACGTCTATACGTACTTCGCCACAAAGCGTAAATAAGTTTTTCTGGCAAAAATGCCTTCCTGTGTTTTTAGATGGTCCACAAATTACACGGCAACTGTTAAAGACAAGGAAAACGTGTCATTTCATTTGTAAGTACAGTTTTTTTTATTAAAAACATAGTAAATGTATTTAGTTTTTAGCAATATTGGAGCGGGTCTAGTGGCAGCCGTTGCTAGGGGAAGTTGAGGAAAATTTTACTATCACGTTATGAACACAGAATTGTGAATTAAATTTATTTCTAACTTTGTTTTATATTAAGTAATACGCCTTAGGTAGGCCTTATTTTCAATTATTAGATACTAGTAATACTACACGTTCTAGAAAAGAATGAAGCGAATAGAATATTACTTATCATTTATTTCTTTCCATTTTAGATTACCTAGATGGTTTGATGAAAAAAAATGGTTAAATATTTTTTTTATACTTCGTCGGGAGGCATATAAGCATATGACCCACCTGATGTGAAGCGGGTATCGTAGCCTATTAACGCTTGCGATATATTAATTATCACTCGCGCGATGTCTCCTCTGCTGCTTACACAACAACTCTTTGGGAGCTTACTGGTGACCAAACTCCCACGTAGGAACACAACAACCCTCTAGGGAGTTGTTATTTGGCTGCGGTTTTCTGTGACGTGGAGGTACTTCCCCAGATGGGCTGCTTTGATGCGCCCTACCTCTCTTAAAACATCCAGACCAAGACAAACAGACATGTTCATGCACACAAATGTTTGCCTTGTGTGGGAATCGAACCCACGAGCGTTGGTTTCAAAGTCGCGTCATTCACGACTGAGCCACCGAGCTCGTCAAATTTCGAGTCGTCATTTAAAGTCTTTCCTATATCGCAATGATCTATTTTCCTCTTTAAATTGTCATGCCTTAGAGCAATATCCGACTTATAATCACAGGCTTCACCTAATACGCGCTATTATAGAGAAGTTAAAATATATTTCACGCATAAAAATAATCTAGATTAGAAAACTGATTAAAAAAGACAAAAATGGAATAAGTTAAGTTTATTTGAGGGAATAATATTTTATTAAATACGTATTTTTTTTATTCACTCACAGACTGACTCGATATTATTTTATAATTTCATTGTTCACAATTTATATTACGAAAATAGATGTTTTGTACATAATTGGTTTTATTATTTTAAACACTAAATAAATCCAGAGCTTTTTCCCCAGTCTCCTCCATATCGGTAAATCAGTGCTCGCGCCAATGAGCGCTCAGCAGCAATCAATACGTAACTAAAGATGTATATTCATCTCTTTCTAACGACAGATATTCCCTATCATTTGTCTCTTTTTAGAGCTAAGTGTGATAAAAAATATCTGTACGTAGATATAGTAGTACTTGCGCCATTTTAAAATACAATAATGTATATACCGTGTATAACGTGTCTACCTTTGATATGTCGCCGCGTGTGACAGTCTAAGTATAAAAAAAATATACTGAATACTTGATCTAAACAACGTTGTGTGCTTGCGCTTTCCGATTAGTTCATGTGAACTAATGCCGCCCAGCGCACACTCACTACCGTTTGTAGATGCATGACATGACTCCGGTCGTCTAGCTCTGCCTCGGCTGCAGCGTTCGTCTTTGAGAATGTCCGCCATCTGAAACACGAACCCATGCACCCGTCACCGTTGTTACCCTGGCCAGGCCTCCGTCACTCCATGTACTTGCGCGCGATATTTACCTACCGAGCGGTGTGTCGCCGGCATCACAAAAGTCAGTGGGCTGTCGCAAGCGCTCGCTATTGCACGCTCGTTCGCTCGCTGACTTCGCTCGCTGTGCACTCGTAATTCATACAATTAAAATACATTTAACTACTATAATTCTAATACTATAACTATAATTCTGTAAATATTGTGAATAATGACTGTAAATATTACGTTATTAATTATTATAAGTTGATTGACATTTGTGTGGTTTAAATTATTGTAAATAGTACCTAATTTGTGTGTACTTAGGTACCTACCAGATTGTGTGTGAACAATATTTTTATCGTAGCAGCAACCCTGGCATTATTAAGATGGCCGCCACGCCGCACGGCTGCGAATCGATAACAACTCTATAGTCGAGCAAATTAGGCACAATTTAGCACGCAGCGGTCGCCGACGCCTCGCGGCAAGTTGCAGTAGGTATCTAACGCGGTAGGTATAGGAATTTTTGTATGGAGTGATGTATCTGTTACGAAGTAACTATTAAGTAATCTGTGCCCTGGCTGCTCCAGTCGTCTCTGCGACACGTGTTTCGCCTCCCACGAGGTATCCTCAGCCGCTGTAGATTGATATAGTCAGTCGTTAGAATAACATGCTAAGAATAAAACAAAATGTGATAAATTGAGTTAACTTGTGT
Organism: Pyralis farinalis; assembly: GCA_947507595.1. Taxonomy (NCBI): domain Eukaryota; kingdom Metazoa; phylum Arthropoda; class Insecta; order Lepidoptera; family Pyralidae; genus Pyralis; species Pyralis farinalis. Next base: position 37,210,123 of record OX382259.1, read on the forward strand.
TTTGAACTTACTTGTATCTCAACCTTTGTTGAAAGTTGCTGAACACCTTCTTTAATATTACTCATATTATTATATTAAAATTGAAGCCGTTCACGTTCCGTTAAGAGAGGTAAGGTTTATTCATGAGAGAGTGAATTTATCGGTAAATTCATGAGGATTTGGACAAGGAGGAGTATTGGGAATAGGAGGATGGTAAATTGCGAACAGTTCAAGAAGTGTTTTATTAGAAAGTTGGGAGGCAAATAAACCGACGGCCCATCTTATGTAAAGGTTGCAATCCATATTCAATAACTTTCAGAAGTTGAATTTGGATGGCCCGATCAAAATCCATCCCTGATCTTGGTTGAAAGTGGACTGAATAATATAAAGTGTTTACCGTGATATATAAACTTCCAATACAAGAAGTATCACCCGTGTGTTGCTACTTTCGCCGCTAACCGTTTGCGTGCGCAGTTTCCTGTGAAGTAGAGGTACTTGCCTAGAGGTCGGCCCATTTACGTGCGCCTTACGTAACTTTTATTCAGAGTCTTTCCTCCTAAAAGTTTAGGAGAAAAGAAAAAATACATTTTACATAAATGCAAAACAAGTTAAAATAAGTTAACAGTAGATGATTTTAACAGTGAAGTTCATTGCTTTCTCGGAGGTGAATCTACAGCTGCCTTGGAACTCACAACGAATTTGATCAGAAAAAAATTGTAGGAGTAGGAAGTTTTGGGATTGACTTCCCCTCTTGGCAAAATGAGAGACAGCAATATGACAAATAAGGCATTTTTATTTACACCACTTAAAAGGGTAATTAAATATTGTAAAATATTTAAAAATGTTTGCGAAGTTGAAAAACTACGTATATTATAAACAAAATTAAACAGTCGACAAATAAAATGAAGGCAGTATGGGATATTGTTAAAAAATAATCAGATAAATCTCAACATAATAAGTATTCTATTAAACATAATAATCAAACTGTAACAGATGTTAATCAAGTAGTAGATCTATATGATGACTACTTTACTAATATCCCTTAAATTACCACTGACTCCCTTAACTCATCTCCACATGTTGCTGCTGAGTTATTAAAGGAGAATGTACAACCAAGGGTGGAGTTTTTTCATTTTACACATATTCAGTCTAGCGAAATAAATTGCGTATGCTGTTCATAGGCTTGCTAAGATTAATGGATATTTTATTGTAAATTGTATTGAATTTTATAATGAATTTCCAGAAAAAGTTCTGTATTTGCTTGACAAAGTGTTCAAAAGGCACATCAAAAATACTCTGAGTAAGAATGGTTTTTACAGAATCGATGTATATTTGACTGACAGAGATGTTTGGAAATGATTCAGCACATGACGAGCTCGGTGGCGCAGTGGTGAAACACGCTGTTACGCTACTTTGACACCAACGCTCGTGGGTTCGATTCCCACACGGTACAAACATTTGTGTGCATGAACATGTCTGTTTGTATTGGTCTGGGTATTTTCTATCTATAATAAGTATGTATTTACGAAAAAAAAAAATGTAATTACGTATGTTTATCAGTTGTCTAGTACCCATAACACAAGCTTCGCTTACTTTGGGGCTAGGTGGCGCTGTGTAATTTGTCCGACAATGTATTAATATATCTTTAATTGTACTACTTGATATCACTATAGGTACACTTACATATATTTATTGTACCTAATATGAATTGATGATTTGAAAAAAGACCTATATTGGCAAGCTTCTTTTGGCATTTCTTCTAAGCCAATGGTAATTTACGAAATGCTGGTAGATTAAAAAAGGGAGGTTAAAGCTTCATAAGATACAGAAACTTCACAACAGAAAATTCATAAGATATAATATAATCTGATTGAAAGAATGTAAGACGTGCCTAAGTGCCCGTGAGGGACTCATGGCAAATAACTGATGTTTACTTTTTTTTTAAATTTGTAATTAGGATTGTCTTAGGTTTTCGCGATTGTTACACATTGAATTAAACAAATTTTTAACGGAAGTATCGCGTATTTTATTTATTTTGTTGAACCTGACGTTTCGAACGCTTTGCAGCGTCCGTGGTCGCAGGAAGACTAAGGTGGTATTTGTCTTACATTAGTTATTCAATTATTACATCTACCGACATGGATGGATTAATTATATATGTTCCGATTCACACAAAAATCGCTCACAGTGTCCGAACATTTTTTAGATCTTTGGGTTTGGGATTTGATCATTTTTAGGACTGGATCCCAAGCAGGTGGTACTTGCCAACCATCTTCTCTATTGAAATTGGGGTGTTTTCTTATTTCAATAGCCTCGCGCAACATTCTCGGCATGTAGCGATTCTCCTTGGCGAGGATTTGTGGTTTATCAAACCGGATGTAATGGTTTGGCTGGTCCAGTGTATGTTCACAAACTGCAGAGTTTTAATTAGGACTTGATCGACGGAGAAGGAAAACAATGTGCGGAGACCCACATGTCCAAGAAATTAAATTCCGACAGACGTGTGACCTAAGCTAAGAAACGTCTGGGTTTCTTCCTCGGTTCCATAGCTTAGACTTAGGCAGCGGACTCCGCTAATTCATGAACTCAAGTTCTATTTGAAATAAATATACAATTGTGACTATTTCAATATTTCTCTTTTAAAGTTGAAAATCAAAAACTAACTGATGTTCCTACTTTCTACCGAGTAAACCCATTTATACTTTTAGACTATTATTGTTGTGTTAGTAGCATTTTGTTTACTTTCACACCAAAGATCTCAGTTTGGTCTGAAAAGTAAACGAATATCTCTTACATCACGCGCTGATAACCGTTCAATTGATTGACGTGCGTGGGGATATGAATAAAACGCGTAGCGGCCCTTCGAGAAGATTGATGTAACGTAGTACCTGCCGCGACCCGCCCCAGGGGACATCAGTGAAAGGATAAACCTATGAACAAGTCTCAGAGGTGTCGGCACTGTAGTGAAATATGTCGGATAACAATTGATATGAGATCTGTATGAATGGATATTGCACTATTTTGGAAAAGAGACCGACGTCAGTCATAACTTACAATCATTTCCGATAGCTACTATCCGCAGACGTGGTCACCCTATGAGTATACCCTCAAGATACCCATATGTGTGACTCAGTCGCCGGTGGAAGGTGCGCAGCGCTTTTCCATAGTTACACGTGGTCTTACACTTTATTTATTATTATTATTTTTTTTCTATTTATTCAAATATCATTTTAAATTACATATAAAATTTAATAAATCTAAAATAACAATAAATAATAATAATAACTTCAAATAATATTATTATTTCATTAATCTCAAGTCTTTTTCCCACGCTTAGTTTTTATTTTCTATGACCGAGGTGTGGGAAGTATAAGTAGTTGGTAGTTGTATGTGGCTGTTTGTCGTTTGTCTGACTACACTCGTCCTCGTCATTCTTATGGGTGATAGCTGAAAATCAGTGGTTGTTTCATTTAAGCAACGCTATATACACTGAGCTATTGCCCATTTGCGCTACTGCGGCACACACACACGCACAAACACACGCACAAACACCTGAATTAAAAACGTTCCCTGTAGTATAGCGAAACTATGTTTTAAGTTAACAGTGTAGTTATATCGATGTACATTTTATTGATGTGAGTGCATGAAGTACGTAAATAAATGATTTATCTATCTATCTATTTATCTTACACCATTTAGAGCTTCAACCATGGTAACATATAGCTTTAACGTCTCAATTCTGGACGGCCAATGATGGCTTTGATATCTTGGAAGCGCAAGGTAAATCGCAAATGTGGAGAAACGAGTGAGCAGGGAACAGCGTGAATGAAGCATTAGGTGAACTTCTAAGCAGCTGAAATCTAAGCCAGAAAGCACAGCTCGCTGTACACAATGCAGTGCTAATCCCAACGCTAACTTATGGAAATGAAAGCTGGGTACGGCGGAGAGAGTATGGAAGTAAAATAAATGTGGTCGAGATGCGAGCATTGCACAAAATTTGAATCGCAAAGCTTGCTGACAGTGTTCGCAATGATGATGTAAGACAGAGACTTGGTTTGAAACAGAGTGTCGGTGTTAAGAAAAATCATGCTCCGTCGGATCGGACATATAGTAAGAATGTAGGAAGAAATGATGAATCAGACTGCAATGCGAAAGTGGAAGAATGTAAGAGCCGAAAAAGACCAAGACACACCTACTAGACTAAATTGAATCAGAAAATGATACCCAGAGCCCTAGTCACTGTTGAGCCTGCATGAAAAGGGATATGCCTGTTAAAGAAACGAGTGATGTGTGTATGAACCGTGTTTTATAGCGTTCGGTTCTCTACCCCGCAAGAGACCATGCGTGAAGTTATAAATCACTCGCGTATTGTTACCCCTGATGATAACGTAGCAACTCCTTACGTGCTTACTGGAAACCTACATGCTTGGCAGTTATACAACAAACCTCCAGGGAGCTATTATTTGGCTGCGGTTTTTTGCGAGGTGGACGTACCAGTACTTCCCCAGTCAGGCTGCTTTGATGCGCCCTACTAATCTTAATAGCACCCAGACTAAGATACACATAATTATGCACCCAAAAAATGGTTATGTGTCGGATTTGAATCCACGAATAATGGTGTCAAAATAACTTTGCTCTCCGCTCTACCACCACTTCGTCACCGAGCTCCTGTAAATTATACTTGTAAATAAATATATATTTCATCGTTTACTTATTTTCAATTATTATCTGACTTCAACATTAATAACTCAAAGGCACCTTTATAAAGCAATTTATATTCTGCAATGAAAATATTTTATCACTCGTCTGTATGTTTGGATTGAAGCTTCGTAAATAGTTGTTTGTGGGTTGGTGATTTCGTATACATATGCAGAGCTTTTTACAGCTGAAATAACTTATTTTTACAACTGTGTAAATACATTCGAAGTAATAAATTTAAAAGGCTTATTGCTTTTATAAAATGGGATTTACCTTCATTTATACTATTTTTTTTAGTGTTGGCTGTCAAAATGTCCCCTTCGCGCCTGATGGAAAGCGTCAATGAGACCCAGGTGTGAGAACAGCCATCACAGTGATTAGCTCTGTGCCGACACCTCGTCTAAACGACCCGGGATTATAGGAAGTGGGGAACCGGAAGCGAATTCCACATTTTTATAGTCCGACAAAGAAATGAGTCGCCGAACTTCTTAGTACGGGAGGTAAGCAACTAAACTACTACTTTAATAAATAATAAAATAGAATTCATTTATTGTTAACTATAGTTTAAATTAAAAATATAAAATGCTGTTGCTAAAGACTCCTATTAAGGAGATATGTGCTTGTGTCAGGAGGCTCCGCTGTTTCAAGTTTCAACGACACCAAATGTACTATGCTAGCTAGTTTATATATTGACACAATATAAATTGTATTCCAGCGACTGTGCACGTGTTTCTGTACACAAAAAATCCACACAAACAATCCACACAAACACGCAAATTCACACAGCGTGTGTTTGCGTGGAATTTTTATTAAGTGTCTCCAGTTCGTCATAGTTTCATTTTTTAGTACGGTCGTTTATTCTGCCTTACGCTCATAGTGCGGTTTATTATACTAACTATATATGTCGCGAGGACATGACTGTAACGGGGATTTTACGAAATACCACGGATACCACGAAATCACAGTAGATGTCGAATATTATTTTCTTTTACGTCTTCTTAAAATGTCTAGTGATGTGCATGTATCCGCCATCAATGCGAGGGCCCAATGATACGAGTAGATAAAGAATTTTTATGCAATTTGATCTAACCTGCTTTATGTGCTTCCGCCACCAATTAGTTCATGCGGCCTAGCGCCGGCCGGCACCCACCCACTACTGTTAGTGCGTGCTACATGCATGATGATGACTCGTGGAGAGGCGAAACACGTGTCGCAGCGACGACCAGGCCAGTCGTGGCAGCGACGGTGGTGGTGGGGACATGCGGATTCTGTTCCAGATGGCGGACGACCGCAGCAGCCGAGGCAGAGACTACCGGAGCAGCCATGGCAGAGTCGGCATGTAGCACGCACTAACAGTAGTGGGTGGGTGTCGGCCGGCGCTAGGCCGCATGAACTAATTGGTGGCGGAAGCACACAAAGCATGTTAGATCAAATTGCATGTAAATTTGACTTTCGCAAAATAACGCCTGAATCTATTAAAATAATTTTTATCTTTATCTTTTTTTAATGTTTGCTTCGCATAGGTGATAACCCCATTGTTCTGATTTACACGTGGTGCAGTAGGTAATATTAGAGTAATAGTTATGTAGTTGTGGTATATATTTATTTGAGTCAAGGCGACTTCCGGTAATAATTATAATATCCGTTTCGAAGGTTACTGTTGATATGTTTGTCATAATCATAAGTGGTAGAAATTGCAGTAAATGCGACGAATGTTTTGAGCAATCAGTGTTTTTTTTTTTTTTTTTAATAACGTACACCCCTGCCTTGTCAAGGCGATCTAAGCAACTATTTGTACATGTTAAATACTCATTTAAAATAATTAAAACATAATAGAGCAATCAGTGTTTGCGCGCAGCAGTCGTACGGGAGTTGGTGATGGTGGATGATGAGCTGATGTTGATGATGAAAATGATTTAATTAGACTGGCTTTAACTATATTTATTTGGTATAGTGGTTTACAATATTTTTGTTATATGCGAACACTTTGACAGCCGATCGTCGAGTGAGGCGGCGACCCCTCCGTCGTCGCCGTGGAATGTTGACGCTGGTGGTGGTGCGTATGTGTGTGTGTATGGTCTGTGAGTGTATCGCCGCAACAATCAGTAAGGTTTTTTTTTTAACTAGATAGTGATTTTACTAATTCACAGTTTATAAATATGTTAGGTGATATTGTATTTTTCGGAGACAAGTAGTCGTTCAAATAGGAGCTTCCATGTTGTTTATGGAAAGTAATTACAGAAATCGCGACAGATTAAAAAGCAGTATCGAGTTGTCTATAATATACATCAAATATAATACATTTTTAACCATAGCGACATCTACTGGAAATATCGTGAGACATTTAATGTCAATGTGCAACTGACATTTTATTTGGTTACAAATTGTTAATACAGAAAGCGTTGGTGGATTTTCTCCAGATGTTATTTTACGAAGCTCGATGACATCGATCAATCGAACACGCAGGTTAAGCAATGTCTACCGCTACCTGCCTATGAGTGGGCTCATCTATCTCAAGTTTCTTCTCCACGGAGAGCACGTTAAGCCGTCGGTCTGGACTGTTGTCGATAGATGACAGTCGTTGAGTCAGTGACCTTTAGGTGGTTTGAAATTATTGACGTCCAACTGTGGATAAGCAGACGTCAGTAATTTCAAACCACCTGAAGGTGAACCACCTGAATAGCGTGCCGGATGCTCTAAAACCCCTTCGAATACAGGGAGAATCGCGTCCCTGCAATTGGATGAGTTAGGGTTGATGTGGTGGTATTTTTATGTTTAATTCGAAATATTATATATTCTGTCTTAGGTTTTCGCGATTGTTACACATTGAATTAAATCGGAACATATATAATTAATCCATCCATGTCGGTAGATGTAATAATTGAATAACTAATGTAAGACAAATACCACCTTAGTCTTCCTGCGACCACGGACGCTGCAAAGCGTTCGAAACGTTAGGTTCAACAAAATAAATAAAATACGCGATACTTCCGTTAAAAATTGTTTAATTCAATTATATATTCTGGATTTTTATATTTTTTATTTTTATTTATATAAATATATACCTAGATTTATGTACATTTTAATTAATGTCCATTGAATTCTAATAATAATACTCATTTTTCTCACAGGGTAGCTTGTGGTAGCTGTTAGTGAGTAGGGGCTTAAGTGAAGTAGGGAGCATTGAAGCAGCCAGTCTGGGGAAGAACCTAAACCTCACAGAAAGTCGGAACCAAGATTACAACTACCTGGAGGATTGTTACGTTCCTGCGAGTGAGTGAGGTCATCAGTAAGCTTCTAATGAGTGTGTTATCAGCAGAGGTGATTGCGCGAGTGATACTTGCTGTGTTGCAAGGGTTCATAGGCTACGGTATTCGCTTTAAATCAAGTGGGCCGTATGCTTGTATGCCTTCCGACGTTGTATGAAAAAAATCATTTTTATATACACTAAGTTTATTATGTACAGCTGTGAGGGTGGCCGAGTGCGAGCGATACATATTGTTTTGTCAGCTATCATAGGCTACGGTTACCACTTCACACCATACGGGCCGTGTGCTTTAGCCAATCGAGAGGATATTTGAGATTAAAACATTTAATGGTCGCTACGTTAGTACTACTTCAGTCGCTTATCATCAGATGAGCCGTTACTTGTTCACCATTCGACTATATTCGAATATTTTTTTTATACATAAAACCCAACTGATGTAAGATGTTATTACCTTACTGTATATATACTGTACCTTATGAACGATTGCAATACAAGTAGTATCGGTCGCGCGTTGCCATCCCGTTCACACAAGAACACATTACGAACTTAACTGTAATCTCATTCAATCCTCCTGGGAGTTGTAATTTGTCTGGAATTATCTGTGAGGTAGAGGTATATCTCCAGTCGGATTGTTAGTTAGCTCTAACTCTCTTACAACATTCAGATCAAGACTAACAGACACGTTCATGTCAAATGATTGTCTTGTATGGGAATCGAATCCACGAGCCTCGATATTAAGTAGTCACTGCTAAACATTGTTCACTCAACTCGTCAAAATAATAAAATCATCATCATCATCCGAGCGTTAGTCCTGGTCGCGCCCCAAGCTCTCGCTTCGGAGCTTAAAATAAGCGTCAAAATAATAAAATACAAACGTGAAAGTTTACGTTCTACGCGCCCTAATCGGTATTGCAGTGCAATGGTTTAAAGCCTAACCATTAAGGTAGTGCATGCACCGCTGTAAGCAATTTACTCGATGCCTTGAGATCTATATCTTTATTCGTACAAATTGCATTTCACCCGCTTTTTATAAAGGAACTACTGAATAAAATGCGATGCCGTAGCGACTTTTTGTAGCGATTTCGCCACACGTTTCTTTAATGCATGACTATATTGCTTCTTTTGGGCGCTTCTCGTATTTTTTGTGGCAGTCAAATTTACAGACAATTTGTTCTATTGTGTCCTTCCGCCTCTAATTAGATTATGGGAACTAGCGCCGGCCGGCATGAGCAAAATCAGCTCGTCTGGGAACGTGCCTCCACGTCACGGGAAATCGCTGTCAAATGACAACTCCCAGGAGGGTTGTTGTATTTCGGCGAGTATGAGCTCAGCAAGCTCCTAAGGAGTAGTTAAGGAGTTGTAGTTTTAAAAAATGTAACTCAACACAATTAAAAATACACAAATCTATCAGTAAAATATGTATGGATAGAATTTAATACAACGTCGGGAGGCATACAAGCATACGGCCCAACTGATGTAAAGCGGTTACCGTAGCCTGTGATCGCTTGCAATACATTCAGTATCACTGGCGCGATCTCTGCTGCTAACATAGCAATAGTTCTAAGTTAACTTCGTGTGCAAACTATCAGTGAAATCATAGATAGCAAATCGGTTAAAACACGAATGTAACCCTTTGTTAACAATACACGATTATCTTAAGCCCCGTTTTCCTATTCGAAATTGCGAAAATTCCAGGTGGGCCTGGGGTCACAATAGCCTCCACAATCAATGTGACAAGGGTCAAATGGTGACCCTAAAGGATCGTTTCCAACGGCAAGACAAGACATGGATCTGTGGATAATGTAATACAAAAAAAAATATGTCATAGTGAATACAATGAGAAATAAGGCACTCAATTTTGGCTAAGCAGCCTGTGGGCCTGCTGCCTAAGGCGAAATAGATTCAGACTGATTTTTGTTGCCATAAAACGTCGGCTTAGGTTAATGGTAATTGACTTTAGCTAAGAAGATAGGAACTAAATCGTAGCGCAATGTTTGCAATCACCGAATCGTTTAGAATGCCTTCATAATTTTGGACTTCTCTTAATGGAATCCAACATAGCAATTGGTAAAATAGGTATACGAAACCTCTTCTAGAATTAGGTCTTAAGTACTATTACCGCATCCTAGTAATTGGTTATAAATAATTCTCAAGCTAGTGTCAGATTCGCGTCACAAGGCTAAAACCAGTATCTAGGTGCTCTTAGTCGAAGGCAAGAACATTTTATATGCCCAATAGTCTAATGAGGGTCTAATACTCGTAGATTCAGGCATTAATTTGAGAAAGTCAAGTTTTACAACCAATTTGATCTAAACTACTTTGTGTGCTTCGTTAGTCGTTAGAATTTTGTTCCATATCTTCAGCGCCTGAGGATACCTCGTGGAGAGGTGAAACACGATACAGACGAGTGGAGCATCCAGGGCAGCAACGGTGGCGGGTGCATGTTTTATATGGCGGACACTCGCAGAGACGACCGCAGCGGCCGAGGTAGAGACGACCGCAGCAGCCATAGCAGCGGCGGCATGCACTACTAACGGTAGTGGATGGGTGCCGGCCAGCACTAGTTCGCATGAACTAATCGGATCCGGAAACACATAAAATAGTTTAGATCAAATTGCCTGTAAATGAGGGTCTGACTATAGAAATGAAGGGCCCCAAGTATATAACTAGGTATAGCTTTAGTATGGATTTTCATCTTATAGATAGATGGCTTCAACTACATAATATCGCCAAATATTTTTTGTTATTTTTATTTGTTATTGTTCACGAAAGTATGTGTGTTACCAGGAATTTCAGAAGGATCTTCTGCGTTTGTAACAGAGAAGCCAATGCGTGTTGCACTGTAATAGCTTCAAATTAGGAGGGATGTTTCTAGTTTATTATGCAAATTGCTTGCCTGCTTTGTGTGTTTCCGCCACCAATAATATATATATATATATATATCTATAATATATGAAGGAAAACAACGTGAAGAAACCCGCATGCCCAAGAAATTACATTTCAAAAGACCTAACCTATCCGGTTTTCCCTCTGGGTTGTCAAGGTCGGCAGTCGCTTTCTGTAAAAATCTGTGTTTTCGTCAATTTCGGACCCCGCCAAGCCTAATGCAGGCACGGGGCACGGTAAAACGCCAGGAAAGGAAGAAAAAGAAGGAAGGAAGAAGAATATACGTTTTTATTTTTATACAAAGTCGGGAGGCATACAGGTATACGGTTCACCTGATGTAAAGCGGTTACCGTAGCTTATGAACGCTGGTAATATATTAAGTATCACTCAGCTTGGGTACTGGTGACCACACTTACACCCAGGAACAACAACTCTGAATGGAGTTGTTATTTGGCCGCTGTTTTCTGTGAGGTGGAGGTACTTCCCCAGATGGGCTGCTTTAATGCGCCCTACCTCTCTTAAAAACACCCAGATCAAGACAAACAGACATGTTCATTCAAATAAATGTTTGTCCTGTGTGGGAATCGAACCCACGAGCGTTGGTATCAAAGTCGCGTTATTAAACGCGGCGCCACCGATCACGTCGTATAAGGCGCTTATGTACAGAAAAAAGTTGCCATGTGTTAGAAGAATGACGAATCCTACAGGATTACCTAAATGTCTATTACTTTACGTGTCATAATAAAATAGTACATAGAGCGACTGCCTTCAGACCCCTACAACCCACAGGGAACACCAGACCGCCGAGCAATTGACAATTACAAATCCTAATCCTAATCCTATCCTAATCCTAATATCCTATTATTAATATTATAAATGCGAAAGTTTGTATGTATGGATGTTTGTTGCTCTTTCACGCTTAAACGGCTGAACGGATTTGAATGAAATTTGGCACGTAGATAGATTATGATCTGGATGAACACATAGGCTACGTTATTTGACTCCACGTGGGCGGAGCCGCGGGCAGCAGCTAGTAATATTATAAATGTGATCGTCCGTTTGTTTGTTACGCTTTCACGCGAAAACTACTCAACCGATCATCATGAAACTTTGCACACATATTCTTGGAGGTATCAGAAGTAACATAGGATATTTTTATTTAAAAAAAAATGCGAGCGAAGCCGCGGGTAAAAGCTAGTATGTACATAAATCCGAAAACACGAATTTAGTGATACATGACAGGATTCGAACCGGAGACGGTTCTAGGGCGGTTTTCATCATCATAATAATGTATTCTGTTGTATTCCGTCTTGGCTGGTGGAAATAGTAGTTTCACAATTGTACATGACAACACCGGCGTATTGTTTGGGTTGAATTAACCAGATTTGGACCAATTATTTGCAAATGTGCGGTGATATTGCTTTAAAGTTTGGCGTGTATGCTTTGCACCGCTTATTTTGTGACTTAATCTGTATATTTCAAATTAAACTGAATAATGATATAAATAAATATTATCGGACAAATAATATGGCCGGATCAGATGTCTAAGCCTAAGGATTTGGTGAAGATACTGATTTTTACCTGGTGTGACTTCCGGCAGATCTGGTTTTCACCCTGGGTTGAGAAGGTCTGACCTTCTCAACCCAGGGTGAAAACCAGATCTTTCTTAGGTTAAGTCACACTATCTATCTATCTATATCTTCACGCCAAATCCCTTGCGGGGTAGGCAGAGAGAACCGAGCGCCACGTGATTCGATCCTTGCATATCTCACTCGCTTCTTTAACATTCATTTTTCTCCTAATGCACGCTCGCCGGTTTCTAGGGTTCCTGACATCACCTTCGGATAGAACACGACCAATTTGGTCATGGTAGATAAGTCTTGGCCTTCCTCGGCTCCAACATCCTTTCACTTTTGCATTGTATATCTGCTTCGTCATTCTTTCATCCTGCATTCGTTGTACATGTCCGAACAAACGGAGCATACCTCTTCTTATTTTAACACCGACGCTCTCTTTCAGACCAACTCTGTTTCTAACATCACCATTGCGAATACGGTCTACAAGCGTTATGTACGCCACAAATTTGCGCTCGCATTTCGACTGCGTTTATCCTACTTTCATGCTCCCTCTGCCATACCCAGCTCTCGCTTCCATAAGTTAGCGTTGGGACCAGCACTGCATTGTGTATAGCGAGCCGTGCCTTCTGGATCGGGTTTTTACTGCCAAGAAGGTTAAGTCACACGTCTTTCAAAATATAATTTCTTGGACTTTGTGACGTTGTCTTTCATCGCCGAGCAAGTGATAAATCCTATTATTATCCTACTAATATTATAAATGCGAAAGTTTGTATGTATGGATGTTTGTTGCTCTTTCACGCTTAAACGGCTGAAGGGATTTGAATGAAATTTGGCACGTAAATAGGTTAGGACCTGGATTAACACATAGGCTACGTTATTTGACTCCACGCGGGCGGAGCCGCGGGCAGCAGCTAGTATGTACATAATATACGAAACATACGAACACAAAAATTCAGTGGTATATGCCCCCGAACCATGCATGAACCATCCGAAGCCATGGATTCGAACGGGGGATCAATTTGTCAATAAGCCGGTTCCTTATCCACTGGGCCATCAAACCTCTCATGATTTGTTTTTTTAATATCTATTAGATCATGCGAACTAGCGCCGGCCGATAGCCACTAATTGCTACGTACAATGTAAGAAAAATGTGCTTTATGTGTGGTTACCGTTGCCAATACAAGAAGTATGAGCTCACGCGTTGCTACCGCTGCTGCTAACATTTCAATTACTTAGGAGATTTCTAATAACTTTATTCACTCGCAACAACACGAAGAAGACCATGTAGGGAGTTGTTTCTTTGCTTATTGTTTTGTAAGGAGGTGCTTCGCCAGTCGGGCTGCTTTGGTACGCCCTACCTCTTTTAAAACGCCCAGAACAAGACAAACAAACTAGTTTATCCTATGTGGGAATCGAGCCCACGAACCTCGGTAATAAAAAAGCTGTTGCTAACTACTCAAAGTATTTCATTATTAACCGAAACTCACACGATAGTGGACATCACTGGTGACAAACAAGCTTGGCTACAACTACGGTAACCCCATCATATCAAAGGTATATATACACCTGAGGTGAAGTGTTTACCGTACCCTGTAAATACTTGCAACACAAGAAGAGCCCGTGCATTACTACCTGCTTAGACTACTCATTTACAGGAACACAAGAATCTACGAGTATCAGAGAATTTTATAAATTTTAATATTACATGATTTTTAGTGTCCTGAAGTTACTTTTTTTTCTATACTACGTCAGGAGGTATAAAAGCATAGCCCTACCTGATGTAAAGCGGGTACCGTAGCCTATTAAGGCGACACATCGAAAAATTAGACCAACTTCCATCGAATAGTATAGGCTAATGACTAAACTGACGGATCTAAGATTTTAATATAAATAACTTCATTTCTTTATCTTGAATTTGCTTGCTCAAATACGCGATTGTGTAAAATTGATTCGATAATAATTACTTTCGAAAACACCTCCTGAAATTCATTATTTTTGAAATTACAACGAAGTTGTTCTGTTTATACGCTTCAAAATTACTTAAATCTATTAGTAATATCTATGTTTATAATATGGTTGCTGCATATTTTGATAAGTGAAACATGAAATTTTTTAAAAATATTTTAAGTTTCTGACAATTTCTAAGCGATCACATTCGTCTTGGGTGCTACGTGTTTTCGACCTTATTGTGCGATAATGAGGATTATAAACGCGTTGACTAACTACATCCAGCCAGTCCGGCTGCAGCCCGCTTCGAGGTGAGACCTATGTCGACTGTCTGCTCGAGCTCGCTCCATTTACATCGCGACACCGAAGTTTTTATAATTAATAGTTGTAAATATTCAATATTATAGTATTTAGCGTAAGTGTATTATTATTAGATATAAGTAGTAAATAATATTATAGGTTTATATATATTTATTATACTGTTGTAATAATGGGGAACACTAAAAAGAAAATATATAGAATAAAAATACAAAGAAAATGTTCGTACAATGGCGGAGGCGAACAAGACAAGGTATTTATTTTTTTTAATTATTATATTCATTAAACATATTATAATAACATTGTGTAGACATATTTCTAGTTTTTAGCTATTTAATTCCTCTTCAAACTTTTTTTTAATTTTGCTTACTTAATAACTCTATATAAAACTGCATTAATTAAATAAGAGTTATTTTTTGCAGGAATAAACAGTAACATTTGATAATTGGTATACATTATCCACAGGCTGACCGCGTACCTATATAGGACGTCAAACTCCTATTATGTCCATTATAATCTGACCGAACTCCGACTTAGAAGTTGTACGTCGGTGGAGGTCAGGTTACGTTGGAAATTTATACCAATAAGGTTCGCGTTCTCAGCACATAGCAACCAGTGGAGACTCTTTATTTCTTTGTATTAAAATAAAAACTTATAAAATAGAATATTTTTGCTGTTTTGTTTTTTAGGAGAAACTTACTAAATAAACATATTCTACTAGAAGAATCACTACTCGATTTATATGCTACTTTAACGTAAGTGTCATACGGGACGACAAACTCATAGTAACCATTATAAGCTCACCGAACTCCGACTTAGACATTGTACGTAGGTGAAGGTTAGTTTACGTTGGAAATTTATCCAATCAGAAGATAGAAAACCAGTGGAGGTTTTTTTTTTTTGTATTAAAATAATTACTAGTAAAATAGTATATTTTGATAGTTTTAAAAAAAACTCGGTATGTTTCATGTTAAAGAAGCGAGCGAGGTGTGTAAGTACCGAGTCACGTGGCGCTCACGAGGGATTTAGCGTGAAGATATAGATAGATAGTATACTTATACCCATGGTACTCGTGAAAACAAATAATATTTACTATGAACCAACACTGAAAACACAAAAAAATCATCTATTCTATACATTGTGGTTAGTATTGAACTATTGTACGGATTAGATTTATTTTGCAACATCAGAGATGGTCCTGGTTCTTTCTTCTTGAGAGTTTAATAAATAACAAGGAAACGTACAACAATACAAAACACAGAGTATACATAAGTAAAATACAATAAATGTCATTATACTGAAGTTAAAGTTATGAAACAGCAAGAAAATCATTTGTCACATGTTTTTTTTAAATATGAATAGATTATAAAATCTATTTGTATATATGTATATTAGGGTGTCCCTTATTTTTCAAAGCTTTTATTTTCTAACGCATATGTCTTAGTTTTGTTCATTTGCTTTTAAAACACTCGGAAATTAATTTTTAACTTATTTGGATTACGATAATCCGTGCCGAATTACATCGAAACATGTTCATACAAGTTGCGCGGCAGTGCCGCACGTACTCGCGGTATTCATTTGTTCAAATTCAAAGTCAAAATCTTTTTATTCCGTAAAAATGGCTACATTTGTTTGGAATCGTCACATTTTTTTCCCCTACCGTGCAGTTTATAAATAGGTGAGCACTGATAAAAATACTGCCTAAAAACTCAGGCATCCCTCTTTTGGTATCCAAACAAATTTACATATTTTGTTAATTACATTATAATTGGATCGACTCACTCCCAGGCATTTTTATCATTAATATAGTCAGATACTTTATAATATGCCCTGCTACACAATTTGGCTTTAATAGTAGTTTTAAATTTGTTTATTGACAAATCTTTTATATTGCTGGGAAGTTTGTTATAGAACCCTATACATTGCCCCATAAAATAATTACTTGTTTTGTGGAGACGGCTTGCATATAACACAAGATTATGCTTATATCTAGTATTTATGCTATGAATATCACTCTTTTTACAAAATGAGTCAATGTTTTTATGGACATACAAAAGATTTTCATAGATATATTGCGATGCGACTGTTAAAATATTTATTTCTTTGAATTTTTCTCTAAGGCTCTCCCGGGGACCAAGTTTGTAGATAGCTCTTATGGCTCTCTTTTGCAATAAAAAGATGGTGTTAATATCCGCGGAGTTACCCCAAAGAAGAATTCCATATGACATAATACTATGAAAGTAGCTGAAATAAACTATTCTAGCCGTATCAATATCAGTGAGCCGTCTAATAGTTTTCACTGCATAAGCTGCAGAACTTAGTTTTCCTGATAATTTTTCAATTTGTGGGCCCCTTTGTAGTCTGGAGTCAATTGTTATACCCAAGAACACAGTTGTCTCCACAGAGGCTAAATTAGTTCCATTAACATGTACATTGGTAGCCACCTGCCTTACATTAGGTGTTGAGAACTTAATTACTTTAGTCTTTTTCAGTGGCGTAGCGTGCCTTGTCGGGGCCCCGTATAAAAATTTTTTTGGAGGCCCTTATATGGAGGTAAAGATTTTTCACAAAAGAAAAAAAATATTGTGAGAAGAAATATTTATTTATCACATAATTTACCCATTTTACAAATAAAAGTCGAATTTTAAATATTCACTCTCCTTGCCTTTTTTTCGGCAAACTGATTTATTAAATCATTTATGGCTGATGATGATTTTAGTTTTTCTAAAGTTTCTGCCTCTATGGACAATAGTGAGATGTCTGACAGCCGTTCTTGTCCCATCGAAGTTCTTAAGTAATTTTTTATTATGTTTAATTATGAAAAACTTCTTTCTGCCGTTGCGGTTGTAACTGGAAGGGTCAAGAATAAAAAGCATGCTGTGATTACCTCGGGAAAACTGGATGCAAGACTATTGAATTTTACTAGCAATAATTCAATGAGTTCTTTAATGGAATAAATTTTTTTAGTTTCAGAATTTAAGCATGTTTTTAGAGCCTTTAATTGGTCACAAAGATTAAGATGTCTTTACTGTATTTAGCAGACAGTTTTCCGGAAGCGTTTAATATCTCTTCGCTTGAAGAAGATAGGAGTTTCTCCGGTTGTAATATTTCAAATATACTACTCAGGTTGCAAAGGCTCTGAAATCTTTCTTTAGTTTGAGAAATTAATATATCTAAACAGCAATAGTATGCATTGACTTTGAAATAGGATTCCGGGTCGGAAATTCTCTCATCTTGTGATAACTCATCAAAAAACGCTTCGTTATCTTTCGCCTACTGTTTTTAAAAACAGTTGTTACCCCCCACTCTTTTGCTAAATCTTTGGATTCATTTAGCAAACTATTAAATGAATTCTGATTTCTTAATTGGCACAGTCTATTTAAAAGATTACTTAATAAAATACTAGATTTCTGTAAGTCATTATTTTCATGCTGTAGAGCTTTAGAAACAGTATTAATAATTTCAAATAGTGAAGAAAAAAATGTAACGAGCACTAAGAAATCAAAACTCTCTAAAATGTTAATTATACTTTTACATTCTTCACGTTCATCTTTTTTATTTGAAATTAAATTTAGTTGGTACAAAGTTTTCATGATTAGTAAAAAATTTTTCTTTACTGCTAATAAAGCGTCGTTCCTAGAAGACCATCTGGTAGGACATACCTTTTTAAGGGTAATCAAATATTTTTCAGATGAATCGTCACTTAGCATAGCCCAGCGTTTTATACTATTCCCAAAAAAAGTATATATTTTTTCTAAATTATCGAAAAAAGTCGATACTTCACGAACATGTCTCGCAGCATCGTTCAAAACCAAGTTTAAAGCGTGCGCAGCACAATGAACATAATCGGCATTTGGAGCATGCTCTTTTATTAGGGTTTGTAATCCTCCATACACACCCGACATAACATTTGCTCCATCGTATCCCTGTCCTCTACATTTAGTCAAATCAATTCCATATTCTTTAGTCAAATTTAAAATGACAGTTTTCAGACCTGCAGCACTGCAATCGGTTACTGCTATGAATCCTAAAAAGGACTCACAGATTTTTATGTCTTTAGGCACATTATCATCATTTTCTGTAACCGAGATATATCGAAAAACTACAGATAGTTGGTCAATTTTTGATAAGTCTTGTGTTGTATCCAGAATTATTGTCAGAAATGGAGCTTTTTTAATTTCTGAGATAATACTGTTCCTAACGTTAGTACCAAGCAAACTAATAATTTCATTTTGAATCGTAGGGCTTAAATAATTTATTTCACCTTTCGGTTTTAGAAGAAGTTCTTTTAAAGTTGCATCATAGTTAGATAGCAGACGTGAAATTGCCATAAAATTGCCAGAATCAGAATCATGCCCCCTCAAAGGTAGATTACAAGATACTAAAGTAATTATAACATTAATTATACGATGCAGTACATCTCTCCAGAATGTAATTTTACTATCGATTTCACTTTTCAATAGAGTATCGATGGTATTTCCTTGCAACCAATTATTATAAGAGAGTGAGGCACTAATATGCTGCTGTGACTTTTCATGGTCAAGAATAGTTTGTGTGAAATTGCTTCTAACCGAAACACCGTTAACCCAAGCAGAGGAGTACGATTTGTTTTGACGATCTGCTAATAACCAACAGAAGTGACAGTACGGTTTGTTTAAAACGTTAGAATAACATAACCATGGTCTTATAATTTTATATACACATCATATCGCAATTTTTTTGATATTTTGTAGTTTTGGGAACAATGTTAGAGTCGATTTTCTTGGCGCATCTTACTTTTCTTCGTGTCCGATCTTTAACGTTTAGAAACTTATGTTTATTTTTCATGACAAATTTAGCTATCTCTAATATATAGAGACAGGGGAATGGCAATATATTTAGACTTCGGAAATAAGGCCTACATGAAGTACGTGGTGTAATGTTGCAAATGGCTCGTACACATCTCTTTTGTGCGAGAAATACTCTTTGAGTGTCGACGCCGTTTCCCCAGATCAAAAGTCCATATCTAATTATGGATTCTACATAAGCAAAGTAGGCTGTAATAGCAGTTTTTTTGCTAGCTATTTTATTTAACTTATAGAGTGCATAAGGGAACCTATTTATTTTTGAACACACTTTCTCCGAGTGCCCTTTCCAATTTAGTTTTGGGTCAATAGTTAGCCCTAGGAATTCAACACTCGTAGCATTCTGTAGAACTTGTCCTTTTAAATTTATATTGATTAATTTATTTTGAAAATTGTTAAAATTATATAGTTACTGAAATTACGTAAAGATAGCCGCGGCTTCGTCAGTGTGGTGAAAGGGAAACAAAACATGCTTTTTCATGGGAGTGAGCTATTTTACCGTGATGGAAAGTAGTCTATGTCACTTTCGTACCCTTCCACTATCTTCATACAAAAACTCACTTTGTAGCTCCATTTTGATGTGGAAGAAGGGCAAAGAAATAAACATACTTTCACATTCATAATATTGGGGACGAGGAGAGGATGTATGAATCAAGATTTTTTAACAAACAACATGTTATACCCCTTTAACAAGATGTTATACCTCTGTAAAGTTACAAAATGACTATCATTTTTGTAAATAAATGTGTCATAAAAGTACAATGTGCAGTGTTCAATGCTCAGATGAGTGTCATCCACGCTGTGACCATTGACCTTCACAACATGTTTATTTATTAAATTTGTGTTTCTCATGACTTAACCTTACCATTTTGGTAGTTTATATTAGTAGAATATACTGCAAGTAATATTAGTAGTATAATAAGGTGGTAAGTAAGCAGTGGGTGTTACGAGACACAAGTAACACATCTCGTGTTGTGTCAATAGGGTACTTTACAACAGATGGGTCATATGTTTGTTCACCACCATTTACTGTATAATAAAGTCATGATTGCTATTTTCAAATGCCAAATCAAAATCAGAACCCCATAAATATTGAAGAATGATGCTTATCTTATCAAATTTTTCAAAAATTTCTCTACAGAATCAGATTATTAAGAATATAACTGGCATAGACAGGGAATCTATACTTTTTGTCATGGAGGTGATTATAACAATCATATATCAAGTGAACTGAACTGAATTGCAATTATGACACATATAGTACTGACAAACTGATAGCTCTCAGGTTTTCACATACATACCTTAAAACCTTGAACTTGTCCAAAATTGGTCATAACAAAAATATCCCTCTTGAGTTGCCGTGAGTCCCTTCTTTCTCGTCCCTGGAGGTCCTCTCTCCACCCTCCGAGCACACCGGGGAATAATGCATCTGGATTGTTTGGATCCCGGTTCTGTTTTATAAAAGGTAAAATAAAAGGATAATTCATAATATGTTACAAAATTTAATAAATCTATCTATATGTCGCATATTGATTTTGGTTTTACATTTATACAATGTCGGGAGGCATAAGTTCGACTTGATGTAGTATATGAATGCTTGTAATACATGAAGTATCATTCGTGGATGTCACCTCTGCTGCTAACACAGAAATTCCTTAGGAGCTTACTGGTGAACTCACTCATGATGATGAGATGCTTTGATGTGCCTTACCTCTCTCAAAAATACATGTTCACGCACACAATTTTTTGTTGTGTGTGGGAATCAAACCCACAATCGTTGGTATCAAAATAGTGTAACAGTGAGATTCACTACTGCGTCACGAGCTTGTAAAGTCAATCTATAATTTCAAAAGAATTACAATTAAATATGTCTATTATGGCTCTAAAACATGTGCTCATTTTGAAAGTTTAAAAATAATAATGTTAAATAAAGCAAATGTTTTCGAGTGATTATAATGCACTATTATATGTAATTTCAATAAATATCAATTCAAAAACTAAGTGTGTAAGGACCGCGTCTTATGGCGCTCGGTTCTCTCTGCCTACCCCGCAAGGGACCTGGCGTGAAGATATACATACATACATACAAAAACTACTAAATACAAATTTATCTATTTCATTCAAGTCAATTCAACCACACAAAATTATTACAATACATATTATAGTAAATTATCTAATTACATAAATTTGACATAAGGTCTGAAGAAACTTAACCTAAAAACAGTATTTTATATTTTGTCTTACAATAAAAAAAAACTCATAAACTGTCTACTATTATACGTAGATTACAGCATTTATAATTTTTTTACTTTTTTGAAAAACTAAAACGTGATGAGTAGGAGCCCAATTATCAATGGGCCACAGCTTACATAATGCTTGTCGGTACTAAATAATTAAATTCAAAACCAATATACCAATAATAATGTTATTAGTGCAAACAACAGCCCAGGAAAAAGAAAATTTTCCTTAATTGTGCTGACCGAGTAAACAATCATTTGTGGGCTCCGATTTTGTGTTATCTACAGAAGATTTTTACTTAGCATGTAATATGTTAGACACTTAATTTGAAAATCGAATGTACTCACAGTATTATATTTAAACTGGTCATCTAAAGGGTTTGTATTGAGCGGGTTGTATGGAAAACCTCCAGGCTGATTTATGTTAGGATTGTATGGGTTGTATCTTGATGGATCGGTCCCGTATCTCCTGTCATTGTACACATATGTCCTGTAATCACTGTCTCCAGGGCTTGGCAGCTTTGTTGTCCGTGAGGCGTCGTTTTCTCGGGAATTATAAAATTCACTGTTGTATCCGCTGTAAAGATCTTTGTTAGACTGGCTGTGTACACCAGCAGATAATAAAAACACTAAAACACTGTTTCCAAACATTATCACATTACACCGGCAATTGCGATTCGTGAATGAAATGAATAATGGAATGAATCACCGTAGACTGTACATGTTTTCAAATGTCCATCGGTCGTGGTTAACCTGAAGATTTGAATATTTTAATGAATTAAATATTCACTTAATACACATTCAAGCGCGAATCCCGTTTAGTTAAATGTAAATGCAAACTGCTCAAAACTTGAAAAAGAACGAGAACAATGAGCGATGAATAAAGACAATTACGAACGGTAAACAATGCCAGTGTTATCAAAGGAGCTCTATTTTATATCTAGTACAATGTCGAGGTATTTGCAAGGGCTTATCTGTTTATAAAATCAATGAATTTATCATGTTTTAACGTGTGGCAACGCCCACTGAGATAAAAAATACAGGTATAGCTTAGTACTAAGTATAGGTTCGCCTTCGCTCACTCGACTTGATGTTTATATTTTTTTTTCACATCCTTTTTGTTTTTTTTTATTAGCGTTTTAACGGCCGTAGATACAAAACAAATATTTTCTTGATTTTGAAATTAAACAATTTTTTAACGGAAGTATGTATCGCGTGTTTTATTTATTTTGTTGAACCTGACGTTTCGAACGCTTTGCAGCGTCCGTGGTCGCAGGAAGACTAAGGTGATATTTGTCTTACATTAGTTATTAATGCGTACCGTATCTGCCTGTTAACAAAATAAACTCGTTATTTTAAAATATGATGAATAACAGCACACACACTGTCGGGAGGGGCACCCAAATACCGTTATTGTGATATTCCCTAGACATTTTGCTTTTTTTTATTGCAGCATAACCACAACTTGTTGACAACATAAGACATACAAGTCAACGAGTTGTTCCTGTATGTCTTATGTTTGATATACTGATAGCCGTCATTTAATAAAACTATACCCCAATTTCTTTTAATATACACTAAGCCGTAATTTTTCCATTCCATTCAATTCAATCTATTCCATTCCATCTTAATATAAAAATAACAACCTAATAAACGTCATTAGTTTTATAATACGTCAGATTTGATATTCATAAAACAAATGAATACTAAACAGAATGAATGCAGACTATCGCAATGAGATATATACCTAGAAAATAGATTGAGACCAGGATATCCTACAACTAATATTCCTGATGTATACTTCATAATATTATTTATTATTCAATCGTCTAAGAAAAATCTAAGAGTCTATCTATCTATCTATAACTTCACGCCAAATCCCTTACGGGGTAGGCAGAGAGAACCGAGCGCCACGCGACTCGATCCTTACATACCTCACTCGCTTTTTTAACATTCATTGCTCTTTTCATGCACGCTCGCCGGTTTCTAGGGCTCCTGACATCACCTTCTGATAGAACACGACCAATTTGATCATGGTAGGTAAGTCTTGGCCTTCCTCGGCTCCTACATCCTTCCACCTTTGCATTGTATATCTGCTTCGTCATTCTTTCATCCTGCATTCTTTCTACATGTCCGAACCAACGGAGCATGCCACTTCTTATTTTAACACCGACGCTCTCTTTCAGACCAACTCTGCTTCTAACCTCATCATTGCGAATACGGTCTACAAGCGTTACTCCACAAATTTTGCGCAACGCTCGCATTTCAACCACATTTATCCTACTTTCATGCTCTCTCTGCCATACCCAGCTCTCGCTTCCATAAGTAAGTTGCGCCTTCTGGCTCAGGTCTTCAGGACTGCCAAGAAGTTTTCCCAACGCTCCATTCACACTATTCCCAGCACTCACTCGGCTTTCCACATTTGCGGTGTACCATCCATCCCTGCTGAAAGCGCATTCAAGATATACAAACTCATCCACTTGTTCCAACACTTCATCATCTACCCAGTGGCGTAGCGTGCCTTGTCGGGGCCCCGTATAAAAAAAAATTTATGGCCCTTATATGGAGGTAAAGATTTTGCACAAAAGAAAAAAAATATTGTGAGAAGAAATATTTATTTATCACATAATTTACCCATTTTACAAATAAAAATCGAATTTTAAATATTCACTCTCCTTGCCTTTTTTTCGGCAAACTGATTTATTAAATCATTTATGGCTGATGATGATTTTAGTTTTTCTAAAGTTTCTGCCTCTATGGACAATAGTGAGATGTCTGACAGCCGTTCTTGTCCCATCGAAGTTCTTAAGTAATTTTTTATTAGTTTTAATTTTGAAAAACTTCTTTCTGCCGTTGCGGTTGTAACTGGAAGGGTCAAGAATAAAAAGCATGCTGTGATTACCTCGGGAAAACTGGATGCAAGACTATTGAATTTTACTAGCAATAATTCAATGAGTTCTTTAATGGAATAAATTTTTTTAATTTCAGAATTTAAGCATGTTTTTAGAGCCTTTAATTGGTCACAAAGATTAAGTGAGATGTCTTTACTGTATTTAGCAGACAGTTTTCCGGAAGCGTTTAATATCTCTTCGCTTGAAGAAGATAGGAGTTTCTCCGGTTGTAATATTTCGAATATACTACTCAGGTTGCAAAGGCTCTGAAATCTTTCTTTAGTTTGAGAAATTAATATATCTAAACAGCAATAGTATACATTGACTTTCAAATAGGATTCCGGGTCGGAAATTCTCTCATCTTGTGATAACTCATCAAAAAAACGCTTCGTTATCTTTCGCCTACTGTTTTTAAAAACAGTTGTTACCCCCCACTCTTTTGCTAAATCTTTGGATTCATTTAGCAAACTATTAAATGAATTCTGATTTCTTAATTGGCACAGTCTATTTAAAAGATTACTTAATAAAATACTACATTTCTGTAAGTCATTATTTTCATGCAGTAGAGCTTTAGAAACAGGATTAATAATTTCAAATAGTGAAGAAAAAAATGTAACGAGCACTAAGAAATCAAAACTCTCTAAAATGTTAATTATACTTTTACATTCTTCACGTTCATCTTTTTTATTTGAAATTAAATTTAGTTGGTACAAAGTTTTCATGATTAGTAAAAATTTTTTCTTTACTGCTAATAAAGCGTCGTTCCTAGAAGACCATCTGGTAGGACATACCTTTTTAAGGGTAATCAAATATTTTTCAGATGAATCGTCACTTAGCATAGCCCAGCGTTTTATACTATTGCCAAAAAAAGTATATAGTTTTTCTAAATTATCGAAAAAAGTCGATACTTCACGAACATGTCTCGCAGCATCGTTCAAAACCAAGTTTAAAGCGTGCGCAGCACAATGAACATAATCGGCATTTGGAGCATGCTCTTTTATTAGGGTTTGTAATCCTCCATACACACCCGACATAACATTTGCTCCATCGTATCCCTGTCCTCTACATTTAGTCAAATCAATTCCATATTCTTTAGTCAAATTTAAAATGACAGTTTTCAGACCTGCAGCACTGCAATCGGTTACTGCTATGAATCCTAAAAAGGACTCACAGATTTTTATTTCTTTAGGCACATTATCATCATTTTCTGTAACCGAGATATATCGAAAAACTACAGATAGTTGGTCAATTTTTGATAAGTCTTGTGTTGTATCCAGAATTATTGTCAGAAATGGAGCTTTTTTAATTTCTGAGATAATACTGTTCCTAACGTTAGTACCAGCAAACTAATAATTTCGTTTTGAATCGTAGGGCTTAAATAATTTATTTCACCTTTCGGTTTTAGAGGAAGTTCTTTGAAAGTTGCATCATAGTTAGATAGCAGACGTGAAATTGCCATAAAATTGCCAGAATCAGAATCATGCCCCCTCAAAGGTAGATTACAAGATACTAAAGTAATTATAACATTAATTATACGATGCAGTACATCTCTCCAGAATGTAATTTTACTATCGATTTCACTTTTCAATAGAGTATCGATGGTATTTCCTTGCAACCAATTATTATAAGAGAGTGAGGCACTAATATGCTGCTGTGACTTTTCATGGTCAAGAATAGTTTGTGTGAAATTGCTTCTAACCGAAACACCGTTAACCCAAGCAGAGGAGTACGATTTGTTTTGACGATCTGCTAATAACCAACAGAAGTGACAGTACGGTTTGTTTAAAACGTTAGAATAACATAACCATGGTCTTATAATTTTTATGCCTGCCTGATTGAAATATGAATAATGAATAAGCCGAAAAAGGTCGGTTATTTTCTGAAATTTTGGAAATGGTCTTTGTGGTTTAAATGGACCCAATTTAAAAATTATTTTTCGTTCGCATTCAGTTAAATTGTCACCAAAATTTCCTCTATCTGATGAAATTATATTACAATCTGCATTATCTGCAGATATATCAGAATCGTTGACTTGGGGTTCCTCGATTTCTGGATGGACATCCGATAAAGTATGTGCTTGGCTTTCTTCTATTTCCGGATGGATATGTGACGAAGAACATGCTTCAGAAGAATCTAAAAATAAACGCGTAATTGTTAAAAAATAAATACGAATGCTTTGATACTAAACTAAAAAGAGTTATATATAAATAAATAACGTTACTAAGGGTCACAGTTAGAGAGTGTTCAGTTCAGACGCACACAGACTCTACGCGGATTGTGCTCGTACCTATTAGTAGATACAAAATCACCTGCAGCCCGTCCGTGCATTACTATACACCTGCGTGCTATTTAAACGCAGCGCGTAGTGTAGTGGCCATACAAAACGAGAACCCGAAAGCGAGTCTGCACATCTGAAGTTCTCAACACGCAATTAACGATACGATACGGACTGATAGACAAACAACAAAACAAATCGATCCTATAGATAAGTTAGAATTTTGTTTTTTTTTTTATCAAGGCACGGACCCTAAAAACAGTATAATTGTGAAAATCGAGGGGGGAGACAACTTTTTGTGACGGACAGATGAACAGACCGAAATTAAAAGATTTCCTTGTTTATCACTACGGGCCCCTAATAAATGGGTTGGGTAGTAGTGTAGTACTTACCTTTCCAATCTAAATCACTCACAGTATCTTGTCTCTGAAAAAATTAAGAAATTTTGGGCACTTTTTTTATAACCTCGTCCCTTTTCTGTTTAATTTTTCTTTTCTCAGCGCCGCTGGGATAATCTCTTTTCCTTTCACTCATTTCTTTTACAAATCGCTACTAATACTGCTAAACCAGAAGAACAATATTGTTTTACTGAATTACAATGTAATGCAATTTATATAAAGCGCGTAAATAAACAGTGCACTGCACTCCGTGGTTTAACATCCAATGCAAAGTACAACAACGTACACGTACATCGCGATATCGATGAAGGATTCCCGGGGATTCCCCGCTGAGTTGAAGATGAAGTAAGTAAAACGGGGAAGTCCCGCAGCCCGCCATAACGATGTAGTGTTGCCAACTTTTGAACGCACGCTTAAGGCGGGAAAAAAAGGAATTGCTTTATAGAATTTTGTCATTTGTAAAATAAAATAAATTAGAAAGTTTTTATTCTTTTTCCTTACACACTTTGGGGGCCCCCGTGGCCCGGGGGCCCCGTATAATTGATACGGCAAATACGGCGGTAGCTACGCCCCTGGTCTTTTTATCATTTAAAAGCAGATTATTAACACTAAACCAATGAATAACTTTAGAGAGAGCATCGTTAACTTCGTCATAATTACCTAACCGTCTATTAATTTTGAATGTCAGTTATTCTCGTGATTAATACGTAATGTTTTAACTTTTATAAGATGGCAGTGGAATTGAGAAGCAATAAATCAAGTATTTTCTTAGTTGGAGACGTAAATTATCAAATAATAGGCGCAAAATTACCGTTTAACCGTCAAGTTCTTCCTGTACTTTTTTATAAAATTCACGAAGTTAAATTGACTGTTAGTGAAAGCGCATACCTAGTCATTCGAGAGTGTATTATATTTAGGGAAAAAGCTAGGATCCCTACCAGAGCTATACCTAACTGTGTAAAATAACTTGTGAATCTTCACCAGGAGGGAGTTGCAAAAAAATTCCAATTTTCTATTTCAATTTCAATCTAATTCAATCTGATAATTTTATTTCTCTTATTTATTCGAAATAAAAAAATCCTGTGTTTACTCGGCGCTATCAGCCATTATGACACTCGAACATCTATAACTTCAAGCCAAATCCCTTGCGGGGTAGGCAGAGAGAGCCGAGCGCCACGTGACTCGATCCTTACATATCTCACTCGCTTCTTTAACATTCATTGCTCTTCTCATGCACGCACGCCGGTTTCTAGGGCTCCTGACATCACCTTCTGATAGAACATGACCAATTTGGTCATGGTAGGTAAGTCTTGGCCTTCCCCGGCTCCTACATCCTTCCACTTTTGGATTGTATATCTGCTTCGTCATTCTTTCATCTTGCATTCTTTCTACATGCCCGAACCATCGGAGCATGCCTCTTCTTATTTTAACACCGACGCTCTCTTTCAGACCAACTCTATTTCTAACATCATCATTACGAATACGGTCTACAAGCCTTACGCCACAAATTTTGCGCAGCGCTCGCATTTCAACCGCGTTTATTCTACTTTCATGCTCTTTCTGCCATACCCAACTCTCGCTTCCATAAGTTAGCGTTGGGACCAACACTGCATTGTGTATAGCGAGTTGTGCCTTCTGGCTCAGGATTTTACTGCCAAGAAGTTTTCCCAACGCTCCATTCACACTATTCCCAGCACTCACTCGTCTTTCCACATCTGCGGTGTACCTTCCGTCCCTGCTGAAAGCGCATCCAAGATATACAAACTCATCCACTTGTTCCAACACTTCATCATCAATCGTAATCCTTACATTAGTTCTGGATTCTTCTCTTTCAAATACCATTATCTTTGTTTTCTTCGCATTCAGTAGTAAGCCTTTCTCCATACAGTCGTCTTTCATCGCTGTGACCAGTGTTTGCAGTTTAGATGGTGTATCTGCTAACTAAACATATGTGTCCGAATCAACAAATAGCCCGCTTTAGCCTCTCGATAAACAATGTTGTATTATGTAGCTGGTGTTTCATTCTTCTTAAGGGGTATCCCCCTGCCCATGCCGTCCAGTGGCGCCTCAAGGAATAAAATATCGTATCTTAGCGTGGAAGATAAACATTATAAAGTCATGTGTTGCGTGTGTTACAAATACAATAACGTACTTTTACGTCATTAAACCAACAATTGAAATGTTTTGCTTTCGTTGTTATAGGCATAATTGCCAAAAAACGGCCTCTTTTAGCACTTTTGCTTATAACAACGATAGTGGAATATTTTGAGTGTTGGTTTAATGACGTAAAAATACTTTACTATCTTCGTAATAAATGCCACATAAGATTTCATAATGTTTATCTTCTATGCTATAATATGTTTTTTTATTCAATGAGGGCGCCACTGGACGAGACCTAAGTAAGAACAACATAGATACCAAGACATGTTAACTTGTAGAGATATAAACATAAAACGATGTCATTGATTTCTCTTTCAATAAACTTTTAAAAGTGAATACGTTTCTGTAGTTTTTTTATTACTATTATTACTATTGTTTTCCGTCTAGCTTAAATAAATATGTTTGGTTCAGTATGTATAAAGCTAAATAATAATTAAATCAATAATTTTTAATAAATATTGATATTATAAATTTTATTTAAGTGTGACGCGACTCTGTAGCTTTTCTGTTCGTTTGCATTGACTATACGTTGACCCCAGGTTACCTATTAGGCGCTAATTTCAAATTTTACAAATCGAGCGTCGAGTGTCAATTGAGGGGCGCGGGGTGATTGGGCGGAGCCATTTTAAAGCTTCACGATCGAGGTGTCGCCTTAACGCTTGCGATATATTAATTATCACTAGCGTTATGCCTTCTCTTTGGGAGCTTACTGCCTCGCTCACACGCAGAAACACTACAACCCTCTAGGGAGTTGTTATTTGGCTGCGGTTTTCTGTGAGGTACTTTCCCAGACGGGTTGCTTTGATGCGCTCTACCTCACTTAAAACATCCAAAACAAGACAAACATACATGTTCATGCACACAAATGTTTGCCTTGTGTGGGAATCGAACCCACGAGCTTGGTGTCAAAGTCGCGTAATTCACGACTGAGCCACCGAGCTCGTCAAAACTTCACCTTTTGGCAGCCCCGTAATGAACGCCGCTGATCCCTACCTCAGTTAATAGGTTTCTAAATTGTTTGTGCATTGTAACATTTGTTTCGTATAATTATTTTCTTTAGTACCGCTAATTAACGAAGCCGCGTTTATTTCACGTGTTGGTTGAAATAATTTCGAAAATAGTGTTATATAGTAATCGGAAATAGTGTAATATTGCGCACGTGCGAATGTCAGTGTCACAATTAGTTAATAGATTCAGACGTTATTTTGCGAAAGTCAAATTTACATGCAATTTGATCTAACCTGCTTTGTGTGTTTCCGCCACTAATTAGTTCTATTATCTAATAATGATTAGGGAACAATAAGAAATTAATAAACATAAAAATTCTAAAATTACTCTCATGAACAAACAGACTGACGTAAACAATTCCCCACTATTAAATATCTTTTCGCTCACACCAACCACCCTCACCCTCATTTCAATATAAGGGACGGCACTGCGATGGATTTGTCACTTGTTATTCTTACGATTAACGTCTACAACGCCTGATGATGCCACGTGGAGAGGCGAAATACGTGTCGCAGCGACGACCAGGCCAGTCGTGGCGGCGACGGTGGTGGGGGCATGCGGTTTCTGTTCCAGATGGCGGACGACCGCAGCAGCCGAGGCGGAGGCTACCAGAGCAGCCATGGCAGCGTCGGTATGTTGCATCTACTAACAGTAGTGGGTGGGTACCGGCCGGCGCTAGGCCCCATGAACTAATTGGTGGCGGAAGCTCACAAAGCATGTTAGATCAAATTGCATGTGTAACAATTGACTGCTTTTGCGAGTACGTCAAACGAATATATTTAATGAATGGATTTGAACTATCCATTAGGAACTGATTTCTAAATGACAATTTAATATTTACATACTAGATTTTTTCATTAAACATGTCTTATCTCCGTATGATTCGTACATCTACACACTATCGTGCTAATCAACACGTTCTATATTGGGCCGATAAATGTATTAAAACTATACATAGGGTTGCATGCTCACGTTATGGGCTACATTACTAAATACTAGGTAATTAGGACAAGGCAAAACTCATTTGTACTTGGTGCATCATGTTAATTAATAAACGAAGAGTGAAAGTGAAGTTGGGCACATCAAATCAACCCAACCAGGTAACATTAACCCAACCCTATAAGGCGGTTATTTATTCACTGGTCTCTCACTGTTCATGCGCGCAGCCACGGGAAGCACCTAGTATTGAATAATGTAACCCTTAACGTGTGCATGCACTAGGTGCTTCCCGTGGCTGCGCGCATGAACAGTGAGAGACCAGTGAATAAATAACCGACTTATTGGCTAACTGGTAACCGATTCAAATCCTGGCATGTACCATATGTACCACTAAATTCCTGTTTTAGGATATACATACATCGCGACGGAATGACCAAAAAAGTGTGATTGATTTGATTTGATACGTAGACGTCTCCGGAATAGTATATTGGATACAAGTCCCATTTTTGAAACGGATAACTACCTTTTCAAGAAGGGGAGGTACTGTCGACTGCGTATCCTTCTCGCAGATCATGAAATGATAAGGAGCGAAATATTGCAAGACGAAAGTATTAGGAGTACGTATGTGCATCTACTAAGTGAAATAATTAGCAATCCAAATTAGTTTACGTACATATTTGTAACTATCACTAGCTTGTCGGTGAAAAAAAACATCGTTAGGAAACTCGCGCGTCCAAGAAATTATGTTTTCGAAAGACTCTGTGGGAAAGTGGAGGTCTGACGGCAGTCGTTTCATGTAAAAATCAGTATCTACGCCAAATCCTTAGGCTTAGGTAGCGGACCCCGCCACTCCTAATGTATTAGGAAACGGGATAACGCTAATACGAAGAAGAGGAGGAGAATTAACCGTCAAGTACAGTATTATTTTTGTGAACATGAATAATAAAGCAGTGATTGATTTTTCGTTGTCAACTCTTTTATTATTAATACAAGTTTTTCCTATACAAGTCTACGGATTTCCTCTTTAAAAGGGCGTTCTTCGTTCATCTAGGAATATTAATCGAGATGAAAACAGACCGTTAGCTGGAAGCAATGCGGTTATCAACATGAAAAGCACCAATTATTAAGCTCACTTCGCCATACTTCAGTCATTAATCATATACTTGTCTACTTTATAAATGGATTATTAGTTGAACATAATTCAATAGGCGTTGAGAAAAAAAATATATATTTGTAATAAGTCAATAGTCGTATATTTGCTAGCGCGTTACCATCCCTGTTGCTAACACAGCACTCCTTAGGAGACTACTCGTACCCCTCTCCATCAAGAATGACTTATTTCTAGGAATTAGATTACTTTATACCAGAAAGAGGGTGCAACTTTATGTATGAACAATACCCGAACGATATAGGTAGTATTGGTGAAATATCTCACATTCGCGGCGCAGATAAGCATACGATCCGCGTTATGGAAAGTTGTTACCGTGCCTTATGAACATTTGTAATAATAGTGTAGCTCACGAGTTTCTACCGCCGGTGCTCCATAGCTCAACGGAAACCTTTATATATTTGTATGTAAAAACCCAACTAACCTTAGTATCAAAGTAGCATTACTAACCTCATTACTGAACTGCGTAGTCAAACATTAACCCGGTGGTAAGATTGTCTTAATGACAATCTTACCACCGGGTTAATTTTTGACTAAATATTAGGGAACAATTAGAAATTATTAAACATAAAAATTCTAAAATTACTCTTATGATCAAACAGACAGACCTAAGCAACTCCCTCAACTAAATAACCTTTCACTCACCTTATCCACCCCCGCGATCAGTTCTACGGAACTATGATGGATTTGTTAGTTGTTGCATGTTATTCTAACGACTAATATCTTCCAGACGACCAGGGCAGTCATGGCAGCAACGGTTGCGGGTGTATGCGGTTTCTGTTTCAGATGGCGGGCAATCGCGAGGACGACTGCAGCAGCTGAGGCAGAGACTACCGGAGCAACCATGACAACGATGGCTTGCTGCATCTATTAGCGGTAGTGGGTGGGTGACGGCCGGCATTAGTTCGCATGAACTAATCGGCTGCGAAAGCACTCACAGCAGGTTAGATCAAATATCATGTCAGTGGGTTTGGTTTCCTTCACAGCCGACCTAGTGATAGTTACAAACATGTATACAAATCCTAAAACATGAATTTAGTGATACATGTCAGAATTAAATATAAATATAAATAAATATTGTCTCACAAATTACACAGCGCCATCTAGCCCCAAAGTAAGCGAAGCTTGTGTTATGGGTACTAGACAACTGATAAACATACGTAAATACATTTTTTTTTGTAAATACATACTTATTATACATAGAAAATACCCAGACCAAGACAAACAGACATGTTCATGCATACAAATGTTTGTATTGTGTGGGAATCGAACCCACGAGCGTTGGTGTCAAAGTAGCGTAACAACGCGTTTCACCACTGCGCCACCGAGCTCGTCAAAATTTAGATTTAGAATAGAATTAGAATCAGTTATCACTGCTATTTATATACCTTCTGACATTGTAGAAAAAAAGTATATCCCAAAAAAATAGGAAGACCAGGGATATTACCCAAGCAAAAAGGAGAAGCTCAAAGAAAATATATATCCTCAAAAATTCTTTAAGAGATATTCCAATTTCGTTATTCTGAAGAGTAATGTCGAAAGTTGGAGGTCCAGACGCGAGCATCGGGCTGGTAATTAAAAAGTTCCATTATCTTAATCACAAGACGCGAATCAGTGTTTTACGACAGCCGTTTGCTAATTTATTGCGCCTTTACTCCCAACAGTAACTATTTATATTGGCGCGCATTTCTCAGTAATTTCTTCTTATTCTTATATTATGTCGGGAGGCATACATTCATACGGTCCACCTGATGTAAAGAGATTCGAGCTTCGAACGTTTGCAACACTCTGCTAACACTGCAACTCCCTAGGAGCTTACTGGTGACCTCACGCGCAGGAACACAACAACCCTCCAAGGAGTTGTTATGTAGCTGCAGTTTTCTGTAAGATAGAAGTTCGTCAGAAGGGCTGCTTTGATGCGCCCTACCTAAAAACTCAAGGTGGCGGAAGCATACAAAACAGGTTAGATCAAATTGCATGTACATTTGACTTTCGCAAAAATATTGCCCGACTTTATTGACTCCGCATGTATTCATCATTTTTTTGTAAACCATATATATTCTCCGATAAATGAATTATTTAAAAAAGGATCAAGTGTGAATTGGACTGTCACACGTACTGGTCCACATCGAAACCACGATTCTAACCAGTGACCAATTACGACGTTGCTAATCCAGCGTAAATCACGTAAAAGTTGTGTGACATCTCGGTTTGGGATAATCAAATCTGATGTTAGAATTCATTCAGCGTTGCCGACTTGCACGACACGTGTAACGGAGTCATTGAACTCGTCGAGTTTGTATGTTTATACTCACTGGATTCGATATGACATCGCATTACCTGAGTATATTGAGCAGGGGTGACCAACCTTCTCCGGAGATGGTTCTTTCTTAAATTTGATTTTGTTAGTAATTATATTATCGCTAACATTAATTATGTGTCATGTGTATGTCTTCCTTCCGGATCTCTTGTACCTAGTCTGGCCATAAGTTCTGTTACGAATGAATAAGCATTTATAACAAAATTTATATGTACATATTTATGGAAGTCTCAGAAAAAACAAATTATATTCGAAATGGCCACCTTTGGCTTTGATACAGGCCTTTAATCTATCTGACCACGAATCTATGGATTTACGCACTGTTTCCATGGGAAATAGAGGCACTGCTTGCTTCAGAGATTTCAGAAGAGACACCATGTCATCGTGTCATTTCGAGCAGGCCTTGTCCTCTAAAACTGTTAATAATTTGCAGTCTAAGGGTTTCAGATCTGGGTTAGGCGAGGGCCAGTCTTCAGCTCTTATAAAGTACGGAACGTTGGTTTCAAGACTGACTTGGGTAGGTGCAAAGTCCTGCTGAAAAGTACGCGGTACATTTTTAAAAGTGTAAAGATGAAAGATTAAAATAAAAAAAATCTTTACTTACCATTAGGCCCTTGCCTTACTTAGTCTTATATTTTCTGAAATATAATTTTAGTCTATCTTATTCAATTCTCTTATGTTGTTACTATTTTTCTTTTTTAATAAACTAGCTGCTTATTGCTTGTATTGCTGAGAGGTTTCCCAGCACCCATCCCAGAAATCAGTCCCAGTTCCTTAATACTAGAATTTATTAATGATACTGTATTTCTACTACTATATTAAATGGCGTATGCCAGTACATCGGCTTGCTAAGTTGTAAATTGTATTCTATTTTAATTAAAATAAATTACCGGAAACAGTTCTGTACTTGCTTGATAATATGTTCAAAAGGCACATCAAAAATACTCTAAGTAAGAAGGGTTATTACAGAATCGATGAATATTTGACTGACAAAGATGTTTGGAAATGGTTCAGCACATGTATTAATATATCTTTAATTGTACCACTTGAAATCACTACATGTACACTGACATATATTTGTTGGTAATTTGAAAAAAGATCTATATTGTCAATTTTCTTTGGGCATTTTTTCTTCGCCAATGATTATTTGCGAAATGCTGGTAGAATATAAAAGAGAAATTAACTATGAAAAATTCATAAGGTACAATATAATCTGATTGAAAGAATGTAAAACGTGTCTAATTGCCTAGGGCCTAATGGCGAATGAATGATATTTATCTTTTTATACACTTTGGCTGAAGTCTTCTTCACGATTTTCACAAAATTGAAGTTTTGTGACTACTAGCTATGATACCCAAACTATTACAGACGCAGGATGATGACAACGTTGTACATTTCCGACCACTTGGATGGCTTCTTTAGAACTGTGCGCGTACACTTTGTTATTTTGCTTGTTGTAGTGCTCTTCAATCGTGAAAATGTTTTCATCGGTATAGAAAATATTTCTGTGCCTTTTATCTGCGTACCGGTCCACTCTCTTCAACTGTAAGGACTGATTTAAGGCATGTCGAGCTTCATGTATTGTTTTATTATACGCGACAGAGTCTTAGCGGGAAACTTAGTTTTTAGCGATAAGATTTTTGGTGTCCTAATAGGGTTTCGGTTAGTTCTGGCTTTAACAGCGTTAACAGCCTTTGCCTTTAATTCTAACAGCATGCGGTCGAACCCATTTTTTATGGTTTTCAACAGAGGAAGTATTGGTATATCTGCCGATAGTACGATATGCGAGCATACGGATGATACCAAACTTTTGAAGTGTCTTGAATATGACCGACGGCTTTTCTTTAACACCCCATTCCATATTTTTTTTTTCTTATTATCGTACACCCCTGCCGTGGGCAAGGCACTTTTATTAACATTACATATTTGTTTATCACATTCTCATTTTAAAATTATTACAGTACAATATAAAAACACATTCATACATCATAATCTCTCATTCCTCAGTGTATTCTTTCATACATCATCTTACAGTTTGATTATCATTTTTTTTTTAATTTGCCCATTTTTGAACGCCGGTGAAACTATTATGTCTGTTTTCAAACTTCCCTCCCCATACTGCGTCGGTCCAGCCACAGGCGACAGAGAGCTTCACAGCTCCACCTAGCCACCGCGATCCCATCGGCTATACAGAGTATAGCCGAGGTATATAGCATTAGTCCTAGGTGGAGCCGCTCTGCTTGTTACGGTCAATAACAATCATGGCTAGACCGACGCAGTATTTTATAAATTTAGATCTATACCTCCCCAAAACTATTTTGGAGACTGCAGTTTCGGTAACCCGCATTCCCAACTCCTGCTCCAAATCGTACCTCTGTTTGGAGAATGCGGGACACCGAAACAATATGTGCTGCACTGTCTGGTCCACGCCGGGCTCGCAAAAGCACAATGGGTCATCCGCGCACTTGAATCTGTGCAAGTACGCGGAGAACCCACCATACCCCGAGAGGACCTGCGTAGTGATGCTCGACGGCACCATTTTACCCACGGTGCCGTACGCCGCCGCCGCACTCGGGAAGAACATCTTCGTTGTCGAAGCTGTTGTTCCCGATGTGTATCTCCTGTCCCATTCGTCAATGGTCCCCTTGCGGATCATACCTTTGACGAATGAGACAGGGCAGCGGTCATAATCTGGCCGCCTACGCAACCCCAGTGCGGCGCTCCTGGCGAGTTCATCGGCACGTTCGTTCCCCTCCAACCTCGCGTGTGCCTTAATCCAAAACAACAAGACGCTCTTACCCTGACTATTGCACAGTTTAAGAGCGTCCTGTGTCTGCACCGCCAGGGTCACTCGACGTTCGCCACCGCCTGGAGCGCCGCCATGGAGTCGCTGAAGATGCCAATACTGGATCTATCGCAGCTCAAAGCGTACTCGGCCGCCGTGCAGATAGCCAGGAGTTCCGCTTGGTAGACGGTACAGTAGGACGACAAAGCAAGCTTGAGGGCCTTGGTTTCGGCGTCGCCGTTCCATATGGACACGGCGGCGCCAACCCGGCCCTCAATCTTGCTGCCGTCCGTAAACATTCGCAGGGCAAAGTTAGAGTGTGCCCTGCATTGTTCCTCGTCCACCAGGCTGCCGAACTCCAAGCTATCTAGCTCGCGGGGCCTCGATCTTCGAGGTCATCCGCTCGATCTCCCTGTCGCCGAGCAGCGGATGGAGCCCCAGTCCATATTGTAATTGATCATGAACACGAAAAAAATATGTAAAACGGCGGGAAATTGAAAGGATTAAAATAATTTCTATGTATTTATGGCCAGACTAGTTATTGAGGCATTGTCCGTAACAATGTCTATATCAGATCTGTCATACGTCTTTGTCTCTTGGTACTACAGCGTGGCTCTACCTGTAGGATCATTTGAAGTAAAGTGGTTACCGTAGCCTATGACCGCTTACAATACGGAAAGTATTGCTCGCTTGGAGTTGCTGTGTTAGCATTCGAGGTGGCATTGCGCGAGTGATACTTAATGAATTACAAGCGATTATAGGCTACGGTACCCGCTTTACATCAGGTGGGCCGTATGCTTGAATGCCTCCCGACGCAGTATAAAAAAAACAATTCAGTTGATTATGTTCAAATTTTGACATTAGATTACTTCAATTTTCACTTGATTAGAATTAGAATTTCAACCATTGCGATAACATTAGTTTTCATTATTTAACCAAGCCCACCGGGCCACAAGATGGCATCCCGGGCCGCAAGTTGGTCATCAATGCGCTGGAGCGCTGGCGGAGTTTTCGGCTCCAGGTTTGTTTTTACACTTATGGTGATCCCGGGGCGCAAACTTATTGTATTCGAATTATCGGGAGTTAAGTACCCTCGAGATAAACTTATTAAGTTACGAAGTTAGAATATGTAGTGCTTTCAACATCATTTATAATGTTTTGACGAGCTTGGTGGCACCGCGGTTAATAAAGCGAATTTGACAAGGCTCGTAGGTTCGATATCACCGGACAAACATTTGTGTGCATGAACATGTCTGTTTGTCTTGGTCTGGGTGTTTTTAAGAGAGGTAGGGCGCATCGAAGAAACTCCGGGAAGTGTCTCTACTATAATATTTTTTTACTGCATGTGAGTGAGGTCACCAGTAAACTCCTATGGAGTGAGTACATTAGCAGCAGAGGTGGCATCGTACAAGTGATACTTAATGTATTACCAGCGTTTATATACCACGGTAACCACTTTACATCAGGTGAACCGTATGCCGTAAAAAGTGGAAGTAGTTTATTTATTAAATACGTGGGCTTATTTGAAGGACCTCTCTTAAAATTCCTAATTGTAGGGGTAAGGCAAAAGTGCGAGTTGCAATGCTAAACAATACATCTGCCGCAGGTTTCTCCAAGCAATTACAGACTATCGGTAATGGTCGTATACCTGTCGAGGAATTTAACGGATTGATTTCGTATCCGTCGAGTTTTGCAATTTCTTCTCAAGCATCTTTGATAACCACAAAATCCACAATTGATTGAGTGAACTAGTAATTCTTGCGGCAAAGAACAAAAAAAATGTAGAACACTTAAAATTCATAATTAAGTCGTTCTTCAAAATTCATCATTAAGTAGTTCTTCAAAATTCATAATTAAGTCGTTTTTCAAAATTCATTATTAAGTCGTTCTATTAAAGCATTCATTCAAATCTACCGACGACGAAGAAACTAAGACTAAGCAACCACATATACTCGTACAACTCAATGTTTAATTACTCATTGGATTAACCTGACTTTCCCCCGCACAATTTAGAACTGAATGTTAGCTCGGCAGTCAATTCATCGAAGGGAATCGAATCGAATGCAACTCATCCAGCAAATAGCTTAATATAAAGTAGTACAACAATGGTAAGCGTATCATTTCGTTCGCGTCCATAACGTAACTACATTGCTACCAAGTGTAGTTTTCAATATGATTT
The DNA here is from genome assembly GCA_947507595.1 of Pyralis farinalis. Taxonomy (NCBI): domain Eukaryota; kingdom Metazoa; phylum Arthropoda; class Insecta; order Lepidoptera; family Pyralidae; genus Pyralis; species Pyralis farinalis. The sequence goes on from OX382259.1 coordinate 37,250,000, forward strand.
GAAATTATTTATGCGTTTCCAAATTTTTAATGAATTCTGGCAACTGGTTATATATTTTTACGGACATTGCGAGGGGATTTGATGAATGCATTTGTAGATGAGAATTTGGTAGCCGTTTACTTACTTTGATTGCTATTGCTTAAAACTTATCGCTATAACTAATTTAATAAGCGTCTTTAATATGTTGAAATGCTGCGTCGCCAGTAAATTGACATACATACGAATGGCATGACCGTTAGCCCATACACTTATTTTGTCGGTGGCAATTTAGAAAATTGATGATAACATAAACATGGGATACTTTTGGTGTCGTAGATATATTCTATCGTTTTCTATAAGGTCCATTTTCCCTTTTGTGATACAGACCCCGAAAATTATCACACACTTTGCACTTAAAATTCGTAGTTTATATACGCTGACCGGCGATGAATTTTGAAGAATATTCATATTGTTCAAATTTGTCGTAAGATTTTGATATACGATTTTATGAATATTTATCGGCATATGGAAACAATCGCCCAGAAAGGTTCACATTTGGTCAAATATATTATAGATATTTTATTTGTTTTATTTTATTACAGATATTTTATTTATTATTTATAATTTACTTGCTCGTGGGTTCGATTCCCAAACAAAACAAACATTTGTGTGCATGAACATGTCTATTTGTTTTGATCTTGTTATTGTGACCAGTCAGAACCCGTTATATACGTTTTCCCATACATTTCGCTGTCAACCCGGGTTTCGAAGGGTTAAGAGAGTAGGGCGCATCAAAGCAGGCGATTCAATTGACCGATTAAATGTAACCACGTTTTCCAAGTGGTCGCAGCTGAAGGCCGACCTTTACGAACGTTATTAAAAAAAACACACATTCGCTTAAATTCGACGTTCCAAATTATCCCGGCATACAAATGCGGTGCATCACTTCAAAAAACATTTTATAACGAACAAAGTAATATTACAGATAAAGAACATTTGAAATATTTTCTTTTTAATTATTTTTTTTGCTACAAAGACGAACTTCAATGTATCATAAAAACCAATTTTCTGGTGGTTTATTTAAATATAGAAACACGTTTTCATATTAATAAAATATAATATTTGAAATTAAAATACTAATAAGTAGCCAGGAGCGTAAAATTTTTAGTGCGGCTTACGATCTCTATACCGTCATCCATATTATTTAAATATGTTAATTTGCCAAAGGTCATAGACAATTCTCTAAAATTAAAGTTACCATTCGTATATATCACGCTATTATATTTGAATAAAAATATTTACATCCAGTCCTTTAAAGAGTTTAAACAAAATTAAAAGTTGCGTGGACTAAAATAGCAAGCAAAATAAATGCACTACCAAATTTAAATAAACCACACGCGAGCTCCGAATATCATTAAATCTAGTCAAACTTCACCTGCAGTTAACTCCGCCGTGACTAGTTAGCTAACTGAATATTCGAGAATGGCGGAATGTACGGAATGCGATGAACAGTCAGTTCAATATATTGGAGGTATGACGAACTGTGGAATAACGCGACTTTGACACCACCGCTCGTGGGTTCGATTTCCACACAGGTTAAACATTTGTGCATACAAATGTTTGTCTTGGTCTGAGTGTTTTTAAGAGAGATGGGGTCCATCAAAGCAGCCCATCTGGGGAAGAACCTCCACATTTGCACATTTCGACACATGTGAAATCTGACACACTAATAAGTTTTAATCCTTTATTTATTGTGTGTCAGATTTCACATGTGTTGAAATGTAGTGTATGTAGTAAAAACATGTAGTGGGATTTCATTGTCTGTTTAGTTTTCTATTAGTTTCTTAAACGCTGTTTGTTTTTAGAAAATAACAATAAAAAATAAACAGCACACAAGGCACGGGGAATATGTACATGAAGATTAAAATGTTGTATTGAATATTTCCAAATTGAGCGTCAAGTCAAGTCAAGTCAAAAATCTTTTTATTCCGTAAAAATGGCTACATTTGTTTGGAATCGTCACAATTTTTTTCCCTACCGTGCAGTTCATGACTAGGTGACCACTGATAAAAATACTGCCAAAAAACTCAGGCATCCCTCTTTTGGTATCCAAACAAATTTACATAATTTATTAATTATTTTAAGTGAGGTGGGGCGAATCAAAGCAGCTCATCTGAGAAAGTAACAACTACTCCCTGGAGGGTTGATTGTGTTCCTGTGAGTGAGGTTGTCAGTAGGTTTCTAAGGAGTTGCTGCGTTAGTAGTAGAGGTGACGTCGCGCGAGCGATACATGTATATAACCGCTTTACATTATTATTAACCGCATTACGTCTCCCAACCTTGTATAAAAAATGGAATGCCTTTCATACACTTCATTCTTCCCACGTTGTGTGCTGTCTTATTTTACTGCTTCTCTGCGGAAAATACATATTTTATTTTATTTTATGAAACTTCTTAATTGTGTTTCTGTATAAAACTTTATTGTATAATAACAAAACTACAATGTGTATGTGTATGATTTAGTAGGGAATAGTATTGTACAATGGTGGACTTATTCCATTAGAAATCTCATTCAGCCAACCATAAAGAAACTAAAAGGAGAGCTTGGCTAGAGTTTTAGAAACAATTTATTGTGTAATATATCTATTCGCAACGCATAAAACATTCCCGTCTTTAAAATTTATTCATAGGACTGTTTCTAGATTAAAAATATAAATCCTTTATCCTATAACAAATAGAATATTCAGTTTGCTAACTGCAAGCCTGCCGGAGTTAACTGCAGGTGAAGTTAGCTAGATTTAGTGATATTCCGAGACCGCAGGCGGTTCATTTGAAGTTAGCACTTTTTGTTTACTCTTTAGTTTCGATGAACTTTGTTTTACAATTTTTTTGTATCACTGCAGGAGGCAAACAAGAATATGCCTGATATGAAGCCATTGTAGTTGTTAAACTTTTTTGTAATACTAGATCTGAATAGCTGCACATAATTGTATGTGAAGAAGTTACTTAATTATACTAGGGAAGTTAGGGCCTGCGGCGCAAACGCAAGCGCGCTTTTTATCTTTTAAATAGGTAACAGCAAGCTGTGTAGCAAGCGCGCTTGGAAACTTAGTGCGTCAATCTAAAAAATGCTTGGGCATTTCATTTTATAATTAAATAAAATTAAAAAAAATAAGTTAAAAAAGATAACTTAGTAAAAATTACCAAAAAAATGTTGAATATTCAAAATTTAATATTTAAAAAAATAAGTTACTTTTTAAAAAATAAACTGAAAATTTTTGATATCGAGTGCTGCGATTACTGCGACGGCCTCGAGGCATCTTGATGAAATTAGAATTAAAAACCCAAAATTTAATATAATTTAATATAATTTAATAAAAGACTAATTTATTAAAAAACTAAAAAAACAAAAAGGAAAAGATGAAAAAAAAATAAAAAAGAGGAAAAAGGAAAATTTAGTACTACCACTGCAAAAGCACTGCTCACAGTAGGGACAAATCTTCTTGGACCGATTTTTCTGGAACAAAACTTCTTTTTTTGAAAAACAAATTTCAACTGGCACAACTACGACATCTAGGCTACACGATCACGAAAAAAGGGGGTTTCAAACTATTTTGGTTTTGGAGAAGTAGAGCGTACAAAATACCGAGAAACTGGAGGTCGACCTCACATATTGCTCGCTTGCTATCGCGCGCTTGCAATTACGTTGTCGTGATATATCTATGCAAATTTCTTCGTTTTCCTAGCATTATCCTGTAACTTAATCTATTATGATAAGCCGAAGATATAGATTTTTAGAATTAATGCCGTTAGACCTCCCACAACCCAGAGGGAAAACCAGAAGGCCGATTCTACTAAAAAACTGCAACTGCACTGCAGCGCGACGTGTGTCAAGATGCGTACATTTTGACGTTTCGTTAAACGTCGCTGCTGTCAGAGCGCTGTGCGCGAGTGACTTCTGGTTAGGATCTTCCACAACTAATCATGCAGAAAGGGCCGCACACGCGTTCGCTCTTTCGCACACCCTGACGCAACTGGCAGACCAACCAACCAGAATACCAGATGTCTCTTGCCAGGAGTCCTCTCTACTAGACCTACTGTTGATCACCCACCCTGCTGGCTACCGAGTTGGTCGGGGTGCCCTCACAGCTCATTTTATGCACGTAATGCAATTTAAAACTATATTAATAAAAATGGAGTTCCCGACTAATTCACTGACTCATCAACGCCCAGGCCAAACCCTTGAATCTAGAATGCTGCAATTTTGCCAAGAGCTTGTTTTTGTAATTCTCACAAGAGATAAGAAAGGATTTTTTTGAAATTCAACCCCCAAGGGGGTGAAAAAGGGATTGACAGTTTGTATGGAGCAGAAACATTATTTCAAGTCAGTGACTTGAAACTTTGTACAAATACTCTTTATTAGAATCCAAAAAAGTATGAAATTACTTTTTTGGATTCAAATAAAGAATTTTAGAAAATTCCATTCCTTAAAGTGTGCAATGAGGGTCAAAAATATTTCTTGAAATAAAAGTTGAACTGTTAACAAATTGTATTTTTTTAAAGTGAGCTACTTTAGACATTGTAAATATACTCTCAATCAAGACGTCAAAAAAGTAATTTCAGCGTTTTTCAAAATTCCACACTTAGAGGGCTGAAAAGGGGGTTGATGTATGGAGATGGCTTTGTATGGAGTAGAAATATTTTTTTGCAGTTAGTGACTTGAAACTTTGTACAGATACTCTCTATTAGAATATAAAAAAGTGGTTCCAGCGTTTTAAAAAAATCCACTGTGTGAAGTGGGGTTAATGTGTTAGTGAAATGGGGGTTAAAATTGTGCTTGGAGGAGATGCTAATCTATATGAATAGAAATGGATTCCTGACTAATTCACTAACTCATCAAGAGGTTCCTTTTGTAATGCATATGAGAGATAAGAAAGGAGTTTTTGAATTTAAACCCAGACAGATATTTTTCAAGTTAGTAACTTGAAAATTTTATGTTTTTAAAATAACCAATGTTTGTACAGTCAGTATCAAATGGTTAATGAAAACCGAACAGATCGTAATATATGTTCATTACTACGCAAATAAGGATATTTATACTTTTACTAACTATTTAATGCTGACTGTACTTAAAAATAAGAAGTAAAATAAAAACATGTAAAACATGTGAAATTCCAAATTCTACGCGAGTGATGTCGCGGGCAAAAGCTAGTAAAATTATATTTTTAAGAGAGATAGGGCACATCAAAGCCGAGATCTTGAGAAGTACCTCCACTTCATAGAAAACCGCAGCCAAATAACAACTCCCTAGAGGGTTGTTGTGTTCCTGCGTGTGGTGAGTGAGGTCAACAGTAAGCTCCTAAAGAGTTGCTATGCTAGAAGCTGAGGAGGATGCCTCCTCTGCTTCTAGCTGCTGCTTCTGCGCGAGTGATACTACAAGCGTTAATAGACTGTGGTAACCGCTTTTCATCGGGTGGGTATGCTTGTATGCCTTTCAACGTTGTATAAAAAAAAGTTAAACAATTTCTATGAACATCTAAAAACGCGTTGATCATACATAGATCCTCGATTTTTTTTGAAGTCAGGAAAAAAATCTTCATTAAAAGCCATTTTGTGTTCAACATCTTGCTGTACTAAGTTCGTTTGTCGTTCAAGTTGGTAGCAGTTGTAACTTGATCGCAGTTAGAACAATGCGGCGCTGAAACATATTTGGGTTCATTTAAAGTTTCAGTTAGAAGCGCTGCGCTCGCTCCTTACAAACACAGCGCTATTACCTATTTCGATTAATTATTCCATTCAAGTCATTACTGCTTACTATAAGGAATACTAATTTATTATCCTACTAATATTATAAATGCGAAAGTTTGTATGTATGCATGGATGTTTGTTGCTCTTTCGCGCTTAAACGGCTGAACGGATTTGAATGAAATTTGGCACATAGATAGATTATGATCTGGATTAACACATAGGCTACGTTATTTGAATCCATGCGGGCGGAGCCGCGGGCAGCAGCTAGTAATATTATAACTGCGAAAGTTTGTATGTATGGATGGATGTTTGTTGCTCTTTCGCGCTTAAACGGCTCAACGGATTTGAATGAAATTTGGCACATAGATATGATCTGGATTAACACATAGGCTACGTTATTTAAATCCATGCGGGCGGAGCCGCGGGCAGCAGCTAGTAATATTATAAATGCGAAAGTTTGTATGTATGGATGGATGTTTGTTGCTCTTTCGCGCTTAAACGGCTGAACGGATTTGAATGAAATTTGGCACATAGATAGATTATGATCTGGATTAACACATAGGCTACGTTATTTGACTGCACGCGGGCGGAGCCGCGGGCAACAGATAGTATCTATAAAAATGATGATGTTAGAAACAGAGTTGATCTGAAAGAGAGCGTCGGTGTTAAAATAAGAAGAGGCATGCTCCGTTGGTTCGGACATGTAGAAAGATTGCAGGATGAAAGAATGACGAAGCAGATATACAATGCAAAAGTGGAAGGATGTAAGAACAAGTAGGTCAAGACTTACCTACCATGGCGTGTGAGTGAGGTCACCAGTAAGCTCCCAAGGAGTTGCTGTGTAAGCAGCAGAGGAGGCATCGCGCGAGTGATACTTAATATATCGCAAGCGTTAATAGGCTACAGTACCCGCTTTACATCAGGTGGGCCGTATGCTTGTATGCCTCTCGATGTAGTAAAAAAAAAATGATCAAATTGGTCGTGTTCTATCAGAAGGTGCTGTCAGGAGCCCTAGAAACCGGCGAGCGTTCATGAGAAGAGCAATGAATGTTAAAAAGCGAATGAGATATGTAAGGATCGAGTCACGTGGCGCTCGGTTCTCTCTGCCTACCTCGCAAGGGATTTGGCGTGAAGTTATATATAAATAGAGATAGATATAAAAATGATAAATTGCATTCGATTTATTACGAGTACGGTTGGTAACGCTACTTTGAAACTAACGCTCGTGGATTCGATTCCCAGACAGGACAAATATTTGTGTGCATAAACATATCTGTTTGTCTTGGTATGGGTGTTTTTAAGAAAGAAAGGGTGCATAAAGCTGCCCGCCTGAGGAACAGCTTCATCTCACCTCACCTAAACCTTCAGCCAAATAACTTGTGTTCCTGCGTGTGCTTATCAGGAAGCTCCTAAGAAGTTGCTGTGTTAGCAGCGGAGATGGACGTGCACGAGTGAGCGTAACATTACGTTAATTGCTTTTCATCAGGTGTAACCATATGACGGTATTCTTTGCGATTTTACATAAAATAAAAACGTGCGCGTCTCAGGACGCCCGACTGAAGTGATAACTTAAACTAATCTACAAAGCCAGAAGCCGAAGCCAGACAGACTGGTACCGTAACGCGTTACGTAACGAAGCGGTTTGCCCTCCCATAAGAAGTTACCATTTCAATACGATTTTTGATATTATCTTATTATACTCGTAGTACTAATTAATATTTATATTACTAGTTTATATCAATTTACCTGTAATCTAGAACTTCTGCAGCGTAAGAAGAGGTTAATGGGTTAACACTAGGTACATTCTCACTCTAAATATTCTATTTTATGTCTTCATATCAAATCATGGATTTGTTTCTGGTCGCTAAGCTTTATGCAGGCTCCATACGTTTACTTGGATTCCTCGCAGCCAGACTACTGACGGCTCTTCAGTGCTTATTGTCTTCCCATTAATTAGTCATATTCTAGTTACTGTAGTCTCCTTGATCTGGTTAGGTTAGACTGGTTAGGTAGTTCTGTATAAGGAGAGGGTTGGCATCTGCTCGTAGCAGTCTAGGAGTTTATATAGCATTCAGATTGCTCCTATGCAGAGAAAAGAATGACGAAATAGATATACAATGTGAAAATGAAAGGATGTGGCTAGAACTCATCTGCCACGTATTCTTCCTATTTTGTCAGATGACGTCAGTAGTCATAGACATCTTATAGCGTGCGAAAAGTTATGAATGATATATATGAATAAGGGAATGAGTCATGTAAGTAATGAGTCAGATGGCGATGAGTTTGCTATCCTTAAATATTTATCTGTAACTAATGCGAAATCCGTTGCGAGTAAGCTAGAGAGAACCGAGTGCCACATCGGTCCTTACACACCTCACTCGCTTTTTTACATTCATAGCTCTTCTCGTGCATGATCGCCAGTTTCTAGGACTTCTGACATCACCTTCTGATTAAACACGATCAATTTGGTCGTGGTAGGTAAGTCTTGGTCTTCCTCGGCTCCTACAGTTTTCACCTAGGCGAAATGGATAAAATGGTAATACTGAAACATGGAAGCATATGAGATGAGTGGAGTCGAAAAAGTGGTTACAGATTAGTCATTTTTACGAACCGGGTGGTGAAACATGTCTGTTTGCCTTGGTCTGTTTATTGTCAATGGGAGTAAGACGCATCAAAACAGCCGGCTGGGAAAGTACATCACAGAAAACCGCAGCCAAATATCAACTCCCTGAAGTGTTTTCGTGTTCCTGCAAGTAATACCAGTAAACTCCTGAGGAGGTGCTGAGTTAACAGACAATGACACTTCCTGTATTATAAGCGTTCATTGGCTACATTAACCACTATACATCAGGTGGGCCGTATGCTTGAATGTCTCGCGACGTTATCTAAAGATATAGAAATATCTCGTGTGTAATACAAAAATACGTAATTCTAAAACCTAATCGCCCTAAATATGGGCAATAATATTAAATTACAATTGAATTTAAACTGATATTTCTTACCATATCATTCCCTTTAAGATAATAGTAAGAATTAGGTTCTCATTTTAGCTTATTTCCAGATACTCTAAGCTGAAAATTTCGTGCGTCCATTACAGTGATTTATCTTTCCTCGCTTCTTGATACGTGACTTATTTTAAGTTCAAACCCAGCTCAACAGGCGGGCAATGTCTAAATTTTCAAAAAATATATCTTGACGTTATAAGAGGCTAAACGAATGCCGGATAGTGGAATAAATCGCGCCTATTATAGATTTCTTTTTTTAACCTAATATAATTTTATGTATCAATTCAATATTTTCAATCATCAATCAATATTTTCGCCAAATCCTTAGACTTACCCGTAGACTTTCCTTTGCCCGCCATCAGATTAAATTGTTTACAAAAAGTATGACGAATGTGATGTGAAACCGTTACCATAGTATATGGACTTTTCCAATACAAGAAATATCACTCGCGCTTTTCCACCGCTACGGCTAACTTAGCAACTTCTCGCCAATGATCTGGTGCAGCAACCGCACAGCCCTTGTCACCTCTACTCGATATAAAAATGTTATCATGTTACTTAAAAACGATCAGTGCTAAAGAACCGGCCTGTCGGCCAATTGGTCCACGATTCCAATAAAAGACAAACAACTAACATAAATTCAACGTCAAATTCCGAAAATAACAGTATTAAAAACATTCGTTTTGCTACGATAATAAAAAAAAGCGTAAAAAAATAAACTAACTCGTATCAAAAACAAAAACTGTTTTGATAGATGATACGGAAATAAGTGAGCTTTAATTTTTCGTATCGAGTATCCAGTATATAGCGGTGGTACTCACATTGCATCGGAAAGCCATACTGGAAACGAATTAGAAAAAATTACCTAAGATTCCATACATTTTGAGTGGAAACTCTTCAGACAATCTGAATACGTCTACTGAACCTCGCATTATCAACCGCGGACTAAACTGCTTAAAGTTATGCCAAAAATCGTCTCGAACAGTATCGATCATGCATAATTTATTAAATAAAATGTTGTGTAAAATTTTTCCACCGTGTAAGGTGTTCTTATGCATTTTAGGAGGAGAAATGTATACTTATGGAAGCTGGGTGTAGAGAGAGCATGAAAGTAGGATAATAGACGATATTAGAAACAAAGTGGATCTGATAGAAAGTCTCTGTGTTAAAATAAGGAGAAGCATGCTCCGTTGGTTTGGGCATGCAAACAAAATGCAAGAGAAAAGAATCACGAAACAGATACACAACGCTAATGAAGAAGGATCTGAGGAGCGGAGGAAGTCCAAGACTTAGCGTGTATAACCAAATTGATCGTGTTTTATCAGAAGGTGATCAGGAGCCTTAGAAACTGGCAAGTGTGCATGAGAAGAGCAACGAAATTGAAGAAGCGAGTGAGGTGTGTATTTGACATGTGATGCTCGGTTCTCGCTGCCTACCCTCAAGGGATTAAGCGTGATGTTACAGATAGATAGACAGGCATTCATAGTTAATAGGATGGTAATCTATTCGCTTTACAAGAGTCAAGCTTGGTGGTAAGGTGTATAAGTTATTTGCCTATTTAGGAATTGCTCCCCTGATTCTAATCTTATAGGATCAGTTCATTAGTTTTACATTACATTTTACATATAATTTACAATACATTTTACACACATAACATTTCATTTAAGGCCTAAAGGCCTTAAATAAAATGTTATTAAAGTTACATTCAAAAGAACTACATTATATTCAAAAACAAAATGATTATGTAAAGTAACTTAAGTTAAATACATAATTATAAAGTCGGAAAATCGGCCGCAAATACTTGACTTAATTAATCTGTACTAATAAACGAAGTGGAAGAAATTATTTGTTTGCACGCTCTAATCTCTGGAACTATCATCGGTTTTAAAAAAATCTTTTTGCTTTTAATCGTCCAATTCTTGAGGAAGGTTATAGATTACACAACATCACGATGCGACCCTCATTAGCTGAAGAAAAAGAAAGAAAGCATATAAGTCGTTCCCTCGAGATTCGCGCGGACAAAGTCACGGGGCGCATCTAGTAATTCTATAAAATAAGGAATAAAAATATTTGTTTAATTTCGATTATAATTTCCTTTTAAGAAACTAAGAATTCTACAATCTAGTACTTGTAAAACATATTAGTAAATTTATTGTAGTTGTTATTGTACGGGCTGCTCACTCGTACAGCTTTAGATGTTAGATTGATTAAAGTTCTGCTTTGATTTGAAAGATGTTTATTTAAATATTGATATAAATGATTGTTATTGATAATGTGGTGAGTTACACGTCTGCCTTGATGGAATACAAATCGTGAACTGATTTATGAAATTATAAAATAATAGAATAAACTAAATGTTGATGGCGCGGCAATTCGCTGATGATGCAATATGTACGTCTGTATCGTACAGTTATGTTCCTGCGTGTGCGAGACTTTGTCAGTTAACTTTGAATTACTGTGCTAGCAGCAGAAATGGCATTGCCCGAAAATTTTTTTTATACATAGTCGGGAGGCATACAAGCATGCAGTCTACCCGATGTAAAGTGGTTACGTTAGCTCTGCTGCTAACACGACAACTCTTTAGGAGCTTAGTGGTGACCTCACACACACTCAGGAACACAACAACCCGCCAGGAAGTTGTTATTTGGCTGCGGTTTTCTGTGAGGTGGAGGTACTTCCCCAGACGGGCTGCTTTGATGCACCCTACCTGGATCAAAGCATCTGGGTGTTTTTAAGAGAGGTAGTCTCTTAAAAACACCCAGACCAATTCAAATGACATCACACAAATGTTTATCCTGTGTGGGAATTGAATCAACGAGTGTTGGTGTCAAAGTCGCGTTATTAATTAACGTAACCAAGCTCGTCAAAACATGCATAATGTACTGCAAACGCTCATAGTCTGTAAATTACTTGTTATATCCATCTTTTTCTGTGATCGAATAGTGCAAATGTAAATGCAACTACATCAAATATAACTGGAACATAATCTCTCTTAAACATTCCATACATCAAGGTAATCCTACAAAAACATCAAATTAATCAAGTGCCCTCGCAAAACAACACAAGCACCCATCCGCAGAATACTTGTACCAATATATATCTGAGAAACGCTCCACGGCTCTTGAAGAGGACCACGTAAGAGCAGTGAAGGATGTTTAGTGAAGAAATACGGGAAAACGAGTCGGACATGAAAAGTAAACGACAAATTAGGTGCTCAAGGACTGAGTGATTCTTACTTACTAAGGTTTTATTGCCTTCATTGATATTTTGAACGTTAGATCGATGCCACAAATTTAGTAAAGGCTAATAGAATTTAAATTTAAGCCATCAGTATGGCTATACTATTGTTTGCCAGCTTAGTGATGTAAAAATCTACCAGACGCCCTGACGCCTAAACGTTTGACTTTTGACAAACAAAAAATTGACTTACAACTAATGGAGTGTATTAAATATTTCGAGCCAACTTGACCTGCAAGTGGTATATCACTATCACCCAACAATCATACTCATCCAGGGATCATACACTGCAGGGAGACGGGTCTACCTTCAACCGAAGGGGTTTAGATCAGCTGCGTGATGGCGGAGTTCTTAGCAATGCTACTTTGACATCAACGCTTGTATGTTCAATTTCCACACCGTACAAACATGTGTATGAACATGTCTGTTTCTCATGATCTGGGTGTTTTTAAAATATACGTAGGGCAACAGCAGTCCGGCTAAGTGCTTCTACTACACAGAAAAGGGCAGCCACTTAAAAACATTCATAGGCTAAGGTAACCACCTTATATTTTTTTTTTATACAACGTCGACGTATAAAACATATATCCCAGTCTGCATTTCGTATCCCACTGTGGTGAACAGACAAACAGAAATCTGAGAAAGATGTTACTTTTATGAAAAAAACATTACTGATAAATACGTACAATACTCAGTTTACGGATCAGAAGTTTTAAATTATTGCAATTTCTCGGTATTTTTCAGAATCTAGGATAGAACTGCTTGTTGGGCATAAATCTCTGGCATGTATTGTTGGTTAGAAATATATTGAAAATCATTATTCATGTTCAACTTCCATTTATCAACACCACAAACCAACGATATGAAATGTCTATAAAACATTTTCTCTATGAAATAGAGGTAGGGTTGCCAGTGTATCCATTATTTAATATAATAGAAGAAATTTAAATCACATTTCTCAAGATCAACACCGGTGACTATTAAAGTATTAAATGCTAATACTATAATTGATGCCAACAAGGTCAACAGTGCGTTGGTTACACTTTTTTTTTTTACTTTTTAATGGCACATCTAAAGTTCATTACATCTTCATCAATATTACAGGGAACTATCACTGAACTATAGTCTTATTCTTCTTAGCGTATTCCAATTTCCTAATCCATTAGTTTCGGCAGTGTCCTATACCTTAACCCTAAGAATTTGGTGAAGATACTGATTTTTACATGAAACGATCGCCGTCACATTTCCGTAATCCAGAGGGGAAACCAGAACTTTCTTAGATAAGTTCACACGTCTTTCGAAATATAATTCTTGAGTTTCTTGGACGTGCGCGTTTCCTTACAATGTTCTCCTTCGCCGCCGAGCTAGTTTGAATTACGAATATGAATACAAATCTGAAAACTCGAATTTAGTGGTACATGCAAGGATCCGGACAGAGGACCAGTTGGTCAATAGGTAGAAGTACCATATAAAATTCAAATGTGTTCATAGATATTATTTTATTATGTTTTAAATATCAATCTAATCTTCACCATCTTTTAAAAAGCCTACTCAATAAAGACCATAAAGAACAATGTACACAGAATAATGAAGTTATAATGTATTGTAATTGCAGTTTCTTCATCAAATCAAAAGAATGTGTTATAATGTAGTGGTCGTCCAGTACTCGACATCCGATCGTAACCCACTCCTCTATGCGGTCCATATGACTTAAAATATGTATAACTCAAACTTGTTCACGTGCATTTTTAAGTGTAAGTATGTAGATTTTGCTATCAAACACGGTTAATCAGTTTAATAGCTTCAAATAAAATTCAAAAAAAGTTAGAGTCCTCCTCCTTGTAGGTAGGTTAAAAATGGAGAGATACCACAACAAATGCAAAACTCCCTGTGATAACTAAAGACGTAAACAAACCATCACGCGTGCTACAAATAACCACTAGCCTAATAGTAAGCAATTTCCGTAGCTTACAAACACTAGCAACGCCAGGGGTGACACTCGTTCTTGTACTAAAACTAAAAAAATGGTAACTGGTAAAAAATATTTCAAATGAGATATTAAATAATTTCTACAAATCTATTTCATAATTCTACAGTAGTCCTAGAACAGGCTTTTCAATGAAAATCTATCTATAAATATATAAAAAAACTATTGTCGAACACAGTCACTGATCGCGCGTAGGACACATTTGGCTTATACGACTTTTCTCGCAAGTTCATCTCACCTCACCAACGCGGATGCAAAAAGAGACGTATGCACCACGGTCGCCAAAATAGACAAAAATGGACCGCTGTGATTTGCTTAAGCATCAATCCACACTTTCACATAGTGCTAATCCACATACTTGCTTATTGGCACACACTGGATCCACAACGGACACGTACAGGGTGGTTGCAGATGTGTTTTCTATCAAAAAAAAAATGGATTCTGGAATGCCAGGTGTTAACGTGGAGACTACAGCTTGAGGCTATTTGAAAAGGGCGCGACTACTTAATAAATAAATAGATAGAAAACAATAGCCGAATAACTACGCCCTGATTGTTTACTGCGAGTGAGTAAGGTAAGCCAGTAAGATCCTAATGCATCACTGTGTTAGCCGTGGGTGTGGTAGCGTGAGGGTTACTCCATATATTCCAAGCATTCATTGGCCACCGGTACGGTAACCATTGTACATCAGATAGCCCGTACACTTGTATGCTCCATAAAAAAAGATAGGTGTATTATTTATTTTCAATTGGCGCAGCCCTAACAGACCGAACTAACACTTTTTACAAAAGGCGAATACCATTTATATAACGTCGGAGCAAAAGTAGGGTTTTTAATACAGCAAAAAGAAGTCGAGATGGGTGAAAAATGGTAGAAGTCAACCGGCCACGAGGTCAACACGGTAGGTACAAACGAATTCATTCATTATTTATTCTTCCCTGGTACAGAACTATAAAAACATTGTATCGAAATACATTCGCTTGGAAGTCGGGAGACGTGAAAATGAGTTTACTGTACGATCACATGACCCCTGCGGCTTCTCGCATACCTTCCTAGCGATATACAGCGGTAATGTGACATTACTATAAAATAAATAAAGGCGCTGGTGACGAATATGCTTATAAGCGCTCACATTTTGATATTTTTGAGGCAGTCCATACGCAATAAAACGTTTTTTGGGGAAAACAAATAATGATTTCGAGTAAATGCAACTACGTGCAAGCGTGTAGAATAAGGCGTAAACAAAAGCGTTCAGTTTTCGTCCGTTTTGGTAAACGCAGTGGCGATCAATGTAGGTGCGAAATCAAATAAATCAACGCGTTTAGATTGTGTAATGCGTTGATGTCTGCGGTAGCGATCAACTTGCGTGCAAGAGCCGTTTAAATCATCAAAACTTGCGCGCAAAAGTCACCCATAAAAACGCTTCAAAATATCTAATGGAGCTCCTTCCACTCCCTGATGTGATAAAGTAACTTTATACAAACCTTCTGCATCTTATACACACGATACGTTTAAGTACCGAGCTTACATACACAAAGTATAGGAATAATAATACGGTTATCGTACTGAGTGTGAGTTTTGGAGGGGAAGTTTGAGAAGCAGTGACTTCTCCCGTGCTAGATCTGAAATATGTAAAACAAGAAAAATAATAAGTAAGAGAAGAGAGCTTTGAGAGCTCGATGGCGTCGGTGCGCGTGTCATTCTAATCGAACACACAGGTTAAGTAACGTCGCCCGCAGTTTGTGTATGGATGGGTTTATTTATCTCGAGTTTCTCCATGCTTCTGAGGGCACGTTAAGCCATCGGTCCCGACTGTTGTCGATAGATGACAGTCGTTAAGCTAAGCCAGTGGCCCTCGGGTGGCTTGAAAACACTGGCCTCCGCCAATTCGCATTTCAGCAGCGTGGTGGAGTATGCTCTAAACCCCTTCGGTTGAATGGAGACCCGTATCGCTGAAGTGGGATGAACAAGGGTTGACGTGGATGGATTAAAAAAGTAACATGTTCCTACTAGCCCCCCACGACGGATTAATAGCAAGTGAAGAATTTTTATCATTTTTAATCTTCATCTCTGTTGTTGGTAACCTTTTCACTTGTTTCAACTCCAATAAAATCTACCTCATAGTACTAACTGTCAAAGATCAAGAGATTCGAAGTTGTAGTTCTTTTCTGTATATGTTACACGATATCTACACCAAATTTGAACCGATATTGAAAGCTCTTGGAGAGAACCGATAGATCCTCAAAACGTTTGATAAAATTTCGACTACTCTGGTGTCAGTTTACACGGCTTTTCAATCGTGATATATTAAAAAAAAAATTTGCATAATAAATTAGCAATCCCCCAATAAAACTTTTAAGAGCGCTTACAATAATTAGCTGCGGAATTTTCCCCCATGGATGGGCGTTACCGTGCCTGTAAAATTTACTAACTCATAAGTAAGTTGTACACCCCAAGTTTTCATTTTATCCTAACTTGTCACTTATTTATATGAAAATTTATCGTCCACGGATTTCCGCTCGCTTCCACTCTGAAAATAATTGTAGGATATTTTGGAGGGACTTCAAATAATACCTTCCAAGTGCATGACGGGTTCCTTACCACCGCTTCATGTATAAATTTACGTATATTTTTTTACAATAGTCTAGTAAAAAAGACGAGAAATAACCTTTTGTGCATAGGAACCCTCTTTATTTTTTTACTTTTACTTCCTTTATTATGTGTTACCGATTAAAAGATACTTGTAATAGTCGGATGGACGGACAGACAGATAAGGCAATAGACCGCGGAGCCTAATAATCGTAAACGGGTGATAAAACCTTGAATTACGTCGGGAATTTTAAAATATATAAAAAATCGTAATTATGTACACCAAATATATTTTACGAAGAGATCTTTCCGTTACGTATTGCAGTATATTGTTTGATGAAGTTAACGAACTCAAGAAAGAAACTCGGCAAGCAGATTTACGTGATATAGATTTCACCGAAATAAAAAGTTTACTAAACAGTGCAAAATACAATAGTGACAGCGAAGAAATAACTATAACCACAGACATAAGTGTATGGGCACCAAGCATAATTGTAATAATGGTTTTGTTAGGAACAACAGAAATTGTAATTAAATTCAAAGTGCTCAACAACATATTGGTGCTAAAACGAAATCATCCGCCACAGCCACCTCCGGATGATTACTCTCTTAAGAAGGGAAGTTAACTCCTAGGGTAGCCACCCACGCCAAAGACGCGCCATAAGCACCACTAAATGCTGATGGGCAGTTATTCAACATAGGAAATGCGGCATTGCACAATAGCGATGAGTGAACAATAATTTTAGTATAAATTAGCTAGTAAGTTTCGATTAATTGAATATTCCTTTGTATTAAATCAACACCGAAACTCTGTCGGTCAGTATTGTGGTAATTAAAGTTTGTTTTTTTATAACAAACCCTCGGCCACCACTTGGCTCACGCGTTTTGCATTCGACTGCCTTCCATCGACGCGTACGGACCTTTCTCGTGACGTTCGAGGTGATCTGTTTCTGAGACTTTGTTGAAATTTTATTTGCTTTGAGTATTTGTTAATTTTGTTCCTTAGAGTAGATTTTTGTTGAAATATAAAATATAATTACAAACTATGTAAGTAAGTGCCATTGTTATTTTGTTAAATTTTTATTCCTACTTCTGTATTATAAAATATGATAATAACCTCTACACTTAAGGTGGCCAGCCTGACTGCTACTAGCCTAGACTAGCCAGGAAGGACAGCTTATCCATGGACAGGCTGAGTTTGACGTTGCTTAATCTACGTATTCGAGCTGCTCCAATACAGATCACGGTTCATTAAAAATATTGGCTTTTACAGAATAATTTTATTGAACATGTGATTTAAAATAACATTTGTTAAAATATTATTGTATTTTTCTTAATATTTTTATAAATGATTCTTGATAGAAATAAATGTTTTTTTTATTATTTCTTTATACACGCGAGACTGACACTAGAAAGAAAATTAAATGCGTTAGAATTACATTTGTGACGAACTGTGTTTGTGATAAGTGACATTTGTGATGCACTACATTTGTGATGAGTGACATTTCTGACTCACTACATTTGTGATAAGTGACATTTGTGATGCACTACATTTGTGATGAGTGACATTTGTGACGCACTACGTTTGTGATGAGTGATATTTCTGACTCACTACATTTGTGATAAGTGACATTTGTGATGCACCACATTTGTGATGAGTGACATTTCTGACTCACTACATTTGTGATAAGTGACATTTGTGATGCACTACATTTGTGATGAGTGACATTTCTGACTCACTACATTTGTGATAAGTGACATTTGTGATGCACTACATTTGTGATGAGTGACATTTGTGACGCACTACGTTTGTGATGAGTGACATTTCTGACTCACTACATTTGTGATAAGTGACATTTGTGATGCACCACATTTGTGATGAGTGACATTTCTGACTCACTACATTTGTGATAAGTGACATTTGTGATGCACTACATTTGTGATGAGTGACATTTGTGACGCACTACGTTTGTGATGAGTGACATTTCTGCCTCACTACATTTGTGATAAGTGACATTTGTGATGAGTGACATTTGTGACGCACTACGTTTGTGATTAGTGACATTTCTGACTCACTACATTTGTGATGAGTGACATTTGTGACGCACTACGTTTGTGACGATCAGCGTTGATAACTTAACGCGCCAATGTTAACAACTGACATCTGGGGTCAGATTCAAATGTACGTTTCAATTTTATATGTCTATAACGGTACCAAATTTTATCTTGCTAACTCAAATAGAGTTAAATTTATATATCATTTATTAATGACAAAATTGGTTACAATTTGGTAATGATGCTTTTGCGTTCGATTTGACTTGTGGAAGACATTTATAACGCTAACAAAGTTAGCTCAGATAGTGTACGAGAATAATAGCTTTGGTATAGTAATGGATAAGTATTTCTTATTTATAACGGAAATCAAAAAGAAGTTAAAGATTATTTTCCGATAAAAAACGATTTCGTGTGATCCTTATGGACAATGTTTACAATTAAGTCACTTCAAAGTCTAAACTTGAACTGAACCTAATTTCCTTCAAATTATCATAAAAAGGTGAACGGTACCGATGCGCAGCCACTTTTCAAATGATCCCACTTCATTATTTCAGTAGGCAGGAAAGTTAAATTGCTACCGCCTGCTATTAAACTTTGGTGAATTTATTTAATCGAGGCCTGTTGTGTCTTCTCTGAGGTGATTATGGTTTGAACTTTTCGTTATGCTATACTCTGTTTACTCTGTATCATATTCTCCTCTGTTTATGAACCAATTTTTATCAATAAAAATACTCTTAGGAATATTAGAAAAAAAGGAGTTCAATACATGCAAATTAAATGATTATGGTCGAATTTCGTCAACTAGATTGAACATTTGTATGAATTATATGATATTGAATTGTTTTCTATATATGTATGTACTTACAAAAAAGCATTTACGAATGTTTGTCGGTTTATGAGTACTATAAATAAACGTTAATTTCTTGAGATACGAATTAACAATAAACAGTTAATTTGACAGACTTGCATTTTTAATACATAAAAGTGTATATTTTTTATGTAAACTGTCTCCAGGTTCAAAGAAAGATGCGCATGTGCTAGTCGTCCTTGTCCTTGGTTTACGGTTACTTGCACCGCATACATATTTTTTGTACAAAATTATACTAGTTAGAAACATTAAATTTTATTCATCTACCTTCACCAAAGCTGAACTAAATCTTCCCAAACTTGGTCCAAATTATTCCCAAACTAAACTCAAATTTGACCCAAACTTAAGATACGGCTACGATGCGGCCAATTTTACTTTTTCCCATACATTTCTTGGCGGAAAAGCGGCCCGCGAGTAATGAGAGATTTATCATTTATAAAAATATAGATATCGACATAATTTATAAAAACGTATCCTCCAAACATTATCTTATATTTTCTTAAACATTCACCAAGTATTTCACCAACAGAAATTATTCACGATTTTTGCTTTACAAGCATCCGATTATTATTTGTAATAATGTACAGTTGGTTTCATATTTATCTAACCCCTGCTACTACGTAAATCATCAAAAAATGTAGTCTTATGCGGCTTCGATAGCCGACTATAAAATAACATAAAATTATATCTACTAACAAAAATAAAATAACATATTGTATAGTACAGGGTTGGATCAAGTAAATGTGAATTCAACAGTAATTATTTCATCAAACCGACTTTAGTAATATTTAATTACAACCCAAAGGAGCTTTAAATTAATGTTTTTAAATACTCTTAATGTTAATTTAATTTTTACCCGAATATGACAAATCCAAAAGGAAAGGTTTCCTTTTATCAGTCTACGTAGGTACGTATGTTTGTATTTACATATGTAACGTCTAAACTACTCGTCTGATTTTGATGACAGTGGTGTCAATCGATTTGTAATTATGGTCCCGGTGATATAATCTACATTTTTTGTGAATATAACTATAAAATACGTGTATTCAGTAAGAGTGGGTGAAAGTGTACGCAGAGAATACTTTAGAATATGAATAATTATAAGGTATTATAGGCCTATTGAGCAACATGTACCCGCTTCGAATCCTGGCATGTACCACGTGTTTTCGGATTTATGTACATATTTGTAATGATCACTTGCTCGGCCATGAAGAAAAATATCGTTAGGAAATCCACAAGTCTAAGAAATTATATTTCGAAAGACACGTGATCTAACCCAAGGCCTGGTTTTCCCTTTGGATTATTGAGGTCTGACGAAAGTCGTTCCTTGTAACAATCATTAACCATACATATAACCATACTGGCCCTGCCAATACGGAAACGGAATCACGCTAATAAGATGAAAAATGCTTTAGATCTAAACACATCGACCATATAGCCGACGTCTTAAAGGGCTGAATAAAAAACATCTGAAACCGACCATGCGTGAAAAAAATTAAGAATATAGGAAAATCAAAAAAACAAAGAAGGGTTTGGATGAAAACAATTGAAGAATGTAGGAAAATCAAAAAACAAAGAAGGGTTTGGATGAAAACAATTGAAGAATGTAGGAAAATCAAAAAACAAAGAAGGGTTTAGATGAAAACAATTGAAGAATGTAGGAAAATCAAAAAACGAAGAGTAGATGTTTGGATCGGTGCGCCTGGCTGGGGCGATTTGGATATTCGGATTATTAAATTAAAAATTAATTAAAGTAGAAAAAACGAAAAACGTATATGTTCGAATCGACACATTTGGCGACTTTATTGCGAAGTACGAAATTATGAATAATTGACTAGCTCGATGGCTGAGTCGTGAATGACGCGACTTTGACACCAACGCTCGTGGGTTCATGAACATGTCTGTTTGTCTTGGTATGGATGTTTTAAGGGAGGTAGGGCGCTTCAAAACAGTCCGTCTAGGGAAGTTCCACCTCACAGAAAACCGCAGCCAAATAACAACTCTCTAGAGGGTTGTTGTGTTTCTGCGTGTGAGTGAGATCACCAGTAAGCTCCTAAGAAGTTGCTGTGTAAGCAACTGTGGAGGCATCGCGCGAGTGATACTTAATTTATTACAAGCGATAATAGGCTACGGTAACTGCTTTATCAGGTGGGCCGTATGCATGAATGCCTCCCGACGTTGTATAAAAAAAAATTAGAATGAGGTATCTTTGGACAGTCTGCCGATTACGTTGTTACATTGTCTTTTCATCATAACAGAAACCGCAGAAAACGGGGTAACCGTTTCCTTATTCATTATGATCGGCTGGGTGCGCTACCTAAGCTTAAGGGTGTACTGATTTTTAAATGGAGGGACTGACGTCACACCACCACGACCCAGACGGTAATCCAGACATTTCTTAGATCATAGATCACAGATCTCGTTCGAAACATATTGTTTCAAGACTTACGAATTTCCTCACGATATTTCATTTCACGGCCGAGTTAGTGATAATTACAATAATGTACATACTTTCTTTTGACGAGCTCGGTGGCGCAGTGGTGAAACGCGCTGTTACGCTACTTTGACACCGACGCTCGTGGGTTCGATTCCCACACAGTACGAACATTTGTGCGCATGAACATGTCTGTTTGTCTTGGTCTGGGTATTTTCAATGCATAATAAGAATGTATTTACAAAAACAAAATGTATTTACGTATGTTTATCAGTTGTCTAGTACCCATAACGCAAGCTTCGCTTACTTTGGGGCTAGATGGCGCTGTGTAATTTGTCCGACAATATTTATTTATTTATTATCTATTTCTTGAATACGCGGGTATCCTAACGATGAATAGAAAAGAATATTTTTAGAATAGAATAGAATATTTATTTGCATTAAAAGTGGTTACAATGTTACATGCGGTGTTACATACATTAATAATTATAAGAATCACACTTTTAGTATTTTTATACATGCAAATGTTTTCCCATAAATTACAATTAAAATTACAAAATGTCAAGAAATAAAAGAGATGAAAATTAACGATGTTTTTTCCCCCTTGCTAGGAGTGATAATTACAAACTTGTAATTAAAACCGAAAACACGAATTTAATGGTACCTATACGTCTTCGAATTTCGAACTATAAACTACTATGGGTAGTTTCATGCGCAGTCAGGTGGTTAATTGATTTGTGATTCGACCCGTCTGATAATAATAGGTGGGTTCCCCATCCACTAGGCTGTCATTGCTCTTGTTAAACAATACTGTGGCAGCAAAAACTTCTAAAAACAAACAATAATAATCGATAATAAATAAAACATATTTGTTTAATTGTTTTTTTTTATTAAATTTAATAACAAATAACAGCTATATGTTTCAGGAATAGTGCACTTTTTTAATATATACACTACATTGTTACAATTAAATGTGTCTGTCGAAGAAATTGACATCTTCCTTTTACCCAGCTCTGCCTACCCTGCAAGTTACTGGGTTTTTATTTTTTTAAACTACGCCGGGAGGCATACAAACATACGGCCCATCTGATGTAAAGCGGGTACCGTAGCCTATTAACGCTTGCGATATATTAAGTATCACTCGCGCGATGCCTCCTCTGCTGCTTACACAGCAACTCCTTGGGAGATTACTGGTGATCTCACTCACACGCAGGAACATAACAACCCTGTAGGGAGTTGTTGTTTAGCTGCGGTTTTCTGAGCGGTGGAGGTACTTTCCCAGATGGGTAGCTTTGATGCGCCCTACCTCTCTTAAAATGGGTGATGATATAGAGAAATAGATAATTTCGTATTTAATCTACTGTAACATAGTCATGATTAATTTCAAGATAATCGTTATGCCAACATGGATACCGGCATAGTTTGTCTTTTCAAGAACTTGCAAGTGACGGCTTTACAAAGTCATTGAGTTGTGGGTATTCCTCTGTGGTTTGGGAGACTTTGATGTTTACAATGTCGATTCGATTAGTTTGCAGTCCGCTGAATACGCGGAAAGATCTGCTTGTCAATTTGCTCTAGACTATGGTTTCTCTCAGTTGGTGTATTCCACGACGAGTATACCAATATAGAAGGCCATGCAAGCTCTCTGATTGACCTTTAGTTGGCTATATGTCCGGATAGATATATCATGGTAGTGAATATGCCGCTGGGTTGATCCCATCACTATGTCGTCCGGACCCAAGTGCGCTGCACTATACCCTAGACCAGACTGAGTGAGTTTTAGACTTTGTACCCGGGCTTCCCTACACTCGTGGGTTCGATTCCCACACAGGACAAACATTTGTGTGCATGAACATGTCTGTTTGTCTTGGTCTGGGTATTTTCTATATATAATAAGTATGTATTTACAAAAAAAATGTATTTACGTATGTTTATCAGTTGTCTAGTACCCAAAACACAAGCGTCGCTTACTTTGGGGCTAGGTGGCGCTGTGTAATTTGTCCGACAATATTTATTTATTTATTAGCGATGTTCCTGAACTTATAGGAATCCTGCCTACATAAAAGAAGGCAAATTCTCTCGTTACGCTTAAAGACTTAAGCCCTACGGAAGCTTGAGATCGTAAACAATTCTCACTGCTCATTTCCAAAATTTGTATAAACGACACACCTGTATAACTCGATAAATAGTCGCTTAAACATATCCCTAGAAACTTTACAATGCAAAATAGTAGCAACCAAATGGTTTAAATCACAGACTTATAAAGTAAATGAAGATAAGTAAAACTAATTAGTGCAAAATATATTAAAAATAAACACTAATAATATTATTAAGAAACTCGTAACAAAATTATACAACACACAGATATATAAAACACACCCCCATGTAAGATACTGCGTTTACCAGAGGGAGACTTTATACGAAAGTCGTCTGCGGCGGTACCTCTGTCTCACCTATTTCTGCCGTCAAGCAGCTATATTTATATAGCTGTGTTCCGGTTTTAAGGGTGGGATATGGCAGAGAAATTACTAGGTACTGTGACGAAACATCATTAGGTCACAAGATTGGCAGCGCGCGAGTAACATCCCCGTGCTGTTGCGAGCGTCAATAGGCCGCGGTGACCGCTTACCATCTGATACAGGCCGCATACTTGTTTGCAAATCTAGTTGTATAAAAAAGAAGATATGCTAAAAGTTCAGGCTGCTGATTAGGCCGTAATCTTTTAGATATACCAGGATCATATTTATTAGCTTATACGGGGACTGTGAAAGAAGCTACCTTTGAGTGTATGATGAACCCGTACCATCATCGTTCATTTCATTTTCGCTGTCTTTGAGTGTATCAGAGACCTGTGCTAGTATAGTTCATTTTATGTATATGTATATATGTATATCTTCACGCCAAGTCCCTTGCGGGGTAGGCAGAGTGAACTGAGCGCCATAAGACGCGGTCCTTGCATACTTCACTCGCTTCTGTGACATTCATAGCTCTTTTCATGCACGCTCGCCGGTTCCTGGGGCTTCTGACATCACCTTCTTGTAAAACACGACCAATTTGGTCATGGTAGGTTAGTCTCGGCCTTCCTCGGCTCCTACATCCTTCCACTTTTGCATTGTATATCTGTTTCGTCATTCTTTCGTCCCGCATTCTTTCTACATGTCCGAACCAACGGAGCATGCCCTTTCTTATCTTAACACCGACACTCTCTTTTAGACCAACTCTTTCTCTCACGTCTTCGTTACGAACGCGGTCAGCAAGCGTTATGCCACAAATTTTGCGCAATGCTCGCATCTCGACCGCGTTTATTCTACTTTCATGCTCTCTCTGCCATACCCAGCTCTCACTTCCATAAGTTAGCGTTGGTATTAGCACCGCGTTGTGTACAGCGAGCTGTGCCTTCTGGCTTAGATTTCGGCAGCCTAGAAGGTTACCCAACGCTCCATTCACCCTATTCCCGGCACTCACTCGTCTCTCCACATCAGCGGTGTACCTTCCATTGCTGCTAAAAGCACTTCCAAGATATACAATCTCATTCACTTGCTCCAACACTACATCATCAACCATAATCCTAGTGTTCGTTCTGGTTGTCTCTCTTTCAAATACCATTATCTTGGTTTTCTTCGCATTCAATTGTAAGCCTTTCTTCATACAATCATCTTTCATTGTTGTAACTAGTGTTTGCAGTTCGGATGGTGATTCTGCTATTAATGCCCCATCGTCTGCATAAAGCAGGCAGTTGACCACTGAGTCACCCATTCGCATTCCCACATTCATATTTCTTATTCTCTGAAGACAACTGTCCAGATACAGGATGAACAGCCGAGCCGACAGCACGCATCCCTGTCTGACACCAATGTTGACATCAAACCAGGGCGACAAGCTGCCGTCCACCCGCACACATGCTGTACAATCCTCATAAGTGGATTGCACAGCACGGAGTAGGTCACCGTCAACCCCATATCCGGGCAAAATGTTCCAGAGATTCTTTCGCACGACTCTATCAAATGCTTTCTCAAAGTCCACAAAACCGCAGAAAACCTTCCGGTCCAAAGCCAGATGCTTCTCTACGATGTTGCGGAGTGAAAAAACTTGATCCGTACATCCTCTACCGCTTCGAAATCCACCCTGTGCTTCCCAAAGCATTCCATCGGATTTCACCCTCATTCTCCTTTCAATGATTTTTCCATACACTTTAGCTCCTTAGTCCACCTTAGTCCAATAGTTCATTTTAGCTTCTTGAAATCATTTTTCATCAGTTCATCCGCACACACTAGAACCGCAGTGGTCGCGCACTGTGCGCTTCACGAGAAGTTTACTACCGAGAACTATTAAGTTGTGGAATGAGCTCCCTGCCGAGGTTTTCCCAAGGGACTATAGTATGGGGTTCTTCAAGAAAGGTGTGAAGAGGTTCTTACAGGGTCGTCAACGCAAGAGTGGCACCCCTATTATTGCAAACGGTAACTGCTTACCATCAGGCAGGCCGTACGCTTGTTTGCCACCTTAGTGGTATAAAAAAAAACATATGTAACAATTACTGCCGAAGTGCACTGCAAAGGTTTGCAATTGATGATGGACAAACTTGTTGTCTAACAACCGCATAAAAACG
Source organism: Pyralis farinalis (assembly GCA_947507595.1). NCBI lineage: Eukaryota > Metazoa > Arthropoda > Insecta > Lepidoptera > Pyralidae > Pyralis > Pyralis farinalis. The sequence continues at coordinate 37,276,508 of OX382259.1, forward strand.
AGACGGCAAGAAAGAGAGGTAGGCCGCATCAAAGCAGCTGTCTGCCGAAGTACCTCCACCTTACAAAAAACCTCAGCCGCAGAATTCCTGCGAATCACCAGTGATCTCCTAATGAGTTGCTGTGTTAGCAGCAGAGGAGACATCGCGTGAGTGATATTCATATAGTACAAGCGTTCACATGCTACGGTCATCGCATTATATCAGGTGGTATCTATGCTTGTATGCCTCCCGACGTTGTATGAAAAAAATAACCGATACCGTGCATAAACCGAATAAAACAGGCGTATCAATAGAAAATATATGTCTACAACCCCTAATATTTTTTTGATATTTAGGTATTTTATAGAGGAAAAATAATAGTTTGTCTATTCCGAAAACATTGAGAGATTTCTATAACAGAGATACCTCTTCCGTTGAAATGGCGAAAGTGTATCGACAATAATGTCCAATATTTCGGTTAGTTAAATATATACATTTCAAAAAATGATTCATTTTGTCTTTATGAAAAATCAATTTCATTTAATATCAGAATAAAAAAATATTTAACAACTAATAAATTAGTAATAAAAGATTATTAAAAATAAATTATTAATAAACGATTTTAGAGGAACCGAAGCACTTCTCAACGGTTGTCAGATTTTCTAGTGAAATATTATGTAACCTATACTGATATGCAAAGCGAAAGACTTTGTTTGTTTGAATGAGCTAATCGAATTACGAGTTGGATTTGATTAATTAATCAAAATAATGACCAGACTATTTCAACCTTCGTGGTATGAACATACATTTTCAGGAATAATGTTTGTAACATGTGCATTTCGTTATACAATAAAATGCCTGACCACTTTAAAATTGTAAACCGGAAGCATGTTCAAATCCAATCTTACAAGTTGGATTTTGGAACACTGTTTTTGCAGCATCAGTGAGTTTACGAATTGAAAAAATATTAAATGTACCTATTGCCAATATACGTAAAATTTTTCATATTGTGGGAATATATCTAAATATTTTTTGACATTTTAATTGTATTTTTTCTAACTAAAATCCATATTAATACAAAATTAATACTAAAACACATATTAATCAATCGACAATTAATAATAATAATGTATAGTTTTATAAGCCCACTTTTTTCCGACATATTTCCAATAGTCCCAATACCTGTCGTGACCTGTTCATTGGTATTTTGTCCCATTGATATCCCCTGGAGCGGATCATGGCGGGTGTACAACATTACATACAGTCTTTTCGGAGAGGCCTCTACGCGTTGGATCCTTATCCCCGCACACATCTATCAAATGACCGGGATTAATACACTCACGGGAGTGTAAAGGTATAATGTATAGAAATAAGTTTGACGTCAGATAATGATGTTTTATCAGTATACATTTGCACGCCTACTTGTCGTCTGAATGCAAAATAATCAGATTTTTTAATTGTAAGTACTATACATTCTGTGTACTAAGTATCGGGAATTTGTCAATAAAACAAAAAATACAAATTATTCATCTAAATTTATTTTATCGCCTTCAAAGTAGGCCCCATCGCTTGCAATACAACATCTCCACCGCTTCACCCAGTCTTCCATACATTTTTCATAGGCTATTTGCGGTATGGCCTTTAGCTCATTCAGCGAATTTTCTTTTATGGCTTCTATCGACTCAAAACGTTTTCCTCGAAGTGGTAATTTTAACTTGGGAAATAAAAAAAAGTCAGACGGAGCCATATCAGGTGAATACGGTGCTTGGTCGAGAACTTTTGTTGAATTTTTCGCTAAAAACTCTTTCACTATAATGGCTGTGTGTGATGGTGCATTATCATGGTGCAGCATCCATGAGTTGTGTTGCCACAAATCTGGACGTTTTCGGCGGATACTCTCACGCAAACGCTTTATGACGCCTAAATAATATTCTTTATTCACTGTTTCTCCCTCTGGAAGGAATTCGGAGTGAACCACACCACGGTAGTCAAAAAAAACTGTCAGCATCACCTTGATTTTGGAGCGACTTTGCCGCGGTTTTTTGGGTTTCGGCTCGTTTTCGAGACGCCATTCTGAAGACTGTTGGCTTGTTTGCATGTCGTACTCATAAACCCATGTCTCATCGCCAGTTATTATACGTTTCATAAAGGTCGGATCCGTAGAAGCTCGGGAAACCATGTCTTCAGCGACATGCTTTCGCTGCGCTTTTTGAACAAAATTGAGCTCTTTTGGAACTAGTCGAGCGGCGACGCGTTTCATGCCTAAAATGTCAATGAGAATGTTGTGGACGGACTTAAAAGATATGTTCACCTCACTAGCCAACTCTCTCAGACTCATACGTCGATTTTCGAGCACTAGCTTCTTGATTCTGTCGATGTTTTCTCTGGTCGTAGTGGTTGAAGGTCTACCAGAACGAGGCAAGTCTACTACTACTTCTCGGCCTTCTTTAAAAGCCTTATACCATTCATAAGCCCTTGTTTTCGATATACACGATTCGCCGTAGGTATTTCGCAACATTTTTAGTGATTCACCACATGAAATATCATTTGAAACACAAAATTTAAGGCACACTCTTTGTTCAACAATATTTTCCATTGTAAAAATCGCCGAGGACTCAAAACTATGACCAACAAAAAGTGTAGTTTAAAACAAATTAAATGACAGATCCCGCTCAAATTTTGCGCGCTAAATCAGTACAGTGCTACCAACATGCAGTAAAAAAATTAGAACGACCTCTTTTACGCGGGTCTTTTTATTGACATATTCCCGATACTTTTTACACAGAGTAGTATACCTATGTTTTCCAGCAAATAAACGTTTAAATTTGATAAGAAAAATACCTAAAAATCTTACTCTAGCACGACAACAGAGATTCGTCTCAAAGATTCACTTATTTTAATCAATTCAATTGAAGCGAGATATATACCAATGAATTGCATATTAGGCCAGGCTAGACTCCAGCTAGACACTAAAGTTGAAATGGTTAATCTGACATGCGCCAAATAGCAATTATGTTTGCTTCGTACCGGCGCTTGCAAGATTTAACTTCGGAGCTCGCGTCTGGAAAGTTAGATGATAAGCACAATGCACACAAGCTGTATTATATGTTTGTAGGTAGAGTATTAATTACAATTAATAATGTATATATTTCTATCAAGAAAGAAAATTACCACAGGGAGACTTACACGTACAAAAGTCGTCTGCGTGGGTAACTCTGTCCGCCTATTACTACCGCTAATTTATACTTATATAGCTGTGTTCCAGTTTGAAGGGTGAGATATGGCAGAGAAATTACTAGGCACTGTGACGAAACATCCTTAGGTCACAAGATTGGTAGCGCGCGAGTAACATCCTCGAGGTGTTGCGAGCATCAATAGCCTGCGGTGACCGCTTACCATCTAATGCGGGCCGTGTGCTTGTTTGTCAATCTAGTTTCATAAAACAAAGAAAAGCTAGATTTTATCCACAGTATCGCGTCTGTGGATAATATTCAAAACGTCGACATAGTTTAACCAAAACGATAGATAGATATAAACTTTATTTGCATTCCCACACAGTTCCTCTGTATAAACATAGTAAGGAAACCGCATTGCCAAGAAATTATATTTCGAAAGACGTATGACCTAACCTAAGGTCTGGTGGGCTGGTCTAATGAATTAGGAAACGGGATAACGTCCTTGTCTTACCAAAACTCTCAACTATCCATCATCCAACACAATCTTTTTCTTTCGATCATTACTGTCAATGCAGCACGGCTGTGGAACAAATTACCGCTTCAAATACGGAACAGCTGCATCTACTTTCAAGAAGAGGTTAAGTGAGCACTATCTTACTCATGACAAGTAATATTATATGTATAGTATATATTAATTTGTATAAATATGGAAAAAATGAAGATTGAATTCTGCATAACTTTTAACTACCAGTCAAAATAAAATTTACTGCACACACGTTAGGGTTAGCTGAGACATATCTCTTAAAGAGATAAGCTCGCCTTGGCACCCTGTTTTCTGTAATACCTAATTTTATGTTTTGTTATGCAATAAAGGATACATGTATAACGCTGAGAAGAAGATATCTCTGCCTATCCCAATGGGAGAAAGGCGTGATGATATGTACGTGGGTATAATGAGTGATTTTAGTTTACTGGACCAAAATTGATACAAACACTAAACAATACAGCCGAATTTTCTTTGGAGAGTTGTAGTGACCCTCCGTGTGTGAGTGAAGTCACCAGTAAACTTCTAAGGAGTTTCTGCATAAGCAGCAGAGGTGACATTACAAACATTCATAGGCTGCGGTAACCGTTTTCAACAGGTGGGTGTTTGTAGGCCTTCCGACATTTTTTTTATACTACGTCCGGATGCATCCAAGCATACAGCCCACCTGATGTAAAGCGGGTACCTTAGCCTATTAACGCTTGCGATATATTAAGTATCACTCGAGCGATGCCTCCTCTGCTGCTTACACAGCAATTCCTTGGGAGCTTACTGGTGACCTCACTCACGCGCAGGAACACACCGACCTTCTAGGGAGTTGTTATTTGACTGCGGTTTTCCCTACCTAAAAAAAATAAGACGGGGTCGGGTGCGGTAGGAGGCACCGGCGCAGGTGCCAGTAATTCCCGGACACGGCTGGAGGTCCCGGACGGAGATGCAGGCCGTAGGGAGGTAGGCGTAATGTAACCCACCACTTCAAGAGTTGAATGTCGGTGATATTGTACGACGTAAAAATGACGTAGTGACCAATGGTTGGTCCTACTTTACTTTTTTTTTATACTACGTCGGGAAGCATATAGCCCACCTGATGTAAAGCGGGTACCGTAGCCTACTAATGCTTGCGATATATTAATTATCACTCGCGCGATGCCTCCTCTGCTGCTTACACAGCAACTCCTTGGGAGCTTACTTTCTCCTTTGGTCTACATTCTTGAAAATTCTGATGCAAGTAGATCAAAGTGGCATGCAAAGGACATAAAATTAAAAAAAAACAAATAGTGCATGTTAATTTTATTTAAATACCATAATTTATACGCATCATTCTTGGTTTTTATATTCATTCTTCAAACTGGTTCCGAAATACATCATCAACCATAATCCTAACGTTCATTCTGGATTCCTCTCTTTTAAATGCCTCTTTTGTATATACTCAGTTATATTTTTAATAATGTTAAGGATGTAGGAGCCGAGGAAGAAAAATAATGATCTACCATGGCCGTGTTTTATCAGAAGGTGATATCAGGAGCATTGGGAACCGGCGAGCGTGCATGATTTGAACTATGACTATTAAAGAAGCGAGTGAAGTGTATAAGGACCGCGTCTTATGGAGCGCGGTTCTCTCTGCCTACCCGACAAGGAATCTGGCATGAAGACGAGCTCGGTCGCTCAGTCGTGAATGACGCGACTTTGACACCAACGCTCGTGGGTTCGATTCCCACACAAGGCAAATTTGTGCGCTTGAACATGTCTGTTTGTCTTGGTCTGGATGTTTTAAGAGAGGTAGGGCGCATCAAAGTCTGGGGAAGTACCACTTCACAGAAAACCGTAGCCAAATAACAACTCCCTAGAGGGTTGTTGTGTTTCTGCATGTGAGTGAGGTCACTAGTATGCTCCCAAGGAGTTGCTGTGTAAGCAGCAGAGGAGGCATCGCGAGAGTGATACTTAATATATTACAAGCGTAAGCGGCTACCATAGCCTATACGGTAGCCGCTTTACATCAGGTGGGCCATATGCTGGTATGCCTCCGTACATATGTATAAAAAACATATACATTCTATTAAGGTGGCAAAGAAGCGAGCGACCTACAAATATAATGTGACTTTGTGGAAAATATAGATTTGAATTTTCTATCAATAAGCATTTTCGGCCTTTGAGTGTATAAATCTCGTCCGTAGGTACCCTTTTGTAGTCCACACTATTCTCGAGCTTCTCCACCACTATCAATCAAACGAGATTCAATATTGGACGTGCACCACAATGGCCGGGCGAACATTCTATAATGAGCTTAGTCATGGCCGTCGTTATCGTCTTAGCCAACTATTTTGATTGTACCTCTTCTATAACCTCGATGACCGAAGGATTCCCAAAGCCAGTCCTAATGAATTAGGAATATGGGGTTATGTGAAAAAGAAGACGTTAAAGAAGCCATTGGGGTATATAAGGATTGAGATAATCCGGCCTATCGCATTACTACCGGTCCCCTATATTTGAAATTACATATTTGAAAAACCATGTGCAGTCGTTTATACTCGTTCTGCTAGAAGTTTCTTCTCAAAATGGCTTTCGTAAAAAACCGTTCAAGGACTCTAGCTATTTATAAATGACATTCTGAATATATTAAATAATAAACATTGTTCGATCAAAAAAACAGCTGATGAGAAACTCTATACCCCAGGGCAGTGTACTCGGATATCTTTTGTTCATTATCTACATAAACGACCGCCCGAAAATATTTAATGAACGATGCGTGATGTTTGCCGACGATTTTTTATTTATAACATCACATAATAATAATATAAATTTAAATAGCAAATTATATGACATTCTAAAAAATATTGACTATTGGATGAAAGACCACAATTTAGAAATTAATTAATCAAAAACAAAAATAATGCAATTCAGGCCGCGCCTAAAAACCGAATTAAAATAGACTTTTCTTTTGACTGTCTAAAACTGGTTTGTGTCCCTAACTACACTCTCTTCGGCATAGTTATAGATTCAAACGTAAACTGGAAATCGCACGTACAAAAAGTAAACACCAAACTTTCTCAGTTTGTATATGCATTGGGAGAACTCAAGAAAACAACAAATTTAAGAACAGCAGTTACAGTTTATTATGCTTTCGCTCACGCATGGTTGAATTATGGCGTGATATTGTGGGGTAATAGTACAAAAAGCCACGACTTGTTCGTTTAAAAAAAAATGTGTTAGGATATTGGCAATTATAAAACAAGATGAAGGCTGTAAACCACATTTTAAAATACTGAAGATTTTAACACTCCCGTGCATGTACATATTGGAATTGTGTAAATTTGTGAGAAAACATCCGGGTTCTTATTCCAGAGCCTGCGATATTCCTCACTGACATGCTTTACGTACTCGTAACAGAAATAAGCTACTCCAGGTTGCATCAAAATTGACATTACATAGCACTGGGCCCTATTCAATGTCCATAAAAATCTACAATAAATTACCTGCGACCATAAAAAACGAAACACATGAGTTGAAATTTATTGAAACCTTAAGACGGCTTTTAATTGACAAAACATATTATGATATAGTCATAGACGAATACATGAACGAAAAATAGTTAGTGAATCAAAAAATTGTATTGTGACCCAAGCCTTTTAGACCAAGTAACAATAGCTAGCTGTAAATTTAATGTCTACCGCTCTCTCTTTGACTTGCTACACCTACCTTGCACCTTGCATTATACGTATTGACACTGTTATAATATCCTAAAGTTGTGAATGACATAATGTAATGCAATGAATAAATAAAAAAAATAAATAGATAAGATGCGCTTGGTTCTCATTACCTACCCCGAAAATGACGAGTGAATATATAAGATGGATAGATAGATATTAGATTTTCTTTTATAGTTGGGAGGCATACAAGCATCCACCTGATGTAAAACGGTTACCGTAGCCTATAAACGTTTGCAATACATTATCGTAGCACTCGCCATAAACTTAAATTTCACCCTCATCTTCTTCATGAGAGGCAATCCACAACAGTACGCTTTTTGTGGCATTTACTACCACGTACGGTGAAATTGTGAAACAAATTACCCTCAGCGGGGTTCCCGAATAAATACGGTATGGGTGCCTTCAAGAAAAGAGCCTATGTTTCTCTAAAAGGCTGGCAACGGACCAGTGATCGTTTGGTATTGCTGATGTCTATGGGCGGTGGTGACCACTTACCATCAGATGACCCACATGCTTGCCCCCTTATAATATAAAAAGAAATAAGTATCAATCGCGCGATGTCACCTCTGCTGCTAACACAGCAACTCCTGAGGAGCTTACTGGTGACCTCACTCACACGCCGAAATACAACAACCCTCTAGGGAATTGCTATTTGGTTGCGATTTTCTGTGAGGTGGGGGTATTTCCCCTGGGCTGCTTTAATGAGCCCTACCTCTCTTAAAATGCACATTGTAACTTCCCCCCCCCTTTTTTATTTGTTTTATTTATGTATTTTTTTTGCTTATTTATTTATGCGCTACAGAGGGGAGACTCTAATTACTACTTATATATAAATAGATTAAATATATATCTGACTAGGTACCTATGTACTACTAAACCCCGCCTTCTAGTGTTAACTACTTAACTCATTTCCATCTTACCACCCCGTCTACATTATGTCTCTACTTATGTTAAGTACAAAGCTACTCTATATAATATTATATTCTACCTTTATATGTCTCACCCTCCTGTTTCCTTTTATTTGTTTATTAACTTATATATATAATGGTCCTACCTATGTGAACCCCACTCTTATAGAAATATATCTACTGAGAACTGTTCATGTATTGAACATAGTAATTTGTTTATCTACCTCCTTACCCCGCACATAACTACTCCTGTATCTAATCTTTACCTGAACTACCACTCGTGTATTGACGAAATATGTACTAGAATCCCTGATTTTAATTGTAACTATTTCTTGACCTAAAAATCAATCTACTTAACTAAACTTATTAATTAGGTGTCTCGGACTGTGTCACGTCGACCCTCAAGTTAAATTATTGGCAGTGATCGTTTTAGTGGCAACTACATTGTGAGCAGCAACCCAGAGTCCTTTTCGTGGCTGAGATGACTAAGCAATTCGAGAACCCTACCAGTTAAGCTTCCTAAATAACGTAGCACCGCAGTACTTTAAAGAGTAACTATTCCCTAAGGTTATCTTCCTGTCTCTACTCAATATGTTTATATATGTGAAGATCCAATCGTCCGCTCCACGTTTAGGTTACTTAGCTTGGGGAAATTATAAAATATCAAAGATTTAATGTGTGCTTTTCTTTACCACTCTATCTCAATTGGACTGTTAGAATTGTACCGCACCCTATCGGATTTTGATTGGTTCTTTATTGCTTAGGACCAGCATTCTGACAGGTGGACGCGCGTACCAAAGGAAATTCTGAAGAATCGGATGACTCTCGTAGATAGACGTTGATTGGATTATAACTAATGTCTATGCATATTCATATAACACTGTAATTGATTTAATGATATCCTATCACTAGGCAGGGACTTTAGAATCTTAAGAGAACCCTCAGAATTAGAACGTAAGTCTCCTAGATTTAGCTATAGTTTAGCTATCGATGTAGTAGGCATTTATACTCCTCATCAACATTCGAATCAGAATTAAGTATAAGATTAGATTGTTTACACCGCAGCTCCTATCGGACTCACAAGGCCGTGGCGAAATAACCTATGGAGTCACTTTGTAGTGAGAATGAATGTTGTTACTATCTCGATGTTCAGTTCAAGTTAACGGTTCCGTAAGGCGATGACTAGGCAGGCTATAGTTATTTTCGGTAGTGAGATAATGTTAGTTCCCACCACCAAGATTCTATTTAGAAATCAATTATAAGACAGAGAACACTCTTGCTTGCGCTAGCCCCTCGGGCAGTGGCATATATTCTATATTAAATGATATAAAAGAGGAAGTATTGTCTTAGGTTTTCGCGATTGTTACACATTGAAATTAAACTATTTTTAACGGAAGTATCAGTCTTTCCTGCGACCACGGACGCTGCAAAGCGTTCGAAACGTCAGGTTTCAACAAAATAAATAAAACACGCGATACTTCCGTTAAAAATAGTTTAATTTCAATAAAAGAGGAAGGTTAGTAAGCAACCTATATTCAATTTAGAGCTCAAATATAAGATAGAGAACGCTCTGGCTCGCGCTAGTCTCGCGGGGCAGTGGCATATTACCTACGGTTAATTTTATGTAACTGGAGAATGCTAGTGTTCGCCCTATGTACTACTCTGAATGCAACCATAACATAGAGAACACTCCCACTATATGTGAAAAGGAGAATCAGGGAAGAGAAGGACCGCCTACAACACCCCTCCATCTGACCATTCCCAATTCATCTCGTTGATCTTACGAGTATGTAACATATGTGAGTATGAGAAAATTGTTCTTACAATTTAACTAACGACATCTCAGTCTTTTATTAAATTTGTTTTGTAATTTTAAATTTATCTGAGGCAATTTAGGAATAATCACATGGGTCCTTCCCCAGAACCACCTATGTTCCTGATTTTCCTTTTCCGAACTACTTTAGATAATATTCACTATATCAAATTCTACAATTTCAACCATCACTAGTTTGATTTTTTTCAATTTTAAAGCAAGCATCAATTTACAATAATACAAGTATTAAACTTCTCGTCCTCTAGCTGAACACAAAGATTGTATAAGGTTATTTGAGCACAATCTAACTGAATTGCAATCGGTCAAATCACCACTATGCCACCGCTATCAGTTATTACAAATAAGGCAAATCCCTCAGTTGGGTCCACAGATAACGTATTTGTTTATAATAAAATGTACTGTGAGCGTCATCTATACATTCGTCAGTCTTGTAAGGTAGCAGCTAGGGCGCTTTTCTCAGTCACCACTGTTACACGGGGTCTATTGCCCAGACTTCTAAATAATATAGACAACAATTAATCTAGTAAAGTTTTCTGCTCTTCCGGCAGTAGTGAAGTCTCCTCACTTGAGAGACGTTAGTAAGTTTGGTAACGGTATTTGCAGTGTGTTACTTCGGGATATTGCTCTAACTGTTTAGGCTAAATCTGACCGAACGCAAAGCTTGCCAGACTAGTGAAATCAATAATGAGTATTAAGGTTAAGTCTTAAAAGCAGTTCAATTGTCCTGTCCGACATTCGGTTGACTTTAACGACCGCGAGGTTGACTCTACATGGCTTATAACGCTTCAGGTGAAGAACCCTTGTCGTACTGAGGAACCCGGCACGACAGCATAACCTGTTTCGCTCAGCATCACCAGACGCTCGAACGCCCCCTTCAACGCGGGTATTGTATTGCTCCCCAGAAACTACAAGTCCTCGCCGTCCAGTAGACTCCCGACACGACAGACTTTGCTGTTTCGCTAGGCGTACTTTAGACACCCGGGGTCACCAACGAACTCAGACGTCGCATTTCCTCAAGGAACTACATAGTTTCACGGTAAAGCGTTAATAGAAACCGCTGGTTGTGTTAACTAGTCCTGGAGACTCAGGCGTGTTAACTCATCGCCGCTCGACAACGACACATGAGGGAGAGTGATACATTCTGGCGTATATACTACGTTAAAAATAGCAACCACGAATAAAACTTATCGGCTGACCAGAATAAAGCACTCTTTGAGCTCTGAACATGTAACACACTAAACGATTAGACTAAATTCTCTAAACCGAATGTCTTCCAGTTCGCATGAATCGCAAATGAGCAGATTAATTTTTATAAATCTACAAAGTGTTCACTTAGGTTGGGCTATATAAAACATGAAATTCACTTAAATGTTTATACTACTTTCTATTAATTGGTAAGCATTAAGCTGGTTTTGTATATTAATAAATAGGTACTCTGACTGTGACCGAACCGTCCAACATTTGATCGTCTTAAACTACTGCAAGGTTGTCTCTACAAGGCTTATAACGCTTCAGGTGAGGAACCCTTGTCGTACTGAGGAACCCGGCACGACAGCATAACCTGTTTCGCTCAGCATCACCAGACGCTCGAACGCCCCCTTCAACGCGGGTATTGCATTGCTCCCCAGAAACTACAAGTCCTCGCCGTCCAGTAGACTCCCGACACGACAGACTTTGCTGTTTCGCTAGGCGTACTTCAGACACCCGGGGTCACCAACGAACTCAGACGTCGCATTTCCTCAAGGAACTACATAGTCTCACGGTAAAGCGTTAATGTAAACCGTTGGTTGTGTTAACTAGTCCTGGAGACTCTGGCGTGTTAGCTCATCGCCGCTCGTCAACGACACATGAGGGAGAGTGTTACATTCTGGCTAATATACTACTTTAATTTAGCAGTCACGTATAAACTATCGGCGGACCAGAATAAAGCACCCTTAGAGCTCTGAACATGTAACCCTCAAAAAGATTCGACTATTTATCTCTAATCCAAATGTCTTTCGACTCGTAACCACAGTCAGGAGGTAAAATAATAAGTTGAAGTATGCAATGAACATAGAATCAGACTACCTGCATATCTACGTTATAATTAAGTTGCAGGGCCCGAGACTACACTTTATCTAGACACATGCAGCCCATTACTTATTGCCCACCACCGTGATTCTACAACCACTAAAATATTAGCCTATTCTCGCGACGCGCCTACCCTCGTACTCCTTTATTCTCACCGCAAAGGTACTAACATCACGCCGTAGGATAATATGATCACCCGGACGTTTTACTGGACGAAACCCTTGATTCGCCCGCTTAGCGTAACCGCTTGCTACTTATCACGCACGTCGCGATTAGCTTAAGAACTAATCAGTAATTGTACCTACTGTCCCTATAAATGTCGTCTGACGCGCCTACCACGCTGTATGTTAACTAACGCGTGTATTCATCGCGACTACCTACCTATCCCCTAACTAGATCTTAATAAAATGTGTACCTACAATATCTAATCTAAGATACTCGTGTAAAATAACTTCTTGAGTTTGTATTACGTTAAACGTGTGATGTGTAATGTGGCTAAGCCCAAATCAACGAGGTGCAATGTTGATTTGCTAATGGAAACTAGGGTATGCAAGGTAGTTAGCCTCGACTTTGTCTATTGTCTATAACTGTGTGTACGTCATGGTTCTAACCTAATTGGGACACGAACCATGACTCCTAACAGAGGAAATAAATGTGTGTGTATATATACATATATAAATAAATGAGACCAGTATGGTTGGGTTGCGATCAATCTCCATGGCCCGCATACGCTGGACGGAATTCACTTCGACGAGCTCCTACCACTTTGAAAGATCACGAACCCAAGCACCTGGGAGACGTAACTGATCCCTTTAAGGGCAAAATCAGTCGCTGACCCGTCTCAAGGCATAGCCAGCTCCCTACGCCTAGGCTATACGAGACTTCGTAGGCTCCGTGAGGTATCCGTCTCATATTTTTACGAAGTTACGTCCCTAAGATAGCTAATTTTTCAGTGTGAAATAACCACAAACCCTATTTAACCAATTTGTCGATGTTAGAACTCGCCTGACAATGTTGGTTAGTTAACTAGGTACCGCCGCCATACTCAAAGGTCTGTGACCCTTGGAATTCTGGCCACTTCGTACAACCCAGTCAAATAACCAACACTAAATCCGATGAAATATTAGAACCCGATTTATGACCTAATTACTTAACCGCGATCACATTGAATCAACATCCCGGCGCAGCGTCACAAAAATCGGCAGATGTACCGCCAATTCCGTGCACAATGCTCAAGATAAAGAATCAACGCTATACTTAAACAAAATTAACACGAGAAGTTAAATTCCATAAAAGAAACCCCCTTCGCGGACAAATAATGCTACGTTTCAATTCCTAGAATTTGCATATCACAAAACCGCGCCATTTTGATTGCTCAACATGCCCCACGCTACCACCATCGGCGCCTGAGCACCGTAGGTTCGGCCACGCTGCACACAATTTGAACAATCAACCTGAATTTTAGCGAATTATTAAACACCGGATTATTCAATATTAAGTTAACTACAATTACATTGATTCCATACCCAAGCCTAACGTTACGATCAATTAGACAACTTAATTGTCCCATATCTCGCTACGCAGCTCAAAGGCAAGGAATCAATGCCGTTCTCAACACAATATTAACACAAAGAAATTAAAATAAATAATAAAAAGAAACGTTCCGCGATTTATCAGCGATACGCCTATCACCCCCGAGATTCACACCGACAAAAAGGCCCTTCACGAACAATTATCGATACGTCTTATTACCTTAAAATTTCACACTAAAAAAGCCCTTGAACTAACGAACCACCCGTTTTTATATCATACGCCTACCATCAAGCCTCTTCACCCCTCTCTGCGTATCTCTGTCTCTCTTTCCAAAATATTCTAGAATGTTCTATAGCAACTCGTCATTCAATATTCGAATCTATTTCGTTCCATTTAAGTAGCTTATACTGTTTACGAATCACGACACACTTTTCATCCACGACTAGCAACCGCGCGCTAATTGGTAGTTCAAGAATATCACGCCACTTCGTCTGGTATACGTCTACCCTCTTACAAGTTAACATTTTTCCTAAGCATACGGCCGCGATACCTTCAATAACATATTATCACGCCCGCTCGCCCGCGAGGCAGGCAGCGAGAATCGGACACTATGTGATGCGTCCTTCCAACCAAGTATGAACAACAATGACCTATTAAATAAAGTAGTGAACGATGCACCTACATTCCTAGTCGTTAATTTATACATAATTCGACTACATATATCCATATGATTGCAAGGTTATTTTTATTTGTGACGGCAACAATGTTATTTCATTGTGGTCCGTTACAATCGACCCCAAAACTTTGTACAGGTGTGTGAAACTAAACCGGAGCAAAGTTTTCCCTTCAATTTTATTTCAGTACAAATAAAAATAACTCCACCTCATTCCACTTAACTCTCAACCTCGATGGTTTAACCTGTCTTTATCCCTCTTCACTGAACCCTACCCTTCGACTTTGACTACCAACTTTCTAAGTATCCGAGCTTGATCTTTAGTTTAGAGAATCACCTACCGCTTAATGTCCATCATTATTTTAAAATTCTCCTAAACCCTCTATGATCTAGTCTAATTATCCACGTAATCAGTCAAGCACCATTCTCTCGTCTCTGCACGATATAGAATAGAATAGATATAGCTTATTTTAAAGTTTTAGTTTCTCAATCTAACGTTTACGCAACCACTCGCCATCATCACCACGACATTTGGTTACATTTTAGGACTATATATGAAAAAAAAAGAGAAAAAAGGGAAGAGAGAGACCGCCGACACTCCCCTCCATCTGACAATTCCCAATTCATCTCGTTGATTTTACGAGTGTGAAATATATGAGAAACTTTCGTACAATTTATTTAACGGTTTCTCCGTCTTAGATTTGGTTTTGTATTCTTATATTTATCTGAGACAATTTCGGAACCATCACATGAGTCTCTCCCCAGAACCACCTAAATTCCCTGTTTTCCCCTCCATATTACTTTAATGTTAAAGTCTACAATTACTTCCTAGTAGCTATACAATTAACCTTTATCTATACACAAGATAACGGTTTATAATTTTACCAATCAATTCTAATTCACAATTTACTCAACATTTTAACAATCAAATCTAACCTACAGTTTACTTACATAGTATCTAATATACAATTAACTATCTAATATACAATTAATTATGTAATCTATACTCTAACAATTCTAATTTTTACCTTCTAATAACCTTTTTAACTACGGTTCTTAATTATACTCCGCCCTTTTAGTTCCCGATTCAGCTCCAATCCAACAGTACTATTTTGACAAATGTATTGTATTGAATTTACCTCCCTTTAATATGTTCTACATATTTCATAATCGAAATTCTCTAAATAACTAAACCATTTAGTTACTCTGGCGTTATACAACTTACAGGAATTCCTAAAGGCTAAAGCCTCATGGTTCGTTCTAATTATAACCTTAGTCCCCCTTAAATAACTTTCAAATTTTCCGAGACAACATATTATTGAATAAAATTCCTGCTCTGTTATTGACCAATTCAACTGCGAGCCCCTCAATGCCTTGCTATGAAACCCTACAATCTTCATGTCGTCATTACAGCCTATCTGATATAACACACCTGCCAATCCTACTCCAGAACTGTCCGTTTGTAAATAGTATGGTTTAATGAAGTCGGGACGTGGCATTAGTATAGGGTTTATGAACAAGGATTTTATTTTTTCAAAGGCCTGCTGCTCACCTTTTCCCCACGTCCAAAAATGCCGCTTTCTTAATAAATCATTTAATGGCTTTGTCTGCTTAGTATAATCCGGTATAAATCCCCGATAGAATCTACACAACCCTAGAAAAGCCCTTACTTGTCTTACCTTTTTAGGTATAGGGAACTCTTGAATAGCGGTAACCTTGTTTGGGTCTGCTTTCAGTCCCCGGATAGAAATGCTATAGCCCAACATTTGCACTTCATCGCAGAAAAATTTGCATTTCTCAAGATTACACGTTAACCCTGCCGCTAACAGCTTACCCATGACTATATTTAAATGTTCTAAATGACGTTCAAAAGTTCCTGTCGAAATAATGGCTAAATTGTCTAAACAGTTTACACAAAAGTCTCTAACTTCAGGCCCCAATATTAAGTCCATAGCTCTGGTAAAACTCCCCACCGATGTTTTCAACCCCTGCGGTAACACATTATAGACATAAGATTTTCCATTGAATGTGAACCCCGTATATCTCTTGCTATTTTGCGTAAGTGGTATTTGAAAGTAGGCATTATTTAAATCTAAAGTACTAATGTAATTAGCTCCGTGAAACGAGTTCATAACGTCTATTTGCAATGGCGGTTTCTCTGTCTCGGCAATCAGATACTTGTTAATTTCCCTAACATCTAATAATACCCTTAAGGATTCATCCTGCTCTA
Organism: Pyralis farinalis; assembly: GCA_947507595.1. NCBI lineage: Eukaryota > Metazoa > Arthropoda > Insecta > Lepidoptera > Pyralidae > Pyralis > Pyralis farinalis. The sequence continues at coordinate 37,293,162 of OX382259.1, forward strand.
AAGTGACGGTTAACGGATTACAATACGGTGTGGATGACCTACTGATGATTCCTTGTGCTTCCATTTCTCTTAACTTTCCCTCGACCTTTCCCCTATACGCATATGGCACTGGATAATTTTTTCTTACAACTGGCGTCTGAGAGTTCAGGATTATCTCATGTTGATAACAATTTGCCCTCCCTAGCTTAGAAGAGTATAATCTTTTATTTTTATCAATTAATACCATTAACTGTTCCTTCTGTCTATTTTCGGTCAATACGCCCAAGTTCACCCCCTCGCTAATCTCCTCATCTAATTTACTCTGAACTGTACTTAGGTTATTCTCTTCCAAAAGCGACTCTAACAAAATTTCTAAAACCCTTACAACCCCTTTCCGACCTAACCACCACCCCTTCTTTATCATAGTATTTAACGCATCGTTTTCTGTAATTGAAACTGAATCGGGGACCCTCCTCTCAACTTCCTTCAGTTTTAACCCTACTGGTTCTTTTACAGCTACCTCAGCATTACTCGGCCCCGGTCGTAATTGTCCCACTGGTTCATGATTCCCTAGTGGTGTCTCCCAATTCCGGTGATGGCGCTTATATTTCCCTTTCCTTTTTCCTAATTCCTTATTCCTTCCTAGGCCAGGGGTTGTCGAATTTTCCTGACGCCCTATGTCATCCATTTTTCTCAAAAATTCCGCTGTCTCGATTAAATTTCCCGGGTTCGAAGTATACCACCCTTGTTGGATGTATTTAGGAAATTGCCTAATTATGTCCGCTATTAATTGCTTTTCCGGAATCTTAAAGCTTAACATTTGAGCTTGTCCCGTCAGTCTCAAAAAATGCCCTAACATGGTGGGAGACTCTCCACGATTCCAAGTTCCCTGTACTATTTCGCGCCTCAACTCATTTTGTTCCTTTTCTCCCCAATAAGTGGCCAAAAAGTCCAACTTGAAGTCCTGCAAAGCCTTCCAACGACCCTTGTAGATCCTAGCCCAGTCTCTCGCTCCTCCTTGCAAACATTCCAATATTAATTCCAATTCCTTGCCTTCATGTCCAACTTTTCCTAAATACGTATCTAGATCTTCCAGGAAGGTAACTGGATGCGTGTCATTCTTATCTTCAAATTTTGGTTTTTCGAAACTAATATTCCTGATATTATAATTTATAGATTTACTCTGTGTTGGCAACACTTCTAGCATTTCATTATCAATCAATCCATTATCCCGACCGTTGCTCCCTTCTCTGGCTCTAGTCGTATGCGGCATTTCCGACGCCTTATCCAAAGTAGTTACATGATTTGTGCTAATCTCCTCGTTACCCTTGCGAACTTTCCTTACATCTTCGCTTAATAAATTTACCTTCCTAGCCAAAGCTCCTAGGGTTTTACTTAAATTATTTAACAACACCCTAGATCCCTCCTTAGTTCTACCGATTTCTTTTTGTATTACTTTACGTCGTTTCGTTCGCACGGCGTGCGTTTCTAGTGTATTCTCTTGAATATTATTCCGCAAAGGCATCTCTCCCAATTCCGATACCGTTGATGAATTGGTATTCCCACTATTATCTATAAAATGTTCTTCACTACTATTTACACCACTATATCTAACCGGCGCTCTTCTCTTACGACTTGGTCTCTCCATCGTATATTCACACTGGTTCCAACAAAACTTCTAATATTCAAATTTTCACCGTCGTTCTCACGTCACTGTTTCACTCTCTACCTTAAACAGAATCACTCTACCTTCACTATTCTACTTGACGCCACGAAGGTAGTGAGGTTCTGTACATCTCAAGACAATATCCTAATTCTATCACACTTATACAACGAGCGACTTGAATACTTAAGGAATTCCGTGAACCGAAGTAAATCAACCGAGCTAATTCCGTGTTATAACCTGGCTAGACACTAATTATTGATTTCTAGTTAACATGGGTCCCCACCACGTAAGGTTGGGAACGTTTGTTTCTACAACAGATTATCCTAAATAAACCACGAGGACTCGACCCCCCTATCTTGCTTATTTTATTTCAAAACATTTCAAGTACTTCGAACAATCTTTAGTCCTAATCACAAAATCCGCATTCAATTATTTTAATAACATTCCATAAACGAGAACCCGACCCCCCATCTAGCTTATTTTATTTCAAAACATTTCAAGTACTTCGAACAATCTCTAGTCCTAATCACAAAATCCGCATTCAATTATTTCAATAACATTCCATAAACGAGAACCCGACCCCCCATCTAATGCATTTTACGCAATTCCGCATGCTCAAATCCCAAAACCGAGTATGAAATCGTATGAGAGAGTATGAGAAGATTCTTGACCTACCATTCATCGATATAAAATTCATTCACCCATTTATTTCATTTGTTCATCTCACTTTCCTTTCCTATCTTATAAATTATCTTAGTATATGAACTATGAATAATAATTAATGTACAAATAATCCTTCTCCGAATAAATCCTAGCCAGCCCTATCATTTAATGTACAACTGAAAGCCAACAACTACAACTAAGAAGAAGAACGACTCTATGAAATTACCGCGTAGAACCTAGCGTAGAACATTTTGTTCGTGAATCATGATGCTAACAAGTGAAAGTTATTTACACGTAACCTACGAGGATTGTCATCATTGTTATTGCGTATATAAAGCAGCTAAAGGTAAATACCAATTTACATACTCAACTAGTCAACTTATTTAACCGGCCTGTCCACTTTTATTTACCCTTTAGAACCGTGTATACGTAACTAATTGTAACCATTTAGAGACTAGTTGTTTAGTTTTCACGTGCATATCATATCATATTATCATAATATCGTTCAAGCATACACATTTAACATAATACTTCCATAAAACTTAAACTTTCCTACATTATAACCTTAGTTTATAAACAATGTTCTTTCAGTATATGTATAAGTAAGTGATTTTGTTAGAACAGTGCTAGTCCTAAGACCGATTCTAACAACAAATCCTACTAGTTAACATGTTATCTTTATGTATTGTACATTATTTCCCTTCAGTAGTCTTTAAATTAACTTCCAGATATTTTGTATGTGGAGAATTCAATAGTACCTACTCTTTAACTTATCTAAGGCAACTATTAATCTAGTCACACACTAGTGAATACAACAAAATCTCTAAGAATCCAATGAAAGTGAAACCCTTTGAATTAACATTGTCGAATTAAGTTTCAATCAATTACTCAATTTGAACTAATAACCATACACTATCTAACCTTATACACATCTAGTGCTCTTTGCTAATAAGACTTAAGGAACCTAATCACATTTACCTACCACTATACCATTATGATGCATACGGCCTGTACGACAGTAAGCAGTCACCGTAGCCCATCGATAGTTGCAAAGCAGACTAGCCCAACTAATAAACTTTGAATAATTTCACGTTAATAGTAATCCTATTTAATTTATGTTAATGAAGTTGTGAAAGTTAAGAGTTGATATTTATAATTTTCAGGCTATTTAACCACGGAACAACAAATGTACTAATTTATGTTGTGGTGGTCCGAGATTTATGACAATTCTTCTCAAGCACAATCAAACCCCTCGCCGTCCTAGGGAGACAACGTGAGGTGCTAAGAGGAAACAAAACGCCATTCCGTGCGCTTGTAACCTACAGAGACTCGCTTTACAACTTAGTTCCGTACCGGATTCCTGCGCTAACTACAATTAGTAAGTTTTATTTATACCCCTACTTATGTGTTTTGACTTGTAGTTCGTATCATTTAACCATATTCTCTTGAGTTTAATAATCTATACAACAACGGTTTGTCCTAACCTTCTAACCTATTTACCCAATACATATACATGTCTTTATGGAAACCTCACTACTTTGTTTATTATTATACTGATCTAGTTTGTTTATGTTATATAGCCGCACTACTCGCTACTAAGTTCCTATTAGACACTCAACGGTTGACTGGAACAGCTTCCTTATAGGAATAAGTCCGCCTTTGTACACTTATTAATGTGTTGCATTTTAATTTACATTATTGTTGTTTTATGTACCTAAGGATGTAACAACCGACCAACTATTTAACCGTTAGCTCTACGACCCCATAACCTTGGCCCTGAGACGCATGTTACCTTAGATTCATATAAACCTCTCACTCAGCAATACTAACTCTTTCAGATTTAATCGACCATTCAAGCGCTAATTCACTCACATAATGAAATTCTACCTGATCGCTTGAAATTCTATCTACCTGTCACCATATGCCTACTAGAGTCAACGCAACTCATCAATCAACATCATTTTACTGAAGTAAGTATGCAATTTTAATTTAATACTCTGATGATATAACTATTATATAGATAGCCTTAACTATGTATTTACTTTAATACACCTATTTGAGACTGTACCAATATGCTACTAATATTACAATTTTCTCCTTGTTATTGTTTGCTATCTAATTTATGTCTCCTAACCTAACTGTTATGTGGAAGTTAATAAGTATGCTCAACTGCCTATTACAATACAACCTCTTTAATCAATTATTATGTATGCCTTATTATGTATTAAATTAATTCAAAATTTCAATTTCCTCGTCTCAATCATTTTTTCCACAAGCCTGATGTTTATTTCTTGTTACTATTTAACAATTATATTTTGAATGTAATACTAAATGCACCTGATGGTTATCCGGAGATTTTACCACTAACTTGATTCTATTTGGATAACTTGATTTAATACTATCTACGTTTTCACAATTTCCCTGTATCATTTCTTTACACTATGTTTCCTTCATAACCTGATACAATGAATTCGACTTTTTGCAGATAATCCACGTGCAGACACGAGACAACGGAAGATGCTGATCATTCAACAGACTACGCGGCAACCTAACAGCACTTACTCAAGACACCTCACGCACTAATTTTCTATAGATCAATACTTCTCATATGCTTAGTCACTCAAGACACTATCCATTTTCGCGGCAACAAATTGTGGCCGACATGACCCCCCGAGACAGCCTAATTTAGATGAATAAATACCGATTTAAACTACCAACTCTAATAACCTAGTTTACCTAATTTTCATTTATTCTCATTCTAAGTTAAGATGCAATTTTGAATATCCTGGTCACGGCTTCCACATTGTAACTTCCCCCCCCCCTTTTTTATTTGTTTTATTTATGTATTTTTTTTGCTTATTTATTTATGCGCTACAGAGGGGAGACTCTAATTACTACTTATATATAAATAGATTAAATATATATCTGACTAGGTACCTATGTACTACTAAACCCCGCCTTCTAGTGTTAACTACTTAACTCATTTCCATCTTACCACCCCGTCTACATTATGTCTCTACTTATGTTAAGTACAAAGCTACTCTATATAATATTATATTCTACCTTTATATGTCTCACCCTCCTGTTTCCTTTTATTTGTTTATTAACTTATATATATAATGGTCCTACCTATGTGAACCCCACTCTTATAGAAATATATCTACTGAGAACTGTTCATGTATTGAACATAGTAATTTGTTTATCTACCTCCTTACCCCGCACATAACTACTCCTGTATCTAATCTTTACCTGAACTACCACTCGTGTATTGACGAAATATGTACTAGAATCCCTGATTTTAATTGTAACTATTTCTTGACCTAAAAATCAATCTACTTAACTAAACTTATTAATTAGGTGTCTCGGACTGTGTCACGTCGACCCTCAAGTTAAATTATTGGCAGTGATCGTTTTAGTGGCAACTACATTGTGAGCAGCAACCCAGAGTCCTTTTCGTGGCTGAGATGACTAAGCAATTCGAGAACCCTACCAGTTAAGCTTCCTAAATAACGTAGCACCGCAGTACTTTAAAGAGTAACTATTCCCTAAGGTTATCTTCCTGTCTCTACTCAATATGTTTATATATGTGAAGATCCAATCGTCCGCTCCACGTTTAGGTTACTTAGCTTGGGGAAATTATAAAATATCAAAGATTTAATGTGTGCTTTTCTTTACCACTCTATCTCAATTGGACTGTTAGAATTGTACCGCACCCTATCGGATTTTGATTGGTTCTTTATTGCTTAGGACCAGCATTCTGACAGGTGGACGCGCGTACCAAAGGAAATTCTGAAGAATCGGATGACTCTCGTAGATAGACGTTGATTGGATTATAACTAATGTCTATGCATATTCATATAACACTGTAATTGATTTAATGATATCCTATCACTAGGCAGGGACTTTAGAATCTTAAGAGAACCCTCAGAATTAGAACGTAAGTCTCCTAGATTTAGCTATAGTTTAGCTATCGATGTAGTAGGCATTTATACTCCTCATCAACATTCGAATCAGAATTAAGTATAAGATTAGATTGTTTACACCGCAGCTCCTATCGGACTCACAAGGCCGTGGCGAAATAACCTATGGAGTCACTTTGTAGTGAGAATGAATGTTGTTACTATCTCGATGTTCAGTTCAAGTTAACGGTTCCGTAAGGCGATGACTAGGCAGGCTATAGTTATTTTCGGTAGTGAGATAATGTTAGTTCCCACCACCAAGATTCTATTTAGAAATCAATTATAAGACAGAGAACACTCTTGCTTGCGCTAGCCCCTCGGGCAGTGGCATATATTCTATATTAAATGATATAAAAGAGGAAGGTTAGTAAGCAACCTATATTCAATTTAGAGCTCAAATATAAGATAGAGAACGCTCTGGCTCGCGCTAGTCTCGCGGGGCAGTGGCATATTACCTACGGTTAATTTTATGTAACTGGAGAATGCTAGTGTTCGCCCTATGTACTACTCTGAATGCAACCATAACATAGAGAACACTCCCGCTATATGTGAAAAGGAGAATCAGGGAAGAGAAGGACCGCCTACAACACCCCTCCATCTGACCATTCCCAATTCATCTCGTTGATCTTACGAGTATGTAACATATGTGAGTATGAGAAAATTGTTCTTACAATTTAACTAACGACATCTCAGTCTTTTATTAAATTTGTTTTGTAATTTTAAATTTATCTGAGGCAATTTAGGAATAATCACATGGGTCCTTCCCCAGAACCATCTATGTTCCTGATTTTCCTTTTCCGAACTACTTTAGATAATATTCACTATATCAAATTCTACAATTTCAACCATCACTAGTTTGATTTTTTTCAATTTTAAAGCAAGCATCAATTTACAATAATACAAGTATTAAACTTCTCGTCCTCTAGCTGAACACAAAGATTGTATAAGGTTATTTGAGCACAATCTAACTGAATTGCAATCGGTCAAATCACCACTATGCCACCGCTATCAGTTATTACAAATAAGGCAAATCCCTCAGTTGGGTCCACAGATAACGTATTTGTTTATAATAAAATGTACTGTGAGCGTCATCTATACATTCGTCAGTCTTGTAAGGTAGCAGCTAGGGCGCTTTTCTCAGTCACCACTGTTACACGGGGTCTATTGCCCAGACTTCTAAATAATATAGACAACAATTAATCTAGTAAAGTTTTCTGCTCTTCCGGCAGTAGTGAAGTCTCCTCACTTGAGAGACGTTAGTAAGTTTGGTAACGGTATTTGCAGTGTGTTACTTCGGGATATTGCTCTAACTGTTTAGGCTAAATCTGACCGAACGCAAAGCTTGCCAGACTAGTGAAATCAATAATGAGTATTAAGGTTAAGTCTTAAAAGCAGTTCAATTGTCCTGTCCGACATTCGGTTGACTTTAACGACCGCGAGGTTGACTCTACATGGCTTATAACGCTTCAGGTGAAGAACCCTTGTCGTACTGAGGAACCCGGCACGACAGCATAACCTGTTTCGCTCAGCATCACCAGACGCTCGAACGCCCCCTTCAACGCGGGTATTGTATTGCTCCCCAGAAACTACAAGTCCTCGCCGTCCAGTAGACTCCCGACACGACAGACTTTGCTGTTTCGCTAGGCGTACTTTAGACACCCGGGGTCACCAACGAACTCAGACGTCGCATTTCCTCAAGGAACTACATAGTTTCACGGTAAAGCGTTAATAGAAACCGCTGGTTGTGTTAACTAGTCCTGGAGACTCAGGCGTGTTAACTCATCGCCGCTCGACAACGACACATGAGGGAGAGTGATACATTCTGGCGTATATACTACGTTAAAAATAGCAACCACGAATAAAACTTATCGGCTGACCAGAATAAAGCACTCTTTGAGCTCTGAACATGTAACACACTAAACGATTAGACTAAATTCTCTAAACCGAATGTCTTCCAGTTCGCATGAATCGCAAATGAGCAGATTAATTTTTATAAATCTACAAAGTGTTCACTTAGGTTGGGCTATATAAAACATGAAATTCACTTAAATGTTTATACTACTTTCTATTAATTGGTAAGCATTAAGCTGGTTTTGTATATTAATAAATAGGTACTCTGACTGTGACCGAACCGTCCAACATTTGATCGTCTTAAACTACTGCAAGGTTGTCTCTACAAGGCTTATAACGCTTCAGGTGAGGAACCCTTGTCGTACTGAGGAACCCGGCACGACAGCATAACCTGTTTCGCTCAGCATCACCAGACGCTCGAACGCCCCCTTCAACGCGGGTATTGCATTGCTCCCCAGAAACTACAAGTCCTCGCCGTCCAGTAGACTCCCGACACGACAGACTTTGCTGTTTCGCTAGGCGTACTTCAGACACCCGGGGTCACCAACGAACTCAGACGTCGCATTTCCTCAAGGAACTACATAGTCTCACGGTAAAGCGTTAATGTAAACCGTTGGTTGTGTTAACTAGTCCTGGAGACTCTGGCGTGTTAGCTCATCGCCGCTCGTCAACGACACATGAGGGAGAGTGTTACATTCTGGCTAATATACTACTTTAATTTAGCAGTCACGTATAAACTATCGGCGGACCAGAATAAAGCACCCTTAGAGCTCTGAACATGTAACCCTCAAAAAGATTCGACTATTTATCTCTAATCCAAATGTCTTTCGACTCGTAACCACAGTCAGGAGGTAAAATAATAAGTTGAAGTATGCAATGAACATAGAATCAGACTACCTGCATATCTACGTTATAATTAAGTTGCAGGGCCCGAGACTACACTTTATCTAGACACATGCAGCCCATTACTTATTGCCCACCACCGTGATTCTACAACCACTAAAATATTAGCCTATTCTCGCGACGCGCCTACCCTCGTACTCCTTTATTCTCACCGCAAAGGTACTAACATCACGCCGTAGGATAATATGATCACCCGGACGTTTTACTGGACGAAACCCTTGATTCGCCCGCTTAGCGTAACCGCTTGCTACTTATCACGCACGTCGCGATTAGCTTAAGAACTAATCAGTAATTGTACCTACTGTCCCTATAAATGTCGTCTGACGCGCCTACCACGCTGTATGTTAACTAACGCGTGTATTCATCGCGACTACCTACCTATCCCCTAACTAGATCTTAATAAAATGTGTACCTACAATATCTAATCTAAGATACTCGTGTAAAATAACTTCTTGAGTTTGTATTACGTTAAACGTGTGATGTGTAATGTGGCTAAGCCCAAATCAACGAGGTGCAATGTTGATTTGCTAATGGAAACTAGGGTATGCAAGGTAGTTAGCCTCGACTTTGTCTATTGTCTATAACTGTGTGTACGTCATGGTTCTAACCTAATTGGGACACGAACCATGACTCCTAACAGAGGAAATAAATGTGTGTGTATATATACATATATAAATAAATGAGACCAGTATGGTTGGGTTGCGATCAATCTCCATGGCCCGCATACGCTGGACGGAATTCACTTCGACGAGCTCCTACCACTTTGAAAGATCACGAACCCAAGCACCTGGGAGACGTAACTGATCCCTTTAAGGGCAAAATCAGTCGCTGACCCGTCTCAAGGCATAGCCAGCTCCCTACGCCTAGGCTATACGAGACTTCGTAGGCTCCGTGAGGTATCCGTCTCATATTTTTACGAAGTTACGTCCCTAAGATAGCTAATTTTTCAGTGTGAAATAACCACAAACCCTATTTAACCAATTTGTCGATGTTAGAACTCGCCTGACAATGTTGGTTAGTTAACTAGGTACCGCCGCCATACTCAAAGGTCTGTGACCCTTGGAATTCTGGCCACTTCGTACAACCCAGTCAAATAACCAACACTAAATCCGATGAAATATTAGAACCCGATTTATGACCTAATTACTTAACCGCGATCACATTGAATCAACATCCCGGCGCAGCGTCACAAAAATCGGCAGATGTACCGCCAATTCCGTGCACAATGCTCAAGATAAAGAATCAACGCTATACTTAAACAAAATTAACACGAGAAGTTAAATTCCATAAAAGAAACCCCCTTCGCGGACAAATAATGCTACGTTTCAATTCCTAGAATTTGCATATCACAAAACCGCGCCATTTTGATTGCTCAACATGCCCCACGCTACCACCATCGGCGCCTGAGCACCGTAGGTTCGGCCACGCTGCACACAATTTGAACAATCAACCTGAATTTTAGCGAATTATTAAACACCGGATTATTCAATATTAAGTTAACTACAATTACATTGATTCCATACCCAAGCCTAACGTTACGATCAATTAGACAACTTAATTGTCCCATATCTCGCTACGCAGCTCAAAGGCAAGGAATCAATGCCGTTCTCAACACAATATTAACACAAAGAAATTAAAATAAATAATAAAAAGAAACGTTCCGCGATTTATCAGCGATACGCCTATCACCCCCGAGATTCACACCGACAAAAAGGCCCTTCACGAACAATTATCGATACGTCTTATTACCTTAAAATTTCACACTAAAAAAGCCCTTGAACTAACGAACCACCCGTTTTTATATCATACGCCTACCATCAAGCCTCTTCACCCCTCTCTGCGTATCTCTGTCTCTCTTTCCAAAATATTCTAGAATGTTCTATAGCAACTCGTCATTCAATATTCGAATCTATTTCGTTCCATTTAAGTAGCTTATACTGTTTACGAATCACGACACACTTTTCATCCACGACTAGCAACCGCGCGCTAATTGGTAGTTCAAGAATATCACGCCACTTCGTCTGGTATACGTCTACCCTCTTACAAGTTAACATTTTTCCTAAGCATACGGCCGCGATACCTTCAATAACATATTATCACGCCCGCTCGCCCGCGAGGCAGGCAGCGAGAATCGGACACTATGTGATGCGTCCTTCCAACCAAGTATGAACAACAATGACCTATTAAATAAAGTAGTGAACGATGCACCTACATTCCTAGTCGTTAATTTATACATAATTCGACTACATATATCCATATGATTGCAAGGTTATTTTTATTTGTGACGGCAACAATGTTATTTCATTGTGGTCCGTTACAACATATTAATAACCATATCTCTAGCTAATTTGTACTTAATGTAAAAATAGAGTCCCTTAAGATTTCTTTATTCTCTATCAATTTATATACTTCAAGTTTTTATCGTTGGAGCCATAAATAAATATAGCAAGGAAACTATTGAACAAGTGCTTGCTTGTTCACTCAACTCTTGAATTTTCTTAATAGAATTTCCTTTAGCCGATGATGTTATTGACAGCTTTACACTTTTATAACATTTTTAAGTTTGTGGTGAGATTTAAATTGTGAATATATCTTTTTTAATAATGGGCTAATAACTTTAAAATCAAAAACTGTATGTAGTATACCATATATGTATGTATGTATATCTTCACGCCAGGTCCCTTGCGGGGTAGGTAGAGAGAACCGAGCGCCATAAGACACGGTCCTTACACACTTCACTCGCTTCTTTCACATTCATAGCTCTTTTCATGCACGCTCGCCGGTTCATAAGGCTCCTGACATTACCTTCTGATAAAACACGACCAATTTGGTCATGGTAAATTAGTCTTTGTCTTCCTTGGCTCCTACATCCTTAAAAGTATTAAAAATATAACTGAGTATGTACAAAAGTATCTGTTTATATATTATTAGTATACCATGCTTATTAAGAAATGATGTTTGGGCGAACGTGAACATCGAAGCAGCACGTCTTTGGGAAGTATCTCCAATTCAAAAAGACAGCAGTTCAGTGATAGCTTTCTGGAGGCTGCTTGTGTTTCCGCCAATCTCTGAGGTTGCCAGGAAGCCCCTGGGGTATATACAACAAGTTTGACGAGCTCGGTGGTGCAGTGGTGAAACGTGCTGTTACGCTACTTTGACACCAACGCTCGTGGGTTCGATTCCCACACAGGACAAACATTTGTGTGCATGAACATGTCTGTTTGTATTGGTCTGGGTATTTTCTATGTGTAATAAGTATGTATTTACAAAAAAAAAATGTATTTACGTATGTTTATCAGTTGTCTAGTACCCATAACACAAGCTCCGCTTACTTTGGGGCTAGGTGGCGCTGTGTAATTTGTCCTGCAATATTAAAAAAAAGCCCAATCAGCCTATTAGTCTGACAAAGTCAGTTTTCTTGGAAAGTATTTGATATATAATTAAAAATAGATATGAAATTTGTCATAGCGGAAATTGTCACGTTCACTTTTTGTTTTTTAGGGTTCCGTACCCAAAGGGTAAAACGGAACCCTATTACTGAGACTTCGCTGTCCGTCAGTCCGTCCGTCCGTCCATAATCATTTAATTTGCATGTATTGAACTCCTTTTTAGGGTTCCGTACCAAAAGGGTAAAACGGAACCCTATTACTGAGGTTCCGCTGTCCGTTCATCCGTCCGTCCGTCTGTCACCAGGCTGTATCTCATAAACTGTGATAGTTAGACCGTTGAAATTTTCACATATGATGTATTTATGTTGCCGCTATAACAGCAAATACTAAAACATAGAATAACATAAATATTTAAGAGGGCTCCCATACAACAAACGTGATTTTTTTGCTCGTTTTTGCTCGATATTGATAACGGCAACAGGTAAACACTTGAAATATTCACAGAATATTTATTTATATATTCAATTTAAGAATTAATAATTAAATTAAAATAAAACTAATATTTAAGGGGGCTCCCATACAACAAACGTGATTTTTTTGCCGTTTTTATAGATAGTGGTACGGAACCCTTCGTGCGCGAGTCCGACTCGCACTTAGCCGATTTTTTATACAACGTCGAGAGGCATACAAGCATACAGTCCACCTGATGTGAAGTGGTTACCATAGCCTGTGAATGCTAGTAATACATGTGTCACTCGCGCGATGCCACCTCTGCTCCTTGTACAGCATCTCGTTGGGAGCTTACTAGTGACCTTACTCACACGCAGGAACACAAAAACCCTCATGGGAGTTGTCTTTTGACCGCGGTTTTCTATGAGGTGGAGGTACTTCCCCAGATGGGCTGCTTTGGTGTGCTCTACTTTTCTTAAGTTACTCACCTCACTCTGCTAACAACGACGGTCTGACATTAATTTGACGAGCCTGGTAGCAGAATGGTTAGCAGTACTATTTTAACACCAAGGCTCTCTCTTCTCGCACATGACAAACATTTGTATACATGAACGTACCTGGGTTTTCTAAGAGAGATAGAGGCAGCGCAACAAAGCAGCGCGATCTCACAGACAACTGCTGTCAAAAACAACTCCTTTGACAGGCGTTGTATTCACTTGCAGTGAGTGAGGTTACGAGTAAGCGCCTAAGGATGCTATGTTAGCGACAGGGGTGACAACTAATTCCAGTGCTGCAAGCGTTTGTAGGCTACAGTAATCAGTTTACCTTAGGTGGACCGTATGCTGGAATGCCTCCTGGGTGGTATAAAATAAAACTTTTCAAGCAAAAAGCGTAACCGACTTCATTGAATTTGACACCAGCGCGTCAGCAACTACTTGGACTTCAACGAACTTGGTTCACTTTTTTATTTAATATGTTAATTTCATATCTTTTAAGTTAATCATTACGTCATCGTCATATCTACATCAAATTTTCTCTAAAATAGAATCGTAAATATCGGTTCACAATTGTATGTATGTATATCTTCACGCCAAGTCCCTTGCGGGGTAGGCAGAGAGAACCGAGCGCCATAAGATGCGGTCCTTACATACTGCACTCGCTTCTGTGACATTCATAGCCCTTTTCATGCACGCTCGCCGGTTCCTGGGGCTCCTGACATCACCTTCTGATAAAACACGACAAATTTGATAATGGTAGGTTAGTCTCGGCCTCCCTCGGCTCCTACATCCTTCCACTTTTGCATTGTATATCTGTTTCGTCATTTTTTCGTCCCGCATTCTTTCTACATGTCCGAACCAACGGAGCATGCCCTTTCTTATCTTATATCGGTTCACAATTAATGAAGATAATTTGATTTTTCACGAGTTTCCGAAAAAACGGTACACGCTACATCACTGAAACTTATGTCAGGTTTCGAGGTTTACCCCCATACAATAAAAAAAACAATATATCAAAATCTGTCCACCATGATTAATAATAAGAGGAAAGGCGCATTAAAGGGGTCCTACTGATAGACGGACGATATTTTTAAATTGCTTATCTGTATATGACGAGCTCGGTGGCACAGTGGTAGGTATCGCTACTTTGACACCACCATGCTCGTGGGTTCGAATCCCATACAGGATTTTCTAATGCCAACAAGCAACGGAAGGGACATCGTTCGAGCGTTCTCACCTTCGGTGTCAGGCCCACCACTGTGTCTTCTGTGTAGCCAGAATTAACAGCGGCGACCACCAAAAAGGCAATGAACAGTGAAGTTCACTGCTGTCCCGGGGGTTAAACTACAGCTGCCTTAGAACTCACGACGAATTTAACATTTGTGTGCATGAACATCATCTGTTTGTCTTTGACTTTTCTATATGTATGTATGTATTATCTATGTATTACCACAAAAATATATAATTTTTTATCATTTATCTAGCGTCCCTATCATAAGCTTCGCTTACTTTAGGGATATGTCATTGGGTACGACAATATTTATTTATTTATATATTTACTTACTTCTTCATTAAGTGTGCACGTCACTGGATCCCCCCCTAAAAGTATGAACCGATTTTCATGAAAGTTTATGTATGTATTTGAGTGGATCCCTGAATGGTTTAGAATTATAATTGCGCAAGGTAGGCGGTGGTGCAATTGGATTCTAGATTTTTTTTATTGTCGGGCAGCGCAACGTCTGTTGGGTCCACTAGCTACCTACATAGACGTATACCTTTGGAGTAGTCACGTACTATAAATTGTGAGGGGACTTTTCACTGAGAGTGAAGGGTGGGTTATTAAATGGGGAAGGGGTAAGAGTGGGCTTCATTAAGCCGCGTCACCGCCGGACCTCTACGTGATCAGAATGTTTGGGCTTGACGCTTATATTGAGAAACGAGATAGTGGAGGGGAATTTTAAGTGATTATTTTTTTATTTTAAGAGAAGTTTGGCATTTCCGTCTACCTCACAGGAAACTGCAGCAAAATAGTAACTTTCTGCAGTGTTAATATTCTAGCGAGCGAGTGGGGTTATCAGTAACCTCCTAAGGAGTTTCTGTGTTAGCACGGATGGCAACGCGCGAGTAATACTACCCTAGTAAGCGTATTGGCTACGATAACTACTTTGCACTAGGTGCGATGTATTCTTCCCGATGTAATGTAAAAAAAACTAAATGATACATTACAATCTAGTGATCTACGAGTGATCCGCTCGCCAAAGGTGGAAAATTCATCTTCACCGACGAGATCCTCAATAGTTGCATGCTGTGCAGTTCCAGAAAAGTATACTTGCAAGATCTTCTCTCCTCCCTGATCTCTTTACTCCCTGCTGAGGTACCTAAGGAACAACAGCATGGGATTCTTTATAAAACATGTGAAGATGATTTTACATTTTCGTCAGCTATACCCTTGATGTTGCAACTATCCATAGGTTATGGTAATTGCGGGAAAGCGGAAGTGAAACGGGACGGCATTTTTTATAACGTTGTGCAATTTGTCACACAAACAGCGATCTCACCGAATCACGCCCGCTTGTTATGTGACAGTTTGTATACAAACAGGAATGTTCCAATGAAATTCCGTCCCGGATAGCCGCTGCTTTCCCGCTTTTCCAGCCTGTCTATAATATATATAGAAAATGATCCTCAACTCCCCGCGATGGTCTCATAATGGACCATTTTGAATATAAATAAAAAAACAGTTGTGAATACGCATCGTCAATTATACAATAATTCAATTTTTTTTTTAACTTGATCGGCCATTTTGACCATGTTCCTTAAGAGATAGGAACGGTGTTCCTGAACATTCCTATTCTACTTTTTATGCTGAATCCGAATCTGAAGTCAAAATTCGAAAATTCGATAAAAACCCACACACAGACAAATAAATAAATAGATTTCATATAGGAACGGTGTTCCTGACCAGTCAATATTATGACTGTCGAATTCTGAATTAAAATTTTAACACGTTTTGTTACAATTAATCAATATATCGGTTATAGTTAACCGATATCTATTCATACATAAATATTTTATAAATATCATACATAAATATTACACCAACCCTAACTCATCCCACTGCAGGGATACGGATCTCCTTTCAACTTAAAGGGTTCAGAGCATACTTCACCTACTTAGTTGCAGATTGCTCCTTCTTCTTCGCATGATCCCGTTTCCTAATCCATTAGCATTAGCGGGGTCCACTTCTTCAGACCTCTACAACCTAGAGGGAAAACCAAATCTATGTTAGGTTAGGTCACACGTCTTTCAAAATATAATTTCTTGAACCTGTGGGTTTCCTCATGACTTTTCCTTCATCATCGAGCAATTGATATGTACATAAATTCGAAAACACGAATTTAATGGTACGTGCCCAATATTCGAACCGAGGACCAGTTGCTCAATAGGCTGTTTGCTGGGCTGGGCTGTCACTGCTCTGGTTTGCTTTCAGCTCTGCCTAATGTTACAATGATTATTTTACCGATGAAAAAAAGGATATCGCTACCCGAATTGGAACATGCCAGTATGTTGGCACGCCTGGTAGATCGGAAAATTGACGCGGTATATTGCCGACCGGCAAGTATATTACTAGCTCTTTTGATACGAGGCCTGGAGGCTAGCACGAGAGCTTTTGAAACTCCATCTATGGATGTCAGCAATCAAAGAGCTTATTGGATATCGCATCTGTAACTAGAATAGAATAGGAATATGCTTCTTTCTATTTTTCTATAACATAAATCTGAGAATAACAAAGAAAACTTGAAACCGTGAAATAACAAAACCCTGTTATAAAAATAAACTTAATAAGATTTGGTTGCTGTCAGAGGCATCCTATTTTGGTGTTAAAAAATATTTCATTATTATTAAAGAGATAAAGTCCTTAACTTCAAAATTTAGACAATCAAGGTTACATGAAGATATTTCACTTTAAAAAAATCTTCTCAATTCTGAAAAGTTGAAGAAATAAAAGAAGAAATTATGTTGTCCTGAGCCACGATATACAAATTAAAGTTAACAAAGTAGAGTACCTAAATATCCTTCTATGTTAATAACTTAGAGGCACTAATTCTGTATATATCAAGCTTATTCATGGTGATCTTCATAAAATAATTTGTTCATCCTTCTTTCACACTAAAACGGAGCAATTGAGTGATGCGATTCTTTGTACGAAAGTAGTAGAAGTGTTCGAAAGTAACATAGACTACTTTCTATCACGATAGTTTTACTCCAAGAAAAAACATCTTTTTTTTCCTTTTGACAATACGCACGAAGCAACGAGTAATTTGCGGGCAAATTGACATGGAAACTCTACATTAATAATATTGTAAGGAAACTCAATTAAGGTTCTATGGCTCTGTTTAAATTAAGAAATGTCTGCTTAGAAATTTTTGTGTAATTAAATGGCAGCCAGCATTTATAACAAAATTGCACTGCGCATTATGTCAATAAGGGACAAGAAATTTGTTTTCAATCGTTACTCACGACGACTTCCTACCTTACTGAAAAAGCGTATTTTATCCGAAAACATTTTTAAATTAGAAGATGCTTCAAAGATAATTTTAAAATTGTATGTATTGCGACAATCTCTTCCATATTTCTGTTTTGATTTTTCGTAATTTCCTGTTTCATTGACGTCTTCATTTTGACGTTATTTTCATTAATTTCAGTTATAGATAGATACGTTTTACTAATACCATATATCAATTAACTGATTTTATTTTATTCTACATGCTATCACGACGCATCATATTTTAAAAATCTTCTTTTTCTTCGCATTATCCCGTTTCCTAATCCATTAGGATTGACGGGGTCCGCTACCTAAGCCTAAGGATTTGGCGAAGACACTGATTTTTACATGGAGCGCCTGCCGTCAGACCTCCACAATTCTGAGGGAGAACTGGATTTTAATTTCTTGGACGTGCGGGCTTCATCACGATGTTTATCCTTCACCGCCGAGCAAGTGGTAATTACAAATTTAGTAGTACGTGCCCCGCCAGGATTCGAACTGGAGACCAGTTCCTTATCCACTATCACTGCTTAAATAATCATATCTTAAAATTAAACATCAATATAACCACTCAAGTTTATGATACTTTCTTCAATTCTATTCATATAATTTAATTTCAGACAAAAGATTTTACAACACAGGTCCATATATACCTTATGTTAAAATACATATACTATTATGTATAATATAATTTTATATGTAAACTTAGAATTAACTTAAACTATGGAATAAGTTTAAGTTAATCGTGGAGCCGGCGACGTGTATTGCATGACGGTGGACAAACGTCATCTATCTATTTTATTTAGTCCATCATCTATTTATAAAAAAAAATATCTCTCAATTGTTATTAGGCAAACATGAGCGAAGATTAAAAATAATTTATATAAGCCTCCTGGCAAAAAATTAAAATATGTTTATGAACATAAAGATTTTATAAGATATGTTTATGAAAATAAAGATTTAATACATACGTGTATAATATTATATAAACAATTGCCTGAGGATGTCAAATTGCTTACTAGGAAGTGTTTTAAAACTAAACTGACACAGTGGATATTGTTTTTAGTGTCACAAAATGAATGACAACTAAATCTTAAATATTTTTTAATTTATATAAATTTGTAATCGCGTACAACTTTGATCAACACAATAGAAGTAAATTGACATAAATAATTTACATGCTTTAATGGAGGTTGAATATATTGTGCCTTTTATGTACGTAAAATCTGTTGATACTGTGACTGGAAATGGTTTATGATGATGGAAAGATTAGCCTTAACAGCATGCCAGACATGCCTGTCAGTCAGTCAGTCAGAATCTCGCCATCATCCTATAGTAGTGACAGCCTCGTGGATAGAGAACCGGCCTAGTGATCAACAGGTCCTGGCATCCTGGCATGTACCACAAGATTCGTGCTTCCGGGTTTATGTGCATATTATTTTCATACTGTTCATTGTAGGCACTTGGCGGAATTTTGTAGACATCTCGTTAATGTTAACTTGCACTTGTACAGATTCCGCCTCACAATTTTCTTTAATAATTATATTTACCGACCGGTTTCGCCTTTACAGCATTATCAAGCAATATAGCAAGATATTTTATATATATATTGAATTAAACAATTTTTAACGGAAGTATCGCGTATTTTAATTATTTTGTTGAACCTGACGTTTCGAACGCTTTGCAGCGTCCGTGGTCGAAGGAAACGTCAGGTTCAACAAAATAAATAAAATACGCGATACTTCCGTTAAAAATTGTTTAATTCAATGTGTAACAATCGCGAAAACCTAAGACAATTTATATATATATATATATATATATATATATATAAATATTTTATATAAAATACCTTGCTATATTGTATGCGAAGTGGAATCTGTATACAAGTATTAACATTATGTGCATATTTGTAATTATCACTGGCTCGATAGTGAAGAAAACCATCGTGAGCAAACACACGTCCAAGAAATTATATTTCGAATGACGTGTGACCTTACCTAAGAATGATCTGGTTTTCGCCCTGGGCTGCGGAGGTCTGACAGCAGTTGCTCCATGTAAAGATCAGTATTTTCGCCAAATCCTTCAGTCTTGGGTACCAGACCCTGCCAATCCTAATAAGTTAGGAAAATGAGTTAATGCTAAGGAGAAGAACGAAGATATCAAGGAGAATCAAGGCTGTACTTACAGTTAACAGAAACATCAACGTACGAAAGATTCTAAATGTATAATGAAATATAAGAGGAGACACAAAACTGTTTATTAACAAATTGGTTATTGACAAACTGTTAGCAGTGTTTAAACAAAGCCAGTGTAACTGTAAACCGGTCGATCGACGGTCTGTTTACACACAATTAGGTAATTTAACTATTATATATATAGAAATGCCGGCGTTTAGCTTTGCTCAATAAGTAACAAGGCAAGGAGGAGCCGTGACTCTTTTTGTTAAAGTTGCGTAATGATACATTAATGGGATAATGTAGCAATGCAAGTAAATCTATTTACAAACGGACGCAACCAATGCGCTGGAGCCGACTTCAAAAATAACAATGATAATTGTAAGTTATTGAAATTGTAAGTTATTGTTCCTAATTTCTATTAAATTATAAGCAAACATTTTGACATTTGTTTATAGTAATTTAAGTAAATAAATAAAGCAATTATTTTGTATCATTTTTGTTTGTTTTTGGAGTCGGGGCTTTTTTTTGATTTTTTTTTTTGTCATTAACATAATTGATGGCAAAATGCAGTTTGCTCTTCGTAATACTTATAGTCGTAAAAGTCTTTTAGTAGTGTAGATACAAAAACATACATCACACCTTAACCCGTATTTTGTAATCAGAGAAGGCAGAATATTACTATTTAACCCCCGACGCAAAAAAGGGGTGTTATAAGTTTGACGTGTGTATCTGTGGCATCGTAGCTTCGAAATGGATGAACAGATTTTGATTTTGTTTTTTTTGTTTAAAAGGGGACTTAATCGAGAGTGTTTTTGTGTATATCATGTAGGTTATTTTTGCGTCGGGGATTTTTTAATTAAACTTTTAATTTCTTTACATACGAAATTTGCTAAATGTGCAATTGTAATCAAACAAAAATTTTTGTAATCGTTTATTTTTTTTTAAGTAGGTGACAAATATGCTGCTTATTGATCCCATATGTATCTTCATTTTTTCTTAATATTCATAGCTCTTTTCAAGCACGCTTGCCGGTTCCTAGGGATCCTTAACTTTAACACACGCTCTGAATTTGATCATGGCATGTGACTTTATCCATGTCCACTGTTAAGCGATTTTGACGATTGACGAGCTCGGTGGCGCCGCGGTTAATAACGCGACTTTGACACTCGTAGGTTCGATTCCCAGACCGGACAAACATTTGTGTGCATGAACACGTCTGTTTGTCTTGGTCTGGGTATTTTTAAGAGAGGTAGGGCGCATCAAAGCAGCCCGTCTGGTGAAGTACTTCCACCGGACAGAAAACCGCAGCCAAATACCAACTC
This sequence comes from Pyralis farinalis, assembly GCA_947507595.1. Lineage (NCBI taxonomy): Eukaryota > Metazoa > Arthropoda > Insecta > Lepidoptera > Pyralidae > Pyralis > Pyralis farinalis. The sequence continues at coordinate 37,314,564 of OX382259.1, forward strand.
TCTGGAGGGTTGTTGTGTTCCTGCGTGTGAGTGAGGTCACCAGTAAGCTCCTAAGAAGTTGCTGTGTTAGCAGCAGAGGCGGCATCGCGCGGGTGATACTCAAGATTTTACAAGCATTATTAGGCTACGGTATTTTACATCAGGTAGGCGGTAGGCTTGTATGCCTACCGCCCACCTGATACGTTGTATAAAAAATAAATAAAAAAGCGACTCAAGCGAAGTAGATTTAGATTATTTGTGCCCCAAGATGTACTATTGTTGTTATTCAATTGAATTTTGAAGAATTTATTAACAACTTTATATGTGAGTACAATATACGTCTACGTCAACGATAGATGAGCTTAGTTATCGATCTAGAAATAAGTTTAAACTTATTAAAAGTGCATCGAAAATATGATGCGAAGCTTTGCATGTAATAAGGGTAGTTTACATACCAGCTTTTTGAATTACATACCTACTCGATTCATTATCTCTCTACCATAATAATACACGGCATTACGAGTTTTGACGAGCTCGGTGGCGCAGTGGTGGAACGCGCTGTTACATTACTTTGTCACCAACGTTTGTTCGCTTCAAAACTCTATCTCACAGAAAACCGCAGCCAAATAACAACTCCCTGGCGGGTTCTTGTTTTCCTGCATGTCAGCAAGGTTACCAAGAATCGCCTAAATAGTTGCGGTGTTAGCAGCAGAGGTGGCATCGCGCTATACTTATGTATTGTAAACGTTCAAAGGCTACGGTAACCGGTGTGCATCAAGTGGGCCGTGTGCATGTAAAAAAATACAGTATTCTTCATCAGAATCAATATGTTGACGTCATCCATTTTACGCTCACGGCGGTAGAGAAAGTATGACAAATACGAAGTTACATGCAATTTGATCCAACCTGCTTTGCGTGCTTCCGCCACCAATTAGTTCATGCGCCCTAGCGCCGGCCGGCACCCACCCACTACTGTTAGTACTTGGTACATGCCGACGCTGCCATGGCTGCTCCGGTAGTCTCTGCCTCGGCTGCTGCGGTCGTCCGTCATCTGGAACAGAATCCGCATGCCCCCACCACCACCGTCGCTGCCACGACTGGCCTGGTCGTCGCTGCGACACGTGTTTCGCCTCTCCACGAGGCATCATCAGGCGTTGTAGACGTTAATCGTAAGAATAACATGCTACAAGTGTAGCATGTTATTCAGTAGTGGGTGGGTGCCGGCCGGCGCTAGGCCGCATGAACTAATTGGTGGCGGAAGCACGCAAAGCAGGTTGGATCAAATTGCATGTAGATTTGACTTTCGCAAAGTAACGCTTGAATCTATTAACTAAATACGAAGTTACCACAGAAATAAAACCTGAACGCCTCTAGCAGAGAAGCAATGAAAAACTGCCGAAACATAAAACTATTACCCCTTCGATAAATAAACTATCAGGCCTCATAATTAAATCATTCATTGCGATACACATAAAAATGCGTAATAAATTTATGGCTTAAAAACATACAAGTGACTCCTTCAGACAGGCTGCACGCTTATTTGCTACCTATGTACTGAAAGATATTACAAAAATTGGGGCGAATTTTTTCGTGTTATTTTATAATTACTTATTAAGTTTTCTGTATCGGTTCAATTTCGTACACAAAATATTTAAATTTCCTGTTTGCAACTTATTTCGTTTGCGCGCTGGAGGCCTCTGATAATGGACGTCGAGACAACAGATTGACAGCAACAGGGTTCCATCGGGAATTGAACCTCGGTGGAAGTTATCGTATAAAATTTTCCCTGATTTACATTTTCAGGAACACCGTTCCTATATGAATTCTATGTTTGTTTGTGCGTTTGACTGTGCGTTTGTGTGTCGCGTTTTTTCGAATATTCGAATTTTGACTTCAGATTCGGATTCAGCATAAAAAAGTAGAATAGGAATGTTCAGGAACACCGTTCCTATCTCTTAAGGAACATGGTCAAAATGACCGACAAATTAAAAAACTAAAAAATTTCAATTGTTATATAATTGACGAGCCAGGTGGCAGTGCAAGCATTGCGCATTCTCAACTGTTTTTTTTATGTAACGTCGGAAGGCATGCAATCATATGGCCCACCTTTTATAAAGCGGTTACCGTGGCCATTGAATTATTATGTACTAGTATACTAGAGCCGACACCACGAACGAAATGTTTGCGCTATGTTTTGTTGCCAATCGGCAACAACTCATTCTCTATATAGGCGACATGTTACTGCACTACGTTTAACGAAACATGTAAGCGCCATGTGAATCACTGTGGTTTAGACCTTTTGGCTGCAAGAAATGTACGCCTTAGAAGCGATTTAGTGCTGTATGTTTGAATCTTTGGGATAGAAATCTAAATTATTTCAGCGCTGCAGCGGACTTTAGTTTTAATTATTACCAACATGGAGCAAGGCTTAGGATAGTTCTTCTAGTAGTATAGTAAATAATAACTCAATTACCGTAGCCTATGAACGCTTGCAATAGATTAAATATCGCTCACGCGATGCCACATTCTCCCGCATTCGGGTTGTATATTTGTTTCATAATTTTTTCGACCATACCTATTTTTAAGGCATATAATTATAGATATAGGTATACGTTTCACCTTACTACCATCACCGATCTAAATTGGTGACCATAGCCCATGACTCCATGTAACAGCTTTACGCGAAGGTACGTTAATATTCCCTGTGACCTCACTCACACCCTCTGGTGAGTTATTATTTAGCTGCGGTTTTCTGTGAGGTGCAGGGCTACTTTGATGCGCTATATCTCTCTTAAAAACACCCAGACCCTTGCTTCAGATGTTTTTAAATTGTCTTGGACAAACATACATGTTCATGCAAATAAATGTTCGTACTGTTTGCGAATCGAACCCACGAGCGTTGATGTCAAAGTCGTGTCATTCACCGCTGCGCTACCGAATATACATAAACATATTTTATCTGTACTCATGTAAAACATATGCTGTAAATTCATAAAATAAGTAATTGAATAACTTGAATATAGCCACGAAAGAAACTTGAGAAACATTTACCAACCGACTTTGTGGTGTCGATTTCTGTTTGTCCACTTTCGTAACAAACTTACATAATAGTAGGTACCTACTTAAAAAGTTTTTTTTTATATTACGTCGGGAGGCATACAAGCATACGGCCCACCTGGTGTAAAGCGGGTACCGTAGCCTATTAACGCTTGCGATATATTAAGTATCACTCGCGGGATGCTTCCTCTGCTGCTTACACAGCAACTCCTTGGGAGCTTACTGGTGACCAGACTCACACGAAAGAATACAACAATCCTCTAGGGAGTTGTTATTTGGCTGCGGTTTTCTGTGAAGTGGAGGTCCTTCCCCAGACGGGCTGCTTTGATGCGCCCTACCTCTCTTGTAAAAGCATTTTAATATTTGGATGTTATTTTCTTTTTATAAAAACTAATATCTCGGGTTACAAAAATGGAAATAAATTGATCTACAAATGGAAATATCATTCTTCTCTCACAACTAGTTGCAGCGGCAACAGCAACAGCGACAGAAAAATCTTCTCTTGTAACTGAATACGTAAGATTAGTCATCAAAGTGGACAAAGCCGTCCATTTTGAATGTCGGTATCGTAAAAAATCACTCTCATCGCATTCATTTCTTCCTAACACGCCAATAGAAGTATAATTTCAAAAGGGAAGTGACAAATATCTGATATCCAAGGGTATCAGGTAGGGATGGATATTAAACAGGTTCCTACAGAGGCGATATTGCGACTTTGTAGAACATTTATTAAACTGCCAGGTGCAACGTCCGATATTAAAACATTACACGTTTCCCGGGTAGACATAATGTGGCCCCCCCTCCTTTTAATGTAATGATAGTTTTGCGCCAGATTGTCTCAGTAGATTGAAGTACCAGCATCAACTGCAGACCGTCTATGGTTAGTTTAGTTGTCTGGTGTTCCTCCGAGCTCAGATGGCACGGTTAGTCGTTATAATTCCCTTCGTCGTATAAGCCCCTTAGGAGATGCTGCGTTAGCTGCAGAGGTGGTATCGCGTGAGTGATACTTAATGATTTGCAAGTGTTTATTAGGTTGTTTTTGCATACAATGTAGAGCAGTTCGAATCGTCGGCGTACCCAATGATCACCGCTCGGCTGGACTTGCTTTGTACACGAAGAGACGTTGGTTCTCTTTGTGTACTCTACAAATTGTATAGTAGGAAGTGTTTGGAGTGTGTAGGACCTGCGCAACTTAACACCAGTCATTGAGTTCCACTATCTGTATATTACAAGAGTTATTTATATTTTGAACTGTAATAGTTAGGGGCTTGAAACTATCACAGATAGGGTATAACTCTGATCGCTATAAATTAAAGTTAAAAGTCTAAGGCGATTCTTTACACCAAAAGGTTCCCTCTTTCTACACGACGGTATGGAACTAATGTGCAAATTTGATCTATGAAAATCTTTTGCATGTCCATAAAAACATAGACTCATTTTGTAAAAAGAGTGATACTCATAACATAAATACTAGATATAAGCATAATCTTGTGTTACATGCAAGCCGTCTCCACAAAATAAGTAATTCTTTTATGGGGCCATGTATACGGTTCTATAACAATAAACAAATTTAAAACTACTGTTAAAGCCAAATTGTGTAGCAGGGCATATTATAAAGCATCTGACTATATTAATGATAAAAATGCCTGGGAGTGAGTCGATCCAATTATAATGTAATTAATAAAATATGTAAATTTGTTTGGATACCAAAAGAGGGATGCCTGAGTTTTTTGGCAGTATTTTTATCAGTGCTCACCTAGTCATAAACTGCACGGTAGGGAAAAAAAATGTGACGATTTCAAACAAATGTAGCTATTTTTACGGAATAAAAAGATTTTGACTTTGACTTTGATTATCTACAATAACATTAAGTTATAACTTTTCCATTCCTGTGTCATATAGAGCTTTTTTATAACTTCGGGATACATACAAGCGTACGACCCACCTGATGTAAAACGGTTACCGTAGCCTTTAAACGTTTGTAATACATTAAGTAATAACTTGCGCGATGCTACCTTTGCTACTAACACAGCAGCTACTTAGGACCTTATTTTTGAACTCACTCACGCACAGGAACATAGCAACCCTCCAGGGAGTTGTTATTTTGCTGCAGTTTTCTGTGAGGCGGAGGTTCTCTTAAAAATATCCAGACCACGATAAACAGACATGTTCATGCACATATGTTTGTCCTGTGTGGGAATCGAACTAACTATCGTTGATGTCAAAGTTTCGTCTTTCACCACTGCGCCACCGCACTTATCAGTACAGGACAACGCTCTCAAAAATGTTATAAAATAAGGAGCGTACATCTTTACCAAATTAGCACACAAGCTATACATGTGGGCTTTCTAAATCCCAATAGTTCTATAGTAACTATTCAAATGTGGGTGCTATTATCCTTAAGTTGCATATGAGCTGTTATAGAATCATAGAGCTGAGACAGTGCATTTAAACAGCCTGTATGCTGGGTTGTTAACGAACAGTGATAGAGTAAGGAACCGGCCTTTTGGTCAACTTTTTTTTTATATATATACAACGTCGGGAGTCATGTAAGCATACGGCCCACCTGATGTAAAGCAGTTACCGTAGCCTTTTAACGCTTATAATATATTACGTATCACTCGCGCGATGCCTCCTCTGCTGCTTACACAGCAACTCCTTAGGAGCTTACTGGTGACCTCACTCACACACAGGAACACAACAAGTTATTTGGCTGCGGTTTTCTGTGAGGTGGAGGTACTTCCCCAGACGGGCTGTTTTGATGCGCCCTACCTCTCTTAAAACATCCAGACCAAGACAAACAGACATGTTCATGCACACAAATGTTTGTCTCGTGTGGGAATCGAACCCACGAGCGTTGGTGTCAAAGTCGCGTCATTCACGACTGAGCCATCGAGCTCGTGAAACTACCCCGTGGTACCCGGTTCGAAGCCTGGCAGGTACCAATAAATTCGTATTTTCGGAATTATGTACATATTTAGCGCTGCGCAAAATTTGTGGCGTAAGGCTTGTAGACCGTATTCGCAATGATGATGTTAGAAATAGAGTTGGTCCGAAAGAGAGCGTCGGTATTAAAATAAGAAGAGGCATGCTCCGATGGTTCGGGCATGTAGAAAGAATGCAAGATGAAAGAATGACGAAGCAGATATACAATGCAAAAGTGGAAGGATGTAGGAGCCGGGGAAGGCCAAGACTTACCTACCATGACCAAATTGGTCATGTTCTATCAGAAGGTGATGTCAGGAGCCCTAGAAACTGGCGTGCGTGCATGAGAAGAGCAATGAATGTTAAAGAAGCGAGTGAGATATGTAAGGATCGAGTCACGTGGCGCTCGGTTCTCTCTGCCTACCCCGCAAGGGATTTGGCGTGAAGTTATAGATAGATAGATGTACACATTTATCACTTGTTCGGCGGTGAATTAACACATCGTGAGGATACCCACACGTCCATGAAATTATATTTGGAAAGACGTGTGCTCTAACATAAGGAAGATCAGGTTCTCCCTCTGGGTTATGGAGGTCTGACAGTAGTCGCTTCATATAAAAATCTGCCAAGTGCGAGTCGGACTCGCGAACGAAGGGTTCTGTACCATTATCTATAAAAACGGCAAAAAAATCACGTTTATCACAGCCCCTCTTAAATATTTGTTTTATTTTAATTTAATTATTTATTCCTAAAGTGAATATACTAAATATTATAACTAAATATTCTGTTAATATTTCAAGCGTCTACCTTTTGCCGTTGTCAATATCGAGCAAAAATGAGCAAAGAAATCACGTTTGTTATGGGAGCCCCCTTAAATATTTATTTTATTCTATTTTTTAGTATTTGTTATTATAGCGCAACAGAAATACATCATCTGTGAAAATTTCAACTGTCTGACTATCACGGTTCATGAGATACAGCCTGGTGACAGACAAACAGACGGACGGACGGACAGTGGAGCCTCAGTAATAGGGTTACGTTTTACCCTTTGGGACCGGAACCCTAAAAACTAGCGTCTTCGACTTATCCTTAGGCTTCGGTAGCGGAACCCGCCAAGACTAATGGATTAGAAAACGGGGTAACTCTAAGAAGAGATGCTAGCTGGGTTGTCATGACTTCTGGGGAAGTGACTCTAATATCCTCTAGAATGAGGAAATTAAAATTGAGACTTGTTATTCTTTAGTGTCGGTGTTTAAATAAGAAGAGGCATGCTCCGTTGGTTCGGACATGTAGAAAGAATGACGAAGCGGATATACAATGCGAAATTGGAAGTATCTAGGAGCCGGGGAAGGCCAAGACTTACGTACCATGACCAAATCGGTCGTATTGTATCGGAAGGTGGTATCAGGAGCCCTAGAAACCGGCGAGCGTGCATAAGAAGAGCAATGAATGTTGAAAGAAGCGAGTGAGGTATGTAAGGATCGAGTCACGTGACGCTCAGTTCTCTCTGCCTACCCCGCAAATGATTTGGCGTGAAGTTATAGATAGATAGTTATTCTTTTACTCGAGTAGCCTCATTGGGCGCTTCTAAAACAAAGTAAAATATCCTCCCGTACTTAGCTCATTCGGGGAAATCCTTAGAAATTTCGTCTCCTAGTAAATTGGGCATGTCGCAGTAACTTTCCAAGAAACCCAAGAACGGCAATTAAAGGAGGGCCGAAGTTAAAATGGATTTTAATAATTTAACGCCGAAAGATAGAACGGTGTTGAGAGGACACCTAATTAATCTGGTCATTGCTTTTTTAGGGTTTCGTATAGAAAAGTTAAAAAGGAACCCCTGCCTTGTCTGTTGCACTTTATGGTCATTTAAGATAAGTTCAATTCCTTTCCCTTAGTTTTCATTTAAAATGAAATACTTGTCCAAGTGCCCGTGTGGGCTCAATGACAAATAAAGATTTACATGCAATTTGATCTAACCTGTTTTGTGTGCTTCCGCCACCAATTAGTTCATGCGGCCTAGCGCCGGCCGGCACCCACCCACTACTGTTAGTGCGTGCTACATGCCGACGCTGCCATGGCTGCTCCGGTAGTCTCTGCCTCGGCTGCTGCGGTCGTCCGCCATCTGGAACAGAATTCGCATGCCCCCACCACCACCGTCGCTGCCACGACTGGCCTGGTCGTCGCTGCGACACGTGTTTCGCCTCTCCACGAGGCATCATTGGTGGCGGAAGCACACAAAGTAGGTTCGATCAAATTGCATGTAAATTTGACTTTCGCAAAATAACGCCTGAATCTATTAACTATTTAAATAGAGATTTTTTATCTTTTTTCTACATATTGTTTAATCGAAAAATCTGAAGTAACCAAAGATAATAAAGGGTAAGTAAGTATTACAGGAATAATAAAATTATCCCTCTGACTTTTTTTTTTATACAACCTCGGAAGGTATTCAAGTATACGACTCGCCTGATGTAAAGTGGTTACCGTAGCCTATGGATGCTAGTAAAGACGCTTTGCCGCTACCACAGCGACTCCTTAGGTGCTTACTGGTGATCTCACTCCCATACAGGAATACAACAACACGCTAGGGAGTTTTTATTAGCCTATAAACGCTTGTAACACATTAAGTAAAACTAGCGCGATGTCACTTATAGGTGACCTTACTCGTTCGCAGGAATACATCAACTCTTCAGGGAGTTGTTATTTGGCGTTGGTTTTCTGTGAGGTCGAGGTATTTCTCCAGACCGGCTGCTTTGATGTGCTGCCCTATCTCTCTTAAAACACCCTGACCAAGACAAACAAACGTGTTCAAATAAATCTATTAACGGTGATCGCTTTGTGCCGACCGGTGCTTCTTCGCATGAACTAATCGATGATCTTTACCTATTCCTGAAATCTGTAAATATAGAAGCATTTCCAAGATTTAGTGGACACCAGAGAGAGAGAATTTGTAAAAAAGTCGTCTGCGTGGGTACCTCTGTCTCACGTATTTCTACCGCTGAGCAGCTATATTTATATGCTATGTTCCGGTTTGAAGCGTGAGATATGGCAGAGAAATTACTAGGTACTGTGACGAAATATCCTTAGGTCACAAGATTGGCAGCGCGTGAGTAACATCACCATGGTGTTGCGAGCGTCAATAGGCTGCGGTTGTATAAAACAAAATCATTGAAAGGTTTTCTATATTATTTTCAGTGAAGGGTTACGAAGATGGCTATTCTGTAAGTACAGTCGAGAGAGAATTTGTAATCGAGTTCGTGTCTTTCGTTTTGTTGGATTCAATTGACAATAAAAGTTTTGGCGTCGAAAAGTTTTTCTTACTTGGCAACGTAATAGTTCAGATGCTTCGTTTAATGCGGTGTTAGCGATACCTTTTTACTCTAAAATGTTGTTTTATATGGTATTTCTCCAAGTCTCTGAAATACATAGTTCACAGATTTTATTTCTCTTAAATAACGTCGGGAGATATACTGCCACACGGTCCACCTAATGTTAAGCGGTTATCGTAGAGTTCACAACACTTGCAACATTAAGTATCACTCGCGCGATGCCATCCTTGCTGCTGACACAGCAAGTCCTTAGGAGTTTACTGGTGACCTCACTCACGCGCAGTAACACAACAACTAGGTAGTTGTTATTTGGCTGCGGTTTTCTGTGACGTGGAGCTACTTCCCCATGCATGCTCTGATGCGCGGTACCTGCCTTAAAATACCCAGACCAAGACAAACAGACATGTTCATATACACAAATGTTTGACTTGTGTGAGAGTCGAACCCACGAGCGTTTGTATCAAAGTAACCTAACATTCCGAATCACCACTGCGCCAACGAGCTTGTCAAAATGTAAAGAAGTATCTCCAACTCACATAAAACTACAGCATAATAACAACTTCATAGAAGTTTATTGTCCTGCATGTGAGTGAGGTTACCATAAGCTCCTAAGGAGTTGCTGTGTTAGCAGCAGAGGTGGCATTTGCGCGAGTGACACATAATGTATTGCAAGCGTTCATAGGCTACGGCGACCGCTTTACATCAGGTGGGTAGTGTGGAGATCAGCGTGCAGCGAAATAAGCGCAACGGATACTTGTCGCAGGAATCCTGAGTAAAATACGAAATACTTGTAGTACAGTTTATTGATCTCACACTAGCGCTTGCTTGCGCTTATATAGTTATCGTAAAACAAAGGAGTTCTATATTAGAGTCACGTATATACATATACAAATAAAATGTACATATACAAATACAATGGTATGCTTGTATGACTGCCGACGGTGTTTATGAAAAAAAAGGTAGTTAATTAATAGAATACCTGTGGTCGAGTAATGGCTAGTTTATCACCAAGAGTCGTGGGTTCGATTCCCATACTGGACAATAATATTTACATGAATATATCTTATGTCTTGGTCTGGGTGTTTTTAATAGAGTCAGGGCGCATCAAGCAGAGGTTAGAAGTGAGGTTAGCATTATATAGGAACTGCTGTGATAGCAGGAGGAGTGTCAACGCACACGTGATACTTCCTGTATTTATATATTGATAGGGTACGATAACCACTTTACAACTTTTGGATCGCATACTTATATACCTCTAGAGGTTATGTAAAAAAGTTTTTTTTAATATATTTCATATTTTACGCTTCATTAACTTCAGAGATAAAGATGGATAGTTTCTGTGACAGATGGACGGACGGACATAGCACACTAACTAGACTGTCCATAAATACTGTTACATAGAGACTTTTCTTTTTTCAACTCTTCAATTATTTTGAATTTCTTTCTTTCTTTCGATTTCCCGCCGTTTTACATATTTTTTTCGTGTTTATTATTAAAATTACTAAACAAAATGGGGTAGTATGGAGCCGGCGGTCATATTAAAGACACTTCAAAAGCTTGGTATCAGTCGTATGTTCGTATATCGTACTATCGACAGATATACCAACACTTCCACTGTTGACGACCATAAAAGTGCAGGGCGATCGCGTGCTGTTAGAACTACAAACAAACAAAAAATCTTATCGCGATAAATGAAGATTCCCGCTAGGACTCTGTCGCGTATAATAAAACAAGACATGAAGCTCGGCGCTTTATCGTCGACATAGAGGGCATGGCTTAAATCATTCCCTACAGTTGAAGAGAGTGGATCGATCAAAACGCCTTCTGTCCCGATACGCAGGTGAAAGGCATAGAAATATCTGAATAACTCTGAAGAACTATTTTCCCTTATCCCACCCTCTCCCTTCCGTCATAGAACCACACGTGCAGGCTTGCGATGTCATCATTCCACTGTTGAGGACATTTGTTCTCGTACTAAAAAGTTCGGCAACTCTTATCTCTGTCGAACTATTAAAAAGTGGAACGCCTTGCCTGCACATGTGTTTCCTCCTTCCTACAACATGGGATCCTTCAAACGAAGCGCGAAGAAGCACCTTGCGGGCCAGCATGGTAGCGTCAACTGACAGGACACCGTAGTCCTTTGTCAGTTGCCGCTGCAATTTGGGCTCCCCTTTTCGCTTACCAACAGGCGAAGAGGAGCCACTATGCTGAGCCATTATAAAAAAAAAAAAATCCTTTTTACAGTACTACAAGAAGCAAAATGACAAAGTGTACACGCACAGTTCTAAAGGAGGAGCTCAAGTGGTCGGAAAGGTACAACGAGGACATCATACTGTGTATGTAATGGTTTGGTGGAGGGTGTCTTATCAAGGAGTCACAAAGCTTAATTTTTGTAAAAAAAGTAGTGAAACCACTCAGCGATATACTTTAAAAAAATATACCGTGGACTTTCCAGCAGAACTCTGCACCGGGTCACAAGGCACGAACTTCGAAACCAACGTTCCAGACTTTATAAGAGCTAAAGACTGGCCCTCGTCTAGTCCAGATCTGAACCCCTTAGACTACAAATTATGACTTTATATGACTATATATTGGTTAGTTTTAGAGGGCATGGCCTGCTCGAAGCGACACGCCGACATTTTGACGAGCTCGGTGGCGCAGTGGTGAAACGCGTTGTTACGCTACTTTGACACCAACGCTCGTGGGTTCGATTCCCACACAGTACAAACATTTGTGTGCATGAACATGTCTGTTTGTCTTGCTCTGGGTGTTTTCTATGTATAATAAGTATATATTTACAAAAAAAAAAAAATGTATTTACGTAAGTTTATCAGTTGTTTAGTACCCATAACACAAGCTTCGCTTACTTTGGGGCTAGATGGCGCTGTGTAATTTGTCCGAAAATATTTATTATTATTACACAATATGTCTAATAAAAATGTCTAAAAGAAGCAGTGGCTAAATTTCCCATGGAAACAGTACGTAAATCCGTAGATTCGTGTCCAGATAGATTAAAGGTATCAGAGCCATAGATGGCCATTTCGTATAGAATCAATTTTTATTTCTTGCTGAGTCTTCCATAAATATATACATAATAGTTTAATTAAGTTTTTTTTATTCATAAATTTTTTTCTTTATTTCATAAAAATATTTCATTATTTCATAAAAAAATTAATGCATATTCAATTGTAACAGAACTTTAGCCGGACTAGGTATAAGGGTTCCTTTCTTATATTTTGTGCATATTTTCTTTTACAGATTAATTACGTGACATCTCAACGCGATCCTATTTATTAAAATTAATTTTCACCTCACCCAATCCTTCCTTTTGTATTCTTTTCTCCATTACATTATCTATTTTCTATGTTTGTTTTGTTTGTTGTTTGTTTAATTAAGTTATTCCTTAACCCCCTAGTAAACAAAAAATACCTTTATCCTACTTAATATTATAAATGCGAACGTTTGTATGTATGGATGGATGTTTGTTGCTCTTTCACGCTTAAACAGCTGAACGGATTTGAATGAATTTTGCCACGTAGATAGATTATGATCTGGATTAACACATAGGCTACGTTATTTGGCACCACGAGGGCGGTGCCGCGGGCAGCAGCTAGTTTTTAATTCAATAGTACAAGCTCCGCTTATTTTGGGACTAGATGGCGCTGTGTAATTTGTCAGAGAATAATAATGATTATTTTATTGTAGATACAATCCCACGTATTCAATGATGCGATTTGCCCTCACGCACACGGAAGCAGTTAATTTGGGTGAGTTTCTCCACGCTCCTTAATTTCTATTCATGCGTAATGTGTTGCTAAGTGAACCGCCAAATGATCTGATGACATTAATGTGGTCACAACATACGCTTCAACAGTTCGACATAATTGCGCGAACGGTCAGTTAAAGCAGAGCAATTGCTATATGTAGCGTAAATTGTGATGTCTCTATCTATCTATAACTTCACGCCAAATCCCTTGCGGGGTAGGCAGAGAGAACCGAGCGCCACGTGACTCGATCCTTACATATCTCACTCGCTTCTTCAACATTCATTGCTCTTCTCATGCACGCTCGTCGGTTTCTAGGGCTCCTGACATCACGTTCTGATAGAACACGACCAATTTGGTCATGGTAGGTAAGTCTTGGCCTTCCCCGGCTCCTACATCCTTCCACTTTTGCATTGTATATCTGCTTCGTCATTCTTTCATCTTGCATTCTTTCTACATGTCCGAACCATCGGAGCATGCCTCTTCTTATTTTAACACCGACGCTCTCTTTCAGACCAACTCTGTTTCTAACATCATCAGGGAGGTACTTCCACCTCACGGAAAACCGCAGCCAAATAACAACTCCCTAGAGGGTTGTTGTGTTCCTGCATGTGAGTGAGGCCACCAGTAAGCTCCTAAATTGTGATGTAATAGTTAGAAATTAGTTATAGTTAGTTGGTTCGGACATGTAGAAACAATGAAGGATGAAAGAACGACGAAACAGACATACAATGCGAAAGTGTAAGGATCTAGGAGCCGAGGAAGACCAAGATTATGCTACTACCATGACCCAATTAGTCGAGTTTTAACAGACGGTGTTTGAGGACCGCGTCATATGGCGCTCGGTTCTCTCTGCCTACCCCGCAAGGGACCTGGCGTTAAGATATACTTATATACATAGATATATAGGTACAATATACGGAGAATTCCATTAAATGTGTCCAGACTAAGAGAGGTAGGGCGCATCAAAGCAGCCCGTCTGGGTAGGTACTTCCACCTCACGGAAAACCGCAGCCAAATAACAACTCCCTAGAGGGTTGTTGTGTTTCTGCATGTGAGTGACGCCACCAGTAAGCTCCTAAGGAGTTGCTGTGTAAGCAGTAGGGGAGGCATTACGCGAGTGATACTTAGCGTATAGCGTTAATAGTCTACGGGTAACTGCTTTACGGCAGGTGGGCCGGATGCTTGTATGCCTTTCGTCGTAGTAAAAGAAAACGTATCATTCGCGCGTTGCCACCTTCGTTGCTAGCACAACTCCTTAGTTTACTGGTAACCTCGCTTGCTTGCAAGAACCCATAACTCTCTGGGAAGTTTAATTTGTCTGCGGTTGTCTGAGAGATGGAGGTACTTACCCAGTCGGGCTGCTTTTATGCACCTTACCCTCGTTGAGACACAGGGTACACGGCAATCAGAGAGAAATGTTCATGTATATGCACGCAAATGTTTGTCCTGTCAAGGGACAATAACCAATGGTCGTTGGTGCTAAAGTAGCAATCACGTATAATAATAAAGCATCAAATCACGTATATATAAACAACTAGCTGTGTCCGCGACTTCGTCCGTGCGGAATAGTTATTTATTTATTATTTATTTATATTAATAAAAATAAATAAAATTTCTAAAATAAAAGTAGCCTAAGTTACTCCTTATTACATCAGCTATCTGCCAGTGAAAGTCCCGTGAAAATCGGGCCCGCCGTTTCAGAGATTAGCCGGAACAAACAGACAGACAGACTGACAAAAATTGTAAAAAAATATAGTTTGGTATATGTGCTGTATATACATCCATATGCATTTAATAAAAAACGTTTATTTTAATATTACAAACAGACACTCCAATTTTATTTATCTGTGCAGATAAAGTTGGTGCAATCACTTCGTCACAGATATATTGATGAAGACGATTTTTCGTCTTGGGCGGGAATCGAACGCTGGCGATGGTGTCAAATTGATAATGTCAGTTTTCAGTGCCTTCGTTGTATATGTCCATTTTATGTCTTGCCGTAATATAATCTCAAACTGCTCAGCGGTAAAATCTGTAACTCAGAATTACTCAGTTTGGCGAATTTGAGTGTCTCTGATAGGTACATGTGGCGTCGTCGACGGCCGCACCTACTGGTAGTGGCTCGCAGGCGGACCAACCTACAAAATAAAGCTCCGCTGACACGCGCTCTGATACCCTCAATAAAATAGCAGGGAAAATTGACATATTCACGAGTTCTCTGAGTGAATTTACAAAGGTGGCAATATTTATAATTTGTTATACGTAGACGTTGAAAGGGCGTTGCTCTATTGCTTTGGGTTTGTAACCCGTAATAATAAATGTAAGTGTTGATAAAGAAAAATAAATAAATAATCGCTGTGACTGATAGACGCTCATACTAGAACCCTGAAGAAGCAAGCCTACACTCGCCTTCAGTGTTTAAACTTATTGTGTGACGCAAACAAATCAAGAAATTTTATATGTAATGTGTGTCGTATATCTTCACGCCGTATCCATTATAGGTTAGGCAGAGAGTCGAGCGCTATAAGACGCGGTCCTTATACATCTCACTCTCTTCTTTTACATTCATAGGTCTTTTCATGCTCACTCTACGGTTCCTGGGCCCCATACAAATAAATTCGCCGGTAAGCTCAGCTCCGCTGCATATGCAGTTACGAGAATTAGACAATTGATGCATGTTTTTGACGAGCTCGGAGGCGCAGTGGCGAAACGCGCTGTTACGATACTTTGACACCAATGCTCATGGGTTTGATGCCCACACAGGATAAACATTCATCTGCATCTGGGAGTTTTGAAAAGAGGTAGGGTGTATCAAAGCAGCCCGTCTGGGGAAGTGTCCTCACCTCACACAACACCGCAGCCAAATAACAACTCCCTGGAGGGTTGTAGTGTTGCTGCGTGAGAGTGAGATCACCCGGAAGCTCCTAAAAAGGAGTTGCTGTGCTAGTAGCAGAGGTGGCAACTCACGAGTGTGTATTGCGTATGCTTAATGTACTGCGAGCTGTTTTAGGATACAGTAACCGCTTTACATCATGTGGGCAATATGCTTGTAGGCCTTCAAAAATTGTATAAATTTAATCTTTTTCTATCATTATTACGAATAATATTATCATGAATCACTTTTAAATCACACCTAATAACTCGTTCCTTGGGGAATCGTTACCAAGTCGCGTATAACCTGCCAGGAAATGAAAACTTCATAAAAATTCTACCATCTGGTTAAATAAGCGCAAGAATCTTTTATTAGAGAGAGCATTATTAAAGTTAGTGCTGAGAAAATTAAAGTTTAAATATGATTAGAAGCCGAGGTACTGGCGTAACTTTCAAAGGACGTTCACACCGTGTGAAGAACACCGCAGTAATTTTAATACGACGGTACAAAATTGCCTTCCACACATGACTTTACCCGCGTTTAATTTGACTTTCGTGATGTGCATATGGGTATATAATATTTGTATTTCAGTCTGGTTGGACTGTAGCAAATTTTTAAGAGTGGCAGAGCGTGGAGTTCTTAGACGGTTGTTGTGTTCCTGCGTGTGAGTGAGGTCACCAGTAAGCTCCTAAGGAGTTGCTGTGTTAGGAGCAGAGAGGCAACGCGTATTTAATATATTGCAAGCGTTCATAGGCTACGGTAACCGCTTTGCATCAGGTGGGCCGTATGTAAGTCTCCCAACGTTGAATAAAAGAAATAGTATCTTTTCAGTCTCTTGACAGAGTGACCACAACTTATAGTGTGCCCGTCATCAATGATCGCCGCTTTCGCTATGGTCCCGGTTGGCGGCGTTTCGAGAACAAAACATTTTTTTAACTCGGAAAAACTATTAATTAACCGTTTAATTAATAGTTTTTACCGAGTTTACTTAACGTGAATGTTAAGTAAGCAAAGGGTTATATTTTCCAGTTTCGTTTTGTTCCCGAACAAATACGATAAAAGAAAAGAGCCTAAGTTTCCCTAAAAAGGCTGGCAACGGATCAGTGATCCTTTGGTGTTGCTGATGTCTATGGGCGGTGGTGACCACTTACCATCAGGTGACCCACATGATCGTTTGCCCCCCTCTAATATATATAAAAAATAACGTTAAAACAGATAGATGAATGGAGTTACCGAATAATTGTCTCATTTCTAAGAATTGAAAATGAAAACAATGACCCAATCTATTATGTACAATGGTTACTGGACAATGAATGAAATTTTTTATTAATATTTAATGTAGTTTTAATTTGCAAAGTGCTTTGATTGATGCAGCGAGTCATTTAATGGGATTTATATCCTTGATGGAAAACCTGTATATGTCTTCTTACTTACCTTACTTACTGTACTGTATAATAAAAGTCAGATAATGAAAAAAAGCGATCAAGTCCGACTGGCGCACCGAGGGTTTCGTAAAAAAAGTTTATTTCGCAAATTATTTTATCCAAAATAAAAATAAAATTAACGCGACTTGTTAACTTAATATTTACCTTCACAGAATACAACAATGTGAGTTATGCAAATCGATTAAGCCGTTTTCAAAATATTCATAAGCATATGTATTTTATAGCTTTTTTGAGATCGACTAAAAATAATTGATTATACATTTCTCTATATATTTTTAAACATAATGTTTCAAGACTTTTACTGAGGGAGAAAATTTAAATTCGCCGCTGCACATTTGCACATACTGAAATGCCGAATAATTTTCTCATTTCTATGGAAATGGAAATAATGACTAGTCTTTACTGGGCAATGGGCACCGGATGTTTAAATTTCCATTAATAATTAATGTAGTTTTAATTAACAAACTGCTTTTTCGATGCAGCCAGTCACTTAATTGTATTTTCCCCTGTATGCCAACTCTACGAAGAATTTCTTTGAGTAGGTATCCGATTGTTTTTGTCTTACTGCGTTTCTTCAATTATACTGGGACCAATTTATACATGGTGTTTTTCATTGAGTGGATATTTCAATTAATTAATTCGGAAGCGGCCGAACATTTAAAAATAAATAAATAACAAAATAAAAATCTTGGCTCCGACTACAACCTTCCCCCGTGGTTCCAGGCGCGCAGTCGCTTTTTCAAGAACTAGCGAGACGTCTGATCGATGTAACTGGCACAAGCATTAGTATTGCCATTCAGCGTGGCAATGCTTTCAGCATCGTTGGTACAGTGCCGCGGGACCACACTTTTTAGATTTATTTTAGGTTATTATTATTATTTTAGCTTTCTTAAATTTTATATGTAATTTAGTTTTAGTTTATTTTATTGTGTATTTATTTAATTTTAGTTAAGTAATTTCTATATTGTATTGTTCTGAAATAAAATAAATTAAATTCTAAGATAAAGGTATAGAGACAAAGTCGCCACAGACTTTCAACTATATTTGTATTAAATAATCCAAAATATAATATTATGTATCAAAAACAAACACACGTATCATTTATTTTATATATATATATATATATATATATATATATATATATATATATATATATATATATATATATATATATATAAAATAAATGATACGTGTAATGATATGTATATATATCTATATATATATATATATATTAGTGTGTTTGTTTTTGATACATAAAATTATATTTTGGATTATTTAATACAAATATAGTTGAAAGTCTGTGGCGACTATATGTGGTGACGATAAATTTCGAATCAGCATCAGCAACAGTCAGTTTATGTATGTCTTTCTATGCTTCCATCTCCTCCATTTTTATAGGGTACGTTAACCTGTCGGTCCCGGGGGTTATCAACAAATATCTGCCGTTAAATTGAGATAGTGATGGCCACTACCTCAGCTTAACGGCTGATATTTGTAGCGCGGCTTAAAATGTTAACCAAAAAGTTTCGTCCAAAAAGTTCTCATAAATCTCAATAGTTTACGATAAAGCAGGTAGTGATATAATAAAATAAAAATTGCTATGTTTTTAACGTAGTATACACAAAGAGAATATGTGCTGGATCTTCTCCTGACTACACGTCCGGATGAGTAGATATCTATTACCTAAACCATTCCTCGATGGGGCAAAACGTTTTTTATGTGCAATATCGGTGGCGATATAGGTGTTTCCTGGAGATCTACCTCGCTTGCAGGAATACAGCAACTCTCCACGAATTTGTTATTTGGTTACAGTCTATTGTGTAGTAGAGGTACGTCTCTAATGGAGCTACTTTGATGCGCCTTACCTCTTTTAAGGTAGCTTATCGACTATCATCTATCGACAACAGACGGGACTGAACGGCTTTACGTACCCTCCGACCTCGAGACAACTTAATCGATCGATAGATCGGTTGCGATCGACGCCGCTTAACTTACCTGTTTTATGAGTCTGTCACGCGACGCCATCAAGTTCTACGAAACTTCATATATAACTATAATCTTCATACAGCTGGCATCTACTGGACATCACGGATGCTTCAGGAAGCAACTGAGTGAGATGAAATGTCACGAGACCAGCTTGTGTATGTGTGCCGAGAGTGAGGAGGATAGAGACTACGTCGTGTCATCCTGTCCTGAGTATTCGGGTCAACGTGAGAGAAGGAGAACGGGGCTGGTGTATTTGGCGAATTTGATGTCATCAACGGGGCGTTTTAGCTAATCCGAAACTTATCTCCGACAGTCGTTTATCAGTAAAACGGATCACTGGCAGATATATTGACTTATGATACATAGATACATATTTTGTTTATGTTTGAATCGGCGATAAAATCTTTCCACAGCTACAGCTAAATGAATACGGCTGATATTAAAGCTACCGGGATAGGGTGATGACTGATAGACGACGGGAACTAGGTACTAAAAATATATTACTAGTAGAATTATAAGAAGTATTTGTAAGTTCATGTATGCTACAGTAAATACACAGTAACGATATATAACTGAAAACAAAACTATAACTGAAATACCGAAACGGAAAAGAGGACATCGCGTTACCAAGTAAGAATCCCTCAGCACTTTTCTGAAAAGAATGAAATAGACATGAAAACCAGTTTAGGTGATGGGCGGCTATTTGTCATATAATTAAATGTTTTTTTACGTCTTTGATAATAATCAATGGTAATTTTGTGTATCACAATTATTATTTTGATTATGCGGACTGTTAATGTTTATTTTAACTATTATTGTAGATGTAAGATGCTTTTTTATGAAAATGAAAATGAAAATTATTTTTATTGCCTGGTTGACGCCCATCGTCTTTATGTTAATCTGTTATCAGCCTATCACAGTAGCTTAATTTCAAAAGTAGTTATTTAGTTAAAAAATAAAGATAAAAATAATATAAGGTTTCGGATTTGAATTGAGAATTACGCCCTTCTGCCGATTGGCTCATGTATTATTTGCCCGTAGGAGCGCAGATGAAGCAGCTGAAAGAGGTCGACAACGAGAGGAAGGACGATTACCTACGAGAAGACTTTCTTATAAACGAAAGATAGGTGGAGTCATAGAAAGGTGGTGGAACCATGCTGGTATCTACATTCATCTGATCTACCTTCACCTCTACAGTTGAAAGTAGATCCGAATACCAAAAGTGGGATGACAATCACTTGGTGTGAAATGTACACATAGCAGTATTCACACTGAATAGTCTCTTACACGGCATTTAAATATTTTTTTTTTTTTTTTTTTTTTTTTTATACTACTAAGGTGGCAATCAAGCATACGGCCTGCCTGATGTTAAACAGTCACCGTAGCCTATGGACATTTGCAACACCAGGGGCGTCACTCATGCGTTGCCGACCCTCTAAAAACCTCTTCACGCATTTCTTGAAGAACTCCATGCTGTAGTTCCTTGGAAAAACCTCGGCTGGGAGCTCATTCCACAGCTTGAGTGTTCTCGGAAGAAAACTTCTCTGGAACCGCACCGTACGCGACCATAGCGGTTCAAGCGTGTGAGGGTGAACTCCCCGCCGTCGGCGAGCGGTGCGGTTATAAAAAGTAGCCGTCGGCATCATTTCGAACAACTCTTCAGAACACAACCCGTTGTACAATCGGTAGAACACACAAAGGGAGGCAAAGTCTCTCCTTAAACTTAAGGGTTCAATACCGTGTGTAAGCTTAGGATTGTCGACAATTCTCACAGCTCGTCTCTGAATCGAATCACACGGTCCAAGCTGGTATTCAGGTGCTCCCGCCCAAAGGTGACTGCAGTACTCCAAGTGCGGTCTGACTTGAGACTTATATAATATAAGTCTTTGCCCCGCACTGAAGTACTGCTTAGCCCTGTTAAGCACACCAAGTTTTTTCGACGCCAGCTTGACCTTCTCCTCCAGGTGATTTCGATATTGCACATCACTGGAGATCTCGACGCCAAGCATCCTAATACTTTTGGTGACGGTAAGAGGTGTGTTCTGGAATTTAGGAACCACAGCAAATGGAGTTTTCTTAGCGGTGAACGCGCAAACTTGTGTCTTCTTGGGGTTGAATTCGACCAAGTTAAGCCGCCCCCAGTTGGATATTTTAGACAGAGTACCATCCATTTCAGACACAAGTTTGTCGCGGCTTTCCTCCACAAGGGAACGAGGGATGTTTGCACGGCCTGTATAATAAGTATCCCCGGTGCTGTCGTCCGCATAACAATGAATGCCATCAATTGACAACATATCATTGATATGCAGCAGAAACAGCGTCGGAGACAGTACAGAACCCTGAGGGACGCCAGCATTGATATCCATACTATCGGAGCATCCACCGTCAACCACGGCTTTTATGCATCTGTTGGATAAAAAGCTGGCGACCCATTTGCACAAACCCTCGGGCAGCCCGTATGATGGTAACTTCGATAGAAGACTCCGGTGCCAGACCCGATCGAACGCCTTCGCCATATCTAGGCTGATAGCCAATGCCTCACCTTGACTCTCTATCGCCAAAGCCCAGCGGTGTGTAAGATACACTAGAAGATCACCAGTTGAGCGACAATGGCGAAAACCGTATTGACGGTCGTAAATAATTTATTTCCTACTTTTAATGGTGAGATGATCCGGAGAGGGCATTAAAAAGGCATTAGCTAATTTAAATGTTGACTATAAAATGTGAATGTGACGTAATTAAACGGTTACTTTTTACGTATGGGATAATTTGGGTCATTTCGGGGTCATAAGGACACTGGGTGTGGGAGTAATTTGATAACGCCTTGTTCCTGAGGTGAAACGTAAATTATCTACCATATACAAAAATCGAGTGTGCTTTAGCCCACACGACTGAAGTAAAACTTCTTTAGCTTCATAGTGTGATACAGACATTAGGCCTGCACTGTGTCTTAGATATATGAAACTTAACTCGCTATGAGAGAAAGAAAATGTGTGCTTGCACCTCTCTCTCTTGTCCCTACAGTAATATACGAAACGTAACTCTCTCTCTTTCTATCTTCACTAACGTATATCTCCCCCTCAACTTCCGTTCGCCTCGCCCGATCACAGTTTTCGTAACGCTCTCGTCACGCATTCACCAGCTTACACCCCAAGTCAAGCGTGCGTAAAGAAGTTTTACTTCAAAAGCTTCATTTAGTTATTTAGCGCATTGGCTCACTATTTAAATAAAGGCAAATTAACAGAGTTAATGAAAGAATCATATGATGTTGTTATTTTTAATATTAACTATACACTGTCGATCTCATAATTAAACTTTCGATAGTAATCATTTTAACGAGTCAGAAAGATATAGGTAACTATCAAATGCTGCGCATCTCATAAATCCGAAAGAGATAGAATGTCTGATGATCTGAAAAGTTGCTTAATGTAATACTAACAACTTATCTCGCATGAAGTAATTATTAATATATTTCTAGGAGTTCTATACATTTCCGAGATAAAAAAGTAGCCCGAATGTTGACCCGGGATGTCAGCTATGGCTATGCAAAATTTTATTAAAATCCGTTCTGTTGTTTCTGACAGACAGACACATAACAAAAAAACTATTGTTTCGGCTTCTAAATCAGCGTAGAGTCCAGCTGCATCATTTCCACAAAAACAATATTTTGTATACAAATTCAACTATGCTGTGATTTTATTCTCCTTTCTAGACTTCTTCAGTATTATTTTATTCACAACAAAAATACTTGTAATAAACAATAATACAAATGTTCAGTTCGGCATTTAGGATTAACGACGTGTATGTGTATGACTTTTATATTTCATTTATGTGTATGTATATACATATATTATCACTGAAAACATTACGCATCATTTTTGGAACGTTTATGGATCGTTAACCACTTCGTAAATGTAACTGCTAAAGATGTTTCTTTCTTTTTTTTTACCGATATTTCTTGGCTCAAATATTGGCTAGTAAAGATGACATTGAGGACAAATTTCTCTTGATTACAATCTTGTTATGGGATGTAATGGGATGTACTGATAAATTCGTGTAACTTTTCGAAATTCGAAATGAACAGTGACTACGAATAATATCATCAGTTGTAATAATAATAAGTGCTAATGTGTAATATTTAACGTGAAGTAAAAGGATTAGCTTTATGAACATCAACGGATTTATCGACTGATATTGCAGTAAGTTAAATTAATGAATATATTTATCATTAAGTTAAATTCAGTTAAACTCATGTCGTTATTATTCGAAATCACAAAGACTTTTCACGTATTGAAAGCACCCTAGAAATATACAAAGCATTAGAAAAGCATCGGTGTCGCACCGACATAACACTGTATTTAATATGCCGCTGACACTAGATACGTCGTACACGCTCTAGAATGGCAATACGGAAGTAAGGTAATTGCCCAACTCGCATTCAGTTGGCCACGCTCTCGCGTCGCGTCTATACCTTCTTCGCCCACAAAGCATAAATGTCTTAAGATATATATTCATCTCTTTCATCTCTTTCTAACGACAGGTATGCCCTATCATTTGTCTCTTTGCTAGAGCAAAGTGTCATAATAAATAACTGTACGTAGATATAGTACAACTTGCGCCATTTTGAAATACAATAATGTTGGTGTATAATGAGTCTACCTTTTGATATCAGCTGACTGACACCATCTATGAATGTAATATAGAGATTACCCAGATAAGAACCTTATTCCTAGCGTAAACAGATGGACTTTTACAACGAATAACGTATAATACGACATATGGTGTATTGGCAAAGTTATCAAGACGCGTCCAGTATTACGGTCGAAGTTCGATACTTGACAAGTACCTAATATTTTGTACTACAAAAATTGAGTTCTGGTTATAAAATATATTTATTGTATAAATAGCCCACTTAGAATAAGTACAACACAACATACGACACTGTTACGAGGCAAGTAAAATTGTTTCTAAATTAATTGCTTTCAAAGTGCTCACGCGCAAAGTAGCGGCCAAGAATACGGAATTAAAACTGCAGTAAGTCCTTCAGGAATTAAAAACTATTAAAGACTTGTGCGACCGTCTTCTACATGAGAGGGAGGATAATAAGGAAGAAAAAAAAACCTTATAAACAAGAACACTGAGCTGAAGAAAGAATTAGCAAACCTGCACATGCAGTTTAACGAAGTAGTAGATCAATGTAATCAATTACAACATATTGTGTCCTTCTTTGATACATGTTGCAATGTCTATGAACAGGCTCTGAAGCGTATTAATCAGCTTGAGAGTAGTTTGTGGGAAGCTAGTAAAACAGTTAATAATCTTGAACAGCAAAGGCATTGCGAGACTATGAATCATACGCTGCTTGCAAACAATATTCTTTGCAACAAATTAATTGATCGCGGCCCGGAGTTTCTCATGGATTTTCCAAAGAATACGATGAACAGTAATAATATGTTAAATAGTCATATTAAAATAAAAAATACTGTAAAATAAATAGATTCATGATGAAAGCACAAAAATTAATTAAAAAACAGATGGATTTAACTACTGTATGTCAATTTAGAAGAGAATGTATGGATTTGATATATGATTATTAATTATGTAATTCAAAACTTCAACACGGGAGAGAAATGTATTTTTTTTTTATATTTGTGTGTCATATAATGACACAATAAATCTGCAGTCACAGATAATGTCATGGACGAATCTTATTGATGCTAAATGTTATACATTTCAATAAGTTCCTATTAGTGTATTCAGCGTTACCTACCTACCTTTTAAACTGAATCACCAGGCAACGGCCAACGCTTCACAACTGAATCTTATACATCAAAATATGCAAGGCTTGGCTGGCAAACAAGGAAGTTGAAGGATTTGGGCACTCAAATAATATTTTTTTATATTAGTTTCACAGAACACTGGTGGAAACCCCACGATTTAAGCTATCATATCGATAATTATAGTCTTTAGTGATAAGTCTATTTATCGAGCCTATTATTGAATTGTCGTCTGTGCAACTTGAGCGTCATATTATTATTTGCTGTATGCAGACCACCCTCAAGTGAATGTTCATTATTTGAGTCTATTATGGAGGATGTCCTCGAAAAAATATGTATTAGTAATAAAACAATTATAGTGTGCGAAGATTTTAATGTTAACCTGTTAGAAGCGGCTTCACTTGACACTAGACTTTTAAATTTATTTTATCATTTAATTTGGCAAATTTGTTTCTTGAGTCAATTAGGGTATCAGTAACCACGGCCACATGTACAACATATTCTATAATAGTACTCCAGTTATTCAACAACATTATCCAATCTGTCGTCGGATCATCTCGGCCAATTGATAACTTGTGATAACGGTGGCGATAAAACAGCGCCACAACAAATTGTATATAATCATATAGATTGGTGTCTTCTAGCAGTGTCGACATCTTCAAAAACAAGGTTTTTGCAAAGATACCAGTATGATATTCTGAAGAGGATGATCTGGATGTACTCTACAGATAATTATTTGATATTGTAGAATCTGAATTTAACAATGCCTTTAAATTAAAAACCATTAGTGTTGGCAAGCGTATTAGGTTTTGTGATTGGGCAACAATAGGGATTCATAGAAGCCGTAAAAGGCTGTATAAATTATACGCAATAAAACAATATAATAGAAGCCCTGATTTCTTGGATTACATATGAATTACTCGAAATTATTTAAGAAGGTATGTATTTCTGTTAAAGCTTCGATACATTCGACAGAAAATAAAAAACTCTAATAATATAGAATAAAGACCACTTGGTACATTATAACAATGAAACTGGCAAAATAAAACCACGTGATGGTCACATTGAACTGAAAAAAAATTAATGAAATTAACATGTGGCACAATGTTTTTTTAGAATTTATTTGTCGATATCTCCGTGACTACTGCTGCCTCCTTGGATTCCTCACTATCCAAAGCCGAAAGATTGTTACATAGTAATGTCCATGAAAGTAGTTCTACATTTAGGTTTGTGTATATTTCACCACAAGATATATGTATATGAGTATATTACACCACAAGGTAATTAAGGCCTTTAAGAGCTTAAACTTTAAAACGCTGGTGATTTATGGGGCATAGGCCATGGGTATTTTCCCTGATATGATGAAGTTATGTAAGATGTAAGTGTAAGTAAGGGGCGAAGACGATCCCGGTAATTATCGACTAATTTCTTTTTTGCCTGCGCTCAGTAAAAATTTCTAGAAAATAATCCTTAACCAGTTGTTTACATCTATATATATATATATATATATATATATATATATATATATATATGTATATGTATATATAAACGAATGTTTGTCTGTATATCCTCTATGGACTCATAAACGCCTGGGCAGATTTTGTTGAAATTTTCAGTGAATCTTCAAGTTGGCCTAGCAGGTAATCCTGTGAAGTTTGGTAGCGATCATATCACCCGTGCGAAGCCGGGGCGGATAGCTAGTATTTTAATAAAAACGAGCTTTTCCACCCAGAGCAATATGGCTTTCCAAAAGGTCGCTCTATGACCGACGCAGGCATGGCATATTTACTGTTTGGGAGAAGTTGAAAAATGCAATAGGTGTGTTTTGTGATCTGTCAAAGGCTTTTGATTATGTCGATAATGCAACCCTAATGCGCAAGCTAAACTACTTGTGATATTAAGAATAGATCTCAGGACTTGATAGCATCATGTCTTACGAATAGAATTAAAAAAAATATTGTTAGGGGAGTCAGATCATCCGAATTATCTGTACATATGGGAGTTCCTCGAGGTTCAATTTTGGGACCTTTATTATTTTTGATATATGTAAACGTTTTACCATTTTTTGTTAAAAGCACTTATGAAATTATACTATTTGTCGACTATACCTCACTAATATTTCATGTCGATAGAATTAAATGTAATTATGATGACGGTATACAGCAAACAATCTTGTTCTCAACGCAAAGAAGATAAACTGTGTTCAATTTGTTTTATCATTAAGTTATTGATTGTTAGAATCATGCCGGCAAACATCTATCTATCTGTATGCCGGCAGACATTGTAATTAATAATTAATCTGTAGACATTGTCGACTCAACTACATATTTGGAAATAACACTGGATTCTAAACTACAGTGGAGCTCTCATATAACGGCCCTCGCAGGGAGGCTTAGCTCTGCAGCGTATGTTGTTAGAAAAATCAGACAGCTTACTGATGTCAAAACAGCTAGATTTGTATATTTTAGTTACTACCTTAATCTAATGGCATAATTATGGCCTCTTACTTTGGGGAAATGCCACAGATATAAAACAATTTTTATTTTATAAAAGCGTGCGATATATATAATTTAGGTGGAAGGGATCCCCTGCGTGAACTGTAAGAAAATCAACACCCTAACTGTTGCGTCTCAGTTCATTCTCGCAAATATAATTTATGTACATCAGAATAATTGAGCAATTTAGGAAAATATGCGATTTCCATGACAGAAACACTAAGAAAAAAAAAATGAAATTGTGACTCTAGCACTACGATTACGTAAAGCGCAGAACGTGCGATTTTATAATAAAATTCCTAAACGTGTTCTAAATCTTTCAACATTCAAATTTTAATAATTATATCAAATTTAAAAGTGTATAAGTGACAAGTTGAAAGTGCTTGTTAAACCTGTTTGAATAAAAAATATTTGAATTATTAAAAACCAATAATATTAATCTCTTCTCAGTTTGACCACAGACTTTTATCATAAACAAAAGAGTAGTATGTTTTGGTATATATGTATTTGAGTGTTTGAATGAATGAATTAATGTCTTTGTTTACCGAATAGGGGTATATAATGATGTTCCCACAATACTATAGGTATAGTGAAAGCCATACATATTCTGCCGAATGGATATCGGCGTGTAAATGATTAAACGTTGTTAAACGTATGGTAGAGGGTGTAATGTTTTTTTTATTATGTAATGTATTTTCCAAGCATTATTATAATAAAAATTTAGCTTTCAACACTTCTTCTCCATACAAACTTTAACTGTGCCAAATTTTATACTCCTCCGTCCGCGTAATTTTCGTGAAAATGGGTACAAATTATTGCTTCACGTATTAATATATTGATTCATCAATCAATTAGATATTAGAAATTGCTTTTTAAGTACCTAATCGTACATATAGCTATCTCGAAAGAGTGTTTTCATTGTGCACAATAATCATTTGCAAAGGCTTTTCTTTCACCTAGATCGATAGAAATTTAACAATGTACATTCATCAATACATTGCAGCCATTTGTATATTCAGGTCTCGGAGCCCGTCTCCTCGTTCAAAGGCTGCAGCTCCAATGCCGGCGACGGAACAAAAGACAACTAATTAATATTTGGATGGCGGAGAGACCCTTTATTAGTGCCAGCTTCACTGAAGTCGTTACTGAGTGCACTGCATAATGAGCAGGCCTTGTTGAAAGTAGCAAAATGGCAAATAAAACGCGAGGAACTATTGTTTTTTGTAGAGAATTTTTCAAATACGGAAACGTTTATTTATATCATTTAATAGTATTTTTTTTATATTTTATACTGTCTCTTTTATATTTTACACTATCTCTTTTATATTTTATACTTTTATTTTTTATGTTGTTCCTTTTATATTTTACTAGCGACCAGCCCTGGCTTCGTAAGAGCGATCTGATAGCTACAAAACTTTTGAAGATTCCCTGATAATCTTCTTGTCATCAGTCCCCTGAATATTAGTCCTATCGTGTTGTAGCCCATAGAGAACATTCGTACATACATCGACTTTTATATATATGCTATGTCAATTTTAAAGCACCTGCCTCCATGTAATGATGCTTTGAATATAATCAGTATCATTAGCACATTGCCACCCATGATTAAATGGTACTCTCTTAGGACGTTTTTTTAGGTGGCCACGGAAAATAACACATCAATAGGCAGTCTACGTGTTCAACTAGTCAAAGTCAAAGTCAAGTCAAAGTCAAAATCTTTTTATTCCGTAAAAATGGCTACATTTGTTTGGAATCGTCACAATTTTTTTCCCTACCGTGCAGTTTATGACTAGGTGAGCACTGATAAAAATACTGCCAAAAAACTCAGGCATCCCTCTTTTGGTATCCAAACAAATTTACATATTTTATTAATTACATTATAATTGGATCGACTCACTCCCAGGCATTTTTATCATTAATATAGTCAGATACTTTATAATATGCCCTGCTACACAATTTGGCTTTAATAGTAGTTTTAAATTTGTTAATTGACAATTCTCTTATATTGCTGGGAAGTTTGTTATAGAACCGTATACATTGCCCCATAAAAGAATTACTTATTTTGTGGAGACGGCTTGCATGTAAGACAAGATTATGCTTATATCTAGTATTTATGCTATGAGTATCACTCTTTTTACAAAATGAGTCTATGTTTTTGTGGACATACAAAAGATTTTCATAGATATATTGCGATGCGACTGTTAAAATATTTATTTCTTTGAATTTTTCTCTAAGGCTCTCACGGGGACCAAGTTTGTAGATAGCTCTTATGGCTCTCTTTTGCAATAAAAAGATGGTGTTAATGTCCGCTGAGTTACCCCAGAGAAGAATTCCATATGACATAATACTATGAAAGTAGCTGAAATAAACTATTCTAGCCGTATCAATATCAGTGAGCCGTCTAATAGTTTTCACTGCATAGGCTGCAGAACTTAGTTTTCCTGATAATTTTACAATTTGTGGGCCCCATTGTAGTCTGGAGTCAATTGTTATACCCAAGAACACAGTTGTCTCCACAGGGGCCAAATTAGCTCCATTAACATGTACATTGGTAGCCACCTGTCTTACATTAGGTGTTGAGAACTTAATTACTTTAGTCTTTTTATCATTTAAAAGCAGATTATTAACACTAAACCAATGAATAACTTTAGAGAGAGAATCGTTAACTTCGTCATAATTAGTCGGACACGAGTATCGTTAGAAAGTTCCGCAAAATCAAACAACTGTTTGTTACTTTTTCATTACTAAACTCTTGAAAGCTTCGCAAAGAAATTGGGTACACAAGTAGACTGGGACTCGTAATACATGTGCGGGTAAAGCCACTGAGTAGATTCGGTATCATTGGGGAAGTAAAGTGAAATTACCGAAGTCGAGACGCTCGATGGTGTTGTTACGCGCGTTATACTAATCGAACAATACAATAAGGTTTTACAGCTGGTAAATCTACTACGGATGCAGTAGTGGCACTGGTTAGGCATATCCTTAATGCATGGGAGAGATCACAGGATGCTATTGGGGTTTTTTGTGATCTCTCTAAAGCTTTTGATTGTGTAGATCATCAGACATTGTTACTCAAACTGAACTATTATGGAGTTAGATCTTTTTTAAACAACAGATATGCAGATAGTTGACATAAATGGGGTTAAATCTAAAGGCACTAATGTTAATATCGGGGTGCCCCAGGGTTCTATTTTTGGTCCGTTTTTATTTTTAGTATATGCGGAATGAAAATAGCGGATATAGTACTATTTGCTGATGATACCTCTCTAATTTTTAATGTGGCCCGCCGTTGTGAAAATATTGACAAGGTAAATAGTGTTATGTCTGCTATTTTAAACTAGTTCACATGTAAGAATCTGTTGCTAAACTCAGCTAAAACCAAATGCATCAAATTTAGTCTTCAAAATGTGAGTTCTGCCAATACAGAAGTTCTCATTGGGAATAATAAATTAGAATTTGTTAATAACACTATGTTTCTTGGAATTACAGTAGACTTCAAATTACAATGGGCCCCCGACATAAATAAACTAGCCGGTAAGCTCAGCTCTGCTGCATATGCAGTTAGGAGAATCAGGCAATTGACGGATGTGGCTACTGCGCGCTTAGTCTATTTCAGCTACTTTGACAGCATTATGTCGTATGGTATACTGTTGTGGGGAACGGCGGCTGACATTGAGACAATTTTTATCTTACAAAAAAGAGCCATTCGCTCTATTTATAACATGGGCTCCAGAGAATCCCTCAGGGAACTGTTCAAAGAAATAAATATCATCACTGTTACTTCTCAATATATTTATGAAAACATAATGTATGTGAAAACATTTATAAATGTAAACATTTAAATTCGTTTTCAAACTTCAGTGAAAAACCTAGAAGTGGAAATAAGTTGTGTATGCACATTAGAAATACTCTCTGTAGAAGGGCTTATTATAGAATTGATGAATATTTAACTGACAAAGATATCTGGAAATAATTCAGCACAGACTATCTGTCCTTAATAATCTTTAATTATACCATTTGATATCATTATTGTACCAATATGCTAATGTAATTTTTTTTTTTTGTAACATCTAATTGACAATTTTAAAAGAGACCTATATTGGCAAGTTTCTTTCGGCATTTCTTCTTCGCCAATAGTCATTTCTGAAATGATAGTTGATTAAAAAAAGGAAAAAAGTAAAATAAGAGGGCCCAATGGCAAATATAGAATATTAATCTTTAACTTTAAAAAAAAAAACACGCAGGTTAAGCAACGTCGGCCCCAGCCTGTCTATAAATTGTTCGATCGACCTCAAGATTCTCAAGGCTCGGATGTTGTCGATAGATGACAGTCGTTAGGTTAAATCAGCAGCTTTTCGGTGGCTTGGTGTTGAACAGCGTGTCATAGTATGCTCTAAAACCTTTCGGTTGAGGAGAGACTCGTACTGCAGTGTGATGAGTATGCGTGAGTATGCAGGTACTTAAGTCAAACTATTAATTTACATCACAATACCAGGATACTAATTGTGTAGAAACCTTACTTCCTCAATGCGTTTGGTAAGTAGTGTTGAGGATTACTGAATATGTACATGTACAAAAGATTAACTTAGGCAATTAGGTATACTTTTTCACTTTCTTCTTTTCACCGTTATTCTGTTTACTAATCTATTAGGATTGGCGAGGTCCGCTAGCTCAGCCTAAGGATTTGGCGGAGATACTGAACTTTATTAGGAGCGACTACTGTCAGACCTCTACAATCCAATGGAAAAATCTAATCTTCTTTAGATAAGGTCACGGTTCGTCTTTAGAAATATAATATCTTGGAATTGCGAGTCTTCTCACGATATTCGCCTTTTCCACCGAACAAGTGATAATTACATCTAGTTTCGTCAACTGAGAGAATTACAAACGTGGTTAAAACTCAAACAATACCCGATCACTCAGTGCGTACAACCTATTTGTATACTGTAATAACCTTTTTTGAATAACATGTTAAATTATTTTCTTTGATTGTATCTGTTAACTCAATGGTAGGTCATTTTTCAAATTATTTTTATTTGTAAATTTCAAATTTTTAAAATTATAGATTTTAGGACGTAAATCAGAAAACAAGGAGTCTGGAGGAAGTTTTCGAGAAGAAAATATTCAGTGCACCGCGTCTAAGATCACCAGCCTCCTGCTGTGTTGGCTACGTGGTGAACCATCGGCATATTATTCTCTTTTCCGAACCCGTGAATCTCCGGACACCTAATTAATCTAATATTTAAATACCTCCAGCCCCTGTTGTGGACTACGGCGGCTGTCAACGATACCGCTGCGGTGTTGGACTGCAAGACGGTCCCCACCGTTACCTATAACTTCTACTTCGGGATCTGCGTGCTGGTTAGTACGCCGTCTACAGTCGTCGGCCCACTCTAGCGGCTCCAGCGGCCACGTAGTGCACCCACCAGTGATTCAAACAGTGATATACCGGTTAGACAATTTAAAACGCGAGTTCTTAAAGATATTCATTAGCTGAACTTTTAATTAACTTTTATTTTTCTGTATAATTTACTGTATATAGCCCTTAATAAATTTTTAACCCTTATTGTACTCCCTTTTCTTTATCCAGTAATATAACAATACATACAAAGAATCACTTTCATAACATCCCTACAGTACTAAAATAAGTAGGAAAATTTAACTTTAATATCATGCTGTAAATTTAAATTAACTAGTGGAACGTAGGGAACTGTACGACATGGCGACAGTTGTAAATTCCGTCATAGTTGGCGACGCGCGGTTACTGGCGGGAATAAAACTTCCTGTTCGTTAACTGGACGAGTTAACAACTGAGATTCTCTGCTATTTTGAAAATAGTAATGAACGGAAGAATGCTAATTGGTATATCCTGTTTCTTTTTATATTACAACGGATGTTAAGCCTACATTCTCCCAGTGATGTGACCGTCGTAACCTATGGACGGGTGTATTACACCACACATTAGCATAAACCAGAAAATCACTTGACTACGCATCAAACCACCCTAAGCTCACAAAAAAGTATCGATACTTCTACACGCTGAGTATTGTTTAAAATGTATCTATACTTATTATCGAAACTTTTTTGTAAAATTTAGTATAAGTAAAACTCGTAATTTTTATTGACATGAAGACATCCACAATATTACAAATCCAAATGCAAAAGAAATGCTGTCTGTCTGTTCGTTGTCTGTATATTATTTGTTACGACAAAATCGCTTAACCAATTTTCATTAACTTTAGAACATATATGGATGGGACCCTGTTTAAACGAAGTTCTATCAGTATAGATGGAAAGATCAAGTCGCTCATAGTAGTTTCATCTACCTGTTTAGTTAAGATCGCTACGTCGGCATACCAATACGAGTAGGTACTTTCAACCGATACCGTGTAAGCAGCTGAGGAGGCATCGCGCGAGTGATACTTATTAACAGGGGTTAAAGAATGAAATTGCCTATTAGTATTAGATATCTTGAATTGACATTAAACCTTCATGGTGTGAAATTTTCGGGTAAAACTTTTTCACATGATACCTATAAGGTATTTCTTTTTAAAAATGTGCAACATTTGATTTTCGAATTTCAATTGTTTTCTTTATTCAACTTAGACGGGAAAGATGGATACTTCGAAAATTCGAGTAATTTTTGAACACGCATTCCAACGCGGAACTAATGCGGCAGAAACGGCTCGCAATATCAATGCTGCGTTTGGAGAGGAGACGGCCAATAAACGCACCGTGTGTTTTTGCTTTAAACGCTTTTCTGAAATGAAAACTTCGACTTGAAGAACGAACCACGTGGAAAATCACCCACACAGGTAAATAACGCTGAATTGAAGGAGATGGTGGAAGCCGATCCGAGTCAAACTACCCAGGAATTAGCGGCATGGTTTAACGTTACCTGATCTACAATATTGCCTCATTTGCATCAAATAAATAAGATAAAAAAATATGAAATTGGGTGCCTCATGATTTGACTGATCTGCAGAAAGAAACGCGTGTTGAAACTTGTGTTGCCTTATTGAATCAGTACAGAAATGAAGGAATATTGGATCGAATTGAGACATGTGACGAAAAGTTATCGTAAAGAATGCATCTTTACGATAACTCGAAGCGAAAAATGTTAATAGGCTATGATAACTGTTTTGCATCAGGTGGGCCGTATCCGTGTATGACTCCGACGTTGTATAAATAAACAAGTAAAGTATCGAGTACTTGTATTTATTGGTTTCATCCCTACTTCTGAGGGGTCTGGGGGTGTTTCGCTAAGATTTTGCCGCGGCACATTGACGTAACACTAGACTAGAACGTACAGTCGCTGATTCAGTATAGCTAAAACACATTGGATTTATTATAGAAAAAAGAAAAACATCTACTAAATGAAAAAAAATGTATAAAATTTCTGCATTTGGAAGCCCAAATCAACCTCTCTTTCGCCTCAGCCTCGGTTATTGTTGACAAGGTTCACCACGTGCAGGTCGGATTGACGTTGACTTCGTAGATAATGAACTACTAACTGAAGAAGTACCTTTACACAGGTATTACAGGTAAATCGCAACACTATGTAGTATTGTTGTGTTCCTAAGAGTGATCGATGTTACTGCAAGCTGTTGTTGCCACCACTGCTGCTAAAATAGCAACTGGGCCGTTACTATTTTAGCAGCAGTGGTGGCAACGTAGGCGATACCTGCATATCATAGCATAGCGTTCATAGGCTACGGTAACGTTTGCAAAACATTAAGTATTGCTCGTACGATGCTACCTCTTTTTTTAACACAATTACTCCTTAAGAGCTCACTGGTAACCTTAGTCACTCGCAGAAACACATCAAACTCTCCAGGGAGTTGTTCGTTAGCTGCGGTTTTCTGTCAGGTGGAGGTACTTCCTCAGAGGGGATGTATGTATTACTTCTCTTAAATGTCACACGATTATTTGCGTTTCGACGTTATTTAAAAATAGAATTATATAGGTAACAGAGCGTCAATATGAAGCACAATCTACATATCTCTATAACAAACTCAATGAAAATCTCGACATTTATCCTCTGCGGTTACGAGAAGTTAAAGAAAAAGTATCCACCTGGTTAAAAGGTCTAAGCTACATTAATGCGGAAGTACTTATTTATTAAATAACACAATCTTACTTAATTAATGTTTCAATTCAATATATTTTTCTTTATTTAAATCCCAAATGTTGTTGTGGTATTCTTCTATTTTGAAGTGTGTTTAGTAATAACGTGAGTTAAGAAAGAGCAGGTCTGCCTGGCACAAGCATTATTTGCTTAATAGGCAGTGATCACAATTATGTTTGGAAACACAATTTTTGTTAACGAAATAAAAACATTTTCATTTTTCATTTTCAACAGAGGACTGATTTTAATGGGACCTCACTCACAAACTGTGACATGTACTGGATCGATTTGAATACATAAAACAAACATACAATAGATATAAGTGCTTGCAGTAATGGCGAAGGTCCATGTACCGAGACAATCTACTGCAAAATTCTAATTATTCACCAGAAGTTATATGGGTCCTTTAAGTTACATGGATCGCTGGGACCTTTTCAGTAAAAGGGAATTTTTAAAATCATTTTTAAATTCCGTTTAATTTCCGATTTTCCCTTGGGTCTCACTTACAGCTCATTATTTATGCAACAATATTGCCATCTTCAAAACAATATTACATGTATGTCTCTTTGTAACCTTGCTAATACCATCCCTGTGACAGACAGACGGGTGAGCAGACAGCGAGCAGACAGCAAAAGCTTAGTAATAAAATAAAAGGGCCCCATTGGTAGTCGTTCAATATGGAACCAGTGCCAATATTTTTTCTTTTATCCCTTAAGATCATTTTTTTTTATACAACTTGATTGGAAAACAAGCAGGAGGTTCGGATCAGATGGTAAGCAGTCTCCGCAGTCTATTGACGCTCGCAACACCACGGGGATTTTACTCGCGCGCTACCAATCTTGTGACTTAAGGAAGTTTCGTCACAGTCCCAGTAATTTCTCTGCTATATCTCAACGTTCAAATCGGAACACAGCTATATAAATATAGTTGTTTGGCGGTAGAAATAGGTGAGACAGAGGTACCCATGCAGACGGCTTTTGTACAAAGACTTCTTTTGGTAAAAAATATTATTGTAATAAATATTATATAAATTAATATATACTGAGATATATTTATTGTAACAATTTATGGAAAATAAAATCATTCATCAAGCGGTAAGTCCCGGTTGCATCCACTACGGAGCCCGGGGTTCGCTATGATCATGATCCAAGATGTGGCGAGTCCAGTTATTACATTGGAGCGACTGCCATTTGACCTCCGTAACCCTTAAAGGGGAACCAGACAAGACAATCATGATTACACATCCAGAAGATCTGCATGTGCAGGTTTTCTCACGTTGTTTTCCCTCACCGGGAGCAAGTGGTAGACGAACGCACGTAAATTGTACCTACTCGTAAAAATCGAGTATGCACCCGCCGCGCTGCGAACGTACTCGTAGAACCTCACGCTTTTTAGGCGTGTGGTTATACTGTGGGGTCACCATCACCACCGTTCCGGATTATTGTTTATTTATATGTAAAATTTATTATTATTACTTATTATGTAAATAACTTATTTTTAATTTATAATCATATCGAGTACCTTCAGCGTTTTGAAATCAATTAAGTATTGAGTAAGTCATACCTACCATGACCAAATAGGTCGTAAATTATCAGAAGTGACCTGAGGAGTCGTAAAAACCGGCGAGGGTGATTGAGAAGAATTATGAACGTTAAAGAATCGAGTGAGATGTACACGGACCGGGTCATGCGGCACTCGGTTCCCTCTGCCTACCCCGCAAGGGATTTGGTGTGGACTTATTGATATATCAAAGTCTAAAAGGCTAAGTTGGTTGTCATAAAATTAATGATTTATTAAATCTGTATAAACTACAGAGCGGTAATTAACTAAGCGTGGAATTCTCTGAGATAATCAGGAGGTTAATGGCGGGTAGAATTACGCCATAAATAATATCAGGATACTCAGTAATGGCAGGCCTGAGTCTCGGGCGTATTGTTAAACGTACGGCCAAACAAAGCGATTTTGTATAATTAAATATTTTGACTCGTGACTACAGTTTGCGTAATTGGCGTAGGTACTCCCTGAAGCGAGGGCCTAGTATATCTAAGTGAACGATTAAGATTTGCGAAATGTGCTAAAAGTTGCCTACTTTTGTCACCAGTGGTACATTGCGATTTTTTGCGCGATTAGACGTCAGCGCATCTTCATCATTTCTTTTCTTAGCGAAAGCCTAAGTTTCATAAATTCCTTGATTTTTGTATGTCGGTTGGTCAATTTTCTCTTTATATCCATCTCACGGTGAGTATATGGCTGGCAGAGAGAACCATACGTTATATGACGCGGTTCTTACACAAGTCTTTATCATACGTAGCTTTGTTCATGAACATTCGTCGGTTCCTAGGACACCTGTCACTACCTTTTGATAATAGACGACCAATTTAGCCATAGTAGATTAGTTTTGGCCTTTCTATTTACCTTGTTAAGTATAGGTGTCACTTATAGTAAAAGAGACTATGTAGCGTGTTCCCTGTGATGTGGTAATTGTCCTGCATCACCTTATTGCATCATATGTCAGTTTTCCTCTAGCCTACGGAAAGCTGCACGCTGTTGAAAAGATGTATCTATATCTATATATATATATATATATATATATATACACCAACCTTAATCTGAAAATATATACCAGAATATTCAAAGATGACGTACGTCAATGACCTATGTAGACGTATTTTCCCTTTGTACAAAAATTAAGATTCGCGGATCCGTAAGGAATTGGATGGCGAAATGGTTGACGTCGTGAAATAAAACAGTTTTAGAGCAGCAAGTGTGTAAACGGAAACTATAAAACCGAAGTTGATACGTTTTATGAGTGTGGGGCAGACCGACGGGTTCATCGGCCTGTCTCGGAGGGATTGAGTCAGATATCTTTCAACGACCTTTTTAGCGTATTTATGTTAGATTCACCCGTGTAATTTTAGCAGATACGTTAAGTCCTACGTTACAAAGATTTTCTAGTAATACGCCTTACATATTACGGGTAAAATCACATCATGATTCTCGTCGAGTTACGTCATGATCCCCGCCAAGTCCTCCAGTCATCTATATACCCCTGGTGTGGTAATAAAATCTATTTCTATTAAGGCTACTCACATACATATGAGCATATGTATGTCAATGACAGGCAATCTAAATGGTTTTTTTCTTATACAATGTCGAAAGGCATACAAGCATACGGCCCACCGGATACAAAGGGGTTATCGTAGCGTATGAACGCTTGTATCACTCGCGGGATGCCTCTTCTGCTACTAACACAGCAACTCCTTAGGGGTCAAAGTCAAAGTCAAAATCTTTTTATTCCGTAAAAATGGCTACATTTGTTTGGAATCGTCACAATTTTTTTTCCTACCGTGCAGTTTATGACTAGGTGAGCACTGATAAAAATACTGCCAAAAAACTCAGCCATCCCTCTTTTGGTATCCAAACAAATTTACATATTTTATTAATTACATTATAATTGGATCGACTCACTCCCAGGCATTTATATCATTAATATAGTCAGATACTTTATAATATGCCTGCTACACAATTTGGCTTTAATAGTAGTTTTAAACTTGTTTATTGACAATTCTCTTATATTGCTAGGAAGTTTGTTATAGAACCGTATACATTGCCCCATAAAAGAATTACTTATTTTGTGGAGACGGCTTGCATGTAACACAAGATTATGCTTATATCTAGTATTTATGCTATGAGTATCACTCTTTTTACAAAATGAGTCTATGTTTTTATGGACATACAAAAGATTTTCATAGATATATTGCGATGCGACTGTTAAAATATTTTTTTCTTTGAATTTTTCTCTAAGGCTCTCCCGAGAACCAAGTTTGTAGATAGCTCTTATGGCTCTCTTTTGCAATAAAAAGATGTTGTTAATGTCCGCGGAGTTACCCCAAAGAAGAATTCCATATGACAGGGCTTACTGGTGACCT
Source organism: Pyralis farinalis (assembly GCA_947507595.1). Lineage (NCBI taxonomy): Eukaryota > Metazoa > Arthropoda > Insecta > Lepidoptera > Pyralidae > Pyralis > Pyralis farinalis. Next base: position 37,354,253 of record OX382259.1, read on the forward strand.
CACTCACACGCAGAAACACAATAGTCCTCTAGGGAATTGTTGCTGTTTTTTTCTGTTAGGTGGAGGTACGTCCACAGATGGGCTGCAATTAGTGCGCCCCACCTCTCTTAAAAACATCCAGACCGAGACAAACAGCCATGTTCATGCACACAAATGTTTGTCCTGTGTAGGAATCGAACCCAACAATTGGAGACATGGAACGGAATATCACTAGGAAGAAGAAGATTCGCAGTATTTAAAGCTTTTTCTATAAAATTGGGGCGTTTCAAGAAATACACGTATATGAATAAATTTAAAAAGCAAAATTTCATGTAATTACAAAATTTTTATCTAAATCGTTAGAGTCGTTTTCGAGATAGATACATGAAAACAAAAAATAACAACAAAAATAAACGAGTGTGCTTTAGACCACACGACTGAAGTAAAACTTCTTTAGCTCCATAGTGTGATACAGACAATAGGCCTGCGCTACGTCTTAGGTATACGAAACATAACTCGCTATGAGAGAAAGAAAATGTGTGCTCGCACCTCTCTCTCTTACACGTATATACGAAACGTAACTCTCTCTCTTTCTATCTTCACTAACTTATATCTCCCTCTCAACTTCTGTTCGCCTCGCCCGATCACAGTTTTCGTAACGCTCTCGTCACGCATTCACCAGCTTACACCCCAAGTCAAGCGTGCGTAAAGAAGTTTTACTTCAAAAATGAATGTAAATAATAATTGAAAACTCATGGGCTATAAACTTTGGGAACGCACTAGGCATTAGAAAGACATACAGAAGTTACAGGCTACAAGCCCGTACAGCAAGTTCTTCGACAGCTACTTGAACTCTAAACTCGGGAACGAGTTTTGTGAAGTGCACTTGCTAGCTGCGCTTTGCACCTGAACCTAGTTGCTTCCATCTTAAATCTTGTAGAAAATTCTCAAGTGTTTCTGCATAGATATAACGAATACTACGTAAAATTAACTTTAAAGAATACGCTATTTAAGAGAGGTAGGATGCAGCAGCCCGGCTGGGGAAGCACCTCCATCGCACAGAAAACAACCAAGCCAAATAATCCTAAGCCTAGAGGATATTCGTGTCCCCGCGTGTGAGTAAGGTCAACAGTAAGCTCTAATAATGCATTTTTTGTTTGTGCAACGTCGGGAGGCATGTAAGCATACAGCCCACCAGATATAAAGCGATTACCGTAGCCCATGAACGCTTGCAGCACATAGAGTATAACTCGCGCAATGCCATCTCAGCTGCTAACACAGCAACTCCGTAGGTTCCTTAATGTATTGCAGGCGTTTATTGGCTACGGTAACCGCTTTACATCAGGTGGGCCGTATGCTTACATGCCTCCCGATGTTGTAAAAAAAGCTGAAAGTATATCTCACACCACTGAAATAACCTTAACCAATGAAATATACATACGAATAAATTAGAAGCAGTGGTAGCCCAGTGAATAAAGAACTAATCCTGGCATGTACAGCTAAGTACAGCTTTACACTTTGACCTTGTACCGTTCTTATGCCGTTCGTGATAAGAGTTACAATCGCACTTCGGGTGTCAAGCATGGTCTACTCTCGGATTTATTTACATATTTGTAATTGTCACTTGCTCGGCGGTGATGGAAAACATCGCGAGGAAACCAACAAGCACAAGAAGTTTTATTATGAAAGACTTGTGTTACTTTACCTAAGAGAGTTCTGGTTTTTGGGATAAGGAGGTCTGACGGCAGTCTCCCCATGTAACTATCAGTATCTTCGTCAAATCCTTAGGCTGAGGTAGCGGACCCCGCCTAAAGGATTAGGAAATAGGATAACACTAAGGAGAATCACATAATTAAAGTATTTTTAGGCGAAGGTACTGATTTTGTCATGGAGCGACCGACGTTCGACCTCCGCAACCCAAAGGGAAAACCAGACCTTTCTTAGGTTAGCTCATTCGTCTTTTGAAATAAAATTTCTGGGTAGTGCGGGTTTCCGCGCCATTTTTAGTGTTCCGTACCCAAAGGGTAAAACGGAACCCTATTACTGAGGCTCCGTTGTCCGTCCGTCCGTCCGTCTGTCACCAGGCTGTATCTCTTGAACCGTGATAGTTAGATAGTTGAAATTTTCACAGATGATGTATTTCTGTTGCCGCTATAACAACAAATACTAAAAAATAGAATAAAGTAAATATTTAAGGGGGCTCCCATACAACAAACGTGATTTTTAGGGTTCCGTGCCCAAAGGGTAAAACGGAACCCTATTACTGAGGCTCCGCTGTCCGTCCGTCCGTCCGTCCGTCCGTCCGTCCGTCTGTCACCAGGCTGTATCTCATGAACCGTGATAGTTAGACAGTTGAAATTTTCACAGATGATGTATTTCTGTTGCCGCTATAACAACAAATAATAAAAAATAGAATAAAATAAATATTTAAGGGGGCTCCCATACAACAAACGTGATTTTTTCGCCGTTTTTATAGATAATGGTACGGAACCCTTCGTGCGCGAGTCCGACTCGCACTTGGCCGATTTTTTTGTTCGTTTTTGCTCGATATTAATAACGGCAACAGGTAGACGCTTGAAATATTCACAGAATATTTAGTTATATATTCACTTTAAGAATAGATAATTAAATTAAAATTAAACAAATATTTAAGGGGGGCTCCCATACAACAAACGTGATTTTTTGCCGTTTTTATAGATAGTGGTACGGAACCCTTCGTGCGCGAGTCCGACTCGCACTTGGCCGATTTTTTTTCTTCACCGCTGAGCAAGTGATAATTAACAAATCCTACTAATATTGTAAATGTGAATGTCCGTTTGTTTGTTACGCTTTCACGCGAAAACTACTCAACCGATCATCATGAAACTTTGTACACATTTTCTCGGAGGTATCAGAAGTAACATAGGATACTTTTTATTAAAAAAAATATATTTTTTTATCAATGCGAGCGAAGCCGCACACTGTACATAAATCCGAAATCACGAATTTACAGGATTTTACATTTGCCAGGATTTGAACCGGGGACCAGTTGCTCAATAGACCGGTTCCTTATCCACGGGGCTATCACTACTCTTTTGTTAGGGTTCCGTAGTAAACAAGGAACCCATATAGTTTTGCTATGTCCGTCCGTCTGTCCGTGGCGTAGCTCAGAGACGCTTAATACTAGAAAGCTGTAGTTTGGCATGTATATACATATTAACTATGCTGACAAAGTGGTAGAATATCACCTTTGAAAAAAAAATCATTTTGGTGGTACCTACACGTAAAGTTGGGTTGATTTTTTTTATTCGCGCCAACCCCATAGGGTGAGGAGTCGTTAGATAGAATTTTTAAAAATATTGAGTGTGGGGGAAGATCATTTTTAGATATAGTGATCTGTTTGCGAAATATTTATATTAAAATTGCAAATTTTTGTTAGACTTCAGTGTCCCGCCCCCATCCCCATCCCCATCCCATCCCCAGCGAAACTATTGTATTTAGAAACGTAAAAAAAATCATGGGAGTAGTCCATATAGTGAATTTAAAATGAAAACTATTACGGCTGAGCAGGCTTTACGGGTTAACGAGTAACAGTCGACGAACTTATAAAATGTATTTTCTTTTCATAGGCAATTTCATAGTTTTTCATAGTTCATTTGAATTTCATACATAATTTTAGTTCGGATATTTTACAATAGATGGCACTGTTCACAAATTATACCGCGCTTTGCTTCCATTCACATTAAGCTTAGTAAAGCTAAGCAAATACGAAACCCTACTCTGTACGTGGCCCGAAATGCTCTTGACCGGTAAAATAAGGTAAAATAAATACTATGGGATACAGCACATTAATGTATTCGTACCTTTAGAATAAGTATATATCCTTCTTTATAGGAATACGTGAGTAAAATAACAGTAAATTAAAATATAGCGAGTATACGGAAATTATAAGCACCAAACATCACGTTGAGATGCCCAGATCAATATCCCTTTGTTATAGTAATATTTCTTTGTTGTGTTAAATATATATATAGACTGTTTATTATTATGTAAGTTAGTCAGTCCATAGATGACAGAATATACATACGTTCCTGAAAATACTGGTCTTATTCCAAACCCGCAACAATTGGAAAGGTACGAATACATTAATATGCTGTATCCCATAAATACCTTATTTCTCTTTTGTTATAGCCTAAGTTTATCTCTGGAGTATCATACATGTAAGTAAAGCTTTTGAATCGGATAATCACAGTGATCGCAATACTATTCTATGTTTATTTGCCATTCAATATCGAGACAAAACAGTCGAAGATCAGGTTTACAGATTTTCAGCAAGGACTACAGCAAATGTATAAAGTTTAAGCGTAATTAAATACCATGTCCCAGTACGGTATTAAAATAAAGTGACTTGTTGCTGGCTGGCGCTCTGCCAAGCGCTTTGTGGATGTAAAGCAGATCAATGCGAGATTGTGAAGAACTGAATTATGGACATTGGTCAAACACTCGTAAATAGAATGGTTACGGTACATTTGAGACATTTTACGACGCAATCACTCAGTTCCCGAGAGAAATTTAAGTGATATTGAGATACATATAGATTTTTTTTTCCGTTTGCCTGCTTACTATTTCCAAGCAACAAGTTGATGATCATTATATTTTATGAGATATGCAATATAAATTATATGTGTGGTAATTACAATGTTTTGCGAACGCGTGTTTTCACTTTACGGTTTCTTCTATCCAAATTATGCATAGGAAATTTTCTAAAATAACGCCATGTGTTATACGTGGAAGATAGTAATACAAGAAATAACAAAAACTAACTCAATTATCATATATGCCATGTAAGAAAAGAAATAACTTTAATGAGAGAATAGTAGTGGTGATAGTACGCTGCCCTCTGGGTCACCTGTATTTAAATTAAATACGTCTTAAGGCAGTCCGGCCCGAAAGGATGATTTCGATCTTAATACACAGATGTCGGACTGAAAAGAGTTGACAAACTGTCATGTTCTGGAAGGCGAGACGTTAGGTGCAATCGAAGTGTTATATTCCGAAATAATGATTCCATTTTGAAACATTTAATTTAGTATATTAATGATTATCTAAAATATGGAAGCAATATGTAATCAGAAATAACAGGAATGGAAGTAATCAAACTGGCGCCATAGTTATGAGCTGTCGATGCCAATAAAAGCGAAAATGACGCCATTTGCCATCGGTCGGCTTTCGTTTGACGTAGAAGTTAGTCGCTAATTGGTTTGTAACACAAAAGAGTAAGCACCTTGAGTATTTTGTTTTAATTATAATTCTCACACATCCGAATTAAAGTTACATTGGTAAGGTTGAAGAAAGCCTACACTTGAATGACGATGTCACTGCAGAAGTCCAATAGTTCAATCTATACTAAGTTCGTGATTTCGCTTGAATATACATATAAATAGATAAACACTATATATAGAATATCTATTTATATGTTTCAGTAGCCCAATCATAGTATTAAATCCAATGTTATCTGTACATAGGTTCGAAAACATGAACTTATTGGTATATGCTCATACTAGAATTCGAAGCATAGGCCAGTGGGTAAATAGGCTTCAACAATATATATATATATATATATATGGTCAATTATCTATATACAATTTTATATATTCATGATTATTCCTTATTCAACGTCAGAAGACATACAAGCATACGGCGCAATTAACGTACAGTGGATACCGTAGCCCATAACGCTTGCATTACTGGAAGTATCGCGGTCTACGAGTATATGGAGTCTCGATACTGGCCACACACAGTTCACAGGCGACGATGTCTAAGATGTCGAATTTGAACTTAAGATTAGTTAGAAGAAGACAAACACAAATACGAACGAGGTTAGACTTAATAATTGTCGGAAAATATTAAAGGCTTGATTCCAACTGTAAAAAAGCGTAGTCATTTGAAAGACAAAACAGGAAGTATTGTTTGGGTTGCCCACTATTGCTACCACAAGAAATTCTCAGGATCGTACTAGTATAGTCACTAATTCGCTGGAATTCAACAACTCTCCCGGTAGTTGTTACTTGACTAGTTTTCAGTTAGGTAGAGATACTTTCGCAGTCGAGCTGCTTTGATGAGCCCTACTTCTTCAGCTTAACGATCAAAATAATAATAATAATAATAATCAAAAAATCAAAAATCAAAACTAGCCAGAATTGATGGCTTAACGTGCCCCCGTAACGCAATTTAAAAATGAAGAAGAAATTATAGAGATAATGTTTTCCTTTTAATACTGACTTGCACAAAAATATTTTTCAACTTTTTATTGCAATTCAAGATAATTATTGTTGTTAAAGAAATATACGTAAATATTGTCTTAGGTTTTTGCGATTATTACACATTGAATTCAACAATTTTTAACGGAAGTATCGCGTGTTTTATTATTTTGTTGAACCTGACGTTTCCTAGTCTTCCTGCGACCACGGATGCTGCAAAGCATTCGAAACGCCAGGTTCAACAAAATAAATAAAACACGCGATACTTCCGTTAAAAATTGTTTAATTCAAATATACGTAAAGTATTTTTTTTACATTTTAGTGTTCCATTTGCATATTTTTTTATTCAAATGCCATCACTCTTGTTGTATTTTTTTTTCATACAACGTCGGGAGGTTTATCGAAAGCCGTTACCTATGAACAGTTGCAATACATTAAGAATCATTCGCGCGATGACACCTCTGCTCCTCTGCTGCTAGGACAGCAACGCCTTAGGAGCTTACTGGTGACCTCACTCATAGGCAGGAACTCAACAACCCCTCAGAGAGTTGTTATTTAGCTGCGAGTTTCTGCGAGGTGGAGGTACTTCCCCAAACGGGCTGCTTTTATGCGCTTTATCTTTCTTTACTCTTATTGTTAAAGAAATATCTTTATAGGTATTTCTTTTTAAATTTTAGTTTTCTATTTGTTTCATTTTTTATCAAACATCACCAGTTCGTTTATTCTTTTTGTTACATATTTGACAGGCTTTACTTTGTACACGAGGAGACGTTGCTTCCCTTGTATACTGCACAAATTGTATCATGGGGAGTGTTCGGATGAACTGTTCAACTTAATACCAGCCCCTGAGTTCCACTATCGTACCACTCGCCACAACCTTAAATTTTGCCCTCATTATTTTGATGAGAGACAATTCACCACAGCGCGCTTTTTGAAGCATTTTCTACCACGTAAAAAGGCTAAAGCTGTTGCTGACGTCTGTGGGTAGCGACTACTTACCATCAGGTGACGTGTTCGTGTTCTCTATATAAAAAAAAAAGAAAAAAAGTCATCCATAGATTACGTACGTTAGTGGCTTAGCGGCATGCATTTATTTACTTTTAGTTACCCCCTACTATCCAGCTCCTTAGCACGTACTAAACTTTGAGATAAGTTAGTTGATTACTCGTCACATAGTACCTTCGCACTATCCAAGCATCATCGTAATCAGTAACTTACCCTAGTTTCTCGCATTCAGGTGAGGTAGACTTTGTTTCAAAGTAATACTGAACAATTTGATCTGAAATACGCGAAAGAATTTCCCTATACTATAGGTATTGACGCTCACAAACGGAGAAGATTAGGAATATTTTATGAACTGTAATTTGAAACAAAATCAATACAGTGTGAAATCAAAACTCGAAAATTACATAAAAGTCAACTCCCATAATTGGATGGCGAAATTCCACAGGGGAATTCCACCTGATTTAGGTGCGCAATTGTTTGCCAGGGGACGGCTTAAAAATTAAAAAAGGTCGCGCGTTACGCTGGGTAGGCAGCACCAAGTGGATTTATTGCTTAATTTGCAAGTTTTCTGCTCTGTCTTTGGGTGGAAAATACCAAAAATACAAGATTTGCCACAGATTCATGTTTCACTTAAGTTAAAAAATACATATTTTTAGCGTCTTATTATAACTTAGTGGAAGTTCGTCGTTGTCCTAAAATATGAAATTCTAATTTCGAATGTTTACGTTATAAAATGTGTAAGAAGATGACTGCGTACGTACGAGTATTATGTGTGTGTGTTGATGTGTACTTGTGAGTATGTATGTCTCTTTAGGTTTCTTTTCCCTGTGATCGGTTTCGCGACAGCTCCAAAAAACATTTTTCTTTTGGACCGCTAAGAGCGTCAACAATCGTACGTTATAGGTATATATATAATATAATTATTATATATATACGTTATATATATAACCGGTTACCATAGCCTCTAAACTTATGCAACACCAAGGGCATCAATTTTCTTTTTTGTTAAAATAACTGTTATCTCTTGTGATGGAAGTTCTTTTAACAATTTAACGGTTCATAGAAGAAACCCCTCTGGAATCGCACAATAGGCGACCTTTGTGATTCCATCGTGCAAGAATTAAATTTCCGCCTTCGCATGAAGGTGCCATTACTGAATGAAGCGGGCATCACGTCGAACAACTCGTTGGAATACAACCCATTGTATAATTGGTATAACACACAAAGGCAAAGTCCGTGTGTAGCACACGTCATCGCCGTTAAGCCTTGAATCTGAGACAATCCTTACAGAACCGTATCATAAAGTCCGAAATGGCTAGCTAGGTACTCTCGTTTAAAGGAGTTTTTTTATGACAATTATACAACAAATGTACAGAACAAACTGCTATAAATTAGGTAAAAGACAGTGCCATGCGAGTAGATCAGTAATATAATAATTAAAATGTGCAAAAACTCTTTTTTTGCTGAGCTGAAAAACGAGCTGTATTAAATATGAAAAAATCGGCCAAGTGCGAGTGGGACTCGCGCACGAAGGGTTCCGTACCATTATCTATAAAAAATGCAAAAAAAATCACGTTTGTTGTATGGGAGCCCCCTTAAATATTTATTTTATTATTTTATTTTATTTTTTAGTATTTGTTGTTATAGCGGCAATAGAAATACATCATCTGTGAAAATTTCAACTGTCTAACTATCACGGTTCATGAGATACAGCCTGGTGACAGACGGACGGACGGACGGACGGACGGACGGACAGCGGAGCCTCAGTAATAGGGTTCCGTTTTACCCTTTGGGTACGGAACCCTAAAAAGATGAAAATAGAAGAGATTGTGAACTATTCTGGAACAGATTAAATAAATAGTGGAGAAAATGGATTTCAATAAATTACGTGTCATATAAGAATAATAATAACTACAGAAGAGTAGAAAATAATAAAAAAAAAAATATAGTTTCTCATTTTCAAAGTCCCAAATAGCTAGCAAATAGTTAGCAAAATATACTTATAGTAAAAATATTCCCTCTATCAATAGTGAAACATTAAAAACTTATTTACTTCATGCAATTCGTTTTCTAAAGAATTTAATAACAACATATCTTCTATGATAACTTTGTGTCCTAAAAGAATATTTAATTACAATAGATATGTACATCCAAACTAACCATTAGAATTAAATATAACAAACGAATATTTTGAAAAATAATAGATCTATCTATAACTTCACGCCAAATTCCTTGCGGGGTAGGCAGAGAACCGAGCGCTACGGGGCTCGATCCTTACACACTTCACTCGCTGCTTTAACATGCATTGCTCTTCTCATGCACGCTCGCCGGTTTCTAAGGCTCCTGACATCACCTTCTGATAGAACACGATCAATTTGGTCATGGTAGGTAAGTCTCGGCCTTCCTCGGCTCTTATATCCTTCCACTTTTGCATTGTATATCTGCTTCGTCATTCTTTCATCTTGCATTCTTTCTACATGTCTGAACCATCGGAGCATGCCTCTTCTTATTTTAACACCGACGCTCTCTTTCAGACCAACTCTGTTTCTAACATCATCATTGCGAATACGGTCTACAAGCCTTACGCCACAAATTTTGCGCAGCAAATATGTTACATCTTAGAAAAAAACAAGATTTAATTTTTCAACAAAACAAAAAATAAAACAAATCGGCAATTTCATATATATCTGTTTCGTAATTCTTTACTCCTGCATTCTTTCCACATAATCAGATTAGGTACATAATTAGATCAGACCCATACATAAAAATGCAGCAGTCAGATTTCAAACCTACTGGTAATTAATAAGCAACAAACTTTTGATGGAAAAATAATATTTTCACTTTAATTAAAATAATTTTAGTACATATTTGCTTATGTATATATATAATAAAGCCAATACAGATTACTTATTTGGATTTCAGAAAAAAATCTATCACTTTGTTAACAAAGTTTTGAAATACAGAACAGACCCCAATGTTGTATATTATACAACATTGAAGACTTCAATTTGCAGATAAACTTGCCTGTTATCAGCTAATAAAAACTTAACAAAAGCCGAAAAGACACTACGAAATTATAATATTTTATACAAATAACATACGATATAGGCATTGTTATAGATTCACAAGTAACTAAAATTATTCACGCACACTCCTACAATCTGAAAACATCTATTATATCAACTATACTGGCCCTTTCGCTTCCCTGTATACGCCCCAATGTCAGTCGTAATTACAATTGCAGATAATTGACGCTAGTAAATTAGCATTCATACCTAGGTCAGGCTAAAGATGACACATTTAACTGAAAACCTCATATTGTTCCGCTAGTAAGTACCGCCGTAATTTCCTTTCAGAAACAGAATTGGTACAGCAATTTTCTCTTTGAAAGAAACTTATAAAGGAAATGTTTTATTGGCTTCTAACAACATGTATTTGATTACCAAGTTTGCTGGCGTATCCATTTATGTTGTATATTGTATGCTAGACGATGTTTTTCGATTCAATGTCGAGTGGCAAACGCGTATACGGCCCGTCTCATGTGGTTACAAAATACTATGGAAGTATAATGTACGTGTCCTACAAGTTGTTGGAGTACGAGCACTGCAACAACTTGCTCTCTCAGCTATTTTTTACCACCTTACTGACGACTTTATTCGCTCGTAGAAACACATCAACTTACAAAAATAATAGGGTTAAAGTATGAAATTGCTGTTTTATAGTAATAGATATTTAGAAGTGACATTAAACCTTCATGGCGTGAGATTTTCGAGTGAATCTTTTTTCACACGATACCTATGAGGTTATTCATTTAAAAACTGTGCAACATTTGCTGTTCGAATTTCAATTGTTTTTTTTTATTCAGCTTAGACGGGAAAGATGGATACTTCGAAAAACCGAGTAATTTTTGAATACGAGTTCCGACGCGGAACCAACGCGGCAGAAACGGCTAAAATATCAATGCTGCGTTTGGAGAGGAGACTGCTAATGAAGGCACCGTGCGTTTTTGGTTTAAACGCTTTCGTAATGGAAACTTCGACTTGAAGAACGAACCACATGGACGACCGCCCACACAGGTGAATAACGCTGAATTGAAGGAGATGGTGGAAGCCGATCCGAGTCAAACTATCCAGGAATTAGCGGGCATGGTTTAACGTTACCTTACCTACAATATTGACTCATTTGGATCAAATCAATAGGATAAAAAAATATAAAAAATGGGGACCTCTTGAAGTGAAACAGCCCCGACTTGTGAATCGACCTTCATCATTATTGGTCCATGATCACGCAAAACCTCACACTGTACGAGAAACCATTGTAACTCTACAGGAGCTGTAGTTAAAACCATACGTCATCCTCCGTACTCGCCAGACTTTGCTCCAACTGACTACTATTTTTTTCGTGATTTGGACAATTTTCTAAGCGGTAAAAAAAATTCTTCCCATGAGGCAGTGTAAAATGCTTTCACACAGTTTGTCGAGTCTATATCCCCAGAGTTCTATCGCAAAGGTATACGTAAACTTCCTATTAGATGGCAGCAATGTATAGATAATGAGGGTAAATATTATGATTAAGTAAATATGTTACATCTTAGAAAAAAACGAGATTTAATTTTTCAACAAAACAAAAAATGAAACAAATCGGCAATTTCATACTTTAACCCCTAATATAATATTATGTGTTTGTGATATTTTATAACTTGAAAGTACATTCCCAATTTGCATTCTTGTTAAAACAGTAGTCTTACGATTTATTCGTTACAGCTTCGTTTGTTAATCGGCTGTGTATACCACGTGTAGTTTAGCTTTGGCTCTAATAGCGATGGTAAGCTAATTTGCGGTTACAAGTGAATTATTTTTGATACATTCTTAATGAAATGTTCATAAGTTGCTACCTTCACCGATAACGCAGCAGTACATCGGGAGTGTATACTGACATCCTCATCCACTACAAGAAATACAGCCACGCTCCAGGGAGAATTTATTTCGTTGCGATCTTCTATAAAGAAAACTGTTCCTCCATATAACAGAAGACCGCAATCTACACACCTGTCAGGCTGTTTGTTCAATAGCTCTTTGCCCAAAATATTGTATGATAGGTGGCAGGTTGCATCACGAGCAGGTGTTTGGTTTTTCAGATATGAATAAGAGCGATTGATGTCCCAATTTTGTCCCAAGGCAAATCAATCTGTTTATTGCCAACTTCAAAAAGCAGGAGTTACTCTTCATTTTTTTTTATTCGCTAATTTTGAAACGAATTCGTACATCATGTCTTTATCGAGAACTTCTAAGTTTAGAGACACGATTTATTGGGGACTCGAGTATGGTACACAATTTGCACACATCTAACTTGTGTATTTGTGAGTGTGTGTGGATGTGTGTATGGTTACTGTTTTTTTTCAATGGTAATATCTTGATGTAACTTAGCGCCGATTAGAATATCAGTTTAAACGGACCAACAGATTATGGCAATTTTTTTATCAAATTATAAATTTCTTTATTTTTTTCACGTAATGTACAAATGTATTTTCGTGATTTATCTATGCTAAATGTGAAGACTGGTGATTGGAAAAGGATGTAAGCTGCACTACAAACTACCAGATGCTCACCCCGAGATTATGACACTAATAATTGTAATGTATACTATTTAATAAACTTCATAATTATACTTGAATGTATGAGTATGTGTGTGCATAAGCTTGTACATATGTATGAATAAATATGTTGTGTGACACACACACACAGAGAGAGTGAATGTGTATTCATTTACATTCAGCTTTCAGAGGTGTTAGTAAAAAATCTATATACCTATATCTCAATTGCTTCAAATAAATATTGAAATATCTATCTTAAGTTGTGAAGATTTCAAATTTCCAGTGGGCGAAAGGTTAAACTTTTAAATATTATTTATCTATGGTTCACAACAATAGCACAGAATCAACACAGTCTAACTCATAACACAGAATAAGTACTACCAGTACTTCAGACATTAAAAGTTAGATACATTCGTCCCAGCACAAGGGCACTTAACTACCAAGTAGGAATTACCAAGTTAGCTTACAACTTTAGGGTCCCGAACAGACAATCCTGTTAAGAAAACGTGTTTGTTTTTTGGTTATTTGCGGAACTACACCCAAAGTTGCTTAATAATAGGGCTTGATTTACTATTCGAGCATAGTACTCGGTGTATGACTATGTTGTGTTTGCCATGACTTAGAAGACACTTGGAAGTATTTGCGTCTTGCCTTTGCATGTGATGCAATTGTTAAAAAAATAGGGAGTCGCTGGAACTGTTTTTGTCTTTATATAACGTCGTGAGACCAACGCTTGGACGCTTGCAATACAGAAAAAATTGCACGCGCGTCATGTCTGCTGCTAACACGGAAACTTCTTACGACCTAACTGGTAAATCCATTCACTCGCAGTAATACGATAACCCTCCAGGGAGTTGTTATTTTGTCGCGGTTTTCTGAGAGATTGAGGAACTTCTCCAGTCGGGCTGTTTTGATGCGCCCTACCTCTCCTATCAGGAGTCAGATTAAGTTCATGCCCATAAATTTATACCGTGTCCAAAAGGAAACCGAACCCGCGAGTTTTGGGTTAAAAGTATCATTGCTTACCTATACGAACAGTATAGTATATACAGTATGTATATGTATGTCTAGTAATTGAAAGATGTTACGTTGCGTAAACGCGGTTCAATTGATACTTGATTCAAAGGTAACAAGCTTATATACTAAGGTTTAATTATAGTCAGAGTTTATTTATTTTAGCTAATCAATTAACTAGATATCTTCCAGATAGGCTATCGTAATCGATATCATATCTTTGTGCATCACGTACACGCACATTTCGCCATAATATCACTCCCTCATCGATAAAAATATATATATTGCTGCTTCCTGAAGTGTGGATGTGACTGGCTAGAATAGAGTAGAGACTTTTATTTGATCGTGAACCTAACCGTTTTTTGTCAAGTTCGTTTACTACGTGCTGATTCGGCTATCACTTAGTGATACGTTTCGTGTTGTATAATCTTCATGATTATTGAGTAGAAATGCAGTTTTTACAGATATGCACGTTTGCCTTTTGCTCTGTTCTGTCTAACATGGGTATGGTCCCTCATATGGCGGAGTTAAACTGTTTTTTAGGCGATCGCACCTGACTAAAACATGCAAACATTTTGAAGGTTCCCGATGTACGAATATCGATTTCCTGTGAGATATTCTTTTTTGTTCATTCGTTACTTTGTTGATGTTATGGTGGAGCTGTTCTATGAATTCTCCGTAAGTTGTGTCGAGTTGCTTTCGAAAAATTCACTAGGAAGTCGTAGCTGCGTTCCGTATATCATCTCGGCTGAGCTTGACCCTGTGTCTTGACTTCTTCTTAGGCCGAACATTACTGTAGGCAGTTCGTAGACCCAGTTTATTGTAGAATCTCGTGCCATTAGTGCTGCTTTGAAAGAGAGATGCCATCTTTCTATTATTTCGTGATTGTAGATGTTATGGGGGTTTACCTGATTTTTTCTATTTCCATTATTCTGGAGAGCTGCATGAAGATTTCTGATTCGAATTGTCGACCCTGGTCTGTGCTGATTTTTTCTGGTGTATCCATCCGCTGTATAAGGTCGAAGAGACGATTTCGACTGTTATATCTGCAACTGGGAATGCTACTGGCCAGAACGTACAACATTCGGTTATTGTTATTATGAATCTTTTCCCTCGCTGGGTCGGTAACGGACCGATTATGTCCGTATGTATATGGAAAAATCGCTGAGCAGACAAAAATTACACGAGCGGTGATATAGTATTTTTAAGAGAGATAGAGCGCCTCAAAGCAACCCGTTTTGGGAAGTACCTCCACATCCCAGATAACCGCAGCCAAATAACAACTCCCTACTACGCATAAAATAGTTGTTATGCGTGGTTATTTTGTTCTGATACAAGTTACAGACCTTGCTATTGTTGTCTGCTTAGTAACACCTTATCAATCAGCTTTCTTTCGTCTAAGTCGATGAGTAATTTGTGATGTTGTTGAAATCAGCGCCAATTATCGACGTGTTTACGTCGGCTATGACGAATGTCCTTTATAGTGGTCGTCGTAACCCCAAATTTAGAGTTAATGTCTGCTCACCATTGGTATCTATTCTGCTACCATTTGCTGCGTAAAGTTTGCAGTCTGTAACATACTTCGGTTTGTGTGGTTTCCTTTTTAAAATTGATATATTTGCTTCCGTGTCGATCAAAAACCTTTTGCCACTTTGTCAGTCAGCTAACATAAAGTGGTCATATGGGTGAATAACTCAAGCTTCCACCCTAACCTGTGCTAATTGAAGTTTCCCTGACGTTGCGATTGTATACCATGCGCAGCGTTGTTGACATTTGAACGCTCTGTTCTTGAATTTATAATGAAATAACAAAGTCTAGTTCGGCTCCCTGACCTAGACCGATCGTACGCGCGAGTAGGGCCGCATCGGAATCTTGCGTTTGTGTAGCGCAGCAATTTCTATTCGCAAGTCAGTCATTGATTTGCCGTCCGTGGTAGTAATCAATTTTATTTATTACGTTCGTATTGCTATTTTCAGAACTATCCATTATTCTGTAGGCAAACTCACTTAGCTTTTCGGTGGTTACATCTTCTTTTATTGCGAGAATTGTGGTGATTGAGCTAGGGAGTTGTTTGAGCCACAGCATCCGGATAGCATAGTCGTTGAGTTTTCCTCTACTTAGCTTTTTTTTATCTCAAAAGTTGTGAGTGCTTCTAATTGCCTAACTCTATGTCGTGTAACAACTTATAGAAAGTCTGATGGTCTGATTCTTCATAACAATCAATGAGACGATCTTTTACGGTGCTGTATTTCTTTTCTTCCGGTGGATTGGAGATCCACACGCATATCGCTAATTTGACGTATTTCTTCTTTTGTGAGATGAGCGATTACCAGTTTGTACTTGTATTCATCCCCTTGTTTTTGCGAAGCGACGATGGTTTCGAACTGGCTGAACTAAAGCCTGGGCTGATCATTCCAGAGGTGTAGTATTCGTTCTAATATGCTGATGGCTGCAACTTCGATTTCTGTTGGGATGTTTTTTGTTGGCGTGGTCGTGCCATTCTGACAGTTGACTAATTGTTTTGCACAATTAGCGTCACTCGTAGAGTAGCGGCTTGGCTGTGTGAAGTTTTCGGGGTCACCACTATTACGCCACGTAGACGTGGTTCAATAAAACGTAGACTTTTCTGTAAAGAAATGTCACTTTTAATTCAAAGGTTATATATTCTAAAGTTTAATTACAGACAGACCTAACCTATCTATTATAGCTAATCAATTAACTAGACGTCTTCCAGATAGCCTATCGTAGTCGATATCTTTCTTATGCGCCGACATCACGTATACGCATATTTCGGCGTATTACAAGACTTACAAGCGCGAGCATTTTGTGCGAATTTTGTCCTAGAGATTCATTGCTACAATTCGTGCATGAAATGGGATGCAACAGGGCACGATGAGCGTGCCCTGTTGCAAGCTATGCAGTCGACGTTGAAGGAATACACAGTATGCATGCGGGTTGATAGCAATTGTGTCGCCTTGGTTGTTTATTCTATGCCACAACATTTGCATCTTTTTCGTCATATTGTTACCCGTTTCCTAATCCCTAAGCTTACCTAAGACTACCCATCCTATCTAAGGACATCGTGACGACACTGTTTTTTTGACATTGATCGACTAGCGTCAAATCTCCGCAACCCGAGGGAAAACCAGACTTTCTTAGCATAGATCCCACGTCTTTCGAAATATAATTTGTTAGACATGCGGGTTTCCTCATTATATTTTCCTTTGCCGCTCAGCAAGTGATAATTATATGTACATAAATCTGAAAATACGAGATTAGTGGTACATACTCATGTCAAGATTCGAATTAGGGACCAATCGGTTGATAGACTGATTCTTTATCCACTAGGCTATCACAGCTCAGACACTAATTGCTACAACAATAATTATTTACAGAGTAAAATAATATAAAAACCCGCAATCATGTTTTTTTCTGCTCTTCCAATGATTGACTGGTAGAGAATGCAATTAGTATTAAGTCCGCCTTTTGTACTCGCTGTGTTGTGGCCAATAAACTTTTAAATAAACAAGAATAACCAGGAAAGCAATATTAAAAAACGTGATTAAGTGGATAGAGCTCAACGCTCCGTCGCCCATGTCACTCTAATCAAACATGCATGGATTTACCTACTTCGAGCTTCTCTGTGCTTCGTAAGGCACGTTAAGCCGTCGATACCGGTTGTTGTAGAAAGATGAGTCGTTAAGCTAAGTCGGTGACTTTCGGGTGGATGAAAACATTGGCCTCCGCCAATTCGCAGTTGAGCAGTTTGACGTGGTCGAATATGCTTTAATCCTCTTCGGTTGAAAGGAGACCCGTATCCCTGCAGTGGGTTGAGTAAGGATTGATGAAGATTCAGTGGTTGTTTTTGTATTCCAGTTAGTAGAAACACCATGGAACACCATCAACATTGAGACAAGAAAGAGCGATACAGCAAAGAGTAGCATTATAAAAACATATGCGAAACATATTTTTACATACATTTTCAAATAGGTAACAAAAATATACCGTTTGTTATTTGTAACAAAAAAGACATTCTTAGTGAAATCCTGCTATTTAACAGGCTTACCTCCATCAAACCGTAAAAAGTTACGGAAAAAACATTTAAAAGTTGCCAACACGAGCTAAGATTGACCTTTTCTACTGCAGGCTTTAACAATTTTATGACGAATTTTTTGTATACGGACGTAATAACACATTCAACATTTTTTTATGCGAAAGTGGAAGAAATTTGGGAGCCGAGGAAGACTAAGTCACAACTATCATGACCAAATTGGTCGTGTTTTATTAGAAGGCGATGTTAAGAGCCGAGTCAGCGTGTTTGAAAAGAGTGAATGTTAAAGACACAATTGAGGTGTGCAAAAACTACATCATCTCTGCCTACCAAGCAAGAAATCTGGTGTGAAGATAAGCGTACATATTTTTTTTTGTATTTTGCACTTTGATTTGTTTTCTCATCTTTATTAACAAAATTTTTATTTATTTCTAATTTTAAATAACGTGTATTTGTCATACATTATTTTAACGTATGACAGATTTATCAACTATTTAAATGACTCAGTCGGGAATGACGCGGCTTTGACACCAACGCTCGTGGGTTCAATTCCCACACAAGGCAAACATTTGAGTGCATTAACATGTCTATTTGTCTTGGTCTGGATGTTTTAAGAGAGGTAGGGCGCGTCTGGTCTGGGGAATTACCTCCACCTCACAGAAAACCGCAGCCAAATAACAACTCCCTAGAGGGTTGTTGTGTTCCTGCGTGTGAATGAGTTCACGAGTAAGCTCCCAAGGAGTTGCTGTGTAAGTAGCAGAGGAGGCATTGCGCGAGTGATAATTAATATATCGCAAGCATTAATAGGCTAAGGTACCCGTTTTACATCAGGTGGGCTGTATGCTTGTATGTCTCCCGACGTAGTATAAAAAAAACTCACCATTGGCAAATGAAGAGGTGTCTTTACAGTGGTAAGGAAGCATAGATAAATATTCCCCAAAGTTATGTATCTGATCCCCATCTTTACTATATAATATTATTATAAAGAGGAAAGATTTGTATGTATGTTATGAATAAACTCAAAAACTACTGCGCCGATTTCAAAAATTCTTTCACCATTAGAATGCTACAATATAAATGCTTAACATAGGCTTTAAAATATTTTGAAAATAGTTAGGGATCCGTATGAAAACTTCGATAATATGTGAAAAAGATTCCAAATAATCCTTATACCGCGTACGCTGCTGAAACTACTGACAATAGAGCAAAGTAATGTACTACAGTTTTATAGAGGACATCAATATCTAAAAAAAAGTCCGCGATACCATATGTCTAACTATTACAGTTACGTCACAATAACTACTTTTTCATGTTAAAATATGCTGTAGTAACGCCGGTACAAACTAGGCCACATTATTCGTACCTTGGTATTAATCCTTATCCAAATAAATCATTTCGTATTCAAGACTGTTTTAATGCCTGTAGGTTACTCTTTGAATTAACGAAATCGGACATTCCATTCCAAAGATATTACGGATTTTGTTCTGTGTTTCAATCCCTTGCTTGCGACACCGGCGGCCACGGCGCGTGGCAGCGGGCGGCGCGGCGCACATCTATGAGATAGGTACCCGCGCGGCTCATTCGCGCGCTACCATCATTGAATGTTTTGACTTTTTCATACCAATTTTTTTTTGTTCCAGTAAAAAGTTCTTTTCAGAAAAGCGTGCCTCAAATCATCACCTTTGTGGCAATCAATTGAAACTCTCAATTTGCGCACGAATATGAGAGCACGTTTAAGTAATGACGGCAACGGCAATTTCTCACAAAAATTACTTAAACTTGGAAGCGGAAAATTACCATCTCCAATTGCACATAGCCTCCAAGTATTATTGGATAATGAATTGGCTCAAACTGTTCACACTCTAGAAATGCTTATAGAGACAATCTATCCCGACATCGAACATCTTACAGAAAGAAATTTCGATTGGCTCTATTCGAGGGCGATCGTCTCACCGCAAAACAGCTCAGTAAATGAGATAAACAAAATGATCATTGAAAAAGTACCAGGTGATTTTAAATGTTACAAATCTATTGATAACGTGTGCAACATCGAAGATACTGTGCACTATCTACAAGAATTTTTAAATTCTCTCTATCCCGCCGGCTTGCCACCACACGAACTGAAATTAAAAGTAGGTACTCCCATTATGCTGTTGAGAAATTTAAGCCCTCCCAATATGTGTAATGGCACAAGGCTTTTGATAAAGGAATTACGAGACAATCTGATTATAGCAACAACATCACCGGTCCCGCGGCCGGACAGCTAGCTCACATTCCGCGGATCCCGATGATACCAACAGATTTGCCCATGTCTTTTAAAAGGTTACAGTTTCCTGTAAAGGTATCGTTTGCCCTTATAATAAATAAATCCCAGGGACAAACTTTCTCGATCTTTGGATTCGACCTAAGTGAAGAATGCTTTTCTCATAGCCACTTATATGATGCACTTTCTCGAGTAGGATTCCTAAAAATCAATATATTTTGTTGCCATCTACGAATACCACAGCCAATATAGTATACAGCCTTATGGTAGATTGGAAACTAAAAAAGTAAAACCTATTAAATTAAATTAATATAAAGTCTCGAAATATATGTTATATATATTAAAATAAATGTAAAAAAGAAATGTAAAAATAAAACTAAAAACAATATAAATAAATTAAAAAAAACTTTCCGATTGTAATTAGGGTTATGGATAAAAACTAATAAAAAATTAAATACCACTAAGTACGTACCACTTAAAGTAATTTGTCTGAAAAAAAAGCTACTTAAGAAAAACTATTTAAAAAACTCTCTAAAGATACATTTACTCTTCGCTTATCCCAAAATGTTTAAAAAATAAATGTCCACCCGTGCGAAGCCGGGGCGGGCCGCTAGTTTGTTATAAATAGAGCGAATGTTTTGTTTTGAGATGAGATTTACTACGTCTCGGGAGACATGGAAGCCATACGGCCTACCTGATGTAAAGTGAGTACCGTAGCCTATTAACGCTTGTAATATATTAAGTAATATATATACTTATTATTTTCATTATTGTATACAATTGCGATGCCTCCTCTGCTGCTTACACAGCAACTCCTTGGGAGCTTACTGGTGACCTCATTCACACGCAGGAACACAACAACCCTCTAGGGAGTTGTTATGTAGCTGCGGTTTTCTGTGAGGTGGGGCTACTTCCCCAGACGGGCAGCTTTGATGCGCCCTACCACTCTTAAAACAGACCAAGGCAAACAAACATGTACCTGCACACAAATGTTTGCCTAATCGAACCCACGAGCGTTGGTGTCAAAGTCGCGACCGAGCCGCCGAGCTCGTCAATAAATTGTTCCTATGTCAGCGGCTTTTCACCACAACAGTATAACATGCGACATATTGCCACACTTGCCAGTTGCCTGATTACACAAGCTGCATATGCGGCGGAACTAAGCCTACTGGCAAATTTGTTAATATGATTCACTGTAATTTAGAGTCGACTATGATTCCTGGCAAACATTAACAAATGCTAATTTATCAGTCTCGTTGATTATTTCGTTATTAAATAAATAAATATTGTCGGACAAATTACACAGCGCCATCTAGCCCCAAAGTAAGCGAAGCTAGTGTTATGGGTACTAGACAACTGATAAACATACGTAAATACATTTTTTTTGTAAATACATACTTATTATACATAGAAAATACACAGACCATGACAAACAGACATGTTCATGGACACAAATGTTTGCCATGTGTGGGAATCGAACCAACGAGCGTTGATGTCAAAGTCGCGTCATTCACGACTGAGCCACCGAGCTCGTCAAATTGTCATATTGGCAGAATATAACTATTACTGCAACAATTATAAATATGGCTTATTAAGAGAGATAGGGCGCATCAAAGCAGCCCGTCTGGGGAAGTACCTCCACCTCACAGAAAACCGCAGCCAAATAACAACTCCCTAGTGGGTTGTTGTGTTCGTGCGTGTGAGTGAGGTCACCAGTGAGGTCCCAAGGAGTCGCTGTGTAAACAGCAGAGCAGCCATCCCGCGAGTGACATTTAATATATCGCAAGCGTTAATAGGCTACAGCAACCGCTTTACATCAAGTGGGTGGTATGATTGTATGCCTCCCAAAGTAGTATAAAAAAAACGAAAAGAAATCTATACAAATAAATAAAATTGGGGGGTCTGTTTGTAATATTAAAATAACCGCTTTTTATTAAATGCATATGGATGTATACACGGTACATGTAACAAAATAATTTTTTTTACAATTTTTGTCTGTCTGTTTGTTCCGGGTACTCTCTGAAACGGCTGGATGAATTTTAATGGGACTTTCACTGGCAGTTAGCTGATGTAATAAGGAGTAAATTAGGTTACTTTTATTTTTGAATTTTTATTTATTTTTATTAATATAAATAAATAATAGTCATGAACTGCACGGTAGGGAAAAAAATTGTGACGATTCCAAACAAATGTAGCCATTTTTACGGAATAAAAAGATTTTGACTTTGACTTTAATAAAAAAAAACTATTTCACGCGGACGAAGTCGCGGGCACAGCTAGTTGTATTAATAAGTCACTTATTTGGATTGATGGATTTATATGAGTGGATTAATAATAGTGTGAGTAGAGCTATAACATATCCACCACCACATCAACCTTTACTCATCTTACTGCAGGGATGTGGGCCTCTCTTCAACCGAAGGGGTTTAGAGCATACTCCATCACGCTGCTCAACTGCGGATTGGCGGAGGCAAGTGTTTTCAAGCCGCCCGAGGGCCACTGACATAGCTTAACAACTGTCATCTATCGACAACAGCCGGGACCGACGGCTTAACGTGCCCTCCGATGCACGGAATAATATATACCTAAATCTATTCGCAGTCTACGTGATAAAATATCCATGCTACTGTATACATTTCAGCCTTTTATCTTTGCTGTTTTGGAATGATGAATGTGTCAGACGTAGGTTTTAACATTTACATATTAGATTGAAAGTGTACGGACCCCTTGATAAAGTCATTCATTCATTACCGCACCGTTTTTCAGCTTTTCAGGATTTTTCATTGAAAGTATCATTGAAATTGAAAGTAAATGGGTAATGTTTCCGGGCCGCGGATCCTGATGGATCGTCCCAATTTTTATACCAGGATTAATGTAACGGCCATCGGCTACATTAATCTTTTGTGTGAGACTAAATCGTTGAGGTGGGGTTGCAGTACGGACGGAAGGATTGAAGTGTATCTGGCTGATCTTTAAAGTCAATGTCAATCGGTAGGTACAAAATAACTTTTAATAAGTAGCTCGATTGGGGAAGCACTTTCACTCACTTAGAGGAGGAAAAGCATATCTGGTGCAAGAAGAAGAAATTAATTTATGCAATATTTTTAAGCATAGCTCAATCGACGAGCTTGTTGGCGCAGTGGCAGCAACGCTACTTTGACACCAACGCTCGTAAAGTCGATTCCCACACAGGCCAAACATTTGTGTGCTTGAACATGTCTGTTTGTGTTCGACTGGATGTTCTTCAGAGAGATATGTCACATAAAAACAACCCGTCTAAGGATGTACTCCTAAGTCACAGAAAACCGCACCAAAATAATAACGTCTTGTTGTGTTCTGGCGAATGAGTAAGATCACCAGTAAAGAGGTGCTATGTTTGCAGCAGAGGTGGCATCACGCGAGTGATACTTAATGTATTGTAAGCATTCAAAGGCTACTTCAACCACTTTATATCAGGTGCGGCGTATGCCTCCAGACGTTGTATAAAAATAATCGGTGATGATGGACATAGAGATAAAAGGATTACCCCTTCGTTGATGTCACAAGTCGGCCTTAAGTAAACCTAATTTCTAGGTAGTGTCAGGCAAAATATATTGGTTGTTAGATTGAATAATAGACATGGCATGGACTCAACCGCGGATTGGCGGAGGCCAGTGTTTTCAAGCCGCTGATTGTCATCATCGATAACAACCAGACACGACGGCTTACCGTGCCCTCGGAGCTCGGAGAAGCTCGAGATAGATAGACCCATCCATGCATAGGATGCGATCGACGTCGCTTAACTTAAATAGAATGACACGCGCAATGACGCCATCGAGCTCTCAAACCTAGTCAATAGATAGTAAAAATAAATGGAATGGTAAATATGTCTACAAATTAAATATTTCTGCACATATCACAGGACACCTGGGTCGCAAACTAACCAAAGCCGGCATTAGACAAATTAATAACATACGTGAATAATATTTGTTAATATATGTACATAATCTATATATATATATATATATATATATATATATATATATATATATAATTCTTCTGTCCGCATGTATGTGAACTCCTCTTAAACGGTTGGACCGATTGTTATGAAAAATTCATTAAAATCGTGCGTGTTTAAGAGGTTTCGAGAATGGTTTAGATTCACAATTGGGCCCGGTAGGTGGCGCTGTGATCGAGTTATAGGACTTTTCGTTTTTATTTTCGGACAGCGCAAAGTGTGTCAGGTCAGTAATACATAAAATACAACCTCACCAAGACGAATACGTTAAGGCTCATAATCTTGTGTGGAAACCGAACCATTACTGTTATTAAATGCAGTTTTATTTAAAAATAAATTACATATTAATTTATATTTTAAAGGAAATTCTAAATAATGTAATGGATTACTTTAATACTCTTCTTCTAAGCATTATACCATTTCCTAACCCATTAGGATTTGCGGAGTACGCTACTTAAGCCTAAGGATTTGACGAAGGTACTGATTTTTTTGCGGAGGGACTGCCGTCAGAATTCTACAACCTAGAGGAAAACCAGACCTTTGTTAGGCTATGTCACACGTCTTCTATACAAATAAATAAAATTGGAGTGCCTGTTTGTAATATTAAAATAACCGCTTTTTACTAAATGCATATAAATGTATACACGGTACATGTACCAAAATGAATATTTTTACAAATTTTGTCTGTCTGTCCGTTTGTTCTGAATAAACTCTCTGAAACGGCTGGACCGATTTTGATGGAACTTTCTCTGGCAGATAGCTAATGTAATAAGGAGTAACTTGCTTGCGTACTTTAGAAATTTTAATTCATTTTTATTCATATTATAAATGAATATTAAAAAAATAAGTATTACGCGCGGACGAAGTACATAATACATATCCATTATTATTTTGCTGATCGCTATTTTACTGTGCTTATTTAGGTACTTATAATGAAATCAAATAAATAAAATTACAACTGAAAAATAATTATTTTGCTTAAATTTCGCGCGGACTACGGGCACAGCTAGTTCTAAATATAATTACATGGACAGGAACGCCCTCTGACGACGTTTTTCTTCACCGCCGAGCAAGTGATAAGTACAAATATGTACATAAATCCGAAAATACGAGTTTCGTGGAACATGCCAGAATTTGAACCTAGACCAATTGGTCACTAAGTCAGTTCCTTATCCACTATCATTATACTACTGTTCTAAAATACTAAGACTTTTAATTAATTATATATAAATACTATATTTCTTTAAATTGGTTCCACATTTACACACGATGTGATTTATTGGATACACCAATTAGTCCGCTCGCAGTTAAACCACACACTTTGTATAATCTCCGGCATTGTCTTTATACCTTCAAAGGTTTAGCACAAAATTATAATTAAGTATTTACACTGGTCCCTTTCAGAGAAGAGAAGGATGATATAGGATTCTACTACTATACTATAACTTCACGCCAAATCCCTTGTGGGGTAGACAGAGAGAACCGAGCGCCACGTGACTCGATCCTTACATATCTCACTCGCTTCTTTAACATTCAGTGCTCTTCTCATGCACGCTCGCCGGTTTCTAGGGCTCCTGACCTTCTGATAGAACACGACCAATTTGGTCATGGTAGGTAAGTATTGGCCTTCCCCGGCTCCTACATCCTTCCACTTTTGCATTGTATATCTGCTTCGTCATTCCTTCATCTTGCATTCTTTCTACATGTCCGAACCAACGGAGCATGCCTCTTCTTATTTTTACTGTATTATTATGTATGTATACTGAAATCATTATTGTATGAACGTCTTGTTAGATCACGCATCGTAGAGGGATTTCCTTGTTTACTTGTTATAATTGGCAAACTAAATGTATGGCTTAATAAAACTAATCTATATTCGGTTACATAGAATTGAATGTTATGATTATTTTTTTATACAGTCAAGGTGGAAGATAACAGTATGCCATATCTGATCGTCAGCAGTTACTGTAGTCATCACTTGCAGTACGAGGGGCGGAGCTTGTGTGTTAACGACGAAAAAAATCTAGAAACCCTTGGAGAATAACTTTATGCGTAAGTCTCTTAACGATAAAGATAAAAAATCTTTATTTGACATTGGACCCTCAGGGATACGTCTTAGATATTTTGAAATATAGTCTTATTGTATCTTATTCAATTCTCTTATTTTACTTCTTCTTTTTTAACCTGCTAGCATCGACTGATGGCCCTATAGCTAGCGCAGTCCATGCGTGACCCCTTGTCTTTATACAAGGGCACGATGACTGCGCGTCTCCAATCCGTCTTAAGGAGTAAACTCCACATTTTTTTGTTGTTCTACTGAGGTGGCTAACAAATAGTTGCAACATGGTCGTATGATTTTTTTTTACATTTTCTAAATCAGTAAAAGTTTCTTTAGAACTTTTCACGAATAAATTAATAAATTTGCCTTAATTATTAACCTTAATATTTTGTTAACACTTACGGTTATACTATAAATTTGTTAAAGTTTTAAAAAAACCTTCATTTAATATCTCTTAGCAATATATTGCTCGGAGAATGATGAATTATTGCGTTTTTAGTGTAAAATTATAAGCGTCGTTCAATTCCAAGCAGCCATATTTATGGAATGTATTACAGAAGTCAAATGTCAAGTACAAACACTATATATTTTCAACCATAGCACCATCTAACGATAATACTGTGAAATATTTGACATCATGTCAATATGTAAGGAAAATTACAAATTATAAATAATTTTGTCCAATCTCTTGTTTTATTTTCAGCTTAGTACCTTTTAAAAACATTACAGAATTGCTGTTGAAACTTGTATCATCTCCCCATATTCAACTTGGCTTTTTCTTATTCACTACTACTAATTTAACAGAAATACGAACATAAACTTCTGTCTCATCGATCTCTATAAAGAACGGCTACCCGCTAAAGAGAGTAGAAAAAAAATCCACTAAAAAAACTAAAAGTCGACTACGAAAATAGGAAACAAGATGATGATTATAAAAATATTTATGTCACGACATTCAATTATAAAGCCGTGGAAAGTGTTCGTCTTTGAAATGACAAATTTCCATCCAGCAAATTTTACCAGAGTATTGTTCCATCAATTATTTTTTAACAGAGGTAGGGCGCATCAAAATAACCCCTCTAGGGAAAATACTTAGGTAGTACTTTAAAGGTAGCCACTTTAGACAAAGTGCGTTGAATGGTTGTATGCCTCTCAACATTTCATATAAAAAAAATCATGTGCTCACACCAACATGTGATACCCACCAAAAAACTTTTCAGTTATTTAGGCTCTCTGCAGCCGCTTAATTTGTTAAGCAACTGATATATAATATATACCAGACATATTTCCACAATAATTCAACGTTATTACTTTACCTAGAATATAAAATTCACGACACTTACCCTGCATGTAAAATATCTCAAGGTAGAATGGCGTTGTCTGAATCGTTTATTTTTACGTTGCATTTCTGACGCTGAGAAATTCATTTAATACTTCACCAGGCTAACATTAGGAACGCATTTCCATTGCAGATCTGTTCGATATTTTTGTCGTATCGTAATAGATTTTCTATAGTTATGTAAATAGGCTGGCATAATATAGGTTGCGGAAATTTCTTACTATCAGGCAGACCGGAAGCTATAATTTGTTGCGTTAATTGATACAACACAAGGAATTGAAACAATAATATTAATCTTGTCCTAGTGAATACCTGGTAGAATTAAGTTTGTATGTTTGTTAGTTCAGCATAGTGGCTCCTCTTTGTCTAATTGTAAGCGAAAGACTAGCCCAAATCGCATTCGCAACTGCCAAAAGACTACACAGTATCAAGTCAGTTGACGCTGCCATGCTGACCCGCTAAACGTATGTATATATATATGTACATATATATAAATATATATTGTAAAAGCTGAACTACCTTATTTCATAATATTTACCGGTAGAACCTAAGATTTACAAACTGGTTATGGATAAAGTCCGAAAAGTATTGTGATCTTCGTTTATTTCGTTTATTATAAAATTGGACTGTGTCAAAAATAATAATTAATTTGTAATCTATATATATATATATAAATGAATGTTTGTCTGTATGTCCTCTATAGACTCAAAAACGGCTGGGCAGATTTTGGTGAAATTTTCAGGAAACGTTCAGGTTAGCCCAGCTGGTGATCCTGTGAAGTTTGGTAGCGATCATATCACCCGTGCGAAGCCGGGGCGGATAGCTAGAGTACAATATACACGGAGGATACTGTAACCGGTTTATTGTGAATCAGTGAGAGAGTGAATAAATGCAAATGCAAATGTGAGGATTTCGGATACAAGTTAGGTACTGTTGAAAGACATTTTTTTTTTCTTCCGTTACACCAGCGCCTACTGCTGTACATAAATAATAACTTGGATGTTAATACGAGGCTACACCATTTTCAATTGCATAACAATAAATACTGAAAACGCTAATACATAATGTTGTTTGCTAGATATGGCTATAACAATTTTTTTTATAGGTTAATCCAATGTTTATAGCAAAGAAAATATCCCGTGATAGAAAAGAGCTCGAAGCTTGAAATACAAGTATAACAAGTCCGGGCACATTCGAATACTTTCCATTTATTTTCAAAGGCGTCAGTGGAAACGTACTCTCTTGATTTAATATTTGCGAAGATCAATCATCGAATTAGTCTAGCCTAATGTTTCTCATTAATTCATTTCCTTAACGAGTTCAATTAGGAAGAGATTGATGTAAAATCGTTTGACTTGTAAAATGGTAATTATCGCAATTCCTCAGTGAGATTTATTTTTAATAGAATAAATAAATAACATAGCAAAGCACTTAATTTCGGGGCGAAAACTTTTGCTAGTCTCAAATCTACGTATTGCCATTTGGGCAGCAGTATGTGGATACCAACTTAAGCCCTGAGACTCCGTTCAAAATTGAGCTGTGATCTTAAGCTCATATATACCTCTTCGTAGCGTTATCCAGTTTCCTAATCCATCATGATTGCTGAGATCTACCTAAACCTAAGCCTAAGGATTTATCAAATAATGATAACCGATACTTTTTTTTACAACCTGATAAAGTGGTTACTGTAGTCTATGAACGCTTGCAACACATTAAGTATCACTCGCGCGATGCTACCTCTGCTTCTAACACAGCAACTCCTTAGGAGCTTACTGGTGACCTGGCTCGCAGGAACACATCAACCCTCTAGGGAGTTGTTATTTGGCTGCGGTTTTCTGTGACGTGGAGGTACTGCCACAGACGGGCTGCTTTGATACACCCTACCTCTCTTAAAACATCCAGACCAAGACAAACAGACATGTTCATGCACACAAATGTTTGTCTTGTGTAAGAATCGAACCCACGAGCGTTGGTGTCAAAGTCTCGTCTTTCACGACTGAGCCACCGAGCTCTCCTCGAGCTCTACATATTAGTATAGATATTTACTTAGTACATGTTACATTACCGCAATTCATTACGCGAATGAACATATGTGTACTTAGTTATGTGTAATCACTGGCTTCCTCAAAATACACGTGACATACTCAAAGCTTGTCAGGCAAACCTGTTTATAATTAATGACAGAATACCTTAAAGTCAAACTCACGTTATGTATATAGTACACTATCGGGCTAAATAATTGACTATGATAAGGTAAGTATAAAGACTATGACAGACAAATGAAATGCTATTTGATTTGCAATGTGTGCTTCCGCCACCCATTAGTTCAATTATTAGTATTAAAAAATTACTCGGATTTTCGAAGTATCCATCTTTCCCGTCAAAGCTGAATAAAAAAAGCAATTCAAATTCGAAAATCGAATATTGCACATTTTTTAAAAGTAACTCGCACTTGGCCGATTTTTATATGATAGTGAGGGGCACTATCATATAAAAATCGGCCAAGTGCGAGTCGGACTCGCACACCAAGGGTTCCGTAAAAAAATCACGTTTGTTGTATGGAAGCCCCCTTAAATATTTATTTTATTTTTATTTAATTATTTATTTTTAAAGTGAATATATAACTAAATATTCTGTGAATATTTCAAGCGTCTACCTGTTACCGTTATCAATATCGAGCAAAAACGAGCAAAAAAATCGACCAAGAGCGAGAAAATCTCACACCATGAACGTTTAATATCAATTCAAAGTATCTATATACTATGAATTGGTATTATTAGTTTCATACTTTAACCCCTATTATATCAAATTCGCATAAAGTATTAATATCACTTTTCATTGTTTTATTTTACTTCTTGCATCTTCGCTCTTTCCAAAGGTTGACAGTGAGAAAATTTAGCGTTATCTCCGCCGTTTGTATATTTTTTGTTTTTATATAAAGCCGGGAGGCATACAAGCATACGACCCACCTTATGTAAAGCGGTTACTCTAGCTCATGAACAATTATAACATATTAAGTAACATTCTCGCGGTGCCACCTCTGTTTCTACCACAGCTATTCAATAGGAGCTTACTGGTGACCTCACTCACTTGCAGGAACACAACAACCCTCCAGAAAGTTGTTTTATGCCCGCAGTGTCTCTATAAGATAGAGGTACTACCCCAAACAGACTGCTTTGATGTGCTCTACACTCTTAAAAATACTCAGGCCTAGACACACAGCCATGTTCATGCACACAAATGTTTGTGTGTGGGAATTGATACCACGAGAGTTAATGTTAATGGAGCGCTACAAGCTCGTCCATTGAATTTTCGAATACATATGAAAAATAACAGAGATATAAAAACATTTGCGTCACATCGTACCACCTGCTACCGAGTCTTTGCGTCTGTTTGTAACTTCACACGTCTTTACAAAAGCATAACTTGTCTTGTTAATTTACGAGGTTGGAGGGAGCTGAACTGACTTTCTGTATGCTATTATTCATACACTTATGTTTGCGACGTGTTCACATTGAACGAATGAAAATGCCTTTTAGCTCTCGTACTTATGCCAGCAAGAAACGAACGCTGAATTATTAAACAGTTTGAGTTGAATATGGCTGCTGTATAAAAACCGAACTATTATTCGATTTTGAATTCATGTAGCCTGAATTTATTAATAGTTAATTAATCATAATCATAACTAGTCCCATTCGATCATTAAACATGTAGTTAGAGATTCATTAATTTTATTTAAAATTTCTTTATTATCACAAACTTTTATATACAGTACATAATGACACATTCAATTATTACTTACATAGTAACATTTAGAAGTATTTCGCCAGCTGACATGCCATTTGGAAACTTGTAATAATGTAAGTAGACGAATACTATACATTCTATCCATCAACATGAGTGGTGTCAGCACACTGTCATGTTGTAAGAACAAATAAGCATTGCCATCACATACCGATGGATAAATGCTTTTTTATTTTTTTATGAACACTTAAGTATTCGACAGTTTGTGTGAGTACATTTTTAAACATTTGAAGTATTATTGTTGTGGTTTCATTATTTGACGAGCTGGGTGGCGCAGTGGTGAAACGCGCTGTTACGCTACTTTGACACCAACGCTCGTGGGTTCGATTCTCACACAGTACAAACATTTGTGTGCATGAACATGTCTGTTTGTATTGGTCTGGGTATTTTCTATGTATAATAAGTATATATTTTAAAAAAAAAAAATGTATTTACGTATGTTTATCAGTTGCCTAATACCCATAACACAAGCTTCGCTTACTTTGGGGCTAGGTGGCGCTGTGTAATTTGTCCGACAATATTTATTTATTTATTTATTATATTTATTTATTATAAATGAATACTTACAATTGCTAGGCACATGCAACAATAACCACTGAAGCCCATGTCGCGCGGTGCACCTTGCACGCTTGCAACTTCAGCTCTTGGCAACAGTTATGAACCAAATGGATCATCACGCGTGACTGTCGTGATCTAGTACATCGTGATGGGGCAGCCGATATGATTTGTATTTATCGACATATTTTCGATTTTTGCGACGTGTTCGCTCGATGCTGCAGGTAAGAATATTAGAGGAATAAGGATTTTTTGTTTGCACTAAGGTGACAATCAAGTATACGGCCTGCCTGATGGTAAACAGTCACCGTAGTCTATGGACATTTGCAACACTAGGGGTGTCACTCATGCGTTGCCGACCCTCTAAAAACCTCTTCATGCAATTCTTGAAGATACAGCATGTATAGTCCCTTGTAGTAGCTATCGGCATCATTTTTATCAATTCTTTAGAACACAATACTTTTTACTATCGGTAGAACACACAAAGGGAAGCAAACTCGCTTAAACTTAAGGGTTCAATACCGTGTGTAAGCTTAGGATTGTCGACATTTCTCACAGCTTGTCTCTGAATCAAATCACATGGTACAAGCTGGTATCCAGGTGCTCCCGCTCAAAGGTGAATGCAGAACTTAGGTTGCGGTGTATATAAAAAGTTGTTAATAAACGATATATAGTATATTCTAGCGGAAATTTAATTTCCTTGTGAAATGAGACCAAGTTTGTATAGAAAGGTGTATTATAGCATATTTTAGCGCTTTGTTTTGGAGCACTTGTAGTTTCGCGTAATTGGTGACGAGCTTGGTGGCACAGTGGTGAAACGCGCAACAGCGTAACAACGTTTCTTTGTCAGCAACGCTCATAGGTTCGATTCCCACACAGTACAAGCATTTGTATACATGAACATGTCTGTCTGGTCTAGGTGTTTTTAAGAGAGTAAAGACGCATCAAAGCAGACCGTCTGGGCCTGCTAATACCTCCCTCACATAATACCGCAGCCAAATAACAACTTCCTAGAGAGTTGTTGTGTTCCTGCATGTGAGTGAGGTCTCCAGTAAGCTCCTTAGGAGTGTGTTGTGTGTTAGTAGCAGAGTTGTCATCGCGCGAGTACTGTAACCGCTTTACATCAGGTGGGCCGTATGTTTGCAGGCCTCCTGACGTTGTATAAAAAAAAATGGTTTCGCAAGTGCTACTCCGTACGGGGTGCATGATACGATATACAGTGTACGATGAAGAGTATATTTTAAGTTTGATTTTGGGACTTAGCTTGCTATGTCTATTTAATATTAGAGTAAGCATTTAAGCCTTTGACACCTTTCATGTATGATCGATGTGGCGATTCTAATTTAGTTTCGTATCTAGTTTAACTCCTAAATATTTAACACATTTGCTCCAAGGGATTATGTGATTGTCAATGGATAGTTTTTCGCGGATGGTTTATGACGACGGCTTAACATTATTAATTCCCTTTATGTAATATTTAGTTTCAAGCTCAGTTTAGTAAAATAACAATGTAGCTGTTCAACTGCCATTTTCAGTCTACTCATAATCAAATCTCCATCCGTATATGACATAAATACAGCGGTGGGTATGTGCCTGTTTGGGGATATCGCTTAAGTATATCAAAAATAAGGTCGGCCCCAAGACTGAGCCCTGTGGCACTCCAACAGGAATTGAAAAAGAGTTTGATGAAATGCCATTAAGGTGAACACGGTAACTGCGGTCGGTTAAGTAAGACTTAATGATTTTAATAATACTGAGAGATATACCCATAACCAATAAGTTGTGTATGAGGCCTTCGTGCCATACAGTATCGATCGCCTTTTAAATGTCGAGCAGGTACATACCGGTTGACATTAAGTCTGGGAGAAACATGTTCACTGACACGAGCTAACTGCTGTATGGTGAAGTGAAATTCACGAAACCCGAATCTTCGTCGATATACCGGCGTTCGAAAAAGAAGATAAATATTAAAGCATAATTGTCTATGCTTTTTGGCCAAGTTAACGTTTTAAGGAAAGGAATTTAAAAAAGCCTTTCAGTCATAGCATAGGACTATACGTCAGAAGTTAAACTTTTAAAATACATGAATACTTACTAAAAATACTTATATATCGTGTCGAGAGTGAGAGAGAACACCAGCGAATATACCATGCTATAGACATTGTATACCGCATGTTTTGCATGAGCGCAGCGGCATCAAAAATAAAGCAGAATGAGATTTTTTCTTTTCTTGATTATAATATGTAAATAGCTAACTACATATGCTTTTACTCATGCCAATTACGCCCAACTTGCCTACAAAATCTTTCACTTCAAAAACCAGCCATAACCAACCAAATATACACCAAAAAATCCACAATCCCGGATGAAACAAGAATATTTAGCGGTGATAAAAATGTAAATACTTAATGTTAACAAAATACGTTTATTCTCCCGAAAATGTTTATAGGCGAAGCTCGAAACTCATTAGAATGGTAATGAGTGGATGACTGCAATGAGAGGCTATTAAGAGAATGCGTCTGTGGCCAATGAGCCGGCAATAAAACTGAAATGGACGAGTTTATTTTATTATTAATCGAAGTTCCTTGTCATGAACAAGGAAACGCTTTTTGCATTCTGCTTAAGAGGTTCACGAACAACGCTCTCAAGTTTTGTTACAAGTCTGGAAAGATCGTAGCTAAGGAATGGGTATATTTAATGTATGTCTGTAGTTCAGTTCGGGATAGCTTGTGCCGGAAATACTGAATTTTGTGCTTAGCATTTGTAACGTATGTGTTTGAAAAATCTTTTTCTTATTATTATTCTTTTTATGCAACGTCGGGAGACATGCAAGCATAGCCCGCCTGTTGTAAAGCGGTTGCCGTCTCCTATGAATGCTTGTAATACATTAAGTATCACTCGAATGATGCCACTTCTGCTGCTAACACAGCAACTGCTTTGAAGCTTATTGGCGATCTTACTCACACGTAGAAACACAACAACCCTCTAGGGATTTGTTGTTTGGTTGCGTTTTTCTGTGAGGTGGAGGTATTTCCTCAGACGACCTGCGTCCTACCTCTCTTAAAAGCACCCAGATCACGACAAACAGACGTGTTTGTTCTATGTGGCAATCGAACCCGCGCTGTTATCAAAGTAGCGTTATTGTCACTGCGCTACTGAACTTGTCTCATCTATTTTCTATATATAGATCAAGTTTCGATATAAGTTAATCCGTTTAATCCGTATTTTATTGAATTGTTAAGATTGAATTATCTGTCTGCACTCTTTCCATAGACTTCTCAGTGCGTGCAAAGAGCGCGCAGTGTTGTCGCAAATTTCAAATTTCACCCGCGCGTCCCACCCGCTCCGCTTTGTACCGTTCGCAGTTGATCACGTCGTCACAGACGGCGCGCCGAACGAGTACGTGACACGGATGAGCCCGCGTAGTATATGCATAAGAATAATATAAAATATCTAAAAGCCAAACCCCGCGGGGACGAGAAAGCGCCAGTGATCCGAGACGGGGTTTATGTAACATCTGTGTTTGTATGCAACCGGTCAAAAAGCGAGCGCGATTCGGTGTTATGCGATCGCTTTATAACCGACGTCAAAAAAATAAGGAGGAGGTTATATATTCGGCTGTATTTTTTTATGTGTGTTACCTCAGAATTCTGTCATTTATAAACCGACTTGATTTTTTTTTATCGAAATTATTCTAAAGCAGGCAGTAGACCACTGAGTCACCCATTCGCATTCCCATATTCATATTTCTTATTCTCTGAAGAACTGTCCAGATACAGAATGAATAACCGAACCGACAGCACGCATCCCTGTCTGGCACCAATGTTGACATCAAACCAGGGCGACAAGCTGCCGTCCACTTGTACACATGCTGTACAATCCTCATAAGTGGATTGCACAGCACGGAGTAGGTCACCGTCAACCCCATATCTGGGCAAAATGTTCCAGAGATTCTTACGCATGACCCTATCAAATGCTTTCTCAAATTCCATAAAACCGCAGAAAACCTTCTGGTCCAAAGCCAGATGCTTCTCTACGATGTTGCGGAGTGAAAAAACTAGATCCGTACATCCTCTGCCGCTTCGAAATCCACCCTGTGGTTCCCAAAGCATTCCATCGGATTTCACCCTCATTCTCCTTTCAATTATTTTTTCCATACACTTTAGCTGCTAACTGATGGCCCTATAGTTGGCGCAGTCCATATGTCTTTATACAAGGGCACAATGACACTCCAATCGCTCGAGACCCTTCCGGTTCTCCAGCATAATTTCTTCAAAAACCAGAAGGCATCCCTAACGTAGATACCATCTAGCTTGATCATCTCATCTGTTACCATATCGATACCCGTTGACTCTCAATCTTTCAAACTTCGTATCGACCATTTAATCTCATCCATGGTTAATGTCTTCATGGTACGCTGGCACTGCCGAGTCAATCACAGACTCATTCACAGTGCCAGCGTCATGGACATAATCTTACATTTCTCTAAAATATTCGCTCCACCGTTCTAACACTTCCTAAATGTTAGCAAGAATGCCACCAGCTTTACATTTTATCCTATCTATTCTGGATGCTGACGAACCACTTCGAGAGTTCTTTACCTCTCTCCAGAAGAGTTTGGTATTTGCCTCGAAGTCCTTCATCAGCCTACGTCAGTAGTCTTTCACGCTTCAGAAAGAAATATACCGTCGATGCAAGAATGACACGAAAGCTTTAGTTTTTTCACTAAAGGTTTGGTGTCATTCTTGCATCGACGAAATATTTCTTTCTTCATTTCTTTCACACCATCACTCTGGTGCAAAGATGATAGGAATTCCAGCCACGCTTTCCTCTTTCTTTCCACGGAGTATTGAACCTCCGCATCCCACCACACATCTCCTCTCAGTGTTCTACGTCTCTTTGAGCATCCACATGCTTTTTTCGCACTGTCCACCATACTTTCTAACAGAACCTTGCAACATTCGTCTACATCTGCGTCGGAAAGACTCGCGTTCGCAAGTCCTTCACTGACTAGACATAGATACGTACTCCTTACACTTTCTTCTTCCGATTTTTCACTTCTTATTCTTTCATAATCTCCGAAAGGAATACGCACTCGCCAGTGTCTCCACTTCTAGAAAAGTCCCACAAACCGGCTTATCACCAGATAGTGGTCCGTTTCAAGAGTGGGACCTATGAAGGCTCTTGTATCCATTAACGACTTTCGGAGCCGTCCATCTATCAAAATCAAATCAATCGCACTTTTCTGTTAATTCCGTCTCCATGTGTAAGTGTGAATATCCTTGTGATGGAAGAGCGTGTTCGACACGAGGAGGTTTCGTTCCATACATACGTCCAAAAGTAACTTACTAGCATCGTTCACTCTCTTATCTCCGTATGGACCCAGCATAACCTCATAACTGCTTTACTTCGTTCCAACCCATCCATTTAGATCACCACACATAATTATCCGTTTATTCGCTTCAGGCAAATCCAGAATACCCCTTACAGTCTCCCAAAAACTTCTCGTTCTCCTGAGGATCAGCAGAGCTATGCAGGAGTATATGCTACAACTAAAAATACTCGCGTAATCCCCAGTTTTATCTTAACCCAGAGAAGTACTACTAAATTCTAACCTTTTACACCACCGGCCAAGCGAGATGAAAGCACGACACCTACGCCAGCGCTGGCATGAACGTCCTGGTCCACCCCGGACTACAGGGCCATCATGCCATCGGGCAGATCTTCGGGGTCGCTTCCCTTTCGCTTGGTCTCTGACACACACAAAGTATCTAGGTATTTCACGTTCATTATATCTATCAACCACCTCTCACATTCCATGTGCCTATACGACACTCAGCTCTCTTCGACCCGCTGGGATGGGCGTTGCGTGGTGGGTGGCGGTCCCCACCGCCGCATGCATTAGGTTTCGTATCGACGAGGGCGGCTCTGTGCGCGTCGCCTCCGGGGGACGCCCTAATGCGCGCGTCTGTGCGGTTTGAGTCCTGGATTGCAGTCAACACTGTTGACTGCAATTCTGGACTGGCAGGGTCGCTGCGTGCATGCTTCTTGTACCGACCACAAAAATAGGTACTTACCAAATACAAATATTTCTATAGAGGTAAGGATTTGATTAATTGGTATTATGATTAATAATTACTTTGTTGATTAGTGATAGTTAATTGAAATAAATAAAGAAAAATTACTCATTATTATCTTCCAAGAAATTGTATTTAGCAACCACTCCTGGTAAAACCTAGCATGTACCAGTTTCTAATGGTATGAGTCCGAAATATTGTTCCCCTTTTTATTTATACTTTCATTTACCAACTCATGATGGTAAATCTTAAGATTTACTGGTAAAACCTAAGATATACCGTAGTTAATAATTTGTTAATTGCGAGTATCTATTAGATTGCTATTACGTTTATGTATGTATATACCTATGTGCACTGTAATTGTAATTAAGTATATCTTTTTTTACTTTGTATACCAATTTCCCGTTTATATTAGTGTCTGTTAAGGATCCTATTGGCATTACGTTCATCTTCATACCCTAAATAAATGGTAAATAAAGTTTGAATAAACAAGTAACAAACACGCAAGCATCGTTGTAGTTGTATTGTGTTGTAGTACTCGATAACCGAACTTGAAAATTATCATCCTGCTTTTGCGCATCTGTTTTCAGTTTGTTTTAAAATATATTCTAGAAGTGTAATAAACGATTAAGTTGCCTTCAATCGGATAGAGTGCATCGCGCCACTGCATTCCATCGTACATACTGGTCAGCTACATAAGATAAAGTCAATATCTCTTAGCTTTAAAGAAAGGTAGGTAGTGGCAAAAATTTTAATTCCTCTTTCGGATATTATTTGATTGCCATAAGTAGACTACTAAAAATAGCTAGAAAATGCAAATATATGCACTTCTCATTTATCATATTAATTGTAATTGAGTAGATGACCTGGTGGATAAAGAAGGCTATCAAGAAACTGATGCCTGGTTCGAATCCTGGAATGCGGGTATGTACACAAAATTCCCGCGTATTTGTAATTATCACTTGCTCGGCGGCGAAGGGATCTTAAAAACCTATACTTCGAGGAAATTTTATTTCGAAAGATCTAATCTAAGTGAGGTCTGGTTTTTGCTCTGGATTGTAGAGACCTGGCGACAGACGCTCCATGTTCAAATCAGTATCTTCGCCAAATCATTACTCTCACATAGTGGACACTTCCAATCCCAATGGACTAGGAAATGGGATAATGCTAAGAAGAAGGAGGAGAGTAGTCATTTTTTGTTAGTAAATTGATAGATACACCAGGCTGTCAACTGACTGATCCCGAATTCAAGTAGTGGTGTGAGCATGTAATACATGTTTTCGAATTAAGAGGGTGCACAAAGCTAAGTGGCGCCCTCATTTTGTTTTTATTAACCCTTCGAAACCCGGGTGGTCGTATACGACCGCGAAATGTATGGGAAAACGTACATAACGGGTTCTGACTGCTCAGTAACGCTGTATTTAAGACCAATTCCAAAAAAAACGCTCTATAGGGCACTGAAGAACCATATTTATGTTTTTTGAGACATATTCTGTTTTTATTATTTATGAAGAATTAGTCATACTTTTGATTATTGCTATAAGTGGCCACAATAAGCAATAATTAAAATTTTGGTTACTTGTCATAGATAATAAATACAAGATATGTTTAAAAAAAACGTAAATATGATTCTTCAGTGCCCTATAGAGCCTTTTTTTTGGAATTGGTCTTAAATATAGCGTTATTAATAAAAAAAAGGAGGCCACTTAGCTTTGTGCACCCTCTTAATGTCAATGTTCATATTTATTTGAATTGATAAATAATAATTTAAGATATCTGAGTGAGTGGTGGTATTTCATTTACCTAATAAACAATCTTTTGTGGATACTGTTCTATGTTAGTCTCGTATGTTTAGGTCAGATAATGAAGTCACATTGATCATCCGATTAGTGAATAAAAGGAAAAACCGAACCCTTATAGGATCACTTTGTTGTCTGTTTGTCTGTCTGTCTGAATATCTATCAAGACCCTTTTTCTCGAGTGGGGCTATCAAGCTGAAATTAATATCAAATACTCAGGTCTGTAATCCCTTCGAGCAGTGAAAAATCAAACTTCTAAGTCAACTCAATTAAAAGATACGGCTGTTTATGCCTCGTTTCTGCGCATATTTTGACACTACTGTTGACCTAGAGTCACGAAATTTGGTATGAACCAATATCACGTAGCACAAGTAGAAGAAAAAGTCAGAAAACCGTAAATTTGTAGTTCCATCGCAAAAAAAAAAAACTTTTTTGTGACAATAATTTGCAAAAAATATTTTTTTACGACACCCTCAGAGCCCGAATCGGACTCGCACTTAACGGCTAAGTATACTAATACTCATCGTCATGGCAAATAAGTTTTGTTATTTTCATTTACTGAAAACAGTTTTAAAATATATTTATATTTAAAAGCGAATTGCTCCCTTACTGCTTTATCACGAAATCTCAAAAAGTACTAACATCCTAACTAGGACCATAAAATTTGGACAGATGATAGGTTTTAGAACAGACCGACCTGTCAAGAAATTGCTTTCGTTAACTTAGATTTTTAACGAGGAAAATTGAAAGCAAGTCAACCTTTTTGTGTGTTTGTCATCGTTTCCCGTCGAAATACTCAACGATTTAT
Organism: Pyralis farinalis; assembly: GCA_947507595.1. Classification (NCBI taxonomy): domain Eukaryota; kingdom Metazoa; phylum Arthropoda; class Insecta; order Lepidoptera; family Pyralidae; genus Pyralis; species Pyralis farinalis. Next base: position 37,394,835 of record OX382259.1, read on the forward strand.
AATGAAATTAAATACAGGGATTTTCTGGAACCCGGAGAAAGAAATAGGATACTTCACCATTATCATCCCGAAGGGCATCCACTGCTGAACGTAGGCCTTCTCGGATCGTCGTGAAAGTCTAAGGAGACTTTCACTTTCTTTGAGCTACGTGGGTTGCTCACTGCCACTACCATTTCCTGAATCCTTAGAATCATATCAGTAACTCTAGTTCTACTGATGTATTCATACCTGAACCTATCGCTAGAGACTAAAAACCATTGGGTAAAGCCACGTGCAGAAGTTAGTTCTAAAATAAATTAAGACCGTCAGACATTCCACCCAAGAGTACACCTTAGACCGTACTCATCGCGGCTCGTTTTCTCTTCATATATTAAGGGCGTTCAGAGCTAGTTGAGCCCAAGATTAAGTGACGACGGACCTTGACAAATACTAGTTACACGCCACAGAAAACTCTTCCAATTCGTCTTGTGTTAAGAGCTGCTAAGATCTGACTATGGAGGAGGCATTAGTTATTTTAGTTGATCAACATGTACACAATGATTAAGATCCATAGACCAACATTCATTGTAATTCACAATATTCTGACTTTGAGAAAAGATCAGTATTTGATAGTTAATTGAGAATTTTTCTTGATTAAAAAGATGAGAAATGACTAGGTTGCAATGAGATTTTACTTTAAAAGTAGCAGTGAGGGCCTAATTACTAATAAGGATTTTTTATTGTATATATACATAACTAACTTAATATTAATAAGGATTTGAAACCATATAAAACTAATAAATAAGTAATTACTTCCCTGTGTTTTCTATTAGAATGTAACTATTTAGTAATTCGTACAGATGTACGAAGTAACTATAACCAAATAACTGAAATTCATTTCCCTCCTTAATTTTCATCATAAAACTAACTATGCGAATTTCAATATAAAATTTCTCTAAAACCGAAAAAATAACTCGCAGTGTTATGCTTTAGGATATAAATATTATGTAAATATAGTGACATTTATTGTAAATATATTCTATATTTATTGAGCGTTATACAGTCAAAAGTTCTAATACAACAACAAAAAACATATATGGTAGTAATAACTTTTGAAAACAAATACGTTACAAAAATCTACTGTAATTTTCATTTACGAAAATTCTAATGTTACGGATACTAAACTAAAACAGTAGTAATATCACGTCAAGTAAACATCGACTAAAGATACATTCAACAAAGCAGTGGAATGGAAGAGATGTTACATAAACGTGGACATTTATTGCTTGCTCGAATAGCCACTAGCTTTACATGCTATAAATTTCGAGAGATCGTATTTCTGAACACTCACAAAGACTCGTACATCATCCTATGTTGGTTGTTTCCTGTACTAGATGTACATAAACAAACGTTATGCTGTTCAACGGTAGACGAGCTCAAAGCGACAGCTTCGTTGAGTTCGTGTCAGGTCGATTATGTGAAGCAAATTCGGATGGGATCTGTCATTCGAAAGGATTTTATTCATTGCGGCCGTATACGATGTTCATGAACATTTATTTTTGCTTTTAAAGGAGAATACCCACTCATGGTTTCACAGTTATGGTTAACATTAAAAATTAAGTCATTATTTTTCAGTACGTCTCTCAAAAATGAAACCATAACTTCTCCGGGTAATAATATACAAAAATTAAAAATACTTTATAGCGTAACTCATGACTTCCGGTTCGCCATTTAAATGAAATTATTGCCGGTACTCAAATGTAAATATAGTACTCGACTGAATAAAAGCCAATTGAAAATAATTGTAAAATAATCTACCATTTATTGCGCAAAACTTATACATACTAAGTAATATTTTGATAATAATCGATTACTCTTCATGTATATTTTCACTACTTACGTGTATTTAAAAGAAGGAGAAGTTTAAAAATCGATTATCGAATAACAAAATCATTTGAATTCACTTACAATGGGAGTTTTGAATTGACCAAATATGAAATATGTTGTGCTTTTGTTCTGTTCTACCTATACGATGCTAGACCTATAGTTCATTTCATCGGTGTTTTCATGCTTTTTGCTTTATATCAGTTCATATTTCTTGTCATAATACGTGGAGTTGAGCATCTTCAAATATAACGATACAATATATACTTATGTGTATATGATAGTGCTGATTTACTTATTTATGCCTTCAGTACATTATATCTAGCAGCTACCTCCGACCGAAAAATGTAATTGATGTTACCGATCATTATAACCTAAAATAAATAACTTTATAAGCGATTTTCTTGTACATCCGGAGCTATTTAAGATACTTTAATTCTAATACATAGTTGAAAACCTACAGATAGTAACCGGTTTTATTTCTGCACAACAAAAATATTATTGAAAACAAAATCCCACCACAACAATAGGCATTCTCCTTTAGATATTTCTTACATGATTTATACCAAATTTATGTGTCTGTCTATATCTTGACGTCAACTTCCTTGTAGAGTAGGCAGTGCACTACATAACTCAGTCCACACAAAGCTCACTCAATTCATTTACATTCTTACATTACATTCATGTACTCGTAAAAACAAATTCATCAAGGTGGACTAACATTTTTAAGTAAAACTGAGACCTTTTTTTAATATTAATATAAGATGAACAATAACTTAAAGATGGTATCCTAGTGTTTATGTAATTTTTTAAACTATATTCGTATGTATGTATATCTTCACGCCAGGTCCCTTACCTACCTTTACTTAGAGAGAACCGAGCGCCATAAGACGCGGCCCTTACACACTTCACTCGCTTCTTTTATTCATGCACGCTCGCCGGTTCCTAAGGCTCCTGACATCACCTTCTGATAAAACACGACCAATTTGGTCATGGTAGGTTAGTCTTGGTCTTCCTCGGCTCCTACATACTTCCACTTTCGCATTGTATATCTGTTTCGTCATTCTTTCATCTTGCATTCTTTCTACATGTCCGAACCAATGGAGCATGCCCTTTCTTATCTTAACACCGACACTCTCTTTCAGTCCAACTCTCTTTTGTACGTCATCATTTCGAACGCGGTCAGCAAGCGTCATGCCACAAATTTTTCGCAGTGCTCGCATCTCGACCACATTTATTCTACTTTCATGCTCTCTCTGCCATACCCAGCTCTCACTTCCATAAGTTAGCGTTGGGATTAGCACCGCGTTGTGTACAGCGAGCTGTGCCTTCTGGCTTAGATTTCGGCTGCCCAACGCTCCATTCACCCTATTCCCTGCACTCACTCGTCTCTCCACATCAGCGGTGTACCTTCCATCGCTGCTAAAAGCGCTTCCAAGATATACAAACTCATCCACTTGCTCCAACACTACATCATCAACCGTAATCCTAGTGTTCGTTCTGGTTGTCTCTCTTTCAAATACCATTATATTCGTGTTTTTAAATATTTCATGAGGCAGATCCATGTTTTAGTTAGTTGCCATTAGTAGCTTTTAGTTTATCTATCCCTTTAACATCTACTGGAAAAGAGCAATACATTCCCGGGAAATAAAAGATAGAGATATATTGATGATAAATACTAACTTCTAAACAAAGGATAGTTCAAAAAGTACACTCGCCGTCGAAAAAGTCCTATGTGTTCCTAAATGTCGTTACAGTGGACAAAAATTCACCTACCCTATCTAAGCAGTGTTCGAAACTACTCGTACTTATCGATTTGTCGATCTGAGCAAGGTTTACGACAGTGGCAATTTTTTTCTTTTCTGTACATCGCCATCTTTGGAGGACTCTTGTCTTCTTGCGAGTAAATGAGCTCATAAGTAAGTACACAAAAGAGGATAGATCAAATTGATTGCTTGATTGCTTGCTGTCTGTATTGTAAACGTTAATGGGCTATGGTAACCACTTTACATATGGTGAGCCGTATGCCTTCCGACGTTGAAATAAAAGAATGTAAATACGTCTTAATGACACCGAACTATAATATGTTTTATATGTTATTTATTTATTGCACATGTATTGTCCGCAGTAGACAAACATGACCATGGTAGGTGTTAAAGTTGACAGCAAACACCTAACATTGTTAACAATTTTTTTATCTTAATATTACGTACCCAATGTCCTTTAAGAACAGTAATAGCCCAGTGAATAAAGAACCGCCATATTATTGGACCATCCTTGGTACGAATCCTGGTATGGGCATGTACCTTTTAATCATTAAAAAAGATAATTAGAAAAAACACCATGAGGAAACTCGCAGGTTTACGAAGTTATATTTCGAAAGAGGTGTGAGAGAACCTAACGACTTAGGAAATTGTTAGTGGACCTCATTTTGTTTGCTTTTTAATATATATATGTGAGGGCCATGTAGACCTCTTCAAATGAAATCCTTAGTTAGATTTAACAAAAAGCGTCTATAGGCCCTGTTTTTTCTTATATACTTCAGTTGTAAGATATGTAAAAATTTTAGTCTTTGACTTGCGCCTTTTGACACTAGTAGTTCGTAATATAAAACGGATGAACAACTGCTGAGGGCAAGCAAATGTTACTAATATGGCTATTTTGTCAGTGTCAATCGCTACAGAATGTATTATAAACCTTGCGACTCTTGTATTTTTAGAAATTTGTTAAAAATACTGAAAAGAGTTTTAGCACGGAATATCAACAAATCAGTCTAAATGGCTATGAAAATGTACGTAAGATTGAAAATGAGGTATTTGCCTTCACATAAAAAGAAAAATTTATTACTTCTGCAAGATAAATAGCTTTCAAACACAGGCGCACGTTTTCACGATATATTGAACTAAAGCTGGAAGGATAAAATATTACTTACAATATTATATCTCGTTTAGTATTCTTCTATGTTAACTTGGAGTATAACACTACTTTTTTTCACTACTATGACAAAATTATAAATAAATAAAAATCAAGAAATTAATAAAAAAATGTTTAAACACCTAGTCCGACCTTAAGTTCTGTTACAAATGAATATGATTTTATTTTTTTATGAAATAATATAATCTTAATAAACTTATATGTACATTTATGGATGGAGTCTTAGCAAAAAAAAAAGTTTCTATTCTTAATGGCAACCTTTGACTTTAATACAGGCCTTTAATCTGCCTGACCACGAATCTATATATTTACGCACTGTTTCCATGGAAAATTTAGCTACTACTTACTCCAGAGATTTCTTAAGAGACACAATGTCGGCGTGTTGTTTCGAGCAGGCCATGTCCTCTAAAACTGACCATAATTTGTAGTCAGCTCTTAACTAGACGAACGTCAGTCTGCAGTAGTTCGTACCTTGTAACCAAGTACAGAGTCCTGCTGGAAAGTTCACGGCACATTTTTAAAAAGTGTATTGCTGAGAGGTTTCACAACATGATCCAAGAAAGTATCTTGATACACTTTGGCTGAAGTCTTCACTCCTTTTTCACAAAAATTAAGCTTTGTGACTCGTTGATATGACACCCGCCACCAAGCCATTACAGACGCAGGCTGATGGCCACTTTATACCTTTCCGATCACTTTGTCGTCTTCATAAGTCTGTGCGTACACTTTATCTTTTTGCTTGTTTTAATGCTCATCAATCGTGATTTTTTTTTCATCCGTAAAGAGGATATTCTGTGCCTTTCACCTACGTATCGGTACAGAAGGCATTTTGATCGATTCACTCTCTTCAACTGTAGAGATTGATTTAGGGCATGTCTTGTATATCAACGATAAGCGACGAACAGAAGGTCTTGTTTTATTATAAGCAGCGGCTTCATATCCATTTCGTGTAAGGCTACTACTGCAATGCAATGCAACTAAATATTAGGGAATATATAGAAATTAATAAACATAAAAATTCAAAAATTACTCTCATGATAAACAGACTAACGTAAACCATTCCCCACTATTAAATATCACACTATTAAATTTCGCTCACACCATCCACCCCCACCCTCAATTCAATATAAGGGACGGCACTGCGATGGATTTGTCACTTGTAGCATGTTATTCTTACGATTTACGTCTACAACGCCTGATGATGCCTCGTGGAGAGGTGAAACACGTGTCGCAGCGACGACCAGGCCAATCGTGGCAGCGACGGTAGTGGTGGGGGCATGCGGATTCTGTTCCAGATGGCGGACGACCGCAGCAGCCGAGGCAGAGACTACCAGAGCAACCATGGCAGCGTCGGCATGTTGCACGTACTAACAGTAGTGGGTGGGTGCCGACCGGCGCTAGGCCGCATGAAGTAATTGGTGGCGGAAGCACACAAAGCAGGTTAGATCAAATTGCATGTAAATTTGACTTTCGCAAAATAACGCCTGAATCTATTAACCATCGTTATATTTCTCAATTCAGAATATGTATTAGATGCTTATAATTTAATATGAATAAACGATCATGACGCTAATTAAATCAAAACTCCGAGTATAAATTAGTTTATTATACTTATACGCAATAAGTACAAGTATTTCCTTTCAATCTTCCTAGACGAATGTTTGGTCGTTTAGATTGCGGAAGAGGAAATAGGGGTTATAGATTCGTGGCGAAGCTATCATCAAACTGGAAATTGTCTGTTTGTCACAGTCCGATCAGGCGACAACTAAAAATGATCGTTTACTATATCTCCATTCTATTGGGTGGACAGAGCATGGAAGATAACGACCCCTATTGGGTTGAAATGTTGTAATCCGAAGAGATTATTGACAAGTTTAGCTGAATGTAGCCTATTGTCATTATACTTGAAATGTGATAGGCTATGTTAATACTTAATTTTGAGTGTCGGTGTTATAATAAGCAATGGCATGCTCAAAAATGATTGTATGAAGAAAGGCTTACAATTGAATGCGAAGAAAACCAAGATAATGGTATTTGAAAGAGAGACAACCAGAACGAACACTAGGATTATGGTTGATGATGTAGTGTTGGAGCAAGTGAATGAGATTGTATATCTTGGAAGTGCTTTTAGCAGCAATGGAAGGTACACCGCTGATGTGGAGAGACGAGTGAGTGCCGGGAATAGGGTGAATGGAGTGTTGAGTAAACTTCTAGGCGGCCGAAATCTAAGCCAGAAGGCACAGCTCGCTGTACACAACGCGGTGCTAATTCCAACGCTAACTTATGGAAGTGAGAGCTAGGTATGGTATATGAGAGAGCATGAAAGTAGAATAAATGCGGTCGAGATGCGAGCATTGAGCAAAATTTGTAGCATAACGCTTGCTGACCGCGTTCGTAATGAAGACGTGAGACAAAGAGTTGGTCTAAAAGAGAGTGTCGGTGTTAAGATAAGAAAGGGCATGCTCCGTTGGTTCGGACATGTAGAAAGAATGCGGGACGAAACAATGACGAAACAGATACAATGCAAAAGTGGAAGGATGTAGGACTAACCTACCATGACCAAATTGGTCGTGTTTTATCAGAAGGTGATGTCAGAAGCCCCAGGAACCGGCGAGCGTGCATGAAAAGAGCTATGAATGTCACAGAAGCGAGTGAAGTATGCAAGGACCGCGTCTTATGGCGCTCGGTTCTCTCTGCCTACCCCGCAAGGGACTTGGCGTGAAGATATACATACATTCATATACAATGGCATGCTCCGTTGGTTCGGACATGTAGAAAGAATGCAGCTTAAAAGAATGATGAAACAGATATACAATACAAAAGTAGAAGGATGTAGGAGCCTAGAAAGACTCACTTCAATCGTTGAAAGTCTTTGTCTATTTATATAATCGCATTGCAATCGGGTTGTTGTATTCCTGAGTGTGAGTGAGGTCACGAGTAAGCTCCCAAAGAGTATTTTTGTAAGCAGCAGAGGAGGCATCACGCGAGTTATACTGAATATATCGCAAGTATTAAGCAGTCATAACCCGTTATATACGTTTTCCCATACATTTCGCGGTCATATATGACCACTCGGGTTTCGAAGGGTTAATAGGCTACGGCACCCGCATTACATCAGGCGGGCCGTATGCTTGTATGCCTCCCGACGTAGTAGAAAAAAAAACTTTTTTTTTTCTTTTCTTTAACCACTGAGCAAGTGACAATTACAAATATGTACATAAATTAAAAAAAAAAACATATTTAGTGGTACATGCCTATGCATTCTTACCAGTCGGTTCACAGGTCCTTATTCAGTACCACTACCTCATAGATACTCGACTACCACTGCTGTTAGATTTGGACTAATGACACTCACTAATCATGATTAACTAAAGCGAGTGTCGGTCGTTATGTTCATATCATTATGTTTGCAGTGTTCACGTCAAAATAAGTTATAAATATAATTGAGTCCGTGAGCCCAATATGGCTCAGCGAGTTGCCAAAATGATTTATAGCAACCGGCGTCAAATGCCGACACTCCGGATATATTATTGCTAGTTTCGGTTAAGTTGAGGCTTACCGCCATTTCTGACGAAACGGATGTATTAATAACTTTGTATTGCCAGTGATTTAATTTTTTTTATGTGTGTATATCTTCACGCCCCCCCGGCGGGGTAAGTGGAGAAAACCGAACACGAGATGATAAAAAATTCACTCGCTTCTTTAACATAAACACACTTAAGCAAACTTAAGCTTCTTTAACTTTTACATTTTTTTATGTCACATAAATATAATTAAACAAGTAAAATTATATTATTTGTAATCGACAGCCATTTACATGAACTTTATGATGTATGTACGAGTATATCTTCACGCCATGCGCCAGGTTCCTTGCGGGGTAGGCAACAGAACTTTATAATGTATGTATACGTTTTTTTACAAGCGTTGACTTCTATGAAGTCACTTCATTAAAATGTTGATTTTAATGGAATAAATTTTTTCAAGGCAAAAAATAGTAAACGTGGCACGATTATGTTATTATATGTTTGCCCCGAAGTGATAGTATGAAAGATAAGAAGAAAAAATATACCGTCGATACAAGAATGCTGTATTCACTACAGCTTTGGTTGCAATGAAATGTGAAAGAATTACTTAAAATGAGGAAGATATGCCGGTTAAGAACTTCGAGGTGAATACCAAACTCTTCTGGAGATAGGTAAAGAAGTCTCGAGGTGGGTCGTCAGTATCCAGAATGTACAAGATAAAGTCTGAAGCTGGTGACATTCTTGTTACTAGGAAATGTTAGAACGGTGTAGGGAATATTTTGGAGAAATATATGATTGAAATTAAACAATTTTTAACGGAAGTATCGCGTGTTTTATTTATTTTGTTGAACCTGACGTTTCGAACGCTTTGCAGCGTCCGAAAAATATCTCAGTAAAATTCAACAACTTTTGTCGGATGATACTACTTATAAAAAGGTAAACAAAGACCCCACCGCAAAAAATCTTACTAAAACTAAAGAATTAATAAAGAAACCCTCCGAAAAACTGAATCTAGACGTAAACATGCCTGTACCTTCTTGCGTTAAAACACCAAAACTGTCGAGGTATGTATGGAACAGGTACTTATGGAAGTGAAAGCTTGGTATGACGGAGAGAGTAAGAAAGTAGAATGAAAACGGATTGTGCAATATACGTGGCGCTTCCTTACCACATTCGCAATAATGATATAAGAAAAATATTCCAAAAGCGTGTCGAAGTTAAGAAGGCATATTCCATTGTTTGGACATATAGAAAGAATGCAGGATTAAATAATGACGAAACAGATATACAATGTGATGTCAGGAACCCAAGAAATCGACGAGCGTGCATGAAAAAAGCTACAAATATGAAGTAGATATAATAATATATATAATATTACAGAATATATAAAATCATATTAACAAAATAATTAGTACCCGGACGATTACTCGGGGTTCTTTATGTTTGACCTATTTGGTCGTGGTAGGAGAGTCTAGGTCTTCTTTCTAGGACATCCTTTTAGTTTCTCATAACAAATAGAAAATTCATCGACCGAAAGCAATTGTGAGAATGTGTTGAATGATTTTTAAGTGTATTCCAACCAATTTCAGAAACTAGTTATATTAAAAAAATGTCAAATTGAATATATTGAATTACAAGAATGAAACAAAACTTAGTTTATAATAAAGAATAAATTCTTGAGTTGTAAACCTAAACTCATCTGCACGTTGTGTACCTTGCCTATCATAGATATATTACTATGGCAGAAATGGAGGTTGGAATCTTCCATGTTACCGCAGCGAAATAACAATTTCCTGTACGGTTGCCGTGTTCCGGGTACCCAGGAAGCTAAAGAAGACTTGTTATATTGGCAACAGAGATAGCGACGTGCCATCTATACTACTTATAATGCTAATATCTCTACTTTCCTTCAAGCGAATCGTATACAACAGTCACAAATAAATTTAGTACGTGGCTTGGGCGTTGTCCAGAATGGTATTTGTGCAACGAAAACAGATTTATTTTGCCAAACGTCGCGGACGAGTCAGCAAATGGATGTCCAGGTATATTTATGGGAATCATAGCGTGACAATATTGGAAAGTAGGTATTGGTGATTTTGTTCGACTTAGATAAGGGGAAAGATTTTACTTTCGCCACAGTTTTGTTTTTTTGAATGCAAGTCTATGTCTCGAGAACCTTTGAATAGATTGCGAAAGTTTAGTGAATCCAAAGAAATTTGAGAAAGAATTTGAAGAATTAGAACAAGATCTAGAAAAGTTATTTCAAAATCTTTCACTAAACTACGCTTCTGTTCAACTTGGCTTTGTTTATGTATGATGCGACTCGTTACATTGGTGAAATAATAATAGAAGTGGAAATTGATGTGGGATTGCTATAATATATGTTTACAACTGACAATGAGCTGTGAAAAGTTGCCAGTGTTACAAATAATGTCGGCCTTACCCTAATGTACGTATGCGGCGCGGCGAGTGGTCCTACTATTATTAGGATTGAAAGTGACTCCATAACTATACAACATATACATATACATTGACGAGCTCGGTGGCGCAGTGGTAAAACGCGTTGTTACACTACTTTCACACCAACGCTCGTGGGTTCGATTCCCACATAGTATAAACATTTGTGTGCATGAACATGTCTGTTTGTCTTGGTCTGGGTATTTTCTATATATAAAAAGTATGTATTTACAAAAAAATATGTATTTACGTATGTTTATCAGTTGTCTAGTACCCATAAAACAAGCTTCGCTTACTTTGGGGCTAGACAGCGGTGTGTAATTTGTGAAAAAATTTTTTTTTCATATTTTAAAGATTATAATGGAGGAGGCCTAGTGGATAATGACTAACTGGTCCCCGGTTTGAATCCTAGCATATACTAAATTCGTGTTTTTGAATTTATAAACATATTTGCAATTATCAGTTGCTCGGCAATGAAAGGAAACCTCGTGAGGAAAGCCGCACGTCAAAGAAATTATATTTCGAAAGATGTGTGGCCATACTTAAGATAGATCTGGTTTACCCCCTGGGTTGCGGAGGTCTGACGGCAGTTGCTCCATGTAAAAATCAGTATCTTCGCCAAATCAAAGGCTTAGGTAGGGACCCTACCAATCTGCAATGGGTTAGAAAACGATATAAAACTAAGAAGAAGAAGAATTATAAACATTATAACGTAAAATATTGTTCAGTGCAACTATAACGTTATATTTACCCAACTCGTATGAATATAAAAGTCTACTTATCAAATATTTCACGCTATTTTGGTACGGAGTGGACTGAGAGAACCAAACGCCACATGATTCTGTCATTACACACTTCACTCGCTCCTTGAACATTCGTAGCTCTTCTCGTGCACGCTTGCTGGTTTCTAGGGCTCCTGATACCATGGGACTAGGGGTCAGGATGGGAACCTGGCCCCATAATGGTCCCGCCGCCGGAGGGGCTGTCCCAATTTGCCGGGACGGCACCTAGATTGAAGAAGTCCGACTCCTTCTGAGGGGCTGGCCAGTCGCAGTGGTGTCCTGTTGCTGACAGATCCGGGGCACCACACTAACGCGGCCGATGGCATTTCGCGGCAGATGGCAGCATCGTATAGACAATGAGGGTTAAACATTTTGATTAAATAAATGTCACATCAAAAAAAAAGATTTAATTTTTAGTACAAATCGGCAATTTCGTACTTTAACCCCTAATAATATACTAGGCCACCAAAGTTGTCACTTTAAGACCATTGTTGATACAGGATCTATCTCTAAAATGAAACTTGTACCAATTTGAAATTGCTAACTTTTAATAATTCTATTTCTGCATATCCATCATTCATATACAGTATTAAAATAATAACTACTGAATACACCGTTTCATAATATATTTAATTATTTTTCTATATTATTTTAAAAATATAAGTAGCCTAGAATATTTTACGGCACTGAACCCTTTGTCTGCGGCAGTTACTTTTTCGTAGCAAAACCTAGAAAATGGCTCCCCTCTATGAATGAAGTGAGACTCGATATTAAAATACTAACGGAGTATACCAGAGTTTACCACCCCACTCACTCGCAGGCACATACAACAAGATCTGGGGCACCCCACCAAATCGGCCGATGGCAATTCGCGGGGTCGTTTAGTGGGTATACCGTCGGACAGCCGACGGGGAGTCCCACACTACCACCGGAGGCCACCCAGGCACCGGTGGTGTGCGTAACGCATTTTTCCCCGCGTCACAAAAAAAAAAAAAAAAGGGCTCCTGATACCACCTTCTGATAAAACATGACCAATTTTGTCATGGTAGATAAGTCTTGGCCTTCCTAGACCTTTATATCCTTCTAAATTTTGTGTTTTAGATATGCCAAAAGTCATCGACATCAAAATTGTAAGCAGAAGTACTAATTTGCGAAAGTATACTTAAAAGTTTGAAATTAAGAAGATGCGAAGTAGGGAAAAGTTTGTACTTTATTTATTTTAATATATATTCTTCATTTTTAGGGTTCCGTACCTTAAAAGGACAAACCGAACACTTATAGGATCACTTTGTTGCCCGTCTGTCTGTCTGACGAGATCCTTTTTTTTTCAGGAACCGGTCGAGCTATCAAGCTGAAATTAATAATAAATAGTCAGGTCTGTAATCCCTTCGAGCAGTGAAAAAATCAAACTTCTGAGTCAACGCAATCAAAAGATACGTCAGTTTATGCCTCGTTTATGCGCATATTTTGACATTCGCAAGGGAGTCAAAACCTATAGGGTACTTCCCGTTGACCACGAAATCATGAAATTTGGTAAGAAGCGATATAATGTCTCAAAAGTAAAGGAAAAAATATAAAAACCGTAAAGTTTTAGTTTTAGTTACATTACATCCTAAAAAAAAGTTTATTGCAAAAATAATTTGAGAAAATATTTTTTTACGGAACCCTCGCACTTAACGGCTTTTTTATATTGTAGAAATCTTGGATTCCTGTGCGAAACACAAATTACTAAACTTCAAGCGTCACATGCTGCGGCCAGCAGCTAGTAATGGTATGAACGTCATAGACTTCTAAATTAAAAAGATGTAGATAGCTCAAAGAAATATGTGCCTAAACTGTTGAACTCATTGAAAATCATTTTTCAATCCAATTGTTAAAGTTTAATACAGGTCTCAATTATTTCAAAGTTTGCTCCCACAAGTAAATATTGAGATTCGAACTTTTTGCGAATCGACTAAATAAGTTCTGTATTCTGATTCTTTCAATTTTATTACATTAAACTTAAAAAGAGATTTTACGTAGTTGTAATTCCCTAAAAATTCTGTCTCTCAACAACTTTAAATAAAAAAAATATATACATATGTAAAAACCTCTTCACGCCCACTATGTATAAACTTTAAGCCCAAACAATTTTATTACGGCCGGCCTATTTTAGTTTTTAATTTTATTAAAGTAAATACATATATATATATATTATATAAATTACACTTAATAAAATAGTAGATATAGCCATGTGGTAACTTTAAGAGCGAGAGATTACTATACTCAATAAAAATATGTTGTATATTCCTGAATGTTTGTTTATATTCTATACACCGGCTACCTGAACGTGGTTTACTTTGTTTTATATAAAGCCGGGACACTTACAAACATACTGACCACCTGGCCTAGATTATCGTAGATCCTATGATAACTTGCAATACAGGAAGTATTACTCTTGTTTTGACATCCCTGCTGCTAAAACAATAGCTCCTGAGGTACTGGAAACGTTCCTTACCTGCAGGAATACAACAATGTTTCAGAAGCTGTTACTTGGCTACTGTTTTTTGTGAAGTGAAGGTTCCCCAGTCAAGTTGCTTCAGTGCGCCCTACTCCACATCAACGGTAATTAACTTATACACATTAATATGTGATTGTTTGACATACAGAAAGATAAAAAGGTATCCTATAAAGGTCTTCGCACACTATGCCAACACCAATCCAACATCGTTCCAACTCCAACTTTTAGTTCAGCGTCAATGAGTTGTCGAGTAGGCGGTCAACCTGATAGCCACCAGCGGATTACGCGATCTCAATGAGTGAGTGGAAAATACGTCGTCCACAAGGTGTCATCGGTGGTCGACAAAAGGTCGTCAACTAGCTACCAGGGGACGGACGGGCAGCGTGTCGTCCGCTAGGATTAAATATTTAAAATTCCACCGTAAGTAACAATACATACAGCTCCCATTTCAATGCTTTACTGTTTGAATTAAGTGGGAGTAGAGTCGGTGTAGAGTTGATACAATGTGCGAAGGCCTTTAGCAGTCCGTTTTACATTTAAAGTTGTGGAACCCTAAAACTATATTTTTAAATACGTGTCTATATGTAACATTTCGATGTCACCATACAGCGATGCTGAGATATGGCAACATCAATCAACAGTATGTTGTTATGATGTTAGGCCTCCATTTGCTTCTCTGATATTATACTAACATATCTACATTCAATGTAATGACAATTTCACATTAATTGGAATATTCTCGGTGCCTATAATAACATTATAGGATCAAAAGGAGACTATGGTCGCCTTAGAGTGTACATATTAACTTGGTTATACATATTTAAGAGCAAATATAGCTTTGTGTCTAAAGTACGAGCCTATTAATTTATTTTTATTGTCGTACATATTACACAGCGCCATCTAGCCCCAAAGTAATGGAAGCTTGTGTGTATGGGTAAATAAATGATAAATATACGTTTTTTTTTTTGTAAATACATACTTATGATACCCAGAAAACACCCACCAAGACAAGCAGATATGATCACGCACACGAATGTTTGTCCTATGTGGAAATCGAACCCACGAGCGTTGGTGTCAAAGTAGCGTTACTAACCCTGCACCACGTAGGTCGTCAAATTAGTCTATTAACCAACTGGTCTCTGGTTCGAATCCTTAGGTTTAGGTAACGGACACCGCCAATGTAAATTAGGAATAAGGATAGAAATCACGTTTATTATATAAATTGTCGTATAGTGATTGAGATTCCGATTGAATCTTATGTATGTTAAATTCTTATGTCTACAAACGGAGCTTATCTAGTTTTATTTATCGTGCTTATCTATTTAAAATCAACAAGTCTAGTATTGGCGCAATACTTGTATACCATAGAAGTTGTATAACAGACTCCACTTATTGGAACGAACGCAATAATCCTTCGGGGATTTGTTATTTGGCTGGCCGAGGACTTCTATAATTAATCTTCATTTAATTTAAAATGATTACTGACAATCACAAACATGAATCACTTGACGTCGCATGAACGATTGTAGCCTACTGACCAATGGGAGGATATTTCAACCAATTAGCCGACGACTCTAAACTTTACTAATTAGACGACAATAAGATAAGACTTTATTCATTTCACAAAAACACACACACAATGAAAAATAGAGAATAACAGGATTACAATAAGGTACATTACAATATGAAGTGAAGAGCTGTGTCGGCACCACGCTTCTCACCTTATCACTGCATAAAATCAATCCCTCACACGCTTGAACCGCTATGGTCGCGTACTGTGCGGTTCCAGAGAAGTTTTCTTCCGAGAACACTCAAGCTGTGGAATGAGCTCCCAGCCGAGGTTTTTCCAAGGAAGTTTTTCCAAGCATGGAGTTCTTCAAGAAATGCGTGAAGAGGTTTTTAGAGGGTCGGCAACGCATGAGTGACGCCCCTGGTGTTGCAAATGTCCATAGGCTACGGTGACTGTTTAACATCAGGCAGGCCGTATGCTTGATTGCCACCTTAGTGGTATAAAAAAAAGAGGTTAGGTAAGTACATACGTATCATCTGAGTAGTATAAGAAATGGGATGGGTAGTACGAATACAATGTCGCTAACAGCATATCTTTAAGTAAAGATTACATAGATCTAAAAGCAGTGAACACAGACTCGACGAAGTCAAAAAAAAAAAAAAGATTTGGAACTACAAAGGAATACTTAATTGACATATAGACAGATAAACATACACGGGAAACATATACGTACCAACACAAATACACAATTAACATAGACATGATGTATATACGAGTATAAGGTAATTGGTGTAATATAGTGTGTGACGCAAAGAAACGAAAGGGCTACAGCTCAGTGAATTACTTACGTTAACGCAAGTCACTGGTATTCAGCTATCACCCAGGAAGCATCGCGAGAGGCAAGCAAGAGGCTTCAAACAGGAAATGTATTGCAATTTAAACAGATAAGATTAACGACGTTCAAGTAAACTTCATAGGCGTATCATGCGAAAAAATATGGTGATCACGGTAAATATACAACAAAATGAAGCAGGATTGAAAAGAATGAAGGAAAGTTAGTGAAGAGGACAAGATGATTAGGACTAACACACTGCATCCAACGCCCAGCTACAAGCGGCGTTCGAACCTCAAACTCTCAAGCAGTGTCAATTTTAATTCTTTTTGAAACATGTACGTAAGTGACGCGGAATTGATTCGCGAAACTAGCCAATAAGAGATGCGCGTTACTTTATCCGATGCACATGACGAGCTCGGTGGCGCAGTGGTGAAACGCGCTGTTTTTTTTTTTTTTTTTTTTTTATATTAGTTCAGCATAGTGGCCCCTCTTTGCCTGATGGTAAGCGAAAGAGGAGCCCAAATCGCAACTGCAACTGACAGCATACTACATCCCGCATCCTGTCAGTTGACGCTGCCATGCTGACCCGCAAAATGCTTCTTCACGCTTCGTTTGAAGGATCCCATATTGTAGGAAGGAGGGAACACGCTGTTACACTACTTTGACACCAACGCTCGTAGGTTCGATTCCCACACAGTACAAACATTTGTGTGCATGAACATGTCTGTTTGTATTGGTCTGGGTATTTTCTATGTATAATAAGTATGTATTTACAAAAAAAAAATGTATTTACGTATGTTTATCAGTTGTCTAGTACCCATAACACAAGCTTCGCTTACTTTGGGGCTAGGTGACGCTGTGTAATTTGTCCCACAATATTTATGTATTTATTTATTTATCCGTACCCCGAGCTTGTGAGATTTTTACTATGCAATATCGTGTAATTGGGTCTCCATAAGTTTTCTTTTATTATATACTACGTCGGAAGACGTACAAGCATACGGCCCACCTGATGTAAAGCGGGTACCGTAGCCTATTAACGCTTGCGATACATTAAGTATCACTCGCGCGATGCCTACTCTGCTGCTTACACAGCAACTCCTTGGGAGCTTACTGGTGACCTCACTCACACGCAGGAACACAACAACCCTCTAGGGAGTTGTTATGTGGTTACGCTTTTCTGTGGGTGGAGAATCAGCCCGTCTGGGGAAGTATCCCCACACGGGCTGATTTGATACGCCCTACCTCTCTTAAAATTTAAAATTATTTCCTTCATGCTAAGAATGTGGTTAGCAAACAAAGATCGGTAAACATAGTTCAATTTATTTGTATTTCAATACTGTCCCAGTTATCGAAGCGTGTAAAGTCAAGTGAGAATTATGAATGTTGCAAGATACGGATAATGTAAGCGATGGTAAGGGTAGCTGATACCCGTATGAGATGCTGCAGTTGGAAGTCACCACTACCGGTTTTCTCGCCGCGATATTCGTCACGCCGCCTACTTTTATAACAAATTTGTAAGCGTTACTTCACGCGGCGATGTTATCGGGACAGTGATTTTTCATCATGATCACGTTGCTTATTCTAGCTAGGTTGTGTTGTGTAGTTGGTTTTATAAAGAGAATTGCCCCTGGGTAGTTTTTTAGGGTTCCGTACCCAAAGGGTAAAACGGAACCCTATTACTGAGGCTCCGCTGTCCGTCCGTCCATCCGTCCGTCCGTCTGTCCGTCCGTCCGTCTGTCACCAGGCTGTATCTCATGAACCGTGATAGTTAGGCAGTTGAAATTTTCACAGATGATGTACTTCTATTGCCGCTATAATAACAAATACTAAAAAATAGAATAAAATAAATATTTAAGGGGGCTCCCATACAACAAACGTGATTTTTTTGCTGTTTTTATAGATAATGGTACGGAACCCTTCGTGCGCGAGTCCGACTCACACTTCGCCGATTTTTTTTATACCACGTCGGGAGGCGTACAAGCATACGGTCTGCCTGATGTAAAGTAGAACGCACAGCGCTCTTATTGGCTAGTTCACGAATTAACGTCGCGATATTTATCGGTTTATTAGTTAAAATACTCTCCCATCGGTCAGTGGGCTCAAATTGAGATATATAGGCGCTAAAGCACAACGTTTTTGTGAGCGCGTGGTGCCTTCGTGCGCAGTCAAGTGGTTTTCTGGTTTGTGACTTAGGCATATATACCCCTCAAGATATGTATCGTCCATGTACATTACGCGGTGGTTTTTCATCGATTTTCGACTCATCGTGATTTACTCACGATGAGATACCATAAGGAATGGCCTAATAAGTTAGCATATCCTACTAATCCTACTTAATATTACAAATTTGAATGTCCGTTTGTTTGTTACGCTTTCACGCGAAAACTAGTGAACCGATCATCATGAAACTTTGTACACATATTCTTGGAGATATCAGAAGTAAATAAGGATACTTTTATTAAAAATATATATATATTTTATCAATGCGAGCGAAGCGAACGCGGGTAAAAGCTAGTTTTTTTTTTATATAACATCAGGTGGTATACAGGGATGCGGCTCAATGTACAGTGGTTACTATGAAGGTATAGATTTCATCTAAATATTAGTTGTATTTCTATTCAAGAATTCACATTGAAGCTGTCATAGTATAACATGTTCAAAATTTAACAACGATTAAAATTATGAAGTTTTTTTTATTATAGAAACTGTTTGATTTTTTTACCATTTTTAACACTTAGGTGTTAAAAACTTAATAAAAAAAAACGACAAAATATGGTTTTTATTTTCATTTTTATATGATAATTGTGTGATATGAAACGAAAAATAAATGTCATGCACATTTCCTATTATATACGAAAAATAATCAAACTCAACCGCTTTATGTATTATTATGGATG
The DNA here is from genome assembly GCA_947507595.1 of Pyralis farinalis. Taxonomy (NCBI): domain Eukaryota; kingdom Metazoa; phylum Arthropoda; class Insecta; order Lepidoptera; family Pyralidae; genus Pyralis; species Pyralis farinalis. The sequence continues at coordinate 37,414,140 of OX382259.1, forward strand.
CAGGAATTATTAGAACGGCATTGCTATTGCTTATTAAATCACTGTATTTTCCTGCAGATAATAGCAAAGATACATTATAGGAATGTTCAGTTCATTGTTTTGACGATCTCTGACAATACGACGACTAACTGTCCGCGCATATATAAACAGTCTTATTTTGAGCTAGATTTATAGCTAGGTTTGAAACGTGTGTTTATATATATTTCTCCACTGACATCAATTTGTACTTGACGTGAAGATTCCTGTTTGTGGTCTTGCGTTCCAGGTTTAATTGCATTATAATAATCTTGGTTTTGCTCTTAAATAAAATAAATAATTATTAAATACCAATTTAGTTTCAAAGGCGTCGGTTTTAATAATTAGTATTAAAACCGACGCTTTTGAAACTAAATTGGTTGGTCAATAGCGTCGGTTTTAATACTAATTCTATGTCTATTTCTTATTATATATATAAGATATACTTCCGCTGTGATATAAAATACTTATAGTGGTAAAATAGGAGTTTGAAATGTGTGTTACAAGGGCTGAAGTTAGTACAGCTGGCGACATTTCAAGAGTAACATCGTCGTGCGAATTCTGTATGCACTTTACGATATAAGTACAGACACGTTAAGTTGGTTTTGACTTAAAAGATGATAGTGAGGTACTTACACCCTAACAATGAATTTCATTAAAAATCTTCTTCTTAGCGTTTGGCGAGGTCCGCTTTCTAAGCCTAAGATCTGGTGAAGACTAACGAGCTCGGGGGCACAGTGGTGAAACATGCTGTAAAGTTACTTTCGCACCAACACTCGTGGATTCGATTCCTACACAGCATGAACGTGTCTGTTTGTCTGTCTGGTCCGGGTGTTTTAGTAGAGGTAAGGCGTATTAAATCAGTCTGTCTGGGCGAGTACCTTCAACTCACTGAAAACCGCAGCCAAATAGCAACTCCCTAAAGGGTTGTTGTGTTTCTGCGAATGAGTGAGGTTAACAGTAACATCCTATGAAATTGTTGTGTTGGCACCAGAGGTGTCATCGATTGAGTGATACTTAATGTGTTGCAAGCTTTATAGGCTACGGTAACAGCTTTACATCAGGTAGGCCGTATGCTTGTTACCTTATACCTCCACAAATCAGGGAGAAACCAGAACTTTCTTAGGTTTATTACTTTCGGTGCGGGTTTTGTCACCATGTTGTTTTTCACCGCTTAGCAAATGATAATTACGAGTACATACAAGTAGACACATAAATCCGAAAACACAAATTTAGTGATATATGCCAAGAGGAAAAAAAATCGCAAGTGCGAGTTGGACTCGCGCACGAAGGGTTCCGTACCACTATCTATAAAAACTGCAAAAAAAATCACGTTTGTTGTATGGGAGCCCCCTTAAATATTTATTTTATTCTATTTTATAGTATTTGTTGTTATAGCGGCAACAGAAATACATCATCTGTGAAAATTTCAACTGTCTAACTATCACGGTTCAAGAGATACAGCCTGGTGACAGACGGACGGACGGACGGACAGCGGAGCCTCAGTAATAGGGTTCCGTTTTACCCTTTGGGTACGGAACCCTAAAAAAAGCTATGAGTGAGTAAGAAGCAAGTGAAATGTGTAAGGACCGCGTCTTATGGCGCTCGGTTCTCTCCGCCTACCCCGCAAGGGACCTGCCGTGATGTACAAGTACAAGTAGTATACATACATACATATACGCCAAGATTTCAGGATATGAATTTCAATAAAAAATAATGAAAATAAATGACACATTTCAACCAACAAGTATGCACGCCTAGTCTATACATACTATAACTTCACGCCAAATCCCTTACGGGGTAGGCAGAGAGAACCGAGCGCCACGTGGCTCGATCCTTATATACCTTACTCGCTTCTTTAACATTCATTGCTCTTCCAGCCAATCCCTTGCGGATTTAGGCTCATCTATCTATATATACGACTACGATTTAATACTCTTTTGAATAACATTAAAATACAGTCCATTTTCCTGATGTGTTAAATATTCAAAAACAGCTCGTAAATAAATCTCTATGGTTTCATTGGAGACTGAGATTTTATCATTCTGCTTTGTATTACTGGAGTAGGTACGTTCTGTTACGGAACACAAGTTCCCAAAGCTCGGTGGCTCAGTCGTGAATTACGCGATTTTGACACCAACGCTCTTGGGTTCGATTCCCACACAAGGCAAACATTTGTGTGCATGAATATGTCTGTTTGTCTGTGGTATATGTTTTAAGAGAGGTAGAGCGCAACAAAGCAGCCCGTCTGGGGTAGCACCCCAAATAGCAACTCCCTAGAGGGTTGTTGTGTTCCTGCTTGTGAGTGAGGTCACCAGTATGCTCCCAAGGAGTTGCTGTGTAAGCAGGCGAGGAGGCAGAGCGCGAGTGATAGTTATATTACAAGCGTTAATAGGCTACGGTACCCGCTTTACATCAGGTGGGCCGTATGCTTGTACCCCTCCCGATATAAAAAAAGTATTGTACTAAAGGGAGACATTAGTATGTTGAGTAACTAAATATATCATTTTCATATCTTCAGTGGCCGTTGAATTACAATGTTTTGGTCGCCTGAAATCATTACATGGTTAAATTTAGATACAGCTCGCCACAAGCTGCCCTGCGGGAATGTCTTTTATCATTAAGATCAGGCATTTTTTACTTGTAAGTTTAAATTTTTGTCAAGTGAGTAGTCACTAATGCTATAATAACATTATGTCTCAACATGAAAACTGTAAAACAAAGGAATAGTCAATCCGCAAGATACATTTGAATTGTCACCATCGGAATCTTCATCCCCGTTAACAATTTTCCCGCAATAAAAGTAAAATGTGGCCGGCACGTGGTTTTAATTCAATATTCGTACAAACCCCGGGTGCATATTCGAAGCACGTGTCCCCCCGATCTGCTGCAATGTTCACTGTGTTATTGTTGGGAATCTGGGGTTGTGTATGGGCGGCTTACAAACCACCTATCGCCTTAGAAAATAGAGCATACATGTTTTAGAGTACGGTCAGTCTATAAAATGCAATTTTACTGTGTGGCACCGTGTATTGTGAAATTGAAAAATAAAATGTGAGAAAGTGAATTTCTACTCACCGATTTTTGAGTTTTAGTACTTTGAACACTTCTACATCATGTTCCGTTGATTCGAACATGTGAGAGCAGCGATAGCCTAGTGGATAAAGAACTGGCCTATCGACCAGCTGGTATCCGGTTCGAATCGTACCACTAAACTCGTGTTTTTGTATTTATGTACACATTTGTAATTATCACTTGCTTGGCGGTAAAGGAAGACACCGTGTGGAAACCCGCATGTGACAGTAATTATATTTTGATAGAAGTGTGACCTAACCTAAAAAAACCGGCCAAGTGCAAGAGACTCGCGCACGAACGGTTCCGTACCATTATCTATAAAAATGGCAATAAAATCACGTTTGTTGTATAGGAGCCCACTTAACTATTTGTTTTATTTTAATTTAATTATTTATTTTTAAAGTGAATATGTAACTAAATATTCTGTGAATATATCAAGCGTCTACTTGTTGCCGTTATCAATATCGAGCAAAACGAGCAAAAAATCGCGTTTGTTGTATGGGAGCCCCCTTAAATATTTATTTTATTCTGTTTTTTTAGTATTTGTTGTTAAAGCTGCAATAGAAACACATCATCTGTGAAAATTTCAACTGTCTAACTATCACGGTTCATGAGATACAGCCGGGTAACAGACGGACGGATGAACGGATGGACGGACAGCCGAGTCTCAGTAATAGGGTACGTTTTACCCTTTGGGTACGGAATCCTAAAAAGGGCTGGTTTTCCCTTATGAGTTGTGGAGGTTTTACGGCATTCGCTCCGTGTAAAAATCAGTGTCTCCGTCAAATCCTTAGGTTTAAGTAGCGGATCCTGTCAATCCTCATGAATTAGGAAACCGGATAATGCTTAAAAGAAGAGGTGTTGTTTCGGACATGTAGAAAGAATGCAAGAGGAAAAAACGTCGACGTAGATATACAACGCAAATGTTCCAGGATGAGGTGATGATGATGATGATGATGATGTTACATGTTGCTGAAGACGGCTAAAACTTAACGTGATCAAGCCCAAGGAACCGGTGAACGTGCATGACAAGAGCTGTATGGACCACGTCTTACAAGTACTATAGAATTTCAACGCACCGGTTTTAGAAGTTTAGCGTTTTTGGACTGCAACTTATATCTTAATCCGAGATACAAAATTTCATCATGTAAAATTTAATCCAAAATCTAGCTAAACATGCATGTTTTGTCATGCGCACCAGCGTTCACAACTAACAGACTGAGTATTTTTTAATGATTTTTTTTAATTATTCCGGCTGCTTTACCTTTTCTAACCATGATGATTACCATCCCACGACGGTCCTATTTCAGGGCATTTTCTTCTATGCCTGATAATTTTATAGACAGTTATGCAATCAACTTCCCTTCACAGTATTCACGACTAAATACAGCATGAGGGCTATTAAGAAACAAGCCTAAATTTCATTTAAGGGGCTAATAACAAATCGGTGACCTGATTAAATATACAATGCAGAATTGGAAAGATGTAAAATCCTAGGTTTCTCTCACTTAACATTGTTATTTTTTAACCAAACATTGACCCAGTTTTATCAGAAGGCGATATTAGGAGCCCTAACAAATCGATGACCTGATTAGATATACAGTGCAAAAGTGGAAGGATGGAGAACCCAAGGTTTCTCTCACTTACCACTGTTAAGTTTTAACCAAACATTGATCCAGTTTTATTAGAAGGCGATATTACGAGCCCTAGGAATTGGCGAGCGAGCGAGCAAACTGTGTACGGACTGTGTTATGTGGCGATTGGTGCACTCTTCCGCAAGGGACCTGGCATGAAGATATACCTAGTCCGGCCATAAAATCTGTTACCATTGAATATGCATTTATTTTTTTATACTACTACTTCTCTACATGATTATTTATTTTCCTTCAACACATCCTAACAACCGATTAAACGCATCATGCTGCAATTCTGCAAAATAAAGTTATCAAAGAAATTGCTGTAGGCAGCATCGCTAAATACAAAGTGCGAGTGATGCATCGTATATTTGTTATCCGCCTAGTAATATAAAAAAATCGACGTGCTACAAAATATAAAACCGCTTTACAAATACTTTTCTTAGCATCTTTTCAGGCCTTCAACAATTTCCAAGGTGCACATATCTCTAAAGCCAGTTACATTAAATTCTAGCAAGTTATTCGATACCGCACATATGAAAATTCGTAGCGCACGAAAATTTAATTTTGTAGAGAATTAAACCTTACATGGGCTATTTCGTCACTTTATTCTTATTACGGTCGTTTCATTCGATATGACTCCTTTTAGGATTGTGTCGGTGAAAGCGGAGATAATAAAACGCTTTAGTTTATTATCCAAAGCTTCTTTTAATTTAACAAGACCCATTTTGTTTCAAAAATTATTATGTTTCATTTGTTGTTTTATTAGTAGCGTTGAACTAGTTATTGATAACAGAACACGTTTGACATAATTTCGGCTACTGTCAAAATCCGTATCTAATATATGAGAATAGTGAACTGTATTTAGCTCTAAATTAGTTTGTTTCTCTATATTACCATAATTTTTTTATGCAATTTTTGTTCTCGCCAATTCTGTTTTCTCCAATTAATACAATAAGGTAAGTCAATCAAAAATAAACCTTCATTCAGTGCATAGTGCAAAGACACAAAAAAAAACAGAATTACCGCAGATTCAATGTATCAAATACGTTGGCATTATTACGATCATACAGGTACTCAGCAACCAGTCGGTGGAAATTGAAACATGTTTTAACGTTATTTTAAGGAAGAACGGACGGTTCGTTAATTAATTTCGTTATTAAATTTGGAATTCGGTTTGAATCGTGGGTGAAACCATCGTCGAATTCCATTGGCGAAACAGACTAATATTAATGGCAATAGCGTTACATTAAATGGGTCACTTTTATGGAAATATCGCATGAATTGCAAAATAATATATCTGCATTAATTCAGTCGAAATAGACCTTTTATGTCTTTATTTTTTTCAATCAATTAAATATGACTTATAGCTGTGTACAAGATGTAATAATAAATATATTTCTCTTACAGGTAAAGACTGTTGCTTTATGGGTAAGGGGGTTTCAAGAGGAGAGTTCGTTGAAACACCGCAATATATCTGGCAGAAAACCCAATTATACTATGGACTTAGACCAGCATCAACTTATGGTGCAAGGTTATGAGGAAAACCAGATATTATTTAGGTTTGTTTGGCACATCTTTGGGAACGGTGCGCCGTGCACTCCGTGCAGATCTACATTGTTGGCGATATGCTATGCCATTGTTAATCGAAATCCATAAAAAAGTACGATTGACTTTCAAATCTAGCTAACACGGGCGAGTTACGCTGTGAGGTAGGAATAATACGCGTTATAATAGTGATCACGTTGTGCATAACTGTGAATCCGGTCGTATAACAGTGAATATGTGGCGATACATAAGTACCGCAGGCCTAGGAGAACTAACTTTAGTACCCAGTCGAGCAAATAGTCTAAATTATATAGACGTGCTGAAGGATGTCATGTAGCCCACTGTGCGAAATGTTTTCCCTGTAAATGACCAAAATGGCGGTTATACAGGTTATTAGCAGCGACCGGGATAGCTATAATTTGTTACATTTAAATACTTTTTATTAGAGTAATTAAGTAATTTTATTGTACGATAAAAATTAGTGAAAGTGGGATATATTCACTACTTTGTAATAACAAATGGTTATTATACCTACTAATGATTTTAATTTCTTACTTTGGAAAGATATTTTTATTGTCTTTTATTAATTATGGTAGCTACAGCCCGGTCTCAAATTGTTATTGATTTGACGTTTAAGTTCAATCTCTTCCTCATTTGGGAAAGAATACTTTAGCAATAAATCTTAAAAATCTGCAAATCGTATTTTTGTAATTAACTGCAAGTAGGTAAAACATTTAAACAGCTAAGGTTGTGTATTTAGCGAAAGGTATTTTAACATTATAATATTACCAACGTAGTTTTCTTTCTTATTTTGTAAACCTTAATCAGTATGAAAATTATACAATCTTATTACGACGTCTTATGTCTCTATTTTCCCTGAAAATATTACTACAATATTTTATATATATTAAATAATTTACTCAAGCTCATATATCTGAGCTACTGAAACAATACTACAGTTTGTGAAAATGGGAGCTACTAATAACTGTAGGGACAAGATATTTCCATAACAAAATGATGACAATTAAAAAGCACGTTGCAATGAATTTATTACTTTTAGTTTGTGAACAACGCCATCTAGTTTTCTTCTGTGAAACCTAGTGGAAAACTTCACAAGAAAGTCGACCTTAAGGTCTTTGTGCAGATCTGACCACGCGTGTACCTACTCATTTGTATATAGAAATGATACATTTTGTATTTGAAGTTATGAATGGAACTCAAATATTTTTTAACGATTTCTGTGTCAGTCCTAACGTCAAATCTGCTCATATTTATTGTAACAGTCTTCTGTAAGATAGAGGTACATCGCCTTCTAAGCTTGGCTTTAATTTTTAAAACGGTGTTGACTCACTTACTCCACGATACTCTATTCAGTGTGGACGCTCTTCACCACTTAAGCTGACCACATTCCCTCTCAATAACGAATCTGTGATGGATTACTTCACACGTATGCATTTGGGCCCTATACCGATACATTACAGAAGTAGCGCCATAGGAGAGATCAAGTCAAAGTCAAAGTCAAAATCTTTTTATTCCGTAAAAATGGCTACATTTGTTTGGAATCGTCACAATTTTTTTCCCTACCGTGCAGTTTATGACTAGGTGAGCACTGATAAAAATACTGCCAAAAAACTCAGGATCTTAAAAAGACTAATTTGTAATGCATAATGACGGGGTTATGTTTAAAGTATTTATTAAATGCAATAGTTAATAAACCGCAACGTAACTTTCATAAATTTTCAAAAACATTTTCAGTGAGCTGCATGAACATTTTCATTGTCATTCACTTAAGCTAAATGTCTTAGTAGAAAATCTTGAAGTTAAACATTTTCGTAGTCTGGCGAAATCCAGATTTCGATGCGTTGTGGTTTTACTATGAAATACAAGAAATACAAAAATTCACGTCGTATCATATACATTGCTTTTTTCGTTATTATACGAAAGAAAATAATTCGAAGTAAACCGGCAGTGCATAAGGAAGCAGCATGAAGTTAAGCTGAATTTCGTGTTAGTTGCACATTCATACTAAGAGTTGTTATGTACCAATCTCAGTGAAAATAGACGCAATCTCAATCGCACCTGCGTCTGACTTCGGATAAACTTGAGCAGTATATTTGGGCTTTAAAATTACGCGTTCGTCTGGAACAGGGTGAAGTGTAATCATTAGGAAATTTAAATTATATTTGTTTATTAAACTCACACATTTGATTGCGTGAATAATGAAAAATTGACATTTTCGCAAAAGATACGCTAACTTTTAGTCATTTATTCAGTTTAGAACGAATAATAAATTGAAGGCAGTAATGGAGCAAGATATTCGAGAAATTCGTTAGGAAATTAGGAGAGTGAAATGGTAATAATCTAGAATCTAACCCTAAAAAAAGACGACATGGTGACATTTTGTGTAGATACTGAACTTACTCGCAAATAGATTAAGTTCCACCATTTAGCATGTCTCTAAACTTACTGTCAAGGCAGTAATTCGGAATCACGAGTCATGATTATATTGACGTTCTAAAAAACAATATAACCTAATGCAAGTTAATAGATTTAGGCGTTATTTTTCGAAAATCAAATTTGTTTTATGAGATCATTCCTGTTTGTGAATTTTATGAGCTATAATCCTTGCTGCATAACTAATTTCTGTATTCATCATAACTGAGATAACATCAAAACACATGCATTAGATGCAATTTGATCTAACCTGCTTTTTGTGCTTCCGCCACCAATTAGTTCATGCGGCCTAGCGCCGGCCGGCTCCCACCCACTACTAGTGTAAGTTAGTAAGTGCAACATGCCGACGCTGCCATGGCTGCTCCGGTAGTCTCTGCCTTGGCTCCTGCGGTCGTGCGAATTCGCATGCCCCACCACCACCGTCGCTGCCACGATCGGAGGCCAGTCGTGGCGGCGACGGTGGTGGTCGTCGGCATGTTGCACTTACTAGTAGTGTAGTGTACTGGACCGCAACGCGACCCACCCTACCTATGGGGATGTAATGGGCATGCATGCAGCACGCCTAAGCCTACTTACCGATATGCCTATTGGTTCCTACCTAACTTAATGGACTGGAGCGTGTCCAGCCTATCTGCCTACTATTATTGCCACTACCTACTATTTAACTACACCTACTGCTACTGATGAACCCTACCTAAATCTATTGCTATTTTGTTATTATTATCTTACCTAACGAACTAAACGTTCCTGCCTTGCTAAGCTCTACAAATCCTCCCTACCTAATGTCCTAACTTCCCTACTTATGTGCCTACCTATATTTCTTTTATGTACCTGTTCTAAGATCTACATATGTGTTTAATATTACGTCCTACCTAGATAACATACCTATTTGTCTTATGCCCTACGTGTGTCTAGTATAAGACCTACCTAGATAACCTAAACTCAGTTTTAAGCTCTACCTATGTGTCTCGTGATCAAACCCTACCTATGTTACCTAGTATCGTCTTATGTATTCTGTATTTACCTAAAGCCCTATCTCCCCCAGCCTATGTACAGTTGAAATAACAGCTCTACTTCGATTTGTTGATATATATATATATATTGATGTAAGATATGTCGATGTTTTAGTGCCTAGTGTCGTATATACGAGTTAATAATGGAAATCCGCCCGTAAGCTCGAGATTTGTCGAACTTGTATTTGCATGTGTGTGGTTCGTATTATAATATTTATGTCGTGGCTTAATTACCCTGGCCGGGATTTCCAGCACACAGCTAAGGTCTTTGGAGTTGGTTTCTTCGCAAAGAAACAATGTATTTATATAAACATGTAATTGTGTGCGTACGACTTTTATTTAATATTTGTTGTTGCAACTAATAGCCACTGCTCCAAGCCTTAAAATATTCCAAGTCCATTGGTATAATTTATATATTATAAGTTATATGTGCGCATTATTGATTGTATAAGAGCTCTTAAACCCTGATCGGGTTTTACCAATTTAATGGGACTGGATGGGAGTGAATTGAATACACTCGGCGGATTGCCTTAACATTTTAAAGACATGTTAATTACTTTCTCGCTATACGAACGGATTACAAGCTTATCGGAAATCAAAGTTTATTGACGCTTATAGCGTTCTTTTGCTTATTCACGCGGGACGTTATCGCGCAAGCTATGCTCTCGTGTTTATGGTATTCCAACCTTACTGTACTTTAAAGAACTTTCATCATTTATTGTAAAGTGTACGGTACCCAACCATGTCAGTCAAGTGAATAAACGTCTGATATGCGTGCTCTCAGGCGGATTACAGGCCTGACTGACCCACCACGGACGCCCGACCAAAATTAATCGATGTTTAAAGCCACGGGGCTAAACACTGATTAATCTCTACCGCACACTATGATGTTACATTTACTGATATAAATATATCCTCTTTTTTTTTCCAAAAAAAAATAAAATGAGAGCGTTATATAGTCCAAATCGCGAGAACCTTATACTACCAACCACCTTATTCAATAAACATTCAAACTCATGCGAACAAGCACTTATTTATAACTTAGTCGACAATGGATTCTATACGGAACCTTACAACTTAAATTCTCTAATCCTACTCCTAATTATCTAACAGAACCTATCGCGGATTTAAAGAAACAAGACCCGGGATATGACCTAACGCCCTAACGCGAGTGTGTCTAAGAACGTTGTGTATAGATAGTTGTGTTATAAAATATATATATGTGTATATAACTTTGTGTAGACAGCCAACGGGCGTGTGTGTATCTGATCTCCTAGTTCTATGGCCCGTTAACTTCGAATGTGACTCACGCAGACTCACGTGAGCCTAGATCTTCCGCAATTAATAAATTGCTCAAATCTAGGGATTCATAGTCGCCCCGACACTCGATAAATGTATGTGTACACTTCACCAGCGCTTTATTTTCGAGCTAGCAAAGCGTTTCCCTAGTGTAATGTGGGAAGATCTAGACACGGCTTACCTGTCCGTACTAAATCGTGTATTTGATTCTATACACTTCAAACTCCGCTCAGTTGTCACAGTCAGTTTACCACGGTGCTTGAAATGTGTCAATACTGCTTAATAACAAGCCACTTTAAAACAAACTATCGCGAATTTAAAGAAAACTATAAGAATTGGTTAACAAATCTTATAGCCTAATAGCCCAACGAATACTGATTGCTTAAGTTACAAAAGTACCAAGTTTTAAGAATTCCCGAAATACGTTTCGCCTCACAGTCAGTATTAGCTATTGTGTCTCGTCTCAACGATTCCCATTCCTATATAGTCCACGACAAACCCCGCGCGCGCTTCACCCCCGTAAAACCGCCACGCCGATCTGTGTTTAAACGCAAGGTTCCGTACACATTCTCCACTCCAGACTAGGCCTTACAACTAACTTAATTTACCGAATAATGCATAATTTACACATGCTAATTAACTGTGATTAGTACCAAATTTTAGATCTTATTCTAAATACCCGAATAAACTCCAGACTGTGTCTGTCTGTCACACCCAAGGACTGTACCTTAGGGCAGAGATACATCGATCCACTTGTAATCCCATTTTATTCTCAAACATCTATTACTCGTTATAATTATTTCCAACAGATCGTTTAGATCTTGTATTCATTGTCAATTTTCGAATTTCACCAAAACATCAACATATCTTACGTGGGTTTGTTCTATAGTCTTGGGTAACCCTAATTTGATTGCATAAGCTCGACGGGCTCGGTGCCGGCTAACAAAAAATAATGGTTTGCACATGTGCGCACAGCCACGTTGCTTTCGACCATACAACAATCTTAAGGAATTTTAAACCATTCCAATTTTGAATAATATTACGCAATCTTATTATCGATAAGATGTGCTGGTACCATTACAGTAGTTGCAGTAGTTGGTGGGTGCCGGCTGGCGCTAGGCCGCATGAACTAATTGGTGGCGGAAGCACAAAAAGCAGGTTAGATCAAATTGCATCTAATGCATGTGTTTTGATGTTATCTCAGTTATGATGAATACAGAAATTTGTTATGCAGCAAGGATTATAGCTCATAAAATTCACAAACAGGAATGATCTCATAACATAGTATTTTCTAATCAGATACACTACAGTGATTCTTACATCTTATCTGATGCTGGATCATCACGTAGAGATACCATATGTCCTGACATATTTTACTAGCGCAACATCTAAATAAAGTGTCATTTTTAAACTTCTCTTATATTAACTGTTACTTATTGAACATCACTGAGCACTATTTTTCATCTAAGTCTAATCACTGACAGCAGAGTACATTATGTGGACGAAAAGCTGACTGAATATATGAATTCGATGTTGTAATGTTTTATGGTATTCACTTCGTAATTGTGTTTTAGGTCAGGATTTGTACCATTGTTTTCATGATAAAGTGTGTTTTTAGCACAAAACAATGATCATTTGTGTGGCCTCAAATGATCGTTGTTTTATGCTAAATAATTGGAATTTTTGAAATCGGAACATACCTATTTTTACTTATAAATAATCATATTTTTAAAATAGATTATAACTGGTCAGTCTCTCATACATACAAACTTATTTTCGCAACGCTTTCTGAGTGGTCTTGTACAGTTTAGGTTTATAATCTACTTTTCGAATTCCATCGAAGTCAGGGAATCGGGCGAAAATGTACACAAATAAATTTTCCTTATGGTCCATTTTAATTAAGATACATTAATTATTTCAACAAAACGATTGCAATATAGTTTCCCTTGAGTGGCAACTTTAGCTATATATACAAATATAATTTTAATTTTCCCAAAACTCATACATATATACATTACTACTGCTTCTTTTATATATGTACACATTTGAAACTACTTTTATATTCACTAATATCTCCGCATGTACACGTACCAATGTTCATGTGTTCGCTACTTTTCAATAAGCGGAGCATAAAGGTCCTAATGGCCTTTGTAATTATTGCATAGACTTCGATTTGTAATTTCTTAATACACATGGAGACATACCCGCATATAAAATACAAATAGTATTTTTTTTCATTTTTCCCTATACTGATGCCATGATATTTTAGTTCTATAATAGAAAACAGATAGATAGACATACTTCATCATCATTTCAGCCTGTATTCGTCCACTGCTGAACATAGGCCTCCCCTCTAGAGTGCCACTCGTCTCGATCCTGTGCCACCTCCATCCATCGACTCCCTGCAAACTTCTTGATGTCGTCGCTCTATCTAGTGGTGGGTCGTCCTACATTACGTGCACCAGTACGGGGACGCCGTTGGAGAACATTCCGGGCAATCATCAAACTTTCTTACATCAGTGCTTTGCGCCATGAAAAATTTCATGAATCTAGATCAACTGTTAATGACCTACAACTACTACTATATCTAAGTGAAATAAATTGTATGACGACACATTATAACTTGTTTAGACCAAATAGATTTAGATGCGTCCATTGTTGCATGTATAATATATAAATGTTATATTTAGAAATGTTTCAAATTTTTGTAACGGACCCAATACTCAATGCATTTTTGCAGAAATGTCTCTAATTCATTTGCAATACGGTTGGTTGTACTATGGCGAGAATCTTACCTAGCAGTACAGTCTTCGGACTAGCACGGAAAGTAACTTTTATCTGTATACCGGAAGTTAGTCATTATATCCGGTTTTATTTAATTTGCATCAGTATTTTGCAATAATTATGTTGTTAAGTTTACCTATTGTTATTAACACGATAATGTTTGGTAGTTATGCTTTACAATGAGCTATTTGGTTAATTTAAACTACCGTTTTGTAATATAGTGTAGGTTGGTGTACTGTGTACTAAACTTATGGAATAAAATTATTCTTATTCTTATATTTATTTTATTTATATTGAAAAATATTTTTTTTAAACTTATGAACTACTGTAATAAAGATTCAGCTAATCAAAATGAGACATGATAATTATTTTGCCTAAATTAAATCTTATAATGTTAATGGAAATTGGGGTAGATCCATCTACTTAAGGGTGAACATTGTCGCTACCCGGAGAGGCGACAAATTAGAAAGTGATTTATGTTCGCTCGAACATCGTTAGCTGCGTCTAATAAAGCGAATGGCACTATACGACTTTTATATGACAATTCAGCTGTTTCTTCAGCTTTTCGTACGTCAGAAGGTAAAAAGGAACCCATGTGAAAATTTCTGAATATGAACAATTCGTCGGAATTGTATTCCTTCCGGTCACAAGCCCTACTATAATGTAATATAATGATAGTTTGTTTTGTAATAATCGAGCAGTGATAAGGAGCCGGCCTATTGTCCAAATAGTCACCGGTTCGAATCCAGGCGGGCATGTACGACTAAATTCGTGTTTTCGGATTTATGTACATATTTATCAAACAAACTGCGTGAATGTTGGGATCTGGATGGGGAAGATCCCAACATTGCCTCCGGGGGATGCCCTGACTCGAACATCGGTGCGCTTTCGGTACAGAATTGTAATCTAATTGATTGGCAGGGGTCGCGAACGAGCACGCTTCTGGCACGTGACCCCTGATATCGATTTCATGACAATTAAAAACTAAAAAAGTTCTTGTAATTACTGTGTTAACTTATAACTTCCATCAAACAGTTCAAGAATCAACTCATAGTTCAACATGTTTAGATTTGCTTTTTACAAACTTTAATAACAACTACCACCAAGTGTATGTAAAAGAATTCGGATTTTATAATCATAGAGGAGTCTTAATCTGTACCCCTTTTTGGCACTAAATCTCAATCATTTTGTGTTTCGTAAACGAATATATTTAGAGATTCTTTTTTTAATTTATGTTATTTTCATTAAGAAAATAACATAAATTTAAAAAAGAATCTCAAAATATAGATTGGAATAATATAATCACACCTAATAACAATGTTTTTTCTAAAACAATGTTTTTTCTAAATGTATATTACCTAATTAAAACAATAAAATGTATCGCCTACTAAAACCTATATTACAAAGGGAATAAAACAATCGAGTCCCAACAAAAGATTATTATAACTCTTAACATGTCAAACAGATGATAATACTCTGCAAAACTTATGCTTCAATATTAAGAAAAGCAATTAATACCCCAAAGAAATTTGAATAATAAAAAAAATAACTGTTCAGACAATAAAATTAAGATACTTTAGAAAATTATACAAAATGAAAGGAATAAATCTACATATAAAATTAAATTAAATATTAAACTAAACATAAAAAATAATATAACGGACGACCCTACGTTAGTGACAACTTTTCTGAATAATTGCTTTACCGTAATAGAAAACTCGACTTCTTCCCGCGCTTTGGCGAGTGCATTGTTGTTATACTTGAAATTTTTACAATTCAGTTTAAAATTAGTTTTGTGTGACAATTTTGATAGTATTTTGTAACATAAGTGGTAGTGAAATTATACAGTAATGAAAAAACTCAAATATAACACGTTTATGTAGTTTTTGGAAGACGTGAATAAGTTCATTAAGAACACCTTGCAAAAATCACTATCGTTTTACGGGTGGTATTTAAACTGGGTTGATTGGGTCTAGGTACCCTTCCCAAATATTTTTTCAGCACAGTTCCTGAAGCTGGAATATATAATTAAGATTTTCGAATGGTCCTATACTGAAGACTTTGACACTGGCATAAAGTAGCAACACTATTGCCATATATATTAAAAAAAAAAAATAGAAAACTCAGGTTCTTCTTCAAAGCATAATCTAATTATATCTCACACAAACATGGTAGAAAACACCTTCTTCCTGAGATCGATAGAACTCCACGAAACCTTTGCCATAATCAAAAATCAAAAAAATAAATCTAGTTTTCCACCCTACCTTAAAAAAATGCGCAACTGAGCTAACAATTCCTTACTGAAGGAAAAATTCCATTCAAATATCATTGGTTAAACCAGCTCATAAGAAAGGTGATAAAACTGACCCAATAAAACTATCGATCCATTGCTCTATTACCTACATCATCAAAAATACTAGAAACTGCTGCGGTTAAACAACTACTACTTTTATGAAAAATATAACATCTTTAATAATAGTCAAACCGGATTTAAGAAAAATAAATCAACAACATTGGCAACATATAATTATGAGTACATCCAAAAAATGTTAACCTCTAAAATATTAAGCCTCACATAAAATATATATCTACCTATCTATAACTTCACACCAAATCCCTTGCGGGGTACACACTTCACTCGCTTCTTTAACATTCACAACTCATTTCATGCACGCTCGCCGGTTTCTAGGACTTTTGACGTCACCTTCTGATAAAACATGACTAATTTGGTCATCGTAGGTTAGTCTTGGTCTTTCTCGGCTCCTGCATCCTTCCACTTTTGCATTGTATATCTGTTTCGTTGTTCTTTCATCTTGCATTCTTCCTACGTGTCTAAACCAACGGAGCATGCCTTTTCATATCTTACATGAAATATCGTCCGTACTATTTGAAAATCCAATTAAATCAGTTTCATTTAAATGGTAGGAGTGAGAGAGACTGCAAATTTATTGTTTAATTTATTAGCTAATTTGTAATTTTCATGCTTGGCAATAAAACGCCTGAGGCAATTAGGCCAAAAACCTTTGCAGTTAAAGATATGGCAAGACAGGATTGTACAGAATTATTACGAAACGCATCAAGATATTTAATAGATTCAGGCGTTATTTTGCGAAAGTCAAATTTACATGCAATTTGATCTAACCTGCTGTGTGTGCTTCCGCCCCCAATTAGTTCATGCGGCCTAGCGCACGTGTCGCAGCGACGAGCAGACCAGTCGTGGCAGCGACGGTGGTGGTGGGGGCATGCGGATTCTGTTCCAGATGGCGGACGACCGCAGCAGCCGAGGCAGAGACTACCGGAGCAGCCATGGCAGCGTCGGCATGTAGCACGCACTAACAGTAGTGGGTGGGTGCCGGCCGGCGCTAGGCCGTATGAACTAATTGGTGGCGGAAGCACACAAAGCAGGTTAGATCAAATTGCATGCATCAAGATATGTATGATATGCAAGATGTGCAGTGTTAGCGTAGTGGATAAAGAACCGGCGTTGCGACCAACAGGTCCCTAGTTTGAATTCTGGCATGTACCACTAAATTCGTGCTTTCGGATTTATGTACAGATTTGTGATTGTCACTTGCTCGTCGGTGAAGGAAAACATCCGTAGGAAACGTAGCGAGAACTGGGACGCATCGCGCGCGACGAGCTAGTCTTCACTAATAGTAACGAATAACGAACTCTATGATTCTTCAGCTATCGAGCGAAATAATTAAATTTTGAATATAAACAATAAATACCAGCGCACACATATTGATCACATTGACGATGTGTTGAAAAAGGGCCAAATCAAAAGCACCTGAAAGCGAAGAGTATGCATGAAGAAGTTGATGAGTGTGAAAGAATCGAGAGAGGTATGTTTGGATCAGTGCACCTGGCGTTCTATAGTCTCTGCCTACCGCAATGGGAAACAAGCGTGATGATATATATGTATATGAAAATATGTATATACAATAGATATGTAGCTGCAGTACCAAACTGAATCACGATTTTGTTGTCATCCATTTTCTAAAGCTTTCCACTATGTAAGCAAATATAAAGACGTATTCAAAAGGCTTCATTTTATATATTTGTTTTTTTTTATAGATAGATAGAATACACTTTATTTGCACAACACAGAATTTAAGGAAATAAATTCAAAAGATTCTTACAATTACAGAAATGTACTATGCAACAAGGCGGCCTTATTGCTAAAAGCAATCTTTTCAAGGCAACGAAACAGATTACAAGAAAAAGGTAGAGCTAGTCCGGAAGGAAATGAATAATTAAATATAATTATATACTTATTGATATTAGTTACAGGTATACAAATATAAACGTAACTACACACATATAGACAAATATATATATATATATATATATATGTACACTACATGTATACGCGTAAACATTACATTACATACACAATATACATATACTGTACATAAATATACAAACATGTATATGTTTCATGTTTCAAATGTCAGTTCTAACTAGTTGAAATCAGAGAGAAAGAAGATGATTTTTTACTAGTTTTTTTTTACACTTATATATAGATTTATATTATTCGTTGCATAGTCCTGCTAATATTATAAATGCGAAAGTTTGTATGTATGGATGCATGTTTGTTGCTCTTTCACGCTTAAACGGCTGAACGGATTTGAATGAAATTTTACACATAGATAGAATATGATCTGTATTAACACATAGGCTACGTTATTTGACTCCACGCGGGCGGAGCAGCGGGCAGCAGCTAGTATCTAATATGAGTTAAAGTCTGAGTAATGCCCGTTGTGTATTCTAGAGTATAAAAAGCTCTACTCTACGTTGCAAAGGCTAATTTGTTCAATTTATTAATGGCTTCATACATACCAATGTCGGTCTAGCATTATTTAAACCGGCTGATCCCATCCGGTTTGTCATCTGAGTTTGTGTATCTGGGTTCAAAGTTTACAAGAGATGGAAAGTGTGAGAGTGATATTGAAAGAAGAGTGAATGCAGGAAACATGGTGAATGGAGCTTTGCACTCCTTTATGAGCAGTCGGAAGGTGTCTAACAAGGCTCGTTTGGCTGTGCATGAGGGGGTGTTGGTTCCTACACTCATGTACGGAAGTGAAAGTTGGTATGGCAGAAGAGTTTAACTCCTAAAGCAGAATAAATGCAGTTGAGATGAGAGCGTTAAGAAGTGTGATAGGAGTTAAACTGAGTGACAGGATAAGAAATAGTGAGATAAGGAAACGTTGTGGTCTGAAAGAAGATGTAGTAACAAAAATTGAGAAAGGTATGCTGAGATAGTTTGGCCATATCGAGAGAATGAATGAGGAACGTTTGACGAAAAAAGTGTACAAGGGGAGTGTGAATGAAAGTGTTGGAAGGGGTAGACCTAGGCGGACGTTTCGAGACCAAATCAGGGACGTCTTGAAGAAAGGCCAGGTCAAGAGTACCCTAAACCGAAGAGCATGTATGAAGGGAATAATGAAAGTGGACGAAGCGAAACAAGTATGTAAAGATCGTAGCAAGTGGAAAGAAGTGGTCTCTGCCTACCCCTACGGGATAGAGGCGTGATTATATGTATGTATGATCCCATCCTATATTGTACAGGTTTTACAATTTAACTCAGCTCGGTATTCTAAATGCATACAATTCAGCGCGTGGAATCACTGTTATTTTGTAATCCCTAAATCAACATTATGGATTTAGCCCGTTTGTAAGGAACATTAATGATTGTATATTTTATTCACCGTCTATGCTGCGTTGGTGCCACGACGGAACTCACATTCGAAAATAACTCTCTCACACAACTTAGTCTCGCTAAGAGCGAGAACAAAGAAAAATCCAACAAAATAAAAACAAGTGACCAACTGATTTTTCAAATAAATTTACAATTCTAAATTCAAATTAACTTTATAATATTAAAGTTAATTTGAATTCAGAATTGCAAATTGAGCGAAAGACATCCATATTCACGCTATAGCTAATAATAAAAAAAAAATGGCAATTTCAAAATACCAAATAATAGACAAACCGCATTGTGTTCGAAGCATTTTGAACAGGAAGGTTGTGATCTCATTTGCAATTGCCCCTGACACAGTTCACTCAAACCTTTACAGGACGAGAATATATTTGAATACTTAGCAGGAGAAGCTGTATCGATTAAACATAATTTATATTCTGGTATTATAAAGGATTAAGATGGCGCGAACCCATTCATAGTTGAGCAAACTGTGAATTAATTATTAGTGAGACATTATACTGCAAGGATTGGCTGTAATGAATAGCTAACACTGTTTTAATCGCTGTTGCATATATATAAAAATTCCGATGCTGACAGCTTTCTGAGAGGTAGTGCGCATCAAAGCAGCCCGTCTGGGGAAATACCTCCACCTCACAGAAAACCGCAGCCAAATAACAACTCCCTAGAGGGTTATTGCGTTCCTGCGTGTAAGTGAGGTCACCAGTAAGCTCCCAAGGAGTTGCTCTTTAAGCAGCAGATCTTCCTCTGCTCCGAATCGCGCGAGTCATACTTAATATATCGCAAGCGTTAATAGGCTACGGTACGCGTTTTACATCAGGTGGGCCGTATGCTTGTATGCCTCCCGACGTAGTATAAAAAAACTATATATCGATCTTAGATAACGAATCCCAGACAATTATCAAGCCATATTGTAATCATCTATACAGATAAATATAATTGGAGTGAATTAAAATAACCGCTTTTTACTAAATGCATATGGATGTATACACGGTACATATACCAAAATATATTTTTTTGTATTTTTTGTCTGTCTGTTTGTTCCGGGTAATCTCAGAAACAGCTGGACCGATTTTCAAGGGACTTTCACTGGCAGATAGCTTATGTAATAAGAAGTAACTTAGGCTAGTTTTATTTTAGAAATTCTATTTAGTTTTATTAATATAAATAAATAACAAAAAATAACTATTAGGCACGGACGAAGTTGCGGGCACAGCTAGTAAGTCATAAAAAACTTAAAAAGTCAAAACCTGTCATTACAAGCATGAAGGAAACTAATAGACCCATATTTCGTAGTAACTCAATTCATCGCTACGGGTCGGGGATAAAGTAGAATTCGCAGTACTGATTGGCTAGTTAGCTGATCAACATCGCGCCACTATATATCTATTCTAGAAATATGTTACCATAGCATACCAATTTATAGCACACTAAAACTTATCTTCTGAGACAATAATTTCCGCTTTAAAATGCTCTACACGACAGTAGTAAAAAAATACGGGTTGTACTCCGGGAGTGCCGGCAGAAGTGAAAACATGAACATGCGGACCAAACAGCGATGTTGATAAACTACATTGAACGAAACATGTAAGCGCCAAGAATTTCATGGCGTTTACAACGTTTAGGTCGCGAGAAAATAATACCCTATGAACAGTCTAGCGCTTCATGTTTTAATTGTTAAATTAGAGGTAACTAATGTTTTAGCGCTGCAGCGAACTTAAGTTCTAATTCTCACCAAAATCTTATATCAGGGTCACGTGTCCTGACGCGAGTTTAACATTTTTACTCATCCCAAAAAGAGTACTACGCCGCTAAAGAAGTTTTCACTTCAATAACTCCGATAATGGCGCAACCGTTTAAATCTCCTAATGTATATATCACTATATCGGCTTATTGGTTAAAATATTATGCCATTGGTCAGCAGACTCAAATCTTTGAGATCTTTAGGCGCTAAAACACAAAGTTTCTGTGACCGCAGGGTGCCATCATGTGCAGTTAATTGGTTTACTGGATTACAAGGTATAGACATAGCAGCTGTGACTGCACACTGTCGTTTTAAACACAAGTGAGAGAGAAGCTACAATCTAGATCCCCAACGATTGTAATCTGAAAATTATTATTATTATATCGTTACACCAGAGTAGGTAGAGAGAACCGAGCGCCATAAGACGCGGTCCTTACACACTTCACTCGCATCTTTATCATTCATAGCTCTTTTCATACACGCTCGCCTGTTTTTAGGACTCCTGATATCACCTGATAAAACACGACCAATTTGGTCATGGTAGGTTAGTGTTGGTCTTCCTCGCCTCCTACATCCTTCCACTTTTGCATTGTATATCTTTCTTTCCATCATTATCTATTTCATTCTTTTTTCATCCTTCATTCTTTCTACATATCCGAACTAACGGAGCATTTCTTTTATGTTAACACCGACACTCTCTTTCAGTCCAACTCTCTTCCTTACGTCATTATTACGAACTTAGTCAGCAAGCGTTATGCCACAAATTTTGCACAATGCTCTCCTCTCGACCACATTTATTTTACTTTCATGCTCTCTCTGCCATACTCAGCTTTCGCTTCCATAAGTTGGGAATAGCACCGCGTTGTGTACAGTGAGCTGTGCCTTCTGGCTTAGATTTCGGCTGCCTAGAAGCTTACCCAACGCTCCATTCATGCTGTTCCCAGTACTCGTCTCTCCACATCAGCGGTGTACCTTCTATCGATACTCAGTAATGATCCTCAAATTAAGCGATGTATGTATGTATATGTATGTATATCTTCACACCAGGTCCCTTGCGGGGTAGGCAGAGAGAAGCGAGCGCCATGAGACCAATCCTTACACATTTCACTCGCTTCTCTAACGTTCATAGCTCTTTTGTACGCTCGGCGGTTCGTGGGGCTCCTGACATCACCTTCTGGTGAAACACGACCAGTTTACCCAATGCTCAATTTACGCTATTCTCTGCACTCACGCGTCTCTCCACATCATTGGTGTACCTTCCATCGCTGCTAAAAGCGTAATCCTAGTGTTTGTTCGTTTATCAGAAGGCACACAAGCATACGGCCGGAAAGTGGTTACCGTAGCCTATGAACGCTCGCACTCGCGCGATACCGCCTCTGTTGCTAGAACAACGACATCTTAGGAGTTTACTGATGATCTCACTTACACGCACGAACACAACAGCCCTCCTGGGCGTTGGAGGTACTTTCACAGATGCGCTGCTTTGATGCGCCCTACTTCTCTTAGCTAGTAAGTTCATCGTAAGCACTGCAGTGCTACGGTAACTATATGAGATGAGACTCATGTTTGTATGTGTCCCCACATTGTATAAAAAAAATACATGTGTATCAATATAGTGCGTTATATTTCAGGAAACCATTAAACCAGTAAATTTTAAAATTGCAGTTGTTTTTAAACATTTATTTACTTTCGTTGTACACTATCCAAATAAGTATTTTATATTTATATACAGGAATGTCCAGACATTCAATCAGTCTCTTCACTGAAATTATTGCGCAATATACTCAAGAACGTACACACAGCTACAAGTCACAATAGACACTTGCAGCACCATTTTCAATCTTATTGCGTGTGCATAAGAACGGTACAAAAGTCAAACAATCTAGTTTGAGGTGTCACTGTATGTATAGCTGAGACCAAATAAAAATACGATTATAACTTTTATTGTGAATGTCATTAGACCTACACAAAACCAAACTGTAAAACGACACGCAATGCCGCGCTCGCTCGCGGTACGGACAAGTTGAAATCTTTCGAGTATTTGATTCGATCGCGGTGGATTCCGATAGCACAATGCGCCCATACGAAGGACATACACTAAGGAAGAAAATTAAAAGGATTACAACAAACACTAAGTCAGGAACATTAATTTTCGAATTAATCGTGACAGAAGTCGCGAGCAACTGCCAGTTTCATACGAAACTAATACAGACTAAGCTCGTGCAAGCCTCAGGCAAAGCTAGCGTAATAAATAACGCGATGACAGCCCGTATCGTGCACGAAATACATTGCGTGCTAAATTGCGCTGTTCTGCTGTGTAAGCCCTGGGTTACCGGTAATGACATTCGTACGTCATCATATTTCATGTTTCTTTTAAGTACATTGGCTGGTGAATTACAAACGGTAAGCACAAGATTGTTCTTGCAAGTGAGTGCTATCAATATTAATCTCAATTTCTAACAGCAGTAAAGCAATATGCAAACAAGCAGTACACCGAACGTACGCATATAAGTACGTAAAGATCAAATGATTGAAGTAAATTACTTTTTTGTAAACCGTACCAAATCACTGGTATATATATTATACAAAGCAAATGAATCGTACGATAGAAATCAAATGGCATTCATGTATGAAGGCCCTTCCAAGGCAACCGTGTATCATTGGTATAACGAATTCGAGCGCCGTCTACTAACTTTGGGTGATGAAGAAAGCAGTAGTCGCCCTTTGACGGCTGTTACGGAAGAAAACGTGCTAATAGTGCAAAATTAAATCCAAGACAATAGTTACGTATCAGGAGATTCAGCACATACTGCAGATGGGATCGGAAAGCCTTCACGAGATTCTACACTTGCATCTTCGCCAGAGGAGCCGCACAACCTCACCGTTGCTCAGAAGCAGGCCTGGATGGAATGGTGCCGTGATTATGATAAACAAATTTGAAGCAGGTTCGTCTCGTCGTGTTTACAGGACATTATTACAGGTGATGAGTCCTGGATTTATCGATACGATCAAAAACGAAGCGCCAAACGTTGTTTCAAAATGAATCAACGCCTACCAAAGTGAAGAGATCTAGAAGCGGGGGGAAGATTTTTGATCGCGAGCTTTTTCAATTTGACTCGGTACCTGGTGACAATTCTTTTGCAGAACGAAAGAAGCATCAACGTCGAATGGTATACTACCAAATGCTTGTCAGAAGTTTTCTCTGTTCAGTGTCAACAAGCAACCAAACACAGGGCTCAGCGCGCTACTGCTCTACCACGACAACGTGCCCGTGCACTCCGCGCTCAAAACGAGGGACTTCCTGGACAGCACGCCGGTGAAACTCCTGGGTCACCCTCCTTACATCTTACCTGACCTGGCACATTTTATTTTTGGAAATAAAAAATCAGCTCAAAGGGATACATTTTCATCGCCTGAAGATGCGCTGTCAGCGTTCGAGCAAGCTGTAAATAAGGTGTCTGCGACGGACTGGAAAAAGTGTTTCGAAAACTGGTTCAGACGCATGAATATTTGTATAGAGGCTGGTGCAGAGTACTTTAAAAAGATTTAATAAAAAAATACTTATAATATAATATAATATAATAGAACATTTTTTTTTATTTTCGCAAAAATATCTGAGTGTCCCACGTATTTATGGTATACATAGAGTGGATAGCATATTTGTTGCAAAATTGCATCTTTTCTCGCGCATCATTTTAGGTGACCAGTGTGATATTTTGGTGGATTCAATACTAAAGTATCTTAACACACACACACAAACACACGCAGAGAAGGATATTAACCCCCAATACTATAATTAAATATTTTTCAAAAATTTCAGAAATGTCTTATTTTAATGTGAATAAACCTACGAGACAACTAGACATATATAGAGTAAATGAGACTAATTAAATAAACCATCATAATAGTAATAATTTCAAGTAATAAAAAACTGGTAGATAATCGCATAATACGCACTTTACACAACTTAACAATTGCTTGTCTATTCCTACAAGACGTGTTTAAGGAAATTGTTATGTTCCAAAAACTTCTCGTTCAACTCGAGCAGTTTGTCTTGAACGCCATTTTGTGAATTCCGTACTCGTTACTTTATTTGAGTTGGCTGCGTACGTAAATTTCCCTTGACACACAAGAATTAAAAGATTAGAATACAGTACTTTGCATTATTCACTATTGCTCAATAGTTTTTAAAGAGACTACATAATTTCCAATTAATATTGTAGTATAGTATAAATAATTTTCTAATTATTAATTAACATCATTTGATACTAATAAAATGCCTACATATTTTTTTTTCAACATAAGTCATAATACAACAATCATTTCAAATATGTAACAGTTGTATCATTATAATAAACTACTGGTATTAGTATGTCGCCATGTTCTTTTTAGCGTCAATTAATTTCTAATCCACTAGGATTGACGGGGTACGCTACTTATGGCTAAAGATTTGGCGAAGACACTGATTTTTACATGGCCCCACTGCCATCAGACCCTCAGAACCCATAGGAAAATCCTGACCTTTTCTTTTCTTGGGCATGCGGGTTTCCTCACAATGTTTCTCTTCACCGCCCAGCAAGTGATAATTACAAATATGTACATAAATCCGAAAACACATAATAATATGTAGTGTTACATGCCAGGATTCGAACCCGAGACCTTTGGGTCAATCGGTCGGTTCTTTATCCACTGGGCTATCACTATTCTCTCTTTATGTTGTCGCCATCATTCTAATAAAACATGAACAATTTAGTCGTAAGCCGACGAGCCTCAATAGACGTATATAATACGTCTATTGAGGCTCGTTAAGCCACTTTCGACCTGAGGACTAGCATAGCGATGAGGGTGCAGTGCTAAAGGCTTCTTTCTTTAAAGGGTTCTTCCATCATTGGGGTATTTTCATAAAAATATGTGCCAAATTTTCTCAAATATTGCCCAACCCAGTTTTTACATCTTCCGAACTCTTTTTGAGTTTGACGCGAGATGTATTGTTTCTTTGACGAAGATAGTCATTTATTTTCTATTTACATGTGTTTTGTATGCATTTGTTATTGGTGCAATAAAGAGTATATATTCTATTCTATAGTCATTACATTTCCAACACTGAAATCTCGGTAACCGGGATGGACACAAATTTATTCATCCTCCGCCCTATAAGACTTGAGAAGTTGGAGCACTGAAGTTGCTAGAACTAGAAGGAATGCCTTCTTTATGGAAAATATTCAAAAATTTAGTACATAGACAATATGTTTACCGCAAGCCAATACAAAGTTTTAGTACGTTCTGATAAATCTTTTGCTGAATATTTTTAATGTTGGGTATTGAAACAGGCGGGTGAACGCAGGAGTGGGTGAGTCCAGTATCGCTGCTGTCAGATCGCTTAACGAAACGTCAAAATGTACGCATTTTGACACACGCCGCGCTGCAGTGCAGTTGCAGTTTTTTAGCAGAATCGCCCTACTTACATATTCATCGACAAATTCGAGCTTAGTGTTATGAACCGTAACCGGTATAGGTGTAACATGGACATTCAACATGATCTTAGTCTTATTCATCTTGATCAACCTACCTGGTGAGAAACATTATTGAGTATAGCGCAGCGTTTTCGCCATGAATCGCAAATCAATGGTGAGTGATGTATTCACCATTGATACCAGTCCACGAGCTTGTATCCGGTGCTAATTACGATAGTATATTCTGCGGTTATATATCATACAAGCGCTTTTAGCAGGGATGTAAGGAGATGAGTTACCGCCTCCGCCGGATCCCAGCAGAAGGGGAAGACCCAAGAAGTGCTGGCTTGACATCGTGAGGGATGATATGCGTGCCAATGGTCTCACTATAATGAATCCCAAAGACCGTACGAAATGGAGGAGCAAAAGCCGGTAAGCGTACCCTGGGCTCACAAGCGAAAGCATAGGACACGACCGAGATTAACGCTCGAATGATGATTATTATGATGTAAGTGAGTTAGTGCAGGGAACAATGAGAATGGAGTGTTGGAAAAACTTCTAGAAAGTTGAACCTGAGCCAGAAGCTACAGTTCGATGTATCCAATTCTGACTAATCGACGTGGACGCTGGGTATTGCAGATAGAGCTTGAAAGTAGAATAAACACAGTCGACTTGTAATCATTTCATAAAATTTATGGCATAATGATTGCTGACTGTATTCACAACGTTGAGGTAAGACAGAGAGTTGGTCTGAAAGAGAGTGACGTTTTTAAGATAACGAAAATTCGGTTAGTTCGGCATTTAGATTAGACATAGATATACAATGGGAAAGGGAAAGGATCTAGAAACCGAGAAAGACTAAGACTCAAATACCATTACCGAATTGATTTTATCAGAAAATACTGTCAGGAGTCCTAGGAAAAGAGCATGAAAAGAGCTATGAATATTAAAGAAGCGAATGAGATGTGTAAGGAATTAAGGACCGCGTCTTGTGGTGTTCGGGTTTTTCTTCCACAAGCAACCTAGCGTGAAGATATAGATAGATAGGTATACATTACGCTCAAACTATTTAGTGCTAATATGGTGTAGAATTTCATAGAAATATAAGTTCCAGTTTCATGGGCAGGTACTGTATATTTGTATTAGCCTCGTACGTAAACCCTTGAGACGAGAGAATTAAAAGCTTAAATGAAGTGGTTCAAGTAGGGGTTAACTGGTTGGTCTCGTCGAGTGTTGGATATTCGTGAGGTAGATTACCGTCATTGATAGATTGTGTCAAGACAAATGGTACCTACATTTGTCTTGCGTGGTGGTAACTATAACCGTTTTAGGTTCGCCACTTTTTTTTTCATTGACAATTGAACTCAAGTAAGGTCGGTCTTTGGTATTTCTTTTTACGGATAGCAATAATTCATGATACCGAGTAATTCAATTGTATAATGAATGCTGAATAATTTCCAAATATTTCTGTTAGATAACTTACTTAATACTTTTTACATAACGCATGGATATTTTAATTCGACTTATGGTATGAGCGAATGGAATTCATACCAATATTATAAATGTAAAAGTGTGTTTATTTGTTTGTTTGTCTTCTTTCACTTCCAATGGAGCAACGGATGATGTGATTTTGTATATAGATAGTGAAAAGATCCGAGAAGGACATAAGGTATTTTTATCACAGAAAAATATATCACTCCCACGGAAAAACACCTTTTATTTCCATTTGAACACGAGAGCAAAACCACAGTTGACAGCTAGTTTACAACAAAGGATTTTCTAGTCCTAGCAAGCTGCGATATCGATTCTTCCTCCGATAAATCTGAGACTTAGTGCAGTATGGTCAGGGAAAATATATTATAGTAAAAAGTTGCAGTAAAATCTCTTTGGTTATACTGTTTGTATCTGGCTGGTTTTGATATTCATATTCATTTATTCTCATAAAATTGATAATATTTGTACAATTTAATAATGTTAATAAAAAGCCCGCAGGGCAGCTTGTGGCGAGCTGTTGGTGCATAACGACACCACGGGTACCCGAGTGCTCCAGATAGCCGATCAGGGCCTTCGCCTCCGGCATTTTTATAAAGTTCTGCAGCCTATGCAGTGAAAACTATTAGACGGCTCACTGATATTGATACGGCTAGAATAGTTTATTTCAGCTACTTTCATAGTATTATGTCATATGGAATTCTTCTCTGGGGTAACTCCGCGGACATTAACACCATCTTTTTATTGCAAAAGAGAGCCATAAGAGCTATCTACAAATTTGGTCCCCGGGAGAGCCTTAGAGAAAAATTCAAAGAAATAAATATTTTAACAGTCGCGTCGCAATATATCTATGAAAATCTTTTGTATGTCCATAAAAACATAGACTCATTTTGTAAAAAGAGTGATACTCATAGCATAAATACTAGATATAAGCATAATCTTGTGTTACATGCAAGCCGTCTCCACAAAATAAGTAATTCTTTTATTGGGCAATGTATATGGTTCTATAACAAACTTCGCAGCAATATAAGAGAATTGTCAATTAAGAAATTTAAAACTACTATTAAAGCCAAATTGTGTAGCAGGGCATATTATAAAGTATCTGACTATATTAATGATAAAAATGCCTGGGAGTGAGTCGATCCAATTATAATGTAATTAATATAATATGTAAATTTGTTTGGATACCAAAAGAGGGATGCCTGAGTTTTTTTGGCAGTATTTTTATCAGTGCTCACCTAGTCATAAACTTCACGGTAGGGAAAAAAATTGTGACGATTCCAAACAAATGTAGCCATTTTTACGGAATAAAAAGATTTTGACTTTGACTTGACTTTGACTACATACTTTTGACGAGCACGATGGCTCAGTCGTGCTCGTGGGTTTGATTCCCACACAAGACAAACATTTGTGTGCATGAGCATGTTTGTTTGTCTTGATCTGGATATTTTAAGAGAGGTAGGGCGCATCAAAGCAGCCCGTCTGGGGAAGTACCTCCACCTCACAGAAAACCGCAGCCAAACGACAACTCCCTAGAGGGTTGTGTCCCTGCGTGTGAGTTAGGTCACCAGTAAGCTCCTATGGAGTTGTTGTGATACTTAATGTACTATAAGTGTTCATAGGCTACGGTAACCACTTTTCATCGGGTGAACCGTATGCTTGAATGCCTCCTAATGTTGTTAAAAAAAAGACAAATTGCGCTCGATTATTTACCCTATTTGTTTTAGGGATTAATTGCCTTGTTTTACTTGTATCTATTGATGTGCGGAAGCCGAAACGTTTATAGGCCAGTGTGTTCATTCATTTCTCTATAAATTGAAATATGAAGCACATAAATACAATACTCTTCCAGCGTCTCAAGAGTACGTTCACTCATATTTATATCGTACTTAAATTCTCATTTCGGGAAGCGGGAGCGATAAAAGTGCCGATTTTCGCCGTGTGCGGGGCGCCGCGTCGCGCCGCTATGAATTCTTCTGAATATTTCATACAGAACCATTGAGTTATTATGTACTACTAGAGGAGCTATCCTAAGTAAAAGTCTTGCTCCATTTTGGTAATAATTAAAACTAATGTCCGCTGCAGCGCTGAAATAATTTAGATGTCTGTCCCAAAGATTCAAAGATACAGCACTAAATTGCTTCTAAGGGCTATTATTCTCGCGACCAAAAGGTCAAAAGCGCCGTGATTTTCATGTTGTCGTGTTGCCGCGGCAACAACGCATTGCTGTACTACGTTGAACGAAAGGCGTAAACGAAAATCACTGCGCTTTTGACCTTTTGGTTGCGAGAAAAATACCCCTAAAGCACGGCGCAATCATTTGGTTCGCGGTGTCGGTTCTAGTAACTAGTACATAATAATTCAATGTACAGAACCATCGTTGTCATGCTGTGTCTTACCGTGTGCAATTTAGATAAATATATTATTCAACAATCTTCTTCTTAGCGATATCTAGTACATTAGAATTGGCAGGGTCAGCTGCCTAAGCCTAAAGATTTGAAGAAGATCCTGATTTTTATATGGAGTGACCGCAGTTAGACTTTCATAAACCGGAAGTAAAACCAGACCTTTCTTAGGTCACACGTGTTCCGTAATAAAATTTCTTGGACGTGCTGTATCCTCACGATGTGTTCCTTAACCGCCGTTCTAATGATAATTAGACCTAATGAATAAATGGACGTTTTGATACTATGAACATTTTAATACTTTATACCTTATGGGCCAAAAGGATTACAAGCCTTTACGTACACAAATCTGAAAATATGAATTTAGTTGTAGATGCCAGGACTCAAACAGGGAACCAATTGATCAATATGCGGGTCGTTATCCCCTGGGCTAACAATGCTGCTTAAAGAAATACAATAAGGGTGATTTTTGTTACAGTTATTTTACTACACTCAATTTTACGCTTGTCATAGTATACTATGCTATAATGAATGCAAATATACATCCAGATATCGGTTTCAGCTAGACGCGCAGGCCTCGTGTGCTGACAGCGCAACCCGCTACCTCGCCAGATACCTACCTTGCTCAATCTGACAAAAATCTGTCGTTTTATATAATTATAATTATTTGGTTAATAGATACAGGCGTTATTTTGCGAAAGTTAGAAGATTAATATTCGATCCAATCGTACATGCAACATCAAATTGCATGTAAATTCGACTTTTTGATCTAACCTCGTTTGTGAGCTTCTACCACAGGGCTGCCATACGTCCCGGTACACCGGGACATGTCCCGGTTTGAAGTGTTATGTCCCGGTGTTTTTTGATTAAAGTTTCTTAAATATTACCAGTGTTTTTGAATAATCAATGGTTTACCCTATTTCTGTTTTATATGTCCCGATCGGCGTCTCAGAATTTTTGGCAGCCCTATTCTACCACCAATTAGTTCATGTATACTAACCTATCCGAACTAGCTAGGGTAGGTGTCCGCATACACTAGTTCGTATGAACTAATTGGTGCTGGAAACATACAAAACAGGTCAGATCAAATTGCATATAATTTTTTAAATTGCTTTGTACTAATTGAATTATTTTTGTATCGATCGGTAATTATTGTAATTTCAATATGAATTAAAATAATTTGAAATCATTTTGTTTTTGGATCCGCCGGCTATGGCTAACATACATCGCTACATTAGCAGCTGCAAAATTTTAAGTCATGAGACTATTTCTAAATAAATGTCCTTTGTAGCGTAATTAATTGCCTTTATTGTATTTCCATACGACTACATTAATTTCTTT
This sequence comes from Pyralis farinalis, assembly GCA_947507595.1. NCBI lineage: Eukaryota > Metazoa > Arthropoda > Insecta > Lepidoptera > Pyralidae > Pyralis > Pyralis farinalis. Next base: position 37,446,118 of record OX382259.1, read on the forward strand.
TTTCTGCTTTTTTATACAAATGGAGAGCTGTACATACATCCCAATTGATGTAACGAAGTTTCCGTAGACTGAACGCTTATATTACATGAAGTAGACTTGCGCGTTGCCACTACTGCTGTTAACACAGCAACTCCTAGGGAGCTTAACGGTAACGTCACTTACTGGCAGGAAGACAACAACTCTCAAACAATATTTCTTAATTACAAAAGAATTTTAAAAATATTAAGTTATTTCTACCTACCCAGCAAGGGAACTGACATGAAGGGATGACATATGAGTAGTTAGTAGCACTATAGCTACGTAGCTATCATTTTTAGCGAGTTCTCGAACTGCCTTTTTCTACAACATCGGGAAGCATACAAGCATATGGCCCACCGCAAGTAAAACCTGATGTAAAAAAGCTGCTCGTTGTCCCTGCAGCTAACATAGTAATTCATGAGGGGCTGACTGAACCTCGCTCACTCACAGGTAAGTAACAAATCTGTTGGGAGTTGTTATTTGGCTGTGGTTTTCTGTGAGGTGGAGGTACTTCCCCAGACGGGCTGCTTTGTTGCACCCTACTTCTCTTAGAAACACCCAGACTTAGACAAATGGACATGTGCGAAGTTAAGCGGGGTACACACTGAGTGAAACTCTAAAATAATAAATTGGAACTAGTGATAACAAAATTCAACATTAGTTCCATTATTTTACCAGAGGGAGACTTTGTACAAAAGTCGTCTGCATGGGTACCTTAGTCTCGCCTATTTCTACCGCCAAGCAGCTATATTTACGGTTCGTCGCAGTACCCAGTACAGTAGGTACAGTAGGTAAACATCCTTAGGTCACAAGATTGGCAACGCGCGAGCAACATCCCCGTGGTGTTGCGAGCGTCAATAGGCTGCGGTAACCGCTTATCATATGATGCGGGCCGTATACGTGTTTGCCAATGTAATAGTTATATAAAAAAACTTACAGATCCTTTTAAAATAGAATCAGTGATTAAAAAGATCAGTAGTTCGTTCATGGAACTGTCAATAGTTCAAGTGGCAACGAAGGAAACGTTGCGGATGCTCGAAAAAATACTCTCTTTATTTGTAAGACCATTTCTCTTAAATACTAATCGGTTACATATGTATAAAATATATTATCTAGGTATATATAGAAAGCATCCGATGACCGATGTTTATAGATAGGAGATACCTATTTTCTAATTACAATCAGATGCCGCCTAAATTCCTGTCTCAGGTTACATACGAGTATATTCCTTTGGTAACATGATACTTTAATTCGATATATCTTTGTTTATTATATGATTCTATTGCTACTACACATGTTCAAGCACACAAATGTTTGTCCAGTGCAGGAATCAACCTCATGAGTCTGGTGTTAAAGTAACCATGCTAATCACTCGATTACCGGGCACTTTTTTGATATTAGTAACTACAAATAAAAAATATATTTCATATTTTACCTGAATGAGCTTCAAAGTATATCAAAACAGCAAACCTGTCTGAATACAAGAAGTTCTATCAGAGAAGGCCCATTGTTTCTTTTCTCCAAACACGTAACATAAGTGTGTTTGATTCACAATCCCGCCATATTTAAGAGCATCGTAAGATTCAAAGGACAAAAGAGATAACAAATAACAGCAACAATGGGCTCGACAATGGGAGGGAAGCGCCTCGGGCATCCTGCCCGGTTGCCATGGCGACCGTCGGAAACCGTAGCTGGGTCGTCGTCCCACCCCGCGACCTTGATGCAAGGTCGCCTTAAAGATCCCTCTCGACTCTCGAGAGACAGGAGACCCGAGGTACATTCGTGAGTCCATAATTTGACTGTATTACATACATATATTATCATCACGCCTGTCTCCCATTGGGGTAGGCAGAGACTATGGAAGGCCAGGTGCAATCGTACCTTTCTCGCCTCTTCCACACTCATCAACCTCTTCTGGCATGCTCTTTGGTTTCGGATGATTTTGATTTGGCTCTTTTTCTGCATGTCAGTTATTTGATCTAAATTTGTGCGTCTAGGGGCCCCTGGCTGGCCCCTTCTCCACTCACTGAATGTATTCTACAATGTATTCATTAATTAGAAGAATACTAAGCCTTGTATATACTACAGCGTGTGTTTGGCATTACTTTAAAAAAATCGTTAAACAAGAAATTACATAATTATATCATACTACTCTTTGTCGAGTTAGATGGCGCAGCGGTGAAACGCGCTTTTACATTACTTTGTCACCAATGCTCGTGGGTTCGATTCCCGCACATTTTAGATATTTGTTTGAATCTCAGTCTGTTTGTCTTGGTCTGGGTGTTTTTAAGAGCGGTAGGGCGCATCAAAGCAACTCATATGGGGAAGCGCCTCCACCTCACAGAAAACCGCAGCCAAATAATAACTCCCAAGGTTAGGGTTAATGCGTAACTGCGTAAGTCCCTAAAGAGTTGCTGTGTTAGCAGCAGAGGTGGCATCACGCGAGCGATACTTAATGAATTGCGAGCGCTTATAGGCTACGATAAACTTTTACATTAGCTGGGCCGTATGCTTGTATGTCTCCCAACGTTGTATAAATAAAATTACTACTACAACAACAAGCCTAACTCTTCCCACGGAAGGGATACGGGTTTTCCTCCTACCGAAGAGATTTAGAGCATACTAGCCACTCTGCACAACTCTGATCAGCGGAGACTAGTTTTCAAACCGCTCGAAGACCACCGACTTAGCATATCGACTGTCATCTATCGACAACTGCCGGTACCGACTTTACGTGCCCTCCGCAGTACGAAGAAACTCGAGATGGGAAAACCCATCCATAGACACGCGGCAGTTGACATGACGCATGCTTCAAATCGTTAGAGCCGTTTCCGTGATACTCGAAAAATAAATTCGTTTATATAATACCTTTGAGGTCAGAAAGAAAAATTGCATTGCTTCCAAACGTAGCATTCTACTCACCCGAGTGGCAATCAAGTATCGCGAATCGCGAAAATAAATTGCGACTCAGTAATCGTAACAAAATATATATTCAGAATACAGGAACATGTTGTTACTTAGAGTTTAAAGTAAAGGCACACGGCCGGTACGTGTACTCCGCTGTAAATAGCCGGGTTGGCAGAGAGAGCATCCTGTATGAAAATTTATTTGTTTATTTAAAAACTTTATTGACTCTACCACTATTATTGATTCTCTGCCATTCAACCTTTGCGCGTGCACACAATCACAATCGCGGTTTTATAACAACTTAGTTTAGTAATATTTTAGTTAACAGTTCACGATAGTCGATGGTCTCGTTGCACGTGTCATTTTAACCGAATACACAGGTAAAGGAACGTCAACCGCAGCCTATAGACAAGCTTATCTATCTCAAACAAGCCGTCGGTTCCGGCTATTGTCGATAGATGACAGTCGTTAAGCCAAGCCAGCGGCCCTCGGGCGGCGTGAAAACACTAGCCTCCGCCAATCCGCATTTGAACAGCGTGGTGGAGCATGTTCTAAACCCCTTCCGTTGAAGGGAGACCGGTATCCGTGGAGTGGGATGGGTAAAAAATGTTGATGTAAATGTTGATGTGGTTACCAATACATATGATAATAAACATAAAAATATACATACAAACACATGTAATATACAAAAATAATACAATTGACCTATATATTAAAATAAACAGACATATAGGTATAAATTACGATTATGTACCTGCTTAATACTTTGTCAAACTTTCAAAAAATATTGATGAAATGCCTCCTTTTTTTACATAATATTACGATTAGGTACTCACGTGCATTAAAATTAATTCATACAAACGCGCGAGTGACGCAAGCACTTAACGTATTGCAAGCATTAATAGGCTAAGGTAGCCACTTCACATCAGGTGAGCCTTATGCTTGTAAGCTTCGCGACATAGTATAAAAAAGCAGTCACCATCATGTGCGGATCGCAAAGGAAATGTTTAGCGATCAATGCATTTTTGATACCTCATACATTTTAATGGATTCACGGTGCACTTTATAATGCTTTTTAATGGCTGCTCAAGATAGTAAAATATTCTTGCGATGTTCTACTGAGTATTTTGAAGGTTAATAAGAAATTATAAAATTAATTCTTACATCAAAGTTCATAAAATTTCAAACGCTATGTTTGAGCAGTCCGAAAGTTTTATATTTAAATAATGAAAATATAATTAATTTAGAAAAATTATACATTAATCAAACTTTTTTATTAATAATTGAAGTAAAGTTAAAGTTTGCTTATTATATAATTTTGATATAAGTAATTCTGATAACTATTTTCAATATTTAAATTTATTTATTATCATTTAAGTTACAACTACATGGTAGTCATTTAATAACTAAAGTTATAATAAATAAATAAAAATTAATTGTTATAAAATATTAGCATTATTTAATTAATTAAATTTATTTATTATCATTTAAGTTACAACTACATGGCAGTCCTTTAGTAACAAAAGTGATAATAAATAAATTAAAATTAATTGTTATAAAATGTTTGCATTATTTAATTAATTAAATTTATTTATTATCATTTAAGTTACAACTACATGGTAGTCCTTTAGTAACTAAAGTCACAATAAATACTCGTAAATTAAAATAAATTTTTATAAAAATTTTGCATTATTTAATTTATTATATTTATTTATTATTATTTTAGTTACTACGCAGAGGTATTGTATAATTATTTTTGTTGTCTCGGAAATTTTATTATTTTTATCGTTTGAGCTTTCTTTCTATAAAGCTCTCGCTATTCAGACGCCATACGTACACAAACACAAGAAACTGCTGAAAATCCTACAATTTTGACGAGCTCGGTGGCTCAGTCGTGAATGACGCGACTTTGACACCAACGCTCGTGGGTTCAATTCCCAACACAAGGCCAACATTTGTGTGCGTGAACATGTCTGTCTTGGCCGGGTGTTTTAAGAGAGGTAGGGCACATCAAAACATCCCGTCTGGGGAAGTACCTCCACCTCACAGAAAACCGCAGCCAAATAACAACTCCCTAGAGAGTTATTGTGTTCCTGAGTGTGAGTGAGGTCACCAGTGAGCTCCTAAGGAGTTGCTGTGTAGTGCCCGCTTTACATCAGGTGGGCCGTATGCTTGTATGCCCCCCGACGTAGTATAAAAAAAATCGTATCAATGACAAGGATCAATATTTAACAAGCCTGGTGGTTACTTACACTACTTACTTAGACTACATTGTAGTCAGTGTTAAAGGACATGGCCTGCTCAAAACGACACGCCTACGATGTTTCTCTTAAGAAATCTTTGGAGCAAGCAGTGGCTAAATGTCCTATGGAAACAGTGCGTAAATCCATCATTTCGTGCCCAGATAGATAAAGGCCTATATTAAAGCCATAGGCGGTCATTTCGAATAGAATATTTTTTTTATTTTTTGCTGTGTCTGCCATAAACATGTACATATAAGTTTTGTAAAAAAAATGCATATTAATTTGTAAAGGAACTTATGACCGGACTATGTAGAACTCAAGTTTACGTAGGACACTCTGAAAGTATTGCGAAAATAAAAAAAAAGTGTTCTATAAATAAATATTTTTTTTTATCTTTTCATAGTACTCTCCACCAGCCTCTATACAAAGTTTCATGCGTCTGAACCAATTTTCGAGACACATTTTTTCCAGTCCGCAGACACCTCATTTTCAGCCTGCTCGAACGCTGACAGCGTATCATCCGGCTACGAAAATTGTATCCCTTTGAGCTGATTTTTTATTTCCAGGAATAAAAAGAAGTCACACGGTGCTAGGTCAGGGCTGTAAGTTGGGTGACTCAGGAGTTTATGAAGAGAATTTGAAGTCTATCGTACGATTCGTCCGCATTCAGGCGATACTTGAAATCGTAAAAAAACACAGCGCGAAAATGTTCCCGGCGCGAATCTATTTTTCAATGAGACACGATAATTAAAATTAGCTCGCAAAAAATGTGGAGGGAAATTTTGAAATTGGAAAGTACCTATATTTACTTATAAATAATAATATTTTCAAAATAGATTATAACTGGCCCGACTCTCGTACATAAAAACTTTTTATCGCAATACTTTCTGAGTGACCTGCTATCTAGTATTTGACATTATTGTAAAAAAATCAATACAGACAGATGTATGTACTAACTGATAGTAACTGGTAATTATAGTATATTATTATTTTAGCCGACATGGTTACTCTCGATAAGAATTATGACAATGCGTTTCCAATGTCGAAGTTTTTATTAATATTTCGTTATATCTGCGACATGTTTGTCGAAATGGTATTCCAACTGAAAATTAGTGTTAACTGAACAATTCACAGTCATGATGAAACAAACCCAAGGCATAACATGATCTGAGAGTTTAATTCCAGTTCTGATGTATCGGAATAGGTTACAAAATATTTTTCTGCCATTTCAATTCTAAATTCTTTTAGTTACAATATTTTTACATTCACTTTCTTATTGCTATTATGCCAGAAAAAACGTTGAAATCATTCTTATTTCCTTATATTACTACGTAGAATTTATAAATTAATTGTATTTTGAACTAATTAAGATATTTAACAGTAATATATCCAGAGCTTCTGAAAGAGAACGTCAGTGTTGAAATAAGAAGAGGCATGCTCCGTTGGTTCAAACATGTGGAAAGACTGCAGCAAGAAAGAATCGCGAATCGAGGAAGCTAACCTACCATGACCAAACTGTTCGTATTCTATCAGAAGGTGATACCGGGAGCCTTAGAAATCCACGAGCGTGCCTGAGAAGAGCAATTAATGTTAAAGAAGTGAGTGAAGTGTGCAAGGATCGAGACACTTGGCGCTCGGTTCCTTCTGCCTACCCCGCAAGGGACTTAGCGTGAAGTTATAGATAGATAGATTTTGTAAGCAGATTGCATCTATGAGACGTAGTTTGCATACAAATAACACAGGAATATGCCACGTCGGCAATACTTAAATCGCAAAAATCGTTATAATGTTGATGACATGACTTACTGGGAAAATATTGAGATTGTCATAGACTTCAAGTCGCCCTTATAAATTGCATTTAAAGTTTATTTTTGGACAAAATGGACAATGGCGTTTTTGCTTTTATACCTCTCAATTAGTATAGTCGTGCAATTAACCCCTTGAGGATGTTGTCCAAAGGTACTTCAACATGATATTCAGTAAGAACGGTGTAAAAAGGAATTTACAGGGTTGGCAACGCTGTCACGCCCCTGGTGTTTCAAGTGTACGTGAACTATGGCTATAGTTTTATTGAGTACATAGCATTGATACCGAGTCAAAATAAGTACGGATATTCAAATTTCCGTACGAAATTTAGGCTCTAAGTCTCGAAAAGTTAACAGACAGATATACTTTCACATTTCTTAAACAATTTCAAGAAAGGACGAATATCTCAAATCGAATTTATCGTATACACCTTACAATATGATTTACCTATAAAGGCTCCTCAAGCAACTCAGTAAACGGTTAAGGCAGGCAACTGGTGATCCCCACGCAGTCAGCTTCAAGCTCAGACTTTCCTTAGTAATCCTACGCGAGAACGCTATCTGCGTCATGGGCACCTTACCCAAAGGATCTAATTTTTTAAATATTTTATAATAGTTTAGGTTAAGGTAATTTTTTGTTATATTTTTAGTTAGGATACTATTATATTAACTGTATTACATTTATAAACGTTTATTCATCTAAGATAAAAGATAAAAATCATTTAGTTGCCAATAGGCCCTTATGGGCACTTAAATACGTCTTCTTTAAATTAAATCATATTGTATCTTAATAATTCTCCAGTTTTTTTTTTACTTTTAATCTCTCTTTTTTAATCTACCAGCATTTCGGAAATGACCATTGGCGAAGAACAAATGCCAAAAGAAACTTGCCAATATGGGTCTTTATTTCATCGTTAATATTATTTTACAATAAACATAATAAATCATTTTACCAATTATAGGCAAAAAATACTTTTGTATAAGGCCATTTATCCATAAGCCCACACCATATAAATTTGTATGAAATTGCGACTGCCATGCAAACGCTTTTCGAGAATTTTAAACCTTTGTAAATCATAGTATTATACATACATACAGACATGTGGTTCTTTGTTCCCAATGCGAATGTTGTAAACATTAAATAGTATCGAACACGAGGGGAACAGGCGTCTGTCGGCGATATCTCCACAGATCTTGAGGAGGGCCGCGACAGTTCGAGGCGACATATCAAACGACTCGCACAAAACAGTTTACATCCAATATTATGTACTTGAAGAATTATATATGTAACTTTAATATTTGTGGCAAAGAGAAACTTGTTTCCAATTTCACACGCTGAAAATATATTGCATACACGATCAATGTAATAAATTGAAAATTATTTATATTTGACAAGTATTGTTCTATGCAAGTTTCAGTATATTTGTTTGTGATTTGAATAATGATTTTGAAGTTTATATAAAAAATCGGTATAAAGTAAACTAAACTATCAGTTTGTCGGCACAATTTTATCAATTTTTATATCAAAACAGCGTCACGTAGAAGATGGAAAAATAGCCAAATACGTTCAGCCGTTCACAATTGATGCGCTTACCAATGGAAGGCATTTAATGTTTATTTATATACTTTCCTTTTTTATAATAATAATTAATATTAATATTTTTTTTATTTCATTCAAGTTACAAAGGCTCATTCATTACAAATAACACAATATTGGGAGGCATATAAGCATATGGTCCACCTGATGCAAAGTCGTAACCGTAGCCTATGAACGCTTGTCATATAGAAAATATAGCGCGCGTTGCCACCCCTGGTACTAACACAGTCATATCTTATCACTTATCATCATAGTCATATCCAATAAGATTGCGTACTAATCTAGAAGTTATGTTATAATGATTTTATCCTACTAACTGCATAGCAATAATTCTCACTCAGGTAATTATAATATATTTACTCAGGGATCAGGTTATACTTGTTTTCGGGCTAGGTTAGAGTCATCTTGTAATAGGCTACCAGAAATAAAAGCTCCGCGGAACGAGTCGAGAAATGATTGAAATTAAGTTTCTTACATTTTGTTACAAAGTTACGTTAGAAGTCGTATTAATTGAATATTGTTCAAAAGGCAGCGACTGTCTTCTGTTACATGTTTTAAAGCTACTTATGGATAATGGATAAATGGCCTTATACAAAAGTATTTTTGCCTATAATTGGCAAAATGATTTAATTGATGAATAACCGTTTTAAAAGCACAGGAAATATCTATTTTACAATGAAAGCTGATAAATCATATGCGTACAATATCTTCTGAAGACTAATATTTACAATAATACATACAATAATATTTATTAATAAAACATAACAATACTACATACATAAATAATGATAACACTAATGATCATAATTATTTATTTATATATTAATACCACTATATGAATTAGGCGTATAATATTATTGTTTACTCGATGTCAGACACCTCTTTCACTAATGGTTCTGTCTATCTATCCCGCAATGGACTTGGTGTGAAGATATAAATATTGTAAATAAATAAACATGTCGGACAAATTACACAGCGCCATCTAGCCCCAAAGTATCACTTAGAGCTTTTGCCCGACCGAAAACTTAAGGAAGGGCTTAAAAATATACAGGGAATCCTACTAATTCGGAAAGGTTAATTATTGTTATCTATTTACATTTCTCTATCTTCATCACAATTATTTTATTTTTATATAATATTTTTTTCATAAACTCTAAAAAATATATATTAAGTATAAAGATGAAAACGTAGAAAAATTTTATATTTTAACCGTTATGAACCCTTATTAAAAAGAGTTGACATTTGTATAATTACGTACTATGTATGTTGGCCACGCTGGGGCCACGCACGAATACATACTTTGATGTTTTATTGTTAGGGCCTGCATAGACGGGGCACATTTTTTCCCCAAAATGTTCGCGCTGAATTTGCCACAGATTCAAACTTAACGTAAACAATTTACCACTATGCTACTTGACCGTAATCCTACTTTCGTAGAACATATTTGCAGATAATTGTCCAAATAAGCAAAAGCTGACAGCACACAGCCTTTCCTGATTTAATTAATGATGCCAAATCAGTGCAACAAGCTACATTCCACCCATACACATGCTATACAATATAATAATACAATACAATAAATATGTAGATTGCACAACACGGAAAAGACAATGTGCCCCACAAATTCTTCCACTGCAACGCAATCAAATGCTTTCTCAAAATCTACAAAATCTCTGAAATCCTTTCATCGGATATGGTATATATTATTATTTTCGAGTCGAATTCGGGTGGAGAGGGGTCTGTACCATGAAGTTATGTCGTATTTTATTTTATCTTTTTTACTAAAACTGTAATTTGGAAAGAGAAAAAGCCTTATGAAAATGCTATCTCAGTGTAGTAAATTCGAACAAGCTATAATATAGGCGGAGCATCTTGTGGCACGCAATATCCTTGTTGAGTTCTAAATTTTAGGATCCTCAGAGACAGAGAGCTGAAATCAGACATTGTACATCATAAAACATTTTTATTAAATAGGGTACAAAAGAGACGCCGCGCAATACCACTGTATATAATCTAGTATCAATTATATGCCATCAAATACATTTTATATGTATGAGTATTGTGTAGATATACAAGATATACAATACTTTAGAGTGTATGTTCGAAGATACAAATAATAATAGATGAGTAGATGAACTGACAAATGATGGAGTTAGATCGAATTCTTAAACTATGAGATTACCTACGGGAGATACAATAAGGAGGCACGTTGACCAAATATTAACCATAATGATAACAGTAATGAATATAATAGATACCCGCTTTTTTGTATGTATGTGTATCTTCACGCCAAGTCCCTTGCGGGGTAGGCAGAGAGGACCGAGCGCCATAAGACGCGGTCCTTACATACTTCACTCGCGACGAACATAGAGCGACTGCTTTCAGATCTCCAGAACTCAGTAGGAAAATCAGATCTTTATTTAGTTCCGTTAATTTGACGAGCTCGGTAGCTCAGTCGTGAATGACGCGACTTTGACACCAACGCTCGTGGGTTCGATACCCACACACGGCACACATTTGTGTGCATGAACATGTCTGTTTATCTTGGTCTGGATGTTTTAAAAGAGGTAGGGCGCATCAAAGCAGCCCGTCTGGAGAAGTACCTCTACCTCACAGAAAACCACAGTCAAATAACAAATCCCAAGAGGGTTGTTGTGTTCCTGCGTGTGAGTGAGGTCACCAGTAAGCTCCTAAGGAGATGCTGTGTAAGCAGCAGAGGAGGCATCGCGCGAATGATACTAATACAAGAGTTAATAGGCTACGGTAACTGCTTTATATCAGGTGGCCCGTATGCTTGAATGCCTCCCGACGTTCTATAAAAAAAAGTATTTAAATCGATATTAATTGAAAAGATGTTTAATAAGTAATGTGATCTTGCTTAACCGAACTTAAACGATCAAAATTTGGAGCAATCGTTAATATGCTCGGCTAATCTGCATCTTGTAGATATTCATTCACCTATTTGTGGGTATTATCTTCTCGACTTTCTGAGAAACGGGTAATTTTTCCACGACACACAAACTAGTGACCATGGTACACCATTGTGCCGCGGCACACACTTTTAGGAACTACTGCTACTACATTAGGCTATAAATGCTCTGACAGTTGGGTCTGCTTGTGATTATTTTATATTATTAGGACATAAATTACAGCTTACCACGCATTACGCAGCGTGTGTTACGTTGCGTAATGCGTGGTAAGCTGTAATTTAATAAGATAATAAGGTGTTATTTATATATATTTTTTACTATAATATTCTAAGGCACGTCATGGTTTTTTTATCTCAATTATATCCTTATTTTGCCACCGTTTATTTTGGTTTAAATAAATAGAACTATCTATAACTTCACGCCAAGTACCTTACGGGGTAGGCAGAGAGAACCGAGCGCCACGTGACTCGATCCTTTGATACCTCACTCGCTTCTTTAACATTCATTGCTCTTTTCATGCACGCTCGCCGGTTTCTAGGGCTTCTGACATCACTTTCTGATAGAACACGACCAATTTGATTATGGTAGGTAAGTCTTGGCCTTCCTCGGCTCCTACATCCATCCACTTTTGCATCATATATCTGCTTCGTCACTCTTTCATCCTGCATTCTTTTTACATGTCCGAACGGAGCATGCCTCTTCTTATTTTAACACCGACGCTCTCTTTCAGACCAACTCTACTTCTAACCTCATCATTGCGAATACGGTCTACAAGCGTAACGTATAAATAAATAGATATTTCTTCAAAATGTATTCCATTAATAGCATTTAAAATTGAGACCTATTTACATTATTATTTATAGACGAAAATCAGAATTTCTTTTCAGCGCGCAAATTGTGTCCTAACCCTCATCGTCGTAAACATTAAATATTGTCACTGAAAAAGTTTAGTAACACCGAAACTTAGTAACTTTTAACCGTCTTTGGAAGCGTGCTCAGAGGTCACGGGTTCAAATCCCGCTGAGGATAATCCGTTTACAAGTTTCAACCTCATCCCTTGGGAACTTGGGGCGTGAAAACGTCCAAATACCTTGCCTTATATTTTGGACACTATCTTGATTTCTATAGCCGAAATCAATACAGTCTATATAATTGAATGTAATATGTTCATACTAAATTAAAATATATTAGCATCGTACTGTATAGAAAAAATGTAGGTAGTTTACTTTTAATTTCAAGAACTTTTTTCATTCTATTTAAACCATTAGATGGAAAGACAAAAAGTGCTTAAAATTGAAAGTGAACGAAGTAAATATACGTTCATCCACATCAACCCTTACTCATCCCACTGCAGGGATAAGGGTCTCCCTTCGACCGAAGGGGTTTAGAGCATACTCCACCACGCTGCTCAAATGCGGATTGGCGGAGTAAGCATACGTATTATATAATATTATCTCTTCTTCCTAGCGTTATTCCGTCCCCTAATGCATTAGGATTGACGGGTCCAGCTACCTAAGCCTAAGGATTTGGCGAAGATACTGATTTTGAGATAAAGCGACTGCCGTCAGATTTCCACAACCCAGAGGGAAAACCAGACCTTTCTTAGGTTAAGTTACATGTCTTTCGAAATGTTATTTCTTGGACGAGCGGGTTTCCTTACGATGCTTGTATTCACCGCGTAACTAGAGAGCAAATGATAATTACAAAATAGTATATAAATAGGAGATCACGAATTTAGTGGTACATGCCAGAATTCGAACCGGAGTGATCAATAGGCCCGTCCTCAACCACTGAGCTATCGCTACTGTAATTAACTATCATTAGTAATTAACCAAAATTGGCATAAACTGGTTTAAGTAACTCCAAGTTAACATCTAAATGTGTATTTAGAAAGCGGTGTACACTCGACGCCTTACCAAACCAATCATCCTCATTTGGATCAAAGAAAACATTTTAATTAAAGCAAAACAGGCTGTTGTATCGGGTAACATCTCCTTATTGCTACGGAGCGAGGAGTGGGGGAAGTTCCCGGGTCCTTTTACAAGGGCGTTTGAGAAGGGCTTGGAAATTTTGTTGGTCGATATTTGTATCTACTTAGCGGATCCCTATAAGTTACTCTAAGAGTAATGATTAAAAAAAAAAACAAAATACTATTAGTTTTGAATATTAAAAATTATAAAATACATACATATAATATTTCTAAACGGGTTTAAACTAATATATATACAGGACTTGTAATTAATAAAATATTAAGTACAATGTCAACATTATTAATTATTATTAATTAAAAAGTATATAGAAAAATAAAGGTTATGTATATTTTTTGTAGTTATTTTTTTCAAATAAATAAATATTTTTTTTTGTGAAATTATTCTATGTATCTATCGATAATTTCACGACAAATCCCTTGCGGGGTAGGCAGAGTGAAACGAGCGCCACGTGACTAGATCCTTACATACCTAACTCGCTTCTTTAAAATTCATTGCTCTTCTCATGCCCGCTCGCCAGTTTCTATGGCTTTTTCACATTTTTGATAGAACATGACCAATTTGATCGTGGTAGGTAAGTCTTAATCTGAGTAAGTCTGAGTCTGAGCATAAGCGATCAAAATGGAGCAATCGTTAATAAGCTCGGGTAACTCTCACCTATTTATTTTAGTTGTGTGTTTTTTTTTGTTATTTTTTTCCTTTCATAACCCTTTATATACGGCACTCGATAGGTTAGGAAGATTATTTTCTTCAGTCTGCACAATATTGAGTACACGATCCGCCATATTGTTGTTACTATGACGTCACATGCCTGTGTTATTGGGATAATGTAAGTCTCATCTAAATCGGTTAAGGCCCATAGTGGTTATGATGGAATAAAGAGTTTAAAAACATACATACATGAGTCCTGAAAACATTACACTCATTTTTGAGGCACTCATGTAAATGCAATAAGATTTAAAATAAAATTAAGAAGTGCCTAAGTACCTACGATAGAAAGCATACAGCGCACCTGGTGGAGTGAAAAGAAAAAAAAATATGAAGTGGTTACATAAAAAAAATATTTTTACGCATTTAAATCTTTTTTCTACAAATCTATCTATTTATACATTCATACCGGCGAGCATTCAAGAGATGAATGTGAGTGAGTGAGTATTAGGGCCGAGTTTTGAGGCGCTCTGTTCCCTCTGCGTGTTTCACTTCTAAGTTGACGTGAAGATATATATTTTCGGCTATTAAATTACTGACTGTTTCTTTTACAATTACATTCAAAATGTATTAATATTTTATATCTATAATCTATCTATAACTTCACGCCAAATCCCTTGTGGGGTAGGCAGAGAGAACCGAGCGCCATAAGCGCGGTCCTTACATGTCATGGGAGGTTAGTCGTGGTCTCCCTCGGATCCTACATCCTTCCACTTTTACATTGTATATCTGTTTCATGATTCTTTCATTCTGCATTCTTTCTACATGCCCCAATCAACGGAGCGTGCCTTTTCTTTTCTTAACACCGACACTCTCTTTCAGACCAACTCTTTTTCTTACGTCATCATTACGAACGCAGTCAGCAAGCGTTACACCACAAATTTTGCGCAATGCTCTCATCTCGACCGCATTTATGCTACTTTTATGCTCTCTTTGCCATACACAGCTTTCACTTTCAGCGTTAGTATTAGCACTTATATGTGTTAACGAATGTTAAAGAAGTGAGTGAGGTATGATAGGATCGAGTAACATGGCGTTCGGTTCTCTCTGCCTACCCTGAAATGGATATTGTGAAATAATATATATTTCACAATATTATAAAATAATATTGTATACATATACATACTATACAATATACATTGAAACAGTGACAGCTTACTTTATTATTGGTATTAGATAATTCTGTTGTAGTGTTATATAATTAAAATACAGTTGAGTTTAAATACAACGAAAACTAAATTTAGTTTTTCTCCTGACGATTACGAGGCTCATGGACATCAAGTTATAGGTAGTCTTGTGAATATTTTATTACATATTAGAAAAAGGAGCAAACCAATATATTGTTAAATGAAATTATTAAAATTCATTTACTTTTCATTCAAAATAAACACAACAGAATCTTGTAAGGCGATTTTACTATGAAAAACCGCTTACATCTTCAAATAAATATTGAAGTGAATTCGAAGAATATTTTCTATAGAGCTAGTGGAATTCCGTAAGATACTGTAAAAGGCGAACCTCCCGATAATCTGTACCTAATAGGCTTTCTTAGAATCGTATTACGTTTTATACCTCTACACTTTAACGTTCTTTTATTTTAGGGTTTCATGACGGGGATACGTATAATGCCCTGCATGTTGGTATGTACATCCGTCCGTCTGTTCACGTGTTCTCCGTCCATCTGTACATCACGGGCCTTTTTTATATACAACGTCGGGAGGCATATAAGCATACGACCCACTTGATGTAAAGTATTTTCTATAGCTCATGAACGCTTGCACACATCATCACTCGCGCGATGCCATCTCTGCTAAAGCTGCTCTTTAGAAGCTTACCAGTGACCTCACTCACACGCAGGGAAACAAAACCCTCCAGATTTATGTAAAGATTGTTAGCGACTAAATTGTCTGCAAAATAATATGATACCATAAATATATCCAAATATAAAAATCTATACAATAGCATTAAGTAGTCGGACACTGTCAGCGATTTTCTGTGAATCGAAATATATATAATTAATCCATCCATGTCGGTAGATGTAATAATTGAATAAGCAATGAAAGACAAATATCACCTTGGTCTTCCTGTGACCACGGACGCTGCAAAGTTCGAAACGTGAGGTTCAACAAAATAAATAAAATACGTAATATTTCCGTTAAAAAAAAATTGTTTAATTCAAACATTAAGTAGGTTGTTCGCATCGCAAATATATATTATTTCACAATATTCAAACATAAATTTTCTTGGGATTCAATTTGCAATGTTTTTGTTTCGACATTTGTAACAGTATGTCCCAATTATGGCAGTGTTCTTATTAGAATAAGATAAGGTCTGAACAAAATGAAATAAGCCTTGCGAAACAACGATTAAACATAATTTCACCGCTAATTAGGATGATATCCAAATACATGGTAATATCCGAAATGTATATTTTTACACGAGGAGTAATGTTCTTTGGTATACATACTTTGTAATGACGTAGGGGGTCATGTGCCAGAAGCGTGCTCGTTCGCGACCCCTGCCAATCAGTCGATTGCAATTCTGGACCAAGAGCGCACCGACGTGCGGATTAGGGCGTCTCCCGTAGGCGGCGCGCACCGATTCGCCCCGTCGGTGCGAATATAGCTGCATGCGGCGGTGGGGGCCGCCACCCACCACGCAGCGCCAATTCCGGCGGGACGAGGGGGGCCGAGTGCCGCATAGGCACGTGGAATGTGAGAGGTGGATTGAATGATAAGACGAACGAACTAATAGAAGTAATGAATGATAGACGTTTGGATGCTTTGTGTGTGACAGAGACTAAGCGCAAGGGGAGCGACACCAATGATCTGCCCGGTAGAATGATGGCCCTATGGTCTGGGGTAGACCGGGATGATCATGCCAGTGCTGGTGTAGGTGTCGTACTCACCTCTCGCTAACCCACTGGTGTAAGAGATTACTGTTTAGTAGGGCCTAGACTTCTCTGGGTTCATATTAAACTGGGCATCACGCGAGTATTTCTGGTTGCAGCATACGCTCCCGTAAGCTCAGCGTGTGCTCAAGAACTGGAGAAGTTTTGAGAGTCTGTGAGGGATGTTCTGGACTTAGCTGAAGGGAATGAAAGAGTGTGTGTGGTTGGGACCAAGCGATACAGCTATGAAGCTGTTCTTGGTCCGTATGGAAATAAGAGAATGAACGAAGCAGGTAAGTCAATACTAGATTAATGTATGGAAGGAAACCTCCTCGTGTCGAATACTTTATTTCATCCTAAGGATATTCACACGTATACATGGAGAAGGAATGACCAAAAAAATGTGATTGATTTCATTTTAATAGACAGACGACTCCGAAATGTTATAACGGATACAAGAGCCTTTAGAGGCCCCACTCTTGAGACGGACCACTACCTGGTTGTAAGCCGGTTTGTGGGCTATTTTAGAAAGTGGAGGCACTGGCGAGCGTATCCCTTTCGGAGATCATGAAAGGATAAAGAACGAAAAATTGGAAGATGAAAGTGTAAGGAGAACGTATGTGCATCTGGTAAGTGAGAGACTTGCAAATGCAAGCCTCTCCTACTCAGATGTGGATGATTGTTGGAAAGTTTTGAAAGAAAGTATGGTGGATAGTGCAAAAGAAGCTTGTGGATGCGTATAGAGACGTAAAACAGCGAAAGGAGATGCCTGGTGGGATGCGGAGGTTGAATCCTCCGTAGCAAGAAAGAGGAAAGCGTGGCTGGATTACGTATCATCTTTGCCCTTAAATGAAAATAAGAGAGAAAAGAAGAAAGAAATGGACCGTCTATGCAAGAATCAAACCAAGGCTTTAGTGAAAGAGAAGCGTGAAAGATGAATTATGAATGAGGAAGAGAGGCTGACGAAAAACTTCGAGGCATATACCAGACTCTTTTGAAAACAGGTAAAGAAGTCTCGGAGCGGCTCGTCGGCATCCAGAATGGATAAGATAAAGCTGGTGTCATTCTTGCGAACACTCAGAAACTGTTAGAACGGTGGAGTGAATATGTATGAGTATGCCTCGGACGCCGACAATGAGAGTGAGTCGGATGCTTACTCCACGTTGACGGCGTCCGACGAAGGCATAACTATGGATGAGATCGAATGGTTGATATGAAGCTTAAAAATTGGAAAATCAGCTGGAATTGATCTGCTCCCAGCTGAGAACTAGGTGGCACTTACGTCCGGGACGCCTTCTGGTACTTATGCAACCTATGCTGGAGAACTGGAAGGGTCCCAGTAGTCTGGAGACGCGCAGTCATCGTGTCCTTGTATAAAGACAATGAGTCACGCATGGACTGCGCCAGCTATAGGGCTATCAGTTTGATCAGCTTAGCAGCAAAAGTATATGGAGAGGTGATTAAAAGGAGAATGAGGTTGAAATCCGATGAAATGCTGTGGGACGCACAAGGAGGTTTCCGAAATGGAAGGGGATATACGGATCAAGTTTTCTTGCCCCGCAATATCGTGGAGAAGCATCTGGCCATAGACCAAAAAGTTTTCTGCGGTTTTGTGGATCTTGAGAAAGCCTTTGATAGGGTTGAGCGAAAGGAACTGTGGGACATATTGCCGAGATATGGGATTGACGGTTCACTCCTCCTTGCTGTGCAGTCCACTTACAATGACTGCTCAGCATGTGTGCGGATAGATGGTGGCATGTCACCCTGGTTTGTCAAAATTGGTGTCAAACAGGGTTGCATACTATCTGCTAGGCTGTTTATCCTGTATCTCGATAGTTGTATGCAGAGAATAAGGTCAACGAATGTGGGATTGCGCATGGGTGACATAGGGGTGAACTGTCTGCTGTATGCAGACGATGCCGTGCTATTAGCAGATACATCATCTGAACTGCAAACACTGATCACAATGATGAAAGACGAATGTATGGAGAAAGGCTTACTACTGAATGCGAAGAAAACAAAGTAATGGTATTTGAAAGAGAAGAATCCAGAACTAATGTAAGGATTACGATTGATGATGAAGTGTTGGAACAAGTGGATGAGTTTGTATATCTTGGATGCGCTTTCAGCAGGGATGGAAAGTACACCGCAGATGTGGAAAGACGAGTGAGTGCTGGGAATAGTGTGAATGGAGCGTTGGGAAAACTTCTTGGCAGTAAAAACCTGAGCCAGAAGGCACAACTCGCTATACACATTGCAGTGTTAGTCCCTTGGTCGTGTTCTATCAGAAGGTGATGTCAGGAGCCTGCGTGAGGAGCCTGTCTAGAAACCCGCGAGCGTGCATGAGAAGAGCATTGAATGTTAAAGTGAATGTTAAAGAAGCGAGTGAGGTATATATATATAGCGAGTAAGGATCGAGTCACGTGGCGCTCGGTTCTCTCTGCCTACCCCGCAAGGGATTTGGCGTGAAGTTATAGATAGAAAGATAGAGTAATGACGTATCTTTATTTACTGTATTATTTCTTAGTTTATTTCTTTCCACACAAAAATAAAAAAAAAACTTATTTTAATAGTACATATCTAGAAAAGCGGTTGGTGCTGGCAAGATATATATTTTTTTGTTCGTACATAGTCTTGCACTAATATATACTATACTATACTATACTACTGAGAATTCAGTAATAATAATGTGTTATATATGTCACATTTCTGATATATTATTAGAAATCTAGAATAAAAATAAAGTGACACACACAAAAGTGCCTCATCTAGTCCCAAACTAAGCAGAGCTTGCTATGGTTACTAGTAAACTAATAAACGTACATAGATATCTCTTTTTCTTTAATACATACTTGTAATACAAAGAAAATTTCCAGATTATGACAAGTTAATAGGTTCATGCCTAAGATATTTTTATAGTTATAGATATGTCGTACACGCTCTAGAATGGCAATACGAAAGTAAGGTACTTGCCCAAATCGCATTCAGTTGGCCACGCTCTCGCGTAGCGTCTTAAGATATATATTAACCTCTTTCTATCGACAGGTATGCCCTATCATTTATATTTTTGTTAGAGCAAAGTGTCATAATAAATAACTGTACATAGATATAGTACTAATTGCGCCATTTTAAAATGCAATAATGTTGGTGTATAACGTTCTACCTTTTGATACGTCGCTGATTAATGCACATAAATGTTTGCCTTATGCGGGAATGGAATCCAAGAGCCATCTCTAGCTTTTGCCGGCCTCGTCGAAATGATCCCGTATATATAATATCTGATATGAATTTTATAAATAATAAAAAAAATGTATGTTGATTCATAGGTTTGTAAAGTGTACGAATAGCATGATGATTACCCAATTTAGGGCATATTGCCAGTTTTACTCCTGCAGCCTGTATATTAACTCAACGGGCCAGTTAAATTAGCCAGCCACTAGTTTCCTGCCTGTGCAATACAACAATATTTTCAGAGCGTTTTGAGGCAGCCACGATATTGCAGTGCGTCAGGGATATTTGCTGAAAACCGAGTCGATGACTTTCATTATGCACTATCCCCCCACAAGTTCGTCCGCGTAGAATTTGAATTTTTTCACAATTTCTCGAGTTCTATTTTTCCCGCGGAACGCAAATTCTTTTTAACATCAAATATCAGCGAGTGAAAATCCCGTCTGGTATACCCTCTGGGTAGTGAAGTTCAGTCGCCAGTCACTCCATGTCGAAATCTGCATCTTTGTCAGATTAGGAAATGAGATAGAGGAAGAAAAAAAAATAACGATTTATGTGAATAATTGGTTCCGTAGTAAATGACAATTCATTTCATTTAAAACTCCTTTTACGAGCTCGGTGGCTCAGTCGTGAATGACCCGACGTTGACACCAACGCTCGTGGGTTCGATACCCACACAAGACAAATATTTGTGTGCATGAATGCATGTCTATTTGTCTTGGTCTGGATGTTGGAGAGGTAGGGCTTATCAAAGCAGCCCGTCTGTCATAACAACTCCAAGTTGTGTTCCTGCGTGTAAGCGAGGTCACCAGTAAGCTCCTAGGGAGTTGCTGTGTAAGTAGCAGAGTAGGCATCGCGTATTTTTTTTATACAACTAGATTTGGTAAACAAGCATGCGGCCCGCATTAGATGGTAAGCGGTCACCACAGCCTATTGACGCTCGCAACACCACAGGGATGTTACTCGCGTGCTGCTAATCTTGTGACCTAAGAATGTTTCGTCACAGTACCCAGTAATTCCTCTGCCATATATCACCCTTCAAACCGGAACACAGCTATATAAATATATCTGCTTGGCGGTAGAAATAGGTGAGACAGAGGTACCCACGCAGATGACTTTTGTACAAACTCTCGCTCCGGTAAAATGAAGTATGCTTGTATGCCTCCCGACTTAGTATAAAAAATTAAAAGAAAGAAAGGGAATGTTGTCTCGTTCCTGGTTTCCATGAAGTTCTGCATTATCTCGTTACGGATGATTTTAATACGAAATTGTATTTTTGTCTTTCAATACATTTATAATGTTTGATATATTATGCCAAATATAAATCACGATTGTTTGTATGTAAAAACGGATACCTGCAATCAAACCGCAATTGCGTTTATGAGGTTTTCGTGCAACCCACTATTGGATTACAATTCAATTACGGGACGCACTTTAATTATTGAGGTACAGTCACACACATTCGAGTAATAGAATATGGTGCATAAAATTATTAAATAAAATAAAATTTAATTTATTAAATATATGACGTGCCTAAGATATTATATTTATATACTAGCAGAAGCCCGCGGCTTCGCACGCATGAGATTTGGGCTTTTAGTAGCTTTTATTTCTTTGTAGACATGAAATTGTTTCTGTATAAAAAAAAAAACAAAGTTCAGGTTCGTAGATGCAACCATAGAGCGATTCAATTTTCGTACAGCGCCATCTATTGACCTTTACAGGAGGCAACGTATACGTATTTTATTTATATTACATAAAAAATGCGTAGTTATTTTATGTTACAAAAAATATGTATTCTACGAAAGTAATAAAAATAAAATTGCAAAGTCCCCCGAACGGGAAGATATTTCCTCCTAACTTTAAGAGTTTTTCATTTTTTACGGAGGAACCCTAAATATTTACGGGATAAAAAGTACCCTATATTCTGCTCTGAACAGTCCTCTACCTACCAGTGAAAGTCCCGTCAAAATCGGTTCAGCCATTTCGAAGATTACCCCGGACTAACAAACAAACAGACAGACAAAAAAGTTAAAAATGCTTTGGTACGTGAAAATAATAATATGAGCTTAAGATAAAGGCTATATTTTGAAATCACAGACAGACACTTCAATTTTATTTATATGTATAGATTTTGAGTATGATAATTGCTAACTATTTATATATCTATTATATTCGAGACGTGTATTAAAATAGACGTCTAACAGATAAATGTGTGATTGCACCAGAGGGACACTTTGTACAATAGTCGTCTGCGTCCTCTGTCTCACCTATTTCTACCGCCAAGCTGCTATATTAGTATAGCTATGTTCTGGTTTGAAGGGTGAGATACGGCAGAGAAATTACTGGGTATTGTGACGAAACATCCTTAGGTCACACGATTTGCAGCGCGCGAGTAACATCCCCGAGGTGTTGCGAGCGTCAATAGGCAGCAGTGACCGCATACCATCTAATACGGGGCGCATGCTTCTTTGCTTACCTAGTTTCATAAATATATATTGTACTTTGCAACGATCTGACGTATGATTGGCGGATGCAGTGATCTCGAAATTGAAGAGATTATGGGATATTTGATATTTGAATGTCACAATATTGACAATATGCACGCTGAAGCGAAGATACCAAAGTGTCGATTCACGGAGAATATGAGATTATCACGATTGAATGCTCTGATATATTGAGTTTAGTATTTAGTTTAGTATTAAGTTTGCATTATATTTTTTTATAGGACGGACAAAGTCTTTCATCTTAGAATTATTAGGTAAATACATAGAATATAAGTAAGTACATGAAATAGTTATATTTTAGTTACTGTTTATGTTAACTATTGAAGAGCGGGCAACCCTGGCACGGGTAATATATTACCTAAAAGGGTAGCTCAATAATTGTTATAAATGTAAAAGAAGTTTTTGTTAACAATAAAGCATTTGTATTTGTATTGAGTATTATCGTATTACTTACAAATTAGAAGTAGTAAAAGGGTTGGTCTCATATTTTCGATACTGACTTAATGACGAAGTAGAAATCTACGACTTAGTAAAACAATTTATTATTGCGAATTTATTTATTTTTATACGTCGAGAAGCTGTAAAGCCCAGCAGATGTAAATTATACTGGAAGTATTGATCACGCGTTCCTAACCCTCCTGCACAGTAACTCTCTAGGAGATTCTTGGTAACCTGACTCACCGCACGACATATAACAACCCACCAGGAACTTGTAACTTGGCTACGGTATTATGAAATTGAAATTGAAATATTTTTATTGCCAAATCACAATATCATGTATACTTAAAAGAAACATAGAGGGAAAATTTATAAAAACAATCCATAAAAAAATAACTTAAAAAAAAGTACACTGTGTGGCAATAAGGTACCAACTCAGCTAATGCTGACCAGTGCCTAGCAAGCTGCGACACTGAACGGCGCTGGTTTTCAGTCAGACCTTCAACGAGTTCAAACTTACACTATTGCGGGTTTACAGGCTATATAATATAATATGTAGTCCTAATAAATACATATTTAAGCATAGATAACCATTATAATAGCGTACGTATAAAGAGAGAAAAAACAAACAAAAAAACAATTCATAACTCAGAGAGATTGTGACTTTGAAGTGGGGTAGCTTTGATGCCCCTAACCTCTCTTTAAACTTTTATAAAGTACTTATATATGTAATAAAACAAAAACATAACAAACCGAAAATAGAAGGATGTAGAAGCTGAGGAAGGCCAAGTGATCGTGTTTTATCAGAAGAAATCAGCATCTATACATACATATAAGTAAAATTGATGTGTCTGTCTGTGATTTCAAAATAAAGCCTTTTTATCTTTAGCTCATATTATTATTTTCACGTTAGCAAAGCCTAAATAAGCATTTTAAACTTTTTTGTCTGTCTGTCTGTCTGTTTGTTCGTCCGGGTTAATCTTCGAAATGGCTGAACCGATTTTAACGGGACTTTCACTGGTAGGTAGAGGACTGTTCAGAGCAGAATATAGGCTACTTTTATCCCGTAAATATTTAGGGTTCCTGCGTAAAATATGAAAAACTGTTAAAATTAGGAGGAAATATCTTCCCCTTCGGGGAACTTTGCAATATTGTTTTTATTATTTTCATAGAATATATAGTAGTTTAGTTAATAGTGTTTTTTTTGTAACATAAAATAACTACGCATTTTTATGTAATAAAAATAAAATAAATATACGTTGCCTCCCGTAAAGGTCAATAGATGGCGCTGTATGAAAATTGAATCGCTCTATGGTTGCATCTACGACCCTGAACTTTGTTTTTTTTTTTTTAAACAGAAATATTTTCAGGTCTACAGAGAAATAAAGGCTACTAAAACCCAAATCTCATGCATGCGAAGCCGCGGGCTTCTGCTAGTTATAAATATTATAAAACGGCGTGAGGTATATAAGGACTGAGGCAATTTGCGCTCGTTTCTCTCTGTCTATCCCGGAAGGGACTTGGTATGAAAATATATATATAAAACCAGCTAGATTCTACTAATATAAAGCAGTTACGATGATCTGAATGGACCTTTGCAATACTCGAGCTCGGTGGCGCAGCGGTTAATAACGCGACTTTGTCACCGACGCTGGTGGGTTCGATTCCCACACATGACAAACATTCGTGTGCATGAACATGTCTGTTTGTCTTAGTCTGGGAGTTTTTAAGAGAGGCGTTGCCTTGATGCGCCCTAACCTGTCTTAAAAACACCCATGTGTCTGGGTGGTGTTGCGAGTGTCAATAGGATGCGGTGACTGCTTACCATCTAATACGGGTCGCATGTTTATTTGCCAATCTCGTTGTATAAAAAAAACTACGGGTTTACGCTTGTTTTGTTCATTGCTAAAGTTCATTTCTATTGTTCAAGTAATGCTTGCAATGAACAAAACAACAATGAACAAATTATACGTTTACTTTTTTATTTCGTACTTAGCTTGTAAAACGAAACATTTATCGCCACACTTTAGCGCTCCTTAGTTTTTTTATTGAGTAATACTCGTATATGAAATAAAATCTATGAGTTGCATAAAAAATCGCATAAGTATTTAATAGCGTACCTAATTAAGGAAAAAAAAAAATATAATTTCTGTTTGAATTAATGCTATAATCACGCCACATTTACTAAGTGGATCCTTTTTAGGGCTAAAATTTTCGGAAATATACGTCTATAGTACAGTAGTAGTATATAGTTTATTTATAAATAAAGAAACGAAAGAGAAATGTTAATTTAATTACACATTAAAAATAATAAGACTAGTGAATTCAACGTGATTTTCAAATTATTGAAATAGTTTTTTTTTTATTTCAATTTAAATAATTTGAATTTGGTTTTCATGCAACTATAAGTAAAGTGAAACAGCTGACGAGTTTAAGACTTATTTTAGAAAATTAATTAATAAATAAATATTGTCGGACAAATTACACAGCGCCACCTAGCCCCAAAATAAGCGAAGCTTGTGTTATGGGTACTAGACAACTGATAAACATACGTAAATACATTTTTTTTTTGTAAATACATACTTATTATACATAGAAAATACCCAGACCAATACAAACAGATATGTTCATGCACACAAATGTTTGTACTGTGTGGAAATCGAACCCACGAGCGTTGGTGTCAAAGTAGCGTAACAGCGCGTTTCACCACTGCGCCACCGAGCTCGTCGAATTGCTCAGCTAATTGAGAAGTCGATACCTAATGTTCGGTATACAAGATACGATTCACACTTGAACGCTTTATTATATATTTCCATACACTTCCTACTCATTTTCTAAGATCCTGGAATAATGGAACTTTTTCCTTTCAGTCTACTAATGATAAGGCTAATTATTGAAATAAACATAAGACGGGGGGGAAAAAAAGAAATTCATGAGGCAAATGAAAACGGACGAAGAGTCTCTCGAGTGTAATTTAAATAACGAGACGATTTTAATATCGATAAACAAAGTAAACGAGACACCGATGAAAATCTCAAGACACTCGACCGAAATGGGGCGAGCGGAGAATTTAATTTGGGCGGTTTATTATGGGAGAAGGATTGGACCTACATTCTATTTATACTTTACAAATTCCACTGTTTTAATCAATGGAGTTAATACGTGGGTCTCACCGAAAATTGTGCGTAATTTTTCTTTCTTAATGCTGGCATTTACATTTATATTGCTTTTTATTCGGCCAAGTCATTTTTCAAATGACTGATATGGAATATTTTCTATACCTCAATTGAGGTTGGCGTCAGCACGGCCTATTCCGACTTCGTAAAAGTTAAACCTCTCATCGAATCTTTGTATTTCTGCTAAATATATGAATATCCCTTAATTTACCACCGAAAACCGTAAATTTGTAGTCACATCACATTTTTATGGCGATTATAAATGTATTTGCATTTGGTTACTAATCCATCTATGTCCATTGATATGATTGGCAAAATCAGGTTTCTCTCTCAATCCAGTTCATCTTTTCATTTCAGCAATGTTCGGTGCTTTGACGAAGGCTTTCTTTTGCAATTGTCAATTTTATAAGTGTCCTTATTTATTATAGAGACACTAATATTGTGGGTATACATTTTTTTGGAACTAATTTTGGAAGGAAAATAACAACATAAACGGAAAAAATGGGGAATATGTACGAGGCACCACCGTTCTTATATGAAATCTATGTTTGTCTGTGCGTTTGTCCGTGTGTGCGTTTTTTTCGAATATTCGAATTTTAACTTCAGATTCAGCATAAAAAAGTAGAATAGGAATGTTCAGGAACATTGTTCCTATCTCTTAAGGAACATGGTCAAAATGGCCGACAAATTAAAAAAAAACACACACCTGGCTCGTCAATTATATAATGAATTGTTATATAATTGACGAGCCAGGTGTTCCTCTGGCAATGCAAGCTTGCGCATTCTCAACTGGTTTATAATTATATTACAAATAATGTAAACAGATTAGTATTATCGGATTATTTACTGATATAAATTCATACAGGGATATTTAATATAATTTGTTGTTGTTGTAAAATCAATGTTAGTAGTAAATAATGTACACACACTATAATATATAAGTATAGTGATAGATTTACATACAATTCAACTGTTACGTCGTTGCTTTCAGAAAACATGTAAAGGAGAGTTGAGGATACAGCTGTTAATAGATAATTGCTGACTCAAACTGATTCTTATAATTATTCATTTGTATATATAAAAATAAAATGTACCAGTTCGCGACAAAAGTAAAAAATACCTCGTAGTGTATCGAATTAAAACGAATTATTATAGTGAATACGAGTGACTTTGTTGAACTCGAAAACGCAGTGACTAATTACGCCACTCTGTCACGCCAAGGCTCGTAGGTTCGATTTCTGTTTGTGTACTTACATCTCTGTTTGTCTTGGCCTGGGTATTTTTAAGAAAGGTAGGGCGTATGTAATCAGCCCGTGTGGAGTAGTACCTCTACCCCATAGTAAACCGCAACCAAGCAGCAACTCCCCGGAGGATGTTGTGTTCCTGTGTGTAAGTGAGGTCACCGGTAAGCTCCTCAGGGGTTGCTTTGATAGCAGCACACGTGGCATCAAGCGGGTACAAATCGCATTTTTTATTGGTGTATAGATTTAGATTTGTACAAAATAGTGTTTATTGCTATTCACAGAATAGTACTATTCATAGAGCAAATTAGCAAGCAAATATTTAGCTATTATAAAATAAAATTACACGGAATAGATAAGCTTTAAAGAATACATAAACACAGTTGCTAGGTATTTATGTATTCTTTAAAGCTTATCTATTCCGTGTAATTTTATTTTTATTATTTTCACAGCTATTTATACTAGAAATAATTTATCATATGTACGCAAACGCAATGTTAAATAAATTAATTCTCAGTTAGAATTTTAAAATAGATTTTGCATTTAGCCACTCATTACCTATCAAGTATCAACCGGCGATTAATATTGCGAATATATATTTTTTATAGCTTGGGCGTGCTTAAAAGCCTGTACACAACATAAAACTTCGAATAACAAGCACCTGCTGAATTAATTTTGTATAGATAAGTAAAACGTAAGAGTTATCTGCCCATATCTTAGTCTCTCACGGGATAGGCAGAAAGCACCGAACGACCTATGACTTGGTCCTTACACACTATAGTAAATGGTTATTGCATACATTTCAAGTAGTTCTCTAAGAAAGTTCACTAGGACATAACTTATTCTCCTTCCTATGGTTATCCATAAGGATCGGCAGGGATCGTCACCGAAACCTAAGTATTTGGTGAAGATACTAATTTTGACTGCCGTCAGACATCTACAACCCAGAGGGATAACCAGATATTTGATAGTCAATAGATTTAGGCATTATTTTACGAAAGTCAAATTTACATGCAATTAGATCTAACCTGCTTTGTGCACAAACATTTTTCAATTGATTTTGATGCAATTTGATCTAACCTGCTGTGTGTGCTTCCGCTACCAATTTTGGTGGTGAATAATTGGTGGCGGAAGCACACAAAGCAGGTTAGATCAAATTGCATGTAAATTTGACTTTCGCAAAATAACGCCTGAATTTATTAACTAATTGAATTTGATTCCCGATCTCTTCTAAGCGTTGTCCCATTTCCTAATTCATTAGGCGGGGGGGCCGCTACCTAAGCCTAAGGATTTGGCGTAGACCAGAAGGAAAACCAGATCATTATTAGGAAAGGTCACACGTCTTTTGAAATTTCTTGGACGTGCGAGTTTCCTCACGATATTTTCCTATATGAATCAGAAAACATGTCAGGATTCTAACCGAGGACACGTTGGTCACTAGATCCGTACTTTGTCCACTAGGCTATACTGCCGTCATTATTAATTTGATTCCCGATCTGTTAAGTTATTCGCCTGGTTTGCTACATCGAGCTAGAACTACATTGATTCCCCGTACGTATTAATTTCATGGAAACTTTCTTATATGAACTATATCGCGTATCATATCACCGGACGTCCGGTGCCAAGCCACATTAGTCGCGCGTCAAGTTCGGCGGGCTCGTCGTGTGATGTGGGAACGTGACAAGTGAAATGATACGACGAACACATGTTACGTACTCTACGTACCATTAACGTCCACATCCTTTAAATACTAACACGTATTTTTTTTATACTGCGTCGGGAGACAGACAAGCGTACGGCCCGCCTGTACGATATATTAAGGCTGTAATATAGGCGTGTGTAATATCCTGCAACATCAACATAAAACTTCGAATAACAAACGCCTGCTGAATTAATTTTGTATAGATAAGTAAAACGTAAGAGTTATCTGCCCATATCTTAGTCTCTCACGGGATAGGCAGAAAGGACCGAACGACCTATGACTTGGTCCTTACACACTATAGTAAATGGTTAATGCATACATTTCAAGTTTTTTTTTTATACTACGTCGGAAGGCATACAAGCATACGGCCCACCTGATGCAAAGCAGGTACCGTAGCCTATTAACGCATGCGATATATCGCGCGATGCCTCCTCTGCTGCTTACATAGCAACTCCTTGGGAGCTTACCGATGACCTCACTCACATGCAAGAACACAACAACCCTCTAGAGTTGTTATTTGGCTGCGTTTGTCTGTGAGGTGTAGGTACTTCCCCAGACGGGCTGCTTTGATGCACCCTACTTCTCTTAAAACATCCAGACCAAGACAAACAGACATGTTCATGCACAAAAATGTTTGCCTTGTGTGGGAATCGAACCCACGGCGTTGGTGTCAAAGTCAAAGTGTCAAAGTATGTTAAATTCACGACTGAGCCACCAAGCTCGTCAAAATCGTATGCGTTACATATGTATGTAAAATATGATGATGTTTCAATGAAGTACCGTGTGGTTCAAGTCACATTCTTCCTCAGCGGTATCTCGTGTCCTCACGATGATTTCCTTCACCTCGGAGCAAGTGATAATTACAAATACGTACATACATCTGAAAACACAAATTTAGTGATACATATCGGGATTTGAACCGTGCCCAGTTAGTCAATAGGCCGGTTCTTAACCCTTCGAAACCCCTCTTCCTCCTCGAAACTCGTATACGACCGCGAAATGTATGGGAAAACGTATATAACGGGTTCTGACTGCTCAATCCACTGGGATGTCACTGCTGTGTTTCTTCCCGGTAAATGTGGGGACAGATTCTAAGTACTACTAGTAGAATGAATAGAATAAAAGTTAAATCAAAAATCCCTGCCACAAAAAACACCTAAAAAGTAAAAAAATAAAATTTATTAGGGGGCTATTTAACTTAAGTATTTAAATACTCAATTAGTAATATTTTGTGGTGTGGCCAGTCAGAACCCGTTATATACGTTTTCCCATACATTTCGCGGTCATATATGACCACCCGGGTTTCGAAGGGTTAAGTAACGTCGTCGCGTCAGGCGACCTCTAAATATATAAAATAAAAAACAAAAAACAATTAATTAGAATCTTCTAGCGGTACTCCGACGATGACGCTTGAACGAGAAAATATTACTAAACAAGTGTTTAAATAAAGTTAAAAGGCCTGGGTCACTCAATATTTTTTTTTACTTTTCGAATAATTTTTGTACCGGGGGATATTAAATTTTTCATTTAACGTTTTAAGGCAACTATTGTACCGTGTGACTTAAACTAAGTATTTTGACACAGCTCAGCCTTATTGTATATAACTATGTAACAACTATATGCTCATGGCTTCAAACAAGACAAATATTTATGTGCATGAACATGTCCGTTTATCTTAGTCTGGAGGTTTGTAGAGAGATAGGGCGCTTCTAATCAGCCCGTCTGGTGAAGTACCTTCATATCATAGGAAACCGCAGCCAAATAACAACCCCTTAGAAGGTTGTTGTGTTTCTGCGTGTGAGTGAGGTCACCATTAAGCTCCTAACGAGTTGCTGTGTTAGCAGCAGAGGAGGTATCGCGCGAGTGATACTTAAACAGTTGAAACCCGGCGGTACGCGAGTGCCATATATATGGCAGTCGGGACTCGACAGGTTAATGTATTACAAGCGTTCATAGGCTACAGTAACCGCTTTACATGCATGAACATGTCTGTTTGTATTGGTCTGGGTGTTTTTAAACCGGGTACGTAGCATTAAAGCAGCCCCACTGGGGAAGTACCTCCACCTCACGAAAAACCGCAGCCAAATAACCAACTCCCTGAAGGGTTGTTGTATTGCTCCGTGTGAATGAGATTACCAGCAAGGTCCTAAGGAATTGCTTGTTAGCAGCAGAGATAGCATCACGTAAGTGACACTTATTCTATTACAAGCATTTATTTGCTGCGGTATCCGCTTTACATCAGGCGGCCCGTATGCTTGTATGTCTCCCGAAGTTGTATAAAAAAACCATCAGGCGTCTACACGTCAACTGTCTCATATGCTTGAGAAATTAACTCACGAAATCGTTTTAAATTTAATATTATTTAAGGAAAAAATATTGGCGAAGCAAATACCAGCACACGTTGATGTCGACCATCATTTATTTATATCTTAATTGATTAAATCTTGTCCTTGGAATTCTGTCTCTCCCTACTTTTCCCTGTTTGCCTCCGGGAATCCTGGATTTCGGCCCAATTGAGAATTTGCGATGACCCCTCTTCAATTAGGGGAGGCCGATTTGTGAAATTGACTGAATGCTTAAGCGTCCACCGTCGTTATCCAGTATTTCTTATTGTTAGTGATGCTCTAATAACTTGGTTTGGATTATGACAATGATAATGTTAATATAATATAATATAACGTTCCCGCGGCTCTGGAGCCACAGATCATGCGAAACGATGGCAAGCGTCCTGACGGGATGTCTCTGATACCGTGGAGGAGAGGACGTGCGTTGGTGTGGAACGCCACATGCGCCGATACGTTAGCGGCATCCTACCTCCCGGTGACTAGTAAACAGGCCAGTGCTGCGGCGGATGCCCGTGAGCGGCTTAAGATGCGCAAATATAGCTGTCTCGATGCCCAATATGAATTTGTCGCATTCGGCGTCGAGACCCTTGGTCTGTGGGGTCGAAGCGCGCACGGGCTCTTCAAGGAGCTCAGGAAACGGCTGAGGGAGGCTACTGGAGATCCCCGCGCAGGCAGCTTTCTCGCGCAAAGACTTTCCTTAGCAATCCAACATGGGAACGCTGCCTGCGTTATGGGTACCATACCCAAAGGACCCAATTTTTTAACTAGTTTTAGTTTAGGTAATTTTAGTTTGTAGTTGTATTTTCAATTAGGACACTATTATTATTATATTTATATTAATAAATTGTAATTATAACTAAAAAAAAAAAAATGATAATGTGAAATAAACACATTGGAACTGCGCATTGAAGGTACTATTCTCAAATACCATTCAATCGGACAGCTCGAATTGTACCACATCAACCCTTACTCATCCCACTGCAGGGATACTCTCTTCAACCGAAGGGGTTTAGATCATACTTCACCACGCTGCTCAAATGCGGATTGGCGGAGGCTAGTGTTTCAAGCCGCCCGAAAGCCACCGACTTAGTTTAACTAATGTCATCTATCGACAACAGCCGGGACCGACGGCTTAACGTGCCCTCCGAAGTTCGAATTGTACAGTATGTTGCAAGAATGGAAGTCCTGCCGAAAAGGACTACAAGCTGCTATTACTTGTTGCAAACTATTAATATTGTGTTTATTACTATTAGGTAATTAAAATGTCAACTTCTGTCCTCTTAAAAATTACGACATTTGACTAAGTTTCGTGTCGTCATGAAGGAAGATAAGGTCCGCTAGATAAGCCTAAGAAGTTGGTGAAGATGTTACTTGAAGCTACTGCCGTTTGATCTCCATAACCGACAGGGAAAACCAGCCCTTTCTTAAGTTAGTTCACACATAATTAATTTTTTGGGCAATTTATTGAAATAAAATTTTTTGGGCATGTGATTTCCTCGTGTTTTCCTTCACCCCCGAGCAAGTGATAATTACAGGTCAGTGGTCTATATAACAGATCACTTTTTAAATCTACATTATTTGAACATTGGTATACTACCAACTGACCACTGACAACTGATAATGATCTGAAGGCAAGTCGCCAATTATTGATTTATTGATATGCTCACCATTACAAAAGATATTATTTAGACAAGTCGCAGATGTGGCTGTTACACGTGTAGGCTCCAGGAAGACATTATTTAATTAAATGATTTAAATAAATTTAAAAATCTAAGAGTTGTTTGTGTGTTTAATAATATGTCTACGTTGAAATCGCCACATACTAATATGCTTTTTTTGCCTGTAAAAACTTTTCTTAAGGTATCCTCCATTACCTGCTCAAATTGTGTAAAATCACTGCTAGGAGGTCTGTATACACAATTATATGTGTAGTTATCTAGTTCAACATATGAAATCTCAATAGTGTTTCCAACAGAGAGTCTAACAATGCCCTTACGTTTTTTGGCTTTGTGGCATTTTTTTATAATTATTTATATAAATAAATCATTGAAGCGCCTCTAATCGAAGACTCTCTATTAAAGATACTAACTATTTTATAATTATTGATACCAAGTAATATTTCACTTTTCTTTAGCCAAAGTTCCGTTAAAAGTAGTATATCAGTATTATATTTTCCAAAAAAATCTACTATTTCTTCACAGCCAGGAATACCTTGAATATTTTGATGTACAAAGTTTAGGTTTTGCTTTCCTCTTGTCTTTTTCAGCAGTTTAAATCTGCAGTCAAATCTACACAATTACTTTGTAGTTTACATTGTAAACTGTTAATACTATTAATGTTATATGCCACTAAAGTGGCTATCTTCTTTCTAGATTTCTTTGAAAGATATAGTATATCCTTCGTCAAATAAAAGTCACTAATAAAATTATTTTTGTAATAAAATACAAATTTGTCATTGTGACAACATGTCAGATGAAATAAATTGATAATATTGTAATATATAGGCCCATTTCTTATCTACTGGGTTGTCACAGCTCGTCTCGCTGTAAGAGTATAAATATTGCGAAGAAAACATTGTTCTAATACATAAGTAGTGAAAAGTGTTTTAAGAAGAAGGGAAGAAGAAGGGTTTTAAGTGTCAACTACCTTTCTGAGTGTCAGAAATTAGAATACCATTTTTACACACATCAATAAAATAACTGTTTTTTTTTACAACGTCGGGAGGCATACAAGCATACGGCCTACCTGATAAAGCAGTTACCGTAGCATATTAATGCTCGTAGTATCACTTGCACGATGACATCGCTCCTCCTCTGCGATTACACAACAACTCCTTAGGAGATTACTGGTGACCTCACTCACACGCTGGGGAAGTACCTCCACCTCAGAGAAAACCGCAGGCAAATAACAACTCTCTAGAGGGTTGTCGTGTTCCTGCGTGTGAGTGAGGTCACCAGTAAGCCCCCAAGTAGTAGGAGTTCTGTGTAAGCAGCAGAGGAGGTATCGCGCGCGTGATACTTAATATATCGCAAGCCTTAATAGGCGGTATCCGCTTCACATCAGATGGGCCGTATGCTTGTATGCCTCCCATAAAAAAATAAAAAAAAAATATTGTGTTATATGGAATTTCTTTTTGTATATTGTTGCTTAGCTCTGTCATATTTTCATTCATAACTTGCTGAATTGTTTAAGTGAAGGCCATATCGCAATGTGGCGGTAACGAGCAGACAAGGCTCTAATGTGCAGATAATGCCCTTAATGTGCACATTCGCTGTGCTACGTCTCGACAACTTGCGGGCGTAGCAGTATAATGACGTCATAATGTGACGGGATCTTGTTTTATTTTGATGTGGCATGCAGTTTGATAATAGCACAGGATCCGCAATAGATGTCGACCTGCGCCAATCAAGTAACAGAACGAAATGTTTTTGAAGTAAAACTTCTTTCTTTTTGACTCGGGGAGTAAGCTGGTGAATGCGTTAAGAGAGCGTTACGAAAAGTGTGGTCGGGTGAGGCGAACGGAAGTTGAGAGGGAGATACAAGTTAGTGAAGATGGAAAGAGAGAGAGTTACGTTTCGTATATTACTGTAGGGATAAGAGAGAGGTGCGAGCACACATTTTCTTTCTCTCTTTCTCTCATAGCGAGTTAAGTTTGGTATATCTAAGACACATTACAGGCCTATTGTATTATCTGTATCACACTATGGAGCTAAAGAAGTTTTACTTCAGTCGTGTGGTCTAAATCACACTGGTTTTTTATGAAAGAAAATATGTTAACAAATATAACGTCGATGAGTTGCCTAATGGAATTTGTTCAAGGTAATGTTTAATAAAAATTTCCATAATTAATTATATTTGTCATATTATCCTCACCGGTCTCGTAACCAAAAAAATTTAACACTAATCGAATGTTTAAAGCCTATATAATAAGCAAACATAGGGTTGCTTACCCTTTTCCGTTCAAGTATTTACGTTTGCTAGGTTTACATTGTTAAATCGAAAATGATTCCGTCACCGATCGAGTAACCATATACTAAATAATAACAATACATCAAAATGAAGCTTATTTTTTCCCCCGATACGATGGTATAAGGTTGCTTGCAAAAAACCATTCAAGAGTCAGGGTTGTAATTTGAAATTTAAAAATTAAAGCGTGTGCTTATATAATATTTAATTATGTAGAGTGTATCCATTCCATTCGGTGCGATAGAGGAAGACGTAGCAGATCCATAATAATATAAGAGCTTCTACGCGTTGTGTCCATATCTCCGCGCACGCCTATCAAATGATCGGAATTAACACCCGTGCGTGATAGAGATAATAATGATAAATACATAGTCTTAAATATGGTCGTGTGAGCTCTGAGGTACCGTACTATAAATATGTAACAACGCCAGTTCTGGAGAACGGTAGTGTCGCACTGTAACAGGGACCGGTCTATTATTTGTTGCTAATACTATTGTCGCTAATAGAAGATATCGTGTTTGTAGACCGGAAGAAACGCCGTGCAGTGCTTGTTGACGTCACTATTCCCCATGACGACAACCTTGTGAAGGCTGACAAAAAGAAACTCTCTAAGTACTTAGACTTGGCTCACGAGGTTACCGCTATGTGTACTTAACGAGTATTGTTCCGTTAGTCGTAACAGCAATATTTTTTTTATATTTCAAATAAACTTTTAGACGGCAGCAATATATAGATAATGAGGGTAAATATTTTAATTAATTAAATATGTTTACATCTTAGAAAAAAAAACGAGTTTTAATATTTCACCCGCTCACTGTTGTTGTCATATGAATATCATTGGCGACATTGCTACGGCTGTTGTAGTCGTCTCTGCTTTAACTGTTGCAATAGATGCAAGAAGATAGATATCATCACTGCTATCCCGCTGCTGTAGTTATCGCTGTGCATGTCTAAAATCTGTAACAGAAGTTGTTCGGGTACTGCTTTGGCCGCTGTCCTCGTCCTAGCGCATGTATTTCCCTTTTTGGCAACTCATCTTTAGGCGCAGTAAATGTTGATCATTAGAACAATGAGATATGGAAGGTATGACGTCGTTCAAGCTAAGACAGAAGTACAAAAAGAGAGATCGTTATGTACATACTCGTACAATATAACTTCGTTTCATTAATTTTTATTTGGGTTAATCACAAATTGTTACATTAACAAAACAAAAGTAATATATATACATATTTTATTTCTTACAGCACAAACATACTGTTCTCGTATTTATCCGCTGATCATACTATAAGAGAGTTTAGTTTTACAATTTTCATTAGGAATACGAGTAAATAGTTAATGTATATTTAACGTAGTATTTATGATAATTTTAATAAGAAAACACCCCAATTTCAATAGAGAAAATGGTTGGCAAGCACCACCTGCTTGGAATCCAGTTCTAAAAATAATCAAGTCACAAACCCAAAGATCTACTCAGAAACGTTCGGACACCGTAAGCGATTTTTTTTTTGTTTGAATCGGAGCATATATAATTAATCTATCCATGTCGATAGATATAATAATTGAATAACCAATGTAAGACAAATGTCACCTTAGTCTTCCTGCGACCACGGATGCTGCAAAGCATTCGAAACGTCAGGTTCAACAAAATAAATAAAACACGCGATACTTCCGTTAAAAATTGTTTAATTCAATACAAAATAAGTTTTCTATTCTATGAGTGATTGCGAGAACATAGCCGCATTCACTAAAAGCCATCCATACACAAATGCCAAAATACCGCGACTGTAATCAAGAGACGCGACATCATTTGTACTACTCTGTATATACCAACTACTGCCGGATATATTGTTGTACCATCTTGATGTAGGAAATTAGTAGCATGTTACATAGTATGCTTTCCAGTCATCTGATCACGTTAGCACAGAAGATCTTTGTTCATGTTCATCTATATAAATGAGGGTGGTTATGTTTAATTTTTTTAAAGCCCTTAAGGGCAGACATCTGTCTACCCTCTTTCTGCGTCGCTTATTACTCGGCGCCTACCACATTACACTCACGATGCCCTGTTGGGGAATATCGGGGAAATATAAAAACAAATCGCGATAAGCCTGTACCTACAATAATAAATACAAGGCGGTTGTTGTAAACTGAATTGTAAGATTTTTTTTCGAAAACTGAATGTTCGATGCATGTTCAGTTAAAATTTGTATGTTATAGTGAAATTTGTATTTGTCGGGAGAATTTGCGATCCTGCTAATAACTTCAGTTGTTAATAACTGAAAGTGATGACCTTGCTGGCGTAAAAGAAACTATATATACCTGTTTACTTGCGTTCGAAGTCGAAGATTGCAGCTGGTAGATAGATAACCCTGGTCAAAAAAAAATATATATTTTTGAATGTGTCAAGAAAACTTAATGTAAGTTTGTTCATAATATTTCATTTTGCTGTGGCTTTTGCTTCATTTTTTTTCACTGTTTCTTCATGAATTTATGAAGTCTTCACTTATAATTATAATATCATTAAGCTAATAACGTAAGTTATCATATTATATGACGATCATAGAATTGATATTAGAAAATTTCGAATACGAATTATTTTATTGCAATTATTATTTATTATTATTTATTTCAAATATCAAGTTACAAGACTCACTTTGTTAGTATCTTATTCTAAGGTGTTATTAAATATATGTAAAAATAACTGCTAATTGATAGGCATGTGCCTCACGGGTGCATGTAGCCTACAGCAGTGCAGTAAATATGGGCAGTCTACTCTATCTGCAATCATTTTGAGGATGTTGTTGGGGCTGTCCCGGACCCTGCGCAACAGGGACGCACATCTTTTGCGCATCGTTGCAAAAAAGCAATCTATACGTGCCTCCGCGAACATTCCTGATGCGCTACAAAAACGGGGCAGCCCCATCAACACCCGGAACGCGTCATTATATTGGATCCGAAGGGCCGAGTAGGCCCGTTGCGTATAATCCCTCCACAGGCTGCAAGTGTATAGGGAAGTACAATATGCTCTAAATAATGTTAGTTTTACCTCCCTCGAACACCCCGCAAACCTGCGAGCAATCATATTCGCCCTAACCGCCAGAGCCCTTCGTTCCCTTTCAATATCTAATTGTCTTTGAGGTCGGACGCAACCACGTGACCCAGATATTTGAATGTTTCCACCCTCGATAATGGTGACCCATTCAATTTAATAGGGGGCACCTCACTGACACGGCTCCGCCCAGCCTCAAAGACCATATACTGACTTTTATTTACATTATATTTTAGCCCATGCCCAGCCACAAACGATTCACAAACACTCAATAATTTACGCAGTCCACAAACAGACGCACTCAGCAGGACCATGTCATCTGCGTAACTTAAATTGTTCACACATACTACATCTATATGACATCCGACATGCATGCTGCTGAGAGCCTCAATTAGCTCATTTGTATTACATAGAGGTTAAAGAGACTAGGTGAACTTAAACCCCCTTGTCTCACTCCACACTCCAGCTTGTAAGGGTCTGATAACTCATCCGCCCATCCAACACAGTTAACCTGGCCGCCATATCAATATTTTAAAATGCGTATTAAAGGTCTAGGAAAATTGATGCTCTCTAATTTGTTCCAGAGTATATTGTAGGAGACCAGATCAAATGCCCTAGACAGGTCGAGAAAACAAGCGTAGACAGGTGTTTTCCGACCAGTATAGTATTTAACAGTGTGCTTAAGGCACAGTATTGCGCTTTCAGTGGACAGATTGGACCGAAATCCAAACTGATTTTCGTGAAGTTTTAAATATACATTCAGCTATGTATTAAGCACACTGTCCAACACCTTAGCCAAAATAGTTGCCATAGATATAGGTCTATAATTATTTTTGTCAGAAGCATCTCCAGTTTTATTTTTAACTACCGGTACCACAATGGTTTTCATAAAATCCAGCGGTAAGTATGAATGCCGTATACACATTGTATAAAACATTGCAAGCACCCTGTTCACGTGAGGGCCCGCGTTGCGAAGATGTTCCACACTAAGACCATCATGACCTGGGGACTTGCCTCCAGTCATAGATTTAATTGCTTTGGACACATCTTTTGCAGTAATACTATCCCCTGCTTCGTCAATTCTGATCTCATCATCGCCCGCCCCACACACAGATGTGCCCAAAGGAGATTTTACAATGAAATGGTCTTTAAATAAGTTTGCAATGTCTTTAGGACAGCACACGCCACTAACACTCACCGGACGGCCCGATCGATGCCCCATTTTATTGGTACTCTTCCAGAAAGCACTGAAGTCCCTTTCGGAATGTTGCGACACCATCTTATCAATTTTAATTTGGTGTTGATGATCCTGACACCACTTCAAACGTGACTTAAATACTTTTTTACTATTATACATGTCGTTATATAATGGACCATGACTAGGCCGACCACAATTCGTCCATAAATGAAACTTATGCCTGGCAATCTCGTGAGCCGCTCTAACGTGTCTATTCCAGCCCGCTATTGGTTTTTTACACCTACGCTTATCATTATACAAGCGGCTGACAGTCGCAGCCTCCTCAAGGGCCGATACAATGTCAATATACATTTTATCCAAAATATTCCTATGACTGCAGTTAGTACAGCAACTATCCGCACAAGACACAAACTCTTGTGGAAAATCTATTAATCTCAATTTTTTGTGACACTCATCTCTATAAATAGTTATTTGCTTCTTAGATCTCTTCCCCCATGCAACATTATGTTTCGTGTAGAAGAATGGGACCCTACAATTTAATTTAGGCGTCAAAATATTTAAATCACATTCAATTACAAGAGGGAAGTGATCAGACCACATAACATCATACTTAACACAGACACTTCTCACAGATGATACTGCAGATTGTGTCACAAGACAATGATCCAGCCACCTCATCGAGCCATGTGATTGGCTTATAAAAGTGTATGTGCTAGACGATAAACCTAGGATATCTATATCTATACAGCACCAGTTCTGTTCACTACAATAGTCTGAAAGTTCCCTATAAAATAACTCCTGCGGATGAGCATTGAAATCCCCCAATAAATATACAGAGTCTATGCCACTCTCATCTACAATAGCACTTACCGCACTGAGGCAGTCTGTGTACTCCGACAGATTGTCCCTGGTGTCCGTTGGCATATATATACACATCACCATAACAGGACGGTCGTCCGTCAATATTTTTATTGCACATAAACGAGGATTATCACACTGTACCACTGATACATTTCGAAAGACCGCACTTCTCCACAGCAATGCTACACCACCGTAAGGTCGACCGCGCAGCATACCCTTTGTTGTATCAACAGCAGAAACACCCGTCGAACAGAACCCGTCATCGATGGAGCTCAGGAACGATATTTCATCCGGCAAAAGCCAAGTTTCTTGAAGCGCAATTATATCCGAGAATTCACACAGTTCCCTGATGCTATCAACGGAACGCTTTACGTTCTTGCAATTGAATGAGACTAGTGTATATGTCGTTTTATCCATTATTATTGCGTTTAATTGCCGGTTAAAGAGGTATCTCTATTCGTATTTTTATATTTGTAATGTACAAATTTTCTAAATATAATCCCTTTTGGCCATAAATTCTCATCCAAAAATAGCGATAATTTGTCACTATTTACAAAAAACTTATAGGCTTTATGACCCGTTGTCTTTTTCATAACGATTTTTTCTAGTGACACTATCTCCTTAGTTTTCATAGAAATATAGTTAATTATATCGCTTTCTTCTGTATCTTTGTGTATGTTCGTTATAAATATCGGGGATTTTCGTTCAGCAGCTTTGAATTTTTCTACTCCTTCACTTGTAGCCATGCCTATTTGACCCCTATATCTATACTTCGATTTCTTTTTATACTGTACAGTCTGCCATCCATAATTATCTTCATTTTGTACGTCCGGATTATTTAAATCCGCACGTCCGGATTCAGTTGCCGTTGCGCCGACATTTGTTTTGATCGCTATCTCTTTCTCCCCTAGCGCTGAAGTGCATGCGCCATCGCATACCACAGTCGTGTTTTGCGATGTAACCAACGGCGGGCAACCGTTGTTATTCGCATGAATCATAGACATATCACTAAGCGACGGTCGTGGCGATAAAATTTCGGAGGGTACAGTTTTATTTACTTCGGCAGTTGG
Organism: Pyralis farinalis; assembly: GCA_947507595.1. Classification (NCBI taxonomy): domain Eukaryota; kingdom Metazoa; phylum Arthropoda; class Insecta; order Lepidoptera; family Pyralidae; genus Pyralis; species Pyralis farinalis. The sequence continues at coordinate 37,487,985 of OX382259.1, forward strand.
CTGGTTTAATATCCTCATACATCGATATTCCGGCACAGTACAATCATCAGGAACCAATGACGATGTTATATTTTTTACAGAGCTGCAACCATTTATAGTGGAGTTATGCATATCCGTTAAGCCTATCGGGCCACTATCCAAACACCAGGCACCCCGTCTCGTATTTACATTGCATATTCTTGTCGGAGAAATATTTTTCAGTGTTTGTACTTCACTTTTTAGTTCCTGGTATTGTTCCAGCGTAGTATAAGTCGATTTTATGTTGTCCAAATCGACTCGCATTCTCGTAATCTCTTTTAAATATTTCGTATAGTCAAAATGTTTTACCGATATTGGCGGCAGTTTTTCCAACTCACGTGCAACAAACACAGGTATGACATCAGGCTCTGCTATTTTAAATAGGTGAATAATGTCCAGTAGATCACGTTGCTCCTTGCCTCCCCTCTTCCGTGAGATTTTTCGCTTATCCATGGGTATGGCATCGAAAAATAACGATTTCGACGTTTGAATTTCAGCACTGGTAAATGCTGATGAACACAATCGCACCATTGATTCTTCATCCATCACTGATATTTTGTTTTGTATATAACATAACAATTCGTCTATGACGATATTACACACGGAACATTTCACCGTACCCGACATTACGACACAAAAATGTATGTCGTATGCATCGATAATTGCATTCGTGTGTCACTGCTGAGCGCGTAACACAGACTCTATCCGTTTAATTTTTTTATTTGCTTTTCAATAAAATATAATTTTATGGAAGTAATTGAAATGATGTATAGTTTTGTAGCGCTAATATAAAGGTTTCCTTACGATTCTGTTCTATGTTTTGCTTCAGAGAATTCCTGTTCTAAAGTTCAATAGTAATACGCTAGTATACCCAAGCTCTCCTTTCCCTGATTACTTTTATATTGTATAAAAACAATATTGTATTGTACAAAATTTATCCATCTATCTATCTATAAGTTCACGCCATATCCCTTGCGGGGCAGGCAGAGAGAACCGAGCGCCACGTAACTCGATCCTTACATATCTTACTCGCTTCTTTAACATTCATTGCTCTTCTCATGCACGCTCGCCGGTTTCCAGGGCTCCTGACATCACCTTCTGATCGAACACGACCAATTTGGTCATGGTGGGTAAGTCTTGGCCTTTCCCGGCTCCTACATCCTACCACTTTTGCATTGTATATCTGCTTCGTCATTCTTTCATCTTGCATTCTTTCTACATGTTCGAACCAACGGAGCATGACTCTTCTTATTTTAACACCAACGCTCTCTTTTAGACCAACTCTGTTTCTAACATCATCAATTTATATAGTTATTTGTATATTTTATATTGTGACTATGTTAGGTTAATTAAGAAGTCTGCAGTCAATGGTTACAAAAAAACTAAATTTATTAATTATTTTATTAAATTAAAAAGTACAATTCCTGTACTAAAATTAAGACAAGTCAGTTGGTCGATGTGAGAACCAAAAGTGTCTCGAGAATCGGCATGACGGCGGGCGCTGGCTCGCTGAGTAAACCAAGCAGATGTGCACGGCAGGTGTCGCAATCTTGCAACACGGTGATTCGGAACGATGCTGCATACTTGACGCTTTCCGTGTGTTATAGTTCCGTAACGGGTTTCAAAATATAATAAAATTCAACATGATATCTGTAGGATCCATTTCGTAACTCTACTACTGCATAGGTACCGGGAGATAAGCAACGGATAAATCGGCTCACGCAAGGGACCATCCTTGGACCCTTATTCATTCCATATTGATATATTGTTCTGTTCTGAATCAGTGAGCATCTTGTTTTCTTATATTTACTTATGTACGGGTAAGATTAATACGAGATAAATTATTTCAAACAATACATAAATTCTATCGTTTAATAAAGACAAGACAAGTCAACAATCATATATCGAGCGATCTGTAACACATATGTAAGTTATATGTCCAATTTTATAAATGATTTCCGCTCAACTTGCCAGGAAATTCTTAAATATTTTTGAAGTGGAAAAGCTCACATGTGGGATTTGAACCCATGATCTCTCGATTGTTAGGCGAGTGCTCTTTAACTATGCCAACATCAAAGTTTGTGATGGTGACGAATTTTTATTCCATTTTATATCGCTGTAAATATAAAATGGATTTTATGTCGCGGCATAGCGCCGTCGGATTGGATACATTTCACTGTGGAAATATATTTGGAGTCAAAGCCTTTGACAAGAGAGAGTTCAACAATATTCAGGTAGAAACTAGCCAGATGATTTTACGAAGCAATTTATTTAAAATTTTACTGAAAAGTATGGTACAGTTTGTTGATAAAATTATAAAAGAACAAACTAACAAACAGTTAAAGTAGAATTAGAATAGACATTGTCGACATGAGGGCGTGGTGCAAAATCTGCACTGTAATGCTTGTAGACCTAGTTCACAATGTAGATGGGAGAAATAGGGTTGGCTTGAAAGAGAGTATCTGCATTAAGAGGCATGGTCGGATGTTAAAACACTCTTGGTGGTCATGCATACATATGTTTGTCCTGTGTGGGAATCGAACCCAAGAGCGTTAGCGCTAAAGTAGCATTATTAACCACTCCGCCTTTGAACTTGTCACTTGTATGCTTGTAAATAAAAATTAAATATTTTTGGAGTAACTACGCATGATTTAATATTATAGATACTAAAAACTGACTGACACAAGTAAATATTTTGTTTTGGTAATTCGCACATACTATACTTATAAAACAAATAGACATGAACATATTATACACGAATATTTGTTTTGTACGGGAGCCACGTCCTTTGGTGATAAATTATCCACAGCTAACTACTCAACCACAGGGCTTATCATGTATAGAGTGCGTGAGCGAAACTCCTTGTAAACATTGCGCAAATACGTCGAGACGAATAATTATTTGCCACCCGACATAGCATAACAAATGGGTATGTCTCTTATTTAAAAATGTTCAACATTAATGTATGACATTACGCGTTTCATTCTTGCCTTCTTGCTTTTGTTTTCGAAGACGTTCCCGTATGCATGTCTACAGATCGCATACATTCTCTTGCATTCATTATCCCGCATACGCTGAACTAATGAAAGAACTCATTTTATTATCATCCCAGTATGTACTCGTACTTTGTATGAATCTTTTATGAAGTTGAGTAATAGTTTATTACTATAGTTTTCTATAAAATCTCGGAATAGGGGTTTTTTTTTACATAATACAATTCTCTTTTTAGGAGTCCGTACTGAATCGAAAAAATACGTATTGACTAAAACACGACGCAACCCATGCACCATTATGAGGTGCTTCTGAAAGGACAGGAAGAGATTTATGCAGGTTCTTCAATGCAAGTGATGCCTCACCGTTTAAAAGTATCCATAAACATCGGTAAATGCGTATAAGGAAGGGCGTACTCCTATTTGCTATATAAGTTTTATGTAATAAACATATTCACGTTTTAAGAGAGGTAGGACGCATCAAAGTAGCCCTGCTTGGAAAGTACATCCACGTCACAGAATACCGTAGCTAAATAACAACTCCTTGGCGGGTTGTTGTGTTTCTGCGTGTGAGTGTGATCACAGAAGTTCTTTCTATAGTTTGTACAGTTCTTGCCCTACGGTATGCACCCATGTTACCAAATATTAGTGTAATCTGAAATAAACGTATGCTTAGTTATAGATGAATAATAATATAGAAAGTAAAATAAATTAAAATATTGATTAGCAAATTAAGTCACTGGCTAACGATAAGGCTTTTTAAGAAACTGTAATTTAACTTTATTAAAATATCCTAATACAAATATAGTATTGACGAGCTCGGTGGCGCAGTGGTGAAACGCGTTGTTACGCTACTTTGACACCAACGCTCGTGGGTTCGATTCCCACACAATACAAACATTTGTGTGCATGAACATGTCTGTTTGTCTTGATCTGGGTATTTTCTATGTATAATAAGTATGTATTTACAAAAAAAAATGTATTTACGTATGTTTATCAGTTGTCTAGTACCCATAACACAAGCTACGCTTACTTTGGGGCTAGATGGCGCTGTGTAATTTGTGAGACAATATTTATTTATTTTATTTTAAAGTCAGTTATTACTTACATAGTAATGTTGAGTGATTTCAACGTCTTGTCGCTACCGCGATTGGAGAGTCACGAGCACTGGGTTTAGACACTTTTGTCTCACAACACTTAACTCGTGCTCTGTCAGCATTTTCCTGAAATTTTTTGTCCATCGAACGGTAACAATCGATGGTGTCGCAATTATGCCGTGGTATATTTATGTTGTTGGAGGGTTATAACCCGTAACAAATGATAAAAACTTATTTTTGCTTGCAAATATAACTTATCTGGTTCATCGCAGCATGGGATATGTTGTCCAAAGTGTCGATGACATATATGTATTTGCTAATTGTTAAAAATAAACCAAGAAAACGTTTTTGGAAAAAGATACAACATTATTGCTTTTCCTTCAATCACAGAAATCACTTTTGTTGCATATTTCATACTTCTTTTGAGATATTTTGGGAAGTAAAGATTTTGCTGTTTCTACAGCAGCGTCGGTTATTTCTTTCATGCAATTTGATCTAACCTGCTTTGTGTGTTTCCGCCACCAATTAGTTCATGCGGCCTAGCGCCGGCCGGCACCCACCCACTACTGTTAGTGCGTGCTACATGCCGACGCTGCCATGGCTGCTCCGGTAGTCTCTGCCTCGGCTGCTGCGGTCGTCCGCCATCTGGAACAGAATCCGCATGCCCCCACCACCACCGTCGCTGCCACGACTGGCCTGGTCGTCGCTGCGACACGTGTTTCGCCTCTCCACGAGGCATCATCAGGCGTTGTAGACGTTGTCGGTTATTTCTGACGGCGATAAAATTTCAATATCACTCTCATCACTAATCATATACTCGTATCACTCATTTTTAATAAGCTATTTAATAAAATAATTACAAGTTACACGAACAAACTGAACATTTCGATAAAATATGGCAGGAAATTATTATTTGTAGAGTTCCGTACCTCAAAACGGAAAACGGAACCGTTATAAGATCACTTTGTTGTCCGTCTGTCTGTCCGTCCGTCTGTAGGTCTATATGAATGTTTGTCAGTACCCTTTTTATTAGGGACGGATGGAGCTGTCTAGCTGAAATTAATATCAAATCTCAGGTCTGCGAGCAGTGAAAAAATCAAACTTCTAAGTCAATGCAATCAAAAGATATGGCCGTTTACACTCGTAAAGGAATCAAAACCTATAGGGTACTTCCCGTTGACCTAGGATTATGAAATTTGGTAAAAAGTTCATATAGCGCACGTAAAGGAAATAATCTGAAAACCGTAAATTTGTAGTTACATCACGAAAAAAATGCAAAAATAATTTGCGAAAATATTGTTTTACGGAACCCTCGGTGCGCGAATCGGACTCGCACTTGACGGTTTTTTAATTAGTGTACAGCTTGGCGCCTAATTTTTGATACAACGCTTTAAGCTTCCATATTCAAGTTTTATGAAGATTCGCATAACTAAACTGTTCTTGGTTAAACTGTATTGAATAGTTGCATGGATTTTCATACGCAACTGCTGCTTTCTGGAATGACCAAGAAGAGAGAGGAAGGATCCAGTGAGGTGTCCGTCTCCCTCAGATCTGTCTGTTGTGGTGAGGCATGACAGGACCTTTTGCTCTAATTGCCCGTCTGGGGAAGTAAGTACTTGCTATCCGTCGTAGTATTAAAAAAAACAGCAGATATACTACGATTTCTCTTATAAAATATAAATGAATAAAAATTGTCGGACAAATTACACAGCGCCATGTAGCCCCAAAGTAAGCGAAGCTTGTATTATGGGTATTAGACAACTAATAAACATACGTAAATACATTTTTTTTTGTAAATACATACTTATTATACATAGAAAATACCCAGACCAAGATAAACAGACATGTTCATGCACACAAATGTTTGACTGTATGGAAATCGAACCCACGAGCGTTGGTGTCAAAGTAGCGTCACAGCGTGTTCCACCACTGCGCCACCGAGCTCGTCGAATCTTCGTCCCGTTTTTTTAATACCATTGTATCCGACCTAACTCTCTTGTTTCTTTTTTATGTGAATCGCCGAACATACACAAATGTGAACATACATACATACGTAAACTGCTAAAATCACAAATCTTCTTATTGACTTTGCTAGTCAAATGGACAAATTTTTGAATTAAATTATTCTTTCAATGTTACATCGTGACTTCATACATGTATTCTTTCTCTTTTATATTTTAGCATTCAGTGATGTCCTACAAATTTGGGCACGGTACTTTGTATTGTAATTTGCTAACACTACCTCTCGCGTAAAACAATAATTTTCACGTCAGCTCAAACTCCAATTTTCTGGTGTTTTGAAAATGCAATTTCTATTCATGAGCTTCGGCGACATGCAAGCTTTGGCAATATTTTATTTACATTCGTTTACGACTCTACTTCCCACGCAATAAAAGCTAACTCTACAAATTCGGTTACTTCGCTTAAGTTGGTTAGTTTTCATGTACTATTTTGTTACTTTTTCATAGACTTGGCGCTTATTTTTGACATATTTTGTGCTTAAAAAACCATTGTTCCTTTGCTACCTACTCATTTTTTATACAACGTCGGGTGAATATGCAAGTATACAGCCCACTTGATGTAAAGAGGTTACTTTAGCCTGAATTTTTCAATAGATTGACATGCTATGGTAAACACTTTATTCAAGTATCGCTCGCCTTACTAGCTTACTGGCAACCTACTACCTCGCAGGATAATAACAACCCATAAGGCAGTTGTTATTTAGCTGCAGTTTTCTGTGAGATGGTGGTACTTTGCCAGGTGGGCTGCTACCCTATCTCTCTTATAAATACCCAGGCAAATCAAACAGATATGTTTACATATGTTTGTACAGTATGTCAAAGTAACATTACTAGTAACTCCGCCACCCAGCACTTCAAAATTACTTATTTTTATTATTACTATTCAAAATAAGTTGTGTTCAGATATGACTAACTTATTATGTGTACAGATATAAGTAGCAGAACTGGAGTTACTGACGTGGCTCTAAGGATCAGCAAGGTGAAGTAGCAGTGGGCAGGCCACATAGCTCGGAGAACCGATGGCCGTTGGGGTAGAAAGGTTCTCGAATGGCGATCACGAACCGGAAAATGCAGCATAGGACGGGCCCCCAAACGATGGGCCGACGATCTTGTGAAGATCGCAGGGAGCCATTGGATGCAAGCAGCACAGGACGGATCGCTGTGGAAATCTAAGAGGGAGGCCCATGTTCAGCAGTGGACGTCCATCGGCTGGTGTGATGATATATCTATCGTCATGCCAGCAAGGTATTGGTGTAGGCTGGGTATGGGTTATTATATTTATTGTTAAAGCCAGAATACGCCGAAACTCCATTAGGAAACGAAAAATCTTATCTCGAGAAACGAAGATTCCCGCTAGGCCTCTGTCGCGTATAATAAAACAAGACCTGAAGCTCGGCGCTTGTCGTTGATATACAGGACATACCCTAAATTAATCCCTACAGTTTACGTGAGTGGATCGATCAAAATGCCTTCTGTCCCGATACGCAGGTGAAAGGAACAGAAATATTCTCTCCACTACAACATGCAAAATGACAAAGTGTACGCACACAGTCTAAAGAAGCCGCCCAAGTGGTCGAAAAGGTACAAAGTGGTCATCATCCTGCGTCTGTAATGGTTTAGTACGGAGTGTCTTATCAAGAAGTCACAAAGCTTTAGTTTAGTGAAAAAGGAGTGAAGACTTCATTCAGCCAAAGTATATCAAAAGACTGTTTTGGATCGTGTTGCACCTGGTCACAAAGCACGAACTACCCAAGCCTGGCTCGAAACCAATGTTCTGGACTTTATAAGAGCTGAAGACTGGCCCTCGTTTAGCCCAGATCTGAACACCTTAGACTACAAATTATGGCTACAAACATGGCCTGCTCGAAACGACATGCCGACATTGTGTCTCTTAAAAATCGCTGGAGCAAGCAGTATCTAAATTTCCCATGAAAACTGTGCTTAAATACATAGGTTCGTTGCCAGGCAGGTTCTATCAAAGCCAAAAGTGGCCATTTCGAATAGAGTATTTTTTTTTGTTGTGATTTCCATTAATATGTACATATAAATTTTATTAATATTACGAGTACATTATTCATTTGTAAGAACTTACGGCTGCATTAGGTATATTACTTTTATTAATTTATACTGGTTCACATGCATTAATTTTTTTATTAAATTCGATTAAAGATCTTCCAAAAGCGATTCATGCGAATATATGAGTATATAGATAATAAATTAGAATTTAAATAGTCAATAGATTCAAGCGTTATTTAAACAGGATTCTTTTGTTTTCTTTAATCGTTCTAAACTGCTTTGTGAGGCCGAAGCACATAAAGTAGTTTAGATCAAATTATCTGTAAATTAAAATTTGTTAATGATACTGTATTTCTTGGAACTACAGTAGACCACGAATTGTAGCGTGGGTCCACTTGCCAGAAAACTAAACGTTAACGCACGCACACTTAGGATAATGCGACAACTAATGGAGGATGCTACTGCGCGCTTTGTCTATTTCAGTTAGTTCATAGCATTATATCTTATGGTATTTATTGTAAGGAAAAGCGGCTAATATTGAAATATGTTTATACTGCAAAAGAAAGCCGCCACTATTCGTAACATGGGCTCCAGGCAATGTTCAAATAAATAAATATCCTCCATGTTACTTCTCCGTATATTTCTTCTTCTTAGTCGTGCACTCTTGACAGAGTGGTCGTGGTTATAGACCCCCGTCTTGCTATGTTCCTCCATGTCCGGATTGGTGGCGTTTTGGAAACATTCCGTTATGGGGCGTTGCGTAGCTGTTTTCACGTGATCAAGCCATCTTGTTGGGGATCGACCGCGTAACCGCTTTCCTTCTGCTCTACCTTCAATCACTAAACGTTCCGTGGCCGTGTTTCTCCGTGTAATATGTCCAAAAAATCTTAAAATTCGCAATTGAACAGTCGACGAAAGCATTTGTTTGATTCGGAGTTCTTTAAGGATGGATAAGTTTGTTCTGTGAGCAGTTCAGCTCACCATGAGTAAGCGTCGCCAGCACCACATGTCCAAGGCATCTTTCTTCAGTCTTGTAGTTTTAGCGTCCACTGATCTGGTCACAGTATATTTATGAAAATGTAAAGATATTCTCAATATTTAATTTTAGAAGTAGGGCTAAGTTGCATATGCCGAAATATCGACTCGTTATAATCATTGACATACCACCCATTAGACCATTACCTATTGGGTAGGATAGGTCAATGTTAAGACTAGAAAATCTTTTATTGTAAATTGTATTCTATTTTTTCGCCAGTTTTTCTTCACCAGTGATCATTTACGAAAAGCTAGTAAATAAAAAAGGATAATGAAAACTATTAGGAATTAATTAAATTCAATACGATTTTATTTAGAAATGTAATATGTGTATAATTTGTAATGACAAAGATTTTATATCTTTATCTTATTTTACTAAATATTGTATATATTTATAAACTATATAAACAAAAGGTAATATCAAGAGTCCTAGGAACCTGCATGAGTATATGCGAAGTGCTATTAATGTTAAAGATACAAGTGCGGTGAGTAAGAACCAAGTCATGTGGCGCTCGATGTTCCCTACCTACCCCGCAAGGGACTTAGCGTGTAAAAAATATATATGTGCATAAATTTAATCCAGCAAGGGATGTATGTATCATAAATTAAAAAAGCCTTGGACACGAAAGCATTCATTTAAACTTTTAATTTGAGAACCATACAGTTACGAAGTCAACTTGTTAAGCAACAAGTTGTAGAAAACTGCTTAATTAGCTGTGTCACAGACTTTTTTGTCGACTCCTTTTTATACGAGATCAGGAGGCAAGCAAGCATACGGTTTGCATAAAAAGTGATCAAAATCGCATTTGAACGCCTGATTGAGTTTCGAATCCAGCTGCAAATATAGCAAATCCTCAAGAGTTCAGCTCGACGAGGGTATTACCTCTAAAATCGACCTTTGTTTCTTTTTTTATACCACTTAGGTGACAAATAAGCCTACGGCCTGCCTGATGATAAGCAGTTACAGTAGCCTATGGACATTGTTATATTACTTGTTGAGGAAAAGAGTGTACAAAAAGGGTTACAAATTTATTAGGGCTATTTATACAGTAAACTATATAAAGAAATTAAAGTGACTTAAAGTTCGGCTAATAAGGGTCTTTAAGAACTCGCGTTATCTTCGTCTAACCGGAATATCACTGTTTGGTTCACTGGAGTGTGCACTGAGTGGCCGCCGGCTATAGTGGCCGACGACTGTAGACAGCTGGTTAGCGTGCTAGCCAGCACGCAGATCCAGACGTAGAAGTTGTTGATGGGACCGCCTTACGGACCAACACCGCAGCGGTAACTCCGTCAGCCGCCGTGGTCCACAACAGAGGCTGTAGGTTTTATAATTGGGATTAGTTAGACGTCCGGTGTTTAACGGGTTTGGAAAAGTGAGTAAATTCCCGACGGTTCACCACGTAGCCCATAGGAGGAGGCTGGAGGTCTCCGACGCGGTGCCCTTAACCTTTACTTCTTCAAAACTAGATCCAGACTGACTTGTTTTTCGTTTTTCTTCCTAAACCTCTGAGATTTCAAATTTGAATTTTGTAAAATGAAAATAATTTGATAATTGTCATAGATATAACATAGACAATTATCTGATAAGTTTTACAATGCATATTATTCAAAAAGGATATTACAACATTTGCAACACCAGGGGTGTCACTGTTGCGTTGCCGACCTTATTATGTACCGTGAGGTTACGTCACTATCACTCAGCCAAATTGTCATATTATGACAAGTTTTCCTTCTTCTTTTTACTCCAGCGTGTAATAGTGTTAATCGTTAGTTTAAATTTCATACAACTTGTGTTTGTAAGGGCCAGTCATTTCGTCTGTTAGCATCTAAGATTGTGACCTTACTATGGCATTTGTAACTGTTTGCCTTACTAATAATAAATAAATAAATAAAATGACAGTGTATATTAGGATGGCGATAGACACCTTCAATTAGATCTGATTATTACAAAAGTTATTTACGAGCAATCTACCTGATTCTGCCTTGAATATAAGCATCGTACTTTTGAGTCGTTATCTAAAAAGTTTATGAGCCGCCAATCTGACATCAGAACTGTTCACAGGGCAGTTGCATGTGCCTGCGAGTGAGTGGGGTGGTAAACTCTGGTAAACTCCGTTAGCTTTTTAATATAGTCATTTAATTTAGTTTAATTTAATTTTTCTTTTTAATTTAGTCACACTTCATTCATTCATAGAGGGGAGCCATTTTTTAGGTTTTGCATCGAAAGAGTAACTGCCGCAGACAAAGGGTTCAGTACCGTAAAATATTCCAGGCTACTTATATTTTTAAAATAATGTAGAAAAATAATTAAATATATTATGAAACGGTGTTTTCAGTAGTTATTATTTTAATACTGTATATGAATGATGGATATGCAGAAATAGAATTATTAAAAGTTAGCAATTTCAAATTGGTACCCAGTTTCATTTAAGAGATAGATCCTGTGTCAACAATGGTCTTAAAGTGACAACTTTGGTGGCCTAGTATATTATTAGGGGTTAAAGTACGAAATTGCCGATTTGTACTAAAAAATTAATTCTTTTTTTTTGATGTGACATATTTATTTAATCAACATGTTTACCCTCATTGTCTATACGTTGCTGCCATCTAATCTGAAGTTTATTTATGCCTTTGCAATAGAACTCTGGGGATCTAGATTCGACAAACTGAGTGAAAGCATTTTGTACTGCCTCATGGGAAGAAAATTTTTTACGACGTAGAAAATTGCCCATATCACGAATAAAATGGTAGTCAGTTGGAGCAAGGTAGGGTGAGTACGGAGGATGACGTTCCTAACTGCAGCTCATATAGAGTTACAACGGTTTCTCGTGCAGTGTGAGGTCATGCGTTATCATGGAGCAATAATGGTGAAGATAGATTAACGAGTCGGGGCTGTTTCACTGTCAGTTTCACCATCATTGTTCGAGGTTGAGCACAGTAAACATATGTTATGGCTTGACCAGACCTGAAAAAGCTACAGTGAATTACCTTCTTAGCTTTTGCTTTAGGGCACTGTTACGGCGTTTAACCTGGTGTCAGCCATTGCATTTTTCGTTTACGGTTATCGTAAAAAAAAAAAAAATTCGTCTTATGTCACAATTCAATTCAATATTCCTTCATTTCTGTACCAATTCAGCAAGGGAACACAAGTTTCTAAGTAATTCGTGGGTAGTTTGACTAGGATCGGCTTCCACCATCTCCATCAATTCAGCGTTATTCACCTGTGTAGGCGGTCTTCCACGTGGTTCTTCAAGTCGAAGTTTCCATTACGAAAGCGTTTAAACCAAAAACGCCAGGTGCGTTCATTAGCAGTCTCCTCTCCAAACGCAGCATTGATATTGCGAGCCGTTTCTGCCGCGTTAGTTCCGCGTCGGAACTCGTATTCAAAAATTACTCGGATTTTCGAAGTATTCATCTTTCCCATCTAATCTGAGTAAAAAAAAAACTATTGAAATTCGAAAATCAAATGTTACACAGTTTTTAAAAGAAAGACCCCATAAGTATCATGTGAAAAAGTTTCACTCAAAAATCTTACACCATGAATTAATGTTAATTCAAAGTATCTATTACTATAAAACGGAAATTTCATACTTTAACCCCTATTATTTCCGTACTTTTGAATACAAAAATATTAAAAGAAGTATTTATGATTTTATTATTATCTTGTATTACACATATACTCGTAAATATAAAAGTCACAATATTTAAAAAACATAGTTTGCAGGAGTGAGCTTATCTCTAACATATCGTCAGTTGCGGACAACGGGACGTGCCTGAATACATTTCAAGTAAATACATACATGCCTAATATACACATAAATATCATGAATATATTTACACGATACAATTAATATCATGTAAATATATTGATGGTATATATCTGTGCATTACATGTATACAAAAAAACAAATTATTTTGAAAAGATTATAAATATTTTTATTCTTTTATGAGCAACAATGATACTTCACATGTTAGAGTGAGATTTTTTTCTCCGGTTTCTGTATGTGACCCTACGAATAAATAATGTGACCCCACTTAAAATTTAATTACATATTTGTTTTTGTAATTCTATTTCTGCATATCCATCATTCATATACAGTATTAAAATAATAACTACTGAAAACACCGTTTCATAATATATTTAATTATTTTTCTACATTATTTTAAAAATATAAGTAGCCTGGAATATTTTACGGTACTGAACCCTTTGTCTGCGGCAGTTACTCTTTCGATGCAAAACCTAAAAAATGGCTCCCCTCTATGAATGAATGAAGTGTGACTAAATTAAAAAGAAAAATTAAATTAAACTAAATTAAATGACTATATTAAAAAGTTAACGGAGTTTACCAGAGTTTACCACCCCACTCACTCGCAGGCACATGCAACTGCCCTGTGAACAGTTCTGATGTCAGATTGGCGGCTCATAAACTTTTTAGATATTTAGATATTCGATTCTGGGCCAGCTCATATCGTTTACGACTTATAAACCCCTGACACGGTGACAGACAAATGGGCATATAGATAGATTCAAATGATAATAAAATAATATTTGCTTTTTATTTAAGCCTAGAATGGAACACGAATATGGCGTCCAATTGTTTCAAAACTGTTTTATCGTTTTTATCGTTACGCGGGCCGTATTTTTATACACAACATAATAGGTGGCCAACACGCGTTAGGCCCGCCTGATAATAAATGATTACCGAAACATATGTGTGCTTGAAACAGACATTATGTTCCTCTGTCATAAAAATGTAAATTTTATTTTTGGCGTCCATAGACTACCAATATAACATAAACCGGCCAACTGGGAGCCGGATTCGTAAGGGTTCCATATCACAATGTAATAAAACGCCAAAAAATACATGATTCCTGTATATGCTATAAACTATTTAATATTATAGCTGCAACACTACACACATTGTGTGAAAATTTCAAGTTTCTACCTATTACGTTAAAGATAGAGCTCTGTGCCAGATGAACGGACAGACAGGCTGATCGATAGTAGAGTCACAATGATTGGATCACGTAGGCACTCTTTGAGTACGGAACCCTATAAAATGAATTTAAATGCAAAAATAAAATACACAAAACAATATTTTCATGCTGCGGGCTTGTGTTTGTTTTGCGCAGCGTAAGTTGTAGCAGGCAGGAATGAATGATCGCTGAAGTTTTCCACTTAGCGCCTCTGCGGCGACGCCGCGCTGGTTCCGAGTGGTGGGACGTAGACGCATATATCATGCATTACAGTCTTTTTTTATAGAAAATAATATATTTAAACTAGAACCATTTTCTAAAGTGAGAACAGAGGGCTCTATAATTCTAACAATAATTAGTTCCCGCAAGAGGGAAAAGAAACATCGCAAATGTACCGCGAAAGCTGAGGCTCTACTTATTTCCTCCGCACGCTCTCTAGATACTTTGATTTTACTCTGCGTATGTAATGAGAGGGACTTATAGAAAGAGACACAGGCAGAGATAATAGTAATGACCTGCTGGATGAAGAACCATCTAATAAGCGACTGGTTCCTGGTTCCAATTCTGTTGAGGGCACGTAGCACTAAATTTGTATTTTCGGATTTATGACCATAGTTTATGTAAAGTTTACGCACAACCATGCCATCGAAATCTTCAATAAAATAGACTACCTGTAGATAAAGAAATAGAGCTCCTCAATTAAGCTGAAATACGCAACGATACCATCAAGCTGCTCGATTAGACTAGGTATCACACACAATGACGCCATTCAGCGGCTCGATTTAACTACCACACGAAGTGACACCATTGCGCTCCTCGATTAAACAACTACACAACGCCATTGAGCTCCTCGGTTACATGTGGTATGCAATGACGCCATCGTGCTCATTGATTACATTGCACCACACGCAATGACGATATCGTGCTCATCGAAAACACTACCACACGTAACGACACCATCGTGCTCATCGATTAAACTACCACACGCATCGACGCCATCTTGCTCATCGATTACACTACCACACGCAACGACACCATCGTGCTCATCGACTACACTATCACACGCATCGACGCTATCTTGCTCATCGATTACACTATCACACGCAACGACACCATCGTGTTCATCGATTACACTACCACACGCATCGACGCCATCTTGCTCATCGATTACACTACCAGACGCATCGACATCATCGTGCTCACAATATAGTGTTAATTGACGCCACAAAATATACCCACTTGAAAATTACCATAACTTGTACGGCAGATCTTAAATGTACTCATGAGAATGCACCACCTCCCCCTCAACGGGTCTCAGAGAGTGCCCCGCTCAGGAAAACGACAAAGGCATGGCTTTAGTCGATTAGTCCTTCTTTCGTGGGTCGTCGTTTACATCGGGCGTAAGAACAAAAAAAAAAAAACTCAGCGCGCTCACTTCTCTGCAAACGGTCAAAGAGTCGACTACGGCGTTAAATTGCTACCCGACATTTTCTCTTCCTAATTGTAATAATTTTGAACTTATTTACATATTACTTAAACATGTTACTAGTAGCATTAATTTAAATAGAACAGTGATAGGCTAGTCGATAAAGAACCGGCCTATTGAGCAAAAAGGTCCCTGGTTGTTGGTGCTAACACAGAAACTCCTTAGCGTCTAACTAGTAATCCCACTCACTGTCAGTTTATAACAACCCTCTATAGATTTTTTATTTGGGGACAGTTTTCTGTGAGAGTACTAACCTAGCCGCGTGGCTTTGATGCACTCTGCCTCTCTTAAAAACATCCAAACCACTTCAACTCGGCATGTTCATGTATACGAATGTCTGCGTTTGAATCAAACCTCTTTGATGTTAAAACAGCATTGTTAACCACTGAATCATCGGGCTTGTACATCCTGCATACTTAGCTCTAAAACTAAAAACTCTATACAAGTAAGAAATTTACTTGTACGTTCCTTTTGGGGGTGATATTCATTCGACAACCACATCTAGGGACTCCGTTGAAATCCTTTGCAAGCTAAGCGCTCGTTTTAGACCATAATCAAATGCTCGGAGATGAGTTTCATTAAGCTCAATGCTTAACGTCTGTTAAATATGCCGCGCATCTGGAATAATCCGTATAGAAATGAATGCATCTACACAAAGTAGTCAATCGACCACATGTACTGTTTAACTAGAAAAGGTAAATTTAACTGTTCTTGCACATTCGAGGCTAAATTAACGCTACTAGTACTTCTTCGTCTTAGCATTATCCCGTTTTCTAATCCATTAAAATTGGCGGGGTCCGCTACTTAAACGTAAAGATTCGGCGAAGATACTGATTTTGATATGAAGCCTCTGCCGTCAAACCTCCACAACCCAGAGGGAAAACCAGACCAATCTTAGGTCACACGTTTATCGAAATATATTTTCTTGGACGTGTGGGTTTCTTCACGATGTTTTCCTTCACCGCCAAGCAAGTGATAATTACAAATATGTACATAAATCCGAAAACACGATAGTGGTACATGCAAAGTTTTAATTTAGTTGTACCATTGAAAAAGTACGATCGAATAAGGGAGTATTTGTTGCTATGGCAACCTCTCGCCTATAGTTTCAGCTACAACATTGGCCACCAAGCATTATCGAAGGCACCTACCTACAAAATATTTACTATCCGAGAGTTCCACATTTTTACGCACTGTGAAATCAACATCAACAGTAGACTTGCCGATGGTAAAGCCGTATTGATTTTTATGAAATTATCATTATCAATAATTATTATACTATAGAGTTCTCTTTCTATTGCCATCGATCATTTCGTGCCATGTGCTTACTTTCCATCCGATGTAGTATATGAAAAATAAATCTTTAGTATGTAGTTGTATATGAAAATACAACTTTATCACAGAAATGTGACTCCGAATTATAAGGGGGAAAAAAACCATACGATTTTATCAGTTAAACCGCTTTACATCTGTTGGCTATATCCACTCTAACGCCAATGATATCGAAGTATCCCATAGGTCTGCTTCGTTGTATTATCTTGTATTTCTCCCACAGCAAACCTCTTTGGAGTTGTAATAAGTTGCAGGAATCCGGCACACACTTGACCGATTTTATGCATATTTTTGTATAGTCTACTAGTATTTTCGAAATAGGAAGAAGGAACACCAAACGAAACTTGCCAATATTCATTAATTATGTCCGGAGTTCCCGACCCAAGAGTAATGAAAGTGACATTGTTATTATTGATATAAATATAATCCAGAGGCGTTCTCATGGAAACTGTGTGGAAAGAATTTAGGTCAATCACTTTGCGCGTCATAACGTTACCAGTATGGAAACATAGAAACAGCCGATTGTTTATTAACCGAATTATTTTTAGATATATGTTAGAAATTATAGTGCAAAATAAAATAGCAGTAATTAAAAATCCTGTCGCTTAACTGGCAACATCAAATGTCAATCAACCACATAAACCAATCAAAATAACAAATTTTGATGTTGCTATGTGAAAAAATATATAATCTTCTATAACTCGTTTTGTACTCATTTATTCTCACTATAATTATCGAAACAAAGCATTCATTACCAATAGATACATTTTATTTCAAGTGAAAAAAATGGTATTTTCGCTACTTTGGTACTAAATTATGCAATACCGGACTAATCTCAATAATGAGCTTACTTAATCAGCCATAAAATTCTTGGAAGAATACCACCTCCGTTCATCGGTCTGGTGAAATTTACATACAATATCGTGTTTGCTTGATCAAAATTTTGAATATACATTTGAATTATACTGGTTCATATTATCTTTTATAGAAATTAAACTACTTACAGTAATATAATAATAGGGTAAAGTAAGTCATAATAAAGTAGGAAATTGCCGTTTTAAAGTAATAGATACTTATGTTGATACTGTTGATTGTAGGAGCTTGGTGGAATTTTGAAGACATCTCAATAATGTTAATACTTGCACTTGTACAGATTCCACTTAATTATTAAATAAATTTGTGAAGTGGAATCTGTACAAGTGCAAGTATTAACATTAACGAGAGTAATAGATACTTTGAATTAACATTAAACCTTCATGGTGTGACATTTTTGAGTAAAACTTTTTTCACATTATACCTATGAGGGTTCTCTTTTAAAAAATGTGCAACATTTGAGTTTCAAATTTCAATTTTTTTTTATTCAGATTAGACGGGAAAGATTGATACTTCGAAAATCCGAGTGCTCGAAATATCAATGCTGCGTTTGAAGAGGAGACTGCTAATGATCGCACTGTGCGTTTTTTTGGTTTAAACGCTTTCGTAATGGAAACTTCGACTTGAAGAACGAACCAGTGGAAAACCGCCTACACAGGTGAATAATGTTGATTTGAAGGAGATGGTGGAAGCCAATCCGAGTCAAGCTACCCAGGAATTAGCGGCATGATTTAACCTACAAAATTGACCCATTTGTATCAAATCAATATAAAAAAATAGGTCCCTCATGATTTGATTGATCTGCAGAAAGTAACGCACGTTGAAACTTGTTTTGCTCGGTACAGAAATGAAGGAATATTAGATCGAATTGTGACATGTGACGAAAAGTAGATTCTTAACGATAACCGGTAGCGAAAAATGCAATGGCTGACCCCAAGTCAAACGCCGCAACAGTGCCCTGAAGCAAAGCTTGCCAATAAAAAGGAAACGGTAACTGTTTGGTGGTCTCTTCATGGCGTTATTCACTATAGCTTTCTCAGGTCTGGTCAAGTAATAACAGCAAATATTTAATGTACCGAACTTCGAACAATGATGGTGAAACTGGCAGTGAAACAACCGACTCGTGAATCGATTGCTCCATGATAACGCAAGACCTCACACTGCACGAGAAATCGTTGTAACTCTACAGGATCTGCAGTTAGAAACCATGCGTCATCCTCCGTACTCGCCAGACCTTGCTTCAACTGACTATCATTTTTTCGTGATTTGGACAATTTTCTACGTGGTAAAAAATTTTCTTCCCAGGAGGCAGTACCAAATGCTTTCACATAGTGTGTCGAATCTAGATTACCAGAGTTTTATCGCAAAAGCAAAATAAACATCCGATTAGATGGCAGCAATGTATATATAGCGAGGGTAAATAGTTTGATTAAATAAATAAATTCTTTATCTTAGTAAAAGAGTTTTAATTTTTCAGTACAAATCGGCAATTTCATACTTTAACCCCTAATATTAATTACGTCAAAAATAAATAAATAAGAATGTAATAAAACATACAGATAACTTTCAATATACACAATACCGGTAAAGCTGAAGAAGACACGGTAATTTTGAATACATGAAAATTAATTTGATATTTAAATCTAGAATGTTTGGCTATTCACCACCCACAGTACACACATGAGTTTTTCACACTGTATAATTAAAGAGAAATACAAGATTATATAACGAAACAGGGCAATCGACACCATTGGCGTTTGAGCTTCTACTCCCAATATATTATATAAGCTGTAGTCATCCCGTGACCAATGGCGTCTGCAACATCGCCGAAATATCTGAGAAATATAAAATGTAAACAAATCGCGGTAAGTCCCGTATCTACAATAATAGTGTAAACAACCGTGAAAATTTTAAATTATACGCTTTCTGTTTATTAATCAAATACAAAAAGATGCTTGTTGAAGTAGTGCTGAGACAAAATTTCAACAATTTCAGTAGCATGGAAATATACATCATTAGATTTCACTGTCTGAGGGTTAAAAACGTACAAAACACATGAACCAAAGTGAACGTTTGACTGATCACTGCGCTCGGTTGATTCGAGCCTTTGACATTTCAGTTCTAGCTAACGTTCTATTCAAACGGTTTTGTCTGAACCACATTATTCCCTTGGGCTTCAATAGAAAATTGATTGCTCTAATGGGCAATGTAATCATGTTTTGTATTCAATTTAGCAGCTAGGCTAACTGCTGACCTCGTCCGAGTAGTGCACGGCTTTTTAAGTCTTGCACAGGAACAAATTAGTCTCTAATGCTCGGGTGGAATGAGGCTCCGTAAGAGTGGACGAATTTTCAGTTTCAAACATTTTATTTCAGAGTTACCTTCAGAATGGGATCACCAGTTCCAGAGATGTAATTACAGAGTTACCAGAGAATTACCAAAGAGTAATTCTCTGGTCACAATATATAGTATACAATTTATAAAAAGACAAAACCTGTATATAGTTGATGTTTAGATATAAAGACATCTAAACATCATTTTTTTTTTAATAATTTTTTTTAAAAAGATAAAACCTGAATATAGTTGATGTCTTGTGTCGCAGGGGTTAGTGCCCCTGGAGCAAGAAGGGCCAGTAACTACTTGAGATGAAAATACAAGGGTAATTACCGACAAGATTTAATTAAGAGAAGAAGAAATGAATACAACATTTAGGGGATCGTGGGTGAGGTTGTGGTTTCCGCTACGTTTGCTCTTGATACACTTATCTTCACTCAGAGGCTGCAAAGGGCACGCCGTAGGTGGAGGTGCAGTGTGACGGAGTCGCAGTACCAATACGTCAGTCGTGCGCAAGATCGGCGGCACATCAGCGTTTTCCACCCGTACGGCGCCGGCGTACGGAGGAACTCAGTAACGCACACGTCCAGTGCGTCAGTAACAAGCCCCGCCCTGCCTCCCGATTGTCTTTCCCGCCTTCAATGCTACCTACCCGCGGAGAATAAGATACGCGCCAAAAAACACCTAGCAATCGAGGCAAGCAATCGAGAGAAACAAATCGGCATCGGCATCGGCCAGACAGGCAGACAGATAGCATAAAATACTGCAGAATAATATATAACAAACTAAATCGGCGCTGGCTGCCACTTGAACAGCTTAAAAAGATTGATATGATATATAATAAGAAGAAACTATTTGACAATATTACCCTCCATGATAAGGCCCAGTTGATTAAGCGTAAAAAAAAATATAGCAAGGACAATACTTATTATACCAAAACGTATATATATATATCACTGTAATTTGCAACAATAGGTACAGTACTAATTGTGTGTATAGGTGTTATATTATTTGATACAAATTGACCTTTTCAAGGCATTTTGAAGATTTATATATACTATTATTTGCATAAAAAAATAAAATTTAAGTTCAAAACATACATTAAAATTATTAATTAATTAAAACTGTTCTTATACTATTATATTAAATTATATTATATCCAATTATACTACATTAAATGATTTTTTTTCTCTCAAAATATTGTTTTACATTATATATAAACAAATATAAAATGGATTTGAAGATCCGCTATCCAAGTACGTTAATAAAAAAATGTGTGGGTAGTCGACTGGTACCAGGAACGTTTCAACAGTTACACCAACAGAATATTCATCATCGTCATCATTTCAGCCTGTATTCGTCCACTGCTGAACATAAGCCTCCCCTCTAGAGTGCCACTCGTCTCGATCCTGTGTCACCTGCATCCATTGACTCCCTGCAAACCTCTTGAGGTCGTCGCTCCATCTAGTGGGGGGTCGTCCCAAACTGCGTGCACTAGTACGGGGACGCCATTCGAGAACCTTTCTTTCCCAGCGGTTGTCGGTTCGACGAACTATGTGGCCGACCCAGTGCCATTTCAGCTTGCTTATCCTGGGGGCTATGTCGGTTACCTTAGTTCTACTGCGGATATTCTCATTTCTGATTCTATCACGCAGAGAAACTCCAAGCATAGTTCTTTCCATAGTACGCTGAGCTACTTTGAGCATCCCCATACGGCCCCCAGTTAATAGAATATTATAAAATTTAAATTTTACAATTTGGTAATAAATTCTTATTGTAGACAGTAACTAATCAATTAACATAAAATGTAACACAGAAGCTGTGAAGAAAATAATGGTAGATTTATGCTTACCAGCATAACCTAATATTTTTACCTCCAGTACTTCCCCAAACCAGATCAAGACAAGCAGACATGTTCATGCACACAAATATTTGTCCTGTGTGGGAATCAAACTCGCGAGCATTGGCGTTGAAGTCGCGTCATTAACCACTGCACCACCGAGCTCGTGAAAATAATAATAATCTTTTGACCGAATTCAAAAGTAGGATATTCTACGTTCACAATTATTTCTAACAGGAAACTGTCTTAAATAAACTTCTCACAAAGATTCTTAATTAGAACAACTACCCTAATTATTCGTCAGTAATACAGGAGTGACTGTCGGGTCAGGGGTCCTGACGCCCCTACGTTCCTAATATAATATTTACATAAATACATTTATTGAAGTTAGATAAAATATTGCTAACAGGAAGCGGTTCTTCAATGCACTTTTTCCACCCCCCTCCGTGAAGGTTATGATTCAGAGAAACAAGCCTGTCTTTCTGCCGATTTCTTCATGTTTGTTTTCCTGTGCGGGGTAGGCAGAAAGAAACGAGCACCATATAACTAGAGATACACATCGTGAAAATCCACGTATCAATCATAAATCAATCGTACCAATCATATTACCAAGAATTGCGTCCTTCCAAAAATAATTTTAAAGAGAAAAGAGCTTAAAATATTAAAAAAGATATGCGTCTTTTTTTAATCCATATTTGGACGATGAACTGTGTGATATAAATCAATTGGCAGATGTTTTTCCACCGATTTGTGTATAAAAACATAATTTTGTATTTTAGAAAAATGTTAGACTCGAAATTTATACAATTGTAAGCAACATGGAGCGCAAAACTTTCAATGTAACCCATGTATATTCGTCCTTAGCGTACATTGGAAAAATAAAGGTCTATGTTTGAGGCTATAGTCAACTATATTAAAGGGATTGAAATGAAAGACAGTTAATTGTTTAAGTATCATAAGTTATAGTAAGATAGCCCAATGTATAAAGAACCGATCAACTGGTCTCCAGTTCAAATTCTGATGTGGGTGTGTACCATTAAATTCGTGTTTTCGCTATTGTATTCGGAATGATTTATACATATATGTAATGATCACTAGCTCGGCGGTAAAGAAAAGAATCATGAGGAAGAGGAGAAACCCGTACGCTCAAGAAACTATATTTTGAAAAACGTTGAACCTAATCTAAGCTAGGTCTGGTTTCCCCTGACGGTTGTAGAGATCTGACGGCAGTCATTCCACATTATTGCAAAATCCTTAGACTGAACCAGAATCTCCAACAATCCTAATGGATTAGGAAATGGCATAACGCTAGAAAGAAGATCTCAAGTTGTCTGTGGAAAAAAAAAATTGAATCGGTGTATACATAAATTACTGTAAATAAATCTAACAACCACAAATCTGCGTAGCAGATTGAAAGAACGTCTATCTAAGACACTATTTGAGAAGGGTCGGCCTAGCCTCTGTAAGCATTTATTTCAAGCCTGAAGATGGCTTGTTTATGTCATGTACGTATACGGCAATGTCAAGCAACATTTACGGTGATAAATCATTAAAAACATAAACAGGAAGTGGTAGAATGTGTAATACTGTCACAGAACGGACGTCGTCAGTATTATATCAATCATTAATTTAGTAAATCCAAACTTGTCAGTGAAATTAATGCTATACGCTTTTTATTTAATTTGTGTCTAAACATCAAGCAGCCATACGGCCACTTTGATTTACGTCTCGCTTTGTATATTTCCACTTTAATTTGTGCATAAATGTCACGCTTGTCACGCTGCTACTTTAATTTGTGTTTAAATGTGACGTTTATTTATTTGCTGTTGATTGCGAAATACCCTACAAATGTTAATTTAATACATTTTCTTTATTCAATGCCACAACCTATCTTTAAAATGTACGTAACGTTCACTTATATTTGTATTTTATTTTTATAATAATAATAGAAAAGGTAAATTATAAAAAAAAATGCTTATCTAAGAACTCAAATATATCATAATAAAGATTTTATAACAGCCATGCGATTTTTTTTAAATGATTCGGGGAGTCTATTACTTATTTTAGATGTCATATGCGTCATGTTTATGTTAAATAAAATTGATTTACAATCTTGATAAAAATTTCTTGAGTTGTCATATTTCAACTTTCATTTATGAGTAAATGTCACGTGTCACTGTCACATATCAGTGACAGTGTGGTATGCCACACTGTCACTTGAACATATTCTAGTGACTGTGTGGCATACCACACTTTAAAACACATATGTTTAGGTAACGTTTACTTCAATTTTTAATTAGTATTGTAATGAGAGAAATACGTGGGACACTCAGAAAGTTTAGCGAAAATAATAAAAATGTTCTATAGAACATTTTTATTTAATGAAAAAATATTTACCTATAGGTAAATATTTTTTCATTAAATCTTTTCAAAGTACTTTTTCACACGACACACGAAAATTTAAATAAGCTCGCAAAAAATGTAGAGGGAAATTTTGAAATTGAAACGTATCTATTTTTACTTAAAAATAATCATAGTTTCAAAATAGATTATAACTAGCCAGTCTCTCAAACATAAAAACTTTTTTCGCAATACTTTCTAACGGGCCTGGTATTACACTTGCCACAATGCGGTTTCAATATATGTTTAAATTCACGTTTATCACACTTCGATCTTTATTTGTGATTAAATCATTATCTCATTAATTATTATTTTTATGGTTGAAATTCATTTGTGGGACGTTTTGTGGTTAACTGTCGCTGCGTGTTACTGACGATTGAAAACCGTCTAATAAGTATCGAAGTGCAGATTTCCTGTCGTTGGTTGTAAACCAGCTTTCAAATCATTGTCACTTCAAATAATTTATAATAAAACAGAATCGAAATGCCCATATTTAAGAAAATACATAAGCAATTTTGCGTTTCGCGAATGGAAGAAAATTAGGGTTATATGTAACATTAAGTGTTAAAATTTCATTGTTTAAAATAAAAATGTTGTTTATAGTTGCCTCCATAAATTGAAAAATTATAAGTTTATCAATTACGTGATATGCAGGACCAATGTCTATTTTGAAGTGTTGCATAAAATGATTTCTATCTTTACCGAAAAGCTGGAGAAACACCTGCTCAAATACTTTAAGCACATTTTGACCAGAATAGTCATTTAGCTTATTATATAAATGTATGTTTGACGGGGTTTCCGTTGTGAAACTAACTTAAAATGTTTGCATGACTCTAAGATCTTTCACAGTTCCAACTATAAACTCCACTTCTTAAAAAAAAAAATTGCGGCATTAAGAAATGATGGAAATGATTTCTGTAGGAGAATGGCGTCCTTCCACCAATTGGGCCATATTACATGTATAGTGTCAGGTCATAAATACATAGAAACTACATTCAAACTTTTCTTTTTCCAATTTTTTACATAATTATTTTGACTTTGGGACACATTTCTTATGTTAAATACTTTTTTCGATTTTCTGCCGTTTTACATATTTATTTCGTGTTTATTATCAAGTTACAATATGGAATGGAGTGTCAAAGAAAATAGGATAGCAGTGATTGCCTTGCAAAAAGTGGGTATGGGCCGTCGGTCATATTCAAGACACTTCAAAAGCTTGGTATCAGCCGTATGTTCGTATATCGTACTATCGACTGATAGAGAGACATAAGTAGCTGTTAGAACTACAATGACTGTTAAAGCCAGAATTCGCCGCAACCCCATTAGGTAACAAAAAAAAATATCGCGAGAAATGAAGATTCCCGCTAGGAGTCTGTCGCGTATAATAAAATAAGACCTGAAGCTCAGCACTTGTCGTCGATATACAGTACATACCCTAAATAAATCCCTACAGTTAAGAGAGTGGATCGATCAAAACGCCTTCAGCTGCAGGAAAATGACAAAGTATATGCAAATAGTTCTAAAGAAGCCGCCCAAATGGTCGAAAAGATACAACGTGGTCATCATCTTGCGTCTGTAATGGTTTGATGGGGGGTGTCTTAATCAAGGAGTCACAAAGATTCATTTTTGTGAAAAAGGAGTGAAGACTTCTGCAAAAGTGTATCAAGAGACTGTCTTGGATCGTGTTGTGAAACCTTTCAGTAATAGTTAATAGATTCAGGCGTTACTTTGCGAAAGTCAATTTTTTTTTTCTTTCAGTAATACACTTTTTTTTAAATGTACCGTGGACTTTCCAGCAGGACTCTGCACCTGGTCACAAGGCACGAACTACCCAAGTCTGGCTCGAAATGTTCAACTTTCCGGACTTTATAAGTGCAGAAGACTGGCCCTCGTCTAGCCCAGATCTGAACTCCTTAGACTACAAATTATGGTCAGTTTTAGAGAACATGGCCTGCTCGACACGACACGCCGAAATTGTGTCACTTAAGAAATTTCTGAAGCAACCAGTGACTAAATTTCCCATAGAAACAGTGCGGTAGTCCATAGATTAATGGCCTGTATCAAAGTCAAAGGTGCCCATTTCGTATAGAATCATCTTTTTTACTTCCATACATATGTATGCATAAATTGTATTAAGATTACATTACTTCATAAAAAAATAAATTCATATTCATTTGTAACAGAACTTATGGCCGGACTAGGTATAATATAAACATTAATTCTGAGCAAATTAAATAGCGAATCTGAGTAAATATGAAATTTAAAAAACTAACGAAATTGATCCGCTATTCATTGCGTTTCAGTACAATATTAGAGGGTTGTAAAATTGCGTAGAAAAAGTAGTGATGTCATAAAATAGCCGCGCCATAAACTGTAATATCTCCACAGAGCAGAAGAACATTTGTATGCACATAACTTATTCAGACTTTTCAACATTTATGAATTCAGATTTAACAGTCCAATGAATCGAAATAAAATATAAACCATTTATTATGAGTTTTCGACTCAATGAAACACGGGTGTCACATTCAGCATCTGATAAATATCGAATATATAATATTGTCGGTTGTGATACAAATATTTATAATTCTCTAAATGATTTCATGAGTGGGTTGATGTTTTCTTATAAAATGACTAATCAATTTGATTTACTTGAATATGTAATGACAACTTGATTTACACGAATTGTACGAGTACATTAGGTATACAAAGACAGTTCATGAATTAAAGCAGTAAGTCAAATTTGCAATAGCAATTTGATGTCGATCATGAAGAAAATATCCTATAGAGAAACAATGAGATAGGTTTTACGTAGTAACTCATTCGCTGCTACGGGTCGGAGGGCTTTGGAATGACATGCTTTGACTACTATACTGCATCCATTTTATTTAGCTACTTTTGACAGACTTTCGGATTTGAGAAATACGCAACACTTGATAGTTAGTTACATGTCTCTTTCTGACTCGTTAAAATGATTACCTGTCAAAAGTTTAATTATAAGATGGACAGTGTATAATGTAACGTACCAAGCTATTGATTTATAATGTCGATAGATTTTAGCCGTAAGAATGACATGCTATTACTACTATACAGCGTCCATTATATTTAGCTACTTTTGACAGATCATTCTATCTCTTTCGGATTTGAGAGATACGCAACACTCTGCTAATACACCAAGTCCTCAGAAGCTGACTGGAAACCGCAATCATTTGCGATCTTCTGTGAAGTGGAGTTACTTCCCCAGCTGGGCTGCTTTGATATGCCCTACCTCTCTTCACATTAAACGATTGTTAATACTAATTGTTTGTTTATAAATTGAAGTTATATTAAATGAAATAGTTCGATATAAAACTGAATTAATGAATTCCCGATACCATAGTTAAATTAAAATTGATCACAGATAATTGAATGTAATGAAGTGCAAATAACTTGGGCCCCCGACTCCTCTTTTCGGCGTTTTTCATTGAATTAAAGTGGTTACGTGCAAACCGGGTCAGTGGAATTTCCCCCTAATTGCTTTCGTGGATACGGGCTACGACATTCGAGACTTAAGAAAACAATGTTAGAATCAGATGTAAGTGTGCCGTAATAGGCAAAATGTAAAGAGGTTAGAATAGGTAAAATGTAATCAGGTTAGAATAGGTAAAAGGTAAAGAGGTTAGAATAGGTAAAATGTAATCAGGTTAGATTAGGTAAAATGTAATCAGGTTAGAATAGGTAAAATGTAAAGAGGTTAGATTAGGTAAAATGTAATCAGGTTAGAACAGGTAAAATGTAAAGAGGTTAGAATAGGTAAAATGTAATCTGGTTAGAATAGGTAAAATGTAATGAGGTTAGAATAGGTAAAATGTAATCAGGTTAGAATAGGTAAAATGTAAGCAGGTTAGAATAGGTAAAATGTAAAGAGGTTAGAATAGGTAAAATGTAATCAGGTTAGAATAGGTAAAATGTAAGCAGGTTAGAATAGGTAAAATGTAATGAGGTTAGAATAGGTAAAATGTAATCTGGTTAGAATAGGTAAAATGTAATCAGGTTAGAATAGGTAAAATGTAATGAGGTTAGAATAGGTAAAATGTAAGCAGGTTAGAATAGGTAAAATGTAATGAGGTTAGAATAGGTAAAATGTAATCTGGTTAGAATAGGTAAAATGTAATCAGGTTAGAATAGGTAAAATGTAATGAGGTTAGAATAGGTAAAATGTAATCAGGTTAGAATAGGTAAAATGTAAGCAGGTTAGAATAGGTAAAATGTAAAGAGGTTAGAATAGGTAAAATGTAATCTGGTTAGAATAGGTAAAATGTAAAGAGTTTAGAATAGGTAAAACGGTTAGAAAAATGTAAGTAGGTTAGGATAGGTAAAATGTAAAGAGGGAGGGTAAAGACTTCAGGGCATCGTCATATTCCCACTTATTTTGCTACATCTACATCGATAGTATCGGCAGTTCGTATAAATGCCTTAAAATTAATGTTCTGCTTCTTTATCATTTCTCCAAGCTTGCTGCAGTTTTCAGTACCCAAGTTATTAGTTTGATGCTGAACTTTCACAGGTCATTGAACATCTGAAGACCTACCTTGTTCTGTTCTATTCGGGCTAACGTTTCGCTGATGTTGTTCCTCTGGTAATCGTGGTTTTAATTGCGAAGCGTTGAGTAACTCCCTAATATTGGTAATAAATTCCTTAACGCTTATATACAATTCTTTCATGGTTTCAAAACATTAATCTTTAAAATAAACATGGTTTACTACCCCCAGCTCACAAATCCTCTGATGATTCGTCTGGTAATCGTTCCAATAAGCTTCCAACAGTTCCATCTTACGTTTACAATAATCAAGTGTTTTTCGATCAGACCCATCCTTTTTAATATGGGTATAAAGTTTTTTCACCGCTTCCTAGATTTCTGTTTGGTTGAGAAAATACTCTTCCATTCTTCTGGCTGACATATTTTATTTGCTGATAAAAAATATCACACAAAAAATAAAATAATAATAATGGTTTGATCTGACCTGGTTTATCTCCTTACGAAATTGCTCTTTCCTGTGGTCACTGCAATCCAATGGATTCCCTGCACCTCTATAGATCACTGGTTTGTAGAACCTCGATTTAACGAAAGACTGTTTGGTATTAGTCACTCGAAAACCAAAGCTTTTTCTTCTCGAAGGACCATGTATTGGGCTCTGCTTGGCGGTTCGGCAGATGGTATACCCACTGAGTTACGTACTGGCGATTGTTGGTGGAGACAATATAATTTCACTGATAGTCTTTATGTAAAAAATGGTTTATTATTAAATTTACTAAATATAAAAGTCACTTATTACAAAACTGATAAAATGGTTACACGATTAAATGGTAAATATTGGTAATTTGAATACGCGTTTGATGTTGTGGTATGGTGTACGTTGGTTGGCGATAATTCGCGTACTACTCAATCAATCAACGCGTATTCAATTTATACGAAATGCATATAATTAAAGTGCCGAGCTGTTTGGTGTATATTTAGTGCATAGCTCCAAACAGGATTGTCGTGTTCCAGTAGTGAGTGAGGTTGCCAGTAAGCTCTTAAGGCGGTGCTGTATTAGCAGCTGAGATGGCATCGCGCGTTCATAGGCTACGTTATAGGTATTGCAGGTATTCATAGGCTACGGTAAACGCTTTACTGGTGGCCCTATACTTGTATGACTCCCGAGGTTGCGTAAAAATGTTTTTAAGCAAGTTTTGTAACCTATGTACCTAATTGATTTTAAAATTTCCCGGGTTTTTCCATTGTTTATCATTTCTAAGAAACTATAGAGCTTTGAATTAAACAATTTTTAACGGAAGTATCGCGTGTTTTATTTATTTTGTTGAACCTGACGTTTCGAATGCGTTGCAGCGTCCGTGGTCGCAGGAGGACTAAGGTTACATTTGTCTTACACTAACTTACTATAGAGCTTGTTAAAGATTTCGTAACCATTCATGTAATTCATGAGGAATTCGATATACAAATGTTTCTCCTGTGTGGGAATCGAGCTCACGAGCGTTAGTGTCAAAGTACCGTTATTAGTAACTACTATATTAACTACTACGCCACTGATCTCGTCAATTGTGTGTTTAGCGAATTAATATTTTTTTACCTCAGTGTCGCTAGTGGCCATCATCATTGTATACTTACAGTAAACATCCATTTATCCGAATCATGTTTGTCCGAAATCCGCTTTATTCGAACAAACTTTTCCGAATGCACCTACCCCATCCCCAACTGCCGAATACGCGACCCAGTACTTATTTGCTCGTGACACCTCTTCGTATATGTTTACATTTACATGTTTTTTATACAACGTCAGAAGGCATACAAGAATACGGTCCACCTGATGCAAAGCTGTTATCGTAGCCTATAAACGCTTGTAATAAAGTAAGTATCACTCGCGTGATGCCTCCTTTGCAGCTAACTCAGTAACTCCTTATTAGAGACACACGCAGGAACACAAAAACCCTCTAGGGAGTTGTTATTTGGCAGCGGTTTTCCGTGAGCTAGAGGTACTTCCCTAGATTCTTAAAACACCCAGACGAAGACAATGAAGCATGTTCATGGACAATAATGTTCGTCTTGTGTGAAAATCGCACCCACGAGCGTTGGTGTCAAAATAGCGTTACGAACCACTGCGCCACTGTGACATTGTATAAAATAAAACTGTATACTCGGAATTGAATACGTGGTGGAAATAATGCCGCATGAAGCTTCAGAGCAAGCACATCTAGACACCCAGAGATGTTTTTCGGATGCCCATACAGCGTATAGTAAGCCACGGCCTGGCGAAAATAAATCAAATCAAATGTCTTTATTGCTTCCATAATGTTACATACATAGGTGGTGTAAATAAGAAAAACACATTCAGATCATTATGGACCCTGATGGGCACTGCAATAGAAGAGAGGAGGAAACCAAATCCATTAAAATCAGAACATAATTTTAAATTAACCAATCAAAAAATAAAATAAAAAAGATATATAAAAAAAACAGTCGATACATAATTTAAAATCATTAATTTATTTTATTATGTCATTTAAATAGTGAGCTGATGCGGGAGTTGTGTTGTGGAAGTCCTTTTCCTTCTCTTTCATCACTGCTACAACAACCCTCCAGTTGAAGGGTTCTACACTACACTACTTTGATGTGCCTACCTCTCTAAAAAAAATATTTTTGCCCCGGTGGCCGAGGTTCTGCTTAGGCAATTACATTTAATTTTTTTGCGATTACATGGTATTGATATTTACTTGCCAACCCGTAGCGGAGGATAAGGCCATCATCTTTATTCGATTTAAAGCCAGAATCTTCTGGGGCTTTGTCACAGCCGCTTTGCGAGGGAGGCAATTCCCTTGCGCATTATTGCGAACCTGTCCATTCACGCCGCGGCAAACATTTCCAATGATCTACAGTGCAGAAATATCGGTATCCTGAAAGCGAGAATTGTAAATGTTAGAAAATCTTACGAAATAATGAAACATGTTCTATTACTTAATAAACAAAATCATTTTCATTAAAACAAAACTGCCTTTGTTTGTTGCTTATAAGCAAAGTAGGAAGTTACATGCCAGCTAAACTTCAGAAAATAAGGGTGAATAGTCGTTAACTGAATGAGGTTTTGTAATGAAATATGGTCAGGATTAATCTCAGTAGAAGATAATAACCCAAGATGAGGTACGTCGTATAAACTTTAGATATCTTGTGTTAGGCAAACAGCGTTGGGCGTGCGTGTCGCTGCGAGGCAAATATTTGATAATGTCTCTCTGAGAATACTCGTATTATGAATAGAAACTAAAATTATAACACATTATATATAATACACAATTGGTAATAAATTAATAGTTAATAGATTCAGACGTTATTTTGTGAAAATCAAATTTACGTCCAATTTGATCTAACCTAACCTAACCTAACCTAACCTGCTTTGTGTGCTTCCACTATCAATTAGTTAGCCCAGATCTGAACACCTTAGACTACAAATTATGATTAGTTTTAGACAACATGGCGTGACCAAACCGACAAGCTGACATTGTGTCTCTTAAATCTCTGGAGCAAGCAGTGGCTAAATTTCCTATGGCAACAGTGTGTTTTTTTATTTATTAATTAATTATATATATAACTATATAAATTACATTTTATTGTACCCTAAAAACCTCTAGGTTTGTGTAAGGTACACACATTCGTCGTAAATACTAATTATGTAGGGCACAATTAAAAGTATCAAAAGTACAATACGAGTACATTATTAATTTGTAGGGTTTTTTTTTATACCACTAAGGTGGCAATCAAGCATACGGCCTGCCTAATGTTAAACAGTCACCGTAGCCTATGGACATTTACAACACCAGAGGCGTCACTCATGCGTTGCCGACCCTCTAAAAACCTCTTCACGCATTTCTTGAAGGTAGTCTTGTAAGGTAGTAGCAACAATACGATCAATGTTGAAATTCTTGACTTCATAACATTAAAATACAATATTGGGGCTTCTAACATCTTTGTTATCGTTACGTACAAAGGCAGGTAAAATAAAAAGAAACTAATAAAACTGGTTTGACTAGTGCTGCACTCAGTGGAGTACAGGATGATTCAACTTTACGAGTACTTTGCAGCATTCCATAAATTATACACAGCATTAACATATGGTGTCAAGTAGGTATACCTAAGTTTACACATGCATGCATGCTCATACACAATATATACATACATATTTAGTCGTAAATAGTATTGTCTTAGGTTTTCGCGATTGTTAGTTAGTTAGTCGTAAATAGTTTAGGTTTTTATAATTTTAAAGCCTAACAGTAACATGGCATTTCGTCATACCTCTTAGATGGCAAACATGCGTACGGCCTGCCTGATGGTACGCTGTCACCGCAGCCCGTGGACACTTGCGATACCATATATGATTTAGATTACAGTTTATTTCGGTAAAATTGAGTGAATTTAATCTTGCAATTTTTATGATTCAAATCTTTTTTAAATGCAACAGGAACGTCGTTTAGCAACGTTGGTATTATGAATTCATTTGTGAAGCTCCCATAGATATTAGTAGTTTTCGGTATCATTAATTTTTATTGAGTAATTTTCTAGTAGTTATTTTGTGTACTTTCTAGTAGTTTTAGAAATTTTGCGTCGCTATACTGTTCAATTAACAGGCTTAGTTCCACTCTTTCATGTACAGGAATGACATTGCAGTGCTTAAATATGCCAAATATAATATCTTTTAATTTTATCTTTGATATTTTTAGGTATGATAAGTTTTAAAAGTCTTATTTGCAATGTTCAAATTTGATCTAGGTAGATATGTCTTATAGGTTCTTCCGTATCTACTGATTCCATATGAAATTATTGATTCTGCTAAGGCTGTGTATATATTAAATAGTATTTTGAATGGTACACTAGGTTTGACAATATAAAACTGAGGCAGGATCGCCCTAAGTTTATTACAGACAGAATTGATGTGATATTGCCAATTAAATCTGTTATCAACTTCTATTCCTAAATAATTTTTTATTTTGTTATTATTTTTTTATTGGGAAAACATTACAGTGTAAACAACGTGGTACAAAAACTACATAAATAAAAAATAACACAATTAACATGTTTTACGCATATAGGTACAAATATGTGCTTGTTTGCTTAAGTTAATATTATAAATCAAAGTGAAAAATAAAAAATAATTAAGTATAAATTTTGGTGCTAAGTTTGTTACTATTTTTTTATTTTTTTTATATTGGCTCAGCATAGTGGCTCCTCTACGCCAGTTGGTAAGCGAAAAGGGGAGCCCAAATTGCAGCAGCAACTGACAAAGGACTACGGTGTCCTGTCAGTTGACGCTACCATGCTGGCCCGCAAGGTGCTTCTTCACGCTTCGTTTGAAGGATCCCATGTTGTAGGAAGGAGGAAACACATGTGCACGCAAGGCGTTCCACTTTTTAATAGTTCGACAGAGATAGGAGTTGCCGAACTTTTTAGTACGAGAACAAATGTCCTCAACAGTGGAATGATGACATCGCAAGCCTGCACGTGTGGTTCTATGACGGAAGGGAGAGGGTGGGATAAGGGAAAATAGTTCTTCAGAGCACTCACCATGGTACAGGCGGTAAAATGTACTTAGGGAGCCTATGTCCCTACGAAAATTTTTAGGATCCACTCTAAACCAATAAGTATGACGAGTAACCTGTTCAATAGTCGGACATAGACATTTGTTTCGAGCCAAGTTTAAGGTTTAAGGTTATCATAAAACTGCTTTTCAGTGTTATGCGAAAAGAATATATAATAATACACGAATGACTTTTGTCTTGTTATAGTTCAAGACAAGGCCAGCGTCATGTGCCCATATAGCCAATTGAGTGAAGTCATTTTGCATATATTGTACCGCGGAATGCAGATCTTGGTGAGACGCTATCAAACACGTATCATCTGCATATTGATATACGGAGCAATCTTTGACTACATTTTCCATAAATTTTCCATAAAAATGGTCCATAGATACATGGCCAGATGTTTTACACTACGTCGGGAGGCATACAAGCATAGGGCCCACCTGATGTAAAGCGGATACCATAGCCTATTAACGCTTGATATATATTAACACGTGCGATGCCTCCTCTGCTGCTTACACAGCAACTCCTCGGGAGTTTACTGGTGACTCACACGCAGGAACACAACAACCCTCTAGGGAGTTGCTATTTGGCTGCGGTTTTCTGTGAGGTGGAGGTACTTCACCAGACGGGCTGCTTTGATGCGCCCAGGTTGGGCGCATCAAAGCTCTTAAAAGACACAGAAGTCAGATTAAAGGCCTACATCAAAGCCAACGGTGGCCATTTCAAATAGAATCATTTTTTTTTGCCGAGACTTTCACAAATATGTACATATAAGTTTTATTAAGATTACGTTACTTCATAATTAAATAAATGCATATGAATTTGTAACTTATGGCCAGACTAAGTATATACGAAACTTGTTCTCACACTAATCTCCCTAGAAAGTTTAGAGAAATCCAAGCCATGCTCATGCAAAGCATTAATCAGTGCCCTTGTAGTCAAATTGAAAGCAATACACAAACTCGAGATCTCCATCGAAATTCAGTACCGAAGCCACTTGGAAGAAAAGGTCAAGCTGGCGTCAAAGAAACTTGGTGTGCTCAACAGAGCCAAACAGTACTTCAGCGCGGGGCAAAGGCTTATATTATATAAGTCCCAAGTAAGGCCGCATATGGAGTACTGTAGTCATCTCTGGGCGGGGGCACCTGGTTACCAGCTAGGACCTTGTGACTCGGTGCAAAGACGAGCTGTGAGAATCGTCGATGATCCTAAATTCACACACGGTATTGAGCCCTTGAGTCTAAGGAGAGATTTCGCCTCCCTTTGCGTGTTCTACCGATTGTACAATGGGTTGTGTTCTGAGGAATTGTTCGATTTCATGCCAACAGCCTCGTTTTACAATCGCACTGTTCGTCGACGGCTGGGAGTTCACCCTCATACACTGGAACCGCAATGGTCGCGTACTGTGCGGTTCCTAAGAAGCTTTCTACCGAGAACTATTAAGTTGTTGAATGAGCTCCCTGCCGAGGTTTTTCCAAGACTAATTCTACAGTATGGGGTTCTTCAAGAAAAGCGTGAAGAGGTTCATTCAGGGTCGGCAACGCAAGAGTGACACCTCTGGTGTTGCAAATGTTCATAGGCTACGGTAACTGCTTACCATCAGGCATGCTTGTTTGCCACCTTAGTGGTATAAAAAAAACTCAGTTTTCTAGAAAATATTTACTAGAAACTGTTACTGCAGTCAAGCTGCAGACGATACATGAACGTTGCAGATCACAAATGTTTTAGTTATTCATTGTGAATTTATGTATCAGTATATAAATAAATACTGTAAATAAATATTAGTAACTATTCTTGTTTCTACATCACTATTAGAGTTTAGCAGCATTACTTCTTATACAGAAAACATACAAGCTCTATCTCACTGCGATATTATCGAATATTTAAATACTAATTGATACCAAGAGCACATATTTTTTTTCATGTAAGTTCACCATTGTGGCTCCGCTTCGCCTGATGGTAACCGAGAGAGAAGCTCAAATAGCAGCGGCAACTAACAAAGTCTACAGTGTCCTGTCAGTTGACGCTGCCATTTTGAAGGATCCCATGTTGTTGGAAGGAGGAAACACATGTGGCCGGCAAGGAGTTCCATTTGTTAATGGTACGACAGACACAGGAGTTACCGCCAATTTTTAGGGTTCCGTACCCAAAGCGGAACCCTATTACTGAGGCTCCGCTGTCTGTCCGTCCGTCCGTCCGTCTGTCACCAGGCTGTATCTCATGAACCGTGACAGTTAGACAGTTGAAATTTTCACAGAAGATGTATTTCTGTTGCCGCTATAACAACAAATACTAAAAAATAGAATAAAATAAATATTTAAGTGCGCTCCCATACAACAAACGTGATTTTTTTTGCCGTTTTTAGGGTTCCGTACCCAAAGGGTAAAACGGAACCCTATTACTGAGGCTCCGCTGTCCGTCCGTCCGTCCGTCCGTCCGTCCGTCCGTCCGTCCGTCCGTCCGTCCGTCCGTCCGTCCGTCTGTCACCAGGCTGTATCTCTTGAACCGTGATAGTTAGACAGTTGAAATTTTCACAGATGATGTATTTCTGTTGCCGCTATAACAACAAATACTAAAAAATAGAATAAAATAAATATTTAAGGGGGCTCCCATACAACAAACGTGATTTTTTTTGCTGTTTTTATAGATAATGGTACGGAACCCTTCGTGCGCGAGTCCGACTCGCACTTGGCCGATTTTTTATAGATAATGGTGGTATGGAACCCTTCGTGCGCGAATCCGACTCGCACTTGGCCGATTTTTTAATACGCGAAGAAATGTGCTCAACTTTTGTCGACATTTGGTACGTAATAAAGAAAAGCAACAATAAATCAAATTCCATAACGCTGTACAACCGACCCAGACGACATTTACGTCACGCAATTGTCTTTAAAAAAGTTTCATTTGTTATCGCTAAACTGTATCCTTTTGTTAGCGAAAAGTAATAAATTCCTGCTCCTTGAAATGTTATTTTTTTTTTAACATAGACATGTGATTTTATCTTTTGTATTGTTTTGACTCTATATTTAGTCTTAGTTTAACATGTGTCGTTTTTACGTCCGTACAATATTAGTTAATAGATTCAGGTATTATTTTCGGAAGTCACATTTACATGTAATTTAATTTGGTAAAATGCTGTCTCTACCAGTTAGTTCCTACCAGCTATCGCTGGCTGGCTCCCTCTACTAAGATTAGTATAAGATAGCATTTTATCTACTGTCAAGTTACAAAACACGTGCTAATTGAAGTTGTGTTTTTTTTACTTTTGAATCTACTTGTCTGATTAATCTAAATATCTGCATAGAACTAAATTGCATAATACATCGATTATACAATATTAGCTGATTTTCTTCATCAATTGAGAAAAGAATGAAATCTAAACTTCTGTTTATGGAGGTACAGCTATGGGGTGGTATTATTCTTGACTCTAATTTCAATTACAATCCAATTCCACTGTCGAATTTTAGAGTAATATTTCGTAATGTCGACCTTAATTTATTTAACGTTGGGTTGAATTTCATTAAAAGTGATAATGGGGTACCAAAATTAAATTAATCTAGCGCTACTATCGTAATTCAAGAGTTTAATTTAATTAGTGATGCATCGGAAATTGTTTTCTATATAAGGCTACAGTAGGCGTATTCGGATTGCCTCAAAACACTATATTCGAATCTAAAATGAAAACTTAACAGACGAAATATATGAAATTTGTGTGAAAACTTTTCGAATACGGTTTTCCAAGCAATGTTCCTTCACAGATCACGCTTCACAGTCGAAGTGCGATTGTAACTTTAATTACGTATGACATAAGAACGGTACAAAGATTGAAATATCAAGAATGATATGCACTTTGCTGTACCTACTGACATGTATATACATTAATCTTTCCAAAAATTATTACTTATCAGGCTTTGATATATAAACATATGGAATTTGAATTTGGTATTTCAGGGAGTGAAAACATCCTTTTTTAAAGTAATAGGAAGATAAAAACAATATGTTTGGCTAGAAGAATATTCAGGATGGCAAGTGAGAGAGTAAAAATAACTGTTCTCTCTTGCAGTAGACTATACCGAGTTGAGTGAGGTAGGTTGACCTGAAACGGGCACGCTGTTGGACTCGGTGTAGCCTGCCTCACCTAACCCTTTTCGTTTACATAGACATGGATAATGTTGAATGTGTTTAGACTAAAAGCTGCTTACGTTAAGTGCCTTTTTTATCTTCTGAGATTTTATTTTTCGAAAAATACTTGTTGCTTTTTATTGTAATGATCCCTATGAAGCTGCCGACGCCATATATGTGAGATATATATGGGTATAATCGCTTCGATTCCCTCTGAGTAATGGAGGGCATGTTGAGCCATGCCGCATCAGCTGTTTTCAATAGACGACAGTCGTTAAGCAACGAGAGGTAGGATACAGTCCGACTGGGGAGATACTCTCAAAGAAAAACCGCGGCCATAACCCCGGAATCTCTCTGGTCTATCTTCTCTTCACAGATAAAGGTATATATAAAGGTGATTTCTTAACCTTACATGATTTGCAATGTGTTCGATTTATGTAACAAATCTTATGTGATTAATTAAATATGAATATTGCGAGTGCATTATCCTGTTTGTAATAGCTACAATGTAGCTAATGCTACAGCGTAGGCAATACGTATAAATGTATTAGAAAAAGGAGCATTGCTAGTAGGAAGGTTACAATAATATGCATTAGCCGGCAACGGATTATATATGTAAAACTAAATTAGATTCGTCTGTAATATGTAATACGTAGTACGTAATACGTAGATTTGTAGGCAATACTACGCCGTAGACCTTTATCTACGCCGTAGTATTGCCTGACTGTCTACGACACGTATTACCTATTTATAATTTAGTAGTATTGTCTTAGGTTTTCGCGATTGTTACACATTGAATTAAACAATTTTTAACGGAAGTATCGCGTGTTTTATTTATTTTGTTGAACCTGACGTTTCGAACGCTTTGCAGCGTCCGTGGTCGCTGGAAGAATTTAGTAGTGTTTTCTATATGTACGTAACAAGCGATGAAGAGAGTTACACATTGGGTACATCTTAAAAATATAATGTATGTATTAAAATAAGAAGAGCCATGCTCCGTTGGTTCGGACATGTAGAAAGAATGCAGGGCAAAATAACTACGAACTAGATTTACAACGCGAAAGTAGAAGTATGTAGAAACCGAGAAGACCACTTACATACCATGACCAAATTGATCGTGTTTTATCAGAATGTGATGTCAGGAGCCTTAGGAACCGGCGAGCGTGCATGAGAACAGCAATGAATGTTAAAAAAGCGAGTGAGTTTTGTAAGGATCGAGTCATGTGGCGCTCGGTTCTCTCTGCCTACCCCGCAAGGGATTTGCCGTTTATAGTTATAGAATTCGGCAATGATAACCTTGTAGATATCAAACCAGCCGTATACTTAACTGATACTGATTGTATCCTGAAATGTGCATGTAGTACAAAGCTCGCGTTTTCATTTAAATATGCAATTCGATCCAACCTGCTTTGTGTGCTTCCGCCACCAATTAGTTCATGCGGCCTAGCGCCGGCCGGCACCCACCCACTACTGTTAGTGCGTGCTACATGCCGACGCTGCCATGGCTGCTCCGGTAGCTCTGCTTCGGCTGCTGCGGTCGTCCGCCATCTGGAACAGAATCCGCATGCCCCCACCACCACCGTCGCTGCCACGACTGGCCTGGTCGTCGCTGCGACACGTGTTTCGCCTCTCCACGAGGCATCATCAGGCGTTGTAGACGTTAATCGTAAGAATAACATGCTACATGTTTATTTTTAGTTTACTAGTTACATACTTGTAATTGGTGGCGGAAGCACACAAAGCAGATTGGATCGAATTGCATGTAAATTTGACTTTCGCAAAATAACGCCTGAATCTATTAATTCATTTAAATATATTTATTTGTCATTGTCACTTAGAAATATTCTCAGGAAATCCATGCGTCTAAAAAATATATATTTCGAAAGACAAATGACTTATTCAAAGAAGGCTTTGCGTTTTCCTCTGGAGGATGGAGATTTGATGGCAGTCGTTCCATATCAAAATCAATATCAAAATAAGGCACAACAATATACTTAATAATACTTAATTAAACAAACGAATATAAATATTTTGTCATAATTCCTCAAGACAAGTTTCTGTGGTATAATCATTTTTCGTTTTTTCTGTATCGATTTTCATTTTAATGTCAGACAGGAAATAAACATTTAATATGTATATTTGTGTATATATAGGTCTGTGTATATGTGTATATATGTATTCTTCTTCTTCTGTTCTTCTTCTTCTGGCGCTACCCCATTTACTTATTCATATAACAGCAGTATAAATAGCATGAACATGTCTGTTTGTAGTATTGTCTTAGGTTTTCGCGATTGTTACACATTGAATTAAACAATTTTTAACGGAAGTATCGCGTATTTTATTTATTTTGTTGAACCTGACGTTTCTTCAGTCTTCCTGCGACCACGGACGCTGCAAAGCGTTCGAAACGTCAGGTTCAACAAAATAAATAAAATACGCGATACTTCCGTTAAAAATTGTTTAATTCAATGTCTGTTTGTCTTGGCCTGGATGATGTGATGGAGAGGTAGGGCGCATCAAAGCATAAGTATAAGCACAAGTCTGGGGAAGTACCTGAAGTACATCTACGTCACAGAAAATCGCAGCCAAATAACAATTCTCTAGAGGGTTGTTGTGTTCCTGCGTGTGAGTTAGGCCATCAGAGTAAGCTCCTACGGAGTTGCTGTGTAAGCAGCAGAGGAGGTCGCGCGCGTGTGATACTTAATATATTACAAGCGGTAGGCCACGGTAACTGGTTTACATCAGGCGGGCCGTATGCTTGTATGCCTCCCGAAGTTGTATGAAAAAAATGTATATGTAAATTTTGTATGTATCGATTTACATAAAATTTATGTCCTGTCCGCAGTTAACGATATATCCCACTGCTGGAAGTTCAGAAACTATACTTCTAGTGAAATTTAAGAATCCAAATCACAAAGACTTTTATTTTATTGTATCAACATAAAACTTGATATATTAAAAGCTAAAAAAAATTTTTTTGTCTTTCTTCTTTACTTATTGCTCTTGACATTTTTTTAATTATATATTACAGTTTTTTATTCATTTCTCAGAGTATTCGTTTTTTTTTTAATTTATCAGTATTACAAAAATGACGATTAAGAAATAACATAAAAAACTTGCCAATATACGTCTTTTTTCAAGTGATATTACGATAAGTTTATGCCAGTATTAATGTAAAATTACAGTACCATATCTTATGAGACTATGTAAAAGCACAAACGCCAATATGTAAAGACACGTTTTTTATCAAATACTATGCTTTTACGTATTGGCTTCGATAACAGCGTTAGAACTCTAGGTCTAAGTTTAGATATTACAGGGTTACACTAAAGATATTTGGGTATAATTTCACGAAACAGTAGCATTGGTATATGTATAATCCATTTAGAACTGAGAGATTAAATTGCTTGATAACGACCTGCACGAATCTAAGAAACCTATGCATTTCTGTTGTCTTATAAAGGCTTTTTAGATATATGTAAGATTTTAACAGAGTAAGTTATGATACTATCCGACAATACGTGTTTTTAACCGACTTCTAAAATAAAAAACGAATTGGCGTGAAGATATAGTTAGATAGTAAACGTTTTTGTATATATGTATGTATTTTTTGTCACTATTCAAAGCGTTAATCTTGGCTGGAAGTGTATATGTGCCACTAAAGAATTTACTGTTTCCAAACAAACTGATGTAAATAAAATCTTTGCGGGGAAACGATTAATAATATCAATAAAAGTGGGTATTACAAAATGATATACGACTCATTTGGCGGCTACAAGCGCAGGTGCATTATATTATGAAGAGACAATATTTTACTTTACCTTTACTCTTCCTGTTCACTTAAATTGCGACCTAATTCAAAGTACAATTGTGTTGCTTTTGCATTCACATTTTAATATATTTTTTGCCTTTATTATAAAATCTGAAATGTTTATTAAAGTGTGGCTTTCTTGCTAATGGATATAGTTCATAGTAGAGAAACTTCGATGTAGATATATGTTTCACGAAAACATAAAATTCTATGAAATAACATTTGATCCTCCATATTAATTTATAGACAAAACCAGTCTCGCCACTTGCAGGTGCACGTGGCAACGCCCTGAGAAAAGAAGATTAGGGCTTAGCTATTTTATTATGGTACCTGTTTGGTGTAGTACCTCCACTTTAGAGAAGATAGTCGTCTAATGACGATTTCAAAAATGGAGGCTATGCTATACGCTGGTGTGGCGGTAGCCTTTATATCCGTGATATAGCAGACCAACTGTAAGAGCGTGGCCTACGCTAGTATCGCTTGTCTTACGAAAACTGGCAAGTTATGTCGGGAACAAATGCCTAGCCATGCCACCTTCGCCGGGTACCGCTTGAAGGATAAGCACAAGAAGTGCTGACTTGATGTTGTAAGGGATAACATGCGTGCCAATGGTCTCACAGTAAGGAATGCTATCTACGCGAAGTCGAGAAGTAGAAGTCGAAAAGAGAACACTGGACTCCGAAGCCAGAGCTTAGAACGTGACCGACACTAACGCTCGGATGATAATGATGACTGCCACTGTAATCGCCTTGTCTGCTGACTAAGGTTAAGGTAACAGCTTTACATCAGGGAAACTGTATTAATTTATTCATTAACATTCACTCATGCTTATTTACTATTCGAGTTAGTATACAAGATAAGAGTTGACGATCTCAGTGGCTCAGTAAGTAGTAACGCTACATTGAGACTTACTCTAATGGGTTCGCTTTTCTCACAGAACAAACATTTGTATGTATGAAGATGTATGTTTGTCTTTATCTAGGTGTTTCTAAGAGAGGCAGGCCGCATCAATGCAGCCCGTCTGGGGAAGCACCTCCACGTCCCAGAAAACCGCAGCTAAATAACAACTCCCTGGAGAGCTGTTGTGTTCCTGCGTATGAAAGAAGTCACGAGTAAACTTCTAAGGAGTTGAGTTGTATTGTATATTTAATAATATATTTAAAGAATTCCTAAATACCGCAAGCATGCTACGGGAGTGCATACAATAGAATAGTTACACGTATAGCTGTTTTCTTGCACCCCTGCCATGGGCAAGGCTATCATCATCATAATATTCTTCCAGCCGAAACACATTCATACATCTTATTCTCATTCATTCCGTAATTCTAACTTTCATTCATCATCTTTCGTTTTTGCCCATTTTAGAACGCCAGTGAAATAACTGCGGTTATTTTCGAACTTCCCTTCCCATACTGCGTCAGACCATCCACGGGCGACAGCGGGCTTCACAGCTCCACCTAGCCACCGCGATCCCATCGGCTATACGGAGTATAGCCGAGGTATACAGCATTAGTCCTAGGTGGAGCTGCTCTGCTTATTGCGATCAATGACAACCGTAGCTAGACTGACGCAGTATTTTATAAATTTAGATCTATTTCCCCCCAAAACTATTTCGGAGACTGTGGTTTCGGTGACCCGCATTCCCAACTCCTGCTCCAAATCGTACCTCTGTTTGGAGAATGCGGGACACCGAAACCATATGTGCTGCCACGTATAGCTGTTACCCGACTGGAGAAGTACCTCGCTCTCACAGAAACCCACAACTAAGTTAAGCTACTGAAAAGTTACTGTGTTTGCAGCGGGGGTTACAAGTGTCTATAGCTTAACCCCCGCAATCCCAATGGACGAGGAAACTGGATAACTTTAAGAAGAATATGAAAATTGTAATATTAGCTGTCATGAGTCTGATGTATGTATGTATGTATATCTTCACGCCAAGTCCCTTGCGGGGTAGGCAAAGAGAACCGAGCGCCATAAGACGCGGTCCTTGCATACTTCACTCGCTTCTGTGACATTCATAGCTCTTTTCATGCACGCTCGCCGGTTCCTGGGGCTTCATGAGTCAGATACTAAGTAATAATATTAATAATCCCTGC
This sequence comes from Pyralis farinalis, assembly GCA_947507595.1. Taxonomy (NCBI): domain Eukaryota; kingdom Metazoa; phylum Arthropoda; class Insecta; order Lepidoptera; family Pyralidae; genus Pyralis; species Pyralis farinalis. The sequence goes on from OX382259.1 coordinate 37,532,540, forward strand.
AGGGCAGCTTGTGGCGAGCTGTTGGTGCGTAACGACACCACGGGTACTCGAGTGCTCCAAAGAGTCGATCAGGGCCTTCGTCTCCGACGTGTCTTCGTCGGTCGGAGTGAAAAGTCAAGAAGGGCAGGACTCTCAGCTCTGGCTTGCCTTCATTGGCCGTCCAAAGAGGAGTCGATAGAGTATATTGCTCTAGCAGGTGATATGCTCCAGGGGTGGAAGTGTTAAAGGGCATAACGCCGCGAATAACTTCGGAGAAAGCGCAGTACACCTCTCAACACCCCTGAGTCACTCACACCGGTGTTGCCCCCGGCCGACTATTTCTGGCATTTCGGGGGTCCATCTAGTGAGTGGCGAGCCACGGCCTGCCAAAAGTAACAGTCAGATATGATAGTTATGGCAGGTGTCCGTCCCTCATCTGCAATAACCCAGTATCATTACTCCCTCCAGACATCATTACAATAGACTAATAATTTCCTACGCATTCGCGATAGTCCCAGCAGAGGTAGCATCGCGCGAGTGATACTTATTGTAAGCGTTCATAGTCTATCTGATGGAAACACTACTGTAACCGGTTTTCGTCAGGTGGGCCGTATGCTTGTATGTTTCCGAAATTGCATATAGAAAAAAGTTGTTAGTTAAACTGTTTAATTAAATAGTGAATTTAATTAAAAACTACAACAAACGTCGAAACGATACGTATTTAAATGCGGGAAAACAAACTGTGACACAATTAGGGGCAAATGAACTGTTGGCGAGCGAAATGCAAATTTGCCTCGACACAACTCGCTGCCTAGCACACAATACTTAAGCCTTTACTGATATATGTCCTTTTAAAATATTGTTAGTGTTCGCCCCATGGATTGTCGCCATTTTATCGTAATCATAATTAACAAATTGAGAAAAAAATACTTGAATTTCTAAGTTTCTGGAGAGGTTTTTGTCTCTTAGCTAATACAAAAATCAGTCTAATCAGGGGATTCTGGAAATTTTACGTTGAATGCATATGGTGATATTAAAAATTTAATCAATTTTAGTTTAAACAAAATATTTTTTATTCGCCAAGGAATTTTTGTAGTGCTATGAACTAATTTTTCAACTGAACCACAAGACTTGGACGGGTTCAATCTAAATATTTTTGATGAGCTCGGTGATATAGTGATAAAACGCGCAGTAATATTACTTTGACACCAACGCTCGTGTGTTCGATTCCCACACAGGACAAACATTTGTGTGCATGAATATGTCTGTTTGTCTTGGTTTCGGTGTTTTTAAGAGAGGTAGGGCGCGTCAAAGCAGCCCGTCTGGAGAAGTACCTACACCTCACAGGAGGCCGCAGCCAAATAACAACTCCCTAGAGGGTCGTTGTGTTCCTGTATGTGAGTGAGGTCACCAGTAAGCTCCTAAGGAGTTGCTGTGTTAGCAGTAGAGGTGGCATCGCGCGAGTGATACTTAAAGTGTTTTAAGCGTTTATAGGCTACGGTAACCGCTTTACATCAGGGGGGTCGTAGCCGTAAAAAAAAAGTTTACTTTAGAACCTTACAATGATGTTTGCTGAAAGTTGCAATCTCAGAGAAATTCTACAAAATTGTACTATGATAATAAGGTTTGATATTGAATATTCTGAAAACTTGAATTGTAAGCTTTTCTGAAAATCGCAGTAAATTAAGATTTAATTTTTACTGATACTAATATCGATAGCAGTTTCGTAAGGTACTTAGCTTAAAAGACAAAGATAAAAATCGTTTGGCGCATTTGCTTCCGCCTTACATCTTGAAACTTCTTTTACAAATAAAAAAAAAATTCTTATGTAAAGATGATGCCAAATCTTACTGTAAAAAATAAATAAATAATCGTAATATATTATTGTTTTGTCCATCTGTAAAAAAAATATACAATGTATTATTTTATTGCACATTTTGATCAGTTCAGTGGAGCAAGTAAAAGGAAAACGTCCACCCTAAGTCTTGAAAATAGCATGTAATCTCATGCCTTATAAATTAAGTGTCGCTGCCTCAACAAGTGGTCCACAAATAATTCGATAGTGAAATGGAGCAAAAAGGAGTATCGGCACCAAAGGTGATTGTTCTATGTCGCCTTAGGATTGATTCAGCAGTGAAAAGAGAGTATACCTAGCACGGCCATAAGTTCTGTTACAAATGAATATGTAACCTTAATAAAACTTATATGTACATTTTTATGGAAGTCTTAGCAAACAATTAAAACAAACGATTATATTCGAAATGAAGATGAAATGATTGATTTGTGACATGATGACAATGACAGGTCCTGATTCTGTCAGGCCACGAATCTATAGTAATCTTCATTTCTCGCGAAAAGATTTTTTGTTTACTAATTAGGTTCCGGCGAATTCTGGCTTTAACAACATTAACAGTCTTCGTAGTTCAAACAGCGCGCGGTCGCGCCGATCTTTTATGGTCTTCAACAGAGGAAGTGTTAGTATACTTGTCAATAGTACGATTTACGGACATACGGGCGATACTAAGCTTGTGAAGTATCTTGAGTATGACAGATGGCTTAATAGCCACTTTGTGCAAGGCAATCACTGCAATCCTATCATTAACACCCCATTCCATATTGTAATGTGACAATAAACACGAAACAAATATGTAAAACAGCAGAAAATCTATAAAAGTTTTTAACATAATAAACGCGTTCCAAATTCAAAATAATTAAAAAGTAGAAAAAAAGAGTTTCAATATAACAGTATCGCCAGACTAGTTACATGTAGAGTTTACATCCATATAGACTGAGAAACAAAACCAAATTAAAACTATACCAAATACTAACTTCTAGATGTTGTATTAAGTGGAACTAGTTTATGAGATCGAAAAGGCAAAAAATGCAAGGCGGAGGGACGAAAAGTAAATGGAAGGATAAACAGAGTTATTATTAAATAACAAAACTTACGGCGGAATGGTCAACAATTCTACTTTAACTCTAAGGCTCGTGGGTCTGATTCCCACATGAAACATATCTGTTTGTCGGGGTCTAGGTGTTATTAAGAGAGGTAGGTCGTACAAAGCAGCCTAACTTGGAATGTACCTCCACCCCACATAACACCGCATTTAAATAACAACTCCCTAGAGGATTGCTGTCTTCCTTCACATATACTCATAGGCTAAGGCTAACCACTTTATAGCCCTACCGACGTTGTATAAAAAGAATACAACATGGTGAATACTATTATTATAATATTTTGCTCCAGCCATCTCCATAATTGCTAATGTATGCAAATTGTATATTTATTTCTAAATATAAAGTTAACTGTTTATATATTCTCTCTCTTTATAAAAAACGAACTGTCATTTCGTTGCCAAATTATGATTCGACGTATCTGCATAAAATTTTGATTCTCCGTCTAGCACAGCTGCGTATAACCGACCAATATGAAGCGTGGGATCTTTCACAAAATCCGCTCTTTTACATTTTATTAGCCATCACCACCAGCGGCTCTCGATACGGTTTTATAGAGCATGCAAGTATCAAGCGTTGCACACGATGCGCTTTAGTACAGGCTGCGGTCCAACCGACCGCGACGTTACAACATTATTGTAACATGATGAAAAGTGAGCGCGCTCAGGGATACATTTTAGGTACGATTCTGTTTTGTATATGTAATGCAAATTACTCGTAAATGTGATTTTTTGGATTAAGTAGAATGCAAAAAAAAATAACATTTAATTTGCCGGTTCAGATGATGGCACTGTTTGTCAAGCGCAAAAAGAATCTCAAATTGAGAAAAGAATAGACCCTAATAATCCTAAAACTTTTTTTGGTCGCTGGACAGACAGTGGGTATTATTCAAAGAAGTTACATTATATTATGCCCGTATCCCCCTTTTACCACATCATTTCTTTTGGCATAGACGAATTCCATATTATCATCATGCATCAGAGCCGATATGCAGGGTATGCAACCCTGTGTGCTTCTAGGTTCTGTGTCGCAAAGTTTTAACTTATGGATCAGATATCTATGATGTATCATAATCTTGTGGGAGTACATAGCTGTAACAGTAAAAATTGACTTCAATGTAATCGTAATTTCATCAAAACTTATACGGGACTCGATTAGACCCATGTAAGTTTGGCGAGGTTACGACTTGGCCCTTCATAATTAGACCGAAATTTTAATACTACAATGATATTCTAACGTTACAGAATTTATCGAATATAGAATTACTTCTATTTAATTCGAATCTGTTCACAATTGTATTACATACGAGTATACACAAAAATAATAGGAGTCTAATTGAAAATTAGATGAAACTAACAGTGTGTTTATTCGCTGTTTTAAATTCGTCACGGTCTCAATTGAATCTTTTATCAAAGGCTAAGAAACTACAAAAGTTCAAGTCTTATTATACAACTCAGGTCAATTTATAATGTTTTATGAATATTAATGAAGACTTATTAATTGACTGGGGGTATTTGTTGGTATTTCACCTAATTAAATTTTAAAGGGCAGCTCCCCTTAGCACACATTTTGCGTGATTGAAACATGTTGTAGTTAGGTTAATAAAACCATGACGTAATTGAACGCATTCCTAGATACATTGGTATTCCTGAAGTTAGTTGAGTAAAAGTGTAACATTTTAAGTTCGTTTTTAGAAGTCTTTAATTTCAAGGGAAGAGTAACTAAAAAATGGTCTTATGAATATATATCTATCCAAGTCTATCTGTGGCTATGTACCGATCAATTTATTTGTAGTTACTTCAAAAAAGGTTAGCGTTTATCCTTGCTCTTTAAACTCGCTGTATTTGAAACAGTTAAACCAAACCTTTATACTTGAAATTGTAAACATATGCATATGCTCTCAGACGTTTTGTAAAATAAAACTTCAACTATTTCGTTTTTATTCTATAAAGGCGTATTATGAATATTTGTAAAGGTATATTCATTGTAGGCGTAAAGGCATGTATGCATTTTTAATAGTACTTACTCCCTATCAGTTCACGATACATACTTTTTTTTCACAAAACATTATTTTGCATTAAATTCTTCATTATGTTATGATTGATGTAATTGCATATTTTTTAATGTCTATTATATTTACAGAATGGACCCACGGAGTATACACGATTACAAGTCAAAGTAAACAAAACCGTGCAAATTTCACTTTTACTGCCATGACATAAGATACGTGAGTGTATAACTTTATTTGAAGTTGTCTATATATGAAAATCCCACTCAACCTCAATGGCAAACTGTTACTAGTGTTTTATTAAATATATTTTAAGTGTATATATGAATATAAGTATCTATCATTATTTGCTACGCGATAAGACCGCCTTTTGTACTTTAATTAAAGTTCTTTTCGTGTATTTTACCTCTATATTTTTTTTTCAATAAATAATATTATATTGTATTGTAATGTATTTTATAGTATTGTATGTAAAGACAGGGACACTGCGTGCGTGGGAACAGTCATAAATGTTAAAGAAGCGAGTAAGTGTGTAAGGACCGAGGTATGCGAGGCTCGGTTATTTACCCCGCAAGGGATTTGGCGTGAAGTTATAAATGTATAAATATTCAGAACATAGAGGGCAGTGAAGCATTTATTTCAACTTGTCATCTTTCCTACAAAATGTTAGCCTTTTTTATCAAATTCCGTCGCAGTGTTGGTATTTAAATTAACAGCATTTAGTTACTGATTTAACATATTTATTTCATCAAAATATTTACCCTCATTATCTATATATTGCTGCTATCTAATCGGAAGTTTATTTACGCCTTTTCGATAGAACTCTGGGGATCTAGATTCGACAAACTGTGTGAAAGCATTTTGTACTGCCTCCTAAGAAGAAAATTTTTTACACATAGAAAACTTTCCAAATCACGAAAAAAATGGTAGTTAGTTGGAGCAAGGTCTGGCGAGTACGGAGGATGACATATGGTTTCCAACTGCAGTTCCTGTGGAGTTACAATGGTTTCTCGTGCAGTGGGAGGTCTTACGTTATCATGGTCTTATGTTATCATGTGCATGAACATGTCTGTTTATCTTGGTCTAGTTTTTAAGAGAGATAGGGTGCATCAAAGCAACTTGTCTAGGGAATTACCTCCACTTAATCATAATCCTAGTCATTACATACATCAGGCTGTAATGGTACCAGCAGATCTTATCGATAATAAGATTGCGTAATATTATTCAAAATTGGAATGGTTTAAAATCCCTTAAGATTGTTGTATGGTCGAACACAACATGGCTGTTCGCACATGTGCAACCCATTATATTTTTTTGTCTGTTGGCACGGAGCTCGTCGAGCTTATGCAATCAAATTAGGGTTACCCAAGAGTGTAGAACGAACCCACGTAAGATATGTTGATGTTTTGGTGAAATTCAAAATTGATAATGAATACAAGATCGAACCGATCTGTTGGAAATAATTATGACAAATAGATGTTTGAGAATAATTGGATTACAAGTGGTTCGACGCAATCCCTGCTTCTAAGAGAAAGCTCTTAGGTGTTGCGGCCAAGACTTTAAGTCTGGAGTTTATTCGGGTATTTAGAATAAGATCTAATTTGGGTACTAATCACAGTTAATTAGCATGTGTAAATTATGCATTATTCGGTAAATTAAGTTAGTTGTAAGACCTAGTCTGGAGTGGATAATGTGTACGGAACCTTGCGTTTAAACACAGATCGGCGTGGCGGTTTTACGGGGGTGAAGCGCGCGCGGGGTTTGTCGTGGACTATATAGGCAATGGGAATCGTTGAGACGACACAATAGCTAATACTGACTGTGAGGCGAAACGTATTTCGGGAATTCTTAAAACCTTGGTACTTTTGTAACTTAAGCAATCAGTATTCGTTGGGCTATTTGGCTATAAGATTTGTTAACCAATTCTTATAGTTTTCTTTAAATTCACGATAGTTTGTTTTAAAGTGGCTTGTTATTAAGCAGTATTGACACATTTCAAGCACCGTGGTAAACTGACTGTGACAACTGAGCGGAGTTTGAAATGTATAGAAGCATTACACGATTTTAGTACGGTTAGGTAAGCTGTGCTGAAATCCCTCCACAGAACACTAGGGAAACGCTTTGCTAGCTCGAAAATAAAGCGCTTGTGAAGTGTACACATACATTTATCGAATGTCGGGGCGACTATGAATCCCTAGATTTGAGCAATTTATTAATTGCGGAAGATCTAGGCTCGCGTGAGTCTGCGTGAGCCACATTCGAAGTTAACGGGCCATAGAACTAGGAGATCAGATACACACACGCCCGTTGGCTGTCTACACAAAGTTATATACACATATATATATATTTTATAACACAACTATCTATACACAACGTTCTTAGACACACTCGCGTTAGGGCGTTAGGTCACATCCCGGGTCTTGTTTCTTTGAATCCGCGATAGTTTCTGTTAGATAATTAGGTTTAGGATTAGAGAATTTAAGTTGTAAGGTTCCGTATAGAATCCATTGTCGATTAAGTTATAAATAAGTGCTTGTTCGCATGAGTTTGAATGTTTATTGAATAAGGTGGTTGGTAGTTTAAGGATCTCGCGATTTTGACTATATAACGCTCTCATTTTATTTTTTTTGGAAAAAAAAAGAGGATGTATTTATATCAGTAAATGTAACATCATAGTGTGCGGTAGAGATTAATCAGTGTTTAGCCCCGTGGCTTTGAACATCGATTAATTTTGGTCGAGCGTCCGTGGCGGATCATGTCGGGCCTGTAACCAGTTTGAAAGCACGTATATCAGACGGTTATTCACTCGACTGATATGGTTGGGTACCGTACACTTTACAATAAATGATGAAGTTTCTTTAAAGTACTGAAAGGTTGGAATACCATAAACACGAGAGTATAACTTGCGCGATAACGTCCCGCGTGAATAAGCAAAAGAACGCTATAAGCGTCAATAAACTTTGATTTCCGATAAGCTTGTAATTCATTCGTATAGCGAGAAAGTAATTAACATGTCTTTAAAATGTTAAGGCAATCCGCCGAGTGTATTCAATTCACTCCCATCCAGTCCCATTAATTGGTAAAACCCGATCAGGGTTTAAGAGCTCTTACACAATCAATAATGCGCACATATAACTTATAATATATAAATTATACCAATGGACTTGGAATTTTTAAGGCTTGGAGCAGTGGCTATCAGTTGCAACAACAAATATTAAATAAAAGTCGTACGCACACAATTACATGTTTATATAAATACATTGTTTCTTTGCGAAGAAACCAGCTCCAAAGACCTTAGCTGTGTGTTGGAAATCCCGGCCAGGGTAATTAAGCCACGATATAAATATTATAATACGAACCACACACATGCAAATAAAAGTTCGACTAATCTCGAGCTTATGGGCGGATTTCCATTATTAACTCGTATATACGACACTAGGCACTAAAACATCGAAATATCTTGCATCCATATATATATATCAACAAATCGAAGTAGAGCTGTTATTTCAACTGTACATAGGTGGGGGAGATAGGGCTTTAGGTAAATACAGAATACATAAGACGATACTAGGTAACATAGGTAGGGTTTGATCACGAAACACATAGGTAGAGCTTAAAACCGAGATTAGGTTATCTAGGTAGGTCTTATATTAGACACACGTAGGGCATAAGACAAATAGGTATGTTATCTAGGTAGGACGTAACATTAAACACATATGTAGATCTTAGAACAAGTACATAAAAGAAATATAGGTAGGCACATAAGTAGGGAAGTTAGGACATTAGGTAGGGAAGATTTGTAGGGCTTAGCAAGGCAGGAACGTTTAGTTCGTTAGGTGAGATAATAATAACAAAATAGCAATAGATTTAGGTAGGGTTCATCAGTAGCAGTAGGTGTAGTTAAATAGTAGGTAGTGGCCATAATAGTAGGCAGATAGGCTGGACACGCTCCAGTCTATTAAACTAGGTAGGATCCAATAGGCATATCGGTAAGTAGGCTTAGGCATGCATCCATTCCATTTACATCCCGAGGCAAAAGCAGTAGGTAGGTAGGGTGGGTCGCGCTGCGGTCCACTACAAGGCTTCACAAGTCTCATACTTGTTTCGCACTAGGAATGTATGACAGATGAACGGACCTGTATTTGCTAATTTTAGCTAATCGATGTTAAGTTTTTAGGTTTTAATATTAAGTGGCATGTACCCATATACAGCCTTTTCTAAAATAAACAATCAATAAACGCGTGTCCATAAAATTCAGTACGTCACTGGCAGTAAACACAATAAGGCAGCAATTCTGACACTATTTGCCTCCAGCGTGCGCCTAATATGCTCGTTCGTTGCATTGTAGTCGAAGGAGAAATAATACCTCCTCGGAATGAAACTCAAGCGTAAGAGACATAAATTCAAACATTTACGTTCCGCAAGTGATGGCAGTGGAGCGAGCGAGCGCCCGCTTGAAACTTTGACAGCGTCTGCAAATCGTTTGCTTATAAAGAATAACTGTTTAAGTTAGTCAACTTTCGGAACCATTTATCATGATATAATAAACAATAGATAATGCTTGTTGAATATACAATTCGGATATATAAAATGAAATACAACACAGATATGAAAATGGTTGCTGCTAGATTGGATTGCCCCATCCAAAGACATTGAGAAGAATTGGGTGTCGATCTAATAAAACAATTAATGTAATGAAGAAAATAAATTTCATGTACGAACTAACAATATTAATACAGTTTTAGTTACATATACATACAATTGTTACTAACACATTCTATGGGCTCTATAGTCTGTAATAAAGAGAGAACCGCTAGGTCTTGAAATGTACTCCCTACCTAGGCGTTCCAAGGGACTACAATACGAGGTTTATACATGGTCGATACAGCACGAGTGATATTCCTAACGTTAAGTAAGTAGCACACTTGTTTACTATCTTATGTCAGTTTTCATATTTAATGAATGGTTATTGTACTTCAGTAACCGGTCGTTTTCCAGTTACGAATAACGAGCCATTGTAGACGTTCCTAATAGTTATTTCGTTCTCTACCTGCGATGTATCGTTGTTAACAATTGACAAGAAATAAGGTTATTTTGAGTGCAAAGGAAATTCAATGCAAAAAGCAATAATTTTAATTAGCAAAATATGCTTAGTAATAATACTTCCATGGATTTGTTAAAGAAATAAAATTATATACATAAATTAAGAAATGATTTTAACTGTTCATAGCAAAATGAACAGATGCATTTGTAGAATATCATAAAGCTAGTGTAAAATATGTATGCCATGTTTCCTGAGATACAAAAAAAATATTATTGATAGTTGAAAGGCAAGTATAATAAAATGTACATAGGTAGGCAAGCAAAATAATTATTGCCATGGTAATTTTTAAAAAAATGTTTCTAATTTATAAAATAAAATTACAAATCTTGCACCTTTCAGTCATAAATACGTATTAGTAAATTTCAACTAGTAACCATTAAACAGAAGGCTTGTCTAGACTTCTTTTTTTTATTTAATAAATATCCAAAGCTACTACTACTAATATCTACTAAACATCCGCCCGATTACGTGCAGTAACTACAACCCAAACTCAACTAGTAACTTCGACGGCTGATTAACAGTTCAAAAGTTTTATAGAAACACTACAAGCTGTCATTTGCATACATACCCTACTAACCATTGTCAGAACCCGCCCCATCCGTAGGTAGTAAGCCAACGGTAAATTTGCTTACGACACGTCTTTTATGGGAACACTTTGAGTTACGCCTCGTAGGTAAATCAACATCCCGTAAGCAAAACGAATGGTTTTTCAAATATAGGAACCAGCTATTAGTGACATAAACAAAATAATATCTACGTCCATCGTCAAATAATTTTGCATGGTCAGGAAATGCTTTTTTATATATTAATAACATATGAGGTAATACCTACGACCGGGCAAGAAAACCGCTATGAATGTTAAAGCGAGCGAAATGTGTAAGAACTGCGTCTCATGGCGGTGGTTTCTGCCTGCCGACCACACAATGACCTGGCATGAGGATCTACAAACATACGATAAAATATTAATATACGATAACAACAATGGTTTCAGACGATTGAGCGAAGACTCAATAGTCTGAAACCGTTGTTGTTAATTGGCGTTGCATAATTGGTTCCTCGTCCTTCGAAAAGGCAGTAAAGATTAGGAAGCAACTTCTGCGGATTGGTGAAAGCTAGTAACTTAGGTTAGCGACTGTCTATAAACAATAGCCGGGAGCGAAGTATTTACGTGCCCCCTGAGCACAGACAAGCTCGACATAAAGCCAAGACACACTCAATAGACAAAATGCAACGTCTTCAGCTGCGTATTTGACAGTGTAAGGATATACTCGTATATGTAAATGCAAAGTTGTACGTGCAATGCAATTGTAAATCTATAAACATATACCATCTATAAATGTATAACAAAGGGAGCATTCCGTCGAAGCTCGGTGGCGCAGTGGTGAAACACGCTGTTACATTAGTTTGACATCAAACGTCGGCAACGCAAGAGTGACACCCCTGGTGTTGCAAATGCCCATAGGGTACGGTAACTGCTTACCATCAGGCAGGCCGTACGCTTGGTTGCCACCTTAGTGATATAAAAAAAAATCAAACGCTCGTGAGTCCGATTCCCACACAGGACAAACATTTGTGTGCATTAACATGTCTGTTTGTCTTCATCTGGGTGTTTTTAACACATTGAATTTGACATGTACTTTGTACAGACAGTGAGCTACACTTCAATCACCCCGATATGTTAACCTATATATATTCTTTATTGCACACAAATAAAATAAAATAATCAGTGTCAAATACAGTGTACAAAGGTGAGCATAACTCTTCTAGAGATTTCTTCCAGCCAACCCTAATCAATGAGGAAAGTCAAGGGTTATAACAAATATATGTGCCAACTAGTAGTGCCAAAATAAAAAGAGAAATGAATAAGTAAAAACACAATGAATAGAACTATCCACATCAACCCTTACTCGTCCCATTGTTGGGATACGGGCCTCCCTTCAATCGAAGGGGTTTAGAGCATACTCCACCACGCTGCTCAAATGGGGATTGGCGGAGGCCAGTGTTTTCAAGCCGCCCAACGGCCACTGACTTAGTTTAACGACTGACATCTATCGACAACAGCCGGGATCGACGGCTTAGCGTGCCCTCCGAAGCACGTAGAAACTCGAGGTAGATAAACCCATCCATAGACTGGCTACCGTAAAAGTTGCTTAACCTGCGTATTCGGTTAGAATACCACGCACATCGACGCCATCGAGCTCTTCAAACCTCTTCCAGCCAACCCTAATCAATGCAGAAAGTCAAGGGTTATAACAAATATATGTACCAACTAGCAAAATAAAGAGAGATACTCCCAGTAAAAAAACAAATGAATAAATCTATAAAATACATAAATATACATACAAGTACATACAATTTTTCAGAATCAAAAGTATCCGAAAGCGAAGAGCATGCCAGACGACGTTGATGAGAGCGAAAGAGACGAGAGTGATATGTTTGGATCGGTGCACCTGGCGTTCCATAGTATCTGCCTACTCCAATGGCAGACAGGCTTAATGATATACATACATATATGTAAATATATTTTTTATTCCACGTCGGGAAGCATTAAAGCGTGCAACCTACTCAATGTAAAGCGGTTGTCGTAGCCTATGAACGCTTGCAATACATTAAGTAACACAGCAACTCCTTAGGACCTTACTGGTGACCTCACTCACATGCTGGAACAGTACAACCCAAGGATTTGGCTGCGGTTTTCTGCAAGGTGGAAGTATTCCCAGACAGGCTGCTTTGATGCGCCCTACCTCTCTTAAGTTTTATAATATCTTATTCTTTTTAGGGTTCCGTACCCAAAGGGAACCCTATTACTGAGGCTCCGCTGTCCGTCCGTCCGTCCGTCCGTCCGTCTGTCACCAGGCTGTATCTCTTGAACCGTGATAGTTAGACAGTTGAAATTTTCACAGATGATGTATTTCTATTGCCGCTATAACAACAAATACTAAAAAATAGAATAAAATAAATATTTAAGGGGGCTCCCATACAACAAACGTGATTTTTTTTGCTGTTTTTATAGATAATGGTACGGAACCCTTAGTGCGCGAGTCCGACTCGCACTTGGCCGATTTTTTAATCTGCTAGTAAGTAGTTAATTACTGTTCAATGATCATATTAATTTTATTACTATACGTAGATCTCACGTTGTATCTACTCATTGTTTTTAAGTAAGTTATATAATAGTAGTTTATCCTTATCCTTATTCGATCGTACTTTTTTAATGGTACAACTAAATTAACATTTGGGCATTAGGCTGCTTCGAAGGTGCTTACGCAGGGCTGTCCTCAGGGTTCGGTGTTAGGGCCGTATCTTTGGAATATCGGTTTTGATGACTTTCTTAGCCTACCCTTACCGGAAGGGTGTTCGTTAACTGGCTACGCCGATGACGGCCTCTTATTAATAAAAGCTAATTCCAGATCAAGTATAGAAAAACTAGCCATTACTTGCCTTGGCCTCATTTCAGACTGGGGTTATCGTAACCGTCTCGATTTCGCACCTCACAAAACATATCAGCTCTTGCTTAAGGGAAATTTGCAGGTTCCGCCGCGATTCCACTTCAATGGAGTATCAGTTGCAAACAAAAACTCGGTTTGTTACTTGGGATTACTGTTAGACAAAGGTTTTAATTACATTGAACACATAAAGCAGGTTGGAGAAAAAGCCAAAAAGAACTTTTATGCGTTAACTCGAATTTCCACCTCGACCTGGGGCTTAACTTTTAAAACGTTAAAAATTATTTACACAGCCACATATTTAGGATGTATTACGTACGGTTCACCTGCATGGGCTGATAGGGCTACCATAGGTGCTGCGCGTCGTAAGTTGCTGCAAAGTCAGCGGCTCGCTTTAATATTCTTATGTAAATCGTATAGAACTGTGAGTACCGAGGCACTACCAGTGCTGGCAGGCGTATTACCAGTTGACTTAGAAATTCAACGCCGGGCTTCAATGTACTACACCTCTAAAAACATACACCCTGACTTTCTAAAACGCCGCGATATTGACAAAATTCTTAGATTGTTCAAACCAATTGACGAGGTATTTGAAACTTTACTGTCTGAATGGCAAGAAAGATGGGAAACTTCTACTAAAGGACGCCACTTGTATCTGTTCTTTCAATCAGTGCGAGACAGATTAAGTAAAGAGTGGTTAGAAGTCGATCATCCTGTTGCGCAATTTTTAACAGGGCATGGAAACTTTAGGGCAAAGCTCTTTTCATTTAGACTTGTGTCATCGCCTTTATGTGAGTGTTCTACGACAAATCATGAATTCGAGCAAACAGCACATCATGTTCTCTGGGAGTGCGATCTCTGGCAACGGGAGCGGGACGATATGTTAAATTCCTTGCGTGTCACATCCGGGGTAGTATACTATTCTGATTTGGTGGCAACAAGGGAGAACTACCAGGCGTTTAGGCGGTTCTGCAATCTATATTATTGGAATCGATGTGTTAGGTACCAACTCACTGTTTAGGTCCCAATAGTGTTAGATATTTGATTATCCGTGGTGCACGGCAGTTGAGCTTCACTTGACTAGCCATCTCTTTGAGGTTTTAAATGCCTTATTTGTCATATTGCTGTCTCTCACTTTGCCAAGAGGGGAAGTCAATTCTAAAACTTCCTACTCCTACAAATTTCTTCTGATTAAATTCGTTTGTGAGTTCCAAGGCAGCTGTAGTTTAACCCCCGGGACGGCAATGGACTTCACTGTTCATTGCCTTTTTTGTGGTCGCCGCTGTTAATTCTGGCTACACAGGAGACACAGTGGTGGGTATGAGTGGTGGGCCTGTCCCGTAAAAAAAAAAAAAAAAATAGTAGTTTATGCAACTGTCATATAATAGAGGGTATTAAAACACGAGTGTAGTTTTTTGAAACGAGCCGCAGGCGAGTTTCAAAATAAGATTACACGAGTGTTTTAATATCTGATTGTATGCAGTTGCATACACTACTTTATTTAATCTCATGGCTATAGGTAGCTACATTAAATAAAATGCAATATAAAAGAAACAAATTATTTATTATAATAATTATTCACATTTTGAATATTGCAATTATGAAACTGAACCTGAATAACAGGCTGGGGGGCGCTATAAGAGCTAGTCGTTGTCGGGGTTGACAATGGAACGTTTATATTAATTTCATTTTTATTATTTTCTATGGAATTGAGTATCGAATTGGATACTAAGATTTTGTTAGCTATAGAATCGTCTATGTAGCCTTCTGCAGCTGTTGTTGACTTCCACCCTCCGTGACGCTTTAGTGCTGTTATGTCTCCGCCAGCATCGATTAGTAAGGTTGCAGAAGTTCTGCGGAAGCAATGTCCCGTGTACGAATCTGAGTTTGGAAGATTAAGATAACTGGCTATCGTTTTACCCAACATTCCAAATTTGTTAATACCAACTCTTTGTTGGGTGCATTTCCCAGATATGTAATTCAAAAAGAAGGAAGGATTGCTACATGAATTTGGTCGCAGTTCTATGTATTGTTTACATAATTGGTAATATTTGCTCGTTATGGTAAAAGATCGGTCTATTTTATTTTTTGTGTTCCAAATTTTAACTAAAATTGATGATTCGAAAACTTCGAGGTCTTTGAATTTAATGTTGTATAATTCCTGTCTTCGGCAGGCACCCATTATTCCAAATATTAGTGCAATCTGTAACAATATTATAAGTACTTAAGTAATATGAAGCCAGTAAATATCTATGTATAAAGCCATTACTTAGTGAGATGGCGTTTAGTAACTAATATATTCTATTTAACTTTTATTTATCTATTTAATAAATCAATACTTCTTACCTTCGTTGAAAGATATAATTTATCGGGCACATCATTTAAAAATTTATTTAAGTATTCAGGTGAAAATGTCTTGGCTTTCTTCCCTTTATATCCTTGCGATTTACGTTTCAGAAATGATACAAGTTTTGAATATTTGGTAATATCAATTTCGTTGTAAATACTCAGTGTACTTTTAATCATAGAATATTTAGACCATAAGGACGAACACTTAAAGTTATCCGATAACTCTTGAAAGTAGGCTAACAAAACGTTTTCGGAAAATGAGTTAGCCTTTTTGTTCATTTTCCAAGTTATAAAGTCTTACACATCGTAGTCGTAACATTTGTCGTACGCTTTTCTTGATTTTTCTGGCAAAAGACTATTCGTCAGTTTCTTGGCTGTTTCTAGAATGTCAGGTGGAGTTAAATTTTCATCAGTATCATCGGTGTTGCTTGACATTTTTGCTACTAAAGTTTTATCCAACAAAATATTACTCAAATTCGTATATACGAAATAGCGCCAAAATGGAAAAAGTCTGTTATTGGTTTATTGGCTCGGATCCAGCACGCATGCGCTCTCACCACAGATAATGTGTACTTAAATTGAATAGAAACCTCCTTGGTCGGGACACATGTACTTTAATAATTAAAAAATTGTTTTAAAGCATTGTTTTGTTAGGAGAATAATGCTTAATTTAATTTTTTAATTTTCTTAAAGAAGTATGTAAATAAAATATACCAATAAAATTCTGTATTTCATTTCATAATTAGAATATTACTGAATGAGATTATATAAAGTATCTTTACGAAACAGGTAACTTATAGGGCTGCTTTGATGCACCCTACCTCTCTTAAGTTTATAATATCTTATTCTTTTTTAATCTGCTAGTACATAGTTATTTACTGTTCAATGATCATTTTAATTCTATTGCTATACGTAGATCTCACGTTGTATCGACTCATTGCTGTTAATATTGCTGCTCTGGAACAAACTACCACCACAAATAAGGGACTGTCCATCAGCCACGACTTTTAAAAAAAGGTTAAAAGATTACTATATTTCTCAAACTCAGTAAATAAATATGTATATATGTATTGCATGTATTTATTTATTTATATATAAGTATATACATTCTGTGTACTAAGTATCGGGAATTTGTCAATAAAACAAAAAATACAAATTATTCATCTAAATTTATTTTATCGCCTTCAAAGTAGGCCCCATCGCTTGCAATACAACATCTCCACCGCTTCACCCAGTCTTCCATACATTTTTCATAGGCTATTTGCGGTATGGCCTTTAGCTCATTCAGCGAATTTTCTTTTATGGCTTCTATCGACTCAAAACGTTTTCCTCGAAGTGGTAATTTTAACTTGGGAAATAAAAAAAAGTCAGACGGAGCCATATCAGGTGAATACGGTGCTTGGTCGAGAACTTTTGTTCAATTTTTCGCTAAAAACTCTTTCACTATAATGGCTGTGTGTGATGGTGCATTATCATGGTGCAGCATCCATGAGTTGTGTTGCCACAAATCTGGACGTTTTCGGCGGATACTCTCACGCAAACGCTTCATGACGCCTAAATAATATTCTTTATTCACTGTTTCTCCCTCTGGAAGGAATTCGGAGTGAACCACACCACGGTAGTCAAAAAAAACTGTCAGCATCACCTTGATTTTGGAGCGACTTTGCCGCGGTTTTTTGGGTTTCGGCTCGTTTTCGAGACGCCATTCTGAAGACTGTTGGCTTGTTTGCATGTCGTACTCATAAACCCATGTCTCGTCGCCAGTTATTATACGTTTCATAAAGGTCGGATCCGTAGAAGCTCGGGAAACCATGTCTTCAGCGACATGCTTTCGCTGCGCTTTTTGAACAAAATTGAGCTCTTTTGGAACTAGTCGAGCGGCGACGCGTTTCATGCCTAAAATGTCAATGAGAATGTTGTGGACGGACTTAAAAGATATGTTCACCTCACTAGCCAACTCTCTCAGACTCATACGTCGATTTTCGAGCACTAGCTTCTTGATTCTGTCGATGTTTTCTCTGGTCGTAGCGGTTGAAGGTCTACCAGAACGAGGCAAGTCTACTACTACTTCTCGGCCTTCTTTAAAAGCCTTATACCATTCATAAGCCCTTGTTTTCGATATACACGATTCGCCGTAGGTATTTCGCAACATTTTTAGTGATTCACCACATGAAATATCATTTGAAACACAAAATTTAAGGCACACTCTTTGTTCAACAATATTTTCCATTGTAAAAATCGCCGAGGACTCAAAACTATGACCAACAAAAAGTGTAGTTTAAAACAAATTAAATGACAGATCCCGCTCAAATTTTGCGCGCTAAATCAGTACAGTGCTACCAACATGCAGTAAAAAAATTAGAACGACCTCTTTTACGCGGGTCTTTTTATTGACATATTCCCGATACTTTTTACACAGAGTAGTATATGAAATATCCATCTATTGTGTTTGTAGGCTATGAATGAAATTTGTAAATATTACGTATAATAAGTATAGTTTGTTTTTTATTCATAGTGCTATTTTTTACCAACCATTTGTTTTTTGTTTCTTTTTGTACCCAGCCAACAATGATTTCTATTACCGCCTGTAGGGTTGGCTGGAAGAGATCTCTTTTAGAGATAAGCTCACCTTTGTACACCTTTAATGTAACAATTGTATGTATAATAATATGCAATAAAGAATATATATATTTATTTTTATTTTATTTTATTTTATTCGGGATAAAAACAATTGTACAATCAAGGTTTCTTTACATAATATGAAATTAATAGTTTTGATAAATGTACAACCAACCACATTATCCACAAATTATTAAGTAAGTTATATAAAGGATCTTTACGAAACAGGTAATATAATAGTATAAAGGGTCGTTCACATATTAAGTAACCATAGAATACATAATTAATTCGGAAGAATTGTTATAATATTATTTTCCATATAGGAATGTCCCGATTATAAACACATGTACGTATAAAATTCGCTTTACTTGAGAATGGTTGTGAATGCTTGAATGCTTTGATTATAAGTGAAAGTGTCAAAACCGCCAATCAATCACGCCAAACCAAAATCAAATTTTATTTGAAACCACATAGTATCAATTTTGGAATTGCGCAATATCTTTCCTGTAAGGCTTAGATTTAGGGCAAAAGGCATAAATAATGCGACACGGAACCCGACCTCGGAATTCGGTCAAATCGAACAATCGAACGTCGCGAAATATTCATAATTTAAACATTGGATATGTGGCATAGAGCATTGTATGTAGAATGTACAGTAGTAGTCAATGAAAAGGGCTGTATTAAAAGCTTTTTAAATTAATTCATTCATTTTGGTAACTACTTCGTTTGATCCCTATAATGCAAAGCGTTATATCATTTAACATTTAAAGATCCTACGATTTGATCTCTTTACATTAGATCCATTTTTTACGATGAGGATTCAATGTGTAGAAATCTTCTGAAAAAAGCTATGTGGGAGTTTTTGAAATAACCCAGTGTGATCATAACAGCAGTGGGTTTTAGAATGCAATATTTATACTTTTAAACAATCAATGGAGGTCATGTTATTTAAAAATCAGTCTGTGTAAATAAATAACGTTTTTAGTAAATATTTTTTTTAAATGTTATTTAATTGTATCTTATTCAATTCTATTATGTTTTTTTTTAATCTAGCATAGCAACTAGCATTTCGGAAATAATTATTGGTGACGAAGAACTGCCGAAAGAAACTTGCCTATATAGGTTTTTTACAAATTGATAATTAGATATTATAATAAATTCATATCAATATCTTGGTGCAATAATGATGTCAAATGGTAGAATTAAAGATTACTAAGAAAAGGTTATCTGTGCTGAATATTTCCAGATGTCATTGTCGGTTACATATGCATCAATTCTATAATAAGCTTTTTACAAAGAGTATTTTTGATGTGACTTTTCACATTATCGGGAAAGGACAGAACTGTTTCCGGCAATTTATTATAGAATCGAATATAATTTACAAGAAAAGATTTACCAGTCCTAGTAAGCTGATGCATACACAAATCATTTCCACATCAAAATTTTTCGCGGATGTTTGAAAACGACTTTCATAAGTAAATTGAGAAGCAACAGTGAGGATATTTATTTTTCTGAACAGTTCCCTGAGTGATTCTCTGGAGTCTATGTTATAAATAATGTGAATGGTTCTTTCTTGCTTATAAAAATTGTCTCAATGTCAGCCGACGTTCCCCACAACAGTATATCATACGACATAATACTGTGAAAGTTGCATACGTCATAATTGTGTGAAAGTAATCACCGTAATCTATGTAATGCACTGCATTTCTCCGCCGATTGAATTATCAATGTCGACGTGATAAATGTACTACAAT
This sequence comes from Pyralis farinalis, assembly GCA_947507595.1. Lineage (NCBI taxonomy): Eukaryota > Metazoa > Arthropoda > Insecta > Lepidoptera > Pyralidae > Pyralis > Pyralis farinalis. The sequence continues at coordinate 37,552,754 of OX382259.1, forward strand.
TTTTCGCACCGTAATAGTAATTACAATTTATTATAATAAATTAACTAAAAGTGTTTTTTTTCTAATGCTGTTCTGACAGTTTTATTTACCTTACAAGGTGCGTCAATTTATTTGCCATGTCACTGTACGTCAGTAGCATTATGGCGCTATAGAATCCCTCGTGGCGTAATCCACAAAATGATATAGATGGGCTGTATCGGTGTTTATTGATTATCAATTGAAACAATGAGAGAAAGGTTACAGCGAGATTTCTCGAACAAAATTGCTGGATGCTCTGTAATAACTTAATTTTGTTGTATAACATGTATGACTAAATATGTTTTCTATTTGAATTAATAGCAAAAGTGTTAGTATTTGGAATCAATGACAATCTATATATATATATATATATATATATATATGTACATAAAAATCATTATACGTAGATTTGTACTCTAGGGGCTTGAAAACGGTCAGATCGATTATGATGAAATCTTCAGGAAATGTTTTGGTTGGCCTAGCGGGTGATCTTGTGAAGTGTGGGTCGCTAGTTGTAAATAAATACCGTGCAATGTAGCGAAACGTTTAAGTGACCTGTCTATTTATTTGTCTGTTCGTGCGACCGTATCTCCCAAACGGATAGATCGATATTTTTTCATGAATTTGTGCCTAAAACTGCACATTTTTTTATACAGCTAATAAGCTACTGCTGACTGGTTTGATTAAACTGTAAATCTACATACACATATATACACTTTAATGTTATGAACATTGATCGGCGTGCTACACAGAGCTCAAAACGTGACCTCCTTTTGAAGCAGCGGTCCATACTGATTTGAGTTCAAACTTAGAATCATTTAGCTGAAGTACGCCATTGTGATGATTTCCGACGTTCCTTTGAAGGTATTCTACTGCATTATCTTTCCTGGGTTCACAAGCAACAACATCGCATCAGGCGATTCGTATGCTCATTTGCAACAAGCACCAAAATCTGTGATTATTGGATCACAACGAAATGGTACTACATAATAGAATAAAATCCCCTTAAACCGCCATAAACTGTCGGAACCATTGACAGGGCGCTGTTCAATTGCATATAAATCCCGCTGAATGGTTATTGGGAGAAAAATGGCTGAAAAGACCGTAAATGATCGTTAATTTCGGTGTTCATACAACTGCTGTATAGCATGATGTCGAACCATTTAAAATCATTAACCCTCTGTTAGAGTATCAAGCAAATGATTAATAAAGCTAGTTTTAATAATAACGGATCAAAATGTCAAGTCGGCGCTTGGGTGGAATCGACATCGTTGAATTGGCAACACCGGTTGTGTTTGTTATGGTTTGCCCGAAATGTCGATTGTTGTCAGTTGTCAAAAAACGTTAAGATGAGGTACCGTCATTGGAAGCGGCATTACGAATCGAGCAATGGAGCCAATCGCACGTGTCGCGTCCACCGCATTTTGAATCCGTTGTAATCTACGATCTAAGCATAACTTTTGTTAAAAGTATTGTGGTAATTGGCTGATTAAATATTGAGAAGATTAACTACGCTGGTATTTCGCTTAATGCGCCATGAACAACGAGCCACCTGACGACCATTACATCCACGTTACGACATATATATCTTTTTTGCTTTTAATGCTCATTATCTTATTTTTATAATCATTTGAAATAAATATTTACAAAAAAAGAGGGAACTTCTTCTTCAAAATCTGTAATACTTAAAAATATTGTTTCATTTATAAACGTTTTAGATAATTCTCACTAAAACAAGAACATGACGTTAAGGATAAGTGTGAAAGAAGTAGGTAGACAAAGTAACACAACGAGTGGACTTTCTAAACACTTTTGGTGACGGCTGGCGGGTTGGTCCGTAAAGCAATATTGAATTGTTTCATGCCACATGGTTTCCCATATAATTAGCTTCTATGTAAAAACGCATAGAGGTTTATTTAAAAAAGCAAATTACGAGTTATTTTAAGTAACATATATATAGGTATATGTTTTATCACAGTCGAAAAAGTTTTTAAATGTCGGACAAGATTGAATGTAATTTTTATTGATAAAGTTAGGCACTATGGAGAGAATAAACATGTTAATTTGAAATTATGATACTTTTAACTTCAGCAACAATAAACATCTCTCCTCATCTGTTTTGACAGCAAATGTAGATATAACTAGCTAATTATTAATTTATGAACCAGTAAACTGAATAATGAGGAGACAATAGCTAACTGGATTTGTTTATATTAATTAGCAAATTAAGTAAAACAAAAAAATTGGTTGTCTGTAAAGTCGGTTTACGGACGATAATTTTACGTGATAACGTCAAGAAAACATTCAACAGTTGACAAAACAGTTCACGTGTATGTTATGTGCTGCCGCAGTCTTTCTTCTACTCGGACACATCGGCCGATGGAGTGGAAGAGAGATAGATGCGTCACAAGCCGAACGCTTAGGCCGATCGTGCCTCTCAATCGCTTGTGCCGCGCTCTCGCTTGCACGCTCGGCTCTGGCGGAACGTGACACATTTTCGTGCGAGCTGCCGGCGTTCATCGATTTATAAGACGTTATCACGCCAAAAAAATATGTTAATAACCTATTGACGCTCTATCACTGTCGATTACTTGTTGCAGCCGATTCCTCATGCCTGCAACCATGTTCCAACACCCTCAGTGCCCTGCATTGACTCCCAAGTAGTAGAGGCTGCTAGGTCTTTAAAATTTGATTTAGTTTTTACTTCATATGAGTCCCAGTTAAACACCATTTGACCCCATTGGTTTTCAATTAGATTTAAGTTTTAGAAGGCCAATTAGTAACAGTCAAGTTATCTTGACTATTGAGCATATCTCGAACGATCTGTGCGCGATGGTATCATTATATAGCTATCATACACCAAATATGTGTTCGTGTGGATACGCTATGCGCACAGTTGACATCATTGTATTTTGTAATACATCTAAGTAATCTTGACTGGTATTGCGACCTCCTACTTCCACCATCTCATCGGGACCCATCGACGACATCCAGCCCCAATATCCCAATGTGATGCGGCCACTTGATCCGCATGGTAGAAGATTAGTATTTTTATACCGTTCACCTGGTCTTCTCCACAGTATTTTACGTACATACATCCTTGGCCGCTAAGACTTTTCGTCAGTAAAATAGCAATGTTGTCCAACCAATCAAAGTCTAAATATTGTCTTTCAAATAATAATCTATCGGTTTTATTGGTACCATTCAGTAAATGTTTGACCCACACATGAGCAGTCCGTCTCTGTTGCGCTCAGATAAGGCTTCGGATGTGGTCCACCTGCCTAGTTCACCTGGGTGGACCACGGGCACTTTCACACGGTTTATACTAATATTCCTCACTAGCTATCCGCCCCGGGTTCGCACATGTGATATGATCGCTACCAAACTTCACAGGATCACCTGCTGGGCTAACCTGAAGACTCACTGAAAATTTCATCAAAATCTGCCCAGCCATTTTTGAACCCATAGAGGACATACAGACAAACATTCATTTTTATATATATAGATTTTTCTTAGTTTTTTTTAAACAACGACGGGAGGCATGCTAGCATACGATCCACCTGATGTAAAGTGGTTATCGTACCCTATATGAACACTGGTAATACATTAAGCATCACTTGCGTGATGCCACCTCTGCTGCTAACACAGCAACTCCATGAGAGCTTACTGGTGATCTCACCCACACGCAGGAACAGAACATCCCTCCAGGGAGTTGTTAATTGGCTGTGGTTTTCTGTGAGGTGGAGGTATTTCCCTAGTCGGACTGCTTTGATGCGCCCTACCTTCGCATTGAATTGAAATGGAAAAAAATAAAAAAAGGTAGTAGTAAAAACAATAGGTACGACGACGAGCGAAGCAAGGAAGGGTGTTAGGCAGAACTGCGACCCTACAGCGCGCGAGCCGAGCGAGCACAGCGAGCGTGCCGCGGCAGCGGCCGGTGAAGCGCCAAAACCGAACATTGTCTGTTACGAAGGAAACTGTTCAAAAGAAAAGAGAATGGTATTATTTTATTTATATTATTATAAAGGTGGACCACCGGCAAGAAAAAGTGCCCGTGGTGCACCCAGGTGAACTAAGCAGGTGAATCACGACCGTGTACTCAGATCTTTCCGTCAACCCCAGAAGGGGTTTGGCATGAAGTTATAGACAGATAGATTGGTAGAATATGAGCAGGTAACAATGTACAGCGATCATAGTGTTACAGAGGCAATCTCTGGAGAGGTTAGAACCCAGTCCAGATTTCAATTATGTGTCGGGTACAACACAATTGAAGCGCCCGTGCATTGTGGTGACGACGGCATCGAGCATGACCAACTACTAGAGAAAATAATTTTAGACGATGGAAAATTGGAGATCTTGATTACGTCGTTACATGTATCATTGTAATCGAACGCGCAGGTTAAGAAAGGTAGCAGGCTGCCTTTTCAGGAACACCGTTCATATATGAAATCTATATGTTTGTCTGTGTGTGTGTTTTTTCGAATATTCGAATTTTCACTTCATATTCGGATTCAGCATAAAAAAGTAGAATAGGAATGTTCAGGAACACCGATCCTATCTCTTAAGGAACACGGTCAAAATGGCCGACAAATTAAAAAATAAATTGAATTGTTACAGTAATATAATTGACGAGCCAGGTGTATGCAAGCAATGCAAGCTTGCGCATTCTCAACTAGTTTATATATACAATGTCTTAAGGCATACATGCTTACGGCTCACCTGATTTAAAGCCTATGAATGCTTGCAACACCTTAAGTATCACTCGCGTGATGCCACCTCTGCTGTTAACACTTTAACTCCTTATGAGTATACTGGTGATCTTATTCACACGTAAAAACACAACAACCCTCCAAGGAGTTGTCACTTGGCTGCAGTTTTCTGTGTGGTTGAGGTACTTGCCTAGACGAGCTGCTTTAACCCTTCGAAACCCGGGTGGTCGAATACCGCGAAATGTATGGGAAAACGTATATAACGGGTTCTGACTGCTCAATGCAACCTACCTTTCATAATGCCTCTCGAGGTTGTATAGAAGAAAATGATCAAGTACTAAAACAATTTAAATACATGTATACGAATGGGCATGGTAAGAGATTGACCCCTTGAGTCCCGTTATATACCTGGCGCCGTAACACGCATGGGGGAATTCAGCCACGCGGGCCTCAACGGGTAAGCTGCGTATACTTACCGATATGCAGGCCGCATTCTTACTACCTTTGTGGTACAAAACAACATAAGTGGATTCATACACCAATAAACACACTTGACTATATCTCAGCCTATATATCTCAGCGACAGGGCCGGATTAACAGTCTGTGGGGCTCTAAGCAGTGAACGGTATGGGGCCCCCTATGTTTTTTGTTACTTAATCTTTTTGTTAATATTTTTTTTTGTTCATGTATGAGTGACACAGAAAATTTTGTTTTATGTTGTACGTTTATTAAAAAAGCAATAATTAAACTAATTTCATTTTTTTTTAAAGTTATTTTCCCAACTTCTTCTGATTGACAAAGAAAGCCTCATTTCATGGAAATTAAGATGTTTTGTTTGAAAATTTCTTATTAACTTAAAAAAAAATTACACGCCTGATCTTGGGGGCCCCAATTTTTCGGAGCCCTAAGCAGCTGCTTAGTTTATATGGGTTAATCCGGCCCTACTCAGCGAAATGTACCTACAGTACAATGGGAGGCTGTTTCATCCTAAAACCAACAATGATACATTATTGATCCTGGAACTAGCCGATAAGAGCAGCGCGATCTCCTTTACGTGAGTGAGTTGAGTTGTAAAGCAATTTAGTTTCATCGGTTCTTTACTGTTTATTTACATGGGTAGAATAGTCTGTCACACAAATCTTCTTTTATCGCCTATATTCTCCAGTTAGAGACAGATGTTGCGCCGTGTGTCACGAATTACAACTACGTAACGAATACGTCGCGATGGCACGTGCCTTTGTCACGCGCGTGACATGGCAACTAACCAGAGCCGGATGTATTCGCTTCACTTATTGAATACGACTACGCACAAATTTAAATAGCATTGCAATCTAAACTGATTTTTGTGCTGCGAAGTGTGACAAAGATATTTGAAAGCCCGGTGGCGCACTGTGGAGCGCGCTGTTACGTTACTTAGACACCAATGCTCGTGAGTTCGATTCCCATACAGGACAAAAAAATATGTGCATGAACATGTCTGTTTGTCTTGGTATAGGTGTTTTAGGAGAGGTAGAGTGCATCAAAGCAGCCTATCTGGAGAACTACCTCCACCTTACAGAAAACCGCGACCTAATAACAACTCTCTAGAACAGGTATGGGCAACCTTTGACATGTTGTGGGCCAAACTTTAGCATGCAAATACGTTCGCGGGCCGGTTTAAAAGTAGTGCATATATATAAGTAGATTCCGTGAGTATATATAAGTAGTGTATTTAATTTGTTTTTAATTGGGTTTTTTCAAAATGTCTCGCGGACCGGATCAAACCTTACAGCGGGCCGGGTGTTGCCGACATGTGCTCTAGAGGGTTGTTGTAAGCTCCTGAGAAATTGCTGTATCAGCAGCAGAGGCGGCATCGCGCGATGGCGCGATGTGATTTACATAAGGTTTACCATATGGGCGTATGACTCCTGACGTATAGGAAGCTATATATGCAGCAGGCGGCTTCTCGTTGCTTTCTGGGTAACAAGACCTCGTAACGAGTCGACAGTCATATTCAATTTGCGGAAAAATACTGGAAACATGCCCTATCATTCGGGATCCTGGTCACGTTTGTGACACCGCTATGACGGTTGTATTTTGTTTGCTGCATGAGCCCGTATCGCAGCGAATGTACTAAGAAATGTATTTGTTTGTATATTTTTTGACGAGCTCGGTGGCGCTGTGGTGAAATGCGCTGTTACGCTACTCTGACACCTACGCTCATGGGTTCGATTCCCATACAGGACAAATATTTATGTGCATAAATATGTCTGTTTGTCTTGAGCGGGGTATTTTCTATGTAAAATTAGTATTTACAAAAAAAGAAAATTACGTATGTTTATCTGTTGTGTAGTACCCATGGCACAAGCCTCAGTTACTTTGGGGATATAGATAATTTGTTGGACAATATTAATTATTATTGGTAAAAAAGGTTTAAAATGTTACCGTAAGTTATGTACGTTTGAAATACGTAGATACATTGGCGCGTTGCTATCTACGTTGTTAATACAGCGAAACTTGGAAACTCATTTCCTCAGAAACTCATTTCCTCAGAAACTCGCTAGTAACCTCACTTAATCACAAATGAATATGATTCTTTATTAAAAATACATGGTTACAAAGAGCCGGTTTTTAAACTCAATACTGAACTAATTGACAATAAATTTTATTCAAGTCGGAAGCTAATCGAATCTTATAGAGTGCTGCAAACAGTTACTAACTCACACTTAATTCATAACGTAGGTTCAGAATTGTTCCAAAACTACAGGTGCGACAGAGTTTCATTAACAAGTATCAAACAAAACAATTTAATAAGCAAAGTTGAGTGCAAAGTCGTACTACTGACACATGCGAGCGTGTGGTGCAAGTTACAAACTTCTATATATTTTTAAATTTGGCATCCAATAGAAAGTTCCGAATGCCATCATTGCAGATATAAACATTATACGTAGTAATTAGTAGTTGCATATATATATATTGTATCCTAGAATATAGGATTCTGCAAAATATTACAACAATATTGTATTCGTGACAGATTTCTATAATGTCAACGTATCTGTAACTCTAATAAATAAATATATCAAGACAAATTGCACAGCGATACCTAGTTTCAAGGTAAGTAAAGCTGGTACTGTCCTACTACTGATAAACATACATAATCATTTTTCTTTTTAAATAAACACTTAAAAAAACAGACCAAGGTGAACAGACATGTACATATAAATGTTTATCTTCGATGGACACTGAAGCAATGATTGTTAAAGTAGTCATTGTTAGACCAGGCTATTCTTTACAACGTAAAGAATCTTATTTCAACCACTTTTACACTTTCATGTGATCGAAAATCATGAGGGCGGTATTGTGATGATGAGGTTAGACCGTAATATAGCCTGAAAGCTGGGATCATTGACTATGTCAACAAACATTATCCTCATGTAATATTTTGCGTAGCATTATATTGTAAATGAAAGATATTTGTAGTAAGTAAATATTGAAATATAAGACTATTCTTAAAATCTAAAGGTATGTAATGTGAGAAGAAACCAAAACCAATGCAAAGATTACGGTTGATGATAAAGTGTTGAAACAAGTGGATGAGATTGTATATATTGGATGCGCTTTCAGCAGGGATAGAAGGTACACCGTAAATGTGGAAAGACGAGTGAGTGCTGGGAATAGTGTGAATGGAACTTCTTGGCAGTAAAAATTTGAGCCAGAAAGACAGCTCGCTAGACACAATGCAGTGCTGGTCCCAACGCTTACTTATGGAAGCGAGAGCTGGGTATGGCAGAGAGAGCATGAAAGTAGGATGAACGCGGTCGAAATGCTAGCGTTGCGCAAAATTTGTGGCGTAACACTTGTAGACCGTATTTGCAATGATGATGTTAGAAACAGAGTTGGTCTGAAAGAGAGCGTCGGTCTTAAAATCAGAAGAGGCATGCTCCGTTGGTTCAGACATATAGAAAGGATGCAGGATGAAAGAATGACAAAGCAGATATACAATGCAAAAGTGAAAGGATGTAGGAGCCGAGGAACGCCAAGGCTTACCTACCATGACCAAATAGGTCGTGTTCTATCAGAAGGTAATGTCAGGAGCCCTAGAAATCGGCGAGCGTGCATGAGAAGAGCAATGAATGTGTGTCTACCCCGCAAGGAATTTAGCGTGAAGTTATAGATAGATAGATAATATGTGATATAAAAGTGATAGTGAATTATTTCTGTAAATAGAAAAGGCTAAAAACTGAAATTAACAAAATAAACATAATACTAGTAATAAATATACAATGTTATGATATAATAAAAAAAACAAAAATAATACTTAAAATTGAAATTGTTAGTATCAACGGTTTTTTGCGTATTCAATCGGTTTCAATAGCACAATGTATTGACGTAAATCGTCAGTACATCATACTGTTGGGAGATTTGGCTTATATTAAAGGCTCTACAAATGACGGCTATATAATGCCTATGCCAAATAGTAATCTAGGGTCTGGTGCGAAAGAAAAAACCAAAACTATATCTATTAACGGGGAAAAGAATTGGGAAGTATGAAGAGTTGTTCTACTCGAGCGAGAGTTGCTGCTTCAAAAGGGGCATAAAGAATACTCTTTATATTGCAAGTACTCAGAGGCTACGGTAACCGATTCAACCTAACGCTCCCTACGTTACATAAAAAATGAAAAACTGAAAGGCGACTTATGTACTTCAAATCTTTAATTCTTTTTCTAACTGAAAGAAAGTGGGAAGTTAAATATTGTAAATGACCTATATGTTTTTTTTTTGACATCCTCGGTAACGCAGTGGTTAGTAACGCTACTTTGACACCTACGCTCGTGGGTTTAACTCCCACATAGGATAAACATTTGTGTCCATGAACATGTCTGTTTGTCTTGGTTTAGCTGTTTTAGGATAATGCACCATAGCATTCCGTCTCGGGAAATACTTCCATCTCACAGAAAGCTGCAGACAACTAACACCTCCCTTGAGGGTTGTTGTATTCCTGCCAGTGAATGAGGTTATTAGTAAACTCCTATTGAGTATCTGTTTTAGGCGCTAAGGTAGCATTGCGCGAGTGACACTTAAAGTATTGTAAGTGTGTATATGCTACGACAACCGCATAAGGCGTGTCGTACTCTTGTATGCCTCCTGACGTTGTGTAAAAAAAACGAATTTGAATTGAAACTTTCCACTGACCAGCTTTGACTCTTATTATATTTCATGTAATAATAAAATAACAATATTCTAAGAAAATACTAAACGCTAACGCCTGAAACTTGTACCATTCTGAGTCCGTAAACCGATTTCTGTCGCACCCGGGACTGCGGTACAAACTTAGTTAGCACATGTTAGATTTAGCTGTGAGGCATCGGGAACTACACGTATATGGTACAAGGTGCGGTATGTTAACACGACCTCGTGAGATGTCAACGAGCCTTATGGAAATTCTGAGTAGAGCATGTGATTTAATGAACGGTTTTGTGATATTAGGGAAAAAGTGAAACCATACGCAGAAAGTTTAACACCGCTTACAATATTAATGTTATTAAATATTAGCTTGTGTAAGTACGAGTATAAAATATAATAATTGAAACTAGTTCGATCAATGTGTGGAGGTGCAGGCAACTACGACCGTGCGTTATTAGGCCATTTATGGGAAAACTGTTTATTTTATTAAAGGTCCAGCTGGGTAGGTCTAACTTTGAGAAAGAGGTCTCTCGTGGAATCTAACTCGGATAGAGAAATTGCGAAAGATTTTCTTCACCGAAATACCTCAATATCTCAAAATGGAAGTCTTCAAGCAGTGTGTGTTGCCAGTAAAGACTTACAGCGCAGAAACGTGGACCTCATACGAAAGCTCAAGGTTACACAGCGTGCGGTGGAGAGAGCCATATTTGAAGTTTCTCTGCGAGATAGATTCAGAACTGAACACATTCGAAGCAAAACTGGAGGTCTACGGATTTAAAGATCAGCAGGAGAAGTGGCTGTAGGCAGGCTACATAGCCTGGAGAATCGATGACCGTTGGGGCAGAAAGGTTCTTGAATGGCGACCATGAACCGGAAAACGTAGTGTAGTGGATCGACCATCTAGTGAAGATCGCAGGGAACCGATGGATGCAAGCGGGACATGACCGATCGCTGTGAATGACTAAGGGGGAGCTCTATATTCAGCGGTGCACGTCCTTCGGGTAAAATTATTGTTTTTATAATTATTCTGAAAAAAGAGTCATGTGAGATTTCTGAGTTTGTTGTTCTGAGGATGTAACACTTTAGTGAACATTAATTAGTATCAAAACAAGGAAATATTGATGACTAGCTTTTACCCGCGGCTTCGCTCGCATTAATAATTTGTTTTTTTTTTTTTAAAGTATCCTACGTTACTTCTGATACCTCCAAGAATATGTGTACAAAGGTTCAGTAGTTTTCACGTGAAAGCGTAACAAACAAACGGACATTCACATTTATAATATTAGTAGGATAGAAAGAGGAGTATGATTTCGTGAGATGACAATGAACCTCGTGGCATGGGCGAGAAAGCCTAACAATTATGTTTACTGTTATCGATATCAATGTTGTTAAGTATACCTGAAAAAATCATAAATGAATATATGGCACTTCAAAATGGAACTGTTTTGTCATTATATTCAGAATGGAATTTAGTGAACAGGAATCAATTAACTGCAATGTAATTAATACACGAAAATATAAATGAATCTAATAGAAGTGTGGTATCATGAGACGTCAAGAAGTATTTTGGCAATGCTATGAAGGCCTAAATATTTTGTAGACAATAAAATAATCAGTTGTATTTTTTTTTGTCGAAACATAATTGGAGCAACAAGTTTCTGCACGTGAGAGAATATCTTATAAAAGATGTTATTGTATAGTGATATTTGATAAGGATTCAGTCACGGATAGCAAAAAAATTCAAAAACTTATAGATTCCATATGCTAATAAATAAGAAAAGAGAAATTCTGAAACTAACCGATTAAATATTCAATTGAGATATTTTAGTAAGAGAAAATTGTCATGCATATATGTTTTCTTCACATTGTTAAGCTTCAAGAGGATAAAAGTTACTTACAAAAAATTGCTTATTTATTAAATTAATTAAATAAACACAAAGAATAAGTCTTTATCGATGAATAACTTATTGGCGATCTCGGTCTGTGTTGGCCACGTTATACCTGGGGACACCAACGAGATGAAGAAGGTAAGGAGAGGTCACTTAGGGACCCTCCACAGTGGCAGCGCACGATACGCAGGTTATCTGGAATAAAAAAACGTTTCAGAGACTCAAATACAAGTGGTGTCATAGACAAAAGACGACAAAATGGAGACCTGGGACCATAACAGTGAGTCACAAAACATACAGTTTTCAACTGTTCTAGTGTTACCAGTGGCGAGTACATGCACAGTCAAGTAGGTAGTTGAATTATTTACCAATCTGAGCCCTGGGGTACCGTGCTAAAAGTATATAACAGCACCAGTTCTCGATTATGGTAAACTAGGACCGGTTTATTGTCACAAGAACGTTGTCGCAATAAACCGGGGGCTACACTGTGCGATTTAGTTTTAATAAACTGTATACTTAAATGTTCAAAATAAAAACAAACTGAATAAAAGGAATAATAATCACAAATCTGATAATAAATCAATATAAAGAAAACCAAATTTTGAAAGTTTGCGATTTCAATGAAAAATTACAAATTTAAATTTTGACATATTGTCAAATTCTAATTGCAAAAAATACTGATCAAAATTGTTCGAAACCAGTACACAGGCCCCAACTCACACTTCACACTTTATAAAATGTCACTGAGTAAGGTTTCGTGTCGGTACGAATCAAGAGCAAATCACGTAAAAGCAATGAAGCAGAAATGCCGGAAGTGCGCCACGAATGATCCTTACGTAGTTGTATTGAAGATATGAGATGATATGGGAACAGAAACCAATGAACGTTAATATTATATACAATGCCTTCTACTAATAAATTTCATTGTACTAGTTATGGATTTTAAAATAATAAAAAGCGTGCGCACATTAGAACATACAGGAAAAGCAACAATTTCAAAAAATTTAGAAAATGTCTGATATGCTTAAATAGTAATAAAAAACAAATTGAGTTACAAATTAAACCTAAATAAGATTCAAAAAATTAATTAATGCTATGGAATATGGAACAAACCTTCACTATCTTTTTTTTGATTCTTGAGATATATATATATATATATATGTCGGAACGTGGATATAATTGTTGCCAGGTGGCTCGTTGTTTATGGCGAATAAAGCGAAATACCAGCGTAGTTAATCTTCTCAATATTTAATCAGCCAATTACCACAATACTTTTAACAAAAGTTATGCTCAGATCGCAGATTACAACGGATTCAAAATGCGGTGGACGCGACACGTGCGATTGGCTCCATTGCTCGATTCGTAATGCCGTTTCCAATGACGGTATCTCATCTTCACCAAACCAAAACAAATACTACCGGTGTTGCCATCCCAACGATGTCGATTCCACCCAAGCGCCGACTTGACATTTTGATCCGTTATTATTAAAACTAGCATCACGGGGATTGATTTCTTCCGGGCTTCTCAATATGGTGTTGCTACCTCTGCGACATATATATGTGTCGTATTCGTATGACTTTTCGGTTTATCCGATATTATGCGGGCGTATGGTGGGTAATTGTGTAATGAGAAATACAATGCAATTCGTATCACACTATAATTTTAAATCAACACTTGTAATCAATGTTCAGGAAAATACGAAACGAGAGGACAGTCCCAAGACGTCATCACTTGCCGCCGTCTGCACTAACTCTCCATTTCTCCCAGTGTCGACCTCTTGATTCTGCCAAAGCGCGCCACCGTTCGCGCGCTTTCGTTTCGTGCGACATATATATTATCTTCGGTTCTGAAGTATTATTAGAAAAGTAACATATGCGAATAGGATCTGCACAGTGTCTTTTATATACATATGTGTAATATTTATAGCATGCAAGACAAAACAAATAAAGGAACTTACACGGAATAACATTACAAAATAACAAAGAAGGACTTATTCTTCTAAGGGAATATTTACTTTGCGTTGCTTTTATTAGCAGTTTAAGCTTTTATCTTTGGCCTTTTATTAATAAGAAGAAAGTACAGTAGTTCGCCAAAAGAGTCCTTTTTATTACTTAGACGTTTGCCATAAATACCGATTAAATAAACAAAAATAAATTGTGTCTGTGCTTAAGAATATTCATATGAGTACTCATTTTTTTAATATATTTCTTTGAAAGTATTCTTCTAATGAATAAATGAATTGAGATGTATATCAGAATTAAATCACTGATAGCATTCTGTAAAGTATGTCCAAACCAAAATAAAATAATCTCCCATTGTTTGTTATTAGTGAAAGTTTATGGATTTAGCTACTGATAGGTGTGATGAAATGTCTGGATGAGGAAACACCAGAAAAGGATCAGGACACTTCACTGATTTCATCGCCTTTTTGATGTTCGCACTAAAAAGTAGATCAAAGCAGTGATGAACAGACTCCGAAGAAGTCCTCTCGGTGCAAAAGGTTTTTGTGATCACAATAAACACTACTGGTCCTACGTTGGAACAACAACATCGCAACATGCTACGACATAACCTAAATCGTTAAACCTTGCGAGATGAAGTAATCTCGCGTTGTGACATGATATCATGTAAATGTATAACTTCCCTAACTCTTTAAGACCCAGCATACTAAGTACTGTGCAAAACTTACTCACATGCCATTATGTATGTACAGAGATAACAAATTTCAATTTTGTGATGTAATTAAACAGGGGTATGTTTCTCTCTGCCAACTTACACTTTTATATGACAACGCCGAGAGACATACAAGCATACTGCCCACCTGATGCAAAGCGGCTACAGTAGCCTTTGAAAGCTAGTAATATATTGACTCGCGCCTCTGCTGCTAAGACAGCAACTCCTTAGGAGATTACTGCACGCAGGAACACAACAACACTCCAGTGAGTTGTTATTTGCGTGCAGATTTCTGTAAGGTGGAGATACTTCCTCAGATGGGCCGCATTAATACACCCTATTTCTCTTAAAAACACCCAGACCAAGGCAAACAGACATGTTCATGCACACAAATATTTGTCCTGTGTGGGGAATCGAACCCACGAGCGTGGGTGACAAAGACGCGTTATTAACCGCTGCGCCACAGAGCTTGTCAAAACATATTATATGATCTTTGAAATCTATAGATTGAGAATGTTTTCCTTCTTCTTCGGGTTCACAATTTAGAATTACGTCTCAGGTATTTTTATTTCCTTCTTCAAGTATGTGGTTGAATTTTATTTACAACTTTTCTGAAACAATTCTGAGACCACGCCGCATTTTCCATTCTAATATAGCTGATTGAATTTTCCTCTCATGATGGTCAATTGTGGAACGTAGGACTCGACTCAAATCTATATATCTATAAAAGAAAGTCGTGTTAGTTACACCATTTATAACTCAAGAACGGCTGGACCGATATTTATGATTTTTGTGTCTTTGGATTTGTCTTCGTCCGGAATAGGATAAAAAGTATTAAAACATGGACAAAATGACAAAAAAAAATATAAAGTAGATACCATTTCTCATACATTTTATATGAAACTTTTTTTTATGATATCTCAAGAACGAATTGGTATATATCTATATTATATATATATATATTTCTACTGTACGTGTGTATGTGACTAAACTCCTCCTAAACGACTGGACCGATTTTGATTGTGTTCAAGGGGATTCGAGAATGGTTTAGATTCACAATTGGACCCAATAGGTGGCACTACAGTCGGGTTCTGGGAAACTTTATATTATGGGACAGGACAACGTCTGTCCGGTCCGCTAGTAGTTAATAAATATATGTTTTTTGTGGGTAAAAGTAAGTGGCCTTAACTAATAAATGACATATACCCATCAAACAATGTTCTCTATTAAAGCTAATAAATTAGAAATCACGGGTTCGATTACTAAGGAAACTTTACCGCGCAAACCCCTATACAAAACCAAGAGCACACAAATTAATGCATTGGTTTCGACGCTCGAAAATGGGACGCCCTTCAGTGAGAGCTCCAGTATATTCTAGTTTGAATATGGAATAGGTATTCACAAGATGAGATCAGTCGTTAGTAATATTTTTACAATCAGACGTTTGTGGTTTGACATCTAATAATGTTAGCCACGACCGTTTTGTACAAACATCCAATATAAATGTCGTTTGCACGACAAAAAAAAAATACCTAGACAAGGATTCAAGTAATAGTAACTTACTTTTAATTAAAAAAATAACAAGAGATCCTTTCACATCAGATTTGATATCTAAACTGATAACTGAACCTAATAAAATGCGAAACGACGTGCGAATGTAGATGGTTAAAGAAACCGGAGGATAGCTATCCGAATACAAGACCAAAATAATAAGATGTATTAATATTTCTAAAAATTAATTTGATTAGATTAGAGCATATTGCGCAATGTTGTAGCACTATTTCTCGTAGCATTTGCTACGATAAATTTATACCTGAACCTAAATTGATCTGTTATTCCATTCATAAAAAAACGCGTGGAAAAATATCGCTATCAATAGCTACACGAAAGCTACGTATTCACAATGCGTTTTGATAACGTTGTACTACAATCTACGTCGTAGCTAGTTGATAGCTTTATTACGCCGTAGAAAACAGTTTGGTATAGTACTGATATTAGTCGAAAAGATTGACACCGTAACATAAGTATGTACGGAGAAATATTTTTCTCCATCTACAGTTATTATTTTAATACCTATATGAATTATAGGTATTTGTAGTAAGTCTTTACCGATAACACTATCAATGTCATAGCACTAGCTACGCCGTAGTATATGATATTGTTTTACTATGCCATGGCAAGGAAGATACAGGCAGAGCTCTTTGTATATTTTTTCTGAAAGAATGAAACATAAAGTCGCTTATTTGAATGCAAAGGTCCATTTCTTTTCACAATATAGCTATTATTTCCATACCTTTACGAAACCTAGTTATTCACAGAAAGTATTGTAACTACGTGCCGGAAGCAAACCGGACGGGCACTTCGTTAACAAGATTACAAGCATTGGGGTCCTTTGAAATCAAGTTACCTGCGTGACCTTTCAGTTTTCTGACCATTCTACATAACGCATTTTAATTTTACATTACATTAACTCGGAGATTTGTGTTGATACAATTTTATTACTTTGAACCTATCTAAACATGGAATAATGTATTTTATTTTATATTTTTTTATTTTGTCGAATCCACAATTTACAAATTGTTGAAATTCCGAATTTTCATATGTTATAAATTCTAACTTAGAGTTAGGTACGTCAAACTTAGGTTTGACCAAAGCTAATAATGTTAGATGATTTAGTTACTAGAAAAATGTTTCCAATATTATTAAATACATTTAAAACAGTTAAAATATTCAAAACACTTTTTGGTTGTTATCAAAGGTAGTAAGTAAAAGCCTTTTTCTTCCTCGCTTCGTCTCTTATGTGAAACATTACAGTTTAGTAGGTCCAAGACTTCTCTGGATTAGACTAAGACTAGAGACTACGCGAGTTTTTCTGGTTGCATTATATGCTCCCGTGAGTTTGCTAGTCCCCCGAGAAATTTTAGAAGACCATAAGTGGAGTTTTATATTTGTCTAAATTTTAGATATAATTATGTATGGAACGAAATCTCCTTAGTGTCGAATACGTTTTTTCATAGATACATACATGGAGACGAACAAAACATGAAGCTGCTTGCTGTCGACTTGGGTATTCATCACAGGATAGCTCACTTTCGTATCGTTTCTTGATTTGTACCTCCATCATAAAGTAACAAATAAACAGACGAGATAAAGAAAAATATTGCTGATCCTAGCTTATGTGCTACGTCCTCAAATCCTCATGTCTATCGATCAGCTAGTAAGCATTTCATTTAGGCAAGTATGAAAGGTATTTTGGGCTATATTAAACGTTATTTTTATGTTGCCAAAGTCAATTTTTGGTTAACGGCTTTACTGGTTACCAGTGCCCCCAATATTTGTTAATTCATAGTAGTACAGATGTGTTTTTTGTTTTACAATAAAAACATAAATTTGTAACTTTAACTTTTTTCAATAATCCATATGTCATTCAGACTAGGTATTTTTTACAATTTGCCTTTATCATAGAAATTGTGTACGGCAAAACTACACTTATTTCTCGTGTCATACTTCTCACATTCCAATATCTATACTAACATATAAAGTGGAAGAATTTGCTTATTTGTTCGAACTTGCTAATCTTTAGAACTACATATATAATAAATCATTGCGGGTTTTTGCTAATGGTTAAAATATAATTTTGTATGTATTTGTTATTATTGTGTATAAATAAAGAGATCTCGATGGCGTCGTTGCGCGTGGCATTCTAACCGAACACGCAGGTTAAGCAACGTTGACCGGAGCCTATCTATGGATAGCTTTATCTATCTCGAGTTTCCCCGTGCATCGGAGGGCACGTTAAGCCGTCGATCCTGGCTGTTGTACATAGATGACAGTCGTTAAGCTAAGTCAGTAGCCCTCGGGCGGCTTGAAAACACTGGCTTCCGCCAATACGCATTTGAGCAGCGTGGTGGAGTACGCTCTAAACCCCTTCGGTTGAAGGGAGACCCATATCCCTGCAGTGGAATGAGTAAGGGTTGACGTGGAGTGGATGTGGTGTATAAATAAATTAAAAAACGTTTTTGCATTTGATAGCCCAATTCTTGGAAGTTAAAAGCTATTCAACATCATCATACAACCCTTAGAAGCCGAGTAAAAGTAGAAGGTAAGTAAAACAACTTCTTACTTAATACTGTATTATTGGGCACATTTTATGGACTCTCGAATCTACCAATAAATGGTGTTAAAACAAGTAATACAGCAGCAATTTTGTAATCACGCATGCGGATTGCACTAAAAAGCCAAAGGGCCTTTTATTGCTCGTAAACAAGTGTCGGTGCGGTGTGTTCCTTGCGGGACCGGTGATTCGTCCCAGCCAGCATTTTATGGCCAGCAAATTGTAAATGGAGCGTGCGACGTAAGTTAGACTAAGCCTCTTTGCGTGTTCACGTTAGTACGTACATTTTGTAACTCACGGAACAAAGTAGAAGGTATTTGATATTGAATGGGGAAAACCGGCGTATAAGATTTTTAAATTCGATAATCTAGTCAAGATTACCAATTGAAGACATATTTTTGAAATAAATTTCAAATACTTACCGTTGACATATAAGATTATTGAATCTAATTTTCGAATGATCATATATTTTTGAAATAAATTTTCATTTATTTACCGTTAATTCGGTAAATATTGCAAATGAATAAAATAAAGTCAAATTTTAAAATCTCAGAAATGCATGCGCTTTTTATTATATACAACATCGAAAAACATACAAGCATGTAGACCACCCGATGTAAAATGGTTACCGCTTGCAATACAGGAAAGACAGCTCATGTGTTACCCCTGCTGTTAACATAGCAACTTCTTAAGAGATTACTGGTCCGCTCGCTTACAGATATACAACAACTTTCCAGGAAATAGTTGCATGGCTGCGTTTTCCTATGAGGTAGAGGTACTTCTCTAGTTGTTGCTTTGCAAGCTGCCGCCCAGACCAAATCAAACTGACCAGTTCATGCAAAAAAATGATTCTCCTATGTGCTATTTCCTTGACACCCTGTATTTTTATACCACTAAGCAAACAAGCATATGGGCCCGCCTGATGGTAAACAGTCACTGTAGCCTATGGACATTTGCAACACTAGGGGTGTCACTCATGCGTTGCCGACCCTATAAACATCTCATATTAAATACGACGCACAACTGTGTTTTCTATCAGGTACCTAATGTTTTTCTTTATACAACTAGATTGGAAGACAAGCATGCGACCCGCATTAGATGGTAAGCGGTCACCGCAGCCTATTGAAGCTCGCAATACCAGGGGTATATTACTCGCGCACTGCCAATCTTGTGACCTATGGCTGTTTCGTCACAGTACCCAGTAATTTATCTGCCATATCTCACTATTTACATGCAATTTGATCTAACCTGCTTTGTATGCTTCCGCCACCAATTAGTTCATGCGGCCTAGCGCCGGCCGGCACCCATCCACTACTGTTAGTACACGCAACATGCCGACGCTGCCATGGCTGCTCCGGTAGTCTCTGCCTCGGCTGCTGCGGTCGTCCGCCATCTGGAACAGAATCCGCATGCCCCCACCGTTTGTACTGTGTGAGTACGAGCGTTGGTGCCAAAGTAGCGTAACAGCGCGTTACACCACTGCGCCACCGAGCTGGTCGTTTTTATTTTTAAATAATTTATTTACAAATAATGTAGGACATGGTGGTCATTTACTTTTGATAACACACCTAGCAACCATTCATACGTTCATTTTCATTCAAATTCACACACCAATCACACTTTTCCAACTGACACTATCACACTGCAAGCACACACTACACACAACACCAACATCACTCACGTTTGACGATTGATAATGTAGTACATCACTACCCTCAATTTATTGTTGACAATTTTAATAAATATTTCATTGACATTGACTGAAGATAGCAAAGCTACCTGTCATGATAACGTTAATAAATTAAATCCGTTAAACCAAGTATCTTTCTGAATCCTGTCGGAAAAGATTACATAAGGTCAATGAAGGCTACGGTAACTGCATACCATCGGTCCGGCCGTACCCTTGATTGCCACCTTAGTGGTATAAAAAAGTGTATTTATTTTAATTTTTTTCTTTCTCTTATCGTTATGAGATGCTGGTTATTCCGTCAACATTATAGGTCATACCTTGCAATAGATTTCCGTAAGACCTTGACAGCTCTAGATCAATACATGATGCTGGAAAAAGCGTGCCCGTGACAGTAGCGTGCACAAGATCTTCTTCATGTCTGTTCAGATTATTCAAGGCCTAATTATTGCATACATACATTTTTTCAAGAGTGTAGGGGGTGTCGTAAAAAACTCAAGTCTTCGACTCTGGAGGGTGGTTGTGTTCCGGCGTGTGATTGAGGTTACCATTAAGCTCCTAAGGAGCCGCTGTGTTATCAGCAGAGGTGGCATCGCGGGTGTGATACTTAATGTATTACAAACGTTCATAGGCTACGGTAACCGCTTTACATTATAGTCGTATACTTGTATGCCTCCCCACGTTATAAAAAATAGTACCTGTTTAGTTACTGAATAATTAATAAATAAATACTATATTTACTGTGTACTGGCTGGGGTATGGTTAAGCTAGAGCACACGTAGTCATACTCCAAAATAGCTTATATACAGATTATGTTAAGGCAACGGAATTTACGAGTACATACCAGAATAGTTCTGTAATAGATTCCGAGATATGCAATATTTCTTGACGGTTGAAGAAGAAATATTACACTGTAAATACCTCCAGTAAATGCTGACGGGTTTGTTTTAGAACCGCATTGCACATCGTTGGCAGGAAATTCACTATCATACACTAGAACCACGATAGTCGATTACATACAGAGGTTACAGAGAAGTTTTCTTCTTTTAAGAGAGGTAGGGCGCATCAAAGCAGCCCGTCTGGGGAAGTACCTCCACCTCACAGAAAACCGCAGCCAAATAACAACTCCCTAGAGGTTTATTGTGTTCCTGTGAGTGAGTGAGGTCACCAGTAAGCTCCCAGGAGTTCCTGTGTAAGCAGCAGAGGAGGCATCGCACGAGTGATACTTAAAATATTGCAAGCGTTAATAGGCTACGGTATCCGCTTTACATCAGATGGGCCGTATGCTCGTATGCCTCCCGACGTAGTATAAAAAAAAATAAGAACCTTGAGTTTATATACGTCATGGAATCTTCACAAAAGGCCATGAAGTTTTCTATAGAATCAGCAACTCACGAGTGATGTTCCTGATTTTGCAAGTGTCCATAAACCACGGTAATTGCTTACTATCAGGCGGCTTGTACACTTATTTTCCACTTAAACTTGTTAATGAAGGTCTTTTTTCAAGATCGTCAGTTAGACAGCGTAGCAGGAGCATGTCGATACGGTAATTTATGATACTGAGTAAGTACATTTCAATTATGCCTGTGATAAATTATTTCTTGGTCAGTTTCATGTCTGTTTCACCCATTTGCCGGCCATGTCGTTTACATATAATTATAAATATTACGCGGAGTGCCAAATAAGAATGCGGCCTGCTTGATTTCAACGAGTTAACGTAACTTAGGAACAATTAATCTGTTTCACTGCTAATGCAGCTCCTGATGTAGGCTTGCTGGCATAAGCGAACAAGGCAGTCTTCTAATGAATTGTCATTTATATAAAACAATATGTATATTAAGGATACTCCTACACTGCTAAACGTCAAATAGCGTCATATCCTTATTTTTCGTTTGGCAGGTCCTTCTTTGCAAGTTTGCAGAATCCACCGCTTTTAGATCATCCATTGTAAATTTCCATTATATACAAACAAGAAACGATTTTATGTAGACTAAATAATATATTTAAATTGTGAAATGTTATCTGAATTCCGATTAAATGGAAATTAGTTGGGGTTAGAGCAGAAACTGGTGAGTATAGCAGGTGACAGAGTTTGCAGTCGTAACTTCTATTGTTAAGAGATTAATTGATGCGCAGTGTATTCACTGTTATCGCAAAGAAGAAACGAGTTTGTCAATCATCATTTGCAATTTCTAATGTACACCTCCGCAGAAACTGTTGTGCCAGGTCTCATGGAGATTTAACGTACAATCCCTCTACTATAGACTCATAAGCAGCTTCTTTTGGGTCAATTTATGTTTAGGTGATGGTTTGGCTACCTTTAACGGATATTATTGATTGTTATGTAGGATCACCTGAACTCTATGCTAATAGTCATTTGTGTACCTAAGCGTTACGGGAAGCCTAAACATGTCTTTTGTTACTGTCACTGTTCAATCATTATATATACCTATACCTAGTCTTGCCATAAATACTGAAACAAAGAAAAAAAAAATTCTATTGCAAATAACATTTATTACTATTACAGTGTGTTAGTTTAATACATAAATATAAAATAATTTACAATATAAAAAGCTTATTCGAAGTGGTCTCCATTGGCTGCCATACAGTTCTTTAAACGTTGAGGCCAGTTATCAACAGAAGCACGCACTCTTTCCATGGGAAAATTCTTCAATGCCAACCGTACGGATTGTTTTAGGGACTCCAAATTATCATGGCGTTTAGAGCAAGCCGTACTCTCTAAAACTGACCATAAATCATAATCCAGCGGATTAAGATCGGGACCAGACGACGGCCAGTCTTCAGCTCTGATGAAATCCGAAAAGTTCGTTTCCAACCAAGACTGCGTAGACCGAGCTTTATGACCCGGCGCCGAGTCTTGCTGGAAGGACCATTCTTGGTTATTGAACATGGTGTTGTTAAGGGGCTTCACTACCTTCTCAAAAATGGTATCTTGATACACTTGTGCCGATGTTTTGATACCTTTTTCACAAAAGTATGGCTCAGTCACTCCTTCATAGCTAATACCCCACCAAACCATCACTGAAGTCGGATAGTGCCCACGTTGCACTCTCTCGACTAATTGGGAAGCTTCCTTAGAGCTTTGAGCATAAATACGGTCATTTTGTTTGTTAAAATGTTGCTCAATTGTAAAATTTTCTCATCCGTAAACAAAATTTTTCTGTGACCTCCCTTTGCGTACCGCTTCAGTAGTTATTTCGATTTTACCACCTTATTCTTTTTTAAATTATCAGTTAAAAATGACCAGTACGTCTCTTATAGGCTGCAAGTCCTAAGTCGGCTTTTATGATACGCGACATGGTTCTAGGTGCTATCTTCATCTCCCGAGATAAAATCTTTTGCTTTTGGACAGGATTTCTTCAAATTCTTTCCCTTACTGCTTTGACCACCTTTTTTGTACGAACACTACGTGGACGGCCAGATCTTTTTCTGTCACAAACAGAGGAGGTCTAATTGTACCTATTAATAGCCCGGTACACAAACATTTTACTAATACCAAGCGTATGGAGAGTTTTAAAAATTGTATTTGGCTCCATACCTACTTTGTGTAATGCAATCACAGTGATTCGGTTCTCTTTATCACCCCACTCCATTTTAATATCGCAAAATGTGGACAATGTATTGGCGCCAAAATGAGAAAACTCAATGAACAATCATATAAAAATGACAGATTCCAAATTCAAATGTAATATTTTGTTTATTTTTAATTGTAACAGTATTTATGGCCAGACTAAGTATACATCGCATTCTTTACAAGTTATATAGTTATAGTTTTTTACCTACATTTCTGCTAATTCCACCGTGCTATAAGACAAACTTGCTTCCACTATGGCTTGTAATTCAACTTTATCGACTTTCGGCTAATTTTTGACATCAAAATTTACAAAAATGCACTGTCCATCACGGCATATCATTGATATTGCACACGGCGTTAATACCATGACCAAATATTAGTGTTGTGTAGATATGAATGTGGCTGAAATTCTGATTGGTAGAAGCAAGAACTGTAAAATCCAAACTAAATAATAATAGACTTCGGAAAATAAACACGTCTTATTTGTTACAAGAACAAAAAATGTATAAGTTTTAAGTAAAATTTAAAGTTCCAAATACAAGTTAATTTAATTAACTTGTATTTGGGATTAAATGAAAAATAGAAGACCTATCTTCATTATTACATTCTTTATGGCAAGTAATTTTTAACTATTGCTGTGCCTAGTCTGTCCATAATTAGAGCTGCTATTGGAGATCGACAGCATACCATATATAATTTATGTGAGATAAACTGTGACTTTGATTATCAGTGGCTGCAAAACCGGTCTATTGACTAACTGATCCCCAGGCCGAATCTTGGCATGTACCACTTAATTTATGTTTATGAATTAATGTACATATTTGTTATTATCATTAACTCTCTGCCTATGGATTTGTCGTGAAGTTATAGATAGATAAATCATTAACTCGGCAATGAAGGAAAACATCGTGAGGAAATTCACAAGTGCAAGAAATTGTATTTCGAAAAACGTGTGTCCTAACCTGAGAGAGGTCTGATTTTCCCTCAGTGTTATGGAGGTCTGAGTCGCTCCAAGTAATAATCAGTATCATCGCCAAATCCTTAGGTTTAGGTAGCGGACCCCACCAATTCTAATGGATTAAGAAACGAAATAACGCGAAAAAGAAGATTGTGACTTTAAAACTATAAGGAATCACATATCCAAATTTTTAAATATCCGAGTGCCAAAACTCAAAATGTATTGATATTCAAACAACGGCTTGAATCAAAAGTTTTATGCTATAGAAAATAGCATTGTTATTTTGCAAGTTAAATACGATGCAAAATGGATCTTTCGTTGTTAGTTTTAATGGGAAAAGTTTCACTCGCAACAAGTTTGTTAAAACTATGAAGATCAAGCAGCTGTACGGAGATTGATTTTATGGGGATGACGGCCCATTACTTGGTTCTTCCGCTGTGTAAATTGTGTAGATAACAATAGGAGTAATAACCACTAAAGTGAGAATGAACACCGATATTATTTGGGACATTCACCATATACATACATATCATCACGCCTGTCTCGCATTGGGGTAGGTAGAGTCTATAGAACGCCAGGTGCACCGATCTAAGCATATTGCTCTCGCATCTTCCACACTCATCAATCTCTTCATGCATGCTCTTCGGTTTTGGGTACTTTTGTTTTGGCCCTTTTTCAGCACATCACCAATTTGATCTATATGTATTCATCTAGGGCGGCCCCTCCCTACATCACCATTCACTCTTGCACGATACATACATTCTCCATGTGTTTAGAGAATACGTCATGTTTTTGAAGTGAAAACTTCTTTAGCGGCGTTGTGCACTTTTTGGGATGAGTAGAAAATGTTAAACTCGCGTCAGGACACGTGACCCTGACCGTAAGATTTTGGTAAGAATTAGAACTTAAGTTCGCTGCAGCGCTAAAACATTACTTACCTCTAATTAAACAATTAAAACATGAAGCGCTATATCGTTCATAGGGCATTATTTTCTCGCGACCAAAACGTTGTAAGCGCCATGAAATTCTTGGCGCTTACACAGCAACTCCTTGGGAGCTTACTGGTAACCTCACACGTAAAAACACAACAACTCTCTAGGGAGTTGTTATTTGACTGCAGTTTTCTGTGAGGTGGAGGTACTTCCATAGACAGGCTGCTTTGATGCGCCCTACCTCTCTTAAATAATTATATGTCTTTATATTTACAATACATATATAAAATACAATATTTTAAATATAAATCCATAAAAAAATAATAACCCCCGGCTTACTTACTACTACTTACTTTCCAATTTATTAGGACTGGCGAGGTCTGTTATTAGGTAGCGGACCTCGCTTTTGCTCGGCGTTGAAGGAAATTGTAGTAAAGAAACCTACATGTGAAAGAAATAATTATTTTAAAAAACATGCGACCGAACCTGAGGAAGGTCTGGTTTTTCCTCCGTGTCATAAAGACAGAGTGTCAAAATTAGAAATGATTAAGAAATTATTTTTCGAACGATGTATTGCCTAACCTAAGAAAGATCTGGTTTTCCCTCTGGATTGTCGAGGTCTGACGGCAGTCGCTCCATATAAAAATCAGTGTCTTCGCCAAACCCTTAGGCTTAGCAGACCCTGCCGATGTTAATGGATTAGGAAATGGAAAGCAAAGACGAAGAAGACTGATATTAAGATATAATATTAGATATGTGCTGAATCATCTCCCTTGTGTGTGGTACATCTTCTATCGCCAAATCCTTAGGCTTAGATAGCGGACCCCGTCAATTCTAGTGTATTAGGAAACAGGAAGTCCAAAGTCAAAACGCGAAGAGAGAGAAGATATCTTTTTTTTATGCCCTAAGGTAGCAATCAAGCATACGGCCTGCCTGATGTTAAACAGTCACCGTAGCCTATGGACATTTGCAACACGAGGGGTTCACTCATGCGTTGTCGGCCCTGTAAAAACCTCTTCACGCCTTTCTTGAAGAACCCCATGCTGTAGTCCCTTAGGAACACCTGGGCTGGAGTTAATTCCACAACTTGAGAGTTATCGGGAGAAAATTAAGCTGGAACCACACATTACGCAACCATTGCGGTTGCAGTGTGTGAGGGTGATCTCCCCGCCGTTGGCGAGCGGTCTATAGCGGTTTATAGCGATTATATATCGCTAGTATACTAACTTTGTGGTTAATAGAGTTACAAAAGCATTTCTATTATAGTATGCTAATGATCATATCGCGAACTATCCTCAGGTCCCGTCTGTGCAACATCAAGTTTTCCCATTAAATAACAACGGAGATGAGACCGAACCTTACATTGTATTTTAAAATGTTCGCTTCGTTACGTGATCGCACTTTGCAGTAGTTTTCGTCTGAATTTATAACCCTTATTGAATAAGGAGATGAGATTCTTGCTAGAGTTTGATCCTTAACAGATGCCGTAAAACGAAACGATGTTCTTAAAACAAATCAAGTATAAACCGACAAAAAACGCGGAAAATAGGTAAAATAATCAAAATTATGTTTCGTACTACACTAACACTTTTGAAAGAGAAGGGCTTAGGGCTATCACAGCAGTCCGTCTGGAGTAGTTTCTCAATCTCACAGAAAAACGCGGCTAAATAACAACTCTTAACTATAAACAGGGTTGTTTTGTGGTGGCTTTTAAATGGTTTATTTTTTATTAATGTTGATTAAATAATTGCTCTTCACTGGTAGCGATCAACTACAAACTCGTACATATAATTCAACGACCGGGTATTTTGGTAAAAATATAGGTTGTAATACATGTGTATATATCATATGATTTATATATATGTGAATCGTATTATTTAAATATATGCATGTATATACGTATTATAAATATATATATGTACAGCCGCAATCGTGATTCCGCACTTCCGGTTGTTCGAAAAGGTCGACTGGTACCTAGCATTAAGGTGGTCGCATAATGGACCAAAGTGTAATGTAGTCAATAAAGTTTAAAATAAATAATAATAAAAAATAATTTGTTGATCTATCGATCTATCTATGTTTAACTTCACGCCAAATCCCTTGCGGGGTAGGTAGAGACGACCGAGCGCCACGTGACTCGATCCTTATATACACCTCACTCGCAAATGCACGCTCGCCGGTTTTTATGGCTTCTGACATCAACTCCTCATAGAACACGACCAAATTCTTGGTAATAGAACAAGATCTATTATTTCCGTTCTTAGAGTATATTTAAACAAGCTATAGACCGCGAGTAACTCTCCTGTCGTAAGCTAATTTTTATTCATATATATCTATGGTATAGTTTTTATAATGATGTTCTATGTTAAATTTCTAGGCTATCTTCTCGGATACTTCAATATAAACATTCCTACAAGTCTCATTGTTTCCCATAAAGACTATTGTATCTGGATAGACGCACATTTTGTTACTGATCGACAACTACGAGTACGCCTATACGTAGTGTTGTATTACGTTTGCTATATTATTTGTAAATTATATATAAATTAATTTACAATATTTTGATTCATACTTATTTATTAAGGCGCGCTCAGCTCTGTTAGCTTGCTTATACTCTAAATTTTCCATATATTTAGAAATCAAAATAATTTATGGAGAAACATAATCGGTATATAGCTAGGATTTAAACAAACATGATTTATAACATACAGTTATCGCAGATCAGGCATTCATATACATAAATAAGGGGAGGCTGAGATAGAGCAGAGCACTTAATAAAGAATCCCAAAAACGTCTAGAAATATAAAGCTTTGCATACGTATTGAAACGACGAAAGTAGAAAGTTTCGCAAACGCATTAAAGCAAGATGTGCAGCTGGTTACATTAAACCCTCCTGCTGCTCTGACGACATATTACGGGCATATGACATCGGTGGTCACTGGTTCCATGCTATGGAAAAATTCTACAGATGTCCATAAAGCTTTTATTAGCCAATAAAATGCATTAGAGCTATTATTCAGTATCAGTCCCTTAGAATGCGGGCCTTTATTCACGAACATTGCTTTTCAGATTTGCTATGTGATTTTAGACTATATCTCCATATACATGATACCAATGTTGGTATTTCTTATGAATTTTATCAATATTTTTTTATGCTACGTCGGGAGGCATACAAGCATACGGCCCACCTGATATAAAGCGGGTACCGTAGCCTATTAACGCTTGCGATATATTAAGCATCACTCGCTCGATGCCTCACAACAACCCTCTTGGGAGTTGTTATTTGGCTGTGGTTTTTTGTGAGGGTGAGGTATTTCCCCAGACGGGCTTTGATGCGCCCTACCTCTCTTAAAACATCCAGATCAAGACAAACAGACATGTTCATGCACACAAGTGTTTGCCTTGTGTGGGAATCGAACCCACGAGCGTAGGTGTCAGTCGCGTCATTCACGACTGATCCACCGAGCTCGTCAAAACATGAATATCAATTATTCATGTTAATTAATTATTATTTGATATCAAACTTGTACTTCCTAAACTTAGACTAGAAATCTAACTCTGCATATTGAAGCCAGTGTATAGAAACGCGGTATTTCGTGGAAATTGTAGTGTTAATATATATGTAGTGTTAATATAGATACTAAAATATTCGTTCGAAAACGAGAATATTCAGTTTAGAATTTTTTTATGCGCAAATTGTTACTTTTAACCTTTGATTAGTACCATCGAAAAATCAAATGACACAACTTTGTATCTTCATTGCATTAAGTGCCATAAGTGCTTGTTGACAAAATAAATAAATTGAATTGAATTGACATTAATTTAGGGTGAATTAGACTAGTAGTACCATCATGAAATATATTGCTAGCCATCAATGGTACGACATTATCATGTATATACCATTTTGTGTGTGGAACGAACCAAAACATAATATAATTATATAAATAAAAAAGTTTGTGTGTACTTATCCACGTATGTAAGAAGTTATTCTTCTTTCGCGTAACAAAACAAAAATAACATAAATTACATCACTATTCTACTACACTACGATAGTGATTTGAATGAAGTGAATCAAAGTTTATTACAAGTTTATGTTATTTCTTGACTTTTAGTTAATGTTACTGGAGAAAATGAAATATCCGTACTTTTCTTTAATGGTACTAGAGATACAAAGTTGTGTCACTTGTACCATCAATGGTGCAAGCCAATTGTATTACTGACATCACGGGGTACTTGGGGGTTTTGGGCTACTTGACTTAAGTATTTTCATGACACAAGTTACCTAGTTTTGTTTTGAACAAGTTTTGACGAGCTCGGTGGCTCAGTCGTGAAAGACGCGACTTTGACACCAACGCTCGTGGGTTCGATTCCCACACAAGGCAAACATTTGTGTGCATGAACATTTCTGTTTGTCTTAAACTGGATGTTTAAAGAGAGGTAGGGCGCATCAAAGTAAGAATCTGGGGAAGTACTAACCACTGCGTCACCGAGCTTGTGTCTGACACCGAGCGTGCTGACTGCGTTGGTCTGAAATCAATTATCGGTGTTATTAAGAAAAGGATGCTCCGTTGGTTCGTACATGTAGAAAGTGAAAGGATGTAGAAGCCGATAAAGGCCAAGATAAGACAAGAGAAGACACCTTCAACGACGATATTGGTCGTGTCACCAGAAGGTGATGTCAGAATCCCTAGAAACCGGAGAGTATGCATAAATAGAGATGAGCTACGGAACCAAAAAACGAGCGAGAAAACTAAGCTAATTAAGCGTTTTATCTGCCTACTTTAGTAAGAAATAATACACAAAATCAATCCACTATATTTTTCTTCAACCAATTTTTAGATCAAGTAACAATCATTGTATTTCTTTACCTAATGTACAGATTGCGTGATATAAAAAAAACAACGAAAGAAATAGAAAATATCTGAACGTATGAGTCTCAGATACATAAGAACTAGGGTTATTTTTAGTAAGTTTATTCTTTTAATAATAAAACATGAAATATATATTGTTCGTCCAAAAAATTACTTCTCTATAACTTTAGTCACTCATCCGTTGCTCACCCTGTAAAAATCTCTTCACGCCATTTTTAAATAACCTTGTTGTATTGCTCTTGCAAACCTCGCTAGGGAGTTCATTCCACAACTTATGTGTTCTCGGAAGAAAAAATCTTTTGAACCGCACAGCACGCTCGTCTATTGAGCTGTCACTGTGAAAAGATTAATGGGGCATGGCAACAGTGAGAGATGGCAGAAGGAAGAAGGAATTTAAGTATTTTTTTATTATACTATGTTTCCTTACATTTTTAATGTTCATTATATTAAAAAATATTTTTATTTTTATGTAACACATAGGTAAAAACCTTCGAATATTATAATAGATTTGTTTCAATTTGAGATCATAGTAACTTCTTTCCCGAATAGTCATAGAAATAGGTGAAATTTAGCAACTACGACTATAATAGGTGTGAAACAAGTTCTTTAACCAACAATACAAACTGTTAAAATATAAAAATAATAAGCAAAAGAAAACAAAGCTCAACTTCCTCTCGAATTGCGATAGAATTACCAAACACGGTAGAAAAAAAAATGAAAAGTAAATAAATCAGTACCTGAAGCGTCGAAAAGACATACTGAAGATCGGTACCCACCGAAATCTGTCAGTAGGGGGCCCAATTAGGGAAAATATTGCGGGGTCCCGTAATCTCGAACCTTCCGTAACCCAGATTGATTCAGTGCGGTAAAAGTCATAAATATTTTAGAAACCCCCGGCTGAATGCGACGGTACCATTGCCAAGCACGTCGCTTGGCGCTAAATAAACAATACGAATTTGTTGTCTTTGCATCTGTTCAGCTTTTTGTGAGGGAACCATGTGTCAAACGTAACGTGAATATTTTTTTTTGTATAAAAATACTAAATATTCATAAGCAAAAATATGTACAAATTGTCATGTGACAGTAGACAGTTTTTTTACTTACTAAAAGTCATTTTGTCTTATAATATAATTTAATACTTTGAGCTGAGGCCGGTTTAATTTATTAACAAAAATCGTATGTAGTAAGTTATAGAGAAGCGCGCCAGATAAGATAGAGCGTTCACTTTTTGGGCGAAATTAATTAACGATGTGTATGGTGCACAACAAAGAAACGATGTTTGATTATTTTTTATTATATTTCGTATATAATTTTTAAATTTTATTTCTTAATGAACAATAAAACGTAAAAAAAAATTTACAGTATTTTTACAGTATTTATTTATTTTTATTTATTTTTATTCACAACCACAGTACATAATTATATTACTCATACAATGGTATCCAAAATAACATAATTTCAGGTAACTGCTCAACTCACAAGAAGATGGGGTTACATTGCAATTCGAGTATACGTGACATCTGAACTGGTATGAATGAACATACTTGTATCTCAGATGCCACTTACATTCACAAGACGCAGGACGATATGTGGATTATGCTACAACTTAAAATTTTAAAACAATATCCGTATAATTACCAATATTAATACACGAGCACTGTACCAAAACCAAGAAAATCGGGCAGTAATAAAATAAAAATCAAACACGTAGATTACATTTTAGATTACATTATTACAACAATAAAAATAAAATTAAAGGCTGTGTACAATGATATTAGATATAATACAGCACTGTAACGTCAAAGTTTACGTAGGATATTTAAACCTTGCGGGTGATACAGGTTTTGTGTGCTATTAATAAGTTTCCTCGTTATTTCTTCTCAAAGTAAGTGAAATATTTGCTTTTCTAAGCAACTACATAGGTAATACAACAGATTTATTGATACTTTTGCATCATTAGCTAAAAGTAATTTGGAAATCGCCTAGTCAGATGATTGGTCAATATTGAGGTGCATTTTTGTTATTTGTATGGGTCATCCATCTATCACCTCTTAAACCTCTTCGTTTGAAGGGATGTCACTCATACGTATGTATGACAAACGTCTGTCATATGTACTTATCTCTAAAGTATTCGACATGCAAAAGGGATAGTTTCTGTTACGTAATATGCTGATCACCATTTATTCGAATGTTGAATAGCCATAAATAATGTATACCGAATTATAGAAAAGTAATCTTTTAATATCATGTAGTTTAATATATATACAAGGCTAAAAGAAAACTTCTTTATTTTAGTTTAACTTCTCAAATTAAAGGAAATTAAGAAATGTTACTATATAAGGATGAAAATCAAACTTTGCCAATATAAATACGTTCCAAGGGCATTTGTGCTCTTCCATACTATTTTCGAGATGATGGTTGTGAATGTGTGCATGTGTGTCTTAGTGAGTGGGTATGCGGGTGTGAGTATATATAACATGAATACGTGAACAAAATTATGTACTCACTTATATTATCTACCAACTACTAAAGCAAATGCACAATTTTTTTGCTGTGACACTCTGTGACAGTGAGTATATCTTGATAGAACTTAGTACTTATCTAGGCAGACAGTCACATGACTGTCTGCCTAGATCAGTACTAGTTAGCTAGGTTTGGAAAAGAAGTAGGCGGTGTACTGGATTTGCTCTCGTTAAGAAGAATAAAAATAAGATAAGCAGTCAATATATTTATATTACCACAATTAATAATAGTTCTCTTAGCTTTTTAGGCATTAATAATAACGTGAAAACATAATAAATATACTTCTTAGCCTTAGAGTTAAATATGAACAAAAGCTGACTCTAAATACTAAAAATAATCGCAAATAAAACCAGTTGAGATTGCGTAAGCTTGCATTGCTAGAGGAACACCTGGCTCGTCAATTATATAACAATTTTTTTTTAACTTTGTCGGCCATTTTGACCATGTTCCTTAAGAAATATGATATTGGTTTTTAAGGCATTCCTATTCTACTTTTTAATTTACTTTTCGAATCTGAAATTTTTTTTTTTTTTTAATTGGTCGGCCATTTTGACCATGTTCCTTAAGAGATAGGAGGTTGGTTTTTCAAACATTCCTATTCTACTTTTTTATGCTGAATCCGAATCTGAAGTCAAAATTCGAATATTCGAAAAAAAGCGACACACACAGACAAACGCACACATAGACAAACACACACATAGACAAACATATAGATTTCCTATAGGAACGGCGTTCCTGAACACCAAAAACGTATTATACAATACGAAGATTAAGTAGCTCAAAAGTAAAATAAAACTGTACTATATTTTTAAACTAAATAAATAAATATTGTCGGACAAATTACACAGCGCCATCTAGCCCCAAAGTAAGTGAAGTTTGTGTTATGGGTACTAGACAACTGATAAACATTCGTAAATATATATTTTTTTGTAAATACATACTTATTATATATAGAAAATACCCAGACCAGACATTTGTGTGCAGAACAGACATGTTCATG
The DNA here is from genome assembly GCA_947507595.1 of Pyralis farinalis. Lineage (NCBI taxonomy): Eukaryota > Metazoa > Arthropoda > Insecta > Lepidoptera > Pyralidae > Pyralis > Pyralis farinalis. The sequence goes on from OX382259.1 coordinate 37,586,886, forward strand.
CACACAAATGTTTGTTCTGTGTTTTATCACTGTACCACCGAGCTCGACAAAAAGGATTAATTTTGATACAAACCCTGGGTGTCGCCGATAAAAGAGTCGCGGAGAACGTAGTTTAATACAAATATACCAATATTTGTAATCTCTTAAAACCTTATCCTTCCAATCAGAATTTCATTTAGCTACTGACATAGCAGATGGTATAATTTTCTTTACATTTTTGTCATCCATTTTACCAGTATCTGTTAAATGCCCTATTACTCCGTTTTTGAACCCCCGTAATTTTGTCGAATATTCACACCCGGTATTTATTAAAACAACAATATACCCTAATATTGACAAAAAGATAACATTGCCCATTTTCCCAATAAAAATATACAACCAAGGCATTTTATGACAACCGTCACAAAAAGAGTATAACCCTAAAAAATAGAGAAACCTTGCCGTTCCCGGCTATCAAGTGTAATGGGCCCTTTTAATGGATGGTTAGGGATCGTTCAGACATCCCCGGATGGTCCGAAAAGAAAGGATTATATTTTTGTGAGCACAAACAGCGATAATACTTAAAAGTGTGGTAGGGTTGATTTAAGAATCCATGTATCTTTGCAAGGGTTTTGTACATAAATACACAGGTTTTCTTGACTGAGGTGTGAAAATGATTGAATAATTTATTGTACTTGGGCAAAACAGTTTTCAATTAATGTCATATGGGTCATTGAGCAGTCAGAACCCGTTATATACGTGTTCCCATACATTTCGCGGTCGTATACCACCCGGGTTTCGAAGGGTTAAAGCTTAAGCATAGTTGACAAGCTACATAGATATCCTCAGGCAAGTTTATAGCATAACCTATATTTACTAACGCGGATGGGATCTGTTGTTCTGTAATACAGGTAGGTTCTAAAACAGATACTCTTTTTCAGCTATAGATGTAAATAACTTTCTTTCTTTTTTATACTACGTCGGGAGGCATACAAGCACACGGCCCTCCTGATGTAAAGCGGCTACCGTATCCTATTAACGCTTATAATATTTTAAGTACCACTCGCGCGATGCCTTCTCTGCTGCTTACACAGCAAATCCTTGGGACCATACTGGTGACCTCACTCACATGCAGAAACACAGCAACCCTCTAGAGACTTACTATTTGACTACGGTTTTCTGTGAGGTGGAGGGTACATCCTCAGACGGGCTGCTTTGATGCGCCATACCTCTCTTAAAACATCCAGACCAAAATAAACAGACATGTTCACGCGCATAAATGTTTACCTTGTGTGGAAATCGAACCCACGAGCGTTGGTGTCAAAGTCGCGTCATTCACCACTGAGCCACCAAGCTCCTCAAAAACTAAAAAGTATTATTAAGAATACTTTGTAACATGTGTAGGAAAAATAACAGCAGTAATAGCTTAGTGGATAAAGAGCCAGCCTATTTATTAACTTGCGATTCTTGGTTCGAATCGTAGCATGTAATGTAAGCATGTCACTTGCTTCGGTGAAGGAAAACATCGTGAGGAAGCCCGCACGTCCAAGAATTATTCCGAAATATAATTATATTTCAGAAGACGTATAATTTAACCTGAGAAAGGACTGATTTGCTCTGTGAGTTGTGAAGGTCTGATTGCAGTCGCACCATGTTTATTATTTTATTAATAGGTTTCTAGGTCAAATCAAAATGAGGCCTAAATTGCCAAAGCTTACTGTTAAACATTAAGAAATAATTGAGGCTACTTTGATCCTCTACAATTAAACCATTAAACAACAGATTCATTATTATATGCGTACTTTGTCAATGCAATGTTCTCAGAACTATACTCAACTGCTGGCATTCATGATGATGTAACAGAAATTTCATTACACAGTTACAAAACAAGATGGCCGAACAAACACCCGTTTAAATAGCACGTCAAATACGAAATGTACTCCCATTTCGAAGATTCCGTACGTTTTTTGATACGAAAAATCTTAAAAAAATCAATGTAATTAACTTTTATATACATGTTATATAAAAAAATTGCAGCATAAAAATATATTATAAGCAATTTTAAATATCGTAAAAAATTAAATTAAGATTTTTCCATATTGCTTTTTTTATCACAAATACCGGAGATAGAGAGAGGTGGATAACTCGAAACTAGCTTATAAAAACACATTTATTCTTATAAAAATATGCTTTGAAAGCTTATACAGTTTTGATTTTGACTATTAGACATATAATTATTTTCATGTACTTCACACATAAGTAATTTCTAATATTGCAGCTGTATTTACAAGGTATAAATACAAAGCCATTTCGCTCATCTTTTATTCCCTATAACACATAACTTAGTCTTTATTACCGTGCGTGATAATGTCCCCAGATTAAAGGATTTATGAATGAACACATTCTGTTTATTACATTATGTTCTACTAATGTATTTATTCAATTTATTTCAAGGTTAATATTAAAATAGACGAATGAAACTGTTACAGAGTGTCAGATAATGATCGGCGATGGAAAAGCGGAACAAGCAAATGAATTTGTGTATCTAGATTCCATGTTTACGAGGGATAGGAAATGTGAGGGAGATGTGGAAGAAAATGTGAAAGCAGGAAACCGTGTCAATGGTGCGGTAGCATTGTGGGTATGGCAGAAGAGGCATGAAAGTAGGGTAAACGCTGTTGAAATGAGAGCGCTAAGGAGTATCTGTGGAGTTAGAATGACTTATAGAGTAAGAAATAGCACGATACGAGAACAATGTGGAAAGAAAGGTGATGTAGTGACAAAAATTTAATGTTCGGTTGATTGGTTGGTTGGCTGGTTTGGACATTTACAAAGAATGGATGACAAAAGAGTTACGAAAAAGTATATCGAGCAAGAATAAGTGGAGATATCGACAGGGGCCGCCCTAGACGCACACATTTAGATCAAATGATTGATGTGCTAAAAAGGGCCAAATCAAATGCACCCGAAACCGAAGAGCATGCTAGAAGAGGTTGATGGGTGTGGAAGAGGCAAGAGAGGTATGTTTGGATCGATGCACCTGGCATGCCATAGTCTCTACCTATCTCAACGGAAGATATGCGTGATGATATATATGTGCGTGTAAAATAGACGAATTTGAGATGCATGCATTGTTTTGTGTATTATTATAATATAACTTTATTGACGACAAAAATTGGTACCCTAGACGGAACTGTCACCGTGTAGCGTAACATCAGATTGAACAGCTTACCAGCAAAAGCATGCAGTAAGATAATTGAAAAGAGGGTCAAGTTTTCTCATTCCCTAATATCGCAGAGGCGACAGATCAGAAAGTTTTCTGCTGTTTTATGAATCTTGAGGAAGCATTTGACAAGGTTGTGCAAAAGAATCTATGTGGCATATAAGCTGTAAAGTTATTTTAAATAAGTTGGTGTAATATATTTAATATAGCTTTGTGAAAAATTTTACAATATTCAATTTAACAAGCTCAGTGGCGCAGTGGTTAATTACGCTATTTTGACACCAATTTTGTGTGCATTCAGCTGACTATGTGTCTCGGTCTAGGAGAGAGGAAGGGCGCATCAAAGCCTCCAAGGAAGCACCTCAATTCCCACACAGGACAAACAAATGTGTGCAGGAACATGTCTGTTTGTCTTGGTCTGGGTAGTAAATAACAACTCCCTGGATAGTTTTGTGCAACCGTTTTATATAAGGTGAGCCATATGCTTGTGTGCTTCGCTAAATTCGCATTTTATATCAGAAAGTATGAGTTTCTCCACTGATGATATACAGTGGAGTAGATTGCTGAATCCGTATTTGAAGCATGCCTCTCAAATGACCAGAATTAATCAGTGATTTTACATAGGAATAAATAAATAAATAAATATTGTCGAACAAATTACACAGCGCCACCTAGCCCCAAAGTAAGCGAAGCTTGTGTTATGGGTACTAGACAACTGATAAACATACGTAAATACATTTTTTTTTTAAATACATACTTATTATACATAGAAAATACCCAGACCAATACAAACAGACATGTTCATGCACACAAATGTTTGTACTGTGTGGGAATCGAACCCACGAGCGTTGGTGTCAAAGTAGAGCAGCGCGTTTCACCACAGCGCCACCGAGCTCGTCAATTAACCTACTAGTCCATAGTTCGAATTCTGACGTGGGAATATGCCACTATGTTCATATTTTCAGATTTACATACAACACTTACACAGCGGTAAAGGAAAACATCGTGAGACAACCCGCTCGTCCAAGAAATAATATTTCGAAAGACGTGGGACCTAAGAAGGAGCGAGTTTCCCTGAAGCCTGAAGGGAATTTTTCATGTCCAAATCCTTAGGCTTAGATAGCGGAACCTGGAAATACTAATGGATTAGGAATTGGAATAACACTAGTACTACTACTAGTCATTGATAATTGGTATTAAAAGTTGAAAATATTTTATTATATTATTTGTATGCCTACTCGTCATGCATTTAAATATCAAATACTGTTGGTAATTGGGACAATTAATTATTCCAAACACTAATTGAATTGAATTGGACGATAAAACAATAAATATTCACGTTGCAGTGAACTAAAATTCAAATAATCTGACTTTTGTCTTGATTTTTGATGTTATGAATAGGGTACATTTACAAAGTTATATATATATATACAACTACATTGGCAAACAAGCATGCGGCCCGCGTCAGATGGTAAGCGGTCACCGCAGCCTATTGAGGCTCGCAACACCACGGGGGTGATACTCGCGCGCTGCCAGTCTTGTGACATAAGGATGTTTCGTCACAGTACCCAGTAATTTCTCTGTCATATCTCACCCTTCAAACCGGAACACAGCTATATAAATATAGCTGTTTGGCGGTAGAAATAGGTGAGACAGAGGTGTACACGCAGGCGACTTTTGTACAAAGCCTCCCTCTGGTAAATCTATATATACATCGCAATGGCATGCACATAGATAGATCAATGGCATCTTGTCAGTCTAATCAGACATCGATGGTTAAGCAACGTCAACCGCAGCCTAGATGGATCTTTACCTGTATAATTGTAACATAATATTTTTTTTTTTATTTTTTTTTTAATATTGTCGGACAAATTACACAGCGCCACCTAGCCCCAAAGTAAGCGAAGCTTGTATTATGGGTACTAGATAACTGATAAACATACGTAAATACATTTTTTTTTTGTAAATACATACTTATTATACATAGAAAATACCCAGACCAATACAAACAGGCATGTTCATGCACACAAATGTGTGTTCTGTGTGGGAATCGAACCCACGAGCGTTGGTGTCAAAGTAGCGTAACAGCGCGTTTCACCACTGCGCCACCGAGCTCGTCATGTGTCAATGTATGAAATATAACTTAATTACTATGTAATCACGATGATTACGTATAAATGTAAGTCGCTTCCGCGTTTGAAACGTTGAAGGCACCGATACTCATTTATTGTTTCCCAACATCACTTGAACTTTGTCACATCAGCAAACGAAAAAGTTTAGAGCATGCTCCAACCACGCTACTCAACCGGGGATTGGCGGAGGACATTATTTTCAAGCCGCCTGAAGGCCACTGACTTAGCTTAACGCCGGGACCATCGGCTTAACGTCCGTACGTTATCCGAGCACAGAGAAGGACGAGATTGATAAACTAATCCATGGACAGGTTGCAGTCGACGTGGCTTAACCTACGTGTTCGCTTAGAATAGACACGCGCAATGACGCTATCGAGCTCTCCAACATACCTACTTCACATAAAATATGTGCATGTTGCAAGGGATTCTTATAATCCGCGGGAGTACGCAGGTACGAAAGTCAGGTTTATGTTTATGGATGGAACGTACGGTTGTGTCTAGTGTGTGGTTGTTTGAGTGATACGTGTTTGTGTTGTGTGTAGTGAGTGCTTGCGGTGTGATAGTGTCAGGTGGAAAAGTGTGATGAATGTGTGATGAATTTGAATGAAAATGAACGTATGAGTGGTTGCTAGGTGTGTTATCAAAAGTAAATGACCACATGTTAGGCATTATATGAGTTTTAAAATGTTTTTTTTTTCTCAACTTCTTGATTGCATAGTGTTTTTATCCACTTTATCAATAACTTTACCATGCTATCTACAGTTAATAAAATTTACAAATATTTGTTAAATAGTTAATAGATTCAGGCGAAAGTTAAATTTACATAGAATTTGTTGTATGCTGCTTTGTGAGCTTCCGCCACCAATTAGTTCATGCGGACTAGCGGCGGCCGGCATCCACCCATTACCGTTAGTAGATGCAAGTGGGTACTTGTAGCATGTTATTCTAACTACTAACATCTACAGCGCCTGAGGATGCCTCGCGGAGAAGCGAAACACGTGTGGCAATGATGACCAGGGCAGTCATGGCAGCAACATGCATGCGGTTTCTGTTCCAGATGGCGGACGACCACAGCAGCCGAGGCAGAAACTACGGAAGCAGCCATGGCAGCGACGGTATGTTGCATCTACTAAGGTAATGGGTGGATGCCGGCCGGCGCTAGTCCACATGAATTAATTGGTGGTGGAAGCACACAAAGCAGGTTAGATCAAATTGCATGTAAAATTATTGTTACTATTACTATTTTATCCGTCTTGATAGAAGTACAGTTCATCAAGTTTCATGAGTCGCTGAGGTCGCCGGAGCAGAAAACTCATGTGTATAATTTTTATACACCATCGGAAGGCACACAAGCATACGGCCTACCTGATATAATGTGGCTACTGTTGCCTTGCAATATATTAAGTATCGCTCGTTCGATGCCACCTCTGCTGCTAACACAGCAACTCTTTAGGAGCTTATTCGTAACCTTACTAACTCACAGGAACACAACAAACCTCCAGGGAGTTGTTATTTGGTCGCTGTTTTATGTGAGGTAGAGGTACTTACCTAAAAATACCCAGACCAAGACAAACAGACATGTTCATACACACGAATATTCATCCTGTATGGCATGTACGTACTACACTTTACAATAATTGTTTCTAAGGAACTGCTGACACAGCTGCTCCTTAGGAGTTTTCTGGTAACCTCACTTACTCGTAGGGACACAACAACCCCCCAGAGAGTCATTATTGACCGCGATTTCCTCGATTATACTTCTCTTAAAAAATATTCCATTAAACATCATGGCACCTACGACTTGAACGACGCTTTTAATTCTAATCCAACAATACTACATTCATCCTTCCGAGCAATACAATCAGCATCCATTTTGATCCTTCGAGCCGGACTTGCGAAAAATATGCTGGCGCTAGATTTCAAATACTATTTTCGAGGTTGTGCTATGCCGTGTCGAACGCGTGGCTGCACATTGATTTTTTTTTTAATTTTTTTTATTCATTTCAATAACGTATAAAGTATTTATAATGAAGATTAATATCTACTGATTACACTAAGACAGGTACTAAATAGTAGTTTAAGCCTCCTGTTACCGAACTAGGCTAAGAATTAGCCTGTATTTCGGTCAGCAGTGCTCTTCTCACAATATGACAGATTTAGTAAGCAGGTGAATAAAATTTGTAAAACATTATCGCGCACATATCACGGTTATTAATTTAATCTATGATAATAGACAGGAATAAGAAAAAAAAATTGCCTGGTTGGACTTTCTTCGTTGTAAGTTTTACTTTCCACTGTTATTTTCATTGCCGGAGAATGGCAGAAGACGAGAAACAACTAATCTATTCATGGCGATATATAAGGTGACATCTCTGCCGTCACGTTGCTTGCGAAACTTCCGGTGGCCAGCGACAGATTGGCTGATGGCTTATGCTTACACAACTCTTGCGAGACGTATAACGACCAGAGTAATGGGACTTCAAAAATTGTCTCCATCTGGATGACTTTCGGGGAGCGACCCTTGGGAGCGAGCTTAACTCACATGTCAGTTACCAGTGTTCATTGCCAGTTGTGCCAGTGCCGTGTTACCAGGGGATTGTGGCCCTTGGTTAGCCTTCAAAGACTTGTATGTGACACTCGTGTCTAGCGTCAGTGAGTTACTAAAAGGATTAGTGCATCTAATAATGTAAGCAAACTTTGTTTATTTTGTAATCTCACATTACTGCGGAGTGCTTCTAATTTATGAAATTGTCCCCGTCTGAGTGGCTTTATATATTTTAGTCTGAAATATTCTAATGGAAACGATGTATTATTAGATACCGATATTGAAGATAAAGCAGAATAAGGCTTTCTGTCCTCAATTGTCTAAGAAAAGTAGATACTATTTTTAGTTACCAATTAATGATTAATCAGACTTTATTTATGATACTTTTTTTATGTGTTTATTCTCGTAAGAACTTATTTCCTGCAAAAAGCAGTTAAATCTATATAAGTTATTAGCTATTATGTTCTTATTGTTTTAATAAGTAAAAGATTTTATTGTTTCTCGTACCTTACATAAAATGTTATTATAGAGGTAATAACAGAGGCTTAAGGCTTTTCGTTAATTATTATTAAAGAGGTTGATTTTGTTAAAAATATTATTCCTAAAATTAGGTAGGTATCTATGGACATTTAAATAAGAAAAAATCAAACCTTAAAACTGACTACGTTACAACCTTTGCGTGGCCTATATCAACCTACGACGACTTGAAGACCATGAAATATTATAGCTACCTCAGCGTTTCTTGTAAACATTATTTTTTGGTATTCCTTCAGGTGCTAGAGACTCCAGGCTGTTCCGTGAGCTTACTTATTTTGCATTGAAATATGTTTTTATATATTTGTTTTGAAGAGTATTTATACCAAGTTGTAATTTGATACACGCAGGGAATACGATTTTCTATTCAAAACTTTTATACCCCATCTCACCCTGTTAGTTGCAATCCGATTGCGTTCTGAAAAATCATAAAATAGGTATTTCTTTATTTGTTTTGAAAAGAATTTGTGCTGGGTTTCTAGTTGATTTTTTTACCTTACGGGTGGAATTTCGAAAGATCCTTTCTTAATAGATACCTACACTTCACAGAAAACATACCCTCCAAATTTCATGTCTCTAGAACCAGCGGTTTATGCTGTGCGTTGATGTACCAGTCAGTCAGGACTGTGAATTTTATATGTATATTAATAATAAGTAATATTAATAGTATATGTATAGACCAAAATGTGACTGGTTACAAAGAAAAGTTAAAAGTATTTGACTGGGGGCGACTGAACTTGGTCCAATTCAATTCCATAAAGACAAAAGTTTGCGCGTTCACCGCTAAGAAAACTCCATTTGCTGTGATTTCTCAATTCCAGAACACACCTCTTACCATCACCAAAAGCATTGGGATTCTCGATGTCGAGATATCCAGAGATGTTTAATACCGAAATCACCTGGAAGAGAAGGTCAAACAGACGTCCAAGAAACTTGGTGTGCTCAACAGAGCAAAGCAGTACTTCAGTGCGGAAGAAAGACCGCACATGCAGAATTGTAGTCACCTTTGGGCGGGCTCACCTGCATACCAGCTAGGACCGTGTGATTCGGTTCAGCAACGAGCTATGAGAATTGTCGACGATCCTACAGACGACATTGTGCCCATAAGTTTAAGGTAAGATTTTACCACCCTTTGTATGTTCTACCGATTGCATAACGGGTTGTGTTCTGAACGATTGTTTGATATGATGCTAACAGCTTCTGTCTACAACCGCAGCGCTCACCGACGGCGTAGAGTTCACCCTCACACACTGGAACCGCAATGGTTACGTACTGTGCGGTTCCAAAGAAGTATTCTGACGAGAACTCTCAAGTTGTGGAATGAACTCCCAGCCGAGGTTTTCTCATGGGACTACAGCATGGGGTTGTTCAAGAAAGGTGTGAAGAGGTTTTATAGTGTTGGCAACGCTTGAGTGACACCCCTGGTGTTGCAAATATCAATAGGCTATGATAACTGCTTACCATCAGGCAGGCTGTACGTTTGATTGCCACCTTAGTGGTATATAAAAATATTCTTCCTGAAAGAAATACTGATTTAAGTTTCTTAAAATATTTGGAAATGTTAAATTTACAATTAAAAGGGAAATTTATAAAAATCTAAGTTAATTTGTCTAAAATTATAAGAATTTAACATTAGGTGTTGCGTACAAATTATTGAAGTTTTTTTGTTTATTACTGCTAACAAAGCAGTTTTCTAAGATTTATTAACTACACTATAGTCATTACATACATACATATTCTTTTATTGTACTAACTGCATAATTATTACACATAACATTTATCAGTATGTACCGCATCAAACACACACAACACACTATCACATATGATACTACTGAAAATAAGGAGCTTGAAATGCGTATTAGTACATAGTTACATTTGATTTTAAAAATAAAACACAATAAAGAATACAAATTAGATTTTAGTTGTTTTCATTTTACCTATAAAATTAGTTATATTTCAATAAAATAATTGATTATTATCATTAGATTATTTTAAAATTGTTGTGTTGATAAGTTTTTGGCAATAGTTTTAACTACTAACCTCAAATAATTTTCTAAAATAACTTTTACATTTACGAGGTTGGAACATTGGTTGTTTTTTTAAGCAAATTAGCCTAAACCTATTTGAGGACTGTATTGAACTTTCAGCATATTAGCTTTAATCTATTATACTCACAACCAGGTAGTAGAATCTCTTAGCCTTACAGAAATAAAACAATTAGTATTCACTTGAATCTTTTTGGCTTTTGCTGATAATAATAGGCACTGTATTTAAAGTATTTAATCTTACTCGAAAACAAGGGAGATCGTCGCTTAAGTCGTTTTTCCTTGACCAAAAAAGAAATTACCACGAAGCATTTTTGCTTCAAGCAACTTTTATTCCTTTTATTGCTCTTTTGTTTTATTGGACTTCAAATAAAACCATCTGATAGAGAATTATCAGGAACACCGTTCCTATATGAAATCTATATGTTTGTCTGTGGGTGCGTTTTTTTTTCGAATATTCGAATTTTGACTTCAGATTCAGCATAAAAAAGTAGAATAGGAATGTTCAGGAACACAGTTCCTATCTCTTAAGAAACAGTCAAAATGGCCGACAAATAAAAAAATAAAAAAATTGTATTGTTATATAATTGACGAGCCAGGTGTTCCTTTGGCAATGCAAGCTTGCGCATTCTCAACTGGTTTTTTTCTGAATTTTAAAACTTTGAAATGCTCTGTTGTAAAATTCCAAAAATGTCGCTTGAAGCCATTAGCCATTCCACCCTCACATTGCTTTCAATTCTAAAGAAGATTGTGAACCACTTACAACCCAATAAACAAAGTTTCCTGTAAAAATCAATCATAATTACAATAAAAATATTGAAATAACGATTACTAAATATCTTCCAAATGTGTTTGGGCGACCCAAATGTTGGGTACATTGCTTCAGGGACTTGCTATTGTCGAACCCCGCATCACACGGTCCATTTTATCCGACCCGCCATTTTTATTGTTATGTTACGTTTACCATAATATCCATATTACCACAACGATACATTTTTGTTTGTTGAATTTAAATAAATTATTCTTCCCAGATATTATCTCGTTTTAGTCAAAAGAAGTATATGTTCTTATCTATTTGCATGATTGTAACTGGCTCCAGTTATTTATCTATCTTCAGTGCTATGCGATGTACGTCGCGGCATAGGCAGAGCAAATCCGAGCGCCTTATCACTCGCTGCATACACATTTTACTTGCTTTAACATCCATAACTCTTTTTGTGTACGTTTGCTGATTCCTAGGGCTCCTGACATCACCTTTTGATGATCGTGGTAGAAGAACCTTGGTGTTCCTCGGTTCATACATGCGCCTACTTTCGCGTAGTATACTCGTATCTGTTTGTCATTTCTTCTTACATGCAACGTGCATGTTGAACCAACGGAGCTAGGCTCCTATCTTATATATTTTTTAACTACCCATTTTAAGAGAAGTTATTATACCCTAATAAATACCCTAAATGTTAAATTTCAATTTATTTCATAATTTTTATGTCTCCCTTCAACCGAAGGGGGTTTTTTTTTTGTATTAATCATACACCACTGCCATGGGCAAGGCACTTTGTACAGCAATATATATACGTATTACACACTTTATTTAATCATTAAAAATATAAATAATAACACATTCATACATCATCCTTTCTTTCATTCCGCAATTTATTCTTCCATTCATCATCTTTCAGTTTTATTTCCTACAAATTTTCATTTTGCCCATTTCAGAACGTCGGTGAAACGATAATGGCTATTTCCAAACTTCCCTCCCCATACTGCGTCAGTCCAGACACGGGCGACAGAGAGCTTCACAGCTCCACCTAGCCACCGCGAACCGAAGGGGTTTAGAGTATACTCCACAACGTTGTTCAAATGCGGATTAGCGGAGGTCAGTATTTTCAAGCCGCCTAAGAGCCACTGACTAAGCTTAACGACTGTCATCTATTGACTACAGCTGGGACCGACGGCTTAACGTACCCTTCGAAGCACAGAGAAACTCGAGGTAGATAAACCCATCCATAGACAGGCTGCGGTTGTATGTTTTAAAATTTTGTAATATAGGTACTCGTATAATAATTATTGTCATTTTTATTCTGCTATTTTGTTCGCGTATTCAATCCTTTGATAAGGATAAAGTGAGTAAGTAGAAAATCTGGAGGGTACAGTTCAGCGAGAATTTTCGATATATCAAACTTGACAAGTTAAGAATTATGTTTGGAGTTATGCACCAAACAGCTCGGCACTTTAATATTATGCATTTTCCACAAATTGTATTCTTTATTGAATAAGTAGTACGCGATCAATAAATAACAAACGATACCATACTAATCAAACGCGTATTCAAACACTAATAATTGCCATTATCGTATAACCATTTTACCAATGTTGTAATATGTGAATTTGGTAGAACTCAATAATAAACCATTTTTACATAAAAATCTATTATTGTTTTATTGTCCCCACCAATCATCACCGGTATGAAACTCATTGGGAGATCCGTAGCTACTACGTGGGCCGGTGCTGGCAGGGAGTCGTCCTAATTCCTTGCCACCAGATATGTTGAAGCGTAAGCAATCATATATGGTACATATGGTAAAATAAAAAAATATATATATTATCTGCCGAACTATCAGAACCCACTATAAATTATAAAATACTTACGAAGATATCAATGCACTCATAAGCGGTAAAGAATATACTTGTGTTAATGTAATATATAATATAATATTACCCAATTTTGCTGTTTTAGTTCGAATACTAAGTCCATTGATAAAAATAAAGTGAGTGAGTAAGCATGTAAGTGTAAATCTGTATAAAGTGAATGGTTTAATAAGAACTTAAGATCCTAAAACGAGTTTTGGTAAGGGCTTATTTATAAAGTTATCGATCGATCAGAAAGACCTAATTAAAAGACAAGAAAAATAAGTACTTAGATGATAGTAACGTATTAGTTGAAATATGCAACAAAACAAACAATTTTTATTTTACATTTCTTTCCCAGTATTCAGAGGAAGTACAAAAATAATTTAGCTAACATATTGCACGTAACTATATATACACATCCTTATTCGTACATACTCACTCAGTTCATACTTATCAATGGGCTTAATACACGATTTATATAAGGTAATTTTACATTATATATTACATCAATGCAAGTACAGTAATGCGTCCAAACGTTGGCATCCATCTTACACATAATAAGATTCCAATACTTCAGATAGAATGTGACAATATTTGTCTACCATATATATGTATATATAAGTTATATTAAGATTACATTACTTCATATAAAATAAATGCATTGTCATTTGTAATAGAACTTATAGCCGCACTAGGTATGTATGTAATATTAAATATTTCAATTAATTTCAAGAATGCTTCTTAAAGTCCCAATATATACATGGAATGCCCTATATTGTACACCACTTATTTATGCAATTATATGTTCGTAATTCTATCATTCTTAGCTTATCAAACCTGATGTGACCTCGCCAAACTATCGCCTCCGGATTCTCTATGGTTGCCTGAAAGGAACAGTTTCCCTATTATAATTGATTAGATAAGTTCTCGGTAATAATTGAATTGTGTACATTTCAATTGAACAATTCAATAGAGAATTCATTACAATTCTCTTCGAATCATGTTTCTTGTCGTACAATAAAATTTGTACGTGCGTGGAATTAAAAAAAAAAACTGCGGATGTACTGACTCAATTCTATCGTATATTATTATAAACCAGCGATATTACAAAGCCACAGGACACACCGCATTGTCAACCAAAATAGGTCATCGATTGAGAATTCCACAACGAACAGGATTATATCGCAAATTAATATCTGGCTTGGCTGGAATGCAATCGGCTGAACCGACCGCGTCCAGCCCTCGGGGCTCCCGTCTGAACGGAATGGATCCAGATTCAATTTAAGCTCGCTCGTTCCGTGCAAACTTTGATCGGCTTGTATATGAGTGCTAGAGTTTCAGTATCGGCGCTGCATTAGCAGCGGAAGTGCGCGCTATTAGTAGCCCTTCACTCGCACACTCTACTGTGCCAGTGAAGAGTTATGCATTTGTCCGCGGTTTCGTCCGTTTGTTTATTACGTGTTTATTATGTTATTCACGATTGAGTACCTAGTAGTGGTTACACACTTTCTCCAAGTCCTATGAAATCCCAATTAACAAACGAGGCTCTTGCGATAAACAGGTGGGACGCATCAAAGCAGGGAGCTGTCTCCTGAGAAGACTGCGGTCAAATACTATCTCCCTGGAAAGTTGGGGTAGGGAGTAACTGTTTATATTACCTCTTGAAGTCCTAGCGTTTGATAGAACTACACTGCAAAGGAGGAGCAAAAAGTTTGTATTATTAAACCAGTTGAGAAAGCGTAAGCTTGCATTGCCAGAGTAACACCTGGTTCGTCAATTATAAAACAATTTTTTTTTTAACCTTTGTCGACCATTTTGACCTTGTTCCTTAAGAAATACGATATTGGTTTTTAAGACATTCCTATTCTAATTTTTAATTTACTTTTCGAACCTGAAATAAAAATTCTATTTATTTTTAATTTATCGGCCATTTTGACCATGTTCCTTAAGAGATAGGAACGGTGTTCCTGAACATTCTTATTCCACTTTTTTATGCTGAATCCGAATCTGAAGTCAAAATTCGAATATTCGAAAAAACAGCGACAGACACGCACACACAGACAAACATATAGATTTCATATAGGAACGGTGTTCCTGAAAAGCTATATATCTAGTAATATCGCTCACAATAATAATTGTGGGGCACTTGATTCTCTCTGCCTATCCCGTAAAGAACTTGGCATAAAAATATAGGTAGATAGATAGCTTCATAGCAAAATTCTATTAAATATTATATTACAGAGGAGATATTTTATTGCCCGCCCAAATTTATGTAAACAGTTTAAACTTTTAGGTACGCTACATAGGTAATTGGGTGGGTAGCATTTATCCAATGAATACTAAGTTAAAGCAACTGCTATAGGTGATAACATAATTTACTTTAAGATTTGTTTGAGTACTCAAGTTACTTGGGGGTAGGGTTGCCGATTCTTTTGTTTTATTTATTTTTATATATGTATAATAGAAGTGGGCAAACAAACATGTGGACCCCCTGATGGTAAGTAATCGCCGCCGCCTATAGACATCAGTATCACTGAAGGATAACTGATCTATCTACAAAATTGGATTCAATATCACAAGGAAAGAATCTCATTTTCCCCTTCTGCTCTCAGACCTTTTTTTTAACACCTAAGGTGGCATCAAAATCAAGTATACGGCCTGCCTGATAGCAAACAGTCACCGTAGCCTATGGACATTTGCAACACCAGGGATGTCACTCACGCGTTGCCGGCCCTCTAAAAACCTCTTCACACATTTCTTGAAGAATTCCATGCTGTAGTCCATTGGAAAAACCTCGGCGTTTGAGGGTGAACTCCCCGCCGTCGGCGAGCGGTACGGTTATAAAATGTAGCTGTCGGCATCATTTCGAACAATTCTTCAGAACACAACCCGTTGTACAATCGGTAGAACACACAAAGGGAGGCAAAATCTCTCCTTAAACTTAAGGGCTCAATACCGTGTGTAAGCTTATGATTACTTATTCGCCCCTGCCGTTGTAAGAAACAACTGGAATTTGATTGATTGAGGTATAAAATAACATAAACATGTTATTCTAACGACTAATATCTACGGCACCCTAGACATCCTCGTGGAGAAATACGTGTTGCACAGATTACCAGAGTAGCCAGGACAGCAACGGTTCCAGATGATGATGTTCCAAATACCGGCACGGTACCTGAGGATGTTTGCAGGCCAATTACATTTCATGGACTAATTGGTATCGGATATGTACTAAGTAGTTTAGTAATTTCTAAGAGAGGTAGGGCGCATCATAGCCGCCCTTCTTGGGAAGTAACTCCACCTCACAGAAAACCGCAAATAACGACTCCCTAGAAGGTTGCTGTGTAGGTCACTAAGGTGGCAAACAAGCATACGACCTGCCTGATGGTAAATAGTCACCGTAGCCTATGGACATTTGCAACACCAGGGGTGTCACTCATGCGTTGCTGATCCTCTAAAAACCTCTTTGCACCATTCATGAAGAGCCCCATGCTGCAGTCCCTTGGGAAAACCTCGGCTGGAAGCTCGTTCCACAACTTGAGAGTTCTCGGAAGAAAACTTCTCTGGCACCGCACAGTACGCGACCATTGCGGTTCCAGCATGTGAGGATGAACTTCCCGCCGTCGGCGAGCGGTGCGGTTATAAAAAGTAGTGTTAGCAGCAGAGGTTGCATCGTGCAAGTGATACTTAATGTATTGCAAGCGTTTAGAGGCTACGGTAACCGCTTTACATCAGGCGGGCCGTATGATTGTATGCTTCCCGAGGTTGTATAGAAAAATGTAGATTTTTTAGAAAAAGCACTGAAGGTTTCGGCAGCCCTGCATGGAAACTATGTAACTTACCCGCACCGAGACAATAGCAAACAGTATGCGATAAATTATTGAGTAACCTACTTAGAACTTGGTTTACTTTCTACAAGTGAAACCAGGGCAAATTTGTTTACTTAAAAGCTTTAGTTTTAACTTTACCACAGATAGGTCGTAAACTATCTAGATTACTAACTAGATTGAAGAACAGAAAATTGTAAAAAATCGTCTTCCTGTCTCCGACGAGCTCGATGGCTCAGTCGTGAATGACGCGACTTTGACACCAACGCTCGTGGGTTCGATTCCCATCAAGGCAAACATTTGTGTGCATGAACATGTCTGTTTGTCTTGGTCTGGATGTTTTAAGAGAGGTAGGGCAGCACATCAAAGCAGCCCGTCTTGGGAAGTACCTCCACCTCACAGAAAACAGCAGCCAAATAACAACTCCCTAGAGGGTTGTTGTGTTGCTGCGTGTGAGTGAGGTCACCAGTAAGCTCCCAAGGAGTTGCTGTTTAAGCAGCATAGGAGGCATCGCGCGAGTCATCTATACATATAAATAAAATGGAAGTAATTTTAAAATAAGGCCTTTATCTTAAGCTCATATTATTATTTTCACGTTACCAAAGCCTAAATACGCATTTTTAACTTTTTTGTCTGTCTGTCTGTCTGTTTGTTTCTTTGTCCGGGCTAATCTTCGAAATGGCTAAACCGATTTAGACGGGACTTTCACTGGTAGGTAGAGGACTGTTTAGAGCAGAATATAGGATACGTTTTATCCCGTAAATATTTAGGGTTCCTGCGTAAAAAATGAAAAACTGTTAAAATTAGGGGGAAATATATTTTAAAGACAAAGAATTTCAGGTCTACAGTAAAATAAAGGCTACTAAAAGTCCAAATCTCATGCGCGCGAAGCCGCGGGCTTCTGCTAGTACTTAATATATCGCAAGCGTTAATAGGCTACGGTACCCGCTTTACATCAGGTGGGCTGTATGCTTGTATGGCTCCCGATGTAGTATAAAAAAAACTTATACGGAGTAGTAATAGCCCAGTGGATGAAGAAACGGCCTTATGACCAACTGGGCCTCGATTTGAATCCTGGCATGTACCACTAAATTCGTGTTTTCCAACATATTTCTAATTATCTGCCCAGCAAATCTCGGCGGAGAAACCCGCACGTCATCTCTGTGACACAGCAACACCTTAATAGTTTTCTGGTAACCTCACTCACTCGCTGGAACACAACGACCCTCCAGAGAGTTATTATTTGGCTGCGGTTTTCTGTGAGGTGGTGATTTACCGCTCTTAAATACTTCCAGATCAAGACAAAAAAACATGCTCATGCACACAAATATTTGTCTTGTGTGGGAATCGAACCCACTTGTCCTGATGTCAAAGCAGCGATATTAACCACTGCGCC
Organism: Pyralis farinalis; assembly: GCA_947507595.1. Taxonomy (NCBI): domain Eukaryota; kingdom Metazoa; phylum Arthropoda; class Insecta; order Lepidoptera; family Pyralidae; genus Pyralis; species Pyralis farinalis. Next base: position 37,605,198 of record OX382259.1, read on the forward strand.
GCTCGTTAAAATATCCATATGTGATGTCTCAAATATTTTTTTATACCGCTAAGGTGGTAAACAAGCATACGGCCTGTCTGATGGTAAACAGTCACCGTATCCCACGAACATTTGCAACACCAGGTGATGTCACTCATGCGTTGCCGATCCTATAAATGAATAGATCGCCAATTATCCGACCAGGCGGACAAGCAAGCAATAAACAGAATACAAATGTACATAATAAAAGCAGATAACTAATGTATACCACAATGTACAACTGTTAAGATTATTAAGCGTACAGAATTACCGGTACCCATCGTGCATGATTATTTGGGCATTGTTACTCTATTCATATTCACTAGTTCGGATCTAACGGAACAATATGAACGGACACCGCATGCCTACTGTATATGATGACCAAACAATTGATAAGTATCTACTAATAAATATAGGTAACAAAACAAACATACACAATGTTCAACACCAACCTTCGGTCGCACGCGTTTTGCCAATTTCATATGTTAACTAGCTATCTGCCCCGGCTTCGTATGGTGATTTGTTTGGTACCAAACTTCACAGGATCACGCGCTGGGCTAATCTGAAGATTCCCTGAAAATTTCATCTAAATCTGGTCAGCCGTTTTCGAGTACATAGAAGACACATTGATTTTGTATTTATCTAGATTATATGTTTTATTGTCTATTAATAAGCGAGCTTTAGAGTGAGAGAACCATTGTATCATTATGTAGTGTACTAGAACCAACACCGCGAACCAAATGTTTGCGCCATGCTTTGTTGCCGATCGGCAACAAGGCAACAACTCATTGCTGTACTACGTTGAACGAAACGCGTAAGCGCCATGAAAATTACGGCGCTTTTGTCCTTTTAGTCGCGAGAAAAATACCCCTTAGAAGCGATTTAGTGCTGTATCTTCGAATCTTTGGGATAGACATCTAAATTATTTCAGCGCTGCAGCGGACTTTACTTTTAATTATTACCAAAATGGAGCAAGACTTTTACTTAGGATAGCTCCTCTAGTACTTACATAATAACTCAGTAGAGAGAACTATATCGGCAAGTTTTAGCAGTAATAGTCCAGTGGACAAGGAACACCGGCCTATAGAACAACAGGTCCGCGGTTCGAATCCTGGCATGTACCGCTAAATTTGTGTTTTCGGATTTATCGGACAGCAAAACGAATTTAACTGCTGTGTTGAGCGAGTTCTCGAAACAACAGCGTAAGTGTACAATGGAGTCTTACTCTATAACATTAAATATTCGTCTATGAAGAGAGCAATGGTAGCTCAGTGGATAAAGGACCGACCTACTTCCTTCGATGGTTCCGGGTTCCAATCCTGGCGAGGGCATATACCACTAAATTTGTCTCCTCGGTTACATATTTGTAATTATCACTCACTTGGCGGTGACGGAAAACATGGTGACGAAACCCGCACGTCCAAGAAATTACATTTCGTTAGACGAGTGACCTTACTTAAGACAGGTCTGGTTTGTAGGTCTTGTCCACAATCCAGAAGGAAAACCAGACCTTCAGCGGCAGTCACTCCATGTCAAAATCAGTATCTTGGCAAAATCACTGGGCTTACGTAGCGGACCCCGCCAATGCTAATGGATCAGAAAACGGGATGACGCTAGGCAGAGGAAGAAGTATATCAGCAAGTTTCCTTTGGCATTTCCCAATTATCGTTTCCAAAAAGCTGGTAGATAAAAAAAGAAAAATTATTACTATAAGAATTAAATAAGATACTATAACTGGACCCACGGAGCCCCAATTGAAAGTAAAGATTGTATTCATTTATGCAAGATGACTTCCTGTTACATAAAAAAAATACTAAGGCATCTATAATAAAAAAAATATCATATGTTAAACGTAGTCAGTGTTGTAATCTGTTTTTGTTGTAAATTAATATTTTTGTATACATAAAATATACCCAGACTAAGACTATATATATGTTGTAAACAACCGTTTGTCTTGTGCAGAAATTGAACCTACGATCCTTAGTGTTGAAGCAGCTATAGTCAGTCACTCGTCCGTTATTTTACATTTTCTTTGTAAAATATGTATACTTTCTAACGCTAAAATACTAATTTTATCAGACCTTCACAACTCATAGGGAAAATCGGATCTTTCGTAGTAGCACGTCAAAAAAGTGAAAAAGAAATGTCTCCATGGACACTCAGCATATCTGTACTAATATATAAAAAAATCGGCCAAGTGCGAGTCGGACTCGCGCACGAAGGGTTCCGTACCACTATCTATAAAAATGGCAAAAAAAAAAAACACGTTTATATTTGTTTTTTTTTTAATTTAATTATTTATTCTTAAAGTGAATATATAACTAAATATTCTGTGAATATTTCAAGCGTCTACCTGTTGCCGTTATCAATATCGAGCAAAAACGAGCAAAAAAAAATCACGTTTTTTGTATGGGAGCCCCCTTAAATATTTATGTTATTCTATTTTTTAGTATTTGTTGTTATAGCGGCAACAGAAATACATCATCTGTGAAAATTTCAACTGTCTAACTATCACGGTTCGTGAGATACAGCCTGGTGACAGACGGACGGACGGACAGCGAAGTCTCAGTAATAGGGTTCCGTTTTACCCTTTGGGTACGGAACCCTAAATACGGATGAATTGGTTTGTTGATTTGCTTGTTTGAACGCGTTAATCACACTAGCAGTCAGATTTAGAAAGGTTTTATTTTTGCATTTGATAGCCCAAGTATTGAGGAAAGTATCAGACTATTCAACACACCGATAAACACCCCAGAAAGTACTACGAACCAACAGGGTAAGCGCGGATGTATTCGCGGGGTGGAGCTTAGTATAAATTCGAACTGATCAAATTCCGTTTAGACCTGTCAACTTTTTGAACTTTTTTGTATTTCTTGCATCTATTTCACGTATTCGAAACTAGAATCACTTTTTCACAGCAAGTGATAATTACAAATATGTACATAAATCTAAAAACAGAATTTATTGGTACATGCCAGGATACGAACCGGGGACCTATTGGTCATTAGGCCTTATCCACTGAATTATCACTACTCTTACCTTATACTTTCTTTGTAAAATATATACTTAGTGTTAAAGAAGGGCATAGGGATATTACATTTAATAAGCCGGCTAATTACGAAACTATCTCCATCTTACAGGGGACTGTAACCTTAATACTACTCCTTCTGCAAGTAAGCTGAGGAATTTGTGTGTTACCAGGGCAGGTGACAAGCGCGAGCGATTTTCCATAAATTTCAAGCGTGCACAGTGCATGCGTTTCATATCATGTGAATGTGAAACTCATGTTCCGCAATGTTTATAACGTAGTTATGAATATATTGTACAACTAAAGAAGTTTTCTTCAAGAAAGGCGTGAAGAGGTTCTTATGGGGACGGCAACACAAGAATGACACCCCTGGTGTTGAAAATGTCCATTTTGCTTTTGCTTAATGCTTTTTTTACAACCGAACCGAGGGTTTCACACTCCCACACTGACTGAACTGACTGAACCGCAATGACTGTGCGGTTCCAGAGAAGTTTTCCTCCGAGAACTCTCAAGTCGTGAAATAAACTCTCAGCCGAGGGTTTGCCAAGGGAGCTCTGTTAGAAGAAGTGACTAGTAGGCTTGAAGTACATGCATAGTGGGCGTGAAGAGGATTTTACAGCCTCGGCAACGCATGATTAAACCCCCAGGTGTTACACATGTCCATAGGTTACGGTAACTGCTTACCATCAGGCAGACCGTACGCTTGTTTGCCACCTTAGTGGTATAAAAGAAGAAAAAAAGAAATGTCTCCATGGACACTCATATAAAACTACTAATATATAAAAAACGGATAAGTTAGTTTGTTGGTTTGCTTGTTTGAACGTTCTAATCACACCACCAGTCGGATTTGGAAAGTTTTTCCAATACTACCCTCAGAAAGTACAACAGGGTAAGCGCGGACGTATTCGCGGGATGAAGCTAGTATAAATTTGAAATGATCAAATTCCGATAAGACCTGTCAACTTTTTGAACTTTTCTGTATTTCTTGCATCTATTTCACGTATTCGAAACGAGAATCACTTTTTCAGAAGCGAGTGTGTAAGGACCACGTCTTATGGCGCTCGGTTCTCTCTGCCTACCTCACAAAGAACCCGGCGTGAAGCATACGTGCATCACTTTTCCAGATTTTCGCGCTTTGATTTACGCTCAACAGGTACGCCGAAGACGATGGCACGTATTTCTCGGGATGGCTATATGAAATGGACAATATGAAAATTCCTCGCCGAGAAAAATCTTTTTGACGTGAGTGGAAAGGCTCGTCTCGAGTATAAAAATAGTGACTCAATATTTATAAATAAAAATTACAAACTTAACTCGATTACACTTTCTATAAAACGTCAGGAAGAGAATTCTATAGCCTTACTTACGCCCTTCACCGAAGACTCGTTTTTTAATTTTTTATTTATTCAAAATAAAATTACGTAATTTTGCACATACCTGCATAGCCATTAATTGAAGTCATCGCAGTGACTTATTTACCAAGTTCTCTATTTATTATTATATAACTTTAACATAGATATTAGTTAATAAAATTTTTGTCCTATCAATTTCTTATATATCTTACACAGAATTGAACACTACGTATTATGGTTATTTACATTGATAAAGTATTTTTTTAATATTATTTTGATTTTGGTTGGTTTATTTAATATGTTTTTCAATAGATTATAAATAAGATTTAATAGATTATTAGCAAGGTACACCACGTGTCGTTGAAATTGACTTTGATAACAAAGTTAATAAACCACATACACCCACGCTACATCTTGGTGAACATTTTCTAAACATCTATCAATTATATTCTGTATTGAACTTTCAATTTCTTATCCACGTGCTCCAAATTCTTCCTCGTAAAAATATTTTTTTCACCACTTCAGGGTACAGCTTAGTAAAAAATTCACGCACGTGTTCTCCAGAGAACGGCGACGTGTTCATAATACTGATGGGAGCATCTGGGTCAATTGCGACTACAAATGCATTCCTGTAACCTACGCAGGATTATTCTGCTTAACAGTTAGGTGTTAAGGCTTAGATTGTGATGTAGGTCGGGCTAAAGTGATTGGCGTCTAGGTCAGCTGAGGTTTGCAGGCTCTCGTGTTGTGTGTCCATTGGTTTATAAAGATTAGATAATCAGTCTACCTCGGAGAATAAAGGTAATGAATCACTATACCTCATACCAGTCGTATACAGTTAATATAACTTTTCTTCTTCCTAGCTTATAAGAGTGGTAGGGCGCATCAAAGCAGCCCGTCTGGGGAGGTACCTCCACCTCACAGAAAATCACAACCAAATAACAACTCCCTAGAGGGTTGTTGTGTTCCTGCATCTGAGTGAGGTCACCAGTAAGCTCCCAAGGAGTTGCTGTGTAAGCAGCAGAGGAGGCATCGCGCGAATGATACTTAATATATCGCAAGCGTTAATAGGCTACGGTACCCGCTTTACATCAGGTGGGCCGTATGCATGTTTGAATGAATGTTTGTGACTCCTTAATTACATTACAAGTAAAATTTCCCAGTACGCCTTCATTTCCTTCGACCTCCATTATCAGACAATTTTAATATATTTTTTAAGATACGTAGGGTGCAACAATGCAGCCCGTCTGGGGAAGTATCTCCACCTCACAGAAAACCGCAGCCAAATAACATCTCCCCTAGAGGTCACCAGCAAGCTCCTAAGGAGATACTGTGTTAGCAGCAGAGGGCAGAGATGATATCGTTATACTTAATGTATTATTAGGGTTCATAGGCTACGGTAACCGCTTTACATCAGGTGGGCCGTATGCTTGTATGCCACCCGACGTAATAAAAAAACTGATTAGGTCTTATGAAAATATCACCATACTGATTAGTTAGATTCGTCTAGCGCATTTTAAGAGATATCTTTTTTTTTTTACTACCCTGTAACTTTTTAAGAGAGATGGGCACATCAAGGCATCCCAAGGTGAAGTACCTCTACTTCCCAGGTAACCACAGCAAGATAACTACACCCTGGAAGTGTAAGCTCCTAAGGAGTTGCTATATTAGCGTAATGGGGAGGTACTTACGAGCAATACTCTCTGTGTTGCAAGCGTTCGCATGATAACGGCAGGTTAGCCTGCGATGTAATACATGGGGCACACTAAAGTTTTGCACTTCTAGCTAATCGGAACTATTTGAATTTCGAATGTTATATTTTTTGAAACGTTGCAACCGACTTAGTAATAAAAAAAAACAATTGGCGGGAAATCATTTGTCAATTGTTTTTTATCACACATCAAAGTTCTACGTACGCAACGAAAATGGAATTGAGTCGAAAAAATTTTAGAGCGATAATTTTTTATGATTTTAAAAGTTCTCTCTCTCCGCAAGACTGTGCCGCTCGTCTTCAAAATGCTTTTGGGAGAGAAGCACCTTCTTTGAGCAACGTGAGGCGATGGTTTGCTGAATTTGAGAGAGATCGAGTTTCTTTACATGACGAATTTCGTGAAGGGCGGCCTTCAACTGCCGTCAACGTAAATAATGTGGCTACTGTTAAGCGGCTAATTGAAGAAAACCCGCGGATTACCTATGAGACAATTCGAGAACTATTGGGGATTGGTATGAGCCAAATTCAGAAAATTTTACACGAAAAATTGAAAGTTCGGAAACTTTGTTGTCGTTGGATCCCACATGAACTGACAGCTGAGCAGAAGCGGGCTCGCGTGGAATGGTGCTCACAGATGCTACTGAAGTACGACCACGGACATTCTAATGCTGTTTATGACATTGTCACAGGAGACGAAACGTGGATTTATTGTTTTGAACCCGAAAAAAAAGCAATCTTGTGAATGGGTGTTTGAAAATGAGAACAGGCCAACAAAAGTGAGGCAGGCGAGAAACGTTGGTAAAAAAATGATCGCGTTTTTTTTCTCAGCTACGGGTCCCATCTGCACAATTCCACTTGAAGATCAAAAGAGTGTTAATGCCGAGTGGTATTCTACCATTTGTTTACCCAGAGTGTTAGAAAAAGTTCGCGAAAGACGACCAAAAAGTCGCGTTCTCCTACATCATGACAACGCTTCTTCACACACGGCCAACAAAACAAAGTCATTTTTAACTTCCGAAAAAGTACAACTCGTTACCCATCCTACGCATAGCCCCGACCTAGCACCCTGTGATTTCTGTATTTTCCCCAAAATCAAAGATTTGATGAGAGGTTTCACTTTTACCAACTCCGAAGAGGCAGTGATAGCGTTCAATCAGCACGTAGAAAACATGCCTTCAGATCTGTGGTCCTCCTGTTTTAAAAAATGGTTCGATCGCATGAAAAAATGTTTAAAATGTAAAGGAGAGTATTTTGAAAAGCAATAAACATAATATTTTGGTTATAACATGTTGTTTTTTTAAGTTACGCAAAACTTATAGTGTGACCTACGTAACTGCACGTAAGCTAGCCAGAATACATTCCATTAGACATCAATTCTATTCCACACCTACCAGGACCATCAATAGATTAACAGATTATCGCGTTTCTTAATCCATTAGGATTGGCGACGTCCGCTACCTAAGCTTAATGATTTGGCGAATATATTGATTTTTAAATGGAGCGCCTGCCGGCAGACCGTCACAACCCAAAAAGAAAACCAAACCTATCCGAGGTAAGGTCACACGTCTTCCGAAATATAATTTCCAGGGCAAGCGGGTTTCCTCACGTCGTTTTCCTTCACCGCCGAGCAAGTGACAATCACAAATATGTACATAAATCCGAAAACACCAATTTAGCGGTACATGTCAGGATTCGAACCGGGAACTTATTGGACACAAGGTCGGTTCTTTGTACACTGGGCTATCACTGCTCTTAGGACCATCAACAGATACCAGAAATAACCAGATGAGAATGCGCAAGCTTGCATTGCCAGAGGAACACCTGGCTCGTCAAATATACATATAACAATTTTTTTTTTAATAACTTTGTCGGCCATTTTTACCATGTTCCTTAAGAAATATGATATTGGGTTTTAAGACATTCCTATTCTACTTTTTAATTTACTTTTTGAATCTGAAATAAAAAATTTTTTTTTTTTTATTTGTCAGCCATTTTGACCATGTTCCTTAAGAGATAGGAGGTTAGTTTTTCAGACATTCCTATTCTACTTTTTTATGCTGACTCCGAATCTGAGGTCAAAATTTGAATGTTCGATAAAAAAGCGACAGACACACACAGAGAGACGAACGCATAGATTTCATATAGGAACGGTGTTCCTGAAAAGAAACTCTTTTTAGGGTTCCGTACCCAAGGGGTAAAACGGAACCCTATTACTGAGACTTCGCTGTCCGTCCGTCCGTCCGTCCGTCCGTCCGTCCGTCCGTCCGTCCGTCTGTCACCAGGCTGTATCTCACGAACCGTGATAGTTAGACAGTTGAAATTTTCACAGATGATGTATTTCTGTTGCCGCTATAACAACAAATACTAAAAAATAGAATAACATAAATATTTAAGGGGGCTCCCTCCCATACAACAAACGTGATTTTTTTGCTCGATATTGATAACGGCAACAGGTAGACGCTTGAAATATTCACAGAATATTTAGTTATATATTCACTTTAAGAATAAATAATTAAATTAAAATAAAACAAATATTTAAGGGGGGCTCCCATACAACAAACGTGCCGTTTTTAGGGTTCCGTACCCAAAGGGTAAAACGGAACCCTATTACTGAGGCTCCGCTGTCCGTCCGTCCGTCCGTCCGTCCGTCCGTCCGTCTGTCACCAGGCTGTATCTCATGAACCGTGATAGTTAGATAGTTGAAATTTTCACAGATGATGTATTTCTGTTGCCGCTATAACAACAAATACTAAAAAATAGAATAAAATAAATATTTAAGGGGGCTCCCATACAACAAACGTGATTTTTTTGCCTTTTTTATAGATAATGGTACGGAACCCTTGGTGCGCGAGTCCCACTCGCACTTGGCCGATTTTTATAGATAGTGGTACGGAACCCTTCGTGCGCGAGTCCGACTCGCACTTGGCCGATTTTTTTTCTCCCTTATTGCCGAACGTCTATCATACTCGTATGTGTGTTTTTACTTTACGCTAATTCTTTAGCTCACTGTGATCCGGAAATTATGAACACTGAATTTTTCAGTAGCAAAACGTAACCGCTAAATGCTCTTCCACAAGTTGCACAACGTGAGACTCTACTGAAGCCGTTTTATTTGCTTTCTGAATCGCGCAGTCACAACATATCAGTTATCATACATATAATCTGAGTTGTTCAATAAACTTTACTTCCTTACTGAGCTATTTGGTGTTTTATTAACATAACCCGATAATACCTTGAGGTTGGAACCGAATTTTTCAATGGAATTTAATATTTTCATGTGTTTATTGTGCTAACAAGCCTCGCCTACCGAGTCCAAATTCGTGTTTTTTCAGAATATGCAGGGACCCTAGAAATGTGAATGAATGAAATAAAACGGCTAGCGTGTGTGAGAAGAGTTATGAATGTTAAAGAAGCGAATGAGGTGTGTAAGGACCGAGTCATGTTGTGAAGATATAGTATAGTATTGACTACCTGCTTCCTACGGCTTTGGCATTTAAAGACACAGGAAACTAAAGCTTTTTCTCTATGGAAAAACATTTAGAATCGGATCAGCGGATGTAGGCTCCAGAGATTGTCCTCTATATTCGTTCATCCAATATTTCTTTTTTATACAACGTCAGAAGGCATACAAGCATACGGTCCAACTGATGTAAAGCGGTTACCGTAGCCTATCTTGCAATACTCATTGAGTATCACTCCCGCGATGCCACCTCTGTGGCCAACACAGCAACTCTTTAGGAGCTTACTGGTGACCTCACTCATGCGCAGGAACATACAACCGTCCAGAGAGATGTTATTTGGCTGCGGTTTTCTGTGAGGTGCCTTGCCCTACCTGACCAAGACAAACAGACATGTTCATGCACACTAATTGCCCTGTATGGGAATCGAACCCACGAGGATTGATGTCAAAGTCGCGTTATTTATGCCACCGAGCTTGTCAAATTAAAAATGTCAGGGTAATTACTTCATATCAAATGGGATGTATGATAAAAAATTGAGGACAACAGTGAATGAACATAAAATGAAATCAGCTCTTTTTTTTCCTAAAAGTGCGCTATTCAAACCACCATTCTTGTCACTTAGTCACCGTCAAATGACCCCCTATATATAAGCGCAACATAGCCCTTACGTGACGCCCTCTGCCAAGACAGTCGCGTGTTCAAACTCGTTAAGAAGCTCAACTAAACGACTGAACGCTACAAGGATTAAACTTGGAACACGCGAGAAAGAAGACAATAGCTTTTGAAAAAAAGAATAAATGTACTTTTCTAACAGCATTTTATTGATGACCCCAGCGCTCGGGTTAAATAATAGTTATTGTGTAAATTCTATTTTTCAATACTTTCACACCAAATGACTTTTTTTTTACTACGGGACAGGCCCACCACTGTGTCTCCTGTGTAGCCAGAATTAACAGCGGCGACCACCAAAAAGGCAATGAACAGTGAAGTTTATTGCTGTCCGTGTGTGGATTAGGCATAGAGAACCGAACGCCACAACATTCTTTATCATTCGTTGCTCTTTTCTCGCGATTTCGCCGGTTCTTAGGGCTCCTCAAAAGAAGAATGAATAAATAGATGTAGGAACCGGCAAGTGGTTTTTTTTCTACATGTCTGAGCCAACAGAGTATATATTTTTTATCTTAACACCGATGCTCTCTTTCAGACCAAGTATCTTTCTCCACCATTGTGAACGCGGGTCAAAAAGCGTTACACTACGTAACAAACCACATATAAAAAAATATGTGCCATTGACTCCAATCATATATTTTGTAAATATAATCTTATCGTATTATTCATATTACATTATATGTATATAGTGTCCATTTTCCTTTTCTGTTATTTACTAGTTATCCAAATTTTCATATTCTTTTTCCATGGCGTTAAGCGTTAAAAAACGCCTAAAGACCTGTCAAAGATACGAAATAATTCAGCACAGACTACCTGTTTTTAATAATCTTTAATTTTACCATTTCATATCATTATTGTACCAATATGCTTATGTATTTTTTGTTTTTGTAATATCTAAATGACAATTTTAAAAGAGACCTATATTGGCAAGTTTCTTTCGGCATTTCTTCTTAGCCAATGGTCATTTCCGAAATGCCAGTAGATAAAAAAAAGGAAAAGTAAAAAGAGAATTATATAAGATACAATAAGATTATCGAGGGCTCAATGGCAAATAAAGAATTTTTATCTTTTTTATCTTTACCGTTGATTATCTATAACTTCACGCCAAATCTCTTGTGGGATAGGCAGGGAGAGTTATTAATCTATATATATAAAAATGAATCCCTATTTCCCTTGGTCACGATATAACTTGAGAACGACTTAACCGATTTCATTCATTTGTTTGTTTTCTAATACTTTGTAGAAGGTTCTTGCGGAATGAAAAATTAATTGCGCAGAAAATTTAAGTATATCAGAAAACTTGACGACTATTTTAATTTCGCGCGTTTAATAGCCAATTGTATGTCGCATGTTCCCGTGTCGGAAAAGCAGCATCATTTTTTATTTAAATATATTATTTTAAATATTTATTCCAGTTTGAGGTTCCAGAACAATGTCTTACGGGTCAGCTATTATGTATATAAATCTGGAAACACGAATTTAGTGGTACATGTCCACGCCAAGATCCAAATCAGGATCAATCGACTAACAGGCTGGTTCTATATTCACTAGACTATCGCTGTAGGTATCCAAATAATAGAATATCTCTTAAAATTTTCCATCGTAACACTACAAGGATAATGTTATTTCTTAATTAAATAATTGGTGTTAATGTTAGATAATGTTCATGAAACACGAGGACTTTTCTTATTTCCCCCACGTATTTGTGAATTAAAGACGAAGGTAAATTATGCCTCCAGGGTATTTTGCTGAAGAACATGGCCCCAATTTATTAACCATTCGGTAGAACAATGTTCAAACTTTAAGCTTTTTATGATGTACCTGAGCTAACGGGAGCCAGAAAATATTTTTGTTATCGAAGGGCATGATTTTTTAGGATTCTGTTCGTAAAGTGCAATGAACCGAAGTTATTCTGTTCCCTGCCCGTCTCTATCACTAACCAGCATCATCATATATCATCATCATCATAACAGGCATCCAGCGCTCATAGAAATATTGTGTTTTAGCGCCTATATATCTCAGCAATTCGACTCTACTGATCTATGGAGAATATTTAACCCATGAAGTCGATACGGGAATCCTTACTTACTTATGATACCCATAATACGTAACGTAACCCATTTTCTCATATTTATACCCCAAGTCGACGACTTTTTGATCAGCTGGTCACTTCATGTCAAAATCAATTATCACTGTCAAATCTTTAGACTTAAGTAGCGGACCCCGCCAACCCTAATGGATTAGGAAACGGGGTGACGCCAAGAAGAAATAAAGCTTCATACCTCAATTTTTATTTCGCAGCAGTGTTTTACTCGTCTACAGCCTGTTATAACCACTTTACAAGGACAGCCATTGTTTGCCATCTGGGTAGTAGGTATAACTTTTCCGGTGTAGCGCCCATCAGCATATACATACACAAACAAACCTCACCTGCACCTAGTGCAGTGTCATCTAGTAATTCAGCCCTTGCAAAATTGTAAAAGTATGGCGCCAGCTAACTACTACTTTAAAATTTTTATGATCTTGGAAATCAGTGACAATACCAGTTAGCTGACCTGTGCTGGCGTCTTGGCAATACGTGTGAGATAACCAGTATTACAAAGGATTATAACTGTGCAATACAGCCCTGGCAAAATTGCACTAAGACAGAGCATAAATATACAGCACCACTGGGGAAGTACCTCCACCTTGTAGGAGTATGGGGCCAGCTAACTACTACTTTAAAACTTTTATGTTTTTGGAAATCAGAAAATAATACCAGTTAACTGACCTCTGCTGGCGTCCTGGCAATACGTGTGAAACAACCGATATTACAAAGGATTATAATTGTTTACTGTTTCACATCCGGTGAACCGTATGCCTGTTTCACACTGAACGAATAAAAGTAATTGATCCCCAAGTAATTCAAATTAGGCTGGTCGCTCTAGAAAATTCATAACTAAGTTCTCAGCCGACTTATTTACAGATTTGGAATTTTTCACAAGTTTTAAGTGGCCGGATTTAAAAGTTGGGCCTCGAATCGCCGCGGATTTTTTGTCTTACTCTCGCTTAATAATTCATTCCGGCTTCCGGAGGCTTGTTCAAGCCCCCTCTAGTGACTATATACGGGGGCAATTTATTTCTTTTTTCGTGGCAAATGGTGGATTTTATTTGTGATTATTTATCGCATAAAATATAATAAAAATAACTGACTTCTTACTTGTAACGATGCCGGAATTATAAAGGTACGCATGTGTTTCTTTATACAACGTTGGGAGCATACAAGCATACGGTCCACCTGATGTAAAGTGGTTACCGTAGCCTATGAACGCCGGTAATACATTAAGTAATGACTCGCGCGATGCCACCTCTGCTAACACAGCAACCGTGACTGCGCTCACACGCAGGAATATAACAACCTTCCAAGGAGTTTGTTTTTGCCGCTGTTTTCTGTGAGGTGGAGGTACTTCCCCAGTCGGGCTGCTTGGGAGCGCTCTACCTCTCTTAAGAATACCCAGACTAAGACAAACACATGTTTTACATAAAATAGCGACCGACTGGCAGCCATATTTAATCTTTAAAATCCGAAACCAATACTAGAAATAACACTTTTATACACCCAGAAATCAGTGTATAAAATGCGTTTTATGTACCTAAGGGAACCCATACATAAAACACGTATTCTGCACTTTTGTGGGTGGGTATCTAAAATGAATTTTATATACGGATGAAAACTGTATTATGCCTAACAGTCAAACTCATACCAACAATGAGACATCCAAGAAAGGGCTTTTTACGCTAACTACCGAAGTGTTAACGATATGAATGTCTATTCTAAGTATATAATATATTCCATGTGTAAGTTTAGTTCCAAAATAGGTTTCATATAGTTACTTTCATAAAATCCTCTGTCCTAAAATTCAGTACGTCAGTATCAGTGTGTGAATAAGTTTTATAGCAGCAGATTTGGTTTGTTTTACTGTCTTGCCTTTTATATTGCAGTGTCTGTAACTTTGTTGCGTATGAGGCGATTTATGAAGGGAGGGAGACAGTGAGAGGGTCAGAATTTTAATATTAATTAGGACTTTTTGAAATAGCCTTTTACTTAGTTGTCTGGAGCATTCAGGTTGGGTGATATTGCGATTTACACCATGGGATCTGCGATACGTCGCCCCCGTAGGTGGATTCCTCCAGTTCTGTAACCCTATTGGTCCCAAAAATTTTTACTTTAAGAGTAGGTATATGTATAAAGCTCTTATTTTATGAATTCCAATAACTCACCATTCTCTATATGTACCACATTGGTATGTTATCATAATGATGCTCGATCGACCGATATTCTGATATTTTACAACTGGACACCTGACGACGAGCTCGGTCGTGAATGACACGACTTTGACACCAACGCTCGTCGGTTCGATTCCCACACAAGACATTTGTGTGCATGAACATATGTTTATCTTGATCTGGATGTTTGAGAGAGGTAGGGCGCATCAAAGCACTGGTCTGAGGAAATACCTCCACCTCACAGAAAACCGCAGTCAAATAACAACTACCAAGAGGGTTGTTGTGTTCCTGTGTGTGAGTGAGGAGGTCCTAAGGAGTTGCTGTGTAAGCAGCAGAGGAGGCATCGCGCGAGTGATACTTAATACATTACAAGTGTTAATAGGCTACGATTACTGCCTCGCATCAGGTGGGGCGTATCCTTGAATGCCTCCCGACGTTGTATAAAAAAACCTGCTACGACCTTATAATTGTGAAACAGAATATATAACAATATGTGATAACATTTCTAGTAGTAGTAGTAGTAGAATTTTAGTTTTTAACTTAATTTTCATTTGCTTTTGCTGACTAATCTTTCGTCAAAAAGATCACGGAGCAGGCTTATATTTAGCAAAGAATGAAAAAAGTAACATGAATATGATGAGTTGATAACAATTTCATTATGAATTAATTAATATTAAAAGATGCCAAGATATTCAATATTACATACGAGTACAATACGTACACTTTATTCCACCAAATAAAGCCAATGTTTATTATTATGGGTATCTAACACGTCAGAATCCTTCTAATACTGTGAATGCCATTTTCATGTAACCTCGATTATACATACATACATACATATAATCACGCCTCTATCCCGTAGGGGTAGGCAGAGACCACTTCTTTCCACTTGCTACGATCCTTACATACTTGTATCGCTTCGTCCACTCTCATTATTCCCTCCATACATGCTCTTCGGTTTAGGGTACTCTTGACATGGCCTTTCTTCAAGACGTCCCTGATTTGGTCTCGAAACGTCCGCCTAGGTCTACCCCTTCCAACACTTTCATTCACACTCGCCTTATACACTTTTTTCGTCAATCGTTCCTCATTCATTCTCACGACATTCCTCATTCATTCATAAGCTCGATTATACTCCAAAAAAACTATCGGTAAGAAGCTAATTTTACAGATTTATTTTAATGGAATTAAAACTATAAATAAACTGTTTTAATGTTCTTACGATCATTTTGATTGTTTATTTAGTAAATTCCTGGCGTATTTTTACGAATACTTACATAGAGAAAATTGACCCACTTAAATTTTATGGTTAAAAGATTCAGGCGTTACTTTGCGAAAGTCAAATTTACAGGCAATTTGATCTAAACTACTTTGTGTTCGGGAGCGGAAGCACACAAAGTAGTTTAGATCAAATTGCCTGTAAATTTTGCTATGTTTTTGTAAAATATATTATTAAATCTCAAGGAAGAGTTCCAACAACAAGACAGACAAGGTTAAACAAGCGTAGTTATGTTATGTGTAAGTCATTCAGTGGTGCGAGATATATAAAACTGTTATGCGAATGAATGACGAACATCTCATTTCAATAAATGTTAAACCTTCGTGGTATTTTTGTGAATAGAACCTTATATATATTTACATTGTATATTGATTTACCAAGTTAAAATATTAAAAAAAAAATCTTCCTAACAAACTGTCATACTTCTTTGTAGTTAGTTATATTCTTTTAGGCTGACAAAAATAAATTGTCAGTGCCATTTTCAATCAGTTTTCAATACTTTGAACAATAGTTTTTAGTTACCGTAACAATGTCGGGTAAATTTTTTGGTACATTGAAGAGAATATACACTCATTGGTAAGTAAAATTTATGATAGTCTAGTAGATAAAGAACCAGTCTATTAAACAACTGGTCCATGTTACGAATCTTGGTGTGGGAATGAACCATAAAAATCGTACTTTCAGATTTATGCACTCGTATATATTTAAGATTATCACTTGATCAGCGGTGAAGACAAATATCATTAGGAAACCCGCACCTCCAAAACATTCTATTTCGAAAGACGAGTGACCTGTCCAAAGAAGGGTTTGCTCGTCCACGTTAGTTGTGGAAGTCTGATGGCCGTAGCTCCACGTTCATATCAGTAGGTGGTATAAACCCTTAGCCTTAGGCAGCGGAGCCCTCTAATCCTATTGGATTACGGAACGGAATAACGCCAGGAAAAATTTTCATAGTGTATTTCATTTAAAATGCTGTCAAGTTGTATTGCAAGCATTCAAAGCATAGAGTAACCGCTTAAAATCAGGTGGGCCTTATTTTTGATTGCACGAAATTGAATAAAAAAACCAGTTGAGAATGCGCAAGCTTGCATTGCCAGAGGAACGCCTGGCTCGCCAATTACATAACAATTCAATTTTTTTTTTATTTGTCGGCCATTTTGACCATGTTCCTTAAGAGATAGGAACAGTGTTCCTGAACATTACTATTCCATTTCAAAAAGGGACTTCAGATTCGGATCTCCGAATCAGAAGTCCCTTTTTTAAATGGAAATTCGAATTCAAAATTCGAATATTAGAAAAAAGCGACAGACAAACACACAGACAAACACACAGACAAACGCACAAACAAACATATAGATTTCATATAGGAACGGTGTTCCTGAATATTTGTGACCAATGAAATGTTAGACTACTTAACTGAGCACAAGTGATTAAAATTTGCATCATTTTTAGAGCAGTAATAGCTCAGTGGATAAGGAACCGGCCTATTGACCAACAGGTCCTCGGTTTGAATCCAGGCATGTATCACTAAAATCGTGTTTTCGTGTGATGGAAAACGTCGAGAGGAAACCAGCGTGTCCATGAAGTTATATGTCAATAGACGTCTGAATTTCCCTCTGGGTTATGGAGATCTGACGGCAGTCGCTTCATGAAAAAATAAGTGTTTTCACCAAATCTTTTGGCTTAGATAGCGGACCCCGCCAATACTATTGGATTAAGCTGGCTGGCTGACAAACTCGTTGACCCAGTTGTTAGTAACGGGTACTTTGACACCAACGCTCGTAGGGTCGACTTCCACATGGGACAAACATTTGTTAATAGATTCAGGCGTTATTTTGCGAAAGTCAAATCCACATGCAATTTGATCCAACCTGCTTTGTGTGCTTCCGCCACCAATTAGTTCATGCGGCCTAGCGCCGGCCGGCACCCACCCACTACTGTTACCGGAGCAGCCATGGCAGCGTCGGCATGTACCACGTACTAACAGTAGTGGGTGGGTGCCGGCCGGCGCTAGGCCGCATGAACTAATTGGTGGCGGAAGCACGCAAAGCAGATTGGATCAAATTGCAAACAAACATTTGTGTAAATGAACATGTCTGTTTGTCTTGATCTGTGTTTTTTTAAGAGAGTATGGACACATCAAAGCTGCCCGTCTGGTAAAGTACCTTCATCTCACTGTAAACCACAGCAAAATAATAACTCCCTGAAGGGTTGTATTGTCTTAGGTTTTCGCGATTGTTACACATTGAAATTAAACTATTTTTAACAGAAGTATCGCGTGTTTTATTTATTTTGTGGAACCTGACGTTTCGAACGCTTTGCAGCGTCCGTGGTCGCAGGAAAGACTGAAGGGTTATTGGATTCCTGCGCGTGAGTTAGGTCACCGGTAAACTCCTAAGATAAACTGTGCTAGCACGGGAGGTGGCAACGGGAGTGATTCTTAATGTGTTATAGGTTCATAAATCCGGCAACTGCTTTCAGGTGGGCGGTATGCTTATATGCCAGCCGACATGTATGTAAAAAAAGAAAATACTGCGTATGTAATTTCCAAAAAGAAATACTGCGTATGTAATTTCTAAAACATGAAAAAACGGCATATGTAATTTCTAAAAACAGAAAATACTGCGTATGTAATTTCTAAAAAAAGAAAATACTGCTTATGTAATTTCTAAAAAAAGAAAATGCTGTGTATTTTCTAAAAAAATAAAATAAAATGTAGTTTCTAACAAAAAGAAAAATCTGCGTATGTAATTTCTTGGGAAAAAATACTTGGTACGTAATTTCTAAAAAAAAAAAAACTACATAAGTAACTTATTATCGATTTTTTTAGTTTCAGATGCAGCACATCAAGCCGGACCCCGTGTCCAGATCTACTATCTCCGCCAAATTCCACCTTTAAAAATAACACCATCAAACTAGCTACAGTCAAACTTACGCCATCACTTAGATTACTTTCCTTTCGAGTATCTAAGAACTATTTATACTTCAGCTTTGCCAAACCTGATGCGGATCTTCTAGAGTTTCATGAGCTATGTGTTAACGATAATTAATATTTACTGGATTGACTGCTAAGTAAATTATTTGAGATATTACCAATAAACTTTTCTTCAAAGTTTTCTTTTACCACTGTTAATATTAACTTATTCGGTTCCTTTTTGTTCATAAGATCTAAAGTATTAACATGTCCATGTATCAAAACTACCAAAGGGTAGTAGACATACGAGCTCCGTGGCGCAGTGGTGAAACGCGTTGTTACACTACTTTAACACCAACGCTCGTAGGTTCGATTCCCACACACTAGAAACATTTGTGTGCATGAACATGTCTGTTTGTCTTGGTCTGGGTATTTTCTATGTATGATAAGTATATATTTACAAAAAAAAAATGTATTTACGTACGTTTATCAGTTGTCTAGTACCCATAACACAAGCTTCGCTTACTTTGGGGCTAGATGGTGCTGTGTAATTTGTCCGACAATATTTATTCATTTAAATACGTGTAAAAATAATAATGAAATATGAGTGTAAATAAATAGTAAATGTAATTTAAAATTATCATAGTATTCAATTAACTCTTTGGACCTAATGAATAAATAGATATTTTGTTAATATAGGCATTTTATTTGAACTGAATGGATCCAGACAATTATTTTATTTAAGTAAGGTAGCAGCTAATCTTCACCAGATTAATTTCTATTTGTTTTTTAATTTAGTAAATATATTTATTGTTATTGTTAACATTAATGATGTCAATAAGATTACAATAAATTAGTAATACAACGTAGAATGACATTTTCTGTGCGTACATTGGGTGCTTTAAATTGATACAATTAGTGTATTATTCAAGACAGTATCAACAAGATTTTCTTCGAAGTTTTCTAATACTTTGTATGTATATCTTCACGCCAGGTCCCTTGCAGGGTAGGCAGAGAAAACCGAGCGCCATAAGACGCGGTCCTTCCACAATTCACTCGCTTCTCTAACATTCCTGGTTCTTGCGGCTCAAGACATATACACACATATTTGTATTTATATAAATAAATATACTTAATTTGTACTGAACACGTGGTGTATATACATAAATAATACATAACTACCTTGAAAATAATCACGAACAGTACTTGAGAGACATTTACCAATCAACTTGGTGGTGTCGATCGTAGATGTCGGTGTTGTAAGAGGTTACTCTCATAATTTTTCCGTATCAAGCCAAAAGAAGTAGAACTTCAAAAATTGCTATTTTAGACAATGTGTATTTTCATTATTTCATATCACAAACTCAAATTTTGCATCCACAGTATAACAAATTACTCGTACATACTATACCATTGAGAGTTATATGTTTAGTTCGGAAACATAGACTAGTAAATAAGTAAATACTCCAATAATGTTATTCGCCATGATACCGCGAATTTCCCGAAGCAAATGAAATGGTAGAAAAGCTCTGAATTCTTATCTCAATCGAGGAAAAGTTTCAAACTCACGGCTCTATTGAAAAGTTTTACATTTATCTTTGCTAATAGATATTATTTTATTCACTTTCAACTGATTCCATATTCACTTGAAACTGTAATTAAATTCAATTAGTAGTTGTATGGTTTTATACTCAAAATTGTATTCTATTAGATTCTTCTGAGGTGTCGTATTGTTTGTAAGTGTATTGTGTTTATGTTTAATACTTTGACTTCATATTTGTTCGACATGTTTACATTCTGAATTATATTTTTATAAACTTCCTATGGATTTTACTATAGTGTGAAGTTTAAATACCTACTAGGGTTAGGGGCGTGAAAAGGGGGTTGAAAGTGTGTTTGGACAAGACGCTAATCTATATTAATAGAAATAGAGTTCCTGACTAGTTCACTGACTCATCAAGAGCTTCCTTTTGTAATGCATATGAGAGATAAGAAAGGATTTTTTGAATTTCAACACAGACAGATATTTTTTCAAGTTAGTGACTTGAAACTTATGGTTTTTTTAAATATGGAATGTTTTATACAAAGAGTTGCTTTAAGTGTATACAGTCAGTATCAAATAGTTAATGAAAACCGAACAGATCGTGACATATCATCATTACTACATAAATAAGGATATTTGATAGGTACTTTTACTAACTATTTAATGCTGAATGTACTTAAAAATATGAAGTAAAATAAAAAGAAGAAGTTCCAAAATCTACGCGTGCGAAACCGAAAAGCTAGTCCTCAATATTTCCTTAATGTATTTAATATTTTCTAGCCAAAAAGTATATCTTTGCTAAAGATAAAATTGATAAACAATGATAAAAAGTTTGCAGGACATCATTAGGATTTTGTGGACATGGAACGTTAGTAAGCAGTACTTCAAACAGCTAGATTCTGTACTGTGAAGTGTATCTAGTTAGTGAATGAGCACTCCAAGTGTGAGGTCTAAACTCGTCTTGTCTTTGATTTAATGTGAAGTACAACATAGAGGCTAAATAGTTACTAGTCAAAATAACTTTATAACACTACCTATTTCACTTTTGCTGAATTCCGAATTGAGCTCTTTCCAACAAAGTTTCAGCAAGACACTGAGAGTTCTCGCGGTCTCGTGGCCAAGATAGGTTGGCGTAACAAATCCCATCTCATGAAGATAATCCGACGATAGCAGATCGAACTTTTCGTAATGCACTCGCCCAGGGAGTTGGCACTTGTACAAATAATGTCCTAGAATGAGAGAATATGCATAACGTTTAAAATAGACAATATTATTGTCGTTTATTGTTTTTGCTTTTTTTTTACCGTAAGTTTTTTTTGTTCAGCGCCAGGAATTGAAATATAGGGACCACCTGATGTAAAGTTTTTGAGAGCGATTAAAGTGGCGCATTAAAGCAGCCCGCCTGGGGGAGTACCTCCACCTTACAGAAAACCGCAGTCAATAACTCTCTAGAGTATCTTCGTGTTCCTGCGCGTGAGTGAGGTCACTAGTAAGCTCATAAGGAGTGGCTATGTTAATAGCAGAGGAGGCATTGCGCTAGTGCTAATGTATACAAGCGTTCATAGGCTACAGTAACAGGTGGGCCGTATGCTTGAATGTATAAAAAAGTAGTTACCCTAGCCTATGAACTATTGCAATACAAGAAGTATCGTTGGCGCGTTTCCTCATGCGCACAGCAACACTTTAACAGCTTACTGGTAACCTCACATACTCGCAGGAATACAACAACCCTCGAGAGAGTTGTAAATTGGCTGCGGTTTCCTATAAGGCGACAATACTCCCCCAGTCGGATGTTTTGATGCAACTTTCATAACATAAAAACATGTCCATACCATGGTAAACAGACATTTAAATACGGCATATAATCACGTACAACGGGCGTATTTATTGCAAGAATAAATGCATTTAGTTCATCAAATCGGGTGTTAAACAGGCAAACACCCTGGCTGATGTGAATCGGCTATAGTAGCTTGTGGATATTTATAACATTAGAAGTAACGCACACGTTTGCCTGTGATCCGCTATAACACGTACATTAACGCAGTAACTTCTCGCTAAAGTTCGCGTTAATATCGACGAAATTGTATATTTCCCGTAAAATTATCAAGGTCAACAAACGCAGAATTACAGTACTTTTTTTTTAATTTACACTCGTGTACAGTTTAGAAGTTATGTAGGTGCCACAACTTCTAAACTAGTTATCATTATTTGACAAATGATATATCTCTAAAAGTGTTTTGTTCGTCTGCTGATTATAAGCTATGTGACGTAAGTAAGCCTCTAGAGAACGTAAAATCGTTAACTAAGAAAAAAAAAAACGGGTTGCACTCCGGGAGTGCCGGCAGAAGTGAAAACTTGAACATGCGGACCAAACAACGATGTTGATAAACTACGTTGAACGAAACGCGTAAGCGCCAGGAATTTCATGGCGCTTACAACGTTTTGGTCGCGAGTAAATAATGCCCTATGAACGATCTAGCGCTTCATGTTTTAATTGTTTAATTAGAGGTAACTAATTTTTTAGCGCTGCAGCGAACTTAAGTTCTAATTCTCATCAAAATCTTTAATCAGGGTAACGTGTCCTGACGCGAGTTTAACATTTTTTACTCATTCCAAAAAGTGCACAACGCCGCTTAAGAAGTTTTCAGTTCAAAAAACATCAGATAATTGGTAATCATTTCTAAAACGCCTTAGATACCAGAAAAAAACTGTCAATGACACAAATCAGTATGATGATATAGTTCAAATATGTCCTGCTTTGAAGTAGGTAGACTAATATAACACAATAGATGTCGGAATATTTGGAATAGCGAGCTAAAATGTGTACTATAAAAGCAATCGATACATCTACTGAATGTGAAACATACGGTCAAGTTTCAAAACAAGAACATGTACGTAACAATCTCAACTGAACAGGAGGTATAACAAACAGAACAAACAGAATCGATATTAGTATAGGCTTCCGTGTAATGCTACACAGGAATTTGAACATCAATTTGATTAAATTTTAGACATTAATTTGAATGGTGCGATGAGAGTAGTGAGGAACTGCATATGGTCTGGTTTTCGTAGTGATGAAGAAGAACAGCCAAACGCGGTTCTCATACAATTTGATGATTTCGCTATAAATACAAATGTAGATGGCTTTGTTAAAATTGAACCTTGTCTGAATAATTCTGAGGAGATCGGGAAAATTGAACGTAATATGCTACTGTTAGTCATTACTTGGGCAGTTACTGTGCACAAGTTGCAAGGGTCCGGCTAGATAAAGCGGTACTTGATTTAGTAATTTTATTTTTATACAACGTCGGAAGGCATACAAGCATACGGCCCACCTGATGTAAAGCGGTTACCGTTGCCTATCAACGCTTGTAATACATTAAGCATCACTCGCGCGATGCCACCTCAGATCCTAACATAGCAACTCCATAGAAGCTTACTGGTAACCTCACTCACAAGCAGAAATACAACAACCCTCTTGGGAGTTTTTATTTGGCTGCGGTTTATTATATTTATCACTATTTAATGCTTAAATCCGTAAAATCACACCAATGATCATATCAAGCATCAATAGTCTCCATATATATAAAATTCGAAGTATGTATGTATGTTTCCTATGAACTATAATAAATTATTTTTAAATAAAAAAAATCCGCCTTCGAAAACACCCAGGAACTAAAAAGCGAAAAATAATTAGTAACAATTTCTTACGTCGCTGCCAGTATACTGATATTATCAATTGATTTTATGCGGCTGGCACCGACTCCAAAAATCGTAAGTAATTGTAACCAATTATTTTTCGCTTTTCAGTTCCTGGGTGTTTTTTGAAGGCAGTTTTTTTATTTAAAAGTAATTTATTTCTTGATGTTTAGTGGTGTAAATATAAAATAGGTACGTAGGATAGAGTAGGTGGTACATGATGAGGAGGCCTTCTGCGTCGCGTATGAGAAAGCGTCGAGCACAGGAGTCTGAAAATGAAAAGATGAACGCATAGTCTTAATCTAAGGATGAACGCCTAAAGAACAATAGAGAAAGAAATAGAAGACAGCGCCTCGAAGAGTCATTATGAAGACCATGAAGAAAGCTTTCTTAAATGCGTGCCTATATATTTTTTTTAAGAGTTCCCTCGACTTCTCTAGGGTCTCATCGTCAGAGCCTAACCAGATGACCATGGACCTGAAAAGTATACCCTTTTGTAACAAAAAAATAATTTTCCGAATCGGCGTCTTCGAGTAATTGGGGAACATACATAAAAAATAAAAGATTCGAATTCGACGAATTGAGAATATCCTCTATTTTTTTTAAGTCTGTTAAAAATGGGTGGCCAGAAAGTATGTAACCCTATAAACCCTGACAACCCGTGAGAATTCGGGACGGGTCGCTAATAATTTATATTTATTGAAGTTTAATATACATAATGGTGTGATTTTTTTGTACACAAACGTCAATATTACTCATTGTTATCTTCTACTATCTATGCCAAATAACCTGTGAATGAAGTGATAAAGTTGATGTTAAGCGTCTTAGAAACCTGCGAGCGTGCATGAGAAGAGAAATTAATGTTAAAGAAGCCAGTTAGTTAACTAAGGATAGAGTCATATGGCGTTCGATGCTCTCTGCATGGAATTCAACGTGAAGTTATATATACATACATATGCCTAATAACTTACCTTAGTATCTAATTTAAAGTTACAAAGTCACCTAGAAGGAGTCTAGAATTTTCACGAATGAGTGAAATAATGTTCAAATAGAAACTTAAACCCTAATAAGACGAGAATTATGATTATGATGGGATATGGATCTTTCTTCAACTGAAAATGACTTCAGAGTTTAAGTTGCCAAACTGCTGAACTGCGGATTGTCGGTGGCTAGTGTTTTCAAGCCGCCCGAAAGTCACCGATTTTAACGACTATCATTTATCAACAACAGACATGATCTATGGCTTAACCTGCCTTCCGACAACGGCGAATCTCAAGACAGGTAAACCCATCCATAGACAAAATGGGATAGACGTTTCTTAACCAGCGTGTTCGATAAGACTGATGACGTCATTGAACTTCATAAAATTGTAATAAACATGCAGTTACAAGTGTGAAGGTCTATTAATTTCTTGTTATGGGTCAAAGGATGCTGATAATGTAGCATATAAACATTGCCAACGAGTCGCCTGTATCTGATACAGAACGTGGCTGATACATAGCGTGTGTAAAAAATTATACGCCCCAAACTAACCGACCATAAAGTAGTAAAATCAAAGACATAAATAGGCGAAACGAAAGAGATCAAACTATAAAAATGATAGTGAAATTTGAATGTCTTTGGATACACATGTGACAGAATAAACTATACTAGCAGTTCAAATTTACAAGTAAATAGCATATATTCTTCACGGATTTACAAAAATTCATATGATATTCAGTTGCGATTCCGAAAATTCTATAGCACGCTATATATAAAAATGTCTAAAGGACAAAGAAGCTGCACCAACAAAGGAGGAAAAGAAAGGAAAGTCATTTAAAAGAACAGATCTCACACGACGATATTAAAAGTAATCATACAATTTTACTTTTACGCGTCGCAGGGTACCATCTGCTATATCAGTGCTCGATTCAAGTATGTTAACAATTTATGTGTGTGTAATTTGAAATAAATTACTCTGTGAGATTCTTCCATCAGTCAGTTCATGTGAATGTCAATGCAAGCAAACAATGTAATATAGAAAAAATGGTAAATAGTGACGGCATTTTGCGAATGTCAAATTTACAGGCAATTTAATTGAACCTATTTTGTGTGCTTCTGCCACCAATTAGTTCATGCGAACTAGCACTACCGTTTGTAGATGCTAACCGTCAACCGCTGAGGTCATCTCTATGATTGTCCGCCGTCTGGAACAGGAACCGTAGCGTCCACCACCGTTGCTGCCCTGACTGCTCTGGTCATCTCTGCGATACCGCGATACAAGTTTCGGCTCTCCATGAGGCATTATCAGGCGCTCTATATATTCATTGTCAGAATAAAATGCTACGGAACGTACGTTAGAATAATATATGTAGTATATTATTCTAACGACTAACATCTACAGCGTCTGAAAATAATACTTTTTAGAAATTGAATATAGTACGTGAATTGCTTTTAAATTTTGCTTTCGTGAACTTATTCACAAACTACTCGTAATTAAGAGTGGTCTGGGGAAGTACCTCCACCTCACAGAAAACAGCAGCCAAATAACAACTCACTAGAAGGTTGTTGTGTTCCTGCGTGTGAGTGAGGTCACCAGTAAGCTCCCAATGAGTTGCTGTGTGTAAGCAGCAGAGGAGGCATCGCGCGAGTGATACTTAATATATCGCTAGCGTTAATAGGCTACGGTACCCGCTTTACATCAGGTGGGCCGTATGCTTGTACGCTTCCCGACGTAGTATAAAAAAAAAAGTTTGCTCGACTGTTGATCACCGTTTGAGCTATTGACAAGTTGCAAATACATATTTGGAAGTTATAAATTAGCTAGCTTTTACCCGCGGCTTCGCTCGTATTTTTTTTTAATAAAAGTATCCTATGTTACTTACGATACCTCCAAGAATATGTGTACAAAGTTTCATGATGATCGGTGAGTAGTTTTCGCGTGAAAGCGTAACAAACAAACGGACATTCACATTTATAATATTACAAGTATTAGATTAGAAATTAGGATGTTTTTATAAAAAGTGACAAATAGAGACAGAAAACTCTCTTCACTGCCAACAGTGAACTGTGCGATTGCAGATGGAGGTTTTGTATGGCACCTGATGCTGTGTAAGAAACACACTTTACCTTATATACATCTTCTATCTAATACTAACTAGCTGACCCGGCGAACTTCGTACCGCCTCAGGATCAATAAATGGTGTGTTAACTTATTAGAGGGTATAAATTCTTTTAATACTTATTATCCTATTCCCGACGAAGACAAATCCAAAAACACAAAAATCATAAAAATAGGTCCAGCCGTTCTTGAGTTATAAATGGTGTAACTAACACGACTTTGCTTTATATATATATATATATATATATATATATATATATATATATATATATATATATATATATATATATATATATATATATAGATAGATAGATATATAGATATGCCAATTCGTACTTGGGATATCATAAAAAATCGGTCAAGTGCAAGTCGGACGCGCACAGGGTTCCGTACCATTATCTATAAAAACGGCAAAAAAATCACGTTTGTTGTATGGGAGCCCCCCTTAAATATTTGTTTTATTTTAATTTAATTATTTATTCTTAAAGTGAATATATAACTAAATATTCTGTGAATATTTCAAGCGTCTACCTGTTGCCGTTATCAATATCGAGCAAAAATGAGCAAAAAAATCACGTTTGTTGTATGGGAGCCCCCTTAAATATTTATTTTATTCTATTTTTTAGTAATTGTTGTTATAGCGACAACAGAAATACATCATCTGTGAAAATTTCAACTGTCTAACTATCACGGTTCATGAGATACAGCCTGGTGACAGTCGGACGGACGGACGGACGGACGGACAGCGGAGCCTCAGTAATAGGGTTCCGTTTTACCCTTTGGGTACGGAACCCTAAAAAAAATTTCATATAAAATGTATGAGAAATGTAATTTACTTTTTTTTTTTTGTTATTTTTTCCATGTTTTAATACTTATTATCCTATTCCCGACGAAGACAAATCCAAAAACACAAAAATCATAAAAATCGGTCCAGCCGTTCTTGAGTTATAAATGGTGTAACTAACACGACTTTGTTTTATATATATAGATAGATGTCAAGAGGTTCCGGATCGAATTATTTGATTCCGGTAATCGTAATTTAGGATATTTTATTGTAGTCTCTCGAAAATAACACACAGTCGCCTTATATTTACACAACTAAAAATGAGATTACAGTTGGATTGCATGTTTATATAATTGGATTGGCAAATTTCAATATAACATAAGTACACTTTCCAGATCCAACATCAAGCGAATGTGAACACATCGATGATTACTAAAAAGAATGGGTAAATGCAAAGACCTTTTAAAACGATATTTTTGCTGCACGGGATGCAGAAGTTGCAGCTTGTGTGACTATTTAAGAAGATGCCTCAGAAAATGTAAAGGAATTTGTTGCTGCAATAAAGGATCGCAAAGGCAAAGGGTAGCGCATGTTGATTACGTCCGTAGTAAGCCGCAGAAAACGTTTAACCGGCCAGTATTCAAGCGTAACGAACAAAAAAAATAAAACTGTTTTAGGGTAATACAGAATTCAAGCCGAGCTAGTGTGCTTAGAAGCTTACCATATCGAACGAACATTATGATTAGAAAAAAATGACCACTGAGGTCGATTGGGGAACCAGCGAACCAACTAGTTCATCGACGGATGAATTTAGATGCATAACATGGCTATATAATCAAAAAATTTGGAATATGAGTATAACATTATTGCCTTAAAATAGTGGTAATAAGCCATTTGCTGTAAGAAAGTATGAACCGATATTTATTTCGTCCATTGTACGGTAAATTAAGTAGTTGATATATCACCCTTTGATCAAATACCTACACTGGGATGATTAAAAACTATGGCCTCATACACAGGATACATCGTTGGCTGACACCAGTATTCATTTTGACGATATTTTTGTATCTATCGGCAGATATTACGAATAAAATTGACCCATGTAGTAAGCTGCCATATGCGTTTCTATACGTGATGTGCATATGTTGTAGATCACCAATAATTTGGCGGGCTGATGCATGTGTACCCTAGTATCGTCAAACTCGTCGTACAATTTTTTCAACGATCAAAGCTTTAGTATTTGCGATTCATGCACCAATCAATGCATGTTGACAACAGCTACACTACCTTTATACGCAAACCTAATTTCCGAATATTAATAACTTTGTAACCTATTACGTTTAGATTATGTCCAAAATAGAGTTCGACAGTCAGTTATGAAGTTTATGTATCTATGTAAATAAATAAATTCATGGAAAACAAAATGAATTATTATATTATTTCTGCGTTTCCTTTGATGTAAGATTTAAAGTTAAATTATTGAAAAATGTATGTACTCGTATATCTTCACGCCTCGTCTATTGCAGGGTATACAGATAGAACCGAGCACCGTAAGACACAGTCCTTAAACCTCCCTTGCTTCTTTTACATATATAGCTCTTTTGTTGTTTTACACGCTCGCCGGTTCCTAGGGCTCCAGACATCACTGGTCGTAGTAGCAACTCCTTAGGAGCATACCGATATTCTGATTCACTCGCAGGAACGCAACAGGAGGAGTTGTTATTTGTCTGCTACTTCCTCAGGAGGGTATTATAGCACCCTTATCTTTTTTCTTTAAAAAAGATAAAGCGCTTTCTCATAAAGTTACTCATTTATTATAGTACTCTAAGCGGCTTGCTATTCTATTCTGACAATGACCTCTGTTTTTCCCAAGAGTCGCTTGTTCCGTTCTATCTTCCCTATGAGTATTATACCCTAAAATCGCTGCTTCCAATCCTATCAAAAGTAACTTCGCTCGCTGCATTCCCGTCTTCACAAACCAAAACCAAACAATGCTCAACTTTGCATATACCACTCCAAACGTTGACTTTAACCTACTTGATATGCAAAACTATGCATCTGCATAACAGCAGGAAGAATAACATTCCTACCTAAGTATAGAATAACTAACTAATACCAATTAATTATACGTTCATGTGTACCATCTAAAATAAATTTCACATAAGAACGTAAATTACGCTTGTACTTCGGGCAAAAGTATATTTTTCGCGACGATCTACGTAACAATATATTAACGGTGTTCTTTATTCTCTTATGTCGTTTAAGTGCCAGGCAGAGAAGTGATAACCTAGTGGATAATGAATCAGACTACCTTTCCGACCAACTAATCCTGGTTCAAATACTAGAGTGGGCATATATGTATTTATAATTATCACTTGCTCAGCAGTGAGGAAAAAGCAGCAGCGAGTCCAAGAAATTATATTTCGAAACACATGTGAATTTACCTAAGAAAGATCCTGTTTTCTCTCTGACTTGTGGAGATCAAAATTCAGTCTGTGTCAAAATTAGTTTTTTACGGGTTTGTAGATTTAGGTAACGGTACCCGTCGCTCCTAATGGATTAGCAAACGCTATGAAGAAAAAGAGTTGTTCAAGTGACTGGATGCACTTACACAACAAACCTAAAGAAAGTTATTATTTGGCCGCGGTTTTCTGTGAGGTGGAGATATTTCTCCAATGGGGCTGCTTTGATGCACTCTACACCTATTAAAAATACCCAGTCCAAGACAAACAGACATGTTCATGCATACAAATTGTTTGTCCTGTGCTGGAACCGAACCTAACCTTGCTCAAATAACATTGTTAGCCACTCCGCCACTGTGCTAGTAAAAAAAATCTAGATATATTTATATTGATGCACAAGGTATCAATGTATTTTATAGGCTATCTATCTATAAATGTTATAGGCAATTTGATCTAAACTAGTTTATGTACTTCCGCCACCAATTAGTTTATGTGAAATAATGCCAACCCGCATCATACCACTACCATTAGTAGACTTTTTCATACCATGGAAGGTCGTAAACACCGGAGTGTCACTCATGCGTTGCTGACCCTATACAGCCATGTTGCTGACCGATCCAGGCCGTCACTGCCATGACTGCTCTACTCCATCTCTGCCTCACCTTTTTCTTAGCATACGGCCTGACGCAACTGGTTTCTTCGCCTACGCGAATGCCTGACCTGGAGGAACATACGCCCTCCCTTTTAGAAATTCTGTTGACCTCTCACCCTGAAAACTATCATGTATCTATTTGTCCTCCCCCCCCCCCCCCCCCCTTTGAGATTGAGATTTGGGCGGCTTGGTGCATGTGCGCAACATTCATTGCTATGCGGATGACAGTACAGTGGACGCACGATACACAGGTCAAACCAATATCTCTCGGGTATAGAACTTTTCTCAATCAATGACTGCCGATTACAGCTTGTGTCTGAAATTGAAACATCACAGAAGAACCGGTCTCGGATTGGGGTAGACTGAATTTAGTTCAATCATCTAAAGGCCGAAATGTGCGCATTTACCGTAGCTCCCGAATTAGAAGGTATACTCCTCAGCGTTACGCCTACCATCGTTACAGTTAGCGATACAGTTTCGCAGTCACCTGAAGAGCAAAGCTTAGTTGGTGTCCAAGAAAATTGGTGTGATCAATAGAGCTAGACGATACTTTATACCTCAACATGGCCTTAAACTTTATAAAGCTCAGGTCCGGCCTCACATGGAATATTGTTCACATCTTTGGGCCGGCGCGCCACAATATTAGCTTACTCCATTTGATCGCATACAACGTAGAACGTTCGACTGGCGCGCTTTGTATACGAAAGACGTTACTTCTCTTTGTGTACTGTACAAATTTTATCATGGGGAGTGTTCGGAGGAGCTGTTCACTTAGTACCAGCCCCTGAGTTCCACTATCGTACCACTCGCCACAAACTAAAATGTCACCCTCACCGCCTTAATGAGTGGCAATCTACTACAGTACGGGTTTTAAAGCATTTTCCACCACGTATGGTGAAATTGTGGAATACCATATTACCCTCTGCGGTGTTCCCGAACAAATACGATATGAGTGCCTTCAAGAGAAGAGCCTATGTTTACCTAAAAAGGCTGGCAACGGATCAGTGACCCTTTGGTGTTGTTGTCTATGAGTGGTGATCACTTACTATCAGGTAATTCACGTGCTCGTTTGCCCCCCTCAAATATAAAAAAAAATTGGTTCTGAATATGTATTTCACTACCAAACCCTAATTTACTGTATACAACCTATCATTGCAGATTGACTGACCGGGGCAATGACAAACAGAGGTGGCATCGCGCGAGAGATACTTAATGTATTACCAGCGTTCATATGCTATGATAACGACTTTACATCAGGTGGACCGTATGTATGTGTCCCGATGTTGTATAAAAAAAATGGTTAACAATCTTACAACACTGTAATTACGGAATGACTATGCGATTAATCGCAGTCGGGATAATCTCGAAAGTTCCGCTCACGTCACGCGTCTGGAAAATATACTGTGTGCAATACCACCCTATACGGACTTCTTACGTTGCACAAACTTTGCTTAGTTTGTAATTAGATAGTGTTATAAATATTCAGCATACGTAATATGTCCGAAAAAAAATCGGTCTAGAGCAAATCTTATGTGACAATACAAAATGTGAATATATTGGGTCAATATCCTCGTAACGCTCAGTAGTTAAAACAGGAAACAAAAAAGAAAACATTGGAACAAGTGAATGAGATTATATATCTTGGATGCACTTTTCACAGGAACGTAACACGGCTAATGTGGAAAGGCGAACGAGGGCAGGGAACATAACATAACATAAATGGAGCTATGTGAACACTTATTGACAGCAAAAACTTGAGCCAGAAAGCACAGAGCGCATACACAATGCAGTGCCGATCCCAACGCTAATGCATGGAAGCGAGAACCGGGTTTGGTAGATAAGAGCATGGAAGCATCAAGATGTGCAAAATCTGTAGCGTAACGGTTGTAGATGGAGTTCACAATGAAGATATAAGAAAGAGAGAATCGGTGTTACGAGTAAGATAATAAAGGTCATACTCTGTTGATTCGAACACACAGTAAGAATGCAAGAGGAAAGAGTGACGAAACAGTTACATAACGCAAAAGATGTAGGAGCGAAGGAAGAGCAAGACTCAGAACATACCACGACAAAATTTTGTCGTGTTTTCAGATGTGCTAGTATTAAAGGTGGCGCTTTACTTGGCGATTACGTGGCGCTCGGTTCTCTCTAACGGCCCCGCTTAGAACCTGGTGTGAAGATGTATCTGTATTAAAAATAAAGGAGTCGACCACATAACTAAGTTTAATCATGAAATATTTTTGGGGCATGAACTGGTGCATTACACTCGGACTTGGCAAGTAACAACATACTGTGCAAAGCTCATCTTGCCTTTATCGAAAGAGTATTAACGCCAACATTAATGTATGACTGTAAAATATGGGTATGGTAGAAGAATTGGGTGAATGCTGTAGAATGAGAACTTAGAAGAGTATGTATGAATCTAGAATGACTGATATAGTGACAAATGGCGTACTTTGTGGAGTGAAAGATATATAGAGAGAAAAATTGACAATGGTAGGCTTAGAAAGAGAATGAAATCAGAAAGAGTTATGATATATATATATTGAGTAAGAGTTAATGGAGATGTAGGCATGGATCCATACGAGACGCACGCACATCGACCAAATACCAGATGTGTTGAAAAAGGGACAAACTAAAAGCACGCGAAACTGGCGAGCTTGCATGAATGTAGAAAAAGCGAAAGAGCCTACTCTCATGGAAAACAGATGTGATGTATGTATTAAAAAGAAGAAAAATAAGAACGAAACTAATAACTCGAAAGCACTATGATCAATTTGATTTGAACGATCCAATGGTGGGAGATAACTTAATGTGTTAGTCAATAAGTAGCTCCTAATCTGAAGTTCAGTATTAGATGTAATTTTGTGTGTCGAAACTATTATAATAAGATAATGAGACCACAAGATTTCTGTACTTCAAAAATTGTCATGCCTAGTATAATATTATAAATAGATCACATAAAGCAAAAGAATTATGTAATTATGGACAGTAATATAATATTATTCTAATAACATACTCTGAGTACTACGAGTTCGTAGCATTTTATTCTACTTTATGCTACGTAGTCATATATCTACGAACGGCAGTGGATGAGTACAAGCCGATGCGATAGTAAGTACAAGTATATTAAAGTATACAAAATAATAACTTGAATTTGTGTAATAAAATTCTGTGCACCGAACTGTCGAGTTATCCTGCTCTCTATTGAGCACACTGTGTTTCATAATCACTATTATGTTCTCCTCTGAGTGATTTTGAAATTGAACTTGGTAGGAGATCTCGACGTCAAAAAAAGAGTCCCAATGCCCTAGGCGATGATAAGGAGTTTGGAAATTATGGAGCAACTGCAAATGAGTTTCCTTAACAGAGAACGCAGAGACATGTATCGTGCTGGAGCCGTGTTGAACAAAGTTTTATTGCACCCAGTTGAATACTAAAAATACTCTCAAGTTATTCGCGGGTATCTTTTATACAAGATAAAAACCGGCCAAGTGCATGTCGGGCTACGCACAGAGTAGGGTTTCGATTTTTTTTTTTGACCTGGCTATGTAGTTAGCTCTGAGTGGGCTGTTACTACGTCACCGGACTAAAGAGGCGGGCGTGAGGCGAGGGTTTCGTATTTGCTTCGCTTTCCTAAGACTGATGAAAACGAAACCCCAGCGCGATGTAATTTGTGAACAGCGCCATCTAGTGTAAAATATCGGAACTAAAATTATGGATGAAATTCAAATGAACTATGAAATTACCTATGTATCAGCAGGGGGGGAGTTCCACTATTTGGTCATTCAAATTAGAAACTTGGGAGCAAAACGGTTACTGCATTTGTACCTTTTCATAAAAGAAAATACTTACATTTTAAAAGTTTTCGATTTCGATTCGAGATTTCGATCGAGTTTTCGATTAGTATTCATTAACCTGTAAAGTCTGCTTAGCCGTTTTCCTTTTAAATTCACTATATGGATCAAGTTTCTTTTTACATTTCCAAATACAACAGTTTCGCTGGCATGGGTGGGAGACACTTGAGACAAAAATTTACAATTTTAATATCAATATTTCGCAAACGCATCACTATATCGAAAGATGATCTTCCTAAACCCTCGATGTTTTTAAAAAACCTATCTAAATTCATCCCGATTTTACGTGTAGGGGAGGTACCACCAAAAAATTTTTTTTTCAAGATATTTTTCTACCACTTTGTCAGCATAGTTAATATGTATGCTAAATGCTAAATTACAGCTTTCTAGTGTCAAGCGTCTCTGAGCTAGCCCGCGGACAGACAGACTGGTAGCTGTCAGAGCAGCTACCAGAAATGAAAGGACGAAATACCTTTTATGCACCCACTGGACAAGAAATTAGTAAATTCGAAACAAACTCTCTAGACTAGAGGAATGAAAAGATAACAACATCGTTAGAAGACCACGGTTCAAGACCCGATTGAAAACTATCATCAAGCTAACAGCCAACGCCTGAAGACTAAAATGCCAATGCTCAATGAGTGTGGCCAAAGCCGTATTTCGGGAGGCATGTACATCATTCAGTTCGAATCTTAGTGTGGACATGTTCCACTAAATTCATGTTTTCGGAATCACTTGCTCGGCGGCAACGAAAAACATCATGAAGACAGACATACACCTACGCGTCGAAGAAATTTTATTTCGAAAGACGTGTGGCCTAACCAAAGAAAGGTCTGATTTTCCTCCTGCGTTGTCAAAATTAGTATCTTCGCCAAATCCTTAGGCTTAGGTAGCGGCCCTTACTAATCCTAATGGATTAGGGAAACAGCATAACACTATTAATGGGAAGATATATATCACATTAGAGAGAAAGGAGATTATCCTCCTTTTTGAGCGATGGCCTCCAAGATTGTAGTAATTCACGAAGATAGTACTTGCTGACAAGAAAACGAAACTGCGAAAAAGCCTATCAAAACAAGACACAAAATGCGGGCACACAACATTGGCACCAACGCCTGTAAGGTTCTAAAATATACTATAACTTGTACAGTAAAAATTTGAATTTGAATACTGTCATTCCTAAAGTTGGACTGATTTGACTAATTGAAGTACTGATCGTTGCGGTGGAACGCAAATTAATCACGTTAAAATCTGTACGTACCAACGAATTAATAGATTTATTCACTGTTTCTATTATTATAAAACTTCTGTCCAAGTGCTTCATCATTGCCAGTGCGTCGTGTGCCATTTTTTTTATTACTAGAGCGAAGTAGATGTAACTTTAGAAAATTATTTTCTTTTACATTTTAAAAGTTAAATTACAGAGTAAAATACTGTAGGTGTTTTTGAACGATATGTTTTTCACACGACTGCACCAAAAAAGGAGTGTAATGTTTTCAGGATTCAAATATGTAGTATATTTTTGTAAGTCTTTATTTCACCATAACTACTAAGCGCCTTAACTGATTCAACTAGATAAGGTATCGTTAATTTTTTTACGTTAACCTGAGTTTTATAGTCTATGTGACGTACTCACTGTATTGTGCCTGAAAAAAAAAATCCAGGTCTATCGAGTGGGGTGTCAAAATAAAGGATTTAGAAAGCTCTATCTATCTATAACTTCACGCCAAATCCCTTGCGGGGTAGGCGAGAGAACCGAGCGCCAGAAAACGCGGTCCTTACACACTTCAATCGCTTCTTTAACATTCATAATTTCACGCACGCTCGCCGGTTTCTAGGACTCTTGACATCACCTTCTGATAAAATACGACCAATTTGGTCATGGTAGATTAGTCTTGGTCTTCCTCGGCCCTTCCGCTTTTGCATTGTATATCTGTTTCGTCATTCTTTCATCCTGCATTCGTTCTACATATCCGAACCAACGGAGCATGTCTTTTCTTATGTTAACACAACACTCTCTTTCAGCCCAACTCCCTTTCTTACGTCATCATTACGAACGCGGTCAGCAAGCGTAACGCCACAAATTTGCGCAATGCTCTCATCTCAACCGCATTTATTGTACTTTCATGCTCTGCTTATTCCATACCGAGCTTTCTCTTCCATAAATTAGCGTTAGGGTTAACACCGCGTTGTGTACAGCGAGCTGTACCTTCTGGTCTAGATTTCGGCTGCCTAGAAGTTTACCCAACGCTCCATTCACGCTGTTCCCTGCACTCTCTCGTCCCTCCTCATCAGCGGTGTACCTTTAATCGCTGCTAAAAGCGCTTCCATGATATACAATCTCATTCACTTGCTCCAAAACTACATCATCAACCGTAATCCTAGTGTTCGTATTCAATTGTAAGCTTTTCTTCATACAATCATCTTTCATTGATGTAACTACTGTTTGCAGTTCGGATGACAAGCTATCTTCAATGTTACCGGTCATTGGTCGATGCATGTCGGGTTGGTATAGATGGGCCTTTTTACTCACAAATTTTACCGATTTATTATAAATTTAATCGATTATTAGGTAAGATTATTTATTAGTTAAACGATTTAAATTAGTGAGTGAAAAGACCGATGCATGCCAACCCGATATGCATCGACCGATGTTCGGTAACATTGAAGATGGCTTGTCTCGTAAATGCCGGGATTTCTTGTGGCGGTGAGTGAAAATATCCGATAGTCATCCTGTATCAAATTAAATCGTAAAAATAAAAATAACACGTCTGCCATTATTTTTAACTAAAATACGTTTAAACTAATAACTGTACAACAATGGATGAGTATCATGTTAACAATATGTACTCACGATTGATTCGGATGTCGAGTGATGAAATTGGATATGTTGTTACGCTTCTATATATTTTTTTATACAGCGTCGGGAGGTAATCGTACGGCCCACCTGATGTACCGCAGTTTATGAATACTTAAAGTATCGATCGTTCGCTGCCGCCTATTGCTAATATTGGATCACCTTAGGAAGTTTGTTTTTAAGAGAGGTAGGGCGTATCAAAGCAGCACGTATGCGAAAGTACCTACACCTCACAGAAAACCGCGGCCAAATAAAAACTCCCTAGAGGGTTGTTGTGTTCCTACTTGTGAGTGAAGTTACCACTAAGCTCCTAAGGAGTTACTGTGTTAACAGCAGAGTTGGCATCGCGTAAGTGATACCTAATCTGTTGCAAGCGATCATTGGCTACGGTAGCCGCTTTACATCAGGTGAGCCGTATGCTTGTATGCCTTCTGACGTAGTATAAAATAAATAAAAGAAAGTTATTGGTAACCTCACACACTCGTACAAACTCGCGAACGCTCCAAGATGGCTTTTATCTTTTTTGAGATGGAGGTAGATATTTTGATAGTCAGACTGCCTTGCACTGCACCTATTGTATTTTCACCTCGTTTATTAATTCAGAGGATGCACTACGTGTAGGTGATAATTTATGATAGTGAACCGGTTCTAACCCGAAATACATATTGTATTTATTATATATTTCCTCAAGAGAGTAAACCTAAACTACACTGTCACACATTTAACCATTTCTCAGACAAAGATGTGACTGTTCCAAGCCATTTGTTATAGAATCGAATACAATTTACAACAGAAATAGCACACGTAATTCATCCCTGCTTCCTAGGTTCTAGAGTAGTACAGTAGTTGTATTTGTCGCCTAGAAATGAGTTTGTATTTTTACGATCCCACATATTATTTCATAAATTGGTATATTGACACCAGGGAAGTGAAAGTTTGGTCTATCATAAAGAGTTTTGGCGAGCTCGGTGGAGGAGTTAGTGATGCTATTTTGACAAACCGTGGGGTTCTTCAAAAGAGGCGTGAGGAGGTTTACACTCCTTCCATTGCGGGCTCATTCCACAACTTTAGAGTTCTGGGTAGAAA
Organism: Pyralis farinalis; assembly: GCA_947507595.1. Taxonomy (NCBI): domain Eukaryota; kingdom Metazoa; phylum Arthropoda; class Insecta; order Lepidoptera; family Pyralidae; genus Pyralis; species Pyralis farinalis. The sequence goes on from OX382259.1 coordinate 37,643,936, forward strand.
ACTTCTCTGGAACCGCACAGTACGTGACCATTGCGACTCCAGTGTATGAGGATGAACTCCCAGTCGTCGGCGAGAGGTACGATGCAAGCATAATTATGTTACATTAATATACAATATTAATATATTACAGACCGGAGTGCATACAAGGATAAGTGGGCCGTATGCTTGTATGCCCTCTGGCGTTGTGTAAAAAAACACTAGAATCGGGCGTGATCCAGTGCGATGCAATCGTTTTAGTGTGACAGGCTGCGTACAAACATGAATGTTACAAAAAAAAGATCTCGGATCGCTGCCGCTTTCTCGGCCCCTGTGGATTTTAAACATTTAGTAGATAATTTGTCTTATGGTTTGCTAGTACGGTTTACAACATATATATATTATACCAGAGGGAGACTTTGTACAATAGTTGTCTGCATGGGTACCTCTGTCTCACCTATTTCTACCACCAAGCAGTGCTGTGCTTTGTTCCGGTTTGAAGGGTGCGAGATATGGCAGAGAAATTACTGGGTACTGTGACGAAACAGCCTTAGGTCACGAGACTGGCAGCGCGCGGGTAACATATCCGTGGTTTTGCGAGCGACAATAGGCTGCCGCTTACCATCTGATGCGGGCCGCATGCTTGTTTGCCAATCTAGGTGCATAAAAAAAAATCTATGGTATACTTGTACACCTCTGCGGTCTTATAATTCCTTTACAGTAACATGTGAATCAATCACCATCTTGTTCTTTGGTCTTAAATTACAATAATACAATGCCGTAATGATAATATGCAAATAATATGTAAAAATTTTCTGTAAATAATTGTCTTTCTGAAACTTCCCGATACAAATCCTATACAATTTCCTTATCCGCATTGTGATTTATACCTCGTTCGCACGCGACGACAACTTGCTAGCGTTTATTTGAATGGAAATTTGTATATACACTGCGGTACAGCTGGGAATATTAAAAAGCCTCTGTAAATACTGGTTGTACATAATCTTGCGAATGAGCAGCTCATTATTATTTAGAGCTTATATCATTTAGAGATTTGACGAGATCAGTGGCGCCGTCGTTAGTATAGCTACTTTGGCAGTAACGCTCGTGTGTACGACTCCCACACAGTGTCTGTTTGTCTTTGTGTTTTTACGAGATGTAGTGCGCATCAAAACGACTCGTCTAAGAAAGTATCTTCACCTCTCAAAAAACCGTAACCAAATTACAACTCCCTGTAGGGTTCTTGTGTACAATGTAAGTGAGGTTCCCAGTAAGCAACTAAGAAGTTGCTGTGTTAGCAGCAGAGGTGGCATCGCGCAAGTTATACGTAGTGTCCAAGCAACACCTTAACGACGCATCGATCGATTAAGCAGTACCTAAAAAATACATTTCTAAATGCATTGTAGCCTTTGAAGTTGTAATAGTGTGGACTTACCCGAAATACAACTCTCTGCTTTCATAATCATTTAAAATAGTAGTTCTTAATAGGAACGAATTGGCAAAAATCGACCCTCAAAGACAGCGAGCCTGCCTGTAGACTTAGTCGTTACAAGTTTCTCCGTGTTTTTAAACGAATGGTCATGTCATGTCGTTATGTTATGTTACGGCCATGTCATGTCGTTGTGTTATGTTATAGTCATGAAATGTCGTTATGTTATGTTACGGTCATGTCATGTCGTTATGTCATGTCATGGTCATGTCATGTCGTTATGTTATGTTATGGTCATGGCTGTTAGCGATTGCTAACTGTTATTTAGCACACTTAAAAGAGGTATGGTGCATTCAAGTACTTCTACCTCACAGAAGACCACAGTGCTTGTGCTATGGGGTATAATACAACTACTCGTAATAACATACGTAAATATTTTTTTTTGTAAATACATTACATTACATATTTACACCCATACATTTAGAAAGAAAGAATGGCAAAAGAAGTGTATCGAACAAGAGTTAATGGGGATATCGGCACGGGACTTCCCTAGAGGCACGCCAAACCGCCAAATCAAAAGCAAGTATGTTTGGATCGGTACACCTGGCACTCTATAGTCTCTGCCTACACCAATAGGAGAGTATAGGCGTGAAGATATATTATATGTATGTATGTACTTATTATACATAAACTCACCCAGGTCAAAACAAAAAACATGGGCATAAATGTTTATCTTGCGCGGAAATCGAACCTGTAGTCTTAAAGTAGCCATTAGTCGGCCGCCGGGTTCATGTTATATATCACGTAAAGGTAACTTGGGCTGACATTAATCTCTGAATCCCATCAATAAAGCGAGCACAGCTGGCTGTTAGAAGGAAAACTAAGCTCCAAACAATCAATTAAAAGATTATATTGATGGCATAAAAGATACACATATGAAATATTGTTTTCATTATTATTATTCTTCTTCGCGTTATTCTGTTTCCTAATCCATTAGGATTGGAGTGATCCGCTACCTAAGCCTAAGGATTCGAGGAAGATACTGATTTCTACTTGAAGCGACTGCCGTCAGACCTCCACAACCCAGAAGGAAAGCCAGATCTATCTTAGGTAACACGTCTTTCTAAGTATAATTTCTTGGACGTGTGGGTTTCCTTACCTTTTTGAAGTGAAAACTTCTTTAGCGACGTTGTGCACTTTTTGGGTTGAGTAAAAAATGTTAAACTCGCGTCAGGACACGTGACCCTGACCGTAAGATTTTGGTGAGAATTAGAACTTAAGTTCGCTGCAGCGCTAAAACATTAGTTACCTCTAATTAAACAATTAAAACATGAAGCGCTAGATCGTTCATAGGTCGTAGTTCATAGGGCATTATTTTCTCGCGAACAAAACTTTGTAAGCGCCAGCGCCGAAATTGTTGGCGTTTACGCGTTTCGTTCAACGTAGTTTATCAACATCGCTGTTTGGTTAAAGCGGCGCGGTGTGTTTGAGTTTTAGAGATTGGAGATGATGACGCTGGTAATGATGATGGTGAAAGAGTCGTTGAAATTATGGATGAAAGTTGATTTTTCTGAGAGATAAACTTTTTAATGTAAAATAATTGTAATAGTTCTGAAGTGTTAAATTGTTAATGTAATATAAATTGTCATGTTTGTGTACGATAGCACAATAAATGAATATTGTATTTTACCACATACATGATAGTACTTTTATACTGATAAATAAAGCAATTCGTGCGAAATTATTCTCTAACCATTCCAAAATATTCAAAAATGCACAACGTTAATGTTCAAGTTTTCACTTCTGCCAGCACTCCCGGAGTGCAACAAGTGATAAATATGTTTATAAATCCCAAAGCATATTTTATTTTTTTAGTGGTACAAGATTCGAACCGGGGACCAGTTGGTCGACAGGCCGGTTCCTTATCCACTGAGCTATCACTGCTACTTATTTTCAATGTATTTTTTGTTGATATAACTACAAATTTCAGTTTTCCATATTTTCATTTACTTGTACTACATGACATTGCCTCTTACCAAATTTTATGATTCTAGGTCAACGGGAAGTACCCTATATATAGGTTTTGATTCCCTTGCGATTATCAAAAGATGCGCATAAACACTCGTATCTTTTGATTGCGTTGACTTAGAAGTATGATTTTTTCACGGGTCGAAAGGATTGTAGACCTTAGTATTTAATATTAATTTCAGCTTGATAGCTCCATCCATCCCTGAGAAAAAGGGTCTTGACAGACGTACGGACAGCCAGACAGACAACAAAGTGATCCTATATGGGTTCCGTTTTCCTTATGAGGTAAAGAAAGAAAGAAAGAAAAACATTTATTCGTACACAAGGTACGGAGCCCTAAAAAAAGATGCCGTATATTTATTTCTCGAATGGTATTTTTTATCAATGGTATGGTAATTTAACTGTGTAAGTAATTTTAACGGAGTATTTTTAACACTTCGGGTTAAAACGCTTGTATTATTAATGTTATTGTACACTTTAAATTGAAATTAATGCATAAACTTTTTCAGTGTTTTATAAAGTACCCGAAATGTAACGAAAAGGTATTTTGACGTGAATACGTCTTCTAATTTGCTATATATATGACGGAACGTGGATATAATTGTCGTCAGGTGGCTCGTCGTTCATGGTGAATAAAGCGAAATACCAGCGTAGTTGATCTTCTCAATATTTAATCAGCCGATTACAAAAAGAATTTTAACAAAAGTTATGCTTAGATCGTAGATTACAACGGATTCAAAATGCGGTGGACGCGACACGTGCGATTGGCTCCATTGCTCCCCGCACATTGAAACCCGCACGTCTAAGAAATTATATTTCGAATGACGTGTGACCATACGTACCAATGGTCTGGTTTACTCTCTGGGTTGTGGAGATCTGACGGCAGTCGCTCCATTTTATCAATACCTTCGCTAAATCTTTTGGCTTGGGTAGAGGACACCGCTAATCCTAATGAGTTAGGAAACGGGATAACGCTTAGAAGAAATTATAAGAACAATATATATCAGAGTGGATAAAACAATGTTGCATGGAGAATTTTATGGAGCTTCGAATTCGACACGTTGCGAAATTTTTACTGTCATATTTGACTATAAAATGAATATGGAAACTGCTGACTTGTCATCGAAAATACGGAATTCTGTGCCCACAATGTTGCCATTTTACTGGAAAGTTTTACCCACTCTTTGAAAAATGATACCGAGTCAGATTCCGGTACCGTGATCAACTGTCAACCGACAATCGATGAACATAAGCTGTCTAAAAAAAATCTATGACGAGAAACATCACAGCTGGAAGCTTCCCTTGACTTCATTGTTGTTTAGGTGTTGAGTCTTAATCGTTTGACAGTATGTGATGTCGTTCTCTGTACCAACCCTGTCTCATACCACTGCAGGGATACGAATCTCTCTTCTACCGGGTTTAGAGTGTACTCTACTGCTGGCCAACGGTGGATTGGCTGAGGCCACCCGAAGGCTGCTGACTTAGTTTAACGACTGTCATCTATCGACACCAGCCGTCGGCTTAACGTGCTCTCCGACCCAGAAGCTGAAGATAGATAAACCCGTCTATAGAGAGAGTGCGGTCGACATTGCTTTTCGCATGGTGTGACAAGCGCAACGATATCGAGCTCTCAATCTAGCTGATTGAGAGCTATAGTTACTTAAAAATATTGGTGACACTGGTTTACATGTCACCGGAACGGCTTGATGGTTGCTTGCGTGACACGAGCACTCAAACCAACGGAATTTAATCCCTCTATCAGTTAAAATACTATTGGTTATATTGATGGCACGGTGCGGCGTCCGAGGAGTCCAAGGTTGCGTGGCGCCATGCGATTATACTTACCAGAAACTAAACGGACTTTCTTTTTACATATCCTTGTCCTTTCTTCAATATTTAGGTTAGGATCAGCGCCCTTGTGCTGCTTCAGAGAATCCATTCTCGGACGAAAAACATCAAGAAAATATGTAGATCTTTATTTGTAATTGGTTTATAATTTAGAAATAGGAAGTTGTGTTGTATTATGTTCTTTTATACAACGTCGGGAGGCATACAACAAGTTTAAGACACACCTGATGTAAAGCGATTACCGTAGCCTATGAATTCTCTGCAAACATAACAACTGCTTATGAGTTTACTAGTGACCTCCCTCGCACGGAGAAATATATCAGCCCTCCCAGGAGTTGTTATATGGATGTCGATTGCTGTGAGGTGGAGGTACTTTCCTAGACGGGCTGCTTTGTTGCCTCATACCTGTCTTAAAAACACCCAGACCAAGACAAACAGAGATATTCATGCACACAAATGTTTGTCCTGTGTGAGAATAGAGCCATCGAGCATTGGCGTCAAAGTAGCGTTAACTTAACCACTATGCCACCGAGCTCGTCTTATGTGCATCATCCTACTAATATTATAAATGCGAAAGTTTGTTTGTATGGATGGATATTTGTTGCTCTTTCACGCTTAAACGGCTAAACGGATTTGAATGAAATTTCGCACGTAGATAGATTATGATCTGGATTAACACATAGGCTACGTTATTTGACTCCACGCTGGTGGAGCCGCGGGCAGCAGCTAGTAGTATATAAATACAGGACAACAGAATTAGAAGGAGTTGAAAAATAAAAATGCAACTTATTATAATAAAAATAAAACTTGGAACATACTGATCGTATTCACTTGGAAGCGCTATTGGAACAAAGGAACTATAAAAAAGGGAGAAAAAGTCTATATATTTATGTTATAGTAGCTAGGTTACCTAATGTAGCATCTGAGGATGTCAACTAAATATTATCACAAGTGACAGTGAAGCTGGAAATGGATGAAAGGGATATCCAGTCATCACATCGCCCTACAGGAAACGAGGATGTTTTTATACAAGGGCTGGAGGCATATAATACGGCCCATCTGATGTAAAGTGGTTACCGTAGTCTATGAACGCTTCCAACACATTAAATATCGCTCGCGAGATGCCACCTCTGCTGTTAGCACAGCAACTCCTTAGAAACTTACTGGTGACCTCATTCACACGCAGGAACACAACAACCCTCTAGGGAGTTGTTATTTGGCTGCGGTTTTCTGTGAGATGTCGGTACTTCCCCAGATGGGTTGTTGGATTGAATGAATGTATATGTCTATATTTATAATAATCTTACGTTGGTATTACTACATGTTGCTTGCACATAATTTATTCGACTGTAAATGTAATTGTTTAGAATGTATGTTGTATGTGTGTATATGTGCATGTATCTATGTACGAGTATATAAATATGTTTCTTATCATAAATGCGCCACCTACCTACTTGTTATTAACGATTATTTCTCTTCCTTGTACGGTTGTCTGGAAGAGATCGCTTTAGCGATAAGACCGCCTATTGTACTCTTCTTATGTTATGTCTGTTGAATGTATTTATTTTGGTACAATAAAGTGTAAAAATAAATCCCTAAATAAAATAAAACACATTTTTTTTCAGACAATTGTTTTTATATGATTGTTTTTCATGAACACACATCGGCATATAAAAACACACAAAGTAGCGGAAGCACACAAAGTAGTTTAGATGAAATTGCCTATTTCTTTAGACTTTATTTAAATATTATAGACTAGCTGCTGCCCGCGGCTCCGCCCGCATGGAGTCAAATAACGTAGCCTATGTGTTAATCCAGATCATAATCTATCTACGTGCCAAATTTCATTCAAATCCGTTCAGCCGTTTAAGCGTAAAAGAGCAACAAAAATCCATCCATACATACAAACTTTCGCATTTATAATATTAGTAGGATTAAATATAAGACGGTCATGTTCAAAATTTCTAACTAGTTGTTCTTGACTAATTTCCGTAAGAAAAAATAAGATCGAAAACTGAAATCACTTTACCTACACTTACTACTCCTACACTTTGCTACTTTTGTAGGTATAAAATAATAAAACATATTTATATTCAACTCAGTGCGCTTGAAATAGGGATATACCACATGCGAGTGTAAAAAAATGGTTGATAGATTCAGGTATTATTTTACAAAATGAAATTACATCAGGTGAGCCGTATGCGTGTATGCCTCCTGATGTGGTATAAAAAAAACACGATCAAATTGGACATGGTAGGTAAGTCTTGGTCTTCGTCGGCTTCTATACCTTCCCACTTTTGCATTATATATCTGTTTCATCATTCTTTCATCCTGCATTATTTCTACATATCCAAACCAACGGAGCATGTCTTCGTATCTTTCATCATCATTGCGAACGCGGTTAGCGAAGCGTTACGCCTCGCCACAAATTATGCACAATGCTCGCATCTCGACCGCTTTTATTCTGCTTTCAATCTCAATCTGCCATAGTTAGATATTGCATACAAAGAAATAGCAAACAAGTCATAGAGACTGCTGCCAGAACTAGTAAAAACTAGTTAAACCTGTTGTCTGATAATAAAATTATTTAATTTGAATTGAATTGAATATCTTTCTAAGAAGTTGCTGTCTTAGCAGCAGAGGTGGCATCATGCAAGCTATACTTAATGTTAACTTTACAGGTGGATCGTACGCTTGTATGGTTCCCGAAGTTGTAAAAAAATAACATTTAAAAACACCAGAAAACTTCTGAAGTCGAACGTTATCTTCAGTTAATGCCTATACGTATATGTCAAGAATAAATTCCCAATATGTCCATAAACCGAAATTGAGTACTGAAAAGATAAATGGGAAAGTTAAACGCATGTAAACATTGGAAGGAGAAAAACTAGCAGTGTGAAATATCTCCGTTCTGTCTGGCCATTTTTCCTGCCTCTTGCGTCTACAAACGGCTATTTGTTCCAGTCCTCGGCTGCTGTGTATTACAGCACCAGGCTTTTATTTACAAGTAATTTTCTCGTCGTTGTTACGCATTAGTCAAATCCTTTTGTTATTTTAATTCTATGGAAGCTACGAACTATATTTTGTAACTGTTCAGTTCTAGTTCAGTAGTTTCAGAGTTGCTGTGAGTTATGTGAAATTTTAAAATATAGATCAAGCATTATTGTAGTTTAAATTTACAGCAAGTTTCATATACTGGTCACTTGTAAAAATTTGGCCGGACATTTTTTTTCGGAACACATAAAAGCCTACGGCCCACCTGTTGTAAAGCGATAACCGTAGCCTTTGAACGACTGTAATACAACAAGTATCAGTCGCGAGATGCCTCCTCTGCTGCTAACAGAGCAACTCTTTAGGAGCTTACTGGTGACCTCACTCATTCACAGGAACACATCAAGCCTGTGGCGAGTTGTTATTTGGCTGCGGTTTGTGAGGAGGAGGTACTACCCCAGACGGACTGCGTTGATGCGCTCTACCTCTCTTAAAACATCCATACCAAGACAAACAGACATGTTCATGCATACAAATGTTCGCCCTGTGTGGGAATCGAACCCACATTTATGTCAAAGTCGCGTAAAATTTAGAATTACATTACAAGAATAAATTACATTAAGTTTAATATTCTTAAGGGCAGATTCATTTTATAAACTGGAATGTCCCTGAAATCACTATATACTAGGCTTGTTTTAAAAGCAAAAGGTTTTACGGAAACACTATGAATTTGTGGAAAGGGGAATATTCTTTGGTAAAAGTTAATTTTAATTTGAAATCAAATATTTGAAATAACTTGATAATTAACGCTTAATTCCCAACTTGTATTGATTGTATATGTTCAAACACCCCAAACACTATCTAAATCGAAGATAAAATTAATCGGGCAGCAGAAGCCGAAAAGTGACGTATATCATTTGTAGTTGGTAGGTTTACAAACCCTTATATTAGACTTTAGTTAAGGGGTAACTTCGTCAAATTTATATGCGATCAATCGGATGCTAGGAATTTCCTAATAATAAAAGAATTCAAAATCTGGTATCAATTGACTGATGAGGTCCGCACGTCCAAGAAATTATATTTCGATAGACGTGTGACCTTGCCTAAGAATACTATTGTTTTCTCTCTGGGTTGTGAAGGTCTGACGGAAGTCGCTTTATGCCAAAATCAGTATCTTCGCCAAATATTTAGGATTAGGTAGCAGACCCCGCCAATCCTAATGGGTTAGTAAACAGGATAACGCTAGGAATAAGATCATTCTATACGAAAGTATAATATGGGATACAGCATATTAATGTATTCGTACCTTTAGAATAAGTATGTATCCTCCTTTATAGGAATACGTGAGTAAAATAACAGATGTAGTAAATTAAAATATAGCAAGTATACGGAAATTATAAGCACCAAACATCACGTTGAGATGTCCAGATCAATATCCCTCTGTTATAGTAATATTTCTTTGTTGTGTTAAATATATATATATAGACTGTTTATTATTATGTAAGTTAGTCAGTCCATAGATGACATAATATACATACGTTCCTGAAAACACTGGTCTTATTCCAAACCCGCAACATATAACAATGGTATAATATTAAAAAAAAAAATTACGAGGTACATTTCAATCTGTATCTGTATAATAATGTAGTTCACATTTATATCTTGATGCGGCCCGGGCGCTTTACCCTAGGGGTTGGCGATGCCTTCCCAACCCCTAGGGTACACCGCCGCGAACATAAAGGTGAGCCTGTGTCAACCTCAGCGTTTTTATCCCGACTGCCTTTAACCAAAACGATCGAGCGCGACGTCCACTGCCGTTTCTTCCCCAACTACTTCAACTACGATGGTTTATTTTCAGCTATACGTTAAAATATCAACGACGCCATTATATGTTTCTAGACTTCATTTGTCTATAAAGATCAAGGAGGTTGTAGAGTATATGAAGTTTATCTTCGCCTTGAGCAACCCTCAAACTATTAGAATATATATAGAAAATTTCCATTCTTTTGTGGTTACAGTTCCAATTTTTTTTATACGTAGGGAGACATACGGCCCACCTGTGTAAAACATTTACCGTAGCCTATTAACGCTTGTAATACACACGCAGGAACGCAACAACTCTCTAGGGAGTTGTTATTTAAAACTTGTACTTGTGATATAATGTAGGTAGATCTTAAATAATACATTTGATATGAGAACACCAATAAAGATCAGTCGTTGCTGTAACTCCTTGTTTGACTCACCTCTCACATAACAGTACTTATCATCTACCGACCTTCAAGATGTAAGAATTCTGGCCGGATGGAATCGAATTTTGGAAGATGGATGTTACCGACTGTACATGAGATTAGTTCATGTTTATCTGAATGAAATATATATATATTATAATTTTTGTTACATAACTATATTTTGTTGTATAACAAGAATGAGAAATCAATACTAGGATAATCCAAATTTTCATATATTATGTGCTCTAAAGTCAAAGTCAAAGTCAAAATCTTTTTATTCCGTAAAAATGGCTACATTTGTTTGGAATCGTCACAATTTTTTTCCCTACCGTGCAGTTCATGACTAGGTGAGCACTGATAAAAATACTGCCAAAAAACTCAGGCATCCCTCTTTTGGTATCCAAACAAATTTACATAATTTATTAATTACATTATAATTGGATCGACTCAATCCCAGGCATTTTTATCATTAATATAGTCAGATACTTTATAATATGCCCTGCTACACAATTTGGCTTTAATAGTAGTTTTAAACTTGTTTATTGACAATTCTCTTATATTGCTAGGAAGTTTGTTATAGAACCGTATACATTGCCCCATAAAAGAATTACTTATTTTGTGGAGACGGCTTGCATGTAACACAAGATTATGCTTATATCTAGTATTTATGTTATGAGTATCACTCTTTTTACAAAATGAGTCTATGTTTTTATGGACATACAAAAGATTTTCATAGATATATTGCGATGCGACTGTTAGAATATTTATTTCTTTGAATTTTTCTCTAAGGCTCTCACGGGGACCAAGTTTGTAGATAGCTCTTATGGCTCTCTTTTGCAATAAAAAGATGGTGTTAATGTCCGCGGAGTTACCCCAAAGAAGAATTCCGTATGACATAATACTATGAAAGTAGCTGAAATAAACTATTCTAGCCGTATCAACATCTCTATTGTTATAATAATTAATTACACAATGAGAAAATACATAATTCACAATTTATCATCACAATATAAATTTTTATGCAATAATTAATTCACACATACCTACATAAACTTGTTGTTCAAAAACATGTTGCTTGAAAATAAAATGATGTTATTTGTTTATTTATTAATTGTATTTAATTTTAAAATACGCCTGTATATGTATTCTATGTAAGTACAGACCTACTATTTCCTGTAGCAGCATGACAAATGTGTGTTAGTCGCTAAAGTACCAACAAGCCAACGAATGTAGGTAGCACGTTATTTATTACAAGCATCGTTAGTGGTTTTTCTGTGCCGACTACCTACTATCTAATTGACTTACCGCGAGTCTTGTCTGAGGAAGATCACCTCGAATTAACACAAGTGCTTCTTCACAACTTTCGCAATAATGGTGAAAGTTATTCTTTACCTTTGTGTAAAGTAACATTTTATTATATCGTTATATGTTCGCCATGTACATAGATATGACGAAATTATATACATTATATTACTTACATATATACTTATTAAAAGAGGTAGAGCGCATCAAAGCAGCCCGTCTGGGAAGTACCTCCACCTCACAGAAAACCACAGCCAAATAACAACTCCCTAGAAGGTTGATGTCTTTCTATGCGTGAGTGAGGTCACCGGTAAGCTCCCAAGGAGTTGCTGTGTAAGCAGCAGAGGAGGCATCGTGCGAGTGATGGTTAATATATCGCAAGCGTTAATGGGCTACGGATAAAAATAAAGCATACATATATATTAAGTGCAATTAAACTTACGGCCCACCTGATGATGATTCTTCTTAACGTTATCCCGTTTCCTAAACAATTAGGGTCCGCGAGGCGGGGGTCCTAAACCTACGTATTTCGCAAAGATCAGATTTTTAGCGTCTACCATCAGACCTTCACAACCCAGAAGGGAAAACCAGGTCTTTCACGTTAGGTCACCAGTCTTAGAAATATAGTTTATTGGGTTTGTATGAGCCTTACAATGATTTCCTACACCACCGAGTACGTAATAATTACGAATATGTACATAAATGCGAAAACACGAATTCAATAGCCTCTCTCTCTCTCTCTGTAGTCGTCCCCTCATGTCTGAGAATCATGGTCAGTGTCAGGGTTGCATCTGGAGCGGATGGTTCACCTCTTCCGGTCCGTTACGTCTCTTGCGACCATGTAGAATTTAGAGAACGTCAAGCCTTTCACCAGATCGATCCATCTCGTCGGTGATCGACCGCGCGAATTTAGTGGTAACATTCGAACCGCGCCCAGTTGTTCAATAGGCCGGTTTATCCAATGGACTGCTTACAGCCCTAACGTGAAACCATTATTGTAGTCCGTGAGCGCTTGCAATACAAGGAATATCACTCACGCGCTAATGCTCTCTTAATTAGGCTCTTATCAGAGAGTAATAGCGCGTGACCATGCAGTTATTACTGCTCAAGAAATTCATGGTGACCTCTCTCGCGCGCATGAACATAACTACCCTCTATATAGTTGTTATTTGGATAGGATTAGAGAAAAACGGAATACGATATAAAACACATTGATGGAGCAGCAATGAATGAAATAAGAATGATAGGAAATGAAGAAAAATAGAAAATGGTAATCAAACATAACGCTGGGGAAGAATGAAATAAACAATTATTACGCACTTCCGGCATTCGTGAGATTTGCCAGACACTTCCCTTCGGTCACTGTCTACTCTACTGTCTAAAAGGAGAATGTTTAGTTTTTTCCTTGTTTGGTAATATATTACATTTCTTACAGCAAATGATAATTTTTGTACACTTGACAACTATAAATTTTACAATTCTTGCACACACTCGATATTGTTTCTAAGTAGGTCACTTGCCATATTTTTTCTCAGTAAGTAAGTTACCAACCAAGTACAACCAAGTACAAAGCAACTAAGAAAAGTACGGCCATATGCACACAATGCAAACTTGCACGCAGATACTGCATTTACTGTTGTTAACGGTAATATTTGAATGAGTGAGCTCTTCCTTACATTGCTAAATCATATAAATCACCAACTAACTAACTAAAGAATAATGTGTGTAAAATCGATACAAAATAATTTCGAATAAACCAGAATCTACATGTATATTAGAACACTCGACACACGGAATAATCTCGAATAATTTGTAACTATAAAATTTGCAATTCGATTTAAAATCGATTTTTCTGCAGATCGCATTAGGGAACACCAGCGCGCTTAATATCGTGGGATTATTTAAATTTATAAGCGCCGTAAGAGCCGACTACTCGAAAATTACTCGGAATATCGAGCGTCGACTCGAATAAATAATCGATTTGACTGGAGCTCAGTCACCTGCCGCATAATAAAACAATTACGTGGTCTGATTATGAAATATGTTCTGAATACATTATTAGGTTGAATTTGACACATGGTCTAAGTCGTGGTATGTCCTTTACAAAATATACCACTATGAGGATTATGAACATTGCCCTGGCGCGACAGACAGTCGCTTTTTTCCAATAAATTAATAAATTCAGCGTAAAAAAGTAGAATATGAATGTTCAGGAACACCGTTCCTATCTCTTAAAGAACATGGTCGAAATGGCCGACAAATTTAAAAAACAAAAAAGTTTGAATTGTTATATATGTACATATAATTGACGAGCCAGGTGTTCCTCTGGCAATGGAAGCTTGCGCATTCTCAACTGGTTTTTTTTTGCATAAACACAGTCGTTTGTCTCCCGATAATGTATACCGTCAGGAGACAAACACCTGTGAACTGTGGTTGAGGTCAATCCCGCTTCGGCTAATAAACAAAGATATCCATTGCTGTCATTATCAATATGACATATATTTATATTAATATCGCCAGGCAAAACATTGTCAAGAGAATGCAAAAGTTACCCGCATTTTTGTATGAGGGTGAACGATATATTCGCAATATAGTGAAGTAATTTTTTATAGCTACTTTCAAACAGTTCGCATACCTGATGTTTTCAGTTCGTTCGCTGTGTGATCCCGTTTATTATTGACATAAATTACCACACCTCCGGTTGGTTTAAAAGCTTAGTTGTGCGACATACTGTATACCCTTTTATAGGAGGAATAATTGAGTCATTTATCCAGCATTCTGTAAATATAATAACATCGATATCCATACTAATACGTGAAAATGCTATCAAAAATTTTTTTCAAAAAACAGTTATTACAAATTTTGAAATTTAGGTTTTTTTCTTAAAAATGTGATCCTTATATCTAAATAATTCTCAGCAACGGCTTTTGCTTGTCACGTGATTTACGTAGTCGTTTTCGTAGCTATGAAATTGTATATCCCCCATGTCTGCTCTCTACAAACTGCTTCCACCCATTTCTTCTTTGTTAGTGGATCAGTTGGGAACCTGAGAAGAATAAATAGTGTACAATCGTGAAATATTTAAAAGAACGTATTCGAATTTTCACGTGCATGTACATTATATGCGGAAATGTGCATGTCATTTACTATCATTATCAAAAAGGTTTAGAATTGCGATCGCTGACAACTTCACCACCTAGGTGCTACTCAATTTTTGAAAAACAATGGCGAACTCCCGTAAATCTTTTCATTTGAAATAAAATTGTGCTAAGATCAAAATATTATTACCTAGAGTAACTCAATTTCATTTCCTGGAACTACAACATAAGAATGAAAACGAACTGTGAAAAGTATAACATACTTCGCAGTCTCGTTGTATCTTACGTTAAATTAAAACATGACACACTATTTCAAAATGACAGCGAGTGTTCTGGGAGATCTGATAAGAGTTGCCAGGTTTGACTCTCACAACTTACAAAATGTTCAATTGTAACTCTACTGTTTTATTATATGTAAGGATTTTGAGTGCAGATTAATTGATATGAATAACCTAGTGTAATTCAACCTTATTGCCACTGTAGGCCATCGCATAGCGGTTGCAGGAATTATTATTGCATTCATACTCCCCTGCAGTTACACTTGGCCTACAACACCAAGATTGCCTCAACCAGACTTTTTATTAACTGGGGTCGATAACAAGACAAAAATTAAAAAATAAAAGCAATTGTTTATCCCAATGGAAAATAAAATAAAAATGATCCGATAGTGAATCAACATCAATTGACATATATAAGGTTATGTGATATCTGCTGATCTAGAAATAATCCCAACTTTCTGAATCGGGACTAAGGCGTTGTCCTAATACAAAGCGATTACACGAGCATTTTGTACAAATAAAGATCGCGCGAACTATATTTGTACGAAACAGTCGCGCGATGATCGCTTAATCGCATTCTATTAGGACAACCCCTAACGCAACGCCGCTGCCGTATACTGAGTCGTTAAAAATATAAGCAATGATTTTTACAGTTTTGCACACTTGAACTGAACTTATCTAAATTAAAAATTAAGTGAGTGAATGTTTTTGTGAGTTGCTCTAACCTGGCAACTCTTGCCGGGAGATCTCACAGTATACTTGCCGCTGTATTTTTTCCTTTTACGTGAAAACAAAGAAACTGAGATGTTATATATTTCGCCGTTTCTTTGTTTCTTACGTTATTCTGTACGTTCACGAATACATTTTACGCACAAAATAGGTACAATCACAACATGAAATTTGTATTTTGAATAAACAATATATTTTTTTTTATGTTACTTAGATCGATTATTTCGCACACCTTATACTAAATAAAGTTCTGCACGGCAAAGTGGACCGAAATGACAATTTGTTTTTATATCGATATTCCAATACCTTTTTGATTAACATAGTAATGTTTATTACCGATATTGTTTATGAACGATATTGATATGAATGAATACGCTTGTATTCATTCATATCAATATCGTTCATCGACAGAGTCAAGCCC
Organism: Pyralis farinalis; assembly: GCA_947507595.1. Taxonomy (NCBI): domain Eukaryota; kingdom Metazoa; phylum Arthropoda; class Insecta; order Lepidoptera; family Pyralidae; genus Pyralis; species Pyralis farinalis. Next base: position 37,660,264 of record OX382259.1, read on the forward strand.
TAGTTTGAAACAAATTTGATGACCGAACGGTAGAATGAACGTTAACCCGACTTGTTACAATAGATGATTTTCTTGGTTACATTTCATTCAACAATGAGTATATTTTAAAATGTCCGTATTATTTGATGCTGTCATGTACATTTAATTAATTTTACAAAAAAATACGAGTAGCAATATTTATAGGATAAAACTGTACTTACGAGTGAAAGGAAACATCAACTCTTCGCCCACTATAGTTTTTGCAAAACAATACCGCGCATTTCACCTTTTTTTTCCAATGTTTATCCGTCGAGCTCTCAAAGTTAACTGACTTGATAATATCGTTCACCCTGAATTTAATTCAGGGTCCATGACAGAGGGGTAAAAGGCGAGAACGACTAGGTGTCGTGTCCATTGGTTGATTAGTTCAAGGCTGGAGCCTACCCCGCCAATCCTAAGGGAATAACGTGAAGAAGAAAAAAAGGATTTACGTACATATTTGTATCACTTCCTCGGCGGTGAAGGAAACCCTAAAAGGACTTAAACTAAGATAGTTCTGATTTTCCCTCTGGATTGTTGAGCACTAACGGCAGTCGCTCTATGTTAAAACCAGTATCTTTGCTAAATTCTTATGCTAGATAGTAGACCTCGCTAATTCTAATGGATTAGAAAACGGGATAACGCTAACAAGTAGACCAAAGGTAGTAAAAAAAAATAAGTAGACTAAAACTATGCATGTAGATTTTAAAATCTTTGTTCCTCTTCCAATTATTCCTTAAAGTAAACACTCCTTTCCTAGCACTAATGTGATGTGCGAATAAGCTTGTCTTTATTTCTGAAGTTGATGTCTATCTACGAGTATCTATATTTTCACACCAAGTCCCTTACAGTATCGGCAGGTAGAACCGAGCGCCACATGATTTGGTCCTTACATACCTCACTCGCTTCTTTATCATTCATAGCTCTTTTCAATCATTTTTCCAGTTTTAATACGTCCTGACACCACCGTTTGATAAGAGGTGTCCTATTTGTTAGTGGTTAAAATTAACCTCTAATAAAAATTAATATTATAAATTCAGGTGGTTATTGTGAGGGAGCGAAATCTATCTATTTATCTACAACTACGCGCCAAATCCCTTGCGCGGTAGGCAGAGAGAACAAGGACACGCTTGGTACTTACATACCTCACTCGCTTCTTTAACATTCATAGCTCAAAGGGAGTGGAATCCATACTAGGATATCCTGTGCTACAGTATTTCGACCCTCCGACTCTACATATTGATATTTAGGAAGATTATTTTGCATAAGTACTTTTTAATACAACATACAAGCATACGGTCCACCTGATGTGAAGCAGTTACCGTAGCCTATTAACGCTTGTAACATATATCACTCGCGCGATGCCTCCTCTGCTGCTTCCACAACAACTCCTTAGGAACTTATTCGTGACCTCACTCACACGCAGGAACACACCAACAAGTTCTTATTTGGCCGCGGTTTTCTGTAAGGTGTAGGTACTTCCCGAGGCGGGCTGCTTTGATGCGCCCTACCTCTCTTAAAACATTCAGACCAAGACAAACACTCATGTACATGCACACAAATGTTTGTCTTATGTGGGAATCGAACCCACGGGCGTCGGTGTCAAAGTCGCGTCTTTCACGACATCACGACTGAGCTACCGTGCTCGTGGAATTACTAACTGCAGCTCGTGACTTGCACGTATCAGATATCCCGCTTTTCTTGCTCTTTCTTTTTGCTCGGCGTCTAAAGGTCGTATCGTGACAGCCTATAACCTTCCTCATAATTTGGGCTATCAAATTCGAAAAAAATTTTTGAATCCGACTAATAGTCTCAGAAGTCCAGAGATTAGTGCATTCAAACAAACTCATCCGCTACGTAATATTAGTATAAAATAAAGATATAGAAAGAAGAGAGGTAATCTGAAAATTATGAAATGGAAATAAAGTGTACAATTAAAATTTAATAATATGTGTATTTGGGAATGTGTTGTGCGCGTATATATGTGTTTGGCTGGGTTCATGTGCATGGCTTTGTGTGTTCATGGGTAAGTTTGTGTATATGAGAGAGGATATGTGTATCTGTGTGATTTATATGAACGAATGAAAGTAAATAGGCGTAAATAAAATATCTTATATATCATATAGTTATTTATTGTAGTCTTACTCATTTTCCTCTAACATTTCATGTAAATTCATGACGTTTATTACTGTAGAATTATCACTAAACTTTCAGTATCTAGCTAGCATAAAACTATAACGCCACTGTATCTGACAGTAAAACGATATAGACAGTTATGTCGTAAAGTATATGGGGTAAGGAAAGATTTGGATTCTTTGCTACTAAAACAGTAGTAGCAAAGAATCCAAATCTTTTCTTACATGTTAACTTTTAAGGGGTTAATGTAAAAAATGGTTTAAGGGTAAGGCTTAGGTTGAGAGTAAACAAAAAATGGGTGCGTGTACTTATGTACGCGCGTGAGAAGTTATACTTCTCTGGCATCATTCAATAAATATTTAAGATTAATAACTTAACTTAAAAAACGTCTATCAAGTAGTAGCGGCGATGTTTACGGAATGTATTACATACAAGTCAAATGTAAAATACAAATGTTATACATTTTTAACTATAGCGCCATCTACCTGTAATATCGTGAAACATTTAGCAGTTTTAACCTACTGCACATTTTAACTATAGCGCCATCTACCGGTGTACTTTTCTGTTCGAGTGCCACGCATTCACTCTCGCTCTTTCTATTCCCCCTCCATGGTAGCGTTAAACGTATAACGCAACCTTTTTGCAAGTCGCATTAGAAATATAACTTTAAAAATCTGTTGTTCTTTCAATAGATTTTTTTTTACTATTAAATCCATCCACCGTCGCTTTCGACTCCGTAAAACCTCTCATTAAATCTTGTAAATAAAAAAATCAAATGATATTAAAGAACTCGAGGTTGACGAGCTCGATGGTGCAGCGCAGTGGCGAGATGCACTGGTACGTTACTTTGACACCAATACTCGTGGGTTCGATTCCCATATAGGACAAATATTTGTGTGCATGAACAAGTCTGTTTGCCTTGGTCTGGATGTTTTAAGACAGGTAGGGCGCATCAAATCGGAGGTACTTCCCCAGACCCGTCAAGAATACTTAGAATCGTCACTTCCTTCTTTCGTATAAAATATCTGGCTAAATTCACCGCATTATAATTTCCAACAATCTTATTAGATTCTGGTTCCATCAGACTATAACAGTTTTGATATGGTACGTCCACTATAACAAATGGCCCCTTATATAATAAGGAAAATTTCCGCGTTATCTTATGTTCTTTGTCCGATCGTACAAAGGTCTTCACCTTCACATAATCACCTATTCGGTAAACGACTAACCTATGCCTGTTGTCAAATTGACGCTTTCTGTACATGCTTGTCTTCTCCGCGGTTTTCAATGCTTTTTCGTGATTAATCTGTGGTTCGTTAGCTAGATATCGTTTCGTCCACTCATCACCTAACGTACTGTCAATAGTTAACAACTCTTGCCTCCCAAACGCTAGTCTGTCGGGTGCAAACCCTGTAGAACTATGTGTAACGTTGTTATAACACCTTTCTACATCGGTCAACATATTCACCCAACTTCTGTTGGACCCGAAGCAATATGCCCTGATCATTCTTCCTAACTCGCGATTGACCCTCTCTACGCTATTCGAATTTGGGCAATACACTGAAGTGTGCGTCACCTTTATATCTAAATCACGTAAACTTTCAATCCACGTCTTCGAAATGAACTGTGGTCCTCGGTCGGTGATTATCGTCCTGATAGGTATCTCCTTATGAAATCGTTTTGCGCACGCAAGTACGCTACGCCCACTCGCGACCCTTAATGGATACAACCTTACGACCTTACTGTACACATCCTGCATAACGTATATGTACTTGTAACCAAACTTACCCGCAGGTAACGGCCCATACAAATCCCCGAAGACCTTTTCTCCTAAAGCTTTAGCTGAAACTGGCTGACATGGTCCTATTGTGTTACTAATGCTGGGTTTTGCCTTTTGATATATGTCGCATGTGCGGATTACGTCACGAACTATCTTGCTCATGTTAGGAAAATAATAACGCGTTCTCAGAATAGGCATTATTTTATACTGCCCAAAATGACCTATTTCCTCATGTATATGAATTATTAATTCCTCCTGGAGTGACTTTGGTATGACTAATAGGGGTTTTCCCTGCGTAGGTACGCTAAAGTACAATGTATTCCCGACTAATTTGTAATACTTAAAGCCCTTGACCTCTAGGCTGGCCTTCCCCTGACCTAAACAATCTTTGATATGTTTTAACTTCGGGTCATCGGTTTGCAACTCGGCAATCTGTTTTAATTTTTGTAATACCGTGCCACGGCTAGCCGTCTTAAACCAGTATATGTGCGGCTGTGCTGTGTTACCCACTTTTTCCGACCCTGCATCTCGTATGTGCCTGCTCAGAATGTCAGGTATAATGTTATCACGTCCCTGAATATACTGTACTTCGTAATCAAACCGTTCTAAGTACATTATCCATCTGGTAATTCGCGCCCCGAGCAATTTCCAAGACTTTATAAACGTCAGACTTTTATGATCTGTCTTTATCACGATTTTGGCTCCTCTCAAATACGTTTCAAATTTCCTCAATGTATAAATCACAGCATAGAACTCCTGTTCGCTGACGGACCACCGTGTTTGCGGCCCCTTGTATGCGTACGAACAAAATCCTATTATTTTCTCGAACCCGTTCTTATCTAATTGGTAAACATACCCACCCAGACCTATCGAACTGGAATCCGTCTGCACATAATATACACTACCGAACTCTGGCTGTGACAGCATGACGCTCTGCGTAAACGCTACGTTTAACCTATCAAATGCGTCCTGTTCCTCTGTACCCCACGTAAATCTTACTCTCGCCTGTAACAATCTATACAATGGTTCTGTTAATAACGCAAATTCCCGTATGAACCTACGGAAATAGTTTACAAACCCCAAAAATGAACGTAATTGTTTCACTGTCCTCGGTGCAGGATAACCTGAAACAGCCTCTACCTTCGCTGGGTCTAAACTAACTCCTTCAGTGCTTAAAATGTGCCCTAAAAGCTTCACCTCCCTAGCGGCAAAATTACATTTCTCTAATGAACAAGTAAATCCGGCTTCACGTAACTTGGTCAATACCGTATCGATCTGACGTATGTGTTCGTCTAGGCCCCCATCCGTGAAAATAGCTAAGTCGTCAAGAAAATTCCAACAGTACGTTCGCACTTCCGGCCCCAGTATCAAATCCATCGCCCTTGAGAATGAGCCCACGCTTGCTTTGAGCCCCTGTGGTAGCACATTATACACATAACTCTTCCCTTGGAACACGAAACCGGTATATTTCCTAGACTCGTGAGCCAATGGAATCGTAAAATACGCGTCCTTTATATCGATTACAGCAATATAGTTTATTCTGGAACCTGATTGTAATATATCACTCATGAGCGGTGCGCTCTCCGTTTCCCCGGCCATTAATCTGTTTAGCTCGCGCGCGTCCAATAATATCCGAATCTCTCCATTCTTTTTCAACGTACACGTTAATGGGCTACTGTAGTCCGTCGCCTGTCTGCTAATTACTCCTCCCCGTTCCATTTCGTCTAACCTTGCCTTAACTCTTTCGCGATAAACATGCGGTATGGGATACGACCGCTTAACAAAGGGTTTATCGTCCTTCATTCTAATCTCGTGTATATACTTGGTCGTGCGACCAATCTTATCGGAGAATAGCGTGACATGTTTCGTTAACACAGCCGACAGCTTAGATTTATGCTCGGCTGACAACGATGTCCCTTGTACGTACTCAACTATCTTACCCATCACCGATTCCTCCGAATGTTTTTCTAACGTACAACATTGGATTTGACCGCGTTCTCGCTCTTCCAGATCTATCTCACAAATCACATTACCATCATTAATAACGAACTTCGTTCCGTCCGTACATACCAAACCTCCTCGCGCTAACTGTATGAAATCGAATCCTAATATTAATTCCTTAGGTAGCTTCCTTAGAATCAACGTGGGTGTATCGATGGTACACTCACCTATCTTGATAGGGACTATGACCAAGCTTCCTAACTTTTCTTTACTAATACCAAACGCCCCGGCGATTCGAACAGCCGGTATAGGTATCTCAGCTAACTGGCTCAAACGTCCCTTTACCCTTTCAAAACAATCTTGTCTCAGGCACGTCACCTCACTCCCAGAATCAATCAAACCCTTTAATTGAATCTCACCTATTTCAACACTCACTTCCGGCAACGTTAGCCTCCTACCTTGCTCCTGATCCGCGTCTAAGACATCTATATCTCTAAACACTGTACATAAGGATTTATTATGCCTATTCATGCTTTCCACCTCTGAAGTATCTGCCAAACAGACTCGAAACTCCTCCGCCCTATGTGTTAACAACTGTGTCAACTCTTCTAAACCCATATTCGTTCCCATGTCACATATTTCATATAGCTTATGCTTAGCGCTTTCGTTGTTCGGCGCCCAGCCTAACCGCATTAAATAACGTAAAGCGAATCCCCCCCTTCCCCCGAAATTAGTTTTTTGATACCGCATCAGGTTTTTCCGCTGTTGCTAGGCTCTTATTCGTCTCACTAGCTCGCGGCGCATCCAAAGCTGGTGTGAATTATATCGGCCTCAACTGCGTCCTATTTTGCCTAGTACTATTGTTATACAAACCCCGACCTCGCATATTCTGTCCGCGGTTAGCATATGGGTATCGTCTTTGTCGATTCGTCAGATGATTATAGCGAATCGTATTCACCCGCACTGACCCATATCTCGTAGTCCCACGACTTGGTCTGAACGTCGCGCGACCTTCAGATGTACCGGCTGACGTCACTACGCTCGCCTCTTTGCGTACGTTCCGTTCCAAATGACGTAGAAACTCCACTGCATTTTTAACTGACATACTCTCATTCCTCGCGAAAAATGCTACCTGCACATGCTGAGGCAATTGCCTGAATATGGTATTTACCTTTACCGTCTCGGTAAAAGGTAAAGATAACCCGTATATTTTATTTAACTGATCTGCAAAATACTCTTCCATTGTACCTACTCTATCGTCGTATTTCGCGGTCATGAACCGTTGTCTGATCAACTCCTGTTCACAGTTACTCCAAAATACTTGCTTGTAATCCCTTTCGAAGTCGCTAAAGCTAGCCCAAGAATCCCTATATATATTCATCCTCGTCTTTGCGCTCCCTATCAAACTCTCTATAGCAAACGCCAAAGCTTTACCTGAACTAAAACTGTTCCCAGACATCTCTATGTAGTTCCTCAGATCCCTTAGAAACAGCATAGGGTTATTTGATTTTTGCCCGTCAAACTGTGGTAGTTTTTGTGACATCTTAATAAGACACACCTGTTTATGCTCTGACTCATTCAGCACAAAGTTTTCGCGGTTAGTGGTAGACGGCACGCTCGCTTCCGAACCGGACGTAACGGAGTTACTCGCCCTAGCCTGCTCTAAATTCTCCAAACGTTGTAAAATTTGCGACAGTAATAGAGTCATCTGACTCGTCTCCGGGTTTGAATTTGTTGAAGCATTACTGTCCTCAGTACCTTTCGACTGTTTGCTGGTCACACGTGGCTTCCTGCCTCGGCCCATTTTACTAATCGGTAGTTCGATTATTAACTTATATATCCTACACGCAGGTGCCTGCTTATCGCTTGCAGACGACGCCTATTCAAAGTACGCTATCTATTCAAATAACTTTATTATCTTACTTTGCCTATCTACTAAATTCGCACTTGTAACTTAATGGTCAATTCCTCCTGACGTAATTAATTAAACAGTGTAATTAACTATACCCAATTTTCTCAATCGGACAATGTAATTAAATTATTACTCTCCTAGTTGTTCAACAGTCAGCAACCGATATTTAAAACCTTTATAATATACCTAAACTAATCTACCTTAATGGCTTTTATGTCTAACACAGTTAAACGCATTCACTACATAAACACCTACTATTCCTATCGTTCTAATGTACCTACCTACTCTACCTTAATAGCTTTTATGTCTAACAGTAAAACGCATTCACTACATAAACACCTAACTATTCCTATCGTTATAATATACCTACCTACTCTACCTTAATAGCTTTTATGTCTAACAGTAAAACGCATTCACTACATAAACACCTAACTATTCCTATCGTTATAATATACCTACCTACTCTACCTTAATAGCTTTTATGTCCTTGAAATGTTTCTACGTTGTGTATGTAATTTATAGCAATTTGATTCTTAAAGAATATTTGTCGAACTGATTATATTATTTTAGTCCGAATCAAATATCCTGTGGTCAACGGCAGCATCTGTAAGACAACCCAAAATGACGTGGCCCTGATACTGCTGGAATGCAGCCTGTAGTGACCTAAAATGATCGTCTAGTTTGTTTCATTTTGTTTAGAATTTTAATTATTAGCGTGAATCTATAAACATTAAGAGCGGTTCAGGGGATTGATAGTTAGTCGGTTGTAGGCACGCTATTATGGCGTGTATAACGGTTCTTTGTGGAATACTTAACAGGAGCGCCTGAACCCTTTACTGACCAGGATAATGCTTAGGTCTTAAACCTTTAGCTAGCCTCAGCGTCTGCGCAGTCTTTTAATTGGAGGTCAGGAAAATTTCCTCTGACTTTTGCTATAATCAGCTTACGCGATTAATATAGTGACTTCTGTCATTATACCAATCTCGTAGAATTTTGCATATTTTTTGATCGCTGCGCAAATAATTATACTTATTTTGAGTATAGTGTACACTATCATTAATTATCCTTACAGGATTATTGTGGCATATTTTATAGGCTGGGCAATTTCACATGTGAGTTTAAATGGTCTGAGTAAACAATTCAGAGCCGCTAGCGAATCCAGTTGAGTCTACAGAAATCGGGCTGTGTGTAATTTTTGCCGCGAATCGGCTCACCTGGAGAGCGGTCTCCAGATGAAATAATAGCATGCACTTATCAAACCCGCGAGCTATGCTAGAATAATACTATAAGCTAAAGGTACTCTGCCACCACTAAAATTAAAAAAAAGCGAATATAAATGGTGTCCCTGGCTAACACAAGTGCGCCATTCATATACGCCAACAAATAAAAAAGCCCTTCGCCTCAGCGAGATTGTATGAATGCGTCATCCAGCCTCACCTACTCAGAGGTACCTTTCAAGACAAAATTTAACTTAGCCACTATGCCACAGACTTAGGCATAGGCGTATGTATTTTACGTTATTCGCGCACGCGAGTCCTGAGGAAAAAACACTACACGGAAATTGGAATACAATAATGCAGGATTTCAGTATATCTTAAGGCTAAACTTAGCTTTCAGCAGGTTAACTTAATTGGGCTAAGCTGCGGTCCCGCGAAGAACTCGTGGTCTCGTACTGTGCAGCGTGGAGTCGGCGACCGTAGGCTGTCCTCGGCGGTGTTGCTACGCTGATCTCGGCGCCTTCGCGTGTCGTGGGGAGTTCGAGTACTCGACCCTTTGTACGCGTATTATTTTCGACAAGAAGTATCTCTAAACCGATCTCGGCGCCTTCGCGTGTCGTGGGGAGTTCGAGTACTCGACCCTTTGTACGCGTATTATTTTCGACAAGAAGTATCTCTAAACCGAATTAATTATTATGATAAAAGCCGCGACGTCGCACGACCGCACCGCGAGAACTCCGGAATCGAATGAACAATAATTATTATGCTACGCGCCACGATGTCCAACGTCCGATCGCCAGTACTCCCCGAAACCGAAAGAAATGTCCAGTCGTGCGCCCGCACACCGCGCTCCACCGCGCCCCCGTCTCCCGCGCTGGGGTGACGCGCACTCTGATTCGTCAACTTAATTATCGCGCGGTAACAGCGGCGGCTTCCCACGCCCGAGCCGGCGACTCATTGTCGCCGTTCTTTCATGCACGTGCAAACCTTTTAGAGACCCGTTCATGTTTCAATATGATACAATAGATAGGCCGCCTTCCTTTGTCTTCGCCCGTCTTTTGTTATCGATAGCTTTTAAAAATTGCTTTTGTGCTTAATTTGTAGACGACCGCTTTCCAATTTTATGACATCCGGACGGCCTAACTAATTGTTTTATTTTCAATGCTCACCATGCAATTTACAAATTCCTGTCACCATGCATAGCATTTTTATGATATTCATACGACATGCGGTTATAAATGCCCGAAAATTACACGTATGAAATGTCCAACCCCCCCCCCCCCCCCCGCTGTCGAAGGGGGGACATACAACCCCTCGAAATACATGTATACAAAGCTAAGTTCGCTATCAATTCCACAATATAACTCATCAAATTATAATCTACGTTGTATCATTACAGTACTTCCCCAGACGGGCTGCTTTGATGCGCCCTACCTCTCTTAAAACATCCAGACCAAGACAAACAAACATGTTCATGCTCACAAATATTTGTATTGTGTGGGAATCGAACCCACGAGCGTTGGTGTCAAAATCGCGTCATTCACGACTGACTCAGATTTTGACACCAATCTGTCTGGATGTTTTAGGAGAGGTAGGGCGCATCAAAGCAGCCCGTCTGGGGAAGTACCTCCACCTCACAGAAAATCCCAGCCAAATAACAACTTTGTTGTGTGTTCCTGCGTGTGAGTGAGGTCACCACTAAGGAGTTGCTGTGCTAGCAGCTGAGGTGGCACCGCGCGAGTGATACTTACTTAATGTATTGTGAGCGTTCATAGTCTACGGTGACCTCTTTCCATTCAGGTGGGCCGACGTTATATAATTTCGAGCGTTGGTGTCAAAATAGCGTTATTCACCGACCACCGAGCTCGTCAAATGCCTATGTCACAAACACCCTTGTCATTGCTAAATACTTCTTACTGTAACTTACTATATACAAACAATCAAATTTCCTACTATACATATATCCCACTATATATACGCAAACCGAGCCTCTCTGACTGTACTTTGAATTTTCACGACATCCCTCGGGCCTTATCATATAAAAGGTGACACAATTCACCAAATTTCATTACTAATGCCGGATACAAACTAAGTAATCATAATTTGAGGTAATCCGCGTGCGAGGGTACCAATAAAGAAACATATAAGCAACATACCCTTAACATACAATCATACGAGGAACTTAAAGTCTTAACCAGACGTAGTAAAGCTGAAATTAAGTTGAGATTATATTTAGCCCTCTCTTGATATTAACCAAATTCTTGGTAAGCCTAATATAAAAATATTCCTTTGTCTACGCCTCGACGGTTTGTATTTCATTATGTATTCGCTGAATAAATGAAAGAGCACGAGGGTTTCGTTTTGACTCCATTTTTCTGGATGATGATGTTAAACAAATGTTGTCACTTAATTAACAGTTAAGCGTTGTATGTAAAGAGTATGCTAAGCTTAATACTATAATATTTCATCAGCTGATCCTACCACTATTGGGTTATCATCACTACGCTTTCAGATCAAAGATCACAGGTCCGGTATATTTCTAACTCTACGAACGTCTTTTTCGACAGCCGTTAATTTCATTGTGTTGTCCTAAGTATTATTATTACAGAAAATTTAATAATTATTTCAAATGAAAAAAAAATTCAAATATATTTATAAAAACTAACAAAAGTTTTCAATATAATTGTCAGCAAATATAATGCAGCGATGTAAATAGGCTAATGAAGTCGATTTCACATTTTCAATTAAAAGATTTTATTCTCATTTTTAAATGACTTCAGACATAAGAAGCGCCTCAATTCGACTTGTTTATTTCTCATGTGTATCCTACGCAGTATCCTTGTCAATTCTTATTGGAAGGGTCCTTACATCTGATTATTCCCAAATAGAATTGGTAGTTCACGGAAGTTATTTTCGTAGCTTTAAAACCAAATGAAAATAAACAAGTATTAAATTTAGTTCTGTATACTCTTTTGTTATTGAGTATCGATACACCATATTGGTGCTCAAAATTTTGGCTGTTTGTTACACTGACCTTTCATGTTTACCTACCCAATGTCATCTTGTGTGCCATATAATGAGTAATTGGTTGGTTGTTCATTCTATTACAAGCAGAGAAACTCTCTATTCATTATAATCGGTATGTAACACATATAAAAACATCATGTTGTCATGTCGGCCATTTTAGAATTGTTTAGTATGATCGTACCATATTTATTCTTTAGTATGTGTAATCATATCAATACAGCGTGGGTATTGTTTACTGTATTGTATACTATCAAATTAGTTTGATGTTTATAACTCTGTATTTGCGATATTGCGATTTCCTTCATTTGCTTTATTTAAGTAAACTGATATTATTTCTGCATTCTAAACAAGTCATCAAAATCATGTCGTTTCTACTAAATATAGAAAAACACCATCGTTATTTAATTCGAAAAAATCCAACGAACATTTTTTTTATCTTGACGTTAAGATTAATGAGCGCATTCTTCTACTTTTTCCTCAATTATGTTACTGTAATGTCTAAATTATGTCCTTGTGAGTGCTAAAAATTTATAAATTCAATAACGTAATCAAGGAATGCATGGCATCCTCAGAATGCGAATCTGACTCAAATTTTGGCCATTTTTTTCTATCCCCCTGATTGATCTTTCATTTTAATTAATTTCATTTTATGCCTCAGGGCACTAAGCTCTGTGATAAGTACATAAATCGGCGAAGTTTAAAAAAGCCATTTCAAGTATCTTCGATACATTATTTGTAAGGTCTTGGCTGATTTTTCGTCCCCTGATACATTATTTGCAGTGTCTTTACTGACTTCTTTATTTTAACACTAAACGCTAAGCCTATACCTTGCCAATTTGGCAAAAGTTAAACTATCATGTTGCTCAGCATTTTCAAAGAATATTCAGCTTCAATATTCATTAATCGCCTTATAAATATGTAAATTCTGATCCGAACTTGTTGGACATCGGAATGGCGGGCGAAGCGACCAACTACATTCTGGTAGCGATTACTAATCTCTGCTAATAGCACGTGCCAGGGAATGTATTCTGTGTCTTACATATATAGGCTACCTGTCTGATCGCTTAATGGTTATTGCATGTTGTATGTTCTTATAATGAATCGACACAGCAGACTTGAACATTTGCTATCTAATATAGGATACTAGGCATAATGATATACTCGTAAGTTTCTGTAGCTTGCCACTTATAATGAAAGCAATGGAAAATTAATTACGGCATTTGAAAATATACTCTCTGGGTACATATTACTTTTTACTTGCCACTTGAAATTATCGATTGTATTTCATTGTAGTGTAGTTTTGAAAATAGCATGTTAGTGTGTGTGTGAAATGGAATGATAGTGTTAATTACATAACATTTTTATGTTCGATTTCGAAAAAAGATTCGCTACTTGAGTATGAGTATTGGTACGAGTATTATAGATTGATGAAAATTCAGTTATTTTAATAAAATCAGTAAGTATTAACCGCATATAAAATTGTTGACATTAAAAATGCAAATAAATTTAGTCTTTCTATATAATTTACAAAACGACGAACTAATCCCGACTCGCAGAATTTATAAACAAATATGCAAATGCAAAATATTCTCTTGTGTTTGTCAATCGATGTTTATTCTTTTTTTTTTTTTGTTAGTAGATATCGACGAGCTCTAGTATTAAATATAATATATTGGAAAAAAACAGAAAAAAGTAAAATAACTAGTCTGGACATAAATATTGTTACACAGAAACTTTTCTTTTTTTCAACTCTTTAATTACTTATTTTGAATATGGAACGCATTTATTATGTCAAATGTCTTTCAATTGCGCGCCGTTTTATATATTTTCTTCGTGTTTATTATCAAATTACAATATGGAATCCGGTGTTAAAAAATAGGATTGCAGTGATTGCTTTGCAACAAATGGGTATGGAACCGTAGGTCATATTCAAGTATCAGCCGTATGTTCGTATGTCATATTATCGACAAACATACCAACAGTTCCTCTGTTGGAGACCATAAATTGGGTCGAACGCGTGCTGTTAGAACTACAAAGGCTGTTAATGCTGTTCAAGCCAGAATTTGCCGAAACTCCATTAGGAAACGAAAAATCTTATCGCGAGAAATGAACATTCCCGCAATATCAAGTCATAAGCGCTTATCGTCGATACACAGGACATGACTAAAATCAATCCCTACAGTTGAAGACAGTGGATCGATCAAAATACCTTCTGTCCCGATACGCAGGTGAAAGACACAGAAATATTATATCTTCTTGACTGATGAAAAAAATTTCACTATTGAAGAGCACTACAAAACGGCTGGGCAGATTTGGATCAAATTTTCAGCGAATCTTCAGGTTAGCCTAGCAGGTGATCCTGTAAAGTTTGGATTGGATCAACCCGTGCAAAGCTGGGTCGAGTAGCTAGTTACTTCATAAAAAAATAAATGAATATTCATTTGTAACAGAACTTACTTTCGTAAATATATATTTATTAATATTTATTTCTAAATAAGCGTGAGTTCGTTGGTTTCCTCGTCCAATTTAAACCACTGCGATTCTCGAAAACATGCCTTTTTAAGTCCCTTTATTTTAAACCCAAAACAATATTATCTTTTTGTCATTAGGGACGTGAAAACAAAACTCGTTGCCATACCGGGAATTTCTATGTAAAGTTACATTTGACCGGATATGTCCGGATTTGTCAGGATTTATACCTTGATTTTATTCAAAAATTCCGTAGATTTCTCCCACATTTTAACCGACTTCAAAAAAAGGAGGTGGTTCTATATGCGACACCAGGTTTCTTTATGTATGTTCGCCAATATCTATGGAACGGCTTAACGGATTTGGACAAATTAAAGATTATACGTGATTAAAAAATATATTACCATTAAAAAGCATACAAAAAGGTTTTCCTTTTGAAAGTAACTGTAATGATTATATAATACACCAGCCAGAGCATACGCTTAATGAGCCCTCCGTAAACTTAAAAATCAATAAACCTATGCAAAGACAGGTTGCGTTCACCGTTGCTTGATTAGCATAATCAACATGTGCCACGACACCATGGATCCACTGTGACAACATAATCGTCATAGCGAAGTGCTGTCAAAATTTCCCTTTTTGTAGACGACACTACCAGCCTCACTACCGGTAGTGTCGTTGACAATGAACGACACTACAGCGGCACCATTCTTCCCATATCATCCTATTCCATAAAGTGGTTTCATCATTTCTACGTTTAATAAAAATCTAGTAGCATTTTAACCCAAGCACGTGAATGAAACCAATAAGCAAAATACATGGTGTTTATTCAGCAGATCAAATACATTTTCTACAAAAAGAGATACAGCGAGGCTTTCAAGCCTTTCGCAAACAGTCGGTGTCGACTGCCGACTACCGACTGCCGACTCGACAGCATGCATTCAGCTTAGTCATAGTTAATGTAAATACAGTATGGGAACGTCAAACAAACCAAACTATTTACCACGCAACACAATTTTAGCCGCTGCTTGTCGCAATCATATAATATACATCAGACAATAGTAGAAGGGTACACCATCAATAGAACCAAGCTACTTTCACGTTTATTTTTTAAAGAGGATGGGGAAACATTATCAAATAAGCAGACTGTCCAAGAAACTTAACCTTAAGTAGTAAATTAAGCAAGTACTCACAGAAAACTGCCTCGATATAGCAAAGATATAAGCTCACAACGAAGTTCTTGTAGTGGTGCTGCGGTAGCGGAATGAATATTACCTTAAGATAACACCAATTCTGTAGATATTCTTATTAGGGAACTAATAAACCAGCAATCCGTACTGTGTAGTTGAATTAACCGAACAAATTTACCAATCTTTCGAACAAAGACGTTTCCCAACACAGCTAAAAATCGTGACAAAATGGAATGAATCAATAGGGTTGTAGCCAGTTTAGACCGATAGCAATTTTAACATTAATATCGAAATTTGAAAAAGCGATGCAAAACCGCATGTACAGTTTTTTTGAAAAAATAGAATGTAACAGTTCACATTTGTGTTAGAATTGTATGCCTATTTCCATGCCCATTAAAACTACCAGATTTAATGTTTTAATATTAGCAAATATAATGTATGGCACAAAACTCGCACGGAAATGATGTTTTTATATTGGAATTACGTCTATTATAAAATAAATGAAACCTAAAAAGGATTTCAGTTGAAATAGTGACGTCATTAACCTGTATTTCGTACATTTGTTTCGTGGTACACAATTTATTACTTTGGCAACAACTGTCATGTAACTTATTTGACTGAGCTGGAAAATATCACATATTCAGTACTGGACGTCAGTTTACCCCACTGTTTGAGGAGTTATAACCGGAGAGTAATATTCGTTTTATGTTGCTTGATGTCAAGATACTGTTTTGATATACTTAGTGTCGACTCTTTACAACTTGGGAGAGCGCCGTCATTTGTATAATATTCCTGTAAATGAGGAATATTTTTTTTTTAATGCAGTACATCTTTTGTAAGCTGTTGTCTTGTTTCTAAGAAAACTAACAAACCTTTTCTCAGTCACGAGAAGTAAACGAGTAAAAAGTCAATTTTAAACGGAAGATTTGTATTATAAAATGATACAATAATGACAAATAATGAGCAAAGCAAATCTCAAGCGTCATTTGCGTCGAAATGATCATTACGTTATGCATTGTAAGGAATCATAGACTATTGTAACCGATTCACATCAAGAGAGCTGTATGCTAATTCGCTACCCGATGTAGTATACATAGGATATACTTATATACACTTCGTAGCACGTAGACTAATTAATCGCCATTTGTCATTAGGCAGATCCAGGGATGTCCGAAAGTTGGAATCTCATCAAGTAGTCATCTAAAATTAAATCTAGGTGGTAGAATGGTAGAGTATGCCGCAATTATAATATTGCGGTTATTTATAACGGTCAGTTAGTTAAAGATTTGCCTTGAGAAGCAGAAATGGCGAGACGCGAGTGATACTTTCATATTTGCATGCCGTCATACGCTTCGTTATACATCGAATATGCCATGTCATTGTTTTTTTTTATACTACGTCAGGAGGCATACAAGCATACGGCCCACCTGATGTAAAGCGGGTACCGTAGCCCATTAACGCTTGTGATATATTAAGTATCACCCGCGCGATGCCTCCTCTGCTGCTTACACAGCAAGTCCTTGGGAGCTTACTGGTGACCTCACTCACACGCAGGAACACAACAACACTCTAGGGAGTTGTTATTTGGCTGCGGTTTTCTGTGAGGTGGAGGTACTTCCCCAGACGGGCTGCTTTGATGCGCCCTACCTCTCTTTAAGTTTACCTCGCGACAAGAAAGAAGAAAGGCTAAATGTTTAGACCTATCTCAATAAAGCCTAGAAATATCTCGGTGTCACTTAATACAGAGCGAATGCCCTACACCTCTGAAACCATCCTCTTCTTCTGCTTCCTAACGCTATCCCGTTTCCTAATTCAATAGGATTGGCGGGGTGTGCTACCTAAGCGTAAAGATTGGCGGAGATACTGATTTTGACATGGAGCTACTGCCTATATATAGAGGTAACATCAGAATTTATTTCGATATTTCATTCATTTTCTTCAATTTTCAATTTATGACCTGACGGCAGTTTTACCTGTTCTATCTATATCTGTCATACTAGAAACGCAATTCACTTTTGCTTTTGCTTGTAAAACTCTACAAGACATAACTTACAAGACATATGTATACTTTTCGACATTACCTCTGAAGCCGAGATAGTAAAGATACAAAGATATTATTAATTAATTTATTATGCATTGTAATATACAATACAATGTCCTGTTTTATTCATTAGTTGAGTTTCTTCATCTGGTAATAGTAGTAATGTCATCAAATACAGAGATAAGGAAACCTCATTATGAGATTCTTAGAGTTATCTCCATTTAATTTGTTATAACTAAGGCGAAGCCAAAAGAAGGGTTATGATTAAAGCAAATTATGTATGCTCGTCTGTCACGACATGCGTCCGAAACTATTAAAGTATCGAGGTATCAATGATCAACTGTCACGATTAATACCAATCTCGAATAAATCAATCATCTTCGTTTTGCCGACGATATAGTTCTCATGACGAAATCGCTGGAGGAACTTAGCGCTAATCTCAAAGACCTCATTAGTATTTCCAACCAGGTAGACCTCAACATGAACATGGACAAGACTAAAATCATGTCGAATATCCATGTTACACCTATGGCTGTCATGGTTGTAAACACTAAACTCGAGATGTGGCCTTTCACCGCGGGCCGAATCTAGAAGCTCAAGGTCGCTCAGCGTGCTTTGGAAAGAGTGTTTCTCTGCCTGAGAGAATTAGAAATGAGGATATATACGGTAGAACTAAGGTAACCGATAGTCGAATGATAAGTAAACTGAAATGACAGATGGCCGGCGGCATAGTTCGTAGAACCGACAACCGCTGAGGAAGAAAGGTTCTCGAGTGGCATCCCTGTATTGGTACGGGTGGGACGGCCCATCACTAGATTGAGCGACGACCTCAAAAGGTTTATAGGGAGTGGATGGATGCTGGTGGCACAGGATCGAGACGAGTGGCACTCTGGAGGGGAGGCCTATGTTCAGTAGTGAACGAACACGGGATGAGATGATGATGATGATTATAGTGGGATTCATTTTAGAAGTCGGGTTTTAGTTTTAAATTTTATTATTATTCCGTAACCACGTCCTCAATAACTTCAACGTACAAGCTAATAGCTTTATAACATGACACTATGCACACTAATCAATAAAGATCTGCTAATATACGTAACATTAGCAGATCGAGAGTATCGGAAAACATAATTCACTTAGCCTGAAAACGCCTGAAAATGCTGAATATTCACGTCGAAGTTCAGCCAATTAACTTAATGTACAATATTTTAGAGTGCCTTACGAATAACAATTTTTGATATTACCGGAATTGAACTTGGTTTGTCTATCGTGGAGTAAAAAACAAGAGCTGAACTTGGCTGTATGCCTAGATGAAGGAGTTTATGTAAAGATGCAAAATAATAGAGTTCGTAATGAAGATGTAAGAATGTGAGTTTAGTTTGAAAGAAAGTATAGGTATTAAGACAAGATGAGGCATTCTCCGTTGATTCATACACGTAGAAAGAATACAAGAGGTTGAAATGTAGAATCAGAAATTCAACGCGAAAGTAGAATGATGTAGGAGCCGTGGAAGTCCAAGAATCTATGACGTTTTGAATTTGATCGTATTTTATATCAGAAGAAGGAGCCCTAGGAACTGGCGAGTATTCTCGAGAAGAGATATGAATGTTGAAGAGTGAAGTGTGTAAGGACCGAGTGCTGCAGCGCTTGCGTCTCTCTGCCTACCCAGCAAGCGGTTTATCATGAAGAAATGGAGAGATAGATTGATATTTATAGGATGTATTTCATACCATGTATGTATGTATATATATCTTCACGTCAGGTCCCTTGTGGGGTAGGCAGAAAGAACCGAGCGCCATAAGACCCGGTCCTCACATACTTCACTCGCTTCTCTAACATTCATAGCTCTTTTAATGCATGCTCGCCGGTTTCTGGTGCTCCGGACGGCCCCGCACCGATGTGCGGGTTAGGGCGTCCCCCGGGGGTGACGTGCACCGATCCCCCCCGTCGGTGCGAACATAGGTGCATGCGGCGGTGGGGACCGCCACGCACCACGCCGCACCAGTTCCGGTGGGGAGAGGAGTGCCGAGTGCTGCATAGGCATGTGAGAGGTGGATTGAGTGATAATATGAACGAGCTGATGGACGTAATGAATGAGAGACTCTTAGACGCTTTGTGTGTGACAGAGACTAAGATGGGGTAATGGCCCTATGGTCTGGGGTATCATGCCGGTAGTGCTGATGTAGGTGTCGTATCCTCCTCCCATGTAATTCAAGGAGCATCTTACTTAATAATGCAATTGAGGAATTGCAGTGTTAGCAGCAGGGCTGGGCAATGCGCTAGCGGTACCTACTTCCTGTATTGCAAGCATTCACGGGCTACGATGACCACTTTAGATCAGGTGAACAGTATGCACGTATGTCCCATTCAACGTTGTGTAAAAAAATCAAGGTGCTTCTAATTTAATATAGCTATATGCTAACTCTCTTTTATCTGAGAACTAATCCGCTTGGTAAACCACGTGTATACGGGGTCGCTTTAGAACCAAAGTCCACCTACGCTCCAAGTTAATCAAACGAAACTTACTTTAAACTGGAATCCTAAATTTCATTTTAATTAATTATGAAAGCTAACTCCCCTGTCTCTCGACCCTAAAACTTCCAGAGATGCAGTCGTCCTCCATATTTTTAATCTTATGACACGCTATCTCTCTTGAAACTTTGAAGTGTAATATGCCGAAGTTGCCAGTGAATTCGTGTCCTGAATATTTTACAAAGAAAATCTTGAGTACAGAAGTAAATTGTGTGATAACTCTTCATTATTAAGCGATTTATTTTTCGACTCCATTTTGTTCAACTAACGTATTCAAAATTTAAACGTGTTCAAAATCTAAAACGACTGTGGTGATAGTATTGAACATTCGGGTTTCGGGCATGGAAGATATGACCTATGATAGGATTTTGCGTAGTAAATAACCATGGAACCATGACACACAGCGGACAAAAACAAAATGGGGCAAGATATATAGATTAAAATGTCGTAGGTCGCATAATTGTGGGTCCCGGGAATATCGATAAAATACTATTTAAAAAATAAGTGGAACAGTGGGTAAAGTCGAGAACTGGTGTAGTTTTGTTTACGCTTGAGGCATATGTGCAAATGAAAGAGATAGGTATATAGTACATATGTATGTATGCATGGTATTAGTGCATATATTCTACTTTCGATGTATGTACGAAAGAACATTTATGTAGTGTAAAAATAAAATGTATTTTTATGCTAAACGGAACAAAAATAAGTATTTTTCATTCAGTTCTATCCAAATACACCAATAGCTGATCTGTCCAGAAATGCAGCTCGTTATCCTCAATCTCGTCAATATTTTCGAAGTTCAATTGAGTTTTCCGTTCTATTCACCACTCGTATAAATTGATAATGAAGTATATGAACACCATTAAAGTGTTCATGCATCAGTATTTGAACATTTAATAAATGTTCCCAATCATTGTTCATTAGGTGGGGATGACAAACACGAGCAAGTTTTGGTATAAAGAACTTATTATTACGTAACAAATTTAACCTGACAAATGTCAGCACTCCATGTGCAACCACATTCCTGCAGTTTCGAAATATATAGCATCTCGCTGTATTGGAAATACGGCAACATCCAGGAATAGTAGTAAACCTACTTGTCGATCTTCAATTTCTATTTCTTCGCCTTCTTCTCTTTGTACTTGCTGGGGTAGCTCTTCTGTATTGGCAAGGGTAGCTCATCTTGAACTTCGTGGGCTGGTGCGTTTTGTAATCGCTGATTCCGGACCGCCCGATCAAATCTCTGCCAGCAAGGATGGTATATTGATGTAGTGCCGTCAAAAGGAATCTGTAACAAAATATGTATTTTTGGTTGACAAAATATCATTAAGGACGTCTATCGTAGGTACATATTATACGTGCGCACGGTATCTAATTTAAAAAACGAGTGTGCTTTATAAGACCACACAACTGAAGTAAAACTTACAGACAATAGGTAATTTAATATCCTTCGCGCTCGCGACGGACGGACCGACGCACGCACGCACGCACGGACAGTGTTGACTGGGAATTTCACTTGGTTCTTCTTCTTCTTTATCTTCTTCTTTCTCTACCTCTTCTTCTTCTTAATAAACTTTATTGAACGTTAGCTCTTAGAAGCACTTTTTTCGCATTCACATTATTATAGTGGTTGACAAAAGTCACTAACATATATCTCCCTTTCAACTTCCGTTCGCCTCCCCCTCTTGTGCTCGCACCTCTCTCTCTTACTCCTGCAGTAATATACCAATCGTAACTCTCTCTCTTTCTATCTTCACTAACTTATATCTCCCTCTCAACTTCCGTTCGCCTCGCCCGATCACACTTTTCGTAATGCTGTCGTCACGCATTCACCAGCTTACTCCCCAAGTCAAGCGTGCGTAAAGAAGTTTTACTTCAAAAAACAAAATAAACCCGATAGGTATAATTATTTTATAGCGGTAGCTAGGTGGTGATTATACATAATATGTAAACTTACTTCTAGCGTATGAGATAATCATTATAGTATTTCATTATGTAAAAGAAGTTACCTGTCGTGGCATTATTTTTTGTACTAGTAGGACTGCGACTTCGTAGTGTCTTTCAAAATAAAGTTGTGTGAGCCTGTTTTTCCTGCATAGCACCGAACGTTTGTCTTCCCATAGTTATAAATCTAATCGAGAAGCAATCAAAATCCGGTAAACACACAATTATAATTAATTATAATTGTAAACACACAATTATAATTAATTATAATTGTGTGTTTACCGGACAGAGACATAGAGATACAGATATAAGTAATTACACTGATCGCAATGACAGAATGATGACAAAATTACAAAGGTGGGTAGTTGCCTAAATCTATCAGTGCGGGAGTTTGTCTGTAGCATAGTAGTTTGCTTTAATAATATCACGGGGTGAAATGAATATCAATGTAATTGGTTTTTACGTAATTATAAACAAATATGAACATATATACCTATGTTAGTAACACGCAGTATTTGTATGAACATGATTATAACAAAGCGCCTGTTTAATCCAGCGACGACCAGACGATGCACGGTTTAACTTGTTGTAACATGCTAACAACATCCACGTAGGTGCATTAGCTGCAACATGCAGTTTTTAGTAAATATCTTTTTTCTCCCATCGATTTTAACAAAAATGATAAAAAACATGGAATCAAAATTCAAAATTGAAAGTACTATAGTTTACCCAATGTCCTTTAAATCTATTGGTTTTCCTTATTGCATCTTATTGCCCATACCGTTTTAGTATTACGTTTTGTTGATGTGCACAAGTGTATCGTCTCAAAATTATAGAAAGAACATAGTTCTTTTATTATATTATGTATATGGAATTCGAAAGGTGCGCGCCGACCTCTCCCCCCAAGCAGCACCCGTTCACGAGTCGACGCCATATTCAGGCATTTCGAGGAGACCTCGGCAACCCGCCAGACGACGTTTGGACCCTTTTGTGAGCATGACTAGCCCGCCTCTCTCGATCCCATCCTCATTATAAAAGGTGTTTTTAGGGTTCCGTACCCAAAGGGTAAAAGGGAACCCTATTACTGAGGCTCCGCTGTCCGTCCGTCCGTCCGTCCGTCTGTCACCAGGCTGTATCTCATGAACCGTGATAGTTAGACAGTTGAAATTTTCATAGATGATATATTGCTGTTGCCGCTATAATAAGAAATACTAAAAAATAGAATAAAATAAATATTTAAGGGGGCTCCCATACAACAAATGTGTTTTTTTTGCCCATTTTTGCATTTTTGCTCGATATTGATAGCGGCAACAGGTAGACGCTTGAAATATTCACATAATATTTAGTTATATATTCACTTTAAGAACAAATAATTAAATTAAAATAAAACAAATATTTAAGGGGGGCTCCCATACAACGAACGTGATTTTTTTGCTGTTTTTATAGATAATGGTACGGAACCCTTCGTGTGCGAGTTCGACTCGCACTTGACCGATTTTTTGGTATTAGTTTTGTCATGGTATTAGTTTTGTTTAAAAGATATTCTTATACCATTAGTGCTTAAAAATGATTTCGGGCATTTAAATGTATAAGTTTTATTAGTGAATATGGCCTCATTTATGAAATACCGTGTGCCATACAAATATGCGTAATATTTTGCATAATTGTAGAGTCGGGTAGTGTGCATGATTGATAGAAGAATAATAAAAAATAGTAAATTACATGTACAAATAATACTGTTACTACTGGCGTTCCTGTTTCAGTGAGATAGTGTGGTTTTCGGTATATAAACACAAGCAGTCAAATAGCCTGCATAAGTTTTTGTACCAGGGATTCCGTCCTGATAGTTATAATTGGGGGATGTATCGTCTTTCGTTACATACACCTTTCCGTAGGCCGTCCAATAGTATTTATATGTCTTCGATTTCGCTAAATCTCGAGCCATAAATTAGAGCTGGGCTCCTTTTGCTGTGAGTTGTTTAGAAACAAAAACCGGTGAACTTTCGTTTTTGGCGAGACTCAAGTGTTTAACACGTAGTTTATTTTTATGTCGTATATTGTAAGCCTTGCATGCATTTAGGATTGCCATTTTAAGTAATGTGGATGAGGTTTCTACAACTATGGATGAATTAGTTTTTCCATCCCTTTTGCTTTTTACTCTATATATGGCTTCAACATCCGTATTGGTTAATTTACAGTTTATAGTTTTAGACAAACATAATATTTACTTTTTTCTTTCCCATTTTTGATACATTTTTTATTTCAAAATTTCTTTTACGACTTGATCGCTGTAGATCCTCAATGTTGTCTTCCAAAATTAAAATGCTGCTATCTTATTCACCTCTATTTCCAATTTTTCCATTTTATTTTTAAGTTCCTTAATCTGTTCAGCAAGAAGAGCAATGGAATTTTCTATATTACTGTTTCTATGCTTTATTTCTATGAGCGTAGCAATGATTATTTTTAATTCTTTTTGTTGCTCCAATGATGTTGGAGCAACAAAAAGAATTAAAAATAATCATTGATATATAATCATTTCCTCCTTGAAGGTTAAGCTCAGAGTCATAATCATCCTCTCTTCTTCGATTAAAACGCTGGGAGTAAAAATTAGGCGGAGTAATGTGAGTATAGGCTTTCGTCACATTCAAGTACGAGTCCGATAATGACTTGTTTACAACACTTTCCATATTCGTAGGTTATAACAATATATTACAAGTAACAACAAGTAAACCACGTGGTCTCCGATGTAGTTCGTACTACACAGTACAGCTGTAAGCGTGTAGTTAAACGTCCCCGGTGAGGTTTGTATTCTTTAGTTATGCAGAGCAGTATCATATAAACGGTGCTGGCACGAGCGATGATAACTCTTGCTAGGTTAATATAGTGTTTGGGCCTCGTGGGAAAGGGTGCTCAGGTAGAGCAGTCTACCACCCCGGTCGGTGTAGCCCTGTTCTGCATTGTGAAAGTGAGGAGGAGGAGGAGGAAGATGAAGAAGAAGATTATCAATGCTAATAACACCACAGCTTTTTACAAAGTACGGAAAACATCACGGCAGCGCACTGCAATAAATACCAAATGTTGCCCTGACGTGAGTGCACAGCGGCGACTAGTTCCCAAAAACATTGATTCTAAACACCAAGAACAGCGGTACAATACACCCAAGGGCAGAAGGCCGGTGGAGAAAGCTCAGGTAAGAACACGAAGAGCTCGAGGCCTGCACACATCACCCGCTGTAAGACTGGAATTGAGCTCAGTGCCTCGCTCTGTACTCGCGCATTGAATCAACAGGTGGTATATTTTTATGGAGAAATACTGATTGGTTACACAAGACTCGCACTTAAACATTTACATTAGCTTATTAAATTCTATGCCGCGTATTTGGTTATTTTAGTTTTGTTTGTTTGTAAAACTTTATTGCATAAATGTTTACATTCGTAATTTGATTGCATAGGCAGGCTTATTCCTTCAAGGAATCTCTTCCAGCCAACCATTGCTTTTTGAGTTCCAGAGTGGAATAATGTATGTTGGTGGTAGATGAAAATAAGTATATAAGGTTAACATTTCAACTATATTGAGGGTAACATGTTTGAAGAAAATGAAGAAAGGTAGTCCAAGTATATTCGTCTATGTACATATGCCTATTCACACTCAAATACTTACATACATACGGGTACAGATACATGTATACCCACTAATGAATAATACAAGTAAATTCTTAGTATAATTGCATAAAAATAATACATAATGTAAGCTCAATGTCTCGCAGAAGTACTAAAAAAAGGTTTTAAGATGTTTTTAAAGAACTTATGGTAGGCGAAGCTCTAGCGAAAATGTGTTCCAAAGACGTCACGTACGGTATAAGAATTCCGGAAGGTGTTGGTCAAGGAGGCATAGACCTTCAAGATGGGATCTTAATTACATCGTAGACGCTCATCTATGTTCCGAAACTGAAACCTCTCCTGGAGGTACTTTGGAAAAGATGAGTTAAAAAGAACATTATAGAGAAAGGTTAGAATGTGGATTTTACACCGTAGCCTTATAGGCAGCCAGTTAAGTTGCTGTCGAAATTGAGAAATATGGTCATACCTGTGAAGACCAAATACAAATCAGATACATTGATTTTGGAGCCTGTCCAATTTATCCAGTAAATCGTCTGAAGGATCCTACATCGTACATACTACGTACATACTCGTACCTACAGAAAGGCATAATCAAGGAAAGGCAGGAAAAGAGACTAAACCAGCAACACTTTGGTCTCCGTTGGAAGAAAATTTTGAAGGCGTTTCAGAGAGTGAAGAGAAGATAACTATTTGCGGCTTATGATATTTTTTTGGGGCCCCAAGATAGTGTCTGATCTATAACAATTCCGAAGTTTTTCACAATAGAAGAATAAGGAATTATCGTAAACAACATTTGGATAACTTCCTGATTGGAACCTGGAAATGAAGTGAAAACTGCCTATTACGGTACATTGCAACTTTACCGCATTAACTTTTAGGCCGAAGTTCTCTGACCATTTTGCAATAGCGCTGAGATACGAATTAATAGCATCTGTAGCGTTTGAAAAGGCTTGAAGAGAGGCAGCTGTATAGATTTGGCATCATCAGCGTATAAAAGAATAGAGGAGGACCTATATGAAGTTATGCCAATAACGAAAATAGAAAATAAGTGAGGTGATAACATACTACCTTGTGGGACACCCACGTTGACTTCGCTCCAGCGCAAGCCGGTCTCTGACCGAGGCCGGACTGAGATTGACTCTGAGGTAGGATTGAAACCATGAAAGAGAAACACGCGATAAATTAATTTGCCGAAGCACTGCAAGTAAAATTGCGTGATCAACCATGTTGAAGGCATTGAAAAAGTCAAGTACGGGAATAGTAAGAAATTTATTATCTATATTGTGCCGAATGTCGTCAGTAATATTTATAAGTGATGAAATAGTGCTGTGGCCGGGACGGACCCCAGACTACTGATACTGACTCAGTAGATTATTCAAAGGAAGGTATATCGTAAGGCGATAATGTAGGAGGATAGTGTAGGCCCGAATATCGGCAAAAGAAGAACGATTTGATTTTTTTTTAATAGGAATGATATGACCATGTTTCCGTTAAGTAGGAAAAATGCCGGAGGATAAGGAGCAGTTAATTATGTTAGCTAATAATAGAGTTATTATGTCTTTGATTGGCACCATCATGTCGAGGCATGTGTCGTTGCACACTACCGTTTTAGACTTTAAGGAGCCAATAAATTTTACCACTTCAACCGAAACCGAACCAACTCAAATTGATTACCACTTAGTATCGGAGATGCATTCAAGTGACTTATAGTAGCTAATTTAGCCTGAGGTGACAAAATACTTGGAGTTGAGCTGAAATGTTATCAGCGTTTAAATTGGTGGAATTACTAGATCTAGGTTTTCCTACGTATATATTTCCTATTCCTATATCTTATTAAAAAAAAACACAATTTATCGTGGGGACAATGGTCTAAGACATTTATTGAGCAGTATGACATAAGACAGTTAGTGTCAGAAGGATAATTTCTCCACTTTACTTTTACCCTCTCATTTAGCCATGGGGCTTTTAATGTCTTAAGGATAGTGTTTAACTTTAACGGACTGTAAAGGCGCATATTTGTCATAAATAGACAGAAAGATAGAATTAATAGCGGTAAGCTTGGAATCAGGATGTGTAGCAGAAGAAACAGAGAACACGATGCGTCACGATAAACTCTTCTTGTAATTTCGTAGCATCACCACCTTATACTTGCGTTTTGGGGTTCGTAGTTTCATGGAAGCGAAAATAAGATCTTGATCCGAAAAAGCGTGTGCACTAAATTAGCCGTAACATGCAACGACGTCGGGATAACAAGTGATAATTAAATCTAATGAAGAAGGAGAATTTTAATAAAAATGTGTAACATCTGCTTTCGGTAAACAACTCTGACGAAGAGGATTATTGATAAGATAAAGTCTAAAGCTAGTGACATTCTTAGTAATATTTAGGAAGTGTTAGAAGGGCGAAATGTAACTAACTCTGTAAGGCCATCGTCCCATGAAAATGTCACAATGAATGTAGTTTAATACTTGATACGAGAAGCTTGAAAATTTTGAAATATCAGGACTCGATATAGTTAAAGGTGAAATGATGAAACTAGGTGGTATGACGTAGGTAAGATGAAGTCACATATTGTATTTTTGTAAATTACACAGGAAAATCTCGCGACAAGCTTTCATATCGTGTACATTGAATAGTGTAATAAATTGTTAAGTGTATATATTTAAGAAATAAAATCAATGGTTCAACAAATATTATTAAATCTGTTTGGGATATGATAAATAATGAGACGGGTAGAGCGAAAGTACGTAGTCGAGACTTTCGGTTAAAGATAAATGATATAGATATCAAAAATGATGTAGAAATTGCGACTGAGTTTGAAAAATATTTTTCTAACATTGCTCTTATTACTACGAGAAATCTTATGTCTTCTTCTATATCTGCTGAACTGGTTCTCAAATGGAGCGTGGTAGAATACGACACAATATTTGAATTTTCAGCTGTAAGCCCAAAAGATGTTTTGAACGCTTTTAAATCAATAAATATGAAAAACACTAAAGATCTGTGGGGTCTATCTGTCAAAACCATATCTTCTATTATTATTTCAATCGCTCCACATTTAGCTACAATTTTTAATTGTTATGTGGCATCTGGTATATTTCCTGACTTGATGAAACATAGTAAAATCATTCCATTATTTAAATCTGGTGATAGTTCGGACCCTTTGAATTTTCGACCTGTTTCCATACTGCCCATTCACAGTAAAATTTTTGAAAAACTAATGCTTAGCCAGTTGCTCAGACATTTCAATACACATAATCTGCTTCATAGGAAACAGTTCGGATTTACGAGAGGTTGTTCAACTATAGACGCAGGGATTCATTTGCTTAAAAGTATATTCGCGGCATGGGAGGGGTCGCAAGTTGCCTTGGGAATTTTCTGTGATCTGTCTAAAGCGTTTGACTGCGTGCACCATGACACTCTTGTCAGAAAATTACACCACTACGGTATCAGGAACAAGGCTCTCGAACTTCTGTCTTCTTATCTGGGCAATAGAATACAGAAGGTCGATGTTAATGGTAAAAGATCTTCGGGGTCCCCTTTAGTTATGGGAGTCCCACAGGGGTCAATTCTAGGTCCATTCTTATTTTTAGTATATATAAATGACTTACCTTATTATGTAAGGGATAAACATGAGATTGTATTGTTTGCGGATGATACCTCTTTGACATTCAAAATTAATAGACGGTTAGGTAATTATGACGAAGTTAACGATGCTCTCTCTAAAGTTATTCATTGGTTTAGTGTTAATAATCTGCTTTTAAATGATAAAAAGACTAAAGTAATTAAATTCTCAACACCTAATGTAAGACAGGTGGCTACTAATGTACATGTTAATGGAACTAATTTAGCCCCTGTGGAGACAACTGTGTTCTTGGGTATAACAATTGACTCCAGGCTACAATGGGGCCCACAAATTGAAAAATTATCAGGAAAACTAAGTTCTGCAACCTATGCAGTGAAAACTATTAGACGGCTCACTGATATTGATACGGCTAGAATAGTTTATTTCAGCTACTTTCATAGTATTATGTCATATGGAATTCTTCTTTGGGGTAACTCCGCGGACATTAACACCATCTTTTTATTGTAAAAGAGAGCCATAAGAGCTATCTACAAACTTGGTCCCCGGGAGAGCCTTAGAGAAAAATTCAAAGAAATAAATATTTTAACAGTCACATCGCAATATATCTATGAAAATCTTTTGTATGTCCATAAAAACATAGACTCATTTTGTAAAAAGAGTGATACTCATAGCATAAATACTAGACATAAGCATAATCTTGTGTTACATGCAAGCCGTCTCCACAAAATAAGTAATTCTTTTATGGGGCAATGTATACGGTTCTATAACAAACTTCCCAGCAATATAAGAGAATTGTCAATAAACAAGTTTAAAACTACTATTTTAGCCAAATTGTGTAGCAGGACATATTATAAAATATCTGACTATATTAATGATAAAAATGCCTGGGAGTGAGTCGATCCAATTATAATGTAATTAATAAAATATGTAAATTTGTTTGGATACCAAAAGAGGGATGCCTGAGTTTTTTGGCAGTATTTTTATCAGTGCTCACCTAGTCATAAACTGCACGGTAGGGAAAAAAATTGTGTCGATTCCAAACAAATGTAGCCATTTTTACGGAATAAAAAGATTTTGACTTTGTTAAATAGGGTTTAATTTAAAGTTTTATTTTTCTCGTTAGAGCGTTTAAATAAAACTTGTATTTAACCTTCCTATACTCGCGCCAATTTTTGTAACACCTATACTCGCGCACGGTGTCACAGACCGATAGTTAGATTCTTAGTAAAAAAATATGTTGTAGGGGTATCCCTACAAAATATTTTTTTACTAAGAAGCCCACAAACTATTACTATTATTTCAAAGTTTAGGATGTAATGAAACAAAATAGTATAAATGATACTTAATTTATTAATTATTTTACTGACTTATAGTCTATCACAAATCAGTCTTCGAAATTGAGATTTTTTCTTAAGTACTAGGAAAACAAAATTAAAATCTGAACTTCGTTTTAAAAACAAAATAAACTTCTGAATAATAATAATAAACATATCAAAGGACATATTTATCTATGTTTGGCTTAGTTTTGAGCCTCACCATAACAATCAGGGCATACGGTTACAGCATGTTCCAAACAAAAGTATTTTTCGCCCGAACGCGCGGCGTGCACTAAAATGAAGTTAGCTACAAATCCGGCAGCTAGCAAGGAACTCGACTTCTTAGGATTTACCTGCATAAAAATAATTACGAAAATGTGTTTCGCCGGTCTCACAGACCAACGCGCGAATATAGGAAGGTTAAAAATGATTTTGAATATAATTTATTACTTTTGTTACTAAATATGTCATGTATCTTATTTAGACTTGCGAAGATCATAGAAACGAGATGTGAATATGGCTAAACGGAACGAACTTTTATTATATTAAAAAATATAAATTAAATTATTGTTTACACCTTTCGGTGGACATTTTAGTCATAGTCGGGGTTTAGTTTGTACTTAAATTATTTTAAATAGTGGGATATTCATTTTAAAAGAAACTATGGGCTTATACTTAACTTCATCTCGCTTGATAAAAACTTTTTTTAAGAGCGTTATGTATGTCTTAGCCTAATTTACCAATCTGCCTATCTATGTAACTTCACTCAGTCACTTGCGGGGTAGGCAGAAAGAACCAAGCGCCACATAACTAGATCCTTGCACGCCTGTGAGGTGAGGTGAGGTGAGGTGTCTAAGGATCAAGTCATATGTTGCTTTGTGTGTCTTTAATAATCATAGCTCTTTTCATGAACGTAATTTACATTTTTTTTTAGTAGTCATGTACAAAAACGAACAGTAAATATTTTCAAAATGTACTCGTAATCCAAACGTATCCTCTTTAAGACCTATCAGCATGAAACAACAAGACCTAATTTGTTAAACTACTATGAATAGTTTTTGAGAAAACCCTAATAAAATTATAACCCTTCTTTAAGCTTAGTCGTATTCATGTAAAAACCAATAACGCGTCGTATACAAAACAAAGATAAAAAGTCGACAGCTTTTTTTAACTCGTGATCAAATCTCCACAAACAAAGGGCAAACTTAACAGAATAAATTTTGAAGGATAAAGGACAAAAGTTTGTATGAGGAGTTTTTACCCGTGTACAATTTACTCGAAACTTGGTGCAAATGTTGTATAATGAAAATAAGAATTTAAAGAATAACGTATTTCAGGTTTTCGAAATTCTTCCCCTGAGGGTATGAAATAAGCAATGAAAGTTTGTTTAGAAAAATCTTTTTATTTAGTCGATAATCTCTAAAATCTGTGTAAATATTTTATATTAGATTGAATACGATTTTTTTGTACAACTTAGGAGGCAAACACGCATACGACCCATTTGGTGTAAAATGGTTACTATAACCTATGAACTATTGGAATATAAGGATCGCATTGCCATCTTCGCCGCTAACACAGCAATCCTCAGAAGTTTACTGGTACTCTTCCCTAATTCGTAGGTAGGTAGAATTTTTATATGGCTCCAATCTTTATTGACGTGGAGGTATTTGCAGGGCCGCTTTTCGCCCGAAATCCGTGTGTTAGTTTGCGTGGTGAGTCATGTGCAGATCAGGATGGCTTAAACTCTAAAGACAATAGTCAGCCGCTGTCACTTCGAAATTTAATTTATCTAATAATTGTATGGAAATAAAAGTATTTACGCAGACTCATTTTGTTGAAAATATTTTTTTAAGGATAAGTATTGTATGAAAGTTCATGATTTTTATGAGGGTAATACGGAAATCGTTATGTAAGCTTATAGTAGAAAATGAAAATAGACTGCATGATTATTATTTTTTAATGTAGACTTAACGGGATGAAATGGAGATAGAAAGAAAATAAGTAACAAGTCTTTAATAATAATATATCTAGAACGTTACATTGGGATATAGAATGATAGATAGTAGACAGTAATGGTAAAAGTAAAATAGAGTTATTAGGGGAAGGAATATATAGAAATTAGCTCCTTAAATTACTACTTTATCTACTGGTAAGAAGGATGAAAGTGACATGAAGGCAAAGGAAGAAGGATGCAAAAGAAAAACGGATAGAGGAAAGAGAGCGAGATGGAATGTGAAGGATGGAGAAAGAAGCGGGCAAAGAAGTAGATAGAAACAAGTAGACGGAGAGGTATAACGAAAGCAGGAAAAGGAGACCTAAAAGTAAAATCAGTAATTTTAAACTGGTTTTTGTAATAGTAGCAATTGGGTTACATAATTCAGGAAAAGAGTAAAAAGTAGACGAAAAAGGAGAAAGACGAAATATAAGAGGAATAAGTTGAAAGGAATGGAAAAAAATAGGTGCTGAATGTGGTGAGTAGAGAAAAAGGAAATTGAGAAGCTGAGAGAGGATTGCGAAATGCAGATAGAAGTCGAGAAATTGAATCTGATTCGCTGGCTGATATTTAAACACACAGAACAAATAGCGGGATTGATTTTTCATAGAGATTACCTAGGTGGTGTAATATAAATACTTACATAGCATATTTACGAGTACTGCGAAATGATTTACTAAAATGCTACAGGATACTAATGAACATAATCTCGGAGTAAAGCTATCGAATAATTCTAGTTTAGTTCACTCGTAATTAGAAATAAATATTAATGTTTTTATAATTAAAAGTGAAACCAGAGCAGTCACAGTGGCTCCCAGTGACAAAAGCGGATCATTAAATTTAATATTTTACAAGCTGCTGCTAGTTCCACTCTCGACCTGGTTACCGTTCGGGCCGAGTGCTACGCGATTCACGATACGTGGAATTTGTGCAATTAAATGTTGTTTTATGTAATTATATTTTATAATTTTTCATGCGATTTTATTTGATCAATTTGTATGTAATTATGTAATGATATGGATGAAACCGAATTATAACCACTTCTTATTGTTAGTTATTCTATATATTTTATATGTTCTATATATTCTTCATCATTATCATTTAGCAATTGAACCTAGTTCTGATTAATTATTATTTTTAATTACTATTTATTCGTCAATATATTTACTATGTGGCTATGGATTTCTAAGGGTTTAAACTGTGATTCTCGGCTATTGTCGTTAGATTTATCTATTCTATATCTCCACGTCAAGTCTCTTGCAGAGTAGGTAGAGAGGGCTCGATCTTTACCATGCCTAAGGTACTTAGCCTCTATTACACACCAAACATCTAAAACAAAAGGGAGTTCGTTCGTTTATGCTATCTTTCAGTCCACCGCTTACATTTTATAAATCGGCTCTCTTCTTCACTGGGTACCTGTGTTGATTCTAAAACAACAAAAGCACTGCACAGTGGAGAGTTGTAAGTCGTAGAGTTCAAAGGAACTTTCATTCCATTTCAAAAATCATCCCACTGAGGTAATAAACGAAGTCCCTAACAAACCCGATCTGCTTGGTCCTTCGATATAACTAGTCACCTTTAGGTACTGTATAGCAAACTGCTAGCTGTTCACGATCATAAAATGATGATCCTAGCGATATAACGCTAGGATAAGTTGTTATATCAAAAATGACCTAAGTGTGCTAGCTAGCTACTGTATGTATCTATCAACTGTGTCCAAGTAAGTACTAGTTATACTGTATCCATGTGACTTGAAATCAATATTCTTTTTTATATGATCCACCTGATCGGAATTGGTTACCTTAGGCTGTGTAGCGGTCTTCTACTTCCCTAGTCGAACTGCTTCCTACCTCTATTTCGCCATGTTCATATTGATGTGATCAGTAATTCACTATATGTAATCGATAATCGTAAAGTATATGTATGTTTCCATGACAAATTCGTAAATTGCCACACCACCATCAGTTGTTAACGAGAGACAACATCCCAAAAGGTACAGGTATTCCAAAGCCTACTTCAGGAATCCCCATAAACATAATAAATCAAAACATACGATCTCCTCAATACGTGTGTTGAGCAGTACATTTTTTTTTGTTCAGTCGACCTTAGTCGTAATTTTTTCGCTAACAAATCTGGTTTAATTTGAACCTGAGTTTAAATAAACATATCTGTGTACTTGTAGTTTGTTAGTGGTAGTTCCACAGCCCATTATCAATGTTGACAATATGACAGACTCATGGTCTTCAAATTTTTTTGATTTGGCGAAATGCATGAACCTTTTTCGAAATGCGTCTTTTTAATGACAAGATAAATCTAATCATTCCATTAGTACAAAATATTCGATTAGAATATTTCTGATTCTGCCAGCCATTTGATTTTCTTAACAATGAAATATGTAAAGTCGGACGAGCTGATGCAGAGGATAATAATGCTACGTGGACCCCACTACTTTGACACCAAGTCTTGTGGGTTCGACTTCCACACAGGACAAACATTTGTGTACATGAACATGTTGGCCTGAGTGTTTTTAAGAGAGGTAAGGCACATCCAAGCAGCCACCTGAAAACCGCTAAAAACCAACTCCCCCACCAGAAAACCGCTAAAAACCAACTCCCTACCCAATAGGTTTCTCGTATTCAGGCGAATGAGTGAGAATACAATCAAGTTCCTAAAGAGTTGCTGTGTTAAAAACAGAGGTGGCATCGCGCAAGCGATACTTCCTATATTACAAGTATTCATAGGCTACGATATTTACTTTCCATCGTACATGGGCCGTATGCTTCTATGTTTTCTGACTGTCTAATAAAAACTTAAATTAGTTGTGCGGTGATTGAGGTTGCTGGCCGGAAGCGAATTTTCATATTAATTGCATAATTCGTAAGTTTCAAATAATTATGCCATATCATACTTACTTATTTTACTTACTTGGATCTTATTGCCGTGGTATAAATACTTAAATTTAAATTATATTCCGTGCGAGATAATTAAATTCTGAATATCCCTCAAGTCTCAACAAAGTTGTTCAAAATAAATAACTCCTAGTAATATATTTTATTTGTACCACTAAGGTGGCAAACAAGAAATGATGGGGTGCAGTTACCGTAGCCTATGGGCATTTGCAACACTAGGGGTGTCACTCTGGTATTGCCGATCGTATAAAAAACGTCCTTACGCTTACTTCTTGAAGAAGCCCATGCTGAAGTCCCTAGGAAAAACCTCGCCAAGGAGCTCATTCCACAACTTTAGAGTTCTCGGCAGGAAACTTCTTATGGCGCTCGATACTCTATGCCTACCCCGCAAGGGACCTGGCGTGAAGATATACATACATACAAACTTCTCTGGAACCACACAGTACGTGACCATTGCGAATGCAGTGTATGATTCTGAGGATGAACTCCCAGTCGTCGGCGAGAGGTGCGATTGAAAATGAGGATATTGGCATCATGTCGAACAACTCCTCGGAACACAACCCATTGTACAATCGGTAGAAGACATAAAGAGAGGCAAAATTACTCCTTAAACTCAGGGGTTCAATACTGTGTGTGAGTTTATGATCATCAACCATCCTCACAGCTCGTCTTTGCAGCGAGTCACAATGTACTAGCTAGTACCCAGGTGCCCCCGCCCAAATGTGACTACAGTACTCCATAATACGGTCTGACTTGAGACTTATATACGTACTCCGTGCTGTCGCCAATCCTTTTTCTTTTACATATTAATGACCTTTTGCAAATTGGCAACATCCACTATTACGCTGATGACAGCACGACACATCTGGGATATGGGGGTCACGCCGGGATCAGGAGTAATGACGTCCGGGAACTACAGGAGTCGTGATCAGTAGACTGAATGACGTTCTGAATGATGTAGCTCGTTGGGGCGATCAAGATCTTGTCAATATTAACGGGAATAAAACCCAGGCCTGTGCGCTTACTACTACGTTTTCCCTTTTCTTGGCATCTTGCTTACCATCTGTGACCATTTATCGATTCTCGGCTTGTATTTGCGTTTAAACCTCATAAAAATGTCATACTGAATGCCTCTCGTAAACTAGGAGTGCTGAACAGGGTCTGCACAACGGCTGTTGCTTTATAAAGCACAAATCCGGCCGTGTGTGGAATACTGTTCGCATCTCTGGGAAGGCTCCGCAAAGTACCTAATGGATGCCCTTGATTCATTGCAAAAGCGAGCGGTCCGGATTATTGACGACCCAGGTGGAAGTGTCTCTTGAGCCATTGGAGCTTTTTGGTTGGAGTTGGGGGATTGAACTACTACAGTATTAGTATTGAACTACTACAGTATTAGTATTGAATTGCTACAGTATTAGTATTGAACTACTACAGTATTGAACTACTACAATATTAGTATTGATCTACTTCAGTATTAGTATTGAACTACTACAATATTAGTATTGATCTACTTCAGTATTAGTATTGAACTACTTCAGTATTAGTATGGAACTACTTCAGTATTAGTATTGAACTACTACAGTATTAGTATTGAACTACTTCAGTATTAGTATTGAACTACATCAGTATTAGTATTGAACTACTTCAGTATTAGTATTGAACTACTACAGTATTAGTATTGAACTACTACAGTATTAGTATTGAACTACTTCAGTATTAGTATTGAACTACATCAGTATTAGTATTGAACTACTACAGTATTAGTATTGAACTACTTCAGTATTAGTATAACAGTATTAGTATTCAACACGCTAATTATCAGCCTATTGGAGCTTTGTTGCTTTGCCGAAAGGCCATAAAGTCTCTAATTTGCACATTATAAAATAGATTCCTCTTCATGACGTACATGATCTTGTCGCAATGGGAAGATGGTTAAGCTTCCATATCCTTTTATGGCTGAGACAATCATCAAACAATTTTATTGTCGGCACATATATATTTGTATATACAAATATTTGTTTCCTGTATAGCATGTCATTGGCACATCAGAGCTAACTAAATTAGGAGAATAAACTTCTATTCTTTTATTAAAAAAAGAGTTTGGATGAGAAACTAAAGTGTTACTATTGAACACGCTGAATCTCAAGCTATTAAAGCTTTGTTGCTTTGTCTACACCAATATACTGTACAGTACTTCGTGTATGCGCCGTATCCTTCGAGTATTCTTGTAAGAAGACCTGCCATTTGATCTTAGCATGTTTTAAAATAGATTCCTCTTCATGACCAATGTACTTGATCTCGTCACATTCGGACAAGAAATTAATGCATATGCTTCTATAACTGAGATTATCACCCGACGGTGTTCTCAACGCATATTTTTGTATCTATCTATATCTTTACGCCAGGTCCCTTGCGGTATAGGTAGAGAGAACCGAGCGCCATAAATCGAGGCCCTTACATACATCGCTCACTTCTTTAACGCTCGTAGGTCTTGTACGCTCATCAGTTCCCAGAGGCACTGACGTAATCTTCTGATAAAACACGACCACTTTGGTCGTAGTAGTTCAGTCTTAGCCTTCCTCGGCTCCTACATCCTTTCATTTTCTTATTGTTTATGCACACGATGGGAATACCAATACCCATTTATACATTGTATGTAACATGTCCATGGGAAACACATAAGAATTATCTATATTGTAATTGTCTTTAATTAATATACTTTTTGAATTTCTATATGCAATAAATAAACAAATTAAATATTGAATGGTGAAGTAAGGAAGGAAGCCTAAAACTTACCTACCATGTTTACGGTGTTTATCAAAAGGTAACTTCAGGAGCTCTAGAAACCGGCGTGCGTGCATGAGAAGAGCTATGAATGTTAATGAAGCAGAAGAGGTGTGTAAAGACCAAGTCATTTGGCTCTCGGCTCTCTTTGCCTACCGCAAAAAAGTGATTTGGAGTTACGTTATACATGGGGCACACTAAAAGTTTTGCACTTCTAGCTAATCGGAACTATTTGAATTTCGAATGTTATATTTTTTGAAACGTTGCAACCTTAGTAATAAAAAAAAACAATTGGCGGGAAATCATTTGTCAATTGTTTTTTATCACACATCAAAGTTCTACGTACGCAACGAAAATGGAATTGAGTCGAAAAGGTTTTAGAGCGATGATTTTTTATGATTTTAAAAGTTCTCTCTCTCTGCAAGACTGTGCTGCTCGTCTTCAAAATGCTTTTGGGAGAGAAGCACCTTCTATGAGCACCGTGAGGCGATGGTTTGCTGAATTTGAGAGAGGTCGAGTTTCTTTACATGACGAATTTCGTGAAGGGCGACCTTCAACTGCCGTCAACGTAAATAATGTGGCTACTGTTAAGCGGCTAATTGAAGAAAACCCGCGGATTACCTATGAGACAATTCGAGAACTATTGGGGATTGGTATGAGTCAAATTCAGAAAATTTTACACAAAGAATTGAAAGTTCGGAAACTTTATTGTCGTTGGATCCCTCATGAACTGACAGCGGAGCAGAAGCGGGCTCGCGTGGAATGGTGCTCACAGATGCTACTGAAGTACGACCACGGACATTCTAATGCTGTTTATGACATTGTCACAGTAGACGAAACGTGGATTTATTGTTTTGAACCCGAAAAAAAACAGCAATCTTGTGAATGGGTGTTTGAAAATGAGAACAGGCCAACAAAAGTGAGGCAGGCGAGAAACGTTGGTAAAAAAATGATCGCGTTTTTTTTCTCAGCTACGGGTCCTATCTGCACAATTCCACTTGAAGATCAAAAGAGTGTTAATGCCGAGTGGTATTCTACCATTTGTTTACCCAGGGTGTTAGAAAAAGTTCGCGAAAGACGACCAAGAAGCCGCGTTCTTTCTTCTTCACACACGGCCAATAAAACAAAGTCATTTTTAACTTCCGAAAAAGTACAACTCGTTACCCATCCTGCGCATAGCCCCGACCTAGCACCCTGTGATTTCTGTATTTTCCCCAAAATCAAAGATTTGATGAGAGGTTTCACTTTTACCAACTCCGAAGAGGCAGTGATAGCGTTCAATCAGCACGTAGAAAACATGCCTTCAGATCTGTGGTCCTCCTGTTTTCAAAAATGGTTCGATCGCATGAAAAAATGTTTAAAATGTAAAGGAGAGTATTTTGAAAAGCAATAAACATAATATGTTGGTTATAACATGTTGTTTTTTTAAGTTACGCAAGACTTATAGTGTGACCTACGTATATAGATAAATTGATGGTCGATTAACAAAAAGTATTAGAAAGTTCAGTTCAGTTGTTAGCAGCAGTTTTGCAACAAATTATCAATCGGAACATTTACCTGTTACCATTCAACTCAACGTTAGAGTTCACTTCTAAAAGGGTGAAGTTTTAAATTGGAAGTCTGCTGCACATTCACGACTATTACGTACTCCGGAACGTGTTCTAATATAAGAGTAATTTCAAACTGACAGTTGTTTGCATTGAATTTCGCTGTCTGTTTTGGAGTTCAGTGTTGAATAAAGAACCTTTATACCTCCGTTATGTCTTTGTATGCTACACGCTGCAGTCTAGTAAACCACTTTATCGTGTATAAAGGCCCATCTCACTCACAGTGCAGTCAATATGGTATAAAAATAGGTCGATTATTAACATTTTTTGAATAACATTATTCACCCTGTTTCTGGCTGAAACAGGGTGAATTCGGTGGGGAAAAATATGTAGATAAAAGGACCCCAAATTATTTTTGTCAACAGCTTATTTCCCAGACGGGCTGCTTTGATGCGCCCTACCTCCCTTAAAACATCCAGACCAAGACAAACAGCCATGTTCATGCACAGAATTATGTTACCTTGTGTCGGAAGCAAACCCACGAGCGTTGGTGTCAAGGTCGCGTCATTCATGACTGTGCCATCTTGCTGGTCTGCGTGTTTAAGAGAAGTAGGACGCAACAAAGCAACTCAAATGGGGAAGTACCTCCACCTTACAATAAACCGCGGCCTTATAACAGCTCCCTGGTGAGTTGTTGTATTCCTACGTGCGAGTGAGGTCACCAGTAAACTTCTAAGGAATAGCTGTGTTAGCAGCAGAGGTGGCATCGCGCGAGTGATACTTCAGGTATTGCCAGCGTTTATAGGCTACTGTAATCACTTTACATTACGTGGACGCTATGCTTGAATGCTTCCCGATGATGTAGAAAAAAAAATACATGTAATGAAAATATGCCCTCTGTAGTTAATTATATTTCATAATTTTGGAGATTTGATTACTTCCACATACAGTATAAATACATACAGTGCATACATACATATATACACATACATACATACACATACATGCAGTATAAATCATATAAAGCCATACAGAAATAGTAGATGTTTTGAGATTGTTTGTGGCCAAACTTCTCACATGTCTTCTTGGCATTATTCTTTCGTCGGAAATATTATGTATTCCTTTTTACACTTATACAACGTCGGGTGACATGCAAGCAAGTCCACCTGATGTTCAGCGATTACCGTAGCCTATGAAAGCTTGCAATATATGAAGTAACACTCTCGCGCTTTGCCACATCTGCTGTTAACACAGCAACTTCTTAGGAGCTTACTGGTAACTTCGCTCACTCGTAGGAATAGAACAACCCTACAGGGTTATTTAGCTGCGGTTTTCTGTGAGGTGGGAGTAGTTCCCCAGTCGGGCTACTTTGATGTGCCCTATGTCTCTTGAAACATACAGACCAAGACGTTTATGCACACAAATGTTTATCCTGTATAGGAATGCAACCCACACTATAAGCGATGATAGTAGCATTTCTCTGCCGCCGAGCTTATTTCACGGCAATGCTCATTAATTAATTAATAAATAAAATAAATATTGTCAGACAAATTACACAGCGCCTTTACTTTGGGGCTAGATAGCCCCAAAGTAAGCGTAGCTTGTGTTATGGGTACTAGACGACTGATAAACATACGTAATTACTTTTTTTTTTTGTAAATACATACTTATCATACATACTCGTTGAAAATACCCAGACCAAGACAAACAGATATGTTCATGCACACAATTGTTTGTACTGTGTGGGAATCGAACCCACGAGCGTTGGTGTCAAAGTAGCGTAACAGCACGTTTCACCACTGCGCCACCGAGCTCGTCATTATAGGTACAATGAAGCCCGTTACTGTAGTTTGCTATCCTTGACAGACACAGGGCCATAAATTAACTTCTTCACACAAAATTATAAGCAGGAAAAAATATAAAAAACGGGATGTGACTCAGCCGTGACCACTGCCGTGAGTTTTTAGGGTAAACGGAAGTAAGTAATACTAAAACATAATTACGAAATGATCTCGAGATGAACCGATCCGTAACAGTTCTTACGAAACGTAACGAATTCCTCGATTCTTTGGCTATCAAGTGGTGTAATTTAATTTTGGATATAAATAAGGCATTTGTAACTACAATACCAAACTCTATCCCCCAATTTTAGTAAAATCAGCATTCTGAATTGTCTCCCGCTATGTAACCTAATGTACAGACGTGTCGTCGACGACGACGTCACGTCAAAAGCAGCCTATTTATTTACATTACATTACAGTACAGTATTTAATAAATAAAATAATGTTTCATTCAACTAAAAATATAAAGGGCTCTTTAAAAAACTCGTAAAAAATTTGTGGTCGATAAAAAGCCATTTCTGGGATTAGGCTTACAGGTAACTCTAAGTTGATGACTATTAGTATTGTCTTAGGTTTTCGCGATTGTTACACATTGAATTAAACAATTTTTAACGGAAATATCGCGTATTTTTGCAGAGCTGCGTTAGGCAGCGAAGCTTTATAACTGACAAAATTGTCTTTTTTGCAGTTTTGCGGTTTTCGACTGTTACACGTAGTACTCCTTCAGTTTTGAAGCTAGAGAGCGGATTGTTCGACGCGAATGTTCCTTAAGTAATGTAGATTCCCCTAAAATAGATTAAATTTCGATTAGCTCAATAAAGGATATCGATAAGTGATGTATCGCCCCAAAAACCGTTCCAATACAAAGTCAATTGGCGCGTATGGCGAGCACTGAAAAACAACAACACGATCACTATCGCCGTCTAGGGGCAACAGTGCCGCTACAACAAAGCGGCTATTGGGGCTCAGGGTTAGGGTTAGGGTTAGCAGCTCTGCTTACGCAGCTTGCTGTTATTTACTTATTGTGCAAAAGCAGCTCTGCCAATGCGCCGCAGGCCCAGCTCCCCTAGTATTTATTTTGTTGAACCTGACGTTTCGAACGCTTTGCAGCGTCCGTGGTCGCAGGAAGTCTTCCTTGATGACCCTATGTTATATTACGAGATTGGAGTAACACTATATTGATATTAATTATAATTAACATATATTTAAATATCAATATAGTGTTACTTTGGTAGTCATTACTAATGTTCAATAATCGAGGAGTGATAGCCCAGTGGATGGTGTGGGCATGTACCACTAGACTCGTGTTTTCGTATTTATGGGCATGGTTGTAATTATCTCTTGCTCGGCAAATATCATGGAGGTAACCCACACGTCCAAGAAATTATGTTTCCGAATACACGTGCCGCGTTATTTGCATGGAAATTAGTATCTTCGCTAAATCCTTAGGCTTCGATCGACGATCCCGCCAATCCTGTTAGGTTGGGAAACGGGATACCGCCAGGAAGAAGGTTCTATCTAAGCAAAGAGGATCGAGCACCACATGACTCGGACCTTAGACACCTATCTCGCTTCTTTAACATTAATTGCTCTTACACGTTCACCGGTTTCTAGGACACCAACTTCTCTGAAAGATAGCTTTCATACAAAAATATGAACCACGATTAGGGCTTGCATGAAAATACTTTTGAAAATCTTAATTCAGAGCAGAACCGTCTATTTTTTTATATATATTCTTTATTGCACACAAATAAAACAAAATAATAAGTGTCACATATAGTGTACAAAGGCGGGCTTATCTCTCCAAGAGATTTCTTCCAGCCAACCGTAATCAACGTGGAAACATATTGTAAAAGGGTTACGACAATTATATGT
Source organism: Pyralis farinalis (assembly GCA_947507595.1). NCBI lineage: Eukaryota > Metazoa > Arthropoda > Insecta > Lepidoptera > Pyralidae > Pyralis > Pyralis farinalis. Next base: position 37,703,942 of record OX382259.1, read on the forward strand.
GCAAACTAAAACCTGATTCTTACAGTAAAAAAAACAAAATTCTAAAATACATCAAATGTAAGAAAAACACGAGAAATAAAAAAAAAAACGAATAATAATAAAACAAATTAATTAAATTATACAACACACCAATATACATACAATATAAACCATACATATATATATATATACATATATATATACTATTCTTCACTAGAAGATGATGCATTTAAATAGTGCTTCTTTAGTTTTTTCTTGAAAGCAAACACAGAAGGACTTTCTCTTATCTCTAATGGTAATTTGTTCCAAAGTCTAGCAGCGCGTACGGTAAACGAATTAAAAAAGAATTTCGTGTTAGCTAGGGGGAAGTGTAAAGTTTTTATGTAACAAGAACGTTGGGATCGAGTTGGCGGTGGAAGAAGTGGAAAACGAGAACAAAGATATTGAGGGGAATTGGGATTGGTAATTAGTTTGAAAAGTAGGGATAGTATGTGCACATTTCTGCGAAATCGAATAGGGAGCCACTTCAATTGTACACGAAACTCCGAAACATGGTCGTACTTACGGAGACCGAAAATAAAACGTATAGCTAGATTTTGCAATCTTTCTAGCTTGTTGAGTAGCTCCTCAGTTGCATCCAAATAGCAAACGTCTGCGTAGTCGAGAATGGGGAGTAAGAGAGATTGAGCCAACGTAACTTTAGTTTTAAAAGGCAAGAAGTTCTGAAGTCGCTTGAGAGAGTGAAATGTAAAATACATGCGTTTACTAACGTCATTAACATGCGCGTTCCAGGAAAGTGTTCCGTCAATGATTAGTCCAAGGTTTTTAGTTTTATCGACAAACGGAATTTCTAGACCATTGTAGTAAACCTTAGGCAAGCTATTAAAATTGAGCCTATTACGTAATTGATTACTGCCTATGATTATAGCCTGAGACTTCGATGGATTTACCAGCAAACCATGGGTTTCAGCCCAACCCTGGATAGCACATAGTTGGCGATTTATAGCTTCAATCGTTTCATCACTTTCGATAATTGAGAAATGGCTGTAAATCTGTAAGTCGTCTGCATATAGGTGGAAGGGACAAGAAAGAACTTTGGATATTTCATTTATAAAAATAGAAAATAAAAGTGGAGATAAGATACCGCCCTGTGGCACACCGGCAATGAGATCAATCCACTCGGACGATCTCTCATCGAGTTTGACGCATTGCCGGCGACCACGAAGATAAGAGTCGAACCATGCCATCACAGAGGGAGAAAAGTTAATTGAGCGAAGTATACCTAAGAGAATATCAAAATCGATTGAATTAAATGCATTGCTAAAGTCTAATAATATAATTATGGAGAGTTTTTTATTGTCCATGGCGTAACGAATATCATCAGTGACATTTAGCAACGCAGTAACCGTACTGTGGTTGGGACGAAAGCCTGATTGGTAAGGGCTAAGAAGATTGTTACGAGAAAGATATGTGTGAAGTTGTTTATGGACAGCACTTTCGAGAACCTTTGAGAGTAAAGGAAGTATAGAAATAGGACGGTATTGAGAAAAAGACGACGGATTAGACGTCTTAGGAAGAGGAATAACTTGAGCCATTTTCCATGCAGTCGGAAACACATTGTGAGTTAGAGAAAAATTTATTATATGTGTAATCACCGGGATAACAAGGTCAATGATAGGTGTAAGCATGTCACGACTCAAGCCATCGCTGCCCACAGCTCTTGTAGAAATAGAGATAATGCTTTTTTTAATTTCTTCCTCTGTGACTTTGCGAAAAATAAATGAATCACTTGCGGGTGAAGAATGTTGTGAAAGTGTATGTAAAGTGGACAATTTTTTCGCCGTATCTATTGAAAAAGGAGGAGTAGAAAAATGTTTATTTAAGGAGTTAAGATCAATATGATCATTGACATTTTCAGGAGGTTTACCCACACCCAGTGATCGTAAAAATTTCCAAATATGTGGCGGAGACATATTTTCAATAGAGGAGTGAATATAGTGGCGTTTTGCGTCCCTGCACATCCTATTGCAGACATTACGTAATTTTTTATATGTCTCAATATTAATTTCCGTAGGATATTTTTTAAGTTTGGCCTTTGCTTTGTCTCGTTTAGACATAACTTTCTTAATTGATGAGGACAACCATGGTGCTGGCAAGTGTTTTACCCTAACTAGTCTCAATGGGGCATGTTTATCGAAAAGCGATGTTAAGGTTGAATTTAAATATTGCACTTTATGATCTACGCATGCAGCAGAATAAAGGTCGAACCAATCAACGTTATAAAAATCATCCCTCAAGCGATCCACATCAAGATTTCTAAAGTTACGCTGGGAAATAGTTTTGGCTATTCGCTTTGAAGGACGCACCTTATATGAAAGGAAAATTAAGTCGTGGTATGAGAAAGGCGCTGTAACTTGTCCATGTCTTATGATAGAATCAACGTCAGAAACCAACATTAGATCAATAAGAGAAGGCCTGCAATTAGGGAAGTGATGTGTTGGAGAGAGTGACAAAAGTTGTAGATTAAATTCCGAAACTAAGCTATTGAGTTTGATTGTCCTATGATCAGACTTTAAAAGGCAGGTATTTAGGTCACCCATTAAAATAACATGATGATACATAGGACGAAAGTGTTCTAATGTAGATTCAAGAGTGTGGAAGTAATCAATTTTGTCATTTGGGCTGTATACTACTGCCAGTAGGATTTTAGTGTGGTGGAGAGTGACTTCCAGAAATAGATGCTCTAGGGAAGCAGAATATTCGGAAGGCGAATGTGAGACTATAGCGCAAGGGATATTTTCGCGGAGATAAATACATACGCCGCCTCCACCAGCTCCCGTTCTATCATTTCGATAGAGTCGGAAACCCGGAAGAGAACACAGAGTAGAAGGAAGCGATGGCTTAAGCCAGGATTCAGAGACTAAAATACCGTCAACAGCAACATTACTAAAGGATGCAAGAAAATCGGAGTAATGAGCTATTATGCTCTGAGCATTAATGTGCACAAGATTGAGATAGCGAGAGTTCTTTACAAACGTAGATTGTAATTTACTTTCAAGAGAAGACTCGGAACTTGATGAAGTATCACTGAGAGCACTTTCATATTCATCAGAGGAACACGACAAGAAGCAGTTATCATTAATGTTTTCATCAAAAGACATTAAGCAAAATACAATAAATAAAATATAATATACAATACTAATAAAATATATAAAATATAATATATAAATAAGTACCTACTATATTGTACTCGCATCACTGAACAATCCATATACAAATTGGACTCAGGACAGGACACATTTTTAAAAACAAAAAGTTTTCGATTCCATACAATAAAGTTCATAACAATAATATTTTCATATTAGCAGTTCATTTAACTACTATGGACACGTACTCGTAGTCCATACCTAGTTCATAATACAAAAATGAAATAAAAATTTCACATTGGCAAAATTAATTTTAAGAGTCATTGCCACAACCAAAGTAAGAAGAAGAAGATTATAAAATCTGTATATGTGTGATATGTCACGTTACTTGCAGTCACTTCTACAAAATATTTTTGAAGTTTAAAATAATGGTATTTGAAAGGTAGAAACCAAAACTACATTTATAAAGCTGCCCGACATTAACAATTTGCGATCACTGTATAACAATAACATTAAAATATTAACTAAGAGCACGAGTATACCGTGAATGGGACCTCTACTTGGCTCCGCCTTGCTTCCCCGTTGCGCCAGTATGCCGAGAAGTGACTTCCTGCTGCGATTGACTGGAAGGGTAACGAGACTGCAATTGGCGGAGATCTTCTAGCGTCGCTACCTTGGTTCTTGTGTTTCCACAGAGAACAACAATATTGCCGTTCGTCGACCAACACTTCTTTATTCCGAAGTGTTTCCTAGCCACAACAAAAAGTTCCTGCTTGTACTTCGTTAGAAATTCCGAAACGGAAATCCGGGAACCTTTTAGTTTCGTTTTGGCGTTCCAAACAGAGGTCCGAAAAGCATGATTCCCAAAACGAACCAGCACAGGTCGATGTTGATCTTTTTTACCACCCAGCCGATGACAAGCTTCTAACGACGTAGCACTGCCCCATGCACCAAAAGAATTGCGATCACCAACGGGAAGTTTGAGTTGGTCACCCAATATTCTATGAAGAACATGTGGTAAAACTTCATTTTCCTCTTCCGGTATGCCATGGAATAGGAGAACCTTCCTCCGGTTATGGGTCTCAAGATGATCCAGGCCTATAGACATCACCTCAACCTGTGACTTCAACATCGAGATGGCCTTCCATACAAAGGTTTTAAACGACTGGAAGTCTGTGGAGAGTGTTTTCATGGTCGGAGGGGCCGGTGCTGAAGATTGGTGTTGTAGATTTCGCTCAAACTCAACCATTCTGGTGTTGAATAGTGATGTTAGTTCTTCTAAATTTTTATTCAGTTGTGATGTAGTGTCCATTTTGTGAAAGATGTTAAGAGATTTATGTGTCAGCAGATGCAAAAACAATACTTAACACATTTACGTTGTAATTTTATACAAAAATGTAAGTAATCTATTTTTAATAATTAAATTTCTTAGGAGCACATATAATTATGTGTTACTTATTTCGCAACTACCCTCAAAAAAAAAAAAAAATTTTTTATACGACGGAAGATATACAAGCATACGGCCCACCTGATGCAAAGCGGTTACTGTAGCATATGAAAGCCTGTAATACATTAAGTATCACTCACGCGATGGCTTTTTTGCTGCTGACCCAGCAACTCCTTAGGAGCTTACTGGTGACCTCACTCACACGCAGGAACACAACAACATTTTCAAATGTGCTCGTATTTTTGATGTATCCCTCCCTTAACCATTAAAAATACCTACTGTTTAAAATTTATCTATAACTTCACGTCAAATCCCTTGCGGGGTAGGCAGAGAGTACCGAGCGCCATAAGACACGGTCTTACACATTTCACTCGCTTCTTTAACATTCATAACTCTTTTCATGCACGCCTGGCGGTTTCTAGGAATCTTGACATCACCTTTTGATAAAACACAAACTTATATAAATAGAATGTACTGAAGTATTTATTCTTCACAGTTGCTTTCAGACACAATTAATAGAAAACATAAATTAACTACCGTGTGCCCATATTCTACATGGCATATTCAAATATAATTAAAGAGTGTAACACGGAACCCTAAAACGTGCGCATGCGAATGAATAACTGTCATCTACCTTTGCTTATTAGCCAATAACAGACGCGTGATATTCTTAGGCCGTCTAAACGGACCACTCAGCACGATTTAGGGGTCCGCTGGCCAGCTGAAATGATTCTGCGCCGATGTTAACGCGCCGGCGACGCGAGCTTCTACGCGAGTTTGCTGTTCGAGATGGACAGTGAGAACGGTAGGACACCACTGAGGGGCCGGCTAAATCTGTCGGTTAATTTTATGTACAAGCAGTTTTCAATGTTTTACAAGAGTAAATAAATTTCCTTTCATATGTTTATATATACATGAGGTACACCGCCCACACGATGTTAACTAGTAAATAACAGTAAGCTGTGTAGGCAGAGCTGATATTTTTTAAATTTAAAAAATATTTAAATATTTTATTTTTAGTTTTTAATTTTTTTAAAATATATGGAACCCTGTACGACATCTAGCGACGAGTGCTGTTACTTTTTCTGTTGATGGGAGTGCAGTGCAGACTCTGCACTGCAGAGTGGCCGGCCATACGTTTTCCCATATGTTTTTTTTTCTAATTGGAACGATTTTGGACCGTTCTTCCTCACCAACGAACATTTAAATTTCAAATTAAAGGATACAAAGCTACAATATGTTAGCTATTAGTGTGTCGATTTTGGAGTTTCTCACTATTACCGTCTAAACGCTAGCTGGATGACATCAGTCTACCCCAAACGGCAATTTTGAGGGTAATGTGGCTCCGCTGGCTATCGCAGCTCTGCCAAATATCGCTCGTGCGATGCCAACTCTGCTGACAGTACAGGAACTCCTTAGGAGCTTATAGGTGTCTCACTCACAGATACACAACAACCCTTCAGTTGTTTTTGGCTGCGGATTTCTGTGAGGTGGATGTCTCTTCCCCAGACTGCTTTACCCATGGCTGCTTTGATGCGTCCTACTAGAAAATTAAAGTTTTACTAGTGCATACATTGAAGTTTTATACCATTTTTTCTATACTACATCGGAAGGCAATATACTGCTCGCAAGCATACATGAAACAACTATCGTAGCCTATGAATCCTTGTAATAAAGTATCACTGACATATTGCTATTGTCGCTGCAGAAGCAACATATATAAATATACAAAATTTTTAGATTATTGGAGATTTAACGGAGACAATTTAGAGCCAAATGTAGCTTAACAAACCCCATATTGCCAACACGGTCTACCCAACTGTCCTTAATTGCCCCCAAGTGGGAAAAGAATGTTTGATTTCACTATGCCAAACATGTCATCGTAATGAGACGAGAAAAGAAAAAACAGCATGTACCTAGTTTTGGTATTTACTGTCTATTTACCAGAGGGAGACTTTGTACAAAAGTCCTCTGCGTGGATACCCTGTCTCACCTATTTCTACCGCCAAGCAGATATATTTATATAGCTGTGTTCCGGTTTGAAGGGTGAGATATGGCAGAGAAATTACTGGGTACTGTGACGAAACAGCCTTAGGACACAAGATTGGCAGCGCGCGAGCAACATCCCCGTGGTATTGCGAGCGTCAATAGGCTGCGGTGATCGCTTACCATCTAATGCGGGTCACATGCTTGTTTACCAATCTAGTTGTGTAAAAAAAAACCTTTCCACAGAAGTCAAAACGCGATCTTCCGGTAAAATGTGTGGCAGATAAAAAATATAAAATAGCAGTAACGTTTTCTGCGCCACCGCCGCCGTTATTGAATCTGTTACATTACGGATACTAGACGTGACCGGACTCCCTGATCACGTGATACTTATTTGCATACTACGTTCCAATCTTCGAACGTGACATACGATAACATGGTATAATCAGTGCAACGGAAATACGAGTACTGAGAAAGCAAAAATCTCTTCAAGAATGTCAATTAACGGTGCGATTGATATGATTTTTATTAGAGTGTTATCCTTAGCAGGTTTTGGGATGTAGGTGGTTTACAGAGGAGATGAGAAGTCTTACCTGTAGAGTCAGAGTTTCTGATGCAAAAGTGGGAGGTCATAGCTGCGTTTAATCACGAAGAGAGCGACACGAAAGTATACTCCAGTAGTCAGCGTACTCAAGGCTGCATCTAAATAACAATTCCACCACCACCACCTCATCAACCATAACTCTTCCCACTGCAGGGATACGGATCTCCATTCAACCTAAGGGGTTTAGAGCATACTTCGCCACGGTGGTCAACTGCGGATTCTCGGAGACTAGTGTTCAAGGAGCCCGAAGGCCGCTGATTTAGCTTAACGACTGTCATCAATCGACAACAGCTGGGACCGACGACTTAACTTGCCCTACGACAGAGAAGCTTGAGATATATTTTAAATAAAGATTTTTAAATATTTTCGAACAAATTACACAGCGCCATCTAGCCCCAAAGTAAGCGAAGCTTGTGTTATGGGTACTAGACAACTGATAAACATACGTAAATACATTTTTTTTTTGTAAATACATACTTATTATACATAGAAAATACCCAGACCAAGACAAACAGACATGTTCATGCACACAAATATTTGTATTGTGTGGGAATCGAACCCACGAGCGTTGGTGTCAAAGTAGCGTAACAGCGCGTTTCACCACTGCGCCACCGAGCTCGTCTAGATAGATAAACTCATTCAGGCAGGCAGCGGTCGCCGTTGCGTAACCTGCGAGTTCGGTTATAATGACATTACGTAACAATTCACTGTAGGATTATTAAGTTTCTAAAAGAAAGTAACGCCAACAGAAGCTGCTAAGGAAGTGCAACATTTGATGAGCTCGGTTGGTGTCCGTGAGCGGTGGTGTCAATGGTCGAGAAGCCTTACCGGAAACCGATTTGTTCGGGAGGCTGAAAGTCATCAAACCTGCGTGCATTTGTTGAACCCCCTGTTGAAACCCCTGAAAACAGCTTATAGACACGGCTCAGAAGAGAGATGGGTATATATTTCTTCAATAAGGTTATATCACCCTTCTTGAGAAACAACACCACCACGCTTTTGCCCCATGTCTGTCGTAAGTCGTACTATACCCTCGAGGATGACGGAATCGAAAAGCTTTTGAAGGACTCTAAGTACTGGTTTTCCCACCCGCTTTCAGAAGTTCCGATGTGACTCCATCATCATCCGGGGCTTTGCTCTTCTTAAGAAGTCTAAAAGTTCTTAGGAAGTTTATTAAAAATCAATTAAATGCAACAGAAAGTTCGAGATTTTTTGGCATAATTTAAATTATATAGTCCAGATATCATAATAGACTTAGGACAAGACACTTTAAATAATGTACATAACCATGAAGAGTAACAAAGCTTCAATAGGCTGAGACTTTATGGGTTCAATAGCAACACTTTAGGATCTATTCCGAACTCCTTTTCCTTACATTATAGAACTTCATTCTCCTAATTCTGTTAATTTTGACGTGCCAATAACATGATATACAGGAAATAGATATATGTATGAACAAATGTATATGTGCTTACAAAAGTTAAAAGATAGTCTCACTCTTAGAAGGATATGGAAGCAGTAACGATCTTCCTTTGGGGCAAGATCATGTACGTCATGACGTACATGATCTTGTCTCTATTCCTCTTCATGAAGAGGAATCTATTTTAAAATGTGCGAAATGGAGACTATATGGATTTGCGACAATACTCTCTAGGGAGACGGCGCCTGTAAGAAGTAGTGTAGAGTATATTATTACTAGTGATGAAAAGACTTTCTAGGCTTTTTAATAATATATATAATATATAATTTTTTATAGTTAAAACTCGTTTAACAAAGTGAGTGGTTTAACATGAGACCATAATATAAACTTCAGTGTATGATTATTACGTGTTTATTACAGATACAGTAGCTACTTAAGAAGGGACATAAAGCTAAATGGGCCCCCTCATTTTATTTTTATTAATAACGCTGAAGTTAAGACCATTTCCAAAAAAACGCTCAATACAGGTACTATAGAATCATATTTATGTTTTTGAACATATTCTGTATTTATTATTTATATAACATTAGTCACAATGTTGATTATTGTTATAAGTGGCCACCATAAGCAATAATTAAAATTTTGGTTACTTGTACATAGGTAATAAATTCAAGATACACGTTTCAAAAAAGCATAAATATGGTTCTTAAGTGCCTATATTGGGTGTTTCTTGGAATTGGTCTTAAATTCAGCGTTATTAATAACAACAAAATGAGGGCGACACTTAGCTTTATAATAAAAGTAAACTTTTAATGGTACACACTTCCACTCATTAAGTGTTACAATTGCACTACGGAAAGCGCTCTAATTCGTATGACTAAAGGGCACTCTCCATAGGCATAGGTCCACTTGCAAGGAAAACATTATCTCAATGGATCACTTATGTACGTTTGTATTTTCTACCCATGATAGGACAACTGACGACTCGCATGACTCACGACACGAACTGAGTCATCTTCGAAAAAGTATGAACCTTTTCTTAGCACTAAAGTCGTTTAAAAATAGGAGTCTTTTTAAAACGATAGCCTTAAGATTAAACCCCGTAACGTGAGTCGAAGACTTTTAAAAGGGTTGGTGTTCAGAGTTTATTGAGTTGCAATCTGTCATAACCGAGTCGAGTTCTTTTGAAGTCTTAAAAGTATCGAGTCCTTTCACAACTGATGGATAAAGACAAAGCAACGAAGCTCCAATAGACTGAGAATTAGCGTGTTCAATAGTGATGCTGTAGATTGTCGTCCTAACTCCTTTTTGTTATGCCGTAGCAGTTCATTCGCCTGCTCATTAACCTGGAATGCCAGACATATCAGTGTAGATACGTTGCGACTGGCAGCCCGAGTAAACGGACAACTTTTTGCGCGCGCCGGTTGTGGCGGATGTCAGATTTGCATATTCTAACATCGAGCAAGAAAATAGTTTGTGTTACGATACAAATTGACAGAACGATACGACACGGACGTGGAAACATAAACACGGACGTGGAATCTGGTGTTGTTTATTATTTTACTTCACTTTTTATTTACTAGTACATATCTGTACGCTTTTATAAGTATGTTTTGATACGACTAAGACGTGAAATAAGCATACGGACAGCGTAAACAGTTACCTTACCTCGTAGAAAGAATTGCGGATTACATGGCGCCATCCATTTCTGTCTGCAGCCGAGTGCATTGACATTTTCAACACATTAAATATCACTCGCGGGATGCCACCTCTCGCTCCAAACACAGAATATTACTGGTGATGTCTCTCACTCGCAGGAACACGACAACCCTTCAAAGAGTTGTTATTGGCTGCGGTTTTCTGTGAGGTATGATGTATTTCCCCAGATGGGCTGCTTTGATACGTCGTACCTTTCTTAAAACACCTAGACAAACAGACATACACGCAAATATTTGTCTTGTGTGGGAATCGAACCCACGAGCGTTGGTGCCAAAGCAGCGTCACTGACCACTGCGCCACTGAACTCGTCAGAATGTTTAGGTTCCCTCGGAGAAGCTGGCACTGCCAAGACTAAGTACCTACGTTAGTAGTAGAAGCTGGATTATGGAGTTCTAGTTCTGGATAAATTCATGATGCAGCTTGAATTATTCAGAAGATGCAGCATGGATAATTCCACGATGCAGTGGGAGATTACATCCTGAAGTGATTGGTCAATTTAGTTGAGCTGATAGATTCTCAACTAAGACAGATTGGAACGCACAGCAAGAACATGCAAAGATTGTAGAACAGATAAAGAGAGGTAAAGTGCAGTCCTACTAGGAAAGTACCTACACCATACTGAAAACCGCAGCCAAATAACAACTACCGTTAGGATTGTTGTATTCGTGCGAGCGAGTGAGGTACCAGTTCCTAAGCAGTTGCTGTTAACAGCAGCTATTAACAGATACCTTTAAGCGGCAATGCGCAAGCGATAATTCAGGTGTTGCAAGCATACCACAGGCTATGGTAACCAGTTTACATCAGGGCCGCATGCTTCTATGTCCCCTATTGTATAAAAACCATCAAAAGGATAAAGAAGATAAAAGATAAAAGAACTTTATACCACTAAAGTATTATCAAGAATACGTTCGGCCCGATGGTAAGCGGTTACCGTATTTCCAGCGGTCGGCGAGCGGAGTTTTTTTTTATACTACGGTCCGCCTGATGTAAAGCAGTTGCCGTAGCTTATGAGTGCTAGCAATAAAAAGAATGTCATGCCAGCCCCGCTGTCAATACAGCAACTTCTCATCTTCTAGTGACCTCACTCACTTGCGGGAACACAACATCCCTCCACAGAGTTGTTATTTGGTCGTCTTCTGTGAGGTGGAGGTACTTCCCCTGTCGGGCTAACGTCGTGCCCTACCTCTCTTTCGCCAGAGCCTCGTCTGTTGGTAAACAGGGTGCACCACGTGCAGGTGAGATTGGCTTCGGCTTTAAAGGTGACATTGGGCCACTTACACCCCAAAACAACCCTGGAGTGGTTGTTAATCGAAGCTGTTGACATCATATTAAACACAAACCGTTGTACAATAGGTAGAACACTCAAAGGGAGGTAAAAAGTCTCCTTAAACTCAAGAGCTGAATACCGTGTGTGAACTTAGTAGCATCGACAACTCTCACAGCTTGTCTTTGCACAGAACAAAAAGGACCCAGCTTGTATTCAGCTACTCCAGCCGCACTGAGGAGCGATCCTTTATACGTGTCTAGGCGCCTGACGCAATATTCATTCGAAAGGAGACAACATACTTCATCTATGAGCAATATCGACTCTTGAAATACTCTACAGTACCTATAGTAGAGGTTCCTATTAGTATCTGTCAATGTTTAATAGAGGTAGGGCGCATTAAAGCAGCCCGTCTGGGGAAGTCCCTCCACCTCACAGAAAACCGCAGCCAAATAACAACCCCTAGAGAGTTGTTGTGTTCCTGCCTGTGAGTAAGGTCACCTGTAAGGTCCTAAGGAGTTGCTGTGTTAGCAGCAGAGGCGGTATCGCGCGAATGATGCTTAATGTACTACAAGCGTTCATTGGCTACGGTAACCGCTTTATATCAGGTGAGCCGTATGCTTGTATGCCTCCCGACGTTGTATAACAAATAAAAAAACTTCTTGGCATTTAAAGTTGTAAAAATTTCGTCGATATGTTTAAATTTGCAGAAGCAAGTAAGTAGCAAATCCAAACATTAAGCAAATCACACTAAAGAAAGGTAAATACAAGAGATGTAACATTCGCTTTGAGATATATCAGAGTTAGTCTCATAGTAAAAGTTGGTAAATATATCATTGTTGTGTATCCTCACCGTAAAGGAATAAATAGGTACGTAATCTTCAACAAAATATACCCCTAATCCAAAGTTTTTCATTTGGAATTTTCACTGATAAAATTGTCAGGTGCGTCGAAAAGCAAATAAAGGTAGAAAGAAAGTCTTAAACACCTTTCGCAGTACAATTCTTGCGAGTTTGGGAGAAACGCCGTATCATTTAGAGGGTCCCGAAGGATCGATAGCCCCCTCCCCTCCGGCAGATAACCAATATCTTGGCACCTGACGCTGTCGAAAGTTCACAGAAAACGATAAAATGTAAGAATGAGGCCCTCTGTAACACGAAGTGGCAATTTTGGAGGTATCTAGCGCAGATGCTGAGAATATATCGCACATTAGAATGTAAGCTCAAACAACTGCAAGTAAACGTTTTTCCGTTTATAAAATTCATATTTTCGAAACTTTTCCTATGTTTAGCGTCAGATATTAGCAGTTCAGTGATAGCCTAGTGGATAAGAAACCGTCCTAATGACCAACTAACCCTCGGTTCGAATCCTATCGGGGGTTTATATCACTGAATTCGTGTTTTCCGATTTGTGTACATGTTTATCATTCGCTCAGCGGTGAAGGAAAAACGTCGTGAGGAAACCCACACGTCCAAGAAATTATATATATTTTTTTAATGTAACCGTAGCCTATTAACGATTGTAATATAATAAGTATCACTAGCGCGATGCCTCCTCTGCTGCTTACACAACAACAACTCCTTGGGAGCTTACTGGTGACCTCACTCACACGCAGGAACACAACAACCCTCTACGGAGTTGTCATTTGGCTGCGGTTTTCTGTGAGGTGGAAGTACTTCCCCCTACGGACTGCGTTGATGCGCCCTACCTCTCTTAAAACATCCAGACCAAGACAAACAGACATGTTTATGCACACAAATGTTTGCCTTGTGTGGGAATGGAACACACGAGCGTTGGTGTCAAAGTCGCGTCGTTCACGACTGAGCCACGGAGCTCGTCATAATATTTCGAAAGCCGTGTCACCTAACCTAAGAACGACAACGAAACGAAAACGAAACCCGTCAATACTAATGAATTAGGAAATTCGAAAAAGGAGAAGAGAGCGTCAGCTATTAGTAGATTATTTTTAACTATGACTATATCATCGATATATAACATTACTGTACTCTCTTCAAGTTATGGGTATTTGAATCCAACAGAGGCCCCATATGAAGATTGATGTACACCCACGGGCATCCACTCAATCGAATATCATACTCAGCAGGTATTGGGAATGTATCGGCAATTAATAATTAAAGAAATGAGATATGCGGGGGTATTCACATGACCTTGGAAAATCATATTTCTTCAAATTCCATAAATTCCTACTGAAAAGTAGACGTAGGCGTGTTTGTATTTGGCTATTATAGACGAGCGAACACCTGTCATAACCATTATATCTGCTGGCATATTGCCTCGATACACTTTTCGAATCAAATCGAAAAGTTTTCACTCGTAATATATGGAGTCTGAGTGAAAAATTTCGAATCCGTTTCGGACATGGCTTTCCTAAAATATTTATAGTAAGTTTTCATAAAAAATCGATTAATACCATCGGGATTTAGTGATATAATAGCGCAATATGACTTTTTTTTTATACAACGTCGGGGACACAAGCATACAGCCCACCTGCTCGTTAATAAACATATTGGTATATATATATATATATATATATATATATTTCAGAAACTGGTCACATTGATAGCCTAAAGCGGTGTTAACAAAAACAATCATTGCCACAACAAATATCAAAAAAGGAATGCTAATAATATTTGCACCAAGGAACGAACATTTACCGGAACGTATGGAAATTTCAAAAAAGCTGTTTATGCGTTACTGAGATACATTATACGAACCACAGTTCCCATACTGATTTATTGTTGTCGTTTCGTGCGTGTCTTCTCTCCTTTTCTTCTTCCTAGCGTGGTCCCGTTCCTCAAATCCATTAGCATTGGCGGGGTCATTTACACAAAGAACGACTGCCGTCAGACCTTTTATAAACCAGAGTGGAAACCAGACTTTCCTTTGGTCGGGACACACGTCTTTCAAAATACAAGTCCAGGGACGAGCTAGTTATAATCTAGGGGTTAAAGTAAGAAATTGCCGTTTTATAGTAATAGATACTTTGAATTGACATTAAACCTTCATGGTGTAAGATTTTCAAGTGAAACTTTTTTCACATGAGACCTACGAGGTTTTTCTTTTAAAAACTGTTCAAAATTTGATTTTTGAATTACAATTGTTTTTTTATTCAGCTTAGACGGGAAAGATGGATACTTTGAAAATCTGAGTAATTTTTGAGTACGAGTTCCCACGCGGAAGTAACGCGGCAAAAGCGGTTCACAATATCAATGCGTTTGGAGAGGAGATTGCTAATGAACGCACCGTGCGTTTTTGGTTTAAACGATTTCGTAATGGAAACTTCGACTTGAAGAACGAACCACGTGGAAGACCGCTCACACAGGTGAATAACGCTGAACTGAAGAAGTTAGTGGAAGCCGATCCGAGTCAAATTACCCAGGAATTAGCGGCATGGTTTAACGTTACCTTACCTACAATATTGACTCATTTGCATCAAATCAAGAAGATAAAAAAATACACAATGCAAACATTTGTGTCCATGAACATGTCTGTTTTGTCTTGGTCTGGATGTTTTAAGAGAGATAGGGCGCATCAAAGCAGCCCGTCTGGGGAAGAACCTCCACCTCACAGAAAACCGCAGCCAAATAACAACTGCCTAGAGGGTTGTTGTGTGAGTGAGGTCACCAGTAAGCTCCCAAGGGGTTGCTGTGTTAGTAGCAGAGGAGGCATCGCGCGGGTGATACTTAATATATCGCAAGCGTTAATAGGCTACGGCACCCGCTTTACATCAGGTGGGCCGTATGCTTGTATGCCTCCCGACGTAGTATAAAAAAAGAGCTTTATATCAGACGCAACGACCAAGCAACACTAATAGCTTTATATCAGATGTTAAGTAACTCTGTATTGTAGAAGATCGCAACTAATAACAATGCAACAGTTGTTACAAGCCAGCAAAGTCTTTTCACACTATTATTTTTACGTTGAGCTTACGTATGTATTATTATGTATTTAATATGTATGTACTAGTATTTATATGATGTGTTATTAATTACATATTTTCATGCTTTTTCTCTATCTACTTTATTTTCCATCTCTTCGATCTTTTTCCCCACCGCCATTAATTGCTCCATTCAAGTACTCGAAAGCAATGGTCTGCTGGAAGAGATTCCTTGAAGGAATAAGTCCGCCTTTGCAAATCATGTAAGTATTATACTTTGTAATTAATTATGGATAATGCAATAAAGTTATACAAACAAAGCTATACAAACAATAAATAGTGTCGTTCATTCGGACTTTACTTACTCTCCACACACTATACCTGGCATTCTAATAATAATTATCCAATCGAGCGCAATTGGGCAAGTGCAAAGATTTCGTACGGACTTCTTCCCGCGCTTTTGACGAGTGACATTGTTGTTATACTTGAAATTTTTACAATTCAGTATAAAATTAGTTTTGTGTGACAATTTTGATAGTATTTTATAACATAAGTGCTAGTGAAATTATACAGTAATGAAAAAACTCAAATATAACACGTTTATGTACTTTTTGTTTTTGGAAGACGTGAATAAGTTCATCAAGAACACGTTGTAAAAATCACTATCGTTTTACGGGTGGTATTTAAACTGGGTTGATTGGGTCTAGGTACCCTTCCCAAATATTTTTTCAGCACAGTTCCTGAAGCTGGAACATAGAATTAAGATTTTCAAATGGTCCTATACTGAGGACTTTGACACTGGCATAAAGTAGCAACACTATTGCCATATATATTTAAAATAAAAAATAAAAAGATTTCGTACGTCTGTTTAAAGTTAACCTACTACTTACATTTATTTTGCAAGGCATCAGTATTCGATTACGCACAATGTAACAGCTGCTCCTTACAGCTGGAACACTTCCAAATACTTTATACGTAAAGTTTAATATGTGAGTATAATACTCACAACAAAGTATTACTTAGTATTTCACTGTTAGTGCTTACATAATCCGCCATCTCTCTCGTAGTTTGTTAACCGTTCGAGAGTCTACCACGGTGTGTACGGCCCACCTGATGTAAGAACATAAAAATATATAACGGGAAATTGTTTTTATTTAAAGTTTTCTGAAAGGTGGAGGTGCTTCTCCAGTCCGGCGATTTGATGCGCCCCACCTGCCTTTCGGCAAGTTAATTTCAGATGCTAGTTTCAAACGAGGCTCTCGTTTGGTAATTAGTACGGTGCACCACGTGCAAGAGACGTTGGCTTTGGCTTTAAAATGACAGTGAGTCACCAATCCTTACTTAAATGTACATAATCAGAAAATCTCGAAGCATTTTATTTCATTATTCATGAATTTTCACCGAAATTCCGATCTGTATTCAAATGCTGGAATTTTTGGACCACAAATCTGGACCTAAGCCACACTGAAGAGCGGGTTAAGATCACGCCGTAGGTGACGCACACAGATCCGCCCACCGCCAGTGCGAATCTACGTGCATCAGCGATGGGGGCCGCCACCCACCACGCAGCGCCCAACCCGGTGACTCAAGGAAAGCCGAGTGCCGTATAGGCAACTGGCATGTGAGATACAATTTAAAGCATGCATCTTCGTATCTTACGAAGAGGCATGCTCAATGTTCTCTTACAAAAAAAGAAGAAGGCATGCAGACAGAGTTCGCAATGGTGCAAACTCTGTCTGCATGCCTTGTAAAAGATTTTATGCAATTCTAGTATCTCTTTTATGTTCTCTCTGTCATACCTAGCTCGTGCTTCCATACCTCAATATACTCGTAGCATTATTTTTACTGAGTTTCGTCTTCTGCCACAGGATTTTATCGCTGACAATGAGTTTTTCCAACGTAATTTACTACTTTCACTCTATTCCTTGCATTCACTTGTCTCTCACAACAGCGGTGTACAATCCATTTCAGGTAAAACTGCTTCCAATACATACAAAATATTTTTGACGAGCTGGCGGTGGAGTAATTAGCAATTAGCTTCTTTAATACCAATGTCCGCGGGTTCGATTCGCACACAACAAACATTTGTATGCATGAACGTGTCTATTTGTCTTGGTCCAGGTGCTTTTAAGAGGTAGAGCACACTAAAGCAGCCCTACTGGAAAAGTACCTTCATCTCACAAAAAACCGTAGCAAAATAACAATTTCCAAGGCAGTTGTTATGTTCCTGCGTGTGAGTGAGGTTTCCAGTAACCTCCTAAAGGAGTAGCTGTGTTGGCATTAAGATGCCATACTAAATGTGTTGCAAGCGTTTATAGGCTACGGTAACCGCTTTACATTAGGTGGACCGTGTGCTTGTATGTCTCCCGACTTTGCATGAAAAAATTACAATGAAAACTGAAGGTTTCTCCACACGTATGTGTGTATTATGTAAGGGATAAACATGAGATTGTATTGTTTGCGGATGATACCTCTTTGACATTCAGAATTAATAGACGGTTAGGTAATTATGACGAAGTTAACGATGCTCTCTCTAAAGTTATTCATTGGTTTAGTGTTAATAATCTGCTTTTAAATGATAAAAAGACTAAAGTAATTAAGTTCTCAACACCTAATGTAAGACAGGTGGCTACCAATGTACATGTTAATGGAACTAATTTAGCCCCTGTGGAGACAACTGTGTTCTTGGGTATAACAATTGACTCCAGACTACAATGGGGCCCACAAATTGAAAAATTATCAGGAAAACTAAGTTCTGCAGCCTATGCAGTGAAAACTATTAGACGGCTCACTGATATTGATACGGCTAGAATAGTTTATTTCAGCTACTTTCATAGTATTATGTCATATGGAATTCTTCTTTGGAATGGAATTAACACCATCTTTTTATTGCAAAAGAGAGCCATAAGAGCTATCTACAAACTTGGTCCCCGGGAGAGCCTTAGAGAAAAATTCAAAGAAATAAATATTTTAACAGTCGCATCGCAATATATCTATGAAAATCTTTTGTATGTCCATAAAAACATAGACTCATTTTGTAAAAAGAGTGATACTCATAGCATAAATACTAGATATAAGCATAATCTTGTGTTACATGCAAGCCGTCTCCACAAAATAAGTAATTCTTTTATGGGGCAATGTATACGGTTCTATAACTAACTTCCCAGCAATATAAGAGAATTGTCAATAAACAAATTTAAAACTACTATTAAAGCCAAATTGTGTAGCAGGGCATATTATAAAGTATCTGACTATATTAATGATAAAAATGCCTGGGAGTAAGTCGATCCAATTATAATGTAATTAATAAAATATGTAAATTTGTTTGGATACCAAAAGAGGGATGCCTGAGTTTTTTGGCAGTATTTTTATCAGTGCTCACCTAGTCATAAACTGCACGGTAGGGAAAAAATTGTGACGATTCCAAACAAATGTAGCCATTTTTACGGAATAAAAAGATTTTGACTTTGACTTGACTTTGACTTTGACACGGATCGTCTGAATTGGGCTAGCAGTATTTTGGAGCAGGATAGGAACCCCCAACGAGATGGATGAGATAAATGGGTAGAGGTCCCTAGGAGACCACCGCAGTAGCAGCGCAGGCTAAACAGATTTTCAGTGATTCAAGAGTTGACAACGCTGGCAGGGGAAGAGGGAACCTTAAAGCCCAGAAGTTTAATAACTAACACCAATGTATAGGTATGATAAATAATTGACGAGCTCGGTGGCGCAGTGGTGAAACGCGCTGTTACGCTACTTTGACACCAACGCTCGTGGGTTCGATTCCCATACAGTACAAATATTTGTGTGCATGAACATGTCTGTTTGTATTGGTCTGGGTATTTTCTATGTATAATAAGTATGTATTTACAAAAAAAATGTATATAAGTATGTTTATCAGTTGTCTAGTACCCATAACACAAGCTTCGCTTACTTTGGGGCTAGGTGGCGCTGTGTAATTTGTCCGACAATATTTATTATTATTTATTATTTTATTAAATAAGTAACTCATTGTATTTTATAGGTGCATGTGGTGCACCGTGGTGCTGTTGCTGGTGCGTAGTGCGGAAGCACCTCGCAGAACAACGTAGCTAAATAACAAATCCTTGGAAGATTGGTGTGTTCCTGCGAGTGAGTGAGCTTTCCAGTAACCTTCTAAGCGTTAGGGGTAAGTAGTGGTCCTTTTGAATTGCAGGGGTTCATAGAAATTTAAAGCACTTCGCAACACATGAGAGCTATGCCTGTTTGCCCCTCGGGTTCATTAAATATTTAAATTAAAAAGACATGATATGTTGGTTCGGAAATTTAGAAAGAGTGCATAAAGAAAGAATTACGAAACAGATACAACGCAAAAATAGAAGGATGTAGGAGCCGAGGAAGGCCAAGACTTACCTACCACGACCAAATTAATCGTGTTTTATCCGCAGGTGATATCAGGAGCATTAGAAAGAGAGAAGAGCCATGAATGTTAAATAGTCGAGTGAGATGTATAAGAACCGAGTCATATGGCGCTCGGTTTTCTTTGCCTGCTAGGAAGTGATTTGGCGTGGAGGGATACGCACTCGGCAATGCCGATTGCGTATCCCGTTCGGAGCTTTGACGAGCTCGGTGGCTCAGTCGTGAATGACGCGACTTTGACACCAACGCTCGTGAGTTCGATTCCCACTTAAGGCAAACATTTGTGTATATGAACGTATCTGTTTGTCTTGGGCTGGATGTTTTAACAGAGGTAGGGCGCATCAATAGGCGCGTCTGGGGAAGTACCTCCACCTCACAGAAAACCGACCAATAACCACAACCACCAAATAATAACTCCCTAGAGGGTTGTTGCGTTCCTGCGTGTGTGTGAGGTCACCAGTAAGCTTCCAAGGAGTTGCTGTATAAGCAGCAGAGGAGGCATCGCGCTAGTGATACTTAATATATCGCAAGCGTTAATAGGCTACGGTACCCGCTTTCCATCAGGTGGGTCGTGTGCTTGTATGCCTCCCGACGTAGTATAAAAAAAGTAAAAAAAATGCCTCCACTTCTTGAAAAGTTCCACAAACCGGCTTACCACCAAGTAGTGGTCCATTCCAAGAGTGGAACCTCTAAATGATATTATAGAATTTCGGAGACGTATATCTATTAAAATCAAATCAATCGCACTTTTTTGGTCATTCCGTCTCCATGTATACGTGTAAATATCCTTGTGATGAAATAAAGTATTCGACACGAGGAGGATTCGTTCCATACATAAATTTAGAATCGACTTACCTGTTTCGTTCATTCTCTTATCTCCATAGGGACCAAGAACAGCTTCATAGCGTCTCGTTTGGCCCCAACCCATCCATTCAAATCTCCACACTCAATCACCCTTTCATTCCCTTCAGCTAAATCCAGAACATCCCTCAAAAACTCTCAAAACTTCTCTAGTCTCTAGTTCTTGGGCATACGCTGAGCTTACGGAAGCGTATGCTCCAACCAGAAATACTTGCGTGATACCCAGTTTTATACGAACCCAGATAAGTCTAGGCCCTACCAAACAGTAATGTTTTACACCAGAGGCTAAGCGAGATGAGTGTACGACACCTACACCAGCACTAGCATGATCGTCCCGGTCTACCCCAGACCATAGGGCCATCATCCCACCGGGCAGATCATCGGTGTCGCTCCCCTTGCGCTTAGTCTCTGTCACACACAAATCATTTAAGCGTCTCTCATTTATTACTTCCATCAGCTCGTTCATTTTTTCACTCAATCCATCTCTCACATTCCACGTACCTATGCAGAACTCGGCTCTCCTCGGCCCGCCGGAATTAGCGCTGCGTGGTAGGTGGCGGCCCCCAGCGCCGCATGCACCTAAGTCGCACCGACGGGGGCGGATTGGTACGATCCACTCCGGGGGACGCCCTAACCCGCACATCGGTGCGTTTTCGGGCCAGAATTGCAATCTAATTGGTTGGGGTCGCAAGCGAGCATGCTTCCGGCACATGAAATATATACATAAATCCGAAACCACGAATTTAGAGGTACATGCCAGGATTCGAACCAGCGACCCTGCGGTCAATAGGCCGATCCTTTATCCATTAGGCTATCACGCTATTAGAACTTTTGGGAAACCTCTGTTAGTAATGTTAATAAAACAAAGTTATAGTATAAATGAGATTGCTTTAATTTATTTTAGTTTATACAAATCGAATACTACTTACGATAATCAATTTAACGAATAATCATTTTACCCGTTGAGTTTTAATTTACAAATTTACCTTTGTATTTATTTCACCACTATTATAAAAACCTCCATAGGGGCTTTTGTTATAAACTTACATTACGCTCAGATGTAATTAATTTCATCTTACTGCAGTCACATTTAATTTTATTAATTTTAATTATTCCACTATTTTATGCAAGGAACACAATATGGATTATATGAAGACCCAAAGAAAATGTTGGTCAATATTCCTATATGTTAAATTAATTCACCGTCTATCCATAGGGAAATCCGGGCAAAGTGCGGTCGACCCGTGGGTATTTAATTCCCGGAAAGTTTTCGGTGAGATTAGAGGTTCGTACGCTGCGACTTTTTATCCATCCGATAATGTTATCTATTTGGTGTTCATCTACATTGCTTTTGGAACGTTTTTATACCCTTCTTCTCTGTAGACAGACGGTGACGTCATGAGTGAAAACTGCAGCGATTAGTGTGAAGACATTAGTAAGCGTGACTTAGTAGCGTAATGTTTGACTAAAGATTGAGTGAAGTGACTAAAGCGCTTACGTGACACAGCTAAGCGCTAACGTGACACAGCTAAGCGCTTACGTGACACAGCTAAGAGGCACATCTTAGCTGTGTACTGTGTATACGATAGCAATTGAGTTAACCATATAAAAAAGATATATTTTTGCTGTACGTAAGTTAAAATAGGTAAAAGAATCCTTATAACATGGGATGTTATGGGTGATTTCCGTGAATTTGTAGCCGTTTCTGTGGGCATTATCAGAAGTCCTCTCTTTGGTGTATTCCTGTGTGATATTGAGATTGCCAGTCTCCGTGTTCTGCAATTTAGGCTGTACATTGTCTGTTAATCAGTTAATTATTAAGATGCGATACTGATTTATGGACAGATAACGTTATAAATTTTAGATTTCCTAGCTTGTTATATAATGGACAATTGTCTATGGTTAACTCGAAATATTTTTTATATATTGCATTGCAGTTGTTTCGCTCTACCCGATTGTGATTTAAAATTATATAAGAGTAGTTGTGACAAAAATGGTACAAAATTGAAATCTTACACTACTGCGCTCTGAATATAGTTTAAGAATGTACATGAAAGTCCAAAATACCTGTTTTACGTTTAAAGCATTAAGTTTCTGTTGTGCAGTGTGCTGATTTACGTTTATATGGCATATGATAAGAATAATAAACATGATTTTATATATGTTTTTACAAGTAAATATGCTGCTAATATATTGTGTGAAATAAATACATTTTTACTATTCCAATTCGTGGATATACAATAAAGTTATAATACAAAAGGATACTTCAGTATGTAATATTGAAAAAACATTTCACGTAGAAATTAACTCATATTCTATTCACGTTCATGATTCTGTAAAACGAGGATTAAGTGAAACAAAACAACTAACAACCGAAATAAGGATTTTTAGTTATTTAACTGAATGTTTTTATGCCATATAAGCGTATTAAAAGTATGAGTATATCATTAGTTAATGTGTAGAGTGGTTCCACAGTGCTGTGAAATTCGGACAGATATCATAGAGTTCGAAATCGAAACAAAGTCCTAGGTAATTGCGGAAGCTAAAAGATAATCTAAATTTCACCTATATTACTCGTATAATGTTTGAGATATCAAAGCCCTTATGCTTAGTTACTTTTTAGCAATACATAGGACTACGATTTCAACTCTCAAATATATTGACTTCCAAATATATTAAGTTATCGGTAAATTCATTTGATGTTACATTACAATTATTATAATGATCCCCTTTGGATTTGATATCACTGACGCGGGACATTCTAATGGGTCTTCCTTACAGAATATTCTAGAAGTGAACGTACTAAATTACTTTTAGCTAAAGCATAAATGCAAAACAAACAAGGAAAATATATTACATTAAGACAGAGCTGTAGAACTGAAATATCTAATATAATAAGGTATTATCATAAAACGTTCTCGTAAACGTAAAAATTATATACGAAGACGACTCTCTAATTTTGCTACATTGTAATTTTATATCTACTTTAGAACAAATGTACGCTGTTACCCAAATCACAACTTTTGGACAAATTATTGTCACAAATAGCTGTTTCATACTAAGAACATCAAATATTATTTATGTTTTAATTATTTATATGTAAAATAGTCTAGTTTAATGTTTTATTTGATTTTCGATCTGATCTGTTCAACGGGTATGACATTAAGATGAAAATAGAGTGCGCATAAACTCGATGTGTTTGGAACTGCCAAAATAACAAGAAGAAAAATGATTTTCTGCTAAATGAATATCTTTTTATTCACCACATCGCTCGCCATTTTCACTTTTGTAGACCTAGGCAGGCTGTCTGATCGATAAATATGTACTTATATAAAAAATTAACGGATATCTGAGTGTAACGGGCAAATCGAGATAATTGAAAGATATACGGTAACAAATTTGCTTGTTCTAAGTTCCTACGTGGAATCCATGATTGTTTTCTTTTCGAATCATAATGCTAACTTCGCTATATATTTTAATATGTCTTTAACAAATCGTCAATTTCCGTTATAAAGTATTCTCGAGAAAATTAACTGTCAAAATTATTTATTCTGAAAAATAAAAATTCTTAAACTGCTAACTTCTCGTAAGATAGCTTTGAGAGAACTTATTATTTGGTTTCTATTTGCAAAGGCAAGTGTAGCTTCGATTTTAAGGAAAGCTCGTTTATGTTAGTGAGTAACTATTTAAAGTTAACATGGGAATATTATCATTATGATAAATTGTCATTTTGGGAAGTTGGCGATTTAAGAACACAAGTGTTCGCGTTTAACTAGTAGTTGACATTAGGCATACGAAAAAGAAACAGATTTTTGTACACCTTTTATGTATGTAAAAAAGGGTATGGGGTGTTTATAACCCCCAGTCTATGCAAATCCCTCTGTTTCCATTCTTTTGATATGGAGCTCCTTTAGGGCTCCGAAAACTTAAAGGGTCACCTAGCTTCTTTAGTTCTCATATTTGCATAATGATATATACTCGTATTTATATAAAACACTCGTTTGCCGCGCAACACTCACTTCGGCAAATACTCACCGCATCTGCGAGGCTAGAGAAAGAATAATCTAAGAAGTAATGTCACACGCAAATAATTCATGAGGTTGAATTGACATTTGAC
This sequence comes from Pyralis farinalis, assembly GCA_947507595.1. NCBI lineage: Eukaryota > Metazoa > Arthropoda > Insecta > Lepidoptera > Pyralidae > Pyralis > Pyralis farinalis. The sequence goes on from OX382259.1 coordinate 37,728,781, forward strand.
AGTTGGGGCTAAAATTTTGTGCTTTATGACACTATTCCAAATAAGAACCCTAAATGATAAATTAACTTTCAAATAATCTTGATATCATTATCTTTCGTAGACTACGGTCGAACTTAAGCAGTTTCACCTACTGTAAAATAAAAGAATAATGTTTTAGCTTTTGCTTCCGCAACTACGCGAATAGTGTTTGAAATTGCTATAATTATATAAAAATTAAGCCCATTTACTGTGAGTACATTTGGTATATGAAAATAACGAGTATTCTACAAGATGTACTGTTACAGAAGTTCATTCAGTTCATTTGTACGTTTATTTCTAACCCGGTCCCGTGCAGGCGTTTATTATTCCGTTTCATTTAAGTAGATTATCTCTACACGATTTTATATGTATATTTTAATTATTTTATTAAACGCGGGGCCTCAGCCGGGGACCGCAAATCGTTTCACAACCTCTCATTTATTTTTTTAAACAAAATATGCTTTAAAATTGGCTGATTAGCCCCCGTCCACGACCCCGCGTCCCCTCAACATTAACATTAAAATTATATGTTAACAAACATCCTAGTTCGTTTTTATTTTTACAATAAAATTCTCAACTTTATCATTTATTTATACCCCTATAATCCAACTTAATGTCAATATTTATAAATCCTATGTTTGGCACTAACAAATCTAATTAAATATATCAATTAATGTACATATACAATTTCAGTTTTTCCTATCATCACTTTCAAATGGAAATATACACATACATTATAAATGATATTTTTAAATATAACACTTATATAAATTATACAGATTTTGAAATTCCGAGACATGTGTGTAAATGAATAACAAAAGTGCTTAAATTAAATTATTAAACATACGAACTAAATATAACATCGCGCTAAATGAATCAGTGATATTATTTGAGCACCATACGGTATATTTTAACATAATTGTAACAGGATATTATACTCTTAAAATTAATAGTAAACATAACTATTACCCACTCGCAGACAACACTACAATAAACATGCTTAAACATCATTAATGTCGGAAAACATAATTCATATTAAATTTTCTAGCATCAATAGTAAATTCTAAGAAGTAATTCATAATAGCAATTTTCTGAGAATCCATACATCATTTTTATATCAATAGGTATTACTCGTATGCCTGTCACGCAAAAATGTAGAAATGTTTTCTTAGAAAACAGCACACAGTTAATATTCGTACAATCTCACAAAAACATTTCGATGACAAACAAAACACTATATTCGAAAATTGATTAGAAAGAACACACCGAGACGTATTATTGGTATTTTATTTATAACTCGAGTTAGTGAGCTGTCTTACAACTACGTAGCCTAAGGGGACACGACAATTACTAGGCTATCACGACATCTATAAGAGCGAAATTGAGGAACGGACATAGATAAGACGTGAATTATAATGTATTACTTTTTTAAATAATACGCCTATGTTACGATATAGATCCTACAATGTACTAAGGGTTCTAAATAGTGACGAGTTGGCGAACGTTTGCAATATTTCATTCCGGATTGAATTTCATAATAATTACATTCACCAAAAATGCAGTCATTATTAGATGCTATTATATGACTGTTAAAAAATAAACACTTTACAACGCAATATCAGGGCTTTGAGTCTGTTTTTATACTATGATAGAATTCGATATAAAATAATTAAAACAAAAATAGCAAAACTGAGATGTATATACGGAATATAAGTATATTTCGAAAACAAGAGAAAATTATATTTCGATCTTAGTTTTCTGCTTCGCTAAATAAGTCATTAAAATAGCAATATTTCATAAAGTCTGCGAAAGATTGCGAAAATTCGCCCAAGTGTCTGCGGCGTCTTTTTACGGCGGCCGTTTATTTCCACAAGGAATTTGTTCTTCAGCATCATGTCATGACAAGCCCAAAAGGCTGATTCCTACAGTTTAACCCTAATTTCTGAAGTATTAACATTAGTCTTTTTTCCGCATTTTCTAACTTTATGTACAAAATACACATTGCAATAGTATATACATTGATAAAAGTTACGTGTGGTTAGTGATATTGCAGTAGCATCGTATATAGTTAATATGCGTTGTCCTCTATTAAAACAATCGTATAGCTGATAATATTTTCTACTCTATTTTTGCACGTGTTTCGTCTAGTCATATTTTTAATGTTGCAAAAAGAATGTTGCGTTCTGAATCGAGTATACCTTACATATTATATTATTCACATTATATATGGAAGTAAACGGAATCTTTACCTGCACTTTGATTTTTAATTATTTAACTTTTATATCGAGTTTAACAAAAATATTTTTTAAGATTTATATTTTATTTGTTATTTTCAGTTTCTCTTTTAATTCTTCATCTGTGTATACCTCACTAAACTATCTTTACTTTGGTTCTTTTAAATGCTGGATCAATTCCGTAACATGAAACAATTCCTGATCTGGAACGACATTCACAAATATGGTGGTTATGTCAAAACTGCATCTGCCCATGTTCCCAAACACAATTCTTACAACGTAATCTAAAGTAATCTATCATCTCGACTCTACCAATATTTGATCCTTTATGTTATGTACACGTTACTTAATACCCTAAGGTAATGTCATCGACTGTGATCCCTCATTTGTTTCTATAAAGGATACCATTTTACGGTTTACAAACTATCTTACAGAAAGAGCACTGTACTCTGCTTCCATCCCATCAAAGATCACTGTTCTCAAAAAGTATTCGATCAGTTCTTTCCAAAATATTAATTAAAAAATTCCTTACGTATACCTGATTTAATTCCTCTGCGATCTTTGAATTTCACGTCATAACCCAATTTCATCAATGTCGGCGACTGTACTATTCCTGCCATCTAACGTTCCTTCAACAAAAACTTTATTAATAATCTCTTTAACCATATTAATTAGAAATATAATTATATTTTTAACAAATTATAGTCGTCAACATTTATCTGTATAACATCCTAGTCAACATCACAATCGTTTTATAATATGTTGGACTTAACTACGCTATTTAACGTATCAAGTTATTTATATTTACCGTCTTACGACTTATTTAATGGAGACGTGTGCGTTTCAACCACGTATTTAGATATAGTATTATACATAATTATAATTACATCGTCCGGCGAAGTCTAAATTAGTTCTCTCGTAGTTTTGGGCCTAGTTGGCCTCGTGGGTCAATAATGACCCTCGGGGGTCAACAGTGGCCCACTCGGTTACTGAACGATGATATGCGGCGCCGACAACAGCACGGCTACCGTTGCGATGATTGTGAATAGTGTGAACACGATTAAGCAAAACCTGGGGGCAAAATTTTTCCATTAATACAATTTGACGTCATAACCAAATTAATATCACGGACGGCAACCAAGGAAAACATTTCTAAATATATTTTAGAATACATTTACGTAAATTAAATAATATGTCGTATTTTTGAGATGATTATGAAAAGTATTCTATTCAAATTTCGAAATTTTCAGCGTTCAGAAAATCATTCAGCTTCATATTTCTTTTATCTGCAAGGTAAAAACTACTCTGTTCTTTTCTTATCTAAGCTAATTGTATCACATGCCGCGGGGGTTAGATTAACAGGCTGCACTTATTCCTACATGAATATAAAATAATAGTTAGTCATAAATAATGAAATGTCCTTTCTGCTTCAATTTTGAACAAGGATCTTTCTTGTTGTAGTCGCAAAGATATTTGATTTTAAATCAATAGATTCATTTAAATAACTATCAATACCATAGAATTGAATTTATACGATGCACCACAATTAAATTTCGAAATAACATGCTGAATGTGAATCATAATTTGAATCTGATTTCGATAAATTAGTACTCCGTGTAGCGAACAGCGGCGGCATTGTCAGATTTTAGTTTCGAAATTCGTGTACCACGATTAACAATACTCAAAACTAAATAGAATTTACTGACTATTGAATGTGGGACATCATCAATTCCAACCAACTATTGATTAATACAGCTTTGTATCTAGTACAGGCATGAATTTAAACGGCTCGAATTGTTTACTTATAAATACGTTGCAATAATGTTTCAATTATTGTAGCCAACGGTTACAGTAGTAACATGGCTGGATACTACAAGCGAGGTGTTACTATTTGAAGAACACCTCGCTTTTAGAGTTTCAATTGTAGCCTTAAATAATCTGATTCTCAATAATCTTATAATCTTAGTCAACTTTGATTCGTCATATATATGACTCCTATAGACGATGTATTAAGAAATGACGAGCTCGGTGGCTCAGTGCGGAATGGCGCGTCTTTGACACCAACACTCGTGGGTTCGATTCCCACACAAAGCAAACATTTGTGTGCATGAGCATGTCAGTTGGATGTTTTAAGAGAGGTAAGGCGCATCAAAGCAGCGCGTCTGGGGAAGTACCTCCCCCTCACAGAAAACTGCAGCCAAATAACAAGTCCCTTGAGGGTTGTTGTGTTCCTACGTTTGAGTGAGGTCACCAGTAAGCTCCCAATCTACCAAGGTGCTGCTATGTAAGCAGCAGAGGAGGCATCGCGCGAGTGATACTTAATATATCGCAAGTGTTAATAGGCTACGGCACCCGCTTTACAACAGGTGGGCCGTATGTTTGTATGCCTCCCGACGTAGTATAAAAAAAAAATAAAGAAAATCTGTTTCATGTTTTAAAGAACCCGAATGCGACGCCATCTACCAGGTAAAACTAAACCATTCTCGAATCCACTTAAATATACACAAAAAAAAATATCAAAAGCGGTCCAATATGTAGGAGGAGTTCAGGACATACACACAAACAAGAATTCTATATAAAGATAGATAAACTTAAAAAGCTAAACTTTATCTAACTATAAAATTTCATCCAAATCGTTAAGACGGCTTCCAAGAAACACAAAATATATCTATCTTCAAGAATTACTTGTTAAAAGTATTATCATCAAATACCTCAACATCGTCAATAATTCAGCTAATATTTCAATTTAGAATTCGCAATCGAATCTACACATACATATATATAACATAATTAGGTACATATTCACAGTTGGCGACACTAAAATTGTAGAAAAATGACAAATCTCCCGTTTTTAATGGAATAAAGTTTATCCGTGAATGCTAAATTATAAATGTTACCTCAACGTTGACGAGTCAGCTGAACTCTATAATTAGAGAATAGAATTACTGCTAGTTTGCAATTTTTATTTCATCATTGCTGTAAACAACTTCTCACTCTGAAATTACTTCATTATTTGAGGAGAGGATAGGACAGGTGATGTCAGGAGCCCTAGAAACCGGCGAGCGTGCATGAAAAGAGTTAAAGAAGCGAGTGAGGTATGTGAGGATCGAGTCACGTGGCGCTCGGTTCTCTCTGCCTACCCCGTAAGGGATTTGGCGTGAAGTTATAGATAGATAGACAGAATAGGACAATCCGCTCCTTTCATTATGCAACTAAATACGCTGGCTTTTTTAAACATGACAATATTAGGAATCGCTTGGAAGTTTCTTTAATTGTTCTTAGGTTGCCCAAAATACGCAACTTTACAAAAAATGTCGACCAATGCTCGATCGCCCAAGCACTATTATTTATATCACTAAAGTGACCTGTAGACACTTATAAGACAAGAGACATTACTTACGCTTTGCCTACCCTGTAAAAATCTCTCCAGTCCTTTTTTGAAGAACCCCTTACTGAAATTTCTCGATAAAGTGGTCACCGTAGCCTATGAATGCTTGTAATATATAAAGTATCGCCCTTGCCACCCCTGCTGCCAACACAGTAACTCCTCAAGACTTACTTGTAACCTGTTTTAAGAAAGATAGGGTGCATCAAAGCAGCGCGTCTGGGGAAGTACTTCCGTCTCACAGAAAACCGCAACCAAAGAACACCTCCCTAGAAGATTGTTGTATTCCTACGTGTGAGTGACGTCACCAATAAACTCCTAAGGAGTTGCTGTATTAGCAGCAGAGGTGGCATCGCGGGTGATACTTAATGTATTGCAAGCGTTCATAGGCTACGGTAACCGCTTTACATCAGGTAAGCCCGCATGCTTGTATGCCACCCGACGTTGTATAAAAAACTCAATAAAATACAAAGTCTCTTCTTAGACTTTAAGGCTCAATATCGCGTGTATGCTTGGGATCGACAACAATTTTCACAGTTCTGATCTGAAACAAGTCACAATGCTCTAGTTGCTGCCCAGGTGCACCCAAAGATGAGAACAATATTCCATGTGCAGTCGAACATCACCACCTTAGACCCGACCTGTGAAGTACCTACTTCTTCGCTTAGTTGACACCAATTATATAGACTAGTTTTCTTTTTCTGATATCTATTGTATAGTGATCTCGGCACCAAGAATCCCAATGTTGTTCGCGATGGCAAGAAACTCTAGAATAATCTACAGCAAATAATAATATATATTTTTCTTGGGCGTTATTAAAATCTGCTAAAGAAGATATTCAAAAAATCGTACGGAACACCGATATATACAAGTGACGTGCGGTCGGTCGCCTATATTTTATATTTAGGCTAATTGATGCAATGAATTGATCTGGTCGGATGCTAAATGAACAATGTAAAATTTAGTGGTTTTCAGTCAATGAATCAATTTAAACTGCCCACATTGACAACGCGGCCAAAATGAACTGATTTGGATACACATATTTCGGGGAACAAGATGATTGGCCACAAATGACAGGCACGTGGTTACACAAGAGTTCGTGTAATTTGATTGGGTGAAGCTTTGCTAACGTGTATTTGTTCATAGACAATTGTGTTGGAGTTATCAACCACGTATTGTTTATCAAGGCGCAACTATGGTTTCATATAACAAATATTTATGAAGATACACTACTAATTCCAAAAATATACGTTAGTTATCACTTGATAGATGCTTACCATTAAATTTACATCACAAAAGGTCCAGCATTTTTTTTTGAAGTGATAACTTCTTATGCGAGGGTAAACCGCTTCGTTACGTAACGCGTTACGGCGCCAGTCTGTCTGGCTTCCCTTTCTCTCACGCATACGTCAGCGGATTAGTTTAAGGTATCACTTCTGTCCGGCGCGCGTCCCGAGACGCACATTTTTTTTTTTCTAAGATGTTGGGAGGCTTAAAGCATATGGTCCATGCGATTTAAAATGGTAAGCATAGTCTATGGATGCTGGAAATATGTTAAGTACCACTCGCATGATGCCACCTCTGCTACTAACACAACAACTCCTTGGGAGCTTACTGGACACCTCACTCACACGCAGGAACACAACAACCCTCTAGGGAGTTGTTATTTGGCTGCAGTTTTCTGTGCGGTAGAGATACTTCCCCTGACAGGCTGCTTTGATGCGCCCTATCTCTCTTTAAAACACCCAGATAAAGACAAACAGACATGTTCATGCACACAAATGTTTGTCCTGTGTGGGAATCGAACCCACGAGTGTTGGTGTCAAAGTATCGTAACAGCGCGTTTCATACGTACGTTAGCTATCTCTTAATAGATGCTTACCATTAAATTGACATCATAAGAGCTCCAGCATTAATATAAAAGTACCCGATGCATATACATTATGCCTCCCATCGGAGTGTGGGTTCTTTACCTGTTTACGCATGCGTACAAAATGTTTCCGGGCCATTGATAATTGGTAGGAGTCAAATTTGCGACTCGTGTATGGCTGTAGCTATTTCTAACGATTTAGTCGTCATGTTTAGAAACCTTATTTAATAATATTTGCTGCCTTATTTAGAAATGTATCCATTCTCATCTACATACATACATATCATCACGCCTGTCTCCCATTGGGGTAGGCAGAGACTATAGAATGCCAGGTGCACCGATCCAAACATACCGCTCTCGCTTCTTCCACACTCATCAACCTCTTCATGCATGGTCTTCGGTTTTAGGTACTTTTGATTTGGCCCTTTTTCAACACATCACCAATTTGATCTATTATATATTATTTTACATCCATTCTCATCTATCTTGTGTAATAATTGAATTAGTGAAACAACGTATTTAATTTTTTTATACCACTAAGGTGGCAAACAAGCTTACGGCCAGCCTGATGATAAGCAGTTACCGTAGCTTGTAGACATTTGCAACACCAGGAGTGTCACTCTAGCGTTGCCGCCCCTGTAAGAACCTCTTTACGCCTTTCTTGAAGAACCCCATACTGTAGTCTCTTGGGAAAACCTCGGCAGGAAGCTCATTCCACAACTTAATAGTTCTCGGTGGAAAGCTTCTCTGGAACCGCACAGTACGCGACCATTGCGGTTCCAGTGTATGAGGGTGAACTCCCAGCCGTCGGCGAGCAGTGCGAATAGAATACTTTTCATAAATCACTTTATGAGAGCTTTTTTTACTATTTTTTTTATTTTTTTTCAGATAGAGGTTCTGTACCTGTCAACAACCATAGCAGCGAATTTCCAATCGCTAATAACCTCCGCTTCCTCGTCAGCCTTTTTCATCCTTGCTGTAATGAACTGCAGCTCCCTCAGGATGAGGTGGAGTTCCCGGTGGTGGCTGCCCAGCCCTCCCCCCACGTCCTCCATTGTGGAGGGCCGCACGAACGACCGTCGGAAGTCCGTGCGGAATATTGAGCACCTGAGGAAACAAACAACTCTTAGGGCTTATAATATCAAATAGATGAAAGGTTATTTTATCCATGAATTTAATTTTCATTAAAACTCGTTTTGATTAACAGTTTATATTTAAATAATTAAAAGAAAAATGTTTATTTTTACTTAGTCTTCTTAACCAGATAAATATTTTTATTTTGCTTCTTTATTCATTGGCTAATGAATAAACGTTTTAAAATTTGAATCTTGTTTACTTTTGGATACATCTGTTGTAGAAACGTATATCAAATTCCATAGTAACATCATTTTCATTTAAAAGTACTAGACATGTGGAAAGACGAGTGAGTGCTGGGAATAGTGTGAATGGAGCGTTGGGAAAACTTCTTGGCAGTAAAAACCTGAGCCAGAAGGCTCAGGTACACAATGCAGTGCTGGTCCCAACGCTAACTTATGGAAGCGAGAGCTGGGTATGGCAGAGAGAGCATGAAAGTAGGATAAACGCGGTCGAAATGCGAGCGCTGCGCAAAATTTGTGGTGTAACGCTTGTAGACCGTATTCGCAATGATGATGTTAGAAACAGAGTTGGTCTGAAAGAGAGCGTCGGTGTTAAAATAAGAAGAGGCATGCTCCGTTGGTTCAGACATGTAGAACGAATATAGGATGAAAGAATGACGAAGCAAATATACAATGCAAAAGTGGAAGGATGTAGAAGCCGGGGAAGGCCAATACTTACCTACCATGACCAAATTGGTCGTGTTCTATCAGAAGGTGATGTCAGGAGCCCTAGAAACCGGCGAGCATGTATGAGAAGAGCAATGAATGTTAAAGAAGCGAGTGAGATATGTAAGGATCGAGTCACGTGGCGCTCGGTTCTCCCTGCCTACCCCGCAAGGGATTTAGCGTAAAATTATAGATAGAAGTACTATACATCAACAAAATTAGAAGCACCAACAATTGTTCAGACTCCTGTGGCAGATGGAACGTAAGTGAACAATAAAGATTAGATACTGAAGTTTGTAATATTTAATATATCCCTTTGAGTAAAGTATAAATACACTTTATTGCAAATATGTATTGTCTATTTTCCAGAAGGCTGCAACTTAATATTACAATCGACCTATTTCGCTTAGTGACAAGAGAACGACAGAAGTTACGACGTCGCTGGTTGCATTCCAAATATAATGCAACGTGGCGCTTCTCAACCTAGCTGATTTATGGTACACGAAGTCAAATTGATATTCACAACAGGATTTAGTGCATATAGATTTTGTGATTGCATTAAGCCATTATCCATTGAAATTACTTACCCAGGGCCTAAATTCCCAGTAGAAGCAGTACTATTTGGCGCTGGTGGCACATGTCTAAAATCATCGTCTATGTCTAACACATTTGCTAGTAAGGACTTAGATGACCGCTCCTTCAACTCTAACTCCCTCATCCTGTTATTCATCATGATCGTCTTCCTCGTTATTTTCTTCCCTGGTCTTGACATTCTTAATACCCACGGTAGCCATTGCAGGAATACTGTCTTTATCTGTATAATTGATGGTTAAATTAGTTGTAGTTCACGTATGTTTTATGCATAGAGTCGTCTGAAGGAGTTGGATCTAGGATCTAAGCTATCATACAAGTAAAACAACCTAGACTGTAATCTCCTATTGGGTAGATTTAATTATATCGTACTATATCAAATAAAATACAAATTCGAATTACATTGGTAGCAAATATCATGGGAAAATAACACTTGCAAGCTCCAATATTATATTTTATCTAATATCACTTAAATGTAACAAACTGTGTAGCCAAAATTATATACTTTTTACAGCCTATACTATAATATATAATAATTATTTACATACACATTTAATACGTATATTTGTACTACTTATGCATGGTTAGGAATTTAATGAGAGAACTGAATTATGACTTTCAGAAACATAAAAATTAAGCAAAATATCTGAAGTTAACGCCGTCAGTATTAGTGAATGTGTTCGAAAACGGTTTTGATCAAAAAGTTATAAACCACTAAAAAGTGTACTAATTATAGTTAATCATGATTAACGTTTAGTAATTGGAATTTATGTTCTTAATATGTCGCATATCAAATTAAAAATGAAACTTAATTGTTAAGCGAACACATATGCTTAGTATTTTTAGGTTATAAAAAGGTTATTCGTACAGATCGAACGTTTGTTATATCTAAAATTTATGGACACCCAGGTAATTAATGATTTCAATATTGAAAACACTATTTTTTACTAAAAGAAAAATCTTATTAAGTTGAATATTTGTTTTTGATGAGATTATGCATTTAATAATATATTCAAGAGATTTTTTTTACAGGTATACATATATATATATATATATCCTGAAGAGTTCCTAAAATTTTTGAATATTTAATAAAGCCCCAACATTTTATAGCTTCTAACAGTGGGATTATCATTACGAATCTCCTTAATGCAGCCTGTCGTGCTTAGTATAAACGTACTAACTAGGTTCTGACACTTTTCGAAAGAAACGTGTTTTAAGTTTTTATTTTGCTTGTATCTCTGAAACTACACGAGATACCAACATGAAAGTTGTAACAAAACAAAGTGGTAGATGTCAAAAATACGAATATATAATTATAAGTATATAGATAAAAGTGCAATCGAAGTTTTAGGTAATGCATTTATAAAACTGAAAAGCTGGGTCATGAATCACTTTGAGAAAATTGTAGATCTGGTTTTGGATACTGCATTAACTCAATTTTGTTAAAAAAAAACATTCATTTGATGCGTTTATAGCAAGCGCGACTGCAGCAGTGCAACTGAGATTGGTTTGGTTTTAAAAATAAGGAATCCCTTACATCCGAAATTCCTTTTTTTAATCACTATTTAATGTGATCCAATCACAACAAAATACAGGATATTTTTGATCTGTATTTTATTGTAATTGGCATAATGATGTATATTGGCTACCAGTGCATCGTTAAATGTAACATACCTAAAAGTGACGAGCTCGGTGGCTCAGTCGTGAATTGCGCGACTTTGACACCAACGCTTGTGGGTTCGATTCTCACACAAGGCAATCATTTGTGTGCATGAACATGTCTGTTTGTCTTGGTCTAAGAGAGGTAGGGCGCATCAAAGCAGCCAGTCTGGGGAAGTACCTCCACCTCACAGAAAACCGCAGCCAAATAACAACTCGCTGGAGGTTTGTTGTGTTCCTGCACGTGAGTGAGGTCACCAGTAAGCTCCCAAGGAGTTGCTGTGTAAGCAGCAGAGGAGGCATCGCGCGAGTGATAATTAATATATCGCAAGCGTTAATAGGCTATAGTACCCGCTTTACATCAGGTGGGCCATATGCTTGTATGCCTCCCGACGTAGTATGAAAATAAAAATTAAAATAAAATCTATAATTATTTTTTTTAATATAACATTCTTCTTAGCATTATCCTGTTTCTTAATTCATTAATATTGGTGGTGTCCGCTACCTAAGCCTACAGATTTGGCGGAGATACTGATTTTTACATGGAGCGACTGCCGTAGAAACCGGCGAGCGTGCATGAAAAGAGCAATGAATGTTAAAGAAGCGAGTGAGGTATGTAAGGATCGAGTCGCGTGGCGCTCGGTTCTCTCTGCCTACCCCGTAAGGGATTTGGCGTGAAGTTATAGTAGTAGTAGTAGCGACTGCCGTCAGACCTTCACAACCCTGAGGGAAAACCAGATCTTTCTAAGGTAAGGCTAAGATTTCGAAACACTAATGTTTCGAAATATAATTCTAGAACGTGCGGAGTTCGTGACAAAATTTTCCTTCCGCCGAGCAAATGATAACAACAAATATGTTCATAATTCCGAAAACACGAATTCAGTGGTACATGCCAGGATTCGAACCGAGTATCAGTTGGTCAATAGGCCGGCTATCTATACCTCTGGGCTATCACTACTCTTTTTTAATGTAATATTGTAATGTAAAATAGATAATTTCTTTAAATTGTATTTACACACATATAATACATTTAGCCTGTAGTTTTCAGAATATTATCTTTAATAATTTTCCGCAGAAAAATATATTTCATGTTTTATTCAGTTAAACCCCTTAACATTAATGTTGTAATATAGGTAGCCTTTTTTATCAAGTTTTTGGACTTTATAACGCTTCTGAACATGTTTTCGTAAAAATCTTGAAGACGACAAAATCGCGAACACTGATGTTCAGCTTTCAGTTCAAAAAAATGTTCTGAGCGTACAATAAACAAAATTCTATCTCACTTATAAAAGTATACAAGCGATCCAACAAATTGACATCAATTGCCACTATTGTATTTCCCTATAATAGTTTGCACAATTTACTTACACGCATGGAGCACGAAATAATCCGATTTGTTTTTGTCGAGTGGAGAATGTTTTAGTAATTCATGGCAGTAAACAAAAGTACAACGAAAATAAAGAGAGCATAAAAATGTAGGGATTACAACGGAGCGGACCAGGAGATGTGACAACTATTTGATATAAATGTTCTCACTTAAAACATTCCTTTCGGAGATGTAACTATTTTTATTTTTGTAATTATTTTGGACCTGATATATAAGTAGTTTCAATTTTCATGTTCTTAACGGTTGTTGTTTTAATCAGTAATTAGAATTTCTTAATATATTGCAGCCTAATTGAATTAAAAAAAATTTAACGGAAGTATCGCGTGTTTTATTTATTTTGTTGAACCTGACGTTTCGAACGCGTCCGTGGTCGTCCGTGGTCGCAGGAAGACTAACCACGGACGCTGCAAAGCGTTCGAAACGTCAGGTTCAACAAAATAAATAAAACAAAAATTGTTTAATACAATGTGTAACAATCGCGAAAACGTAATACAATACTATTGTAGCCTAATATTGGCCGAAATAAAATACATTTAAATCCCAAAAAAAAATTGTTTTTTGGTCATTGGGCCTTCGATTTCTATTAAAATATCTTATTGTATCTTTGTCACTTCCCATAATTTTTATTTTTCTTTGTTAATCTGGTAGATTTTCGAAAATACGTGTTACAGATGAAAAAAAGTCAAATTAAAGGTTGCCTGTGCTTAATTATTTCCAAATATCGTTGCATTGTTCTATTTTAAGACATAGCCAATAAAAGACAGAATTTTTTCAGGCAATTCAGTATAAAACTATATACAATGGATAAAGGACTTATCAATGCACTGCAATATGCAATTTATCTCTGCGTTCAAGATTTTCACTCACTTTGAAAATGACTTTATGTTTTTACGAACATACATTATATCCATAAATATACTGAGATGTAACGGTGAATGTATATATTTATTTAAACAGTTTTCCGTGAAATTCCTTGGAGCCTATGTTATAGGATAGCTCTCTTTTGTAAAATACTCGTAAATACGACATAATGCAGTAAAAGTAGTTGAAATGAACTACATCCGTCAATTGTCTGATTCTACTAATTTCACATTCTGCTTATCTGAGCTTACCGGCAAGTTTATTTATATATTACTAGCGACTCGTCCCGGTTTCGTACGGGTAGTAAAGCATATTATGCTCCCACAGGCACACGCCACGTCTGTCGGGTCCATCATTTAAATTATATGGTGTAAAGGATTATCACAATCTGCATGAAATGCAAGGTAACCATCGTATTTAAGTTGATAAGGATTACTACTGTATATCCGTATAATATCCAGTGAAAGCTGCCAGGAGGGTTGACCTTTTCCGCCATTTTCAACAATTATCATTATATTTCAACCGATGTACACAAAACCTTAACAAATTATACACCTAATCCTTCCTCAAGAATCACTCTTTCTGTTGGTGTAAACCGCAAGAAAATCCGTCTAGTAGTTTTTGAGTTTATCGTGAATAGACAGACGGACAGACGCGGCGTGGGACATTGTTTTATAAATATGTAGTGATATTCAAATTGTGCAGGAATCTTTTAGGTATGTATTGAAGTGCAAACGACAATTGTATTGTCTGTTCATCCATATACTACTTGTGTCTAGCTAGTAATAGATATTTTACAATGTTACGCACCATCTACCAATTGAATATTCTCTGTAGACTGATGGCCTAGATATTAATTTTGAACTAGTTTATGTGTGTCCGTATATTTAGACTACAATATTTAATAAAAAATCAAACGTTCTTATTAAGTATCTTACTAATTAGAAAAAACTGAAAATATAGTATTTTTCTTGGAATAACGACAAAATGGAGGGGGATCTGGTATGTACGGATTATCTCTCATGCGTCTCGTAAAAGGAGCGGAAAACAAATATTTATTTTTCTGTTACGCGGTATGTTATTAATTGGACCTTATTGAGTAGAGGATAAAAATGATTATTATTTTTTAATCTCCGAAATAAATGAAAGATTTCCAGTTTAGACGATTTTCGATATGGCAGAGAGCATGAAAGTACGATGAACGCAGTCGAAATGCGAGTGTTGCACAAAATTTATGGCGTAAAAAATTAGAAAGAAACATAAAACAACTGGTCTGAAAGAAAGTATCGGTATTCAAATAAGAAGAGTCATGTTCCGTTGGTTCGGACATGTAGAAGGAATGAAGGAAGAAAGAATTACGAAACAGATATACAACGCGAAAGTAGAAGCATGTAAGAGCCGAGGAAGACCAAGACTTACCTACTATGACCAAATTGATCGTGTTTTATCAGAAGGTGATGTCAGGAGTCTTAGGAACAGGCAAGCATCCAAGAGAAGAGCAATGAATGTTAAAGAAGCCAGAGACGTGTGTAAGAATTGAGACATGTGGCGCTCGATACTCTCTGCCTGCCCCACGAGGGGTTCGGCGTAAGGTAAAAGAAAGATAGATAGATATAAAATTAAACTGGTTACAAATACGGTGTAACCAGTAGTGTATTAAAAAATGGCATATTAAAAACGCAAAACATACAGTTATAATAATCTACTTTATGTTTTGCGTTTTTAATATGCGTTTTTTTAGGGTTCCGTACCCAAAGGGTAAAACGGACCCTATTACTGAGTCCGCTGTCCGTCCGTCTGTCACCAGAAGACAGTTGAAATTTTCACAGATGATATATTTCTGTTGCCGCTATAACAACAAATACTAAAAAAACAGAATAAAATAAATATTTCAGGGGCTCCCATACAACAAACTTTATTTTTTTTGCTCGTTTTTGCTCGATATTGATAACGGCAACAGGTAGACGCTTGAAATATTCACAGAATATTTAGTATATTCACTTTAAAAATAAATAATTAAATTAAAATAAAACAAATGTTTAAGGGGGGCTCCCATATAACAAACGTGATTTTTTTTTGTCGTTTTTATAGATAATGGTACGGAACCCTTCGTGCGCAAGTCCGACTCGCACTTGGCCGGTTTTTATCTTTAATACAGTACTGGATACAAAAAATAATTATACCTTGGTTTTTCTTTCACTGATTGTTATATTACTAAGATGGAAGACCGTAATACTAGACTCTAATAGGATATAATATCATACATATGGGAATATTATACACTTACACAATCCGCGCTTGTTCGAATTTTGACACATACCTACATCTATACAGATAAATAAAATTGGAGTGTTTGTTTGTAATATTAAAATAACCGCTTTTTACTAAATGCATATGGATGTATACGCGGTACATATACCAAAATAAATATTTTTAAAATTTTTGTCCGTCTGTCAGTTTGTTCCGGCTAATCTCTGAAACGGCTGGACCGATTTTGACGGGACTTTCACTGGCAGATAGCTGATGTAAGTAGTAAGTATTTTGTAAGTTTAATTTTAGAAATTTTATTTATTTTTAATAATATAAATAAATAATATTCCACGCGGACGAACTCAGCACAGCTAGTATAACATAAAATAGTATGACAATGAACAAATTCTGATGTAAAATTCCATTGAAAAGACTCTCAAACTCGAAAAGACAAGAATTATGCTTTAATCACTCGGGCGATCGCAAGCCGTGACGGAGATTGTGATCGATATTCTTCGATTTAGAGATTTTAATGGAAATGTATCCAGAAGCTTTAATAAACATGCGATCCTAAAAAATGTATGAGTGTCAATGTATCTCAGTCAGTTTCTCTTACTAGCATATTATGGGCGGCCTAATTTTTTTTTTACAACGCTCGGAGGCATGCAACCATACGGCCCACCTGAATTGGCCTATGAACTTTTGTAATATATTAAGTTTAGCAAATCCGTAACATGACTAAGTACATTGGGATGGTGGTTAATTCCTTATGAATATAAAGATTTAAATTACTGATAAAATTATGGATATTTTTTTTTATACGTCGGGAGGCAAGCCATCGTACGGCCCACCTGATGGAAAGCGGTTACCGTAGCCTATGAACGTTTGCATTATGTAAAGTCAGCTCTGCTGTTAACTCAGCAACTCCTTAGGAGCTTACTGGTGCCCTCACTCACACGCAAGAATACAACAGCCCTCCAGAGAGTTGTTATTTGGCTGCAGTTTTGAGGTGGTAGCACTTTGATACGCCTACCTATCTTAAAAACACCTAGCTCAAGACAGGCAGGGATGTTCATGCACACGAATGATTGTCCTGTATGATGATCCAAGCCCTCGTGGCTTGGTTGATATTAAAGCAGCATTATGAGTAAATATATAAAATATTATTTGTCAAAAGCAGTGGAATAAAAACTTTTATTAATCCTTCACCTTGAATACGCTTTTAAGTGAAAAATATTGTAATAAAAATATTAATTACCGTACATTTTTAAAATTTTTAGGTTTAAGCTCGATTAAGGTTATAAACCACAGAGAAAATTTCATTCTAATTTGGCCGTTTTTTATTTTTATTATGGTGGATACACTAAACAGCAAAACAGGACAAGTTTTAGAAGAAAAGAGATTATCTATACTAATGATCCTATCATCTGCAATTATAAACTACAGGTGAATTTTAATCTCATATATAAAATATGCAAATATTCAGATTAGGTACATTTGTGAAAGGCATTGCGCAAGAAAGTTGTGTAAATCACCCTACATCATTTATTTTTAATATCTCCTTAATTTTAGCTACACACCAGCTGTGACGCCTCCGTCTAATATACAGTGTTGTTAAGATAAATATCCTCGTCATTTTTATAAAGGCTTTGTGCAATATGGTGTTGTCCCTTTTTATTATCATTTCGCAATGATAAGAGACGGTCACGTGACGCGTGTCAGGCTAATCGAACACAAAAGTTAAGCAGTACCGATCGCTGTCATCTCGAGTTCCTCCATGCTCGGACGGTACGTTAAGCCATCGGTCCTGGCTGTTGTCGATAGAGGACAGTGGTTAAACAAAGTTAATCTTCGGGCAAACTTGAAAACACATGCATTAGCGTAGTGGAGAATGCTCTACACCAGTGCTTAGCCGGTGGTCCGCGGACCACTGGTGGTCCCCGGTAGCACATAAGGTGGTCCACGAAGCCCTTCTTAAAATCAGAAATGAATGTGAAATGCCACGGGAGAAACATTAATCTTGAAGTTTTTTAAGCCAATAGGCATTTTCTTTCCCAATTGTTTGAGAAATTGCTATAAGTTGTAACTTTGTTTTCATCGACATGACATACTCGTATATAGGAGTTCTCGGCGCTTCTAATAATTAAAAACAAGCACCGAAATAGTTTGGATGCCAATGCCGTCGTACGTATGTATCGCTTTGACTAGCACTGAACCAAGGATTCAGAAGCTAATAAAGAATATGCAGTCACACATATCGAAAAACATATATCTGTTTTGTATATAGGTGTACATATATATATATATTGTACATAATCCAAGTTGATGGTCCAAGACATGAAATTTTGTCAAATGGTCCATCATCACTGAAAGGTTAAAAACCACTCTTAACGTTTTCGATAGAATGGGGACCCGCATCCCAGCAGTGAGATGAATATGGTTTGGTGTGGTATGATAGTGGAGTGGACAATAGTCATTGTACAGTACTTAGAGCTTAATCTAGCACATTAAAAATAAAAAGATGTATTCCACATTCATTTCAGATGTGTGGATACAGCACTAGTGATCGTGACAGGATTTTTCGCAACATCAACATAGTGAACGAGAAGTAGGTGATGTACTGATAAAGACTTACCCACTGAGGCATCTCGTGTATATCTGCTGTTCGGTGGTGATAATTTAACACTACTACTGTCAACACCACCGAAGATGCCACCATGAACATGATGCAATTGAAGTAGGTTCCTGTTACATACAAAAAAATATTTTAAAAAGTTAACGATCGTCAAGTACTTTCGGGTTTTTTTTTTCCTTTTATTACGAATTTTGAAAAGAATTGAAAATTATCTGATTGGAAAAATAGATTTATATTCAGTATTAAATTCAATGATTAATGATATAATTACGTGACTAATTTAATGATAAACATAGTGCAATGAATTATATCGTTTCATTCTTAAATTCTAATAAGAAATTGGGTCATCAAAAAAAGTTTTAACAAAGGAATAATATAAGGAGAAAATTAAGTACTTTATGTATATATTTTAATATATTCTTTACGCCTTTCTATTATTTTACATTTATAATGTCTATTAAGTATATGTTTATAACGTCAAAAGCAGGATTCATGCATTTTAAGTGAACATGCAATGTAAAGTACTTGGCACATAATCTCACACATCGGGAAATATAAAGCCTTATTGGTTTTGAAGCGTAACTATGTACTAGAGTATATAATGTATTTGTTTTATTACTACTATTCTAAGTGACTGAATACACCATTAGTATGGAAATGAAAACGCACGTTTTGCGTCACAATGACATCGTGTATGTACAAAGCATACCCTAATTTGGATTTGTGTCTATAATTTTATACTACATTGCTTGCTTCAAAATTTGTATCTTCATCTTGATCATGTAATATCAATTTTAGTATAAATTTCAATTGTAACTACGAGTATATTTTACTAAAGTCATTAATATCAGAACCAATAATTATGCCAATTATTTATTTCTTCTTCCCAACGTACGAAATTTAATGCTAAGTACTATAATTTAAATGTTCAAAGCTTTCCATCTCGGAATTAGAAGCTACTTTATTTATGGTGATTTCTTGCGTTTACTGCTTATCAAAACGTGTAACAAAATTTTATAACGACTAATAATTTTGATATTACCAACCACCACATAAAAGCAGTAAACGGGAAGAATACACCCGCTAAATATTTTATTTTCAGGATTTATGATCTTCGAATTATTAATACTGTTGGGAGGGCCCTTTCTAGTGATATCTTTGATACGCTTAAGGATTTTTATCAATAATCTGCTTTTTTTAGACTTCAAGTTTATTTCAACTAAAACAGAATAAATTTCTCAACTTCATGATAAACCAAAGAACATAATATATATATATTTGTACCGAAAGGCCTCCTAACATTATTTATGTTTTCACCCCTTTAGCAGTTAGCTTCATGATTCATCATATTAGAAACAAACTAAATGTACATCAGAATGTAATGACAGTACATCAGCCTTTGTAATTTGTAATTGCTACTGCTATAGGAGTTGCTTTCGATTATAATTGACAAAGGAATTTAGTTATCTAGTAGTGTACCGTTCCTTTGACAATGTGGCAACAAGTTTATTATCAGTCAATTATAGAAAACAGACCAGACAAAGTTGCGAGACCCGACGTTCGCGAGATACTTGGAGGCTGGCCTTTACCCGCATCCACTTTGTTGCTCTAAACCGCTGTTTAACTTTATATCCTGCTTTTAAACAGCTACAAGCAAACCAAACCTACATATTTATAGTAGCATTTATATTATTCTAAACAGGAGAGTTGTGCTTTTAAATCGCTCTTTCATTATTAGTTGAGAACAAACTTCATGCTATTCAAAATTGTGACGTCTGTAGTCAAGTAACAAAAGACCTCTACGTTCATAAGGCCAATCATAAGAAAGACGAAAAAAAAAATGAGAAACTTATGGAGAAATTTAGATGAATGGACAATAAAGAGATAGAGTCGAAGGAGTTAACTTATTTTAATACATTACAAGATAGTTAAGATCGGATGCCAGTGAATTAAAATATCGAACCTTTAAAATGTTTTTTTTTTATACAGCTACAACGTTTTTCTAGAGCAAATGGAAAGTGCAATAATTCTATTTGAAGTGTGGAGAGTTGCAAGAACCCTGTGAAAGCATAGAGTAGCCTCCAGAGACGTCGAGACTCTAAAATGCAAGTCCAAGTCAGAAAAGAGTAAGAATCTATATTCTCCTTTAGTTTAAGGATGATACAAGCAAAAATTTGCATTCTATTTAGATCTTTGTTAATTTGGTGTTCCAAGGATGTGCAGAGGAACATTTTGGAAAGAAATCTAAATAATGGTTTCGCGAAGAAGCTATAGATCTGATCTGAAATCAGAACCTACTGTTAATATTCCTCGCAACACATCCTTCTTTATTCCATTTTAAAAAGAATCTATTCAAGAGACCATGTTCAACTTTTTTATTTTATTCACAATTTAGATTAAGTAAAGTTTTAGGCAGCAAACGCGGTTTTTTCTCACCTATTAGGGGGATCGCCTCTGAGGTTTTTGTGATGACGTGTCCCACCAATAGAGAGAAAACAGTTTGCGACAGGAGAATTGTAACACCTGCAAAGATCAATATAATATTCTATAAAAATAAAACGTTCTATTTACAAGATAGTCGGTGAAACCTATAGGTACAGTAAATGTCCCATCCAGTTATAAACTTCATATTGTTCGCATACAAGGCGTCATTTCCTGTTTGTGTGCTGAGTCGGTATCAGGGGCTCAAGTCAAATCATAAACAAAACAAAAGGAAGTTATCATGCAAATACTATTTTAAAGAGATTTTTATGCTGTCTTTTTTATGTAGCTTAGTTAATTATATCATTAATCTAAAGTTATGACAGAGGGGCTTTTTATAAGTAAGAAATTAGATCTATAAAAGTTACACCACCCTCCAAGTATCTAAATTGCCACAGCTTCTTGCACGCTATGGTTCTAAATAATGGTTCTTGAGATTGCATACGCTTTTATATTATATGATATTCATACAAATTGTACACATATGGAATCGATTGCGCGTTAAACAGTGATTAAAGAGTACAGATGAAAGTATAGAAAAAACGGTCGAGTAACACTGACAAAAGAAAACATAAATATTTATAAATGACGCAACTTACCTTCTTGGTCCTTCGTTAATAAAATAATCTTGAGAATCAAAAGTGCATGCCATGCCACTGACAAGATCCTTTATATTATAGAATAATCAGTAAAACATCACCCAAATAAAAATCAGTGATGGTATAGAGACAAAGCTTACAACGAAGAATTGCGGAATCGATTCCAAGATTCGTTCCATAAAAACGTGAAAGTAAATAAAATGCTGAGAGAATGACTACAAATGTAATCAAACTTATCTTAGAGTGCTAAAATTAGTAAATATATATTTTTTCTCAACATATTTTCTTAAGCAAAAGCAAAAGTTATTCTTTAACCTCGAATGGTTCTTTTCAATACTGAAGAAAAAAATAATAACTAATTAATCACTTAACGACTTAAGCTAACAACCATTTGAAATTAAATATTTAAAGGTACATAATTTACTCCTTGTAATGTTTTAAAATAAGTCTTAATTTTAAATTTGTTTTTAGAAATGAAAATAATGATAGCTGATAAAATAAATAAAATGTGGAAAAATAATGAAAGAAATGATAGAAAAAATATGATTATGAAGTAAAATAAAATGGGAGTAGAGGATGGAATGTAAAAGTTATGGACAGGTTCGGGCAGTGTACCTAACAGGGGGATTGCGTCGGACACCTGCGGCAGGGTCTCCGCCACCAGATTCAGGAATACCGTCAGCGAGAGAAGAATAGTGACTCCTGTAACCAAACACAATGTTAGGGTCCCTACTAAAGCTTGGATCGCCATAGGTCTGATAGACACAAGTATCAGTACACAACTCTCCAAGATCCTCCACATGGAAGGTTGTCTAAACGAAGTTTCAGATCTTAAACTTCTACTTTAAAATGTAAATGATAATGATGTTTAAACTGTAGGTATCACATTGAATGTCTACGCCATAAAATACTTACCGATCCACTATTATATCTCCCATCAGTAACATCAAGGGTGTACTAACACTGACACAAACAGTCATACCACATTCTAGAAACAATCTAATATTTATCTTAAGCGCACGATGCTTCCGACCTCCTCTAAAAGTTTTATTACTCCTCTGGCCCCTTCAGCAAGCTATACGGATAAAGTTCCCTCGAGTTTCAAAGTGTATATGGCTTTCTGCGTATATTCAATATTTCTCGTTTTATTTTCCACCAAAATACTTTTTATTTAAGCTTACTATATACTTTTAAATTGTAGATGCCGCAAGTGTGAAACCATTTAGAAGTCCTAAGAAGGAAGCATCGTCCGTTGGTATCACTGGTGTCTCCTACGGTGCGATACCTATAAGGGGAACGGCATCCGATGTGGAAGGCATCTTTTCAGCGACCAGGTTGAGAAACACGGTCAACGACAATAAGATTGTCACACCTGTTGGCATCAGCCAATAAAATTAAGCTTGCTAAATGTTATGACAACTGTATAAATATATTACTATAAAATATAAACTTTACCATTTGCCTGACTCTTACATCATACATTGTCTAGTTATGCAAAAAGGCAAAAGACCTTTTTTATACAAGCTGGGTGAAAGAAAGGGCCTGCCTGATGGCATCTAGCTATAGTAACCCAAAAACACTTGCAACATCTGCAACAGGCCTCGTGCATTTCCGATCCAGTAAAAAGCTATTCACGCCCTTGTTGAAGAACATTCATCCTTTGGAATACATGAAGAGGTTTTCTACGATTCTCAGAAAATATATTTACATTGATAATATACAGGTCCTGACCGTTAACCTCTGCCAGTGCTCGAAAGTGCCTACATGATTTAATTTTTGTAATGTAACAAATATCGTTGATTTTTAGAAAATAAATAATGTTATTTGAATATATTCTGTAATATTTAATCTACATATCTAATACTACTAGATACATTACTAACCTAGTGTTAGCTTCTCCCCTGAATCAGGAGGTAGAGTGAATCCCAACAACGCCATCGAGGAAATTAGAACACATGGTACGATCAGGTTGAAGAAATAGTAGAGCGTCCGTCTCCTTATCATGATTGTAAATGTGACGTCCACATACGGCTCTGGACAGCAGGCGTACGTGATTGTGTTCTTTTTGCCCGGCATTGCTGTATTTTGGAATAATCACATTAATAAAATATTGAAAATCGAAAGTGTGATAACTGTATTGAGGCAATGATTTGCGAAATCAAATATCATTCCTAGCTAGGTAGTCGTCAATAATGCAGTCCATCAGTTCTATCGGCTTAACGGTCTCTTTTCGCAGTGAGTATTCCCCTTGTTATTTATTATGGATCGCATATTCTTTTTTAACTAAGAAGAATTAAATATTATTTTCTTTCAGTTTATTCATTTTAAGGTACTGTACTTCTAAAGGTAAAAATCAACCCTATTAAGATCATTTTGTTGTGCACCTATTGGTCGGTCTGTACGTCAAGAAATCACAAATCACTACTTATTAAATAGTTGCAGTTGATCTAGGGTCATGAAATGTGGCAAGAACGAAGACCTTATTAGGAAACTCTAGGGAAATACCCAAAAATCTCCAATTAGTTTAAAGCAATTAGGTCATATCGCGAGTTGCAGTTTCGCTATATCTATAAGTTTATAGGTTGTTTTTAAACAAATTATGATTCTATTCTATATTTAAATAAAATAGAAAAAGTTTCTATTTATTCATAAATATTTTAGAAGTAAACAGTGCCGATCGATGGTATCTAAATTGCAGTATCGACATTATTGATACATCATACATAATATGTATCTAAAATATAGGTCTCCCAGCCATAACTCTTAATCTGATTTTGATGAAATTTCAGGAAACGTTGCTGTTCAGACCGCGACGAAATTTAGCTTGACACAACTGTCAATATGGCATTATAATTTTAAATAATGAATAGAGGACGATTCCTAACAAAATCAATAGAATCACCTTTCATTGTAATGTACAGTTTTCTATTAATGCATTTTATCGAACTTACCTATTAAATACCACTCCCCATTCGTGATGAAATCTGATAAATCTCCACCTGCTTCATCTTTTAGCACCAGATCCAACTGTTGGTAAGAACATGATGAAACATCCATTCCCATAAGTACAACCACCAAACACAAATCATACAACAACAATGTGCTAAATACCTAATCTCAAATGAGCGAACCATGCAAGACATTATTTCCATGCCATCAATAGTCGTGGCATACGAGTATTATGAATTGTAAAAATAAGGAAGTGAACAAGAACTTCATACTGAAAGTGAAAATCTAGAAGAGTATAAATAAAATCGTGCTGGGGCATGCGCTATGTAAACGATAATAAAATATATACCGCTATACGTTACATGAATACTAAACTGTTGGATGTTAGAAATATAAATATCACATAAGTACTGAACTAAAATTAGTTGAACAAACAAACAAAGGAATCTACAGATATCACATTTCATCTTGTGTTTACCACATACAGTACTGCTTAAACTCGGTTATCATTGCTTTGTAAGTATATTTAATAAAATAATTATTCTAATTCTCTACTGCAAGTCTTAAAATTAAATTAAATCTACTTTTAATATACTCAAACATTAAATACGTGCATTCCAGTAACATGGAGATACTTTAACTTTCTCATAATAAAGTTAATTATTTTAATTGAAAGTACAAAGGAGTAGCTTGATGTCATGAAAGGCGAAATTGGAAAGCAAGACGAAGACAAAGTTAGATTAAGATACGTGCAGCTAACAAACTAATTGTAATGAGTTTTGAAACAGTTGAAGGAAATGTGAGGACGGTGGTAATGTTATGAATAATTCTATATTTTAAGTAATCAAAAGAAAAGCATGCCGTAAGAGGGGTATAACAAAAGAGATGTTAATTAGAAGACTGGCATGCACAAACTCTTGGGTTTCTTTGTTCAGAACAAAAGCTTCGTACATTACATGATGCAATTCTTCTTGGTAAAGTTTTGCCTTATGAACTGTAACTGTAACTGTGAGCAGTGAACGCTCTAGAATTATTAATTAAGTGCTTATATGTACTTGTAATTAGCACTTAAATTTACCAAATTACGTACACAAAATGACTGCTCTTTGAGCATGAATAAATCTATAAAGCGATGTGCGATTTAATATAGATAAGGATACACCGGCTGAATACGACTATAACTGTTTAATTATACTCATTTAATGCTAATTTATTAATGTTTTTTTTATTAAAAGATCACTTGAATCTCATAATAATTCCAAAGAGTACATAAGTTAAAACAATTGACTTTCTGATGCAAAGCCGACATGAGAAAGTAAACTTTTTTTTTTCAAAATAAATTGTCACATAGGTATTAGATGTAGTCTTATAATTATTTTAATTAAAGTTTACGAAACATTTTGACAGTATGAAGCTTTTATTTGTTGGTTAAAATTACAAAATTCCCAAGTTTGCGATGTAGCCATATGGCGGTAATATTTCGTGAATAATTCAGAAATGTTTCATGATAATTTATTTCTTTTGCTCCATGCAAAATAGTACATACAAAACTTCGTGGATATTAAATACCCGTTGGTTTCTCACATGGTTCCCTTATGTCGTCTTACTCTAAACCCTAGCATATTCTTCAAAGCTTTAATAAATGTTAGATTTCACTAGTACAACCTATACTTATTATTATGATAGCTGTCTAAAGATCTTAAGGTTTCGAAGCAAACAGTATAATTTTAAGCTGTAGTGCATGTGCTAGTAAATGTTGACGCTATAACCTAAAATAACAACACATTGAAACGATCTTAACGATTTGGATTTATGTTTAGTCGTCTAGAATTACCATTACATGTCACAAATGTTTTGAGTTTTCGAATGGTTTTATCACATTTAAGAAATTTAGCTAATGTTTCTCTATGTCGTGATTAAAGTACCTACAATATGATGCACATGAAAGGACTCATGGATACCAAATTTTATTACAGGATCGCTATTGAGCACACAACAAATTAATTTGTTCATGCAAAAATATTATTCAGCTAATGAAACACGTTTCTTTCACGATTTTAAAGTTGGTCACGTGGTTAATCATAAATTTATTCACTTCATTTCGTAGTGCAGATATACAAATCATAGCACAGTATTAAGTTTACGAAATAATTTTGCTTCTATATCACACAGAATAATTAGTTCAACCTTGACTTCAGTACACGAAAATAAACATATTTCATTGGACACCATATTTTATGTATCAAATATGACGATCATTGCTAAATATAATTCCGTAGATATGAACGTATATAAAGCAACAATGTTCTAGCAAATTGTCAATAGTAAAGATATTTATTTTCATGTAGGGAACATGATTCTGCACGGTGTTGTGTCAAAAATTCCCTATTATATTCTTTTTGTTTTATTCTCAGTAAAATGTACTAGCAGTGTATAGTGAAATAGCATCACGGATCCTGTACCTGGTTGCCATCGTAGGTCCAACTACCAAACTTCATATCACAGTGTTGGTCGTCGAAGGGGAACCAAGTGATGTCTATCTTGCATGTGCTCTTGAAAATGCCCGGAGGCACGTACAGGCAACTGCCGTTGTTTCTGACTACCACATTGGTTTGATACGTCCCGTCAAAACCCTCGTCAGCACTAAAGAACAATTTATTTTTATGAACATATCGTAAATCCTCGGTTAGTTTAATTACTAATATCTGTCGTAACCGTTTCAACAAATTTGCAATAAATTCGGCATCTATAAACTAGGTGTTTAAGTACATTAGTAATTTGATTGTTACTAATATTCTCTTGAGTCGTTCCATTTCTACTAATGTTTTTGATAATTACCCAAAATAGATTTATTTAGAGTGGAACAAAATTTTACGACAACGAAAAGAAAAAAAAACTATTTATTATTTATCATACATGTACACTATCACTAGTGGAATAAAAATAAAATTGTTTAATGAAATTTATTTTAGAGTAGCTAATTGCTTAAGCAACTAAAGATAATTTTCGGCAGATATACTCGTAGCTACAATTTATCCATCATGATTTTATGATTCCTTGAATAAAAAGTAGACTATATATCTAATAGATTAGTTGCCAATAATTACTATAAAATGCTCTGTAATCGGCATAACGAAGTAGCTGCTAAGAGCAGAGCTGTACAGTGCTCAGCTGCTTTACCGATACATGTATCTTTAGATGTATGAAATTGTTACAGATTTTTCTAATTAGGTTACTGACGCTTCAACCCGGTTCAATAATTTAGTATTTGTTTTATTATCATTTGAAAAATTAAGTGAATGTAACATAAAAAGAGTTTATTAGATCGACCCTGTTTTAAACGCTAAATTGAATACAATTAACGTTCAGGCTTATGAGTGATGCTTATATACGCCTATAATAAAATAATGCCACCTAATGTAAAATATCTAATAAATAGACGACTTACAGCATTCCAGAAGTTAATGTTTACGAGTGAATTGACACAAATATTAATATTTATATCAGCATTTGTACCATGATGAAGTAAGTGTACCGCCATAATAAAATATACCAATGTGTTTCTTACACTCAAAAAAATGAACAAGATAGATTCGATCAAGCCTGCACTGACCCTACTGACCTCTGAAAATGTTATTAATATTTCAATTATGGGTATACATATGTATGACAAATATTAATCAAAATTAATCTAACCAAGAAAGACTGCGGTATTAAATCTTATTGCGAAAGATACTCGTAAAAGTTAAAAATATTATTGCATGCTACAATTTGTGGATTGCATTTTATAACTTCAATACCCTGACCCTCATCAAGTTCTTTTCGCTTCGCAAACAAACCCCGCTGAAAGCATCTTTGATCAGTAGCAGGCCTCAAAATTTCATTAAAAAGTTCCTTTGAAGTTTGAGGGCATGTACCCACGACGTCACAAGTTGCGAATTTCAAGTTATTAAATCCAAAAATCTTTTAATATAAACCGAACTAATTAAACAGTCTCTTGTATTGCAGACGAGAGAGAATTACCAACAATATTTTCTAAAATAAAAATTTAAATACTGAGACGGATTGTTTTTTTTAATTAATCCATATTGAGTGAAATTAGAAGCGTCGTTTATTTAGATTTTAGTTAAGCTTTTATAGTGCCTTGGATTCATCAGGGACCTTTTATATCTGCAGCCGTCATTGATAAAGCGTTTAATACAAAAATAGCCATTTATCATTGACAGCAACAGGAATCATCCTCTCGGCTCACCACACCATAAAAAACACATCAATCGTACTTCCATCGCTTTTTCTGAAAGGATGAAATTACTGTGTTAATGTCTTTAAAAAAAAATTGTGGCAGGCGAGACGATGACAGTGGTACTCAAATCAGCGACCAGAGTGCCATGTACTTTTATTATTTTATTTTGTTATAGTGGCAGCACAAGTAGGAGACAGTAATGCAACGGGCCCGATTGTTACTTTGAAAAATAAAAAGAAACCAAAACGCATTGCAAGTACCAATCGTATTTCGGAAATCTCCTACTGTGCTGTCACAGTTTTCTGGAAAAATATTTAAAACATTTATTTTAAAGTAAAATAAAATTAATAAATATTTTAAACATATCAATTAAAAATAAGTTTCTAACTATTTTAGTACTGTTTAAACGCATCTAAATTAAGGAACCTAAATTTTCGCCATGCGTTTTACGCGATTTGCTGCGAAATATTAGTACGCATAATAGATATGTTTTAAGTCCATTGTTATTAAGTATTTTATATATATATATATTTAAATATATACATAATTTAAATATATTTAAAAATATATACTACACAGTACAACTACACAATAGATTAAGCTAGCTAGCTAATTTCTGTGCAGTTGAGTTTGTCGACTTTGAAGTTCCAAAATGACTTCTACCATTGAACAGCCCAAATATTACATGTATTTGATTAATTAATTATTATCATATACATAGAATAAGAGTAATCTTATATTATGATATTGTATGCACAAGAACTCATTGACTATGTATATAATAAAAGAGGTTGTGTCACAAGAGGCAATTTGTGTAGACTACGCAATCGCAGCAAGCATCTTCCGTAGAGCTAGGAGAAGCTCTCTCCTAACTTATTTTAAGTAATCTGTCAGTAATATGTAATATCTTATCGGTATCGTCAGATCAGCTTTAATGTTCGCACATCGGAAGAGTTGTATATTTATATTTATTTACATTTTCTAATTTCAACTTGTAAATTATCAAGTAAAATATTAAACGATATTCTACGTATGGTCGCCTCATACAATAAGAATTTTTTTTATAAAACGACAGCATTTTCGACTCATCTAATATTATGAGTCTTTTTATACAATACATAAAGTCAACTTTTTGGAATATTGATATTGGGCTATACCCACATGATATTAATGGCTCAAGGGATATTAAGGTTAGCTTATCATAATACAGCAGTTCCATTTATTTGTATTTCCGATGTGCCAATATTAATACTGTTAATAGAACGTTCTGAAAGAAGTCCTAAGAATATATTGCTAATTGCCACTCGCCCAAATAATGTAAGTTATTCACCCGGCGTCGCTCGCTGAAACAAGAACAAGTCAAAACCACATTTAAACTGTAATTTGTCTGAAGCGCCGGGGGAAGGTTGGTTTCAAGCCTGAAATGCAGAATCTAGATTATTCCACCGACGCGCCTGTAGCAGCCAACTTGCTGAAACTGATAATGAACAAACAGAACTTAAGACTAAGACATTATTAATTTAAAGTTGTTTCTTAACTGCTTAACAGCAGTAGCCTAAATACTGGATTAACATAACTATTTGTTTAGTTAGAAGAGTAATATATATATATATATATATATATATATACATATGTACATTTTAATTTTAATAACGATTTTATAATAATTTTATTGGATTATTTTTTTCACGCCAAAAACAATTATATGTCAATTCATGTACACAACCACTAAAGCGTGTGTAAAATAAATCTCATCCCATTCGCCCCCTATTTTCGTCCTTTTTTGTCCAAAAGTATCCATTCGCCCCTTTTCACAGCATCCACTCAACCCTGGACACAGGACGAGATTATTTTTATTACTTATAAAGTACCCGTCCACCTCTTGTAATAGTTATTAAAGGACGCAATTTTACTTAAAGAACACTAACTTTAAAATTATGAAAAAATATTTCAGGGGCCCATACAAAATATTCGATCCGTTTATCACTTTTGTAGGGGGTTTGGGAATTCGATACCCTTAATGACATTTTAATAAATAAAATCACCCGCTATACTTGTGTGTACTTTTAGACATTGTATATGTAGTATCTATATTGTGTAATACCTATAAAACATATGTTTTTGTCTGCGCTGGATGTAAAAATTAAAGCCCCTCAGGAAAGTATTATAGTCTTCGAAAATAGCTCCGATTGTGCTGACTTATTTTTATTATTTGCATGATTTTTCGAGCGTACTTTAACACGTAT
Organism: Pyralis farinalis; assembly: GCA_947507595.1. Classification (NCBI taxonomy): domain Eukaryota; kingdom Metazoa; phylum Arthropoda; class Insecta; order Lepidoptera; family Pyralidae; genus Pyralis; species Pyralis farinalis. Next base: position 37,759,991 of record OX382259.1, read on the forward strand.
ACCTATTATTTCAACACCTACAGAGATTTCTTTAACCTCGATCGGGTTGGAACCATGCGTGCGACTATGCATTCGATTCATAGAATACATGGTCATAAAGGCTGTCGATGTATCTGGAAATGTTCAGCTGAAATTAATATTTTTAAAATATATATATTTTTCAACGCAACGAAAGTATAATCAAATCACAAATCGTCGGTAATAAAACATTATTAATGTATTGATGCTCTCACAAAATATTTTCATGCCTTTTAAACTCTAGCATAAAATCTTTGCTAAAAAAAATAAGTAACTTAAATTAACAAGTGGGAACTGATCATGAGTAATAGTAAGAAACTTATATCACCTACATGTTGCTATTTTTATGTGACATAATCACAACGTTCTAAAATCATAGAAATGTAAGTAAATTTTTTTTGTTACCACATCTTGTAATATATTCTATATGGTAGTCGGGTCGGGATGTAAGTGAAGTGGCGTGACGCATCTGCGGAAGTTACGCAACTGGAGTTATTGTGTAGACCATAATACGTGCCGTTGTTGCGAAATATATTAAATTGTGTGGACAACACTACATGAACTTAATTATGCATCGTATGTTACAATAGAAAAAATTATATTCGCTTGGAATTATCTAGCTTGAGCGTATAAGTTTACAGGTGGAAATTCCGTTGCGTAATTTTTGCAAATATGTCATTGTTATAGTAGTGTCATGTGACACAACTATAACAGATACGGAAACGGCAATTAAATTTACATTTAGAGCCCGAGAATGTTTTTAGCTTTATGTAGAGATAAAATGTGGGGAAGGTGCATATGCGCGACGTAGAAGAGAAATGAAACGGATATCGCTTGATTAAAGTGATTTTGAAATTGGGATGACAATTATTTCTGACAAGTTCATACCTTTTTATTTATTATTTACAATTATTTATCTGGTTACTCATTATTATAAAAGGGTTTTTACAAGTCCGGCTGGTGATGTACCTACACCTCATATAAGTTTATTGTGACGTCATAATAAAAATAATATGGCGGATTACGTACTCGATGTGGCATAGACTGAATCAAATCAAATCAAATCAAATATTCTTTATTGTAGACACACAGGTTATAATGATCTTAAATAATGTATGTGTATCACTGTGGCCTGTCTTTAACAGACATACAACAATTAAATTATTATATTATGACAATTAAATTATACTACAATCACATAAATCAATAAATCAAAATTAAAAAAAAAAAATCATTAAAACATCAATTAAATAGTCAAAAAATTCGATTGAGTCAAATTATCATTTAAATATTCTTTTATGTTATAATAGCATTTATCAGTCAAAAACAGTTTTAATTTATTCTTAAATTTCAGCATGTCTAAACTCTTAAAATTATCAGGTAGTTTATTAAAAATAACAGGAGCCATTCCAATAAAACTTTTTGTCAATAATGCGGTTGTGAATCCCCCTGTCAACAGCTTATGTTTATATTGAGATCTTATATGATCTTTTCTTATTCTTGTTTCACAAATTTTTTGGAACAGCTGAGGATTGGATTTAACAAAAATACATATTTGCATAATATAAATGCATGGTAATGTTAATAATTTAAGGGACCTAAAAATAGGTACACAACTATCCCTAGATTTAAGTCCGCACATCGAACGGATACATCTTTTCTGTGCTTTAAAAACTCTGTCATTATCCCGCGAGTTTCCCCGTAATTTAAATGAGATGTTACTAAACCATGATAGGCAACCAGAGCTACTTCCAATTTCACTTTATTCTTTAATTTAAATAAGACATATGCAGATTTACTTAATTTACTACAAATTTGCGCTACATGTGATGACCAAGTTAAATTACTATCTATATTAAGGCCAAGAAATTTCGTTACTTGCACTTCTTCTATTTTTTGATCACAATAGTGAATATTGAGCAAGGGAGGTAATTTTTTTATATAGAAGTGCATAATTTTAGTTTTTTCCAAATTAATTTTTAAATTATTTTTATTGAGCCATTCGATTATATCAATTAAAACGTTATTTATGTCAGATTCGTATTTGTTCAACTTGTCACATTTGATTATGGCTGAGCTATCATCAGCAAATAATACCATCTTTTGTCCTACATGTTTAGGCAGGTCATTTATATATATTAGAAAAAGCAATGGCCCAAGTACGCTTCCCTGAGGCACGCCAAACTTATTTATTTTGAAATTCGATAGATGTTTAACCTCTTGTTTTGTTTTGGAACATAAGCTAGATATTTCAACGCATTGACTTCTGTTTTCTAAATATGATTTTAATAATTTCAAAACATTCCCTCTTATTCCGTAAGCGTTTAGTTTATTTATTAGTCTATTACGATTTACATAATCGAATGCCTGTGTCATGTCCGTGTACATGATGCATACCGGATTCCTAATATCTACACTTCTTAAAACTATATTAATTAAATCAAATACTGCCATGTCAATTGTTTGTTTTTTTCTAAATCCCTTTTGTTCGTCACACAGAATTTTATATTTTGTTAAATAATTATAAATAGAATCATTTAAATATTTTTCAAAGATTTTTGTAAAAATTGAACCTAGTGCTCTGGTCTGAAATTTGACATATTTGTTTTATCCCCTTTCTTATGCAATGGTTTAATGATCATAAGTTTTAATATGTCAGGATATATACCAGTGGTGATACACATATTAATCAAGTGACATAAATGAGGAGCTGAAGAAAAAGACTTTCATCTACCTATCGAATCAAAAACGAAAACCCATCGAATGGTGTCTCAAAATAAAGGGATTTTAAAGATGATCTTTGTAATATACACAAGTTACATGGTTAATTTAAAAAAAATGTGAGTTAATAGAAATTTCAATTTCTTAATAAATTGACTTATTTACTTTAGCCGCTTAAAATAATCCTACAAGCGTCACACTCTCGCATCGACTTTTTTTTGTAGAATCTACCATAAAACTAATATTTTATGCCAAAGTTATTAGATACCAACTGTTTCTAAAGCAATTGTCAGAAATCAGGAAAATTTATATCAATAATACCACAAAAAAAAACAATTTGATTAAGCTGAGCGTAACAGGAATAATAACATAATTAAATTTAACATTAATGAAGGATGTTAACCGTCATTAAGGAAATTAATAATTAAATTAGAAACGAATTCTTTTTGACGGCCCTTTAGCACCTAGACTCTTGGGTGCAATTACGTTGTACAACCATTTGTGCGTATGAATATGTCTACCTGTCTTGATATGGATAGCCAAATAACCGGTCCCTGGAGTGTTGTATCAAGTTAGTGAGGTTGCCTGTAGGTTGCTATGCTATGGTGTTGCTGTTTTAGCAGCTGGGTGGTAATGCGCAAGCGAAACTACGGTAACCACTTTACATCAGGTAGGCCTTATGCCTCCTAACGTTACTACATCAACCAGCTTACAGGTCTCACTTCAACCGAAGCAGTTTAAAACACACTCTGCCACGCTATCCAACTGTGGATTGTCGGAAGCCTGTTTTTTTATAGCCGCCCGAAGGTTAGCTTAACGACTGTTCTCTATCAACAACAGCCGGGTCCGACGGTTTAACGTACTTTCCGAAGCACGGAGAAACGCGAAATAGAAAAATACATCCATAGACAGGCAACGGTTGACATTGCGTAACCTGCGTGCTCGGTTAGAATTACTCGCGTAGCTACGCCTTCGAGCTCTCGACGTTATATAAAAAAACTAAATCTTCTCTAAATGTAATATAACAATTTCAAGCAACGTCAGCGACATAAGTCACGAAGTGATCCCCTTGACAAAATTACGTAAATCACAACGTTGTGTTTTCAAATTTGAAACGTTGCCAAAGGCTTGAAATTTAATTAGACTTCGGTATATAAAATAATTTTCATTCATTTACTTACCCGGGAAATACGAAACGTTTTATTCGTACATCCTGAATAAATATTAAAACGAACACACTGAAAAGAAAGTGCGAGATATTGTTAAATGCAGCCAATATTATAAAAAGGCTTGCTTTTTATAAATATAACTTAATCTGAACATAACGAATATTGAAAAACTGCATATTATTACTTGAGCCAGCAATCGTAGTAAGATAATTAGCAACGTTGTCTACTTTATTGTATCAATTATACAAGGTTAGTGATAAGCATGATTTCTGTAGCAGATGACCACGATTGCGCTCACAATACCTACTATATTCTAAGTAGACTGTGTCACTACTGTGACATTTCAAAATATCTTCTTTCTAGCGTTATCCTGTTTCCTAATTAATATTTTTTTATACTACGTCGGGAGGCACACAAGCATACGGCCCACCTGATGTAAAGCGGGTACCGTAGCCTATCAACGCTTGCGATATATTAAGTATCACTCGCGCGATGCCTCCTCTGCTGCTTACACAGCAACTCCTTGGGAGCTTACTGGTGACCTCACTCACACGCAGGAACAAAACAACCCTCTAGAGAATTGTTATTTGGCTGCGGTTTTCTGTGAGGTGGAGGTACTTCTCCTGACGGGCTACTTTGCGCCCTACCTATCTTACGATTATTTATCTCATTTGGATTAGAGGAGTCCGCCACCTGACCAGCATTTGGCGAAGATACTGATTTTCATATGAAGCGACTGATCAATCCTCAATTCATGAGGAAAAGGTTATACTTATTATTCTTCTTAGCATTATCCGGTTTCCTATACAATTAGTATTGGCCGGCTCCGCCACCTAAGCCTGTATTTGGTGTAAATACTGTTCATGAGAAAAACGTTATACTTATTATTCTTCTTAGTCCTTATTTATTATCCCTTTTCCTAATCAATTAGGATTGGCCGGGTCCGCTACCTAAGTCTGTATTTGGTGTAGATACGGATTGAACCCAGAGGGTAAACCAGACCTTTTTTAGATTAGATCACGTGTTTTTCGAAATATAATTGCTTGGACGTGCGGACGCTGACGATGTTTTCCTTATACGCCGAGCAAATGATAATAACAAATATATATAAGTTTGAGCACGCGAACTCAGTGATGCTCCCACTAGGATTCGAACCAGTTGGTTGATAGATAGGTTCGTTATCCATTAAACTATCACTGATCAATTCTGATCTTACAAACTATGTTTATGTCAAAAAAAATGTGTGCAGTTCACACGCCATAAAAGTGAGACCTTCAAATATGTGAACTTTAGATAATGGAACGAATGTAGAATTTCAGGAGTTTGATAATTGTAGGGTTTATGATGATATTGATACCAAGTTTATAAGTATTATGCATTGGCACGAAATTCACGAACACGTTCCGTTCAACTTATTGCGGTATTTTGTCTTGTTTTCTTTGCTTTTTTTACGATAATCACGACAATATTCTGCATTCGTTTTCGGCATACTTGAAAAATATTTTTATTAAAATAATTAATTGTTTATATAAATAATATACGTGTACAATACACCACGGTTGTTATGACGCCTTATCCCCAAGCTTCGTAATACACAGGCACGCACACACACGTACTAACACACGTACAATCCTTGGACTCTGTTATAAACACTGTACAATGCCTTCTATCTCATTATCTCGCACGTTAAATCCTATAGGCGTATGTGGTTGTCTCTTTTTACTGTCGCTTTTTCGTTTCACCGACTTTAAAATCACAACGATGCCTATGAGTTTTCACTTAAAAATAAGTTTTTTGACGTCTAATAGAATCAAATAACAGACTACTTCTGTGTTGTATTAATTAAATTTTCAAGTGACACAGATTGAAACTTCTAAAAATTGACAATAGATATTACTAGATTTGCAGTAAAACTAGTGTATAAATAAACATTTTTCTACGATGAATATTGTGGTCGAAGTGACGTTAAACCAAGGTTAGGGACGAACGGTCAAAGACAGTCTGAACATAGGCCAAAATAGCGAATAACAAATTCTCCCAAAAGTGTTTCGTTGGATGTTGTATTCATGACTCGTATACGAGCAGTGTAACCACTCCGTGGGCTGGCGGCGCGCCAACAAATCCGTATTAAGTTGACCATGTTTACACCGTTCTGAACATGTTCAGAACTACCTGTTTGAAAACTTAACGGTAGTAAACTATCTGTATATCTGTATCACGTCATATCCCTTTATGCGTAGGCAGAGAGATGCGAGCGCCACTTGATTTGGTTACACACCTCACTCGCTTCTTAAAATTCATGCCTGGCCTTCTCATACACGCACGCTAGTTTCTAGAGCTCCTGATATTGTCTTGTGATAAAACACGTTCAATCTGGTCTTGGTAGGTGAGTCTTGGCCTGTCTCGACTCGCGCGTATATCTGTTTCAAAATTCTTTCCGACATGTCCGAACCAACACAGACACTCTCTTTCAGACTAACTCTGTTTGTAACTTCATCATTGTGAAGGTGGTGATATTAATTTATGGAACTACACAACAGCAACAATTGTATCAGTTGATGATACAACATAGATCTATTATATATAGAGAGATTTTTGACGAGCATGAAAATGTCTGTTTGTCTTGGTCTGGATGTTTTAAGAGGGCATTAGAGCAGAAATAGTAGAAGTAGTCTGGGGAAGTATCTCCACCTCACAGAAAACCGCAGCCAATAACAATAACAACTCCATAGAGGGTTGTTGTGTTCCTGCGAGTTCACAGTCTGCTCCCAAGGAGTTGCTGTGTAAGCAGCAGAGGAGGCATCGCGTGAGTATCGCTTAATATATCGCAAGCGTTGATAGGCTACGGTACTCGCTCTACGTCAGGTGGGCCGTATGCTTGTATGCCTCCCGACGTAGTATAAAAAAAGGTAACCGCTTTACATCAAGTGGGCCGTATGCTTGTACGCCTCCCACGTCGGGATTTATAAAAAAAATCGCCGTTGACAGAGTATGTTTAATTGCTTTGGGGGCAAGTATAGGTGCAGGTACGTAGATCTACTTATTTACCATGACGAGCTCGGTGGCGCAGTGGTGAAACGCGCTGTTACGCTACTTTGACACCAACGCTCGTGGGTTCGATTCCCACACAGGACAAACATTTGTGTGCATGAACATGTCTGTTTGTCATGGTCTGGGTATTTTCTATGTATAATAAGCATGTATTTACAAAACAAAAAAAAATATTTACGTATGTTTATCAGTTGTCTAGTACCCATAACACAAGCTTCGCTTACTTTGGGGCTAGGTGGCGCTGTGTAATTTGTCCGAGAATATTTATTTATTTATTTATTTATTTATTTATATCTTCTGTCTATATATCTACTATTCCAAGTAAAAATAGAATCGACAGGCATCTATAACTTCACGCCAAATCCTTTGCGGGGTAGGAAGTAAGAACCGAGCGGTACATAAATCGATCCTTACACACGTCACTCGCTTCTTCAACATTCATTGCTCTTCTCATACATGCTCGGTATCCAAGGCTCCAAACATCACCTTCTGATAAAACACAATCAATTTGGTCATGGTAGGAATGTTCGGCCTTCCTCGGCTCCTGCGTATTTCTATTTTTGCGCTGTATATCTGTTTCATAATTCTTTCTTCTCGCATTCTTTGAAAACCAACGAAGCATGCCTCTTCTTATTTTAAACCGACGGATATCAGCTTTTAAAATGCAAGATATGGTAAATAAAATGTACTATGATCCAAAAAATATATATTTTTTTTATATTGAATGTATTCATACTATTATATCGAAATTATTAGACTAAACTGCACACGTTTTTCATGAAGCATGTGTACAATCTGATATGTGACAAGAATAGAATCTGATATTTGGTAATGACCTGTCAGTGCAAGTTCCGAGCAGTCATAAAAACATTTTCTTATTAAGATTATAAGGAGCTAGTGGACTACATGCAGACGCTATTTTTGCGGATGTTAAATTTACGGGCAACTTTATCTAAACTGCATCCCGTAAGACAACTAAAAACCATCCATCGCACTGGTTGGACTCAGTGGAGGCAGTCAAAACCATCTCTCAAACGCAATTTGTATCAAAAGAAGCCGCCAATGAGTGTATGATGGACTTGTTTCGGCACAGTTCATTAAAGATTATGAAACCTGATACACGAATTCACAGATTGTTATTGTTATTTAATGTATTTATGATTGTAATGTATTTATGATTCGAACACAATATACAAAAGATTAGACTAAACACACATTTTACAAGAAGCAAGTAATCTGATATTTTAATAATAATATCTGATATTTTAGTATCCAAGTTATGCTAAATAATGACTATACTTAGTGAAAATTCTGATCAGTCATGAAAACTTTTTCTTAATAAGATTATAGGAAGCTAGTAGACTACATTCGAATGCTATTATCGCGGATGTTAAATTTACGGGAAATTGTATCTAAACTTACATTCTGCCGCTATCTATTACTTATTTTTTTTATACAACGGCAGGAGGCATACAAGCATATGGCCCACCTGATGTAAAGTGTCATCTGTTAACACTTGTAATACATTATGTGTTACTCCCGCGATGCCACCCTGTTGCTAACACAGCAACTCCTTAGGAGCATACTTAGTGACCTCACTCACACGCAGGTACACAATAGAGCCTCCATAGAGCTGTTATTTGACTGTGGTTTTCTGTGAGGTGGAGGTACTTCTCAAGACGGTCTGCTTTAATACGCCCTACCTTTCTTTAAACACCCAGTAAAGACAGACATGTTCATGCACACAAAAGATTTTTCCTGTGTCATCGAACCCACGAGCGTTGGTGTCAAAGTCACGTTATTGACCGCAGCGCCACCGACCTCGTCAAAATGATTTTGTTAGAATCTTGTACGACAAAATTAATAACCCCTGTGGAGCGCAAAGGCCCCTCACGGGTTCAATAAAATTAGGCGAGAAGCAAATTTCAAAATACTACAAATTTGTTAATAGAAATAGACTGTAATTCATTACCAAAAACGAACATAATCATACTATAGTGAGCAAATAGACGTGTAGCTTCAAAATATGTATTCCTATTTCGAAGCTAAATGTCTGCAGTTTTAGTTTGTAAAAACGCCATGTTTGTTGATAAAAATGTAAAAAGATAAAAAATATTTATATGCCATTTGACCCTCACGGGTACTTAGACGCATTATGTTCTCAACATGGCATCTTATTAATTTTTCATAGTTTTGTTTTTCTTTTTTAATCTACCAGCATTTCAAAAATGACCAATGGCGAAGAAGAAATGCCAAAAGAAACTTGCCCCAATATAGGTTGATTCTATAAAACGTAAAATAAAATGTTCATCGAAAATCGTTCCAAACGTACATATATTTTCTACTTTGTAAATAAAGGGGAAAGGAGTCGCGACCGAAATTTACATTAAACAAAATTTGGTGAATCAACATCAACCTTCCAACGAGAAAGAATTCATAATTTTCCCGTAAATAACATGATTGTTCCAAGATTTACGACATCAGATTGCAGACTCGGAAGATATTTAACTAAATTAATTACCTCCCAAGTTCAACAGTTCTTTTGTCTTAAAACGAAATGTCGCGACTTTTTTGTGCACAATACGAAAATGTGAAGACGAAACAAAATTATGTGTATACACTTGAGACATTAACGTTGTATTATGTCGAATTTATTTCCTCGAAATATTGTTCGTATTTTTAAGGACCCAAATTACGTTAATAATCAAATGCAAGTTCATCAAAAAATTATTGATTAAACTATGAATTTGTTCAATCATATCCATTGTTTGTGTGTTTGATGATAACATATTTTCATGGTATCAATTCCAGTTACTGCGTCATAAAATAGTTTTTCAAGACATTTCACTTTAACATTGTGTTATTGGCAGCATGATATATTATCAGAGCTTCACCTACTCGACCCCAAATTCACGTGACTCTCCCTCTCACGCATCTCTGATCTGACTTGGACAACAGAATTGTAACATTGATAATACCACAATAATAACATAAAATACGATTCTTGAGTACTTTAAATAAATATGCCTTTGTTTTGTAGCTGTGTTGATGGCTCACTTCTTTATAAGTGTAAAGATACATTTGCGAAAATAACGCAAGCGGAGTTTGCATGCACAGTGCTCCTCAGATGGTATTAGGATACTTTTACATGCTACGTAAATGTATATTTATATTATTTTATGTGACACGCACTACCTACTATTGTACCTTTTCATAAACAAATGTGATCTCCCCATTTATTGTGCAAAACAACAATTACCAAAGGTTTATTAAATAACGAAGGCAATTTGCATTTAATATGCTACACAGTACAAAAAATAAATGATGGACCTCTAGTCTGAGGGGATTAGATTTTCTACGAGATAAAGGTTGCGTAGATTGCAAAATGAACGACAAACGTTAGGTTAGATGCTCTGTCAACGTGTATATGTATAGTCACTTCAGACAGAAAGAATTAAATATATATTCAAATACGAGATATAGAGAATGAGATAGAACAAGTAACACTTCGTTTAGGATCTGATACTGATCGTCGATATATACAAATGTTTACTATGTGAAATCGTGGAAAAAAGCTATAGCTCCGTACTTAATGGAGTCCGTATTTTAATGGAGTATAAATAATTGTTACGTATGAAACTGATTGATGACCTATCAATTAGTATAAGTGGCTAGATATTACTACAGTGGCCTAAACGTATTCGTATTCTGTAATAATAAAAGTGTTTATTACCTTGTTTGGGAATAATTTTACTAAAGACGACCATGAGTATTCGATAAATATACAAGATTCTTAATTTACGGACTAGTGTGCTGAAGACTATTTTAAAAACTACAAAAATCAACGTTACGCTATGGTGTGAGTAGCATCTACCTTAAACCCGTTGACGGCAAACGCCACGGAGACGGTAAACAACAGACTATTATACAGACCCGTAAGTGATTTAAAAGCTTTCATAATCGAATAAAGTTCGACTCACGTTCTTTGAACCCAAGCCAACTCACGTTATAGTACACGCGATACATTTTAGACTGAATGAATGTGTCCCATTTTAACCATTTTCAAACTTTTGAAAAATATATATGAACTGTGAAATACGAAAGTCAAGCTTTCTAATATCAATATGACAATATACATACTAATTATAGTAATAATATATTATTAGCAAGTTTATAATACTGACTAGTGAACAGATCAAGGTACTTAATTCTAATCTCTAGCACCTACTCATAATTAATATAACTATGACATTTATCTTACCGCGGGCCGCTTTACGACCTAGAAATGTATGGGAAATCGTATATAACGGGCTCTGACAGGTTAAATAAACATCATCTTTGATAACGCTGTTTCCCTAAGCATTGAAACAAAGGAATTGTAGGCTATTTTTGAACACAAGTTATATTTTGTCATCGAAGTAGCTCAGACGGCACCTCAATATTATCGATGTAGAAGTGGTTCGAAAACTTTGATCACAAGAATGGCAAAATGGGCCACCAGGGATCAAAGTCGGTAACGGAAAAAGCCAATATAAAACCAGATTAATTTCAAACCGCATCATAAGTAACCACAACCACGTAAGTGATAAAACTATACTGATTCATTTACGTCACCTTGAAAGGATATAAATCTCGGAAAGGGGATTTGTGTAAATTTACCGAACAACGACAAAACAACGTCGCAGTTTTAACTTGTTGAAAGAACAGAACATTAAGTGGAGTGTTAAGTTACTCTATTGAAATCCTGTAAGACAACTAAAAACCGTCCAACGCACTGGTTGAACTCAAGGGAGGCAGTCAAAACCATCTCTCAAACGCAATTTGTATCAAAAGAAGCCGCCAATGAGTGTATGGTGGACTTGTTCCGACACAGTTCATTAAAGATTATGAAAATACACGAATTCCTACAGAGGTGCACAGTGAAGAATTATAAATAATGCTGGGAACGGTCAACGTGAAGTAACTAAGACTTGTTAATTGCTCTGATCCGGAGGGGACTAGAGCAATTGACTAGTCTCAATTCAGTCAAGTTCTTCACCACAACAGGCGTCCACATATCCCACAACACACCGTCCCAACAGGAGTTATGAATTGAGAATTTCCGTCACCGACCATAGTCACCAGACTTTGCAAATCACCACTTATATATTTTTCAAAAACTGCACATCCGAGGAAGGGGTGAAAAACCTCTCTAAAGAATGCATCGATCAAAGAAGTCATATTATATACTTATGACTGAAACAAATCAACTACTCGCCGCAACAAAACGACCCTTCAAAGAGTTGATATTGGGCTGCGGTTTTCTGTGAAGTGGATTTCCACTTCCCCAGTACAGCTGCTTAAATGCTTCGTTTAATTAAATGTATCTATGTCATTGAATAAAATTTTACTTTACAAAACGGCTATTTCTTAAGTAAGGAGCTAATATTATAGTAAATAATAGTTCAAACATTGCCACAAACAATCTGCCAATCTCATAAATTGATGTAAACAGTTTCGGGTACAGACGCGGCATGTTCCGGGGATTGATGGCTTCAAGTTCTTGGCGGTCCCTTTGTGTTTAAGGGATATTTGGGGTCCAATATTCTAGATTTTAGTGCGATACACATAGAAGTTTTATGTCCCAATTGGGTTTAAATGCGTATGCTTGGGATGGGGAAGAAATCTTTAGAGTCAATCCAATACCTCAAGGGAGTACATATCAGAGTAGTCAGTATGTCAGAGTATGTATGTATGTATATTTTCACGCCAGTTCCCTTGCGGTGTAGGCAGAGGGAACCGAGCGCCATAAGTCGCGGTCGGGTTGCAATAAGATTCAGTTATCTTCAAAAATGTTCATTCTTACGTATACCACTATAAAATCTGTAGTAATTACCAAATAAAGGATAATATTATGTCAGAGTAAATAAACTAAAATATACTATAACATTTTAAGAATCCTTAAAACCAATGACGGAACAACGTACAATGACGGAACAACGTAAAAATTTTAAAAAAATAATGGAAGTATTTGCAATAGATTTTTGATAAATCCAGTTTTCTGACCAGAAAAAAATACGTAATATTATGTATTGAAACTTGTGATACGATTATGTGCCTAATCAGTGACAAATACAGTAAAATAATGACAAACGAATATGAATATACGGTATACGTAATGAATGCATATTTTGAAGATGAGACTCAGATATCTTCAAAAATGTTCATTCATGACGCATACCACGATAAAGCCTGTAGTAATTACCAAATAAAGGATTCAATAAACATTCAAAGGAAAATAGAAAAGATCTTTATAATTGGTATGTTTCTTTTTAAAATCATTCACAAACATACTAGCTATAATACTCGTAGTTCCATGGTGAAGAACATACAGAATCATTATCGTGCGAGTCCGACGTGCACTTAGGCTTTGTAGCCTGGTCTTAGTTGCATTGCTTTATTTTATTTAAAGGGTTATTTCCGTCGTACAATTATTCAAAATCTACGTATACACAACATCATTAAATAAATTAAAAAAGTATTAACAATTTAGAAGTTCTAATAAATATGCACGATATTTCTATAAAATAAAAATTGGTAATTTTATTTGGTAATTATGACAGATTTTGTCTACTTCAGTTTCTTTTTTAATTTAGCTACCTTCTTCGTATTATATATATATATGTGTATAACACAATGTGCATGTGTGATCAAGAATATTAAAATCAATTATTTACTCCTAAATAAAATAATCAGTCAGTATATTGGAATGAATGCGGCTCGACAACGGAGAACATCTCTGTATGATTATTACATGAAAGCTATTATACCGCTAGGACCTTCTGATTCAGTTCAGAGACAAGCTATGAGTAAAAGTAATAAGCTGCTAAAAGTAACTGATCCAGAGGAAATTCCGATTTTCGTGGCGAGGGACCTCCAGAAGTTGCCGCCAATTTTATGGGACCATGTAGACGTTACTCGCCTTCTTAAGGACTTGTTAAAGATGAGAAGCGATGTAGACTCCATCAAAGAAGACTACGTGACTGTGAGCCAATTTAACGTGTTGTCGTCGAACCTTGAACAATTAAAAGCGGCGTCGTTAGTGAATAATTTTCCACAAGATTCAAATGTGAACAAAAAGAGAGGTGCATGTAACACGTTACACAGTTTCGATCATGAGAGCGGACCTATGGGAATGTTTCCAATGAGTAATGATAATCAGCATGTAAATTACGTATCGGAAATTCATTCAAACCAACATGCAAATATATCACCACAATATTCGCTAAATGAGGGTACTCGCGCGCATTCCGCAACGGCTCTACAGTCGCAGTCGGCGGGTAGCGGACGAACTTCAACGTCTTTAATAGATAATACGGTGAGCGGGCGTTTGGAAACGGAGCAGCGGGCGGCTGCCGTCAACTCCGATGCACCGCAGGTGACGCATACACTGTCCCCCGCGCACCGAGCGCCGCTCAACCCGACTGTGAGTCATAACATCGGCTCGAGGAACAAAGTTGGCGACAATAACATTGAACGCGTACACTCGAATAATGAAGTAAAAACATTAGCGGACATTGTGCGTAAAGGCGAATGGAAATCTGAATCTGGAAACGATGGTTGGATAGAAGTGAAGCGAAAAATGTTAAGAAATCGTTTTACAGGACACATTGGAAAGGCAACTACGGACGCGTGTGACAATTTCAAAGCTGCTGATATTAACGTGCCTATATATATCTACAATGTGGCTAAAGATGTAACACAAGATAGCATCATGCAGTATATTCAAAGGAAAAGTAATATAAGTGTTACACTGGAAAAAATGAAAATGAAAATACCGAAAGCCTATGATGCCTATAAAATATATATACCGAAACAAAAATTAAGTTTGTTTTTAAATGAAGACTTTTGGCCCAGTGGCATATCCTACCGTCGTTTTATTGTATTTAGACATAAGTCTGAAAATTACAATACTCAGACCACAGAACCCGGGAAACAAAATAATATGTTAGATAAATGAACCACGATACTATCAGATTATTAACCTTTAATTGTAAGAATGTAATAAGATCAACGGAGTGCATTAGAAAACTTTGCCGGAAGGCGGATATTATTGCTCTACAGGAGACATGGCTTATGCCCCACGATATACCAATGCTGGGCAACCTTGACAGTGATTTTGGTTATACTGGTAACTCTGCGGTGGACACATCAGGCGGTATACTGCGAGGGAGGCCGTACGGTGGTGTGGCTCTGCTGTATAGAAAATCAGTATTTCATGCAGTGACGGTCATACCGTGTAGCTCAGTGCGTCTCGCTGCTATTAAGATTTTACTCGACAAGCGTTCTTTAATAGTGATATCAGTGTATATGCCAACAGATAACAGTGACAACCTATGTGAATTTACTGAGTGTTTGGGCGAAATAAGTTCGATTGTGGAGTCAAATGACGTGGAGTGTGTGTACATTTTGGGCGATTTCAACGCACATCCAGGTGAGACTTTTGCTAGTGAACTAATTAACTTTTGTGATGAGCAATCCTGGTCTTGTGTTGATTTAGATTTGTTACCGCCTAGTACGTTTACATACGTAAGTGAAGCGCACGGCTGTCAGCGATGGCTTGACCACTGCGTGGTTACCAACGCTGCGCGCGAAACTGTACTTAGTGCGTCCGTGTTATACGACACATTTTGGTCTGACCACTTTCCACTTCAAATAAATTGTAGTTTTAATCTAATAAGACCAAGAACTGTTATACCAGGTGTTGTTTATAATAATGTTACATGGGGGGAACGTGATTTACATCAGATTGAGAATTATTATCAGATGTGTAATAGTCGATTAAAAGATATTTCTTTGCCAAAAGAGCTCGAAAGCTGTGTTCACGTAACTTGTACAAATAATCAGCATAAAATGATAATAAACTCATTGTATTTAGAATTTATAACAGTTCTTAGTGAAGCTGCCAGTCTCAGTTGTAATGAACGCAAACATAATCATCGGAAACGTAAATATGTTGTCGGCTGGAATAGATACGTCAGAGATGCGCACACGACGGCTCGGTCTCGCTTTCATACTTGGCTCTCATACAATAAACCTACCTCTGGCCGGGTATATAGTGAGATGTGTGAATCGAGGCGAATATTTAAGACCAAATTAAAGTGGTGTCAAAGTAATGAGCAACGAATAAAAATGGATATTATTGCTCAACACCATAATAATAAGAACTTCAATAAATTCTGGAAGGCCACGAACAAATTGAATCCTAAGCCGAGCCTGCCGGTGAGTGTCGCCGGCGTGCACGGTGCGGCGGAGATAGCGAGCGCGTTTCAGCGCCACTTTAAAGTAGTGTCGCCGCGCGGGCCGTCGTCGGCTCCTTGTGTGACGCAGATGCTTGATGCTGAGAAACTCAATGTTAAGTTCTCTCCTGAGCAGGTTGATTCTGTTGTAAATAATATGGCGAGAGGGAAGTCACCTGGACACGATAGCCTCAGTATCGAGCATCTGCGGCACGCTGGTGTGCACGTGTCGCGCGTCCTGGCGGACCTGTTCAATGTTTGTCTCAGTCACTCGTTCCTACCTGACGACCTTATGTATACCATAGTAGTACCTATTTTAAAAAATAAAACCGGCGATGTCTCGGACTTGGCTAACTATAGACCTATATCTTTGGCGACGATAGTAGCAAAAGTATTGGACAGCCTGCTTGATAAACACTTAGATCAATCTCTAGAGATACACGATGCTCAATTTGGCTTTCGTTCGGGGCTATCTACAGAAAGTGCGATATTGTGTCTCAAGCAGACTGTTCAATACTACACATCCCGTAAAACGCCTGTATACGCGTGTTACCTGGACTTGTCCAGGGCATTCGACCTCGTCTGTTATGACCTGTTGTGGGAAAAGATGTATACAGAGACTAACGTACCATTAGAGATTGTATCAATATTTAAGTATTGGTACGGTCATCAAAACAACCGAGTTAGATGGGCTGGCTCGTACTCGGAGGCGTACGGGTTGGAGTGCGGCGTGAGGCAGGGCGGACTGACCTCGCCTAAACTCTTTAACCTGTACGTAAACCGACTGATTGGCGAGCTCAGCAGTGCTAAAATTGGCTGTCACATTGATGGAGTGTGCATAAATAATATTAATTATGCAGACGATGCGGTACTGCTGAGCCCGTCAATCAAGGCGTTGCGAGAACTGTTATCGATGTGTGAAGCGTATGCGGTCGCCCATGGGCTCAGATACAACGTTAAGAAAACTGAATTAATGGTTTTTAAGGCGGGAAGTAAGAACTACTCACACGTGCCGGTAGTAACGCTTAACGGTACGCCACTTAGTAGAGTGACAAAATTTAAGTATCTGGGTCACTGGGTGACCGAGGATCTCTCAGACAACGTTGACATTGAGAGGGAGCGTAGGGCGCTGTCTGTCCGCTGTAATATGCTGGCCCGGAGATTCTCACACTGCACTGATCATGTCAAAGTAACGCTATTTAAAGCATATTGCCAGACGTTTTACACTTGCGGTCTCTGGGTTAACTATACGCCGAGGACGTACAGCGCCTTGCGTGTACAGTATAATAACGCGTTCAGGGCACTGATGGGGCTGCCGAGGCGCTGCAGCGCGTCCGGCATGTTGACGGAGGCGCGAGTTGATGGCTTCCATGCTATTATAAGGAAGCGTTGCGCCTCGCTCATGAGTCGTGTGCGCGGCTGTCTCAACGGTCTCCTGAGAGTGTGGGCTGACAGGTGGGACTCTCCATTACTGCGACACTGGATACACCTGCATGTTGCCGGATAGCCAGTGCGGGAGTAATACACCAATATTGTCAGTTATTAATTTTATTGTTATTATATGATATTTCTTCTTTTTAATGTACTAACATATTTAATAAGTACCATTGTAACTAATAATTATGGATGTGAATCTGAAATAAAATATTATTATTATTATTATTATATTTCGATTCACGGGTATTATCCCGGTCATTTGTTAGGCGTGCGCGGGGATAAGGATCCAACGCGTAGAGGCCCCTTTGAGAAGCTTGATGTAATGTTGTATAGCCGCCGTGACCTTGTCCAGGGGTATCAATGTGACAATATACCCATGAACCAGGTCACGGCAGGTATTGGGACTATTGCAAATGTGTTGGAAATTATTGGGCTATTAAAATGAGGTCTGGAGGGATTATTGGTAACTGGGCTATTACAGAAGAGGGACGGACACCTGCCATAACTATCATATCTGATTATTATTATGAGATCTAACGACATTGCTAAGCTTACACATGGGATCCTACAACATGGGATCCTTCAAACGAAGCGTGAAGAAGCACCTTGCGGGCCAGCATGGTAGCGTCAACTGACAGGACACCGTAGTCCTTTGTCAGTTGCCGCTGCAATTTGGGCTCCCCTTTTCGCTTACCAACAGGCGAAGAGGAGCTACTATGCTGAGCCAAAATAAAAATAAAAACACATTGGACTGAGAGGTGTAAGGAAAAACAATACCTATAATAAGTCTCTCCTTTTCAGAGTTCTATCGATTATACAACGGGCAATATTTCGCGGAGTTGTTCAATATGGTACCAACAGCTTCCATCTATAAGCGCACCGCTCACCGTAGACGGAGAATTCATTATCAGACACCGGACCCGCAATGGTCGCTTACTGTGCGATTCCTGAGAAGTTTTCTTCGTGGACTCTTAAGTTCCGAAAAGGACCACGGAATGAGTTTCTTCAAAGAAGGCATAAACAGGTTTTTATATGGTTGGCAAGGCACGCGTGATTCGTCGAAGTCATTCTTTCATACCGCATTCTTTCTATACGTCCAAACTAACGGAGCCTGCCTCTTCTTATTTTAACACCGACGCTCTCTTTCAGACCAACTCTGTTTCTAACTTCATCATTAGGAATACGGTCTACAAGCCTTACGCCACAAATTTTGCGCAGCGTTCGCATTTCGACCGCGTTTCTCCTACTTTCATGCTCTCTCTGCCATACCTAGCTCTCGCTTCCTTAAGTAAGCGTTTGGACTAGCACTGCATTGTGTATAGCGAGCTGTGCCTTCGGACTCAAGTTTTTACTGCCAAGAAGTTTTCCCAACGCTCCATTCACACTACTCCCAGCACTCACTCGCCTTTCCACAACATCGGTGCCCATCCCTGCTTAAAGCGCATCCAAGATATACAATCTCATTCACCTGTTCCAATACTTCGTCATCAACCGTAATCCTTACATTGTTTCTGGTTTCTTCTCTTTCGAATACCATTATCTTTGTTTTCTTCGCATTCAATAGTAAGCCTTTCTGCATACAATCGTCTTTCATTATTTTGACCATTGTTTGCAGTTCCCATTGTGTTTCTGCTAATATCACAGCATCCTCTGTATACAGCAGACAGTTCAATAAATAGAATCACAACCTAAAAGCCTAAAATTTTAAGAGACCCACCTACCTCTCTTAAAATTTTACCGCGTCAAAGCAACCCGTATGGGGAAGTACCCAGCACCTCACAGAAAACTGTAGCTAAATAACAACTTCCTAGAAGGTTGTTGTGTTCCTGCGTGTGATTGAGGTCTCCAGTAAGCTCCTATGAAGTTGCTGTGTTAGTTACCAGCAGAGGTGGCATCGTGCGAGTAATACTAAAACTAAAAAGAAAAACTTTAAAGAAACATTATTTTTCATTAATTTTGAATCTTGAGCTGGTAGGGCTGTATAGCAATTGTAGGAAATGTGTCACTGTAAAGGTAATCTCGTATTCATAAAATGACTGAAGAAGCTGTACCTTCATTAAATCAGTGAAAACGTCGGCTGTTGAATATACGAGACCTAGAACTTTAGATGCTTGTTTGCATTAAAAAATTGTGCTATTATGCTAATATGTTTTAAAAACTTGTGCTAATTTGTTTAACTTGATAATTTAATATCTAAAAGTCTGTACTTGTGATGATGAAGTCTCTGCTAATGAAAATTAACACAATTAACAAAATACGTAGTCGTTAGGTTCGGTATGTTAAAAATAGTCATAATATGTCGTATGAAAATGTTGCTTCTAATCAATTAATACAATGAAATTTAATTAAAAACCAAATATAATTGAATTGACAAGTTTTTTAGGTCCGTGGAACGATTACTGGTAGCGGAGAATCTTATAGGTTCACGTCATCGACATGCTACTGTCAGTAATACATGAGTAGGTAAGAGTAAGAGTTTCAAGCTTTCACTTGTATGAAGACAAGTTTAAAACTACTATTAAAGCCAAATTGTGTAGCAGGGCATATTATAAAGTATCTGACTATATTAATGATAAAAATGCCTGGGATTGAGTCGATCCAATTATAATGTAATTAATAATTTATGTAAATTTGTTTGGATACCAAAAGAGGGATGCCTGAGTTTTTTGGCAGTATTTTTATCAGTGCTCACCTAGTCATGAACTGCACGGTAGGGAAAAAATTGTGACGATTCCAAACAAATGTAGCCATTTTTACGGAATAAAAAGATTTTGACTTTGACTTTGACTTTGACATTATTTTTTTTAAGTCCCGAAGACATTATTTTTTTCTTCACACAAACATAATATTTTTTTATTTAGGTATTATTGCTTGAAATATTTAGGAAGCTGTGGAATCGCCGAAACCGCATTAGAAAACAAAAAATCGAGAGAAACGAAGATTCCCGCTAGGACTCTGTCGCGTATAATAAAACAAGACCTAAAGCTCGACGCTTATCGTCGAAATACAGGACATAATCAATCCCTACAGTTGAATAGAGAGGATTGATTAAAATACCTTCTGTTCCGATACGCACGTAAAAGACACAGGAATATCCTCTTTACTGATGAAAAAATTTTCACGATTGAAGAACACTTTAACAAGCAAAATGACAAAGTGTACGCACATAGTTCTAATGAAGCAGCGGTCGGAAAGGTACAACGTGGTCATCATCCTACGTCTATAATGGATTGGTGGGGGGTGTCTTATTAAGGAGTCACAAAGCTTCATTTTTGTGAAAAAGGAGTGAAGACTTCAGCCAACCTGTATCAAGAGACTGTGGTTGAATGGTGTTGTGAAACCTCTCCGTAATACACTTTTTTAAAATGTACCGTGGACTTTCCAGCAGGACTCTGCACGTGGTCACAAAGCATGAACTACCCAAGCCTGGCTCGAAACCAACGTACTTCAGAAGAGCTGAAGGCTGGCCGTCGTCTAGCCTAGATCTGTACCTTTTAGACTAAAAATTATGGACAGTTTGTTTAACTTCATAGAGGACGTGGCCTGTTCGAACCGTCATTGTGTCTCTTAGAGCAAGGAGTGGCTAAATTTCCCAATGGAGACAGTGAATACATCCATAGATTCGTGGCGAGACAGATTAAAGACCTGTATCAAAGCCAAAGGTGGCCATTTCGAAAAGAATCATTTTTTTATTTTTTGCTGAGACTTCCATACATATGTACATATAAGTTTTATTAAGATTACATTACTTCATAAAAAAATAAATGCATATTCATTTGTAACAGAACTTATGGCCGAACTAGGCATTACCTATATACTGGGACCTAAATTAGCCATCAAAATCGAATCGTATAGTGCACGTTATGGCTAATTTTGATTTTCAGGAACACCATTCCTATATGAAATCTATATGTTTGTCTGTGCGTTTGTCCGTGTGTGCGTCTTTTTTTTCCAAAATTCGAATTTTGACTTCTGATTCGGATTCAGCATAAAAAAGTAGAATGGGAATGTCCAGGAACACCGTTCCTATCTCTTAAGGGACATGGTCAAAATAGCCGGCAAATTAAAAATAAAATTGAATTGTTATATAATTGACGAGCCAGGTGTTCCTCTGGCAATGCAAGCTTGCGCATTCACAACTAGTTTCTTTTGGCCTAATAGACCCTTATCCATCCGTGGAACCGTTTTTCAGAATGATTTATTACATAGTTTAACCGTTAAAATCACATGAATGGATAGATCCCGCCTGATGTGACGCAATTACCGTAGCCTATGGAAGCGTGCGACATAATAACAATCTCTCACGTATTTTCACTTCACTTTCACTATTTTATTCGGTCACAAGAAAACAACAAGCTCCCAAGGAATTGTTAATATACAAATCTTATTAAATATAGTTGTTTGGCTACCTATTCAGGGTGTGGTTAGTTAATCGGCAGGGTGCATGTAAAATGAGGATATCATTGACTCTCAAAAGTTGATAGCAAGCCACATACACCATCACCATCACTGTATGTGCACTAGATCCAGCGACGATAAAGGTTGAAATAGGCTAGGTTGTGGATACCCAGCGCTCTAGCTCCCTTCCATCTCCGAACATAAAATTGAATTATCCTATTCACTCACATCTATATGATCAAAGTCTAGGTGGTTAATTAAATAAATATATAGAAATATTGACTATTTCTATAATATTAATATAAAGCTTTAATAACATATTTGGAATAATTTACATAAGTACGAGTCCAATTAAAACCAATTTTTATTATATACCTACTTGAAGGAGCTAGACTAACTATGTATGGATATATCTCACATTTTCACAAATCGATACAGCGTCAACGTTCGGAAATGATATATGAGAGCTTGTAAAACATTTACCTGTATTCAACAAAAAGAGCCATCCATTTGGAAAATTATTTTCAACACGAGGACTTGCTGGAGTACCTGTACCAGTAACAAATCACTGAATACAAAGTTTGGGCGGGTTTTTAAACTTTTTGGCAATATTCCAGTTAAATATTTTAAACACGAAAATGTACACCAGCAGCGTAGTATAAATCTTGCTTAAGGCAATAGTAGATTTAAATTTTCGTTTCGCATTAACGTAGTAAAGTAGTTGTTTTATATTGCATAGAAACTCAAAATTGAGTTTTTAATTTAAAGCTCAAACTGTGGAAATATATCAAAGTGGTCTACACAGGAACCAGCTCTATCGTATTAGGGCACACCACACACACGAGCGAGGACTGGATGTCAAAATCCCCATGGAATCTTATTATCGACCGAAGAGAGCTTCATTTGAAGCTGCTTGACACCAACGACATGTCACTACAAGCCGATCTCAGATAGCAGTACCGTCAAATTCGCTAGAAGATCTATCGTAGCGCACGGAAAGATAGAAGGGTGTGTGGAAGAAGATCAGGAAGACGTGGAGCGACATAAAACGCGTATCTCAAGACCGAACGGGATGGAGAATCACTGTGGACGCCCACTGCCCCACCCTGGGGACATAGGATATGTCCATTTATCCATTCCATCCAGTCCATTAAGTAAAGTTAGTTGTTATTTTTTTTGTTATGTAGAAAAGCCTATTCTTTTCACATTATTCAGTAATATAGATCAAACCGGGACTGAACTAGCCAAAATTGTGCAATTCTCTGCTCTAAAGGCGAGTAACAGCTGTCACTAAATCTGGAAACTACCCATCGAGATTCTATATAGTCGCCTGATACTTGCCAGGTAAAGTAACATTTTGTCGACATGAGGTCATTGGAACGTATACAGTTTTATAGGGCAGTGCAATAACCCTCGCGGAGTGAACACGTAATGGTCTTCGTGTACAGTTTATTGGTCCATATCCGGGGCCGGCTTCTTGGAAACAGCCAAACAAAACTACAGTTTGCAAAGATTTAATGAGCGCTTTTGTGGCTTACTGCACATTTAGTTTTTATGGCACGATTGAAGGGATGACAATGTTGCATGAAAATTTAAATTTGGGGTGACAGCTGGCAATGTTGTTACCTCCAAACTTTGTTATGTTAACCAGCTTCTTTTTCGGAGTCACGGTTTACAGCGAAACAGAATTGAAAATTACCTGGTTTTTAACACGAGGCCAATTGACCAACTGGTCCCCCCTTCAATCTGATCGCCCTTTATGCGGTTTGCTTGTGTGCCTCCCGAAATAAAAAGTTGTATAAAAAGATATCGATTTATCAAAAGGTGAGAAGCCCTAAAACTGAAATGGTCATGTAAAGATCTATGAACGACAAGGAAGCAAAGAGGTGTGCATGAATTCAATCTTGTGACGCCCCTGTCTCTGTTCCTATATCGCGATTTGCGATTTGGCGTAAAGTTGCAAGTAAACAAATAAATAGACGAGTAAGAATATATCTCCTTTAGAAACTTAACTTAGGCCTATAGACCAACTGGTCTCCCATTTCAATCCTGGTATGTGTCACTAAATTTGTATATTCTGATTTATGTACATATTTGTATTAATCACTTGTTCGTCAGTAAAAGAAAACATCGTTCGAAGACCCGCACATTCAAGAAATTCGAAATTTCGAAAGACGTACTACTTTACCTAAGAAAGGTCTGATTTTCCCTCTGGGTTGAGGAGGTTAGACTAAAAATCTTCGCCAAATCCTTAGACTTAGTTAGCGGACCTCACCAATCCTAATGGATTAGGAAACGGTGTATCGATAAGAAGAAGAAATGTAAAAAGAACAAAATTTTACTTACGCTTCTTGGTTAAAAATCGTGGTAAAAATATTCAGATTACGTGAGTCATGTTTGCTTTACTTATTTGCAGAAAATATTACAAAAAATCAGACAATAATTGTAGTCCATAGTTTATAACACTACATAAACTTCAGTCATATGGTTACTTCATAAACCATTAGTACCACTGGCTCATTTAATTTCTGTAGATCTACTAAACTACTCGTAACTTAGCTAACAAAATAAACGAGTTTTATTAAAATAGGCCAAGACGTTTTTCCGAACTGCTTAGTGACTTAACAAGTGTCAACAGCCAAACAAATGAACAAGAATTATCTGTATATAAATAGGCAAAGACAAAACAATTAAGTACCTTTTTCTGCCCTGCTTGTCAAGCAATATTCATTTTTATTTTTTGTGTTCAGTGGCTACAGACGAGCTTTAGTGTTGCCAGTACAAAAAAATGTTGCAAAGGGAGAATAGAAATGAAAGTATACAATTTCATAATGTGTGCCTTAAATTATCAATAATGATTATGACAATATGACAATTTGGGAGACAACTAATATACTGTGTTACATAAAACTGTACGAAACAACTTATTTTTCGTAATGCTATAATTAATTTTACTCAAGTAGGGTATCAACGCATGGCAGTTGGTATCATCGAGCGACCCAATTATCCCGGTCTACAACTCGGGTTTTACAAGTGGCATGGAAGCGCGCATAATGGCTGATTACATGAACCGATTTTCAAGTCTGAGCCGATACGCAAAATCGGTCGTTACGTCGGCGGTCGAGCGGCGATGTGAACCTATGGAATGTTACGAGAGAGTGCGCATGCGTTGTTAGATGGTTTAAACACCCTATTATTTTTGAGTAAAAATCACGTCTGGATTTTCCTTTTTTTGTACAACGTCGGGCGGTATAGATCACGAGACCTACCTATAAATATTTTAACCAGAAGACAACAAACGCATTCTTCTACAATAGAATTAATATTCTATATCCTCAGAAGTTAATGACTTCCATAAGCGCATAAAACTATCAACCAATATAATCGCTTCATGCGCGATCGAATAATTCCACTATCGGTCAGTAATAATCTCAAATTAATTAAGCTTCCATAATCCTAACGCTACCGAGTCAATTCTAGAAAACACCCATACTTAAAAAGTCCTCTCATAAAGCTTTAAATAGAAGCAAAGTTTGCAAATAAATGTTGTGTTAAAGCAGCAAATTGACCTATATACAGCCAGGGCTCCCAGAATAGGGCGATCTAATAGACGGCGATAGGCATAAAACATTTCTAACGGTCGGTGTAGGGTTAGGTACTAATTTAGCCCTGAACACTACCCACATAAATCAATATGGATTAACCTATCGAGTGTTAAGTTTCACACTGAGCGTGGTGATTAAAATAAATACTGAAATATTTTTTTATACAATTTAGGGGCAGAGCTAAGAGTAGGCCAACTGTCGTGGATTCTATTTCCACACAGGATAAATATTTGTGTGCATGACGAGCTCGGTGACGCAGTGGTGGAACACGCTGTTACGCTACTTTGACACCAACGCGTTCGATTCCCACACAATACAAACATTTGTGTGCATGAACATGTCTGTTTGTCTTGGTCTGGGTATTTTCTATGCATAATAATTATGTATTTACAAAAAAAAATGTATTTACGTATGTTTATCAGTTGTCTAGTACTCATAACACAAGCTTCGCTTAATTTGTGGCTAGATGGCGCTGTGTAATTTGTCCGACAATATTTATTTATTATTATTATTTATTATGAATATATCTGTTTATCTTGGTGGGTGCTTTTAAAAGAGGTAGAGCGAATAAAGGCAGTCTGTCTAGGGAAGTACCTCCACCTCAAGAGTAATAATAACTCCTTGGAGGGTTGTTGTGTTCCTGTGAGTAAGTTAGGCTACTAACCTCCTAAGAAGATGCTTGGTTAGCAGCAGAATGTCATCGCTCGAGTGATATTTATTGTATTCCAAGCGTTCATAGGATACGGTAACCACTTTACTTCAAGTACTCTCGACATGGCCTATGTATCATATGCAATGTAAAAAATGTGGCTCGCACGTTGCCACCCCGCTGCTATCACAGCAACTGCTCAAGGGCCGGATTTTAACCTCACACTATCGGAAGAACACAACAATTCTCTAATGAGTTGTTATTTGGCTACGGTCTCCTATGAGGTGGATGTACTATTCTAGTTTCTACGCCCTACATTTATTTCGGCGAAGCCCCGTCGTATATTAATCATAATCACCACGATCAGTTGAAGACGATCTTTTTATCTTTAATCTTTTAAAATTATATCACTTTTAACATTACCTCAAAGTGTGGATACATTGTAACCGCAGGCTAGTTCTCAATTGCCCTCAGGATATTGTAGTAATAAAGTATACCGAACGTATTCGCAGCACGAGGACAATAGTGAATGAAGCTCAGCTCTGTTGGCCAGCCGCCAGTTCAGCGTTGCTTACACTACTTGTTGCAATTTCGCTTAATAGCGGTCTAGGGAGAGTAAACTACTAGTTGATGATACATTTTGGTTGACGAATTGAAACTTTAGGCAATTGATTGAATTGTGGTTTAGAAATACGTTTGCCTAGATCGTTTGCGGGGTAGGGAGAGAGAACTGAACGCCACAAGACACGATCCCCCTCGGCCGCTTCTTCAACGTTCATAGCTCTTTTCATGCACCCTCGCCAGTTTCTAATGCTCCATGCATCAGCCGGACTGACTTTGATTTATTTTTGAGTGGATCGCGTGATGTATTACTCATAGATTTTAATTGGACCCGGTAGCGCTGAATTCGTATTGTAGATTTTTTTTATTTTGTAGCAAGAATGAATTGACTAGTAGTCATATAAAAGTTTTTAGTTTGAACTTATATAACTAAAACTATGTTTTCATGAGTATGTCATTTATAGAAAAGTTTATAGTATTAATTAATTACGTCTTCTTGTAATGACATAGTTACTAAACTTAGAACTGCAAGAGAAAGTAACGCTGTCTAGAATCCATGTTTAAATTTAGCTGACTAAAATCCCAATAGAGTCAAGTCTATTCAAGCCGTCACAGTACCTGTTAACAAACTCGATTCAGATGTTTATCGGTAAAAACGTACAGAGAGTTACTTTCGAATTTATATTCTTGAAAGTTATCTTCGTAACTTTTTTTTTGTACAATCCAGCGTAGTCTAGCAAAGTAATTTATGGAGAAAGGATAGATGAAGTTGTGTTTAGACAAAGGTTGCCTGAATAAGTTACATGTGACATGTTTAAAAAAATCTTGATTATTGTTCTGAGGAAATAAGAACTTTAATACGTATTAGGAGAGTATTAAAGTTTTTTTAAACATGTCAGAGAATTTTCAGAATTTCCTAAACATGATCCGACAAACTCTTATTATCTGGTATCACAAAGAACGAGTAATCCCAACTAAGTATTTCCGCAGGCAGAGGCGATAAGTGGCTTGGAGGAAAGTTAATGATAGCGTTTCAACAGCCTTGAAGAATTAAAAGTTTCTTGTGTAGAATTTCTATCTTTTCGCTAATTCCCTTCCGGTGTGAGCAGGAAGACCCGAGCGCCATGTGGCTCAACCCTACCATACTTTTTTAAATCTATAACACAACTCTTTCCATGCATACTTGTTTTTGTTGCTCCAGATATAACCTTCAGGCAAAGTTTATTCATTCGTCCTCATAACTATGAATCATATACGTACCGAAATGTGCTTAAGTTCTTAATTTATCAGCGCAGACAAAAACAATATATTGACATTGGCAAGGATATATTATATTAAATTAAGCCATATACTACTTTTAGCAATAAAATCTTATAATACGTAATATCTAATATACTTTTGTGTATTGTCAATCATTATATAATAAACATATAAGTTTGATAAATGCCAAATCTAAAATGTATCACATATAGTCTAATAAATGTATACATTTAATACATATAAAATATAAAATATGTATACATTTTATACAACAGTACAATTAATAAACTAGAATAAAAATAGCCAAATCTGCGTACCATATATATGTCACATCCAGTCACTGGACTCAGCTCAGGCGATGCGGAGTACCTAGCTAGTAGAACTGTGTCTCCATACACACACACGAAGCTTTAAATTACATGTATATATTCATGTTAATTAGTTTTATACCCTCTACTGTTTAATTAAACTGTTCAAGTAAACATTCCACGGTTTTGCAAAAAATATATATCAATGAATACGGCAACTTTTATTGAGAAAAAATATGTGGTCTTAAATAGTTTTATTGTAAAGGTCTCCTGCATTGTCACTAGCATTAGATGTAGATCACCGGATCAAACAAAGGTATTTCATGCATCAAACTGTTCCACGTCAAGTGATCAATATTTAGTTACGCTATTGGCAAAAACAGGTAGGTACGCATATTCGCAATTGCGTGTACGCTGACCGGCACGATATCTTCTCTGCCACTGAGCAACAATAAATTACGCAGTAAACATCTTCGATGTTTACTTATAAATGACATCAAGACCAAGTTTATAACGTAAATGGCTTCTACACGGTGGAAACTTTATGCGTGTCCAGCCCAATAATTTGTTAAATTGTAACATATTGCATTAATACACAACGAGACATGGAAAATGTCAAGTACATATCGACTACACTATATACGATCATCACTATTTGTCGATGTGCAGTTTTGCAGTAACCAGCTACCATTGTCTATACCTTAACTCCTCCAAATATCCTCATAACGCTCTCACCTATTGTACATGAGAACGTCGGGCTTCCACAACTTGTTCGGCGTTATCCGAAGGTCTTTTACACCCGCGTAGTCGCTTTCGTTCCACCTGAGGTTGTAGTCGTTCCATTCCTGTCACACATATAAAAATAATGAGAGAAAGGAATACACAAGTTACAAGTTTGGAAGTATCTAAAATATTTGTGGCCATCTCCAACTATCTTGAAGGTCTGTTACATAGGTAATTTCAAAGTTACATCTTTGTTTTACATTACAATCGATGTATTTAATTGCTGAAATTCGTAGCACTATGTACAATCTGATCTCGAAATGAAGCCAAATTGAAAACAAGTATATATCGAAAGGCAAAGACAAATCAGCTCAGTGCCCCTTTTTGATCTGTTTATCATTTTTTTTTTTTGTTTAGTAGCTATTGATGAAAATTAGTTTTGTAAACGATTATGGTGAAATTTCGACCGTTTAGGCAAAGACTAGTCCAAACATTTATTATTAACTAAACATTTAAATATACATTGCTATTTTTATAAGACGTTCCGTTTTTTGTTCCCGTTGTGAAAATTTCTATAACTTCACGCCAAATCCCTTGCGGGGTAGGCAGGGAGAACCGAGCGCCACGTGACTCGATCCTTACATACTCACTCGTTTCTTTCAAATTCATAGCTCTTCTTATGCACGTTCGCCGGTTTCTGAGACTCCTGACATCACCTTCCTTATATATGATATGATTGAACACGACCAATTTGGTCATGGTAAAAAATAGTGACAATTTCATTAAACTAAATAAATGTTTTCCCAAATAACTGAAGCTATACTCTAAATTAGTGCAATTACTCTTAATTATTTAGTACTGAAACTTGACGAAAACATTTATAATTATAATTAATTATAGTCAGAGTTGATATAACAATGTCGTGAAATTTTCGTTAGTTCTCCTAATGATAACAGTTCACTAATGTCATCAAAATAATTGTTAACCCAATTCCTGTTTATGACATTACTATGATAATAAATAATTATAAACAATTATTTGAATCTTGCCTCAGACAGCTAGAACTATTCAGGTTGGTAATTTAATTAAAGTTTATTTTTTTACTTTTTGAATTACTTTGTATGCATTTAAAGAGTCAATCAATTAAATTCAATATTTTTTTCGTTGATTTCAAAATGTTCTCTAAATGTTTGATATATACTTGTTTCCATTGACGTATACCCGTTTCAATTATTTTTTAAGTTTTTTTTTTAATAGTTTATCGTAAATTCGGAATACTTTTAGTAAAATTTACTATTAGAATACTTGGGGACAGCCGTAAGTTGATAAATAAAAAAATACGAAATAGTTTAAAGATCGCAATATTATTAAACTATTGGGGAACAGTATTGTAGTAGTAACTAAAAGCAATTCAGTTCTGGTAACCTATATCTATAATAATCGAATCTTTACGTAACTAAGAAAGGGTGGTTGTCGTTAATTGTAGTAACTTATACAACTCGGAAATAGTCTAATTAGTCGGAATAGCCCAATAAAAAAATATTTGTTAAATGTATTGTATTTTCTGCCTCTAACTTCCGAAACATGGATAATATTAAAAAAAACATCTCGAATCTTTCTATTTACAAAACTCTGTAGCAAAAATGAATATGCCAAAAGAAAATCAAAAGTGATGTCAGATGTGTTACGATATAGAATATAATAAACATTAATTTCAGGCAGACCAGTTTCTATAAATTATTTTTATTGTTATTGTGCCATTCTATATAAGTTAAGAAAGAGTCGTTAGACCAACTGTTACCCAGACGCTCTCACATTAAACCAATATTGTTCCCCAAATAAAGCTGTCCGCTACCAAACCGGCTACAAGCCTTAAACGCGGCAATATCGAATACATATTTAGATAGCACTGAAACAAGACCAACTCACGCCCTACAAACTTCGACAGAGTAATATTACAAAAGTTGGTCAACTTAGTAATGTCTGCGTAACTGCGTATTTGCACATCGGATATAACCAGGTCACAATAAATATATGTAACAAACAGTATCTCAATTTCTTACGTACATTCGATTCACGCACTAAGACACATTTATTGTCAACATGTTACTGGCGTCAAGGTATCGCTGGTATGCCAGATTAAGCGTAGTTCTACTTTACTCTTGCAATAGATCTTTTTTTATTGCAAAATTTTGTCGGTTGCCATGAGGTGCCATTAATTATGGGACAGTAAGTAGTTTCAACTTAACCACTTAATTACTTGGAGCACTTTTAATTACAAAGAGCTTTGAGGTATGTTTGTAGACTGTAACAACTCTAGTGTTGGCTTCAACAACACTAGTGCTAGCATTCCAGCGACCAATTGTTGGCTACATGTTAAGACTGAAAATGTGCACACAAGCTGTCTTTACTTATTAAAGCAGTTAGCGTGAAGCATACTAGTTAGTCTGACGTTTATCTATTAAAATGGAGGTTTGTTTCGCTCTACTATTAGTTAAGCTCTACAAGTATATTCATTATTAATTTTGAAATAATCTTCCTTTTTGAGTTACTAATTTTTACTACACAACACTGTAAACATCGACCACAACATAATAAATTGTGACGAAAAATAAAAATCAAATGCAAACGGACGCAGCCCAGCTATTCGCCCAAATTTTGCCTCTACCTGGAAATGCTTGTTTGTTAGCGTTTAGACACTGTTTTACTCATGTTTACTATAACCTGGGGTATATGTAACGGCAACTTTGTAGCCAGTATAGTAACTTCTGTTTGTGCTAGAGAGGGACAGATGTAACTGTGTCCCTTAACAACTTAATGTTCTCCCTTGAAGGGTAATTAGGATATCAATTAAGTCGAACGCTTGCTTCTATATGCTTACACATATAAACTAGAGAACCTTTGTCTTAAAGTTACTCATCTTTGAAAGTGCATACCGCTGTTGTTATGTGAATCTTATAAAAGATGTTTGTGAGCTGATTTGGAGTTATCCCTATG
Organism: Pyralis farinalis; assembly: GCA_947507595.1. Lineage (NCBI taxonomy): Eukaryota > Metazoa > Arthropoda > Insecta > Lepidoptera > Pyralidae > Pyralis > Pyralis farinalis. The sequence goes on from OX382259.1 coordinate 37,792,166, forward strand.
TTTGATCGAATTGAGCAGTCAGAACCCGTTATATACGTTTTCCCATACATTTCGCGGTCGTATTCGACCACCCGGGTTTCGAAGGGTTAATGGATTTTTTCCTAAATTAATTTATTTATTAGGATTCATACAGTTTGTTACAAGGATTTTAGCTAATGTAAGGCCAATTACAGAATTCTTTTATTATCACCGTAATTAACAAATTAGTTATTTGAAAGTAATTAATAAATTAAATAACTAAGTATGTCTGTATGATTGTGACTGAAAATTTATTTTTTCATAAACAGTAGCCATTAGTGTTTGAGTGCGTGCGTGTGTGTAGGCATGTGTCTCCATGTGACTGTGTGTTCTACTGCAATTGAGCCATTGTAGAAGTGGGGATGACGTCATTCATTTACATTTGATAACATAGCGAGGCAATGTGAATATCCGATTATACATGATTGTAGATGCATAATATTTGTATACCGACAACTAAATACAAAGAAATATCTGGCATTTGTTTACAATTACTCCTTAACTAGACTTGAATTGATCGAACAAGAATGTATATGTGATAGCAAAGTTAATCACTTAATAGTCCCCACTTCTCTTATTACATTATGTTGGCTGACAAATAAGCAGACGGCTCGTCTAATGTGAAGCGGTTACCGTAGCATGTGAATGATCGTAATAAAAATAATATCACTGGCGCCATGTCCACAGCTAAACTCACTTGCAAGTACATGAAAAATTTCCCCCGGGAGTTGTTATTCATTTGAGGTCTGTGTAACTTCCCCAAAGCTACTTATAAAATATCTATAATATACCCTTACGATGGGTAAGGGTGACAGATTTTCTGAAATTTTTTTGCCTTGTTTGCGTTTGCTTTGGTTCTTAGTCACTATCATATGATGTTTTGATCAATCCAACTGATCATTCTTTGTAAAAAAAATATGTATTGACGAGCTCGGTGGTGCAGTGGTTAGTACACTACTTTAACATCAACGCTCGTGGATTTAATTCCTACACAAGATAAACATTTGTGTGTACATGAACATGCGAGAGCACTTAATGTGTTGCAAGTGTTTATGGACTATAATAATCGCTTTACATCAGGAGATCCATTTGCTCGTATGCCTCCTTAAAAATGCGTATGCAAATATATAGGCATATTTTTTTAATATACAACCATGGTAACAAACTAGTACTCATCCCCTTTGATGTATAATTGAGAAAAAATTCTTAACATAAAAATGAATGATTATTTTTATAGTCTATTTACACGGATTAAGATAATCTGTACACGACTAATGCATTTAAATGTCACTATTTTTTTAATAGAATATTCGTAATGTCCTTTCATTTAATTAAAATTAAGTTTTAATAACAAATACACAAAAATCTTTGTATTCATAGTTCGATAATATAAATTCTGTCACTGAACTTACATGTTTGTAATACAGCCTTCAAGAGAGAACCTTATCTACAAGTAATAAACACAGACTTGTGCCAATACCATCATTATGTGGTTTTCGAACTCATTTAAGATATATAAAATTATAATCTAAATGCAATGATCCATTTAAACAATTATTTTTATATATTAAATAGAATTAAATTAATTAACTTCCCATGCTTACATCACGCTTTAATTCGAATTACAAGTATATGTTTGTATATATATATGTCATTTGTTGGTATATATATATATATATATATATATTATACATGTTTTATATGGATCACTGCACGAACATTTTGTTTTCGAAATATATGAAATATGAGAAGTTGTATTAATACACAAAACAACACTGAGAAACACATTCAACACGAAGTACGGCTAGAGGAGAAAAACACAGACAGATTCAGAAAACATGAATCGTTTAAGAGTACAAGATGAAATAAGCATTACATTTATTAAGAATATGTAAAAAGTTGAAACTACTATATACACATGCAAGGAATAATAGAAAGTATAGGCATGCATAATTTTTTTTTAATATTTATAATACGAAAATTCGTTTCAATAATATAGCTAAAGCAAATATCATATACTATATATTAAAAAACGTTGCAGGGTTCACAAAATATACAAAAACCGTTCTTAATTTTGCATATTCTCTTGATAAGTATCAGGGATTTCGGGGTTTCTACCATTTCGTAACTCTAAGCTGCCGTATTGGTAAATGCTAAAATAATTATGTTTTAAGTCGCTCAACAAACATACCTTAAGTGCTGGAAAAGAAAATTAACTCGCTCATTCATACATACACTATATCTTTACAAATGCAAACGCGAAAATTATTTACAGCCAACATGAAAAGTATGTGTATCAAGCATTATTTTATATTCTTTTTATTAAAATAAAAATAAACGTAAAACTTTACAATAATCTCAAACGTAAAGAAATAAAACGAACTAAAAGTAAATTATTTATTTTTAACAAAATATTTAACATCGCGTCTCGTATGCGTTAACATTATCGTAAAATATAAAACTTCGGTATCACCTACTTAGCATAGTAAAAGAGCTATAAAGAACATACCAAAATATTTAAGAAACAATGTTTATTATATAAGGCTTTTAAATCGATTATTCGTCTCAATGAGGTTTCATATCTGCAGGCAACTAATCGAGCAAACCATGGAGGCACATTCCCAAACCCATATCCAAGAACTTCCCATAATAGAACATACCATGGCCATGCAGAATATAAAAAATACGACAATTCTCCTGTAGCCAAACAAAACAAAATGGCAGCGGGTACCCAGGATGTGCATAATCGATTTACAGTGGACATTAAACACCTCAACACTAATACTTGTGCAAGAAATAATTTACAAACATGTCCATCCAATATGATACTTCCAATTGACGAACCTATTCATTTTGAAACCCTCCGAGGTATGATACGGTTCTTTTAATGTATTAATTAACCACCACCGACTGGAAGCCAGTGTGCAGAAGTGTGTTTAACATTGTATTTATTGCATAACGTGTCAATTAGTGTCAACCATTAGTACATATTGTTAATTGCATTGCGGCGTACACGGCAGTTATCCTGTCCTAACATTTACGTTCGTCCAAGGCACAAAATGTCTACGAATATATTTACCAATATTATGACTTACCTAAAGTACTTATGGCCCAATATTTAAACTAATTTCCTTCTCTCTTAACTTTATGAAACGTAGCCGATAATCGATACACAAAGTAATTGAGATAATTAAGTTTGTGATGAGATGCATGAAAGGGACTACCGACTAGTCTACAGTAAGTCTGAGATGAAGATATGGTTACAAAAATCCACTAAACAACTCTCGTACATTCATGACAGAGGAATGTTAAAACTGCCGCATATTCCACAATGCTATGCAATTTTCAAAAATAACAGTCAAAGAGAAGAAGAAACGGAACAGTAGAGACAAAGAAACGGAAGGAATCATGATTTGAAACAAAACAAAGAAGAAAGTAAATATAGTAAAATGAAACATAACATTAGAAATTTTATTAAGTGTTAATTTAGATTCGTCGTTTAATCACACTTACCAATGACAGCCATATATTGGTTATAAGTAGTTGATTCTTCTCGTCCTATTGGGTTAGACGATGTCAACAAAAACAGAAAGAAAGGGCGCAGTCAGTAAATAGTCTAGACAACTCTGATTGATCACACCTGCCGGATACACAAGACTCGGGGCTGGGATGGCTCGCGAACAGTTCCGTCATGCGAATAAACATTCGCGGGCCTCCCTACACACAATCTAATATATAAATATTGCGTAATGTGAACAACGAGTTAACACTGACTGTCCATGCGACAGAACAGCCGCGATGGCGGCGCCCCTTGCCGCACCGCCTCCTGGAATCGCGGCCTCAATGGTGCTAGAGTCAAACTGTGCCGCAAAGCAAGTATTACATCATTAAAAGTTACATAAGGTGCGTTTCAACTTTGTGATGTTAGCGTGAAAAGCCATTGTACTTCCGAAGGCGGGACGGCGAAGGCACCAAGCCCGGCTCCTACCACTTACCAAGTTGAGCCAAACGTTTGTGGTGAGCATTTGATTTTTCTCATCCTTATTTTGATAAACGAACGCACGGCGACGCAAGAAAGGAACGAAAAATATAATGAAAATTACAAGGTATTCTTTAATGTTATTGTATGCTCAGAATTTCCACAGCTGTGTTTTTGCCTTACCAAAATTATAACTACTTCTTTAATAGGAATCGTACCCATTAGTACGATATCTCATCGGTGTGTTCAAACACAACTTGTTCTATAAATACACACACAACATAAATATAAACTTGTAACATTGAAATAAATTAAATTCGTTGAAACCACAAAGTAATTTCCTAGTGATGAAGCAATAATCCTCTTTATAGCGTAATGTCGTTAAAGAAAAGCAATTAAAACAGATAACTCAGTGAATAATAGCTTCGCAATGACTGATATATTTTATGGCTGCCCTCTAGAAAGTTCTAGGTACCCTTCAGGCCATATGGCAGATCCTACATTTATTGCGAACAGTTGTTATAAGCGTGACTCCTTATTACATCGTTTGAAAATGTTCAATTATTTTCACCATTACATTCTAAGTTTATATTGTCAATAGCGTGACACTTTTGCCGTGAATACGTATTTAAATTTGCTTCTATAGTGGGACGCAATTCAGAAAACTGTTGACATTTATATCCAAAATTGAATTACGCCACTTGATAGCCAAATAATCAAAGAATTCGTTACTTTGAGTGAGGACTGTAACGTATCGTGTTTGGTAGGGTAAGATCGCGACGATTTTAGGGTCATTTCGCTGTATCATGTAAATTCCTTTCAGTATAACTTACTTCACGTGAGACGTATTAACGTAAAACTCACGACTGTGTCCAAAACTCAGACACACCCCGTTTCTAATATTCACATTGACATAAGCACCACATCGAAAAAGCAAATATCTTCTTGCTCTAATTAGTTACTAACACACAACTAACTACTAACTCTCTACGTCGACTAACGCTCTTCTCATCTGAGATAAGAAAAGAGTTAGTAACCATATGGAGTATGTTATTATATACCACACAAAGCCAACTTGTTGGTACAATTAGAAACCAGAGCACGGGTCGACCCAAACAGAACTTTTCGCCCCTAGCCATAAATAAGCACATAATTTAGATGTAACAGAAAGGCGACTCGTATGTTTGACATAAATGGATTAATATAAGTAAAAATAAGCTTATTTTGGACAACATTCATGTGACGAAACTTATAGTAAACATCTTTATTCTCTCTAATTACAATATGTCAGCCTCTAAGCATACAAAAGCCTATAAATTATATATCATTGAAACAAATGAGCGAGAGAGAAATGCTGCGCTTGGATACACCGATGTCTGCTATCGAGCGTGGCAGATTATTTTGAGAGCGTTGACACAGACGTTTGAAGTTTAAACCAATGTCCGTCTGCCAGGCATAGCCTCATCCTATTTTTGAGACGAGAGATGACGCCCTGTCTAGACGTGTAATTTTATTAGATAGGTATACAAGCAGACGGCCCACCTGATGTAAACCGGGTACCGTAGCCTATTAACGCTTGCGATATATTAATTACTAGCTGTGCCCGCAACTTCGTCGTTTTTTTATTATTTATTTATATTAATAATAATTAAAATCAATAAAATTTTTAAAATAAAAGTATTACGGGTCTCCCTTCAACCGAAGGGGTTTACAGCATACTCCGCAACGCTGCTCAAATGCAGATTGGCGGAGGTCAGTGTGTTAGCCTAAGTTACTCCTTGTTACATCAGCTATCGGCCAGTGAAAGTCCCGTCAAAATTGGTCCAGCCGTTTCAGAGATTAGCCGGAACAAACAGACAGACAAAAATTGTAAAAATATTCATTTTGGTATGTACTGTGTATACATCCATATGCATTTACTAAAGAGCGGTTATTTTAATATTACAAACAGACACTCCAATTTTATTTATCTGTATAGAAGATTATTATTATGTTATTATATATATAAAAAAATGCGTAGTTATTTTATGTCACAATAAATACGTATTCTGTGAAAATAATAAAAATAAAAGTGCAAAGTCCCCCGAAGGAGAAGATATTTCCCCCTAATTTTAACTGTTTTTCATATTTTACGCAGGAATCCTAAATATTTACGGGATAAAAAGTACCCTATATTGTGCTCTGAACAGTCGTCTACCTACCAGTGAAAGTCCCGTCAAAATCGGCCCAGCCGTTTCAGAGATTAGCCGGAACAAACAGACAGACAGACAAAAATTGTAAAAAAGTAAAAAGCGGTTATTTTAATATTACAAACAAACACTCCAATTTTATTTATCTGTATGTATAGATCACTCGCGTGATGCCTCCTCTGCTGCTTACACAGCAACTCCTTGGGAGCTTACTGGTGACCTCACTCACACGCAAGAACACAACAACCCTCTAGGGAGTTGTTATTTGGCTGCGGAAACATCCAGACCAAGACAAACAGACATGTTCAAGCACACAAATGTTCGTCGTGTGTGGAAGTCGAACCCACGAGCATTGGTGTCCAAATAACGTAACAGTGCGTTTCACCACTTTGCCACCGAGCTCGTCAATGTGAAACAATAAAATTTGTACAGTTTTTCGTTGCGATGTTGGTATACACATCATTTTGATGTAAAGTAGTCTGGAAGTACCTCCACCTCACAGAAAACCGTAGCCAAATAACAACTCCCTAGAGGGTTGTCGTGTTCCTGAGTGAGGTCACCACTAAGCTCCTAAGGAGTAGCTGTGTAAGCTGCAGAGGAGACATCGCGAGAGTGATACTTAATTTATTACAAGCGTTAATAAGCTACGGTAACTGCTTTACATCAGCTTGGATGCCTCCCGACGTTGTATAAAAAAAAAGGTGGTTTAAGGAGAGGTAGACGTGCGGGTTTCCTTGCCATGTTTTCCATCACCGCCGAGCAAGTGATAATTACAAATATATATTCGAACCAAGGATCTGTTGTTCAATAGGTTCCTTATCCACTGGGCTATCACTGATCAATTTATATAAAAGGCTATGTCCCAATAAAGACTCTTGAACGCGAAAATCTTATATATAAAATTCTCGTGTCACAATGTTAGTTACCATACTCCTCCGAAACGGCTTGACAGATTTTGATGAAATTTTATACGTATATTCAGTAGGTCTGAGAATCGGCTACTATCTATTTTTCATACCCATAAGTGATAAGGGTGGTCCACACAAATTTATTTATTTTATTTATTGGACAAATTTTATTATTATTATTTTTTTATGATGTGGCATTAAAAAATACATACAACCCTAAATTTTCACCCTTCTACCATTAACCCCTATTTTTATAACACTAAAATAATCCTAGGAATAATTTATATGGCAAAACAACGTTTGCCGAGTCAACTAGTAATTTATAATAATCTCCATAAAAAGACAATCATTAGTTTATGCGCCTCTATCTATCTTGTAGTATAAACCCAACTGTTATTTAATAAGAAGTTTTGAACTTAATGGCGCTGTCCAATTTAATAAAGTACTTAATTCTGGCAGAGACTCTTAATTGCGTCGTAGCGAAATCGAGAGAAATCGAGCTTTAAAATATGGTCACATAACATGTTAAATTGAGATTTGAGAGACTTCTTAACTGGTGATGTTATCTGATTATAGTGTGTATATGGTTCTAGTAATCTGCTTGTTTGCGTTATCCCGTTTTCATATACATTCTAATCAATCTAAGTCTAAGGATTTAGAAAAGATACTATTATTTTACACGGAGTGACTGCCGTCAGACTTCCACAACCCAGAACCTTTCTGAGGTAAGGTCACACGTCTTGTAAAACATATTTTTTGAAGTTATACTTCTAATGCAACTTGCAAAAAGGTTGCGTTAAACGTTTAACGCTACCATGGAGGGGAATAGAAAGAGACAGAGCGAGAGTGAATGCGTGGCACTCGAACACTAAAGTACAGATTGAAGCTCCTAATTGTTTCACGATATTACCGCTAGATGGCGCTATAGTTAAAAATGTATAACATTTGTATTTTACATTTGACTTGTATGTAATACATTCCATAAACATCGCCGCTACTACTTGATAGACGTTTTTTAATTCAAGTTATTAATGTTAAATATTTATTTAATGATGCCAGAGAAGTATAACTTCTCATGCGCATACATAAGTACACGCACCCATTTTTTTGTATGTGGGGATTTCCTTACGACGTTTTCCTTCACCGGCGAGCAAGTGATAATTACAAATATATATACGATACATAAATTTAGTGTTACATGCCAGTATTCGAACCGGGCACCAATTGGTCAATAGGCCAGTTATTTATCCACTGAGCTGTCACTGCTTTCATATATCACTGATCTTATATATAGTCGCCTTCGGTCATAAGTATGGATGTTTAAAAGGAAAGGAAAGTGCCCGAACGGTGGCGCGCTTTAGCAGAATCAAGAGGTCGCCACTGGGAGAAAGGGAGTGTTAGTGCAGACGGCGGTAAGTGATGAGTTCTTGGCACTGTCCTATCGTTTCGTATTTTCCTGAACATTGATTACAAGTGTTGATTTAAAATTATAGTGTGATACGAATTGCATTGTATTTCTCATTGCACAACAACCCACCATACGCCCGCATAATATCGGATAGACCGAAAAAATCATACGAACACGACATATGCATATATAATTAAAGATTTGAAAAAAAAAAAACAATTTATTATGATTTGGTAATTAATTAATTTATAATAATGTTTAATAATTCCAAATTGTTATCAAATAATTATAACAATACATAGTGTTAGTGGAATATTGAGTCAAAAGTGCGATACGTTGCTTCTCGTATTGCTTTGAAAAATAATTCAGGATAGCCAATCTATACATACCTAATCGTCATCATCATCCTTTCTTAACCCGCCGAGTTCCGCAGTTACCGTTTGATTGGACCACCCGGAACCCATCGGGTGGACTAATTAATAATAAATTACATTACTATATCAGCACGTGTTTTGCGTGTTACTTGTCGACATTGTGCCTGAACCTGACATATTAATGAAAAAAAAAATTTTCTTGCTTAAAGAGCTGGTATCCAGGGACAATAAACAAACAAAAAACAGAAGTAAAACAGGTGAACTACTAATAAAATTACCAAATAATTACATAATCATGTTATACTCCAAATTGAAAAGTTAATATTTAATACTATTACTACATGTGTACACCAGGTTCCTTACTATTACGGTGTAAATAGATATACATGATCGCCATAAGACGCAGTCCTTACACACTTCGCTCGCTTCTTTAATATTCACAGTTCTTACACATTCACCGGTTCCAAGGACTCCTAATATCACCTGATAAAAACCGACGAATTTGGTCATTATAGATAAATTTTGGCTTTCCTCGGCTTCTAACATTCTTCCAATTTCATGATATATATCTGTTTAATTCGAGAGAATGTGGTTAATTACTCTCTTAAAGAAACGTGTTTCTCGTATCAATTCCTTCGTAGGTTCACAACTTCGCTCAACGTTAGTTACCGCCGCTCTTCATGGCGTGAAGGTACAGTCGGATTGCTTAACACTAGGAGTATTATTATCTGACTACCGTTACCTGTAAAGTAACACTACCCTAACAAGACTGACCGGACACCAGCCCCACCTGAATCAAAGCAATATGTCCTGCCATAGGCTTGTTCATTAGCCTTGAGAGAAGTGATACGGAATCAGTCTATAGACCAACTGGTCCCCGGTTCCCCTGCTATACAACTAAATTCGAGTTTTTGGATTTATGTACACATTTGTAATCATCACATGCTCGGTGGTGATAGAAAACATCTTGAGGAAACTAGCACGTCCAAGAAATTACATATCTATAGACGTATGACCTACTCTAAGAAATGTCTGGTTTTGCCTCTGAATAGAGGTCTGACTGCAGGCTCTCCATGTCAAAACCAGTATCTCCGTCAAATCCTTAGGCTTAGATAGTAGATTCCGCCAATCCTAACGAATGAGAAACGGGATAACGGTAGAAAAACAAAGATAGCCTTGCTTGTTAATAGATATTGGGTTTGACTTTGGCTCGAAGGACTATAATAAATCCCTGACACTCGAAACTTTTACATTCTCCATTAAAATACGGATACTACATTTGGAGAACTACTAAACTTACATTAGTGGCTAGCGAAGTACCTAAAAAACGTTTTAACTGGAAGGTTATGAAGTACAGAAAACGCTCTCTCATTCAATGTGCCCCTTTTACCGTGAAAAGTTTATATTCATACGAATTGCCCAGTTTATTAAATTTTACTGCCCTTTACCAAAGTTTATTGATTTAAAGTGAAATTGTTAATGGCCAATTCAAAGTTCCGAAAACTTTATGAGACTAACTTCGATATCTTTTTTAGATTGAGATGCTTAAAAGCAGTGACAACATCGAGATGAGTGATAGCCTAGTGAATTAAAAACCGGCTTTTCAAATACCGGTACCGGTATATTCGAATGGTCCTGGTTGGAATCCAAGTGTGGGTATGTATCGCTAAATTCATGTTTTCAGATTTATGTGCATATTCAATTAATTATCACTTGCTCTGAGATGAATTATATTTCGAAAGACGTTTGACCTAACCTAAAAAGTTCTGGTTTTCCCTCTGGGATGTGGAGGTCTGACGGCAGTCAGGCAAATCTTTCGGCTTAAGAACCGTATCCGCTACTACGCCCGCTGATACCACTAGGAAGAAGAAGAAAACGAAGTTTCTCACCTAGTAAGAACAGAACCTTAATAATCTGACAGATAGACAAACAAGTTTTACATTAACACTTACAGAGATAAATATTTCAATAACATGGCGAGTCCCATAATCCAATATTAGTTTCTCTGAAATAACAACAAATTCGTGGATCAAGAAGTAAAGTTTGATTATTTTCAATCAATAGATCATGTGAATTATCATATAGCAGAGCTTAATGAGCATAATTTACGCCTTATATGTATATATGATTGCTATACAACCCTTCTCGCATTTAAGCCCATGATATAGAGGAACTAAAAAAATTTGGTACCTTACTCCCTCACCGGACCATACAATTATCTAGTTAATTCAAGTCCAGTCAAGTCAAAATCTTTTTATTCCGTAAAAATGGCTACATTTGTTTGGAATCGTCACAATTTTTTTCCCTACCGTGCAGTTTATGACTAGGTGAGCACTGATAAAAATACTGCCAAAAAACTCAGGCATCCCTCTTTTGGTATCCAAACAAATTTACATAATTTATTTATTACATTATAATTGGATCGACTCACTCCCAGGCATTTTTATCATTAATATAGGCAGATACTTTATAATATGCCCTGCTACACAAACAGGCTTTAATAGTAGTTTTAAATTTGTTTATTGACAATTCTTTTATATTGCTGGGAAGTTTGTTATAGAACCGTATACATTGCCCCATAAAAGAATTACTTATTTTGTGGAGACGGCTTGCATGTAACACAAGATTATGCTTATATCTAGTATTTATGCTATGATTATCACTCTTTTTACAAAATGAGTCTATGTTTTTATGGACATGCAAAAGATTTTCATAGATATATTGCGATGCGACTGTTAAAATATTGTTATTTGATTGTGGCCCATTAACACTCTCCTCTCTTGCTATTTATTGCCTTCTGGCAATATAGCATATCTGTAAATTTGTACGGCATTGATACTGCACGGTAGGGAAAAAAATTGTGACGATTCCAAACAAATGTAGCCATTTTTACGGAATAAAAAGATTTTGACTTTGACTTTGACTTTGACTTAAGCCAGTAATAGTATTCTGGAGAAAAGTAAGCATTTGCGTATTTTACTAAAAGAAATCAAAACGGTATTCGTATGAATTAATAGACTCACCCGCTTTTATTTTCAATATTATATATATATATATATATATATATTATACAACATCGGATGTCATTCAAGCATACGGCCCACCTGATGTAAAGCAGTTACCGTACCCTATTAACGCGTGCAATAAATTAAGTATCACTCCTCTGCTGCTTACACAGCAACTCCTTAGGAGCTTACTGGTGACCTCACTCACACATAGGAACACAACAACCCTCTAGGGAGTTGTTATTTGGCTGCGGTTTTCTGTGAGGTGGAGGTACTTCCCCAAACGGACTGCTTTGATGCGCCCTACCTCTCTTCATGAGCTAATAACTGATTTTCATATGAGCCAACTAATATTAGCACTTTCACGTATCTGCATAAATATTTCAACACTCAATTAGATAGAGATATTAAATAATACCAGTTGAGAATGCGCAAGCGAGCATTGCCAGAGGAACACCTAGCTCGCCAAATAAAAATTATTTTTTTTTTTTTTTTTTTCAAATTTGTCGGCCTTTTTGACCATGTTCCTTCAGAGATAGGAACGGTGTTCCTGAACATTCCTATTCTACTTTTTTATGCTGAATCCGAATCTGAAAATCAAAATTTGAATATTCGAAAAAAGCGACAGACAAACATATTCATATAGGAACGGCGTTCCTGAAAATCGATTATTCAGGTAATATATATTTCAAATATTAAAGTTTTCACTAGATCAGTCATAATAATACATATATTCATTCTTTCGTGCAATGTTCATAGCAAGCGGTTCTGTACCATTAATTTAGATTTAGGCATTAATATATTTGGGGAGACCTTTGTTTAGTTTGAATACAGGCCGTAATTCAGCTGTTACCATTGTAGGCTAAAGGAGAAACCATGTACTGGTTTTATATTGTAATTATACTGGGCTATGTATCGAATTAATTTGTTTCTACAGAAATGTACATAGGTAACAACGCTGGTAGATACTTTCAATCAAACCTGAGATCTGAAACTGGTTCATTATTTAACTTTTTGTTATTTGAATTGAACATTTCCCTTCTATTCATGCGACATTTTATGTTGTAATTTGTAATAATGCATTTTTTTTATCTACGTCGGGAGGTATACAAGCATACGACACACCTGATGTAACGCGGGTACCGTAGCCTATTAACGCTTGCGATATATTATGTATCACTCGCGCGATGTCTCCTCTGCTGCTTACACAGCAACTCCTTGGGAGCTTACTGCTTGGCCTCACTCACACGCAGGATTACAACAACCCTCTAGGGAGTTGTTATTTGGCTGCGGTTTTCTGTGAGGTGGAGGTACTTCCCCAGGCGGGCTGCTTTGATTCGCCCTACCTCTCTTAAAACATCCAGACCAAGACAAACAGACATGTTCATGCACACAAATGTTTGTCTTGTGTGGGAATCGAACCCACGAGCGTTGGTGTCAAAGTCGAGTCTTTCACGACTGAGCCACCAAGCTCGTCAGTACCGTCTCAGTATCTCCGCCAATTCCTTAACCATAGGTAGCGGACCCCGAAAAACCTAATGGATTAGGAGACGGCATATCTCTAAGAAGGAGATGATTGATGACGAGCCACTGAACATATTTTCCAACTAAAATTAGTATCAATAATGAAATGCGATATTTGCTGTGATTTTTTTACGAAAGAATTAATACAGTCAATCAATAAAGCCCGCTTTCCACCAAAACAACTTCATCAAGAACAAATTAGAACCACATCACGTACGTTCTGAAGCCGGCCGGGTTTCCGCACGTACGCGCTACGTTCAAAAATGCCGATCAAATAAACTTTTAGCAAATTTAACGCGAAACATCGTTACTCTTAGGACTCAACGCGAAAACGTTAAATTCGTAATCTATGGAGGGCAGGCTTTAAATATCTATACTTTAACAAAAATATGCTGTGAGAGAAAATATTTCACCCTGTGAAATATTTCCCTGAATCATTATGGTCAGTTGGTAGTATACCAATGTTCAAATAATGTAGATTTCAAAAGTGATCTGTTGTATAGACCCCTGACCACTAATAAACTTATTAAATACAACAATGTACTGGGAGAAAGGTTGCCATTATTGGATTACTCTGTAGACAATCCTGATTTGCTCTATACCAATTTGTTTCATGTTATCTCCAGTGAGTACCAAAACATATTCAAATATAAAAAGATTAATACCACAAATAATTTTACTACTATGAAAATATTTCACCCTGTGAAATATTTCCCTTGTATCTACATCTACACCATTATTATAAAGAGGAAAGATTTGAATATATGTAATGAATAAACTCAAAACTACTGGACAGATTTCAAAAATTCTTTCACCATTAGAATGCTACTTTATAAATGATTAACATAGGCTATAGAATATTTTGAAAAAAGGGATCCGTATAAAAACTTCAATAATGTGTGAAAAAGATGCCAAAACATCCTTATACCGCGTACGCTGCTGTTACTATGACAATAGAGCAAAGTGATGTACTACAGTTTTATAGAGGACATCAATATCTACAAAAAAGTCCGCGATACCATATGTCTAACTATTACAGTTACGTCGCAATAACTACTTTTTCATGTTAAAATATGCTATAGTAACGCCGGTACAAACTAGGCCACATTATTCGTACCTTGGTATTAATCCTTATCCAAATAAATCATAATATAAAACCGTTTAATAAAAATAGTTTTTAGATTTTCAAATTAAATGGATGCAACGAAATTCCATTGTAACAGAATTTTAGGGCGCATCAAAGCAACCCATTTGGAGAAGTATCTCCACATTACAGAAAACCGCAGCCATATAACAACTCCCAGGATCTTCTGCAAGTAAGTGAGGTCACCAGGCTCCTAAAGAGTAGCTGTGTTACCAGTAGAATCGCGTCGCAGAATGGTATCGCGTGAGTGATCCATCCATTCACATCATCTCTTACTCATTCCACTGCAGGGATACGGGTCTCCCTTCAACCGAATGGGTTTAGAGCATACTCCACCACGCTGCTCAAATGAGGATTGGCGGAGGCCAGTGTTTTCAAGGCGCCCGAGGGCCACTGACATAGCTTAACGACTGTCATCTATCGACAACAGCAGGGACCGACGGCTTAACGTGCTCTCCGAAACCTGAAGAAACACGACAAAGAAAAACCCAGATAAACCTGAGATAGACAGGCTGCGATCGACATTGCTTAACCTGCGCGTTCGGTCAGAATGACACACGCAACGACGCCATAGAGCTCTTCGCATGCATCAAAGCAAATAACAACTTTCTGGAGGGTTGTTGTGTTCCTGCGTGTGAGTGAGGTCACCAGCAACCTCCTAAGGAGTTGCTGTGTTAGCAGCAGAGTGTCATCGCGCGAGTGATACTTAATGTATTAAAAGGGTTCATTGTATTCCTGCGAGTAACGAACGTTGTCATTAAACCTGATGAGTTACTGTTAACATGATGGTAGCACTATGCGAATGATACGTTAATGAGGGTCGGCAACGCATTAGTGACACTCCTGGTGTTGCAAATGTCAATAGGCTACGGTGACTGTTTACCATCAGGCAGGCTGTATGCTTGATTGCCACCTTAGTGTTATAAAAAAAATACTCATTGTACAGTAACTGCTTCACATCAGACATGTTGTACACTTTTTTGCCGGACTACATTATATCTTCTTAGCGTTAACCCCGTTTCCTAATCCATTAGGATTGGCGGGGCCCGCTACCTAAGCCTAAGGATTTGGCGAAGATACTGATTTTTACATGGAGCGACTGCCGTCAGACCTTCACAGCCCAGAGGAAAAAACTAGACCTATCTTAGGAAACGTCACACGAAATATAATTTCTTGGACGTGCGAATTTCCTCGCGATCTTTTCCATCGCCGTCAAGCAAGTGACAGTCACAAATATACATAATACATTACATAAATCCGAAAACACGAATTTAGTGGTACACGTCAGGATTCGAACTAGGGACTAGTTGCTCAAGATGCCGGTTCTATAACCACTGGACTATCACTGCCTGACTACATTGTATAAATAGAATATTTAAATGTCTTAACAGGACTTCTGCCATCCGTAGTGGAACATAGTGACCAAGTAAGCAGTAAGTACTTCTTATTTAAAGGTGAGGTGAGATATATACATGATAGAAATAACCTATGGAGAACCTATGAGACTAGATATTACGTAGTAACTTAATTCACCGCTACGGGTCGGGGGGTAATGAACGCTCAGCACTTATTGGCTAGTTCACATATCAATATCGCGACACTTATCGACTATTGGTTAAAATGTTCTCGCTCTTGTAGGCTGAAATCGTTGGATATTTAACCGCTGAACACACTGTCATTGTGAGAGTTTTTATAACCGCACCGCTCACGGCGGGGAGTTCACCCTCGCACGCTTGAACCGCTATGGTCGCGTACGGTGCGGTTCCAGAGAAGTTTTCTTCCGTGAACACTCAAGCTGTGGAATGAGCTCCCAGCCGAGGTTTTTCTAAGGTACTACAGCATGGAGTTCTTCAAGAAATGCGTGAAGAGGTTTTTAGAGGGTCGGCAACGCATGAGTGACGCCCCTGGTGTTGCAAATATCCATAGGCTACGGTGACTGTTTAACATCAGGCAGGCCGTATGCTTGATTGCCACCTTAGTGGTATAAAAAAAAAAAGAGTGTAGTACTTATGCATAATCAAATGGTTTACTTTGTGAATGAACATAAGTCGATAGACGAAGGTTAAAAAAGTGAATACTACTGTTTCACTATTCCCAAAACTAGCGCGAAACAAAGCCACTCCAGCTGAAGAATCCTTAGTTACGTAAGTTGTTTGAAAAATGGGACAAAGTGCAGAGAGCGCCCCGGGCGATGCAGCGTGCAACTTTCTCGGTGCATGTCGCATGAGCGATGCATACCATACTTCTGTACCTACATTATAGCGAAATAACTTGCATAAAATAAGCAGATCGAGCAGAGTAAGTGGAGATAACGACAGGGACCACCCTAGACGAACACGTATGGATCAAATAGCTGATGTACTGAAAAAGGGCCAAATCAAAAGCACCCGCAACCGAAGAGCATGCAAGTAGAGATTGATGAGGTTAGAAGAGGCGAGGGATGGGAGATCGGGGTGTTGATATGTATGTAGGTAGGTACTTGCATAATAATCAATTTTATGACTTTGTTTATCAATTTACACGTGCAGGCTTGCGATGTCATTGTTCAACTGTTGAGAACATTTCTTCGCGTACCAAAAAGTTCAGCAACTACTATCTTTATCGTACCATTAAAAAGTGGAACGCCTTGCCTGCACATGTGTTTCCTTCTTCCTACAATATGGGAACCTTTAAACGGAGCGTGAAGAAGCATCTTGCGGGCCAGCATGGCAGCGTCAACTCACAGGATACTGTGTAGTCTTTTGTCTGTCGCCGTTACGATTTGGGTTCCTATTTCGTTTCGTTTCGTTTACCATCAGGTAAAGTGGAGCTATTGTGCTAAAAATTGAGGCGTTAGTAGCTCACTTTCAATTTTACAGTTACAGGTAATCTGATCTTTACATCTTAGATTCATTACATCTTCACATCTTACTAGTTACAAGGTACATACAGGCAACTGAACTAGAGAAGTATATACATTTCCCAGAAAACCATAATCAAGTAACAATTCCCTGGAGGGTAACTGTGTACTTGCGAGTGAGTGAGGTTACCAGTAAGCATCTGAGTAGTTGCTGTGTTAACAGCGGGTGCGGCAAAGCGTGAAAGATACTTGTTTTATTGAAAGCGTTCATAGAAAAAGTAATACTCAGCATCTGAGCTCAATATATAAGGTAAGGCAAGGTACCTACTATTTAATCAGTACAATAAAGGATTCCCATTGGAAAAACAAAACTGCATCTATTAAGTAGCAAAATCGTTTAAGACAAAAATATTTGCAACTACCTAGTCCAGCCATAAGTTCTGTTTCAAATGATTCATTTTTTTTTAAGTAATGTCATCTTAATAAAACTTATATGTACATATTTATGAAAGTCTGAGCAAAAAAAATATATATTTTTTGCTTGGCTTGGCTTTGATATAGGCCTTTAATCTGTCTAGCCACAATTTTATGGAATTACGCATTGTTTCCATGGGAAATTTAGCCACTGCTTGCTCCGGAGATTTCTTAAGAGACTCAATGTCGGCGTGGCGTTTCGAGCAGGCCAATGTCTTCTGAAACTGGCCATAATTTGTAGTCTAAGTTGGTTTCGAGCCAGATTTGGTAAGTTTGTGGCTTGTGACCGAGTGTAGAGTCCTGCTGAAAAGTCCGCGGTACATTTTTAAAAACCGTACTGCTGAGAGGTTTCGCAACACGTCTCTTGTCTCTGTCTCTTGATACACTTTGGCTGAAGTCTTCACTCATTTTTCATAAAGATGAAGCTTTGTGACTCCTTAATAAGACACGCCCTTACCAAACCATTACAGACACAGCATGATGACCACGTGTATCTTTCCAACCACTTGGGCGGCTTCTTTGGAACTGTGTGCGTTTGAACACTTTGTCATTTTGCTTGTTGTAGTGCTCTTCAATCGTAAAAATTTTTCATTAGTAAAGAGGATATTTCTGTGCCTTTCTCTGGCGTTTAGGGACAGAAAGCGTTATGATCGATCCACTCTCTTCAACTGTAGTAATTGATTTAGGGCATGTCCTGTATATCGACCATAAGCGCCGAGCTTCAGGTCTTGTTTTTTTATACGCGATAGAGTCCTTGCGGGAATCTTCATTTCTCGCGATAAGGTCTTTTTTCCAAATTGGGTTTCGGCGAATTCTGACTTCAACAGCATTAACAGCCTTTGTAGTTCTAACAGCACGCGGTCGCCCCAATCTTTTGTGGTCTTCAACAAAAGAAGTGTTGATATATCTGTCGATAGTACGATATACGAGCATACGGCTGATATCAAGCTTTTGAAGTGTCTTGATATATTCAACGACCGACGACTTCATACCCACTTTATGCAAGGAAATTTCTGCAATCCTATTTTCTTTAACACCCCATTCCATATTGTAATTTGATAATAAACATGAAAAAAAATGTATAACGACGGGAAATCAAAAGAAGTTAACATAATCAACGCATTCCAAATTCAAAATAATTAAAGAGTTGAAAAAAAGAAAAGTTTCTATATATTTACAGTATTTATGGCCAGACATAGAAGTTATATGAGTCTGGCAAAAAGGATTCTATTCTGTTCACTTTGTTTCTCTATGAATTTCCCAGTAGAATATATTACAAAACTTGATTCTCGTGGTATAGGTCAAAGTATATTTCTTTCGAAGTATTCAGTGATCTGATTCGCTCGATTGTACTTATTAAAAATAAGCTCTTAAGGAGTTGCTGTATATCAGCAGGGGTGCTAGTGATAATATGCATTGCAACCATTCATAAATCTTTCGAAGTATAATTTCATTGCGTGCGGATTTCCTCGCAATGTTTTGCTTCACCGCCGAGCGAGTGACAATTACAAATATGTACATAAATCTAAAATACGAACTTAGTGGTGCACGCCCACATTATGACTCGAAACAGGAATTGTTGGATAGATAGATTGGTTCTTTATCCACTGGACTATCACTCCTTGCAGTCCATATGATGGTTTTGCCTAACGATGTAGAATGTAAAAGAAAATAATTATGTATTACGGAACAAGTTAAAACTAGATTGAAATGCCAGTGTAGATTAGGAATCAAATTATGCCCCTAAAATTGTACTCTCGCATAAAATAGACTTTTGCAACCTACGTCTTTTAATTCTCTATATGATACTTTCACTGCTTCGTTCGCATTCTACCTACTTCTTCTTCTCCAAGTTATTCCCTCTCCATAATCCATTAGGGTGGGCAGGGTCCGCCACATAAGCCTCTCGAACATAAATTTCTTGGACTTGCGGGTCTCTTCACAATGTTTTCCTTCACCGTCGAGCAAGTGATAATTACAAATATGTACATAAATCAGAAAATACTAATTTAGTGGTACATGCCAGGATACGAACCGGGGGCATGTTGCTCAATGGACCGGTTATCCACTGCTACATTGTTATTGGCATTCTACCTACATACCGCAAAAATACAAATAATTGTTTAAAATATGAACATTAATAATACTATGTTTGTACTCTCGAGAATATCTGAGTAATGAGATACGTGAGGTATCAAACAGAGATATTATCTTCGCTCGAAACTCAAGTTAAAGAATTCCCTCCCTGCCGTGATTTTCCAAGAAGCTTGGGATTCCTCAAGAATGCGTGAAGAGCGTTTTAAACGATCGACATCGCGAAAATGATGGCTCCGGTATCTGGTAGAAGGTTGTAGTTTGAAATAAATGTTTCTATTAACAAAGCGCTCTTAAAGGGGATTCAGTCATTCATTCAGGGGATCAGCATCATTAGGTCATCAAAATCTATTTTCTTCAAAGTATTCCTGGCTTGGCAAAATACTATACAATCAATATTCATTTTATATTTTCTTGTTAATTAAAATATCTATAATATGTAATATGTATATATTTTAGACTGGTTGTTACTATTTTGAAACTAGCTGTTACTCGCCGCTTTGTCAAAAGGAAACACAACGGGTTTTTCATGGGAGTGAGCTATTTTAGACGATAAAAAGTAGTATATATCACTCTTGGATCCTTCCACCATCTCTGTATAAAGAATCACATCACTCTTTTGCTTTATTTTGATGTGAAATAAGCACAAATAAACAAACAAAATACACTTTCACGTTTATAATATTAATAAATAACAACGCATGGATAGTATGGACTAGTATGAATTGAACTTGTGACTCTAATCGACAACGCAGGTTAAGCAACGTTGAGTTCAGCCTATCTATAAATTAGATTCCAATCGAAAACGTAGGCTGAGTAACGTTGAGTTCAGCCTTTCTGTAAATTATTTTATCTATCTCGAACCTCTTCGTGCTATTATAAGTGGACCTGTCGGTTCCGTCTATATTGGTAGTTGACAGTCGTTGAACTAAGACATTTTCAAGATAAAAAGATAAAAATTCTTTATTTGCCTTTAGACCCCCACGGGCACTTAGACACATCTTACATTTTCAATATTATATATTATCATTTTTTTTTTTAAGTTTTTCTCTATTTAATCTACCAGCATTTCAAATGACCATTGGCGAAGAAGAAATGCCAAAAGAAACTTGCCAATATATGTCTTTTTTAAGAAGCTTATAAACACTGACATAGCAGTGCAGCAGTTGAGCAACGTGGCGGAATATGGTCTAAACTCCTTCGAATATATGCACGAATAGCCACGAATGAACCTAATTATAATAACTTTAGAGAGGCAGGGTGCATCAAAGGAGAGGAAGTAGTCCCTTCGCCTCCGCCTTATGAAAGCCGCAACCAAATAACAACTCCTTAGATAGGTTCCTACAAGTGAGTCTGTTTACCATTAACCTCCTGAGCATGTACTGTGTTAATAGGAGTGGCAGTGCAAAAACGATACTTCCTGTATTGTAAGCAATCATACTACCACGTTACCCTTCTTATCCTTCTTAGCGTTAATCCATTAAGATTGCCGAGGTCCGCTTCCTAAGCCCGGTGAAGGTACTGATTGAACCCCGAGGGTATACCAGACCTTTCTTAGGTTAGGTCACACATCTTTCAAAATATAATTTCTTGGCCGTGCGGGTTTCCTGACGATGTTTTCCTTCACCACTAAGCTATTGATAACTACATTATATATATATATATATAGATTCGAAAACACGAGTTAAGTGGTACATGCCAGGAGTCGAACCGGTTACCAGTTGGTCAAAAGGCTGCTTCTTTATCCACTGGGCTTCACTGCTCGCATACGTCCACGTTATTGGTTCACATCTGTATCCTTGTATGCTTCCCTTCGTTGTATAAAAAATAACTTACTTTATAACGTAGCGGGATGGATTTATCAGCATATATACATGATAGCTGTGTTCACCTCGTAACGCCTGATTAGCTCTTACTCGACTGTGCACAAAACTATAAAAGCCGGCAATATAAGCTCTACAGCGGACGCCCTACAAACAGAATTTATTTTAAATTAGGATTTTAATTCACACATAGCTTTTTTACACTTTTTTACATTTTTACACTTTTATTTACATATATTACTGTAAATAAAATGTGTAATAAGAACAAATCATAAGAACAATTGCACACAGGTGGACTTATTCCTAAATAAAAGTGGCCAATTATGAGTCAGGTATTGGTACAGGTACTTCAGGTATTGCAAGCTTGCATAGGCTACGGTATCCGCTTTACATAAGGTACTTGCTTGAATGAATCCCATTGTTATTTAAAAATAGAAATATACTGTAAAAATAAAGTTCTATACAAAACCAATGTTACCTATGTGAAACTTAAATCTATTTTTCTTTTAAAATTTACTACAACTTTCATTAAGATCAAGAATAATTACTTCAGATTTTTCGCTTTGCAAACTTGGGTGATAACGCCCTAGCGTTTTATGTTTCACACAGGTAACAAAGGTTTTGAATAGAACTTTATTTTTACTGTACATTTCTATTTTTAAATACCAGGACATTGAAAATATTCATAATTTAGGTGTTTTTTAGGGATTTATGATATAATTTAAATAAATTAAGAAACTGCAATATTTCTATTTTCTCATACCGTTTTATTTTGCTGTACAATTTACATACTTTTATTGAATATAATCATTTCACTTTATGAGCTTCGAGATAAAGAAGAGTGCGGGGGAAGGGGCGTATCTGTGACAGATGGACGGACCGACGGCACCATATGGATCCATTTTTACCTTTTCGCCGTCTTTAAATACAAGCCGCAAGTAACATAACCCTTTTAGTACATTGCTAGCCAGCAAGATAATACAGATCAATATATATAAACAAGTATTTTTCGAACAAATGGCAAATTTGTAAGCATTTTGTTTAAAAAAAACATTATCAATGATTACGTGCGTACTTTATTTGTGCCACTTGAAGATCATTTTGATAAGTAAGGTCTTCCCGCGCTTTTGATGAGTGACATTGTTTTTATACTTTAAATTTTTACAATTCATTACAAAATTAGTTTTATATGACAATTTTGATAGTATTTTGCAACATATGTGCTAGTGAACTTATACAGTAACCAAAAACTCAAATATAACACGTGTATGTACTTCTCGGAAGACGTGATTAAGTCCAAACCTAACCTTGTAACAATCACTATCGTTTTACGGGTGGCATTTAAACTACAGGATAGGTCTGGGAACCCTTCCTGAGTAATTCAACAGGGTTCCTGAAGCTGGAATATTTAGAATAAAGAAGACTTTGAAATGGTTCTAAACTGAAGAGTGCTCTAACAAAAAAAATACATTAAGACGATGTCTGCATAGCTCTGCCTTTGCCTTTCCCAACGCATGGGAAGAACTTAGATAAATAAAAAAATTATAAGTAACCTTTCTGAGATTTATTTAGTATTTGAACAGTTCACACTGGTTACATTTATGAAGATAATTCGAAAGCATTTCTTGAAAATAAAATAAAATATAACAGTCAAGTACGAGTTGGATTCGTGAAGCAAACATAGGATATGTTTCTTACTTTTTTTTTATTTTTAATGATAACTCATACCTCCAGATATATTAAAAAAAAATTAACCGCTTGTGTTTATGGTCATAAGTTCATCATTTAGGTTAAATGAGATTTTTGAAATTATATATTATATACTTTATTTATTTTATTTTATAATTTTAAACATTTTTTAATATAACTCAAAAACATAAAAAAAATGCTTGGCTGTGTACTCATCGAGTTCGTTCATGCGATATCCACATGACCCATTATTACGAGTATATCAAACTTCGTATTAGGGGTTCGTGCCTAAAAGGTGCCAACGGGACCCTATTACTAAGCTTCAGTACTCCTAAGGAGCTTACTGGTGATCTCACTCATACATAAGAACACCATCGCCCTTCAATTTGTTATTTGGCTGCGGTTTTATGTGAAAGGGGCGTATTACCTCTATTAGAAAATTGAATTAAAAACTAAAGGGAGAAATGTGATTTCTTTGGCGGCTTTTTTATACGGATGTACGGTACCCTCCTTTGGGAGTTAGACTTGCACTTAACCGATTTTTTGACCCACTCTAATACTGGTGTATGTGGAAGCCATCATGTTATCAAATTTCACGTAAGTGAAAGTTGTGAAGTTATAAGAATGACCTGTCTGACTGACTTATAAGACTTCAGGAATTACCTCTTAAATTAAAAATCATAAAAATTATAAAAGTTTTTACCAGTTGGAGCAGTGATATCCTTGTGGATAAAGAACCGGCCTTGTGACGAACAGGTCACCAGTTCGAATCCAGGCATATACCACTAAATCCGTGTTTTCGGGTTTACGTACATATTTGTCATTGTCACTTACTTGGCGGTGAAGGAAAACATTTTAAGGAAACCCGCACGTCCAAGAAATTATATTTCCAAAGACATTTGACCTTACCGAAGTTAGATATGGTTATCGTGTGATCTTACCTAAGATAGATATGGTTATCGTGTGATCTTACCTAAGATAGATATGGTTATCGTGTGATCTTACCTAAGATAGATATGGTTTTCTCTCTGGGTTGTGGAGGTCTGGCATCAGTCACTCCATATAAAAATCAGTATCTTCGGCAAATCCTTAGGCTTAGATAACGGACCCCGCCAATTCTAATGGATTAGGAAACGGGATAACACTAAGAAGATAAAAATTCTTACCAGACGTTATAATTATGATATTCCACCTGATTAAATTCACGCTAATAACAAATATATAAAGTTTATAAGTTTATATGTAAAGGGCAACTTTGGCGATTTCAAAATTATTTCCGTACTAAAAAAACATAAAATGTATTTATACTATTACTATGAAAAATGTATTTCAGAAACTAAATTTCGTGATTCAAATCTAAAACGTAAATTGTTAACATCAGGACTTAACGGCAAACGCAGTCTAGGTAGGTAACCTCTAACCGCTTATGACACAGGACCTATCCCGCGTATTGTTATCTCTACTGCTAACATGACAACTCCTCAGGAGCTTACTGGTAACACTCATACGCATGAATACCACAATCCTCTAAGGAGTTGTTATTTTGACTGCGGTTTCCATGTGTGAAGAAAGTACTTCCCGATTGGAGCGCTGCGGTAGATGCTGCTTACCTTACGTTTTAGATTAGATCAACATGGATACTATCGAGCTCCCCAAATTATGCGTAGAAAAAGAATATAATTATTGCCAAATTTCACTGCCTAATCTTTAATTCGTTATTTTCCTTATCAAAATAATTGCTGTTGTTTATCGTAAAAGAAATTTATAGTCTAAAATAATTTATTTTTAGTACTAATACTTGGATAAGTAGTTTTGGTTTCATGATCGTGAATTTAGGTAAATAATGCATAAAACTTTACGCCAAACTAAACCAGGAACCGGCAGGCGAGACGAACTAAATCAGCAGGGCTATCTGAACTAAAACAGCACGGCTAGGCGAACTATAACAGCACGACTAAATCATCCAAAACGACACGACTTGGCAAACTAAAACAATATGACTAATCGAACCAAAACGGCATGGGTAACTAAACTAAAACGGCAGCACTAATTGAACAAAAATAGCACGGCTAACTGGACTAAAACGACACAGTTAACTAAACTGAACTAAAATGTCACCCGGCTAACTGAATAAAACAGCACGGCTATTTGAACTAAAACGACACGGCTAGTTCAGTTAAAGCAGCAGGTTTAACTGAACTTAAATGGCATGGATGAACTAAAACAGCACGACGAACTGAACTAAAATGGCATAGCTAACTGAACTAAAATGGCACGGCTAAGTGAACTAAAACAGCACGAATAACTAAACAAAAATGACATGGCTAGGAGTATTAAAATGGCTCGACTAACTAATTCAAAACGGCACCATTAGCTGAACCAAACAGCACGCCTAACTGTACTAATAATTTAAATCGGCACGGCTAACTGAACTAAAACGTCACGGCGAACTGAACTAAACAGACACGGCTACTTATTTATTATTGCGGCTATTTTTTATTTACAGCACGTATTACCGTTTCTGCCCTACCCTTTTACATAGTTGGTATCGACACAAATATTTTTGTATGAGATTCCCGAATGCAATACTCCACGAGTGTACACGATAAAGACCAAAGTTAGAAGTTGGAGTGTTTGTGTCTTTCACGGCAATACAGCTGAACAAAATTGTGTCAAAGTTGGCATAAAGATTATGATCTGGAAGAACATATAAACTATCGTAAAGATTCTAACTTTTCGGCCTGATGCTGCACGGGTATTGACAAAACTATAAAACCAAGGACTAATAATGAACGATTATAAAGCTTCTTTCACTAATATATAGATAGAGATAGTATTTAAATCTAATATGGGCTTCTATTATAGGTATTATTCGAAAAAACGTATTAAAACTAATTATACACTCGAAAAATCCACCGGCACCATACTCCTGTAATTTATGCGCATTTTTGTGTAATCAATTCTAAATTACGTATATAAGTTGGATTTCGTTTTTTAGTTTGTGTACAGAAGCCCTGGACATATATCTGAGATAACTATTTACAAATCTATATTTGTAAATAGTTATACACGACTATTATATACTAAAAAACGAAATCCAACTAATATACTCGTACCTCAGTAATTTAGAATTGATTACACAAAAATATATATTTCAATCACCTACAATTATGGTTCTAGTGGAACTATATTGTCTTTATCATACAGAAGCACCACCATATAGACAAAGTAACTGATATATATATAACAAGTTCCTTGATCAATAGTATAATGATGTCTACGGGGAGAGGCGCGGCGCCGGTGCGGGCAAAACAAATTAAAACATCATAAAACAAAAGAGAAAAATATTTGTTTGGGTTTAGCAACCTTTGATTTCTCTTCAAAATATTACTGTGCCATTTATTCATAGCTTAACCTTAATACAACTAAGAATTGCTCCGTTGTTTAACGTCGAAGGAGATATTTCCTACACCAGTAGAGTTTTTCTTTTTAAAAATTTCAGTTACAATCCAATTCCAATGTCAAATTTTTGAGTAATATTTAGCAATATTTCGTTTAACATGGCATTAAATTTCTTTAAAAATGTCAAAATAGATAATTGGCCATCAAGATCAAACTAATCGGGTGATACTATAGTGATTCTAGAGTTTAACTTCAATACCGACGTATCAGAATAGGTTTCCAGAGTAATCCTACTGATTATTACCCTCGGGATATATTCCGCTTAATAACCTGCATACATACTTCATAGGTTCGTTAAAGGAGTCACGCTTTTTAACAACACTTAAACTTAGGCATAAATCAAAAATACTTATTACGCATTTTAACCATAAACTTAAACCCTTAAATTTACTGTGTACATAAACTCATTCATTTATTAAACCAGCGTACATATTTATTACGTAACACAAAACTACTTAACAAAAACACGGTGTGGAGTGATTTTTTTCACAATGTTGTTTACACATTCAAACTCCGTTTATTGTTATGTATCCATATTGAAATAGGGCATTTTAGAACACGTAATAAAAGAAAATCAATAAAATGACCCATAAAATTCTTTTGTACTGCAAAATACACAATGTGAAAAGAATCGGTGTTTAGTTAATTAACATAATCAACAATTTTTCTTTTGAAACGCGCAATGGTCGTTCTTTATTATTGTCATTAAATGAATGATGTCCACTCAGAGCCTTTAAGTACCTTAAAAAACTATTTAAAATATTACATCACGCGCATCTACATACTGCAATTTATCACGCTTCGTTCACTGTTCCGCCTTTTTATCAAAACATCATTAGTTAGGCAACTTATGATGTTTTGACAAAAAAGGCGGAATTTTGAGTGAGACATACTCGTACTTCGAGTATAAAAAAATATTAACAAAGAATCAAAATTAAATAATTCTGTTACATATTTATAGAGTATACCTATAACTCGAATACAAATAGGATTTACAAAAATTAGTACAGTATGAACAAAATTTTTGTTAGTAAACACGAAATTTTTATTCAGAGAATAAAAACTGCTGGAAGTTATTCACCGATTCGAATGCAATAAAACTAATTGTAATAAATTTTCTTGTATAATTTGTAATTAAAAATATTTTACTATTAATGAAAAGTGACCTAATAAAACGATAGCTTGTAGAACTTTTGATTAATTGTTTCGAATTTCAAACAAACGTGCAGTATTTGATGAACATTGTGAAAATAATCGGTTATTCAGAGAGAACAAACACATGTGGTTTAATTTTCAATATCATAATTAATCGTCTAAATAGGTTAAATTATGAGCTATTGAAAGTGCTAATTCTGCAAAGTCTAATACAAATCTTTCGTCAAACGTATTGCTTGCCAATACCTCATGTATCACAAAATAACGAGGTATCACCTTTTGTAAGACAAAACTTGTGTGGCATCTTAAATTTTATACTAATGATAAACGGCTTACAATAAATAAAAATGGCAGTATGTGGTAATTTACTTAAATAAATGTTGTACCACAGTAATGTTGTTGACAGAATATAATTGTTAATTTGCGATTGATATATTCATATGTATTAGCATTAATACATAATTGATTTCTCTCTGAATATCAAACCGTGAATTAATGACGAAGATAGCTTGATTGTTAAAATAATATATAGTATTATTGAATATAAAATCTTATGAGTAATTCCGTATGTAGTAGGTTAGCAACTTTACAAGACATTGTAGGTTTAAATAATATGTATGGAACGGAACAATCATGTCAATTAAAATTGAGCGAATTGAAATTTATCGTCTTGAATTTTTTTTATTATTAATACATTAACACATATGTACAATAAATTAATAAGTATTGCTTCACCTTTCTATAGGTGACTTAGGCACTTCAGCTGCTTGAGTTCCTATATGACAAGATTTTTATTTTTGCATATAGTTTTCAAATCGTTGTTTCAAATCAATTACGGGGCTGTCACGTTGTATCGTATAAATACGAATTATATATAATATAAATTTATAAGGATATTTGTAACCTGCATCTACGAGTATATATTATGCAATAAAGAAAATAAAGTATAACCAACCCATGTTTTCAAATGTTTAAGGATTGTGATTAAATAATCTGTTCATTATCGTATCGCAACATTGCATGGATCATCTAATAATTTTACAATGCTAAAGTATATTTGATGCAGCACCATCGAAACTGATATCTTTTGTGAATAACAATCATTCTCAAATGTTTGAACGAACAGTGAGAGTTTCTCTGTCCACTATACAATTTCGACTAAAGGATTCATTTTAGATTCTTCTTAAACGCAACCTATAGCCAGAAGCTTGCAAAATAATATTTACATAATCTTTTCTCGATCCGAATTCTTAACGGATGACAGAGAGGATAATTTTAATCTATCCTCACAATAGATAAGAATAAATTTGGGAAATCACCATGAGATAATCTTATTTACGTATACAATCAAGCCTTCTTAGCCATAATTTCAACGGAATACTTGGTCAGTTAATTAGTTAAACATAAGATACAGTTTTATTATACAGTCGCGTTTGTGTGTGCAGCTTAGGGTCCATTCCGAAATGTGCACACATTATGTTCACTCTGTCACTCGGGACGGTGAATTTAATACTTGTAATTGCATACAAACAAATCGTGTTACGCTTACTAGTTACAGTTACTAGAAACGCAAAGACGAACGTAAAATATAATCGTTGACGCTTATGATGATAAGATCCTGAAAGCGGCGCCCTTACTAGAAAATGAATCGTTACAAATAAACTACGGTGCCAATAAAAAAAATTAGTAAAAAGAAGCCCTGAAGAATGTATCAAAGTATTATACTAACTGTGCTTTGTAGCTGCCATTAGTTTTTTATGATTATTAATCCAAAAATATTCTGAACGATCGTTTTAAGCATGTTGCAGTCTTATACAATGACTTAAGCCATAAATTTATTCCCATAATTTTTATATGCATTCTTAATAGCTTCCATTTTCTTACCTAATCCATTATTAAAACCGTAGACTGGTATTCAGTAAGTCCACCAAACAGAACACTTAATAATAATTCTTTATATGAGTCCTGCGAGCGCCAGTTTCGGGATCTTAGGGCATTAAATACCCAGTTACAATTTCAAATAACAGCTGTTTGACATTTGTTTACACGCTGCACCACTTTAACGTGTGTGCTTGTTGGAAGCGCTAATTACTCACGCCAAACATACGTTTCAAAGTTTACTTTGACGTGTGACAGTCCGGTGTAACAATTAACGCACAGGCATTGCGTGAACACTGTTTACGCAATTCGGAACGGACCCCCGAAATGAGTGTGTAAGTGAAGAATGTGCACCGAACTCACCACGTCGATGATCTGTTGCAGCGTCAGGCCGAACTTGACTTCGAGCGGTTCGCTCTCGTTCGCGACTGGCCGCTCCAGCGTGTTGTAGTTCAAGAGCAGCGAGGTCAGGAGCCGCTTCTCGTGGGGGCCTTGCTCCGATACTGTTGGCAACACACAAAAATAACGTATTAGACGAAATATCGAAAATTCTCTCTGTGGCGCCGCGGTTAAAAAAGGGTTCGATTCCCACGCAGGACAAACATTTGTGTGCATTAATTGTCTATTTGTCTTGGTCTGGGTGTTTTTAAGAGAGGTAGGGCGCCTCAAAACAGCCCGTCTGGGAAAGTACCTCCACCTCACAGAGAACCGCAGCCAAATAACAAACTTGGGTTGAGGGGGAGGGTTGTTGTGTTCCTGCATGTGAGTGAGGTCACCAGTAAGCTCCTATAGAGTTGTTGTTAACAGCAGAGGTGGCATCGCGCGACTGATACTTAATGTATTAGCAGCGTTCACAGGCTACGGTAACCGCTTTACATCAGGTGGACCGTATGCTTGTATGCCTCCCGACATTGTATAAAATAAAAATAATCTCTCTACATATACCGCAACGGGATTAGCGTGGTGATATAGATAGATACATAGAGAGGTATATCAATTTCGTATACAGCAAAAATTTGACAAAAAATGGATACTGATAATTTATTTTTGGTCAAAATCCCGGCTTTTGTTATTGCATACTCCAAAAATTTAAATTCAAATTTGTTCATAGTACATTTATGTTCCTATACCACCGGTATCTACACAAATTCAGGGAGAATGGTTATATTTGTGTTTTGTGTGTGCTTTTGAATGCATGTCTGTGTATACGTCTAAGGGTACATAAAAAAAAATTGGTAGTCTGTAAAGTCGGTTTACGCACGATAATTTTACATGATAACGTCATAAGAAAACATTCAACAGTTGACAAAACAGTTCACGTGTAGGTTGTGTGCTGTCGCTGTCTCTCTTCTACTCGGACGCATCGGCCGATGGAGTGGAAAAGAGATAGATGCGTCACAAGCCGAACGCTTAGGCCGATCGTGCCTCTCGATCGCTTGTTCCGCGCTCTCGCTTGCACGCTCGGCTCTGGCGGAACGTGACACTTTTTCGTGCGTGCAGCCGGCGTTCATCGATTTATAAGACGTCACGTTAAAAAGATTCACTGAATTTTCTCTCTCCCTAAGCGCTTAATGTTTTCAGTGTTTAGAGAGGCATTTGAGATATCCTGCACATGAGAAGAATGGACCTAGTGACTTACATTAATAATAACTATTCGCTACGAAAGGATCTTCGGAACGAATGACAGGAAAGCAAAGAAATTTTAAATAACAGAGAGATACTCCTTGTATTTCAAAAGCTTTGTATTGCTCGAGGCCGAGAAACCGGCGAGCTTGCACTAGAAGAGCTATGAATATTCAAGAAGTGTGTAATGTGTGTAGGACCGAGTCATGTGGCGCTCGATACTCTGTGCCTACACCGCTAGTAGTGATCGCAATACCGAACCCTTTTTTCAGTAGCGGTATTTTCGGTATTATTGTTGCGGTACTCAAACATTATACATTTTTTTGTGTGATGAAAAATAAAAGTTAATAGGTATTAAATCATGATAATGATGGTATTTAGTAGCATCAGAAAAAAAATAATTTGGTTTTAGTTCAATTTCGCTGAGTATGTACCCAAGCACTATAAACAATCTTGTTACATTTACCTATTGGTAAAAAAATTAAAAAACATATGATTTACTTCAGACTCTCTGAAAACATATCTACGAGTAACTTCAGACTTTTATCACACTGGTAGGTAACGAGAATATATCAACAAAAATGTCTTACATCAGACTTCCATATTACAAATAAGTATCATAAGAATTTGTTATATACTCAGTGAGTAAGAAATAATAGTCTACGGTGATCTCTTGGCATGCCCCCGCTAGCCTGCCATGCCTATGAAGCAAAGAACCAACATTTTGCGCGCTTGTTTCAAAGAAATTACCCCAAACCGCTAGGGGTTTTTAGGGAAGATAAAAATGGATGTTATACGATTACCGCGTCACATCAGGTGGATATTATGCTTGTTTGCCACCAGTCAAAAATCTTTATACCAA
Organism: Pyralis farinalis; assembly: GCA_947507595.1. Classification (NCBI taxonomy): domain Eukaryota; kingdom Metazoa; phylum Arthropoda; class Insecta; order Lepidoptera; family Pyralidae; genus Pyralis; species Pyralis farinalis. The sequence continues at coordinate 37,824,614 of OX382259.1, forward strand.
GCAGCTATCTTCGAAGTTCACTATACGATAACCAGTGTATTAATTTGTGCAGTCTGCGAGTAAATAATAAATTCTAGTGCATGTTCCGAATGTACTCGTATTAGCGACTAGGAGCTTGAACTTATTTGCACGTAGGAAAACAACAACCTTCCAAAAAATTCAGTTGGCAGCGGTCTTCTGAAAAGCACTTCCACAGTTGAAAGAGAAATAGGTATCTGTAATATTTAACACGGGCCGCATTAAATATCAGAGATGCTTACCTCCATTTTGCCAAAGCACCGTTTGTAATCTGTTATAACAGATTGGCGAACGTAATATTTATATACTATGTAACTGTATTATTAAAAAAATATTTGACATAATCCATCTGATGTAAAGTGATTATCGTAGCCTATGTACATTAAGTATCACTCGCGTAATGCCACCTCTGCTGCTAACACAGCTACTCTATTACTATAGGACTGTTAACTGGTGACCTTATTCACACGCAGGAAACAACAATCCTCCAAGAAGTTATTTTTCTCATTGAGGTGGAGGTACTTCCCCAGACGGGCTGCTTTGATGCGCCCTACCTCTCTTAAAAACAGCCAGACGTGTTCATACGCACAAATATTTGTCCTGTATGGGAATCGAACCCACGAGCGTTGGTGTCAAAGTCGTGTTATTAACCGCGGCGCCACCGAGCTCGTCGAACAAATAGGATATACCGCAAAAGCTCTTCTAAAGATGACCGAAAACCACTTAAAGTCGAAACGTGCGCGAGTTTAACACAAATAAACATTTTATCTGCCTGCAGCCACTAAACAAAATCAAATTTCATGAAGGCCTGAACCGCCGCGCGCCGCCTCTCAATCGCCACCTTTACAGCCGAGTTCCAAAGACAAACAATGAATAATTGAACAGTAGAAGACTTTGCACTCTAATGGAACACGCGGATCCAACTTGCCGTGATTAGAAACGTAGGCGGCTTTGTCACATAACTCGAGTCACCGCCTGGGATTCACTCATTACGAATTTATTTAGCAATCCCAACTCTTACGTATCTAATTAGTGGGGAAACTCGAGAGTTACAATTAAATTCCCCAATTAAGACTACAACGGTCGTTTTCGAAGTATTTAAAAGATAGGGATGTTTATTGATCGAGGGGATAGGATAGGCACAGCGGTGTAAGATCATTCACGTACTGAACTTCGGTTGGTCAAGTTCATAATAGAGGCAGATAGTTGTATAATGGCTTTGAATATGTCTTTATATAAATAAGAATCAAACGCAATATGGTATTGAAAATAACATGTTGTGAATTAGGGTATTTATGTTGTATTTGATACTTTTTTTTTTTTTAATTTAATCTCCTCATGTATTATTTCATGAGTACATAGTGTTTTGTTTGCTGCGTCCGTGGTGTCACAAAAGACTGGTTTCGGCTGAAAATCAGTGTCGGGTCTGTCACACAGGCTTTGACAATATACTGAGCCGAGACCAATTTGTAACATCGCATAATACAGTTAGCTGTTATCATTAGTTTGTTTTATGTATTTTGGCATATTTGTCTTGATTTTGTGTTTAATTTACGTATATATTGTACAGTGTTGTGTGATGTACAAATAAATGATTTTCTTTCTTTTTCTTTCTTTCTTTCAATATCATACATGAAAAACAATTTTGACGAGCTCGCTAGTGCAGAGGTTAGTAACACCATTTTGATACCGACGCTAGTGTGTTCGTTTCCTACACAGGACAAACATTTGTGTATGAACATGTCTATTTGTCTTGGTCTGGGTGTTTTTGAGAGATGTGGCACGTCGAAACAAGCCTTCTGTTGAAGCATTCCCACCTCACAGAAAATCGCAGCCAAATAGCTCCCTGGAGGATGTAGTATTACCGCGCGTGACTGATGTGTTAGCAGCAGAGGAGGCATCACGCGAGTGATACTTCATGCATTACAAGTATTCATAGGCTACGGTAACCGCTTTACATCAGGCGGGCCGTATGCTTGAATACCTTCCGAGGTTGTATAAAAAAAAAATCGGCCAAGTGCGAGTCGGACTCGCACACGAAGGGTTCCGTACCATTATCTTTAAAAATGGCAAAAAAATCACGTTTGTTGTATGGGAGCCCCCCTTAAATATTTGTTTTATTTTAATTTATTTATTTATTCTTAAAGTGAATATATAACTAAATATTCTGTGAATATTTCAAGTGTCTACCTGTTGCCGTTATCAATAACGAGCAAAAACGAGCAAAAAAATCACGTTTGTTGTATGGGAGCCCCCTTAAATATTTACTTTATTCTATTGTTTAGTATTTGTTGTTATAGCGGCAACAGAAATACATCATCTGTGAAAATTTCAACTGTCTAACTATCACGGTTCATGAGATACAGCCTGGTGACAGACAGACGGACGGACGGACGGACGGACAGCGGAGCCTCAGTAATAGGGTTCCGTTTTACCCTTTGGGTACGGAACCCTAAAAACTAGACAGCAGCTCCTTAGGAGCTTATGGTGACCTAACCAGTAACCTCCTAAGGAACAACTATGTTAGCGGCAGAGGTGGCATCGCGCGAGTGATGCTTATTAGTTACGAACGTTTATAAGCCACGATAACCGCTTTACATCAGGTGAGTCATACGCTTCTGTGTCTCCCAACGTTGTACAAAAGAATTTTTTTTTTTTTTTTTATATTGGCTCAGCATAGCTCCTCTTCGCCTGTTGGTAAGCGAAAAGGGGAGCCCAAATTGCAGCGGCAACTGACAAAGGACTACGGTGTCCTGTCAGTTGACGCTACCATGCTGGCCCGCAAGGTGCTTCTTCACGCTTCGTTTGAAGGATCCCATATTATAAAATTGCTGGCGGATAAAAATAGGACCAGCTTCCTTCTACATACGACGAAAGATTGATCCTCATGCATTGGAACCGCAATGTAGAGCCGTGATAGCCCAGTGGATAAAGAACCAGCCTGTTAACCAACTCATCGCTGATTCGAATCGTGGTGTGGGCATATACCACTGAATTTGTGTCTCCAGATTTACGTAAATATTGGTAATTATCAAGTGATCGGTGGTGAAGAAAAACATCGTCAGGAAACCCGCACGCCCAATATATTATATTTCGAGAGACGTGTGACGTAACCTAAAAAATCGGCCAAGTGTGAGTCGAACTCGCACACGAAGGGTTCCGTACCATAATCTATAAAAACGGCAAAAAAAAATCACGTTTGTTGTATGGGAGCCCCCCTTAAATATTTGTTTTATTTTAATTTAATTATTTATATTTAAAGTGGATATATAACTAAATATTCTGTGAATGTTTCTACCTGTTGCCGTTATCAATATCGGGCAAGAATGAGCAAAAAAATCACGTTTGTTGTATGTATGTAAGCCCCCTTAAATATTTATTTTATTCTACTTTTTAGTATTTGTTGTTATAGCGGCAACAGAAATACATCATCTGTGAAAATTTCAACTGTCTAACTATCACGGTTCATGAGATACAGCCTGGTGACAGACGGACGGACGGACGGACGGACAGCGGAGCCTCAGTAATAGGGTTCCGTTTTACCCTTTGGATACGGAACCCTAAAAAGGACTGAGGTTCTTCAAAAAAGGTGTCGAGAGGTTTTTACACGGTCAGGAAAGATAACTGACAACGGGCAGGCCGTACACATGTTTTTCACTTTAGTAGTATAAAAAAAATCATTAAAAGCGACACAAACATCGAAAAGCTATATCATTACGTGACGAGCTCGGTGGCGCAGTGGTTAGTAACGCTGCTTTGACATCAGAGCTCATGGGTTCGATTCCCAAACATGACAAGCATTTATGTGCATGAACATGTCATGCACATAAATTTGCCTTGGTCTGGGTGTCTTTAAGAGAGGTAGAGCGCACTGAAATAATAACTTACTGGGTTCTTGTGTTCCTGCGAGTGAGTGAAGTAACTAGTAAGGTGTTAAGGGGGTGTTACGCTAGCAGCAGTGGTACCCACTTAACATCAGGTGGGTCATATGTCTTGTATGCCTCCTGACGATGTTTAAAAAAAAAACAAAAAAAATAACCGCTTCACAACAGGAGTGTCTTCCACGCGACGTAGAATATAGAATATCCTGTAAATCTACTTGAACTCTATGGCGTAATTACAATCTCTCACCAAAGTTTATGGCAACAGGATAGGTCGGTCACGTCGAAGCCATAAAAACCCTGAGACGCTGGTATATTGACCACCACAGTAATACGACCTTTGGGATTCACATCCCAGCTGAAACGAACCTAAATAGAATAAAGAATTAACCCCTGTAACTATTTATGGGTGATTCTCTAAATCCACATAGTTCAGAGTTGAACGATGACTGGATAACACCATTATCCACACACCAGGACCCGAAGAACTAATACATTCGCCCTTAACGGAAAGACACAAGAGTGATTCTAGTGTGTTCACAGTCTCTAAAACTCACAAGAGTCCAGCAAGCAGAACCAGTAATAAACACTCATTTCAGGGGCTTACTTTCCACTCGTTGACGTGATGTATGGACGTTAAAATGTGACGGATATAATGCTGCTATACGAAATATTGCAATGCTAGAAAGAGACAATAATATTGGGGAGTCACTATAAAAGACAGGTGATTTATCTTGCAGGGGCTCCTAAGGTCCAGAGCAGCATTTTAGCGTAGATACTTTCGAGGAATGTTTTAAATTTTGGGAATCGCATTTATGAGATTTATAGTTGTACTTTAGGGTCGTTGGCCTTTTAAATTTTCTTAGTAGAGGTCCCATCTAGTATATTTGTGATTAAGGTTATAAAAAAAAGATGAAAAATCAAAAAAATAATCCAGTGTATCTAATAGAAGGTACGACTACCAAATCTGTGATTAAAGTGATAAAAAAGATGAAAAATAAATCCATTTCAGTGATTCTAATAGAGGTTACGATTACCAAATCTGTGATTAGTTATAAAAAAAGATGTAAAATAAATCTAATTCAGTGAATCTAATAGAGGTTACGATTACCAAATCTGTGATTAAAGTTATAAAAAAAGATGACAAATAAATCCATTTCAGTGATTCTAATAGAGGTTACGATTACCAAATCTGTGATTAAAGTTATAAAAAAAGATGACAAATAAATCCATTTCAGTGATTCTAATAGAGGTTACGATTACCAAATCTGTGATTAAAGTTATAAAAAAAGATGACAAATAAATCCGTTTCAGTGATTCTAATAGAGGTTACGATTACCAAATCTGTGATTAAAGTTATAAAAAAAGATGACAAATAAATCCATTTCAGTGATTCTAATAGAGGTTACGATTACCAAATCTGTGATTAAAGTTATAAAAAAAGATGTAAAATAAATCTAATTCAGTGAATCTAATAGAGGTTACGATTACCAAATCTGTGATTAAAGTTATAAAAAAGATGAAAAATAAATCTAATTCAGTGAATATAATAGAGGTTACGATTACCAAATCTGTGAATAAAGTTATAAAAAAAGATGAAAAATAAATCCATTTCAGTGATTCTAATAGAGGTTACGATTACCAAATCTGTGATTAAAGTTATAAAAAAAGATGAAAAATAAATCTAATTCAGTGAATATAATAGAGGTTACGATTACTAAATCTGTGATTAACGTTATAAAAAAAAAGATGAAAAATAAATCTAATTCAGTGATTCTAATAGAGGTTACGATTACCAAATCTGTGATTAAAGTTATAAAAAAAAGATGAAAAATAAATCTAATTCAGTGATTCTAATAGAGGTTACGATTACCAAATCTGTGATTAAAGTTATAAAAAAAGATGTAAAATAAATCTAATTCAGTGAATCTAATAGAGGTTACTATTACAAAATCTGTGATTAAAGTTATAAAAAAAGATGTAAAATAAATCTAATTCAGTGAATCTAATAGAGGTTACGATTACCAAATCTGTGATTAAAGTTATAAAAAAAGATGAAAAATAAATCCATTTCAGTGATTCTAATAGAGGTTACGATTACCAAATCTGTAATTAAAGTTATAAAAAAGATGAAAAATAAATCTAATTCAGTGAATATAATAGAGGTTACGATTACCAAATCTGTGAATAAATTAAAAAAAAAAAGATTAAAAATAAATCCATTTCAGTGATTCTAATAGAGGTTACGATTACCAAATCTGTGATTAAAGTTATAAAAAAAGATGAAAAATAAATCCATTTCAGTGATTCTAATAGAGGTTACGATTACCAAATCTGTGATTAAAGTTATAAAAAAAAGATGAAAAATAAATCTAATTCAGTGATTCTAATAGAGGTTACGATTACCAAATCTGTGATCAAAGTTATAAAAAAAGATGAAAAATAAATCTAATTCAGTGAATATAATAGAGGTTACGATTACTAAATCTGTGATTAAAGTTATAAAAAAAAGATGAAAAATAAATCTAATTCAGTGATTCTAATAGAGGTTACGATTACCAAATCTGTGATTAAAGTTATAAAAAAAGATGAAAAATAAATCTAATTCAGTGAATCTAATAGAGTTTAACTTCTGTACTCTTAAAAAATAAAAAAAGGTGGGCATGTGCAAGGGCCTTTACAAATCCAGTACTGACTGATTGCTAATCGCGTATCTTGAAATTAAAAAGAAAATACAATGCTATTTTTTTCCTCTACCTAAGATCTTATGCCAAATAAATTCTAGAACTATGGAGATATTTGACAATGTGGTCGACAATTCTTTATTATATCTTATACTAGCTGTGCCCGCGACTTCGTCTGCGCGGAATTTACAAAAAAGTTATTGTTCAATTATAATTTTATATATTTGATTTGATTATTAAGTACCTAAATAAGCAGAGTAAAATAGCGAACAGCAAAATAATAATAGATATGTATTATGTACTTCGTCCGCGCGGAATAGTTATTTTTTTATTATTTATTTATGTTAATAAAAATTTCTAAAATAAAAGTTATCGAAGTTACTCCTTATTTCATCAGCTATCTGCCAGTGAAAGTCCCGTCAAAATCGGTACAGCCGTTTCAGAGATTAGCCGAACAAACAGACAGACAGACAGACAAAAATTAAAAAAATATTCATTTTGGTATATGTACCGTGTATACATCTATAGGCATTTAGTAAAAAGCGGTTATTTTAATATTACAAACAGACACTCCAATTTTATTTATCTGTATAGATTTAATTAGCGACCGGCCCGGCTTGTACAAGTGCTCCGACCGCTATCGACCATCACAGGATCTCCCGCTAGGCCAATTTGAAGATTCCCTAAAAATATAATCAAAACGGTTCCAGCCATTTTCGAGTGTATAAAAACTAGCATTCATTATTTTTTCTTTATATAGATAACTGCACTATTAATAATCTTATGTCTTTACCATGCTGAAGAAAACCGTCCATCAGAAGATAAAAACAACTTAAAAACAAGCAGAAATAATATTTTATCCATACAATTTCGCAGCCCAAAGAAATATATGTTAAAGGAAAAACATATAACTGTAACAATATTCACCAACATGAGCACCTGTGCATGACTGTTGATAAAGCAGCTGAATCATAGCTCAAAAAATCTTCGCACATTCACCTTCACAGTAAAAACATTACACCAAGTAGTTGTGGTAAATCCCCATCATTAAGGGTACCCATGTGCGGTTTGGGTTTGGAGCCACCCGCTTAATCTATGTAGTGATTACCGCTCCCCGACCGCCTATACGCTGCAAAGTTTTGGCGGGTAGATATAACTGAATATTCAACAGGAGTTGTCGTATTACTCAGTTCAATTTCAATAACTTGAATGTTTATTGAAGGTATAAAGCGAAGGGCCATTTGGCATTTATGCTCATCAATAAAGGAGATGAGATTGCCCAATAAGATACGCAATTTATGAGGAAAAATTGTTTTCGCTCGTTGTACCGAGTGCATTTGATATTGTTTTTATGGACCCGTGTATGAATGGTAACGGTAAAAAATGTAAATTTGTAAGCAACGGTAACCGCTTCTCAATTAGTGTATATAACAAATCAGAGAACATACACAGGCATATGTTAGTTGAAAGCTATCGCAATCCGAAGACACGGTCTAAAGAATTCAGACTCGGTCAACTAGAGCGTAAGCTCTGCCTATGTTATCCCGGTAATGCCTTTTTCTGTCTTTATTCTTATATTATTTTACATTGTTTGTAATATATATTAATAAATAGTTTCATCTATACTTAAGTTACAGGTTAATTAGAACAAGATTTATATTATCTTCACAACACAAATTTTTACCCAATAGATTACAGCCGTTTTCAATATAGGTACAAAGAATATATTTATATATATTAAAGTAATAGGACATAAATTTTGGCCAGGACGAGTCTAAAAGTGTGAAATACTTCTTTTGCATATACGAGCATACTTTCAATTAATACACACAAGTAGCTGTCTTGATTTTATTTGACAATATATACATCTATAGAAAATTATAAAATATACCAATTATTTAATAATCACCAATTATGGCAATTCTGGTGAATTTTAAAATGGAATACGTTCTCGTTAAAGAACAGTGTGCAGATTAGTTTTTGATTTTTTCGTTTGGAACTAGAGGAACACTGCAAAGGAAACCACGCTCATACAGCCACAGCTGCTCATATGTGGTTTTACTCGTTTTGCCTCAGGCGGATTTTCGCACAGATTTTAGGCGAAAAACTGAAAAAACTGTATGCAGTCGGTATGCTGATCTGAATAGCCAGCCATGATGAGCCATGTTTTTCTACGACTATTAGAAGAATTTACATTCGGTACCGTGTTTTTATGCTTCGGGAATGTATAATAATACCTCATCTAAATAATTTTGCCACTAAATTTCTAAAAAGAGCACTTATAAGTAATGTGCGATATAATATTTCGGGCAGTCTTTCCCACATCTGATTGGTTATTTTTATCATCGAGGAGAAAGGTAAAGGATCTACCCCGTGCAGCCAAGTCTTCAGTTTAGAACCATTACAAAATCTTCTAAATTCTAAATATCCCAGCTTCAGGAACTCTGTTAAAATGTTGAAGAAAGGGAACCAGTCGCGTAAGACTGATGATGCTTTATCTACAAGGCTATCACTGCGCTCAATTTATATTCTTATTGGTGTTAATGTAAAGATTATTGTATACGGCTACATCTCCTAGCCAGTGTTGTAAAACACAATATCAGTGTTCCGTTTAGCACGCGATTGCTTGCAATAAAGGCTCATCATGGAGCTAATCTACCGCTCGCCGGCGAGCTGCGAGCAGCGCAATATTGGCGTCGAGTAGCCGCCGCCATTGTTTAACATATTGGAGACGTTAAAATTAACTGTAATATTGAAAATCTTAAAGTTTAAACTTGGGACAACATTGTCTCATTCTATTTCAGTAATAACTATATGAGAGATTATGCAAAACTTTAATTCTTGACAATCATCAATCATCATCATCAACAATTTTTTTTATGCAACGTAGGGAGGCATAGAAGCATACGACCCACCTGATGTTATCATGGCCTATAAACGCTTGTAATACATTGAGTATCACTCGTGCGATGCCACCACTGTTTGCTAACACAGCAACTCCTCAGGAGCTTACTGGTGACCTCACTCACACACAGGAACACAACAACCCTCCAGATAGTTGTTATTTGGCTACTGTTTTCTATGAGGTTGAGGTTCTGCCCCAGACAGGCTGCTTTGATGCGCCCTACCTCTCTTTAAACACCCAGACCAAGACAAACAGACATGTTCATGCACACTAATGTTTGTCTTGTGGAAATCGAATCCACGAGCGTCGGTAACAAAATCGCGTTCTATAGAACTGAGCTCAGACGCAAGGATTGCGATGATGTGGGCAAATTGAAAGAGAAAATTAGAACGGACGCTAGAATTGCGGATTGACCGATGATGTAGAGGATCAGACTTGTTTAGTGACTGTTAGTATGGTCGCTCAATTGATCATCTTTTAGTGTATCTTTCACGCCATTGGCTATCGAGAGTCAAAGTGAAGCACTAGCCTGGACATTTGGAAGGCATTCGTTCAGTGTTTCTGCTGCATATTAATATGTTATCAATTGATAGCATTCAATGCTATTAGGACGATAGCACTGGGGACAATTATTATACAAACAGAGAACATCCCTCTTTACCTTGTGGAAGAAAGCCGCGAATAACTTGTAGCTAAAGTTAAGGATACCTTACTAAAATATTAGGTTAGGGATGACTAAACTAGGTACAATTTAACCCTATCAAGACACAAGTCTGCGCGTTCGCCACAAAAAAAAATCCATCTGCTATAGTCCCTCGCTTCTGAAACACGCGTTTTAAGAGCATAGCCATTCATTCAGTCCTGAAGCCACCTTAAGGAGAAGATGAAGCCGGCGTCCAAGAAACGTGGTGAGCTGAATAGTTCGAAACAGTTCTTCAGCTCGAACTCTTGTTATACAAGTCTCAAGTTAGACCGCACATGAAGTACTGTAGCCACCTCCTAATGGGAGCAATAGGATACCAACTAGGACCTTATGATACAGTTCAAAGACGAGTTGTGGCACATGTTGATGATCCTTCGCTCTCACACGACATTGTCTTAAGTCGAATGGGAGATTTTGATTTTCTTTTTACGCCCTATCTGGGCCCCTATTATCCCCATCCCAAAAAAGCTATACATATAACTCTTTTGTATATAAGACACACACACATCTATGTATACGTATCTAAGCGTGATGGTTACGCGAGTTTAGTGCTTTTTCCCCATCCTAAAAGTGCTAAACATGCCTAAGGATGTTTACAGCAAAAAACAAACAAATAATAATACCTACATTCTAAAGTGAAGTGAGAGCTGGGTATGGCAGAGAGAGCATGAAAGTAGAATAAATGCGGTCGAGATGCGAGCATTGCGCAAAATTTGTGGCATAACGCTTGCTGACCGCGTTCGTAATGAAGACGTGAGAGAAAGAGTTGGTCTAAAAGAGAGTGTCGGTGTTAAGATAAGAAAGGGCATGCTCCGTTAGTTCGGACATGTAGAAAGAATGCGGGACGAAAGAATGACGAAACAGATATACAATGCAAAAGTGGAAGGATGTAGGAGCCGAGGAAGGCCGAGACTAACCTACCATGACCAAATTGGTCGTGTTTTATCAGAAGGTGATGTCAGAAGCCCCAGGAACCGGCGAGCGTGCATGAAAAGAGCTATGAATGTCACAGAAGCGAGTGAAGTATGCAAGGACCGCGTCTTATGGCGCTCGGTTCTCTCTGCCTACCCCGCAAGGGACTTGGCGTGAAGATATACATACATACATACATACATACATACATACATTCTAAAGCATAGTCGTAAGCTTAAACTTGGTTATTATCTCGCGATATATATTTACCAGAGCTATATGCGTTTGATCGTACAGCTGTGAAAGCCCAGCGCAGGTTTTAATTAACCCTCCAGTCCGACAGTACCACACTCGCTGTAATCGAAAGCGATAAACACTTGTTTGTTTTGTTGTCTGTCTATTGGTTATATCCTTTGTTGGATATCCTTTCAACACAAGTGGTATTCAGACTTTTTGTATGACTAAGAGTTGTGCATGTCCTGGCTGTGTTATGTAATTATACTGAAAAGAAAACGCGTTTTTTACTCTGGTTGACGTTTCTATTTTTTTATACAATGTCGGGAGGCATACAAGCTTACGGCCCACCTGATGACAGAGATTGTAATACATTAAGTATCATCGCACGATTCCACCTCTGCTGCTAACAGAGCAACTCTCTATCTTTTGTTCGACATTGGGTTCTTTAAGAGGAATATAAAGAGGCACCTTCAAGGCCGGCATAGTAGACGCCACGAGACGACATGAAGTGCATGGTATTTCGTGGCTTCTATTCCTGGACACCAGTGTCCTGCAGCCCATCAAGTAGGCCCTGGATGTCACATGACGTGTCCCCAATAAAAAAAAAAAAAAAAAAAACTCCTTAGGAGTTTACTTGCCTCACTCACACACAGGAACACAACAACCCTCTAGGGAGTTGTTATTTGGCTGCGGTTTTCTGTAAGGTGCAGGTACTTCCCCAGACGGGCTGCTTTGATGCGCCCTACCTCTCTTAAAACACCCAGACCAAGACAAACAGATATGTTCATGCACACAAATGTTTGCCTTGTGTGGGAATCGAACCCACGAGCATTGGTGTCAAAGTCGCGTCGTTCACGACTGAGCCACCGAGCCTGTCAAATTAGTAACAATACATAAGATTGAGGAGTGATAGCTCAGTGGAAAATGTAGCCTATTAACCGACACTCCCAGGTTAGAATCCAGGCGACTACCACTTAATGAGTGTTCTCGGATTTCTACATCTCTCAAAAATACCTACACCAAGACAAATAGACATGTTCATGCACACAAATATTTGTCCTGCGTAAGAATCGAACCCACGAGCGTCGGTGTCAATTCAGCGTTATTAAACACTACGCCACCAAACTCGTCGAAAGATTATTGCTTTTATTACGTATGGTGTAAGAATGGTACAAAGTTTATATCAAATTTCAGGTACAAAACAGTACACTTAGCAGTACCACTAAATTCGTATTTTCAGTACAGATTGCAAACATCACTTGCTTGGCGGTGAAGGAAAACATATTTCGTGTGTTAAAGTGGTGTCAAAGTCAAAATCAAAATCTTTTTATTCCGTAAAAATGGCTACATTTGTTTGAAATCGTCACAATTTTTTCCCCTACCGTGCAGTTCATGACTAGGTGAGCACTGATAAAAATACTGCCAAAAAACTCAGGCATCCCTCTTTTGGTATCCAAACAAATTTACATAATTTATTAATTATATTATTATTGGATCGACTCAATCCTAGGCATTTTTACCATTAATATAGTCAGATACTTTATAATATGCCCTGCTACACAATTTGGCTTTAATAGTAGTTTTAAATTTGTTTATTGACAATTCTCTTATATTGCTGGGAAGTTTGTTATAAAACCGTATACATTGCCCCATAAAAGAATTACTTATTTTGTGGAGACGGCTTGCATGTAACACAAGATTATGCTTATATCTAGTATTCATGTTATGAGTATCACTCTTTTTACAAAATGAGTCTATGTTTTTATGGACATACAAAATATTTTCATAGATATATTCCGATACGACTGTTAAAATATTTATTTCTTCTAATTTTTCTCTAAGGCTCTCCCGGGGAACAAGTTTGTAGATAGCTCTTATAGCTCTCTTTTGCAATAAAAAGATGGTGTTAATGTCCGCGGAGTTACCCCAAAGAAGAATTCCGTATGACATAATACTATGAAAGTAGCTGAAGTAAACTATTCTAGCCGTATCAACATCAGTGAGCCGTCTAATAGTTTTCACTACATAGGCTGCAGAACTTAGTTTTCCTGATAATTTTTCAATTTGTGGGCCCCATTGTACCTAACCTAAAAAACATCTGGTTTTCCCTTTGAAGTTGAGAAGATCTTTATACCCCAAGTGTAATGTACACCAATCACCTTAACCTTGAGTCTGGTATATCAATTACTTCCCCGCTATCTCAGTCTGGACCACATGATCGTCTTCCTTGCTCATTCTGTTACTCTCTAGTATTAACCTTGATAGACATTTTCGTCAACTTTATGGTATTGTTCTTGTTCTCGCACGTCACTTCCGCCCATTGACGAGCTCGGTGGCGCAGTGGTTAGTTATGCTACTTTGACATCATCGCTCGTGAGTTCGATTCCCACACAGGACAATCATTTGTGAGCATGAATATGTTTGCCTTGGTGTTTTCAATCATAAGTATGGATTTACAAAAAAATATATACCTACCTATATTTACGTATGCTTATCAGTTGTAGTACCCATATAAAAGCTTCGCCTACTTTGGGGCTGGATGGCGCTGTGTAATTTGTCCGACAATATTTATTTCGTCATTAATATATACATATCATTGCGTATATACTATGTATATAATTAATGCAATCACAATTTATCTCGATATAAAAAAATATAGAAATTGCAATCAAAGAGACAAAACGTAGATACATTTCCACTTTAATTTTTTATAGATTTTCACGCTTATGTGATGAAAGAAATTGTATATATCTCTAATAATCAATAAATGAGTACTTCGCAATAACTCAATAAATTAGAACGATCGACACATAAATGAATTCCTTTGTTATTCTCACAATAACCAAACATTATCCTACATATTTCACTAGAATCAAATCAGAAATATAATCAGACTATCTGAGAGCGGGCGGGTCCGCCATTGTGAGATACCAGTGTTTCTCGGAACTAGTGATGTACGGCTACAGAGCTCAATACTTATTACGAGTCTCGAGTATTATAGGAAATAATAACATACTGCCTGATATTAAACTGATGTAATGCCGTCACCATAGTCTAGAGACGTTTGCAATATTCCAATCCATCCATTCCATCCTCCAATAATTCCCTGTAGTTTCTCCTTCTTGACTGTTCAAATATACCCTGGCATAACTGCTCTCTTCTTCTTAGCGTTATCTCGTTTTTCTGATCCACGGGATTGACGGTGTCCGCTACGTAAGCTTAAGGATTTGGTGAAGACACTGATTTTTTCATGGAGCGACTCCGAAAACCAGATAAATCTTAGTACAGGTCACAAGTCATTTGAAATGTGCGGGTCTCCTCATGATGTTTTTCTGCACCGACGAGCAAATCATCATTATAAATATATCCGAAAACACGAATTTTAGTGGCACAGGTGAAGAAAAACATCGCGAGGATTCGAATCGCGGACCTGTTGGTCACTAAGCCGGTTCTTTATCCACTAGTCTATAACTGCTCAAAACCCTGCTGCACGTCCCTTAAAATATTTCCATTATACTCTACTACATTATCCCAAAACATTTCCCAAATATTTCATGATACATTTCACCTAACATTTTCCCAAATGTATCCTGCAGCATTTCCCCTAAAATACTAACCAAATACACCAAGTTGCATGTTCCTTCAAAGATTCTCCAAATGCACCATGCTGAATGCCCCCGCCAATATTCTCCAATTACACCCTGCTGAGCAACCCCTACAAAGTTGCCTAAATACAAAAACAATTGTGTTTCTGCATGTTCAGTATATCTTTTTTTTTGGTGAATGAAAAAAGTAAGAATTTATTATTTGACTGCGGTGTCCTGAAATTTATTTACTTACAAGTTTATTGCCCGCAACAAATTGGTACAATAGCCTGACATGATGTTAATTGCATTCTCTACCAGTCAACCATTGGAAATGTAGAAAATAACAAATACCTTTTTTGCCGTAAACTACAAATATTATATATATATATATATATATATATAATATCAACGAACCCGGGGACCGAGTGGTTAACGATGGCTACTATAATACCAAGACTTGTGAGTTCGATTCACATACGGTATAAACTTCCTCCTTTTTTGAAGTGTGTTAAAAAGCGAGCGCGATCCGGCGCGGTGTGATTGCTTTTCGTGTGACAGGTTACATACCACCTTGCCGGCACATGTGTTTCCTCCTTCCTCCAATACGGGATCCTTCATACGAAGCAACTTCCAGAAAAACCAACGAATGCTACAAAAAACCCATCCCAGATCCCTGCCGCTTTCCAACTTTAACCTACAGGGTTTTGTCTTTAACTCGCTTCCAGTGTGTGCGCTCAGAAACAGAATTAGAATTATTCATTTGCACAATTAGAAGGTACAATAAAATAGAACACAAAAAAATATTGATTTCAAATTACTGAAAGAATTCTTCGTACGTATTCGTACGACCAAATTTTCTACTATATTAATTATATATTTTGCACGTCACAAAATTGTGGCAAAATATGCGGACTTTATATAGAATTATGCAATAAGATCTAAGTAATTGTAACCATATTTTATGCAAATAAATTATCATTCTATTCTACGTTAACTCATAAAGTGAACATGACTTCCGATTTTCAAACTATATATGTTTACATATATACATACAAAAACATAAATAAACATATAATAGACAGCGAGAGAGTGGGAAGTTATAATTAGCGAACCTTAACAATGCAAAACATTTCGGATACCATCCGTTAATTTCCCCAATATTCCGGGGAATATTGCCGCTAATATTCCCAATTCTATCGACACAGGGCCAACACTACAAATCTCACGTGAATTCGTAGGCGTTGGGCTGAAACGGGGGGTGGCGCGGGGTGTGGGAGGTCCATGAATGGGTAGCTGCCACGTGCATGGTATGCTTTTCATGTGTGGACGCACCGTTGCTCTCTATTAGACGCTTATTTTTAATGGCTGCGTTTTAATGAGCCCTTCGGTTACTCATTGGAGTATTTAAAAATTAATTGAGTGTATAACATGTAGGTCGGGAGCCTGGAACGTTTTGGCTTGGATCGTGACTGAATATTATATGTAAACAGACCTTTAAGTGGCTGGTTCCCAGTTAAAAGCCTGGTGTAGGCTCTACACTACAAAATTAGTGTTTACATATTTGTAATTATTACTTCCTCGACGGTGAAATCTGTACGTTCAAGAAATTATATTCGAGAGATGTATGACCTAATCTAAAAACGGTCTGGTTTTCTGGTAAAGTTAAAAAAAAAAAAAAAAACAATTTTTTATCTATCTACCTATCTTCTTTCCTAACCTTAACCTAACTTCACGCCTAATCCCTTGCGGGATAGCCAGACAGTACCGAGCGTCACATGACTCGATCCTTACATATTTCACTCGCTTCTCTAACTTTGCCCTGATATCACCTTCTAATAAAACACTATCAATTGATCATGGTAGGTAAATCTTGGTCTTCCTCGGCTCTTACATCCTTCTACTTTCGCGTTGTTTATCTGTTTCGTAATTATTTCTTCCTGTATTCTTTCTACATGTCCGAACCAATAGAGCATGCCTATTCTCATTTTAACACCGGCGCTCTCTTTCAGACCAACTCTGTTTATAACATCATCATTGCGAATACGGTCTACAAGTTGTAATTGCTTTTACAACATACTCGTAATTAGAAAAAAAATAATAAATCTTCGTGACTTCTCCCATGATGGACAAACTATTTACAAGTTTGTACGGAACCCTCGGTGCCCGACTCCGACTCGCACTTGGCTGGTTTTTTTTTTAATTTGGCATTTTGTTTTAATTTGAATAAATGTTAACTAACTTTTTTAGGCTAGGCTTAGTTCATTCCCTATTCGCACCAGTAACTCGTATCCCATAATGAATAAGAATTATTTTTAATACTAGCTCTATGGTAACTCCAACGCGGCATAGACTACAAGCAATATCAACGATGTGTATGTACCAAATGTACATGTTACAAGTGACAGGGGCAGGCGAGGCATCCAATCCATATACCAAACGCAAATAAAATCAAAGGTGGGCTGTATGCTTGTATACCCGACATTGTATAAAAAACAATAGACAAAAATAAATAAAGACAAATTCTCCTTTTTGTACAAAAGCATACAAGCACGGGTCCTACCTGATGTGAAGTCGTTACAATCACGAACAAATACACGATGTTAATAGATTCAGACGTTATTTTGTGAAAGTCAAATTTAAATGCAATTTGATCTAACCTGCTTTATGTGCTTCCGTCACCAATTAGTTCATGCGGCCTGGCGCCGGCCGGCACCATTATCACTTGTATTATCACTATCATTATTACCACTATCACTTGTAGCATGTTATTCTAACGATTAACGTCTTCAGCGCCTGAGAATACCTCGTGAAAAGACGGTTTCTGTTCCTGATGGCAGACGACCGCAGCAGCCGAGGCAGAGACTACCGGAGCAGCCATGGCAGCGTCGGCATGTTGCATCTACTAACAATAGTGGGTGGGTACCGGCCGGCGCTAGGCCGCATGAACTAATTGGTGGCGAAAGCACACAAAGCAGGTTAGATCAATATGCATGTAAATACACGAAGTGCTTAAGAGATTACTTACATATCTCCGATGGATTACCAACAACCAAGTTCAAGGTACCAGAATTTTAAAATGGCGTAATATCTAGTTCACTAACACAATGCCAGTGTCTAGACGGGCGAGGTCGGCAAAACCAATGTCACGGGGGCAACCAATGACAATAGCTGGACGAAATCACTGGAATTACAAACGATAACAAAGTGACACTTGGCAATTATAATGCAATTCACGAGTAAATATATATTTCATGAAGCATTTTGTGGTGGCGTGCGAGTGAGGTCACCAGAAAGCTCGTAAGGAGTTCCTGTGTTAGTAGCAGAAGTGGCATCGCGCGAGTGATAATGTATTACAAGCGTTGAAAAGCTACGGTAACCGCTTTACATTATGTGGGCCGTATGCTTGGATGCCTCCCAGGATTGTATGAAAAATATCGATATATTTTTCCTCAATTCAACAAGGTGTTTTAACTATTTAAAATTGTTCAAGTTAAATTATTGTACTATTCAGGAACACCGCTCCTATATGAAATCTATATGTTTGTCTGTGCGTTTGTCTGTGTGTGCGTTTTTTTCGAATATTCGAATTTTGACTTCAGATTCAGCATAAAAAAGTAGAATAGGAATGTTCAGGAACACCGTTCCTATCTCTATTCCTATATCTAATTCGACATTCTTATTATACGCTGAAACCGTATGAACGTTGCTTTGTGCTCGCTTTTGACGAGCTGGGTACACACCAACGCTCGTGAGTTCGATTCCCACACAAGGCAAACATTTGTGTTCATGAACATGTCGGTTTGTCTTAGTCTGGATATTTTAAGAGAGGTAGGGCGCATCAAAGCACCCCTCTGGGGAAGTAACTCCACCTCACAGAAAACCGCAGCCAAATAACAACTCCCTAGAGGGTTGTTGTGTTCCTGCGTGTGAGTGAGGTCACCAGTAAGCTCCCAAAGAGTTGTTGTGTAAGCAGAAGAGGAGGCATCGCACGATTGATACTTAATATATCGCAAGCGTTATTAGGCTACGGCACCCGCTTTACATCAGGTAGGCCGTATGCTTATATGCCTCCCGACGTATATATAACGTATATATATAAAAAAAAAGTGAAAACATATCGAACAAAGCTCCCCTTGCTATCATTCACCATTATATTAACGCCAACATTGATGTATAGCAGTAAAACATGGGTTTTTTTTATACCACTATGGTGGCAATCAAGCATACGACTTGCCTGATGTTAAACAGTCACCGTAGCCTATGGACATTTGCAACACCAGGGGCGTCACTCATGCGTTGCCGACCCTCTAGAAACCACTTCACGCATTTCTTAAAGAACTCCATGCTGTAGTCCCTTGGAAAAACCTCGGCTGGGAGCTCATTCCATAGCTTGAGTGTTCTCGGAAGAAAACTTCTCTGGAACCGCACCGTACGCGACCATTGCGGTTCAAGCGTGTGAGGGTGAACTCCCCGCCGTCGGCGAGCGGTGCGGTCATAAAAAGTAGCTGTCGGCATCATTTCGAACAACTCTTCAGAACACAACCCGTTGTACAATCGGTAGAACACACAAAGGGAGGCAAAGTCTCTCATTAAACTTAAGGGTCCAATACCGTATGGCAGAAGAAGCATGGAAGGAGGGTGAATGCTGTAGAAATGAGAGCGCAGAGGAGTATGTAGAATGAAAGATGTAGTAACAAAAATTGAAAAGGGTGAAAAGGATGGTTTGGACATTGGATGACGAAATAAGTACGAGTATATCAAGCGAGAGGGAATGAAAATGTCGGCAGAGGCCGCCGTATCAACACACATTTTTTTTTTTTTAATAGTACGTCGAGAGGCATACAAGCATACGGCCCTGATGTAAAGCGGGTAGCGTAGTAACGCTTACGATATATTAAGTATCACTCGCGCGATGCCTCCTCTGCTGCTTGCACAGCAACTCCTTGGGAGCTTACTGGTGACCTCACTCACACGCAGGAACACAACAACCCTCTAGGGAGTTATTATTTTGCTGCGGTTTTCTGTGAGGTGGAGGTACTTCCCCAGACGGGCTTATATATATTTATACAACCTCGGGAGGCATACAAGCCATACGACTCAACTAATGTGAAATGATTACTGTATCCTATGAACGCTTGGAAAACTTTGAGTATCACTAGCGTGCTGCCACCTCTGTTGCTAACACAGCAACTCCTTAGTAACCTCCTTACTAACCTCACTCACACGCGGGAACGCAACAACCCTCAAGGGAGTTGTTATTTGACTGCGATTTTATGTGAGGTGGAGGTACTTCCCCAGACGGGCTGCTTTGATGCGCCCTACCTCTCTTAAAATGTCATCATGTCGATCAAATAATTCTTATGAAACCGACCAGCCTGCCTGAATAGGTTGATGAATGTAAAAACAGCGAAAGACTTATGCTTGAATCGATATGCCTGGCCTTCTATAGGTTCTGCGTACCCAATGAGAGACAGGTGTATATATATGTGTATGTATTATATGCTGAAGCTACCGTGTCTGTAATTTATAAGTAGCTATCCTACTTAATTTAACAATTTGCTCCCCTTTTATGGTCTCTCAGTTTGCCCCTTAATATCCGGGACCATTTTTTTGGGTTAACTGCTTATGAATATGGTATTTCTGTTAGTAATCGTGATAGTTAAAGTTGTCATCTAATGTTTAAACTCTTATAAAGTTTGCTACGTGTGAGTATTCGAGGTTATAGTAAAGGTTTAGTTGTAGTTTAGGTTTAAGGATTAGATGAAATGTTTTTATTAACTTCAATGATTACTTATGTATGTGCCATAAAAAAAGTTCAGGCCTCAGAAAAAACACCGGAATACATTTATGATATACTAGCGAACCACTACGGCTTTGCACGGGTAGTAAAGCATATTATGCCTACTAACATATTTGAGTTGATATGGATTACTACTGTATAATATCCGATGAAAGCTACCAGGCGGCTTGACTTTTTCCGACATTTTCAACCATTATCATTTACACAAAACCTTAACAAATTATATACCTAAACTTCCCTCAATAATCACTCTGTATATTGATGAAGACCACATGAAAGTCCGTTCAGTAGTTTTTGAGTTTATCGCATTCAGACAGACAAACAGACGCGTCTTTTATAACATGTAGTAATAGTTTTTCGACAAGAATAATACAATTACATAGACGAGTATGTTGTCACTAATCTGTTTAAGTAACCGTAATTAGTAACGCTCGGAGCCTGAAAATGTAGACTGAAATATGACGTATGTGCGAGAGCTTGGTATTATTATTAATTTCAACGCAAACAATTTCTACACCCACCCACGCAGTACGATACACAAAGATACTTCCAAACCACACACCCTCAACACATCAAACATTTCTATGGAATATTAAATCAAGCATTCAATTAATAGCACCTCCTACAACCTATTTAAGAGTGAAATCTGTCAGCCGAAGCAACAGCCACGCAGCCTCCGCGCGGGCGAGGGGGATGAACGGGGGTTGCTATAGTTACCGACCACCTCAATTTTTGCCCCAGATACGAGACTAGCGGGCCGCTTGTGAAGGGCGCCCTGTCAAATAACTAACTCGACCCTTGCGATGGGTTAGGCCGTTATTTGATTTACTGATATTCAACTATTTGCGATTTATTGTCAGTTAATATCATTTGCATCACAAGGAGAGTTTTTTGTGAAGGTAACAAAAATATGAGAATAGAAATTCGTATTTTTTGTTAAATTATAGTGATTGAAATCTTACTTTGACTTTTAGATAGTATATTTTTTATGAAATTGACCAAACCGTGCGCATATATGGTTTATGTAATGGTTCAAACAATACATGACATATAACGCTTTTATATTATTAAGGGTTGTTCCCAACAGAAATTCCCAAAAATAACATCCCATTGGTTTCCCACATATACGAATCCAAATACTTGATTTAGGTATGCAAAATATATATGAAGATCGTCCATTCAATAGCTTTTATCTTCCTTGTTCTCGCCTTATCCCGGGGGTCGGCGTTCTTTGTCTTGAAGCGCCATCTATTCTGCTGTTTAACATCGTCAACTGACAGGCCAGGATCCTTCGTGTTCTTCTGAATTTTCGTTATCCACCTCGTTTGTGATCTGGCCCTGCCACTTCTGAGTAGTAATGGAAAGACACTTTTTAATGATACGGTCATCGGATCTACACAGCACATGTCCGAACCATCTTAGTCTGGCCACACCCTTATGAATTCATTACGTACTTTATCTTTAGTTTAATAATATGGATTTAAAGAGAAGCGTCTGGATTTAAAGAGAAGAGAACTGAAAGAGAGCGTCGGTGTTAAAATAAGAAGAGGCATGCTCCGATGGTTCGGACATGTAGAAAGAATGCAAGATGAAAGAATGACGAAGCAGGTATACAATGCAAAAGTGGAAGGATGTAGGAGCCGGGGAAGGCCAAGACTTACCTACCATGACCAAATTGGTCGTGTTCTATCAGAAGGTGATGTCAGGAGCCCTAGAAACCGGCGAGCGTGCATAAGAAGAGCAATGAATGTTAAAGAAGCGAGTGAGATATGTAAGGATCGAGTCACGTGGCGCTCGGTTCTCTCTGCCTACCCCGCAAGGGATTTGGCGTGAAGTTATAGATAGATAGATATATAATATGGATTTATCATTTTACCTTAATCTTCATTTCAGCCGCCTAGCGAAGCATATGCATTTCTTTTTGCTCTTAAGATTTCTTCGTAGCCCAGGTTTCATAACCCTTTGCTTCTTATTGGCATTTTTTTAACATATATACCTACATATCGAATAACTATTGTGGCAAATATGAATTGGTGTTATAAAATATAAGTATATAGTTATATAATTTGGGTCAAACGGCACGCGTCCGTGAGATGAGCTATGAATGTTAAAAAAGCGAGTGGGGTGTGTAAGGGCGAGTCACGTGGCGCTTTGTCCTTACACACCTCACCCGTTCGTGAAGATAGATATATGAAAAATATATGTTTTTATCATATACCAATTTTTATTTTTATATTAAAACACGGCTATGTTTGTCCATGGAAAGTATGATTGATATTGTCCACACGATAAGATGAATGGCCTTGTTAAATCCTAGCGCTATAGCATCAGCTGTTCCTTACTACGAGAGAGAGTCTAATTATCCTCATAAAAGTAATATGTTCTTTCTGTTTGTCTTTCTGAATGTAATGTAATTTGAGAGAGGTAGGGCGCATCAAAGCAGCCCCTCTGGAGAAGTACCTCCACCTCGTAGAAAACCGTAGCCAAATAACAACTCCATAGAGGGTTGTTGTGTTCATTCGTGTGAGTGAGGTCACCAGTAAGCTCCCAAGGAGTTACTGTGTAAGCGGCAGAGGAGGCATCGCGCGAGTTATAATTAATATATCGCAAACGTTAATAGGCTACGATACCCGATTTACATCAGGTGGGCCGTATGCATGTATGCCTCCCGGCGTAGCATAAAAAAAATGTAACATAATTTCATTTTACTAACAACGAACGTACGGGTAATATTTCACAAGAAAAGTCTGTTTTAATTTTCCTCCCGTGAAATAGGTCTCGTAAACATAATACGTAAAGAATTGTAAACATTGACGTATTAGTATTCCCGTTAAGGCATTGCACGGGAAATCATGTTTGCAGTATAACCACTCTATTTTTTAGGTGGTGACACTTTGATCAAAGTTGTATGTTTAGGCATTGTGTGGGGGACACACAAATCTATATCTTTTTCCATGTATCTTATACTTTATTCATGGCAGGGAAGGTTTTGTTTCAAACAAAATTATTGTATTCTCATAAGTTAACCTGACAGTGAGTTCAGATTATCTGTATTAGGAGAGGTAGGGCGTATCAAAGCAGCCCGTATGGGGAAGTACCTCTACCTCACAGAAAACCGCGGCCAAGTAACAACTCCTCAGAGGGTTGTTGTGTTCTATCGTGTGAGTGAGATCTTTGGTAAGCTCCTAAGGAGTTGCTGTGTTAGCAACAGAGGTGGCATCGCGCGAGTTTTGTGTTTTAAGAGAGGTAGGGCGCATCAAAGCAGCCCGCCTGGGGAAGTACCTCCACCTCACAGAAAACCGCAGTTAAATACCATTTCTCTGAAGGGTTGTTGTATTCCTGCGTGAGTGAGGTCTCCAGTAAGATGCTAAGGAGTTGCTGTGCGCGAGTGATGATACTCAATGTATTACAAGCGTTTATAGGCTACGGTATCCGCTTTATATCAGATGGACTGTGTACTTGCATGCCTCCCGACGTTGTCTAAAAAGAATCTGGCGGTAATGAAAACCCAACGAAAAACTGAACTGTTCCTCAAGGAGACACTATGTCGTTCTAAAACCCGCCTTATGTCCACCATGTCTAAACATTAGCAAAATTCAATAATCTTGAGAGATCGCTTCTGTAAAGCTATTTGTCATTATATTATATTGGCACAATATCAATACATTTGTACTGTTCTTATACCGCACTAAGTAAATCTAAATTCAAACAATAAATTCCAGGTAGATGAGTCCTTAGCTGTACGTTCTGCCAATAGAACTTACTTCTTTACACTTTCTTATGTAACTCCAAGAGAGTCAGGTAACCGAGCACCACGTGACCGGATCCATACACACCTCACTCGCTTCTTTAACATAATAAGTAATTTAATGCATTAACGGCTGGAGAAAAACTATAGAAACAAAATCCATGTAAATATTTCTTAGCATTTTTATTTTGCGTCAGTCTGTCTTCTTCACGTTATCCCGTTTCCTAATTTATTAGGATTGGCGGGGTCCGCTACCTAAACCTAAGGATTTGGCGAAGATACTGATTTCTACATGGAGCAACTGCAGTCAGACCTCCACAACCCAGGGGGAAAACCAG
The DNA here is from genome assembly GCA_947507595.1 of Pyralis farinalis. Lineage (NCBI taxonomy): Eukaryota > Metazoa > Arthropoda > Insecta > Lepidoptera > Pyralidae > Pyralis > Pyralis farinalis. Next base: position 37,849,427 of record OX382259.1, read on the forward strand.
ACCTCCCTTAGGTTAGGTCACACGAAACATCTAACGAAATATAATTTCTCGAACGTGTGGGTTTCCTCACGATGTCTTCCTTCACCACCGTTACACTACAGCAAGATTCGAACCGAGAACCAGCTCGTTAATTCTTTATTCATTGGGTTATCACTTCTCAATTTTATTTTGCGTCTGTACATGTGAATAATAGTTAAAAAAAAAACAAATTTTATTTCCGGGTCATTTAGCCATAAGGTTTATTATGTGAAATCACGATCTGTTTAAATGTTTCGTTTACCCCGGATTGTTAACCGCAAAAAGTAAACCATAGAGTAGTTTATAAATATTACCAAAGAGTAAAGTTACTTTAGGGGAAAATTTTACTCTCGTAAGAACTGTACGTGTGCAAAGTACTTTACCAGGGCGTTTCGGATTTTAGGGTCCGTAACGGGAGAGATCCGACACGCAAACCACGCTGTTATTCGCTACTGTTACACTGAATTGAAATTAGTTACCTAATTTTTATATTAGTTAATTAATTTCAATTCATATATTAATTTAAACTGATAATAATATTATAAATAAATAAATATTGTCGGACAAATTACACAGCGCCACCTAGCCCTAAAGTAAGCGAAGCTTGTGTTATGGGTCTTAGACAACTGATAAACATACGTAAATACATTTTTTTTTTTAATACATACTTATTATACAAAGAAAATACCCAGACCAATACAAACAGACATGTTCATGCACACAAATGTTTGTACTGTGTGGGAATCGAACCCACGAGCGTTGGTGTCAAAGTAGCGTAACAGCGCGTTCCACCACTGAGCCACCGAGCTCGTCATTCAGATATTATGAAGGAGACTTTGAACAAAAATCGTCTGCATGGGCACCTCTGTCTCACCTATTTCTACCGCCAAGCAGCTATATTAATACAGCTGTGTTCCGGTTTGACGGGTGAGATATAGCAGAGAAATCACTAGGTACTGTGACGAAACAGCCTTAAGATTGGCAGCGCGCAAGTAACATCCTCGTGTTGTTGCGAACGTCAATAGGCTGCGGTGACCGCTTACCATCTAATGCAGGCAGTATACCTGTTTGGCAATCTAAAATAATAAGCCTACCAGTATGACAATTCAGAGGGCACCTTCTCGTTGAGCAATGTCACTTTAGTCAGATGTCTCCCCGGCATTAAGTAAATGACAAGTTGACAGATGTCATATACATGTTAGGGCGTTATTACCGTTTGTACATAATTTAAGTACCATGCAAATTAAGTACATATTGTACTCGTGAGTTAATAATTAATATTAATGTTATATATTTTTCGATACTTATTATAAAGCGTGACGATTTAGAGTATGCTATTGGAAGCACTGGCAAAACGTCGGGAGGCATACGAGCATACGGCCCACCTGATCTAAAGCGGATATCGTAGCCTATGAACGCTTGTAATACATTAAGTATTACTCGTGCACAGCAACTCCTTAGGACCTTATTGGAGACCTCACTCACACGCAGGAACATAATAACGCCTCAGATAGTTGTTATTTGGCTGCGGTTTTCTGTGAGGTGGAGGTACTTGCCCAGACGGGCTGCTTTGATGCGCCCTACGTCTCTTAAAAACACCCAGACCAAGACAAACTGACATGTCCATGCACACAAAGCTCGTCGTTTCTATCCTGTTCTCACTCATTCACAGAAACACGACATGCCTCCTCTCTTGTTATTTGGCTGCGGTCTCGTACCGTATCCGTATGTATTTTAAGAAGACGAAGAAGGCTCTACTTAGCGTTATCCTGTTTCCTAAACGTTTTATCAACTACGTCTAAGAATTTAGCGAAGATACTATTTTTTACAAGCGAGTGAGGCATGTAATGATCGAGTCACGTGGCGCTCGTTTCTCTCTGCCTACCCCGCAATAGATCTGGCGTGTAGTTATAGATAGAATGATACTATTTTTTTTCATCTCCAAACGTAGCATATATAAAGTAATGCGCACATAGTGACAAACCATCGTATTCGATCGAATTAAGTTCAACACCAGCGTATATCGTTGACCCAATCTCAAATAAATCGTTTTTATTGCCCATTGGTTCGGAGAGAACGTAGCGAGAACGGAACAAGTTCGAACAGTGTGTATCGTATTAAAAAGTTTAATTTCCAGGGAGTTGAATCAGGGTCGTTATCTATGGCGATCTGCACTATGGTATTGCTTTGAAACTGAAGCTATAAAGGACGCACACACTGTGAAGCTATAAAGTACTGAAGCTAGAAAGGATATGAAAGAAAATACAACTTCCATATCCATAGACGTGCATGTGCAGTATGTGTATATTCTATTACATTATTATTGTAACGAATTGCGACAAGTCTGTGGTGATGGAGCAGTTTGGAATGCTAATGCTGCTTTAATACCATCGCTCGTGGGTTCGATTCCAATGAAAGACAAACATTGGTATTTTTTTATACGACTAGATTGGCAAATAAGCATGCGGCCGGCATCAGATGGTATGCGGTCACCGCAGCCTATTGACGCTCGCAACACCACGGTGATGTTACTCGCGCGCTGCCAATCTTGTAACCTAAGGATGTTTCGTCACAGTACCCAATAATTTCTCTCTTCTCGTCACAAAAAACCACAGGTATAGAACAACTAGAGGGTTTTTGTGTTTCTGCGAGTGAATTACGTTACCAGTAAGTTCCTAAGGAGTTGCTGCATTGTAGCAGATAAATAGTATAAGTAAGTTGTAAGTTGTTCGGTACCTGGTTCAAATCCTAGCATGTACCTAAAAATTCATGTTTTAGATACGTATTTGTAATTATCACTTGCTCAGCGGTGAAGGAAAACATCGTGAGGAAACTCGCACGTTCGAGAAATTAAATTTCGATGACGTATGACTTTACCTAAGAATGATCTGGTTTGCCTTTTGGTTTGCGGAGATCTGACAGCAGTCGCTCCATATAAAAATCAGAATCTTCGCCAAATCCTTAAGGTTAGGTAGCAGACCTCCTTGTAGGTTTGGATACGGGATAACGCTAAAAAGAAGAAGTAGTATAAGTAGCGTAATGTGAACGCGTAACGTGAATGCATAGGATTATGCATTCACGTTACGCGTTCACATTATGCTACGGTAACCACTTTACATTAGGTGGGCCGTATGCTTGTATTCCTCCCTACATTGTATAAAAAAAAGTCTGGCAGTCGTAACACTACACGTCAGAAGTGAAAACTTTTCAGCTTCACAAACTTATAAAGTATATAATTACTATATTATACGTTATATAAGTACTTTAAGTTGTTATTTCTAGTAACTTTGAGATAGATATTCTCTATCCTATCATTTCATTTTTGTACATACATAAATAAATTCGTATATCTTAGAAACAGTTCTTTTTAGCAAAATTCTACATTTAGATAAGCTTTTGCTTTTTAAGTTTATGTAAAAAGGTGTTTGTCCTGACTGAAAATGTGATATTATACAAAAAATATATAATTTATAACGACGGACCATAGCAAGCTCGCTCGACCGGTTACTAAGAGTGAAAGTGAAAATAAATAAGTTCTTATTTCAAATAAGTTTAAAATTGATGCCATCTAAGAGTTTAAGTGGAAATAAATAAGTGCTTATTTAAAGTACGATTAAAATTGACCCTGTCTATGAGTTTAAGTAGATATAAATAAAATTTATATATCAAATAATTGATGGTTTAATGCAATCTGCCAGCGCAGACTAGAGCAGCAAATGCAACGTAAATATGCAAGTCCAGATAAGTCTTAATACTGTTCGTTTCCTGCGCTGCGCGCTGGCTTACTTAATCGAGCGATTATCGCCCGATTCAACTGTATGCATTTGGAAGCTTATTTCGATCAAACGACAATTAAAGGCAAAGCTGCGAGCCAATTTTAATCGAGGAATTCATACACTGTGCATCGGTGCGTTGATAATCGATTCATGAAAACAAACATGCTGCGATAGTTTGGTAACTCACTCTCATATCACAATCTGATTGTATAAATCGGATTCCCATATCCTATCAACATATCTGGTAGAACACAGGTCTCCCATCAATTGAAGAGGTTTAGAGCTACGTTACTGTGAGTTAGCTTTTGATACAACGTCGGGAGGCATACAATCATACGGCCCACCTGATCCTATAAACGCTTATAGAACAGGAAGTCTCGCTCGTGTGGTGTTTGTGAGGTGGACATACTTCCCCACCACTGCTTCGCTTCCCTATCTGTCTTACCAATTCTCAATCTTCAATTACGTCTTCCACAGGACACCTACAGTCCTGTTCAATGTATAATGGTCTGTGAATGCTCAACGGGATAAAGCGCAACTAGGAGCAACCGGGACCGGTGTATATCACCGATCTTGTATCATCGGCGGCGAACTACGTGACTTGACACGGGTTAGCGTTGTAAACATTATTTTTGAGTCGTTAAGGACTATTTTTGGGAAGTATTATTTATTATAAATTATTTATATCAACGTATTAGTATAGTAATAGAATTTTCATTTATTGTTAATAAATGAAAATTCTAATGGAATAATATATATAATAATAAATTTTTAATGGAAAGAATGATTATTATCTATATCAGGAATTCCCAACCAGGGGGGCACGCCCCCCTAAAGAGGCGTAAGGAGATATCAAGGGGGGCGGAATATCTTTATCTCGACTATTCAAAGCAATTAAAAATAACAAACTGGACGATGGGATCGCTGGAACACGAATTTCGCCGATACTATTAAGACATTAATTCAAAGTCACCTATATGGTACATGACCAGATACTCATTTTTTGTAAATGTCTCCCAATTACCAGAAGAAGTTCAAGAAGAATTTTATGTGATGAAAAAATTAAAAAGGTGGCTTGAAAATATTATTTATAGTCCAGGGAGGCTCAACAAAAGAAAGATTGGGAAACCCTGATCTATATAATACAAACAAATTCATAAATATATATAAAAAATGGGTGCGTGTACTTATGTACGCGCGTGAGAAGTTATACTTCTTTAGCATCATTAAATAAAGAGGTTACCTCTTATAAGTTTTCATTTTATACCAAGCATTTCCAATTTACTCCAAGGGTTTACATGTGTAGCACGTAAGTAAAGCGCCATCTGTTAAACTGTTCAACTACTTAACGGTCACATCTGCTACCTACAAACTTAAAGCACAACAATACAAAAGCATGCTTCGCTATAGTGCTTGAAGAGCGGTTTAGCGGGTAGCTTCAACCTGTTACTTTTGTGTTACAGTAATGCGCGCGCATCTTAAAATTTCACTCTCATCATTTTTTCATAACATGCCTAAAGAAGAATAACTTCAACAATTAAAAAAATAACAACAATTCAATTTCTTACACACATCTCTATATATACATCAGAGCGTAACGGTCACGTGGGTTTAGTGCTTTTTCCGCATCCCCAAAATACGCAACGTTCCTAAAGAAGTTTTCACTTCAAAAGAAGGGTCTGTAAATACATTTCTCTAGTTCCATGTATTCTGGCTACAGCATGTTTACGTAAACTTGAAGCCAAATAAGATTGCCCTCCACTGGGAATATGAAAAGACTGCTTGCGACTACCTGTAGAGATTACGGAACGTACAGTTTTACTGATACGAACATGAGCTTAGATTTAGTATTTCAAAGGTTGGGAAGTATTTTGAACGGTGGCTCAGTCATGAATGACGCGACTTTGACACTAACGCTCGTGGGTTCAATTCCCACGCAAGGCAAACATTTGTGTGCATGAACATGTCTGTTTGTCTTGGTCTGGATGTTTTAAGAGAGGTAGGGTGCATCAAAGCAGCCCGTCTGGGGAAGTGCCTCCACCTCACAGAAAACCGCAGCCAAGTAACAACTCCCTGGAGGGTTGTTGTGTTCCGGCGTGTGAGTGAAGTCACCTGTATGCTGCCCGCAAGAGACTTGGTGCGAATGTAGATAAATATATAGTTCTTTAATTATGGAGTGTTTAAAAGTACCATTTTTAATCATTAACTCGCTTCCTTGAAATTTGGAACTAAATTCGTTATACGCATAGAAAATAAAAATCGGAAGAATAGAATTTATCAATATAGTTTTTAAGTAAGACGTATATATGTGCAGCCTAGACGTAATAATATATACTTCAAAATTCGATACATAAATCTGAAAATACGGGTTTAGTGGTACATGCCAGGATTGCCAGTTGATCGTTAGGCCGATTTTTCTTCCATTGAGCACTGGGCAGCAATTCTGTCGAATGGACTTTAATAGAATTGAAAACCCAAAGATTCAAATAACTAAAATTTTAAACAAAGGCTTAACTTTAAAAAAAAATACTAATAATTTACTAATTAATAAATTATTTTGCTAGCTAGACTAGATACCATCTCTTATCATTTAATATTTTAAATTTTAGAAATAGAATTCTTAACTCAATAACATATTTTAAAATTTCAAACAACGCTTATGTATGTTCTTATTAATTATTCGTATCTGTCAAGTTATTTTGGCAATATTTCTCTAACAAAAACAATATTATTTATTTTTGAGCTACATTTTCCGCGGCTTGGTAATCGTGTATCCCATTATCCCGAGGGATGTTGCGAAACATCTTTCTTAGATCCCATTTTGAACGTTGAGAGAACTCCAAACAAAATTTCAAGTTATGGATTTGGAAGACATTTATTAATATGGCAGCCCGTCAGTTAGTATCTTGCCCGTCAGTTAGTATCTTCTTTTATGTACAGACTATAAACAAAACAAAATTACAAATTCAAAATTACAGTTCTTAGAATTTCAATAAGTATATTTAAAAGTATATTCGCGTGAAAATCGCTGGGCAATTTTATAAACCAAATTAATTTATAAACCAAACGATTCACGTCTCTATACGTCTATTAAACTGCGCAGGATATACGGGAGACAAGTTTCCTAGCACTCCATGGATTCTTTGTTTGTTGTTGTTTGTTTTTGTTTGAATGCCGTGTCCAACGTGTTGTACAATAATAAGAGTGCTCCTGAGTCAATCATGGTTTACATCGCCGGCGTGTCTAAGTCGGAGTGGAATCCCGCAATAAGGCCCGCAGGACTCTGAGCCCTAGCTCTAGCCCTAGCTCCATCATCACATCAACTCTTACTCAGCCCACTGCACGGATACGGTTCTCCCTTCAACCGAAGGGGTTTAGAGCATACTCCACCACGCTGTTCAAATGCGGATTGGCGGAGGCCAGTGTTTTCAAGCCGCCCGAAGGCCATATATAACATAACGACTGTTATCTATCGACAACAGCCAGGACCGACTGCTTAACGTGCCATCCGAAGCACGGAGAACTTCGATATAGGTAAACCCATCATCCATAGACAGGTTGCGGTTGAAGCTTGGTTTCATTCTTTCTTGACCGTCCAGAGAGCAATCTATAGAGCAATTTGCTCTAGGGGCGGAAGTGTTAAAGGGCACAACGCCGCGAGTAACTTCGAAGAAGGCGCAGCACACCTCTTGTCACCCCTGAGTCACTCCTGAGCCGGTGTTCCCCCCGGTTGACTTTAGTTAACATTTCGGGGGTCCATTCAGAGACTAGCGAATCGCCGCCTGCCGTGCGTAGTAATCAGAAATGTTAGTTATAGCAGACGTCCATCCCTCTTTTGTGATTGCGCAGCACCAATAATCCCTGCAGATCACATTGAAATAGCCCAATAATTTCTCACATATTCGTATATTCCAGAATCTGCCGAAGCCTCCTAATGGGAATATTTTTCCACTAATATTCCTCGGAGCGGGTCGCAGTGGTTGTACACCAACTATCACAAAGAGGCGTTTACACGTTGCATCAATATCCCCGCGTATGTCTATCAAATAACCGGGATAAACCGGTGATTTAAGGAAGAATAGTAAGATTCATTTATTATTCTCTTTCACAAAGATTTCCTTCTACACTAAACTACCTTCAACTACATCCGTTTACAATGTAACTATGAAGTTACGAAGTAACGAGCTCGGTGGCTCAGTCGTGAATGACGCGACTTGGCGCCAACGCTCGTGGGTTCGATTCCCACACGAGGCAAACATTTGTGTGCATGAACATGTCTGTTTGTCTGGATGTTTTAAGAGAGGTAAGGCGCATCAAAGTCCGTCTGGGGAAGTACCTCCACCTCACAGAATACCGCAACTAAATAATAACTCCCTAGAGGGTTGTTGTGTTCCTGCGTGTGAGTGAGGTCACCAGTAAGCTACCAAGGAGTTGCTGTGTAAGCAGCAGAGGAGGCATCGCGCGAGTGATACTTAATAAATCGCGAGCGTTAATAGGCAACGGTATCCGCTTTACATCAGGTGGGCCGTATGCTTGTATGCCCCCCGACGTTGTATAAAAAAAAAGTACATATTAATAGCTCGGTAATTAAACTACTAAACGTTATCCCCAAATGTTTACACTTCAAAATAAACTTATAAATATATTCAACTAAATAAAGGTATCATTTAAATATTCTAACAAACAAAATGAACCTATGTCAATATTTGCATAAAATTTGCATTCAAATATTACAAAAGGATTCATTTTAATTCGCAACGGAAGCTTCAACGTTGTGGCTTTTAATGTACCGTGCCAAATACCCTGACTCGTACAGTACAAGTATATAACATTGTACATCCTGATTAAAAAACGAGAGTAGACAAAAGTATATAACATGGTACACCCAGATGATTAGAAAACGAGAGTAGACAAAAGAGAGGGCACGGCTATTCATTATGAGAGTAAAAGTCTTGACGGATAGATCAATGCACGTTCTTAACCGCTGACCCACGAATCTTAAAGTTTCGTGGCATTGTCCTTTGATAGCAAGCGTCTTTTGATGTGAAATAAGAGAGGATTTTACAGGAGTCGGGTTCAAAGTTTGTATGAAATAATATATTTCATGGGAGGGTCGAGAAAGATGTAAATATCTTACTAGATAAAATAAATGAACGCGAACAGCGAAAATTATTTTTTGACATTTAATGTAAAGCGTTTAGGTACAACTAACGCAATAACGTAGCTTCTGAAGTTTTGAAACAAGAAATTTAGATAAGGATGTGCGATAGTATGAAGGAGAGAGAGGGCGGAGCGGAAAGTACAGGAAAGTTTTTTTATATAACTTCGGGAGCCATATAAGCTCGCGGCCCATCTAATATAAAATGGTTACCGTAGCCTATGAACGCTTGCTTAACATTACCTATTTCTTACGCGATGTTACTCTGCTGCTAACACAGCAACTGCATAGGAGTCTACTGGTAACCCCACTCACTCGCAAGAACACAACAACACACCGGGGAGTTGTTATTTGGCAGCTTCCTTTCTGTAAGGTCGAGATACTTCCGAAGATAGGCTGCTTTGATGCACCGTACCATACGTGTTTAATATTGTGATGGTAAATTTTAACAATTATTTCTGAGTATTGAGATGAGTATTTAGCATGAAAAGGGCTACGAATGTTAAAGCGAATTAGGCGTCTACGGACCGTCATCGTCGGACCGAGTCACGAGCCGCTCGGTACTCTCTGCTTACCTCGCAATAGACTTGACGTAAAGATAGCTGGTATTTCTCCACTCATAGTAAGTCAAGAGTTGAGAAAACAAGGCGCTGTCTAACAATCGAGGCAAAGTCCAATAAACAAAAGCCAAAACGTATTCAAATTAAAAAAAAACATAAAACTTTTTGAAGTTCACGTAGTTTTTAATCAGTGAAAAAAAACAAACAATATTTTTTTTATTGACGGGCTATTGTAACACGACATCTAAGAAAACATTCTGAAGCTCTAATCAACCAGGGATTGACTCACTCTTGACGAGCTTCTATTATTTGCAATTGTTTCAAGCCAGATTAGCTTTCCAAACGCGCTGTCTGACGCCGCGCCGGGGATTCTAAATTAATGATATTTCGATCCGAAGTACGGTCGCAGGTGAATTTTTTATCCATCCGTCTGTTTAACTGTAGAAAAAGTGGTAGCGTACTTTCGATGGTGACGACTTTATTTACTAGACATGTGCCGCAGAGAAGCAACCGAGCGATCAAACGTGAAAAAAAAATGATGAGGGAAACTAGGTACGCCGTTGGCTTTAGCGCTTACACTAATGACAATGAAATAAGAAAATTGACGTTATATAATTTTATTAGAGTCCCTTTTCCTGAACAATTGAAATAGTTATGGTTTATTTGTTGTGTAAATAAATAATTTAATCAGACTGTTTAGTATAAATGTACTTATCGGCAATACTGAACATCTATCTATCTATAACTTCACGCCAAATCCCTTGCGGGGTAGGCAGAGAGAACCGAGCGCCACGTGACTCGATCCTTACATATCTCACTCGCTTCTTTAACATTCATTGCTCTTCTCATGCACGCTCGCCGGTTTCTAGGGCTCCTGACATCACCTTCTGATAGTACACGACCAATTTGGTCATGGTAGGTAAGTCTTAGCCTTCCCCGGCTCCTACATCCTTCCACTTTTGCATTGTATTGTTGTATTTGTCGTGCTTAATTTGTAATCAACATGTTCGTTGATTACAAATTAAGCACGACAAATACAACTAGATAATATTGTCTTAGGTTTTCGCGATTGTTACACATTGAATTAAACAATTTTTAATTCAATGTGTAACAATCGGAGGCGTTTGGGAGGCGAACAAGTATAAAAGGCAAATGGTGTAAAGTTACCGTAGCCTATGAACACTCGCAATACAAGAATATCAAATTTTCTAACACAAGAACTCCTTAGGAGCTTACTGGTAGTTTCACTCACTTGCATGACACAAATAATGGGTTGTTTTGGCTGTTATTGTCTGTGGCATGGGAGTACTTCTCCTGTGGGGCTTTTTTATATACAACGTCGGTAGGCATACAAGCATACGAACCACCTGACGTAAAGCGGTTACCGTAGCCTATGTACGCTTGTATTTAAGTTTAAATTTATTTATTTATTTGCCACCTCTGCTGTTAACACAGCCACTCCTTAGGAGCTTTAACGAGTTCTATCGGTTTCCATAGCTTCGTTTATAATTTAACTGGGTACACCACGTTCACGAGGTATTGTCTCTAAAATGATGCTGAGTCACTCATACACCAAAAGTTTATTAAACCTGTATAAGTTTATTTAAGCATTCAACTTATACTAATTTACTTTCATTTTGGATTTTATTATTTTCCTTACATAACATTATTCAAATTTGTATTGACACCTACACAAATCATTCAATTTTTTTTCACTATTTCTGTCACTTTTTGGATACATGCACACACGCTATCTCACATCAAACCCACCCGCTGCATTCGCATCTACACTTAGTCATGGCTGAATATTTCAAGGTTTTTCAAGTCATCTTGCAGATTTTATGCTGAGTTACTGCGTTATTTTTGTATTTCTGCAACATGCACATGCTTGCACTAAACGCTCCAAGTACCCAACTGTCTACCTTTGTAACTTATCGATTTCGAGTGAAAAAAAAATCCTTAGATTATATCAGACGTCTTTCGAAATATATTTTCTGGGAGATACGGGTTTCCTCTCCACCGAGCAATTGGTAATTAGAAATATGCACATTAATCAACAAATACGAATTTAGTGGCACCTTGTTCCCACCAGGATTCGAATCCAGACCAGCCGCTTTTTTTATACTACATACGTATTCAAGCATACGGCCCACCTGATGCAAAGCGGGTACCGTAGCCTATTAACTCTTGCGATATATTAAGTATCACTCGCGCGATGCCGCCTTTACTGCTAACACAGCAACTCCTTAGGAGTTTACTGGTGACTTACACGCAAGCATACAACAACCCTCCAGAGAGATGTTATTTGGCTGCGGTTTTCTGTGAGGTAGAGGTACTTCCCGCTACTTTGATACGTCCTACCTCTCTTAAAACATCCAGACCAAGACAAACAGACATGTTCATGCACACAAAATGTTTGCCTTGTGTGGGAATCGGACCCACGAGCGTCGGTGTCATAGGCGCGTCATTCACGACTGAGCCACCGAGCTCGTCAAACTACGAGTTACGAGGCCAGTTCTTTACCCATTGCGCTACCACATCATGTTTAGTAATACAATACCTTATTCATATATAATATGTATCATTAAGTTCAATACCAAGCCCCCTGATATCAGATCCTTCCTTCATTACATTCAGCCCAGGAAATGATATTATGAAATGAAGGAGCTCACCTTATTTTGTCCGATGGACTATACCTCACGTAACTTAGTCCGGAGTTTATATCTACGGCGCTGGCGCAAAACTAATCAGCAGTAAAGATAAAAGATAAGATAAAGATGAATAATACGTGACACGATTTTGTGTTACTTTCCGTCATATGGATGTTGGCAAAGACTACCTTAGTCAGTGATAAAAAATGTATATAGTTCTTTTTTATACAATGTCAAAGCCATACAAGCATATGACCCACCTGATGTAAAGCGGTTACCGTAGCCTATAAACGCTCGTAAACTACTAAACATATTAAGAATCACTCGCGCGATTCGTCCTCTGCTGCTAACACAGCAACTCTTTAGTAACCTGTCGTGTCGTTAATAACCTGTCGTCTGTAAGGTCATTGGATACTTAGGTTTCCCCCTGTGCCTTATCACTTTTTTGCCAGAGTCAACTTATGTCCAGAAAAAGTTAATAGAAGTCCCTTTAAAAAGATAAAAATTCTTTATTTGCCATTAGGGCCTGGCTGGCACCTAGACGCCACTTACATTTCTTTAAATATAATCTTATTGTATCTTATTCAATTCTCTTATGTGACTATTTTTATTTTTTAATTTGCTAGCTAACTTCGGAAATGACCATTGGCGAAGAAGAAATATCGAAAGAAACATGTCAATATAGATCTCTTTTAAAATTGTCAATTAGATATTACAATAAATTCACTTCCGCATATTGGTACAATAAATAGAAATAGTAATAGAAGTAGAAGTAAGTAATTAATTTTATACGTACAGGATACATTCTAATAGAAGGCGCAAAATTGTAACAAAAATATCACAATGTTACAGCAGCCACCATTAAATCGAGCGCAACTCAAAGAAATGCTCAGTAAAGCGAAAAACTTCAGCATATAATCCAACCCGTTGTAACAAAAGCTGACTATCGCTCGTAGACAGCCGTAGCCAAGTGCTACGACGTAGCGGTTAAACCAGAATAATATCAAAAGTACCTGCTCTCTAAACCGCCTCTAGAGTGAAACGTAATGGGGAAACGAGACGGAAATATTGCGTGTCCCAAGTGGGACAAGCACGGAGAATCGTAAATTTGTTATAATAGCTTTCGAGGTTCGTAGCGCTCGTAGCACGTGCTACGGTTTACCGTAACTGCTATTCTAGCGGACTTTTCCTTGAACTCATTGGGACTGAAGTACATATATGAAAAGCGATTTTTATACAATAGTAGGAGATAGGAGATACACATCGATTACTACAATCTATTAACGCTCGCAATACAGTATGCATCACTAGCGCGTTAACCTTATCACTCGCAGGTAAACAACGACCCTCATGGAAGTCGCCATTTGGATATGTTATTCAGTGAGGTGTATGTACTTCTACCTCGTTTTGTTTATTATCAATCGTAACCTCTCAACAGGCACCGACACTGTTCAACGTGAGTACGCTAGAGACTTGTGTGTTCGATTAGACTCATACACGCCATCGAGCTCCATATATTTTTATTTTATAAATTATATAAAGATAAGGATAATAACCAAATATTTTAATCATTTGCCGTACGTTCAAAATCAAAGCTAACAAATTCTTAGACAAGTGAGAGGAATCTCAAAGCAACCACAATATGTGCTATGTCGACTTTGGCAATCGAATGATTGATTTTGAGATGTATGAAGAAGTTGACTTAGTCGACAAAGCACGACTAAATTGGTCGTGTTTTACCAGAAGGCAACCTCAGTGGCCTTAACAGGTGAGCGAACATGAAAAGATGAATATTAAAGACGCAAGAGAAATGAATGAATACCATATTAATGTTACCATAGTTGTTGTCATGCACGCTCGCCGGTTTCTAAGGCTTTTGAGATCACCTTCTAATAAAACACGATCAAAATAACAATAAATAAATAAAAAAACATTAAAAGTAAAGCGCTTGTACCGCGGGAAATATTGTAGGATAGAAACACAAGATATACAAAAAACAACTGTAATGAGCTAGCCATCAGATAATTAATAACAAAAGTGTATAATGTAGTAGGATGATTGTAATTTTAATGAAAATCTTCGTTAAATAGCCAACGGAACATTTTTATATAAATAAATATTTTCCCGGTTAACTACAAAATGCCGTCTCACCTCAAATAAGCAGCAGGTTATTGTGTGAGTTGTAGATAACTGTCACACGTCAGTAAATGCATTTTTTTTTTGTATATTCGTACTTCTCATACATATAGATAACCTAGACAAGGATAAACAGATCTCATGCGTATAAATGTTTTTCTTGCACGGGAGTCGAACCCACGACTCATGGTGTTATAATAGCCGTTACTAACCAGCCACGACCACCGGGCTCATCGATGTTCTCATTCAACTCAAAAGCTATGACGTAAGCTCTCAGGATTATTTTAATATCTACATAATATAAGAATTTCCAACTCTCTAAAAACTTGAGATGCTAAAGTAAGAAGCCCTTTCGGGGCTTTCTTACTTAATGACGAGGTAGCAAGTTTCCAAACTTTTAAAATTGAGCTTTGACGAGCCATCTCTTGACTTCACTGAAAGATTATTTTGTGAATCATTTTTCTGAGAGCAGTGACAAAAATATGTCGCAAACATCCTAATGTCTTGTTAAAACAATGAAAAATGTCTCGATGCTTCGCCGAATACCAGATTCATCGATTTACTATATAAGTATAATATATATATTAATAACTATTGATTATATTAATAACTATTGATTGATATAAGATACGAGATTTACGGCGATTTGTTTTTATATTTCCACGAAATTTCGGTGACGTTGCAGACGCCATGGTCACGAGATGACTAGAGACGGCGAGTAGGTTTCAGACTGTTAAGGCAGACATATGTCTTCGAGTAATAAACGATGCAGAAACAGAGTAGACGGATTATAGGTGCTCATAACAGACTGATACCTACTCGCCGTCTCCAATCATCCCGTGACCATGGCATCAGCAATGTCACCAAAATATCGGGAAAATATACAAACAAATCGAGGTAAGGCCCGTACCTACAATACCAATGTAAAAAGCTGTGAATGTTTTAAAAATATATAATTTTAAATGCCTTAAATCAAAGATCTATCATGCAATCAACCGCATATCAATCCATGTATCTTACAATCTATGCTAGTTTTATATTTTGTATGATCCTACAAATTGCTCATTTAGGGCGCAGCGCTATTGGTTTATGTGGCTTTCCTTTGTCATCAACTATTTATTTTACGTAGCTATAGGTTCATGATCCCTCCTTAGGCCAAGCGTGATACTCACATGATATAGAATAGAAATATACTATATTGTATTATCTTCAGATCCAAATGTGCAAAATCTCAGCATGATATATATCGGATGTCAGAAATTGAACGAACAATCAATCACCAGGTTTGTTCCGAATAGCCAGACGGGAAACAAAGTCAAATAAAAGCTTGTAATAATAAGATTGGTTTAGGATCAGCGTGCTCATTTAATTGCTAATAGCTTTCGTATCTGGTTGTCACTGCTATATAACATTGTTTAAGTGAATTAATATATATGAGTATGAATATATATATAAGTGACTATCAATATTGTTGTCTAAGCAATCTTTTGTATATTTTGTTAAGTTTATACTGCGCCACCTATCTGCTAGATTTTTTATTTATTTTCCTCTACCCTAAGGTTGTCTGGAAGAGATTGCTATGCGATAAAACCGCCTTTTGTACTTTAATTTAAGTAAATTTCGTATTGTTTTATGTGGTGCAATAAAGAATATTGTATTGTATTGTAGAAGACGGTCTTCACAGTCGTCGTCATATATGCCCTCGGTAGTCTTTATGACGTTGTATCAAATTGTAATCAAATGTTTTTAACTGAGTGCAGTGCACTTATGCAGTAAATTAACGTGTTTGTGCACGCGAAATATAATACAGAGAAATTTAGTAGAGCCCTTTCCAATTGCTTTCTACCAGAAGTAGTTTAGTTTTTACCAGAATTTAAGACGTTCTTCTAATTTAGATCTTCGCCCGGAGTTTTTTGTATATTTTTTCAGAACAGACACCTATATAGATAAATTTAAAAAGATAAAATTAAAAAGAATTACTAAAACCGATTAGTTTGTGATATACTCGAAAGTTGCTCGTTTAAAATATGATAGTCGTACATTGTACTACATCCTTATACTTTCGCGTCATAACTGTCCGTGATTCTTTGCTCCTGCATTCTTTCTACGTGTCCTAACCATCAGAATATGTCTCTTCTTATTTTGACACTCTCAAACTAGCTCTATTTCTCACATCACATAGCCAACGTGGTCTACAATCGTTGCGCCACACATTTCGCACAACGCTCGCATTGCGACCGCGTTTATTCTACTATCGTGTAAAAAGCATTTAATGGAAATTTTAAATGAACAAAATATTCCTTCACAAGTATTTCAGAGCTTATCTAAAACACGATTTTCCTAGAACCAGTTTCATTGAATCGACGAATTGGGCGGCGTCAGGGTGGCGTGAGACGGAGGTGTTGAATGAAACTCGCCGCCTAGCAACAAGAAGTTGCCAGGGCATTTTCGAACTGAGTGGGAAGGCCTTTCTTAAAACAATTTGGGCACAATCAATTTCAGACATGTGATATAGCATGGAGTTATTTAAATTGACTGTAGCCGATCTTAAATAAATAAAGTATAATTTTAACCTTTCCAAAATTACAAAGTTTTAATTAATTCCTTATTATGCTTTTGTAATTAAATTTACTTGGTATTGGTGGTTGGAAAATTAACTTGGTCGAATTCAACCCCAAGAAGATACAAGTTTGCGCGTTCACCGCTAAGAAAACTCCATTTGCTGTGGTTCCTAAATTCCAGAACACACCTCTTACCGTCACCAAAAGTATTAGGATGCTAGGCGTCGAGATCTCAGCGATGTGTGATATCGAAATCACCTGGAGGAGAAGGTCAAGCTGGCGTCCAAAAAACTTGGTGTGCTCAACAGGGCTAAGCAGTACTTCAGTGCGGGACAAAGACTTATATTATATAAGTCACAAGTCAGACCGCACTTGGAGTACTGCAGTCACCTTTGGGCGGGAGCACCTGGATACCAGCTTGGACCATGTGATTCGATTCAGAGACGAGCTGTGAGAATTGTCGACAATCCTAAGCTTACACACGGTATTGAACCCTTAAGTATAAGGAGAGATTTTGCCTCCCTTTGTGTGTTCTACCGATTGTACAACGGGGTGTGTTCTGAAGAGTTGTTGTTGAATGTGCAGTCTGACTCTTTCTTCTTTCTAGCTAAACCACTGCAGTATTGTTTCTAAATGACAATTGAAGTAATAAAACAACAGAAAAGAATTGGATAAATATGGAACTGCGGTATCATTAATATAAAGATTAATTTTTAAGTATTACATAAGACCTATACATATTTTTAACTAGCGTAGATGTTTATTCGCAACATATGTTAACAGCGTGTAAATTTTCTTCATCATTGTTTTTTTATAAGGAATGCAAGCATACACCCACCTACCTGATGTAAAAATGTCTGTATCTAAGTATCTAAACGTTTTCGGTACAGGAAGTATCACCCGCACGTTGCTACAACAACTTTTTTTTAAATAACTTCAGCATAGTGGCTCCTCTTTGCCTGATGGTAAGCGAAAGAGAAGCCCAAATCGCAACTGCAACTGAGCAAAGACTACACAGTGTTCTATCAGTTGACGCTGCCATGCTGACCCGCAAAATGCTTCTTCACGCTTCGTTTGAAGGATCCCATATTGTAGGTAGGAGGGAACACATGATAAGCTGATAACACTACAACTCCTTAGGAGCTTACTGGTGACCTCACTCACACGTAGGAACACAACAAACCTTCAGGAAGCTGTTACTTGACTGCGGTTTTCTGTGATGTGGAGGTACTTCTGCAATCGGGCTGCTTTGATGCACCCTTCTTCTCGTGAAAACACCCAGATCAATACAAACATTTTCACGCACACAAATGTTTGTCTTGTGTGAACATCGAATCCACGAGCAAGAATTTGTCATTATTACCTACTTCACCATCAAGCAACATAGGACAGATCTGTCAATATGAGCACACGAAATTTAAAAACTATCTTGCCGTTTGCTTCAGTAGTAAAGTCGAGATGCATTATGTAGTATTTCAGAAAATACTAAATGTACAAAGCTACTAACGATTTTCCTGTATGTACCGATTGCTTGACGTATTGCTTGTATAAAACTAGAATACACTGCTCGTCGTGTTTCGTCCGCCGCGCATTGTAACGTAATACACAAAGTTTTTGCCAATAACACGAACGAGACGCATCCCGCTTGCCATTTTTGTTTTCACCCTGCGTTTTTGTGACTAGCTAGACCAATATGTTTATATCAAACGTGTGTATCAAAATATTACACAAATATTGTACGCTTGACGAAATATTTAAACAGATTCAAAGCTACAAGCGGTTTTATTTCCAAAATGATTTAATTAAATATGTTTAACACTGGAGAGCTCGATGGTGTCGTTGTTATTCTGAGCAAACACGCAGATTTTTGTGTGTCGTTTGACCTGCTTTGTGTGCTTCCGCCACCAATTAGTTCATGCGGCCTAGCGCCGGCCGGCACCCACCCACTACTGTTAGTACACGGTACATGCCGACGCTGGCATGGCTGTTCCGGTAGTCTCTGCCTCGGCTGCTGCGGTCGTCCGCCATCTGGAACAGAATCCGCATGCCCCCACCACCACCGTCGCTGCCACGACTGGCCTGGTCGTCGCTGCGACACGTGTTTCGCCTCTCCACGAGGCATCATCAGGCGTTGTAGACGTTAATCGTAAGAATAACATGCTACAAGTGACAAATTTGACTTTCGCAAAATAACGCCTGAATCTATTAACTATGTCGTTTGAAAATAATCGTCGTTAGTAAATTAGCCGGTAAGGTTGGCTTTGACATTAAACATGATACTGAGCCACTTGTAAATCCGTTGCAAAATATTCAGGGAGAACCTCACTAGCTTCTTTAACATTCATTGCTCTTCTCATGCACGCTCGCCGGTTTCTAAGGCCCTGATATCATCTTCTGATAAAACACGTCAACTTGGTCATGGTAGGTAAGTTTTAACCTTCTTTGCTTCCTACATCCCTCTTCTTTCGCGTTGTATATCTGATTCGTAATTCTTTCCTCCTGCATTATTTCTACATGCCCGAACCAACGGAGCATGCCTGTTCTTATGTTCAACACCGACAGTCTCTTTTAGTCCAATTATGCTGACAGAAATTTATTATATCTATCAATATCTTCACACATCTTCACAGGGCTTGCAGAAAGATATAAAGTGCATACGTATATGTCGTCACGCCTTTTTCCCACCGGGGTAGAAAGAGACTATTGATTGCCAGATGCACCGACCCAAACATACCTCTCTCGCCTATTCCACACTCATCAATCTTTTTCAACCGCACACCCTTCGGTGTCGGAAGCTTTTGATTCAGGACATCAACTATTTGATCCATATATGTGCATCTAGAGTGGCCCCTACCGTTATCTCCACTCACTCTAGCTCGATATACTTCTTTCGTAACTCTTTTGTTATCAATTCTTTCCAAATGCCTAAACCATCTCAGCACACCCCTTCCAATTTTTAGGGTTCCTCAAAGGAATAATGGAACCCTTCTAAGATCACTTTGTTTTCCGTCTATCTGTCTGTCAGTCGGTTAAGATCCTTTTTCTCAGGGACGGGTGGAGCTATCAAGCTGAAATTAATATAAAATACTCAGGTCTGTAATTCCTTCGAGCAGTGAAATCAAACTTCTAAGTCAACGTAATCAAAAGATACGGCTGTTTATGCCTCGTGCTATTTCTTACTCTATCAATCGTTTCAACTTCACACATACTCCTCAATGTTCTCATTTCAACAGCGTGGACCCTACTTTTATGCTTCTCCTGACATACCCACGATTCACTATCGTATATCAATGTTGACGTTAACACAGCCTGCAAGGCGAGATATGCTCGATATATTGTCACTTGTAGAAGCCGAGTATAAGTCACTGGTTTCCGTTTTCACTCTTCTTTCAAAACCTCCCTCACATATCCCATCTCTCGTTAACATACTTTTTCATCTCCTATCATTATCTGATGCTCTGTAACAGTTTCATTCTTTTCAATGACCAACACTTTCGTCTTTAATCACTATCACTTTCATACCTTTACATAAATTAATAAATAATAAAATGAAAAATTACTTGATAATTAATTGGATTTAATTACTAAATAATATTAAACAAATTTACTGTAATATCTAACTGATGATTTGATAAAAAAAACTATATTAGTAAGTTTATATGGTTATTCCTTACACTCACATGCAGGAACACATCTCCCTGAAGGGTTGTTGTGTTCCTGCATGTGAGTGAGATCACTGTAAGCTCCTAAGGAGTGACTGTGTTAGCAACAGAAACGGCATCACGCGAGTTATATTTAATGTTTTGCAAGCGTTCATAGGCTTTACATCAGGTGAGCCATATGCTTGTGTAAATGCCTACGTTGTATAAAAAAAAATGCAAATAAAGATATTATGTGTGCCCAATGAGCTTGATGGCGTGTGTTACTCTAATCGAACACGTGGAAAGCAACGTAGGCTGCAGCTATAGATAGATGCTTTATCTACCTCGAGCTTCTTCGTTTTTCGGAAGGCACGTTAAGCTCGGTCTGTCCCGGCTGTTGTTGATAGACGACAGTCGTTCTTAGTCAATGGACTTCAGACGACTTGAAAACACTCACATCCGCCAATCCGCATTTGAACATTTTGAACACCGTGGCAGAGTATGCTCTTAAATAATTCAGTATCCCCGCTGTGGGACAAAGTAAGGGTTGGTGCAAATGAGAAGTGGAAAAGGGGTTCATAATTTTAACTCGGGCAAAAAACATAAAGACACAAAAGAGAAATATGCGTAGAACAATAATATTTTTATATACCATTATCCAATTACAAACACTTTAGTGGTACGGAACAAACATAAAGGCGGCAACAAAATAACGTTTTCAGAATGATGGACGACGAAATAAGAAAGAAGAAACGGTAACGAAGAAAGACAAAAAGGCGTTATTAAATGTTGCCGCCTCGTGACACCATTTCTGAAGCGTCTATGGTTAAGGTTTAGATTAGAGTTCACGTTCCACATTTAAGTTTTTGGTTATGTACTATACATACATCTAAATATAAAGATGAGAAAATTTGTAAAGCAAAATATACATATGTACGAGTATAAACGTATGCTGAAAAGAGACATGAAAAAATATAAGACAACTAAACCAGCTTATGCATGTTCTTCTTATTAGTGTTATTCTAATCTATTAAGATCGGCGGGGCCCGCTACCTAAGCCTAAGGATTTGCCGGAGATACTGATTTTTACATAATTACACGATAATTATGTACATACATACATACATACATATCATCACGCATATCTCCCATTGGGGTAGGCAGAGACTAAAGAACGCCTGGTGCACCGATCCAAACATACCGCTCTCGCTTCTTCTACACTCATCAACCTCTTCATGCATACTCTTCGGTTTTGGGTGCTTTTGATTTGGCCCTTTTTCAACACATCACCAATTTGATCTATATGTGTGCGTCTAGGGCGGCCCCTCCCGACATCACCATTCACTCTTGCTTGATACACTTCTTTCGTAACTCTTTTGTCATTCATTCTTTCTAAATGACCAAACCATCTCAACATACCCTCTTCAATTTTTGTAAAATAATTTTGATAATTATGTAAAAATAATAATATAATAATTAATTAATAAAATTGTGCGCTGACAGAAATGTATACATATATACAGAAAGAATTTTAATAATGTACCTAAACAAGTAAAAATCTTCACTTCGCCAAGAACAATACAGCTTTCACAACAAATCTTTTAGTGGTAGATGACGTTCTGAAATGCTAAACGCTATTTCTATTAGTCGCATATTACAGAAGTTAAGACTAGTCTAAACAAAATATAGTGTTTGCATTTAGTATTTATATTACTGAATAGTTATACAGAACATAACTTTACATAGTATTGTCTTAGGTTTTCGCGATTGTTATACATTGAATTAAACATTTTTTTTTAACTAAAGACGAAGACTAATATGTTTTTGAGTAGACTCAGTTTGACAAACCCAGAGATCTACTCAAAACCATTCGGACACCGTGAGCGATTTTTATGTGAATCGGAACATATATAATTAATCCATCCATGTCGGTAGATGTAATAATAATTGAATAACCAATGTAAGACAAATGTCACCTTAGTCATACTGCGATCACGGATGCTGCAGAGCTTTCGAAACGTCAGGTTCGACAATATAAATCAAACACGCGATACTTCCTATAATATTTGATAAAGATGAGAAAATTTGTAAAGCAAAATATACATATGTACGAGTATAAACGTATGCTGAAAAGAGACATGAAAAAATATAAGACAACTAAACCAGCTTATGCATGTTCTTCTTATTAGTGTTATTCTAATCTATTAAGATCGGCGGGGCCCGCTACCTAAGCCTAAGGATTTGCCGGAGATACTGATTTTTACATAATTACACGATAATTATGTACATACATACATACATACATATCATCACGCATATCTCCCATTGGGGTAGGCAGAGACTAAAGAACGCCTGGTGCACCGATCCAAACATACCGCTCTCGCTTCTTCTACACTCATCAACCTCTTCATGCATACTCTTCGGTTTTGGGTGCTTTTGATTTGGCCCTTTTTCAACACATCACCAATTTGATCTATATGTGTGCGTCTAGGGCGGCCCCTCCCGACATCACCATTCACTCT
This sequence comes from Pyralis farinalis, assembly GCA_947507595.1. Lineage (NCBI taxonomy): Eukaryota > Metazoa > Arthropoda > Insecta > Lepidoptera > Pyralidae > Pyralis > Pyralis farinalis. Next base: position 37,872,450 of record OX382259.1, read on the forward strand.
TGCTTGATACACTTCTTTCGTAACTCTTTTGTCATTCATTCTTTCTAAATGACCAAACCATCTCAACATACCCTCTTCAATTTTTGTAAAATAATTTTGATAATTATGTAAAAATAATAATATAATAATTAATTAATAAAATTGTGCGCTGACAGAAATGTATACATATATACAGAAAGAATTTTAATAATGTACCTAAACAAGTAAAAATCTTCACTTCGCCAAGAACAATACAGCTTTCACAACAAATCTTTTAGTGGTAGATGACGTTCTGAAATGCTAAACGCTATTTCTATTAGTCGCATATTACAGAAGTTAAGACTAGTCTAAACAAAATATAGTGTTTGCATTTAGTATTTATATTACTGAATAGTTATACAGAACATAACTTTACATAGTATTGTCTTAGGTTTTCGCGATTGTTATACATTGAATTAAACATTTTTTTTTAACTAAAGACGAAGACTAATATGTTTTTGAGTAGACTCAGTTTGACAAACCCAGAGATCTACTCAAAACCATTCGGACACCGTGAGCGATTTTTATGTGAATCGGAACATATATAATTAATCCATCCATGTCGGTAGATGTAATAATAATTGAATAACCAATGTAAGACAAATGTCACCTTAGTCATACTGCGATCACGGATGCTGCAGAGCTTTCGAAACGTCAGGTTCGACAATATAAATCAAACACGCGATACTTCCGTTAAAAAAAAATGTTTAATTCAATAACTTTACAAATCTTTCAACGTCTAAGTAAGTAAGATATTGGAAGTGTTTCTTATCATCTCTGGGTACCTTGGTCTTTCGCGATTTCATTTAGTCAATACTTCAGTTAAACCTGAGAAAAGTCTGATTTCCCTTCTCGGTTTTGGAGGAAAATATGATAGAAATCTTTAGAACTGCTTTTTTTTATACTACGTTGGGAGGCATATAAGCATACGGCCCACCTGATGTAAAGCGAGTACCGTAGCCTATTAACGCTTGCGATATATTAAGTATCACTCGCGCGATGCCTCCTCTGCTGCTTACACAGCAACTCCTTGGGAGCTTACTGGTGACCTCACTGACACGCAGGAACACAACAACCCTCTAAGGAGTTGTTGTTTGGCTGCGGTTTTCTGTGAGGTGGAGGTACTTCCCCAGACGGGCTGCTTTGATGTACCCTACCTTTCTTAAAACATCCAGACCAAGACAAACAGACACGTTCATGCAGACAAATGTTTGCCTTGTGTGAGAATGGAACCCACGAGCGTTGGTGTCAAAGTCGCGTCATTCACGAGTGAGCCACCGAGCTCGTTAAATGTTTCCGAGATACAAATAAAAAAAAAATATTTATATACGTACAAGATTTGCTCATTTAATATAATATGATAAATAAATTTCAATAATGATAAAATAATTTAGATTGTAGTTATATTTAACTATAAGTTTATGTGTTTCTTTTTGAAGATGTTTGTTTCAGCTGTTGCCCGTATGGTTATTGGGACTTACTTTTAAATTCGAGAAGCATTACAGAAAAACCTTTTAGTTTGCGACTACTTTATATGATTCTTCACAGTAGAATTCCTTCTGAGCAAAACCTTGGAATTAATCTTGTCTCTTATAAAAAAAACAAAGAGATAGAAAAAAGCTAGACAGAAAATAAACGAAAACGGAGGGAGAACAAAAGTCTTTATGAAACGTTGTGACGTAGCGAATGCCCGTCGCTGTTGCGCGCCGATTGTCAGCGACTACCGCTCCATTTGGTTATTCGGGGTTTAGCTTTGTTTTTGGTAGAAAATGCTTGCTAGAAAACTGGAATTGTAGCAGTAAATTATAAAAATAAGCTGTACATATGTACAAACTTATCGCCATGCTCGGGAGTCCGTGACTCAAATCTCAGCTTAGCAGTCAAATTTTATTATAAGATTTTAGTGGTTACAAATGACTGTTGACTGCTCGATGACAGACTTGATAATAGCCACAGTAGAGAAAATAACATTACTTCTTGCTACCCTACCTACTCAAGAGCAGGTAGAGTAGAAAGAAGTAATGTTATTTTCTCTCAGTGGGTTAGTAAAAATATGAAAAAGAGTAAAGTAGGTCACTATACGAAGAAATTTTAAATTTGGTGTTACAATGGATAATTAGTAATGGGACGAGTTTTACTGTAAGTATTTTCATGTTTGTGTCAATGTTTTGGTGTATATAATATATATTGATAATAATAATTTACAATATATATATATATATAAATGTATCCCTATTTCCCTTGGTCACGACATAACTTGCGAACGAGTTAACCGATTTCATTCATCTTTTTTTTTGTTTGTTTTCTAATACTTTATAGAAGGTTCTTATAAAATGAAAAATTAAGACAATTACGCAGAAAATTTAAGTATATCAGAAAACTTAAAGACTATTTTAATTATAACAAATTTATGTTAATTTGGTTTTAGTCGATCACCGTTAAACGTTGGGTGACGTCATGAAGAGGAAGGTAATGCTTCGACTCGGCCGAGAAGTGGTCGTTCCCGCATCGTCGAGCCTTGCACAAGGAGGGCTTGCATTATAGCCAAAAAACCATATTTGACCGAGTTTCATAAGCGAAGTGCGTTTATTAAATATTAATTTTCGAGTGAAAAAAATGTTAGTAATCAATATCTTATTCAGGTATTTAAAATTAATTTAATGTAAAATTATATGCGATAGTTGAACATATAATATTTATTTCATTACATTTTAATATAGGGTAGTGGATGCCACGTAGAAGGGTAGAACATAGGCAACGTATTATTGTTTGTTATATAAATTACACTGTAATCCCGCCGCCCGTGCCGAATTACAAATATCATAAATTTTATTATTATAAGGTCTAGCTACAATTTATCTTTTCGTTGGGAAAATTATTATTTAACCTATAACCATAACAAGTATGCAGTAAAGTACGTATGCAGAAAAACCTTGTAAGTTTGTTTTGTATTGTGCATAAAATAAAATAAAAAAATATAATAACTTAAATCTAGTTTTTTTATTATTACATATTATGTTGATCTGTTTTTGATTTGGGTATGAGAAATTAGTAACAATATTTTATTATTATTATTGCTGATAATAAAAAAGATATTATTCATTTAAACACAAATATATTGCAATTCACGAACCTGGGACGGGGATATGATTGTCTGTTACTTAAACAATACGCCAGAATCTGCCATCAATGTATGGACGAAACATTAATATGCTTTTAAAATGTAAAGTTAGCTAAGTATACGTATACTGTAGAAATATTTTGAAATTAAAATCGTTAGCGTAAGAATACATAGAAGATAATCATGAAAAATATTTTAAACCTAAAAGCTGTGTGTGTCATAAGTCGTAAGCTATGTATGCATTTTTGACACCGACTGTACATACATTCTACAAGACCGGTGATCCGTAAGATTCTATGTATAAATACACACATCAAAAGTGTCTAGGGATCAACATATATTTTTGCAATAACTTTTCTCCTGATTGATATTAATTAAAATTTTCTTTAAGGATTCATCAAATAAAGTGTTTTCGTTTGTCTACAGTAACGATAAACCAAGTCACCTTTGCATTAATAAAGAAATTTGCCATTTTCATAATAAAGGGATTTTTGACATTTGAACCACTAACATTAAAGTTCGAAAAAAAGACTGAAAACAGTTTTCTTTAAAATTTTATTAGGTAACTTAAACAATTAATAATCCGTGTTTCTACCGCGAACACTAACAACACAAGAACATCGGTTTGGCATACTCAAAATGAGTTCATCCAAATCACGCTGTGGAATGGCCGCCCATGTTCGTTGCAACAACAAAAAAAGGTCTTCTTGCGACTGGATACCCTCCATATTCTCTGTAGCATATCCCATGCATGCTCAATCGGGTTCAAGTCTGGCGACTGAGCAGGCCAGGGCATGACATTGATGTTAGCTGCGGCGAGAGTCTGTCTTACAACTCTTGCGGTGTGCGGTCGTGCATTATCATGCATTAACTGAAATAAGGGACCGATTTGCACTTGTAGAGGAACGATGACGTCTGATACAATCGTCTCAGCATAAATTTGAGCGTTGAGGTTGCCTCTGATCCAAATCAACTCAGTTCTTCCGCCGATCCAAATACCCGCCCATACCATGATGGTTCCACCACTATAAGGATGGACTTCCTGGCAGGATTTTAATCGCTGTTGGCGTCCAGGGGTTCTCCAGTGTCGTATACGTCTTGTATCCGGTCTCATACCAAAACGAGACTCATCAGAAAAGTACACGAAACGCCATAGTTCTTCTGCCCAATTTCTGTGTTCAAGAGCCCATTGATATCGAATCCTACGATTGTGCATTGCTATAGGTGGTACCCTTAGCGGTCTTCGGGAATGAAGGTTCACTTCATGCAAGCGGTTTCTGACTGTTTGGTCGCTAATTAAGTTCCCTGAAGAGTGATGAAGCGTCACGGCTAACATCATGGCGGTTATTGTTGGAGCTCTTCGAGTTGTGATTTGAATGTATCGGTCTTGTCTCCGTGTGGTGCAGCGATACCGTCCTCCATGGCGCTCAGCCACGGTACCAGTGCTTCGGTAACGTGTCCAAAGTCGACTGATAACACTCTGACTTGTATTCAGAGCTAAAGCCACAGTACGTTGCCGGGAACCAGCTTCTATCATTCCCACGTGTTGTTAGTGTTCGCGGTAGAAACACGGATTATTAATTGTTTAAGTTACCCAATAAAATTTTAAAGAAAACTGTTATTTCAGTCTTTTTTTCGAACTTTAATGTTAGTGGTTCAAATGTCAAAAATCCCTTTATTATGAAAATGGCAAATTTCTTTATTAATGCAAAGGTGACTTGATTTATCGTTACTGTAGACAAACGAAAACACTTTATTTGATGAATCCTTAAAGAAAATTTTAATTAATATCAATCAGGAGAAAAGTTATTGCAAAAATATATGTTGATCCCTAGACACTTTTGATGTGTGTAGCTAGCCTCTCTACTTTTTGTGCCAATGTAACTATTTCTACATTGGCACAAAAGTCACAGTTTCGATTTTCGCACAAAATACACATCTCTTCGTTTCACATACGTTTCGAGACGTTAAAACTGTATGTAATTCTAGATTCATTTTGAAATTAGTTAGAACGTTTCAAAATTCTGTACCTACTAACACTCTTACCTTACTCGACTCGATAGGACTGCAAATGGAAACTTCATAGCTTCAAACTTCTAAACATTATTTTTGGGTTTTGTATTTTCATCGATACTTAACAATTCTGAAATTAAAATTTTTGTATATGAGAGTGATGGTCGAAATCTGTGCTTTTAACCAATCCCAAAAGAGCAAGGCAAAAGTGCCCAAAGTGCCTAAAGAAGTTTTTAATTTAAAAACGTATATACGACCAAATTACAAATATAGCGGAGACTCTGTAATTCAAACATTTTAAAACTTCAAATTAATACAGACGGTACAACTTTCCATTCAATAATTCCAGCTTTCCAGTCGTATTTCGCAAAGTATAAAGAATTTTACGCGGAAATTTTAAAACTCATTAGCGCCTGTTAAAGACGGGGATAATTTTGCCCTGGCAACACTTGGAGAATTCCAGTAGCTCTAAACTGACGCGTGGCAACATTACAGTGACGCCTGAAATGTGTGATTAATTAATGAGTTGGCTTAGCAATATAATTAAACACCTGGTTGGTACCAAACAAACTTTAAAGCAGTCACAAAAAAATTTGTTTCATGTTTTCCTTTTTTATTTAAAAAGGTTGGTTATTTTTATTCCTGTGTTCAACAAGTTGAAATTATAATTAAAATGTCCCGTAAATATAATGCACCTGCTGAATGTAGAGGTCTGGCTACACGATATGGTAACTTCGGCACTAAGGGTGGCGGGTATGTACAAGATTTACAACATTACGACATTCGTGGGCATAACATGGAAGTTCTGTCTTACTCTGTGTTTTCTATTCTTTTATACGTATGCATTTACAAAAAAGTTGTCACGTTCGTTTATGAGTTACCCAATACCATCAAACTTCGCTAGGAGCTAGGAGGTGGCGATTTGTTCGAATATATATCATTTATTTCGAAACGCACTTCGTTCCGTTACTTTGACACCAACGCTCGTGGGTTTGATACCCATATAGGATAAACATTTCTGTGCATGAACGTGTCTGTTTGTATTGGTCTGGGTATTTTTAAGAGAGGATAGGGCGCACCAAAGTAACTCGTTTTGGGGAAGTGCCCCCATCTCACAGAAAACCGCAGCCAAATAACAACTCCTTAAAGGGTTGTTGTATTCCTGCGTGTGAGTGAATTTACCAGTAAGCTCATATATAGTTGCTGTGTTAGCAGCAGAGCTGGCATTGCGGGAGTGTTACTTAATGTATTGAAAGCGTTTACAGGCTACGGTAGTCGCTTTACATTAGGTGGGTCGTATGCGTGTAAGCCTCCAGACGTTGTATAAAAAAATGCGTGTTTGATTAAAATTATTAATGATTAAATTCGATATCTCACTTTCAACGTGTTTGAAAGAGCGTTATATGTCCTTCCAATAAAAAATAAATATTAACCATTGAACAAGACTTTTACTTAGGATAGCTCCTCCAGTACCTACATAATAACTCAATTTTAACAACGCTCTAAATATATAATTTTCAATTTATAAAAACACATAACCTAATTTCATATCACCTAACATTACATTTTACATAATTATGAATATCACTTGTCCTAATGCTCTTTTTATATAACATTCATTGCTCATAATCAGCTTTTTTACCTATGTTAAATGTTAATTTGATAGGGTAAACATCAAGAGTACTTAAGTATTATAAGTTGTCCGACATTGCTGGGCTAGGTTACGTTAGAGTTGTAACCATTAAAAACCGAGCGAGGCTCGACATGCCTTTGGTCATAGTTCAATTATGAAATACGGGCGTTCAAATAATACTATTCGAGATGAAAATTAGTTCAAATATATTTATGTCAATTGAATATAAAGTAAATGAATATTAGGTCACATGGATAATTATGCTAACAGACATTATATGAAGCAATAGTTCTACATAAAAAAATATATTAAATGTTGTTCGGCGCCACAAGGGAGAACCAAAACTAACGCAGATATTTCCACTATTTTTCGTCCCGTAGAGCTCTGCTCTATACTACTACTCTCTGTGGACCCCCTGCCTAACTAATGTTCAGGAACACCGTTCCTATATGAAATCTATATGTTTTACTGTGTGTGCGTTTGTCTCAGTCTGCGTTTTTTTCGAATATTCGAATTTTGAGTTCAGTTTCGGATTCAGCATAAAAAAGTAGAATAGGAATGTTCAGGAACACCATTCCTATCTCTAAAGGAACATGGTCAAAATGGCCGACAAAAAATAAAAAAAAAATTGAATCTATATATATAAAAATGAATGTTCGTCTGTATGTCCTCTATGGACTCAAAAACGGCTGGGCAGATTTTGATAAAATTTTCAGTGAATCTTCAGGTTAGCCCAGCAGGTGATCCTGCGAAGTTTGGTAGCGATCATATCACCCGTGCGAAGCCGGGGCGGATAGCTAGTTGTTATACAATTGAAGAGCCAGGTGTTCCTCTGGCAATGCAAGCTTGCGCATTCTCAACTGGTTTAATCTGATAGAGCCCTCACTTGTTGTAATATAAAAGACAACTTTGGGAAGCACGGAACCAACGGGCTGATTTGAGATGCTTCTCGCTGAAGTCGTTTGAATGGGTAGTCAAGTGACTGTAACGCGGCTGCGAAGCTCACAGCATCGTTATTAAAATTCGAAATCGTTTATTCCCGACAAACGGATTTTCTTAATTGCCTCTGGTCTGCTATTTGAGCCGTTTAATAATTCCTTGGTAAAGCGATTGATATCTCGGCTCTAGCAACCTCGAAATTTGCCCAACTTCAACAAATATAAATACCATTGTTGAATTAATTAAATCTCTTTTTGTTCCGCGCTCGGGTCGTTCGCCGACAAAGAATGATGATGAATTTAATTACGGAGCCTATGGAATTTGCTTAGTGTATTATTTTTGAGCATTCTGCAACTAGGTTTCGAAGGGAATTTATTATTTGTTGTGTGCACATCCTAACTTCAAAGGACTATAGGTTTTGGATTATTGCACTATACAGTTTGACGGGCCCGGTGGTGGAGTAGTTAACAATGTAACAAAGACTTGTGAGTTCGATTCCCACAGAAAACAACATTTGTGTTGTTTTATTTTATATTCAACTACGAAACACATAATGTAGTAGTAATAGCCATGAATAAATGAAGTATCACTCGCGCGTTGCCACTTCTGCTGTTATGCCATCCTTATGTGTATTATAACAGATATGTTCCTGTTTGTCTAGGTCTGGGTGTTTTTGAATGAGGTAATGTGCATAAAATCTGCCAGACTGGAAGAGTTAGCGTTATCCCGTTTCCTAATCTATTGGGATTGGCGAGGTCCGCTATCTAAGCCGAAAGATTTGGCGAAGATACTGATTTTTATATGGAGCGGCTGCTATAAGACCTCCACAACCCAGAAAAGACAAACCAGATGACTCTTAAATAAGGTCACGCGTCTTTCGCAGTATGACTTGTGGGTTCGATTCGTACACAAGAGAAACCTTTGTTTGGATGAACATGTCTATTTGTCTTGCATGGTTTTAAGAGAGGTAGAGCGCTTCAAAGTCGTATTGGGAAATATCTCCACCTCACACAAAACCGCAGTCAAATAACAACTCCCTAGAGGTTTGTTGTGTTTCTACGTGTGAGTGAGGTCACCAGTAAGCTCCTTACGATGTTTTCCTTCACCGTAGAGCAAGTGATAATTACAAATATGAACATACATCTGAAAATACGAATTTAGTGGGCAAGTGCTCTTATAGTGATATAATTAGAAGTTTTTTGGAATGTACATGCTATTTGTCTACATATATTAGACAAATAGCATGTACATTCCAAAAAACTTCTAATTATATCACTATACATGGGATATGGGAACAATAAAACAGATATAATATTTTCTTACCGCCTGTTTACGATTGTATTGTTGCGAATAAGTTTTAAGAGAAGTAGGGCACATCAAAGCAGCCCTTCTGGGAAAGTACTCACAGAAAACCGCGGCCAAATAACAACTCCCTCGAAAGTTGTTGTGTTCCTTAGTGTCAGTGAGGTCACCAGTAAGCTCCTAAGGAGTTGCAGTGTTAGCAGCAGAGGAGGCATCGCACAAGTGATACTTAATATATTACAAGTGTTAAAAGGCTACGGAGACTGCTGTCCATCAGGTGGACCGTATGCTTGTACGCCTCCCGTACAAGCATACGGTCCACCATTTAGTTCTGTGTGATCCATAAATTATATCATAGACTATATATTCATCATTTCTCGTACCATCTTACATATTTTCTAAGCATAAAGACACTGATGTAAACCCAGACTCTTAAAGACCCTCATTATACCTCCGGGGATACTCAATGCAAGCCCCTTTCAATGTATGCCCCTTATAACTATTCAATACAGTAGTGTAGTGGCTATCTTAGTCTATTAATGCTTGCAATGGAAGGAATATGTTTTATCCTAAGTCACCCTTCTTCTTCTCATGAGCTTATTGATAACCTCATTCGCTCGTAGGAACACGTTAATCAATCTACAGAGTTGTTATTTGTCTGCCATAGTCTCTAATAGGACTGCTTGTTAAAAAATTTTGAGCGTTAGCTCTTTTGATAGGTACTATTTAACGTTGTATTATTTTACAATTTAATGTTGTGCTATCAGACAAGCATTCAAATAACCATGGACATGTACTTGCTTAATTGTTTTCAGGAATAAACTTGAAAGGTAAGTCGCATCAAAGCAGCCCGTCTGGAGAAGTACTTCCACCTCACAGAAAACTGCAGCCACATAACCACACCCTGGAAGGTTATTGTGTTCCTCTGTGCGAGTTAGGTCACCAGTAAGCTTCTAATGAGTTACTGTGTTAGCAGCAGAGCTGGCACGAGTGACACTTAATGTATTGTAAGCAACCATAGACTACGATAACCGCTTTACATCAGTATACCTCCCGATGTTGTAATAAAAAACCTGCAGTAATTATCTTAGGATTGCTTCATTAATGATTTTTGGAAATTTGTAGGAATTTTGTTAACGCGTAAGCAGTCAGTGGAACGGGTGTTTAACAATTTGAAAATCCCTTTCACTGACCCGGTTAGAAAAGCAACGTGGAATTAGCCAATCGTCCGGTCAAAGTGATTGGCGAGTTTTGCCATCAAACGCTCGTCGCCCCGTGTCATGAGCAGTTACATTGATTTATTGCCAGACTATCTATACATCAACCGAATGAAAGATAATTCATCTATAGCTCATTGCTGGGATACACAATATATATCGACCGAAAAAAAGATAATTCATCTATAGCTCATTACTGGGATACACAATATATATCAACCGAATGAAAGATAATTCATCTATAGCTCATTGCTGGGATACACAATATATATCAACCGAAAAAAAGATAATTCATCTCTAGCTCATTGCTGGGATACACAATATATATCACCCGAAAAAAAGATAATTCATCTATAGCTCATTGCTGGGATGGACGGATTCATAACGGGTGCTGGTTGCTTATGCACCTTTTTTATCAATCCATGTGAGAAAAATAAACTTTCGTCTATCTATGGCGGACCCCAGATCAAGACAAACAGGCCTATTCATGCACACAAATGTTTGCCCTATGTGGGAATTGAACCCACGAGTGTTGGCGTTAAAGTGGCATTACTAACCACTACGACACTGAACTCGTCAAGAGTATCTAATCAATTATCTTAAATATTACTCACAGATTCATTTTGTGACTCAAGTAATCTCCAAATTCAATTGGTTTTTTTTACATAACGTCATGAGGCATACAAGCATACGGCCCACCTGATATAAAGCGGTTACCGCAGCCTATAAACGCTTTCAATACATTAAGTATCACTCTCGCAATGCCACCTCTACTGCTCCACAGTGCAACACAGTAACTGCTCAGGAGCTTACTGGTGACCTCACTGACACGCAGGAACACAATAATTCTCTAGAGTTTTCTGTGAGGTGGAGGTACTTCCCTAGACTTACTTATTGTGATGCGCCCTACCCCTCTTAAAATCACCCAGATCAAGAAAAACAGACATGCTCTTGCACACAAATGTTTGTCCTGCGTGGAAAGAGAACCCACGAGCGTTGGTGTAAAAGTTGCGTCACTCACTACTGCGCCACCGAGTTCGTCAAAAATTACTTTTCATTCCTTTCTCTACAACTTTAAAGCACTATTATTCATTATTTAAAAGTTTTCTTTCACGGAAGCAAGTTATAGTACAGTTACCAGCGTAATAAATGTACTACCAACCGAAAAATAAAATCACGAATCCTGCCGAAGCTGGAAAACAGCCAAACACGGCCGCACTTTATCCACCAAACGACTATTCAATTTACGCGGATTATTGCGATTAACTTTTTGATGCGTGGATAAAAATCCAATATACTGTAGACATTTACAATGTACGAGTATGTGAAAAAAATATGAATACTTTATGTCCATGGCTGTAGATGTGATGAGTTCAGATGAGTTCTTTTAGCTTAGCGTTCCGTACCAAAATAAAATAAAAATGGAAACATATACGGTGTAACAACTCAGTGCATGCATTTGTCTATTAAAGTTACCGTCTTGACAAGCTCGGGTGGCACAGCAGTCAGTAACGCTACCTTGACAGCCATGCTAGTGAGTTCATTCCCACACAGGATAAACATTTCTATGCATAAATATGTATTTGTCTTAGTCTGGTTGTTTTTAAAGGAGATAGGGCGCATCAAAGCAATCCGTTTAGGAAAGTACCTCCATTTCGCAGAAAAACCGTAGCCAAATAACAACTCCGTGGATGGTTGTTGTGTTCCTGGTAGTGAATGAAGTCACCGTGCGTGATTTGCTCTTAGCTGTATCCTAAATAAAAGTCTTGCTCCATTTTGGTAATAATTGAAACTAATGTCCGCTGCAGCGCTGAAATAATTTAGATGTCTATCCCAAAGATTCAAAGATACAGCACTAAATCGCTTCTAAGGCGCACTTTTCTCGCGGCCAAAAGGTCAAAAGCGCCGTGATTTTCATGGCGCTTACGCGTTTCGTTCAACGTTGTGCAGCAAAAAGTTGTATCCGATCGGCAACAAAGCATCGCAAACAGTTGGTTCGCGGTGTCGGTTCAAGTACACTAGTACATAACAATTCAATGGCTATTTATACTTCTTTATTTATTTTATGTTATGCAATTCTCTTATGTTACTATTTTCTTTTTTTAGTCTGCTAGCATTTCGGAAAAAGGCGTTTAGCCATTATAGGTTTTTTTAATGTAAGCTCAGCATTTTGGCTCTGCTTTGCCTAATGGTAAGCGAAAGAGGAACGGCAACTGACGAAAGACTACGCAGTGTCCTGTCAGTTGACGCTGCCATGCTGACCCGCAAGGTGCTCCTTCACGCTTCGTTTGAAGGATCCCATATTGTAGGAAGGAGAAAATACATGTGCAAGCAAGGCGTTCCACTTTTTGATCGTACGACAGAGATAGGAGTTGCCGAACTTTTTGATACGCGAAGAAATGTACTCAACAGTGGAACAATGACATCGCAAGCTTGCACGTGTGTTTTTTACGGAAGGGAGGCGGTGGAATAAGGGTAAACAGTTCTTCAGATCACTCGCCATGGTAAAAGTTTCATTTAAAAATTGACAATTAGATATAACAATAAATTCATGTCAAAATATTGGTACAATAATGATGACTAATCGTAGAATTCAAGATTATTATGAAAAGATTGTCTGTGGTGTTAAAATAAGAAGAGACATTCTCCGTTGGTTCTGACATATAGAACGAATGCAGGATGAAAGAATGACGAAGCGAGGAAGGCCAAGACTTATCTACCATGACCAAATTGGTCGTGTTCTATCAGAAGGTGATATCAGGAGCCCTAGAAACCGGCGAGCAGGCATGAGTAGAGCAATGAATGATAAAGAAGCGAGTGAGGTATGTACGGATCGAGTCACGTGGCGCTCTGTTATCTCTGCCTACCCGATAAATTGAGTTTACGTCAGCGACAACATACAAGAAATATTTATATCTACATATATTATGTTCCAATTTACATCTTTTTCTGATAAAAACAACTCTTATTCCGCTTTCGACAACTGATTAATTAATATTTAGTTTTTAGTTCTCACATATATACCTTTATAGATTAAAAAATACAATATATATTATTTATGCATTAGCGTATATAAATGTATATGACATTTATATACGCTTATGCACGTCTACGATTGAAAACACGGCAATCATATTTCATTGTACACTCTTTTTCTGACGCTTTCCGGTTAAAATATATTCTCTGACATAAACAAATTCAATACCAAACCGCTCGCCACTTACCAACGGCCCTCAAACGATTTTTCTTCCAGGAATACACGAAAATATAAATTCTAAATGGTGCTCGAACCCCGAACACATATTTCGCGCCAAAAATATTTTCCCTCGCCCGCCATATTGCCCAGTTATGGGTCATAAAGTGTCTCGACAGATCCATGGCTGCAAGGATTTGCATGAGCGTCTCCCGCTTGATTATACGTTTTATGACTTGTAAATAATAAGTGAAAATATATTTTTAATACACTTCTCGCGAAGTTTTTTTTTTCATCAAATTGTTTATTTTTGTTGACATATTATAATAATTTGTGTTAAAAATATAAAAAATAATTTTAATTTTCCATTCTAGATTAAATTATCTGTTACAATTGCCCCAAATCAAATTTTGTTGATATGTTTACGTTTGAAGGTATTATTAATAGTTAAGGCAAAATATAATTAGCAGGTTGCACGTACAGTTGGCATTTACTTGAACAATAACAGCGACTCATTACATCCCAATACTTAATGTAGAAATACAGTAATTCAAATGTTAAAAGTTTAGCCCTAAAATTGCCATCCGTGCAGTTACACCCGTTAGTAAAACTTTATTTCAAACCAGCTGCTGGCTAGGCTCTGCCTGCGCAGAGTTCGAATTCTCAACTACACAGGAATTTTGAATACTTTTAGAATGAAATGCTGCCTATACATTAATCCAGAGCAGACAGAATTATTTCGGTATATCTGGTTTCATGACGACTCCTCATATTATTTTTTCTTAAATCTCTTATGTACAGGCATCAGTCAATAACAATTTTATTCTTGTAAAGATAATGAAAGGCACACGGTTTCCAATAGAAACCGGGAAATACACAGATGCAAATGAGATATTTAATTGAAATTTTATTTTAATGGGAGAAACATAAGAAATTATTTTCAAGCAAAATATTCAAATAGAACCGGCGAGCGTGCATGAAAAGAGCTATGAATGTCACAGAAGCGAGTGAAGTATGCAAGGACCGCGTCTTATGGCGCTCGGTTCTCTCTGCCTACCCCGCAAGGGACTTGGCGTGAAGATATACATACATACATACAAAATATTCAAATCATAAAATAATACCACTCATATTATATACTACCAATAAATAATATATATATAATAATAACTTCCAGATTCAAAATCGGAAACTGTGATGCGTTTGTTGCACTTGCAATGCAAAAATCAATGCATCGCGTTGCAATTTTGCATCGCAAAGCATGTTACTCATAAGCTATTGCGAGGAAAACAAAAAAGAAAAATAACGTAACTTAAGTATATTATTGACCAGCATCGCTTGTTAAAAATTTTGCGAAGAGCCGTGCATATGCGAATATTTCGGCGCCATTTTAAAAAATTTAATTTATACAAGGTTTTTTTTGGGGATAGTCGTTGGATGTAATGCTTGTAGAAATGGTTGAAGTTTTGTTGGATTAAAATTAAAAGTATCGTTGTGAGTAGGTGCCATGATGTTTATTGGAAAGTAATACAGACAAGAAAACGTCAAACATGAAACAATGGACTTCGT
Organism: Pyralis farinalis; assembly: GCA_947507595.1. NCBI lineage: Eukaryota > Metazoa > Arthropoda > Insecta > Lepidoptera > Pyralidae > Pyralis > Pyralis farinalis. The sequence goes on from OX382259.1 coordinate 37,887,455, forward strand.
GACAGACATCTGTCACGAAGTCCATTGTTAAAATTATTATACAAGTATTATACACTTTGTTTTGGCAATGTCATGTCACTTAACATCTAACATCAAAGTGCAAAGTAGGCAGTTGGTTAAAACGTTACAAATTACATAACAGTAATAGAAGCATGTGGATTTTCTCCAGGGGAAAATAAATCCAGACGGAAAAGTACAAAACTTTTTTGTTAGGTCGCACTTATTTTGTTATCGTCGTAACAATATGCGCATGCTTAGAACAACGTAGCTGCTTGTCGTCGAATCTATTTATCATCGAAAATTAATGAATGAAGTTATTTTAACCGTCAAGTGTTCAATCTAGTATCTATCTATCATTATTAATTAACGTAAATATTTGATGTCATTTGCGTATAAAGCATTAATTTTATGGCTACTTGGTTTACTCGATAATCAAGCGTTCTGGCCCTGTATTAACAAGGAAATTCTTTTCCTTAAAGATTAAGAAACGTTAAACGGAAAGAAAGAAGTGTATCGGGCAAGAGTGAATAGGGATATCGGCACAGGCCGCCCTAGACGCACATATATAAATCAAATTGGTAGTGTGTTGAAAAAGGGCCGATTAAAAGACACTCAAAACCGAATACCATGCATGAAGACCTTGATGAGTGTGGAAGAAGCGAGAGAGGTAGGCACCCATATGTTTAATTTAAATTATATTGTTGTAAACACACTGAATTATCAAATGAAAATGTTAAAAATTAATGTTCGTCTTGGTCAATGTGCTAATTTCGAGTTGTGTATGTGTATGCGAAAATGCACTTACAGCTATCTGTCAAAAATGGAATAAGATAACTTCGACTTTTGGAAAAATTTGAATAATTTTATATATAAAGAAGTTATTAAGTTACAGTAACTGACTAACGTGAGATACTTAGTCACAAACCGGCAACTGCAAGAAGCGACCTCGTTTAATTGCTTATTTCGTATTTTGTATTATTTTATTTCACAAGGTTTTTTTAACTAGTTTCATTCTGTCACTACGAACTAGTAACATACCAGTACCGGTTGTGATCTCGACTAAATGCCCATCTAAATCATGCATTTATTTTTCACGACCATTACGTCTTCTAAAACAACATTTACCTCCCAGTGGCTACAATCAATTTTCCGACTTCAAAATTGTGACGTCCTCCGTATTCATTGAGCAGATAATTTCGCTTTAATTTCATTTCTATCAAATATAAATTTAAAAGCTTTAGACGGGCGCAAATATCAAAAGCTTCTTATACTCCTGTAATGCCAATCTCTCTGAAGTCGACAAATTAAAAAGCAGGACAAAAACTGAAGCAAAATGTATTTGACTTTAAATACAAACAATAACTTAAACAGTATCGCTTTATTTGTATAGTAGTTGCAGAGATCCGAAGCCACAATCCTCAACTGCGTAATGCGATTAACAACTATGATTTTATTTCGCCCATCAACCGTTTCACTATTTTCGTGTAATACCTAAATAGGGTTGCGAATTGCAGTGTTTCATATAATTCTTAATGACACAATTTGATAACTTTCCACAAAGACTTTTGACGAGCTCGATGGCACAGCAGTTAATAATGCGACTTTATCGCTGTTGTGTGTGGTGGGTTCGATTCCCATGCAGGACAAACATTTGTGTGCATGAAGATGTCTGTTTGTCTTGGTCTCGTTGTTTTTAAGAGAGGTAAGGCGGATAAAAGCAGCCCGTCTGGTGAAGTACCTCCACCTTACAGAAAACCGCAACCAAATAACAAACTCTCTGGAAGGTTGTTGTGCTCCTGCACGTGAGTGAAGTCACCAGTAAGCTCCTAAGGAGTTGCTGTGTTAACAGCAGAGGTGGCCGCGCGAGTGATACTTCCTGTATTACAAGCGTTCATAGGCTTAAATCAGATGGCCTGCAATGGTTATATGCCTCTCGACGTCATATATAAAAAAAGACTATTCAAGCTTTGGAAGTTAATTAAGATTCCATCAGATCAGATAAAATCACTAAATTGTTCAAAAGGTACCCGTAAGTTAACCGCAATGGGTCGGTGTCTTTACCTTACCTTTTTTGATTCTCATAAACTAGACAAATAGTAAAACTATTTGAAACCACATACTTCTATCAAAAATAAAAAAAATCTTTATTTATTACTTTCAAACGCAAAAAAAAAAACATTTTAAAATAAGGACATTAATAGTCTAAAATTAAAACTGTTGCAGTAGTTTTAGTGGTTGTGTTGTTTTAGTTATTCTGTACTGTACTTTATTTCGGTAGACTAAATATAGTACCTATATGTACATTACCTATTGCTGCAAATTTAGCATATGCATAAATATGAGCCCGTTTAAGTAGACCGGTGACCTTAAAAGGGAGGTCTGAGTGGTCGGTTGTCAGTGCTGCTGATGCTGAATGAGAAAAGAGTAATTTACGGAGGTAATCTTTAGGGTATGTACCTGCCATTCGAATTTTATTCACATGCATTAAAATTTTCTTGGATTCAAACAAAAGTAAATGTACCAATTTATTTTTCTAACTTCTACTAGTAATAAAGTTCTAGTAGAGTTTTAAAATAAATAGTGGTTCCTTAATCCTGTATTCCTTGAAATTATAGTAGACTTCAAATTTAAGGCAGGACCTTCGATTGCTCATTAGTAAAAATATAAACATATCACGAAATACTGTACGAAGGCCACAAATTAGGAAAGATTTTTATGCTTTACCTATATCAAATTGTTTATATCCCTCTTGCAGGCGCTTTGACATTTCAATCAATACGTTGTTTTTTCAACATTTATCACTCTCCCGTGAAAGTTGGATGAGCGCCAAGTTCCCAATTTTCCTAAAAGTGGCAACCCTCGGCATAATACCTAAGTTTGTACAAAATAACACCACAATAGAACTGAGTGCAGTTGTTAACGCTTTAACGATAAAATGTCGGTGGTTTGGAATATTTAGTTCACCGCAAATAGTATTATAGTTTCCAACATTGTGCTTTACAAACAGATGTGATGTTTTTAGCTTACCATATCTTTATAGTTTTGTGGTTGATTTACATTCATCATTGTAATAAAATAGTTTGAAGTGCCGGCTTTGAATGTTTACTAAAAGAAAAGCTGTAATAAGTCGAATACCGAACGTCGAATAAAATATAACACAATATTCTTGTCTACATTCTGTCTGTCACTATAAAATGAACACTTAGTACTGTCTTAGGTTTTCGCGATTGTTATACATTGAATTAAACAAACACGCGATACTCGTACTTCCGTTAAAAATTGTTTAATTCAAAATAAACACACATCACAAAAAAAATGTTTGGACCATTTTTTATGGAATTTTATTTGGTAAAAGCTAAATTTTCTGACTTCGACACTTACCAAAGTTCCAGATCTATGAGAACCGTTAGACGTCTCTGTACTGTGAAGTTTTATAGGCACATATAAGGCTGGGATCATGACAACTGTATCAAATTAAAGGAATCGATAGAATTGAGCAATCCTCTCATCGTCTTCATCATTGGCATGTGTCTACCCACTTCTGTACATACCCTAAAGATTTCCTCCGTAAATTACTCTTTTCTCATTCAGCATCAGCAGCACTGACAACCGACCACTCAGACCTCCCGTTTAAGGTCATCGGTCTACCTAAAGGGGCTCAATGCCCTGTCGCCCGTCTGTGATCATTGTCTCGGCAGTCGATTTTTTTTTTGTTTTATAGATCCTATGGTGATTTCTCGATCTCAAGACAAAGCTTTTGATCACTGAACTCTCAACTTGATCCGCCACATCTCCAGCAACGAGTGTAAGGTTGGTCTCAGGGTATTATGTATGGTGTTAGAAATATTTTGATATAACGTCTCGACAAACACTGAATCGATATAACTCGACAGTCGATATAACCGATCGCGGTAGCTCTCCTTGTGATTTTAAACAGTTCTAAAATCTGCTATTAGATAGACCTCAATTCCACTTCGAACTTTTCCATACCCTCATCGCGTCTCAATGTAATAATTATGGACATACTCAATTGAAAACTAACTAAAAGTACGTTGTTTTTGAAAAGAACACAATCATCCGTTCTCTAAAATGATGTCCATCTTACGCATTCTTCTCTTAGGCTCTTCTGCTCCCATTCCTAATAGAATATCTTCTCGTAACCTTGGTGATACTCATTTGCAGGAAATTGATAAAAAGCGAAGGCAATGTCATTTAACTGCGCTCTCCCGGAGCAGCATATATCGCCCCAGTCTGATTCCTCCTGATTATATATCCTCTCTCTCATTTGCCAGAATCTCGCGCCCTATACGCATCACGTTCAAGTTTTTTTTTATATACAACGTTAAGAGGCTTTCAAGCATACGGCCCACCTGATATAAAATGGACACCGTGGCCTGGCTGCGATTTTCTGTGAGGTGGAGTTACTTTCCCAGAAGCCGGAGCGGAGCAGCCATGGCAGCGTCGGCATGTAGCACGTACTTACAGTAGTGGGTGGGTGCCGGCCGGCGCTAGGCCGCATGAACTAATTGGTGGCGGAAGCAGGTTAGATCAAATTGCATGTAAATTTGACTTTCGCAAAATAACGCCTGAATCTATTAACTATTCCCCAGATGGGTTGCTTTAAGAAGCCTTACCTCTCTCAATTTTATCCCTACCTCTCTTGTTTCTTATACCCTAAATGAGTTATGAGACTGCGATATGGATCTCCATACTTCATATTTTAACAACCCCTTAGCCGTGTTCAAGTATTAATAATCAAACGATTTTATACAGGTGCTCATGTAGAGGATGGTAACAATACATGATAATGTTAATACCCCTGGATAAAACAAAACTGCTACGAACCCTTACATACCACAAGGGACTATGTTCATTGATCACGCTTAGCCACAGGGGCCGTAAAACGTCAATAATAAATAGGCATTCGAGAACTACATGAAACGAGCAGAAAATTAGAAATTCGGGTATAAGGAAACCTCGTTTCAAATTGTTCCGATTGGGCGGGTTATATTTTTCTAAAGTAATTTTATTTTCTCGGGGAATATGTTACGTGAATTGATTTTACTTTACATTGATTCGTAACAGAAGTGCTTCATATTTCTGTGGAGCCATGTAAACAAATATATTCGTATTTCGGCACCCGTATCAAAATATTTTTTTGGATTTGTATGTATGTGGGAATATTAGTTTTTATATTGTATAGGTAAGTATCTAACAAAGATATACAACATTCTTGTGGTCGAATATGGCAGACCTCACCTTGAACAAAACGCGCCTTTAAACCGCTTCGTTAGAGAGTTTAACAGCATACCCAAGACTATGGACGTTGATCTATTCGTGAGTATGCCACTCACGAATAGATCGCAGCTAAAGTCACTCTTTTCTTAGTTTTCGCTTTCTGTGGAGCAATACTTGCCTTTTTTAATTTCATTCCTATATTATTTTTCGTTGTTTTAAAAAACGCATGCAGTCTTACACCTCACCTATAATTATAATAAGATTAAACTGAACGTACATGTCATTGAGCCTTATATTTAGTATTAATGTTTATTATGTTGGTGTTCATTAAATAAAATAAATAAACAAAGTTGGGCTCTTTATGCTTACTCGACTTAAACTGAATTGAATAAAGTTTTTATTTAAATTGAATTATGGAAATTTTAACTGCACATTGCAAAAGCATATTTTCATTAATGTACAATCCTAAAGCATATAGAGGGTGAGTGCGCCAACGCACGCATGCACACGTGCAATGTATATTTATGCAAATACTTTTCATAGACAATTTATACAAAATAGTGTTTTGATATTTGATATGATATAAACCTTCTGTATTTAAAATGTTAAAATTAACGCACTATTTCCTGGGCTAAGTTATTATTTTTCTTAATCGTTTGCCCTTTGGACTGTAATAATTTCTGTTATCTATAAAATGTAAACCCGTAATTGGTTGTATGTATTTATATTTAAAGGTTGTGGATTTCGTAATAAAATAAAATAAAAATAAGTTAGTACTTACTAAAGAATATGTATGTACCTAGATTTATTTTATTTTTGCTTTAGGTATATAAACAATAAAACTTTATTAATATAAAATCGAATGTACCTAAGTATACCGAGCTACGTTAATGTCTGCATCAAAATAGCGGCAATAACGGCGCGTATCTAATTGGTATTGCCATAAAAATGATTTAAAGTAGCCCGCGGATTTCCCGGTCGGCCCTTTGTCTAAAACCCGGCTGTAAACTGTATCCTCTTCAATTATTTACATCCGATCGTCGGCACTGCTAACAAGCCACACCCTTTTGACCTATTTTGCAACAATATTGTTAAATTCGTAATGGTTTCAATCATAGACGGTTCCCCAATAAAGTAGGGATTCTGAGTAAAATTTTGATGAATAGCAAGTCCAATTCAATGAGTAAATTAAGACTGTCGATTTAGTAACTAAAAATAGTCTATTTATTAATTTTTATTTATGTTAGGTGTCCGCTGATTCGAACATATGAAACAATGCAAAAGGAAATAATTACGAAACAGATATATGTACAACGCGAAAGTAGAAGGATGTAGAAATAGGGCGCATCAACCGAGCTCGTCTGGGGAAGTACTTCCACTTCACAGAAAACCGCAGCCAAATAACAACTCCCTAAAGGGTTGTTGGGTTCCTGCGTGTGAGTGAGCTCACCAGTAAGCTCCTAAGGAGTTGCTATGTTAGCAGCAGAGAAGGTATTGCGCGAGTGATACTCATTGTATTACACGCGTTCATAGGCTACGGTACCTGCATTACATAAGGTGGGCCGTATGCTTGTATGCCTCCCGACGTTGTATAAAAAAAAGGAGGCGGCGTCAGTAGCCCTAGGAACCGGCGAGTGCATGAAAGAGCTATGAAATGTGAATGTTACAGAAACGAGGGAAGTGCATAGGGACCGAGTCATATGGCGCTCGGTTCTCTCTGCCTACTCCGCAAATAACTCGACGTGAAGATAGTAGTAGTAGAAGGTAGTCGCATATTTCAGAATAGACTAGAATTTACCAGAGGGAGACTTTGTACAAAAGTCGTCTGCGTGGGTACCTCTGTCTCATCTATTTCTACCGCCAAGCAGCTATATTAATATAGCTGTGTTCTGGTTGTAAGGGTGAAATATGGCAGAGAAATTACTGGGTACTGTGAAGAAACAGCCTTATGTCACAAGATTGGCAGCGCGCGAGTAACATCCCCGTGGTGTTGCGAGCGTCAATAAGCTCCGGTGACAGCTTGGCATCTGACGCGGGCCGCATGCTTGTTTGCCAATCTAGTTGTATAAAAAAAACCTAAATATGCATGATTAAACTAAAAACTGTAAAATAGTTCTGTCTGTATAGGAAATGTTAATGTATCTGTGTTTAAAATAGCAGTTATATAGCAAATAGAGTTATTTCATTTTCAACATTTAAAATGAATAAAAATAATGGCGAACCTCCAAAAATATTTAAGGCTGGCAACGGATCAGTGACCGTTTGGTGTTTGTCTGATGTCTATGGGCGGTGGTGACCACTTACCATCAGGTGACCCACATGTTCATTAGCCCCCCTCTAATATAAAAAAAAATAAACGTTTCAGTCAATTATTAATGGAAATTTAAGGTATATTCAATACAGAAACGAGTCAGGGAAATTTATTTTAGCACCAATATTACTCGTAATATGGAATACACAAGTGAACATTACCAGCGAGAAATCTCTTTTGAAGTTCAACAAACCGACAAAATTCTTTTGAAGCATAAGAAAAGATAATATACACGAATTTCCTTTTCGTGCAAGAAATAAAGATAATAGATATAAGTAGGAATCAGTAAACAGACCGGTATTTCTCCTTTATTTATTACTTGTATGCGACTGGTTAATGACCTTTGTTTCGTGACCTGAAAGTATTAAATATCGAATACATAGCATTAGTAGATTACCCAACAAGTGAAAAAAAGGTGAATTCTTTTCGAGGCACAAAGTTGTATCCCGAGAGAAGTGAAGGATTCTAGAATAGAATCCTGCCATGCAATTCTCTAAGCGACTCGTAATGGCTGTGTGCGTCGCTGTGATCACAGATGTCACAGCTTTGGCATCGTCTACTGCGATCACGGCTTTTTGTTTGGTATTCTATAAGGCTGTAAGCGTACGCGAGGCTGTTTGCCTTGTAGAATTCCAATTCCAAACGCAGCCTTGCGACGCTAGTGTCGCACAACCATGAAAAGCGACACTAAGGAATTGCAATTTTGTGTTCAAGGCTATAACAGCCGATGTTTCCGAGGATGTAAGGATGTTTGCTCTTACAGAATTGCATGGCAGAGCGGATCAAGGGATACAAGTGCCGAGATGAATTTTTTTTTCACGTGTTAGGTACTCTACTTTTTATCAGTGACTACGAGAAAATAATTACTCTGTGATTATGAATCAAATTTTGTTATGGGTAATACATAAAAGAACAATAGAAAACAAAAGAACTAGAAATTAATTGTAAAATTTTCCTTTTTTTCTTACTACGAGTATAATCCGTATATTCGCGCAAGTTAAGGATTCATTTTTTTTTATTCACTCAGTGAAATAAAAAGGGTTTTATTCACTGTTTTTGAAGAATCACGGGCCCTTTTTCGAGTGTCAATAGTAAAAAATATTGTATTTGAGATACGATCTGTTCCTGATTTTAGATATCTGCTTGTCATGCATACCTAGGAAAATGTATGTCCGTATTTTTTTTATTTTTTATACAAAATCGGGAGGCGTACAAGCATACGGCCCACCTGATGTAAAGCAGTTACCGTAGCCTATTAACGCTTGTAACATATATCACTCGCGCGATGCCTCCTCTACTGCTTACACAGCAACTTCTTAGGAGCTTACTGGTGACCTCACTCACACGCAGGAACACAACAACCCTCTAGGTCCAAGACCCTCTAGGAGGTACTTCCCCAGATGGGCTGCCTTGATGCGCCCTACCTCTCTAAAACATCCAGACCAAGACAAACAGACATGTTCATGCACACAAATGTTTGTCTTGTGTGGGAGTCGAACCCACGAGCGTTGGTGTCGAAGTCGCGTGTTTCACGACTGAGTCACCGAGCTCGTCAAAAATTATCACTTTATCACATTTTGGGCGACTTATGTATATAGATGATAAAGATAAACATAAAAATCATTTATTTGCCAATAGGCCCTTACGGGCACTTAGACACGTATCCTAATATTTGTCCAGTTTTTTTTTACATTTTTGTTTTTTTTTATGTTGAATACAAGATCATAGATAGATGATGATTAACATATGTAATATAAATAATATGTTATTTATATAGTGTAGGACAACGATGGACCGAAGATCTTATGAAGACGGAATTCTCCGACTCTATACGATATATGTTCACGCCCTAACTGATACGTGTTGTAGTCCAATGAAAATTTATGTATCATTCGCGCGGTTGCCATCTTTGCTGCTAACAGGGAGTTATTATTTGTTTTCTGAGAGGTGGAGGTACCTCCCCAGACAGGCTACTTTAATGCGCGCCCTACTTCTTGTAAAAACACCCAGACAAATAAAATAATAATAAGCAATATGCAGAATAAATACTACCGTTAGTAGATGCAACATGCTGCCGCTGCCATGGCTGATCCGGTAGTCTCTGCCTCGGCTGCTGCAGTCGTCCTCCTACTGTTCCAGATGACGGGCAATCGCGAGGACGACTGCAGCAGCCGAGGCAGAGACTACCGGATCAGCCATGGCAGCGGCAGCATGTTGCATCTACTAACGGTAGTGGGTGGGCGCTGGCCGGCGCTAGTTCGTATGAACTTATTGGTGGGGGAAGCACACAAAACAGGATAGGTCATATTGTATATAAATTTGACTTTCTTAAAATAACACCTGAATCTATGTGAAGTTTTTATTTTCAAGTTTTAAGATAAAGCATTTGGGCGAACAAGCCCTGCAGATAGCATGTATCCTATCTCATATTTCATTAAATTAAAAAAAAACGTACCACGACCTGCATTGACAAAAATACATTCCATCCACCACCGGTCCCTAACTCTGATCCAACGATATCACACCCTTTTCATACCCCGCCAGGGAAGAGATAACGTTGGCGGAAAAATTCACCACGCCCCTTATCCTCGGCAAAACGTCAGCCACTGCCTTTGTTGACGGTACATATTGAATGTAAGATCGTTTTATGAATGCTTTTTATGACGTCACATTGTTGACGCGCTCCCGTATTGAAATTGCTTACCTGAATTTATATGCTAGTAACTTATGTTACGCCGAGAATACGGTAAATAAATATTCATTTATTACTACACTTTTTATAAATATCTCACTATCGTAAATTACACGACTTTTCCTCTCCTGACAGCTTATAGCTCTTTAAATTGCTACAATATAATACATTGCGTTAAATCTACGCTTGTGAGCATCCCGATGTCGTATAGAAAAAAAAAACAAAAAAGCAGATTCCCGCTGAGAAAGAAATCAACTATAAAAATTGACGGAACCATTAATATTTTTCTTAGTTTCTTGTTCTATACAACATCGGAAGGCATACAAGCCTATCGTATCCACCTTTGCTGCTGACACAGCAACTCCTTAGGAGCTTACTGGTAACCTTATTCACTCGCGGAAATACAACAATCCTTCAGAGAGTTCTTACTTGGCCGCGGTTTTCTGTGAGGTGGGGTTGACGTAACCAGACGGGCTATTTTGATAAGAGAGGTAGGCTCTCTTAAAAACACATCAACATGTTTGTTTGTCAGAGTCTAGCTATGACAAACAAACATGTTAGCAGTAGAGCTGGCGTCGCGCGAGTGACACTTAATGTATTGCAAGTTTTCATCGGCTACCGTAATCGCGTTACGTCGGTTGGGCCGTATGCTAGCATCTCTCCCAGCATTGTTCAAAAAAATTTTGCCAGGAGAAAATATTTAGTAATAATCAGTGCGTTATATTTATTAATCAATTTACACAATAATTGAAGATCAAAACGTGTTAATGGAGACAGATACACCATTTATTGACCCTTTTTATCCAAAAAAACAGTACGAAAAGGACGACCGAGAAGTTGCATTCTCTTACTACATGACAATGCTTCTTCACACACGGCGAACAATTTTTTTTTATACCTCTATGGTGGCAAACAAGCGTACGGCCTGCCTGGTGGTAAAATAAAGGTATTTTAACCTTCTGACAAAGTAAAGTGATGTCTTTATTCCCCACTTTCTTTATATAGTATGACTGTAAAAAAACACGCATAAGACCTACCTGTTGGAAAGTGATTACCAATGCTTATGAACGTTTGCAATATATGCAAGTAATATATCGTGCTATCGCTCGCGCGTTGCCACCGCCGTTCCTAACACAGCACTCACTCACAAAAACGCATGAACGCTCCAAAAAGTTGGTATCTTCTGAGAGGTGGAGGTACTTCCCCTTTGATGCCTGCTTTGATGTAACCTACTTTGATTTCCTGGACTGCTATGGTGCGCCCAACCTCTCTTTCACGTCGTGTTTTAATTACTAAGGTGCACCAAGTACAGATGAGGTTGGCTTGACTCTAAAAATAATAGTGCGTTGTTTATAGTAATATTGTTTGCGTTGTAAAAAAGAACTGGTAATGAAGTCTAGAGGCCCCGTCGTACGTAATATGGCCATAGATCTCAGCCTGTCTATGCCGGAGGACATGATATATTATGATTAAGCCGTATCCTGCGTGCCTTCCTGTATATGTTTACATCTTTCATAAATCCCGGATTGCCCTACAAATGTTACCTGCGTACCTATATGTCGTTATACGGGACTATACCGGGTGATATTTTTACCTGCAACGGTCATTGAAACATTTCATCGCTTGTTTACGATGTTATCAGTGTATTGATGTATGTTGTCATGTTTATTTGAACGCGGAAAAAGGGAGGTAAATCCAATCAAAATGGAGATCGAACCCCTATGAAAAATTCGAGCTGTTTGTTATGGACTGATTATTTGTATTTGCCTTTATTGTATCATCGGATGCAACCCCTACTAATCATATACGCAGTTTAAACAAGGAAATAAAACGTGCGTTTACAAAGGCGGGCTCGTAATGAAAAAAAAAGTATTAAATATATCTCTGTCTGCCAACATTACAATGTTGCATACACTTCATGGCGAGAACTTGTGCATTAAAATATTCAGTGTTATCATTATTTGGAGGGCACGTCATGTCATTATGTCACAGTTGTTTGGCTTCAAGATAGTAGCTTTCGAGCGGTTTCATAAACTCCTATGGTTGAAGGTACATTGGCTGGTACGAATCAATGGATGATCGTCATTTTATGTAAACCAACCAAAACATAACTTAGGGGCAAAAGTAATGATTAGGACTGCCCGATTTGTAGCTCAGTCTCATAGAACCCCACAGCTAAATGACAACTCCCCGTAGGGTTACGGTGGTCCTGCTGGTGACCAAGGTAACCAGTAAGCTCCTAAGGAGTTTGTGTGTTAGTAGCAGGAGAGATAACGCCCTGGCGATACTTCTTGTATCGCAAGCGTATATAGGCTAGGGTAATCACATTACACCAGGTGAGGCATTTGCTTGTATGTTCTCCGACTATTTATGTATCTCTCAATATCTTCATGCCTGACCCATTGCAGGATAAGGAGATAGAACGGCGTGCCACAAGACACTGTCCTTACATTACATACTCACTCAATTCTTTAACATCCATAGCTCTTTTCATGCAAGCTCAAGGTTCCTGGACTCTTGTAAACCGAAAGATAAAACACGAAGAATTTGATCGTGATAGCTGAATTTTGATCTTCCTCGGCTCCTACATCCCTCCACTTCGCACCTAAGATGTTTTTATAGTTATAGATACGTCGTACACGCTCTAGAATGGCAATACGAAAGTAAGGTAATTGCCCAACTCGCATTCAAATGGTAACGCTCACACATCGCGCCTATACGTATTTTGCCACAAAGCATAAATGTCTTAAGATATATATTCATGTCTTTCTAACGACAGGTATATATCATTTGTCTCTTTGTTAGAGCAAATTAACAAATAACTGTACGTAGATATAGTACTACGTCCTATGTTGGTGTATAACGTGTCTACCTTTTGATACGTCGCTCCTTCGCACTGTATAAAACATGAATGCCTCCAGACGTTGTATGAAAAATATCACCCACTTCCGTCATACTAGCTTAATGCTATCTATCATGGCTTACATTATATATTATATTGCTTCGAGCACACGTTTGAAATAGATACGTACCACAAGAGGTGACGCCAATCCCGTAATATTAAAAGACATAATTTGAACTAAGATGTTCAAGTTCCTCTACTGATGCGAAATATATACGGAACTAATGCAATCGATTTAGAACAGCTTTTAAAAAATCTAGAAAGCACTGTTGCACCAAATAACATTAGTACCAGTCTGATTGGTAGATGCTCGATGCACTTTGACGTAATCTGTTCCGATGTGCAAAGAGGATTCAATTGTTCTAAAGAAAGAAATGGCGGAAAACATTGTCTATTTCTACAGACTGAACGAATGAACTCAGCGGTTTATTTATAAAAGCTTTGTGCCCATTGCATCTAGTTTAAAGTTGTATTTACACAAGAGAATTGCATGTTAATTGGAAAACACTATAAAAGGCTTGTACGTGTACCACTAGAAGAGTTAACCGGTACTCAGATATTAAAGGTTACGATGTCTAGTACCGCAACATGTTTTAGGGAATAACCAATGATTACGAAATCATTGGTTATTCCCTAAAACATGTTGCGGTTTTTATTTACACTATTTACAATAGATTAATACGTGTGTAACTCAAAATCTTCGAGATGAAATATGTAAATGATCGTTGACCTGTATTTTATTGTGGTTATGTTTATTTTGATCTTGATTTATCGTTATTGATATCAATTTCAATATACTATTTATTCCCCTTTCAGCTACCAAATGATATGAAAATGAAAAATGAAAATGAAAATAATTTATTTAACTGCAAACATGATTGCGATTACTTACATATAATTAAACTAGGTAATTTATATACACATTGCAGACAATCTTAACTTAGCTTAGAAATATCGATGATTTCCTCACTAGGCAAGCCTGTATCGAGGAAGTCGGATTACACAAGAAACAGTTTTAACGAGTTATATGTTGCCGTAGACAGATAGAGAGATTATCTTTACCTACAAAATCACAATGCCAAGAAATGAAAAATATATAATAAAATGCAATAACAATGATCTGGGTAATTTAAAATAAAAGCAAAATTTTAGCATACAATTTTAAATATTTTCTCAGTTTCGTCATATGTTAAATCAGCAAGCCACTGATATATAGCCTTCCGAGCGACAGGTGCAGTTTTAGTCTTAAAGTCGCATAATTTGATCACTTTATTATAGACATGTACTTGCATGAAGTTGCCCAATCTATGTGCAAACGCGGTATTTACTAGCGGAGCAGGTATCTTAAAGTTTCTTTGTTTTAGTAATGAATCATAATCATCTGAAGAGAGTACCTTTTTGTGCATTATGACTGAAATCTTAAGTATATAAAGTTGACGCACGGTGAGTACTCCAGCTTCTTTAAAAAGAGATGTGGTAGGGTAGAAAAAGGGTTTTTTAAGCATGGTCTTTAGGACTGAACGTTGAGCTCTCTCAGCTCGTATAATAAAAGTTTTGGCTGCACCACCCCAGCATGTGATGCAATACATAATTAATGACTGACAGAGTGCGTAGTAAATGGATTTCAGTGTATCAATGTTTGCGACATTTCGTAGGTTACGCATCACACTTACAACCTTCCTTACTCGAGCCGAGAGCACCTCGATTTGATTTTTGAACGACAGCCTGTCATCTATCTGAACACCTAGATATTTTACTACTCTTGCATATGTCAGCGTTTCACAGTCGCATGACACCTCGTTGCATGACCCCCCGTTGCATGAATCCTCATGTATTTTTATTTTCATCACCGTTTTTGGCGCCGATGCAGCAGTCTTATGAAAATACAAACACATAGTTTTCCTAGTGTTGAGAGTTAGCAAATTATTTTGAAGCCATTCAGTCACTAGAGCCATACCCTGCTCCGCTGATAAACGAACATCCTTCCATGTCGGACCGTGGAATATTAATGCCGTATCATCAGCATAGCACAAAACATCGCAATTAGGAATACTGATGTCAAAGATGTCATTGACATATAAAAGGAACAGGGTTGGCCCAAGTATACTGCCCTGTGGAACCCCAAAATTTATTGGCATTATACTACTACTTACCTGCCCGATTTTAACACATTGTTTTCGATTTGTAAGGTAGCTTCTAAACCACTCTAGGGCGATACCCCGAATACCAATGGCCTCAAGTTTTGCCAGAAGGATTGGAATGGAGACAGTGTCAAAAGCTTTCGTCAAGTCTAGAAATAAGCCAATACACTGCTCATTTTTATCAAGATGAGAAGCCACAGTTGTTGTCAGAAGTGATACTGCTTCTTCTGTACATTTTCCACGACGAAAACCGAACTGACTAGGCGATAACAAATTATACGTCTCCAAAAAAATTAATAGCCTTTTATTAACTACCTTTTCTAGTATTTTGGAGAACAGCATCAGAAGTGATATTGGTCTGTAGTTATCTACCAGAACTTAGAACCACTTTTATAGACGGGAGACACACAAGCAACTTTCCAAGTTTGTGGGAAGACCCCAGTCTGGAGGCTTAAATTGAGTAGATGAACAAGAGGACTCATGATTTCCTTTTTGACATATTTAATTAAGTAATTACCGAGCCCATCAACACCAGGAGCTTTATCGTTTTTTAAATTGGCTATGATGCCCTCGGCTTCGTAGGGATCTGTTGGGCCTAAGAAAAAAGAGCAAGCAGTTGAGTTTTTTATTTGAACAATCTTTGCAAGAGCTGCTTCTGTCTTTAGGTTTTTGGATAGAATTCGATTTGCTAAATTTTGGCCTACGGTGGAAAAATGAAAGTTAATCTTGTCAAGAGACTGCTGCGCACTCGAACAACCGGGTTGTGTTAGTAATTCTGAGGCCTCTTTACACGAATTCGATAAGCTGCAAATAGTTTTTATTGAGCGCCATAGTTTTTTAGGATTATTTTTGTTTTCTTTAATACTTCTTTCTTCATAATCTGTTTTAAGTTTTCGCAATAAATTTACAAAGAAATTTTGGTAACGGTTATAAATACTTTTAAGAATTATATTTTCTGGATCATTTTTTAGACGCAGATGTAAACGGTCACGATGACGCATACATCGCATAAGCCCCGGTGTTATCCAGGGCTTAAGATTAAATTTAGACCTACTGATTTTCATTTCTTTTGAGTGCTTACTAATTATTTCAGACAGATGTTTTGTAAATTCATTATTGGCGATGTTCACATCATTTAATTTGGTAACACAAGACCAGTCAACACATGCAAGCTCATTCCGTATAGCTTCATAATCACGTTGTATTATGATACGACTTGGTCGTCTGGGATTTGGTTTTTGGAGCCTCATACCCAACATGACCGGATAGTGATCTGTTAAAACACATTGCCATACGATTCCTGTTACATCTTGGTAATTGTTTACGTTTTTGACGTATATATGATCAATGCATCTTGATTCTCTAGTCGCCTTAGTGATAACTGGGAGAAACCCATGCTCTGCCATGAAACATTGATATTCCAAACTGTTTGTAGTGATGAAGGCATCTGTTATGTTAACATTTATGTCTCCAGCTATTAAGAATGGGCGAGTATTTGTGTTCATATCATTAATATAATTTTCAAGAGAAGAAAGAAAAGCATTTAAATTTCTGAATGATGGAGATCTATATAAAGCTAGAATATCTACAACTTTTGGAATATGAATACTCAAAGAATCGGTTTCCAGTATAGAGGTTTCCGAGACCGTAGCATCCCAGACATCCCTTACATATACAACAACTCCGCTGTTTTGGTTATGATATTTTTTTGTCCTGTAATGGTTATACCCAGAAATATCAGGAATTATTGTTGCGTCACAAAGTCGGCACTCAGTTAAGATCAAAATATCAAAACGTATATCAAGGCGTTTTAAAGCCACAAGTAAAATATTAGAGTTTTTGGTAATACTTCTTATATTCAATGATAGAACTTTAAACTCATAATTTGATGTAAAGAAACGTTTACAATCAGATTCATCAGTAAATATCTCACAGTTAATTCTAATCGAATCTAATTCAGCTGTAATATCATCATTGAGCATCACATTTGAAAGTAGTTTTTATCCAGAACTGAGTTGTCCAGCGATATGATTAATATTTTGACATGAGAGAAGCGTTTTAGAAGAACAGTTTCTATATTTAAATAGAGAGATAATATGGAAAATTACATGCAATATCATGTGTTAGGATCGGTATCACAAGTGCGTATGATACCAGGATGTATTCGCAAGAAATGTGCATGTCAACCAGACAGAAAATCATGAACAAACAACTCTGGGTAAATTAAGGCTGTTTGCCTTAGTAAAACCTTGTTCCATTGTTGATGATTATCGGATTAAGTGTTTTCATTATAAAACCACGAATAAATAACAAAATCAACCGATTAAATGATGCAAAAATTAATCGAAACGCGTAATCACAACAAAAATTCAAGTAACACGGCCATATGTACGTAGTCGTGACGTCACTCGCTCTGATTGGTGGTTCAGTTAACATGGCCGATTCCCGTATGTTATACTTTTATTTTCTTGAAAATCTTATTAATCTCAATATTTATTTTATAACTGAGTCATTTTATGAAATTATTTTGACATATATTTTTTTCTAAAGCCATTTATTCTTTGATTCTTTACTACTGTCATTATGCCTATTATTTAAATAAACGCCTGTTGTATCTGATTAATTTCTCGTTGTTATCATTCTTTTTTTTAATCTACCAACATATCTTTGGACGAGCTCCGTGGCTCAGTCGTGAACGACGCGACTTTGACACCGACGCTCATGGGTTCGATTCCCACGCAAGACAAACATTTGTGTGCGTGAACATGTCTGTTTGTCTTAGTCTGGATGTTTTAAGGGAGGTAGGGCACGCCAAAGCAGCCCGTCTGGGGAAGTACCTCCACCTCACAGAAAACTCAGCCAAATAACAACTTCCTAGAGGGTTGTTGTGTTCCTGCATGTGAGTGAGGTCACCAGTAAGCTACTAAGGAGTTGCTGTGTTAGCAGTAGAGGAGGCATCGCGCGAGTGATACTTAATGTATTACAAGCGTTGATCGGCTACGGTAACCGCTTTACATCAGGTGGGCCGTATGCTTGTATGCCTTCCGATGTTGTATAAAAAAAGAAATCTAAAATGATCATTGACAAAGAATGCCGGAAGACACTTGCCAATAGAGACCTTTTCAAATCATCAGTTACATATTGCAATCAATTTATATCGATACAATAACAATAATATCAAGCAATAAGTCCGCCTTGTTGCGTAATAAGTGTTCTTGTTTTAAAATGTAAAAGAAATTTTCTGTAACCAATAATGTAAACAAAGCTATTTCTATCTATTCTATCAATCTAAAAATGAAAAGACATTTTTATTGATTAGGTATCCATCAAATTATAGATTTATTATATAAGTATTTTAAAAAAGAAAGAAGCCTTTCGAAAATAACCGCCGGCGATCAACACAACTGTTCCGGGCGTTTTTAGGGTTCCGTACCCAAAGGGTAAAACGGAACCCTATTGCTGAGGCTCCGCTGTCCGTCCGTCCGTCCGTCCGTCCGTCCGTCCGTCCGTCCGTCCGTCTGTCACCAGGCTGTATCTCTTGAACCGTGATAGCTAGACAGTTGAAATTTTCACAGATGATGTATTTCTATTGCCGCTATAACAACAAATACTAAAAAATAGAATAAAATTAATATTTAAGGGGGCTCCCATACAACAAACGTGATTTTTTTGCTGTTTTTATAGATAATGGTACGGAACCCTTCGTGCGCGAGTCCGACTCGCACTTGGCCGATTTTTTTTTTATACAACGTCAACAGGCATACAATCATACAGCCCTCGTGACGTAAAGTTTTTACCAGTTGTTGCCGTATTCTATAAACACTTGCAATACATTAAGTATTACTCTGCTGCTAACACAGCTACTCCTGGAGGTTGTTATTTGGCTGCAGTTTTCTGTGAGACAGAAGTATCGGACAAAAATTGGTATCCATGAATAAGTTTGTTTTGGTATTGTTTTCTATGTATCATAAGTATGTATTTACAAAAAAATGTATTTACGTATGTTTATCAGTTGTCTAGTACCGATAATATAAGCTCTCGCTTACTTTGGGGCAAAATGGCGCTGTGTAATTTGTCCGACAATGTTTATTATCATTTCTAGATGAGCTGCTTTGCTGCGCCCTACCCCTTTTAATAACACCCAGATCAAGACAAACAACATGTTCATGATCATATGTTTTTCTTGTGTGGGAATCGAAGCCACGATCGTTAGTGTCAAAGTAATACTACTAACCACTACGCCACCGAGCTCGTCAAAATGTATTATAAAATTGATTATAGAATCGAATACAACTAACAACAGACGACCTCCTAGCAAGCCGATGTACCGGCGCAACTTGTTCCCGCTTCTAGAATTTGTAAACTTTGTGTGATTTTTATAAAATACGTTATATTTTTACGACCATACGTAATGGCTTCATAAATATACTCAGAGGTAACATGGAGGATATTTATTTCTTTGAACAGTTCTCCCTGTCCCTGGAGCCCATGTCATAAATAGAGCGGATGACTCTCTTTTGTAAAATAAAAATTGTTTCAATATCAGCCGTCAGCAATTTTCCACCATAATGTATACATAGAAATTATCCAGTCATTAATTCTTCTAAACCAATTGCCATAAAAAATCATGATGTCTGACTGAGAACATATTGTGACCAACAGATATTTTTTTTTATACAACTAGATTGGCTAACAAGCATGCGGCCCGCATTAGATGGTAAGCGGCCACCGCAACCTATTGACGCTCGCAACACCACGGGGATGTTACTCGCGCGCTTCCAATCTTGCGACCTAAGGCTGTGTCTTCACAGTACCCAGTAATTTCTCTGCCATATCTCACCCTTCAAACCGGAACACAGCTATATAAATATATCTGCTTGGCGGTAGAAATAGGTGACACAGAGGTACCCACGCAGGCGACTTTTGTACAAAGTCTCCCTCTGGTGAAACGGTTTATTAATAGAAACGTGTTAACACTTGCAATAAAGTGGTAACAACTCAAGTCAGCCACATTTCGCTAGTCACGCTTACTTGTGGGCTGGAGTGGGGGCGAGTTTGCCAACTAATTTACTTTCTATGACCCGCCACAAACTGCCTTTTTGTTTAAAATTTTAGGGATCAAGGGCGCTTCATGATATCGGTTTGGTTGCACACGCAAGTTAATTTTGTGTTCCGAAAATTTAAACAAAGGCTTTGCGTATTTCATTTGTAACTTACAAAACAAAACTCCAGTGTTACCATTAAATAAATACGTGGTTGCTTTTAGTAATAAACATGTATTGTAATTATTAAAGTAAACCCAACCATTGTAATAGAAAATAGTGGAAATCAAGTAGATTTTATACTTTATAGATAAAGATAAAAATTCTTTCAATTAGCCCCTTGCAAATAGACAATTCTTATATTTTAAAATAAATTCTTGTTGTCTTATTCATTTCTAATAATTTTCTAAAGCTTAATCCTGTATTACGAAAACGAATCGCGGACGGCAATAGACTTATTGCCCGCGATTAGTACATCTATTAATATCACAAACGTGTGAATCATGCAACAAAAACCAAATGCATGAACATAAATCAGGTAACATGCAATTAGATCTAACCTGCTTTTTGTGCTTCCGCCACCAATTAGTTCATTCTTTAGAATAACATGCTACAAGTCGTTTAACGATTAACGTCTACAGAGCCTGAGGATGCCTCGTGGAGAGGCGGTACACGGCTTCTGTTCCAGATGGCGGGCGACCGCAGCAGCCGAGGCAGAGACTATCGGAGCAGCCATGGCAGTGACGGCATATTGCATCTACTACCGGTAGTGGGTGGTGTATGAACTAATTGGTGGCGGAAGCAAACAAAGCAGGTTAGGTCAAATTGCATGTAAATTTGACTTTCGCAAAATAACGCCTGAAACTGTTAACTGTAAATCAGGTAAGTTACATTTATGAACCAATGAAAAATCAGTTATATAAACCGTTAAAATACTATAATATTTTGCCTACGCCAATTAAATTTTATTTGAGGCCTGAAAAATGTTCTCAATAAAATAAAATTCACGGCCGAGCTGCATAATTATTTATTTATGACGTGAATGAGCTTTTTTATTTATTTTATTAATAAAAAAGTATATTTTTTAACATATTTTTTTAAAGCAGCAGCATTTTTTAAAAAGCAAACTGTTTAGTAACGTTACTTTGATACCAAGACTAGTGAGTTCGATTCCCGTACAGGACATTTGTGTACATGAACATGTCTGTTCGTCTTAGTCTGGGTTTTTTAAGAAGAAGGCATGAAGGAAGCATCCAATGTAAACCGATGATTCGATTTTGCGTAGTAAATAAACTCACCGCTGCGTGTCGGGAGTTAAAATAGAGCGGGCAACTCTTATTGGCTAGTTCACGGATCAACATAGCGTCCCTCAACGGTTTATTGGTTAAATACTCTCTCAATGGTTAGCAGGTTCGAATCGGTGAGACATTTAAAGCGCTAAACCACTACGTGTTGGTGAGTAAGACTTTATGCGCCGTCAAGTGGTTTAATGGTTTATGGAGGTAGGTCCACGTCACAGAAAACCGCAGTCAAAAAACTCGGAGGGTTGTTGTGTTCCTATGAATGAGCGAGGTTACCAGTAACCTCCAAAGGAGCTGATGTTTGCAACAGAGTTAGCATCTTGCGAGCAATACTTAATTTATTTAAAGAGCGTGCATAGACTTTTTTCTTTTTTTTTAATAGCACCAAGGTGAAAAGATGCTTATGGCCTGTTTGTATATCTTCACGCCAAGTCCCTTGCGGAGTAGGCAGAGAGAACCGAACGCTATAAGACGCAGTCCTTACATACTTCACTCGCTTCACTAATATTCATAGCTCTTTTCATGCACGCTCGCATTCATATTCCACATGGCCTGCCTGATGGCCCCCGTAGCCTATGGACATTTACAACACCAGGGGTGTCAGTCACGCTTTGCCGACCCTCTAAAAACGTCCTCGCGCTTTTCTTGAAGAGCCCCATGCTGTACCCACTTTACATCAGGCGGGAGAAGAAAACTATACACGCTCTTTAAATGACGAATGACTTTTTAACCGACTCCATAAAAGGACGAGGTTCTCAATTCAGCCGTACTTTTTTTTTAATGTTTGTTACTTCGTAACTCCGTCATTTATAAACCGATTTGAAGAAAACTTTTCAGGAACACCGTTCCTATATGAAATCTATATGTTTGTCTGTCTGTGCGTTTTTTTTCGAATATTCGAATTTTGACTTCATATTCGGATTCAGCGTAAAAATGTAGAATAGGAATGTTCAGTAACGCCGTTCCTATCTCTAAAGGGACATGGTCAAAATGGCCGACAAATTAAAAAAAAAGAATTTGAATTGTTATATAATTGACGAGCCAGGTGTTCCTCTGGCAATGCAAGCTTGCGCATACACTTATTGAAAGAGTATACTTTCAGATAGGTCCCATTTTTTTTTCATATCATAAAATTCAGTTCTGATGGAGTCTGCTTTTTTTTGTATTTTTTTTTTATTGATTTAATATGTCGTTATTAGGGTTCAGTGAGTAGCTGTAGAGTAGATAATCGATTGGATAAAGAGCACTAGGGGGCGGTTCTGTGTCACTATTCTATATTCATATCGCAACAATAGAACTGTCAACATCATTCAACGGCGTAAAATAGTAACTAGCGTGATAAATAATAAAGAGGAAGCAGGAAGTATTTTAGGAATATGTGCGAGAGAATAATTTGGCATTTGACTTGTTGGGAGCTCGATGGCGTCGTTTCGCGTCTCATTCTAACCGAACACGCAGCTTATCTCGAGTTTCTCCGTGCTTCGGAGGGCACGTTAAGCCATCGGTCCTGGCTGTTACATGACAGTCGTTAAGCTGAGTCAATGGCCCTCGGGCAGCTTGAAAACACTGACCAATCCGCATTTGAGCAGTGTGGGTGGAGTATGCTCTAAACCCTTTCGCTTGAAGGGAGACCCGTATCCCTGCAGTGGGATGAGTAAAGGTAATGTGGATGTGGTGGTGTTGTGGAAGAAAAGTAATATTGGCCCCAATGAACTAGAGAATAAAGACGAAATAGCGTATTGTCGATTTCGTGTGATGAAAATACATGCAGTATGTCTTTAAATCCCGTAACTCTCACTCGCACTCAGCAAGCTGTCAAACTATTCGTAGCTGACAAAGTGACTATCTTCTCTATGCATGATTGTTGTCATACCAATATCTATACATATACGACACGATCGTACCAACAACTCACTTCGACAAATGCCAGGAGATAAAGAAGATTTTTTTTTATGTAAAGATTTTATTAATATTTTCTCTAAATTCACCCCGGTCATTTGATAGGCGTGCGCGGGGATATGAATCCAATGCGTAGAGGCCCCTTCTGAATGATGTAATGTATTATACCGCTGTGACCTGAACAGGTCAGGGCAGGTATTGGAAATATGTCGCAAAAAAGTGGGCTATTAAAATAAGATCTGGAGATATTATTAGAACTGGACTATTGCAGAAGAGGGACGAACGCCTGCCATAACTTTCGGCAGGCGGTGGCTTGCCACTCACTAGATGGACCACCGATATGCTAAAGAAAGTCGGCCGGGGGCAACACCGGTGTGTGTCACTCAGAGGCGTCGCGAGATGTCCTGCGCTTTCGCCGAAGTTACTCGCGGCGTTAAAACAACAACAACTTCCGTGCCCTTTAACACTTCCACCCTTTCCTGGAGCATATCATCTGATAAAGCAATATGCTGTGTCGACTCCTCTCTGGACGGCCAACAAAGACAAGCCAGAGCTGAGAGTCCTGACTGACTTCTTGACTTTCCACTCCGACCACGAAGACACGTCGGAGACGAAGGCCCTGATCGACTCTTTGAATTTGAAACAAATTATCATTTTTCGTTGATGTTAAAGAAAAAAAATAGTAACATAAATAAATATTAGTAACAAAAAATAGTAATAAATTAAATTAATTTGGTTATCATCCAATACTACTCAGAATCTCCTCTGAATCTGGGTAAGTCCAACTTGACATCTCATCTTCAACTTCAACAAACTTCACGGTATAATACGAGTAGCTCATGAAGATTATACAGTTTATTCATTTTATTATAGATAAAGGCTTCCTAAATTTGAAAATTTGTTTGGCAAACATAGTGTTTACTTTAGGTATTTATCCATAGGAATCAACTTAAAACGCCAGCCGATATTCATTGATTTTTGTTGGATATTTTTCATGCCAATCTCTTCAGTAGATCTTCGGTGATAGCTTAAGTTCTTCATATCTTTATTGTACCGTAGAGGTCGTACTCGTATGTATAACAATAAAGATTTATTTGTTTGCTCGTCGTACTTTATACGCTACCATATCGTTAATCAGATTGCGATAAAACTTTGTTAACTTATTGCTCACACTTACTTGAAGGTTATAGGATAAAAAGATATAAGGAAATAAATAAAACATAAAAATATAAAAGGTAGCAATTAATATAAAAAATATGAAAATAGAATAATAAATCTAAATCAACTCAAAGGCAGCTTAGAATCGTCGACAACTCTCAATCATCTTTGCACCAAATCACAAGGTCCTAGCTATAAAGGGTATACAGGTGAGCCAGACCAGGGGTGACTACATTGCTCCATGTGTGGTCTGACTTAAGATTTGCATAAACGAGCAGACTAATGATTCAATAGAGTTAAATTGGACCAAGTGTTTTGAAGTGAATTGGACCAATTTACCAGAGGGAGACTTTGCACAAAACTCATCTGCGTGGGTACGCATCTGCATCTGTCTCACCAAATAGGTGAGACAGATGCAGATGCATACCCACGCAGCTACGCTGCGCTAGCCAAGTAGCAACTACTTGCCCATATTTATACCTATAGCTGTGTCTCGGTTTGAAGGGTAGAGAGAATATGGCAGAGAAATTACTGGATATTGTGACGAAACAGCCTTAGTTCACATGATTGGCAGCGCGCGAGTAACATCTCCGTGGTGTTACGAGCGTTAATAGGCTGCGGTAACCGCTTACCATCTAATGCGTATGCCAATCTAGTTGTATAAAAAAAGTGTAATAGTCTCTTGTCATACAATTTTAGACACACGTTAACATGGCATGTTTATTAGTTTTCTTTGAATATTTACCTATCTTCTACAGTTGAAAAAAGTTTCTAATGTTTTTTTTAAATTATTATTAAGAAATATCAATGTTACCAAATATAAAACCAACTGTTAAAAACCTATAAACATCGAACGGACAACAAATTAAGGAACCAATTTTGTTTATTAATAAAAAAAAGGTTTTTTTATTATCATCATTAAGAAATATTCAATAAAACAAGTAAAACCCTGCAACATCGAAAGAACAACAAATTAAAGAATCTATCTCTGTTTTTTTTAATTAAAAAGGTTTTTTAAATTAAAGACCTATCTAACATTATATATGTCATTGCTATTGGAGATTTGTACCAGGTTATATATATTTGATTACCTAGCCTTTTGAAATAAGGGACTATGAAGTTAGTATTTATTACTGTAAATAAAAAGATCAAAACGGTTAAAATTATTCATCGTTCATGGAAAAAGTGCAGCAAACGGTCTCATGCCCAACACAAAACTCAAGAAACTTGGTTAAAATGCTGCCGCTGCACTCTTTTGTGGAATGAATAATTTACTCGTGTGCACTGAATGTACCTACGTCTTGGACTCATCTTAAAATGTAACAAAATTTAAAACGAACTGAAAGAAAATACATACATATGTAGTTCTTAACTCGAAGTCCAACTTGGGATATTTTACCATAAAACGAGCCATTCTCTCGCCATTTGTACTCCTCTATCCATATTGTAATTTACAAACATCGAATGATTATTGTTCTTCTCAGTCTTCTTGACAGAGTGGTCGTGGTTACAGATGGGGCTCCACGAATGGCGGCGCTCACTATGCGTCTCCATTCGGCTCTATTGGACGCATTGGGGGAACAGTCGCTCATCGTGGCTTTCGTGAGCCGTTTAATGAGGTCTACCCATCCGGTTGGAGAGCGATCACGGGATCTCTAGCCCCCTCTTTGCCCTGAACTATAAGGCGCTCCGTTGAGTCTTCTTTGCGGGTTATGTGCCCAAAGAACGAATGATTATATATATATATATTGACTATGTATATGAATTATGAACGACAAAACAATATTAATATGTTGCGTGCTCAATTAGATGAACAACCTTATTTTGGTGTCCATATTCCAATATTGAAAGTACAAAATTGGCATCGTATGATCAATTAAGGCTTAACTTTGTACAATATTAAATCATTTTAAGGTAAGAAAATAAAGTTACTTGATGCTTTAACATTCAAAAGCCTTGTCATTCACATTTGTCGTTTCCTAGAGCTCCTGATACCATATTGAAATTTAAAATGTTTTCTTAACATTTCTAATTTTCTTACGTAATTTTATTATAAATAACTATTTCTCTAAAGTAAGCTAAGTAAAGTTACATAGGTTTTTCTAAATTCGTATAAATAAAACTGCAAAGAAGCACAAACTCTGCCAACAAAAAACTGGCTCATAAAGAAAGCAAAACTCAGGACGTGTTTCCAATGCCTCGCAATGAATAATTCAGGCGTGCAGTGACTGCAAGTCTTGAACATTGTCCGTACATTAGATTTATTTAGACCGCGCGCTACAGTGCGCCATGTTACTATTCTAAAAGTCCACTTTACTGCTTCATAGAATTCTATTCTTCTTTTCCGTGTTTAACGTCAGGATTTGATAGTAATAAAAAATGTTACATCGAAAGTACAGGTTTCTACAACGTGCATTTAGCTCGCCGCAAAGCAAGATACCGGAAAATTGTATTTCCCTAGA
This sequence comes from Pyralis farinalis, assembly GCA_947507595.1. Taxonomy (NCBI): domain Eukaryota; kingdom Metazoa; phylum Arthropoda; class Insecta; order Lepidoptera; family Pyralidae; genus Pyralis; species Pyralis farinalis. Next base: position 37,914,601 of record OX382259.1, read on the forward strand.
TGGTGAATTTTAATCTATGGTACTTTGATTTTGACGAGCAATGATAAAACCTAGTGCATAAAGAACTAAACTATAAACTAATTGATACGGTACGAATCCTTGTGCGGACATTTACTTCGGAGCTAGGGTTTTCAGGTTCATGTACATATTTTAAATAATTATCATTTCCTCGGCGGTGATGGAAACCCGCACGTACTAAAAAACGAGTGTGCTTTAGACCACACGACTGAAGTAAAACTTCTTTAGCTCCATAGTGTGATACAGATCTGCACTGTGTCTTAGATATACGAAACTTAACTCGCTATGAGAGAAAGAAAATGTGCGCTCTCTCTCTTGCCCCTACAGTAATATACGAAGCGTAACTCTCTCACTTTCTATCTTCACTAACTTATATCTCCCTCTCAACTTCCGTTCACCTCGCTCAATCACAGTTTTCGTAGCGCTCTCGTCACGCATTCACCAGCTTACTCCCCAACTCAAGCATGCGTAAAGAAGTTTTACTTCAAAAATATATTTCGAGAGACGATCTAACCTAAGAAAGGTCTGGTTTTCTCTCTGTCTCTTCGGTGGAGGTCTGACGGCAGTCGCTCCCTGTCAAATTCAGAATCTTCGTCAAATAATTACACTTTGGTAGCAGACTCCGCCAATCCTAATTGATTAGAAAACGGGATAACGTTAGGAAAAAAAAGTTGCTACAGTGACAAAGAGTATGAATTTCTATTCTCGTACCCCCTACTACACTTGTGATTAAACCCCAAAACCTTTGTATACTGTCTGATGCTTTCTTCCTATAACTAATTTATTAACATTGATTAAAAGCACCCGAAACCGAAGAACATGCCAGACGAGGTTGATGAGAGTGGAAGAGGCGAGAGAGGTAATGTTTGGATCGGTGCACCTGGCGCTCCATAATCTCTGCCTACCCTAATAGGAAAAAACGTGATGATATGTATGCAATGATAAAAAGAAAAAGATAATTCGATATTTTGCTTATTCATTTATTTGAGTATTATTGCCGCTTTTTTTTATACCACCCAGCCTATGTCACCGGTTTCATTGTATTCGCCAGTTAATATTAGAGCAACGATGTATTGTAAAGGCATCAACTTCACGTCGTCGGTCTCTCTTTATTAACTTCCCGTTTTAGGAGAAAGTAATGAAATTACTCCCAAAGTCGAAATTTGAGTTGTTCTGTAAACGCAAACAAACTAACACCCGAAATACCCTTTTATACACACATTAAAACGCGCTGCCGTCTAAAATGTAAATGGTGTAAGCCAGGTATTTCCCAATTTACATGTTCAGTTTTAAAGTCTCCGTCCCGAAGTATTTTGTATGGATGGCTGACATATACAGAACTTTTAATCCCTATGAACTGTGATTGAAAACCTTTGTATGTGAACAAAACTGTGACATATTAACATCTGACTTGACGAGTTCGGTGGCATAGCGGTTGTAACGCTGCTTTTACACCAACGTTGACGTTCGATTCCCACACAGAATAAACATTTGTGTACATGAACGTGTCTGTTTGTCTCGGTGTAAATGTTTTCTATGTATCATGAGTTTACAAAAAGAAATGTATTAACGTATGATTATCAATTGTCTAGTTTATATGACACAAGTTTGGGTCTAGGTAGCGCTGTGTAATTTGTCCGATAGTTTATTAAATGAGCAGCTATTAGTAACCAACCATATAGAACTAGCCTAATAACTGACTGGTCGCTGGTTCGAATCCGGCTGTGGGCATGTACCTCTAAATTCGTGTTTTCTGATTTATATAAATATTTGTAATTATCGATCACTCGGCGGTGAAGGACCATCTGCTTGCCCCGTCCTGCCCAAAAAAATATATTTCGAAGGACATGGGGCCTAACCTAACAAAAGATCTGGTTTTCCCTCTCAGTTGTGGATGTCTTACGGCTGTCGATGCATGTAGAAATTTCATCGGCAAATGCTTAGCCAATGTGAATATGAAATCCGATACAGTTTTAAACCAGATTTTTCACTTTTATTTGGGTCAGGTTTAGCTCAAGACAGCCAGGAATATGGTATAAGGTATGAAGAAAAATAGAATGATTTTTCTGACTAGCATAGCAGCGTAAAAATCATCAAAAATTGGGATTAGATGGCGGACACTGGCGATCCTAATGGATTAATATGACGATGAATATGATTGGAGAATACAGTCACCGTAGCCTATGGACATTTGCAACACCAGGGGTGTCACTCATGCGTTGCCGACCCTCTAAAAACCTCTTCGCATTTCTTGAAGAACTCCATGCTGTAGTCCCTTGGAAAAACCTCGGCTGGGAGCTCATTCCACAGCTTGAGAGTTCTCGGAAGAAAACTTCTCTGGAACCACACAGTACGCGACCATTGTGATTCCAGTGTGTGAGTGTGAACTCCCCGCCGTCGGCGAGCAGTGCGGCTATAAAAAGTAGCTGTCGGCATCATTTCGAACAAGTCTTCAGAACACAACCCGTTGTACAGTCGGTAGAACACACAAAGGGAGGCAAAATCTCTCCTTAAACTTAAGGGTTCAATACCGTGTGTAAGCTTAGGATTGTCGACAATTCTCACAGCTCGTCTGTGAAGCCCAAAGGTGACTGCAGTACTCCAAGTGCGGTTTGATTTGAGACTTATATAACATAAGTCTTTGCCCCGCACTGAAGTACTGCTTTGCTCTGTTGAGCACACCAAGTTTTTTGGACGCCACCTCCAGGTGATTTCGATATTGCACATCACTGGAGATATCGACGCCAAGCATCCTATCTAACAGAAAAAAGTTAAAATCGACCTCAATCGTCTCCAGTAGGCCCTAGAATCAAATTTTTGACGCCATAGTAATTTTACTGTGTAATATATACTCTTACTTACATGAACAATGAAAATCAAAATAGGCATAGTGAAGTTGTAGCCTGTGCTTAGCTTTGTTTTTAAATATATATGCAAATATTTAAAAACAAAGCTATAAATATTTAGATAATTAAAAACTCAGCCGGCAAGCCATGGAACGTGATATTCAGTCTAAAACTGAAATAATGCAGAGTGTTCCCAGTATCTTTCCATCGTGTTCCAAAAATATATATTTTAATGGACATATTGAATAGATTGGTATTAATATATATAATCAGTAACCTTGTTATGAAAATATTATTATAGTAATATTACTATATACTTTTTATACTACGTCGGAGGGTCAATGAACATATGCCTATGAATGCTTGCAGTACATTAAGTATCGCTCGCGCGATTCCAACTCTGCTGCGAACACAGCAACTCCTTCGTAGCTAACGGGTGACCTCACTCACTCGGAGAAACAAAACAAACCTCCAGGGAGTTGTTATTTGGCTGCGGTTTTCTGTGTGGTAGGCGTACTTCCCCCGACGGGCTGCTTTGCTGCCCTACCTCTCTTAAAAACACCCAGACTAAGACAAACAGAAATGTTCTTGCACACAAATGTTTGTCCCGAGTGGGTATCGAACCCACGAGCGTAGGTGTCAACGTAGCGTCACTAACCATTGCGCTACCGAGCTCCTCAATCCTGTCACAGCCGAGGTGATATAGGAATTCTAACAATATACCAAACTGATTTCGTTACAACAATTTTCGTATAATTCTGTAGTATCTTAACTGAAGCCGTTCATTGAGACGTTTGGTGCGCCCCTAATCCAAGTACGGAAACTTTTTCTGCCATCGAATCACAAAGACCTTAACAGCTATTATGAGAAGAATAGGGCTATTGTGTCATGGATCGATGTTAAAACTTGCTTCATGCCGAGCAGACCGAGGTTGGCCAGTGGCGGGGCGCGCGACCGTTTCAAACGCGGTAAAATTGAATAAAGACAAACAAGTAAATCATTAACTTGCCATTAGGCCCTCACGAGCACTTAGACACGTCTTACAGTCTTTAAATCAGTCAATCATATTGTATCATATTTTTCATAGCTTTAAGATCTCTTTTTTAATCTACTAGCATTTCGAAAATTACCATTGACGAAGACGAAATGCCAAAAGAAACTTGCCAATATAGTGAAATATATATAGTGGCTCATGGTTTTTAGGGTTCCGTACCCAAAGGGTAAAACGGAATCCTATTACTGAGCCTCCGCTGTCCGTCCGTCCGCCCGTCCGTTCGTCTGTCACCAGGCTGTATCTCATGAACCGTGATAGTTAGATAGTTGAAATTTTCACAGATGATGTATTTCTGTTGCCGCTATAACAACAAATACTAAAAAATAGAATAAAATAAATATTTAAGGGGACTCCCATACAACAAACGTGATTTTTTTGCTCATTTTTGCTCGATATTGATAACGGCAACAGGTAGACGATTGAAATATTCACAAAATATTTAGTTATATATTCACTTTAAGAATAAATAATTAAATTAAAATAAAACAAATATTTAAGGGGGGCTCCCATACAACAAACGTGTTTCTTTTGCCGTTTTTATAGATGATGGTACGGGACCCTTCGTGTGCGAGTCCGACTCGCACTTGGCCGATTTTTTTTATCAAGTTCAACACAACAACACGCCCAGGATCCGAATCAAAGCCCGTAGATAGTCTTTATTCACATATCTATCATATTATACAGCCCAAATGTGTAGTCATCTCCTTCCTGGACATGACTGCGTAGTTCTCGTAGGATCATTTATTAATGTTACACTGCCAGCATATGACTCATTCAACCCCGTTTTATGCGTCAGTGTGTTCCACGTATCAGAACCACAAGCTTTGTTTTCTAAGTGGCATCCCGTAGTTTATTTTACGCTTTATGGCACACGTTATATGTGAATCTTTTTTATATTTACGATTTATAAATACCGCCTTATCAATTGTACATTGATAAGACGGTATTTATAAACCGAAAATATAAAAAAGATTCACATAACAATTATGACGAGCTCGGTGGCTCAGTCGTGAATGACGCGACTTTGACGCCAACGCTCGTGGGTTCGATTCCTACACAATGTAAACATTTGTGTGCATGAACATGTCTGTTTGTCTTGGTCTGAATGTTTTTATGAGAAGTAGGGTGTATCGAATCAATAAACCACTTGACTGCGCATGAAGGCACCCCGCGCTCACAAAACCGTCAAGGCTGAGCGCCTAAATGTTAGCGATTTGAGGAATATTTTAATCAATAAGCCGATAAGTGCTGCCAATAAGAGCATTCTACTTTACCCTCCGTTCCGAAGCGGTGAATTTGATTACTACCTAAAATCGCTACCATCGGTTCTACATAGGTTATTTCCTTCATGGGCTGCGCCCTGCCCCGCCCTTAAAGCAGCTAAATAACAACTCCCTGGAAGATTATTGTTACTGCGAGTGAATGAGGTCACCAGTAAGCTCCTAATGAGTCGCTGTGTTAACAGCTGAGGTGGGATCGCGCGTATACAGTATGTTTGTCCTGTGTGGGAACGAGCCCGGTGGCTTATTCGTCAATGATACGACTTTGACACTAACGCTCGAGAGTTTGATTCCCACACAAAACAAGCATTTGTGTGAATGAACATGTCTGTTTGCCTTGGTCTGGATGATTTTAATAGAGGTAGGGTGTATCAAAGCTGCCCATCTGGGGAAGTACCTCCACCTCACAGAAAAACCGCAGCCAAATAACAACTCCCTGGAGGGTTGTTGTGTTCCTGCGTGTGAATGAGGTCATCAGGAAGCTCCTATGGAGTTGCTGTGCTAGCAGCAGAGGTGGCATCGCGCGAGTAATACTGAATGTATTGCGAGCTTTAATAAGCTACGGTAACCGGTGGGCTGTATGCTTGTATGCCTCCCGACGTACTATAAAAAAAATCGAACCTACAAGTATTGGTGTCAAAGTCGCCATCTGTGCCATCGAACTCATCGTATATCGTCTTTTATCATTAAAGAATGTAAAAGTTGATTACATTGAATAGATTATTCACATCCGCTTTAGAATAATTCCAAGGTGAGTATTAATGATCAGGGAACCCATTAATCTGGGTCACGAGTTCCAGACACTGGCAGTACCCTCCCCTGCATCACAATAGACTCGACCCGGCACCCGCCCTTTGAATCCATGAAACAATATCTGAAAACATACATCTATCTGTACAGAGCAGCTTCCTTGCGGTGTAGGCAGAGAGAACCGAGTGCCAAAAGACGTGGACCTTAAGCGCACTCACTCGCTGTTTCGCATTTACATGCTATTTGATCTAACCTGCTTTGTGTGCTTCCGCCACCAATTAGTTCATGCGGCCTAGCGCCGGCCGGCACCCACCCACTACTTTTAGTACGTGCTACATGCCGACGCTGCCATGGCTGCTCCGGTAGTCTCTGCCTCGGCTGCTGCGGTCGTCCGCCATCTGGAACATAATCTGCATGCCCCCACCACCACCGTCGCTGCCACGACTGGCCTGGTCGTCGCTGCGACACGTGTTTCGCCTCTCCACGAGGCATCATCAGGCGTTGTAGACGTTAATCGTAAGAATAAAATGCTACAAGTGACAAATCCATCGCAGTGCCGTCCCTTATATTGAATTGAGGGTGGCGGTGGATGGCTTTCGCATTTATCTGATAAGCTCGGTGGCGTTATATTGTAATGCTACTTTGACATCAAGGCTTCAATTCCCGCACGTGATAAATATTTTTGTGCATGAACATGTTTAGTTTGGTCTGGGTGTTTGAGAGGTAGGGCGCATCACAACAACCCGTTCGGTGAAGTACATCTACCTCAGAGAAAACGGCAGCCAAATAACAATTTCGTGGAAAATTCTTGTTTTTCTGCGAGTAAAACAGGTTACCGGTAAGAGAAGCGACATTTAATCTATTACGCGCGTTCATAAGCTATGGTAATCACTTTACATCAGGTGGGCCGTGCTTGTAAGCCTCTTGACCTAATAAAAAAAAACATAGCTCTTCATGCATGCTCGCTGGTTCCTGTTTGCTCCAAAAACTCCACGGGAACATTTGTAAAGAGCGTCACATTTTGACGGCAAGATACTCTGCAAATTGTGTCATCAGGTCTTATTGGCGTAATAAAGTAGCGGGCCCTCCGTCTAGTACAAATGACTCAAGTCGAAAAATCGAGTTGTCGCATGTACTATAATGAATTAACAACATAAGTATTTATTTAGCGTTTGACTGAAATATTTACGCACCTATAGGTACCTACTATCCATAATGAAAATAATGATTGAAGTAAGAGAACATTTATCAGGAACACCGTTCCTATATGAATTCTATATTTTTGTCTGTGCGTTTGTCTGTCGCTTTTTTTCGAATATTCGAGTTTAGACTTTAGATTCGGATTCAGCATAAAAAAAGTAGAATAGGAATGTTCAGGAACACCGTTCCTATCTCTTAAGGAACATGATCGAGATGGCGACAAATTATAAAATAAAATTGAATTGTTATATAATTCAAGAGCCAGGTGTTCCTCTGGCAATGCAAGCTTGCGCATTCTCAACTGGTTTTATAATCGATTGGGTGGCAATCAAGCTTATATATGATAAATGCAATAAAATGTAATAATAGGGGTTAAAGTATGAAATTGACGTTTTATAGTAATAAATATTTTGAATTGACATTATACCTTCATGGTGTACCTATGAGGTTTTTCTTTTAAAAAATGTGCGACATTTGATTTTCGTATATCATTTGTTTTTTTTTTCAGTTTAGACGGGAAAGATGGATACTTCGAAAATACAAGTAATTTTTGAATACGAGTTCCTACGCGGAACTAACGCGGCAGAAACGGCTCGCAATATCAATGCTGCGTTTGGAGAGGAGACTGCTAATGAATGCACCGTGCGTTTTTGGTTTAAACGCTTTCGTAATAAAAGTCGATCCGAGTCAAACTACCCAGGAATTAGCGGCATGGTTTAACGTTACCTTACCTACAATATTGACTTATTTGCATCAAATCAATAAGATAAAAAAATATGAAAAATGGGTGCCTCATGATTTGACTGATCTGCAGAAAGAAACGCGTGTTGAAACTTGTGTTGCCTTGTTGAATCAGTACAGAAATGAAGGAATATTGAAGCGAATTGTGACATGAGACGAAAAGTGGATTCTTTACGATAACCGTAAGCGAAAAATGTAATGGCTGATCCCAGGTGAAGCGGTGAACGGATGGACCCCAGGTGAACGGAAAAGGTTTCAGCGGCAAAGCTTACCAATAAAAAGGTAATTGTAACTGACTCGGTGACCTCTTCACGGCGTTATTCACTATACCTTTCTCGGGTCTGGTCAAGCAATAACAGCAGATGTTTAGTGTGCCGAACTTCGAACAATGATGGCGAAACTGGCAGGGAAACGGCCCCGACTCGTGAATCGATCTTCACCATTATTGCTCCATGATAACGCAAGACCTCACACTGCACGAGAAACCGTTGTAACTCTACAGGAGCTGCAGTTAGAAACCACCCGTCATCCTCCGTACTCGCTAGACCTTGCTCCAACTAACTACCATTTTTTTCGTGATTTGGACAATTTTCTAAGTGGTAAAAAATTTTCTTCCCAGGAGGCAGTACAAAATGCTTTCACACAGTTTGTCGAATCTAGATCCCCAGAGGTATATTGCAAAGGCATAAATAAACTTATATTTAGAACTTAATGTATAGATAATGAGGGTAAATATTTTGATTAAATAAATATGTTACGTGCAATTTGATCTAACTTGCTTTGTGTGCTTCCGCCGCCAATTAGTTCATGCGGCCTAGCGCCGGCCGGCACCCGCCCACTACTGTTAGTAAGTGCAAGATGCCGACGCTGCCATGGCTGCTCCGGTAGTCTCTGCCTCGGCTGCTGCGGTCGTCCGCCATCTGGAACAGAATCCGCATGCCCCCACCACCACCGTCGCTGCCACGACTGGCCTGGTCGTCGCTGCGACACGTGTTTCGCTTCTCCACGAGGCATCATCAGGCGTTGTAGACGTTAATCGTAAGAATAACATGCTACAAGTGACAAATCCATCGCAGTGCCGTCCCTTATATTGAATTGAGGGTGCGGGTGGATGGTGCGAGCGAAAAGATATTTAATAGTGGGGAATGGTTTACGTCAGTTTGTTTGTTCATGTAATTTTAGAATTTTTATGTTTATTAATTTCTAATTGTTCCCTAATAGGTTAGAAGGTTAGATCAAATTGCATATAAATTTGACTTTCGCAAAATAACGCCTGAATCTATTACCTATTTAAATATGTTACATCTTACTTACATCTTACAAAAAAACGAGTTTTAACTTGTCAGTACAAATCGGCAATTTACTAATACTAGTAATTAAAGGTTCTGTGATCGCGTATGGTTTTACGTATTTCCATCAGCCAATGAAACTCCGGATACCTGATGACATTCTTCACACACAAGAATATAACAACACCTGAGATACACACATAAAATAAATAAATAAAAATGGTTTATTATTCTCTCCAAGATTCAACAAAACAAATACATTTTGTCATAGTGGTAGATATACAAAATCATATTGACGAGCTCGGTAGCGCTGTGGTTAATAAAGCTACTTTGACACCAACGCTGATGATTACAAATACCACACAGGACAAACACGGCAACCGTTGCATTTGAGGAGTCTGCCCACGAACACCTTCCAGAAGGCATTCTTTAAGCTATATAATCCGCAAAAATTAACTTTTAAAGAAAAGAATAATCATATTTTTTTTTACCAGAGGGCGACTTTGTACAAAAGTCGTCTGCGTGGGTACCTCTGTCTCACATATTTCTACCGCCAAGCAGCTATATTTATATAGCTGTGTTCCGGTTTGAAGGGTGAGATATGGCAGAGAAATTACTGGGTACTGTGACGAAACAGCCTTAGGTCACAAGATTGGCAGCACGCGAGTAACATCCCCGTGGTGTTGCGAGCGTTAATAGGCTGCGGTGACCGCTTACCATCTAATGCGGGCCGCATGCTTGTTTGCCAATCTTGTTGTATAAATATATATATATATATTAAAAGGAAAGATTCACCCGATTTATTGTTTTTTTATTTGATTAACGTTAATTTACGTATAATTTAGACCGACGACCGACCGCTCGGTGGCTCAGTCGTGAATGACGCGACTTTGACACCAACGCTCGTGGGTTTGATTCCCACACAAGACAAACATTTGTGTGCATGAACATGTCTGTTTGTCTTGGTCTTGATGTTTTAAAAGAGATAGGGCGCATCAAAGCAGCCCGTATGGGGATTACCTCCACCTCACAGAAAACCGTAGCCAAATAACAACTCCCTAGAGGGTTGTTGTGTTCCTGCGTGTGAGTGAGGTCGCCAGTAAGCTCCCAAGGAGTTTGCTGTGTAAGCAGCAGAGGAAGCATCGTGCGAGTGATACTTAATCTATCGCAAGCGTTAATAGGCTATGGTATCCGCTTTACATCAGGTGGGCCGTATGCTTGTACGCCTCTCGACGTAGTATAAAAAAAAATGAAGACCAATTTTAATACAATCGACTCACTGACATTAATTTTAAATCATTTCTAATTTTAATTACTATATATACTATATTTTTATACATGATACCTGTATATGTATGTACCGCCGTGTTTGCACGCAAATAAATGATTTAATTTGATTATTTATTTCATACCTGGTGGAACGGCAGCTTAATAAAAATTACATGAAACCTCGTGTAATATCCGAGCTATAAAGTGCACGTGGTGACGTCATTAATGAAAAGCCACGACGTTTATGTGCCTCGGATCACTGTTATACACGATCGTCTTTTTATTTTATGGCCTTGTTCCTAGAGTTCCGTACACAAAGTGTCACCACTATTACTATATCTTTACGACTAGTAATAGTGGTCACACTCTGTATATGCTCATATTTGGTATAGGCAGAGAGAACCGAGCATCACATGACTCTGCCCTAACACACAATTTTTTTAAGAACACCGTTCCTATATGAATTCTATATGTTTGTCTGTGAGTTTGTCTGTGCGTTTGTCTGTGCGTGTCTGTTCCTGAACATTCCTATTCTCCTTTTTTATGCTGAATCCGAATTTGAAGTCAAAATTCGAATATTCGAAAAAAAGCGTTTCGAATATTCGAATTTTGACTTCAAATTCGGATTCAGCATAAAAAAGGAGAATAGGAATGTTCAGGAACACCGTTCCTATCTCTTAAGGAACAAGGTCAAAATGGCCGACAAATTAAAAAAAAAATATTGAATTGTTATATAATTGACGAGCCGGGTGTTCCTCTGGCAATGCAAGCTTGCGCATTCTCAACTGGTTTATATATAACATCGTAACATCGTCGAACCTGACGTAAAGCAGTTACCGTAGCCTATAAACGCCTGAAATATATTAAGTATCAATCGCGCGATGCCCCCTCTGCTGTTAGCACAGCAACTCCTTAGGAGCTCGCGATACCCTGTAGGTAGTTATTATTTATCTGCGGTTTTCTGTGAGGTGAAGGTACTTCCCCAGACGGGATGCATTGATGCGCCCTACCTCTCTTAAAAACGCCCAGAACAAGACAAAGAGACACGTTCTTGAACACAAATGTTTGTCCTGTGTGGGATTCTAACCCCCCGTTGGTGTCAAAGTAACGTAACAGCGCGTTTCGCCACTGCGTCTCCGAGCTCTACAAACCTCACTCGCTTCTTTTAAATTCATAACTCTTCACGTGCACGCTCGCCGGTTTTAGTGCTCCTGATATTACCTGCTGAGAAGCAACTGGCTATAGACCAGAATATTTCCCGCGGTTTCGTGGATCTTGAGAAGGCACTTAAAAGAAGTAAGGTTCATCAAAGCTACTCCGCAGCCAAATAACAACTCCCTGGATGGTGGTTGTATTCCTGTGTGTCAGTGAAGTCACCAGTAAGCTCCTGAGGAGTTACTGTGTCAGTCACAGAGGTGGCATCGCACGAGTGATATTTAATGTATTACAAGCGTTCATAGGCTACGGTAACCGCATCACGTATGCTTGTATCCTCCCGACATTATATCTACAGTGTTACTAATGGTATATTATTAATGCTCCGCTACATGTTCATCTTTCTGTTCGTCCGTCTGTCACGTCTGTATCTTTTATCGTAATAGCCATTATACTTAAAATATTCACAGAGTGTGAATTACTTTAGCCGATAAAGCAACAAACAATAAAAATAATATAGACTTATTAATTGTAGGTCCGTATAAGAGCAATAAAAGCCAAAACAAATTATCTTAAGATTTTATCTGTATGTTTGTATGAATACTAAAGACTGCTTTTATTTTAATTTTTTGTGAGCCGTCATTTTTAGTATGCTTTTATTAAGATACCATGTATGATTTACATACAAGTTGCAATTGCCTGTATGTAAATGCAATAGAATCACTGACTTAGTTATGTTTCACCTTTAAATCATAAAAATCTTATAAACTTGTGAATGTGAAAATTTGTGAGAATGTATAGACAGACGTTTGCTCTTTTACTACCATGCTTACATTGTTTAGCACGGAAAAGTTATTGAAGTTACATTAAGTTAACGTTTATGTTCTGTACATAGACTACTTTTTATCCCGAAGACATTTAATGTTCCCGTGTAAAACTTGAGAAGCCGAAATCGGCGCGAGCGGAGCTGAGGGCAACAACTTGTTTACATATCAAAAAACAAACAATCTCGAATAACATAAACAGAATGTACTAAGTAACATAATTCTCACACATAACCTTACGAAATCCCTTCCAGTAACAAAAAAGGCGATAACAGAAACGCCAATGTATGTTCAGTAAAAAGTCTTGGGCAGTCATTCTCAGTAAAGTAATCTTATAACCCTCAGTTCGAAGAGCCAGTGTCGGCCGATTCTCACTTATTAGGGATTTTATGTTTATTCCCGGAGGCCGGGATCCCGCCCGGAAGCAAAAATTATCATAAGTTAGACAACGGATATTTTTTCAAAAGGTTTTACCGGCTGAGCTGGATGTGGGTATTTGATATGTTAAGTGCATGTACGGAAGAGTCAAAAGTTTCATAAAATTCCAGATATACATACAAATATTAACTTTTGGCCGCCACAGTCGGCTTGAATCGACAAGCGATAGCGTGCCCTGCACTTGGCGTATTACAAAAACATAAAATAAAAATATACTGTTGTATCTAAACTATCGTATAATTGATCTGCTTATATTAAAAATATGACATGACTATTGAGATAAACCAAAGAGCTGGTAGTTTTCTCGCTCAGCGCATAAGTATTGCGATTCAGCGCGGGAATGTTGCCAGCATCGTTGGTACAATGCCGCGGGACCACACTTTTTAGATTTATTTTAGGTTATTATCATTGTTGTAGATTTATTAAATTTTTGATGTAATTTAGTTTTAGTTTTATTGGGTATTTATTAAATTGTGTGTTTATTAATAAGAAAATACTGAAATAAATTTACTATTGAGATATTGGATGATACAAAATAGTAGTTTGTGTCACTGCACTGAAATGATGGTCATTGTAATACGAGTGTTTGTTTGTGACACGAGGCGCTACCGAGTGTTATAATAACTACTTCTAATGCTACAGCATGCTACAGCATTAGAAACAGAAGCAATGCTACAGCATTAGAAGTAGTTATTATAACACTCTACACTACCGTTAGTAGATGCAACATTAAGTTTACAACGCCGCCGGTCGGCACTAGGCCACATGAACTAATTGGTGGCGGAAGCACACAAAGCAGTTTAGATCAAGTTGCATGTAACATTATTATTATTATATAATATTAGACTAGTCCCTAAGTTTGTTAATGATATTCGGTATCCGTAAACAACAACTTTTGTATTTAATTTGTAGAATTCAATACATGTATTGAATACTTTTTAATCCAAAATTGTATACTTCTTTGTACATGAGTAGTTATGGAATCATTTTTTTTTTTGTTAGCTTTTACTCTGGCTCGAATGCTTGGTGTATATGCCTATTTATGCTGTGGCGGCGAACAAATTACCAACGCATAGCACAATGAGGAGAGAAGTGAGATAGACTACTTTTTCTGTACTCAAAAAAGCTCATCTCTCAAAGCACACTACATCATTGGGTTTGCTTGCTATTCAAAAATCATTTATTTAGATTTTGATATGTTAGCTCAATGCATTGAATGTGAAGTTACCATAGCCATGGAACACAACGAGCAGTATAGCTCGCGCATCGCCACAACTGCTACTAAGCCAACGATCGCCAGCTTCTTGATGATCTTACTAACTCGCTGAAACACAACATCTCTCCACCTGATTTTTATTTTATTGCGATCAACTGTCTGCTTCTTTGCACCACCTGGAAGAACTTCCAGACATCACAATTCGTCACGACATCACAAAAACAGAACAAAGCTCGCCTTGCTATTTTCAGGGTCTATTAACACCATCATTAACATACGGTAGTGAATCATGGGTATGGCAGAAGAAGCATGAAAGTAGGGTCAACTCTGTTGAAATGAGAGCGTTAAGGAGTAGGTATGTGTGGAGTTAGAATGATTGATAGAGTAGGAAATAGCACGATACGAGAACAATGTGTAATGAAAGATGATGTACTGACAAAAATTGAAAAGGGTATACTGTGATGGTTCGAACATTTGGTAAGAAATGATGACGTAGATGACGACAAGAGTAAGTGGTAATATCGGCAGGAGACGCCCTAGACACACACATTTAGATCAAATAGCTGATGTGCTGAAAAAGGGCCAAATCAAAAGCACCCGAAACCGAAGAGCATACCAGAAGAGGTTGATGAGAGTGGAAGAGGAGAGAGAGGTATGTTTGGATCGGTGCACCTGGCGTTCCATAATCTCTGCCTACCCCAATGGGAGACAGAAGTGATATGTATATACGTATATTTACAACTAAGTTATAAATAGATACATAAAATAGCTTACTTTATCCCTCTGTATCTGTATCTGTATGTATTCATTTCACTACATTAAATCCTTTTTAAATGGCGAAGTAGCCAGAGAGCACTGAGTTCCTCAAAACTCGGTCCTGATACAACACACTCGCATCATTTACAGCCATGCATTTTACATGCATGCATCTCTTTTCATACACACTCGGTTTCTGGAGCTCTGCACCACCTTCTGATAAAACATTTCCAAACTGATGTAAAAAAACAAACATGGGACACAACCAAGTTATTTCATGTATGTTTAAAATAAATATAGCCATTTGATAGTACAGGAGCCCTATCAAACGCATTTTCCAACCAGCAGAGTCCCGGATCCCAGACTATATAACGTGCCTACAGGCATCTCTAACGTATTGGCTCTACACTCTCCCCGCTAACGACCGAAGTGGATCTCATATGAAGTGTTTTTGAGCATCCATACAATGTGACATGTATTATGTATGTTATTGGCTCTCGGAGAAATACTTCGGTTTTTATCACCCGATTTGTCGAACAAAATATTAAGCATAAACGGTTTTGCTTCTTTGTATATTTCTTATGAGAAAATTCGTTATAAGAGAGAACTTTAGTATTTATATTTTGCCCGGCGAAAACACATAACTGAATATATTTTTGTATACTTATTGTTAGGAACAGTGTGAATGGAGCATTGGGTAAACTTCTAGCCAGTCTAAATCTAAGCCAGTAGGCAAAGCTCGCTGTACACAATACATTGTTGATTAAATGGAATGAAATAAGAAAACTTTTTGACAGCCGAAATCTAAGCCAGAAGGCACAGCTCGCTGTACACAACGCGGTGCTAATCCTAATGCTAAGTTATGGCCGTGAAAGCTGGGTATGGCAGAGAGAGCATGAAAGTAGAATAAATGCTGTCGAGAGATGAGCATAGAGCAAAATTTGTGACGTAACGCTTGCTGATCGCTTTCACAATGAAAAGAGAGAGACTTGCTCTGAAAGAGAGTTCGGTGTTAAAATAAGAAAGGTCATGCTCCGTTGGTACGAATATATCGAAATAATGCAAGATGAAAGAATGACGGAACAGTTATACAATGCGAAAATGGAAGGATTTAGGAGCCGTGGAAGACTCTAGGTCTGCCTCACCTACAGTAACCAAATTGGTCGTGTTTTATCAAGAGCCCAAGGAACCATCGAACATGCATGAAATGAATTATGAATGTCAAAGAGCGAGGACCACTCACTTCACAAAAATCTGACGTGAAGATATACATACGTACATTGGTAGGAGGTTGCTTGTAACCCCACTCATTTACAGGAATAAAACTCCCCAAGGGTTATTTCACTGTTTTCGATTGGTTTGTCGTTGATTGGTTGGTCGAGCTACTTTAATGTACTTGCCCTGCTTCTCTTAATCTTATTTAATATAGGTGCCTCCACTTTGTCTTAATTTTTTTTTTAGATCATAGGCACAATAAAAAAGGCACGGCAGGGTGTCTGATTAACTTTTTTTTTAAATTTCAATATGCCCCGCAGTTGTTATAACCGGATGGGGTTGGGGAGGGGAAACTTTTTTCAATGTAACGTATTTAGTGAATCTCTGACAAGTTATTTTTTTATACAACGTCGTGAGGCATACAATCATACGGCACACCTGGTGGAAAGCGGTTACCGTAGCCTATGAGCGCTTATATTAAGTATCGCTCGCGTGATAACACCTTTGCTGCTGACACGGCAACTCCTTAGGAGTTTTGCTGGTGACCTCACTCACACGCAGGAACACAACAACCCTCCATAGAGTTGTTATTTCGCTGCGGTTTTTTATGAGGTGGAGGTACTTGTCCAGACGAGCTACTTTGATACGCCCTACCTGTCTTGAAAACACCCAGCCATGTTTATGCACACAAATATTTGTGCCTTGTTGGAATCGAACTACGTACGTTGGTGTCAAAATAACGCGTTTCATCACTGCGCCACCGAGCTCGTCATGTTCGTTGTTAAATGTTGTGCTATAAAGAACTACACAATCGTATTTTATGTAAATTGTTATACCGCGTCCATAATATTTTGTATCACCTCAACATTCCACAGCGTCTAAATTATGAGGGAAGTTAAAGCAAATAATTCTCCAAGTGGACTTTATCATCGGGAGCAACAATTAAATTTATTTATGACGGCCGTTGTCGAAGCAATGTTAACAATGGGGTGCAATTGTAAACATGAATATTTGTTCATTATTGTAAACAAGCTGTGCCCTTGGATGCGTTAGTGGTACTCAATTTAGATTTTGATTTTGACGAACTCGGTAGCGCAGTCGTGAATGACGCGACTTTGACACCAACTTGAGGTCTATTCCCACACAGGACAAACATTTGTGTGCATGAACATGTTTGTTTGTCTTCCTCTGGATGTTTTAAGACTGGTAGGGCGCATCAAATAGTCCGTCTGGAGAAGTCCCTAGAGGGTTATTGTGTTCCTGCGTGTGAGTGAGGTCACCAGTAAAACTCCTAAGGAGTTGCTGTTAGCAGCAGCGGAGGCATCGCTCGAGTGGTACTTAATGTACTGGAAGCGTTCATAGACTACAGTAACCGCTTTCCATCAGGTGGGCCGTATGATTATGTGCCTTGTCAGAAATTCACTAAATATTTTACCATAAAAACAATTACCTACCCCAATTATAACACCTGCGGGGTGAATAGCAAATTAAAAAATCAGGTGAGCCGTATGCTTGTATGCCTTCCGACGTTGTATAAAAAAATACATAATATAAATAAAACACTTCTCAAAATTAATACATCGTTCTGTCAAAATTTCAAAGCGGTCACTGACCCAAATAGCACAAACGCTGCATAACGTGACTTTCTGCAGATGAATAGCTATCTACAATAGCTGTTTAACTGCCTTACTGTTATGAGTCCGTACAGCAGCTCTTGTAGAGCCATTACAGACTGCTTAAGCACTTATTTGTTAGATAGGAAGAAAGTTCGGTGAATTGATATTTATGAACAAATCTTTTAGTACTACGTCAGGAGTCAAATAAGCACACGGCCCTCTAGAAGCAAAAAAAGTTTTTCTGTGAAGCGAAGGTTCTTCTTCCGGTGTGCTGCTTTAAGCCGCAGGAGAAAGAAAAGCAGCCTCGTTTATTTAATGGCAAGGTGCATCACGTGTAAGTAAAGCCTGATTTAACTGAAAGTAAGTGAACCACATACACTCCAATTTATGGGGCATAATCAATAAGTATTGTTTTTCTAAATAATATCGATAATAAATTTCAAAGAAATACAGGTTAACCCCAAAAATTTCGAAAAATTAAAAATATTTTCAACGGCCAAGACAAAAGATAGCCTTGTAATATACTAAGAGGACTAACCTCTTAGGATATTACGAGGCTATCTTTTGTTGTATTTTTTTCTGTGACACGATCTCGCGTTCCATCTGAGGTGATAAATGGACGTGTGACCGCCTGTACTACAACCCAAATAATAGAAATTAATCACAATGACACTGGCGACGTGTCACGTAAGACATTTTTGTCACAGTGTCCGCTATATAACTCGAATCCCTTATGTCCCTATTTTTATAGCAGTCAAGTGACAAAAAAGCAAGTGATTTCATATACAACAGTGACCCTTAACTATAAATAATATAAGATATTGATTTAATACTATTAATTTTAATACTCTATTTAATGTTATTAAAGAATATTTAAATAAATTTATAATATTGAAGTGAAATAAGAGAACTTTTGGACAGCCGAGACCTAAGCCAAAAGCCACAGCTCGCTGTACACAACGCGGTGCTAACGCTAACTTATGGAAGTATTAGCTGGGTATGCCACAGAGAGCATGAAAGTAGAATAAATGCGGTCAAGGTGCGAGTATTACGCAAAATAGTGAATCATAGTGGTATATATTACATACAAATCATCAAAGTGGATAATATGAACAGTAGGTAGAATTAGTTGCTTTCCAAATCTTTATAAACTTAACCATTGATATGTCAATTGACTAACTAAATAGTTAATAGATTCAGGCGTTATTTTGCGAAAGTCAAATTTACAGGCAATTTGATCTAAACAAATTTGTATGCATCCGCTACCCATTAGTTCATGCGGCCGGCATCCACCCACTACTGTTAGTAGACGCATGCCGCCGCTGCCATGGGTGCTCCGGTCGTCCCCGCCCTGGCTGCTCCGGTCGTCTCTGCGACACGTGTTTCGCCTCTCCACGAGGTATCCTCAGGCGCTGATGATGTGTCGTTAAAATAACATGTTACGAGCATTAGCACGATCGGAATCGCCATGGCAGCGGCGACATGCATCTACTGACGGTAGTGGGTGGGTGCCGGTAGGCACTAGTTCGCATGAAGTAGCGGAGAAGCGGAGGTTGCGGAATCACACAATATAGTTCAGATCAAATTGCCTGGATTTGACAAAATCATCTCGGGAGCTATATGTAATATAACTCGGATTAAACAATACAGAGGTAAAGAAAATTCGAAGGGTAAAATGATGAAGAAATGTTAGAAGGCTTTATGTATTGTAGAAACAAAACGGTGTAGGGGAGATCTCGGAGTCACCTTCAACGACTATTCAGAAGCAAATTGACCTGTTTCGAAGAGCCGCGTACCGAGGTGAGACGACTTCATTAAAAAGTTTTGGGTTAACTTTCCTTTTCTTAATTTGCACGAAAATGGTTTTTGCGGAATAATTTACACCTATTTTGGAGTGCGCTACATGTTACGATTGCTCTAAATATATTTAACTATATTCTTTCTTTAAAATGTAGTATATAATATACGGATGTACTTTGTTTCTATATAATTTGATAAAGTTCTTCTTTAAATAAATACATACATACATCTCGCCGGCCTCCCGTTAGGGTAGGCAGAGACTATGGAACGCCAGGCGCACCGATCGCAACATACCTCTCTCGCTTCTTCCACGCTCATCAACCTCTCACGCTCATCATTCTCTTCGATTTTGGGTGCTTTTGATTTGGCCCTTTTTCCACACATCACCAATTTGAACTATATGTGTGCGTCTAGGGCGGACCCTTCCAATATCTCCATTCACTCTTGCCCGATACACTTCTTTCGTAACTCTTTTGTCATTAATTCTTTCTAAACCACCAAACCATCTCAGCATACTCTTTTCAATTTTTGTCACTACATTATGTTTTATTCTACATAGTTCTCGTATCGTGCTAGTTTTTATTCTCTATCAATTATTCTCATTCCACACATACTCCTCAATGCTCTCATTTCTACTTCTACTTTCACACTTCTTCTGCCATACCATACTACCGTACACTACCGTACATCAATGTTGGCGTTAATACACCCTGAATAATAAGCAAGGCGAGCTTTGCTGGATATGCTATCGCTTGTTACCACGGAGTACAAGGGACCATTGATACGCTTTCCTGCTTTCACGCTTCTTTCAATATCGTTTTCTTTGAATATTGACCAGACCTGAAAAAAGCTATAGTGAATAACGCCATGAAGAGACCACCAAACAGTTACCATTACCTTTTTATTGGTAAGCTTTGCTTTAGAGCACTATTGCGGTGTTTGACCTGGGGTAAGCCATTGCATTTTTAGGGTTCCGTACCCAAAGGGTAAAACGGAACCCTATTACTGAGGCTCCGCTGTCCGTCCGTCCGTCCGTCCGTCCGTCCGTCTGTCACCAGGCTGTATCTCATGAACCGTGATAGTTAGACAGTTGAAATTTTCACAGATGATGTATTTCTATTGCCGCTATAACAACAAATACTAAAAAATATAATAAAATAAATATTTAAGGGGGCTCCCATACAACAAACGTGATTTTTTAGCATTTTTTTTATAGATAATGGTACGGAACCCTTTGTGCGCGAGTCCCACTCGCACTTGGCCGATTTTTCGTTTATGGTTATCGTAAAGAATCAATTACTTCATAAAAAAAATGCATATTTGTAACAGAGCTTATGGCCGGATTAGGTATATAGGTATATTTCCTTGAAAAACGCGAATTTGCACAAAAACCACAAAAAGGAATCGTGTTAAATACCAGCTATTCACCATTACAATTATAACGTAAGGTCACGAAGGTCGCCGGTTCCAAGCTCACTCACAGTACTATCTTTTGCATTGTTTTTCTTATTACTTTAAACGATCATTTCCTGTAATACATATATTCTATGTATTACGGTATCGGCTTTAATAATTTGCATTAAATTTTGTATTTGGATAAAAGGTTTTGATTTTTAATTTTATGTAATGTGTGTTTCCCGAAAAAACGCGTCAATAAACATAAAAAATAGATTTATTGGCATCGATCGAATAAAGAAACTGTTAGTTCAATTATAATCAATATTCTATGAGAAATTAAAAAATATACTCAGTTACTAAGCACCCATGAGGTAAACCAGTTATTTTAACATTTCCTTACCCTAGAAGCACTCGAAATATACAAATATAACAGGAACTTACGCCAAGGCTAAAAGGAGGGCAAACAAAAATGTACCTATGTGTATATATAGGCAAATATGTAAAGCTGTATGCGGAGAACGCCTTAGACAAACAACGTAACAATCATACTGTGACGTTATTACGTTCCACGAGAGACCCTGTTCCAAAATATGCGTAACTGTTCCAAATAACGTTTGCTATTAAATACCCGTCGTTTGTTTCCGCAAGATCTAGAACTAAAAAGTTTTATTTGCAAGCTTGCGATATTTTACGATATAAGTGTATAAAAAAGAAAATTAGTAATAAGTAAAGAATATATAAACCTAAATTTTCAAATCTCTATATTTGTAAGTCATAATTACGATCCACATTAACACTAAGATAAAAAAGAGTTTTTGTTATTTATATGAAATATGGTAGATATATAAACGTATTAATGTAGTCACTAGATTTAGTATTTCAACACACTTCGCCGGTATACTAATATGTTTACGTACTTTATTATTATATTTAGTTATCTATCTATACCTCCACGCCATATCCCTTCTTTGCGTTGAGTTATAAGTTAATGTATGTGGAAAATAAGTAAATATATAAGGCAGCCAATACTGCTACTGCTAGCATACATGAACTCATACATTTAGCCGTTCTATGTTTTCATAGCGTGTCGATATTACGCTCCACAGGTGATCACGTTCCAAAATACGCGTGTCAGTTTACCGTGACGTTCACGATTGAATATATCAAAGCACATTTATATCAACCACAAAACGCTCGTTTTGTTTGAGTTATTGCGCGGGAAGTCCAATTCTTTATTCAATGTGGCAAACATTTTGAACGTTTATGAAACTCAAAAGCCATTGATTCAGAAAAAAACTTGTACTGAGAGGAGCAGACACTTTAGAATTAAAGTTGATTTTCGTCTCCTCCTAAAATTAGAAATAAGTAAGCGAGGGGCTTACTTATTTCTCATTTTAAACAAAAACTTAGTGTATTTATGTGTTTAGGTTCGACTGGCTATTTTTTAATATTTTTTCGAGGTATGACAAAATTTTGATACGGTAATAAATGAACCAGGAATACATTTCATCTAAACAAGAGTTGGTGGGCCTCCTCTTCCCCCTTGCCCACGTTTTTTCTTCCTAAGCCTTCCCGATAATATGTGGAACATAATAAATATTTAAATAGGTACAAATCATTTTCAAATATAGCACTAATGCACTATTTTATGAATATAAATTTTTAGGAATCTATTTTTTTGGCTGCAAACAAATTATAGTTAAGGTAAGCAAGTTTAAGAAAAACATTTACGACTGCCGATGACGTAGCTTGTATGAGTAAGTTGTAGTGGCAGTGGGCAGGCCACATAGCTCGAAAGAGCGATCGACGAATCGATGGCCGTAGGTGCAAAAGCATTCTCGAATGGCGATCACGAACCGGAAAATGCAGCGTAAGATCTTCACACAATCTGGTGAAGATCGCAGTCAACCGATGGGAACTAACAACACAGGAGCAATTTTTTTGGAAAATTTTCAATTGTGATTTTTTACGACACCCTCATCTAAAGTTAACACCACGAAATTGATTGGTAAATGTATTTCAAGTTTTGTTCTTAAATATATTTAAGGTATACTTATTTATGAATGTACAACACGTGTTTTATATCTGTATAGATAAAATACATTTAAATATATATGTGTGTGTGTCTTTAGATTGTATACGGTTATGAACTTCTGAATGATATTTATTGATAATTTATTATATGATTGTTTTGTTTAACAAACGTAAAATACCTACTGCCACGTTAAATGAAAACCTTAAATATATTAACTAGCAAAACTTGAAAGACATTCAAGTTATGTTCATAAATATGTTTAAGGTATACTTATTTATGAATGTACAACACGTGTTATATATCTGTGCAGATAAAAAACAATTATTTGTAAATATATATGTATTCGTATCTTTAAATTGTATACGATGATGAATGATATGTATTGATAAGTTATTATATTATCGTTTTGTTTAACAAACGTAAAATACCTACATTACGCGAAACAATTACAGCTTCTTGCGTGCGTACATAAATACATGCACACTTTTTTTTATTATAACACTAGCTCATCAATAGCTAATGAACAAAAAAGAAGAAAATTTATTCACAAACAGGAAAAAAGATACATACGACACTGTTTTATCTTTGCCTACATATAGATACTTACTACAGAATTCAGGTATTGTGACTAACTTCTGTCATAGATAACTTGTAAGGTAAAGTAAGGAATTCTCAATACGGCGGCCTTTAATTCCGCGGAACCCATCCAAATTCTGTTGTGAACGCTTTGAAGTCACAAACATTATTCGGATACGAAAGGCCGTTCTCATCTCCCATTATATATTGAATGTTTTATGCAAATCCAGTTTCCGAACCGTGAGGATTGTTCCAATCTCGCTCCTGTTTGTTAAACTATTGAATTAATTAGAATTAAAATTTGTTTTGCGTTTGTTTCAGAACAAACTCTCCCATTTGTAACAATTTGTTTTACAAATGGGATATAAATGACAGGTTTTATCAGAATTACTGCGTACAGACAAATTGTGTTAAACCCGCTCGATAGACAAAATTAATATCAAATTTGAGTTCTAACAAAGCTCTATATTAAAAGAGTATTGTTACTGTTTTTTTACAACATCTAGGGACAAACAATATATATGACCTAATAATATATATGACCTGCCTGATGTAGAACGGCTACCGTAGCCTATGAACGTTTGCAATAATATGCTAAAATATCAGTAACACAGCAGCTTCTCAACTGGTAGCTTCAGGGAGACGACAACCCTACAGGCATTTGATGTTTTGCTATCTTCTGTGAAATGGACGAACTTCTCTAATCTACGTTGGTGTGATCTACCTCACTTTCATTAGAACCTAATTTGTTTCTTAGCAAGATGCATCAAATACAGATAAAGCTCAAAATTTGACACAAATGCTATTATACGCCAAATCTACCCATCACAAACGATAATATCATCCTAGACTCCATATCCACACATATAGTACTTCAAAAGAGCTTAGTATGAAAACCAATGTACACACTTTTATTTATACATTTTTAGCTCTATTTAAACTCAAAATATTAAGTTGTAAATAGTAGATACTATATATTTATCAACTTACGGAAGAATATTTACTAAACAATTTGTTTTGCGCGGCTAAAATTTCCATCAGAAATGATAACAGTTGAGTAACGAAGGGTAACAGTTGCTCTGTAATCGGTGAATCCGTGAAATTACAGCCGTAATGTTCATTATAACGGCACAGCACCGACGCCCGCTCTTAATTAATCCGACAAATGTCTTCTGCCTTCTCGGTGGCCCTTACGTAATGTTGCTTTATTTATTTGACAATACTATATGTTACTTGGAGTAACTGGGTAGTTACTAGATGGTTAAAGGGCGTGTACATGAACGTTTGGAAGTACTTGCAAACTAATGAGACGAAACAAGGTCCCAGCGGATTGCAGAGGCGCAGTCATGGTACCGTTGAACAAAGGGATAAACCGAGCTATATAGCCATCAAGTTGATCAGCTTAGCTGTAAAAGTATATGAATAATAATTAAGAAAATAATTTAAAAATTCTGTGACACGTGGAAGGCACATCGGAAATTCGAAATGGAAATAAATTTTCAAACTTCGCTATGTCGTGGAGAAATATGAAGCTAGACCAGAAGGTTTTCTGCAGTTTTGTAGTAGAATTTTTAGAAAATATTTTTTCCAATAACATATTGCATTTTTTACATCATAAATATTTTTTATACGATTATGATTCATGAAAAGAAATAAGAAGAGGTATGCTCCGTTGGTTCGGGCATGTGGAAAGAATGCGGCAAGAAAGAATTACGAAACATATATACAATGCAAAAGTGATGTAGGAGCCGAGGAAGGCCAAGACTAAACTACCATGACCATATCGATCGTGTTCTATCAGAAGATGATATCATGCATCTCATACACGCTCGCTGGTTTCTAAGGCTCCAGCAAAAGCAATTAATGTTTGAGGTGTGTAAAGATCGAGTCACGTGGCGCTCGGTACTCTCTGCCTTCCCCGCAAGGGATTTGCCGTGAACTTATAAATAATTGTAATAATGTATAATAAATAGGTAATAATGTATTTTTTTTTAATGTAAAACGAAGTTCAGTCTTACATAACGTAACGTATTTGATGTTACTAATCAAATGTGAATATGTATAAATGACGGAACGAACGGACTGGCAGCATAACCCTGCCTTATTTTTATACAACGTCGTGACGTATACAAGCGGTACAACGGTCGACCTGATGCAAAACGGTTACCGTAGCCTAAAAATGCTTGCAATACATCAATCACCCGTGCGATGCCACCTCTGCTGCTAACACAGCCTCTCCTTAGGAGCTTACTGGTGACCTCACTCACACGCAGGAAAACAACAACCCCCCAGAGAATTTGTTGTTTGGCTACGGTTTTTTGTGAGGTGGAGGTACTTCCCCAGACGGACTGATTTGATGCGCTTCACCTGTCTTAAAATAACCCAGAGCAAGACAAGGCATGTTCATGCACACAAAATTGAACCCACGAGCATCGGTATCTAAGTCACGTTATTAACCGCGGCGCCACCGAGCTCGTCTTAGTAATAAGGTAGAACTCTGAAAAGGAGGAGTTTCTTAATTCGACTCGTGATTTTTTTCTGTGTGTGTACCATGAAGTTATGACGTAAATATAAACCTAAGCTTTAAATCATTGTAGTTATGGAAATCTTGTCTTTGTTACTTAGACCTTAAAGGTCTAAGTTTTGTTATAAAGCTCCTGACGCTCGATTCGCCTCATAATAGGTACTGCAAATTCCCAAAAAATATTTTGTATCGTTTTTAAGCTTTTGCAACTTATTTAAATATAAAAAATTTTGTTGTCTGTAAAGTCGGTTTACGGGCGATAATTTTTCGTGATAAGAAAACATTCAACGGTTGACAAAACAGTTCACGTGTAGGTTGTGTGCTGCCGCTATCTCTCTTCTACTCGGACGCATCGGCCGATGGAGTAGAAGAGAGATAGATGCGTCACAAGCCGAACGCTTAGGCCGATCGTGCCTCTCTATCGCTCGTTCCGTGCTCTCGCTTGCACGCTCGGCACAGGCGGACCGTGACACTTTTCCGTGCGTGCAGCCGGCGTCAAAAAATGAAAATCAATAAGAAAAGTTAATTTAAAAAATATAAAAACAACTAATTTAAATTTTACATTTAAAATTTAAAAATCATTTCCCGTGTAATGTAATTGAATATAACTACCCCTGCATACTTACCCACACACATGCACCTTTCAGCCGTCCGGAATTTTTGTATATGCCGTATATTTCAGTTCCCGACATTCCGAGCCTTTGTTGTCAGTTGTTACGGGTATCGGCCCGCTACGGTGACACGGCGATACCGCGGAAATGTCAAAAAGCCACGGTGTCTGTTGTTGTTATTTTAAAATTGTTATAAAAACTTACATATCGTACACACGTTATCAAAGTAAGTAGAGTTGACAACGGTTTGGGAATGAATCGATCTTTTAACGTTAGATGTGATCAACAATACTCGATTATAAAATACATCTTGACTGTAAAATTGTCTATGCGATTGTTAACAATGACTTATTGCTCCGTCTCGTTCTGTCCTGCTTTTCAGTTTAGATTAATTTTATAAACAATAATATGCTTGAAACGAGTTGGTGCCGAAATTTGAATTTGACTAAGGGTGAAAAACGAGCGTATGATGGAAGTAATTCCAGCTGTTTCTTGCTATATAGGGATTTCACACCTGCCTTGGCGACGCTGTATTAAAAAAACGGGTTGCACTCCGGGAGTGCCGGCAGAAGTGAAAACTTGAACATTAACGTTGTACATTTTTGAATATTTTGGGATGGTTAGGGAATAATTTCGCACAAATTGCTTTATTTATCAGTATAAAAGTACTATCATGTATGTGGTGAAATACAATATTCATTTATTGCGCTATCGTACACAAACATAACAATTTATATTACATTAAAAATTTAACACTTCAGAACTATTATAATTATTTTACATTAAAAAGTTTATGTCTCAGAAAAATCCACTTTCATACATAATATCAACGACTCTTTCACCATCATCATTACCAGCATCATCATCGCCAATCTCTAAAACTCAAATACACACGCACACTCGCGCAAGCGCCCTGCGCCGCTTAAACCAAACAGCGATGTTAATAAACTACGTTGAACGAAACGCGTAAACGCCAACAATTTCATGGCGCTTATAACGTTTAAAATCTTACGGTCAGAGTTACGTGTCATGACGCGAGTTTAGCATTCTTTACTCATCCTAAAAAGTGCACAACGCCGCTAAAGAAGTTTTCACTTCAAAAATAGTTTGGCAGATGGATACCAAAGGCAGACAATCTTGTAAACATTTAAAGAAGAGGCAGTGGGCGTCGGTTAGAGGCCAGAATGGGATTTCACTATAAACTACGTTACTACTACTACTGTGTTTGCGTTTACATTGATAAATTTGTATAGAAGTCTGAGTATCCGAAACGTTCCGCTAGAGGCTAAATTTTTCATACTAATAGTCGACATAAATTCAGTAGTAACAGAATTATTTATAAAATTCTCAATCGACCAAAACGAGCAACTGTGGCGGGTGCATGCGGTTCACATTTCAGATGGCGAACACTCGCAGAGACTACCGGAGCAGCCATGGCAGCGGTGGCACGCATCTACTAACAGCAGTGGGTGAGTGCCGGCCGGCACTAACTCTCATAAACATTAGTTCATAGCGGTTCATTCGGTAGCGGAAGCACACAAAGTAGTTCTGATCAAATTGCCTGTTTTGACTTTCGCAAAATAACGCCTGAATCTATTAACTACTCGTATTTAATTACAAATATGTACTTCACCAGCCTGACCCACTTCAGGATTTGACCAGTCGGTTAATAAGCTAGTTCGTTATCCACTAGGCTGTATAACTTGCAAGGCAACCATAATTGAACTAATATAACATCTCTTAATTTTCATAAAACTAATAATGTTTCCATTATAGTCTCTTCGTCAGTAGTAGAAGATTAAAACTATAAGCTCCAAAGAGAAATGATAAAGATTAAATACACCATAAAGCACAGTGGAACGGATGCGAACTTTGACGACACAAAAGTATAAAAAGGCGGGGAGTGACGACGTCGAGGCGGAATATTAAAACCGTTGGCCGCTTAGCTATTCACTCATTCGGTCACAAGAGACCCATTCGTTCAGTCAGGGTAACTCTTTAACTTTGTGAATTCGTAATTTTAGTAGTACTAATGAATAATATTAGCCATTGGCTCTGTGCATTTTGAAATTTCTTAATTACACTATAGTTTGTTCAAAAATGCAATGTTTGAACATCCGTTAAGGTGCGTAATATCCGTTACTAGTACCATCACGTAAAAAATATCCTATTACAAAACGTATATATATTTCAAACATGATATTTATAGCAAAGATGATAAAGTGTTTACCTTAATTATTAATTTAATAACCATTTTATTTTTGTTATTTGCGTAAAATCGTTTTTTTTTTTTTTGTTTCACGAACGTCATCTTTTAAAAGCCTTATATAAATACAAATTTTGATCCAAATCATTTAAGTTGTTTCCGAGATACTAAAATATATTTATACATGTAGATACAAGGATTGCTTGTTTACGAGTAATAAGAAAAGATAAAAATATGTAACACGTCACTTTCAAATTTAAAAAAACTTATAATCGTATTTTCAAATAAGTGAAACAAAAACAAGTTTATAAATAAATATTTTGTTTTACCTACAACAACACAGAAAACCTGCCACCAAATAACAAATCCCTAAAGGGTTGTGTTCCTGCGTGTGAGTGAGGTCACCAGTAAGCTTTTTTTATATATATAAGTTCAGCGTAAGCGAGTGAGAGGCCCAAATCGCAACTGTAACTGACAAAAGACTACACTGTCCTGTCAGTTGACGCTGCCATGCTGACCCGCAAGATGCTTCTTCACGCTTCGTTGAAGGATCCCATATTTTAGGAAGGAGGACCCACATGTGCAAGCAAGGCAATTTAATGGTACGACAAAGATAGGAGTCGTCGAAATTTTTGGTACGCGAAGAAATGTTCTCAACAGTGGAACAATGTTTGAATGATGTGGTTTTATGACGGAAGGGAGAGTGTAGGATAAGGGAAAGCAGCTCTTCAGAGCACTCGCCATGGTAAAGGCGATAAAATACGCTTAGCGAGCTAATGTCCCTACGTAGTTGAATAGGTTCTAGGTTTTTGGTGACTCTTCGTCATCGATTATACGTATAGCCCGTCGCTGCAACATAAGGCAGGCCATCTCGCATACTGGGGGAAGCGCCCTGAAGACTGGGAGTGGGAAGGAATGGCTCCTAAGGAGTAGCTGCAATACTAAATGTACTGCAAGCGTTACCACTTAACATTAGGTGGACCGTATGCTTGAATGTTATATAAAGAAAAGGTTTCCTTTTCCTTAAGAATTAATGTAATAATTAAATAATAATTCCTTAAAATATATATCTGATATTACATTCTTCACATAAACTATTGTGCCCTCTCTTTTATACGATCTTAAAATTGAAAATTGTATGCAGTAGTGGTTTTAGATACGACACTAAGCCTCTTAAAACTCTAACTAGCGGAACTATGAGCTTAGCAAGCGTCGTATATTCACGTAAATTAAAAATTATATTACTGCAAGGATTTTTCTTTGGAATATAATTTATGGTATTTGTATTCTGTATATTTATATAGAAACTCAAACTCATTATTAAAAGCTGTAGGTCTGTCTGGATTTGATTGAAGTAAAGGTATTAAATGTCTCTGGCATAATTTCTGTAAAATTAATATTTTGCAAGACTTTAGATTAGTCTTGTAAAAGATTGTACTGCACTTTATGACATATGTATCTATATACCTTCAAGCCAAGTCCCTTGCGGTGTAGGCAGAGGGAACCGTATGACTCGGTCCTTACACACCTCAGTCGCTTCTTTAATATGCTCTTTTCAAGCACGCTCGCTACTTCCTAGGCCTCCTGACACCGCCTTCTGATAACCAATTTGGTCGCGGTAGGTGAATCGTGGCCTTCCTCGGCTTCTACACCCTCCTACTTTCGTTGTATATCTATTTCATTATTCTTTCCTGTTTTCTTTTTGATTTAACCTTTTAACGAAATACATTACTTTTCATACAAAACTCCAAAACCACATTATTTTGACAGACAAATTACACAGCGCCATCTAGCCCCACAGTACGAGAACCTTGTGTTATGAGTGCTAGACAACTGATAAACATATGTATATTTTTTTTAATTCATACTTACGATACGTAGATAACAACATAGGCTCCAGCAACATCTCTAAATTCCAATAGCAATTACATGGCGCTCTAAGCATGTGCAATCACGTTAAGACCCATTATTTGGAGAGATTACACTCACTTTACAGTAATCTAAGGCACTTCGGAGGCAATTACACAGCGCATAAACTCGAATAAACAAGACATCCAGAATAACAGCGACCAAATAGTGTGACAGATTAACGCGCGCCTGGCGTCAAATATAAACAGTGAAATACTTGTTTAATTTGATTTTGTGTAATTTTATTATTCCCTTTGGACATAAATTCTTTTGTGTTCTCAGAATTACTCTGAACATTGGAAGGTTACAAATTAAAGATTCTTTTATGAAGTATATTGTTTATTTGTTTACTTTTCATTTGGAAACTTTTTTAATAATGTATGTATTATTTTTAATGTAGCGAAACAAATCATAAAATCCAAGCCGAACGATAATTGTAACCACTTTCAAGGAAACGTTATTCAACTATTGAATATTTTTATTTTTTATACAACATTGAAATGAAAATAATCATACAACCTACCTGATGAAAGGAATCCTTCAGGGAGTCCTAATTTGGCTGCGACTTTTGATGACTTCTGTGGACTACACCAGTCGGGGCTGCAAATAATGCGCAATGCCAGAGTTTTGTTTATTAATTAGCATGGTGCACTACGCGCAGATTGGTATTGACTACAAAGAGGTTAGGGGCCATTTAATCTTACTCTTAAAAATTTTATATAGACTATACAAAATATGTAACTCTATATATTTGGATCGGCGCAACTGACGTTCCGTAGTCTCTGCCTACCGCCCTGGGAGACAGGCGTGATGATGCGAAA
This sequence comes from Pyralis farinalis, assembly GCA_947507595.1. NCBI lineage: Eukaryota > Metazoa > Arthropoda > Insecta > Lepidoptera > Pyralidae > Pyralis > Pyralis farinalis. The sequence continues at coordinate 37,946,147 of OX382259.1, forward strand.
TATATGTAAAAATATATTTGTTCTGCCAAGACAAAGTTAGCATACTTTTTTCAGCAATACACTAAATAAATCGATTAAGTTCACTGAAGAGCGAAATACTCAATTAATTTGTTATTATGTGAATGTTTCTATACTTGTTAAATATTTTACAAGTCTTTTGACTCAAGTCCTGTTCTAAGTAAAAATAAATTTGGTATTTCTCATATTTTTTGTAATTAACGAGCTTGGTGGCGTATTGGTGAAACATGCTGTTATGCTACTTTGACACCGACGCTCGTGGGTTCGATTCCCACACACGATAAACATTTGTGTGCATGAACATGTCTGTTTGTCTTGTTCTGGGTATTTTCTACATATAATAAGTATGCATTTACAAAAATAATGTATTTACGTATGTTTATCAGTTGTCTAGTACCCATAACACAAGCTTCGCTTACTTTGGGGCTAGATGACGTTGTGTAATTTGTCCGATAATATTTATTTATTTATATTTTTTTATAACACTTTATATTAAGAACTGTTAAATATTTCTATAAAATATTATAATGTATATAGCTTGTATGTCATTGTATATGTAACATAGGGTAATTACTTACATTCGAAAATTTTGTTCGAATTTCAATTGAATTAGTGAATTGGAATTAGTAGCAGTCCCACATTTTGCTAGGTCAGATTAAGTCAGACCTGTGGCATCAAAAGCCGAGCGAGCAAAGCGAGCTAGGCTCATATTCTTTTGAACTATTTAGCATTTGTAGTCTTTTCATAATATAGGAAACATTTTTCTGCAAACTAAAACATCTAGCAATAATAACTGTGGTTAAAAGTTGAGTAAGAATTCAAAACTTGAGCATTTAGAAAAAAAATATCAATCGTAACTCGGAATTTCATCAAACTGTCAATTGTATTTTCGGTCAAATAAAAATATGAAAAATAAAAAAAATGGCTGAACGTTTTCGGTATATTAAAATTCGTACAAAAACGTTTCGCCTTTATGATACGTAACCGTAATATAGCTTTATCTTATTTTTTCCTATACATAATTTTATTTATACATGTTACTTTGCTACTTTCGTTTGTGTGTTTAGGTCACTAGAGGGAAACCAGCGCCTAAGGTAAACGGGATTAATATCTTTTATTCCAAATATCATACTCGTTATAAGTAGTAACGTGTTAAGTTGGCAGAGCTCCATCCAGGATTCATGTCACCTTCGCTATTAATTTATATCGAAGCCTTCACCTTAGGCGGCAAGCTCCCTAGCGGCAATTAGCGGCAGTATTTTATTTTCTCTACTTTCTCTAGAAAATAATTTGACTATAATGGAGAATGGAGAAAATACAATTACCTAATGTACAACTGTAAATTAGTGTAAGGTTAAATTAGTACCGCCTATTTACGAATTAGTTCAATATACTTGATTTTTTTATACAACGTTGAGAAAGCACATAACTCGGTCCTTACACACCTCATTTCCTGCTTTAAAATTCACAGCTCTTTTCGTGCGCGCTTAGTTATTAATTTCTAGGAATTCTTACAAACAAGACTTTGTGAGATATATAATAATATTGTATTTCTCCTTGTCACCTAAGCAGCTTTTATGCTTTCTCGTAATTTCCCTAATTCACCTGCTCTTCTTATTCGTGCTTATTTACTACCAGAGTCGTATAAAATATGTCTCTCATACTTTCAACTAACATACACATGTGCATGAGCCAACGGCTAGTTGGCAGTATGCAAATAAAGGTTAGAATGAATTATTCTACTCTCTGGTGTAAATTTCTATTTTATCTTGAAGTGAACGAGCTCGGTGGCGCAGTGGCGAAACGCGCTGTTACGTTATCTTGACACCAACGCTCGTGGGTTCGATTCCCACACAGGACAAACAATCGTGTGCATAAATATGTCTGTTTGTCTTGGCCTGGGTGAAGAGAGTCCGTCTGGGGAAGTAACTCCACCTCACAGAAAACCGCAGCCAAAGAACAACTTTGTTGCTCCTGCCTGTGAGTGAAATCACCAGTAAGCTCCAAAGTCGCTATGCTAACAGCAGAGGTGGCATCGTGCGAATGATACTTAATGTTATGTTGATACTGTTGATTGTAGGCACTTGGTGGAATTTTGAAGACATCGCTTTAATGTTAATACTTGCACTTGTACAGATTCCACTTCACAATTTTATTTAACAATTGTTTTTACCGACCGGTTTCGCCTTTACGGCATTATCAAGGTATTTTATACAACATACTTTTGATGTTGTATAAAATACCTTGATAATAAAAATAAAATTGTGAAGTGGAATCTGTACAAGTGCAAGTATTAACATTAAAGCGATACTTAATGTATTGTGAGCGTTCGTAGGCTAAGGTAACCGCTTTCCATCAGGTGTGTCGTATACTTGTATGCCTCGCGACGTTGTATAAAAAATGAATCCTACCAAGTTACGACCTTATATAACTATGAAATATAAATATTTCTGAGATCATACTAAATTATTTTATTGTGCAATATTTGCTTATTGTAATCATTTATTTCAATTATTTACCGGTTGTAATCGTTCATTATAATCATTTACAGATTGTAATCTTTCATTTCAATAATACGCCGTAATTGAAATACGAAATGACGTTAAATTATTTATAGTACCCTTATTAGGTACGCCGAGATAAAATATTAAATATAATTTATGTTGCTTTGTTAACGATCGAAGATAAAGTTATTCACATTGAAGTGAAGGAGCCCATAGGTAATTAAAATATTAGTTATGCCATTATACTTACACGGTGCTTGAATTAATTGCATACGTGTTGTTGAAGAATGAATGAATACTAATATCAACAATGTGATTTTAGTATTCATTCATTCTTCAACAACACGTATGCAATTAATTTGGAGGTCATAGATGCTTACTCGCGTATTATTAATGAATGAATGAATGAACAGAAGAGTAGTGCGTACTTGATTACGAGGTTATATTAAATATTAATATCTATCATTAAGTACAGCTAAGTGCAGCTTAAGCTTTACACTTTGACCTTTGTACCGTGCTTATGTCGTTCTAGATAAGATTTATAATCGTATTTCGAGTGTTAAGCATGATCTTCTCTTAGCTGTACTTGCTCAAGACAGTAACAGTTATTCATTTATTTATTTTATTTCAACAAAAACTCACAGCTATACAGGCAAACTGTGCCTTGTGCGACAGTGTAGCATTTAATTTTAAAAAACGGGTTGCACTCCCGCACTGCCGGCAGAACTTGAACATTAACGTTGTGCATTTTTGAATATTTTGGAATGGTTAGGGAATAATTTCGCACGAATTGCTTTATTTATCAATATAAAAGTACTATCATGTATGTGGTAAAATACAATATTCATTTATTGCGATATCGTACACAAACATGACAATTTATATTACACTAACAATTTAACACTTCAGAACTATTACAATTATTTTACATTAAAAAGTTGTTGTAATGTTGACAAACTACGTTGAACGAAACGCTTAAGCGCCAAGAATTTCATGGCGCTTACAACGTTTTGGTCGCGAGAAAATAATGTACTATGAAAGATCTAGCGCTTCATGTTTTAATTGTTTAATTAGAGGTAACTAATGTTTTAGCGCTGCAGCGAACTTAAGTTCTAATTCTCACCAAAATCTTACGGTCAGGGTCACGTGTCCTGACGCGAATTTAACATTTTTTACTCATCCCAAAAAGTGCACAACGCCGCTAATAAAGTTTTCACATCAAAAAAAAACATCGTTCTATTCTAAACCTAAATATAAATACCCTTGTACCTTATAGCAGCTAATGATATATAGTCCCAGCGTTGTGAATTCGCTCAGACTACACATGAATAGGTCCAAATCGTCAGCCATAAGGTTGAGAGTGCGAAGCGCGCGCGTCAACGGTGCCTCGTGTAAATAGATTTGTCCTGTCGTTTATATTCCTAGAAACTAAGTATTTAGATACCTAAAACTATAAGATAAGTATGCTACGTCCCTTCTTATTTCATAAGGTGACAGAAATTGAATAGTAGCTGGTATTTTATTACTAAGGACGTGAGTTCGGTGACTCAGTTGTCAATGACGCGACTTTGACACCAACGCTCGTGGGTTCGATTCCCCTACAGGACAAACATTTGTGTGCATTGACATGTCTGTTTGTCTTGGTTTGGATGTTTTAAGTGAGGTAGGGCGCACCAAAGTCTGGGGAAGTAACTCCACCTCACAGAAAACCGCAACCAAATAACAACTCCACTAAAGGGTTGTTGGTTCCTGCGTGTGAGTGAGGTCACCAGTAGGCTCCTATGGATTTGCTGTGTTAGCAGATACTTAATGTATTACAAGCGTTCATAGGTTACGTTAACCGCTTTACATCGGGTGGACCGTATGTAAAAAAGGAACCGTCGTTCAAGTTCGTTCAAAATACAACGACATTAAACAATGTTTCGTGGCATTTCTATAATCTAAAAAAAAATATTCAACGCTATAAGTGGTCCATCTCAACACAGGAATGTCATATAAATATTTCCAACGCTTTCAACCTTCACTTCAACTGAGGATGAAGAACGATTTGTTTCCAACACAATAAGATTGTGGCGTAAAGAATTTATTAAGTAGCTACAATTTTTCTAAACTGCTTTAATTTAATTTGCGTACAAGTATTTATATTTTCTAAGGAATTACATAATTATAAATTAAATTACCTACAGCGTCATCTAAATATATACTAAACATTATGAACCTAAAACTAAAAACCTTAAAAAATATAATATAATAACTAAAATATATTATTAAAAAGGAGTCCCTTTAGGCAAGGTTCCGAAGATGCTGGCAGCGTTCCCCCTTTGAATAGCTAGACTAATTCTTTGTCCGAGGTAGCTGCCAGCTCTTCGGTCTCCTGTGATGTCGACTAACCTTTTTGCTATTTCCATAAAAAGCCTAATAGCGCTAGGACCCCACGGACCAAGGGTCTCGACACTGAATGGGACAAAATCACATTCGGAGCCTAGACCCCTGTATTTGTATGCTTTAGCTTTTTCAGCCGCTTCACAAGCCGCACCAGCTCTGTTGTTGGTTCCATGTAGATGGGAAGGGGCCAGCGTGTCTGAACAGGTTGCATCCCATACCAGCACCCGGCCCATCTTCCAATTTTATCAAGTATTTTAAAATGAAAAGTACTTCAACATAAGAAATCACAACAAGATAAATACGGATAAGACTAAGTACGCTCATTCGTTTTTTAGAAGAAATAGAATGCGAAAGCTAAGTACACAGAATAAAACACTTTATAGCTATTATCGTTCTTTCATTCGGTCAGTTTATCGTTATTACGTTCAATTTTATTTCTCTATTTAAATTTTATCGCGCAACACATTAGTATACAGAACTGACGTGTTACGTATTATATGCGAGGTGAACTTAATACATATGTATTTTCTCCTAGTTTACAGTATAGTATACTACGAGTAATATATTTGTTGACGAACATTGGTATGCGTGTCTAAACGAAGGATGAAAAGAACATGCAAGTTAAGCAATGTCAACCGCAACTGGTTTATAGATCGGTTGTCTATTATAATCTCCAACTCTTTATACTTTGAAGAGATATGAGCCGTAAAATTATATTACACTGTACAAAACTCTTCTGTTGAGGAGAAACCCGTTCCCCGGCAGTGGGATGGGATAATGTGGATGTGGAGTATGTTGTATTTTTTTTAAACAATGTCGAGAGGTACACAAGCATACAGTCCACCTGATGTAAAGCGGTTTAATATTATAAAAGCTTGCAATACATTAAGTATCGGTCCCGCGATGTCACTTCCGCTGCTAATACAACAACTCCTTTGTAGTTTACTGGCAACCTGACTCAGTCACAGGAACACAACAACCCCTCAGCGAAGTGTTATTAGGCTAGGATTTTCTGTGGCATGGAGGTACTTCCACGCAGCAGCAGACGGACTGCTTTGATGCACCATACTTCTCTTAAAAACAAATTCATCTACTGTTTCTGGTTTCCTAAGTTGCATTAGGAAGTCAGAAACAGTCTTGTTTATTTGAAATTATATAATAAAACAATCATACCGGTAACCCTTAAATATAGCTACGCTAACCTCTATTTAGCTAAAACCAAGTGGTTTTACACCTCCTATTATTACCGTTATCCTACTGTCAAAATATAGATCATTATTCAATTCCGTACATTCATACATTCCTCACTAACACACACAAACTGAAAGGTATCTCCTACTTATCTAAATCCCGTACGTCTAATTAATTTGGAGACACCTCCCGTCGAAATGCTGTTATCATGCGTAGCTGTGTACACGCGGTATTGTCGTATGTGTCTGTTACGAATAAAGGAATATGCGGAGACATATATATGTATTCGACAAAACCATGCGGAGGGGAGACTGATGATGATGTCGATTTCTTGATATATTTCGTAGGTACACCATAGACACATAGCAACTCGAGTGGAAGTCGCAACAAATGAATCACAAAAGATAGTTTGTCTATTTTTTAAGTGAAAACTTCTTTAGCGTCGTTACGATTTGAAACTTGATGAAACTAAAAAGCGACAAAAAAGAGACAACCACATACATCTAGAGAATTTAACGTACGAGAGAATTAGATAGAAGGCACTATATAGTGTTTATTACAGGGTCTGCGCGTTGTACGCGTGTTAGTACGTGTGTGTGCGCGCTTGCATATTGCGAAGCATGGGATAAGGCGTCATAACAACCGTGGTGTAACAATATTTCATTATTTTAAGAAAAGCATTTTTCAAATACGCCGACAACGTATGCAGAATATTTGTTATTGCGTTCATATTTTTTAAGGTTTCACTTCTATCACGTGCGAACTGCACATTTTGTATATAAAGTCGAGTCGCATCCCCTGGAGTTTGCTTGTCGTACGCCTATCTATATGTTTAAGCAGAGAAAACCGACCGTCACACCTACGCACCACACTCACTTCTTTCCACACACAACTGCACTTTCTATAGCGCATCCCATCTTTCCTATAAAACACGATCAATTTGTTCGTGATAGGTAAGTCACGGGTTAACCTTTCTTATCCTTCCTATAGGAAACTGTTTGCCGGAAACTGCATTGTACAATAAAGAATAATGTTGAATATTTACAAGAAAAAATAATAACACAGTCGCGCAGTTAAAATTCACACGCGGTCTGTTAAATCGAATTTTTCGAACGTTCTACCTAGATTTCCATAATATACGGAGCTGCACCGGCGACCTCTGCCCGCATAAATTTTCACGCCCTCCTCGCGGAGGGTTTTAGGTCTCTTTGAACCGTAATACGGATCTACATTTGGAGCCCACGCGTGCTGGTGTGCGCCGCCGCGCTAATCTCATTACTGAAATGTATGCGTAGCTCTCGAAATTGTTAAAGAAATATGGCCTTATTACACATACGATAAAAAAATATGGCCTTATTATACATAATATATATAAAATAATAATAAAAAAAGATAAAAAAATATAAAATGTGAATGACTCGCTATGATATTTAAGCCGAGGTCAATATAATGTGTACGTACTCAACCAGGAAATTAGGCTTTGGCAAAACATAGGTCAGCATTTAATACGCAGCCCGTCTAGGAATGTACCATATACCACGGCCTGGTAACTGCTCCCTAAAGGGCTGTGCTATTCCAGCAAGTACGTGAAGCTACTTGTTAGTTAGCAACGAGAGTGGCAACACGCGAGCGACAGCTCTTTATGTTGCTAACGGCCATATGCTACGGTTATCAATTTGGGGTAACCTATTTAGAATTAAGTCAATACTTTAATAAGTAAACCTTCTTCTCAGCGTAATCCCGTGTCCTAATTCATTGGGATTGGAACGACTGCCATCAGACCTCCATCAGCCAGAGGGAAATTCAAACCTTTCTTAATATTCACACGTCTTTCAAAATATAATTACCCTGTGTGCGGTTTGCCTTACAATGTTTTCCTTCACCGCCGAGCAAGTACTAATTACCAATATGTACTAAATCTGAATAAACGAATTTTTAAGAGGAGTAGGGCGCATCAAAGCAAAATCTCCACCTCACAGAAAACCGCAGCCAAATAACAACTCCCTAGAGGATTGTTGTGTTCCTGCGTGTTAGCGAGGTCACCAGTAAGCTCCCAAGGAGTTGCTGTGTAAGCAGCAGAGGACGCATCGAGTGATACTTAATATATCGCAAGCGTTAATAGGCTACGGTACCCGCTTTACATCAGGTGGGCCGTATACTTGTATGCCTCCTGACGTAGTATAACAATAAAAAGTGCTATATGCCAGGATTTCATCCGGGGACCAGTTGGTCAATAAGCCGGTTCTTGATCCACTGGGCTATCACTTCTCAAACTTCAATAAGTGAACCAATTGTATGAAAGTTGAGATTTCAAACAATTCACAATTCTTCGCGGGTTTTCTTTCCAGTTCAGCGTCAAAAATAAGTCTTCGAACATGAAAGGTAAGAATATGTGTACGTACATCGTACATACTCGTAGGTATTGCCGGCAAGCCATCGTCATGTCGGTCCATCCATCACGCGCCGTGACGTCATGTGTAACCGGCGTTTATTGCCTTTTGAGAGATTTTATTATGTTGTAATCAAGAGATTTGTTGGCCAAATCGTTTTTGATGTTACATATTACATGCGTGATTTGTGAATCTTTCAGAGACTTGTTATATTGAAATGAGTCTTGTTCATTTATAATAAGTCTGTGAAAGGTTCATAAATCAGAGTTATAATCCAGAGACCAAATTGATACGAGTATAATAATAATATAGTGATAAAAAAATATATATATATAGTGATAATACACACAAAAAAATCATTTTTCATTTAGAGTATGAGCATTTAGTTTCTTGAGTCTGTTTGTTTCTACCGTCGCATATATACGAGTATATATATTTACAATGTATATGTATATTGAATGTATTCGGATTTACGTAACGTGTGACCTAATCTAAGAATGGTCTGGTTTTCCCTCTGGATTGTAGAGGTCGGACACGGCAGTCGCCAAAATCAGCATCTTCGCCAAATCCTTAAGTTCAGGTGGTGGATCCCGCCAATACTAAATGGATTCGGAAACGGGATAAAGCTAAAAAGAAGAAGGAACTTTGTTATAGATTTGAGGAGTATTACGTAATAAGCTTTTATTTAACTGGGAAATCGTGGAAAAGATCAAACATATTTTATCTTTGTATATATAGAGATATAAATTTAAATTGCTCTTGATTACACTTATCAAACGAAGCCCGTGCATGTATATAAAAGCATTGCGATACTAAAATTATTTTTCAAAAAAAATTACAATCAGATGATAAACTATACTTAGCTGTATTATCGCTCTGAAAACGTGGTTTATATAGATTTACTCTAAAAATATTGTATCGAAGTCTAACGTTGAAGAAATATTGGCAAGTAAGGCTGTCAGAGACTGATTATTTAACAATATCACTCAAAATAAACATTATTTTTACAAGCTTTCTCATAAATAACATGTAATCACTATCATTTACAATAAATAACATTATGACGTAATTGCAGTTATTAATGTTATTAGCAATATCATTCGTAAAATTAAGTTCATTAAAGTCAATATATTGACGATTATTATCATTGTAAGCGTCATATTGTTCAAATTATTCATATATCTGTGTAGTAATAATTGCCATAGCGTTTTGGAGCATGGATCGTTTACACAATAATATAGATAATACTCAATAGTATATAATATTGCCCAGTATACTAAATTATGTCCATAATTTTGTTAATATTCTCATTATTTGATAAATATCTTATAGGGTATTAGTAGGCTGGTATTGCATACATGTAATATATAAAACATTATTATAAACAGGTCGCTCCCTGACTTTCAACCCTCGTTCAGAGTTATATAGAAACTATATAGCTTCAGGGTCTCAAACTAGCACACGATTTTGGAGAGAAGAGGTGCCTTTAAATAAACGGCGTTCGTCGAGGCTATATTTGCCGTAGACATCAAAGTCTGATGTCCAAAATAAACTGTAGCACAGTAGAAAAATTTGAACAGTATCTCAACGCACGCTGAGACTTTTTGGTTACACAATGTTTAATTATAAATAATCGCGGTATGACCCTAGGCAACACGTGATCTTAGCAAAGCAATAAACCTAAGTAACCAATATTAAAACTCAATATCAACAATCATTAAACAACTGTAACGGGAAAAGCCATGGGCGTACTCACCGTTTTGTTAAAGATATAAAAGGTATTTTTAAAGTGTGTGCCGCGAGTTTATTTTGTCCTGTGCTCTATCTATCTATTTCTTCACGCCAAGTCCCTTGCAAGATAGGCAGAGAAAAACGAATGCCACATTACTTAATCCGTACACAGCTCACTCACTTCTTTGTCATTCGTCAGCTCTTTTTATGGACGCTCGCCGATTCTTAGAACTCCTAACACCACCTTCTGGTCTTAGGACGTTCTTTTGTCGTAGTCCGTAAGCCTTGGCTTTCCTCGGTTCCTTCTTTTTTCGCATGTATTTCATTATTTTCAAAAGGAAAGCCTTTTACATAAAAAGAGTCATTCTTCGTTAGTTCAGACATGTAGAAAGAATCTACATGAACGAACTAATAAAGAATGATTTTTTTATCTTAACACCGACACTGAATGTGTTTTTAGGTTACGTTTCATTAATCAGATTGCTGGAACACGCTTTTAAGCATGATACCGTAACAATTAGCCGCCGCTTCGCGCACATCACCACTACAATCGTAATTTTGATAGTGGGATCGAACGCTAAGTGCCGCTGCAATGTATGCATCGATTCAGTCACAAAATCGTTAATTTCCAATGTTAACAGTAGCAAGTCTGTTTTTGGCCTAAGAGTAAGATAACTTTTCAAAACAGTAAATTTTCGACACAGATCGCAAGATCTCTCAACGCAACAATCACAGCTACTTCCACTAACTCGAATAGCACCGTGAATATATTAATTGCTTATGAGACAATTTCGAACATTTCTTTGAAGTTATCGTACTGCTTACGTTTGTTTACTGTGAGTGGTTCGTGAGAAATGAGCAACAGTTACCCCGCCTCGTTCCCAGGTGGCATCAATTTGTTAAGCACGATGGAAGGCGTAGAGAGCAATAAATATACTATAGGTTCGTGCTCATGATAAACTACTTTACTAGGTACCAAGTCATCTGCAAACAACTGAATTGATCTCTGGATATGTAAAGTTCTATTTACACACATCACCTACACTCATTAACTACACAAATCAACACGCCACACCACGCACAAACACATACCACACACACACACACTCAATTACATCCCACACACAAGTACTTACATTCGTGCACACTCAAAATCACTAATATTAAGTGAACACTTGACATAGCGTGCAAGTCATGGGTGGTATATAAATGTAAACACCATCCACTGTCATCGTTCATAGAGCAAATACTTGTTATTATTATATACTTTAATTAATCTTAACGTATAAATGGGACAACTAGATATAGGTATTTGTATTTAATTTATTTATTTCAAACTGTTAACTAAATTATGAGATTACTTGTAAATTAATTGAATATGAGAATTGGTTCATAGTTTTAATTGTTGTACTTTTTACTGCTTATACGTCATGGGCGCACTACGAGTTTGCAAGTAACATTAGTAACGAACAAATTAAAAACTACCTACATGATAATTTATGTACGTGTGCAACTGATATGATTTCGTGTGTGTTATTTTTTGTTTTCTTTCATTTTATCTCAGGGTGTTGTGTGTGTGTGTGTTTTTCTTTTATTTTGAGAGATTGTGATAGTGAAACATTACAATTTATGTCAAAGGGAGATACTGGTGCTCAAGATACAGGCTCGGTCTAGTTTGAACGCCAGTGTTACGAGTATAAAGGCATAGATATATGTAAAAGCTTTTGTTACAAGTAATAGATTTTTATGTACCTGTTTCAGTAGTATTCTCATGCACAAATAGATAAATAAATGAATTCCTACACACAGATTTTAATATAAATGTTCCTGTGACTTATCTGTCTTTCACCGAAGTTTGCGCAGATCCAATCTACTAGCCCAGACATAAACGATCAATAATGCTGTTGAGCAGTGATTGGCTAATGGATATATATATTGGTTAAAATATCCTCTCATTGGTCAGTAGGCTCGTATACGTGTGATATGTAAGCGCTAAAACACTTCGCTTTAGTGAGTGAGGTGTGTCTTTATTGGTTTATTGGTTGGTGGGAGACACGTACGAGATAAGCGTGTATCTATTATTCGTCGGTATTATAAACTACCCATCAGAAAAATACATTGGAAAATACATTTTAACGACTGCTTGAGCAATACCATTACAAGGCAGGTACACGTTTCAGTTTATGGCCACATAAACTGAAAGTTACATTTCGTTCAATCTGAAGTCTAGACAAGGGGTATTATCAAGACATTCATACGAGAATACAGCAAAAATATATATGTAAACCATTCCAAGTTACATTTTATCGTGTTGCTGTTGACTGAATAATCATAGGCGTACCTTTTAGAGGTCAGCGACGTATCAAAAGGTAGGCACGTTATACACCAACATTATTGTATTTTAAAATGGCGCAAGTAGTACTAAATCTACGTACAGTTATTTATTATGATAATTTGCTCTAACAAAGAGACAAAGAGACAAATACAAATACCTGTCGTTAGAAAGAGATGAATATATATCTTAAGACATTTATGCTTTGTGGGGAAATACGTATAGACGCGACGCAAGAGCGTGGCCAATTGAATGCGAGTTTGGCAATTACCTTACTTTCGTATTGCCATTCTAGAGCGTGTACGACTTATCTACAACTACAAAAACATGTTAGTTAGATGCCACTAACATTCGCACGGTGATCATTCTTTGGTTTCTGCATTGATTCCTAATTAATTTTAATTTTCTTGGCTTTCCCCTAAGTGTCATTAGTTTCATTTACTACGTGTATATTTATAAAATGTATATATCATTTAGATTAATTATGTATATATTTTAGTATATATAACATATGTATACATGCATGTTTATGTATTTATTTATGTATATTCATATAATTATTTTTATTTTCCTTAAGTTTTGCTCTGCGCCGCCCTACCTTGTTTCCTTATTTCTGCTCTACCCTGAGGTTGTCTGAAAGAGATCGCATCGCGATAAGACCGCCGTTGTACTGCTACTTTATTGTTTTTGTTTTTATGTATTTTTCTTTTGGTGCAATAAAGTGTATTTTATTGTATTCCTGTGCGGGAATTGACATTGTCTCGGAAAGCCATATTCGAATCGGATTCAAAAAGTTTTCACTCGGATTCCATACATTTTGAATATGACTTTCCGAGGCAATATGAATACTGAAGTGTAGGCCTAATCCGACTTCATTATATCGACTATTGCGTTCATATAATTTACATCTCGAATTATTTTCCTTTTTGAAATTGAAGATAAAATGAAAATGTATTAAATAGGAAATGCAATAGATCATTGTCATCATCATCTCAGCCCGTACTAGTCCACTGGTAAACTTAGGTCTCGACCTAGAGAGCCAATCCCCTCGATCCTGTACCACCTGCATGCATGGACATCATACAAACCTCCTGAAAGAGCCACAAATGTTAATGTAATTCGGCAAAGAGTGAAAACCCACAACACATAATACCTATATGTATTATATATACAATATACATGTGCGATATATATATATAAATACGGGTTTTGCACATCTTCACCTTAACAATTCTCCACATCAACCCTTACTCATCCCACTGCAGGGATACGGGTCTCCCTTCAACCGAAGGGGTTTAGAGCATACTCCACCACACTGCACAAATACGGATTGGACTGTAATTTATGGACAACAGCCGGGACCGACGGCTTAACCTGCCCTCCGAAGCACGGAGAAACTCGAGATAGATACACCCATTCGTAGGCAGGCTGCCATCGAGCTCTCATTATCAATTCTCATAACGATCTAATTTCGTAACGTATAAGCATTTCAATTAGAGTACGTATTTCATCTCATATTTAGTATATACCAGCTTCCCCTGCGTGAAATTGGAATTTGTTCATAATTTCTTGATTTAATTTTTTACACAGCAACCCTAATTCTTTTTCGAAAATAAAAATAGTCTAAGTACTCCTTATAACTTCAGCTATCTGTCAGTGAAAGTCCCGTCCCGACGGATAGACAAAGTTTTTATAAATTGATTTTTTGGTATATGTATTGTCTATATATTTATCCGGCCATGTATACATTGATCTGCGTTTAGTAAAAGGTTGTTATTTTGTCATTACAAACAGACACTTAAATTTTATTTATTTGTACAGATTGAATAAGAGATTATTATAATTTCGTATATACTCGTATATGTATATGTTTCGTATGTACTCAACAAGTTTCACCACCCGCAGGTTTTAGCTCTGTTATGAATGCTCACTTAAATCCACAATACAAAACAATAGCGCAGTTAGATGAATTTGTGAAACACCCAAAATTATCACAAATCTACAACCAAGTCATCCTTTCTATTCAAATAAGCCGTTAAAGCACGAAGTCAAACTTCTTGCTGTAGTAATTTGTCTGCCACTCCTGCAAGCTGTTTCCAAGTGCAGTCGCAATAAAGTAACGAAACCAACAAAGTCACAAAAGACCCGGGTACAAGACTGTTATATCTACATAAGTACTCCTTATTGTGCGCAGTACGCGGCACAAGTGTAACCCTATTTGTCAAAGTGCACCCACTATCAGCGGGAAAACTTGGTGGCTTTACTGTTATTTTGTTGTTGAAATCTCACACTTACCGCAAAAGTAAAACGTATGTTATAATTAAACAAACGTTAGCACCTTTCGAGAATTGTTACGAGATTTTTTTAAATGGCTGCTTTATGAAAATAAGGTAGGAAAATCGTCGAGAAAAATTAGATATTGATGAAAAATGTTCGTAGTAATTCTTTCAATAAAGGGAATATGGAATCTTTTTTAAGTGTTCTATAATGTTTTACGGTTCTCTGCCTTTTCGTTGAAAATTGTTCGGCCGATTATCACTTGCCAACTAACGTTTTGAAGAATTTTATTTCGCGGAATAATCATTTGCCAACTTTTCATATAATTTTATTTTATTTCACAACGTCACAGTTGCCAACTGTATGTTTGATCTGCTTTTTATAATGACACTTTTCAAAATGCCAACTTTCAAGTAGCGTATGATTTAGTTAGCGTAATATTCATTGTTGTTTCCAAATATTGTATAAAGTAGGGTTTCGTTCAGTAACTGTTTCCTTTTGCAAAAGCGATTCGCTTCTGGCACTTCGCCGGCCGCTACCGCGGCACGCTCGCTTCGTGCGTTGTTAGTAGTTAGTTATTATTACTCTAACCTAACCTACTGAGATTTCTGTTGCTATACTTTTTACAAAATGTTTACATGTAAAAATTAGTTTCTTTTATCATTATCTCAATGTACGAAAATGGAACTGATACACTGACGAAACGTTATTGGTCTAATAGTTGTTTGGCCTAGTGAAAGATTTGACAAATGAAGATGCCCCAAACGTTTTGTGTCATTATAATAATCAGCTTAACATTCTACCAAATGAAACGTTGTCATACATAAATTTGATAATCGTTAGTTGTCAAAGTGAAAAATAGGTGAAACGTCGGTTGGCAAGTGATAATCGGCCAAACAGTTTTCGGCGAAAAGGCAGGATACCGTTTTTTACCTTTTACAATATCAGTTGATAGCATGCCACCAACGTTTTCATTTTTTTTTTTCGTATAATTAATTTACTATATTTTTCTAGTATTCCAAAGTCTACCTTTCAATATTGAGGATGGATAGTATTATTTGTGGATAATTTGACGCTGGTGCTGTCGTGAATTAAATGAATATATGTTCCTTTACATAATTAATTTAATTTAATAGTAAATGCTCACCATCACACGAACCGGACGCTTGTTTACCACCTTAGTTTATAATACAACTGTAACCGCGACGCGAATAGAGATATCATTCAAATTAACGGACCGCAAATATTTATCGTCTTATCGTCTCCAAGGAATCCTAATTTATTATCCAGTAAATAGCCTAACATTAGTCACATACTGTTTTTAGTCTACTTATTGTTGTCGGACATGAGGCCAATAAAAACAAATCGCAAATAAATAAACGCGAAACAAAACAAAGTGTCGCACGATAAAGTCACAAATGATAAATGTTCTGAACAAACAAGCCGTTTGAATAATAGGTATCCAAGTCGTCATAGTTTCGGTGCATGTTCTGTTTACAGTATAAAAATACCTAATACGCAGGGTGTAAACGAGCACGAAATTTTGTAAGACTGTTTACAGTGCCCGCCCAATCAATATGGCTATTCAATTTCACCTGGGCAACACTTGCTGATCTAGGATTACACGATTTGTAGTCTCTAAAAATGTTTCCAATGTAATTATCACGCTTGCAGTAATCATCATCACTTATGGCTTGCATTAAATGATTAAAGCTGGGTTTGTAAAACACTCGCGCTAAAAGCTGTTCCTGTTTCATTAGGCATCTGATGATTTCAAACAATTCGGAAGACCTATAAAACTGAAAATAAATATACTCGTAAATCGCATCCCATAGAAACATTAAAACCTAAGCTATAATGAAACCAAATAATCTCTTTATTAAGGAAATCATTAAGTTACGTCCAATATTGCGGATCGTAAACAAAATTTTCACTTAATAATATTAGTTGATATTGCACCGGCGCCGTTTGGCTCGGCAATATGAAAAGTGAAATAATGTAATTGAGGCGCGGGGTCCGTGCCAAAACAGAAGTGTTTGGAACGATTTCGTCGGCGAACTTGGAACCTATTAACACTAGAGGTTAAGTCGCAAGTGTCTACAACTATTGAAGTTCCGATCAAATAAGTAAAGAAATTTATTTAGTTCTAACTTATGCTAATACATTTTGTTTGCTAATCAACCATATAAACATAATATATAACCAGGATTGTTATTTAAAATTGCATTAAAATACTTAAACAAAAAAACTTACAGATTTTATATTTCTATAGAATTTGCCGGAAGAGATTTTCTGCAGTTATTTTATGCAAAAATGATGATGCAATCTATTTTAAGGAGCATCTTGCACGACAACATACACCTTTCGTTTGGGGAGCATTATAAATTCGCGGAAAAAATTGCATCCAGCCAATACCGTAATTTGTTTGTAAATAATTTATATGGAAATGAACCCATAAATGCTAGTGTAGGGGGTAAGGGGATTTCAAGGATACATGTATCCTTGAAACCGCGCTAAAGGGGATTTTAAGGATACATATATCCTTGAAACCGCACTAAAGGGGATTTCAAGGATACATGTATCCTTGAAACCGCACTAAAGGGGATTTCAAGGATACACGGATCCTTGAAATCCTTGATCCTTGAATTGTGAAACCGCACTAAAGGGGATTTGAAATCCCCTTTAGCGCGGTTTCACAATGATCAATATTGTATGCATTATAAGTTATCAGACGGTAATGTCAGGAGCCTTAGAAACCAAGCAGCAATTAATGTTAAGGAAGCGAGTGATGTATGTGAGGATCGAGTCATGTGGCGCTCAGTTCTCCCTGCTTACCCCGCAAGGGATTTGGCGTGAAGTTATAAATAGATAGGCAGATAAAACTCCTCCACGATTAAAGAAATGCAACTTCTGTGCTGTATGTCAGTGATATTGTTTCTTCTATGCTACTACAGAGTATTATCTAGTCTTTGTTCAGTTACGATGCGATGCACTAGAGGTGCAGGCAGTAAATCTACGACGATTTCAACGCTGAAAAGTAATAGGTATTCGCCGCAATTTATGCCGTCAGAAGCGGTTAGTGTGACATTTCTTTCTAAATCCCTTTTACATCGAAAGCCTTATATATGAACTCGGCAACAAATTTTACTTGTCGAGAAAAGCTTACGTTATTCAGATAAATGAATTGTTCACAAAATTTATTTCTATATACATGCATACTTTTTTAACCCCTTGGAACCGCACAGTATGCCACCATTGTAGTTCCAGCGGGTGAGGCTGAATTCCCTATCGATAATGAGCGATGCGTTTTGAACAGTGATAGCCCAGTGTGTAAAGAACAGGCCCATTGATCAACAGGTCCCCGGTTTGAATCCTGGCATGTACCACTAGTTTCGGATTTATATTTGCAATTATCCCATGCTCGGCGGTGAAGAAAAACATCGTGAGGTAACCTGCACGTCCAAGAAATTATATTTCGAAAGACGTGCAACATATCCTAAGAAAGGTCTAGTTTTCCTCTGACTTGTGAAGGTTTGATGGCAGTCGCTCCATGTAAAAATCAGCGTCTTCGCCAAATCCTTAGGCTTAAGTAGCGTACCCTGCTATTCCCTATAGGAAACGGTATAACGCTAAGAAGAATAAGAACGAGCGGTGCGATTGTCGAAAGAAGTTGTAGGCATCACATCGAAATCAAACTTAGGAACAACCCATTATACAATTAATGGAACATACAAGGGAAAGCAAACATCATATTAAACCAACCGGGTATCTATATATTTATCTCTTGTCTCATCAAAGCACTATAGATTAGATCTATTAAATGAAACACTTTATCTATCTATAATTTCACGCCAAATCCCTTGCGAGGTAAGCAGAGAGAACCGTTACAATAGGAGTGATGACTTCAGCCAAAGTGTATCAAGAGACAGTCTTGGATCGTGTTGTGAAACCTCTCGGCAATAGTTAATAGATTCGGGCGTTATTTTGCGAAAGTCAAATTTACAGACAATTTGATCTAACCTGCTTCGTGTGTTTCTGCGAGCAATTAGTTGGTGGCGGAAACATACAAAGCAGGTTAGATCAAATTGTTCTCAGCAATACACTTTTTCAAAATAATCCCGTGGATTTTCCAGCAGGACTCTGCACCTGGTGACAAGGCACGAACTAGCCAAGCCTCGCTCGAACCCAACGTTCCGGACTTTATAAAAGCTGAAGACTGGGCCTCGTCTAGCCCAGATCTGAACCCCATAGACTACAAATTATGGTCAGTTTTAGAGGACATGGCCTGCTCGAAACGACACGCCGACATTGTGTCTCTTGAGAAATCTCTGGGACAAGCAGTGGCTAAATTTCCCATGGAAACAGCGTAATCCATAGATTCGTGGCCAGACAGATTAAACACATTTATCAACGCCAAAGGTAGCCATTTCGAATAGAATACTTTTTTTTGCCGAGACTTTTAAATATGTGCATATAAGTTTTTTATTAAGTATCAGAAATAATGGCCGGACATTGAATATTCTTCAAATTCCAAATTTTGAGCGACAATTATAGTCGAATTTTTACTATTAGGACGTATATTGCTTATAATTGGCTAAAATACATTTCAATATTGGCAACCTATTAACACATATTAATCATATCCAGCAACTTTGATTTATGGTCACAATATATGATATTAATGAAATTAAAGCCATCAGTATGCCACACGACTACGTGCCAAAACAGGAGTGTTCAGTTAGTTAACGTTGGTCGTAGCCATGAAGCGATCAGTTTAATTTCCAAGCTATTGAGTAAAGCGAGACTTGCCGCCTGAATGAACTTAATAGCACAGTGCACTGTGTTTGCAAGTGAATATTCTAGTACTGTCATAAAAGTGATTCAGCCGTTTATTGGTGTAAACTGAATTGATTTTAAAATTGCTTCAATCAATATGGTTGTTCCCTAAATGGAATGGAAATATTTATTAGAATATACACATACAAAAGTATATCATACTAGCTGAAAAAGGTCGTACCGGGGCCAATTGTGAATCTAAATCATTCTCGAATAGCCTTAAACACACAAAATAATTCATCAAAATCGGTCCATCCGTTTAGCAGTTTATTGATATACACATGGACAGAATTATATAAAGATATGTTCAGATTAATTAACATTTCTTTTTTAACCCCTGACGCAAAAAAGAGGGGTGCTATAAGTTTGACCGCTATATGTGTGTGCGTCTGGCTGTGTCACCGTAATTATTAAACAGGCGAACCAATTTGGATGCGGTTTTTTTTGTTAGAAAGTATGTGTTCTAGCGGTTTGGGTATGGTTCTTCGACATGTTTTATCACAGTCGGTTCTGCAGTTTCAAGGCCATCGGCCCTTTTGTTAGCTGAGGTAGGGATTTTAAACTCATAATGGGTATTTACTTTACTTTCTAACATATATGCAAAATTTGAAACACCCATGTACGCTACACAACTATGCAACATTATGGATTTTTTTTTCACCCTTCATAAGCTATTATTGTGTCAGAGGTTTTTAAATTTTACATTTATATTGGAAGAAGATTATACTATAAAAGTAAATTATTTTATGGAATCCGAATCTACCACATACGCAGAATTACATTAACGAACAGTTTAAATTTTTAGATGACAAAATATTTGGAGCTAGAATATTGCTCATAGCAACCTTGACTTTTGTTTATAATATATAGTATCGATAACATTAATGTCATCGATACGTCACAGGACTTTGTATCGAAACAGGAGAATTCGTTTAATAATAGTTGTAGAAAAGAGACGGTCACCTTAATCCCCAAGTTGGTGAGTAAAGCGAGACCAGTCACCTCAATGAACAAGTTAAACTGTATTTGCAAGTAAATATAACTGTCTGACATAAAAATGGTTTCACAGTTTATTGTTGAAGTCGAATAGGTTTTCAAATTTTTATGTAGTTGTTGCAGAAACGATTTTATTTTCAGACACCAAAATATTTAGAACTGAAATGTCGCTGCAAAAATGTATGTTGATTAATTATGTTTTGTCTTATTTAAATCATAATAAATCAACATAGTTTTTATTTCCTTGACTCTTACAGTGTAATGTACATAATTATGTATATCTTTACGCCAGTCCAGGTAGGCAGAGAAAACCGAGCGCGAAGACGCGATCCTTACACACCTTACTCGCTTCTTTAACATTAATAGTATAAAATCACTATAAAAGTTATAAGTCGCGGTGCACGAATAAAACATAACGTAGAATGACGACAGACATCACTTGTGATAAATATATCATCGAGTTAGGTGGAAACGATAACAACAAAATAAATTTAACGGTATGTTCCTAAAACTATTCAAAACTGTGTTCTCTTAACAGCCAATATCGGTGGATACAGCCGAAGCCATGTGCCAAACTTGGCGCAGTCTACCTCTAATAGCCTTTCGACATGTGTTGTTGGGTTAAACACATTTTGCTGTGAAATATGGCGATTTAAGACTACCACTTGGCAATCACTATTCACTTTTGCTTCTATTTCGGGTAAATCTAAACTTGAAAGGGTCTATTTAAATTCGTGACAAGTACGAATGGAGCAAATGGTGTTTAAGTGATTCCTGACTGAGGACAAAGTTATTTAATTATTATTCGCTGAAATTTTTGTTCTATGGCGACTTGGGCATTATGAGATATTGTTTCAATAGGTAAATTGTTGAAAGTCGTACTAATAATATCTGAATAAATGAGATCCCAAACTGTCTATATCCTGGCAGCTCAGAGTTACATAAATTACTATACGAATATTACATTTCTTTATAAGCATTTTTTATTATTTAAGAAATATAATATTTCGAAAGCTTTCCGCTTCAGAGGCCGATGTCAGCTTTACGATTTCTATACGCCACTTCGCGCGGTCTACGGCATCCCTTATTGTAAGACCATTGGCATGCATGTCAACCCTTATGACGTCAACTCAAAACTTCTTGGGCCTTCCCCTTCTACCGGGACCCGGCGTAGGTGGCATGGCATTGGTCCCCACGTAAATTGTCGGTTTTCGTAAACCATAGTCATACCAGTATACGCGTCGCTGTTGCAGATTGTCGGCCATCTCACAGATATGAAGGCTACCGCGAATGCAAAAGTTCTTTACTCAATTCCTCCACGTCTCTCCTCACATCCAGCACAGCATGCATATTCATATCCGTGCTCCTGCTCAAATACCGGCCACGATTCGCTGCCATATTTTAAAAGGACAGGTCTAATGATAGAATTATAAACTTGTCCTTTCAGCTTAACCGGCATTTTGTGGTCACAAATGACACCATCCATCATCCTTACGCCACTTGGCCCAAGCTGGTGAAATACGTGCCTATACATCGCAATCGATATCACCAGACGCGTGATGGAGAGATTACAAACGTACAAAGGACAGAATCCTGGTGAACCTGGCGATCGGAAAGGGCAGTGTATCACCAAGAGCAGTCCTAACTATTGAACTGGAATTGCGATACATGTCTTGGCAAATATCAATACAGATTTCCAGCACCCTGGACATCTGTGCCTACCAGATTATCGCGCGAGGAATACAATCGAAGACTTTCACCATGTCTAAAAATAGAAAATACAGAGTCGTCTTCTTGGTCCTGTACTTTTCTATGACCCTTTAATTATAAGCAGGAAGTACTCAACATAAATACTCCGTCGCTTTCTTTATAAATATATTAATTAATATATTTCTTAGTTGCTTAATCAGTGGCTGTCCATAATTATTACTGGCCATTTAGAAAAGTTAATTATAACTATCCAATTTATAACAGAAAATGAATGACAAGTAAGATTAGGCCATGCCGCGAGCACCAGAGACGATAAATCACTTTACAGGAAATAAAAATGTTTGGGTTTCCTTTTGATAAATAAAATGGGGAACGTTCAGGATTCATCTACTTTTATTCACTGTCGATTCCTAAATGCCCACTCGAATACGTGCTCATCTCTAGTTCCCTGAGATATTATGTAAATCTGATAAGATTGTCCCTTTTCTGATGAAGTAAATATTTGAGTAGTCTTTACTGTTTGTTACATCTTAGTTTGTATATAGCCCTTATTGTTTGACGGCCACAACTAACGAATTAATAGTTTGTCACGTTCACTGATGTGTTTGGCTTTTGGTATTGCAATAGAAATTGTCCGCGACTTACGTCTTGATGTATCCCGATATCTCAATATCCTATAGTATCTCGAGAGATATTTCTAAAATATATGATTATAAATTTATTTTAAGATTAGTTACTCACTAAAATGCCTGCACCTATATAATCTGAGACTATAATAATTTCCCCCGACGTTACATAAATTAAAAAAATGTGTCCGTCAATTATTACGATGATTATCCATCCAGTATAAAGATGTTTGACACCCAAATGTTCATGTAAGAGTTTTTGTAGTTGACTCGTATTGGTACGAGACAACTACAAAATGTCTTTAATTTTATTTAAACTTGCCCGAATCTGTTGATATGTCACTCTTTTATCAGCTTCTATTCTACATGCCCCCGCTGCATGCGGTTTCTGTTCCAGATGGCGGGCAATCGCAGCAGCAGCCATGGCAGCGACGACATGTTGCATCTACTAACGTTTGTGGCTGGGTGCCGGCCGGCGCTAGGCTAGGCTAGGCTAGATCCAATTGCATATAAATTAGCTTTTCGCAAAATAACGCCTGGCTCTATTATTTTATATTTTGACATTGTTGTTGATGAAGATCGCAACGAAAATCGTAATACATGATTTATTCACATTTTCGATTCAAAAAGTTTCTCTAGTCTAATTTTCGTACAATTTTTAACAACAAATGACATATTCATTCAATGTACTGTATGTAATGTGAGCTTAAGTTATACAAAACCATGGGTTTGGGCGTATAGCTTGATGTGTCGTTGTATGTACATCCAGAGTTTCCCAAAGAGTTCTTTACCATTTTTAAATAAATTTTAATAAAAATTTCATCAGTAACTTTACTCACTTCTTCTTACCTAAGAACTATATAACCCCACTGTATAACCCCCGTATACAATATTCCCAAGCAACCCAAAAAGCTTTGATAAACGGCCAGTATCGAGATAGGCCGTCAGTTCTCCACGTCATTCACAAGCTCACTTCCTTTTTACGAGTATGCCTACGTAGTCAGCACCCTACAAGGAAATGTACGTAAATATATTTTCTTTGATTTAAATGCCGAGCAAGGGATAATTGCAAATATGTACATGAATCCAAAAACGCGAATTTAGTAGTACATGCCAGGATTCGAACCGACCAGTTGATCAATAAATCTATTCTTTATCCATTGCGCTATCTCCACACATATACATTCCTAAGGGAAACCACGTTATATAAATTAAAATTGAATGCGAAGAAAACCAAGATAATGGTATTTGAAAGAGTGACAACCAGAACGAACACTAGGATTACGGTTGATGATGTGGTATTGGAACAAGTGGATGAGATTGTATATCTTGGAAGTGCTTTTAGCAGCGATGGAAGGTACACCGCTGATGTGGAGAGACGAGTGAGTGCCGGGAATAGGGTGAATGGAGCGTTGAGTGAACTTCTAGGCAGCCGAAATCTAAGCCAGAAGGTACAGCTCGCTGTACACAACGCGGTGCTAATACCAACGCTAACTTATGGAAGTGAGAGCTGGGTATGGCAGAGAGAGAATGAAAGTAGAATAAATGCGGTCGAGATGAGAGCATTGCGCAAAATTTCTAGCATAACGCTTTCGTAATGAAGACGTGAGAGAAAGAGTTGGTCTAAAAGAGAGTGTCGGTGTTAAGATAAGAAAGGGCATGCTCCGTTGATTCGGACATGTAGAAAGAATGCAGGACGAAAGAATGACGAAACAGATATACAATGCAAAAGTGGACTCTGCCTGCCCCGCAAGGGACTTGGCGTGAAGATATACAAAAATTTAAAACTTCAATCAATAAAAGAAGTGATATGATTTCGTTACGATAAAGCAATGGTTCGAACTTCATACTACAGCGTGACCAGAAAATGAAACACTCTCACTTTGGCGTTGTCTAAGAGCCATACGTAGATATATTTTTTTCACACTACGTCGGGAGGCAAACAAGCATACGACCCACCTGATGTAAAGCAGGTACCGTAGCCTATTAACGCTTGCGATATATTAAGTATCACTCGCGCGATGCCTCCTCTGCTGCTTACACAGCAACTCCTTGGGAGCTTAGTGGTGACCTCACTCACATGCAGGAACACAACAACCCTCTAGAGAGTTGTTATTTGGCTACGGTTTTCTGTGAGGTGGAGGTACTTCCCCAGACGGGCTGCTTCCTACCTCTCTTTGACTTATGTGTTATACCAAATACCTATTAGTATTAAAAAAAAGCTAAGAAAAGTTAAAAACCTATATTAAACGCTAACTTATAATCTAAAACTAAAAAAAAACGAATGAAGAAATGGTGAAACTCGGACGCACGTGTCAGCCAAATAGAACTTACACGTTAAGCAAACGTTGACCGCAGACTTTAGATCGATGGGTTTAATTATCTAAAAGATCTCGTTTCCTGGCTGTTCGGGATAAATAACAGTCATTAAGTTAAGTCAGTGGCTTACGAGCGGCTTGAAAACATTTCAGCGTGGTTGCTGAGTATACTTAAAACCCTGAAGCTGAGTTAAAGGGAAATCTGAACCCTAGCAGTGAAATCACTATAAGAACGCGCTGTTAAATTACTTTGATACCAACGCTCGCAAGTTCGATTCCCACACAGAACAAACTTTTGTGTGCATGGAACTGGTTGTCCTGGTTTGAGTGTTTTTAAGAGAGGTAGGGCGCATCAGAGCAGCCTGTCTGGAGATGTATCACTACCTTACAGAATACCTTACAAATAACTACAACCAGTAAGATCCTAAGGACTTCCTGTGTTAGCAGCAAAGGTGGCATCGCGCGAGTGATACTTAACAGATGATATACGTTCATAGGCTATGGTAATATCCACTTTACACCAGGTGGTGCTTCAGGCGGGCCGTATGCTTGTATGCCTCCAGACGTTGTATAAAAAAAAATCGCCCAAGTGCGAGTCCGACTCGCGCACGAAGGGTTCCGTACCATTATCTATAAAAACGGCAAAAAAATCACGTCTATTGTATGGGAGCCCCCATGGAGAGTTTTGTTTTAATTTAATTATTTATTTTTATAGTGGATATATTTTAAGCGTTACCTACCTACCTACTACCTACCTACCTACCTATTGCCGTTATCAACATCGAGCAAAAAAATCACGTTTGTTGTATGGGAGCCCCCTTAAATATTTATCTTATTCTATTTTTTAGTATTTTTTGTTATAGCGGCAACAGAAATACATCATCTGTGAAAATTTTAATTGTCTTACTATCACGGTTCATGAGATACAGCCTGGTGACAGACAGACGGACGGACGGACGGACAGCGGAGCCTCAGTAATAGGGTTCCGTTTTACCCTTTGGGTACGGAACCCTAAAAAGGGTGATGTAATGTGGAATGTCAACAAAAGAAACTACATGAAAATAATAAGAATTAGAAACTTTGATTACTGTGTACCAAACCAAGTTTCGACTATTCACGAACTCTTGTGGGTGGTGATAATGAAGCGTAACTTCGAAGTATATTACTTTACAATCTTCTGATGTAAAAGGCTTGTATCCGTCTGAGTGGGCTTACTTGTTACGATTGGTCCTATTATTAGCCGTTGTAATAAAGCTAATGTTAACTTCTTTCGATTATACATCTTCTTAAAGTGACCCTATTTCCTAATCCATTATAATTGGAGGCGACCGCTACCTGAGCCTAAGAATTTGGCGGAGATACACATTTTTACATAGTGCGACTGCCGTCAGATCTGCACAACCCAGAGGAAAATACAGACCTTTCTTAGGTAAGGTAACACGTCTTTCCATATATAATAACTTGGACGTGCGGGTTTCCTCACGATGTTTTCCTTCACCGCCGAGCAAGTGATAATTACAAATATGTACATAAATGCGAAAATATGAATTTAGTGGTACATGCTAGAATTCGAACCGGAAATAATAAGGTCAATAAACCGGTTCTATATCCACTAGGCTCACTTTCGTACGACTATAACTAAGTTTATTCTAAACACTAAATTTACATACAGTCTAGCTTGTGCTAAGTTTAGCATGTATAAAGATCTAGTTTTCAACGGCCGCGCTAGCAAACAGCACAACGTGCATTGCATTAGGAAATAGTAAACCAGGAACCAAAAGGCAAATGATCGGATTTCAGATTCTTCATTGCATGTTAAATCCATTTCTAAATTGTCTTTGATTCTTCATACATCGAAATATCAGTAGATGTGTAAGTAGTCCACTGTCCCTACAAACAAAGTCTACATTAGTTGCACGTGGTGGACCCCGTCAACAATTTAGGCTCTGACAAGAGAGAGGCAGGACGCAACCATGTTCACTAATTGTTGTGTTCTACTGGGGAATTACCTCCACCTTGCAAACCGCAATTATCAATGCCCTGGAAATTGTAAATTATCAATGCAATGGTGGTCCTGCAATTGAGTATGAATAGCAACAAAGGGTCACGGAGCTGCTGCGGAAGCAGCGGAAATGGCAACGATTATAATTATCGTAACCACTTCGCTTACATACATTTCTAATTCTTTATCTTAGCGTTATCCGGTTCCCTAATCCACTAGGTTTAGCGGGGTGCGCTACGTAATCCTAAAGATTTAGCTAAGGTACTGATTTTGCCATGGAACGACTGTCCTCAGATCTAAATAACCCAGAGGGAAAGCCAGACCTTTTTTAGGTAAGGTCACGCGTCTTTCAAAATATAATTTCTTGAACGTGCGGTTTTCCTCGCGATGTTTTCCTTCACCGCCAGGCAAGTGATAATTACAAATATGTACATATATCCGAAAACACGAATTTCGTGGTACATATATGCCAGGATTCGAACCGGTGACAGTTGATCAATAGGCAGGTTTTTTATCCACTTGGCTACCACTACTCACATAAATACATTTCTCAGAGTTTTATAAATTAAAAACTTCTATCTATAACTTCACGCCAAATCCCTTGCGGGGTAGGCAAAAAGAACCGAGCGCCATGTGACACCTCACTCGCTTTTTTAACATTCATTGCTCTTCTCATGCACGCACGCTGGTTTATAAGGCTGCAGACACCTTACCTTCCGATTACCTTCTGATAGAACACGACCAATTTGATCATGGTAGGTAAGTCTTGGCCTTTCTCGGCTACATTCTTCCACTTTTGCGTTGTATATCTGCTTCGTCATTCTTTCATCCTGCATTCTTCACAAAAACTTCAATGAACAAAACAAGTCATATGATTTCGTTACGATAAAGTAATGGTTCGAAATACAATTCATATTCATTCATACTTCAGCGTGACCAGAAAATGAAACACTCTCACCTTGGCATCGTCTAAGAGAAATTTCAAGTGAACTAGCTAAAAGCAAAAATAAAAAAGGTAATTACGAAACTTGTCCGATATTTTTCTAAAAAAAACTTTGTAAATTTAAGACTCCATTAGCAATCTCTTGCATTTCATTTTCCAAGCATTTATTGGAAATTTGTTTGCTTGCAGCAAACTTAAGCAATTTGTACGCAAGTAACTGTTTACCGCGACTTTGTTATATATCCACAGATCTCGACATTATAACAAAATAAAATGGTAGTTTTTATTCTATGTATAGTTTCATAGTTATTTCGACACAACTTGTCAAAAAATATTTTTACAATTAAATTCGTTATCATTACATTTTTATAGAGAAGCAAGGCAGGTCAAAGCAGTCAGACTGGGGAAGAACCTCTACCTCACAGAGAACTGCAACGAAATAGCGACTCCCTGGATAGTTGTTGTGTATCGGCCAGTAATTGAGTGGGGTTACCAGTAAGCTCCTAAGGAGTTGCTGTGTTAGCACGAGCCATGTACGCCCTTCATTTCAAGCGTTGATAGGCTACGATATATATGTTACACCGGGTGGGCCGTATATGCCTGCCAACGTATGAAAAAATCTTCCTAGTAGCTCAGTCGGAAGAGCACTCGACCGCGATCGCCTCGAAGTTGTAGGTTCGATCTCCATCTAGGCGGATTAGGTGATTTTTTTAATTGTAAAAATATTGACGAGTTTTTAATATGATCATAAAAAAAATTACATAAAAATTTCATCAAAATGGGCTTAGTAGTTTCTTCTCTTCGTCAATTGTAAATCAGTATTGAAAGCCGATTGGCCCTGTACAAATTCTGCTAAATAAATCTTACACTTTAGATTTATTTAGTAGAATTTCTCCGCCACTCTGCTCAATTGCAGATTCGTTGAGGCCAGATTTTTCAAGTCTCCCGGAGGCCACTCTCTAATGTGGTAGTGACGAATATGCGACCATTTTTGTTTAAATTTCCTGAGTGAGTAGAAATTTCCTGACGATGATGAGCATTGCTATTACATGCCCGGATTCGAACTGGGGACCAATTGGTCTATAGGTTGGTTCTTTATCCACTGGGCTATCACTGCTATCAATGCTCATCATCGTCACAAAATTTCTACTCACTCGGGAAATTTGAACAAAAATGGTCGCATATTCGCCACCGAGTAAATAATTACAAATATGTCTAAAGACACCAAATCGAGTGGTATACCACTCGATTTGGTGTTTTCAGATTTATGGACATATTTGAAATCACTACGGTGGAGAAGGTAAACATCGTGAGGAAACACGCACGTCTAAGAAATTATATTTCTAATTACGAAAGACCTAATCTAACAAAGGTATGACTCTCAATCTGGGTTGTGGATGTTTGACGGCAGCCGCTCCATGTAAAAAGCAGTAGCCAAGTCCTTAGACTCAGGGAAACTGGATAACGCTAAGTAGATGAGCATTGCATTTTTTTTTTATTTATTTATATATACTAGCTACTCGTAAGTTCCAGCACTAGAGCTTGCACTCGCTTGAAATAACTTGTGACAAAGCATTATAAACCAATTGATCTGTAAATCTGACTACGACAATATTTTCAAGAACACCTATATAATATAATATATATGTTTGTCTGTGCGTTTGTCTGTCGCTGTTTTTCGAATATGAGACTTCAGATTCGGATTCAGCATAAAAAAATAGAATAGAAATGTTCAGGAACACCGTTCCTATCTCTTAAGGAACATGGTCAAAATGGCCGACAATAAAAAAAAAAGTTATATAATTGACGAGCCAAGTGTTCCTCTGGCAATGCAAGCTTGCGAAATCTCAACTGGTTATAAACTAAATCTGTTAATCTTCCGAAACATGTTGAAGCAGCGATTGACGCTGGCCACATGCGACCCGAATTGAATTTCATACGAGTACAGTGTACTTCCTGAAAGGATATCATCACAATATAAACTCGACATTCGTACATTTAAAAACCGCAACAGAGAAAATTTTGTACATTAATACAATTAACTGACACCGCATAGCAACAAAGACAATACACAATTGTACTCTTTATGTACATTTGTTGGGAATTGTCAGACCGCGGCGACCACAGGTGATTCACAGAATCGGAAACATAAATCTGTGTCAATACCAATTAACTTTTGCCACTGGCCTCTCAAAACAAGGGCCACGCTAAATAAATCAGCCCAATTTTCAGACCATCCGCACCCGTGGCCAGGGGTGACGTGTCTATCCAGTTAATTGGTACCGTGACCTAATTATCATGACCAATGGGATAAAGTATCACTTTCCTTTGATGTTGTTGCCGTAGAGGTATCCCTTTAAATCTGTGTTCCCAAAATATTTATTTACTATTCTATTGCAAGCGTATACATAATATATTTTGCACACATAATGCAGGCATTAAGTAGCAATACATTGTACCTTATTTGGCATTCTAATATATGTAAGTATTCTCATGATATGTTAACACCTTTAATCACCGACCAAGGGATGTTATACGTTTAACGCCTCTCTCTTAATGCGTGCGTATGAGTGTGTGTTCTTATGAGTTATCGTAGCTATTAGATATGGATGGGTTTGAATGCAGCTCTCGGAAATGGTATAATCTTTTTGATGAAAATCAGATCAGCATTTCTTAAGTACTCGTATATGTTAAGAACTGCTAAGCTATAAACAAATAAATAATAATAATAATAAATATTGCCGGACCAATTACACAGCGCCACCCAGCCCCAAAGTAAGCGAAGCTTGTGTTATGGGTACTAGACAACTGATAAACATATGTAAATACATTTTTTTTTTTGTAAATACATACTTATTATACATAGAAAATACCCAGACCAATACAAACAGACATGTTCATGCACACAAATGTTTGTACTGTGTGGGAATCGAACCCACGAGCATTGGTGTCAAAGTAGCGTAACAGCGCGTTTCACCACTGCGCCACCGAGCTCGTCAAACAAGAAAGTTAGGATTTCATAAATTTTAAATTTATCTTTGTGCCTGTTTGGAAGAGTAAAGTATTCAGGTCAATTTGTGGGAATACGGCAAACGTGTTGTTTAATGGCGGTAAATAATATTTTCGTTGCGTCCAATTAAATACTCTGCCTAAATAAAACGAATAGTAAAGAAATACTACCGTTTGAAACGTATAAAGTCACGTTGAAATTAAATAATTTGCCGGCAAACTCGTACAAAGCGAGAACGTACATGTAAAAGCAATATTTGTGTCCACATGCATATAGGCACACACATAGCCGTGTCCGCACAACTGATTATCATCCCAACACAAAGACTAAGCCGCCGGCGGCAGCGGCCTGCATTAAAGAATTAATATAGCCGCGGACACCCACGCAGAGAACATATACTCTCAACGAGGCTTGCATTACACAAACATTGAATAGAACCGCTACAGGGCGCCCAACTGGTACCTTAAATATAATTATATTCTTCAAAAAATACTTCAGAAATTACTTAATTAATATAATTGTCTTTTTTTAATATAATACAATCACGCACGCAATAAACAAGTAAGATTTGGAAAAACTTCTTCGATAAATTCTCAACTTATAGCAATTTTGCCACTTTTGCGTAATACGAATAGAGACTTATTGGTACATGAAGCTTTATATCATAATATATATTGTATTCTTCTTAGTGTTATCTCGTTTCCTAATCCATTAGGATTGGCGGGATCCGCTACATAAGCCTTACATAAGATTTGACAAAGATACTGTTTTTAACATGGAGCGACTGCCGTTAGAACTCAACAACCCAGAGGCAAAGTCAGGATTTTCTTAGGTAAGGTCACATGTATTACGAAATATAATTTCTTGGACGTGCGGCTTTCCTCATGATGTTTCCCTTCACCGCCAAACAAGTGAAAATTACAAATAGGTATGTAAACAAATCCGAAAACAAGAATTTAGTGGTACCTACCTACGTGCCAAGATTCGAACGGGGACCAGTTGGTCAATAAGACGGTTTTTAAAGTAAAACTTCTTTACGCACGCTTGACTTGGGGAGTAAGCTGGTGAATGCGTGAGAGAGAGCGTTACGAAAAGTGTGATCGGGCGAGGCGAACGGAAGTTGAGAGGGAGATATAATAAGTTAGCGAAGATAGAGAGAGAGTTACGTTTCGTATATTACTGTAGGGGTAAGAGAGAGAGGTGCGAGCACACATTTTCTTTTTCTCTTTCTCTCATAGCGAGTTAAGTTTCGTATATCTAAGTCACAGTGCAAGCCTATCGTCTGTACCACACTATGGAGCTAAAGAAGTTTTACTTCAGTCATGTGGTCTAAAGCACACTGGGCTATCACAATATATATTGTGATTCAAAGATTAGGCCTCACAAAATTGTTACATCAAAAGGAAATCTCAACAATTAATTAGTGTTAATGTTGCATAAACCGGACCAATGTGCGATGTAAACCGAAATTCAAAATGGACTTAAAAGCAGTATCGTCATCGCGCCACTGAAATGAGAATATGATATGGTCCTTTGGGTGCCGTGACCCGGAGCGCCGTACACAGATTATCTCTCAAATGGGAATATGCAACATGTTGTCCAAATACGTTTTGGCAGTGTACCAAAGTAAGGCAGTTACTGTGATCGTTGCTTAAATGGCGGAGATTTGGGCTCTGACACACGGCATCTTTTTCATGTTATCTTGTTTATTACAAACGTTCCATATTCAAATTTTTTAGTTGCTATTTAGCTGCGCTGACTTCATGTCGTTTTTAGGGTTCCGTACCCAAAGGGTAAAAACGGACCCTATACTGAGACTCCGCTGTCCGTCCGTCTGTCACCAGGCTGTATCTCATGAACAGTGATAGTTAGACAGTTGAAATTTTCACAGGTGATGTATTTCTGTTGCCGCTATAACAACAAATACTAAAAAATAGTATAAATAAATATTTAAGTGGGGCTCCCATACAACAGACATGATTTTTTTGCCGTTTTTATAGATAATGGTACAGAATCCTTCATCCGCGAGTCCGACTCGCACTTGGCCTTTTTTTTTTTTATACAACGTCGGAGCCGATACGAGCCTAATATAACCCACTTGATGTAAAGTGGTTACCATAGCCAATGAAACTTGCAATACAGGGAATATTACTGGCGCGTTGCCACCACAAAGAGAATATGTAATTAATATTATTATCCTTTATTGTACAAAACACTATATAGATACAGATTTAAAGTAATTCGTTCGCAAAGGCGAGCTTATCTCTAGAAGAGATCTCTTCCAGCCAACCTCCAACAGTGGGATATATTGTTAGGTACGGAATAGCTGTAAGTGCCTGATAAATGTTACGTACACAGATACTTAACATACATACATATACACAAACAACACACATATATATATATATATATATATACATACATACACTTATTTCATATCAGAAAATATTAAATTGTATCTAGTTAAATAAAATGTTTAGATAACTAAACTAGACTAAACGTAACCCTGTTTTCTCATACTACAGATTTTTTCTTACTTTTAGAATTTTTATACAATTCTTACCTTCTATACAAAAGGTACGATTAGAATATCTTAGAGAGTGATTTTCATGTGCGTAAAGGAATGTTGGAAGGAGAAAGAAGTCGTTGCTCACAGACAGACATATCAGAGAGTGGAACCAACGCAGCAGAGCTGTTCCGTCTAGCAGGGAGCAGGGACGCCTGCGAGAACCTGATGGCCGACCTTCACTAGTCGGAGAGGCACTTTAAGAAGAATCACCCTTGATCATGAAGCTAACTAGTTGGATATAGGTTAATATCAAGATATAAATTGTTCTCGTCTTTTGATTCTACCCGTGTTTTGATTGACTGATTTTAACAAAAAATGGTTATTGTGACTAATTACGAGTACTAACTTTTTTGTAGATGATATTATGTATCATCAATAGTTTTCACAGCACGCCAAATAATGACTTTTGTAACCAAATTTATGATACCTTGGGTTACATTATTGCAATTTTCGTAGGATCTCTAATTTTTTATTCGGTGATAACGTACATTTCTACACGTGAAAGAATTTTAAAATCGATTATGTGTTTTTTGAGATTATCCATTTCAAACAAACATACAAAAAATTCTATCTTTTCTCTTTTAATATTAATAATAAAGAAATGAAGAAAAAGTTTACGGCCTGCCTGAAAGAAAGCAATTGCTATAATCTATGAATCCTAGCGACACCTAGCAACATTTATTATAATCTCGAATTTAAGATGGAGTAAAATTCGTAATCAAACTTAAGTGATTTTAAGTCACTTATTCACTGAGTAATTTTATTACATCAGTAAACTGAACTAAATCTAAAACTTCATGCCAACTCCCTTGCGGTGTAGGCAGAAAGTACCGAGCGCCTCATGACTCGACCCTTAGAAACCTCACTCGCTTCTTTAACATTCATTGCCCTTCTTATACACGCTCGCCGGTTTCTAAGGCTCCTGCCATCACCTTCTGATAAAATACGATCAATTTATGTAGGTAATTAGTTAGTCTTGTCATGGTAGGTAAGTGTTGGCCTTCTTCGGCTCCTACATCCTTCCACTTTCGCGCTGTATATCTGTATCATAATTCTTTCCTCCTACATTCTTTCTACATGTCCGAAAAAATAAAATAAATAAAATGAACTAAAGTTACAGATAAAATAAAATGAAGTTAATTATCAAATTTAAACTCAAATTAATTTATTGCTTTCATGTGGTACATTTAGTTCTTAAAATTAAGATGATGGTAGCCGTACAATGAGCCCTGTGAGAGCTTTGCAAAATTAAAGCATTTAAATTAAAGAATGGAGTCACGTGGCGCTCGGCTCTCTCTGCCTACCCCGTAAGGGATTTGGCGTGAAGTTATAGTAGTAGTAAATTAATTAAATTTTCAAATTATAAATTATAATAAAATAATATAAAAAATATTTGGCTTCAAATTAAAAATTACAAATACAATTTAACATTTACCTTTACATTCATAATTGTATTATACCCTTATTACTACCTAGTTATATCAATTAGTTAGTTAGTTAGTCTAGTTATATCGCTATCCCAAATCCTAGAATGCCAGACAGTGACCATCAAAATCAGTCATACGTAATTCTATCCAAGACATTTCATAAATTATATCCAGGGTAGCAGAAAACTGTAACGAATGATGTCGCGCTATCAATTTGGTATGGATGTAATGTTTGCGCGGCGCCGGGGTTCCGTACGGCTCTAATGGCATGAACATGATAGATGTTCAGAGGCTGGATGACGAGTGAGCACTCCACATAAATCTTACTAGAGCTTACGTGAATGCCGCGTGTCACATGTGTATTCATAAATACGTTTTTGACGTAATTTCTGCAAATCGTATAATAAAGAGGGAACGCCCAGCCATTTTACAGTAATTACCTTGGGATTTTTTCGTTTTGTGCTTTTCTTTGGTGGTTAAACGTAATGCTTTGAGGTATTAGGATGTGATAAAGCTCTGACAATCAGCGGTGTGCTGACTGCTTTTTTTTTATACAACGTCGGAAGGAATACAAGCATACGACCCACTTGATCTAAAGCGGTTACCGTAGCCTATCAACGCTTGTAATACATTAAGTAACACTCGCGCGACGCCTAACACAGCATCACAGCAGCTCCTTAGGAGCTTACTGGTGACCTCACTCACACGCAGGAACACAACAACCCTCTAGGGAGTTGTTATTTGGCTCCGGTTTTCTGTGAGGTGGAGGTACTTCCCCAGACGGGCTGCTTTGATGCACCCTACCTATCTTAAAACATCCAGACCAATGTAAACGTACATGTTCATGCACACAAATGTTTGTCTTGTGTGGGAATCGAACCCACGAGCGTCGGAGTCTAAGTCGCGTCATTCACGACTGAGCCACTGATATCGTCAAAGAACGAAAGACTGTCCTCAAAGTCTACCCTCATGATATATTTTAGTATGTAGGTGCATGAAAAGAAATTATGCATATCGAAAAGAGGTACCTACCACGCTTTTTGAAACTAAACTGAAACTTTATGGAAAATAAAACAAAAGGAGTACCTATCTGCACAGCAATGAATTAAGGTAACATTTGCAGGCAACTTGACCCTATTTTATGTAATTCCACCACCAGCTAGTTCATGCTAACGCCGAGTAACATCCACCCACTACCGTGAGTAGCCGTATGCTGTCACTGCAGTAGCCGAGCAAAGATCACCAGAGCAACGATGGCAAATATCTGCTACGGGTGGTGGGTGGTTACTGGCCGGCGCTAGTAGGCAAGAACTAACTGACGGCGAAAGCATTTATAATAGACATCAAATTACAAGGAGAATCTGCCTTGTAATATACTAGAGGAAATAATAACTTCGCCTCTCGTAAGTCTTCTCGTAAGTCAGTAACACTGGAAGAATTGCTGAATTCTTTCTTAATAGATGTCTGTGTCTCTTAGGGAATATCCATTTAATTTCAAATTCCTAGACGCAACAGTTTGAATTGTTAAGTTGACGTTTGTAAGTCAGCTGTGTAAAATGTTGCATATATTTAAATCTACCGCTGCTAATAGAATAAATGAAGGCCGCTATAATTCACGGCGTGATGTGTCCATTGGATAGAATTAGGAATATTAGGATTTTTTTTTGTAGTCGTGTAAAATTATGAAATATTGTAAGCCATGTGGCAGGACATAGCTGATCCCATTGTATGTCTGTAACACCTTTATTTATACCTATGTACCACAATAAAGAACGATTATGATTATTATGATTGTGAATACTAATTCTTCTTCGTAGCGTTATCCCGTTTCCTAATCCACTAGAATTGGCGGGGTCCGCTACCTAAGCCTAAGGATCTGGCGAAGTTACTGATTTTTACATGGAGCAACTGCCGTCAGACCTCCGCATCCCAGAGGGGAAACCAGATCTTTCTTGGGTCACAAGTCTTTCGTAATATATAATTTCTTGGACGTGCGGGTTTCCTTACGATGTTTTCCTTCATCGCCGAGCAAGTGATAATTACAAATATGTACATAAATCCGAACACACGAATTTAGTGCTACATGAATTAGTATAGGAATTACTAATACTATGTACAATAAGTATAGAGATACGAGTGCACAAAAGATAAAATGACTAAAATAGCTTGGCAAGATATCGCCATGTAATACCGAGGGACAAAACTCATTTGACATGGAGAGTTTTAGACTGTCTTAGATATGTGATATGAATGGATAAATTAAGAGAGAAAGACAGAAGAAAACGGGGTTGTGGTCGTGAAATTAGCAAAAAAAATATAGGTGATCATTTTGTGCCGAGCACAAACGTGAATGAGCTCGATGTGATGACGATAATTATATTGCACATCAGGTACAGTATGCCGATTCTACTAAAAAACTGCAACTGCACTGCAGCGCGGCGTGTGTCAAAATGCGTACATTTTGACGTTTCGTTAAACGTCGCTGCTGTCAGATCGCTTAACGAAACGTCAAAATGTACGCATTTTGACACACGCAGCGCTGCAGTGCAGTTGCAGTTTTTTAGTAGAATCGGCCTACAATACTTGTAAAATATTAGTTTAATATACTGTATATCATTTATAATTATATTTAATTCTGCATAACTTTTTAACCCCCGGTTAAGTAAAATTACAGCACATCTTGTCATCATGTTATCTGTAAGAAATCTCATAAGTTCACATTTGTACACCATTTTCTTTGTAATCTACTCTACATGTGATCTTCTTATTAGCGTCATCCTGATTCCTAATTCTTAGGATTGGCGGGGTCCGCTACCTAAGCCAAAGGATTTGGCGAAGATACTGATTTTTGCATGGAGCGACTGCCGTCAGGCCTCCACAACCTCGAAGGAGAACCAGACCTTCTTAGGTTAGGTCAGGAAATATAATTTCTGGACGTACGGGTGATAATTATATAATTATAAATACACATAAATCCGAAACACAAATTTAGTGATGCATGCCAGGATTTGAACCGGGGACCTGTTGGTCAATAGGGCGGTTATTTATCCATTGGGCTATCAATACCCAGCATCGTCAGGAAATTTCCACAAATGCGCTTAAAACAAAATGGTCGCATATTGTATTGTACGGTTAAATGATTCAGATGTTATTTGTAATTTTTGGTCGTAAACGAATATATGAAACTGCTCTTATATGTGATGGTATGCAATAAAAGGTTGATAATATGATTAAGTATGCTTTACCTAATTTTTTTTTACATTTAATAATACCTTCTTTTCTTGAATTTAATTGTGAATACATTAGTTCAGAAATGAAAGTCTCATAGTTACTTTCATTTCCGAAATATGTATTCTTTGGAGCCATATGAAATATAATTTTAAGGAATCCATATTAGATATGGATTAATTGTTATCAAGATAATTTTAGCTGGCAACAATTTTTGCAAGTGCTTATATGTTATTTTTTATATACGACGTCGGGATGCATAAAAGCATAAGATGCACCGATAATGTGCTTACCATAACCTATGAAAGCTTGCAATACTGGTAGTATCGCTCGCATTACCACCACCGCTGCTAACACAGCGACTCTTCGGGAGCTTACTGATAATAATCCCTCGCGCACAGGCACTCAACAACCCTCCATTGAGTTGTAATTTAGCTGCAGGTGGAGTACTTCTCCACTGATGAAGCTCTACCTTCTTACTTTGTCTTTTTTCCGAAGATTTCAAGCCTGCGTAATTGAGAAATTTTGCAGGCGATTTTATGTCATATCCATGCGCTGAATAAGCTATAATACATAAAGGTACCTATTGTTGCAGACCTTTGATTGCAAGATTTGAGGCTACAAACTCCTTATTTTGACAGAACCGACTGGTCAAGGTTCGAATTTTGGTGTGGGCATGTACCACTAAACTAGTGTTTTCGAATTTGTATACATATTTGTAATTATCTCTTGCTCGGCGGTGAAGAAAACATCGTGAAGATACCCACAGGTCCAAGAAATTATGTTTCACAAGACGTGTAACTTATCCTAAGAAAGGTCTAATTTTCTCTCTGAGTTGTGGAGGCAGACGGCAGTCGCTTCATCTCAAACCAGTAGGTTTCTTCGCCAAATCCTTAGTCTTAGGTGGCGGAGCTCGTCAATCCTAATGGATTAGGAAACAGGATAACGCTAGGAATAAGAATAAGGGTCCTTATTTTACACATTTAGACTTTCAACCGACTTCATGAGGTTCTCAATTCAATCCGTTCTTTCTTTTTTTATGCGTACACATTGTATATTTTCGCCAGTTGGGAATCAATCTTGCAAGTATTTTTCTATTGAGAAGATTCTACTTGTGATTACTCCGATACGACTAGGCTGAAGTTAGTTTTAAGAGTTATTAAATATTTGTAATTGTGAAAAGTATATTTTTGTTGACCTGACCTTCAATTAGGCAAATTATGAAGACGGGTTTTACGATTGTTAATCGTTTCAATTTAGCTTAGTTTTCAATTTAGCTGTATTTATGACAATTTTAGCACTATAAGTATATATACAATAATGCCATGAATAAATGTTAGTATTTTAATTATTATTTTTTTCATTTAGTTTCGTGCATTATTCCATAGCATTTATTTACATTTATATAATGAATATTTTGCTTAAATGGAAATTTCGCCTAGCTTACATACAGCTACAATCTATGCAAATCAATAAGTATGCAAAATGTTACTTTAATGCTGGTACCGAACAATTCCATGCATTTCAAAATACACAGTGCCGCCGTTCAGTACTTAACTCCGAGCATAGTATCGCTGTTTCAATGTATTAAAGTAAGTATAGAATCTTGGTAAAATATTTAAACTTAAAAGAAACATTTGTGTACGAAAATATATCGCAATATATTTTAAATTTAAAGATGCAAGGTAACACGCCTACTTGTGAAACCGCACACATAAAATATGTGTTTCTCCGTAGCAACGTGCTACGTACACACATAAATCATTGGGATTTCAGGCGTGAAAGCCTTTAACCGTGGAAATACGTAGAGATTCACTCGTAAAACGAGAGTTTTCTCGTTTTATTACGTCGTATTCGGCAAAGACGTGCGAATGGAAACAGCTAACGCTACCCACGTGCTTCACCTTGCTGGACGCATGATTTGCGCGTAAAACGAAATCTAATCAATTCCTGCGGAGAATCCTGCGTAATAACCACTCGTCCGAATTGCTGAGATCTTAATCAGATAAAGTAATTGCTCAACTGGTTGATTACTTCGTTTACTTGACAATTTTTCCGCGCGGACGCCCCCTCCAACATACAGAGTTACCTCAACTCCGGGTGTGTTCGCCTACCGTAGCATCCCACCGGGGCCATCTGACCCATCACTCACAACACCTCATCTCTCACCATCACGCCAATCGATTCTAGATCGGGGGTAAACAATCGCGGCGGCGCGACAGACGCCTGTTGCGTGCGGGACACGAGGACCGGGGTCGTTCACTCACCGGGTAGCAAAGCCAGCAGCGCCAAGGCCAGCATAGGGGCCATGGCGGCGACGCGCGGGCATACCACACCCGCGCACGCTGCGCTAGCACTCCGGCGCGCTCATGCGGCCTGTTGACAACGTACAGCAGCCGGCCCGAGCGGCGCCCGGCGCGGAACTGGCCGCGCCCGCCCCCCGCCAGCCCCCCGCGCGCCGCTCGCCCCGCGCCCCGCGGCCTGCGCAGCCTTCAGGTGCGCGCGGCCCGACCTGAGCCCTGCCCCTTTGAAAAGGCTGTACAATCTCTTTATGTTTCTAAGGTGATTATTCATTGCCTTTTTTATAGATTTTACAGATAATTGCAAATTGTGATTAAGCTTTGATTTGCCATTATAAAGCGATAATAATACCGTGAAAAATAGCTCCCGGGGCAATATTTCCACGGGGAGCTGGGAGTAAAGTAGGGCAGCGAGCTCAAGGTCGGTGCAGCCCTCGTCCGGGATGCGATGTCGCTCACTCGTCGACTTTATGCGCCCTTCACAGCCCTTCGCCCAGAAAGTTGCGCCGTATCCCCTCTGAAATATTTACGAAAGCCACTGGTCTGCACCCACGTGATAGACGAATCATTAAGTATTCGCGAACTGTGTTAAACTTTAAAATATACTATACCTTAGGGTATCGCTTTCACGAGGGACTCACATTTTCTGCTACTTCAATTATGT
The DNA here is from genome assembly GCA_947507595.1 of Pyralis farinalis. Lineage (NCBI taxonomy): Eukaryota > Metazoa > Arthropoda > Insecta > Lepidoptera > Pyralidae > Pyralis > Pyralis farinalis. Next base: position 37,987,604 of record OX382259.1, read on the forward strand.
TTCAGGTTTATGTTAAATGGTCGTTTATTACAGTATCCGTACACGTAAACGTAATGGCTGTAGTTGGCCGCGGACCAACCGTTCAACATAAACGGGCTGATCCCTATCAACAAATATGAATATTAAAGCAATGAAGCTCTTAGTTTCAAGTAAGAGCACCATTGCTATTTGAAAGTACTCGTAGTTATTGTGAAGATTTCTTCAACACATATTTCACTAGTTGGCGCCCAACGACATAACATTAAACTATGTCTAAAAGCCCGTATATATAGCAAATCGACTGAATTTCGGCCGAAGTCAATCAATTCTTATGAGAGGTAGGGCGCATGAAAGCATGTCTGGCGAAGTACCTCCACCTCGCAGAAAACCGCAGCCAAATAACAACTCTCTAGAGGGTTGTTGTGTTCCTGCGTGAGAGTGAGTTTACCAGTAAGCTCCTAAGGAGTTGCTGTGTTAGCAGCAGAGGAGGCATCGCGCGAGTATTACTTAATGTATTACAAGCGTTAATAGGCTACGGTATCTGCTTTACATCAGGTGGGCCGTTTGCTTTAATGCTTCCCGACGTTGTATAAAAAAACTATCAAAAATTAGTTCATTGAATCCATCTATCAAAAATAATGTAATTATTAAGCTTAATTAAATATTTTGAATATTAATTTATAAATATTTTTAATACACCTGTATTGCCAACTTGAGCGGCTCTAAAGTCATTCAGTTATGCTTATTCTATATGAACTAATAACTCTGTATATGCTTATCTTATTCCATAAGACTTTTAGTACCATGTCGGGCGCCATGTCAAAATCTCTGATCTTGCACCACTAATTAGTTACATATTCTCAGTACGAAAGAAGCATAAACAAACGTTAGTATTAACAATGTTAAAGGCTAGCTACCACCAATACTGCCGCGTGGTTAATTATCAAATTTCACGAAGAAACCTCAAATATTTTCAGGATAAAAGCAGCCTAAATCTTTACTTTAGATAGAACATATATATAGATAGAATTTAACCTTAACAGAAATGAAATAAGCCTTCATCCCAATCCGTCGACAAGTTTTATTATGATTTGTTCATAACGGACAGATAGAAAAAATATTTAAAATTACTGCTTTTGCATCGATAGTAGAATCCTGCTACATCGTTAATTCAACCAGATATTACATTTCCAAAGTCGATCATCATCACATCAACCCTTACTCATCCCACTGCAGGGATACGGGTCTCCCTTCAATCGAAGGGGGTTTAGAGCATACTCCACCACGCTGCTCAAATGCGGATTTTTTTTATACAATAATGGAAGGCATGAATGCGGCCCACCTGATGTAAAGCGGAAATCGTAGCCTATAAACTCGCGCGATGCCACCTCTGCTGCAAACACAGCAACTCCATAAGAGCTTACTGGTGACCTCACTCACACGCAAGGACACATCAATCCTCTAGGGAGTTGTCATTTGACTGCGGTTTTCTACGAGGTGGAGGTACTTCCCCAGGCGGGCTGCTTTGATACACCCTACCTCTCTTAATAAATTAAAATAAATTGGCGACAGCCAGTGTTTTCAAGCAGCCCGAGGATCACTGACTTAGTTTAACGACTGACATCTATCGACAACAGCCAGGACCGACGGGTTAACGTGCCCTCCGAATCACGGAGAAACTCGCGATAGATAAACCCATCCCTAGACAGGTTGTGGTCGACGTTGCTTAGCCTGTGTGTTCGGTTAGAAAGACACACGCAACGACGCCATCGAGCTCTCAAGTCGATCCTGCTACACGTTTATTACATATAAATGTAGATAAGACAAGGAGTTATTACTTATTGATTTATGGACGTACCTATAACAACACATAACTTTGGTTGTAAGGTTGGCAAAATTACGGCTGACAAACCACGTTACTATATGACCCATACCATAGGTGGTATATGAGCTGCCAATAGTCCTTTTTGTGAAATGAAAGGGCATAAATTTGAGATGCGATGCGATAAATCACCAAAACTTTTAAATATGCATAATGTATTAAGAGTAATATTTTAATTGAATTGTATTAAATTGGATATGATATGCGAATATCGTGATAGGTTTAGGACATGGTCATTTTGTGTGAAAGTTGTGACTTTTCTATAGTAAAATGTTTATTGGACATGTCGCGGGGCGAGTGTGAACTTTTTGAATACTTACTCAAGATTTCAACAATTGTCGTACAAATAACACAGCGCCACCTAGCCCCAAAGTAAGCGAAGCTTGTGTTATGGGTACTAGACAACTGATAAACATACGTAAATACATTTTTTTTTGTAAATACATACTTATTATACATAGAAAATACCCAGACCAATACAAACAGACATGTTCATGCACACAAATGTTTGTACTGTGTGGGAATCGAATCCACGAGCGTTGGTGTCAAAGTAGCGTAACAGCGCGTTTCACCACTGCGCCACCGAACTCGTCAATAAAAGTATTGTAGGCTTTAAAAATGTATTTTAATGTAGTTTTATTGCCAAGTAGAAGTCTTCCCGTTTCAATAACATTTTCCTATAATTAAATTCAACGAAAAACGTAGTACGACTTCGACCTTTGATACTCGTAGTATATTGTACTAAGTACTACCGACAGAGTATACATGTGTCCATAGAATAGTTTCACATCAGGCGGTCTGAACACTTGTTTGTCACCCGACGGAGTATACAAGTGTCCATAGAACAGGTTCCCATCAGGCGGGCTGAACACTTGTTTGTCACCCGAATTAGTGCTAAGAAGTGGACACTTCTTAGCACTCATTCAGGTGACAAACAACTGTGCTGTGTAACAGTTTAACTGTGGGCTCTGTAACAGTTTCACATCAGGCTGGCTGAACACTTCTTTGTCACCCGACGGAGTGTTAAAGTATCAATACACTGTGTAACAGTTTCACATCAGGCGGGCTAAACACTTGTTTGTCACCCAACGGAGTATTAAAGTATCAATAGACTGTGTAACAGTATCATATCAGGCGGACTAAACACTTGTTTGTCACCCGACGGAGTATAAAAGTATCAATAGACGGTGTAACAGTTTCATATCAGGCGGCCTGAACACTTGTTTGTCACCCGACGGAGTATAAAAGTATCAATAGACTGCAATGTGTAACAGTTTCATATCAGGCGGCCTGAACACTTGTTTGTCACCCGACGGAGTATTAAAGTATCAATAGACTGTGTAACAGTTTCATATCAGGCGGCCTGAACACTTGTTTGTCACCCGACGGAGTATAAAAGTATCAATAGACTGTGTAACAGTTTCATATCAGGCGGCCTGAACACTTGTTTGTCACCCGACGGAGTATAAAAGTATCAATAGACTGTGTAACAGTTTCATATCAGGCGGCCTGAACACTTGTTTGTCACCCGACGGAGTATAAAAGTAACAATAGACTGTGTAACAGTTTCATATCAGGCGGCCTGAACACTTGTTTGTCACCCGACGGAGTATAAAAGTATCAATAGACTGCAATGTGTAACAGTTTCATATCAGGCGGCCTGAACACTTGTTTGTCACCCGACGGAGTATTAAAGTATCAATAGACTGTGTAACAGTTTCACCTCAGGCGGGCTGAACACTCGTTTGTCACCCGACGGAGTCTAAAAATGTCCATAGGCTGTGTAACGGTGTTAATATGCTCCGTAAGTCGAAATTTAAATTATTGGACACATTGTTGTCATCAATTCTTATATGTTTAGGTACGTTTTAAATCGACTGGAGTTATTCTACGCACTTTTTATGAAGATAGCTTTATTTGTGTATACAACATGTCCGTAGATAAGTAAATTAGTTGCGAACGGGCTCGGTGGCGTGGTGGTTAGTACCGTTACTTTGACACCAACGTTCGTGGGTTCGATTCCCACACAGGAACAAGCCCATTCAGTTAGGCGGCGTACTTGTACACCTCTCGATATTGTACAAAAAAAAAACTAAACATTACCCCAATACCCTTGCGCAATGCGGAACTAATGATATTTTTTTTAAAAAGAATGTAACTCGGTGTAACTTTTTTTTTATACCACCAAGGTGGCAAACGAGCATACGGCCTGCCTGATGGTAAGCAGTCACCGTAACCTATGGACATTTGCAACACCAGGGGTGTCATTTATGCGTTGCCGACCCTCTAAAAACCTCTTCCCGCCTTTCTTGAAGAGCCCCATGCTGTAGTCCCTTGGGAAAACCTCGGCTGGAAGTTCATCCCACAACTTGAGATTTCTCGGAAGAAAACTTCTCTGGAACCGAATAGTTTGCGACCATTGCAATTCCAGCATGACAGATTAGTCTTATTAATATATCTTATTAACTTAGTCCTGGTTAGATTTTCAGCTTAATCAAGCAAAAAAATAATTAATATAAAAATGACATTTTGTACCCTTATAACTACGAATATACTTCTTTCAAATTACAGAAGACGTCACCGCATCTAGATTTTTTTCTTCTTTAAAACGCTATCATGTAAAAACTCTATTATTTTTACAATGATTTGCCGCACATAAAATTACCATGCCAGATAATTTTTCATTTGCCATTGAACCCTCGCAGACACTTAGACACATCGTAACTTTTTAAAATATAATCTTATTGCATTATTTTCCTTACTTAATCTTCTAGCATTTCGAAAACAACCTTCGGCGATGAAGAAATGCCGAAAGAGACTTGGCCACGTAGATTTCTTTTTAAATCGTCAATTTGATATTACAACAAATTTATGTCAGTCAGTATATCTATTCTATAATATAAAAATGAATCGCTAAATGTGTTGCTAAGCGCAAATCGCGATTTCGCTAATTCTTTTTCTAGAATATTCCTTGAAGTACGAGGATGGTTCTTACGAAGAGAAAAATTTAAAAAATTGCCTAAAAATGTCTAAAAAGAACACTTTTCTATACTCCCATACAAAAGATTCGTAATCTTCTATATATATATATATATATATATATATATATAATAAAGTCGTGTTAGTTACACCATTTATAACTCAATAACGGCTGGACCGACTTTTATGATTTTTGTGTTTTTGGATTTGTCTTCGTCCGGAATAGGATAATAAGTATTAAATTTTAAAGAATTTATACCATCTAATAAGTTAATACACCATTTATTGATCCTGAGGCGGTACGAAGTTCGCCGGGTCAGCTAGTTGGTATGATAATTAGAGATATTGTCAAGAAGGAACAGAATAGTTTCAGCCAATTTATTATAGAAATACTGTACTAAATATACTGCTTGCCATCAGGCAGGCCGTACGCTTGTTTGCCACCTTAGTGGTATAAAACCTTACATATTGTTCATAACGTTATCCCATTTCCTAATCCATAAGAGTCAGCGGGGTCTGCTGGTGCACAAGTCCCCCTAAGATTTGGCCAAGACTGGGATTCTTACATGGAACGACTGCCGACTGCCCTTCACATATATCATTCTATATTTAATCTAATAAGGTAATATCAATATTAAATAATTCTACACCGTCTAAGCTCAGTCAAGTAACAGTTAATTAAACTGTAAGTGATTAGTTATACATTACCAAATCCGTGGCATGTTGAATGCCAACAGACAGGCAAAATCATTCAATTATTAATAAACATCAATGAGTAAACCAATATGCCCTATGTGATACACAATATAACTAAACATCGCACATCTGTGAGCACAGCAAGATTGACGCATCTCAGATGTTAAATTTTATTTAGCACTAACATTTTAAAGCGAAAGTGTTTGAACGCGCTTATCACTGGAGCTATCAATCTTATTTGAATAAATCGGATTTTAAGAGATGTAGGTTGTCTTTTTTTTATACTACGTCGGAAGGTATACAAGCGTACGGCCCACCTGATGTAAAGCGGGTACCGTAGCCTATTATCACTTGAGACAAGTGTCACTCGTGAGATGCCTACTCTGCTGTTTACACAGCAACTCCTTGGGAGAACTCCTCCACAGAAAACCGCAGCCAAATAACAACTCCTTAGAAGGTTGTTCTGTTCCTGCGTGTAAGTGAGGTCACCAGTAAGCTCCTATGGAGTTGCTAACAAGCGGCCGAGGTGGCGTTGCGCAAGTGTATTGTCAGTATTGTAACTCAACGTATTGCAAGCGTTTATAGGCTACGGTAACCGCTTACATCAGGTGGGTTGTATGCTCACATGTCTCCCGACGTTGTATAAAAAAAATGCATTTAGTAGCGCAATTCTCGAGAAAGGTTATAAGGCAATTCAACGTCACGAACAGCTATTAGAAGCCAAAAAAAGGAAAGAAAGTAGAAAAAGCGGTTCCCACGGAATATCGGGATAGGCGCGAGCGAAGTCGCAGGCTACAGCTAGTCTATATTATATGTTAAAGACAAGACAGTTCAGTACCTTTTTCTCCTTTGTTTGTCAACGAATTATCTTTTTTTTTTTAATAAGTATTGACAAACTTCAGTATTACTCATACACACACTAATCCTTTAAATCCTTTTACTCCGGCCGGGCTGCTCAACTGTGGATTGGTGGAGGCCAGAGTCTTCAAGCCACCCTAAGCCATCGACTTAGCTTAACGTCTGTCTTCTATCAATAACACCCGGAACAGACATCTTAACGTGCCCTCTCATGCTTGACGGTATTACTTATGACATATCAATGAAAAAATTTGAAAATAGTATTAAAGAGATATAACATGCAAATTTATATAAGGTTGTCTAAAATTTTCAATAATGTTTATGGTCAAATTTAAATCAACTGGTACAATATCGCTGGTACAATGCCGCGGGGCTACACTTTTTAGATTTATTTTAGGTTATTATTATCATTTTAGATTTATTAAATTTTAGATGCAATTTAGTTTTAGTTTTATTGTGTATTCATTTAATAATAAAATAAATAATTTTAAATAATAAAAGCGCCAGTTATTTTGGAAAATAAGTTCTAAAAATCAGAACCACTTTAGATATTACCACCATTGTAAACATCAGGAACACTTTAGAGTATCATTTTGAGTGTCAGAACCACGCTGGTCCTACACTCGTTTAATGTAGGACCAGTGTACGTAATTGGAGCGGGAACTAACTTCATTAATGAGGAGATTTAGATAATTTCTAAAAAAACATATGGAGTATTCACATTGGCTAGGCATGTCGTATTCGAAAAAGATGCAAAAAGTTTCAACTCGTATTCCATACACTTTGGCAGATAACTTTTCGATTTCGATTCGAACATAGAATTTCGAGGCAGTGTGAATACGCCTACGGGGCTGGATTTTATTTGAGAGAAATCGACCTTAACAGCGATTACGGATGTGAAGCGGATACACTGAACGGCAAAAGTTTGTAATTCAACATTAGGAAGCATATAAGCATAAGGTACACCTGATGTGAAGTGTTCATTGCAGTTATCTATTACAAGAGCGTACTCTGCACGTTTCACACATACGCAAAATAATTATCAGTCTTTGATTACGACAGTATATCGCCACTTAAATTTATTAAGAAATTTAAGTTCATTGTAATAAATCAACAATACTAACAAAATCTATATATATTAATAATTAAGTCACCTTGAATATGCGTCCCAGATATGGAATCCTCAGTACATGATATACAAATCTCGTATTGAAGGCATTCAAAAACGATTTTTACGTTACCTTGACTTTAAAGATCTACCGACTATAACCAGCGATGTAAGCGTTACTACTTCCTTCCACTGGAATTGCGGCGTCAGGTCAGCGACATCTGCTATCACCTCAATATTGCCAATGGGTCCGTAGATAGTCCTGAATTATTATCTAAGGTCGGCTTACGTTGTAGCGGGCCTCGCTTGAGACAACGTGCGCCAGTTTTCGTGCCTCCAGGACATTAAAATTACAGGCGTAATTCGTTTATTCTTCGAACATCCACTGCAATTAACAACTCATTCCTGAATATTGACCTATTTTGCACCAGCAGCAAATGTATAAAGTACAACACAGCCAAAAGCTTTCTTGCAGCAGCATAGATGATGCAGTCACTACTTATTATTTCTTATTTTTATAATAGCGATTTAGTATCCTTTCTACTTCTTGTTCCGTTTTGTTGTGTCGCGTTCTTATATTTTTATGTATAGGTGGAGTCTTGTTATTGGCATATTGTTATTTATTGTTAACATATATTAAATTATTTTGCTGTAAGACTCCCAAATAATATAAAATAAAATAAAATAACAAATTTATAAAATTCATTGTCTTTTTTATGATATTTCGTAATTTGAATAGAGTGTACTCAATACTTTGTGGATACGACCAATAACTTAGTATTGGTCGTATTCACAAAGTATTGGGTCATACTCTAATTTGCCTTCTGACGTTTAATAAAAAATACAGAAACTTGTGTACTTTGTGCAGTAGTCTATGTAACAGCCTGCTTACGATTGATATACTAAGTTGCGAGGCGAACTAGTTAACACGATCTGCGCCAAGGAAATGGGGGAGTTGTGAAGTTTCGTGGCTTCAAACTTCTAGGAATCAAATCTAATTTGTTCCATCTAGACACGTCGCTACTGACCACACACCGAATTAATAGTAATTCAACTTGTAGAGTATTGGTCATAGGTCACTTGTTTTATAATACTGATGTGTAAGTTTGGATGTATGTGACTCAAATAAAGAAATAAAAAAGACATTTTTTAATACACTCCATAACCCAACAACAAAATAATGTAAACAGTGAGGCCAAGGCATTGGTATCTGTCAGGCAGAGATAAATTTCGACTAATAATATGTTTTTATCTAATACGGATAAAGTAAATACATGGCCCATAATGATGATTGATGATAGATGCCAAAGTCAACGACATTTTACAGACAGACAGCTTTTCCTGTAACTCGAGACTCCACTAACAAATAATCAGTTCTTTTATACATCGTCTGGGAGACATACAAGCATACGACCCACCTGATGTTAAGCGGTTACCGTAGTCTATGAACGTATAAAATACATTATCAATCGAGGGATGCCACCTCTGCTGCTAACACAGTAACTCCTTAGGAGCTTGCTGGTGACCACACTCACACGCAGGAACATAACAAGCCCCTGAAGGGTTGTTATTTGGCTGCGGTTTTTTGTGACATATAGGTTCCCCAGACGGGCTGCTTTGTCGCGCCCTGAATCCCTTAAAAACTATCACACTAAGACAAACAGACATGTTCATGCACATAAATGATTGTCCTGTGTGGAAATTGAACCCATGAGCGTTGCTGTCAAAGTCACGTTATTAACAAACTACATTTACTTGCATTTCGCTGACATGTTTTTATGCAGAAATTCTTCCAGTAAACCTAACGTTTTTAATTTGTTCACATTGCCACTTTTAAATTGAAATTTATCTTATTTTTTTTTTCATGTATATCGGCTAATTTTTTTTTTTTCGAAATACCAAGACATCAGTCATGTTCATGGACACAATTATTTGTCCTGTGTGGAATCGAACCCACGAGCGTTGGTTCTTCTTTTTCGCCACTGCGCAACCAAGCTCGTCAAGTTCAGTCAGATACTTGTTATTTTGCTGCAGTTTTCTGTGAGATGGAGGTACTTGTACATGAAAACTTTTCAGAAGGAATTTAACATTTTATATTTTTGGTATTTATGGAGACATATACGTAACCTGTATATACTTTTCTAGTGTACTTAGTGTATTAAGACCTTTAATTGGGCACCAAACAAGGTAAGTATATTATTTTGAACCTATAGTATTTTATGTTAGCCATAATAGGCCATGTTGGATTATCAGTGACGTCATATAGCCTATAAACAGCCCCGTAATTTGTCAGTTGTCTTACTTATGCAAAATAAACGAAAAAGAAAATCAAGAATGTAAACAATCAACTAACAATGATACTCAAAGTGTCTCCATCTTCATTGCATAACTTTGTAGGTCACCCTTGATAAGAACCCATCTCATCTTGCTCTTCTAGACTCCCTCAATCGCCATCTCAAATATTTAAATTTCTCATAAAATGATTGCAATTTAAAGAATACTATGAAAAATTGTAAATTATTTGTTTTGGCCATCCAAAGAAAGAAAAAAAGTTTATCAACACAAAGTGAATCTTTTTGGCGAATGTACAAAAGGCTGAATCATAAATAACAATCCATTGTTCACTGGACATACGTCAATTTGAATTTTGTCGTTACTGTATAAGTTCACTAGCACATACATTTCAAGAAACTATCAAAATAGTTGCGTAAAACTAATTTTAAACTGAAACGTAAAAGTTTCAATGCTAACAACAATGTCACAACAAAAGCAAGGGTGGAAGTCCCATTAAAAATAATAATAATATTATAGTTTTGTTTGTTATTCTTTCCCAACTTTTTTCTTGTTGTCCCTCGCTACTAGTTAACCGTTATTCTGTTCATATATTCAAACGGTTACTACAACATTAGTATTTTTAAATATTGAAACTAATCAAAGTTTTCCACTCAGATTTATTACAAAATATCTAAAGCTGATTATTATGACTTGTTTATTGTCAAAGTTAAGTATTATTACTACCGTTCTATGCATTATAATTATATATATAGGTACAAGATCATTTTAGAAAAAACACAATACGAATAATGTACGATTATTTTAAACATAATGACGCCCAACGTGTTACCGAAATTTTACTCATTAAACCGAAAGTTACTCTTCAATCAAGAAACTTAAAAGATGTTAACAAACCCTTGCCCTTGAAACTGTGTAAGTAGGCACCTCAGGCTAATTGCAAACAAACTAATATGGCAGACAGCGAAATGAAGCTGGCGAGGCGAAGTACAAATAAAATGTCAGGTTAATAGGGGGTTGACGACCGCGCGTCCTTCCAGCTGACAAATTTAAAAGTGTCAAAAACAGCTGTTTGGCGCTTAAAACTTGCGCTGTTCTATATTATGTACTAGCTGTCCGCTCCGGCTTCGCATGGGTGATATGATCGCTACCAAAATTCACAGGATCACCTGCTGGGTTAATCTGAAGATTCACTGAAAATTTCATCAAAATCTGTCCAGCCGTTTTTGAGTCCATAGAGAACATACAGACAAACATTATTTTTTATATATATAGATGTGACGTATAGTAATAATACTTAACTACTAACACACGTAGTTAGTAGTTAAGTGTAAAAATAATAATATGTAACAATGACAAAACATTAAAAGCCTAATGTCTCGTCTGATAAGGTATAGGTCAAGTTGAAGTCGTAATTATGAAATTGGGATCCATATAATTTCGTACCAAAAGGAATCCTTATGGTGCAAATCTGAACTTTGTCCACAATAATTTTATTATTTGATAAATATTTCTGAATTTTCGCTTTGCATGCGATTCAATATTTCGACGTGAAAATCCAGAAATACGTTATTAACTAAAATTTATTAAATATTACAATGAAGAAGGGAATGTCATTTTTTGAAAATCATCAAAAGATAATGACGAAGTAAAAATTCTGCGTAACATAATCACGTCATTGGAACAATTACTTGAACACAGAACTTGAATTACAGCAGACTATGAAATTTAAAAAATATTGAGCGAAAACTATACATTAAAGGAACGTTTAATTGAATATGAAAAGAAAATACACGTACAATTAGATAGATATGTGTTAGCAGAAGATTACTTTCGTACAAATGTTAGACGTGGCGGAGTCTGTATATTTGTAAAAAAATATATAAATTACAACTGATTAACGTGACTACACAAACTATCAGATGATGAAGATTTGCTGTGGCATTGCATTGTCTGAATCGAAATTTTCTGTTATATGCCTTTATAGATATGGAAAAATATAAATATTTTCTTTGAGACGCTGGAAACACTACTTACAAAATTATCTAAAAAATCGCGTAACCTGCAAAACTAAGTTCTTCTGGCTGGTGATTTCAATACGGTCCATATTCTTTAAAATCGTAAAAGAAAATTGTAATTGTTTAAAATACTCCAACTCTATAAATTTCATCATACTATCGAAGAAGCAACTCGACTTACATCTGACTCACAAACTGTGTTGACAATATTTTGGTTAATTTTAATGATTACGAATCTGCAGTACTATATCTAGGCTTATCTGATCACAGCGCACAAAACATCATATTACCGTATAACTCAAATGATAAAAGTTTGATAAAACTGATAAAACAGAGTACAATCCAAAATATAACAATGGTTCAAATATACATAATCCCGCGGACATAGCAAATTTGTTAAATAATGTTTATATTACGAAAAATGCAAAATATAATAATAAAGATTGTTATCGTCTGATTACCAGTATGGAACATAGCCGAATGTTTCTTAAACCTGTTGATGAGCCTGAAATAAGATTATCAAAAATCTTTCAAATAAAAAAGTGGTGGTATTGACGGCATAGCAATTCAGGTTATCAAGAAAAACATGGATGGAGTACATAACTGCCCCTTTAGCGTACCTATGTGGGTAACCTGATGCTTGAGACAGGAGATTTCCCCAATGATTTGAAACATATCTTAATGAAACCTCAACATAAAATCAGACATAAAGGTATTGCAGGCCAGTAGTTCTTCTTCCTTCTTTTACAGCATCGTCAGGAGACATACAAGCATACGGCCCACCTGATGTAAATCGGTCGCTTGTAATACATTAAACCACCTCTGCTGCTAACACAGCAACTCCATAGGAGCTTACTTGTGACCTCACTCATACGCAGGAACACAGCAACCCTCTAGGATGTTCTTATTTGGCTGCGGTGTTCTGTAAGGTGGAGGTACTTGTCCAGACAGGTTGCTTTGATGCCCTACCTTTCTTAAAAAACATTTGATTTCAACAATTTCGAATAAACTCGCTGTCATAGACGGTATCATGGCAATTGATACGAATTGAACCAGCGAACGTCCATGAAAAAAACTATCAATGTTAACGAAGCGAGTGAGGTGTAAGGATCGAGTCAAGTAACGCTCGGTTCCCTCTGCCTATCCCGTAAGGGACTTGACGTGAAAATAGAGATAGATGGGCTTCTACTTTGTTTTGTAAACGTATACAAGTAAGTATATATTTGATTTTAACATTTTCGAATAAACTCGCTATCATAGACGATATCGTGGCAATTGATACGAATTGACGAGATTGAACGCTTTATTAAGCTAACAGCTCTCGTGTTTTCATAATAGAATTCAGATCTGCATCGAATACTCACTCTTCGGATTGCAACCTATTTGTGTAACCAACAAAATTTTTGTAACGAGAGTTACTTACCCAAATGTTGATCACATTTTCATCCTGTTATATAAAATATACTAGCGGACCTCATAGACGTTATCCAGGCCGAAAGCGCCACCTACCAGGTCTAACTGTGAATCTAAAGCATCCAGGGACCCACTTAAACATACACAGAATTTCTGTGTTAAGTGGGTCAATTGTTCAATTGGTCCAGCCGTTTAGGTGGAGTTGAGAGACATACATGTGCTGAAGAATGGTGTATATAAAGATTTCGTGTATCTCTCTTCTCGAGGCTCTAACGATTTTCATCAATAAGGTTTTGCATTTTAAGTTTATCTATATAGGTGTTTTTCCTGAAAAAAATACGTTTATACACAGATAAAACTTAAGAAACTCCCGTTCGGTTGCCCAGGTAACATGAAATATTAATGTTATCTACTTAATAGAAGCCCCGGGACCTATTAAGGATATCACAAGCGCCTAAATTTATACAGTATACGTTTATTCACTAAGATATTAGAGTGATATGAGAGATATTAGAGTAAATTCTAGGCTTTCTTAGAAATAAGGAAGATAGGTACGTGCTGTAGCTTCGAAATTCAGTCAATGCAACCAAACTAGAGGAATAATGTGTTCCTGTCTTTGATAGATATGGATAAAGCAATAAATAAACAAAAAAGCCGTCAAGTGCGAGTCCGAGTCGGGCTTTCAGGGTTCCGAAAAAAAATATTTTCCCTTATTATTGCCGCAAACAAAAATTGACTTTTGTGATGGAACTACAAATTTACGGTTTTCTTATTGCTTCGTTTACTTGTGCTACATGACATTGCTTCTTACCAAATTTCATGAATCTAGGTCAACGGGAAGTACCCTATAGGTTTTGATTTCCTTGCGAGTGTCAAAATATGCGCATAAACGAGGCATAAACAGCCGTATCTTTTCATTGCGTTATCTAAGAAATTTGATTTTTTCATTGCTTGAGGGGATTATAGAGTATTTGATATTAAATTCAGCTTGATAGCTTAACTCGTTTCTGAGAAAAAGGGTCTTGAAAAACAGACAAACGGACAACAAAGTGATCCTATAAGGGTTCCGTTTTTCCTTTTAAGTACGGCGGTGAAGGAAAACCACACGTCCAAGGAATTATATTTCGAAAGACGTTAGGCCTAACCTAATAAAGATCTGGCCTTCCTGACCTTTATTAGGTTACGCCCCACTATGATCTTTATTAGGTCTGGCCTATGAGTTGTGGAGTTCTGACGGAATTCGCTCCATGTAAAACTCAGTGTTTTCGACAAATCTTAGACTCTTATTGGCTAATTCTCTGGTCAATATCGGGTCACTTATCACCTTATTGATTAAAATATTTTCCCATTGGTCAGTAGGCTCGAATCGCTTAGGTATTTAGGCGCTAAAAGTAAAGCTAAAAGTTGGTGAGTGAAGGGGGCGTGCACGCGCAATCAACTGGACTGAGTCAAGTCATTTGTTTATGGTATTTACTCAATTTTAATAAAAACAAAAAATGTGTGAAAGAGTGCGTCGGTGTTAAAATAGGAAGAGGCGTGCTCCGTTGGTTCGGACATGTAGAACAAATGCAGGATTTAAGAATGATGAAGCCTACATCCTTCCACTTTTGCATTGTATATCCAATGCAAAAGTGGAAGGATGTAGGAGCTGAGGAAGGCCAAGACTTGCCTACCATGACCAAATTGGTCAGATAAAAACTGGTGAGCGTGCATGAGTTGAGCAATGAATGTTGGAGATGTGAGTGAGGTATGTAAGGATCGAGTAACGTGGCGCTCTGTACTCTCTGCCTACCCCGCAAGGGATCTGGCGTAAAGATATAGATAGATTCATACTCAACTTCTTACTTTATATTTATATAAATATATATTATATGAAATGTCATATCATGAGCATATGATTAACAATTAATTCGACGTCGCGCGTCCACTGGCGCTGGCAGGAACACTATAAAACTCCACGTTATGCCTGATTGCAGCGCCCCTCGGGGTCCTTGATTGCTACTTAACTCATAAGCTAACACCTTTGTACACATTAAGGATGCAATAAATGATTGAGTATTGAGTTATAATTAGATTCGTCTCTAAAGATCATAGTTAGCTACTTACATCTGTCAATGTTCCATACGCTACTGCAATCAGACAAGCCGTATGTTTGCTTGCAACCTTAGTGGGATAAAAGCGTAATGTTTGAATATGACGCAGCATACGACAACATACATTCCTACACCAGGTAAAAATCGAACGGGATGCACGTTCATTTAACTCCGGCTGCCATTTTCTCGACGCAAATTGACATTTCGAGGCCGTTGAACCCCGACTTTTCTATGCAAATGTGCAAATTGGTCGGTCCCTCCAGTATATTAATGTGGTTTACTTTCTAGCAGCATTTAGGCTATTTGGAGTACCTATTATTGTTTACATAATGGTATTAGAAATTACCCAATTCGCTGATTATTTCGGTGCTTATTTAAAAGAGGCACTTTGCTTGGGCGGCGTGGTTGTTATTTGAATATGCAAATGTGGATAATTTAAATAGGTACATCTGTGTTGGTAAGTTTTAGATTTGGACTTTATTAAATGTGGTAATGGTGGATTATCACGCATTTAGTTGGGTTTAAATGGGTTCGTCTTTGAACCGAAAATACGCTAATGTGTGTATTGAATTGAAGTATCCGCGCATAACATATTCAAAATCTACAATTTGTAAATTACAACTAATTAAATAAAGGGCCAGAAACTTTGCACATGGAGAATTCTGAGAGCACACATGGTTTTGCGCCCTCAAGTTTAAGAAGAGACTTTGCTTGTATTTGCGTGTCAAATGTACAACTTCCTATTACGAGGTCAATTACTTGAATTAGAGAATTTGTACTGGTCAATTCCTACCTACGACCTCTATATACTTGTTTATGTCGCAGGATAATTAGAAAAAATCCTAGGACGATTGCAAATGATCGGATAATAGGAGTCTAAGAAAGATTTTCGCAATCATCCGAGGTATTTTCAGGATCATTGCAAAAAATCCGACCTATTTTAGGTTAGGTTAGATTTTCCTATTATCCGGTCATTTGTAATCGCCCTAAGATTATAGCAAAAATTCCGTTGTCATCGATTATCCTGCGACATGACTTCCCCTCGTCGATGTTGTGATTGACGAAATGCTTTTTTCGGGGATAGGTACATTGAATCTATCTACCTGTAAAAAGCAGTGATAACCTATTGATCCTATTGATTGAGAGAATATCAAGGATAAAGAGCCAGCTCTTGACTGTCTGATCCTGGTTCGAACCTGGTGGAGCCTGTATTACTAATTCCGTGTTTTCGGATTCATGTACATATTTGTAATTACCACTTACATTGCAATCAACTTGAGGAAACCTGTACGTCCAAGAAATTATATTTCGAAAATCATGGAAAGCAAATCCGACCTTTCTCCTAGGTCAGGTCACCTAGGAGAAAGGTCTGATTTGCTTTCCATATCCAACTTTCACTTCCATAAGTTAGCGTTGGGACTAGCGTCGCGTTACGTACAGCGAGCTGTGCCTTCTCACTTATGTTCCAGCTGCCTAGGAGTACTCTCTCTCAACATCAGCAGTGACCCATCCGTCTCTGCTAAGAGTTTCCAACGTATACAAACTCGTCACTCATAATTGTGGTCAGTTATATATATACTCTTTATTGCATATTATTACACATACCATTGTTACATTAAAAGTGTACAAAGGTGAGCTTATCTCTAAAAGAGATCTATCTCTTCCAGCCAACCCCACAGGCGGTAAAAGTTAATAGTATGCCAATGTTCAAAAGTGATCTCTAGTACCAATGACTACAAACAAACTAACTAATGTAATGGGGACTAAATAATGTATTGGAGGACAGGTTGCCATTGTTTGATTATTCTGAAGACGATTCAAATTTGCGTTGCCAAATTTTTATGTGAATGATCTGCCCTGCATAGTGAAGCAAATGGCTAAAATACAGATATGGTACTGCTTGCTGATGATACCGTTTCAATTATTTATGTTGCTCGCTGGTGTGAAATTTTGACAAGGAAAATTGTATTCTATCTACCAACCTAAACTTGTTACCTACGAACGCTTGTAATAAATTAAGTATCACTCGCGCGATGCCTCCTCTGTTGCTAACATAGCAACCCGGTTTGACGAGTTCGGTGGCTCAGTCGTGAAAGACGCGACTTTGACACCAACGCTCGTGGGTTCGATTCCCACACAAGACAAACATTTGTGTGCATGAACATGTCTGTTTATCTTGGTCTGGATGTTTTAAGAGAGGTAGGGCGCATCAAAGCAAGCCCATCTGGGGAAGTACCTCCACCTCACAGAAAACCGCAGCGAAATAACAACTACCTATTTGTTGGTTGTTGTATTCCTGTGTGTGAATGAGGGCACCAGTAAACTCCTAAGGAGTTTTTTCCCCTAGACGGGCCGCTATGATGTGCCCTACCTATGTTATTTATAATTACCTGTCCATATACTTTAGCTGCTAAGCTGATCAAACTGATGGTACTATAGCTGGTGCAGTCAATGCGTTATACAAAGGCACGATGACTTCTGTCTACAGTCATAATATTTTAAAACTGATGTACTCTTAATTATCGGAACTGTCAATAATTGAGCCGTATTATTACTCGATAAACTAAGAGTTTGTCCTACAGCTTGCCTGTAGTTGCTGGCAAAATTTCTATGCCGGCTTTTTGCCGCGTTTAATGTGTAAAAATATGTTACTTGTAGCTTTTTAAGGTGTATTTTAGTTCTCGTGTGGATTTTGATATTCTCGTGTGTATTAATATTCCAATCGCCAGTTAAAATTAATTTCGTTTTAGTTTTTAGTATGTCCAGGAGAATGTTAAGGTAATTCAAGATAATTATAGGGTTCCAGTTGGGTGTTCTGTAACATATAATAAAATCGCAGCATACTGTAAATATCGGGTATATAGTTATAGTAAATCGCGAGATTGAAGTTTAAAAACGCGTTTCACAAAATAGGAATGTATTCTATAGATATTTTCCTTTTATTTTTCACTTTATAATATTAGGAGATAAAGTTCAGTTCTTTCTTTTTTATACGCTCAAACATTACTCAAACCAAATCAAACCCAATGTAAATTTGACCGAAACCACAGAAACATCAACTAAGCCCCACTCTAACCTGGCGAAACCCCACGATCCAAAGCGCGTGTAATTTCTTACCCCACATTTGTTCGTAAAGGAAAATTCTTTATAAACCAGTATAGTTGCAGTCAGGATTTTAGAGGATTTCTAAAAAACTGTGATAAAAGTATCATGAATCTGTAACTTAAACATACTTAAAAGTAAAATATTTTATAGTTATACTTCAAAAATATATGTTTATATAGGCACATTTACAACTCCGACATCTAAAATCGGGACCACAAATTTGGCAAATGCCTCTCAAGTTTTATTCGTGGCTATATTCAAGGCGTTTATTCAAATTGTTAATTCGGAATCTACAATATATGTTTCATAAAATATATTTATAACTATTTAAATATAAATGCGTATGTGTATTTAAATTATGTACGGCAGTAAATGATATTTTTTGATAATTAAATATTATCGTTTTCTATGAATGTGGAAGAAGCAAGTGAAGTGTGTAAGGACCGCGTCTTATGGCGCTCGGTTCTCCCCGCAAGGGACCTGGCGTGAAGATATACATACATACGTACATCATTTTCTTTTACAAACATAAATACTGGTGCGCGCGATGAAATTAGTTATTTTTATCTTGTTACGCGAAAGAAGTATAACTTCTTACGTGCGTACATAAGAACACACACACTCAATTATCTATGTAATACATAACCTTTCTTTTTTTATAAGATAATACATAAGTTTCTAATGATCACTTGCACCATAACAAAACTTTGTCGTTTATTAAATATTTTATTTGACGTTTTGCAGAACTCATACGAAGTCTAATCTTTGCAGTACGCACAATGTTCACCTCCAATCTTAATGCTACATCCATGGTTCGCATTTGTCAATGTCATATTAAAATGTCACAAGTTGCTAATGACGCTAATATTATATACATTTTTTTTTTGTACATACAATTGTCGGTCTTCTTCCAGCGCTTTTGATCTGTGATATTGTTGTTATACTTGAAATTTTTGCAATTCAGTATAAAATTAGTTTTATGGGACAATTTCGATAGTATTTGGTAACATAAGTGCTAGTTAAATTATACAGTAAAGTAAAAACTCAAATATAATACGTTTATGCACTTTTTAGAACACGTGAATAAGTTCATCAAGAAAATCTTGTAAAAATCACTATCGTTTTACGGGTGGTATTTAAACTGGGTTAATTGGGTCTAGGTACCCTTCCCAAGTTTTTTTTCAGCACAGTTCCTGAAGCTGGAACATAGAATTAAGATTTTCAAATGGTTCTAAACTGAAGACTTGGCTGTATGGGCTATATCCCTTTGCCTGTACCCTCGGGGATAAAAAATAACATAAAAAAACATACAATTGTCAAACCAAATTGCCACCTTGTTTATAATCTCGCAAAAAAATATTTTTCTAAATGAATATAATCACACAATGAACCAAACGATAAATGTTGAGCAACTGAATTCAGCTCTTACTTCACTCAGAACATTACGCTTAAGTGTGAGCCATGTGTTTGAAACACTATCAAACGGCCTACGCTCTGACCACGGCGAAGACGGAAAAGATAAGTTCCTTCTAGAACTTCAGGAGCTTCTTAACAACGTGAATATCAACCTGCGAGACTTGGAGCAAACAGTGACTGGTCTATCAATACCGACAGCGCCATTCAATTTGGGGAATACTACATTCCTTAGCCAGGAAACTACTCAAGACCGGCAAGCGCTTTACACGCAATTAGTAAACAGTTACAAGTGGACAGACAAAATACACGAATACAGTTCTTTTGCACATACGCTTTTGAGCCAGAACTCGCTTAAACGATCTTACATAAACTCTGGGAGCACGAAACGTCGTGGGAAGCTACAAAGTAACCACAACGTGGCGCCTCTCCAAGTGGACAACGTAATCAATAATATCGATAGGTCGTACAATGACATGAAGATCACGATTTCCCGCCCTTTTGCTAGCAATGCTGTTGTTCAAATCAATTTAAGTCATGTACTGAAAGCAGTTGTTGCATTCAAAGGGTTACTGATGGAGTGGGTAATGGTTAAAGGTTACGGAGAGACGCTCGACCTGTGGACGGAATCACGACATCACGTCTTTAGGAAAGTTACGGAGAATGCTCACGCTGCAATGTTGCATTTTTATTCACCAACATTACCTGAGCTAGCAGTTCGCTCGTTCATGACATGGTTGCATAGCTATGTAAACTTGTTCAGTGACCCGTGCAAGAGATGCAGCTGCCATCTCCATCACACATCGCTCCTCCCTCCTGCCTGGCGGGACTTCCGCACTTTAGAGCCATTCCATGACGAGTGCAAACAATAGTTAATGTGGTATTGAATGGGAAAGTACAGTAAAACATTTAACATACTTTCTCCTTCAATAACAAATGGTATATTAAAGACATTTTATATGTGTATTATAGATTCATTTAGTGAAATATAATATCAATGGTATTAAATACACATGTGTATGTAAATACAAGTGTAAAAAAATATTGATTGTAACAAGCAAATACAGATCAAATACAAGTATGGTGACTTCCTGACTCAAATATTACAAAAGTATGGATATTTTGTTTCTGTTTATAGTAAAGAAAGTGTTTACAGCAAACAAGATTAACCCGTCAAATGCCATTATATACCTATTGCCATAAGGCATATGGTTCGATCAAACAGCTCTGCACGCAATGGGTCAAAAAGAGAGTACATTAAAAATTGTATACGTAAATAACTCTTGCATCTTTCTTCTCCTTTTTTCCTAATCCATTAAAATTGGTAGGGTCGGCTACCTAACCTAATATAAGATACTGATCCACCAGTACCAGTGACCAGATCATTCTTAGCTAAGTTCTTTCGAAATACAATTTCTTGAACATGCTGGTTTCCTCACAATGTTTTTCTTACTGCCAAACTAGTGACAATGACAAATCTGTACATAAATCCCAAAAACATGAATTTAATAGTACATGCCAGGATTCAGATGGGGTACTTGTTGATCACTAGGTGGTTCTTTATACACTGGACTATCACTGTTCACTATAAATAATTCTTACAAATGTTTTTTTGTTAACTTTATTATACAACTAGCTGAGTTCATCCGCGCGGAATAGTCATTTTTTTATTATTTATTTATATTAATAAAAAAAAAATTCTAAAATAAAAGTAGTCTTAAGTTACTCCTTATTACATCAGCTATCTGCCAGTGAAAGTCCCGACAAAATCGGTCCAGCCGTTTCAAAGATTAGCCGGAACAAACTAATTAATTGTGACAATTATGTATTTGTTAATCAATGTATGTATGTATATCGTCACGTCAGGTCCTTTATGGTGTAGGCAGAGAGAACCGAGCGGCATAAGACGCGGTACTTGCAAACTTCACTTCCTTCTGTAACATTCATAGCTCTTTTGTTAATAAATAGACCTTTAACCCGTTGAGGCCCAGGTGGCTGATATCCGCCATGCGTTATGACAACAAGTATATAACGGGCCTCAAGGCGTTAAATGACCCAAACCTATGTTTAAAGTTTATTTATTTAAAAATACCATGTAACTGGTACATTGATTGACTATACAAAATATGTTACAAGTTAGTAAAACTACAAACTTCCAAATAGCTTTAATATTAGGAATAAAATAATAGTTTTTACGGTTTGTAGTTTAACACATTCAAATGACACTACATATTTTTTATACTACCTATCAACACCATTTGTTATGGTGATAAATATCTGTTACAATTTATTTTAATAACTTATTGAACTCTTGTCGATCCCCGATTGCTAAATGATTCAAGTGATAATGGTGGTATGAGAATCTATAACTGTATCTTCATCAAAACTGTGCCACCTTACTATCCTATCAATTGTATTTCCCACATTCTCGCACCTTATATGTAAATAAAGCATACAGACAAATCAGGAACTGGTTACCAGTCTATAAAATTTTGATGTGATAAATTGTATCACAAGTACCATACAGAGAGCTTTTAGTGTTGGGATTAGCATTGTCTATAGTGAGCTGTACTGCGTGACGCATTTTATTTTTGGGATTATGTATAGCTAAAGCATTAGGGAGGACATAATATATTCTATACAGTTGCGGATAATTTTTATTGTCACTATTCCATGCTCTTACGGACACCGCATCAACCCATAATCACTGTATTTCTGGATTGGAAATACAAATAATAACATCTAAAGACAATAATGGAGTAACAGCCCTCTGAACTCTAAGGAGCTCAAGATAAATAGACCTGTCCAATGACATGGAAAGCATTATCCATTTTATTCATATTGTTACGTTGTTTTACTCTGGTCACATCATTCGAGTGTAAGTACTAGATCGCCTACTAAGCTTTGACTTCGAAGCCCACAGTCCCTCTTGCTAATTTTTACTTCACCATTTCGCCCTGTCTTCTGCATCCCTTATAATGAGACCACTGGTGTGAAAGTAAGATCTAAAAAAGATATGTTCTACCCATGAACTAATTAATTTCAAGACTGCGGTATTAAGGCACCCTTCGAAAAGTTACTTTTTAAGAGCTAAATAGGCTCGCTACTTCGAGCCTATATTTCAATGAGAGCATGATTTTGCGCTGCGAATAACTGTTAAAATAGATATAAATTCTCCTTGAATTACTTGTAAAATTCGATATAAAACATGCCTTATTGTTCGGTAAAATGGTGCCGCTAAAACAGCAAGACCTCCGATTTTATGCATAATCATGCAAAGGATATTGTTACATTTCAGTAAACCTAGTTTGATTGTAATGTAATATGAAGAGAATACAAGCAATTATTGATGAAATCGTAAACAACACACAAAAACCGCCGCCAAATAACAAATCCTGGAAGGGTTGTAGCGCTTCTGCGTCTGAATGAGGTCACCAGCAAGTTTATTTTTTATACAACTTCACACGGCCCACCTTATGTAAACCGGTAATCGTAGCCTATTAGCGCTAGCAATACATTAAGTATGACTTGCGCAATGCCACTTCTGCTGCAACTCAACTCCATACACACGCACACAGCAACTCCATGGGAGCTTTATACTGATGACCTCATATGCAGGACTGCAGCAACGCTCCAGGGAGTTGTTATTGGCCTAGGTCTTCTGGGAGCTAGAGGCGCCCTACCTCTCTTAAAGCACCCAACCTAAGAATATACATGTTCATGCACACAAATGTTTCCCCTGTGTGCCAATCTAACCCAGGAGCGTTGGTGTGAAAATAGCATTACTAACCACTGCGCAGCGAACTCGTAAGTAGTTGCTATGTTAGCAGCAGCGGTGGCTAAAACAAAGTGGTGGGCGTTACGAAGATATATTATAAGGTAATTTACGAGTAGGTGTGATGAAAAAACAGTTATATCGGTATAATTTATAATTTAACAAAAACAACATAACATAAATTACACATTAATAATATCTAGAGATTTTACGTAAATGGCTTACATATTGCATACGTATGATCTACGCTACACGACACGTCCATAACTTGAGCACCGATCGACACTCTCAGAGGAAAATGCTGGTCTTTCATGTCCCCCAAGCCAAGGCATCCATGCCTATTTCGTCCCCAAGTGTACAAGTCTCCATTATTTGTGATAGCTGCCAAGTGGCTGATCCCGCACGCCACTTTCTGTACAACGCTTTCAGTGTTAAATTCGTTACGTCCAAACAGAGCTGGGGGGATCTGTTTCGGTTTCGCTGCGTGCTGCACGTTCGGACCGAGCCCTAGCAAACCGAAGCCCCATACGAAAACATCGCCATTTTCTGCAAAGGAATTAACACACGGTATTGAGTTCTCGAGTTTGTAAAATGCGTTGGTTCAGTTACTTTTGTCCGATCAGTTTTATTTTTACCAATGAACTTAAAGCAATTAGCGTTTTACAAATTTATGGCACATTGGTTGTTTGAGTTATTATTGCCACATGATATTCAAGAATAAGGAGAGATTTTGCCTGCCTTTGTGCGTTGTACCGATCGTACAATGGGTTGTGTTCCAAGAAGTTGTTCGATATGATACTGACAATATCGTTTTATAACCGTACATCTAACGGCTTTCATCACAATCAACAATTTTCGTCGACATCTCGCTTCGGATCCGCTATCGACAATATATTATTTACTAAAAAGTATCCTATGTTACTTCTGATACCTCCAAGAATATGTGTACAAAGTTTCATGATGATCGGTTGAGTAGTTTTCACGTGAAAGCGTAACAAACATACGGACATTCACATTTATAATATTAGTAGGATTTTCTGCTAATTTTTGTGAATGATGTGTTCACCCGTAATTGGTTGCATGCTCGGCCTAGATCTGAACACATTATATTGAATGTCATCATGTAACCTGTTGGTGTACCTAAATAAATAGGCGGGGCTGGGCATAGATATTCATGGGTTTTCGATTATATCAGTGAAAACTGTGCAATTTAGAAAGACCATTCTATTTTGCCTGCCATAATATTTACTACGGGCAGGTTCTAAGTTCGTGATTTCAAATTTATGTATAAATTTGTACTCGTAATTATCAAAACGTTGTGAGGAAACGCGAACGTCCATGAAATTACATTTCCAAAGACGTGTTACCTAAACTAAGGAAGATCTGATCTTCCCTATGGGTTGTGGAGGTCTAACGACAGTGGGTCGTTGTTAACTTCAGTATTTTCGCCAAATAAACTCTTAAAACTCCGCTAATCCTAAAGAATTAACGGGATATCGATATGAAGAAGTAAAGGACCGACCATTGACGATAATGCAGAAGGACCCTCCAGCGGCGACGTCAACGATCTTCCCCAGGCCCTTGGTGAAACCGACCAGAGCGTACGACATGTTCACTTGTTGCTGCCTGCTCGCCATTGGTATCTGGCCATACTCAGAATTGCCCCACCCGAACACCTCTCCTCGATCTGACGAGAGAAAAATAATCGGTCAAAAGCATGTCTAATCACGGCCAGTTGCCATCATCTCTATAGTCAAAGCCAATCGTACTTGCATGTGGTGCACCCTGTTTTTTAGCCAACAACGTTTGGCGAAAGACGTAGGACGCATCAAAGTGTCTCTACCTGCAGGAGACCGCAACCAAATAACTCCTTGGAAGATTGTTGTTTCTCGGTTGGCTGCGGTTGCGGCGTGATGGAAGTACTTCTCCTGTCGCGCTGCTTTGGTGCGCTCTACGTCTCTTAGAACACCCTGACCAAGACAAACAGACATGTCCATGCACATAAATGTTTGTACTGTATGAGAGTCGAACCCACGAACCTTGATGTTAATATAGCATTGCTAACTACGCCACCGGACTCGAAATATAAATAAATAGGTGACGATACTTCACAAGTCGTATTGTATCCAACTGACTATCTGATCCTACTTCTACGGAACATTTTTCACTATTCAATTGACAGGATCCACCACGTGGTTGGCTATGGTTCCAAGGTGGAACCATTGTACTGCTACTCCTAAACTTACCGTTCAAAGCCAGCACGCAGTCGGCAGTAGAAGCAACCTTGACAATTTTCTCACTGGTGATGTCGCCTTTAACCGCAGCGGGCAAACCCTGGTTGTCGTATGTTCCAAGACCAGTCTGACCATCAGCGCCCCACCCGCAGGCGTACACCTTGCCGGATTCTGTTACGAATAAACTGAAAAAAAAAAATACAATAACTCAGAGATTTCCAATCATTTTTGTCCCGTAGACCCATCGTTTATGTATTTTCTGCTCTCCGTAGACCCCCTGCCTAATTGATGTTTGATCTGATGGACCCCTTACTTGCTGCCATTGGATCGATATAGACCACTTTGGGAAGCACGGCTATAACCTAATAACTTCTATCTATCGTTACCCCATTCCCTAATCCAGTACTCCGCAAAGTGTATGTCGCCGGCCGCGGCACATCGGTATACCGTGGCAAGTTTTGTCAGAATGATATGAAAATAATACTTACACACCCTACACATAATCGACTGCAGCAATTAACATTGTCGGAACTGCATTTTGACGATTTTTATTTTAATGCACTACAAGTCTTAAAATATCAATATCTATGCGCTCGCAAAGTTTCATATCTTAAACTAGACTTCATATCTATTTTTCATACTGAACAAAGTAGGAAGTTTTCGTAGATATTGATATTTTAAGACTTGTAGTGCATTAAAATAAAAATCGTCAAAATGCAGTTCCGACAATGTTAATTGCTGCAGTCGAATTATGTTTAGGTAGGTGAGAGTTATGCAAGAGAGGAGCGGAATCAAATCGCTATACGCCACTAACTAGCCGCTAGTTTAACATATATCTTCTTATCGCGTTACCCCGTTTCCTAATCCATTAGGATTGGCTGAGTCCGCTACCTAAGACTAAGGATTTGGCGAAAACGCTTTTACATTATTTAAGAGAGGTAGGGCACATCAAAGCAGCCCGTCTGGGTAAGTACCTCCACCTCACAGAAAACCGCTGCCAAATAACAACTGCCAAGAGGGTTGTTGTGTTCCTGCGTGTGAGTGAGGTCACCAGTAAGCTCCTAAGGAGTTGCTGTGTAAGCAGCAGAGGAGGCATCGCGCGAGTGATATCCTACTAATATTATAAATGCGAAAGTTTGTATGTATGGATGGATGTTTGTTGCTCTTTCACGCTTAAACGGCTGAACGGATTTGAATGAAATTTGGCACGTAGATAGATTATGATCTGGATTAACACATAGGCTACGTTATTTGACTCCACGCGGGCAGCAGCTATTTAATACATTAGAAGCGTTAATAGGCTACGGTAACTGCTTAACACCAGATGGACCGTATTGTATGAGCCCCGACATTGTATAACAAAAAAACATGGAGCGACTGTCGTCAGACCTTCACAACCCAGAGGAGGTAAAACCAGATCTTTCTTGGGTTAGGTCACAAGTGTTTCGATATTTAATTTCTTGGCCGTGTGGATTTCCTCACGATGTTTACCTTCCGCCGAGCAAGTGACAAATATGTACAGAAATTCGATAACACTAATTTAGTGGTAGGTACATGCCCCCGGCAGGATTCAAACCAGGTACTAGTTGGTCAATAGGCCGGTTCATTAACCACTGGGCTGTCAATGCTCAAGCCGCTAGTTTAACATACTATATACATTTAAATAGATATTATTCTACAGTGTACATTTTTTTCGACGAGCTCCGTGGGTAAGTCGTGAATGACGCGACTTTGACACCAACGCTAGTGGGTTCGATTCCCACACAAGGCAAACATTTGTGTGCATGAACATGTATGTTTGTCTTGGTCTGGATGTTCTAAGAGAGGTAGGGCGCTACAAAGCAGCCCGTTTGGTGAAGTACCTCCACCTCACAGAAAACCGCAGCCAAATAACAACTCCCTAGATGGTTGTTGTGTTCCTGCGTGCGAGTGAGGTCACCAGTAAGCTCCCAAGGAGTTGCTGTGTAAGCAGCAGAGGAGGCATCGCGCGTAGTATATACCGGAAGCGTTAATAGGCTACGGTACCCGCTTTACCTCAGGTGGGCCGTATGCTTGCGTGCCTCCCGACGTAGTATAAAAAAACATAGAAATAATCTTGGTAAGTGTATCTTGAACACAAGAAGCTTGCGAAACACTGCACTAATCCATTTGGATTTTTTTTTTATTTTATTTTATTAGGTCTACCAACAGTTGTCACATTTCTTTCTTCTTACTTACATAAAAGTAGGTATACATTTGCAACATTACTAGCTTAAATGTACAACCAATTATAGGCAAACACAACTTGCGTAAAATTTAAATAACAATACTTAAAATAGGTACAAATATCAAAATCTCTTGTTTTCATATATAGATGGATAGATGATGGATTGGCGGTGTCCGCTGCCTAAGTTTAAAGAAAGACACTGATTTTGACATGGAGCGGCTATCGTCAAACCTACGCAACCCACAGATAAAACCAGACCTTTCTTAGGTTAGTGTGATCTAGCCTAAGAAAGGTCTGGTTCTCGCTGTCGGTCTTTCGAAATATAACTTCTCATTTGGTTATTAGCTCTCCTCTCCTGGAGTCACCATTCCTATCTAGCATAACCTTCAGCTTTAGCATTTAGCATCAGCTTAATGTTTGGGTAACCCCAACATACATAAATACGAATGTAAATGGTACATACTCACACCGGGATTCGAACCTAGTACCAGTCGACTCGTTCTTTATCCACTAGGTTGTCACTGCTCATTACTGATAACATTATTGATAAAATGGCATGAAAATACAATTAATAGTCACTCCGAATCGTGCAAAAAATTGAGAGATCTTTCAGATGAAAAAACTTAAAACTGCATAAATATATCAAGATAAATACAAAAACTAAGACTTTTGAGTAGCGGGGCGGATCAAAGCAGCTCGATTGGGAAACTCGCGACAACACCCTAGATAGGTATGTTCCTGCGACTATCACTCGCAGTTACCAGTGAGCTCTTGAGGTGTTGCTACGTTAACAGAGGAGGTGGCAATGCGTCAGTCCGTATTATACGCGTTCATAGGCGACGAAACCACTTTACATCATAAGAAATAATAGAAGTAGAGCATTTATGCACATAAATATTTGTCCGTCTTTATCGTCTTACGTATGATCTTGTCCGCAACAGACTCCAGTGATTGTCTCCTTGCCCAGTGTCCTAATGTTGTAGGAGACCATGCTGCCTCTGTACTCCTCGGTGGCGTTTATCTTCCGACCGCACTGTCCATATGCGTTGTTGCCCAATGTGTACACTCCTTCGCTGTTCGTCAGTATGGCGGTGTGGGCTCGGCCTGCAGCTATGCCTATTATCTGCAAAACAATGGAATGTGGTTCCAAGAACAGTGATATACTGGGCAGTGGATAAAGCACTGGCCTAGTAATTGTTCCCCAGTTCAAATCAATAAATTCGTATATACATATGTGAATTTTGTGATTTGAACTAGGGAACAAAATAGATAAATACAAATATAGAACCTACCTGTCTATCTATTTCTAATTGTGGGAAGTACCTCCACCTCACAGAAAACCACAGCCAAATAACAACTCACTAGAGGGTTGTTGTGTTCCTGCGTGTGAGTGAGGTCACGAGTAAAACTCCTAAGGAGTTGCTGTGTTAGCAACAGAGGAGGCACCGCGCGAGTGATACTTAATGTATTACAAGTGTTCATAGGCTATGGTAACCACTTTACATCAGGTGGGCCGTATGCATGTAAGGCTCCCGACGTTGTATAAAAAAAAACTACATTCGCCAAATCCTTTGGCGTAGGCCCAGCTAAATGTAAAGGATTAATGCTAGATTAAAGGTAGAATACTAGCAAGAAGAGTCAAATGACTTACCTTTGTTTCTAATGATTTGTAAGGTATATATATAGGGGCTGGACTGAGAAGCATCTCCAAGGGATGGCCCATCCTGGGGGCATGGTATCCAATCTGAGAGTCAGTGTTAATACCAGTGCCGAATATCTTGTGTTGCTCCTTTGTTTTTATGGCAGCCACTGTGAAACCATAGCCACAGGCTATATGAGTTACCTATAACAAAAGATATTTTGATTTTCATTTATTTTGTTTTACAAGCCTGTATCCCATTACAAGCATTTCGAAATATACTTCTTTTTTCTAATTGTTAATAATGATATGGTACAACAATGATTTCAGGTGATAAAATAAAACAAATATTAATCATTTCCAGGCATCTTTGTCAGTCAGATATTTATCTATCTATATCCTCACACCAAATCTCCTGTGGGATAGGTAGGGAAAACTGTGCACAATATATAATCTATCTTTTTAAAATTTAGATGTTAATAAATACTTACATCAAATCTTTCAGCAAAACTTGACCTCATTGGATGCCAGGCAAGTGAGAAGTCATTTTTGTAAGCTTTCTTGCCCTTCTTACCTCTCGGCAAATGAATACCAAGGGCTCCCGTCTCAGCGAAACCCCACACATAGACACGTCGATCAGAACTCTTGTTTACAGGGTACTGGAATACTAAAATCAGTATATTCGTACGTACAACTATTTTAGTAATCTAACTTTCTTAAATATCAGCCCAACAGTTCCTCTTATTGTCAAGTATCTATAGCTGATGGTGTGCACTCACCATCAGGCAGTTCCACGGATACTAGGGTTTATCTGTCCTGTCGACGTAAGGTTATGAGCAACTTCACGAAATATATTATAACGATGATATGAACCAAGGAGGAACAGCTTTTTATAGGTTAATAGCTTTTTAAAGAGAAGCAAAAAGTTAATACATTATATAATTACTTGGCAATTGATCTTCTTCGTTAGAGTCAGGAATTTTCTTCTTTGTAGTTGCATAGGCTCTTCGTACACTACAAAACAACGTACGTCGACACAAAAGTTTAAGAGAATTCATGTTTCTGACTAAAGTATTTCATTGAAGTCTTTGCTGTATTTCTACAAACGGTTTGATTGAAATACGAACAAAAATTTATGTTTCAAACAAAACTTAAGACCGAACTGAAAATTGAGGTTATGTTTATTGTTGTTATTCGATCATTTCTTTATTTTTAGGCTGGCTAAGGTGCACGACCATACAGTCTTGTCTGTATCATTTATTTATTTTTTAATTAAGAGCGCTGAGGAATATTAGTGGAGTTAGAATGATAGAGTAAGAAATAGTACGATACGAGAATAATGTACCATGAAAGCAGATGTAGTGACAAAGATTGAAAAGGGTATGCGGAGATGGTTAGAACATTTAGAAAAAATAATTGATAAAATAGTTACGAGGAACTATATCGAGCAAGAGTGAATGGAGGTGTCGGCAGGGGCCGCTCTAGACACACATATACAGGTAAGTCAAATTGTTGATGTGCTGAAAAAGGTTCAAACCAAAAGCACTCAAAATCAAAAATTATCGATGGAAAGGCAAAAAGCGAATAAAGAGGTTGATGGGAGTGGAAGAAGCGAGAGGTACAGTGTGACAAGGCTTTTTAGGCACGTGGCCGAAATTTTAATAATGCATCCATCTCGTGAAGATTACCTAATTGTGCAAGAGAGGGGTATACTTCTGCCAATGTCACTCAAAAGCCAAAATAGTCTTGCCGCATTGTATGTTAGGATCGGCGCACCTGGCGTTCCATGGTCTCTGCCTACTCTAATGGGAAATAGGCGCGATGATATGTGGGTATATCTAATGTTTACTACGAGTTAAACCACGAAATATCCTGCAAAAAGTGTTAGCACAACTAATAAGTACTTATATCAATGAATACCCCTTCACATTGTCTCGGAAAACAATATTTGACTCGGATTCGAAAAGTTTTTACTCAGATTCCATACATTTTGACAAATAACTTTTCGATTCCGATTCTATCTATCCATAACTTCACGCCAAATCCCTTGCGGGGTGGGTATTACGATTGCCATTCCGATTCGAAGATAAAAAAGTGAATATCCCTACTGGTCTAGCAACGCCAGTCAAAGTTACTGACGTACATGCTCTATTACTGTAACTTTGCTGACTTTAGATGCATGGGGGGCCCCACCAACATCTTTGGGGTTCGAGTCAATCTCACCTGCAAGTTGGTGTACCTGCTGATTAACAGACAAAGCACTGGTGCGGACTTTCTCTTCGAGGTTGGGAGGTCAGAGGGCAATCGCTTCCGTAAAAGTCATAATTTAAACCCATATTTAAAAATATGAAAAGAGATAGGTATATCTTATGACACGGATAGGGCGCCGCCGCGAAACGGCGCGCACGAACCGCGCCTGACCCCTTTATATAACTGGACAAGGGCTACCGTGCAGTGGGCGAACACCGCGACATTAAGGTCATGTCTCACACTATCAAGCACTTCAAGCAGATAATGGACTCCCGGATCCGGCAGGAGTGCATTGCCGCGGAGTGTCAGTATGGCTTCCGGCCTGGTCATGAGATCATGGACCCCGTTTCTGCTCTAAGGATTGCGCAAAAATTGTGGCATAACGCTTGTTGACCGCGTTCGTAAGGAAGACGTGAGAGAAAGAGTTGGTCTGAAAGAGTGTCGGTATTAAGATAAGAAAAGGCATGCTCCGTTGGTTCGGACATGTAGAAAGAATGCGGGACGAAAGAATGACAAAGCAGATATACAATACAAAAGTGAAAGGATGTAGGAACCGAGGAAGACCGAGACTAACCTACCATGACCAAATTGGCAGTGTTTTATCAGAAGGTGATGTCAGGAGCCTCAGGAACCGGCGAGCGTGCATGAAAAGAGCAATGAATGTCCACGGGGTCTGCAATGTCGTCGAAATATCGGAAAATATACTGATACATATCCTTTGCCAATACATATTTTTGTTTTATTCATCATGGACCCACTTGTTGCGAAGTGGTTACCGTATCCTACGAAAGCTTGCAATACAAGCTCGGGCGTTTTTGCCTCCGCTACTAAAACAGCAATTATTCAGAAGCTTACTGATTACATTACTCACTCGTAGGAACACGATAACCGTTGTTCTTTCGCTACATTTTTATGCGAAGGAAAAGCTTCCCCACCCAGTGAGCCGCTTTCAAAAGCCCTAACTCTACTAACTAGTTAATCAGGCGTTATTTTGCGTAAGTCTATACAAACAATTAGTTCAACTAACTAAATGTGTTGTATGTGTGCGTGTAAATCCGCCACCATTTAGTTCATGCGAATTAATACCGGCCGGTACCTACCCACTACCTTTAGTAGATGCATGCCGTCGCTGCTCTGGTCGACTATGCAATTTACTATTAAAACACATGATACCATTGAACACGATATATTCTAAGAACAATTATTATACGTTAATGACTGCAGACAACAATGTATTTATTTAATTTTAGACAGTAAGTTGGCGCGGAACTGCGTATTTTGGAACAGCGCCCTGATGAGGCTCCGCAGTTCCTCCGTCTTGAAATGGACGGCGAGCGGGCCCGCGCCCTCCTTCCATCGCGTCTCGATATCCTTCAGCGACCCGCCTACCACGAAAATCAGCTCGTGCAGCTTCAACCACGAAGACACGTACGTTTCTATATCCGAAGGATGCTGAAATCAAATTAATTAATCAAAATCGACAATATGAACACCATCACTGGATGAATTATTGGTAGTGGGCTATCACAGAAGATTTTAAGAGAGGTAGGGCGCATCAAAGCAGCCCGTCTGGGGTAGTACCTCAACCTCACCGAAAACCGCACCCAAATAACAACTCCCTAGAGGGTTGTTATGTTCCTGCGTGTGAGTGGGGTCAACAGTAAGCTCCCAAGGAGTTCCTGTTTAAGCAGAGGAGGCATAGCGCGAGTGATACTTAATATATTACAACCGTTAATAGGCTACGATAGCCGCTTTACATCAGGTGGACCGTATGCTTGTATGCCTCCCGACGTAGCATGCAAAAAAAACATCGCGCCAAACTTGAGTAAGCTCTAAACACAGCACGTTCGTTCGCGCAGCAGTAACATATTACCATTGTATTGAATTAATACTTTAGACATAATGAATAACTGGACATTTTGATAATATTGGCATTTTAATACTTTAGACCTTATGAACCAAAAGGGGTTAGACCTTACGAACTAGATGTTTAACACGATCAGTAGGTTAACTAGGGCTGCCGGGCTTTTTTGACGTAATTACCGAGGCTCGCGTTTGAGCGGCTTGTGATGTGTAAAGAACGCAAACAGGAAGCGGCACGTTCAACACAACGTTAAACCCAGTCCCTTCAAAGGACAAGCCACGCCTGAATTACTGGGTACTTGGGTTTTAATAATGCAGCAGCAAACACCTTTATTTTTTTTATACTACGTCGGGAGGCATACAAGTATACGGCCCACCTGATGAAAAGCAGGCACTGTAGCTAATTAATGCTTGCGATATATTCAGTATCACTCGCGCGATGCCTCCTCTGCTTACACAGCAACTCCTTGGGAGTTTGCTGGTGACCTCACACACACGCAGGAACACAATAACCCTCTAGGGAGTCGTTATTTGGCTGTGGTTTTCTGTGAGCTGGAGGTATTTTCCCAGACGGGCTGCTTTGATGCGCCCTACCTCTCTTAAAACATCCAGACCAAGACAAACAGACATGTTCATTCACACAAATGTTTGCTTTGCGTGGGAATCGAACCCACGAGCGTTGGTGTCAAAGTCGCGTCATTCACGACTGAGCCACCGAGCTCGTCTTTATGAATGCGATGATTTCTAGCGTAACTTTTTAAGTTACTTTACTGCTTAAATCTCTCTACTATGGAATAATGTTCCGCTGTATGTATAGACCAGAATATAATAGTTATACAATTTAGTGAGGCCTGCTTTGGTTACTTCAAGTTAATCGTACCTGAAACAGTGCAGGCGCTTTTTGTATAACTAGGGTGTATATATCTGTGAGCTGTGTTGCCATCTCCATGGATATATCTTCAACGGTGCAAACACGATGAATTAGCTCGTCGACGAACATATTGACCAGTGTTGCCATCAATCTATAAAAAAAAGACATTATTAAAAAAATGCATAGTTGCACAATTAAAAAAAAAGGCCAAGTGCTAGTCGGATTACTCGCACACTTCAAGACAACCAATAAATTAAATAACACATTGTATTGTACAATTACATTACATTGTATTGTGTTAATACAATATTACGTATCCTCGACCCAACACAAGCCAGTACTCTCTTTTGTCGTTTTACTTTAGTGTTGCCACTATATTCTTATACAGTTTGACTTTGTATTTCTACAATCTATATCATTTAAAGGAAATCGATAGTGGTTTTTAATGTATTTTGAGATAAATCGATAATGTGTAATTTTATTCTCGGTTCTCTCTGTCTACTCTGCAAGGGGCTTGGCATGAAGTTATAGATAGATAGTATCATTTTTGTTATTCTATGTAATTTTACCATATGACTGTATATGTATACAAAAGATCTTATTTTGTTCCTAAGTTGTTTATGTTCGCAGTTATGTATGTATGAGTTTATAGTGAAGACGTTAGAAAGAGTGTTGATATGAAAGCGGTTTGGACATGTAGAAAGAACGCAAGAGGAAAGAATGAAGAAACAGATATACAGCGAAAGTAGGACGTAGGAGTCGAGGAAAACCAATATTCACCTACTACCAATTAGGTCGTGTGTTATTTGAAGACTGTGCCAGAAGTCTCAGAAACCAGCGAGCGTGCATAAAGTGCTGTGAATGCTAAAGAAGCAAGTAACGTGTGTAAGATCAGAGTCATGTAGCGCTCTCTACCTTGGCATAAAGATATGGATAGATAGATACAAAATTAATTTTATTCATAAATAACACACCTAAATGTTAACTCTGATATAAGCCATCAGCGTACAAAATTTCATCAAAGTCCGTTCAGTATTGCGCGATGTGTATTGAATATTGTGAGATTTGATTCACTATTCTAAGGTGCCAGTCTAAAATCTCTCTATTAGGGAATTCTTATGTCTACAATTTTAATTTTGCACCTAAGTAATTCTTGCTACTCTCTATCTATAACTTCACGACAAATCCCTTGCGGGTTAGGCAGAGAGAGCCGAGCGCCACGTGACTCGATCCATACATACCTCACTCGCTTCTTTAACATTAATTGCTCCTCTCATGCACGCTCGCCGGCTTCTAAGGCTCCTGATATCACCTTCTGATAGAACACGACCAATTTGGCCATGGTAGGTAAGTCTTGGCCTTCCTCGGCTCTTACATCCCTCCACTTTTGCGTTGTATATCTGCTTCGTCATTCTTTCATGCTGCATTCTTTCTACATGTCCGAACCAACGGAGCATGCCTATTCTTATTTTACCCCGACGCTCTCTTTCAGACCAACTCTGTTTCTAACATCATCATTGCAAATCTACAAGCGTTACGCCACAAATTTTGCGCAACGCTCGCATTTCAACCACGTAGGATAAACGTGGTCGAAATCCATGCTGTCTCTGGCATACCTTCTCTCTCGCTCTCGCTTCCATAAGTAAGCGTTGGGACCAGCACTGCATTGCGAGCTGTGCTTCTTGGCAGTAAAAACTTGAGCCATAAAGTTTTTACTGCCAAGTTTTTCCAACACTGTTCCAAGCGGTTCTCTGCCTTTTCGCTGAAAATTGTTCGGCCGATTATCACTTGCCAACTAACGTTTCGAAGAATTTTATTTCGCGGAATAATCATTTGCGAACTTTTCGTATAATTTTGTTTTATTTCCCAACCTCACAGTTGCCAACTGTATGTTTGGTCTGCTTTTTACAATGACACTTTTCAAAATGCCAACTTTCAAGTAGCGAATATTTGATAATCGGCCAAACAATTTTCGGCGAAAAGGCCACACCACCGGTATACCTTCCATCCCTGCTGAAAGCGCATCCAAGATATACAAACTCATCTACTTGTTCCAACACTTCACCATCATTATCTTTGTTTTCTTCACTATCAATAGTAAGCCTTTCTCCATAGAGTCGTCTTTCATTATTGTGACCAGTGTTTGCAGTTCAGATGGTTTCTGCTAAGATCACGGCATCGTCTGCATACAGCAGACAATTCACCACAAGGTCACCCATGCGCCATCCTACATTCGTTGACCTTATACTCTGCAAACAACTATCGAGATACAGAATAAACAGCCTACAGACAGTAAGCATCCCTGTTTGGCGTCAATTTTGACATCAAACCAGGGTGGCATGCTACATAGTACGGAGCAGTGAACCGTCAATCCCATACCTCGGCAATATGTCCCACAGTTCCTTTCGCACAACCCTATTAAATGCTTTCTCAAGATACGATTCTGACGAGCTCGGTGGCTCAGTCGTGAATGACGCGACTTTGACACCAACGCTCGTGGGATCGATTCCCACACAAAGCAAACATTTGTGTGCATGGACATGTCTGTTTGTAATGGTCTGCATCAAAGCAGCCCGCTGGGGAAGTGGAGATACTTCCCCAGACGGGCTGCTTTGATGCGCCCACAGAAAACCGCAGCCAAATAACTACTCCCTAGAGGGTTGTTGTGTTCCTGCGTGTGAGTGAGGTAACAAGTAAGCTCCTAAGGAGTTGCTGTGTAAGCAGCAGAGGAGGCATCGCGCGAGTGATACTTAATATATCTTAAGCGTTAATAGGCTACGGTAACCGCTTTACATCAGGTAGGCCGTATGCTTGTATGCTCCCGACGTTGTATAAAAATAAAATAAAACCGCAGAAAACGTTCTGGTTTATGGCAAGATGCTTCTCCACGATATTGCCAAGCTATAAAACTTGATCGGTACATCCCCTTCCATTTCGGAATCCTCCCTGTCTCTCACAGCATTCCATTGGATTTCACCCTCATTCTCCTTTCAATTACTTTTCCATATAATTTTGCTGCTAAGCTGATAAAACTGATGGCCCTATAGCTGGCGCAGTCCATGCGTGACCCCTTGCCTTTATACAAGGGCACGATGACTGCGCGTCTCATGATCTCCGAAAGGGATACGCACGCGCCAGATCACTTCCTGAAAACTCCCACGAACCGGCTTACCACCGGGTAGTGGTCCGTTTCAAGAGTGGGACCTTAAAAGGCTCTTGTATACATTATACTATTCAGGAGACGTATATCTATTAAAATCAAATCAACCACACTTTTTTGGTCATTCACACAACACAAACACAAACCACATTCGAAACGGATCGTAAAGTTTTCACTCAGATTCCATACATTTTGACAGATAACATTTCGATTCGAATTCTAATATGTCTTTCCGAGACAACGAGACTACCTCACAGAACGAAACGAGTATCGGACGTCTCGGAGTGAGTGTAAGGCCGAGTACTCAAGCATACAATGTGTTAATACAAGCAATAAAAGTATTAAGGATTAAAGTATGAAATTGCCAATTTGTACTGAAAAATTAAAACTCGTTTTTTTTTCTAAGGAGTAACATATTTATTTAATCAAAATATTTACCTTCATTATCTATACATTACTGCCATCTAAGAATTATTTATGCCTTTGCAACAGAACTCTTGAGGATCTAGATTCGACAAACTGTGTGAAAGCATTTAGTACTGCCTACTGGGAAGAAAATTTTTACCACATAGAAAATTGTCTAAATCACGAAAAAAAATGGTAGTCAGTTGGAGCAAGGTCTGGCAAGTACGGAGGATGACGGATGGTTTCTAACTGCAGCTCCTGTAGAGTTACAACGATTTCTCGTGCAGTATGAGGTCTTGCGTTACCAAGGAGCAATAATGGTGAAGATCGATTCACGAGTCGGAGCTGTTTCACTGCCAGTTTCGCCATCATTATTCCAGTAAACATCTGCTGTTATTACTCGACCAGACCTGAGAAAGCTATAGTGAATAACGCTATGAAGAGACCACCAAACAGTTACCATTACCTTTTTATTAGTAAGCTTTGATTTAGGGCACTGTTACGATGTTTGACCTGGGGTCAGCCATTGCATTTTTCGCTTGCGGTTATCGTAAAGAATCCACTTTTCATCACATGTCACAATTCGATCCAATTATGATTCATTTTTGTACCGATTCAACAAGGCAACACAAGTTTCAACCCGCGTTTCTTTCTGCAGATGAGTCAAATCATGAGGCACCCATTTTTCATATTTTTTTATCTTATTGATTTGATGCCAATGAGTCAATATTGTAGGTAAGGTAACGTTAAACCATGTCGCTAATTCCTGGGTAGTTTGACTCGGATCGACTTCCATCACCTCGTTCAATTCAGCGTTCGTTAGTTCTTCAAATCGAAGTTTCCATTACGAAATCGTTTAAACCAAAAACGCACGGTGCGTTCATTAGCCGGCACCTCTCCAAGCGCAGCATTAATATTGCGAGCTGTTTCTGCCGCGTTAGTTCCGCGTCGGAACTCGTATTCAAAAATTACTCGGATTTTCGAAGTATCCATCCTTCCCGTCTCAAGCTGAATAAAAAAAACAATTGAAATTCGAAAATCAAATGTTGAAAAAAGAAAAACCTCATAGGTATCATGTGTCGAAAATCTCACACCACGAACGTTTAATGTCAATTCAAAGTATCTATTACTATAAAACGGCAATTTCATACTTTAACCCTATTATTTTAATGACGAATACTGTTTTATTTACAAAAGAACGGCTTTGTTAAGTCGTGGTTACACGTCATTACTTAATATCTCATGTATCTTATTTGGACTGGCATACTTAGATCATAGAAATGACGTGTACCAAATGGGCTGTATCGATGCGCGATTTCGGTAGACACTTTCTTTTTTTACATTGCCTATACAGTTGTTCCGTGCTTCGGAGGGCACGTTAAGCCGTCGGTCCCGGCTGTTGTCGATAGATGACAGTCGTTAAAACTAAGTCAGTGATCCTCGGGCCGATTGAAAACACTGGCCTCCGCCAATCCGCATTTGAGCAACATAGTGAAGTATGCTCTAAACCCCTTCGGTTGAAGGGAGACCCGTATCCCTGCAGTGGGATGACTAAGGGTTGATGTGGTGGATACAGTTGACCATTGTGGCCCGGTACTGCGCCATGGGATGGAATAGGTAGGTGTGAAGCGCCACAGCCTGAAGAAAAAAAATGAGCGACGAGCCTAAGGCCCTCAAGGCTTAGGGCGTCACATGGGCTAAACAAAGGAACACGCGGATTCATGCCTGAAGAAGGGCCTAAGAAGAGAAGCGGCCAGGGACCTGGGCTACACGATATCTAGTGTATCGCACAAAAGTCCTAATTCTCCGCACTCAAATCCACCGATTGCTGTGCCGTTGCATACTGGTGCACACTTGACAGGTTTTATTTTATACTAACAGGAGTCAAACGAGTATGACCCGCCTGATAGTAAGCAGTTACAGTAGCATAGTGGACGCTTCACAATATTATGTATGGTTAAATAAAACAATATTATTTTACTCGTACCTGATGAAAACATTGTTGGGAAACACTCCGACCCAAACATTCTTCAGCAATTGCAGCTGCCTCAAGCACTGCCGGACAGCAGCTTCGGCGTTGTCGCTTAATACATCTTTCACCACAATGCAGTTAAGATCTGAAAATACGAAACAATAATTGACCAATGACTCAATTGAACACATTAGAGACGTTAGGAGTTTAAGCCGACCTTGCCTCACATATACTGACGAGCTCGGTGGCGCAGTGGTGAAACGCGCTGTTACGCTACTTTGACACCAACGCTCGTGGGTTCGATTCCCACACAGAACAAACATTTGTGTGCATGAACATGTCTGTTTGTCTTG
This sequence comes from Pyralis farinalis, assembly GCA_947507595.1. NCBI lineage: Eukaryota > Metazoa > Arthropoda > Insecta > Lepidoptera > Pyralidae > Pyralis > Pyralis farinalis. Next base: position 38,028,168 of record OX382259.1, read on the forward strand.
GTCTGGGTATTTACTATGTATAATAAGTATGTATTTACAAAAAAAAAAAAATGTATTTACGTATGTTTATCAGTTGTCTAGCACACATAACACAAGCTTCGCTTACTTTGGGGCTAGATGGCGCTGTGTAATTTGTCCGAGAATATTTATTTATTTATTTTATTTATTTATACACCCTACTGTTTAGAATGGACATGGGTAGAAATTTGCTAATGAAACTGCTTGCATTACAAGCGTTCATATGCCACGTTCTTGGATACTTCTAACAGGCGGGTCGTATGTTTGGTTGCCACTCAAAGCTTCATAAAGAAGAAATAGCAGCTGGACTGGGTATCTCCGCCTCACAGAAAACCGCAGCCAAATAACAGGTCCCTGGAGCGTTGTTGTGTTCCAGCGTGTGAGTGAGGTCACAACTAAGCTCCTATGGAGTTGCTGTGTTAGCAGCAGAGGTAGCATCGTGCGAGTGATACTTAATGTATTACAAGCATTTATAGGCTACGGTAACCGCTTTAAATCAGGTGGACCGTATGCTTGTATGCCTACCGACGTTGTATAAAAAAAACAGCAAAATAACAACTCCCAGGACTGGCCTTCAGGAATAAGGTCCCAGGAAACTTCTAAAGAGGTGCACTGGGGATGTTAATTACAAAGCTCTACCCGATCGTCAACACGGCATTGAGATTGTATGTCTTGGATGCGCTTTTAGCAGGAATGGAAGATGTGGAAAACGGGTGCTGGGAATAGTGTGAATTGAGCGTTGTGAAAACTTCTTGGCAGTAAAAACTTGAGCCAGAAGACACAGCTCGCTATACAGAATGCATTGCTGGTCCCAACGCTTACTTATGGAAGCGAGAGCGAGATCTCTCTCGCTCTCGGCTGGTATGGCAGAGAGAGCATGAAAGTAGGATAAACGCGGTTGATATGCGAGCGTTGCGCAAAATTTGTGGCGTAAGACCGTATTCGCAATAATGATGTTAGAAACAGAGTTGGTCTAAAAGAGAGTGTCGTTGTTAAAATAAGAAGTAGCATACCCCGTTGGTTCGGACATGTAGAAAGAAGTCAGGAAGAAAGAATTACGAAATAGATATACACCGCGAAAATAGAAGGATATAGGAGCCGCGGAAGGCCAAGACTTTCCTACCATGATCAAATTGATGGTATTTTATTAGAAAGCGAAGCCAGGAGTCTTAGAAACTGGTGAGTGTGTATAAGAAGAGCAATGAATGTTAGAGAAGCGAGTGAGGTATGTAAGGATCGAGTCACGTGGCGCTCGGTTTTCTCTGCCGACCCCGTAAGGGATAAGGCGTGAAGTTACAGTAGTCATGTCAGTATAATATTATTAATTACAGGTAATGTTTACAGCTTGAAACTATTCAAAATTACGAATTATGTTAATAAGTGTCAAAAGAAAAAGTGATGACTCATGTATTACTGCCGGCGCGTGTAGCGGATGATACAGCTACGTTGACGATTTACCAAGGTTACGCCATGCTAAATAAAAAAAAAAATTAAGCCATAGCTAAAAATAATTTAATTTTAGTACTAAAATTTGAATTTAAATTGGAAGGCACGTGCAGAAAATATTTGCGCAAAAATCTGTCAGTTCTCTTATGCACTGTATATGCTCAGAAAAATTGTTAATACCTCTACAGCGGTAACCGCCTATCAGGCTCTTGTGGCACCTATCCTCAGGTATGGTATCATATTTTGGGGTTGTCCGGGCACAAAAGCGTTGCATAAGAGCTATATGTCAACTCAAACAAACGGAAAGCTGTCAACATTTTAAAAATCTAAAAATTTTTACATTGCCCTGTTTGTTTATTTATGAAGTTGCTGTTTTTGTAAGGAAAAATATGAATAGGTTCAATAATTTCCAATCTCTTAGACAGAATGATAAAATGTGTGCGCCACATAGTCGAACATCCCTAAAGAGCAAAAGTATACTATGTATGGCTCCAAACATTTATAACAAATTGCCTGATCATATCTGTGCGTCACAAAGTCTGCAAATATTTAAAAAAAGGCTATCATACATATTAATACAAAAAACATACTACTCGACTCAAGAATTTCTAAACGATAAGTTTTGATTCCTTTTATCATTATTTTGTGTTCCATTCAGCCAAAAGTACAAATTGTGTTTTATGTCTCATTGAGTGTCGCGACAAATATGTAAATTCATAAAAAAAAAATAGTCAGCAGATGTAAATATTAGTTTATATCAATGTAATAATTTGTCATTCTGGAAATGTGTTACATTCAAATCTAATTTATAATAGCACTATTTTAAATTGATTGTCATGACATCTAATCCTGATTTATTAATCTTTATGTATAATTTAATGATTCTGTATTTGGTTGACATTGGATATATCTAATTTTAATATGAAATGTTGCATGCCTTTTGGTAGAATATGGCTAAGTTCTATAATAATTTTTTTCCAACACTATAATTATGAACCCATATTCGCAATAAATATATTTGATTTGATTTAAAATTATTTAAAATGACAATAACAAAGAAACAAGGCAGCATTTTGTTTCGTTGTCGTCTCAGTAGTTTAAAAAATAATAACTCTATCATAGATATGAATGCACATACCTAACAATGATGTGATGTTTATTTTAGAATGCTACCTTTTAGTAGATTTTTCATCACTGTTGCCATTAAACACTATGTAAACCTCCCCAGAATCGTAGTATACCCATTATTTAATAATAAATGAAATAATAAAAAAAATCCATTGAAGCAGAAATTCTACCTTCTACATTTTGTGAGGTGTGTCACGTAGCATTTGGTCCTCTCTGCCTACCCCGCAAGGGACTTGGCGTGAAGCTATAGATAGATAGATAGAAGCAGAAATTCAATTATCGCACTGATCTCAACATTAATTTCACAACCAGTGGCTGAGTTAGACACTCCGGTGGTAAAATCAAGTAGACAATATATATTTTTTAAAGACCACCAGACACTATTTAAATTACTTTATAATAGTAAGAGCTCATGGAATAGGTTACCTGAAGAGCGGATATTATCAAGGATCTGTTTCCGTTGCTGCTGCATATGCACTGTAAGATGCTTGTAGCCAAGATCTCGTAACTTCTGCACCAAGTCCACGAAGCTAATGGGATAGGGCACTTCCCGGCCGTCCATCAATGTGATCCACTTGTCTCCTAAAGTTTGTAGGTTATGCGCTAGGTACATGCAGTTGTTGTGGAACAGAGCTGAAAAGTCATTGTTAATTAATATCTAGCTGAATGCAACGCTTCACATTGTGCGGACTACAAGCAGCCCTTAAAATGACATTCTCCCATGCTAGACCTTTGGCTGTTACTTATTTGGTAATGGTAGATTCCTCTAATTCTAAAACTTTACATTACTAGCAAATGTGTCGGGTCTGCTACACAGATTTCGACAACATACTGAGTCTAGTCTCCATTTTGTTACATCGTACAACACTGTTTGCTGTGTTTATGTTAGTTTGTCACAAGCATGCTGTTTTTCTATCAGATTTTATGACATTAGCTGTGTATATATTGTTGTTCAGTGTTGTTTTTTTTTTTTTTTTTTTATACCACTAAGGTGGCAATCAAGCATACGGCCTGCCTGATGTTAAACAGTCACCGTAGCCTATGGACATTTGCAACACAAAGGCGTCACTCATGCGTTGCCGACCCTCTAAAAACCTCTTCACGCATTTCTTGAAGAACTCCATGCTGTAGTCCCTTGGAAAAACCTCGGCTGGGAGCTCACTCCACAGCTTGAGTGTTCTCGGAAGAAAACTTCTCTGGAACCGCACCGTACGCGACCATAGCGGTTCAAGCGTGTGAGGGTGAACTCCCCGCCGTCGGCGAGCGGTGCGGTTATAAAAAGTAGCTGTCGGCATCATTTCGAACAACTCTTCAGAACACAACCCATTGTACAATCGGTAGAACACACAAAGGGAGGCAAAGTCTCTCCTTAAACTTAAGGGTTCAATACCGTGTGTAAGCTTAGGATTGTCGACAATTCTCACAGCTCGTCTCTGAATCGAATCACACGGTCCAAGCTGGTATCCAGGTGCTCCCGCCCAAAGGTGACTGCAGTACTCCAAGTGCGGTCTGACTTGAGACTTATATAATATAAGTCTTTGCCCCGCACTGAAGTACTGCTTAGCCCTGTTGAGCACACCAAGTTTTTTCGACGCCAGCTTGACCTTCTCCTCCAGGTGATTTCGATATTGCACATCACTGGAGATCTCAACGCCAAGCATCCTAATACGTTGTGTTGTGTACGAATAAATGTTTTTCTTTCTTTCTTTCTATGTGAAACCCGACCCACCAATATTTAGATTGGTGGTCCAAACCCCACATTTTGTGTTTAGGGATGAATAGGAGGGAGGTTATCCTGTTTCAAAGAAAAATTATATATTTAACTGATTTTCTCATTATTATAATTCTAAATTATTTCATTACTATTTATTTCAAAGTACAACAAATTATTATAATTTTCATCCATTGTAATAAAAATGATTATAATTTTAATAAACTATTTTACTTTAAAACAGGATAAGCACCTCTATCAATGCAAAATGTGAATTCTAAACCAACAATCCAATCACCTACTAACAGTGGAATACATTCGCTTGCAGGCTTTAACATAATAAACAAAACAAACACAATTCATCACTTACCAACATACTGTGGAATATTTTGCAAGTACTCTTCATGGTGATATGGAACAATAGCATCATATAATTCAAATATTAGCCTACTTGTGAAGTACAACTTCCTGCAGACCACGTCAGAACACTGCACTGCCTGCTCCATCATCACATACACTAAGTCCAGCAGTTCTTGTGCAGTCTTTGATATCATGCACCTTGGAAAATAGAACAAACTCTTAGGAATAGTATTATCTAGAACCTTCATAGCACTTTCAACATTTCGATCCAAAGGTGCACTCGATCCGGCATCATTTTCTGGTACAGTTTGAACACCAATCGACATGGTGGCACTCAAATCTTTGAGCATGATAGTCCTTGATGTCTCTAAAAAGTACTGACTTGTCTTCTCAGCAAACAAAACGTCAATGTTACTCATATACTGCAGAATAGAAAACTTCTCATCTGGAAAGAATTTGATCATAGCTAGGAAACGCTGGAACTCCTCTATTTCACCAGTAATTTTGCCATAACTGTGAAGCTCATTTATATTGTTTGGTATTGTGTCTATGAGACAATCGTTTACCATTATGTCTCTGAACGCCCCACATATTTGTTTGCCGACTAACCTCAGTAGGGTGTTGCCTCCAGCATACTCAATATTCAGCTTGTTACTGAGGTAATGGAATAGCAACCTAAGGTTGGATATAACCGCATCATATGGAGGCCTGTAATTTTGTTTATGATTGATTGTTACAGTCGCAAACTCGTCAGTTTCAGCAAAAACTTCACTATCATTCTGGATTATAGGAATCAGGACATCCTTTAGTAAGAAGTTGGAAAATTCAGATACCTTCTCTGTCAGCTTTTTGCTCTTGTCCAGTGCAGTTATCACATCTATAACAATCAGAGACTCCTTTAACTTCATAACCATTCCAATCATAGTTTTCCGAGGTCCTGGCTTGACACTGTAAACTACAAGTCTATCCCATTCGGTGTACAATTCAAATAATAAATTATCCAATATCAATTGTCCTGTAGTCTTAGTATTTGTATACATATCTAACTGTTTGAAGCCTTCGGCAGGCACGTCAATGAACTGTAGCAGGTCATAAACAGCTTCAACAGACCGTGTGAAGCTCTGGGCCTCACGGCCGTCATCAAACTCCTTCACATACTTCCCGCACTGCACTACTTCATACACTATATCTAATGCAAACTTAACTCGCTCCAATTCCGAGGCTAGAACTTCATGGTGTTCAATCGATTTCAACACTTCCGCCATAGTTTGCTGCTCTATTTCCTGTCGACATGACTCCAGCTCATCAGCTAGAGCTTTAGTCTCTATAAATAATTTGTCAGCTTCCTCTAATATTGCTGCTATGTCATAGACATTGCTATTTGAAAAATCTTTTATGTCATTTTTTATTTCATCTATTTGTTTAATCACTAATGGAATTTTATTTGCTGGTTCCAGATTTGAATCTTTAGTGTCAAATATAAATTTCAACATCTCATCTACACTATATTCAGCCATTTTAATGCTTATTCTTTGCCCTGTCTTTCTTTACTGTGGGTTCAGGATATTTATCTCGTTTTGGTGATTTAGGGTATGGCTGCTTGCGGTTACTCCGTGAATTATGATACTTGTTAGAAGTTACAGCATGCCGTAACGTGTTGACAAGGAAACGTTTATTTGTTTTCTGCTGCGGTGCTTTTATCCAGCCGGAAGGGCCTACTATTTCGGCTCGAGCAGCGCCTTGAACTGCTTCGCGCATAAGTTCCTCAACAGCTAGTCTGCAAGTAATGACACACAAATCAACATTAGTGGATTTAAGAGACACTATTATTCATATCATAGAACTAAACATACTTTTCTAATGCTTTGTCATCTAGAGGTTCGCTTTCAGCTTTTTTGGTATCATCTTCCTTATCTGTCATAGTTTAATTAAATATTTTAATTACTAATATTACTTTGCTACGTAAACTAGGCATAGAAATAAAGTTAAGAATACAGGAAATAATTCATTTTTCATATTTTTTCAATAAACGAACACGAAAACAAACACGTACTTTTGACCATAGTATTGTTTTCCGTCTTACTCAGTAGCTTTGGCAATCAATCATGCTATTGTTTTTTCTTCTTTCTTAGTAGTTTTGGCAATTGAAACTGTATAACATCAATCTACTATTAAATTATTTCCATTATGTACATATCGTAATAGATTCACAAAATGATTCCTATACATAGTTTATTTTGCATAAACTTTGTGTAATTCTATTGACAATTATTCTATAATATATATATATCTAACTAAAAAGATTCTAACAATAATATTGAGCCATATACATACATTACATGAAATTGATGAGAGTAATTTTTCAATGCTAGCTACATAAAAAAATCTAGTCAGCCCGGTTAAATAACAGAGCAGTTAAAGCGCCTGTACACAGGAGGGGTTATATATTATAACTTCTGCTTCTTCTGAAGCAGAAGTTATAATATATAGATCATAAAAAAAATTGTTACGAAGTTATTTTTTCAGCATTTTCTGCAGTATACTCCGTTTTGGTGTGGATTTTTTTAACACAAAGGCACGATGCATTCTGCCAGTAATATACCGTTTATGTCTCGTATGCACGTTTGTTTTATATTGTCTTTTTATTATCTGTCTTTATATTGTCGGCACTATGCAAATTCTTGATAATAACATTTTCGTTGCTGTCGCCGGTATCCTTTCCGCGAAACATCTTCCCAATACTCTTACTACGATGATGTGATTCATTTACCATTCACCAATTGTTCACGGCAAGTACACGGACCATCCTGATGTACACAACTTACACAAGTAATCGACACATTTCCTAACAATCTTGAGACCTATTTCTGTTCAAAAATTAATAATTGACCTTACTTTATTTTAGCCTTTGCCATACAAAAAAAACATTTCTTTGCACGGCTTCACAGTCTATCTGTTTATTTATAGCATTACAAAATATTGGTCATTGTGATCCACGCCTATTTTATTGTGATTACAATCAATTGTGTAATCAGGCTTCAGTTTTTATTTAACCCAACTCCTTTATGGTTGGTTGTTACCTCCACATAGCGACCAGTTAATTTTATAGCCTGTCATAAAAAAAAATGTTTATACTTTTTTTATGGCAGACTATAAAATGGTCAGTTTTTTAAATGACGATTTCTTTACTTTGGAGGCCTAAAACAAAATCATGTATATCTATCTTGATATTATAACAATTCTATTTACGGGTAGGGTATGTACATAATTCACAGATCGATAGGAAATTCAAAATTAGAGTATGGAGAATGCACCAGTAAGAATACTAATTAGAAATCTGGCAATTTTTTGAACGCGTGGAGTGAAACGTCAGCCACGTACCTACAATAGAAGTAACAATTTTGCTTTCCTGTCTTGAACTTGAAAGTCTATCATCGTGTAAGCACAACCTTTCACTAAAACATTAAATCTTTTATTAAAGTTCTCATTTTTATAAGATTAATAAAGAGACTAAAGGATAAATTCCATATTTTCTACAGTTCAAAAGAACTTCATTCAATTTCAGTGTTTTAAAACTTTGTATCTGGGATCTTACCAAGTCGTGAATTTCATTTCGAAACAAATATTTCAGACAGAATGGCTGCGAAATTATTGTCATTGCTCGTTATCATCGCTGCTGCGGTGACAGCAGATGAAGAGCCTACGATCGCCAGGCTGCTGGTGTCAAAACAAGTGCTGAACAAATACTTAGTTGAGAACATGGATATACTCGTGAAATACACACTGTACAACGTCGGTACTGCGCCCGCTGTAGACGTGAAGCTCGTAGACAACGGTTTCCACCCCGAAGTCTTCTCAGTGGTTGGCGGACAGCTAACGGCACAGATCGACAGAATACCGCCGCAGACCAACGTCTCTCACGTAGTGACTGTCAGGTCGAATAGATACGGCTACTTCAACTTCACAGCTGCTGAAGTCACTTACAGGCCAAGTGAAGAAGCCTCCGAGGTTAGTTGTCTGTTTCTTTACCATTGTCATTATTAGATTCATTCATATTCATTCAATGAAATTTTACTTCAATGCAGGTTCTAATATACTTATATGAAAATATAAATGTTTGTGTACCAAAATTTTCCTTTTGTAATAAATTAGACATTCTTATATAGGTTGAAGAAAATTAAGGACTGTATTTATGCATTGATAAGTCCTTCGGTGTAGCTGTCCAGTGTTTGTCATCAAGTTTCAGCACACTTATGATTTTTTTTAAATTGCAAGCAATACTTAGATAATTTATATGCTGTTATATTAAGTTTTATTATATAACAATTAGTAGTAATTTTAACATTACATTTTGGATGTTACATTACATACATGACTGTGTTGGATAAGTTTGTATTGAGTAATTTTGTAATTATTATGTATTGAACAGTGACTGGATTGGTCATGTGGCACTGTCTTCTCTGCCTACCCCTCAATGGGCTTGTGTTGATATAGATTTAAATATTTGTGAAGAAAAGCTTATTATAATGTTGGGGAACAAATTATGTGTGACTTAATGAATAGGGAAAGGTGTATTTTGTAGGTCAAAGTGACATGCCAAAGTAATTTATTTATTCATTGGCATGTCATCTTGACCAAGAGGAGTGGTTGTGTGCTTGTTTACTTTTTTTTTTGCAACATTGGGAGACAATCAAGCATTCAGCCTACCCTAAATATGCTTAAGTGGATACTGTACCCCCGCTACTAACACAACGACTGCCCTAGAACTTAGTGGTAACCCACTCACATGCAGGAACACAACAACCCACCAGGTAGTTGTTTTCTGGCTGCAGTTTTGCAGTGAGATGGTTCCACTTTTAATCCAATGAAAGTCATCTACGGAAAACGACTGAGATGTATGTATGGCTTAACATGACTAAATAACATGGCAAGATACTATGAACTCCTGAACAATTTTTAACACTATACAATAGCTAGTAAACAAACTTCTATTGAAAAAACATTAGTACAACCTTATTTATATTAGTACACCACCCTATACAACAGACCCAACCTTGTGACGTCAATCTCCCAAAATCTCCTTTGTACGTACAGGAATCCACAGGACGTAGCGTATGCCCTTAGAGAAATCTACAGTGGCATATACTCGGCCAAGACTCGCACTAAATCCCTATCGCTGAAGCGGTTTACAGGGGAGCGGATCCCGAAACAGGACAACACGCTTTACCTTGTCCACACCCAGGCTGAGAAGGCACTCCTTATCAGCCAGGGCTATGGAGCAAATTCGGGTTCCCGCACCCTAACCATACATGAAGCACAGGGACTAACGTGCGAGTCAGTGATTATTGTGCGCACAACTTCCAAAAAATCCCACCTCCTCCAAAGTGTCCCCCATGCCGTTGTCGCGGTCTCTAGACACACGGACAGCTGTGTATACCACACAGACTGTACCGATAACGACGCGACAGCTCGGTTTATCCAGCGAGCCGAGACGGCGACAACGGAACATATCAGGGACTATAACCTTAAGATGGCGATGAGGGCGAGAGACGAGAAGGTCATCAAAAAGTTGACCCAAAGCTCCGAAGACCCAGAGAGCGGTCTCTCCTCCTCCTCCCAAACCAGTAGACTGAGAGAGGGGAAGAGCGTCATGGCAAGGCTCCGGGATGCCATCTCCCTTCCTTTCCGGAAGAAACAAAAGTAACTAAAGCAGAGATAGAGATGAGAGATGCCAGCAGTCGTGCTCACTAAAATGTCTAGACGGGCGGCGGCGTTGGAGACGGGTCATCGAGTTCCCTAAAATATGGTTGAACACGGTGATGGCTGCCCTCTGCGTCAACTCGTGAACGGGTGCCGCTCGGAGGGACTGGTCTGCCCGCGTCTCTCGTCCCTCTTTCTGCTTAAAACAAAAACTAAAATAAAAACTAGTAATAAAAATAATAATAAGGCACTTATTGTAATCGTACTTGCGGAGCGATAAATAAAAAAACTAACAATCTGACAAAAAAAATGACAAACAAACAAAGGCACGGGCCAAAGAGCCTGTGGATATGACTAGTATTAAAAAAAAAAAAAAACATTAGTACAACTAAGTGCATGTCAAGCTTGACACTTTGATCTTTGTATCGTTTTTATACTATGCCGAATAAGAGTTACAATCGAACTTCAAGTGTCAAACATGATGTGCTCTCAGTTGTACAAATGTATTGAAACTAAAATAAAAAACAGTCTAAGGAGTGTACTTTGCAACTAATAATAATTTGGGAAAGGAGACAATAACTTTTATATCTCATGTTTCAGGTTATGTACTCAATCAGCAGCTCACCAGGAGAGGGCGCCATTGTAGCATACAAGGACTATGATAGGAAATTCTCGTCTCACTTCTTGGATTGGGCAGCATTCGCCGTCATGACTCTGCCTTCTCTCGCCATCCCCTACTTCCTATGGTACTCATCTAAGAGCAAATATGAAAAACTCTCTAAGCCTAAGAAAAGTCATTAGCTATTATAGTTAGTTACTAGATCATTGCTAATGTTGTAAGCATTACAAATTGATATTTATAGATGATTTCTAGTAAATTACTAGAAATCTAAGTATTTAACTGAAAAAGTTGTCCTCCTGCCTAACTGGTACTGGGCACAATGTCTACGAAAGCCGGTGATCTTTCAACTGATCTAATATAAAAAAAAATATATAAATATAATTTGTAAAATATAATTAAATAAAATTTATGAGAAGGAATTCGGCAAAAATATATATTCACATGTTTAAAGAAAATTTTGATGGTTATGAATTTTTCATTTCTCTTTTCTGCTATAAAACTCCATTATGACACTAAGTAATATATATACTTACTCGATAGATGGCAGCACACTGCCTCTACAGCAGAAAGTAGGTGTAGTAAACTTCATGGCCATCACTACCTTCCTCCGTTAATTTGAAGGACTTATTTGTTTATTACAATTTTACTTGGACTAGTAATAAAATCTAAATCACAGTGTTAAGATATTTCTTAATATTAAAAATTCATGAGACTATATTTAATGTGATGCATTTGTAAATTCAGTGATGTTTTTACATTAGCAGTGATCAAATTCATATTTAAGTTATCTGTTCGTTCATTTACACCTTTGTTATTAATAATTTATGTGAACAACAAATAAGAAGAATCTTTTTTAAATTATTTTTTTTTATTTGAAACATCTTTTGTACCACTATACTATCGTCGTTCCGTTTTGATTTGAAAAAAGGACAAACCGCCAAATAAATATACTTTTACATTCATCTATCTATAACTTCACGCCAAATTCCTTGCGGGGTAGGCAGAGAGAACCGAGCGCCACGTGACTCGATCCTTACATATCTCACTCGCTTCTTTAACATTCATTGCTCTTCTCATGCACGCACGCCGGTTTCTAGGGCTCCTGACATCACCTTCTGATAGAACATGACCAATTTGGTCATGGTAGGTAAGTCTTGGCCTTCCCCGGCTCCTACATCCTTCCACTTTTGCATTGTATATCTGCTTCGTCATTCTTTCATCTTGCATTCTTTCTACATGCCCGAACCATCGGAGCATGCCTCTTCTTATTTTAACACCGACGCTCTCTTTCAGACCAACTCTATTTCTAACATCATCATTGCGAATACGGTCTACGAGCCTTACGCCACAAATTTTGCGCAGCGCTCGCATTTCAACCGCGTTTATTCTACTTTCTTGCTCTTTCTGCCATACCCAACTCTCGCTTCCATAAGTTAGCGTTGGGACCAACACTGCATTGTGTATAGCGAGTTGTGCCTTCTGGCTCAGGATTTTACTGCCAAGAAGTTTTCCCAACGCTCCATTCACACTATTCCCAGCACTCACTCGTCTTTCCACATCTGCGGTGTACCTTCCATCCCTGCTGAAAGCGCATCCAAGATATACAAACTCATCCACTTGTTCCAACACTTCATCATCAATCGTAATCCTTACATTAGTTCTGGATTCTTCTCTTTCAAATACCATTATCTTTGTTTTCTTCGCATTCACATTCATAATAGTACAAACCCCTCTAACACATTTGAACTTTATGACTATGAATTCTATGATTCTACGCTCTATACATTACATCGTCAACATATGTATTAAGTAGCCTATGTGTTAATCCAGTACCTCAACTATCTTTCTAGCAAATTTCATCCAAATCCGTTCAGCTCTTGAGGCGTGAAATCGTTTTTTAAATATAGGAACCGGGCAAGTGGTGGTGGCATACATGCGCACACCATGTGCTTGTTATACTTTTGTGTTGCCAACCCTAAAAACCCCTTCAGCCCTTTTAAGGAACCTTGTGTTGTACGATGGTCAATTGAAAAGTTCTTAGCCTAACATGGTTAAAGTCATTGGTTTTTTTTTTAACTACCCTCATTTTGTAGTTATATTATTTAGCAACAAGTATGCACAGTTTAGTTTATTCACAGTAACTCATTGTTCGTTTACACGTGATACCGTAAGTCAAGTCAGAGCTATTTTTGAAAATGGATAAAATTGAACATTGTGCAGTGATAAAATACCTGAATTTGAAAGGTTTAACTCCAAAAGCTATACATGAAGACATGTCTGCTACTTTGGGTGAGTCCGCTCCTTCGTATGCGACTGTTAAAAACTGGGTGGCAGAGTTTAAACGTGGTCGTGAGACCATTCAAGATGAACCCCGTAGTGGCCGGCCTTCGACTGCTTCCACTGATCAAAACAAAGAAAACATCTGTGATTTAATTTTATCTGATCGAAGATTGACTGTCGAGGAGATAGCTAAGACTGTAGGCATCTCATCTGAGCGAACACATCATATAATTACTACTGAACTTGGATTCTCTAAGGTGTGTGCGCGGTGGGTACCGCGACTGCTTTCAGTGGAACAAAAACGCAATCGACTCACAACTTCTCGCGACTGTTTAGAGTTATATGAAGCTGACTCAATAGAATTTGTTGAAAGATTTATAACCATGGATGAAACCTGGGTTCGCCACAATACACCCGAGACAAAAGAACAGTCGAAACAATGGAAAAAAGCAGGATCACCCACCCTAAAGAAGGCAAAAGTGGTTTTATCGGCGGGCAAAGTCATGGCATCCGTTTTTTGGGATGCAAAGGGTATAATTCTCGTGGATTATTTAAAAAAGGGTGAAACAATAAACTCCGATTACTATTGCAACCTATTGCGTCGTTTGAGAGAAGAAATCAAAGAAAAACGGCCAGGTTTATTGAGAACAAAAGTCTTGTTTCATCAGGACATGGCACGCGTTCACACCTCTGTGCAATCCATGGCAGAAATCCATCAATGTGGCTTCGAATTATTACCTCATCCCCCATATTCACCGGATTTAGCACTGTCCGACTTTTATCTGTTCCCAAAGCTGAATAAATTTTTAGGTGGTAAACATTTTTTTACAAATGAAGAGGTCATAGCCGCCGTGGACGCTTATTTTGAGGAGTTAGACGAAGATTTTTTTAAAACGGGTACCGAACCCGGTCGGAATATATTCACCTAGCAAAGGTTGCCGCATGGAAAAGGGTACTATACCACTATATTTTCATAATCAAAGCTAACCTCAATTGCCCGTAGTACACTCTGCTAATTAAAAATGATTTTCTGGCAAAAAAGATGATGCATTAAAGCAGCCCAACTAGAGCTCGCAAAGGGTCAGACCCAAAAACCAACTCTCTGGTAAGTTATTGTGTTCCTGCGAGTGAGATTAAGCTACAGAAAGCCTCTTTATCGTGTCTGGATGCCTCAGTCGCACGTTGCCGCGAAACCACTATTCATGATAATAATATTCTCTAAACTACGGAGTATACTTATATCTATAACTTCACACCAAGTCCCTTGGAGGATAAGCAGAGTGATAGATACACTTATTTTATACGACGTCGGCAGGCATATAAACACACGACCCATATGCTGTAAAGTGTTTACCGTAGCCTATGAACGCTTAAGTATCCATCACGCGATGATAACTCTGCTGCTGGCACAGAAACGTCTTTTTAGTTGTAGCGGTAACTTCACTCACTCGCAGGAACGTAACAACCCTCTTTTTTTCTGCGAGGCGGAGGCACTTCATCAGATGGGCTACTTTGTTGCGTCCCACCTCTTAGGAACACCCAGAAAAGACAAACAGATATGTTCATGCACACAAATGTTTGAATCGAACACACGAGCTCTGGTGTCAAAGTAGCATCATTAACCACTGTTCCGCCGAGCTTGTCATTAGTGCTAGCTACTTTTACTTCTGATGAAACTCCTAAATAAAATAATATAGCGCATAAGAGATGTAGCATTTCATTGCTACTATAATTAGTTCAGGCGTTTAACGTTCCCCTCAGTATCCGCAACAACGATCATTTTTGTAACTTTTAGGCTTTCATGCCAAGACGTTAATATAAGAACTACAAGAAACCAGACGTACAAAATTTGAGAAAGACACCATTATGTTCTTTTACCGCCATCGCGCGTATTTCCCCCGAGTTATAAAAGTGAAGGTACCCGTACGTTGATAAGATATCTCATGGTAGATAATGTCATTCATAGTGTATTGTTATTATCGCTTTCTCGGCGGTGAAGGAAAACTGACGAGGTTTTGGGAAACCCGCACATCCTAGAAATTATATTTCGGAACACGTGTGACCTTACCTGAGAATGATCTGATCTTCCCTGGGTGTGGGTTGTGGAATTCTAACGGCAGTCGCTCCATGTAAAAATCGGTATCTTCGCCAAATGGTCAATCCTAATCGATTAATGAACGGGATAAATTTAAGAAGATGAAGAATGTCATTCAGAGTGCTGTGGCAGGTTAGCGTAAAGCGATGCAATTCTGTAAGAGCAAACATCGGCTGTTACAGCCTTGAACACAAAATTGCAATTCCTTAGTGTCGCTTTTCATGGTTGTGCGACACTAGCGCCGCAAGGCTGCGTTTGGAATTGGAATTCTACAGGGCAAACAGCCTAGCGTACCCCTTACAGCCTTATAGAATACCATATAATTTAGCCGTGATCGCAGTAGACGATGTCAAAGCTGTGACATCTGTGATCACAGCGACGCACACAGCCATTACGAGTCGCTTAGAGAATTGCATGGCTGCTCAGCTGACGATATGGGCAGTTGAGGCGCTAGATGAAACTTGGATGTCGGCGACATCAGCCTTGAGAGACTTTTCTCATTTTCCAGTCAGAAAGAAAATGTTAAAGACGTTTTTTACACTACGTCGGGAGGGATACAACAATACGGCCCACCTGATGTAAAGTGGATACCGTAGCCTATTAACGCTTGTGATATATTAGTTATAACACGCGCGATGCCTCCTCTGCTGCTTACACAGCAACTCCTTCGGAGCTTACTGGTGACCTCACACGCAGGAACACAACAACCCTCTAGGGAGTTGTTATTCGGCTGCGGTTTTCCGTGAGGTGGAGGTACTTCCCCAGACGGGCTGCTTTGATGCGCCCTACCTCTAAAACAATACATTTGTGTTCGTGGTTTGTGCGATGCCAAGTGGTTTATTGGTGTATGGCAATAGATCCAAGAGATCTTTCGGTTGCGGATTTAGAACTTTTTGTATAGAAATTTTGTGTCAGTCATTTATTTTACACTACTCTAGCATTAATGTGTCCATTTGTCGAAGCGCTCGGGAATACTTGGCTATTTTTATACCACTAAGGTGGCAATCAAGCATACTGCCTGCCTGATGGAAAACAGTCACCGTACCCTATGGACATTTGCAACACCAGGGGTGTCACTCGTGCGTTGCCGACCCTCTAAAAACCTCTTCACGCATTTCTTGAAGAACCCCATGCTGTAGTCCCTTGGAAAAACCTCGGCTGCGAGCTCATTCCACAGCTTGAGAGTTCTCGGAAGAAAACTTCTCTGGAACCGCACAGTACGCGACCATTGCGGTTCCAGTGTGTGAGAGTGAACTCCCCGTCGTCGGCGAACGGTGCGGTTGTAAACAGTATGGCTTAGCTATGTAAAATGGCTTGCTCCATGACGGAAATAACCAATGGAGAACCGATGAAATGAAATTGCTTTGCAACCCAACTCATCGCTACGGGTGGGGGGATAAAGTAAAACGCGCTGCTCTTATTGGCTAGTACACGAATCAACATTGTGACACGTGTCGGCTTATTTGTTAAAATAACCTCCCATTGGACAGTAGGCTCATAGGGGTTAAAAAGCTAAATTTTGGTGAGTGAGCGATGTCTTTAAGTACAGTCAAGAGACTATTGGTTTGTGCCTTGCTCTTATATATACGTGTATATAATGATATGTATATGCGTATAAATGTAATATATATATATATTTACCTGTAAGTGTTTAATTATGTTTTATTTATTTGTATACCTGTAACTAGTATCAGTTATATTTAATTCTTCATTTCCTTCCGGACCAGCCCTACCTTATTTTTTGTAATCTGTTTCGTTACCTTAAGGTTGCCTTGAAAAGATTGCTTTTAGCAATAAGGCCGCCTTGTTGCATAGTACATTTCTAAAATTGTAAAAATCCTTTGAATGTATTTTCAAATATCTGTATTATGAAAAATAAAGTGTATTCTATCTATCTTATCACAAAGTCACTGGCGGCTATAGTTCAAAGTATGGTCATAATAATTTAATATCAACAGTAAATCCAATATATCGTATCGTCAGCTAAATTATACCTTATGATACTGAAATTATATCTATACAGATAAATAAAATTGGAGTGTCTGTTTGTAATATTAAAATAACCGCTTTTTACTAAATTCATATGGATATATACACGGTACATATACCAAAAGGAATATTTTTAAAATTTTTGTCTGTCTGTCTGTTTGTTCCGGCGCTTTCTTCATAGCGCCCCTCTACAATAGTTATTCCGCCAAGTCTCAACAAGCTATAGCGAATGATGCCGGCAGAATTCCATTGTGCGCTCGCAAGCAGCATCATTGAGTTTGAGACATGACTTGGCTGCCTTCTAATGAGTCCAACTCATGAAGATGAATTGAAACTCATAGTGAAAACAGTTACATCTCAAACCACATTGGGATTAATCGGAAAACGAGCTGATTCACTTAAGATAAATTTTAAAAATAAAATATCTATAAGTCGCAGATTCTCTTAACTCATGTGCACAAATAAGGGAATTCTGCATTGGATTGTCACTTGTGATAAAAAGTGGATCCTGTATGACAATCGAACACGGACGTGTAGTTAGATATTTTATTTTTAAAATTTATCTTAAGTGAATCAGCTCGTTTTCCCATTAATTCCAATGTGGTTTGAGATGTAACTGTTTTCACTATGAGTTTCAATTCATCTTCATAAATGTTCGCCTCTAGTCGATCACAAGCACTAACCAATAAACTAATTGACCACGCATGAAGTCACCCGCGCCCACGAAAAACGTGTTTAGTGCTTAATAGCTTAGCGATTCAAGCCTGCTGACCAATGAGAGGATAATTTTGACCAATAAGCCGATAAGTATCGCGAAGTTGCTCCGCGATCTAGCCGGTAAGAACTGTGCTGTGCGTCCGTGTTTGCCCCCCGATCTGTAGGAGTAACTACATAATAGCGGCCTCATCGGCCACGAGTCATTTTCGAGATCAAAATTTTCTTCAAGAGATCAAAAATATAAGCACACAAACCATAACTGCAGCATGCTTTCACATACGGTATCTGGTCCATATACGTCGTAGGTATTACGTGCCACCTGTGCTGCGTTCATATTACGTAATTTCTATTATTTTATTCACAGAAACAGCGATATCCAAGAAAAATCGTGCGTCAGACAAACAGATAAAAACTGTTTTTATTTTTAAGGAGTACCACAGAATCTGTAGCAATAAAAGTAAAAATGTACCTAATTACAAAATTAATCGTAACATTTATGATAATTAATTATAAGATATAATTATTTAATTCAAATTTAGATTTATTAAAAGATACTGAATTTCACTTGTGTGCGTTAGGAATTTACCGCGATTTGTTCTTGTAGTTTCCTGTGCGTTTTATAGTCAAATACAACAACAAATATCATAATAAATGTGATATATATAGGTAATTAATTGAAAGTCAATATACATCTTTACATTAACCAATATTGAAAATCGGCCATTTCATAATATACCAACGGGTTTTATACGGACGGGTTGAGCACGTTTATGTATTTCGAAGCGTATGTGTGCCATTCATCACGCCAATATTTTGCGGAATAAGCAGAGGGAGTTAAATTATACTTAAATAAAACTAGAGTTTATATATCCATTGATGTGGGCAGTTACATCAGTACTATGTAGATAACAAAGTTTAATCACTGCACATAACTCGATGCAACGGAAACCTACTGGTGCTTACTGAGTCATAGTCATAGAATAAATACCTTTTAGTATATTTAGTATTAGTAAATGTAGGAGCCGCGTAAGGCCAAGACATACTTACAATGTCTAAAATTGATCGTCTTTTATCAGAAGGTGATGTCAGGAGCCTTATGAACCGGGCGAGCGTGCATTAGAAGAGCTATGAATGGTAAAGAAGCCAGTGAGGTGTGTAATGATCGAGTCAAGTGACGCTTGACTGTCCCTGCCAACCCCGCAAGGGATTTGGCGTGAAGTTATAGATAGATTAGTAAATCTCTTTTTTTCACCTATGAGATGGTTACTAAACATACGGCCTGATGGTAAACAGTTATCGTAACCTATGAACATTTGCAACACATGGAGTATTCCTCGAATGCTTCCGAGAATGTAAACATTTCGCCGTGTCTTTTTTTGAAGCACCCCATTGTACAGCCCCTTGGGTTAGATAGAGTTCATTTCACACTTGTGTTCTCGGAAGAAAACTTCTTCAATTAGTTCCGAAATAGCGCCAGCCCCCTACCTATGAAGGGAAATATACTACGGAGAACCAATGAGACGGTTTTTGCATAGTAGATGAACTCACGATAGAATAGAACGCACAGCCCTTATTGACAAGTTCGCGAATCAACATTGCGTCACTTTTCGTCGGCTTATTGGTTAAAATATCCTCCCATTGATCGGGAGGCACAAATCAGAGATATTTAAGCGCTAAAACACTACATTTTTGTGAGTAAGAGGTGCCTTCCTTAAAGCATTTAAGGGTACCTTCGTGGGCTTCAATCGATTTATTGGTTTGTGCTACTACCGTTAGTAGATGGCGTCGTTGCCATGGCTGCTCTTCTGCCTCGACTGTTACAGTTGTCTTTGCCATTGCTGTCGTCTAGAACAGGAACCACGTGCACCCGCCACCGTTGCTACCCTGGCTGCTCTGGTCGTCTCAGCGACGTTGGTGCACTAATTGCCGGCGGAAGCGTACATAGAAGATTAGATAAAATTGCCTGTAACTTGCTTTATATTCGACGAAGTATGTATCTATATCTTTTTTTTTATATACTACATCGGGAGGCATACACGCATACGACCCACCTGATGTAAAGCGAGTACCGCAGCCTATTAACGCTTGCGATGTCTTAAGTATCACTCGCGCGATGCCTCCTCTGCTGCTTACACAGCAACTCCTTGGGAGCTTACTGGTGACCTCACTCACACGCAGGAACACAACAACCCTCTAGGGAGTTGTTATTTAGCAGCGGATTTCTGTGAGGTGGAGGTACTTCTCCAGACGGGCTGCTTTGATGCGCCCTACCTCTCTTAAAACATCCAGACCAAGACAAACAGACATGTGCATGCACACAAATGTTTGCCTTGTGTGGGAATCCAACCCACGAGCGTTGATGTCAAAGTCGCGTCATTCACGACTGAGCCACCGAGCTCGTCCGTCCGTTGTCGTCGATATCTTCACGACAGGCCCCTTGCGGGGTAGGCGGAGACAACCGAGCGCCATAAGATGCGACCATTACATACTTCACTCGCTTCTCTAACATTCATAGTTCTTTTCATGCACGCTCGCCGGTTCCTGGGGCTCCTGACATCACCTTCTGATAAAACATGACCAATTTGGTCATGGTAGGTTTGTCTCGGTCTTCCTCGGCTCCTACATCCTACTTTTAAATTGTATATCTGTTTCGTTATTCTTTCTACATGTCCGAACCAACGGAGCATGCCTTTTCTTATCTTAACACCGACAGTCTCTTTCAGACCAACTCTCTCTCTCAGTAATAAGTATTAAAAAGAAAACCCTACGCTTGCTTCCAACAGGCTTGTCTGATCCCAAAGCATATACCTACATGAAACATGCAGACTGGGAAATATATTGATATTAATAATTTCTTACCATTGTTTGTCCCCCTTCCCCCTGATCGATGTTCTCGTTGTACCTTCCAGCTGAATAAATATTGAAGACACCGAATCGTCCCATCGAAGAAGCGTAACATATTTCTCATAAAATTCCACGTAAGGATATTTGTTACATTTTTATTATGATTACCGTAGCCAAAAAATTATTGCAATACAGGAATGTTGCTCACGGTTGCTAATACAGCAACTCCTCAGAAGCTGCCGTGTAACCTTACTCGCTCGCAGGAGTACAATAATCCTCCAAGAAGCAGTTGCCGGATGAGGTCGGAGGTCGACCCCAGTTGACCTCCTTTGGTGCTCCAGGTTAGCTTAACGGCTGTCTTCTATCAAAAACAGCTGGGACCGACGACTTATCGTGTCCTCTTGGAGGAACATGAGACGATATCCATAGACAGACTGCTGTAACGATTCAGTACTATCACTTCACTCGATCTGTACCATCAGGCTGAACCCCTTACTTCGCATCTTTACGAGTGTTAATATTATTCGCATGTTCCTTAGTTTTTGTACATTTTTATATTTATAACGGATATAACAATACAATATTTTAAATACAAAAAAAGGTGATCAGAGCGACATTGAGCATTCAGAACCCGTTATATACGTTTTCCCATATATTTCGCGGTCGTATACGACCACCCGGGTTTCGAAGGGTTAAGAAACCTCCGCACAATACGCGGTTTCCAAATTGCCACCTTCTGTACCCAGCGCTTGACCCAGTGACCTGGGTCTAGCCGGACATCAGACCTCCCAGATTACCGTAGGTCACGGATTTTTCAGAAAGAGATTGCATAAAATAGGACGGCATGAGTCTACTAATCTAGCGTGTGTGTGTGTGGAGAGAGCGAGGAGGACAAAGACCACATCTTGTGGTCCTGCCCAAGGTATAACGATCTGCGTAACAGAATGCTCAACGGGGTAAAGCGCGACTAGGAGCAACTGGGACCGGTATATTTCACCGATCATGTATCGTCGGCGGCGAACGTCGCGGGTTCACGCGGGTTCGCCCATGGCACACGCACCAAAGAATGGGATGGATCGCATGGCATGGAGCGGTCTGTCTATGGATAGGGATGGCAGAGCGCATATGGACAGCAGCGAAGGCGTCGATGTGAATATCGCTGGCCTAGAAGGAGGAGAAGGCGTAGACATAGATACAAGAATGTAGATTTAAATAATTTGTATAGCCTCAGAGCAGCAAGCGCCGTGCTGAATCTCCCGCGGTTCAGCTCAAATGACCGCAAGGACGGTGGAACCATGGGCGGCGGTGGTGGCCTAACCTAACCCGGTTATCAAGGGTATTAAGCGTTAGTATCAAGGCGCCTGAGCTATGCTCGACGCTTTTATGTTTTATTCACATTCTTAAAAAGTAAAACCATATTCGAATACAAAATTAAGGCGTCGACGAGATAAACGAAATATATGTATATAATATATAAGAATTGCGTTTAATAATAACAACAAGACTTGATGGCCATGCGCGGGGACGAGGATCCAACGCGCAAGGCGCCTTCCAGAATATTGATGTAGTGGCCTACCCACCGTGACCTGCTCCAGACGATATCAATGGAATGTGAACAGGTCCTGGCAGGTATTGGGAATATCTCGAAAATTAATGAGCTTATGGGAAGAAGTTGGGAGGAATTATACTCCGCTACTACGGAAGAGAGACGGATGCTTTCCATATACTACAAATGCTATCAAAGTCAAAGTCAAAATCTTTTTATTCCGTAAAAATGGCTACATTTGTTTGGAATCGTCACAATTTTTTTCCCTACCGTGCAGTTCATGACTAGGTGAGCACTGATAAAAATACTGCCAAAAAACTCAGGCATCCCTCTTTTGGTATCCAAACAAATTTACATAATTTATTAATTACATTATAATTGGATCGACTCAATCCCAGGCATTTTTATCATTAATATAGTCAGATACTTTATTAGCTAGCTACACAATTTGGCTTTAATAGTAGTTTTAAACTTGTTTATTGACAATTCTCTTATATTGCTGGGAAGTTTGTTATAGAACCGTATACATTGCCCCATAAAAGAATTACTTATTTTGTGGAGACGGCTTGCATGTAACACAAGATTATGCTTATATCTAGTATTTATGTTATGAGTATCACTCTTTTTACAAAATGAGTCTATGTTTTTATGGACATACAAAAGATTTTCATAGATATATTGCGATGCGACTGTTAGAATATTTATTTCTTTGAATTTTTCTCTAAGGCTCTCACGGGGACCAAGTTTGTAGATAGCTCTTATGGCTCTCTTTTGCAATAAAAAGATGGTGTTAATGTCCGCGGAGTTACCCCAAAGAAGAATTCCGTATGACATAATACTATGAAAGTAGCTGAAATAAACTATTCTAGCCGTATCAACATCAGTGAGCCGTCTCAGCCGTCTAATAGTTTTCACTGCATAGGCTGCAGAACTTAGTTTTCCTGATAATTTTTCAATTTGTGGGCCCCATTGTAGTTTGGAGTCAATTGTTATACCCAAGAACACAGTTGTCTCCACAGGGGCTAAATTAGTTCCATTAACATGTACATTGGTAGTCACCTGTCTTACATTAGGTGTTGAGAACTTAATTACTTTAGTCTTTTTATCATTTAAAAGCAGATTATTAACATTAAACCAATGCATAACTTTAGAGAGAGCATCGTTAACTTCGTCATAATTACCTAACTGTCTATTAATTTTGAATGTCAAAGAGGTATCATCCGCTAACAATACAATCTCATGTTTATCCTTTACGTAATAAGGTAAGTCATTTATATATACTAAAAATAAGAATGGACCTAGAATTGACCCCTGTGGGACTCCCATGACTACAGGGGACACCGAAGATCTTTTACCATTAACATCGACCTTCTGTATCCTATTGCCCAGATAAGAAGACAGAAGTTCGAGAGCCTTGTTCCTGTCATATCTAATTGCGACAGGCTTGGGTAGTTCGCGCCTTGTGACTAAATGCAGAGTCCAGCTGGAAAGTCTAGGGTACATTTTTTTAAATTGTATAGCTAAGAGGCTTCACAACACGATCCAAGACAGTCTGTTTTTTTTTTTTCTCATTTTTTGACTGGCCTTTTTTTTCATGTTTGTGAAAAGGAGTCACAAAGCTTAATTTTTGTGAAAAAGCACTCCTTTTCCACTTCCCATCAAACCATTACAGACGCAGGACGATGACCACGTTGTATCTTTCTGACCACTTGAGCGGCTTCTTGAGAACTGTGTGCGTACACTTAGTCATTTAGCTTGTTGTAGTGCTCGTCAATCGTGAAATTTTTTCATCATTAAAGAGGATATTTCTGCGCCTTTCACCTGCGTACCGGGACAGAAGGATCCACTCTCTTCAACTGTAGGGATTGATTTAGGGCATGTCCTGATATCAACGATAAACGTTAACGATAATCGTCGTACGAAATTTCGTTTTTCGTTGAATAAGAGTACCTAGGCCCCCAGGTCTTGTTTTATGCGACAGAGTCCGGCTGATACCAAGCTTTTGAAGGCTCTATACCCACTTTGATCAAGGCAATCACTGCAATCATATTTTCTTTAACACCCTATTCCATTTTGTAATTTGATAATAAACACGAAAAAAATATGTAAAACGGCAAAAATCGAAAGAAGTTTTTAACATAATAAACGCGTTCCAAATTCAAAACAATTAAAGAATTGAAAAAAGAAGCCAGACTAGTTATAATTTGCGTATTTATGCAATGGTTAAGTCTTAGAACAGTATTAGGTGGTTTCATTATTCTCTACATGGCGACCCTGGCTAGTGACGCATCAGAACAAGAGGGCGCGCATTCCAATCTCCTTAAAGAGACTACGACTAATACGGAATATCTAGTATATATGGATGTACCTATATCTTCACGCCCGGACTCTTGCGGGGCTCTTTGGATGCACACTCGCCAGTTCCTAGGACTCCTGACATCACCTTCTGACGAAACAGACATGTCCGAACCAAGAGCATGCCTTTTCTTATCCTAACACCGGTACTCTCTTTCATTACGAACGCGATCAGCAAGGGTTACACCACAAATTTTGCGCAATACTCGCATGTCGATCGCGTTTATTCTACTTTCGTGCTCTCTCCGTCATACCCAAATTACACTATTTTTATAGTATTAACAGGAAAGGATAGACAGGATAAAAGGTAAGAATGTCTTTTATATAATGGCAGAAGAATTATTACTGACATTGAATATGCCAAAACTTATAAAAACTTACCTCACCATAGTCATCAGGTCTATACGTAGATTAGAAAATATACTTGAAACAAAAAAGCAGAAGCAATCTGAATTAAGTTAAGGAATATATATGTAAAATGCAATTTCTTCAAAACTGCTTGTGTAGTTTCGCCAAATATTAGTGCATGCGAACTAGCACCGGCCGGCACCCACTCGCTATTGTTAGTATATACACGCCGAAACTGCCATCTGGAACAGGAACGACATGCACCCGCCACCGGTGCTGCCACAGATCACAGACTGTGATCTGTGGGTGCTGCCTCTGCGAAATGTGTTTTCCTCGAGGCATCTGCAGGCACTGTAGATGTTTAGACGTTGGAATAACATGCTATTAATGACAAATGCATCGCATTGTCGTTCCACAGTTGGAGTAGCAGCGGAAGCGGTGTGTCAAAATATATATAATAGAAGGTACATCTGTTCCACTTGATTTTATGGAAGTGGCAGCATTGAAAATCGTACCCAATTTTGAAAGGAGCGTTAATGAAACCATCAATGTTAGGTAGGGTTTAAGGGAAAATAACGAATTTGTATTGCAAACTAATGTTTCAGGAAATGCTATCGGGAGTATATTATGCAATAAAGACGGAAGACGTGTGGCGTACGCTATTTGAAGTTTAAATAATGCGAAAATTATTTTTTGTACTATTGAAAATGAGCTCTTAGCAATAGTATAGAGAATGCAATAATTACGACCTTATTTATATAGAAGAGGATTTAAGATACAGATAGATCGCAGATCACTCGTGTGTTACATACTATACGAAACCCTTCCAAAGAGCTCCTGCAGTTAGAGGATACAGTTTGCAGTTAGAGGACTGTAACTTTATTGATTGAGTATTTATTTATTTATTTATTTATTTAATGCAGTATGTACAGAGTTTAGCATAAGCCTGAACTACAATACATAGACCCTGTAAGGGTATTGCAACATAATATAAGTTATTCCATTAACATTATTTCATCAAAATTAAACAATATTTAATTATTTACAACAATTAATATTCGTAAGTACCTAATCAGTATTATAATATAATAGTATTAATTCAATATGATGTTCACTATAACTTAATATGATTGGTATTTATTTATTAATTCAAAATAGCCCAATATATTTATTTTATTCTATGTCATACATGTCATAATACATATGTCTCGTCTTATTTCTAATATTTTATATTGTACTATCCTTCATAAATTCGTCTATGTCATAGTAACATTTTTTAATTAATAGTTGTTTCAGTTTTATTTTAAATGTTGTATCCTTTAACTCATTTTTAGGGTTCCGTACCCAAAGGGTAAAACGGAACCCTATTACTGAGACTTCGCTGTCCGTCCGTCCGTCCGTCCGTCCGTCCGTCCGTCTGTCACCAGGCTGTATCTCACGAACCGTGATAGTTAGACAGTTGAAATTTTCACAGATGATGTATATCTGTTGCCGCTATAACAACAAATACTAAAAAATAGAATAACATAAATATTTAAGGGGGCTCCCATACAACAAACGTGATTTTTTTGCCGTTTTCATAGATAATGGTACGGAACCCTTCGTGCGCGAGTCCGACTCGCACTTGGCCGATTTTTTAATATGTTTGGCAATTTATTATAGATAAGTATACAACGGTACTGCGGACTGCTCTTGTATAATTCTATTTTAGGTGTCGGAAGTACCAATTTCTTTTTACGTCTCGGATTTTTGTCGCATACATATAAATTGATATTTTTTCTTACAAACATTGCTATCTCCAATATATAGATGGCAGGTAAGGTGAGGACCTCGAGTGACACAAAATGCGGTCTGCAACTATCCCTTCGTCTTATATTTGCGATAATTCGTAAGCATTTCTTTTGAAGAATAAAAAGGTCTTTGGCGTCTTTGCTATGGCCCCACATAATTATGCCGTACCGGAGCCAAGCGTCTGCATACGCGTAATATGCTGTTAGAGCACAATTCGTCTTGGTGTTACTTTTTAATACTCTAAGGGCGTACGTGAATTTAGATAGTTTTACTTTGATATTTTCTACATGCTTTTTCCAGTTCAGATGTGAATCCAGTGTTATGCCAAGAAGTTTACAGTCCTCTACTTCTTCTATGTCTAACATAGCTTTTGTTATTTTTAGGTCTAGTGGTAATTTTTGATATGGTCTAAACTGGATTAATTTCGTTTTACGGTGATTTATTTCGAGGTTATGGGATACAAGCCATTGTTTGATACGATTAAAAGTTTCTATTATTAAGCTGTTGCCACTGAGACAGTTATTAGGGATTTTGAATAGAAGAGATATGTCATCCGCAAACAAGATACTTAGTGTGTTGCTTACTTTAGGGAGATCATTGATATAAATCAAAAACAAGATACAACCTAAGACACTTCCTTGTGGGATCGACCAATTTGTTTTAGTAATGTCAGATCGCACTTGTTGTATCTCACCCGTGATTTCGTCTACATGCTCTATCTGTACGCATTGCTCCCTGTCTCCTAGATATGATTTTAGCCACTCATGGACATCGCCTCTGATACCCACTCCATTTAGTTTATATAACAGGATTTCGTGCGACACCCTATCATAGGCCTTGGTCATATCAAGCAGCAATCCAACTGCATAGTTTTTGTCTCTAATATATGTTACTATTTCCTGCATATACATATATACAGCTAGGATCGTTGATCGCTTTTCCCGAAAGCCGTATTGGTCCTTATCTAGTATATCATACTTTTCTAAGAAGTTACAGATTCGGTTTGCCATCGTTTTTTCAATAATTTTCGCAAAATTTGGAAGTAATGAAATTGGTCTGTATTGACATATGTCTGTTGATTTACCTCCCTTTTTTAGGGCAGGTTTGATAATTCCCACTTTTAGTCTGGCAGGGAATTTCTTCTCCTTATACGACTGATTTGTTATCTTCGTTAATGGAGGAGTTAATTCTTTCGCGCAAGTTTTGATCAAAGTGACAGGCAACTCATCTACACCGCAACTAAGCTTATTAGGGAGAGTTTGTATGATTTTGTATATTTCTTTCCGTGTTACCGGTTTAAGGAACATCGAGTTTATAGAGGGTGAGATTACCGGCTCACCTCTTAATATATGTGTGCTGCAAGTTTGGTTTGAACCACCAACGGATGCAAAATATTTATTGAATTTCATCGCGACTATACCTGGACACATAATAACTTCGTTATTGGTTTTTAGTATGATATTTTTGTTACTACCTTTTTTTTGTTTGGCTGTTACACGTTTTATTATCTGCCACATTTTTTTAGTTTTATTTGTAGATTTTTCCATTTCCATTATATATATTAGTTTTTTTGATAGTTTAATTGATTTCTTAAGTGTTTTTCTATATACTTTGTAGTGTTGTTTTAAGAGCTTGCTTTTTGATTGATTTATAAGTATTTTCAGTGATCTTTTATTTTTGCAAGAGGTTTTTAAACCTACTGTAAGCCAAGTTTTACTTTTTTGCCCTGTTAATTTAATTCGCTTTAATGGAATAGTTTGATCTAATATTATTTTTATTTTATCAATAAAATTATTATAATTAGCATCTACGTCGTTATGTGCTAGTATTACATCGTCCCAGTTAATTTTATTTATTTCAGATTTAAATGCCAATATGTTTTTTGAATTGGTTATAAGACGCATGTGCTTGTAAAGGGGTTTTTCTCGTATATGTGGGCGCCCTTCAAATCTGTATATAATTGACTTATGGTCTGAGATTCCTAGATCCTCCACATTTATTGTGAAGCTATTATTATTTGTAAATAATAAATCTATACAAGTAGAGGACTCGGGAGTCTCTCTTGTAGGCTTTACAACTATTTGATGTAGATTATACTCCAGCATTATACCTGTTAGTTTCTTATATTCTTTTGAGTTCTTTGAGGCATTAATGTTGAAATCTCCAGCTATGATGACATGTTTTTTATAAAAATGTGACTTTAGTTTATTTAGTAATTGTTCAAGAAAATTAAAAAAGACTTCAATTTCGCGATTACTCCTATAAATACTAATTAACAATATATTGGGCTTTAGTTCTATTGCACAACATTCAACAACGCAATCTATTGTCAAATCGGTTAAATCCTGTCTATCTGTGAACTTAATACCTTTCTTCAATAGTATGGTGACGCCTCCTCCCCTGTGCTGGCGTCGGCAGTAGAATGAAGCAATTCCGTAGTCATTTATGTGGATGTATGGTAGCTGATCTTGCGTAATCCAGGTTTCAGAGATGCAGACTGCTTGATGTTTTTGTTCTTGTAGGATACTCTCTATAAGGTCAATCTTGTTTTTAATACTTTGTGCATTCTGTATCATAATACTAAAATTAGTTTCGAAAGGAATGCTTTTTATTTAATGTTTGTTCATCTTCTATTATATCCGCTTCTTCTGTCGTTTTGGTACCGTTACTTGAGCTCTCAATTATCTCGTTTGCAATTAATTCTTTATTCCAAATATCTATGTCATAAATTGTCTCCCTTACTAATTTAAATATAGTCTTCATACTATAATCATTTATCATTCCTGATTTATTATAGTATTTAGGGTCGTAATACTGCAGTTCAAGGTTGGAGTCTACTATATATGCATATTCATATGACATTATGTCGAGATATATTAAGTTATTAAAACTTTCAATTCTCCAGTTAACTAGGTTCGTAGCTTTACCGCATTTAAAGGTAGGAAGACATAATATAATATTTGTGAAATTTAATTTCATTAATTCTTTTCGTAAGTACATCACCAGGTCAATAAGTTTTGTAGTCATTTTAAAGTCCTCTTCATCACCTATAATGACAATACAGTAATCGTTCTTTGTAAAGTTTGCTACTTTTGTTTCTATTCCTTGTATTAGTTGTTTAATTCCACATCCAGTTTTTATGTAGTGGCATATGTGGTAGTTCTTACTGAGTGTTTCCTCTGCAATTGGTGATATTTTATTATGCGTGTTGGTGCTTAAGACACATATTCTGTTTTTATTACTACATATTGGTTGGGAATGTGCGCTACTTATGTGTGTTGTGTTTTTAAAAATTTAAATGATTAATAAAATTCTGCAGCTGCAGCTAAAACTGTTATTTTCATGAATAAGTACATGTTGTTTTCTGATATTGAGATCTGATCATCGCATTAACGTTTTGTTTTTTTATACATTCTAAATCAATTGACGATATTGTTACTCACGATAATACATGCAATTATCGCGAAACAGTATATACTCAGTGCATCCAATTATTGCAAATCACAATATCATAAGATAATGCACCCAATTATTACAGATCATAATACCTACAGTCGGATAATGCGTCGAATTATCGCGAAACACAATATTGTCAGACATAGATTTTTAAATTTCTTTCCCTAAAATTTACTTATAATTAAATTGTTAAAGAGATGAGCAGAGCGCAATATCAGAAAACGAGTATTCAGGAAAATATCAGTAAAAAGTTTGTCAATTCATATTGGCATTAACTCGAGACCAAATCGAGAACTGGTAACTGAGAATACTGGTAATCATTCAAAATCTGAAAATAATTTTATAAATTACAAGACAATGCAAGAAATTTCAAATTTTACAATTATTTTAATGATTACCAGTTAAAATGAATAACAATTACCGAATAATTTTACTGAACTCGTACTTATAACGCATAGGAAACTAAATAATTTAATTATGAAAGGATTGATAGGTACTACGTAGACATGAGAATAATACACCCAGTAATTTACCTTAATGCCACTCCTCGACGATGGATCGAGATGGATGTATAGAATATAATTAGTCTGCTTCTACTTTAACCTTAAAAATTCTTCATATCTTAAATTTACTACTTGGTTGTAAAAAACTTTTCAACAATAATTCAATATTCACATTAAAAAAACTGTGCTAACGTTACGTGTTTACGTTAAATATATTTGTGTCTTACATATATATTATGTTCTATTACAAATTTTGCTGAGTTATGGTACTATACCCACAATAGAAATGGACCTTTTGTTGTCCAGGTACTGCCTACCTGGAAAAAAAATTGAAGAACTAACGCCGTGTTCGGCTAGTTTCTATGCTTACTGCAAACTTCACTCAGTGTCCATTTGCTTAAAATATGTGGATATTAGAAAATAGCACCTTTTCTTTATTCACGCATTCAATGGCTGGGATACGACATCCGCTTTCCATAAGGTAAAAATAGTTTTTAAATTTTAGTGATGATCAGAACTTTTATGTTTGAAGAGCTAAGTGAAGAAGTGCTTTTTGCGAAGTTACTTATTAATCGTATTATGATGTACGGTGCTAAAACTACCAAAAAAACTTGAACGAAAATTATGAAACGTTCATGTTGCATGAACGTTTCATAATTTTTGGCTTCAAAATATACAGGTAAAGCAACATGTTAGAGGTTACTTGCAAGTCCTACTAATCGAAAAATAATTCTTCAATACCTCCTGAAAATGGAGTAGGCGAAAAGATAATTATTTAAAACCAATTAAAATGACGCTACCACTAACCTACATATTTTGTTCTTGTAAAACAGGATGCGGAAATGTGTAGCTGGAGAAACGTGGTTCTTCATTGCTCACTCACTATACACTTGCATTGATTGCAGTGAAAGTGACTGTAATAATCACGCACCATTTGACGAAGATGTAGCATTGTTTATATGAAAATTAAAATTCCTTTTCTTGCATAGCAATTAATTTAAAAAAATCTAAACGTTAAGAAAGAGTTCGTTACTTTCTTTATAAACGAATTTATTATATTTTTACATACATGTAAACTTGTAATATAAAAAATTACAGAAATATCTTTCTTTTCTAAGTTTTCAATGGAAATTACATAAAAAATAATTCTATATATTGTTCTGTTCTTAGAAGACTTTCGGAGATTGCCCAACGTATTCATTGGCTCCACTACATCGATGTATTACTGAAGAACAGCTAAATAAACTTGGGCGTTTACAAAACTTCTGAATACTGTATGTATTTGGTTTACGCAAATATGATAATAATATGTATTTATATGATTTATTAATATGTATTTCCGAATTTCGCATTCTTCCCAATGGCATCTTCGCAGAATAGCAAGGCGAGGATAAATTGTCACTCTCTTCCCTAATACCGCCATCACACTCCTTCCCACGCCTACGCGAAGTCTTTCTCGGTACAAGCGGTGCGTATCCTTGAGGACTATAGGCTATTTTTAACCGACTTAAAAAAATGAGGAAGTTATGTGATGAACTGTATGTACTTTTTTTTCCTTTTATGTGTATTTGTCGATTTTGAAAATAGATTTTTCAAAATCGGTCTCCAATTGACGGACAATTTGTGTGCAGTGGAATGCGCGGTTACTTTGATTCCCGGGGTTACTTTGGAAAAAAAAACCTTGTTTTTAAACTTTGACAACACTGAACTGTCACTGTCACATGTGGTGAACACCGCAGCTGGATCAAACACGTCTTCGCATCATAAAATATCGAAAATATGTAAGTACCTAACGGTATTCTGTATTTTAATAGCTGTAATAACTTCGTAGACAAAACGGTGTCTATAGCTGTGACATAAATGTTATGCAATTTGCTCTACGAGAGTCTTATTATTCTGTAATATTACATTTCATCAGGAGTTCTAACCTCGATAGCCATTTTGTTTTTGGGGGTATACCTTGTATGGTGTGACATTGATCAGCAATGCGTGTGCCTTTGATCAGTGATCAATGACACCTCATGAAGTTTTACTTACCTTTAAAAATATGATTCATTTTACAGATTGCTGATCAACTTAAAAATAAACTGAGTTTTTTTTTATTACAGCATTATGCCAGAGCATTAGCCTTCAAAGCATTCATGTTTTGAATCTGGCTTTAACTGCGATACTAGATAACCGCATTAGTTTTTTTATACAACTAGACTGGCAAACAAGCATGCGGCTCGTATTAGATGGTAAGCGGTCACCGCAATCTATTGACATCCCGGGGATGTTACTCGCGCGCTGCCAATCTTCTAGTAATTTCTCTGCCATATCTCACCCTTCAAACCAGAACACAGCTATATAAATAAGCTGGTTGGCGGTAGAAATAGATGAGACAGAGGTACCCACGCACACGACTTTTGTACAAAGTCTCTCTCTGGTAATCCTCCATGACGATACGTCGCGATGCAGAATATTATAAAATTCCTTATAGGACACTTAATAATAAATACCACGAGAAATTTGTCCAGAAACCTGGTGCCCAACCGGTATTCTCTGAAAATGAAGAGAATATAATTTTAGCTTTGGCAGCAAAATGTGGAGAATGGCGATTCCCGCTCGCACTTCTAGATTTGCGCATGTTCGCCAAATGTCTCTTGGATCCGGGCCGTTAAGTATTGCTCGGTGACAACCTGTCATTCCACTTGATGATGTGGTGTTAAGGCTGTGTAGAGAAAATGACATTGACTTCGTATGCTAACTCAAGTAAGTATCTAACTCAACCCATCTTACCCAGTCCCTTGACGTAGCTTTCTTCCGACCATTGAAGTCAGCATGGCGACAGATATTAACAACATGGAAGATTGAAAACCCTCGATTAGCAACTGTTTCCAAAGATACGTTTCCACACCTCTCGACCAAAGCGTTGAATAAAATTGACTAGGTGACACTGAAGCCTAATTCCTAATTCTTATATAAACATAGTGCAACAGGCGTTTACCCTTTCAACAAGAATAAAGTTTTAGTTCGTTTGCCAAGGGAAGATGCCTGTGATGATGTGATGCAGAGGGAACTACGTTCATGAAGGAGTCACGATATGGCAACAAATCTAGCCAACCTACCCGGAAAAAGAAGAGATTAGATGTTGAATTAATTTGATTTTTATACAAAATGATCTTATTTTTGTGATCAAAGTCACCGCCATATCTTTAAAATCGCTTAGTTCTTTAACCTATTGACGGTATTGTTTTTATTTCAAGGGAAATAAATCCTCAAATTTTAGAACTAGTCTGGCCATAAATATTGTTACTAGTTTTTCATTTTTTGTAATCTTTAATAATTTTGAATTTAGAACGCGTTTATGATTATAAAAACTTCTTTAGATTTCCCGCCATTTTACGATATTTTTTCGTATTTATTAGCAAATTACAATATAAAATAATGTTTTCTTTTGAATTCAATTTATATAATTTTATTTTAAACTACACTAATTGTTTTATATGGATTTTGAATTATCTGAAATAAACATTTTTTTTTTATAATATGCAATGGGGTGATATAGAAAATAGGATTGTGATTGCCTTGCACAAAGTGCGTATGGAGCTGTCGGTCATATTCAAGACACTTCAAAAGCTTAGTATCAGCCGTATGTTCGTAACAGATATACCAAAACTTCTTAGTTGAAGACCATAAAAGATCGGGGCGATCGCATGCTGTTAGAACCACAAAGGCTGTTAATGCTGTTAAACCAGAATTTGCCGATACCCCATTAGGAAACAAAAAATCTTATTGCGAGAAATGAAGGTTCCCGCTAGGACTCTGTCGCGTATAATAAAACAAGACCTGAAGCTCGGCGCTTATGGTCGATATACAGGACATGCCCTAAATCAATCCCTACTGTTGAAGAGAGTGGATCGATCAAAACGCCTTCGGTCTCGATATGCAGGTGAAAGGCGCAGAAATGTCATCTTTAGTGATGAAAAATTTTCACGATTGAAGATCACTACAACAAGCAAAATGACGAAGTGTACGCACACAGTTCTAAAGAAGCCGGCCAAGTGGTCGGAGATGTAACAGTTTGGCGGGGGGTGTCTTTTCAAGGAGTCACAAAGCTTCATTTTTGTGAAAAAGGAGTGAAGACTTCAGTCAACGTGTATCAAGAGACTGTCTTAGATCGTGTTGCGAAATTTCTCAGCAATACATTTTAAAAAAATGTACCGTGGACTTTCCAGCAGGGCCGCACCTGGTCACAAGGGATGAACTACCCAAGTCTGGCTCGAAACCAACGTTACTTACTACGGCTTTATAAGGGCTGAAGACTGGCCCTCGTCTAGCCCAGATCTGAACCCCTTAGGGCTACAAATTATGGTCCGTTTTAGAGGATATGGCCTGCTCGAAACGACACACTGACATTGTGTCTCTCAAGAAATCTCCGGAGCAAGCAGTGGCTTAATATCCCATGGAAACAGTGCGTTAATCCATAGATTCGTGACCAGATTAAACAAGACAGACAAGATTAAAGGTTTAATTAATTAAAGTATCATAGCCAAAGGTGACCATTTCGAATAGAATCATTTTTTATTTTTTTACGGAGACTTCCATAAATATGTACATATAAGTTTTATTAAGATTATATTACTTCGTAAAAAATAAATGCTTATTCATTTGTAACGGGACTTATGGCCGGACTAGGTAGACACATTTTATGTACATACAGCGACACATCAAGGTAGACTGTTTGACCTTTGTACCGTATATAATATTGCTTGTAGAGCACGCAATACGAATAAAAATGGCACTAAGTGATTAATAATTTGACTTCTTGCTGTGTGTAGGCACAGTGTGTTTGTTAAACTCTCTTAAATTATTCATGTTTATGAATGCGGTGTTATATTTCGTGGGCTGATGATATTGAAACCGCCTTTCTTTGAGGCTTTGTTTTATTTGACTATACGTAGTATATGATGCTCTTTAAAAAAATGATATAAATATGACTAACATCATCATAATTTGACGTAGGAGCCTAGGAAGGCAAATACTTACCTACTATGACCACATTGATCGTGTTTTATCAGAAGGGGATATCATGAGTCTTAGAACCAGCGAGCGTGCATGAGAAGAGCAATGAATGCTAAAGAAGCGAGTCAAGGTGTAAGGATAGTCATGTGGCGCTCGGTTCTCTTTGCCTACAAGAAGGGATAGCCCGTAAGGGATTTAGCATGAAATTATAGACAGAAGATTATTAATAAATTAAAATTTCGAAGTTACCATCTTTAATTATTAAGTGGGACTAAGTTTATGGAATTCGATTCCTATTTCTGTAATGTCAAATATGTTGTGATTTATATGTACTTGTTTCGATTTCAATGAAGTCATTTCCACTTTTTTATATAACATTTTTTATTTAAGGTTGTAATGTCAAAATTAAAACGTATACGTAATGTACAATAGTAGCAGAGTTGAGTATATGTACACCGTTTTTTTTTTTAATAGAAATGCGTCAGATTTCTACTTTCGGTACAGAAACCAAAATATTTCGCTATTTATTTACATAAACATATAACTATAAAGTATAATAATTATGTTATTCTTATTCTATTAAGTTGAACGTTAAATTTATGGTTGGACCTATGCGGAACAGAAATTGGATTGGGGTGTGACAAATAAAAACCATTTATTATTTATTACAAAACAATATATTAAAATATTTAAAAGCTTATGTATTTACATAAAATACTAAATAATACACAATATTTAGTGCAACAAACGATAGCAGTGACAAATGTAAAATTTGAGTAAAATAAATAAAAAATTCACATGAATTTCCATAGGAGGTACATTTTTTTTTGGTTTTAATAATACATAGGTAATATAAGGCGTTATAGCCCGTACTTATCGTGTCAGTGTTCGCACGACAACCCGATTACATAGAGTATATACTTAACTAGTTATCATTATCACATTAATCATTATGCCATTATTGGAATCTCAGAAGAATAACTAAACGCATACATCACATCTATGCACATACACCGCCTTATGGTGGGGGCATTCTGAACGTAGGTACATTTCTTTAAAATAATATATCTAAACTACAAAATTAATTTTCATTCATCAAATAAAATCGCAAGTACATGAATGAATCGTGATCGAAATATGTTTTTATTTAAGAAATGAGCGATAAAAAACATTACGACCAAGTGTAACGGGTGTCATAAAAATTTCGATTTTGATATGTACGCGTTTTGTTAACTTTACTGCCTTCGGCACCATTCACTTTGAATAACCTTGTCTCGCTCTGGGATGGTGTTCCGCTGTCATTTGGCAGAATGGAGTGTCTGCAAGCGGTAGAACTGTCACGCAGTGTCTGCCCCCTAAAGTCAACAGGCGGAACCGAAGATTTTAACGTGCTCCCCGATGCACACAATGTTTCAGACTATTGCATAATTTTATTATACAACATTTCTAATCAACAGATGTACACGGAAGTTTTGTTGTGATGGGCGAATTTCTCCCTACAGACGCCCGCGCAATTCAGTTTCGCAACCAGTTGCAATGACAGATTTTTTATTGTTAATACCAATAGGGTTGTGGTAAAATAAATTTGATTATATTAATAATGGGAAACTCGGTTGCGATGGCGTCCGGTGGCGGATTTCAGTACTTTATATATATATATACATATATGCCAGCTAGGAAACTGGTAGCTCGGTTTATTAGAGCACTCAACAATTATCCCGTGGACGTAAGTTCAAATCGATTAGTATACAGAGTGAAATGTTATTATCTCCAGCCAATCATTACGACTATTTATCAGATGTACAAATCGAAGTAGAATTTGCGTCATTAGTGTAAAAAAATAATCAAAGACGCGATGCATTTACATAAGTTTTATAGCTGCCCTACATTGAACCTTTCAGTACATTCATTAGGCAGTGCATACAGTTAATCACATGATGTAATGATATGCACATTATTACACTGCGTTAATAATAAACATCGATAAACATTGACACGGATATCATTAATTATGCACTCGGAATGCTAAATTGCTGGAGAACGTCACCCTAAATGAGAATACGGTTGATCATGCCAATACTAATAAATAACTATATCTATATAAAAAACTAATTGTAGCCTGTGACTTCGTCCGCGCGTATTCCAGTGGAACCAACTTTTCTTTATTTCTTTCTTGCTCGTCTTGTAGGGGTAGTAACGAGATGTTGAATAACCTTCCTCAAGATTTGGGCTATCAAATGCAAAATACTTTTCAAATCCGACTGGTAATTCCAGATATTAGCGCGTTCAAACAAACAAACTTCTCAGTTTTATCATACTAGGATAGATATAGAAACCGTTTTCTCCTTCGTTTGGCAGCCGAATTTCTTATTTATTTTTAGGGTTCCGTACCCAAAGGGTAAAACGGACCATATTAATGAGACTCCACTGTCCGTCCGTCCGTCCGTCCGTCTGTCACTGTATCTCATGAAGCGAGATAGTTAGACAGTTGAATTTTTCAAAGAGATGTATTTCTGCTGCCGCTATAACAATTACTAAAAAACAGAATAAATAAATATTTAAGGGGGCTCCCATACAACACGTGATTT
Source organism: Pyralis farinalis (assembly GCA_947507595.1). NCBI lineage: Eukaryota > Metazoa > Arthropoda > Insecta > Lepidoptera > Pyralidae > Pyralis > Pyralis farinalis. Next base: position 38,066,669 of record OX382259.1, read on the forward strand.
TTTTGCCGTTTTTATAGATAATGGTACGGAACCCTTGGTGCGCGAGTCCACTCGCACTTGGGCGGTTTTTTTAGTAGCTACCAATTGACATGGTTTAATGTTATCAATAAAAAAAATGGAATTTATTTCTACTATTTTATTTGTTTCCAATTTTGGTGACGTCTCCAATTTTCTAAGTGCTGTTTGTTAATTTTTCACTAATGATTATGGTCGGTTTTCGACAATTGCGGCGAGCATTAGTGCATTCAATATAGCTACCACAAATGTTGAAATTGTGAACGCATCCATAGTTATTTTTTCTTAAATTTATTATGTACTTTAAGGAACGCAGATTCTACAACAGTTTTGTAATTAATTCTACCTATCTCATAAATGAACGGGACACAATGAGTTTTTCATCGTATAAGGTATAGTTGCAATATCCATTACTTCATATAGGACAAAAAAGGTTTTGTTCGTATAACATCATTAGACAAAATAAATTTGATCACAATACAACAGTAGGTACATTCTATTACAAAGATTAAAGTGCTATAGCTAATATCTAAACGTATACAAATATTTATCTAGTATGCATACAGATAATAAAAAACAGCAGTGATTAAACAAAGGTATCTAAGAGCAGCAACAAATCTACGCCTTTCAATGTTTCTATGTCGTGACTCACAATGTGTCGAGATGCATATAAACTGGCACGATTGTATGTCAATCAATTCCTATATCGTGTACATATGAAAATGATATTTATACAATATACAGATAAGTCACACAATATAAGACACATTGAAAATAGTAATCGTTGTTTTAATTTTGGAAGCATGTAATTGTACATTACTTCATATAGGACAAAAAGGTTTTGTTATACGTCATTAGACAAAATAAATTTGATCACAAAACAACAGTAGGTACATTCTATTACAAAGATTAAAGTGCTATAGCTAATATCTAAACGTATACAAATATTTATCTAGTATGCATACAGAAAATAAAAAACAGCAGTGATTAAACAAAGGTATCTAAGAGCAGCAACAAATCTACGCCTTTCAATGTTTCTATGTCGTGACTCACAATGTGTCGAGATGCATATATAAACTGGCACGCTTGTATGTCAATCAATCCCTATATCGTGTACAATATGAAAATGATATTTATACAATATACAGATAAGTCACACAATATAAGACACATTGAAAATAGTAATCGTTGTTTTAATTTTGGAAGCATGTAATTGTACATTGCTTATCCGACCTTACAAACTGAAAAATAAATCTTTTCTTTTTACAATATGTGTTGACATGGGGGGTCAAAAGGCTTTCATTTGATACCCCACTTGAACTAAAAAAAGGGGCTTCAAATGAACCATGATGAGGCACCTCTTGCACATTCCAAAACAGTTTTTTTTTGTTTTCGTATGCCTAAAATTACATATTTTAGAGTGACGGAGATAAACAATAAAAGGTCTCTCAAAATAATATATTTTTATAAAATTAATAAATATGGACTACTTCTGTAATTAATATGAGCATTGTATGAAAGTGGTCTAGAAAACATGTCACATAAAAACCGAAGAAGTTTCATTATGAAATAAATAAACATGACAATAAAACATTACATTTTCCATGTTTTCTATATGTAGTAGTAGGATTGCTGTATTTATTTTAGGTATGGATGTATATTAGGTAATAAAAGTTAACGACAGTATTCTATTGACAGGCAAATTATATCTACAAATATCTGCAAAACACAAAAAAAAGAAAAAAATAATTATTAGTCCTTTGGGCCCGCCCTCGCGGGCGTTTACACATACATTATATTTTTATTTTATTAATTTTTGTTATTGTCTTTTAATTCTCATTTTTTTTAAAACGAAATTATTTTTTTGTAGGTGTCAGAAAACTAATTCGCTCATAAATGGTTATGACGTTTGCAGAATTATTAGTGATATATCTACATGATGAGATAGTGCTGATAAACCATGTGAACATTAATTTTATAAAACGTTTATTTTGTTAACAATACATTGTGTGACTCATCGTGTTCTATTAAACAGTATCTCAAAATATCTTAAACCTAATCAGAATCAAAATAATAACAATAATGTTATTATGTTATCAGATTGCACTATAGATACGACACTAGAAAAGGGTGCATATATTTTATCGATATAACAATACAACTGCCAAACGAAAAACCTTGGGAAAGTCTTAGCAATATTGTACTGCTTTATAGAGAAACAATTATGTACCTACTGCACCCTGCACGTATAATTTCGATGCGAATTTCAGACTAATGCTTAAATACAACGCTACGGCGAGCCATTATCGTCAATAATGCGTATTGATTAATTCTACGATTAATACATGTATGCATATATTTCACACACATTGCACAGCTAATATGGAAGCAGTATTGACTACGGTGCTTGCAATATAATCTAGTCGGGATGTACTCACAACTACATAAATTAATGATATTTCAGACTCCACGCGTATACTTGTATCGCGTAGGAGCAGCTTTTGAAGTAAAACTTCTTTAGGCACGCTTGACTTGGGGAGTAAGCTGGTGAATGCGCGACGAGAGCGTTACGAAAAGTGTGATCGGGCGAGTCGAACGGAAGTTGAGAGGGAGATATAAGTTAGTGAAGATAGAGAGAGATACATTACGTATATTACTGTAGGGGCAAGAGAGACGTGCAAGCACATATTTTGTTTCTCTCTTTAGCTCATAGCGAGTTAAGTTTCGTATATGTAAGACATTGTGCAGGCCTATTGTCTGTATCACACTATGGAGCTAAAGAAGTTTTACTTCAATCGCGTGGTCTAAAGCACACTCGTTATTTTTTTTCTTTATTTCTTTTTCCGAGGCTTCTAAGGATCGTATCGTGATGTTGAATAGTCTGTGACCTTCCTCGAGAACTGGACTATCAAATGCAATTTTTTTTTGTGTAATCAGACTGGTACTTCCAGAGATTAACACGTTCAAACAAACTCTACCGCCTTATATTAGTACGTATAAGACTTTGCTCGAAGTGCATGAAGCACACATAAAAGGTGAAAGGAAAACTGTCGAATATCCGATGATAGAATGATTAATCTGGACTGGATTGTCCGACTGGATTGAACGGGCGTACTCGACTCCATTCATTTACACTACGTAAGCAATAGAATTCGGCTTAAGAACCAATCTACGACCAAGTAATTGTGTCTTTAAGTACAATTGCCAATCAAACATCACAAGTTTAGCATTTTCGACGAAGTAACGCTAGTATTATCCAAAGACTTCATGTTGTGTCCGACGCTATTTGGTCATGTTTTAGTATTTGTATTGATTATAACAAATCGATAAAAAAGTTAATAGCAAAACTGATGATTTTAAACGAAAATTGGTAATTTTTGTTACGAAGGCAAATAGTATATCTAAAATCACGGGTATAACTCCTGTTGATTGATACCCCGTGCGCGGTCTATGGGTCCAATGCGTAGTGACCGCTTGAATCGTAGCCTGGTCCAGGGGTGTCAACGAAATAATATACACATGAGCCGGTCTCGACAGGTATTGAGACTTGGTTTGTGTCGGAAATTATTGGATTACGAGATAATAAGAGACCCTGGAGGTTTATTGGTTACTGAACCGTTACAGAAGAGGATGGAAGAAGTAGGTATTATTGTTAATTTGTCGAACTAAACTAATGGAAGTGGTTTAAATTATCCAGCGCCGGGACTACAAGCATGCGACCCATCCTGTAGGGAGTAGAACGCGCATTTCTTATTGGTTAGTTCACGGATGGACATCGAAGAACTTATCGACTTTAAATTCTCTCCCATTGGTCAGTAGGCTCGAATCGCTGAGACAGGCGCTCAAACACGTTTTTGTGAGCGCGGGGTGCCTTCATGCGCAATCAATTTGTCCCATTAGTTTGTGGGCTCACCTTTTTTGAGGAGGTACTTTGCCAATCAGGTTAAAAATAATTGACAAGAGCATTAACGGAAACGCATTTAATCACGTATGTTGTTTATCGACACATAATAAATTAAGCACGACACAATTTACCCTTGTTATGTTGAACAAAGGATATACAATCTACGTTTATACAAATTCATCATTTTAATAAAAAAAAATCGTATATCTTGAACAAATTGAGAAAAATAATTGGGGAAACGGTCGTTGTCTGATTATGTACTTTATCAGATTTATTAGCTTTTATCTTTCTCTACAATTACTAATTCTTTCACTATACGTAGTAACCTACTCGTTACCTACGTAGTACCTATACTATCAAAGAATAATCTGTCTCTGTCGCCGCCCTATGGTCTTCCTGTGTGTGAGATGAACGCAGGACAAAGTTTTTGTTTATACTACGTCGGGAGGCATACAAGGCCCACCTGATGTAAAACGGGTACCGTCTATTAACGCTTGCGATATATTAATTATCAGTCGCGCGATGCCTCCTCTGCTGCTTACACAGCAACTCCTTGGGAGCTATGTGTCTTTATTGGGCTTGAACCACTTGCCTGTTTAGTTTATTAGTTTGCGGCGACTCACAGTAGGTATTGTTAATCCAGTAGACTTAAGCGCCGATTATTCCCCGATAAAGATAATTCCACTGCGTTATAATTCCATATATTCACGGTCAAGATTACCGAACTCGATAAGATATATTATTATGACAATGTGGCAATTATTATTTATCAGTTAGTTAATAAAGTCAAGTTATTAACACAGTTAAGATCGTAATGTACAGAAAAAATAGCCGTATATTCATGTTAATTCAATAATTATATTATATAGAGAGGTAGGGCGCATCGAAGCAGCCCGTCTGGGGTAGTACCTCCACCTCACAGAAAACCACAGCCAAATTACAAATCCCTAGAGTGTTGTTGGGAGCTTACTGGTGACCTCACTCACACGCAGGCACACAACCCTCTAGGGAGTTGTTACTTGGCTGCGTTTTTCTGTTAAATGGAGGTCCTTCCCCAGACGGGCTACTTTGATGCACCCTACCTCTCTTAAAACATCCAGACCAAGACTAACAGACATGTTCATGCACACAAATGTTTGCCTTGTGTGGGAATCGAACCCGCGAGCGTTGCGTTGGTGTCAAAGTAGCGTCATTCACCACTGAGCCACCGAGCTCATCGAAATTATTAGTCAGTGGGGTAGAATCACTGAGATATTTATGCGCTAAAATACAAGGTTTTTGTAAACGCGGTGCGCCTTCCTGTACAATCAAGTGGTTTATTGGGCAGTGTTCTAATCTAAGACTATTATATATTCGTTATATCATTAAAGTAACAGTAAACACCAAAATCTATCAAAAAATCTATTGAAGATAAATATGTAGCTTTTGGAGTTTATTTTTTTACTTGTACTTAACCCATCACTAGGTACTAGCTTGTTTAGTGATCGATGACTTAACCTGAAGCAAAGATTCTATTTAGGCACGTAATATTTTCGTTTTGACGACGAGCTCGGTGGCGCAGTGGTGAAACGTGCTGTTACGTTACTTTGACACCAACGCTCGTGGGTACGATTCCCATTTGTGTGCATGAACATTTCTGTTTGTCATGGTCTGGGTATTTTCTATGTATCAAAAATGTATTTACGTACGTTTATCAGTTACGCCCATGTCACAAGCTTCGCTTACTTTTGATCAGCATAGCGCTGTGTAATTTATCTGACAATATTTATTACTTATATATTTCATCAACTTTCAATAGACTAACCCTATAGTGGTTAGGTAAACTACAGGTTGAACCCATAATCTCCAGAAAACTAAAAAAACAGTCGCTTAGCAGAATAAAAACTAAACATAACTTACTAACAAACATTCTGTAGTTTTGATTGAAGACGAAAGAACTCCAGAAGAAAGAATATCGAAACAGATATACAACGCAAAAGTAGAAGGTTGTAGGAGCCAACCACGGCGAAGTTGATCTTGTGCGATCAGCAAGTGGCGTGATGAGCCCTAGGAACCGGCAAGTGTACATGAGAAGAGCTATGACTATTAAAGAAGCCAGTGACGTGTGTAAGGACCGAGTTATGTGGCGTTCCGTTCTTTCTGCTTGAAGTGAAAGTATAGACGAACCCACCCACCCACATCAACCTATACTCATCCCACTGCAGGGATGTAAGTCTCCCTTCAACTGAAGGGGTTTAAAACATACTCCACCACGCTGCTCAAATGTGGATTGGCGGAGGACAGTGTTTTCAAGCCGCCCGAGGGCCACTGACTTAGCTTCACGACTGTCATCTATGGACAACAGCCGGGACCGAAGCACGAACGAATAGACGAACGAATGACCTGAATATCATATTTTAATACTTAACAATAAAACAGACACAGGTAGGGTAATTGCGACACAAGTGAACGATAAATGACTGACAATATACAATTTCGAGCTCGGCGGCACAGTGGTTAATAAGTAATAACGCTACTTTGACGCCATAGCTCGTGAGTTTGATTCCCACATAGGACAAAGATTTGTGTTCATGAACATATCTGTTTGTTCTGGTCTAGGTGTTTTAAAGAAATATACGGTGCATCAAAGAAGCAGCAGAAAGCCTGGCCCGCCTGGAGAAGTACCTCTACAGAAAACCGCAGCCAAATAACTCCTTGGAAAGTTGTTATGTTCCTGCGTGTAAGTGAGGTCACCAGTAAGCTCCTAAGAAGGTACTTTGCTAGCGGTAGAGATGGCATCGTGCAAACAAGTCATATGTACTTAATGTATTGCAGGCGCTTATAGGCTACCGACGTTGTATAAAAAAAACATACTAGTGCACTAACTAGCTCATACACCGTCAATATACTTATTTACGCAGCAATATTATACTTCAGTACTAGACTTCATCGTTACAAGCCAATTTAAATATTACTCAATTCCGATAACGATGAGACACAAGGAAACACAGTTTTGAATATCGTTGGTTTGAACCTTAGTGACAGAGTAACGTGCTAATTAACGCGGTTTGTTGAAAAACGTACCTACGGTGTAAATAATTGGAGCCGCGTACGTTACACCTATATAAATAAACCAGTTTATATATATAAAGAGAGGTGGGCACAGACGAGATGTTCATTTAGCAGACTTTCAAGGGTTTAGTAAGACATTGATACTTGGATGCATTAACGCTGTCATTTCGAGCGATGGGATTGGAATTTCGGATTAAAAAATTACAAATATAATACAAAGTTGACAAACACCAAAACATTGACTCAGTTTTTCATATTAAGGGGCTTAATATGGCGAGACGCACGTTTTGTCTCACTTTTTGTTTACAGTCAATCGCGGATTACGTCCATTTGAATAGGAAGTTTCCATTTCAGGCCGTTAGGAAAACCAAAACTAAAGGACATCATTCAAATAGTTAGACATCACGATGTGTTTTACACATTTACGAATCGATATAGAAAGAAGGCACTCCTTTTCATATTTTTATACTACATCGGACTACATTGGCCGACATACAAGCATAAGGCCCGCCTATTGTTAAAGTTGTACCCGTAACCTATTAACGCTTGTAAGACAGGCAGTGTCGCATGTACGTTACCTCTCTTGCTACTAACACAGCAACACCACAGTAGCTTACTAATTTTGATTGATAGTGGATTGAATGGCGTATGATTAACAGGAAAAAAAACGCTAATAAACCATATTATATGCTATATATATTATGCGAAATATTACATATGAAGTGGTATATGTGAAAATACAACTAGAAGACTAAGGCTCAATTTCAAGTGATGTAGAGTCGAAACAAAGCAGAGCCTTGTTATATTTTTACATAGCATATTGACCTCTACCTCTTCAGCACGTAATGCGTAGTTTTCTACTGAGATAAAAGTACACCCACTCATTCGCTCAAATAAAAGCGACCTAGGTATATTTTAGTCTTTATAGAAGATCGTGTATTATGATGTAGACATAGAGTTCAATACGCTATTTAATTTCACTTCGCTTCGACCGACTCTGCATCAGTAAGCGTCGAACCTAAAACCACTTGCAGGACTCTCAACACGTTTTAGCGTCTGTGAAAAATACTGCTGATTGTTTTGAATTCAGTCTTTTTGTACATGGAATATAAAAAAAACCCCGCGGCACGGTAATGTTTGTAGGAACGTAACGTTACATCGGAGAGAGGACAGATCTTAGTTGCTATAACAACCTCGACCTAGATTACGCACATGCTAATAGAATGAGCGTTTGCCTCTCGATTTTTATGCGGATTTGTGTTTTTTTATCCACTGATGTTCTCCATATTCGTGTACGGCAGAGAGACATGGAGCTTTAGGACAGCTGACCGGGACCCTAAAGACGCTTTTGAGATGTGTTGCTGGCGTAAGATGCTTAGGAATTCCTGGACAGCATATCGCAACAACGTGTCGATTTTGCTGGAACTATATGGCTGCGCAGGATATTGGGGTACGTTAGTCATATTGACAATGACAACCTAGAAAAATTAATAGTCACTGGCAAAATGGATTGGAAAAGACCTAGAGGTCGGCTAAGAAGTCCAACACGTTAGTTTGACCAGATTTCACGATTCTCGCACTCGGCAGCAGACAGAAATGGGTGGCTTCACCTAATTCGCAACAAACTCTTTAGTTCTACGAGGCGATCACAACCCTCATTAAGGAAACCGACGCGAGGGGAGGATGTTATTTTAAACATCTGATGTATATTAGGAATGTAAAACGGAGCATAGTTGCTAACTAAAAACAAATATTAGCATAGCCCTAATGCCACTGCACAAAACAATCCCAGAAACTCTGTGCAAATGTCTGTAGACAGATTTGTAGCACAACATGCAAAATAAGGATATTACGTTATGATATAATCGGTAAAATATTCAATCACGCGCGAAGCAGAAAATACCTTTGCTAGTACACTGTACACATAACTTGGGTTATAAATTACCAAAGCAGGAATAGGTGCGGATATTTGCTCGATATTCGTTTATATCATTTGTTCCGTGTCTGCCACATAGAAGCTTATTCATATCAGCCTAAATATTGACTAATCACACCTTTCACACCCACAATTACAGATATGATTCACGGCAAGGCCAGGCCTCATCAGAATTGGATCATGATTGGCGCCCTCTGCCCGGTACATTATATCGACGTTTTCATTATAATAATGAGGAATAAAGTATGTGCTTTATATGCGACAACCGCGAAAGGACGCAAGGAGTTCACCTTTTTCACATATAATCATTGTTCGACTACTTATACGATGACATACATCGTTTGGTATAAATACACTCACTTGCAAAAAAAACGGGCACCAATGATTTCCTCCATACATTATCATACTAATTTTGGATTACAAATCTTTATTTTTCTCTGTCTCTCAATGTACTGACAAATATAAGATAATTTTATTTTTCACTAGCGACCTGCCCAGGCTTTGCATGGGACGGGTTCATAATTTAAATTATATGGCGTATAGTATCATAATGTGCATGAAATAATTACTAACGTATTTATTTAAGTTGTTTAATACTGTATATCCGTATAATATCCGAAGCTCCCAGGCGGTTTGACTTTTTCCGTTATTTTCAACAATTATCGTCATATATCAACCGATTTACACAAAACCTTAACAAATTATATACCTAACCCCGCCTCAAGAATTACTCTGTCTGTTAGTGAAAACCGTATGAAAATCCGTTCAGTAGTTTTTGAGAACAGAAAAACAGTCAGACGTGGCGTGGAACTTTGTTTTATAATATGTAGTGACAAGATTTATACAGGATTTAGCCAGAAACGCCAAGGCATACTCATTCACAAAATAAGAATTTTGATTATGATTAATACAGTAATATAAAAATTTGACGAACACAAGTAAAATTGATATTAGGTATGCGACTATATAAATTAAAAGTGAAGTGAAAAAAAACTGAGTTCAACAGCATCTTCTCAGTATGTATCGGTTAATATCTGCCCAATTTTTTTGCAAAAGAGTTTATATAGCTGCAAGATTTAATATATTAAATTGATTGTTTCTATACAAATTGATTACAAACAAAGTATTTAATCGGAATAAATTATTACAAATTAGGCGCAAACAATATGATACATATAATAATCACAAATGAACTCGTTTAGATCGCTGGAAAATTACGTTCCGTAGTTAACACGTCTGTAACAACAAAACTAGAGCCATGCGAAAATAAGTCGTATGCCTGAAATAAAGCTGACAATACATTAGTACTGTTGTTATATATATCGAAGTCAATCACACTTGACGTTTAATACACGGCCCGCCAATGGCGTAAAGTTCCCACACTTCAATGACGCTTGCCACACTCGAAGTGTCTTTAAAAACTTTATCGCTTTACCGTTTGCTTGTTTGCCATACAACGTAACCTACAAAGATCCCTATTGTGAAAAGATTATTCAATTATCGCTTGGCTATTAGTTTTGGGGATTATATATCACTAAAGTCGCTCATCGTCATCACTCACGAATTTCGTTCCCTTCTCTGGATCTTCATTACTCTCTATTTAATGCTATCCTTCTAAGATGTGTAACAAATACACGGTCTGCCTGACGGTAAGCTGTTACAGTAGCCTATATACACTTGCAACGTTAGGGGCGTCACTATGTGTGCGATGTTCCAACTATTTCTACACAAACCTCCAGTCATTGCCATCGTTAGATTAATGACATTCATTTTGATTTTTACAAGGTCGGCAACGGAAGAGTGACACGCCTGGTATTTTGGCAAGTGTCCAAAAACTAAGGTAACTGCTTACCGTCCGCAGGCTGTATGCTAGTTTTTCACCATAGAGATATAAAAAAAATGGTCAGCATTTTTACTTGGTCCATATCTCTATATGGTTTTGAAAGATTTCAACATTTATTTTATTAAAAAAAAACCCCTTAAATTTGATAATTAGCTAAATTACTGCTTTCAAATTGATTGCAGGATCTGTGAATCCCCTGTGATATAAAATTGAGTTAGACATTTTCACATCAACATTATAAAATTAACTTATGATTACGACTTAAGAAACTATAAGATATCATAAATTGAGTGGCTAATGGAAAAAAATCGGCCAAGTGCGAGTCGGACTCGCGCACGAAGGGTTCCGTACCATTATCTAGAAAAAAGGCAAAAAAATCACGTTTGTTGTATGGGAGCCCCCTTAAATATTTATTTTATTCTATTTTTTAGTATTTGTTGTTATAGCGGCAACAGAAATACATCATCTGTGAAAATTTCAACTGTGTAACTATCACGGTTCATGAGATACAGCCTGGTGACAGACGGACGGACGGACGGACAGCGGAGCCTCAGTAATAGGGTTCCGTTTTACCCTTTGGGTACGGAACCCTAAAAATGACGTTAAAAGTATAGCATAGGAGACTTGTTTTAGACATCTGGTCGTTAAATGTAGCGCGTTAGTTGCGAGTTAGAGATTACGTAACTCAGTTGACTTCGAACGCTGCTATTTGACACCAGCTTTTCCAGCAGGTTGCGTGTAAATGTCTCCTATTTCATGCGTGAATGATTTCCATATGATTGAATACTAGCTATGTCAAGTTACAAGGTACCTTGCGCGGGATGAGCTGAGCAAAACTCAAACATGTATAGAGCATTCACAAAGAGGCATTCTTGCACACATTTTGTTTGAGCAAAGCGGTGGGCGAAGCTACGGATAGGAAGCTGCTACCTGTGAAACGGTGGACGACGGGGGACGCAACGGTCATAGCCACAGGTTAATGTTATATTAAATTAAGCTGTGAGCCTCGTAACGGACGAAGCAGCCCATGTGGCGAACGCGGTGCATATTTTTTTTCATAAAGGAAGCCACATATGTTTGCTTTGTTTGTATAATACTGCCTACAACGACACCGGCCGTCTCCTTTAACGGAGAAAACCCTTAACGCCCCGCGCACCGCATCTGCCTGACCCCATGCCTCACACGGAGAGCCCTAAAACTTAACATATGTCAAAGGATAAACTTTTATATGAGAGTTTATATACAATATCCCATACGTAAAATTCCAGCAATCTCATCATATCACAATGTTCATTTATGAAAAAATAATGCATTTCTTATTTATTTACACTATCAAAAATACCATATCATCCATTGTAATACGGCTGATATTAAAACACGCAATGTTACTATCCAACATTTTCTTTTATCTGCAGATATGACGATAGTACTGCAAATGGAATATTTGTTTACTTTGATAGTCACTAAATGTCTCTTTTATATATTGATTGGATCTGGACTGTAGGAAAGATTTGTTGTAGGTGATGATGCACCATAATCTGGAGTTGTGGGAGCAGTACTAGGAGTGGATTCTATAGACCTGTTGAGAACTGGTGCGACATACTCTGAGAATCTGACAGTAGATTCTGCTTGCAATGGTGCTGGTGGAGTACAACTAGGAAACGGGCTCAGTAGCACGAAAGTACCAAATGCAACAATGCTCGCCATTATTAATACTATAGTCCGTGGATCGGTCACTCCCGACCTTAGGCCGGCCCATGCAGCCATGTTGACAAGCAAAAGCAAAACTGACATACGAATTAGACGAACTGCTGTTGCATGAATCCTCCCCCCGCCGACACCACTCATGTCACAGGGCCCATAAGCAAAGTACAAGTTGTGTTTGTCACCTATATGTTTAAACATAAGGTAGATTAATCCAAATGGTGCTATTAATGGACATGCAAGGCTGTACACCATTGTTATAGAGAAAATAGCTATACTCCAGGCATAATGAACTCCAAATGGAAATTCATACAGAATAGCTTTCTTTACATAACTTTTTTCTGCCTTTGATTTCGATTGTAGCAAGTACCAAACATAAAGAAATAGCTCAGGGAACCGGATCAACTCTAATGCAGTTCCAATAAAACCTGAGGTTATAACGTAATTGACAAAGAAAGCTCCCTTATCTGGTAGAAAGACACAGTCCCAACGCATTGTATCGTTTTCATGGTGAATAGTCCATCGCACAAATGCTTCAGCACTGGCGAGACCCAAGGAAGGTAAAATCAAGGTCATAAGAAGCAGAAAAGATACTGTCTTAGCCATTATTGAATAATTCTGTCGAGATTTTGTCCAGTGCGAAAGAAATTTATCAGAGAATGAAACAATAGCGGGCATAATGGCCGCCATAGTCCATAGTAGCAAGGTAGGCAGGAATTCAAATATTACACTGCTAACTTTATTCATATGATCAGGCTTCACGATCAAAGTGTTCACAAGATTGACGACAATGGCTGGCGTAGTTAAGAAAAAGAATACTAAGAAAAGACCAAAATTTAGGAAAAAGGCTTTTACATACCAAACACCAGGCTCAATGCTCAAGTTGTCCCAAATTATATCTGCAGGGTTTGTGGCGTGAGAGAGCACCCAGTCACGGTGAGAGCTGGTTGTGAAGTTATGCCTCACATGTTCAGCAAGTTGATATGTTGGCAATGTCAAAAAAGCTATACCTAATGGGTCGTTAAGAACACATGCACGAATTCGTTTAGCTTCATCCTTCAATCTCTTCTCTTCAGCAGCATAATACTCCAAGGCATCACCTTCAGGTCCGCACAACTTTGGTCTGACCAATACTCGTTTTCCAGTTTTTCTGTAATATGTATCACTATAAACAAGGGCTTCGGTTACCATATCCTTTTTCTCATGTACTTCATTCAACTTATTGACATTGTAAGCTAAACGTAGATCCACAATCTGTACTCGTGGAAAGTTATGGGCAAAGTAAGCTCTTATTGTAGACTCATTACGATCAGCTTTCGATATGTTTGTGATCATGATAGTGCCTGTCATGCATTGGGGCACGGGTTTGCGGCCTGTACATCTTCTCATGATCAATATTGATATTGGGAGGAATGAGATACTTATCAGTGTGTGTACCCATAGCCAGGGAGAATTTCCAATCAAGTTTGTCAATGTAGTACTTGCAAATGTACTTGCGTCTGCATACAGTGACCCGAGGAAGAAATTTATAGGCAAAATAACACCAATTGATATTAATGTGACAATAAACATGAGTGTTATGGCGTGCCTCTGGAATGATAGGTAATGAACAGCATCTGGGCCGCATTTTGCAAGAACCTGTTCGCGTGTGATGCAGAACACAGCAGGCAACCATGTGAAAAACCCTTCATCAATATTAACCGATTCGTCAGCGCTCCTCCTTCTTCTGTCGACCAAGGAATCCCCGTCATTATCACGATAAAACAAGTTTGTCCAGCGGCTCTTCGTGCGCTGCACGAGCGCCATTCGTCCGTAGTTCCATGCCGTTCGTCGCAATACCGTGAACAATATGATCAAACATGACCACGATATTAAATTGAGTATCAATGTTTGTGGTATACCGTTGTAGACTGGTGTGATTATCACACTGGACGATGTATTCCACAGCATACATCCCTCTTCTTCGGGTGTTTTAGCGATGGTAGTTATTGTTACTGGATCTAAAGAATTCATTTTTGATGTCGCAACACAATCAGTCGACCACGAAACGAGAATTTATGCACATAATGAAACTTCGGTAACTAAGAAAATTTTCATAAACACCGTACAATGAAACTGGTTTTGTTTCCGGAAATAAATATGACTCACTGAATCACCAACACCAACTACAATTGGAATCCAATAATTCAAAGCAATACAGATTATGAGCAAAATCAACAAATAGATAAGTTGTGTTGTTCTGTTCCGTGTTGCTTCTATTTGTTCTATCTTGCCTCTTGCCTGCTGACTGTCAAATAATCGGTGTTGCTAGTTCCAGTTCCAATTTGCTAAAATCAGGGAAAATCTACCAGAATTTTCGCTCCATTTAAAGTATTTTTGTTCGTTACTTACGTCCCGACGTTGTGTATATAAAATGTTATTCCTGTGGTCATATCATGTAATAAACGATTAATAAACGGATATTTATGATTTTCGTAGCTTCATTCTCATTGCAAAATATTAAATATTTCGCATCCGGTCAGGTACGAAGGTCAAAGTGACGGGGTTGATGTGCACTTGGCTGTACAAGTAAACAATAATAGAGCAAAATGACTTGTTTATTTGGAAAAAAGGTTAGAATTAACGTATGAACACTTATTTTAAATAAAAATGTACTTGAATTAATTTGGCTATTATTTATTATGTTTCTTTGAGCATAATATTTTTCCATTGAACACAGTTTTTTATTTTTTATTATTCCCATTGTGAAGGTCTGAATATTTTTTAATTCGAATCAGTGGAAACTTTACTTCTTCATACCATTTACATAAATAGATTTTGTTTGCCACTAATTATGATCGTAATTATCTATGTCGAGTTTATCCCGTGATTAAGGTTAAAAATTAAGTAGTGGTAATACTTATTGCGTATACCATATAGATTACGAAGTTATGTAAAGTATCTCTATCTCATACCCTACACGTTTAAAACTTATCTATATCTTTCTTTGTCTACGATTTAAAGAAAACAATTCATCTGTCAATAAATTGATTTATCACTTGGCACCTCCCGTCAGGGAGTATTATATTCTTTGCTTGGCACATTATTCATTCGTAGCTTGGCACCGACTTCAAAATTATAAAATATTTAATTATTAAATAATAAACATTAATTTATTAATTACATTAAACAACAAAAAGTATTTAATTGTTCTATAAAACATTTATTATTACTTTCTAGTTAACTTACATTACTTTTGTGTTTCTTGAGGTCGGTTTTTACCCCTTTATCTTTTTTTTATACAACGTCAGGAGGCATTAATTTGTTAGTAACGATAATTTCACACGAACGCTTGTGGTTTCGATTTCTATATAGGACAAGCATTTGTGTGCATGAATGTGTCTGTTTGTATTGATTTGGACAATTTAAGAAAGGCATGGCGCGTCAAAGTTTCTCGTCTGGTAAAGTACCACCACCTCATAAAAAACCACAGCGAAATAACAATTTAGTGGAGAGTTCTTAGGTTCCAGCGTGTGAGTACACCACCAGTAAACTGCTAAGGAGTTGCTATATTTGTAACAGAGGTGGCATTGGGCGAGTGATACTTAACGTATTGCAAGCGTTCATAGGCTACGGTAACCGCTTTACATCAGGTGGGCCGTATGCTTGTACGCCTTCCGACGTTGTATAAAAAGGTGCAGTCAAGGCAATCTGACAGGCTGTGGCACCTCACGCTCGCCTCTCCGTTCCGGTGACGTAGTAACGGCCCACAGGGGCCAACTACCATAGTCAGCCCAAAAAAAAGCCCATTCCAACTAGTGCTGCTTTGACTGCACCCTACTATAATTTCGCACTATTCCACTTAAATGAACGGTCAGATGAACAGGGCCTAACCTTAGCGGTTAGCTTAGCGGAAAAGAATGATTTTTAGGCATCATTCTGGACTCCAAACTGTCAGACATGCACCATCTAAACTACATTTGCAGTAAAATAGAAAATAGCTTTTATACGGGCTCTTTCCGGTGTTATTTTGGGTTCCCACCCTTAAAGCCCTGTCTCCGCGCAATGCCTCTTTAGGAGCTTACTGGGGACCTCACTTGCACGCAGGAACACAACAACCCTCTAGCTAGGGAGTTGTTATTTGGCTGCGGTTTTCTGTGAGGTGAAGGTACTTCTCCAGACGGGCTGCTTTGATGCGCCCTACCTCTCTTAAAATATCCAGACCAATACAAACACACATGTTCATGCATACAAAACATTTGTCCTGTGTGGAAATCGAACCCAAGAATGAAAGAAAGAATCCAGCTTGCCAGTTATCATTGTCTGGGTCTTGTGGGGCTGCTCCGGACTCGGCAAAGCAGGGATGAGCAACGCTTGCCCATGGTGACGTAAAGCAATCAAACCAAAATATAGGCGCAATTGGCGCTGAATTAGCGCAGCTTTTCCCATGGATATTATAGCAAACAAGGTTGAAGGCCTTGGAGAGGACTAGGAAACAGGCATATATTGGCGTATCCCGATCTGTATAATATTTGATGATCTGCTTAAGAAGGTGCACACAGCTAAGTGGCGCCCTCATTTTGTTTTTATTAATAACGCTGTATTTAAGACCAATTCCAAAAAAAACGCTCTATAGTGCACTGAAGAACCATATTTACGTTTTTTTGAAACATATCTTGTATTTATTATCTATGACCAGTAACAAAAAATTATTGTGGCCACTTATAGCAATAATCAAAAGTATGACTAATTCTACATAAATAATAAAAACAGAATATGTATCAAAAAACATAAATATGGTTCTTCAGTGCCCTATAGAGCGTTTTTTTGGAATTGGTTTTAAATACAGTGTTATTAATAAAAACAAAATGAGGGCGCCACTTAGCTGTGTGCACCCTCTTAAGGCATAACATAGCACTCTCAGAAGAGAGTCCAGCACTATTCCTGCACGACTCAACTGACAAGCGCAAACGTGCAGTTGCAGTTTTTAGTAGAATCGGCCCACAGATATGAATCCAAATTGGCTGTCATGCAGTCTCATATATTTGTATATATAGAAATTTTCTACCCGCCATGTTCTGAATAACTTTTTAAACTCTCTCTCAAGTTTCGAATAACTGATAGATGATCCCGAAAAATTACGAACACTGAAATGTATAAAAAATATCACTAACATAATAAATATTAATAAATAATTACTAATAACATGTGCACTACTCTAATCCAGCTGTTAGTCCCCAAAAAATAAGGATTAGGTACGTAAACAACTAAAGAGTATAAAATATTAGATGAAAGTATAGCGGGTATATATTATGTGTACGTCTAGGCAGTGAAATACTTGAATGCGAGTCTATAAGTATTAGATGGTGGATAGTGCAAAAGAAGAATATGTTCTTTACGTATTGCTCTTGAAATCTATTTGTTCCGATAAAATTTTTAATATCGATTTTCTCAAATCCTCATTAACTCGTCGTTTGTGTCCACACTCAAATTACCACATTCAAAGTAATAGTTCGGGAGCTCGCAGCAAAATTGGACAATGATTTTGCAGAGAATGGCGTTTTAATATAAGTTAGATTATTATAATTAGAACCGATTAAGGCTACTGGCCAGTTATAGTCTATTGAACTTTAAGCTTAATGAAAGTTTGAACTGGTCGATTTTTTTACTATAATAAAAGTGATCTTGCAGAGGATGGCGCTTGGTATATATGCAAATTATCTTGTCCCCAATATAATTCCTGACCGCCATCTCATTTAGAGTTTAGGTTTGAAATTTTATGAATTTTTAAAAATGTCGGCCCGAGTAATCAAGGTAAAGTGATGTTGCAGAGGATGGGGTTTGGTATAGTGGCGATTTTGACCACCAAGAACCTAAATTCAGCTGCCCATCTCCTATGGAGTTTAACTTCAGATTTTGGAGGCATTTCATTTTGACGATTTTTTGGGATTACCCAAGTGATTTTGCAGGAGATGGCATTTGAACCATAGGTTCGTGACATCTATTTTCAATGTCACGAACCTATGGTTCAAATGCCATCTCCTGCAAAATCACTTGGGTCATTCATTTTGCTGCGAGCTCACGAACTATAAGAATAATATCTCGATAACAGCAAAAATGATATTAAGCGTCAAAACTAAAATTTAGTTTTTTTTTTTATACTACGGCGGGAGGCATACAAGCATCATACAAGCATACGGCCCACCTGATGTAAAGCGAGTACCGTAGCCTAGTAATGCTTGCGATATAGTCAGTATCACTCGCGCGATGCATCCTCGGCTGCTTACACAGCAACTCCTTGGGAGCTTACTGGGACCTCACTCACACGCAGTAATACAATAACCCTCTAAAGAGTTGTTATTTGGCTGCGGTTTTCTGTAAGATCGAGATTGTTCCCCAGAGGGCTGCTTTGATGCGCCCCACCTCTCTTAAAACATTAAGACTAAGACAAACAAACATGTTCATGCACACAAATGTTTGCCTTGTGTGGGAATCGAACCCACGAGCGTTGGTGTCAAAGTCGCGCCATTCACGACTGAGTCACCGAACTCGTCGAGATAAATCTAGACTGTATAAAGGTGTATATATATATATATATATACACACACATCAAAAGTGTCTAGGGATCAAGCATTTTTATGCGGATTTCTTGAGATTGAGATGTGGCTTTGTAATAAATTTATGATTTTATAAATTTATATGGATCCTTTTTGGTGCATTTCATAATTTGAAACAGGAACTGTCAATCAAATTCGAGTAGAAGATGAAAATCAGCTGTCAATATTTTCCCTATAAAAACATACAACGCATTGAAGACATTATTAGTGCCACTGCTTCCCTACTACTGATTAAAACCAACGTTATTATGGAGCGGCGAGCAGGGTTAGTTAAGCAGGGAAGAAATGCTCAGAGCCGTGGGAATGATAGAAGCTGGTTCCCGGCAACGTACTGTGGCTTTAGCTCTGAATACAAGTCAGAGTGTTATCAGTCGACTTTGGACACGTTACCGAAGCACTGGTACCGTGGCTGAGCGCCATGGAGGACGGTATCGCTGCACCACACGGAGACAAGACCGATACATTCAAATCACAACTCGAAGAGCTCCAACAATAACCGCCATGATGTTAGCCGTGACGCTTCATCACTCTTCAGGGAACTTAATTAGCGACCAAACAGTCAGAAACCGCTCGCATGAAATGAACCTTCATTCTCGAAGACCGCTAAGGGTACCACCTATAGCAATGCACAATCGTAGGATTCGATATCCATGGGCTCTTGAACACAGAAATTGGGCAGAAGAACAATGGCGTTTCGTGTGCTTTTCTGATGAGTCTCGTTTTGGTATGAGACCGGATACAAGACGTATACGACACTGGAGAACCCCTGGACGCCAACAGCGATTAAAATCCTGCCAGGAAGTCCATCCTTATAGTGGTGGAACCATCATGGTATGGGCGGGTATTTGGATCGGCGGAAGAACTGAGTTGATTTGGATCAGAGGCAACCTCAACGCTCAAATTTATGCTGAGACGATTGTATCAGACGTCATCGTTCCTCTACAAGTGCAAATCGGTCCCTTATTTCAGTTAATGCATGATAATGCACGACCGCACACCGCAAGAGTTGTAAGACAGACTCTCGCCGCAGCTAACATCAATGTCATGCCCTGGCCTGCTCAGTCGCCAGACTTGAACCCGATTGAGCATGCATGGGATATGCTACAGAGAAGAGCTCTGCCGAATATGGAGGGTATCCAGTCGCAAGAAGACCTTTTTTTGTTGTTGCAACGAACATGGGCGGCCATTCCACAGCGTGATTTGGATGAACTCATTTTGAGTATGCCAAACCGATGTTCTTGTGTTGTTAGTGTTCGCGGTAGAAACACGGATTATTAATTGTTTAAGTTACCCAATAAAATTTTAACGAAAACTGTTATTTCAGTCTTTTTTTCGAACTTTAATGTTAGTGGTTCAAATGTCAAAAATCCCTTTATTATGAAAATGGCAAATTTCTTTATTAATGCAAAGGTGACTTGGTTTATCGTTACTGTAGACAAACGAAAACACTTTATTTGATGAATCCTTAAAGAAAATATTAATTAATATCAATCAGGAGAAAAGTTATTGCAAAAATATATGTTGATCCCTAGACACTTTTGATGTGTGTATATTTTTTTTTTAATTATTATGACACGTTTTCACAAACAAACCTTATTCCAAGGAATAACTTCCTTTCTTAAGAAACGTCGTCCCTTTTGTGTTAAATTAATATAGTCAACATTGAAATGAGCAGAGCAGATTCTTGAGCCTTTGAGTGGTAACCAAACATATTCATTTCTCTCTAATTGAACTATACGTATGCAGTTTCCCTTGTAGTTGTTAGACTTGGAAAACTGAAAAATAAAGTGAAATTAAATAATATATTAATAAGTATATGATCAACTTACATACGATAGGTAATCCCATCTGTCTTTTTAGAGTTTCTGGTATTGAGACGAATTTTAAAACCACACGACGGCATTTTATCGTCATTCAACGGCAAAAAAAAGAGCGTCACTGGACTACACTCATTGATTGTGTACACACGACTAAAGCTAGGTTGTTCACAATCGGCCGTTGTGAACTATTTTCGTACGCAGTTTTGTGTAAAGGTACATGGAGTCTATACCGTAGGTAATATAAGTCGATGGTTTCATGCTACATAGACGAAATAAAAAAGTCATGACGAGTACTTTGTGTCCGATTTCTATGCCCATTATCTACCAAAAAAGTAGAAATCTTCTAAAAGTGATCGGTACGTTATTTGGAAATATTCTTTACATTTTTCATCAACTAAATGTCACACAAAAAACCTATATCTATACATATATATATACCTATATACAGTCTAGATTTATCTCGACGAGTTTGGTGACTCAGTCGTGAATGACGCAACTTTGACACCAACGCTCGTGGGTTCGATTCCCACACAAGGCAAACATTTGTGTGCATGAACATGTCTGTTTGTCTTAGTCTTAATGTTTTAAGAGAGGTGGGGCGCATCAAAGCAGCCCATCTGGGGAAGAATCTCGATCTCACAGAAAACCGCAGCCAAATAACAACTCTTTAGAGGGTTATTGTGTTACTGCGTGAGGTGTGAGTGAGGTCCCAGTAAGCTCCCAAAGAGTTGCTGTGTAAGCAGCAGAGGATGCATCGCTCGAGTGATACTGATTATATCGCAAGCATTAATAGGCTACGGTACCCGCTTTACGTCAGGTGGGCCGTATGCTTGTCTGCCTCCCGACGTATAAAAAAAATCAAAATTTTAGTTTTGACGCTTGATACCATTTTTGCTGTTATCGAGATATTATTCTTATAGTTCGAGAGCTCGCAGCAAAATGAATGACCCAAGGGATTTTGCAGGAGATGGCATTTGAACCATAGGTTCGTGACATTGAAAATAGATGTCACGAACCTATGGTTCAAATGCCATCTCCTGCAAAATCACTTGGGTAATCCCAAAACATCGTCAAAATGAAATGCCTCCAAAATCTGAATCCTCTGCAAGATCACTTTTATTATAGTAAAAAAATCGACAAGTTCAAACTTTCATTAAACTTAAAGTTCAATAGACTATAACTGGCCAATAGCCTTAATCGGTTCTAATTATAATAATCTAACTTATATTAAAAAGCCATTCTCTGCAAAATCATTGTCCAATTTTGCTGCGAGCTCCCGAACTATTACTTTGAATGTGGTAATTTGAGTGTGGACACAAACGACGAGTTTATGACGATTTGAGAAAATCGATATTAAAAAATTTATCGGAGCAAATAGATTTCAGGAGCAATGCGTAAAGAACATATTCTTCTTTTGCACTATCCACCATCTAACACCTATAGACTCGCATTCAAGTATTTCACTGCCTAGACGTACACATAATACGTAGGTATAAGTATAAGTTTTGCGTAACTTATAAAAACAACATGTTATAACCAAAATATTATGTTTATTGCTTTTCAAAATACTCTCCTTTACATTTTAAACATTTTCTCATGCGTTCGAACCATTTTTTAAAACAGGAGGACCACAGATCTGAAGGCATGTTTTTTACGTGCTGATTGAACGCTATCATTGCCTCTTC
This sequence comes from Pyralis farinalis, assembly GCA_947507595.1. Lineage (NCBI taxonomy): Eukaryota > Metazoa > Arthropoda > Insecta > Lepidoptera > Pyralidae > Pyralis > Pyralis farinalis. The sequence continues at coordinate 38,089,223 of OX382259.1, forward strand.
AGAGTTGGTAAAAGTGAAACCTCTCATCAAATCTTTGATTTTGGGGAAAATACAGAAATCACAGGGTGCTTTGTTGGGGCTATGCGCAGGATGGGTAACGAGTTGTACTTTTTCGGAAGTTAAAAATTACTTTGTTTTGTTGGCCGTGTGTGAAGAAGCGTTGTCATGATGTAGGAGAACGCGGCTTTGTGGTCGTCTTTCGCGAACTTTTTCTAACACCCTGGGTAAACAAATGGTAGAATACCACTCGGCATTAACACTCTTTTGATCTTCAAATGGAATTGTGCAGATGGGACCCGTAGCTGAGAAAAAAAAACGCGATCATGTTTTTACCAACGTTTCTCGTCTGCCTCACTTTTGTTGACCTGTTCTCATTTTCAAACACCCATTCACAAGATTGCTGTTTTTTTTCTGGTTCAAAACAATAAATCCACGTTTCATTCCTGTCACAATGTCATAAACAGCATTAGATTGTCCGTGGTCGTACTTCAGTAGCATCTGTGAGCACCATTCCACGCGAGCCCGCTTCTGCTCCGCTGTCAGTTCATCCAACGACAACAAAGTTTCCGAAGTTTCAATTCTTCGGGTAAAATTTTCTGAACTTGGCTCATACATACCAATCCCCAATAGTTCTCGAATTGTCTCTTAGGTAAACCGCGGGTTTTCTTCAATTAGCCGCTTAACAGTAGTCACATTAGTTACGTTGACGGCAGTTTTTTTTTTTTTTCGTCATGTAAAGAAACTCGACCTCACTCAAATTCAGCAAACCATCGCCTCACGGTGCTCAAAGAAGGTGCTACTCTCCCAAAAGCATTTTGAAGACGAGCAGCACAGTCTTGCGGAGAGAGAGAACTTTTAAAATCATAAAAAATCATCGCTCTAAAATCTTTTCGACTCAATTCCATTTTCGTTGCGTACGTAGAACGTTGCGTACGTTGAGAGAGAGTTTAAAAAAATTATTCAGAACATAGCGGGTAGAAAATTTCTATATATACAAATATAAGAGACTGTATGACAACCAATTTGGATTAATACCTGGACTCTCTTCTGAAAGTGCTGTGTTATGCCTTAAGCAGATCATCAAATATTATACAGATCGGGATACGCCAATATATGCCTGTTTCCTAGACCTCTCCAAGGCCTTCAACCTGGTTTGCTATAATATCCATGGGAAAAGCTGTGCTAATTCAGCGCCATTTGCGCCTAAATTTTGGTTGGATTGCTTTACGTCACCATGGGCAAGCGTTGCTCATCCCTGCTTTCTTATAATAATAAATAAATAAATATTGCCAGACAAATTACACAGCGCCACCTAGCCCCAAAGTAAGCGAAGTTTGTCATGGTACAAGATATTGTGATCCATTGCGAGCATAAATACTTCGTGCGTAATCGATTCTCTAACTGGCGCCTCACGCCCGCCTCTTTAGTCCGGTGACGTAGTAACAGCCCACTCGGGGCTAACTACATAGTCAGGTCAAAAAAAAAACAAAATAAAAAAAATCGATTCTCTAACAGTCTTGTAATCGTTGTCGCTCAGGTAACATCATAAAGTGTTACACTTAAAATGCCAAACTGTGCAGTTATGTTATCCAAAAAAAGGTCGAACACTTCTAGTTGGCAAAAATATTTAGTTACCTTTCACATGCAAGTATTATTTTATTTGCTTTCATATAAAAGAAATTAAAATGGTGTGATAACGATTAATACATGAGAAATCGATTCAGTAATCGAGTACTGATGCAATCGAATCATGTTCCGCGACTTTGGTCGCATATCTCCTATCCCAAATTAGCGTAAATTATACAAACTGCAAAACAAAACAGTCCTTCATGCTGTATAATAGAGTTCATTTAGCTAGAGACAAAAAAAAGTAAATAAGACGTTTCGTAATTTTGAGTTTTTTTTTCGTTCGCCTAGAAAAATTAACAAAATTCGTAATTTTGTTAATTTTTCTAGGCAGCTTCGATTAACGAAGAAGTTCAGCTATTCCACAACGGATGGCAGGCAGCGGTAAGAAAATAACTTTGAACTGTAATTGGAACTGTAGTTGAAATAAGGTTGACATTTCCTTAAAACAATATTTTCTTTTCTATGTAGTAGTTACCTCGTCCCCCGTCAAAAATGACAATTATTTACTAACAGAATCACGCGTATGGCGAGTCCTTTAGTAACATGTCTCTGCATTCAGTTAATGCAGGTAGACTTTTGAAAGCAGGGTACAGTGTGAATTGAAAATTGGGAAAATTTCTAGGCAGCAAAAACTCGCTGTAACAACCCAGTGCGAATGCTAACGCTATGAATTATGTGTGAGTGAGAGAGGTATGACAGAGGAAGAGAGCGTATAAAAATAGAGTACGCGCGTTTGAGAGGAGATCATCGAACATCGTTACAACTTGACGTAATACTTGCCGGCTGCGTTAGGAACGATGATGCAAGAAAGAGGATTGGTGTGAAGTTTTATGTATAACATACAGAATGCTCCAGTGGTTCAGAAATGTAGAAAGATGCAAAAAAGAGATATACAACGTGCAATTGGGAGCATGTAGTAGTCGTCGGAACACGTACTGCATATTGTGTCTCTCGGAACTCTCTGTCTTGAAAGGTTCGGTCTCATAAATCGCGATTGTGAGAATTTTTGGTTCTGATGTTTCTTCTTTTTCATTGAAGTCCGTTTTTAAGTTTTACGATAAATTTTGGTCATTATGGTAGATTCCATGGCGAAAAAATGGTCACATTATGGAATTTGTTTCGTCTTGTCACCCCCTAACCGTCCTTCTCCCACACTACTGGCACCACTCTTGTTTACCAAGTTGGTCAATTTTTAAACTTGCTAAAATTACATATGTTAGGATTGATGGATTTCTATGTAGTAAATAATTCAATAAAGTGATGATGGAATTTGATTGGAGTACTTATTTGGAAGTTAATAAGACTGTTGCAGTTCCTGAAGAATTATTTTTTCATGTAAGTACAAAAGAATCTTCAACATACTTGTATTTTTCTTCATTAGCGTAAATTATTGGATAATAGAGTATTCTTATATTATAGTATAGTAATAAATGTAGTCTTATTTACCGAACATATACATTTACTTTACCAAACTTAATTACTTTAGGGATATACATTTCTTTAACAAACTAATAATGGTTTATTTTAGTGAATAGATTTAAATTTCTGATGGGTGCCAGGTACTCACAAGTTTGTAAAGGTCATCGTATTAGAGTATTTAATTAAAATGTAAGTTTAATGCTAATCCAATAATTTCTGCTTTATTTTGAGATGAATACTTTTGAAATTATGAAATTATCTGTGGCTCAAAACTTAACACCAAAAGCTTATATGAAACATTTTATACAGTAAGTATTAATTAAATATTATTAACATATTACATATAATTTTAGACAGTAATAAGAACACTATTATATACATAATATTCATAAATTTACAGTGATGACAATGTAAATTTATGACTAATATCTACACATATGTTTGCGATTTTGCCCTGTATTACCTAACAAAAAAGTATTTGTAGGCAGGCAGATACTTGATGAATACTGACCTGCTTAACCTGTTAGTCATGGATTAACCCAATTACTCTGTGCTTGAGGTAAATAATTATAGTATTATTGAAGACAAATCGATTTCTTCTATGGTTCAACATAGTATTCATTTTACTGAATAATGGTATACTGAGTTTTACTCAGATTTATGTTTACCAAATGGAGAACTTGGCTAAGTTACTTGATTGTTTTTAGGGTCCAAAAAATAAATATTATCTTTATAACCTGAAGTGTTATTCTGATGCATGTAATGTCTTTTATTGAGCATGCAGGCCATTATGCAAAACGTGAAGTAATATCATAATTTCATACAGGAGCTGATAAACAACAGCAATCACATTGAGAACATGGCTCCAGTTGCCTGTTACAATTATTTTATTATTTTTATTTGGACCCCTGTGACCACTAATACTAATGGGAATAGATCTTTAGTGTATATAGACACACTAAACTTCTATTCCACTTACAAAGTGACAAGTAGAAAAAGTGATTAAACTAAAAGCACTTTGTTATCAAAATAGGAAACATGATAGACTTATCTCTTTTGAGAGCCTTTTGTATGTTTATCACCAGAAAAATAATGTTAAAAATGACAATTGTGTTAATAATATGCCAATTACAAAGAAAAAATCTAATATATTTGCAATATTACAGTTTTCTTATGTGAAATAGCTTTGTGTGTTCCTAAATAAACAAAATAGCATATAGAATATGAGAATGCCTAAGTTACTTATTACATCATCATTGTTGATATGAAATATATAGTGTGCTTTTATTAACACATACAAATACTTATCTCTAAATGACATTAACTTGACCATTTAAACTTTTAACATTTTACTTAATATGATTAAATTTATGTCACTTAATGTGATTTTAATGTTTCATACGTTTCAATCATTGCTTACTGTAATAATCAAAAATTTTATAGCACTCTCAAACTTATTTAGATCACCATTGGTTTTAAATTAGCAATTGCTGTATGCCAGTGCTACAGTTACAATAAATATATATGAAAGTCATGCTTTTCGTATGTTTTTGATTTATAGAACTATATACACAAATGTAAAATTTTAAATGTATAACTTTTTGCCAATGAGCCCAACTCATATTTAAAAAAAATACGCTAAATTTATCGACAATGAATGCAGGGAAAGTGCCAATTTATCAATTGAAAATTAGTTCTTAAGTATCACTCTTGAAATTAACAATGAAAAAAAAGCTAAGTTGACAGAAGTTTTTATTTAAATACCTCAAATATACTTGTCCTAAAAATTTTAATTTATTTGTAAGGTGAAGGAACAACTAACAATCAAGAAATGAACGATTGTACTTAATTATGATTATCAGTGATATTATTGGATCTCTCTCTACTATATGACGTCTATATTTATGGAGATACTGATAATAATTATTTCAATTTTGAAAATATATAAAGTTGTGGTAGTTTGTGGTTTAGTTTCACTCTATATTCTCTGTCTACCCCACAAGTCTTAGCTTGAAGATATACATAGACAGATATAAAATCCACAAGCAAACCTTAAACTTTATCTTTTCCTGAAATATTACACATAACAATAGCGAATACAAATGTCACTTATTAAAAATAATGACCCACTAATTTTATATTCAACTTTGTAGAACTTTGTGTAGCTATCTTATGAAGTTGATAAGAAACAACATGATTTTTTTTGTCAATACAGTCACAATACTGAGAGAAGGTCACAAGCAAGCAAAATTATGATTTCTGCACAAAAAGAAAGTGCAGTATTGGAATATCACATCAGGACAGTAAGGAGAGTGTAACAAGATATGCTTTCTTTCAATATGCAATCCTCAATGAAAACACAAAATTAGTTTTCTTACATAATCAATTTATCTGTAATTTTCCTTATTACTGTTTTTGAGATTTTCATTGCTAGTTAGTCTGGTAGCAATTCCTTATTATATTAATTAAGGGCTGCTATTTATTATTAAAGTCGGAGAAAATATCAGCATCTCTTTTGTAGATAGGCATTTAAAGAACAGATAATTACACCAAATTTCTTAAAGTATAACACCAATTTCATTTTTTGAGTATGAAATTTTCAAATTCCATTATCAGGATGTGCTTACATCTTACACCACCTGTGTGCATAGCAAGTAATAGTGTTTTATGCTGTTTTATTAGATAAGAGAACCGTGAATGTTTACTTTTATTATCAGATGTTATTTTTTATAAGATTACATAACTCATAGGTGGTACAAAAAGGATAGGTGCATGCAATAAGCATGTAGTTTTTAGACTGCATGTGCTCTGTGCAGTCTGTTGTAAAAAACTTAAATGATATACAGCCTTTGTTGTATAGTTCTATCCTTATACATATAGGTATATATATAATCCTTTACACTTTATAATGATTCTCACACAGAATAATGATGTTATAAATAAATTCCTGAACAATATGGGATTTTTACAGTGGTCCTGTAAAAAGCGGGTACAATTTTTTTATATGCTAATTACTTAACCTTCTGCAATCGTCCTGGCGTTGGAAGAGATCCTTTTATCCTATTAACCTGTAAAATATTATGTGTGTAACAATAGAATTTGTTAACTTATATAGAGAGTCATATATTGAAGAAAGAACTTAGTCTTACACATCCTTAGGAGCATACTGGTGACCTCACTCACACACAGGAACACAACAACCCTCCATACAGTTGTTATTTGGCTGCGCTTCCTCAGACGGGCTGCTTTGATTGGGCTGCTACATCTCTTGAATTTGCCTTTGAAAAACTAAATACACCTCCGTTCGGTGATCTATATGTATGTACAGTAATACTCTTTCCTAATTAAGATAATGTGTAATGTATACTATTAAATATATTATATTTTTGTTGTCCCTTACATGACTATAATAATGAGTGTTGTATATGTTATTGTAAAAACCCAAACTATGGTAAATCTTAGGTTTTACCAATAAATCATAAGTTTTACCAATATGAGTTGGCAAATTAATAAAAAGGGAAAGAATTTTTCGGACTTAAACCATTAGAAACTGGTACATGCTAGGTTTTACCAGAGGCGGTTGGGCACGTTAAGCCGTCCGTCGGTCCCGGCTGTTGTCGACAGATGACAGTTGTTAAGCTAAGTCAGTGGCCCTCGGGCGGCTTGAAAACACTGGCCTCCGCCAATCCGCATTTGAGTAGCTTGGCGTGGTATGCTCTAAACCCGTTCAGTTCAATGGTACGAGTATGTGAAGATTCTTGCGTACAAACATAATGTTTTCATAGATGCACTGCGAAGCCACGGCGAGGTTTTTAAGAGAGGTTGGGCGCATCAACGCAGCCCGTCTGGAGAAGTACCTCCAACTCACGGAAAACCGCAGCCAATTAACAACTCCCTGGGGGGTTATTGTGTTCCTGCGTGTGAGTGAGGTCACCAGTAACTTCCCAAGGAGTTGCTGTGTAAGCAGCAGAGGAGGCAACGCGCGAGTGATACCTAATATATTACAGGCGTTAATAGGCTACGGAACCTGTTTTACACCAGGTAGGCCGAATGCTTGTATGCCTCCTGACGTAGTATAAAAGAATAAAAATAGGATGTTAACGAGTTTAAAAGTATCTAGAAGGAAGTCTCGATAGCCTAACTTATTAATTGTAATATACTGGAGCTTAGGGAGCACAATGAAATACGTGTATACTCTAGACGGCCATTTATTCTCGACTGCCCACGATGGTAGGTGGGAGACCATACATATTTTATATCTACCACCCGATTAACATATTACATTAATGAAATGTACTGCGCGTTTTTGCAAAACGAATATTGATCCGATATCTGCACCATTGCCCCATAAGATAATTCCGTTGGAGAGTATACAATGCTAATAATAATAATGCAAATAGCTAAAATAAGACAATCTCGCCCTTCTAACATCAGTGAAGTACCCGTCGGATATCAAAAAATCTTTTTGCATTTGATAGCCCAATTCTTGAGGGACTTTATACGCCAGCCAACATCACGATACGACCCTTAGAAGCCAGCCAAAAAGAAAGTAAGCAAAAGCGGTTCCCATGGGATATCGGGATATGCGCGGACGAAGCCGCGGGCTTCAGCTAGTACGTATATATAGCTGAAAAAATTGTATACGTATGGTTTTTTATGTATCTATCTATAACTTCACGCCAAATCCCTTACGGGGTAGGCAGAGAGAACCGAGCGCCACGTGACTCGATCCTTACATATCTCACTCGCTTCTTTAACATTCATTGATCTTCTCATGCACGCTTGCCGGTTTCTAAGGCTCCTGACATCACCTTCTGATAGAACACGACCAATTTGATCATGGTAGGTAAGTCTTGGCCTTCCCCGACTCCTACATCTTTTTTCACTTTTGCATTGTATATCTGCTTTGTCATTCTTTCATCCTGCATTCGTTTTACATATCTGAACCAACGGAGCATGCCTTTTCTTATTTTAACACCGACGCATTCTTATTCTAACATCAACATTGCGAATACGGTCTACAAGCCTTACGCCACAAATTTTGCGCAGCGCTCGCATTTCGACCGCATTTATCCTACTTTCATGCTCTCTCTGCCATACTCAGCTCTCGCTTTCATAAGTTAGCGTAGGGATCAGCACTGCATTGTGTATAGTAAGCTGTGCCTTCTAGCTCAGGTTTTTACTGCCAAGCCCAGCGCTCCATTCACACTATTTCCAGCACTCATTCGTCTTTCCACATCTGCGGTGTACCTTCCATCCCTGCTGAAAGCGCATCCAAGATATACAATCTCATCCACTTGTTCCAACACTTCATCATCAACCGTAATCCTTACATTAGTTCTGGATTCTTCTCTTTCAAATACCATTATCTTTGTTTTCTTCGCATTCAGTTATGTATCTACATTATATATTTACATTAATCGTTTCGTGGTCTCAGTAGACTACAATGAAATGCTCTTAGGCAACTTGGACCGCGGACCTATTTATTACCTTGTACGCAACGCAACGTGTCACAAAAAAGCGGGCGCGATTGCTGTTTGCGCGATCTTTATATAAGTAGATCCATGATAATACTATATTTAAAGTTTCAAAACTATTACACTCATCGAGGTTTGGCTAAAAATTGATCTCAAAATTGGTGTCAAACACTTGGACAGGCACAGGATTACTTTCGTTAAAGGAAGTCAGTGGCCTTAAACATCATTAGATAAAAGGCAATATTCGAGTGTTGTAATGATCACCTACCATTTCCCTATTAGTTAATGATAAAGATATACTAATGACAAAAAGGTAGGCAAGTAACGATGTGTTAACAGTCAGAAAGAATTCGTACTCCGATGATCATTATGATAATATTCACGAAACAATAACACAACCAACACTCGCCTGAAAGAGTGCGAATAGTATATAATGAAAATTTATATTTATTTTTTATACAACACCTGACGTGAATCAGTTACCGTAGCCTATAAACGCTTGCAATTTAAGTATCACTCGCGTGATGCCACCTCTGCTAACACAGCAACTCCTTGGGAGCTTACTGGTGACCTCACTCACACGCAGTAACTCAATCCTCCATACAGTTGCTAGTTGGCTGCGGTGTGAGGTGGAGCTTCCCCAGGCTGCTTTGATGCGCCTTACTTCTCAAAACACCTAGACCAATACAAACAGACATGTTCATGCACACAAATGTTTGTCCTGTGTGAGAATCGAACCCACGAGCGTTAATTGGTCAAAGTAGCGGTACAGCGCGTTTCACCACTGTGCCGCCGAGCTCGTCAATTATTACGTACCAATCTAGTTTCTATTATTACTCTGTCAAATACAGAAGCCTCCAACCGTGTTCACTGTTCAGTCTTCGACATGCTATGACCAACTCGATACAGTTTCCGAGAGATCACAGTAATTTCTTATAGAATATATTCTATAAATATAAGGGATATAGTAATCTAATATAGACTCTTTGGAAATTTGTGTTTTACGTTTGCGTATATAGACATGTAAAGGGTTCGTAAATTTCATTCATTTGTAAGGTCCTACTGAAAAGAGGAAATGTATATGCAAGGGAAGGGGGTCAATAATCGAAACGTACGTAAAAAATCGGCCAAGTGCGAGCCGGACTCGCGCACGAAGGGTTCCGTACCACTATCTATAAAAACGGCAAAAAAAATCACGTTTGCTGTATGGGAGCCCCCTTAAATATTTATTTTATTCTATTTTTTAGTATTTGTTGTTATAGCGGCAACAGAAATACATCGTCTGTGAAAATTTCAACGGTCTAACTATCACGGTTCATGAGATACAGCCTGGTGACAGACGGACGGACGGACGGACAGCGGAGCCTCAGTAATAGGGTTCCGTTTTACCCGTTGGGTACGGAACCCTAAAAACGAAAAGGAACGTAAATAGTCAAAAATCTCGGACATAAGCATGAAGAATATACACCTATGGAGTCCCGATGATACCGATTTTACCAATTAACTCAATTTACCGCTACGTGTCGGTGGTACGGTAGAACACGCACCTTTTATAGGCTAGATCGCGGATTAAAATTGCGGTACTTATGGTTAAAATATTCTCCCATTGGTCGGTCGGGCCTTCCATATAAAATAAATCTCGATGTAAAAAAACCAGTTGAGAATGCGCAAGCTTGCAGTGCCAGAGGAACACCTGGCTTGTCAATTATATACAATACAAATTTCTTTTTTTTTTAATTTGTCGGCCATTTTAACCATGAGATAGGAACGGTGTTCGAAATTCGAATAAAAGCGACAGACACACATATAGATTTCATATAGGAAAGGTGTTCCTGAACACAATGATCCGTCGCCCCGTTTTGATTTGAAAAAAACGGACAAACCGATAAATAAGTAGTCTTTTACATTCATAATAGAACAAACTCCTCTAAGACAGCTGTTGAAGTAGTATATAATATACCATCAATGGGAATTAATATATTTCTTACAGGATAACGCAACCATAGCGCGATGCTCAAACATAATAACGTAATCTATTGATAATTTGCAGTCAGTAACTTCAAATCCGTGTGGGATAGTAGTATATGAAAAGCCGTTTATACGTACAAGTGAGACTATCGCACAGGCACGCATCACCGTGATAAAAGGGCTACTTTTTATCACGGTGATGATCCTGGGGGATGGTATTAGTAGATGAAAAGACGCGAAAGCGAAACAAACATCCATATTTAGTAAGATTCAAATACCTAAACTCCCAAACTATCCCACGGGAACATATCACCGGGATAAAAATTAGCCTATGTGTTAATCCAGTACCTCATATCTACTTATCATTTCATCCAAATTCGTTCAGCCGTTGAGGCGTGAACACGGAACAAACATCCATACTTTCACCTTTATATAAATACTAGCTGACCCGGCGAACTTCGTACCACCTCAGGATCAATAAATGGTGTGTTAACTTATTAGATAGTATAAATTCTTTTAACACTTATTATCCTATTCCGGACGAAGACAAATCCAAAAACACAAAAATCATAAAAATCTGTCCAGCCGTTCTTGAGTTATAAATGGTGTAACTAACACGACTTTGTTTTATATATATAGATTACGAGCTTTTACCCGCAGCTTCACTCGCATTTTTTTTTAAATAAAAAGTATCCTATGTTACTTTTGATACCTCCAACAATATGTGTACAAAGTTTCATGATGATCGGTTGAGTAGTTTTCGCGTGAAAGCGTAACAAACAAACGGACATTCACATTTATAATATTAGTAGGATAATAATATTATTAGGATTAGGATAGTAGGATGTAAACGATATGAATCTATCTATAACTTCACGCCAAATCCCTTACGGGGTAGGCAGAGAGAACCTATATGTACCTATATATATTTATATATACGATGTGAATAATATAATTAAACATGGATCGTCCTACCAGTATGCTGATGACACATGTACTATTGTTGCAGAACGTGGCTTTCATGAAAATGCAAGAGAATTTTGATAAATAAATCGTGTCACGAAAATAAGATAGTTCTTAATAGCCTAAAAACCAAATTAGTGCATATGAGATCACCATAATGCAAAAGATAGATCAAACACTAATCATAGACTATCATTCATGACCACTCTTGCATACACCTCAAAAAAGATATATGCAAGTGTCCGAGTATTGAAAATACTGATAACATTGACGAGCTCGGTGGCTCAGTCGTGAATGACGCGACTTTGACACCAACGCTCGTGGGTTCGATTTCCACACAGGGCAAACATTTGTGTGCATGAACATGTCTCTTTGTCTTGGTCTGACTAAGGCATACAGATCCGCCAGTACGGCTGCCCTTCCTGTTCTGGCTGGAGTCCTCTCCGCAGATCTGGAGGTAGTCCGTGCTGGTCACCTTGAGAGAGCGCGTAAGACTGCGGTTGGTGGGGAGTTGAGCCGACGGAGACGCGATATTTGGACCGCTGCGGTTCGCGAGTGGCAGGATCGCTGGGCTGACGAAGTTAGGTGTAGGGAATTACATCGATTCTTCCCGAATGTGGAGGCCCGGCTCAGGGCTACCTGGGTCGTGCCTGATTACCAAGTTTCACAGATGCTCCTGGGACATGGTATATTTCGTAAGAGACTGCATGAACTGGGTAGACATGTATCGAGTATGTGTGAATGCGGGGAAAATGAGGAGGACAGAGACCACATATTGTGATCCTGTACCAGGTATGATGAACTGCGTTGTGTGATGATGGATGGGATTGTGCGCCACGGGCCAGAATTGGGTCCGGTGTACCACACCGATCTTGTGTCGTCGGCGGCGAAATTCGCGGCTTTCCGCAGGTTCGACCATGCTTGGCATGGGAGAAGAAGTGCTGAAGAACGGGTTGAAAAGGCTGATTTCGGTCGCTAAAGTTAGATCAGGGAGGGAGGAGAAGGTCGGTGGATCCGTGGGATGGTGGGTTCTGTTTGTCTTGGTCTGGATGTTTTAAGAGAGGTAGGGCGCATCAAAGCAGCCCGTCTGGGGAAGTACCTCCACCTCACAGAAAACCACAGCCCAATAACAACTGCCTAGAGGGTTGTTGTGTTCCGGCGTGTGAGTGAGGTCACCAGTAAGCTCCCAAGGAGTTGCTGTGTAAGCAGCAGAGGAGGCATCGCGCGAGGGATAACCTAATATATCGCAAGCATTAAGACACACAAACGGCGTCATTCACGACTGAGCCACTGAGCTCGTCATGAAGTTAACGGAGTCCTGCGCGAGGCTCCTATTTAGGTAATAATTAGTTCAACAATCTCTACAATTTTATTTTATTGACAGTAGACAGTAAGGTGGCTGGTCGAAAGTTCACATTATGTGCCTTTTTTATACACTGGGCGTACACGCCCTTTTTTTAGATCATGTATGAAGAATATCAACACCAAACTACTATATACCTACAATAATTATTATTTTCCTTTATACATTAAAAGAAACATTCCAAATTTCATGTTTCTATAATAGGCACTTGAGATTGATATATCAGTCAGCCTGTATATATTTGTAAATCAAACTCGCGATTCTTGTATCAAAATAGGTAGTCATCACTCCACTGGGCTACTGGCCCAAAACGAAGCGAAGTGTAAATGACTCACTATTGAAAACTTTTCTTTCAGGTGGAGGCAAGTCTCAACAATGGCATTAAGCAAGATATGTTACTTGAAGTGTGCCATAAAAACAACCCAGATATCTACTGGATAGCCAAAATCACCATGGTCTGCGGGCATCTCCTCAGAATCAAGTACATAGGCGCAGCCGATGACTTCTGGTGCGATATTGCAGATACGAAGGTTCATCCGTTAGGCTGGTGTGGGAAATACGATGAATTAATAGAACCCCCAGATGAGATCAATGAAAAATATGGAGATTCCATCATCGAAATCATGAAAAAGGTCCTCCTTGGCGGGCAGTCGATCTCCATAGAGGCTCTGAACAACAAGGGATTGTCACCTATTGACAGGATCAAGACAGGGATGAAGGTGGAAGTGCAGAATGTGATTGACCCTTATAGATATTGGATAGCTACGGTAAGGGAAATATGACTTTTCTAAGGTGCCGGGCTCTCTCCTGTTCTCTTATGCATTTGCGGTAATTGTAAAGGAAAAAGCAATAGTAATCAGTGTTTTCAATATTTGCTGTTTAAATACATAATACAAACTCTTTTTAGATTCCTTGCTAGTTTAGACATTACTAACGATAGGTTTAGATTGCCTATTTTGAGGGCTATGACGATCACTTGGGTTCTCTGTCGAATTTTGTCTTTACGGAGTACATTATTAGCTGGCTCTGTTATTTTGTGCATATTGTGCTCTGTATTGCATATTCTTTTATTGTAATATTGACTTGAGAAAGCGAAGGCCTAGTCTCAAAAATAATGAATTTGAATTTGACAAAACCTACTTTGGATTTTGCTCAGTAGGCCAATTCTATTTAAAAAACTGCAACTGTACTGCTGCACTACATTTTAAAGCTTCGTTATTCTGTTAAGCGGTCTAACAGCAGTTAGCAGTCGCAGTAAACGACTCGCTATTCTGTTAAGAAACCTACACTGCACCTGCACGTTTCCTGCAATATAATCGTATTCTGATAAATTATTTTGACATTTGTATAGCGGTGACAGAAGTTTTGAAGGAGTTTATTTGCAGTTTTGCTAACGTTAGTCTTAAGCAATTTTTGCGAAGTGAAATTAATGTTCTGAAGCGGTGATTTACATTACAAAATATTTGTTTTGTTTTGGGAAATGTTTGTGCGAATATATGATTAAGTAAAGCTTTTCAGTTAGAAATACCTCCACGCCGGCAACTAATGTCAATGGGACTTGAAACTTTAGAAGTCAACATTAAGTAAAAATCCAGTTGATTAGATTGAAAGATGGTAACATGACAGATGTTAAGTAGTTCATTTGCAGGATACGCACAGTTGAGGCGTAGTTGCAGTGCAGGAAATTTTAATAGAATACACGTATTTGGACTGCACTACTCCTGCACAACTCAAATGACAAGGGTAAACCTGCAGCTGCAGGTTTTTAGTAGAATTGGCCCACTACTACTCGTGTAATAAGATACATGACCCTAGGTCAACTATAGACGCCCCATAGACAAACAGGTCAAGGCCGTCCGTTAGTTAGAGCTATAAATAAATTTCCTTGGCTTCCTTGTGACAGGTGGCGGAAAACGTGGGTGGTCGCCTCCTCCTGCGTTACGACGGCGCCGATGACGAGATGAAAGAGTTCTGGATTTTCTTCTCCAATCCTCGACTGTGTAGTTTTGGATTCGTAACTAACAAGGTAACGTCTCATCACCATCCTGAGCTGAAGGGCTCTTACTCTTATTAAGTGAATTTTATTTAGTTTCTGAAGTAAAACTTCTTTACGCACGCTTGACTTGGGGAGAAAGCTTGTGAAGCGCGACGAGAGCGTTACGAAAAGTGTGATCGAGCGAGGCGAACGGAAGTTGAGAGGGAGATATAAGTTAGTGAAGATAGAAAGAGAGACTTATGTTTCGTATATTACTGTAGGGGCAAGAGAGAGAGGTGCGAGCGCACATTTTCTTTCGCTCATAGCGAGTTCAGTTTCGTATATGTAAGACACAGTGCAGGCCTGTTGTCTGTATCACACTATGGAGCTAAAGAAGTTTTATTTCAGTCGTGTGGTCGAAAACACACTTTTTTTTTTAGAAGTGATAAATGAACTCGGGAGTTTCTACTTATACCTACCAGTAGATCTAAGTGTACGTTCTTTCCGCTTATCGCTACCAGTATAGATACCTTAGGGATAGGTGTACCAATGGGAAAATATTAGCTAAACAGTAACCGTTGATTGATTTGTTGTATTGCTGCGAGTTAGTATCGGTGATGGCGAACCTTACTTATTTCCTCAAACCGTTTGGTACAGTAGTTTTTTTAAACAACGTCGGTAGGCATACAAACATACATATTATCATTCGCGCGATGCCACCCCTGCTGCTAACACAGCAACTGCCTAGGAGTATACTGGTGACCTTACTTACGTAGAAACACAACAACCCTCCAGGGAGCTATTATTTGCCTACGGTTTTCTTTCAGGTGGAGATACTTCCCCAGTAAAAACCTATTCACGCTTTTATTGAGAAATTCACCCTTTTCCTCGGCTGGGAGTTCATTCCACAACTTGAGAGTTCTCGGAAGAAAACTTCGCTGGAACCGCACAGTACGCAACCATTCCAGTGTGCGGGGTTGCACTCCCCGCCGTCGGCGAGCGGTGCGGTGTGGAATTGTACTAAGTTCAGTCGCCCCGAATGTAAACCATCAGTGTCAGACACAAGTCTGTCGCGGCTTTCCTCCACAAGGGAGCGAGGGATGTTATCTCGACCTGTGTAATAAGGTTTGCTTCACCGTTTTATGTTTCAGGGTTCTCCGTGGCAGTTCAAGTTCCCGGGTAAAGTGAACAAGTTCTCGTGCAAGAACAAGCTCAGCACACAACTGAGGCAGAGCGCTGAGGAGTCTATAAAGGAGCCCACGCCCGCTGACTTGTTCCAAGTAAGGATTATAGCCACTGTTGCTTGTTTCCGCTACAACTATTACTCACCCCTGCAGGCATATGGGCCTCCCTTTAACCAAAAGTATTCATTACTCCGCCACGCTGCTCAACTGCAGATACGCCGGGAGGCATACAAGCATACGGCTCACCTGATGTAAAACGTCACTCTCTCACCTCTGCTAACACAGCAACTGGTGACCTCATTCACACGCAGGAAGTCAAAATCCTCTAGGTAGTTATTTGGCTGCGGTTTTCTGTGAGGTGGAGGCACTTCCTTAGACGGGCTGCTTTGATGCGCCTTACCTCACTTTAAAAGGGTGTTTTAAGACAAACTGACATGTTCATGCGCACAAATGTTTGCCCTGTGTGGGAATCGAACCCACTTGCGTTGGTGTCAAAGTAACGTAACAGTAGTTTAAGTCTACTTATTTACATAGAGTATCTTTTAGAGTTATTAAATTTATCAAATGTATTATATCAACAGCCAAATCCAAGCTTGGAAGTACACAACTTCGTGACAGGCATGAAATTAGAAGCACTCAACCCCCAAGACATGAAGTCCATCAGACCGGCAACGGTCGCCAAAGTGTTCAACAATTTCCACTTTCTGGTGATAATTGATGACCATTCAGAAGACTACGAGGACTCCAAAATGGCCTGGCTTTGTGACTCAATGCACCCATACATATACCCTATAGGCTGGGCACAGAAATATGGTTTCAATTTTAAAACGCCGAAAATATGGTCAGAGGGAACGTTCGATTGGGACGAATACCTCTCCATGACGTCTTCAGTGCCAGCACCTGATTACTGCTTCGGGACTAAAACACCATTAAAAGAAATCGTCGTAAACATGAAACTAGAAGCCGTAAACCCTCAGAATCATGAGGAAATCCATGTCGCCTCAATATTTTCTATCGTGGAGCACATGGTCTGCGTCGAATTGCTTCCTATCGGGGAAAAAGTCTGGTATTCACAGGACAGTGATCTCTTATTTCCTGTTGGCTGGTGTGATAGTAACAACTACGCCTTACATATTCCCGATATGACGGTGAAAGAGGCCCCACCGAAGCCTCCGGATGAACCTAGAAACATCAAAGAGGATATGAAATCATCAGAGGATTGGTGCGACAGAATTTTCTTCAACTATAAATGTTATGCCGGTCCTTCGATCAGCCGGAACAAACTGTCTCAGTTGCCGAAACATGTGGGCCCTGGACCGCTGTCATTGGTGCTGAAGGAGGTCCTGAATAAGATAATATCGGCGTCGTACAAACCGGCCAAGTTGCTTAAGGATTGGGAGACCGATGAACAGCCTGAGGAAGGCATGAGATTGGAAATGTTGAGAGCCAAGTAAGTGTCTTTCTTAACCAAAATAGTTTCTATTGCGGCACAACGTTGGGGTGCAGTTGGACAGTATCTCAGAGTCTTCGATCACTAATATAAAACTAGATACACAATCAGCGCCCAAAAAACGTCCTCATTAAAAGAGGACTCTAATCGGAATTGGGTTCTCTTTTTTTTATACTACGTCGGGGGGCATACATGCACACGGCCCACCTGATGTAAAGCGGGTACCGCAGCCTATTAACGCTTGCGATATATTAAGCATCACTCGCGCGATGCCTCCTCTGCTGCTTACACGGCAAACTTGTTGGGAGCTTACTGGTGACCTCACTCACACGCAGGAACACAACAACCCTCTAGGGAGGTCAACTTTAATAGTAGTTTGTACAAAAGTACGGGTCTATACCTTCCATGTTCAAAAATGTTATAAAATTTTATGACCAATACCTTACACCATTCGTGTTCTCTGTTTATCTTACCTTCCAAAATATGGTTGTCCTTGTCATATCATTGTTGCTAATGAAAGTGGCATAAACAGTACAAATCTTAAAACAAAATCGTAAGGTTCAATTTACAATCCATGCAATGAGAAATACTGTCTTCAAACTGTTTTCATTGATCGAATAGCCTTTTCAAGGGTTCCCTACCCATTTGCATAAAATTTTAAGGCATAACAGCATACTTTTGTTTATCCTAATGATATTTACGCATAACAGCTTACGCTTATTTCTTTAAGCATAATTTCTCTAAGCATAACAATTTAAAACATAAATTTATTTACGCATAATGATACTATACATAATTTGTATAGACATACGCATAATAATAATGTACTTAGAGAAAGGGTAAGTTTTGTAAATTTGTTATATGTATGTAAACATATTGGCGCCGCACATTGACCTATTAATACACAACATTATACAAATAATATTAGGCTAATAGTCATAATGCCTAGGAACATTATGCCAATTAAAATTATATGCCAAAACAAAATTAGCCTAAAAGATAATAATGCTAATATAAATGTATGCAATTATAAATAATAAATAAATAAATATTGCCGGACAAATTACACAGCGCCACCTAGCCCCAAAGTAAGCGAAGCTTGTGTTATGGGTACTAGACAACTGATAAACATACGTAAATACATTTTTTTTTTGTAAATACGAGTACATACTTATTATACATAGAAAATACCCAGACCAATACAAACAGACATGTTCATGCACACAAATGTTTGTACTGTGTGGGAATCGAACCCACGAGCGTTGGTGTCAAAGTAGCGTAACAGCGCGTTTCACCACTGCGCCACCGAGGTCGTCGAATTATGGTTAAGTATTATTTATTGTACTAAAAAAAATTATGCCAAAATATTTAAAGTACAGTCGATCAGGGTAACTTAAGCCTTCAATATAAAATTGGCCCAAAATTTCAAATGCATATTATAGATTTTTTTTTGCTATGATTTTATGTCTTTCAAACTAGATTTGCAAACATCGATTCTAATATATCTTCGGAAATGCTCAGATTCTGCCAAATAATTGATATCTACCATTGTTGAGACGTCAGTTGCTTTTTTCTGTGGTGTGAATAGAGCGGTTTGTTACGAAAGCGCCAAAAAGTTGTCTGCTGTGTTGTCATTTGAATACTTAAGGAGACAAGTGTTATTTTAAAGTGTCTCATATGTGTCTATCTATCATTTCTTTAAAAAATTACGAGTGTTAATTAGCTAATTCCCATGATATTGCCATAAATATTGAACAGGTAAATTATTACCGGTGAATAAGGGTAACTTGAGCCCGGGCCAAAGTTCAAAATTCTCAAAATATTGGGAGAAGATATATTCGATAAGTGTGAAGAAAGGGCAGAGGAAGGAGACATAACACATGAAGAAGAATGTGGTTTGGATATAGCACAGGAAGATTTTTTTTCTATAGAAACATACGAAGTACATGACGGTAGACTGGAGCTTTAGATGATTGGCGATAATGTGGTAAAGGCCGTGGCTCAGTTTTATATAATGAATGATACAAATATCATACGAATGCTGAATGACACTAATATTCAAAGAAAGAAAGGTATTTTATCATATAAGACGACTTCCTGGCCATGGAATGGAATGGAAATTTTTCAAAGTTTAACCCCATGATATGTAGGATTAAATAAAATTTTAATTATTTTGATACTTTTTTCATTATCTTAGCTATATGGTAAGTCAGTAAATAAGTTAAAAACGCATTGTTGACCAAAAAAATAAGATTGAATAAAAACTGCATTGATTTTCCTATGGCAACAATTTATTTACCCATTTTAGTACTAATAAATGAAAACGAATGTATACATAATTATTGTCTATGGCTCTCAGCTGTAGTTTTTATGGTAAATATGCAGGCCAATGTTAGCAAAATGCTTTAAATAAAATAAAATAAGCAAAAACAACCTACAGTTGGGACCTGGGCCAATCCAAGCCCAACTCACAATCTAACATTGGCCCATTGGTTAAATGGAATTTTGAAACTATTTTCCTAGAGATTATTGGTAAATGAGTAAATTTTTTGGAAGTAGGCTACATAAAGCCACCATAATAAGTGTATCTTTTTGAGTAACGTATTATTTTAAACATTGGTCTAACTTTTTATGTGCAAACTGGGCCAAAGTTAGCCTGATTGACTGTATATTAGGAAAAAAACATTATGGGAAAAGAAGGGATCCCTTTTTTAAGTCATATTATTGATTGCTTATATTTTCATAGTGATTGTGTAGTTTTATATTAGTGATCAATGCTCAGAGTATCGCTCCGGTCGGTTGTCCGATTGTAAACAAATTTGTATACCTAGTCCGGCCAATAAGTTCTGTTATAAATGAATGTGCATTTATTTTTTTACGGAGTAATGTAATCTTATCAAAACTTTAATGTACACATTTATAGAAGTATGTATGCTATCGATACTTCAATACAAACATTTCTACAAATCTCGTTCCCAAAAAAAACTGTTATCTCTGGATCAAAGCACATATTGCCACTGATCGACAGCGACATTTGTACGTAGTGTTGTTCATAAGTGTTATGGGTAATAGACAATTGATGAACATACGTAAATACATATTTTTTTGTAAATACATACTTAGTATGCATAGAAAATACCTAGTCCAAGACAAACAGACATGTTCATGCACACAAATGTTTGTCCTGTGTGGGAATCGAACCCACGAGCGTTGGTGCCAAAGTACCTCAACAGCGCGTTTCACTACTGCGCCACCTAGCTCGTCTATAGCTTGCTTATGTATACTTTAAGGTTAGTAATGTTCGAATATTGAACATTACGTCCCCTGCACACTGCATGCCCCATGTATGCTATATAGAACTTCTGAGACAAATACTAAGGTTCGCTGTATGCCTATAAGTAGAATATGTCAATATTATTATATTGACAGACGTAATTTTTAAGAGTCCTAGGAATCGGCCAGTGTGCTAATTAAAAAAGCGAGTGAAGTGTGTAAGGGCCGAGTCATGAAGCATTTATTCCTCTCTGCTTACCCTGCAAGGGAGGTATACATACATAGTTTTGGTTTATTTTAACTAAAATAAATATAAACTTAAATGAACTCGAATCTTTCGAACGGATGTTGATTTGAATATTTTTATATTGGTTATATTAAAGACTTTGTTCTTCTCAACATCAATCAACAATCAGTAAATTGATTGAAGGTAAATGGCAGAAAATTAAGGAGTTAATTTATAATGTCTGAAGGAATAATACATTATAATACTTTCACGTTAAGTTATTCCAAATGTAAAAAAAAAACATTGGGTATGCACCATACATTCGAATTTAAAATAATGCACAAAGTATAGCCACTGTAAAATGTCTTTGCCTGCAATTTTTGACATTTGTCAGTAATACGCATATTGTTTTCAGACTAAAATCGTGTACTTACCACGCGTACGTCCCCGTGGCGACCAGCGCCGGCCAAGTGTCGTCATTCTGTCGCAACGTGTGCGCCAAGATGCAAGCTTGCCCGTGCCTCTTTGGACCCATTGAATACCCCGAGCAGTGCTCCAGTAACTGTCAGCAAGTTGATAAATCTGTTTTCCGTGAGTATGTCATTAATTATACGTACGAGAGTTTACATAGGAGAGAGAGAAGTAGAATATACGTCATCGAGATGCGAACGTTACCCAAAATCTGCGGCGGAACGCCTGTAGACCTAGTTCATGATGAATTAATAAGGATGAATTATTAACACTGATACTCTTTCAGATCGACTCTCCTTCTTAGAAAGAGATGTTGCGCTCGATTCTCTCTACCTACCCCGCTAGAGTCTTGGTGTGAAGACCAACATAGATAGATCTTCTATAAGGCACTTCTGGCATTATCATATACCACATCAACCCTTACTCATTTCACTGCAGGGATACGGGTCTCCCTTCAACCGAAGTGGTTTAGAGCATACTCCATCCACGCTGCTCAAATGCGGATCGGCGGTGGCCAGTGTTTTCAAGCCGGCCCAGGGCCATTGACTTAGCTTAACGACTGTCATCTATCGACAACAGAGCGATGGTTTAACGTGTCCTTGCCCTCCCGCGAAGCACGGAGAAACTCGAGATAGATAAACACATCCATAGACAGGCTGCGGTCGACGTTGCTTAATCGGCGTGTTTGGTTAGAATGACTCGTTGCGCGTGTCATTCTAACCAAACACGCCGATCAAGCAACGCCATCGAGCTCTCGTTCTGGCATTAGTAAGGCACTAAATTCCTCGTCATACCACGTGTTAATTTCTAATCAAATAGAGGGCTCTTATACAGTATGAAGCGTCTATCTTGGTTACAGTCTCTGGAATCGAAGCCTTTATAAGGGGTGAATAGATTTCAATCAATTTGTGGTTTATTTTATTTTACCTATTCATATGTTTCATAGCTATCGAATCAGTGGTTTTTGAGGTAGCTGCAGAAAGTGAAAAAATCAGAGGTCTTTAGAAACATTCAAATGATACTTCAATTGATCAATATTAGAAATACATGTTTACTTTACAGATAACAACACAGACCGTCGCGGCAGACCAAAGGGTGTATTTAGCGGTAAGAAGAAGAAGAAGAAGAGCACACCAGAGAAGAAGGAGAAGGAACCACAGCCGTCTCAAGAGACCAATAGTAAAGATGGAGAATCTGTAGAGAGCGAGCACAGTGCCGGCTCTACTCCACCATCCGAATCGGGGACTAGACCAAACTCCCCAGAGAGCGGAGCAGACTATAAAAGAAATCAGCGTAAAAGACGCGAGGCTAAGAATTGCTATCCAAAATTGGAGATGAAGACCAGAGGAGCAAAGTTACCAAACTTCGCGTTGCAAATGAAAGAAGCGCATTGGAATAAGAAAGAATTAGAAACAATATACAACAATACCTGCGTTCCAAAGAAACAAAATTCACCTGATAGTGATACAGAGAATGAAACTAATGAAAGTAGCTCCAATTCGAGAGACGTCAAAAATATTTCAGACGTTTCAGATACTGAAGAGCCAGAATTAAAGAAATTGAAGTTTACATCTTACGATCCACTCCCATCGGATAACAAAATGTTCGAAAAAGACACAGAGGTATCTTGGATGAAAGACAAACTGAAATTGTCACCAAATCCTCTAGAGTGGTCCGTGGACGACGTCCATTCGTATCTGATGAACACTGACGACTGTAAACTAATAGCAGATAAAATGAGGCAAGAAGAGATTGACGGAGAAGCGTTCATCATGCTGGATTTGCCCACTATACGGGAGTTTCTGCATATGAAGAAAGAATTTGCAATGCAACTTTGCAAACATATAACAAAAATAAGATGGTATTATGTAGTTAATTTTGAAGAAAATAGTGAATCATGTTAATTTTTCGTTTCTCAATACTTTACTGTACATCTAGTCCACAATAAACACTTGTTATTAAAGTTTAATAATACTTTTATTATCCCAAAGGCATAAAAACAGTTAATAGAACTTTTTTTGATTGATTTTCCGTAACTTCTTACAAAGAAAACTGCAGATTTTGAAAATAAATGACTTTTCGGCAACTTCTTTTTCGCAAGCAAAGTCTTCATTCAAATGTATATTTTTCTTGGGAAATGAAACTTTTACGGGTATTTCTCTGTCTGGCAGTTCTTGTTGATGCTGCACGTAGTTCTCAAGCTCTAGCTTTTTTGCAGCCAGTTTTTTTATGTTTTCTGCTGAAGCGACAATGGCTGTCAGCTCGTCTGTACTTCGATTTTTTATATTTATTTCAGATAAAAATTGGCGATCGTTCATTCTGATATCGACGCAGGGCAAACCTAAAAGAAATATGTTCAGGCTTCCTTCTTTTCTCGAAGACTTTCGATTTGTTTTCATGTTATTGAGCGTGGAGTCTGTCAAATATTCATCATTTTTATAAGCTTCCACAACTGAATGCAGACTCTCTAAAAGTATAACACTGTCCATATTGGACCGTGTGTTTGACTCAATGGTACTGGCTCCAATTGTTTCGTTCTCTACCAATTCTGATTTATCGAGAGACGTTTCTGAAGACATGATGTGTTGTATCATATCTTTGATGAAGTCTTCCATGTCAGCTATTGAGTCAGCTTGGTTTTTCGAGAGGATTTCGTTGAATTTTTGTTTATAGAGGTTGTAGTCCCGCATGCTAGTGTTGAAATTGTCGAAAATTTCTTGGACAGTCGCCTTTAAAAAGTTTATATTCGATTCGAGCATGCTCTTGAAGTTGTCACCTGTTGGTAATTCTCTGGAGATACCGTTGTATACTGTAGTCTCCAATCTGTCTAGATGTGAATCTGTCAAACAGCAGTAATCTCCACGCTCGTCATCAGTATGGATTACATAACTGGCATCATCTCGTACCGGTAATTCGTCGTAGACGTACCTTTTGTGGTATTCTGTATGCTTGACTTTGACGCTTGGTGGAGCTGAATTAGTTTTGTTTTGGCAAGTATACGATAGTTGATTGTGGAGAGGTATGAGTATGTCAGATTTTCTGGCACCATCGTAATGGTATGATTCTGTATTAGAAGTATAGGAGCTGTGATGTGGTTTTAAATCTTCGTTCTGGGTACCTGCAACAATAAAGTAACTTAAGGTTTAATGTAGTTTCGTCATAGTGGAAATTCATCGCACATTTAATTTCGTACAGCTAAGAGCAGATCACACTTAACACTCGAAATTCGATTCTTCTTTTTCCTTTGTTTTCATTAAGATTATTAGGCGGGGTCCGCTACCTAAGCCTAAAGATTTGGCGAAGATACTGATTTTGATATTACAGACCTCTCACATCCTAGAGGGAAAACCAGACGTTTCCTACATTAGGTGACACGTCTATCGAAATGTAATTTCTTGGACGAGCGGGTTTCCTCACGATGTTTTCCTTCACCGCCGAGCAAGTGATAATTACAAATATATACATAAATCCGAAGACACGAATTTAGTGGACATGCCAAGATTCGAACCGGGCACATGTTGCTGAATATACCAGTTTCTTATCCACTGGGCTATCATAGCCGCATACTCGAAATTCGATTGTAACTATCATTTTGTATGACACAAGAACAGCACAAAGGTGCTTGTCGTACACCGTACGTTGTACTGCGTCCATTTTATTGCAACTTTTGACAGATCATTCTATCTCTTTCGGATTGATGAAATAAGCAACACTTGATAGGTACCTGTCTCTTTCTGACTCGGTAAAATGGTTACCTGTCAAAAGTTTAATTATTAGATTGACAGTGTTTATGTGAAATTGTGTCTAAGTTAAATTTAAAGGGCAGACTGATTGGTAGATCGTCGCACAAACATCCAAGAAGCTAACATTTTGATAAATGCTCTTGCCGTGTAGATGTCTGATGGGATTTTAAAATATTTCTTTTAAGGTGTCAAATTAGGAGACCAAAGTTTTTAAAAATTGGTATGAAGGCCGTAGCAATAAGCGAGAAACTATCACTCGTGGGATGGTGCTAGTGTTGCAACTCTTTATTAAGAGTACTTACTGTAACATCATTCTTCAAGCGGGCCGTATGCTTGTTTGATACCTGGCGGAGTTAAATTCTTACGTAATGAGCGTACGGAGTGGGAAAAGAGGCAGCTGATTCGACGAGCTCGGTGGCGCGGCGGTTAATAACGCAACTTTGTCACCGACGCTCATGGGTTCAATTTCCACGCAGAACAAACATTTGTGTGCATGAACATGTCTGTTTGTCTTTTTTTTTATACTACGTCGGGAGGCATACAAGCATACGGCCCACCTGATGTACTAGTGACCTCACTCACACGCAGGAACACAACAACACTCTAAATCATCCAGACTAAGACAAACAGACATGTTCATGCACACAAATGTTTGCATTGTGTGGGAATCGAAACCACGAACATTGGTGTCAAAGTCGCGTCATTTCTGTCTGAGCCACCGAGCTCGTCTTTTAGCTCGTTTAGGTGTTTTTAAGAGGGGTAGGGCGCATCAAAGCATCCCGTCTAGGGAAGTCCGTGAGGTGGAAAACCGCAGCCAAATAATAATTATCTGGAGGCTTGTTTTGGTCCTGCGTGTGTGTGAGGTCACCAATAAGCTCCTAAGGTGTTGTTGTGTTAGCAGCAGAGGTGGAATCACGCGGGTGGTACTTAACGTATTACAAGCGTTCATAGGCTACGGTAATCGCCTTATATCAGGTGGGCCGTATGCTTGTATGACTCTAGATGTTGTATAAAAAAAACGCTGGGAATAACTGTAGGAAACTGTTCTCAAGCTACTGGAATAGAAAGTGTACGCTATCAATATCAACGGCGAGCATATCACTCACCTGCGATTTTCGAGATGAATAGCACAAACTATAAACAACTGCAGCGGCCGAGGCAGAGACGACCAGAATAGCGATGGCAGCGACCGCATGCAGCTATTACAGTGGAGGTACTTCCCCAGACGGGCTGCTGCGATGCGCCCTACATCTCTTAAAACATCCAGACCAAACAGACATGTTCATGCACACAAGTTTTTGTCTTGTGTGGGAATCGAACCCACGAGTTTTAGTATCAAACTTGCGTCATTCACGACTGCACCACCGAGCTCGTCAAATCTAAGATCTGTTAACATGCATAGCTACACTTGGAGCTAATAAAGGCGTGTTGAAAAAAATATTCGTGCAGTTCCCACGCCATAGAAATGAAACCTTCAAAACTGTAAACTTAATAATCACGATAATATTCTTCATTCGTTTTCGACATACTTAAAAAACGTTTTTATTAAAATAATTAAATATTTACGTAAACAATACACCACGGTTGTTACGACGCCTTAGCCCAAGCTTCGCAATACGCACGCGCGCACATACAGTAGGCCAATTCTGCTAAATAACTGCACTGCTGCGCGGCGTGTGTCAAAATGTGTACATTTTGATGTTTCGTTATTCTGTTAAGCGATCTGACAGCAGCGGCGTTGCAGCAACGCTGCAGTAAGTAAATGTCTCGCTATTCTATTAATAAACCTGAACTGCACCTGCACGTTTCTTTCAATATAATCGTATTCTGTTAGGTAAATTGCTTTGACATTTGTATAGCGATGACAGAAGTTTTGAACTTGCAGTTTTGCTAACGTTAGTCTCAAGCAACTTTTGCGAAGAGAAATTAATATTCTGACGCAGTGATTTATATTATTGTTTTGTTTTGGGAGATATTTATATGCGAATATGTGATTAAGTAAAGCTTCTTTTCAGTTAGAAATATCTCCACGTCGGCAACCAATGGGGTTTGAAACTACAGGAGTCAACATTTAGTAAAAATCCAATTTATTACATTAAAATATTGTAACATGACAGGTGATAAGGAGTTCATTTTCAGGATACGCACAGTTGCAGCGTAGTTGCAGTGCCGTTGCATTGCAGGAAATTTTAATAGAATACACGTATTGGCACTGCACTATTCCTGCACGACTCGAGTGACAGGCGTAAACGTGCAGTTGCAGTTATTTAGCAGAATTGGCCTACAGGTAGGTACTAACAAACTTATAACGCTCGGACCCTGTATTAAACACTGTATATTGCCTTCTATTTCATTCCCTCGCACGTTAAATCCTATTTATTTTAACGCACAGAAATAAAATTGTATACAAATTTTTCATAGTCTGCCAAACTGTGGGACAGTTTATCGGCAGAAATTATATAATATATTTAATCCATCGAAGTATTGAAATGACAAAACCCCAATTTCATATGTAAGAACCCAATAGATAGTTATATCTCATTCTCACGCACGTTAAATCTTATATATGTATGTGGTTGTGTATTTTTACTGTCGCTTTTTCGTTTCATCGAGCTTCAAATCACAAAGATGCTAAAGAATTTTTCACAAAAATATTACTAATACTTACTCATGATCGTGGCTTGGTCTAATTCTACACGTAGAGGCGGATCTTATTTGAATTACTGAAATAAAAGACAATTAAAATATAAATAAATAATTATTTGATGAGTCCAGTTATAAAGTGATCTAACAATAGTAGCAGAACAGCAAAGCTGGTGCGTTCTATTCAAATTCTCATGTCTGCAATCCCTTCGAGCAGTGAAAAAAGCAAACTTCTAAGTCAAAGTAATCAAAAGACACAGCTGTTTATGCATCGTTTATGCCTATATTTTGACACTCACAAGGGAATCAAAACCCATAGGGTACTTCCTGTTGACCTAGAATCATGAAATTTGGCAAGAAGTGATGTCATTTAGCACAAGGACAAAATCCGTAAATTTGTAGTTACATCACGAAAAAAAAATTCGGAAAATTTTTTTTACTGAACCCTGTGTGCGCGAGTCGGACTTGCCCATGACGGCTTTTTTTTATTTTTTTATAAGCAACATCAGGGGACATAACAAGCATACGGCCCACTTGATGTAAAACGGTTACCGTAGCCTGTAAACGCTTGCAATACATTAAGTATCACTCTCGCGATGCCACCTCTACTGCTAACATAGCAACTCCATAGGAGCTTACTGGTGACCTCACTCACACGCTGATACACAACAACCCTAGGGAGTTGTTACGGGCTGCTTTGATGCGCGCTACCTCTTTAAAACCCCCAGACCTACACAAAACGGTCGTGAGTTCGATTCCTCCACAAGACAAATATTTGTGTGCATGCGTCTGGGTGTTGATGGGTCAATGTAACTATGTGTGAATTAGTTCCAGACAGCTTTGACAGTTACATATTCATCAATTCCATAATAAACCTTTTTACAGAGAGTATTTTTGATGTGCTTTTTGCAACACGGAACGGTTTAAGGCAATTTATTATAGATCGAATACAATTTTAAACAAAAGATCAACCAGTCCTTTTTTTTTTTTTTTTTTTTTTGTGACGCGGGGAAAAATGCGTTACGCACACCACCGGTGCCTGGGTGGCCTCCGGTGGTAGTGTGGGACTCCCCGTCGGCTGTCCGACGGTATACCCACTAAACGACCCCGCGAAATGCCATCGGCCGCGTTGGTGTGGTGCCCCGGATCTGTCAGCAACAGGGCACCACTGCGACTGGCCAGCCCCTCAAAAGGGGCCGGACTTCTTCTCTCTAGGGGCCATCCCGGCAAATTGGGACAGCCCCTCCGGCGGCGGGACCATTATGGGGCCAGGTTCCCATCCTGACCCCTAATCCCACCAAGATCAACCAGTCCTAGCTAGCAAATACACAACTTATTTCTACTTCTAAGTTTTTCGCTACAGTTTGCAAATGACTTTAAATTTTACGGACATATATTATGTTTTCATATATATATTGAGAAGTAAGTGTGGATATTTATTTCTTTTAACAGTTCTCTGAGTGATTCTCCGGATAACTCTTTTTCGCTGTCTCAATGTCAGCCGCCGTTCCCCACAACAGTATACCATACGACAAAATGCTGTGACAGTAACCTAAATAGACTAAGCACGCAGTAGCCACGTCGGACATATATTATGTTTTCATATATATATTGAGAAAAAAGTGTGGATATTTATTTCTTTTAACAGTTCTCTGAGTGATTCTCCGGATGACTCTTTTTCGCTGTCTCAATGTCAGCCGCCGTTCCCCACAACAGTATACCATACGACAAAATGCTGTGAAAGTAACCTAAATAGAATAAGCACGCAGTAGCCACGTCCATCAATTATCTATTTCTGCTAACTGCATATGCAGCGGAGCTGCGCTTTCCGGCAAGTTTATTTATATGGGTGTAATTTCAAGAAACACAGTATTATTAGCAGAATCTAATTTGTTATTCCCAATGGGAACTTTTATATTAGCAGAAGTGACTTTTGAAAGACTACATTTGATGCATTTGGTTATAAACGTAAAGTTTTAAAAATATTACATATGTAAAATATTAATATTACAGTTTAGAATAGCAGACACAACACAATTTACCTTGTCATTATTTTCACGCCGGCGGACCACATAAAAATTATAGAGGTATCATCAACAAATAGTACTATATTCTGCACCATGTAGGGCAGATCATTCGCATATACTAAAAATAAAAATGGAACCCTGGGGCATCCCGATTACAATTCGACACCTTATAGTTCACGATCATTTTATGAATTGTGTACCTACTTGCAGCAAATGTGTAAATCCGCCCCTCCTCCCATTCCTGCTACAAACGTAACAGTGCCTCACTTCTGACTGGCGACCCAACTCTCATGACTGCTATAAACTAACACATCCATTTTTTAGAGTCGAGGCATAGCGAGTTGTCACCGTTAAGGAAATACTTGCAACTCTACCTACCGCGCCACATGACTCGATCCTTACACACCTTACTTCTTTAACATTCATAGCTCTTTTCAGGATCTTGCGGGTTCCTAGGCCTCCTGACACCACCTAATAACACACGATTATTATGGTGAGTCTTGGTCTTCCTCGTCTTAGTTTGACAGTTCCGTATGTCATCACTGGCAACACACACTGTTCGAAGACCTTACTTTTCAGGCGATGAGGTATTTTGGACGAGAAGAAGTTTCCTGAACCCTGTCCGAGTTGGATCTGTCTGTTGACCTCTCGGTCGAAGTTGGACTTACCTAATTTTAACTGAATAACCTGGTCCTTCACTGCAGCCCGTATGAGGAAATTCAAGGTCGCTCAGTATGCTATGGAAAGAGCTATGCTCGGGGTTTCTTTGCGTGATAGAATCAGAAATGAGGATATCCACAGTAGAACTAAGGTAACCGACATAGCCCACAGGATAAGCAAGCTGAAATGGCAGTGGGCCGGCCACATAGTTCATAGAGCCGACAACCGCTGGGGAAGGAAGGTTCTCGAATGGCATCCCCGTACTCGTGCACGCAGTGTGGGACAACCCTCACTAGATGGAGTGATGACCTCAAGAGGTTTGTAGGGGGTTGATGGATCCAGGAGGCACAGGATCGAGACGAGTGGCACTATAGAGGGGAGGCCTATGTTCAGCAGTGGACGAATACAGGCTGAGATGACGATGATGATTGGTCTTCCTCGACTTCTAGATTCTTCTACTTTCGCTATTATTTCCTCCTGCATTCAATTCATTCTACATATCATTCAAAATTCTGTTTTTTACCAGATCATTAAATTATGGGCGTACTCACGTTATGCAGTAATTTACTGAAACGATTTTGTAACATATTATGATGAAAGAAATACTACTTTTACCAAGTCCTGAATTGAGATAAATGACACGCAATTTGTCATTAATGACATCTGCACCTAATTTCTGCTAGAATGGCTGGAAAATGTGAATTTAAATAAAATAATGGCATACCAGTAAATGAATACCAAATGCAGTGTGTGGAGTTTGCACATATTTGCATTATTATATATGCATTATTATAATAAATAAATGATTTCTTTCTATATTTGCACTTTGACTATGCATATTTATTAATTGACTATTCGAAAAGATATTAATTAAATGCCAAGTAGTAAGCATGAATTAATTCGGTTAATTTCTTTAAGCACAGAAGAAATGGATTCATATTCAATATATCGAATCAAGTCATCATTTCAACCGAAGGACGACCGCTGCTGAACATCGGCCTCCCCTTAGGCTTCGCGGTGGAAACCAAGATTCTCTGTCCATGGTGCAAGGAGCCGTCCTACGCTGCGTTTCCCGAGTCGTTGTCGCCATTCAGGAACCTTTCTGAAAGAAAAAAGAAAGGAAATTATTTATGCGATGACATAATTAGTTACAGATTGAAAAAAAGAAGGAAACAGTCTAGCTCTTAAAGCTATGACACCGAATCGGCATCCACTCAGCATATGTCGCCGCGTCCTCGAGAGATGGTACGACGCTGGCCTTCCGTAGATACCTGATAGGAATAAGGACACTACTGTGCATCACAGTGCACAGTTTAGAAAGTAGAATTGGGTATCGAGTAATTTAACACACCAGTTACTTATGTACTAATGTTAAAATGCAAGTATGATACAAAACACATAAATAAACATACATACACACACTCACACATTTATAATTCGAGATGATAAATAATTCCTTACACATACAATACATTGTTATATGGCGATGATACATGCAATGCATAATAGTAAACCGGTTATAGTAGAAAACAATAGAATAATCAAATAGGTATCTGCAAAACTATGAGATGTAGTTTATAACTATATCTAAAACATGCGATAATACGGTAATTTTGTATGGGTGACGATATAATATTCCCGCATTTCCTTGCACAGTAACGAAAACTGACACGAAACAACGCAGTTTTATGCGAAGGCCAGGTCAGACGAGCAGCAGACCGTACGTTACGATTTGAAACCAAAACCTTGTATAGATATGATGGTGACCCATAGTGATACAAACGTCTGGTTGTCATGTTTATCAGATTTCCACGATTAAAAAAAAGGGTAACATTGGCTCTGTGTGCTCTTTCTGTTCTAACGGCTACCGGTTCTTCGAGCTATATGGCCTGCCTAATGCCAGCTCAGCACCTCAGCTTGTTGACTCTTAGAGCCACGTCGGTAATTCCAGTTCTTCTAGGTATGTGCTCATTAATGAAGATAATCTTCGCGCATGGCTCTCTTCATTGCACGATGTGCAACCTTGAGCTGATATTTCATCAAGTTAATAATTTAAAAGTAGGTACGGTTAACTTTTGTTATCTAATGTAGATAATCAAAATCATAGATGGTTACAGTACACCTTGTCGTAGGCTCTAGTAATATAGTTACAGTACACGGATATCCAAAGTTGCCTTACTCCTGCATCGTAATAACGAATCTATAGAAGACCATTATGTTTTATGCCGGTAAGGCAGTTGATCAGTAAACCTCTGTGTAGTTTCTGCGTTGGCGGCAGCGATGATAACGACAATGATAACCCCTTGTGGAGGAGGCAGAAGAAATCAATGAAGGACATTTTAAAAAATGGAGACCTGATTTCATTTTTAAAAATAAATAAATAATATCATCTGAAAACAGCTCCGTTTTTAATCAAATGAAAAGCGAGAAAATATTAAAGCAAGATATCCTAAGTCACTCTTTAATTTCACGGCCTTAAAAAAGTGACAGATCTGTTTAGCATTGACTTTACTTAACGTTTCAGCCTCGATAGTGCCTGTAAAACTATTTTTATTTAGACTATCAATCTTCACCAGTATAATCTTCAACAATATAATACAGTCAGAAGCATTTTTTTAAGTTCAAGAGTAATGTTAAAGAAGCGAGTGAGTCCAGTGAGTGAGTGAAGGTTCAGAAGAGAACTTGCATTGCCTTCTATATCTGACATTCTGGTAGGAGAATAAACCAGTTGAGAGAAACCATTGGCTAGAGAAATTCAAAAATGACCAGACCTCGGCGCGTAATTGGTGCACCGACCGAGAGTCAAGCCACTCGGTATTATGAGTAATAAATTCTCCCAAAATCATTAATTA
Organism: Pyralis farinalis; assembly: GCA_947507595.1. Lineage (NCBI taxonomy): Eukaryota > Metazoa > Arthropoda > Insecta > Lepidoptera > Pyralidae > Pyralis > Pyralis farinalis. Next base: position 38,122,546 of record OX382259.1, read on the forward strand.
CGCGGAGGAATACTGCTCGATGACTTTGTCAGTCCCCATTTACAGGTGCTCGAATAAACAAGCTGTGTTTGTAGCATAACTATGGGACCTGTAATAGTACTTGTAGAACCGGGTACGGCCGTCATGATCCACGCGGATCCATAATAACGACATGTCTTCGTCTCCTAGGCTAATTTACATGTTTCGATGCTTTCTGCAACCGCCAATTTGTAAATTTAAACCAACAATTTCACAAATAATAAATGTGTAGGTCTTTCCACTCACGGGTATTAATCCCGGTCATTTGATAGGCGTGCGCGGGGATAAGGATCCAACGCGTAGAGGTCCCTTCGAAAATACTGTATGTAATGTTGTACACCCGCCGTGACCCGCTGCAGGGAATATTAATGGGATAATATACCAATGAACAGGTTACGGCAGGTATTGGGATTATTGGAAATATGTCGGAAAAAGTGGGCTATTAAAATAAGATTTGGAGGTATTATTAGAACCGGGCTATTGCAGAAGAGGGACGGACGCCTGCCATAACTATCATATCTGATGTAAATGTGTAGAATTCGTAGTGTGTAGGTATTATTGAGTTAATGTAATTTTTGAACCAAATGAATTATATGGAGTCACAATATAGAAAGGTATTAGTAAGGTACATAAAACACGTAAGCGTAACATTTATTAATACATATGAAAAAAAACGAGTGTGCTTTAGACCACACGACTGAAGTAAAACTTCTTTAGCTCCATAGTGTGATACAGACAATAGGCCCGCACTGTGTCTTAGATATACGAAACTTAACTCGCTATGAGAGAAAGAGAGAAAGAAAATGCTCGCACCTCTCTCTCTTGCCCCTACAGTAATATACGAAACGCAACTCTCTCTCTCTTTCTATCTTCACTAACTTATATCTCCCTCTCAACTTCCGTTCGCCTTGCCCAATCACGTAACGCGTAACGCTAACAGAGTAACGCTCTCGTCACGCATTCACCAGCTTACTCCCCAAGTCAAGCGTGTGTACAGAAGTTTTACTTCAAAAAACAGAGTGTACAATTACCGTTAGAAGTTTTATGTTTCCTGAACGCAACCGGTAACAGGTTCGTAATGTATGTAGGTGTTGTAAATATCACTGTTTTTAATTTCTGAACGGCTTTTCGTTGTCTATGTCAGTAGAATGAGACGGTATAAGCTATTACTACTTGCAAGAGTGAAATAGAATAAAAAGAATTGCCGAGCAGGTCATGGAACTATTGTCTATGACATCATTGAACCCTCAATTGCTGAACGAACGAAACGAAACGACAGCTAAACTTGGAGGCCCCGCCTTTGCTTGCTGTCTTGAATTATATTTAGTTGGATTTTACCGCAATGATATTGTTATAAATAGGGATTTAGGTAATTTGCTTAAAGTAATCTAAATTTAAGTTATTTCTAACTGCGTTAATGTTATTGCACTGCAATTATTGATTAACCGTCGAATGTAACTATTGTGAGTTTTGTACGGTTTTCTAGCGTTAGTATAGATAAATTAATTTAATTGTGAGAGCCCGACGGTTTTGTGGTTGCTCCTTGGTATAATAAACAAGTTTTTGTGTTAGAACAGGACGACAATTTAGTGAATTTGCTGTTACTATTTTTAGTGGGTGTTGTCATTGTGAGCAAGCTTTATTCGGATTAGGTCATCGAGTGCCGTGAACATGTGTGCCGGAGAAAAGTGTTTTTGTCAAATTTAGTTATTTACACTAGTTTGTTTGGTTTCTTATTAGATCTACCGGACAGGAGACTGTGAAAACCATGGGTACAATCAAATTTTTATGTTTTTTCGCGGTCGTATCTCAAGCGGCGGCAGTATGTGAGTATTATTTACTTTCTATTTTCTAATAATAAGCTTGATTTGGTCCTTATCTAGTGGTCACTACATTTTGACATATAGTTCATTCAACTTTTGCTGCATGCTGCATGTAGTGGGCCATATACCAGTGTACTATAATCGTGTTTTCATTCATTACTTTAATTATCATCTCTCTTCATTTACATAAAGATTCTAGCCAGTAACAATGCATTACAACACAGTGATTCAATTGATTAGAAATAGAATAAATTGTGAGATAGGCAGCGGCAACTAAGCTCCACATAACTCTTTATAAATTATCCATACAGTATGGAAATGTTAAGTATAAGGGTTTAAATAATAACATGGAAACTAAAGGTTTCAGTCAGATTAATGCCAAGAGTGCAATTTAAAAGTCTATTGTATGTTTTTATACTAACAACATATTTTTTTCATTTATGAAATAAATATTTTAATTTGATTTAAGATCAAGTGCCTTTTTACTGATAATCAATACAGTAGTAAAGTAATGGAGCATTTCCACAACTGCACGAGGGAGTTAGTTCACTAGTTGAGTTGTCCAGCTCATTATTTCATTGATTTACAAAATATTTGAAACCTGAAATAAGATATCTTTTGAAAGTAACAAACGCAAAACCGTGCGAGTAACATCCCCGTGGTGTTGTGAGCGTCAATAGGCTGTGGAGACCGCTTACCATCTGATGCGGGCTGCATGCTTGTTTGCCAATCTAATTGTGTAAAAAAAAAAGAAAAAGTACAATATGTAGAATATGTTAATAAACGTTAATATGAAGGTATATAATAGAAACATATTTACAAATATATGTGGATTAAGGTTAAATTTTTATTCTGTGTAGGACATATTTCGATTGCAAATCTAGGTTTTGGTATTATATTATGGGTAATTCCCCATTTCAGCTGCTTATTGTGAATGTTGTGTTGCACCTCCCTTCTAAGCACATGCGCTTGTAATAACTTTGTCTCTAAATACATTAAGTCTCCACTATATCTTGACTAGACCTTAGTTACACTTACAACTTACAGTCATAATTAAAATAATGAGCAACAGCAGTAGTATGGTCATAGTAAACTAAAGCCTATGGACATTTATAATGCAAACAGTTTTACTTACTTTGACATCCCAGTTGTAAACTCATTATTACATTCTTAGAAATTAGATATCTTGCAGTTTGGCCTCCAATTTGGAAATTTTGCCGAGCCGAATATAGATTTCTTCTTATTTCTTTTATGTTCAAACACAAATAAATAAGCTGTATCAAAGTGATACATTTTTACCAATTTTATAACAAGATGTATGAAAAGATAATTAGAATATATCATGTGCCATATACTATAACTCCACCAATCCACATTTGAGCAGCGTGGAGTATGCTCTAAACCCTTTCGGTTGAAGGGAGACCCATATCCCTGCAGTGTGACGAGTAAGGGTTGATGTGAAGTGGTGGATACTGTAAGTTGTATGTGTAACAACAAATACTGATATATAAAGTAAAGCATATTGAAAGAGTACTAACTGTACAAACTGAACTAAAGGAAAACATGCATTTTAATGCATTTAATGCATTTTCAAAAAAAGGTAAGAAATATATATAGGGTACTGATAGGGAAGGTGCAGTATGTTCTCAGAGCCTATTTCATTATTTATTAGTGCTGTAATGTTAAGTGTACATAGTAAGCTGACTAAATTTTGTAAATTAACCTATACAAAATTTTCATGCCCCTGTATTATTTATATGATATTCACCCTATGTGCGATTATATAGAATATAAAGATAAATATCCTGCTGTCTTTACACTCCTCACTCACTTCTTTAACATTCATGGCTCATTTCATACACGCTCACCGGTGCTCAGGACTCCTGATCATGACCTTCTACCGATGTAGAACTCCACCAATTTGAACGTGACAGGTGAGCCTCGGTCCCTACACTCCTCTCACTTTGCTTTGTATATTGCTTAGCTTTGTCATTCTTTGTACATATTCAAACTAGCGGCGCATTACCCATTTATTTACATTACAAAAAAGCTGTATCCCCAAATATGTAATTTTAACGTCTCCATGCTGAAAAAAATGTGTGAACTCATGCACATGTACTGCAACATTTGTGGTAGTCCAGACATGTCTATAGCCATCGCTTAATTCAATCAAAGAATCTAACATTCTTAATTCAATAGTAGTGCTCACTATGTACTAGATTAGTAATTGGTAATATTGTTTTGTCCTTGCCAACTGTGTCATATTTCATAAATATATTTAGACTGAATTACCTCACCTCACCTGTCAAGTCACCTACTAGTAAAAATTGGACATAATTGGTTCATAAATCCAGAAATTTTATATTTAGTTATATTGCTATAGTAACTGTTCCGAAATGCTGTAGTGTTTACATTTGTAAATATAAATCAATGGTATATCCAGTAGTGAACATTCTGCATGTTAAGTATGCTATGCACAGAATCTCCTACGTATAACCATTCACTGTTGAAATTCAGAACCAAGAATAGTAAACAGAAGATAATAGGAAAGTTAGTTTCAATAATGGTTCACAAGAATCAAACTAATTATGCAAATAGAAAACATAAAAGACAGGGCTCTATCGTGAAAGTTTTACAGTTGATTAAAATAGGGATTTTCAAAATTTACTATGAATTGTGATCTTTGGAATGAAACATCATACTCATATATTCTAATCTAAGGCCAGGCCACTAAATAGACTTTTTGGTTCTAAGCACTTTCACTTAAAAAAGTGTACTGAAAAAATAATTGAGTTGAGAGAATGAGGGTGAAATTCTATGGAATATTTGTGGGAGGGACAGCGGATTATAAATTGGAAGAGATGTAGATACAGTCAACTTTCTCTCTCTGCAATATTACACAGAATTATGGACAATTGTTTGCCAGCGTAATGGTATTTCAAGTTGAAAACAGAAAGTTTCTTCCTCACATATTTCCACAAACATCTCAAAAATCAAACAAAGGTTTTCTAATAAATATAAGCTCTTTAAAATGTTAACTTCGCTTCACAAAAGTAGCTACATGCACGCAAAATGTTACGCGAGGCTATTGAAATAAGAAAACACCCCAATTTCAATAGGGAAGATGGTTGGCAAGTACCACCTGCTTGGGATCCAGTCCTAAAAATAATCAAGTCCCAAACCCAGAGATCTACTAAAAAACGTTCGGACACTGTGAGCGATTTTTGTGTGAATCGGAACATATATAATTTATCCACCCATGTCGGTAGATTTAATAATTAAATAACTAATGTAAGACAAATATCACCTTAGTCTTCCTGCGACCACGGACGCTGCAAAGCGTTCGAAACGTCAGGTTCAACAAAATAAACAAAACACGCGATACTTCCGCTAAAAATTGTTTAATTCAACAATATAATAGTTATTCACTTTATAGATGCGGCATTGATTATGGAATAATTTCAATTTACAGATTTTTAATCTAACCTAATTATTTCCTAGATTATAAGCATGAATCGATATAAGAGTGACCCATAGAAATGTTATATTTATAACAATTACATCACATATTTGTCGTAACCATAAATGTAAATGATTCTAATATCTATATTAATAAAAATGGAGTTACCGACTAATTCACTGACTCATCAGCGCCCAGCCCAAACCCTTGAACCTAGAAAGCTGAAATTTTGCGTAGAGGTTGCTTTTGTAATGCTTACGAGAAATAAGAGAGGATTTTTTGAAATTCAACCCCTAAGGGAATAGACAGATATTTTTTTAAGTTAGTGACTTGAAACTTTTATGTTTTTAAAATAGGCTTCAGTTGAAAAATATATTTGAAAGTTTATATAGAAAATGTATTAAAATAAAAAATAAAGTAAGCAATGAACCCAAAAAAACCTTGTCCGAGGTTAACATTCTCTGTAACTACATAATTGAAATTACGTCTGACATGTGGATGAGTGCCTGTAATTGATATACGATACATGCATACGGTTTAAAAAGAGATGAAAAAAAAAATTGATGAGCCCAGCTTCCCCCCTTAGTAACCATCACCAAATTCAATAGTTATTTATTTATGTTACACGTCCGTATTTGGGTTGCAGATATTTATATGTATACCAACATTAAACTTGAGACGTTTTAAAAAAAAATGAACGTAGGTATTGTTCATTCCTTGAACAACAAAAAGTACAAATAATAGTAATACATACACCTTAATTGGTTAGATAACTTTCTTTACACAAAGGAATCAATTAAAAAGTGGACATTTAGAATGCCTCCATTATATATTTTTTTCAAATGGCTCTACTCGATGCCTTAATTCTGACAGAATCGAGCGCGTCGCTTCCCGGCCAGTATATAAGGCGCGCAAGTGTATACAGTCAGTATCAAATAGTTAATGAAAATTAAACAGATCATGACATATCTTCATTACTCAAATAAGGATATTTGGTACTTTTACTAACTATTTAATGCTGACTGTAATAAGAAATAAAATAAAAATAAGTGAAACTGCCAAAATTCTGAAATCTACGCAAGCGAAGCCGCGGGCATATGCTAGTATATTATAAATAAATAATAAATTACCCTCAGCAGTGCTCCCGAACAAATACGATATGGGTGCCTTCAAGAAAAGGGCCTATGTTTCCCTGAAAAAGCTGACAACGGAACAGTGACCCTTTGATGTCTATGGGCGGTGGTGACCACTGACCATCAGATGCTTTTATAGAGGGGGCAACCCCCCTCTAATATATAAAAAAAATATGGACATAAAGCGGTTACTGTATCCTATGAACGCTTTGATGCACCCTACCTCTCTTAAAAACTATAACATGTTAATTATTATTTTTTTACGTCGGAAGGCATACAAGCATACGGCCCACCTGATGTAAAATTGGTACCGTAGTCTATTAACATTTGCGATATGTTAATTATCACTCGCGCGATGCCTCCTCTGCTGCTTACACAGCAACTCCTTGGGAGCTTACTGGTGACCTCACTCACACGCAGTTCAAGTTTCATGTTCAGTTCATGCACACCAATGTTTGTCCTGTCTGGGAATCAAACCCACGAGCGGAGGTGTTAAAGTAGCATTGTTAGCACTTCGCCACCAATCTTGCCACAATGTACATGTTATTTGCGATATCATATACCACTGTTAGGCAAACAGCCTGCCTTGTAAATGGACAGGTTAATGTCACATTTTTTACCTAATATAGAAGTGCTTGCGTATGCTTGTTTTCCTCCTTAGTAGTAAAAAAAATTAAAATCCGGCCAAGTGCGAGTCGGACTCGCACACGGAGGATTCCGTGCCATTATCTATAAAAACGGCAAAAACAATCACGTTTGTTGCATGGGAGCCTCCCTTAAATATTTGTTTTATTTTAATTTAATTATTTACTTTTAAAGTGAATATATATATAACTAAATATTCTGTGAATATTTCAAGCGTCTACTTGTTGCCGTTATCAATATCGAGCAAAAAAATCGGCCAAATGCGAGTCGGACTTGCACACCAAGGGTTCCGTACCATTATCTATAAAAATCGGCCAAGTGCGAGTCGGACTCGCACACCAAGGGTTCCGTACCATTATCTATAAAAATCGGCCAAGTGTGAGTCGGACTCGCACACGAAGGGTTCCGTACCATTATCTATAAAAACGGCAAAAAAAAAATCACGTTTGTTGTATAGGAGCCCCTTAAATATTTGTTTTATTTTAATTTAATTATTTATTCTTAAAGTGAATATACAACTAAATATTCTGTGAATATTTAAAACGTCTACCTGTTGCCGTTATCAATATCGAGCAAAAATGAGCAAAAAAATCACATTTGTTGTATGGGAGCCCCCTTAAACATTTATTTTATTCTATTTTTTAGTATTTGTTGTTATAGCGGCAACAGAAATACATCATGTGTGAAAATTTCAACTGTCTAACTATCACGGTTCATGAGATACAGCCTGGTGACAGACGGACAGCGGAGCCTCAGTAATAGGGTTCCGTTTTACCCTTTGGGTACGGAACCCTAAAAAAGTGTACGCATTTTCCCTTTGCAATAAATAACTTGCTGCATGCAATGTCTCACAATGAAGACCATTCCATCTATCTATCTATAACTTCACGCCAAATCCCTTGCGGAGTAGGCAGAGAGAACCGAGCGCCACGTGACTCGATCCTTACAAACCTCACTCGCTTCTCTAACATTCATTCCTCTCCTTATACACGCTCGCCGGTTTCCAAGGCTCCTTACATGACCATTGTCCAAGTTAATTTTGTACCATGCCTTAACTTCCACGTGGAAATCATTAGGTGATGCAAACCTGAACCAATATAACTTAGATGTAAATATAAAACCAAATATTAAGTGGGTAGAGGGAAAGTACACCTTTAATTGTGTTCCTACCCATTTTAAGAGAAGTAGAGCGCATCAAATTAGCCCTTCTGGGGAGGTAATCCCACCTCACAGCAGCCAAATAACAACTCCCTAGAGGGTTGTTATGTTCCTGCATATAAGAGAGGTCACCAGTAAGCGACTAAGGAGTTGCTGTGTTAGCAGTAGAGATGGCATTGTGCGAGCAATGCCTAATGTATTGCAAGCGTTTATAGGCCATGGTAACCGCTTTACATCAGGTGGGCCGAATGTCTCCCGACGATGTTGCAATAAATAAAAAACGTGCCAATGCAAACCTATTACTAATCCTTCCGTCTGTTCGTTCGTAATAGGTAGTATCTTTTAAACCACAATAGGAAGAGACTTGGAATTTTCATAGCATATGTATTTACTATGGCTGCTGTAAAAACAACAAATTTAAGTTAAAAGTTTAAAGGATGCCTATGTAACAAACGTGATTTTTTGACGTTGTTTTAGACCATGGTACGGAATCCTTTGTGTTTATCCGCTGTGTGCGTAGTCATAATTTTAACATATAAAATCAGCATAGTAAATGGAGTTCCTTTTCTCAACTTTACATATTAAGCATAAATACGGAGACATAAAGGAGCTTATTGACTGGATATAAGTCGTCTTGGAGTAAAATTTCATTAAAATCCGTGCCGTATATCTTACGCAATACCTGCCTGTTGGAAATAGGCAGATAACCTATATATATAAATTGAATGTTTGTCTGTATGTCCTCTATGGACTCAAAAACGGTTGGCAAGATTTTGATGAAATTTTCAGTGAATCTTCAGGTTAGCCCAACTGGTGATCCTGTGAAGTTTGGTAGCGATCATATCACCCGTGCGAAGCCGGGGCGGATAGTTAGTAACTTATAAAACGACTGTCTTTGGCTTATACATCGATAGTTATCTATCTATAACTTCACGCCAAATCCCTTGCGGGGTAGGCAGAGAGAACAGAGCGTCACGTGACTCAATCCTTACATATCTCACTCGCTTCTTTAACATTCATTGCTCTTCTCATGCACGCTCGCCGGTTTCTAGGGCTCCTGACATCACCTTCTGATAGAACACGACCAATTTGGTCATGGTAGGTAAGTCTTGGCTTTCCCCGGCTCCTACATCCTTCCACTTTTGCATTGTGTATCTGCTTCGTCATTCTTTCATCTTGCATTCTTTCTACATGTCCTACATCATCGATACCTCGATAGTTAAGTCCAGCTATTTCAAAGTCATGTATATAAAATAGACTTTTCTATGAATTTTCTTATAAGTAAAAGATTTTTAGTACATGAGTATCTAACGGGAGTCTGTTCCACAGTGACCTCTCCACCGAAGATAGTGAAGCAGCCGACACAAGAGGAGCTGCTGTTCCAGGTGGCGCTGCCCGGCGAGGTGGACAAACCCTTCATCATCGAGTGTGAAGCGGAGGGCGAGCCGGCACCCAAGTATGTACTACACACACTTGTCATTTTACAGTCAACAGTTTACAATTACAGATCGATGTGTGTATGTGTGTTCGCTATGAAGTCCAAAACGGTAGGCGTATTTTCTGTTTTATGTATACATATTTATCACTTGCTCGGCGGTGAAGGAGAATATCGTGAGGAAACTCACACGTCAAATAAATTATATTTCGAAGGCCTTGTAACTTAACCTAAGAAAGATCTAGTTTTCCCTCTGTGTTGTGTAGGTCTGACGGCAGTCGCTCTATGTAAAAATCAGTGTCTCCGCTAAATCTTTATGCTTAGATAACGGGCTCCGCCAATCCTAATGGTAATCCATTAGGACTGGCGGGAAAACGGGATAGCGCGAAGAAGATGATAATGAGTGTTTCGGGACAGGCCCGCCACTCTCCTGTGTAGCCAGAATTAACAGCGGCGACCACCAAAAAGGCAATGAACAGTGAAGATCACTGCCGTCCCGTACAGCTGCCTTGGAACTCACAACGAATTTAATCAGAAGAAATTTGTAGGAGTAGGAAGTTTTGAAATTGACTTCCCCTCTTGGCAAAGTGAGAGACAGCAATATTTATATAAATAAAGGCATTTAAAAACCTCAAAGAGATGGCTAGTCAAGTGAAGCTCAACTGCCGTGCACCACGGTTTATCAAATATCTAACACTATTGGGACCTAAACTGTGAGTTGTTACCTAACACATCGATTCCAATAATATAGATTGCAGAACCGCCTAAACGCCTGGTAATTCTCCCTTGTTGCCACCAAATCAGAATAATATACTACCCCGGATGTGACATGCAAGGAATTTAACATATCGTCCCGCTCCCGACGCCAGAGATTGCACTCCCAGAGAACATGATGTGATGTTTGCTCGAATTCATTATTTGTCGTAGAACACTCGCATAAAGGCGATGACACAAGTCTAAACGAAAAGAGCTTAGCTCTAAAGTTTCCATGCCCTGTTAAAAATTGCGCAACAGGATGATCGACTTCTAACCACTCTTTACTTAATCTGTCTCGCACTGATTGAAAGAACAGATACAAGTGGCGTCCTTTAGTAGAAGTTTCCCATCTTTCTTGCCATACATCACAGTTTCAAATACCTCGTCAATTGGTTTGAATAATCTAAGTATTTTGTCCATATCGCGGTGTTTTAGAAAGTCAGGGTGTATGTTTTTAGAGGTGTAGTACATTGAAGCCCGGCGTTGAATTTCTAAGTCAACTGGTAATACGCCTGACAGCACTGGTAGTGCCTCGGTACTCACAGTTCTATAAGATTTACATAGAAATATTAAGGCGTAATGAGTGTTTATGTTTTTTTGTCTAAAATCATGTTTATTTTGAAGAACTAAACTTATATAGTATATACTAACTAAACTAAACCTATAAACTTAAAAATCAAAACCTTATCTGAATACAAAATTTGTTCCAAATCGTTAGAGCCGTTTTCGAAAACAACTAGCTATTTGATTTTTTTATTATTTCGTTAACATCCATGGTTTTAGAAAGAAAAAAAATCGGACAAAGTCACGTGTATCAGCTAGTTCATCTATTTTCTATCTATATATTTGAAAAATCATTTAACACATTACCGGGAAGGTTTATGAAGAAAAAAAACGCGTTTGAAGTAGTACTCCTAGAAACTTTATTCATAGTCACATTTTATATACTACGTAGGGGGGCATACGATCATACGGCCCACGTGATGGAAAGCGGTTACCATAGCCTATGAACGTTCGCAATACATTAAGTATCACTCACATGATGCCACCTCAGCAATTCCTTTTAGGAGCTTACTGGTGACCTCACTCACCCGCAGGGACACAACAATCCCCCAGGGAGTTGTCATTTGGTTGCGGTTTTCTGTGGGGTGGAAGTACTTCCCCGAACGGGCTGCTTTAATGCGCCCTACCTCTCTTAAAATACAATACAATACAAATATTCTTTATTGCACCAAATTAAAATTGTAAACATAGGATACGTAGGAACTAGTGTACAATTAGGCGGTCTTATCGCTAAGCAATCTCTTCCAGACAACCTTAAGATGAGAGAAAACTATTATCTTGTAATAATACAGGTAGGTGGTGCAGAGCAAACCATACGAATTAAAACAAAATTATTATATACATGAAAAAGTATTAAAAGTTATTGTAGTTACAGTAATGTCAGAGACTCAGTGATGATCAAGAAAGAGAAAGAGAACGATCAAATAGAGTTACAGGAAATGTAGTGTTCTTTGACAAGAGATTTAAAAGAGGAAAGTGTTTGAGCGCAACGAATATTAAGTGGTAGAGCATTCCAATACATGTATATCGTTACATTAGCATGTATGCTTATATCCTCCCGACGACGCCGTAGAAAAAAATACCCATAGTGCGTATGTTAACGTCCCGTCAATCCATCGCCAAGCCGACACGTTCACGTCTTAGAAGTAAATGGAAACTAATCCGCTTACCGAGGGGGAGGGCTGCTAAATCACGATTAGACCGGTAGGTGATACGTAACTTAATATGTTTAGTATTTGCATCGAACTAAAGCACATTCGACGAGGCGAGATAAAAATGGTAAACACACCGGCCTTTACTGAGTTTCGTTACAAATCAAGCGATAAGTATCTCAGTCCGTTCTCTCGCAGCAACGGCGGCATAGCTAAGTGTCACTTGCCTTTAAATTTTGGTACGGGAACATGTCTGTACACGAATACGTCACATTTGGAAGGTCAAGTAATATATCTATATATATAAAAATGAATGTTTGTCTGTATGCCCTCTATGGACTCAAAAACGGCTGGGCAGATTTTGATGAAATTTTCAGTGAATCTTCAGGTTAGCCCAGCAGGTGATCCTGTGAAGTTTGGTAGCGATCATATCACCCGTGCGAAGCCGGGGCGGATAGCTAGTATATATATATATATATTTATACAACGTCGGGAGGCATACAAGCATACGGCTGACCTGATGTAAAACAGTTACCGTAACCTATTAATGCTTGCAATATATTAAGTATCACTCGCACGATGTCTCCTCTGCTGCTCACACTACTGCTTTCCATCAGGTGTATGCTTGTATCCGTCCTGACGTATTATAAAAAAAAAGATAGACAGTTTTTATATTAGTGGGGTTTTAGTTTTGGAGTTTAATTTTGTTAAAGTAAAAACATAATAAGTTACCCTGAATGAAAGAGTAATAATGACCGTGGTAGTAACGCCAGGAGGAAGAAATAATGCCTTTTGAGGGTCTTCGGCATCAGCAAGCTTAATAAGCGCTGTCTTTTCTGGTTGCATTAGCGAATGGCTGTCTCCGCCAGTGATTTTCACAGCGAGACTGTCCCCATTTCTTTTTATACAACGTCAGAAGGCATAAAACGGTTACCGTAGCCTATGAACGCTTGTAATACATTAAGAATCGATCGCGCAATGCCTCCTTCGCTGCTAACACAGCAACTCCTTAAGAGCTACTGGCGACCTCATTCACTCGTAGGAACACTACAACCCTCTAAGGAGTTCTCAAAAACAGGGCAGAAGCAGAAAAGCATGGACTCAGTAAAAACATGTTGTGTGCCCCTGAATATTCGTAAACATTATTTATCTCATCTACCATCTACCTGAACGCACTTTATTTATTAAATTTCGTGTAGCCACTAATATAGTCCATGAGGCGGGTGTAGGTTACTCCACGTCATCCAATGCATGTACCAAACGCCATTTTTTTATTATGTATTGTTCAGGTAGACTCAAAAAGATATATCTGCCAAGGCGCAAATAGAGGGTTGACACAAACAAAATATATTTTTGATTTTAAATCGATCCGTATATAATTCCATAAGTGAGGTTTGTGGTGTAAGAAACGATCTTCTTCTCCGTCCTAGCGTTAACTCGTAGGATTGGCAGGGTCTGCTACCTAAGTCTATGGATTTGGCGAAGATAATGATTAAGATGTTTTTAGAAGTTTTTAGAGGGTCGGCAACGCACGAGTGACGCCGCTGGTGTTGCAAATGTCCATAGGCTACGGTGACTGTTTACCATCAGGCTGGCCGTATGCTTGATTTCCACCTTAGTGGTAAAAGAAAAGATGTGGAGCGACCACCGTCAGACCTCTACTACCAAAAGTGAAAACCAGTCCTTTCCTTAGGCGCGTGACTTGAGGTCTTTTGAAATGTAAATTCTGGAATGGGCGTGCGGGTTTCCTCGCGATGTTTTCCTTCACCGCTGAGCAAGTGATAATTACATATACATATGGGCATAAATTCGAAAATACAAATTTAGTGGAACATGTCTCCACCAGCTCCCGCCAGAACTCGAACCAGGGACTATCGGTTAATAACTCCCTAGAAAGTGAGTGTGGTTACCAGTCAGCTCCTATGGAGTTGTGTTAGAGCTGGGCAACGCGCAACCAATACTTCATGTATCACAAGCTTTCATAAGCTACGATAACAACTTTACATCAGACGATTCGTATGCTTCCCGACATTGTATAACTATTCATATACATCATCCATCATGACGTAATGAGGGACATATATGGGGGTCTCCATCTTGTGGGCAGTTTGCAAATATATGTGATTGAATTTGGGCGTTATTTCTTTATATATTTGTTGTTTTGAAAAGTATACTGTATTCTTTACCCGTGTTCAATACGCCGAACTAGATCTCGTTATCGTGACGTAAATTTGCTACCTCTACACCAAATCAACCAATAAGAGCTTGTGAAATATAAACAGTTATTTTCGTATTAACGATCCCTTCAGGGGTTTAATCGTATAAACATAAAGGCGTGTCCACATGCGCACACGCTTCGCGGCTCCAATGACTGTGGACATGTCACATCACAATATACGCGCGTGACACTCCAGGACAGAATTACAATCCCGAAACTAGGTATTGAGTTATAGAGCATACGCACACGGCATGCGCAATTAGTTCGTGAACGAATATTTTGACTAGAGATGCGCCGAGTGCTCGGTTATTACTCGGTACTCGGCACGTTTTACGGTACTAGTAGGTACTCGGCCGAGTAACTCGATTTAAATGCCGAGTACTCGATTAATGTAATTTATGGATATTTAATATTGGTTAATTAATATTTAGTCATTTGAATCACATACAACAATGACTATGAATACACTATGACGAGTATGACGATGGTATGACCAGCTCGGTGACGCAGTCGTGAATGACGCGACTTTGACACCAACGCTCGTGGGTTCGATTCCCACACAAGCAAACATTTGTGTGCACGAACATGTTTGTTTTGGTCTGGATGTTTTAAGAGAGGTAGGGCGCATCAAAGCAGCCCGTCTGCGGAAGTTCCTCCACCTCACAGAAAACTGCAGCAAAATAACAACTCCCTAGAGGGTTGGTGTATTCCTGCGGGGGAGTGTGAACACAAGTAAGCTCCTAAGTGTTAGCAGCAGACGAGGCATCGCGCGTGTGATACTTAATGTATTACAAGCTTTCATAGGCTACGGTAACCGCTTTACATTAGGTGGGCCGTATGCTTGTATGACTCCCGACTTTATATAAAAAAAACACTAGAAAATGAAATAATTTTATAAATTAATATTGGAAATATAACAAAAACCAGTTATAATACAGGAGCACTATGCATTCTGGTCATTCTGGCTTCGGGACACGACTGGGTGCGAGAAGCGAAGGCGGTTAGGTATCGCTCGCACGGTGCGCTACCTAAACTGACCCGAGTAACTCGTGCTCGGGAAATTGGAGACCGAGTAATGCTCGGTACTAGGTGAATTGCGTAATCGACGCGACGCACGATTTTGACTGTTTCTTGCACGCGAACTGGCACGCTACGCTCGCGTATGACCCGAAAACATTATCAATCAATCAATCAATCAATATCTTTATTGCGTCTATGGGTTATAAAAGTCACAACAAACAAAGTTCAGATCTTAGACCATAAACTGCCTTGCGGCATGCAACATAATTACATTATTCTTACTACTACATCTATATAATGTCAACTTGATTAATATTTATAAATGTCAATTTGCAATCATTACTAAATTCTGATGAAAACCATACAATTTAGAATCTATCATCGAGAAATTCTTTTACACTGTAGTGTGCTTTTTCCGCCAACATCTCAAACAATCTTTTTTTGAAATTATTTATAGTCTCACTTTCAGTAATCATTTTTGGCAATTTATTATAAATTTCTGGAGCCACACTAAATATACTCTTTGAGAAAAGGGCTGTCCTGCACGAAGGTTTAGTTAATCTGTTGCAAATCCGAACACCTTTGAACTTTTCATACAGACCTATGTTTTTCCGAACGAATATTGCACTTTCATAGATGTAAAGGCTTGGTAAAGTTAATATTTTAAGAGCTATAAAGTTATAACTTACAAGCGAATCGCTCGCGAACATGTCTAAAGGTTTCCATACCATGTTCTTAAGATGCACACGTACTGCACTGTTCGTGCACAGGTGTAACCTGCTTTAACAAACATACTCGTACATTCACATATTTATTGTAGATATTGGTAGTAAAACGCTTTGTTATAAAATCCTTTACGAACTTAGTTATACGGAACTGATAAAGAACGTATTATATTATATTTAGCTACGGAATTACCGCTTTTTTAACTGCTTACCATCGATCAGGCCATAGGCTTTTTGCCACTTTAGTGTTATAAAAAAAATTATAGAGCAGTGATAACCTAGTGGATAAAGGACTGACCTATTAACCAATTGGTCCCCGGTTCAAATCCTGGCATGCTAAATTCTAATTTTCGTATTTATGTACCTATTTGTAATTATCACTTGTTCGGCGGTGAAGAAAAACATCATGAGGTAACCCACATATCCAAGAAATTATATTTCGAAAGACGTGTAACCTAATATAAGAAAGGTCTGGTTTTCCCTCTGGGTTGCGGAGGTTAGGTAGCGGACCCCGCCAATCCTAAACTGCTCATAAATACAGCCAGGAGAAACGAGATTAAAACAAACAATTTTGTTTTATGCTTTTAATTCTCGCACGCCTAGTCTACTGGTTGTTAAGTTAAACCACGGATTAGAGAAACTCGGATTAATCAAGCGCATTCGACGAGCTAGGTGGCTCAGTCGTGAATAACGCGACTTTGACACCAACGCTCGTGGGTTCGATTCCCACACAAGGCAAACATTTGTGTGCATGAATATGTCTGTTTGTCTTGGTCTGGATGTTTTCTGAGAGGTAGAGCGCGTCAAAGCAGCCCGTCTGGGGAAGTACCTCCACCTCACAGAAAACCGCAGCCAAATAACAACTCCCTAGAGGGTTGTTGTGTTACTGCGTGTGAGGTCACCAGTAAGCTCCCAAGGAGTTGCTGTGTAAGTAGCAGAGGAGGCATCGCGCGAGTGATAATACATCTCAAGCGTTAATAGGCTACGGTACCCGCTTTACATCACGTGGGCCGTATGCTTGTATACCTCCGACATAGTATAAAAAAGCAAGAAAGTGTACGTTAAGCTCTCTAGCACTACTCGAGTATAAAAATATTAATCAACCAAATAATAAATAAAAAATAATTAAATAAAAAAAATAATGAAACAACTGATTATCAACCCGGCGATAATATAATTGAGGAGGTCGGTGGCGCAGTCACAAACATTTATGTGCATGCATAGACATGTCTGTTTGTCTAGACCTGGAATTTAAAAGGATTTTTTAAGAGATTTAGGGGGCATCAAACCCCTCCCTGGCGTTTTATGTTGTATAATTTTGTTAGAAATTCAAAAGTTTAGAATATACGGTTAGCTCTACGATGATGTTGCGCGTGTCACTAATCAAATACGCAGATTAAGCAACGTCGTACGTAGCCTATCTGTAAATGGGTTTATATATCTCTAGCTTTTTCGTGCTTCGGACGGCACGTTAAACAGTCGGGCCCGGCTGTCGTCGGTGGATGACTGATGATGACAAATGAGGGTTTTGTACAAAATCGTCGAAGTCAAACATACGGCTTGCCTATTGTAAAATGGATTTTGCAGCCTAGCCTGCCGATGCTCACTCTTCAAATTAAATAAAAATCGGCCAAGTGCGAGTCGGACTCGCGCACGAAGGGTTCCGTACCATTATCTATAAAAACCGCAAAAAAATCACGTTTGTTGTATGGGAGCCCCCCTTAAATATTTGTTTTATTTTAATTTAATTATTTATTCTTAAAGTGAATATATAACTAAATATTCTGTGAATGTTTCAAGCGTTTACCTGTTGCCGTTATCAATATCAAGCAAAAATGAGCAAAAAAATCACGTTTGTTGTATGGGAGCCCCCTTAAATATTTATTTTATTCTATTTTTTAGTATTTGTTGTTATAGCAGCAACAGAAATACATCATCTGTGAAAATTTCAACTGTCTAACTATCACGGTTCAAGAGATACAGCCTGGTGACAGACGGACGGACGGACGGACAGCGGAGCCTCAGTAATATGAATGCTTAGCTATACTTAGCTTGTCAAAATTACTTGACGTGTATAACCGCCTTTAGGACACGTCTGGTTGTAAACAAAACAAATGTATACAGAGGTCTACCGGCAGTAAAGTGTGCAGTGCAATGGGCAGTCCATTTACTGTTAATTACAGTGTGTAATTAACAAATGACATAACTCGTAATACAATTAAGGCGCCAGGATGCTGGGCGTATAGTCTATCTGAAGGCTGAAGGTTATCTAACCTCATCACAGCTCTATGTGTTTACCCAAATGGCAAATTGGAGGGTTATATATTCGTAGTCTATGTACGTTTGTATTTACGTGTGTTATATCCTCCTCGTTCACAAATCACAAAGGTTCCTTTTAAGCCCGCCACAGATATAGCTATAATATGTATATATATCTTCACGCCAGGCCAATAGCGCTGTGGAAATCGCCAGGTCAACGAGACAGATCCAACATATTCCTATGACCTCAATGGGGGCCATAAAGCGTTAATGTTCCTTTCAAGACAGCAATAAACCCATGGTATTTGATATAGATAGCACACCAATGGAAAAATTCGACATGGGCGGGGAATACGAGCACAATCTGGCAAGATTACTCGTAGAACGATGTTGGCTAATAAAGGGACGTTACAATAGTTGAGTTCTATGCATGTGTGTATGTATATCTTCACGCCAGGTCCCTTGCGGGGTAGGCAGAGGGAACCGAGCGCCGTAAGACGCGGTCCTTACATACCTCACTCGCTCTTTAACCTTCATACTCGTAGCTATAATATATCGTTACTTACGATATACGGTTCCGTCTGGGACGGGTTTTATATTTCTGGTATGAAAACCCACTGAAAACTACTGGAAATCCATGCTATTGAATACCTACATTATTGTAATACCTATTTGACGCATAACTGTGCATAAAACGATAAAATTTTTATCTAGGGTGTCCCGCCGGCTGGCGCCTAGAAAATAACCGCAATCAAACCACGACCTAATAAATATGTCACCTACTATTATATTCAGGAACACCGTTCCTATATGAATTATATATGTTTGTCTATGCGTTTGTCTGTGTGTTTGCCTGTCGTTTTTTCGAATATTCGAATTTTGACTACAGATTCGGATTCAGCATAAAAAAGTAGAATAGGAATGTTCAGGAACACCGTTCCTATCTCTTAAGGAACATGGTCAAAATGGCCGACGAATAAAAAAAAATATATATTGTTATTTAATTGACGAGCCAGGTGTTCCTCTGGCAATGCAAGCTTGCGCATTCTCAGCTGGTTTTTATTGTAGACTTGTTTACATTTCAACCAGACGTTAGGCGAATCCAGAGCGCAAGGATTTATGGTTGATGATGTTGTGGTAAGAACTCCGGACTCCGACGCTCGGTGGAATTAGAGAGGTATAAACCCATTCATAGGCTGCGGTCGATGCAGCTGAGCTTGCATGTTCGATTCGGCGCCATCGAGTTCCTCGAATTGCTTCTTGTTCTATTTGTATCGATTTCGAAATATGTATTTTAAATAAATATTGGTGATTTTTTTTTATACTACGTCGGGAGGCATACAAGCATACGGTCCACCTGATGTAAAGCGGGCACCGTAGCCTATTAACTACTCCTCTGCTGCTTATACAGCAACTCCTTGGGAGCTTACTGGTGACCTCACTCACACGCAGGAACACAACAATCCTCTAGGGAGTTGTTATTTGGCTGCGGTTTCCTGCGAGGTGTAGGTACTTTCCCAGACGGGATGCTTTGATGCGCCCTACCTCTCTTCATTTTCGTTGAGATGATATATCTATCTAAATCTTCAAGCCAAGTCCCCCGCGGGCGTGAAGGAAATAAAAATGGAGTTCCGATGATACCGGTATTACTTTGTAACTCAACCTCTACGGGTCGGGGGGTAAAGTAGATCAATATCGCGACACATATCGGCTTATTGATTAAAATATTGTCCCATTGGTGAGTAGGCTTGAATTGTTGAGATATTAAGGTGGTCAGTATCGAAGGTATCGTTCGATCCCTACGCGTGACCTGGACATGATGGGGCCGGATCGGTGCGCGTCGTCTCCAGGGGACGCTCTAACCCAAACCCCGGTACGATGTCGGTTAAAATTGTAATCTGGCGGGTTGGAAGGGGTTGCGAGAAATAAGCTTCTTTTTTATACGACTAGATTGGAAAACAAGCATGCGGGCCCGCATCAGATGGTAAGCGATCACCGCAGTGTATTGACGCTCGCAACATTACGGTGATGTTACTCGCGCGCTGCCAATCTTGTGACCTGATGATGTTTCGTCACAGTTCCCGGTAATTTTTCTGCCAAATCTCACCCTACAAACACAGCTATATGAATATAGGTGCTCGGCGGTAGAAATAGGTGAGACACATGCACCCATGCAGACGACTTTAGTACAAAGTCTCCCTCTGGTGTAAACTGTACTGTCCGTAAACTGTGTCTATGGCACATGTAAATGTTGTAATATTGAGTATATAATGTCAAAATTATCAGTTTTGTAGGCCGTCTTGGTAAGGTCAAGGCGTACTGATGTCACCGGCCGTACATAACGTCACCGTACACCTAGACAGCGTATGACAGCGTGCACTGCGCGGCGCGCGTTTCAAAGCGCAGCTATTAAATCATGGCTGACAGCGGTGTTAGCCTGACACACACCGAGCCTAGTTCATTCCATTGCAGTGATACTGGTCTCCCTTCAATGTGAGAGCTCGATGGCGTCGTTGCGCGTGTCATTCTAACCAAACACGCAGGTTAAGCTACGTCGACCGCAGCCTGTCTATAGATGGGTTTATCTATTTCGAGTTTCTCCGTACTCGGAGGGCACGTTAAGCCGTCGGTCCAGCCTGTTGTCGATAGGTGACAGTCGTTAAGCTAAGTCGGTGGCTTTCGGGTGGCTTGAAAACACTGGCCTCCGCCAATCCACATTTGAGCAGCGTGGTGGAGTATGCTCTAACCCCTTCGATTGAAGGGAGACCCGTATCCCTGCAGTGGGATGAGTAAGGGTTGATGTGGATGAAAAATTGATCGATATGATGCCGACAGCTTCTTTCTACAACCGCACCGCTCGCCGACGGCGGGGAGTTCACCCTCACACACTGGAACCGCAATGGTTGAGTACTGGGCGATTCCAGCGAAGTTTTCTTCCGAGAACTCTCAAGTGGTGGAATGAACTCCCGGCCGAGGTATTCCCAAGGGACTACAGCGTGGGGTTCTTCAAGAAAGGCGTGAAGAGGTTTTTACAGGGTGTGGACAATGAGACACCCCTGGTGTTGCAATTTTTTAAAGATTACGGTAACGGTTTACCATCAGGCCGTACGTTGCCGTACCTTAGTGGTATAAAAAATCAGGTGGGCCGTAAGCTTGTATGTTCTCCGCTGTTGTGTAATAAGTGTGTTTTTATATATTTCGCTGCAAGCTGTGTAATACCCAGTTCAGAGACATCAATTGTATGAAATACCATACAGAAGATACACATATATTTCCGCTTTGGTAGAATCCGGCCTGAATTTTAGTTGTTTCTACCTTTCGAGGTACCCTAAAAAACCTAAACACGAATCGCAGCCATGAACAAGAGCCCTTACAAATTGAGAAGCATTTTTGAAGTGATAACTTCTTATGGGAGGGTAAACCGCTTCGTTACGTAACGCAATACGGCGCCAGTATACGGCAGCGGTAGACAGGCTCAATTGTAACTAAGAATAAAATATATTTTACGATTTGACGAGCTCGGTGGCGCAGTGGTGAAACGCGTTGTTACACTACTTTGACACCAACGCTCGTGGGTTCGATTCCCACACAGTACAAACATTTGTGTGCATGAACATGTCTGTTTGTCTTGGTCTGGGTATTTTCTATGTATGATAAGTATGTATTTAGAAAAAAAAATGTATTTACGTATGTTTATCAGTTGTCTAGTACCCATAACACAAGCTTCGCTTACTTTGGGGCTAGATGGCGCTGTGTAATTTGTCCGACAATATTTATTTATTTATTTTATAATCGATAAAAGATTTTTTTAATAAATAATCTTTCCTTACATTATCATATTTATATGCATAAAATTTAAGTAATAACCTAAGCTATTCTCAAGTTAAACAATTTCAATAATAAATAGTTCAACTTAGATTAGTTTAAGTTATCACTTCTGTCGGGCGTCCCGAGACGCACACGTTTTTTTTTAACAGAACTCGACTGTGCGAGTATTGCGCAAAATTTGTGGCATAACGCTTGCTGACCGCGTTAGTAATGATGACGTAAGAAAGAGAGTTGGTCTGAAAGAGAGTGTTGGTGTTGAGGTAAGAAAAGGCACGCTCCGTTGGTTCGGACATGTAGAAAGAATGCAGTGTGAAAGAATGACGAAACAGGTATGCAATGTGAAAGTGGAAGGAGCCGAGGAAGATCAAGACTTACCTACCATGACTAAATTGGTCGTGTTTTATCAGAAGGTGACGTCAGGAGCCCTAGGAACCGCCGAGCGTGCATGAGAAGAGCTATGAATGTTAGAGAAGCGAGTGAGGTGTGTAATGACCACGTGTTACGGCGCTCAGTCCTCTGCCTACCCTGCAGGGGACCTAGCGTGAAGATATACATACACACATGCATAGAACTCAACTATTGTGACGTCCCTTTACCAGCCAACATCGTTCTACGGGTAATCTTGCCAGATTGTGCTCGTATTCCCCGCCCATGTCGAATTTTTCCATTGGTGTGCTATCTATATCAAATACCAAGGGTTTATTGCTGTCTTGAAAGGAACATTAACGCTTTATGGCCCCCATTGAGGTCATAGGAATATGTGGGATCTGTCTCGTTGACCTGGCGATTTCCACAGCGCTATTACTGACTAGACGATGCTCAGCGAAGTGTTCCAATTTAACGGACTAGAAAGTAGTTTTTTTATTTTTTTTATTTTAGGCTATTACTTAGCTTTCATTCATCATCCGATTGTTAATATCGCTCGCGTCCAAAGCTCTCGTTTCAAAGCTGAGGGTTTGCTATTTAGGCTGCGGTGTCCGCTTGCCATCTGATGCATGCAATGTATGTAAGGCCGCATGCTTGTTTGCCAATCTAGTTGTATAAAAAAAAGAACATATTAAATAATTTTACTAAGTCAATACATCGGCAGTATTGACTACGTGCTTCATCACGCTGGATTTGAACGAATCAATCGTTTGTGCCAATTTTTACATCAATCGGAAGACAGTTCCGTAAAGGTGCTGCATACACACTAAGACATTTGGTATAGTTGTAGGAGTTGGGAACAGGAACATGTAGAAAGGATTATTACAAGACCACATAGAGTGTGAAACGTGAATCTTTCCCGTAAGTATTGGTTAATAGGTGATTACTGCTCAAGGATATTACTTAACTAATAAAAAAATTACATTTGTATCGTATAATCGAAACAGCTGTTTTCAGGTGGTATGCGTTCAAACGTACAAAAATGGAATAAAAGTGTCTGTAAGAAGATTTGACGAAGCTTGTGTTTCATCGTGTTTTAGTTTATTCACACCGAAAGTTTTACTATTATATATTTTTAGTTCACAACAAAATCTTCGTCATTTTTCTCGTAATTACTGGGATCAATAACATTTCGTACGTTCCCTTTTTATGGTCCCGGCGTTGAAAGTGAATATAGTCTACTGTAACTGCTTACCGTAAGACAGACATTTCGTTTTTTTGCCACCTCAGTGGTATAAAAAACTAAAATCATGAAAAATTCTATATAGCTTCATTCACAAGAAACATAGGTGGGTTGAAATGCCCTGAGTGTCTTAGAGATAAGGGTGGTATAGTAGC
Organism: Pyralis farinalis; assembly: GCA_947507595.1. Classification (NCBI taxonomy): domain Eukaryota; kingdom Metazoa; phylum Arthropoda; class Insecta; order Lepidoptera; family Pyralidae; genus Pyralis; species Pyralis farinalis. The sequence continues at coordinate 38,146,503 of OX382259.1, forward strand.
GTGTTACTCGCCTTAGCAGATACTTTGGGATTGATATACTTCTGATATAGCCTGTAGATCTATAGCTATATTAACATATAAAGCGAAAGAATTTGTTCTTTTGATTCTAACATCTGGAATGACTAAATTGGTCATGAGAAGGTGGTGTCAGGAATCCTTTGAACGTTAAAGAATTCGCCTGAACCCCATTAGGAAACAAAAAATCGTGAAAAAATGTAGGTTTCGATTTAGACGAAGTATAATAAAACAAGACCTGAAGCTCGGCATTTATCGTTGATATACAGGACATGCCGTAAATCCCTACAGTTGAAGAAAGTGGATCAATCAAAACGCCTTCTGTCCCGCAGGTGAAAGACACAGAAATATCCTCTTTACTGATGAAGAAATTTTCACGATTGAAGAACACTACAACAAGTAAAATGACAAAGTGTACGCACACAGTTCTAAAGAACCCGCCCAAGTGGTCGGAAAGGTACAACAACGTGGTCATCATCCTGCGTCTGTAATGGCTTGGTGGAGAGTGTCTTGCCAAGTGAGTGATTTATCAAGAATTCACAAAGTTTCATTTTTGTGAAAAAAAAAAAAAACTTCAGCCAAAACCGTGAACTTTCCAGCAGGACTCTGCACCTGGCCCCGTCTAGCCCAGATTTGAACCCTTTGAACTAAAAATTGTGGTCAGTTTTAGAAGACATGGCCTGCTCAAAACGACACGCCGACATTGTGTCTCTTAAGAAATCTCTGGAGCAAGCCGTGGCTAAATTTCCTATGGACGTGCGTAAATTCATAGATTCGTGGCAAGCAGATTAAAGGCCTTTTTTAGGGTTCCGTACCCAAAGGGTAAAACGGACCCTATTACTGAGACTCCGCTGTCGGTCCGTCATCCGCACCAGGCTGTGTCTCAAGAACCGTGATAGTTAGACAGTAAAAATTTTCCCAGATGCTGTATTTCTGTTGCCGCTGTAACAACAAATACTAAAAAACAATGAATAAATATTTAAGTGGGGCTCCCATACAACAGACATGTTTTTTTTTGCCGTTTTTATAGATAATGGTACGGAACCCTTCGTGCGCGAGTCCGACTCGCACTTGGCGGGTTTTTTATTTTTTGCTGATACTTTCATAAATATGTACATAAAATAAGTTTTATTAATATTACATTACTTACTTCAAAAACCAAATGCATATTCATTTGTAACAGAACTTATGGCCGGACTAGTTAGATTGATAGTAGAAAAATCTCCGAAAAAAACTTCGTGTATGGCATTCTTAATTAAGTTCTATTGTATCTGTTACTTCGCCGGCGTTTTTCCCAGGGAAGTGAGGAATTTCACCGAGGTAAATAATAATAATAAATAAATAAATAAATATTGTCGGACAAATTACACAGCGCCATCTAGCCCCAAAGTAAGCGAAACTTGTGTTATGGGTACTAGACAACTGATAAACATACGTAAATATTTTTTTTTGTAAATACATACTTATTATACATAGAAAATACCCAGACCAATACAAACAGACATGTTCATGCACACAAATGTTTGTACTGTGTGGGAATCGAACCCACGAGCGTTGGTGTTAAAGTAGCGTAACAGCGCGTTCCACCACTGAGCCACCGAGCTCGTGTAATCGAGCAATAGTAGCCTATGTCACTCTTTGAGTCTTCCCACTATCTCCATACAAAAAATCACATCAATCCGTTGCTCTGTTTTGACGTGAAAGAAGAACAAGCAAATACATTTATGACGATCTCGGTGGTGCAGTGGTGAAACGCGCTGTTACGCTACTTTGGCACCAACGCTCCTGGGTTCGATTCCCACACAGGACAAACATTGTGTGCATGAACATGTCTGTTTGTCTTGGTCTGGGTATTTGCTATGTATTGTATGTATTTACAAAAAAAAATGTATTTACGTATGTTTATATCAGTTGTCTAGTACCCATAACACAAGCTTCGCTTACTTTGGGTAGAGGGCGCTGTGTAATTTGTTCAATAATATTTATTTATTACTAGCTGTGCCCGAGACTTCGTCCGCGCGGAATTTAACAAAAAAGATATTGTTCAGTTCGCAGAGTTTACGATAACTTATTAATAAGCAGAGTAAAATAGCGAACAGCAAAATAATAATAGATATGTATTATGTACTTAGTCCGCGCGGAATAGTTATTTTTTTATTATTTATTTATATTAAACCCTACCTAGAAACCGGCGAGCGTGCATGAAAAGAGCAATGAATGTGAAAGAAGCGAGTGAGGTATGTAAGGATCGAGTCGCGTGGCGCTCGGTTCTCTCTGCCTACCCCGTAAGGGATTTGGCGTGAAGTTATAGATATTTATATTAATAAAAAAATATATTAATAAAATTTCTAGAATAAAAGTAGCCTAAGTTACTCCTTATTGCATCAGCTATTTGCCAGTGAAAGTCTCGTCAAAATCGGTCCAGCCGTTTCAGAGATTAGCCGGAACAAACTGACAGGCAGACAGCCAAAAATTGTAAAATTGTATATGTACGTGTATACGTCCATATGCATTTAGTAAAAAGCGGTTATTTTAATATTACAAACAGACACTCCAATTTTATTTATCTGTATAAATTATTATTGTTTATAATATTATTAAAGAGCAATGAATGTTAAAGAGGCGAGTGAGGTATGTAAGGACCGAGTCACGTGGCGCTCGGTTGTCTCTGCCTACCCCGTAAGGGATTTGGCGTGAAGTTATATATAGATAATATTAGTATGGATTTGTTGATAGCGGCCTTAGTATTACACCTCGATTATTTCAAATGTCTACCTATTACCATTTAAAAGATGCAGACTGTCCACAAACCAGCCAACGGCATATAAAGGCACCCCTTGGTCACCAAAACGTAGCCTAAATATCTTACTGATTCGAGCCTACAATCCAATTCGTGGTTATTTTAACCAATAAGCCGATGAGTGACACGATGTCGATCCGTGAACTATCCTGTTAGACCTAGACGTTCTATTCCACTGCCCACGCACAGCGGTGACTTGAATTCCAAGGAAAGAAAGAAAGAAAATGGTTTATTTGTTGCCTCACATGTAATCACTTACATTTAAAGCCTACAGCCAGTAAATAATATATAAGACAACAAATAGGCATCCACTCACCATTAGCCGTGGGGTCGTCTGACACCGCGGCGCTGGTCTTCCGTAGATGCCTGTTTGAAATATAACACTACTGTGCGCAAAACATACATTGGTACTTACATAAGTTTAAACAAAACAAAATAGTAAGTGGTACCTTAAATTTATCGTTTTGCTGCTTGCTTGTTTTGATGCTCTGTGGGAAGTAAAATTACTAAAAGGTAGACTAAACTTAGGATAAAGTGTACGTGAAATACCTACTACACTGATAACCGAAACGCAGATACAGAGGAATAAAAATAAAACAATTTTGATAACCAGGGGGAGTTGCAATTTATGGTTTTTGTAGATCCAAAGGGTAAGCCTTAAAATGCCGCCGGAAACATTCAGTTGTGCGGCAGTTTCTTATGGGAGGGGAATATTATTCCAACATTTCGTGGCGCAGTAACGAAAACTGCCACGAAACAGATAAGTCGGGATGCAAATCGCACTTGTCGAACTGAAAACTGTAGGCCTATTCTACTAAAAAACTGCAACTGCACTGCAGCGCGGCGTGTGTCAAAAATGCGTCATTTTGACGTTTCGTCAAGCGATCTGACAGCAGCGACGTTTAACAAACGTCAAAATGTACGCATTTTGACACACGCCGCGCTGCAGTGCAGTTGCAGTTTTTTAGTAGAATCGGCCTACTGCAGTTTATTATATAGATATGATGGAGACTGTGTCTGAATAATGTTAAATAATAAACAACGGTAAAGCATTCTATCGGTTCTCAATTGGTTTTATCCAAACAGGACAGACGTTGGCTCTATATCGGTACGGAACACTAAAATAACATTTTGAGATCATAACCTTTGTGTTATTGTAATTTATTACTCAACACTGGTCATAAAAATAATGAAATGAGTCAGTTTTGTTCTCCGTGAGTCAATACGGTCATCCATGTATGAGTTATCATACTTATAAATATGTTTTAAATATAATATCTGGCTTGGTGTGTCTGCCGCCGTATCACAAGTATGTAACAAAGAAGTGTGTTCTTTGTTATTACCACTATTGCCTTCGTCGGTGTGGAATTGGAGTTAGTTCACAATTTTATGGATTTTTCACGCGGAACCCCAATACTTTTTCAAAAATAAATGTTGCCTAAGTTACTCCTCATAACATCAACTTTATGCTAGTGAAATTTTCGGAGATCAACCTTAACACAAAAATACATACAGACAAAAATTTCCGAATTGTTTTTTGACATAAATACCATGTATACGTTACATAATGCATTTACTAAAAAGCTATTCAGTTGACATTATAAATAGACACATCATCATACATTCAAACAGTGTTAATTTTTATACAACGACAGGAGGCATACAAGCACACAGTCCACCTGATTTAAAGCGGTTACCGTAGTCTTAACTGTATGTACTGTGTATGTAACTCCTTAGGATCTCACTAGCGACCTCAATTACACGCAGGAACACAGCGACCCACCAGGGAGTTATTTGGCTGCGGTTTTCTGTGACGTGGAGGTACTTCCCCTGACGGGCTGATTTGATGCGCCCTACAACTTCATTTTGCGCATCATGTAATATTTCATTGCTATTAAAATAGAGTTTTGATAGTCTGTAATTCCCCTGACTTGAATGTAAGTTCACTAGATTTCATTAAATCTGAGTCGCATCCGTATAGATGCGGGTGTGTTCAGATTGAGAGCTCGATGGCGTCTTTGCGCGTGTCATTTTAACCAAACACGCGGGGTAACAACGTCCACCGCAGCCTGTCTATGGATGGGTTTATCTTATTAGCCGTTACTTTATTAGCCCGTCTGAGGGAGTCCCTGAGGGGTTGTTATTCTCCTGCGTGTGAGTGAAGGTCACCAGTAAACTCCTAGGGAGTTGCTGTGTTAGTAAAAGAGGTAGCATAACGCGAGCGATACCTTAACGTATTCCAGACGTATGCAACCACACGTCCAATACTACTAATATTATAAATGCGATAGTTTGTATGTATGGATGGATGTTTCACGCTTAAACGGCTGAACGGATTTGAATGAAATTTGGCACGTAGATAGATTATGATCTGGATTAACACATAGGCTACGTTATTTGACTCCACGCGGGCGGAGCCGCGGGCAGCAGCTAGTAAACTATATTTTGAAAGACGTGTGACCTAATATAAGAAAGATTTCCGCTCTGGGTTTTGGAGGTCTGACGGCAGTCGCTCTATGTAAAAATCACTGTGTTCGTCGAATCCTTAAGGCGACACATCGAAAAATTAGACCAACTTTCATCGAATAGTATAGGCTAATGACTAAACTGACGGATCTAAGATTTTAATATAAATAACTTCATTTCTTTATCTTGAATTTGCTTGCTCAAATACGCGATTGTGTAAAATTGATTCGATAATAATTACTTTCGAAAACACCTCCTGAAATTCATTATTTTTGAAATTACAACGAAGTTGTTCTGTTTATACGCTTCAAAATTACTTAAATCTATTAGTAATATCTATGTTTATAATATGCTTGCTGCATATTTTGATAAGTGAAACATGAAATTTTTTAAAAATATTTTAAGTTTCTGACAATTTCTAAGCGATCACATTCGTCTTGGGTGCTACGTGTTTTCGACCTTATTGTGCGGTAATGAGGATTATAAACGCGTTGACTAACTACATCCAGCCAGTCCGGCTGCAGCCCGCTTCGAGGTAGGACCTATGTCGACTGTCTGCTCGAGCTCGCTCCATTTACATCGCGACACCGAAGTTTTTATAATTAATAGTTGTAAATATTCAATATTATAGTATTTAGCGTAAGTGTATTATTATTAGATATAAGTAGTAAATAATATTATAGGTTTATATATATTTATTATACTGTTGTAATAATGGGGAACACTAAAAAGAAAATATATAGAATAAAAATACAAAGAAAATGTTCGTAGAATGGGGGAGGCGAACAAGACAAGGTATTTATTTTTTTTAATTATTATATTCATTAAACATATTATAATAACATTGTGTAGACATATTTCTAGTTTTTAGAACAGTTCCTAGGTATGGTTGGCCCAAGCTATTTAATTCCTCTTCAAACTTTTTTTTAATTTTGATTACTTAATAACTCTATATAAAACTGCATTAATTAAATAAGAGTTATTTTTTGCAGGAATAAACAGTAACATTTGATAATTGGTATACATTATCCACAGGCTGACCGCGTACCTATATAGGACGTCAAACTCCTATTTTGTCCATTATAATCTGACCGAACTCCGACTTAGAAGTTGTACGTCGGTGGAGGTCAGGTTACGTTGGAAATTTATACCAATAAGGTTCGCGTTCTCAGCACATAGCAACCAGTGGAGACTCTTTATTTCTTTGTATTAAAATAAAAACTTATAAAATAGAATATTTTTGCTGTTTTGTTTTTTAGGAGATACTTACTAAATAAACATATTCCACTAGAAGAATCACTACTCGATTTATATGCTACTTTAACGTAAGTGTCATACGGGACGACAAACTCATAGTAACCATTATAAGCTCACCGAACTCCGACTTAGACATTGTACGTAGGTGAAGGTTAGTTTACGTTGGAAATTTATCCAATCAGAAGATAGAAAACCAGTGGAGGTTTTTTTTTTTTTTGTATTAAAATAATTACTGGTAAAATAGTATATTTTGATAGTTTTTAAAAAAACTCGGTATGTTTCATGTTAAAGAAGCGAGCGAGGTGTGTAAGTACCGAGTCATGTGGCGCTCACGAGGGATTTAGCGTGAAGATATAGATAGATAGTATACTTATACCCATGGTACTCGTGAAAACAAATAATATTTACTATGAACCAACACTGAAAACACAAAAAAATCATCTATTCTATACATTGTGGTTAGTATTGAACTATTGTACGGATTAGATTTATTTTGCAACATCAGAGATGGTCCTGGTTCTTTCTTCTTGAGAGTTTAATAAATAACAAGGAAACGTACAACAATACAAAACACAGAGTATACATAAGTAAAATACAATAAATGTCATTATACTGAAGTTAAAGTTATGAAACAGCAAGAAAATCATTTGTCACATGTTTTTTTTTAAATATGAATAGATTATAAAATCTATTTGTATATATGTATATTAGGGTGTCCCTTATTTTTCAAAGTTTTTATTTTCTAACGCATATGTCTTAGTTTTGTTCATTTGCTTTTAAAACTCGGAAATTAATTTTTAACTTATTTGGATTACGATAATCCGTGCCGAATTACATCGAAACATGTTCATACAAGTTGCGCGGCAGTGCCGCACGTACTCGCGGTATTCATTTGTTCAAATTCAAAGTCAAAATCTTTTTATTCCGTAAAAATGGCTACATTTGTTTGGAATCGTCACATTTTTTTTCCCTACCGTGCAGTTTATGACTAGGTGAGCACTGATAAAAATACTGCCAAAAAACTCAGGCATCCCTCTTTTGGTATCCAAACAAATTTACATATTTTGTTAATTACATTATAATTGGATCGACTCACTCCCAGGCATTTTTATCATTAATATAGTCAGATACTTTATAATATGCCCTGCTACACAATTTGGCTTTAATAGTAGTTTTAAATTTGTTTATTGACAAATCTCTTATATTGCTGGGAAGTTTGTTATAGAACCGTATAATTGCCCCATAAAATAATTACTTGTTTTGTGGAGACGGCTTGCATATAACACAAGATTATGCTTATATCTAGTATTTATGCTATGAATATCACTCTTTTTACAAAATGAGTCTATGTTTTTATGGACATACAAAAGATTTTCATAGATATATTGCGATGCGACTGTTAAAATATTTATTTCTTTGAATTTTTCTCTAAGGCTCTCACGGGGACCAAGTTTGTAGATAGCTCTTATGGCTCTCTTTTGCAATAAAAAGATGGTGTTAATATCCGCGGACTTACCCCAAAGAAGAATTCCATATGACATAATACTATGAAAGTAGCTGAAATAAACTATTCTAGCCGTATCAATATCAGTGAGCCGTCTAATAGTTTTCACTGCATAAGCTGCAGAACTTAGTTTTCCTGATAATTTTTCAATCTGTGGGCCCCTTTGTAGTCTGGAGTCAATTGTTATACCCAAGAACACAGTTGTCTCCACAGAGGCTAAATTAGTTCCATTAACATGTACATTGGTAGCCACCTGCCTTACATTAGGTGTTGAGAACTTAATTACTTTAGTCTTTTTATCATTTAAAAGCAGATTATTAACACTAAACCAATGAATAACTTTAGAGAGAGCATCGTTAACTTCGTCATAATTACCTAACCGTCTATTAATTTTGAATGTCAGTTATTCTCGTGATTAATACGTAATGTTTTAACTTTTATAAGATGGCAGTGGAATTGAGAAGCAATAAATCAAGTATTTTCTTAGTTGGAGACGTAAATTATCAAATAATAGGCGCAAAATTACCGTCTAACCGTCAAGTTCTTCCTGTACTTTTTTATAAAATTCGCGAAGTTAAATTGACTGTTAGTGAAAGCGCATACCTAGTCATTCGAGAGTGTATTATATTTAGGGAAAAAGCTAGGATCCCTACCAGAGCTATACCTAACTGTGTAAAATAACTTGTGAATCTTCACCAGGAGGGAGTTGCAAAAAAATTCCAATTTTCTATTTCAATTTCAATCTAATTCAATCTGATAATTTTATTTCTCTTATTTATTCGAAATAAAAAAATCCTGTGTTTACTCGGCGCTATCAGCCATTATGACACTCGAACATCTATAACTTCAAGCCAAATCCCTTGCGGGGTAGGCAGAGAGAGCCGAGCGCCACGTGACTCGATCCTTACATATCTCACTCGCTTCTTTAACATTCATTGCTCTTCTCATGCACGCACGCCGGTTTCTAGGGCTCCTGACATCACCTTCTGATAGAACATGACCAATTTGGTCATGGTAGGTAAGTCTTGGCCTTCCCCGGCTCCTACATCCTTCCACTTTTGCATTGTATATCTGCTTCGTCATTCTTTCATCTTGCATTCTTTCTACATGCCCGAACCATCGGAGCATGCCTCTTCTTATTTTAACACCGACGCTCTCTTTCAGACCAACTCTATTTCTAACATCATCATTACGAATACGGTCTACAAGCCTTACGCCACAAATTTTGCGCAGCGCTCGCATTTCAACCGCGTTTATTCTACTTTCATGCTCTTTCTGCCATACCCAACTCTCGCTTCCATAAGTTAGCGTTGGGACCAACACTGCATTGTGTATAGCGAGTTGTGCCTTCTGGCTCAGGATTTTACTGCCAAGAAGTTTTCCCAACGCTCCATTCACACTATTCCCAGCACTCACTCGTCTTTCCACATCTGCGGTGTACCTTCCATCCCTGCTGAAAGCGCATCCAAGATATACAAACTCATCCACTTGTTCCAACACTTCATCATCAATCGTAATCCTTACATTAGTTCTGGATTCTTCTCTTTCAAATACCATTATCTTTGTTTTCTTCGCATTCAGTAGTAAGCCTTTCTCCATACAGTCGTCTTTCATCGCTGTGACCAGTGTTTGCAGTTTAGATGGTGTATCTGCTAACTAAACATATGTGTCCGAATCAACAAATGGCCCGCTTTAGCCTCTCGATAAACAATGTTGTATTATGTAGCTGGTGTTTCATTCTTCTTAAGGGGGATACATGCCGTCCAGTGGCGCCTCAAGGAATAAAATATCGTATCTTAGCGTGGAAGATAAACATTATAAAGTCATGTGTTGCGTGTGTTACAAATACAATAACGTACTTTTACGTCATTAAACCAACAATTGAAATGTTTTGCTTTCGTTGTTATAGGCATAATTGCCAAAAAACGGCCTCTTTTAGCACTTTTGCTTATAACAACGATAGTGGAATATTTTGAGTGTTGGTTTAATGACGTAAAAATACTTTACTATCTTCGTAATAAATGCAACATAAGATTTCATAATGTTTATCTTCTATGCTATAATATGTTTTTTTATTCAATGAGGGCGCCACTGGACGAGACCTAAGTAAGAACAACATAGATACCAAGACATGTTAACTTATAGAGATATAAACATAAAACGATGTCATTGATTTCTCTTTCAATAAACTTTTAAAAGTGAATACGTTTCTGTAGTTTTTTATTACTATTATTACTATTGTTTTCCGTCTAGCTTAAATAAATATGTTTGGTTTAGTATGTATAAAGCTAAATAATAATTAAATCAATAATTTTTATTAAATATTGATATTATAAATTTTATTTAAGTGTGACGCGACTCTGTAGCTTTTCTGTTCGTTTGCATTGACTATACGTTGACCCCAGGTTACCTATTAGGCGCTAATTTCAAATTTTACAAATCGAGCGTCGAGTGTCAATTGAGGGGCGCGGGGTGATTGGGCGGAGCCATTTTAAAGCTTCACGATCGAGGTGTCGCCTTAAGCTTAGGTAGCGAACCCCGCCAATCCTAATGGATTAGAAAACGGGATAATGTGAATAAGGCGCTGTGTATTATTTATTTATCTTTTTTTCCTACGCTACGCTGGTTCGTGGTTTTTGTGGTTAAAATCGCATTTTTTTTATACTACGTCAGAAGGCATACAAGCATAGGGCCCACTTGATATAAAGCGTTCACCGTAACCTATGAACGCTTGTAATAATTGAGTATCACTCGCGCGATGCCTTCTCTGCTGCTAACACAGCTACTGACGACCACACTCGCTCAACACTCTAGCTAGGCAGTTGATCAGTGGCGTGCACTCCATATAGGCAAAAAGACATTGCCTACCCTATCAATTTGATAAATACCATCCGATGTTTCATTCTTAAACATAGTTTTTAAATAATATATTGCGTATCAAAAACAAAAAATTAAAAACAGCTCTATATATCGGTATCGGTGCAAGTTATTAAAATCATCGCTAGTCATATTCAAATCGCAGCTAGGCGCTACACTACACTAGCGCCGCATTGGCAGCTTTTAACGGCAGAGACACTAACTATTTCTGTCTAAATTTACGTATGTGTGCCGTGTTGTTAATACAAATACTGTAGTGTGCATTCTTGTAATTACATTGCCCACAATAACACAAATAACGCACACAATCGCATAGTATAGACAATGTCTTTTCAGCTGAACTATAACGTAAATTACCGAAGTGTCGCGAGCATTGCTACGTAACTACACACATCAAAAGTGTCTAGGGATCAACATATATTTTTGCAATAACTTTTCTCCTGATTGATATTAATTAAAATTTTCTTTAAGGATTCATCAAATAAAGTGTTTTCGTTTGTCTACAGTAACGATAAACCAAGTCACCTTTGCATTAATAAAGAAATTTGCCATTTTCATAATAAAGGGATTTTTGACATTTGAACCACTAACATTAAAGTTCGAAAAAAAGACTGAAATAACAGTTTTCTTTAAAATTTTATTGGGTAACTTAAACAATTAATAATCCGTGTTTCTACCGCGAACACTAACAACACAAGAACATCGGTTTGGCATACTCAAAATGAGTTCATCCAAATCACGCTGTGGAATGGCCGCCCATGTTCGTTGCAACAACAAAAAAAGGTCTTCTTGCGACTGGATACCCTCCATATTCGGCAGAGCTCTTCTCTGTAGCATATCCCATGCATGCTCAATCGGGTTCAAGTCTGGCGACTGAGCAGGCCAGGGCATGACATTGATGTTAGCTGCGGCGAGAGTCTGTCTTACAACTCTTGCGGTGTGCGGTCGTGCATTATCATGCATTAACTGAAATAAGGGACCGATTTGCACTTGTAGAGGAACGATGACGTCTGATACAATCGTCTCAGCATAAATTTGAGCGTTGACGTTGCCTCTGATCCAAATCAACTCAGTTCTTCCGCCGATCCAAATACCCGCCCATACCATGATGGTTCCACCACTATAAGGATGGACTTCCTGGCAGGATTTTAATCGCTGTTGGCGTCCAGGGGTTCTCCAGTGTCGTATACGTCTTGTATCCGGTCTCATACCAAAACGAGACTCATCAGAAAAGCACACGAAACGCCATTGTTCTTCTGCCCAATTTCTGTGTTCAAGAGCCCATTGATATCGAATCCTACGATTGTGCATTGCTATAGGTGGTACCCTTAGCGGTCTTCGGGAATGAAGGTTCTCTTCATGCAAGCGGTTTCTGACTGTTTGGTCGCTAATTAAGTTCCCTGAAGAGTGATGAAGCGTCACGGCTAACATCATGGCGGTTATTGTTGGAGCTCTTCGAGTTGTGATTTGAATGTATCGGTCTTGTCTCCGTGTGGTGCAGCGATACCGTCCTCCATGGCGCTCAGCCACGGTACCAGTGCTTCGGTAACGTGTCCAAAGTCGACTGATAACACTCTGACTTGTATTCAGAGCTAAAGCCACAGTACGTTGCCGGGAACCAGCTTCTATCATTCCCACGGCTCTGAGCATTTCTTCCCTGCTTAAATGACGTCGCCGCTCCATAATAACGTTGGTTTTAATCAGTAGTAGGGAAACAGTAGCACTAATAATGTCTTCAATGCGTTGTATGTTTTTATAGGGAAAATATTGACAGCTGATTTTCATCTTTTACTCGAATTTGATTGACAGTTCCTGTTTCAAATTATGAAATGCACCAAAAAGGATCCATATAATTTATAAAATCATAAATTTATTACAAAGCCACATCTCAATCTCAAGAAATCCGCATAAAAATGCTTGATCCCTAGACACTTTTGATGTGTGTATTTTAAAAAGTAGTTTGCTGCATATAATTATAGTGAAAGATATTGCCATTTCTTTTTTTCGTATAAAATTGATGTTAAATTTTATTTTGCTTTTAAAACGGCCGCCATTGTTTTTGTTTTGAATCGATTGACTGGTAGCAGACGAAATAAGATTTTAAAGTTGATAAATATGGCTGATATTCACTGCGAAAGTTGTTCATGTGATGTGTGTAGGGAAAATAAAAAATGATGCGTTTTCAAAACTATCTTTCGGTGAAAAAAAAACAAGTGATCACATACATCCTTATTTCCACAAGACTGAGTAACCAAAATCAACATTCTGTATTTTTTGGTAAGTTAATAGCTTTAAAAAAATTCTGCCTACCCTGTCAAAAATCTCTGTGCACGCCACTGGCAGTTGTTATTTGGCTGCGGTTTTCTGTGAGGTGGAGATACTTCGCCAGATCGACTGCTTTGATGCGCCCTACCTCTCTTAGATTATATTTTTCATATCCTCGTAATATTAATTATTCTCTGTCTAAATACCTATCTGCCTGGTTTTATATTAAAATTTATAGCACAACAAGACCTCGATTATCATTCGAGCGAGTGAATCACGACGGTGACTTCATTATGTGGGTCCTTGTGATTGCTATTTATGTTTGTGATGAATGAGCTGCCATGCAATTCTCTAAGCGACTCGTAATGGCTGTGTGCGTCGCTGTGATCACAGATGTCACAGCTTTGACATCGTCTACTGCGATCACGGCTAAATTATTTGATATTCTATAAGGCTGTAAGCGTACGCGAGGCTGTTTGCCTTGTAGAATTCCAATTCCAAACGCAGCCTTGCGGCGCTAGTGTCGCACAACCATGAAAAGCGACACCAAAGAATTGCAATTTTGTGTTCAAGGCTGTAACAGCCGATGTTTCCGAGGATGTAAGGACGTTTGCTCTTACAGAATTGCATGTCTGCTTGCGGCTCCTCTCATCCGGCGAAATATGCACTAATTACTCGTACTTAGAATTTAATTCATAACAAGTGTTCATTGATTAATTTACCTCATCTTGTTTCAATGAATTGTTTCAGTTTATACGGTTTTTTATATCACTAAGGTGGTACACAAGCGTACGGCCTGCCTGATGGTAAGCAGTTACCGCAGCATTGGACATTTGCAACACCAGGGGTGTCTTTTTTGGGTTCCGTACCCAAAGGGTAAAACGGACCCTGTTACTGAGACTCCGCTGTCCGTCCGTCCGTCCGTCTGTCACCAGGCTGTATCTCATGAACCGTGATAGTTAGACATGATTAATTTTCACAGATGATGTATTTCTGTTGGCGCTATAACAACAAATACTAAAAAACAGAATAAATAAAATTAAGGGGGCTCCCATACAACAGACGTGATTTTTTTGCCGTTTTTTATAGATTCCACTTCACAATTACACACACACACACACACACAATTACACACACAGTACGGAAGCCTTCGTGCGCGAGGCCGACTCGCACTTGGCCGGTTTTTTAAATTTTTATATCACTAAGGTGGAAATCAAGCATACGGCTTGCCTGATGGTAAACAGTCACCGTAGCCTATGGACATTTGCAACACCAGGGGTGTCACTCATACGTTGCCGACCCTCTAAAAATCTTTTCACGCATTTCTTGAAGAATTCCATGCTGTAGTCCCTTGGGAAATCCTCGGCTGGGAGCTCATTCCACAACAGTGTCCACAGTTGCTGTCTTAGCAGCAGAGGTGGCGTCGTGCGAGTAATACTTAAAAGTATTGCAAGCATTTACAGGCTACGGTAAACCGCTTTACATCAGGTGGGTCGTATACTTGTGTGCCTCCCGTAGTTGTATAAAAAACAAAAAAAAAAGAAGAGGAACAAACAGACAGACATACAAAAATAGTAAAACAGACAGATGTGGTTTGTGGCATTTTGTACAATATAAAATCTTATTGTACCTTGTTCAGCTCTCATTTTCCCTTTTTACCAGCACGGCGGAAATGACCACGGGCGAAAGTAGATACTGTCTACTTTTAAGCGAGTGAATATAACAATACAATATCAATTCCGCCGAACCGTGAGTGCTCCAGTCTTGAACAGGCAGCCTGTCGTGAGGGGGGGGGGGGGGGGGGGGCATAATTTCGAATGCGGTGGAGCGTTACTACACTTTGCAATATTTTCCTGCCGTATTCTTACAAGCCAAACAATACACAGCTTCAACAAAACGCTTTTTCCGTCTACAATGTCTGTAGTCTATATTTAAGTGCTTTAAGATTGTGTTCAATGTAACCGTCTGGAGAAATAACTCCACCTCACAGAAAAACGCAGCCGAATAACAACTCCCTATATGTTGAGTTTCTGCGAGTGAGTGAGGTTACTAGTAAGCTGCTACGGAGTTGCAGAGGTGGCATCACGCGAGGCATATTGAATGTATTGCAAGGGTTCATAGGTTCCAGTAACTATTTAATGTCATATGCTTATACCGGCCGTGGTGGGCCGTATGCTTGTATACCTCCCGCCTTTTTTTGACAAATAAATGCCGTCAAACGCGAGTCCGATTCGCGTTCTGAGGGTTCCGTAAAAAATATTTTCGCAATTTATTGTCGCAAAAGAAGTTTTTTTTTGTGATGAAACTACAAATTTACGCATTTCGGATATTTTCTTTTACTTGTGCTATATGACATTGCTTCTTACCAAATTTCATGATTCTAGGTCATCGGGAAGTACCTATAGGTTTTGATTTCCTTAAGAGTGTCAAATATGCGCATAAACGAGACGTAAACAGCCGTATCTTTTGATTGTCGTTGATTAAGAAGTTTGATTTTTTCACTGGCGAAGAGATTACAGACCTGAATATTTGATATCAATTTCAGCTTGATAACTCCACCTGTTCCTGAGAAAAAGGTCTTGACAGACAGACGGACAACAAAGTGATCATATAAGGGTTCCTTTTTTTTCTTATATGGTGCAGAACCCTAAAAATGGTATAAAATAGAATCTATCTCGTTCAGTCCCTTGCGGAGTAGACAGAGGGAACCGAGCACCACATGACTCTGTCCCTACACAACTCACCCGGTTCTTAACATTTATACTCGTAGCTCTTCATGCACGCTCACCATCTCTCTCTCTCCACTCAGACACCATCTTTTGAACACACGAACAATTTAGACGAGAGAGTTTATAGGCCTGGCTCGGCTCCTACATCTTTCTACTTTAGCGTTGTATATCTGTTTAGCCATGTTTTCCTCTTGCGTTCTATCTACATGTTGAAACATGCCTCTTCCTAACACCGATATCATCTTTTAGACTGGGGATTCCCAAACTTTTTGGTCAAGGGACCCCTTTTCCAAAATGAACTGATACTTCAGACCCCCATAGCCAAATTACTTTAAAAACCCTATCTCTACTTTTTTTAAAGTACAACAATGATTTATTTATTTATTCATACATACACAGTATTGAATGATACTTCTTATTAAGACATTAGTCATTCTTATAACAAGTTGGTATACAACTTGTTATAAGAATGACTAATATTTTAGCGTAATTTCGTAACACAACTTATACAGTACCTTGAAAGTTTCAAATAAGAACTTGTGTTAATTAATAGGGGTCGATTGTTAGACCTCGTCGACCCCGTAAATCAGTTTTCGTTTATGTCGACCCCTGGGAAACCGATATCGACCGCTTTGGGAATCCCTGTTTTAGGCAAACACAGAGCAAGTACCTAGGTTACGTACTCGATGCTCTTACATCTTCATTGCGAATTCAGTCTGCAAGCGTTACTACGTAGATTTTGCGCAACACTCGCATCTCGACGGCATTTATTCTACTTAAAAGCTCCGTTCTGGCTTAAGTTATTACTGTCAAGAAGATTACTCCGTACTCTATTTACACTATTCCCTACACTCACTCGCCTCTCCACATCAGCGCTGCAACCATCCTCCCTACCTCCCTTCCTCCTTCTAAAATATGACGCGGAATAGTCGTTCATATCGATTTGTAAGTTTAACCAACTTAAAAAAGAATAGGTTTCCAATTCGACCCGTGGTTTTGCTGTGTATGTTACGCAATGTCCTCGCAAATTATGATACTTTGTGACTTAAGTGTTGTCAGTTTTAAAGGTTTTAAATGTTGGTCATTATAAACATTTTTGTTGTCAAGTTCAAGCGGCCGACATAATCTAAGTTTCCGAAAGTTACGACTTAAGTGATCTCAATTTACAAGATGAGGTTTTAGCGTTCAATTAGTCCTATATAAGTTATTTGAAGTCATCGATTACTTAGATTTACCTATAGCTACGAATTTAGCAAATAATGATATAATATTGTTAATATAAATAATTAGAGATCGCCCAGTTGTTGAAGTTCGACCATAAATCCTTAATTTTTAACTAGGACGTTATTAAGGTTCGTTTGTCAATTAGTTTATTTAGTAAATTCGTCACAGGAAAAAATATTTGGCTATTATCAAAAAGAAAAAAAATTCTCACTCACTCATTGGTGGCAGGTTATCGCTCCTATATTTGTAAAAAATATTTTTAATAATATAAAATTAAAAAAAAATCAAAGTCCATAATCAATGATTAAATCATTGATACATTAATTTTGATTCAAGGCCGGTAATATTGCTTTATGCTTATGACAAGCTGTGAAGTGAGTTCAGTCCTTTCACATAAAGTATCTTCAGATTCGAACTGTCTTGCATTGCAAAACGTGCATTGTAATAATACATCAATCCACAATCAAATTGAAAGTTCGGCGACATTCGGCGCGCATTTCAATGTGTCTCTCAAAATAATTTCATCTTTTTATACTATTTTATTACTACTTTATATAAAATTTATGTAGTATATATACTACATAAATTTTCATTTTGCCTATTATTATGTGTACGAGAATATATATCCCTTCTTCCTAAGATGTTTTTATAGTGATAGATACGTCGTACACGCTCTAGAATGGCAATACGAAAGTAAGGTAATTGCCAAACTCGCAGTCAGTTGTCCAAGCTCTCGCATCGCGTCTATGCGTATTTCGCCACAAATGCCTTAAGATATATATTCATCTCTTTCTAATGCTGCACACGTCCAAGCAGTGGAGGAGGAGGTCTTACATAAGAGCTCACTCCCTCTCACTGCAGACACCATCTTAGTGACCAATGATGAAATTAGCTCTTTCATCAAAGGATTAAAACCCCACAAAGCCCCAGGCGCTGATGGAATTTCCAATAAGGCGCTAAAGCATTTCCCAGCCCAAGTGCTGACGCTCTTAGCCCTTATATTCAACGCTTGCTTCGACCTGTGCCACTTTCCAGCCCCCTGGAAAGATGCTACGGTCATAGGTATACCAAAACCGGGTAAACCACTCAACAACCCAAGTAGTCATCGCCCCATCAGCCTACTTACGGCGATGGGGAAATTCTTGAGAGAGCAATACTCGCTCGATTGAGAGAGCATCTCTTCTCAAATGGTCTCATCATAGACAACCAGTTCGGCTTTCGATCCAAACACTCTTGCCCACAGCAAGTCCACCGCATAGTCGAGTATATCTCGAGCGGTTTTTATCCCAAACGTGAAAAGACAGTAGCTGTCTTTTTCGACGTTGCCAAGGCTTTTGATAAAGTCTGGCATAAAGGACTTATATACAAGCTTTACAAGCTTCGTATCCCAGACCGACTTGTCCGCTTAGTGGCCTCCTACCTTAAACATCGCTCCTTTCATTTCAGACACGAAGGGACGCTCTCAACCCCACGCCCACTCAAGGCTGGTGTCCCACAGGGCTCTGTCTTAGCACCCCTGCTGTATATATCGTACACTAACGATATTCCCACACCTCCCAAAGGTGTAGAGCTCTCTCTCTTCGCCGACGACACCGCCCTCTATGCAAAGAGCGTGCGAGTCTCAGCTGCGTTAGCCAGACTCCAAACCTCAGTCACTGAGTTAGGGAGATGGTTCAGGAAATGGCGCATAGAGGTGAACCCGGAGAAAAGCTCCGCAGTTCACTTCTGTGCGAGACGCAAACTTCCATATAATACTCCCCGCCTGCGGATGCTAGGGGCGTCAGTCCCCTGGAAACGCACGGCGAAGTATCTCGGAGTCACTCTAGACTCCAAACTCTCTTTTGTACCCCATATCAGGAAGGTAGTTAGTACCGCCAGATTTTATCTGGGCCGACTCAGCCCTATGCTGGGAAGGCACAGTAAAATGTCCCTCAGAAATAAGCGAACCCTGTACAAGGTTTGTATAAGGTCGGTGATGTCGTACGCGTCTCCGGTGTTCGCACACGCCAGTCCCGCAGCCATTAAAAGGCTGCAAACAGTCCAAAACCTCTTTTGTCGCCGAGCTACCAATGCTCAGTGGGCTCAGCGTAACGCTGAACTACACCGCGACCTCCAACTTCCTACTATCCAACAACACTTCCAACTCCTTTCCAAGCGGTTTTTCGAAACCGCTGAAAGCCATCCAAACCCACTTATCCAGCAGGCTGTGTCCTATAACCCGCCACAGCCTCCTCTGTCCCGTTACCAAAACCGTAACCGTAGTGTCCTTTTAGACAAACCAAACAACTCTCGAGTGCTCTGGACCGCTATGCAGCGGCCGAAGCCTCCTTAGGGCAAAAGTCCTCCACCATGTGAGCACCCTTCCGGTCGCTCGTTTAGTCGCTTTTAGGGTCCTGAGTCGACATCCTCAGGAGGACAGTCGACTCTTCTCTAAGCGTTTGCTCTTTTCAGAGTGACGCTTGCGTCACCCCGTTCCCTGGGGTGATCGCTTCAGATGAAGCCTTTGACGCCTCCCCGGCTAAAGGCAGTCCCAGGGGGTGTTTTAGTCAGTAGGAATCTGACATCACTAGTTCGTTCGCACGAAACAGTATCTTATGCAAGATCTCACCTCCTCTCCCGTTTTCCGGAGGGTGTGGTGAGGGTTCCGTCACGGAAGAATGACTAATGCACACCCGCGTGTGTGGGTTGGTCCTTCTTTTGTGGGTCTACAATTTTCTTGGGCGGAAAAAAAAAACGACACGTATGTCCTATCATCTGTCTCTTTGTTAGAGCACTATCATAATAAATAACTGTACGTAGATATAGTGCTGTATAACGTAACTACCTTTTGATACATCGTTGCCTTCTTCTTTATTATTTACTCCGACCTGTCAATGTTGTATGACGAGGCGTAATGGAATTAGTTGTGAATATCTCAGTGTAAAAAATTACATAAAACGGGTTTACACAGGATTTAATTTGAATACAAAAATATACTTACTTTTTTTAGAACAACCAAATATAAATCGGTGAGAGTTAATCAATTCATAGTCTAGTGCAGAGATTTACAATCATTTGTGTCTCCTTGCATATATTTTCTGCTCTCCGTAGACCCCTTGCCACTAATGTTTGAATCTGATGAATCCCTTAATATAGACCACTTTGGGTAGCACGGGTCTAGGTTTTAAGTCAGAGTGAGTCTATTCACATTCATTCAAAAGTATATAACGTACATAGGTATGTACAAAATAAATAATGCATATTTTATTTAAATAATACTAAATAAAGACGGTTTAGAGATAATGACTGTATACTCAGTGCGAATGTTTCACCACAGACTAATAAGTATTTGACAATTTAATTCAATTCATTTATTTCATAACAATAAAATATTGTGTTGAAAATACATGCATCTACAATTATACAATTTAAAAATGTCACAATTACATTATAAATAATTACAAATATACACACAATTAAATACAATACGAAATGTTCAATACTATTCAAACAATGTCAGCAGCCGTCATTCAGATATTCGTCAACGGAGTAGTAGCACTCTTTCAGTGATACAGTGATACATTTAAATTATCCGCATTTTATATTTCACTCCGAAAAGTTTATTTTTATTTAATATATTTGTAACACATGTTATTATATATATTTTATCTTTCTTCTTCTTCACATGAACTTTAATTATGCCACCTCCGATACATTTCACCCCCTTACCTGTAGCGGTGAATTGAGTTACTACGCATAATCAGTCTCATCGGTTCTCCATAGGTTATTTTCTGCATGCTCGTAAAGCATCGTAAGTAGTCTCTACATAACATTTGCTGACGAGCTCGGTGGCTCAGTCGTGAATGACGCGACTTTGACACCAACGCTCGTGGGTTCGATTCCCACACAAGGCAAACATTTGTGTGCATGAATATAACACAAAGAAATATACACTAGAAATTTAACGAACTAACTATCTCTCGAACTTATTTCATTAACTTTACATATTAAATGTACATTTTTGTCACAACAGGTACAGATGGATCAAGAACGGCAAGCCATTCGAGTACACGAGTTACGACAACCGCATCTCGCAGCAGCCCGGACGCGGGACCCTCGTCGTCGGCAAGCCACGGGACGAGGACCTCGGCCAGTACCAGTGCTTCGCGGAAAACGAGTGGGGAACAGCCACATCCAACTCCGTCTTCGTCAGGAAAGCCGAGCTCAACTCTTTCAAAGAACCAGACGGCCCCCAAAAAGTGGTCACCGCCGACGAGGGAAAGCCATTCAAATTGACCTGCGACCCCCCGGATGGCCATCCCAGCCCTAAAGTCTACTGGATGTTGCAAGGGAACGAAGGGCAGCTGAAGACTATAAACAACTCCAGAATGACTCTGGATCCAGAGGGGAACCTTTGGTTTTCGAATGTGACGAGATACGACGCTGGGGATTATGCATACACTTGCGCGGCTAAATCGATCTTCAGGAACGAATACAAACTGGGGAATAAAGTGTTTTTGGAAGTGAAGCGCACGGGGATATCGCCCACGCTGAACAAACATGCGCCCGTGAAACAGTACACCACCAGGAGGGTTGAAAAGGGGCTGAAGGGGAAACGCGTCGAGCTGTACTGCATTTACGGGGGAACGTAAGTTGATTATTTTTTATGTTTGACAAGCGACATTTTTAAGGATCGCTGTTTTTTTTTTATACTACGTCGCGAGGCAAACAAGCATACGGCCCACCTGATGTAAAGCGGGTACCGTAGGCTATTAACGCTTGCGATATATTAAGTATCACTTGCGCGATGCCTCCACTGCTGCTTACACAGCAACTCCTTGGTAGCTTACTGGTGACCTCACTCACACGCAGGAACACAACAACCCTCTAGGGAGTTGTTATTTGGCTGCGGTTTTCTGTGAGGTGGAGGTACTTCCCCAGACGGGCTGCTTAAAATCTCGTTGTTAGGGTTCCCAATATAGTGTTAGGACACCACTACAAAGACTCTTCTGTCTGTGCATAGCACGTGATGTAAAGTGGTTACCTAGTGGCACAAACCAATTAACCATTGATTGCGCATAAAAGTAGCGCAGTGTTGTAGCGCCTAAATATGTCAGCGATTGGAGCCTACCGACCGATGAGAGAGTATATTAACCAGCTGCTGTGCCCGCGACTTCGTCCGCGTGGAATTATTTATTTATATTTAAAAAAATCTAAAATAATAGTAGCCTAAGTTACTCCTTATTACATCAGCTATCTGCCAGTGAAAGTTCCGTCAAAATCGGTCCAGCCTTTTCAGAGATTAGCCGGAAGAAACTGACAGACAGACACACAAAAATTGAAAAAATATTCATTTTGGTATATGTACCGTGTACCTATACATCCATATGCATTTAGTAAAAAGCGGTTATTTCAATATTACAAACAGACACTCCAATTTTATTTATCTGTATAGATAAGCTGAAGAGTGCCGCGATGTTGATCCGTAAACTGGCCAATAAGGGCTGCGCGTTCTACTTTACCTCCCGACCCGTAGCGGCGAGTTAATTTACCACGCAAAATCGTTTTATCGGATCTCCATATGTTATTCCCTTCATGCCTAGTGGTTACCAGCAACACTTGCAATACATAAGTATCGCTCACGCGATACCTTTGTTGCTAACACAGCAACTCCTTATAAGTCTAAGTACTTGTAAACTCACTCAATCGCTTGGTATCAAAGTATAGCTAACCACTCCGCCACCAAGCTCTTCAGGGTCTTGAAGTTGAAATTTTTACAGAGTGTATACTACTCTTCTTCTTTTTCTTAGTGTTATCCCGTTTCATAATCCATTAAAATTGGCGGGGTCCGCTACCTAAGCCTAAGGATTCGGCGAAGATATTTGTTTTTGACATGGAGCGATTGCCACAGACCAGAGGAAAACCAGACCTTTCTTAGGTTAGGTCACACGTGTTTCGAAATATAATTTTCTGGGCGTGCTGAATTCCTTCACGGTGTTCTCCTTCGCTGCCGAGCCAGTGATAAGTAAATTACTTACGTGACACATGTCAGGGTTCGAACCGGGGATATAGTTTTACAATCGCACAGCTCGCCGGCGGCTGGGAGTTCATCCGCACACACTGGAACCGCAATGGTCGCGCACTGTGCGCTTCACGACAAGTTTTCTACCGAGAACTATTATGTTGTGGAATGAGCTCCCTGCCGAAATTTTCCCAAGGGACTACAGTATGGGGTTCTTCAAGAAAGGCGTGAAGAGGTTTTTACAGGGTCGGCAACGCAAGAGTGACACCCCTGGTGTTGCAAATGCCCATAGGCTACGGTAACTGCTTACCATCAGGCAGGCCGTACGCTTGTTTGCCACCTTAGTGGTATAAAAAATAATAATAATAATAATAATAATTGGGCGGTTTTATCCACTGGGCTATCACTGCTATTATTATGCAGAGTGTATATTATTATAGCTGACATAACAACAAATTATCCTACTTATAATATTATAAATGCGAAAGTTTGTATGTATGTATGTTTGTTTCTCTTTCACGCTTAAACGCTGAACGGATTTGAATGAAATTTGGCACGTAGATAGATTATGATCTGGATTAACACATAGGCTACGTTATTTGACTCCACGCGGGCGGAGCCGCGGGCAGCAACTAGTAAACAATATAATTATTAATTACTTTATTAATAAAGGATGAGAACCATCCTCATATCTCCTGCAAACACAGCAACTCCTTAGGAGATTACTTGTAACCTGCATTTCTCACAGGACTAACAACCCTCCAAGGACTTGCTACTCGTATTTGGCTGCGGACTAACATAGCTACATCAGAGTTTTTGCTACACTCAAACTCTACGTACACAAATTCTATGTTTTTATACATCGCCGGGAAAAGTACAACCATACGGCCCACCTGATACAAACCGGTTATCATAGCTTATAAACGTTTGCAACGTATTAAGTATCAACCGCGCGCGTTCTGCGGCTAACACAACACTCCTTAGTAGCTTACTGGCGACCTCACTCACTCGCAGGAACATAACAACCGACCCAGTCGAACCCACGTGCGGTGGCGTCACAGTAGCTTTACTAAACACTGCGCCATCGAGCTCGCCAAAATATTATCATATCATTGTCTTCATCCAGGCCCCTCCCGCAAATAGTGTGGAAAAAGAACGGCAGAACGATACTGTCCTCGCAGAGCATAACGCAAGACAACTACGGAAAGACGCTGGTGATCAAGTACCCAGGCTATGAGGACCAGGGGTCGTACACTTGCGAAGCTAGCAACGGCGTCGGCGAGGCACAGACATACTCTATAGAGCTTAATATTGAAGGTGAGTGTATCTAACTTATTTTTTTTTTTCGATATTTAAATAACCCATCGATTGCCACTTCTGCGTGACACTTAAATGTTATTATCAAATAGAATAGAAAATAATTAATAATTAAACGAACGTACCAAGTGAAGCTCTATCGGAAATAATAACAAATGATTCGTCCGAAGATATTGGTATATCTAGAAGAGATATTAATTAGGTGTTGACACACATTGAATTATTATGTAAGCTAGTGTACTAGAACCGACACCGCGAATCAAATGTTTGCGCCATGATTTGTTGCCGATCGGCAACAACTCATTGCTGTACTACATTGAACGAAACGCGTAAGCGCCGTGATTATCACGGCGCTTTTGACCTTTTGGGCGCGAGAAAAAAACAAAGATTCGAAGATACAGCACTAAACCCCTTAGAAGCGGTTTAGTGCTCTATCTTCGAATCTTTGGGATAGACATCTAAATTATTTCAGCGCTGCAGCTGACATTAGTTTTAGTTATTACCAAAATGGAGCAAAACTTTTACTTAGGATAGCTCCTCTAGTACCTACAGAATAACTCAATGTTGACACATACAGTGCCAGATTAAGCCAGCTCGGGGCCTGTAGCAAATAGCTCGATGTCAATATCAGGGAATTGCCCTGTTAATTTTGCACTGTTGCCAACTTGCGTGCAGTGCGATGCGAAACATAATTTGTGGTATGACCAGCGCTCACTTTTAGAAATGTACTAAAATTTTATTTTATAGTTGAAAACCTTGATGGCAACTATTTCGTGGTAAGTATTGTACATTAATTTGAAGAATATATTTTCACGCTTCTATGTAAATTGATATTTTTTACGGCCAGAAGGCGTTGATGCACGAGACCCCCAAATGCGCGGGGCCCGTAGCATTTGCTACGAGGCTAATCCGCCACTAGACATAATTATAGTTTATTCATTATGCCGTGAGCCAAAGTGTAAACAAAAAAAAACATAAGTTTCCAAATTTACGAATTGGTACACGCAGGCTAAGTCTTTGCTACATTTATTAATAAGATAATGTATCCTCGTTCGTAAAACGCATTGGAATAGATTTGAAACACTTTTTTTCGGCGAATTAAATCGCAAATGTGTACAAACACTTCTTGGAAAGTTTTTCTTAGTTGGGGTACCACAGTAGTAATTGAATAACATTTGTATGCCATCGTGTTCTGAAATATTAAGTTAGGTGTCGCATATAAGAGTCGCATTGTTTATGTGAGTTACGGTATAAGAAGATAGTACCTAGCACCACCATCATAATGTCTTATCAGGTTTTTGATCACACTAATATTATATCGGTATTTCATTTTTTTATACAACGTCAGGAGGGATGCAAGCATACGGCCCACCTGATACATTTAGTATCACTCGCGCTTTGCCACACAGCAACTCCTTAGGATCTTACTGGATACCTCACTCACACGCAGGAACACCACAATACTCTAGACTTCTAGAGCGTTGTTATTTGGTTGCAGTTTTTTGTTAGGTGGAGGTACTTCCCCAGACGGGCTGCTTTGATGCGCCCTATTTCTCTTAAAAATACCCAGAACAATACAAACGGATATTTTCATGCACATAAATATTTGTCCTGTGTGGGAATCGAACCCACGAGCGTTGGTGTCAAAGTAGCGTAACAGCGCGTTTCACCACTGCGCCACCGAGCTGGTAATTTTTTCAGTTTCATCTATTTAAATACTAAAAAGGCCTCCACATCACGCGAATTTCCGCATAACACTTTTTAAAAAACTCTAAAACACGAAACGGGAAGCGTATTTACATAACCTCGTGTGTGTGGTCCGTTATGGTTCACCCGCAGTGGACTGCGCGCCGCCGCCGGCCATTCTTACATGGCGGATGACAATGATAACATTGTACCAAATAAAGGGACAAACTTATAAAACGCGCACGGTTTTGGAACGTCGCTTCCTTACTACATTGTTAATTGGTCCTAATATGTATTCCCATCCGTTGAAATATTTTTACTGATTTTCTAATATCCGGGGCTCTAAACGTTAGTTACTATACTACTAATTTCCTTTAATTATTGTAGGTAGTCATAACCATTAAAAAAAAAATATTCTTCGAATTTTTTTTTATACTACGTCGAGAGGCCAATGCGTCACAGGCATTGAGTTATTATGTACTAGAGGAGCTATCTACACAGATAAATAAAATTGGAGTGTCAATATTAAAATAACCGCTTTTTACTAAATGCATGGATGTATACACGGTACCTATACCAAAATGAATATTTTTTCAATTTTTGTCCGTCTGTCTGTTTGTTCCGACTAATCTCTGAAACGGTTGGAGCTATTTTGACGGGACTTTCACTGTCAGATAGCTGATGTATTAAGGAGTAACTTGGCTACTTTTAACTTAGAATTTTTATTTATTTTTATCAATATAAATAAATAATATTCCACGCCAGACGAAGTCGCGGGCACAGCTCTAGTTCTAAGTAACAGTCTTGCTCCTTTTTGGTAATAATTAAAACTAATGGCCGATGCAGCGCTGAAATAATTTAAATGTCTATCCCAAAGATACGAAGATACAGATCTAAATCGTGCTCATTACTACTATATAGCACAGATATGTCATACGGAATTCTTCTTTGGGGTAACTCCGCGGACATTAACACCATCTTTTTATTGCATAAGAGCCATCTACAAACTTGGTCCCCGGGAGAGCCTTAGAGAAAAATTCAAAGAAATAAATATTCTATCAATATATCTATGAAAATCTTTTGTATGTCCATAAAAACATAGACTCATTTTGTAAAAAGAGTGATACTCATAACATAAATACTAGATATTAGCATAATCTTGTGTTACATGCAAGCCGTCTCCACAAAATAAGTAATTCTTTTATGGGGCTATGTATACGGTTCTATAACAAACTTCCCAGCAATATAAGAGAATTGTCAATAAACAAATTTAAAACTACCATTAAAGCCAAATTGTGTAGCAGGGCATATTATAAAGTATCTGACTATATTAATGATAAAAATGCCTGGGATTGAGTCGATCCAATTATAATGTAATTAATAAATTATGTAAATTTGTTCGGATACCAAAAGAGGGATGGATGCCTGAGTTTTTTGGCAGTATTTTTATCAGTGCTCACCTAGTCATGAACTGCACGGTAGGGAAAAAAAATTGTGACGATTGCAAACAAATATAGCCATTTTTACGGAATAAAAAGATTTTGACTTTGATATGTCGCTAAATAATATTAATTGGTGAACACATAACATTGTAATTGTCGTACATTGTACACTGTCTGTAGTGTTGTACCTATAATATGACATAGGGTCGCACTATCGACATAATGTTGATGAGTGTGTGAACTGGGTGACCGAGTTACTGCGGGCTGCGTGCGTGACAAGTGCGCTGACGTCACGGGACCGAACGCACCCACGCAGGGCTGCCGCAACACTACTAAAAAAAAGACCCATATTGGCAAGTTTCTTTTGGCATTTCTTCTTCGCCCATGGTCATTTTCGAAATGCTGGTAGATTAAAAAAGAGATATTAAAACTAAAAAAAAAAACGAAAATTATTAAGATACAATATGATCTAATTTAAAGACTGTAAGACGGGTCTAAGTGCCCGTAAGGGCATAATGGCAAATAAATGATTTTTATCTTTTTTTTTATCTACTTGTTGTCACCAGTAGGGTTACTTTCGATACTAATTCCAATGACGGTCCAATTTCAATATTTGGTTAATATTTCGCAATCTCAATGCAACGTTAAGAGAGGTAGAGCGCATCAAGGCAGCCCGCCTGAGGAAGTACCTCCGCCTCACAGAAAACCGCATGGGTCGTTTTGTTCCTGCGTGTTAGGTTACCAGTAAACTCCTAAGGAGTTGGTGTGTTAGCAGCAGAGGTGGCATCGCGCGAGTGATACTTAATGTATTGCAAGCGTTTATAGGCTACGGTAACCGGCTATCTAAACCTAATGGCGAAGATGCTGATTTTGTTATGAAGCGACTACCGTAATATAATTTCTTGGATGTGCGAATTTCCTCGCGATGTTTTCCTTCACCGCCGCGGAAGCGATAATTACGAGTACATATATTTACGAGTACATAAATCTGTAAACACTAATTTAATAGTACATACTCCCGCCAAGATTTCGAACCTGGTACCGTCGGTTCTTAGAGTATTTGACATCATGAGCGCTTGACCTTCGACCTTCACGGCTTTTAAGTCCTCATCAATCTATTCATAAACAACCTTGTGTTTATGTCACGGTTCTGTAATCTAGAAATGGTGATATATGTTTTCATAAGGTTCCTGCACACAATTGTTTGCCCTGTGTGGGAATCGTACCCATGAGCGTTGGTGTCAAAACAACGTAAGAGCGCGTTTCACCACTGCGCCACCGAGCTCGTCAAAAGCTGTCGTGCTCTTCTTCTTGCTAGCGTTATCCCGTTTTGTAATACATGAGGATAGGCGGAACCCGAAACGGATTTTTAAGAGAGGTAGGGCGCTTCAAAGCAGCCCGTCTGGGGAGTACCTCCACCTCACAGAAAACCGCAGCCAAATAACAACTCCCTAGAGGGTTGTTGTGTTCCTGCGTGTGAGTGAGGTCACCAGTAAGCTCCCAAGGAGTAGCTGTGTAAGCAGCAGAGGAGGCATCGCGCGAGTGATGCTTAATATATCGCACACGTTATTAGGCTACGGTGCCCGGTTGACATCGGGTGGGCCGTATGCTTGTATGCCTCCTGACGTAGTATAAAACAAAATACCGCTACCTAAACCTAAGGGTTTGGAGAATATACTGATTTTTATATATACATAAACACATACAAGCATACGGTCCACCTAATGTAAAGCTGTTACCGTGGCTTATATACGCTTGCAATGCATTAACTATCACTCGCACTACCACTACCGCCCATGGCTCCACCGACCTTGCGGTCATTTGAGCCGCATCGTGAGATATGCGCACGCCACTTGTTGCTCTGAGGCTCTATTCGTGCCGTGGGCAATTCTTCGCTCCCTACAAATCATCAATCAAATCTTTTCAAACTAAGGCCCGTCTAATAACGAGGTAAGTGTTATGGATATTTATATGTATATGTTGGCAACAAGCAACATAGTCAAAAATGGTTTTTTTTTTGTACAAGTGGCAACATTGTCTTCTTGTTCCCGTTCCGCCACGACTAACAACTGTGTCTTGTACGTACGCAATAAAATTAATAAAAAATATCATTGACGCTGTAAAACAGTGTTTATGTCGTCTCCAACAGCGCCTAACAATACAGTCCACTTTCAATCTTGACCCCAACATATATATAATTGAATTAAACAATTTTTAACGGAAGTATCGCGTGTTTTATTTATTTTGCTGAACCTGACGTTACGAACGCTTTGCAGCGTCCGTGGTCGCAGGAAGACTAAGGTGATATTTGTCTTACATTAGTTATTCAATTACTACATCTACCGACATGGATGGATTAAATATATATGTTCCGATTCACACAAAAATCGCTCACAGTGTCCGAACATTTTTTAATAGGTCTTTGGGTTTGTGACTTGATTATTTTTAGGACTGGATCCCAAGCAGGTGGTACTTGCCAACCATCTTCTCTATTAGAATTGGGGTGTTTTCTTATTTCAATAGCCTCGCGCAACATTCTCGGCATGTAGCGATTCTCCTTGGCAAGGATTTGTGGTTTATCGAACCGTATGTAATGGTTTGGCTGGTCCAGTGTACCTATGTTCACATACTGCAGAGTTTTTATCGCGCCTATTCTTCATGTCAGCAATGTGTTCTTTCACACGAGTACCTTCGCTTCTCTTTGTTTGCCCTATGTATGATATTGATAAACCACATTCGCAGTCTAATTTGTATACTCCTGTATCCTGAGGATATTAGACTTGATAGGTTTTAGAAATTGACTGATCTTCTTATGAGGCTTGAAATAAGTTTTAATTGAAGCTCGCCGTAAGATGTTGCCAATTTTGTCTGTGACTTCCTTTAAGTATGGTAAGATGGCAGGTTGACGTTCAACTGTAGGTGGCTTCGATACGATGCGATACTTCCGTTAAAAATTGTTTAATTCAATGTGTAACAATCGCGAAAACCTAAGACAATACTATATATATAATGTCCTGTATGGGAATCGAAGCCACGGGCGTTGGTGGCAAAGTGAAGTAACAGTACGTTTCACCACTGCGCCACCCAGCTCGTAATTATCTGCTTGTGGCCACATCCCGGTTATTTCCATCGCGACGTAGATAGATGTAAGGTCTCGTAGTCATCCGACGACGGTTTCCCGATGCGTCATTCCGGTTCACTGGGAGACGAGATGCGACGCTTGGAGAACGTAATCGCGTTAGGATGTCGTTCTTACGTAAACGGTATATGATAGGGAAACGGTATACAAAACTGAATAATGGTGCACAGTACACGTATTATTTAATTCACGATAGCAGGTTTTCTATCTATCTATAACCTCACGGCACACCCTCTAGGGAGTTGTTATTTGGCTGCCTTTCAGGTGGAGGTACTTCCCCAGACGGGCTGCTTTATGCGCCCTACCTCTCTAAAAACATCCAGACCAAGATAAACAGACATGTTCACGCACACAGATGTTTGCCTTGTGCGGGGGAATCGAACCCACGAGCGTTGCTGTCAAAGTCACGTCATTTGCGACTGAGCCACCGAGCTTGTCAAAACCACTTTCGCGTTGTGTGTCTGTTTCGTGAGCCTTTCCTCCTGCGTACCATCTGAGTATGCTCCTTCTTATTTTAACACCGATGCTCTCAAATCATCTCTATTTGTTGTATTTCTAATCAAATCTGTATAGCGGTCGAAATGCGAGCATTGCGCAAAGTTTGCGGCGCAACGCTTGTTGATCGCGTTCACAATGATGATGTAAGAAAGGGAGTTATTTTGAAAGAAAGTGTCGTTGTTAACGACTCCAAAAAAGTAGGAGTATCTTAATTCGACTAAATTTTTTTTGTATGTTTGTTACGCGATCATTCCGCCAATTATGAATTTATTTTGATAATTCTTTTTTTGTTTGATTAGTCATATTCAGAGGTGGTGCCATATAAATTTTATCGATTAGATTCAGCGCTTTTTGAGAAAATCAACAAAAACAAAAATATATACACAGATAATGTTTTGGTTTGTGGTTTCTTTCAGCAAAAGATTTTGATGAGGACTTTCAATCAATGTTTTTTTTTATTTACACTAAAAAACAAAAAATAAATTATTTTTAAATAAAAGTCATACCCCCTTCAAAAACCACACAGGAACTAAAAAGCGAAAAATAATTGGTCACAATTACTTACGATTTTTGGAGTCGGTTTTATTTTTATGCAGTTGGTACAGACTCCAAAAATCGTAAGTAATTGTGACCAATTATTTTTCGTGTGTTAGTTCCTAGGTGCTTTTAGAAGGTGTTTTTTTTTTATTTTAAAATATGTTTTGAAATACCTCACGTACTTAAAATGTTAAGATTCTTGTTGTCAGATCTAATTAACAATAATAGATATACAGGAGACAATAGTATGCATTGGTGCCGATGTAATAAATATTACGTTCTGCACTTTATGCTGTCTTATTAGTTATAATCACACATCGCTAGGATGTCATATATCTAAAGGACAAAAGGAGAAATAAAGGAGATACAATAGCGTGCCTTGCGGCCAATATCCCATAATTATGCTATGCTATTTGTGCTTTCTTATTATTTATAGTCACACTTCGCAAGGATATTGATTGATTAGTCTTGCCATATCTAATGACCAATAGAAGAAATGTAGGAGATACAATTGTATGCGTTGGGGATAATGCCCCATATTATGCCATGCAATTTGTTGTCTTTATTACTGTTATTACCTATAGCATCGCAAGGATGTTATTGATTGATGTTGCCATATCCAATGGACAACAGAAGAGATAAAGGTGACACAGTAGCGTTTATTGGGGTCAATGCCCCATATTATTCTATGAAATTTATGCCGTCTTATTAGCTATAGCTATATATAGCACGGATATTGATTGGCCTTAATTACTCCACCAGCTATGAACAAGTAATAAAACTTAGGACGAAATATCTCAGTGCTGCGAATTAGCGACGGTTCATCGCTTCAGCCAACCAGGAAGTCTTCTTTCTAGCTTTATCCCGTTTACTCTAATCCATCAGGATCGGCAGGGTATCCAAACTTAAAGATTTGATGAAGGTACTGATTTTAACATGCGCCCTCTATATTTTTTCCTCAATATACTCGCCCACTTCGTAAATCTGGTATAGTAGTTTAAAAATTCACTACGTAATCCAGCGTGTGGCGATAGGTAATATTTCTAGGGTCCCCCGTGAACGCCCGTAACGGAACCCTTATAATTTGCTCATATCCGCCCGTCCGTCCGTCCGTCCGTCCCCTCGGTCACTCCGTATGAATCTTACTTTCTGTGTAAAAGCTATTTGTGATCCGGATTTATTTATATAAATCCAATAAAATTGCTACTTACAAATGTGTTTTTTGTATACATAAAACATCGAGTTGTATACAAGCATACAGCCCGCCCGATGTAAAGTGATTACCGTAGTCGATGAACGCTTACAATATGGGACGCATCGCGCGATGCCGCCCCTGTTGCTAACATAGCAACTACTTAGGAGCTTACTCGCTAATTTCGTTAATGATTTTGTGTGGCTGTATGGGAAAACTGCTACATTTTCAGGGTTCTCTATCTATGGAGCAAATAGAACACTATTGCTGTCACTTCACTGTATGTCAGTATGTCACATGTTTATAACTCGCAACCGAAATGAGTTATATGACTGAAATTTGTGTGTGTTGTGTGAAATGTTGACCCAAAACCGAATATATACTAAAATGTTCAATTTAATTATTTATGGATGTAGATGCCGAGGAAGGCCTAACCCAACCAACAAGACCAAATATATCCAATAGATATGCGTTATAAGAAAGTGGTGCCAGGAGCCCTAGAAACCAGCGAGCGTCCATGAGGAGTTATGAATGTTAAAGAAGCGAGTGACTTGTGTAAAGACCTATACCGTATTCACTTCGGCTTTGAACAGAACATAAACAAACCATAAAAATGTCCCTATTATCACAAAATGAACATTCATCAAACACATCACATTTAGTACTGTTTTATGTTACTTGCATACAAATAAATATTATAAAATTAATACTAGAATGGCGATTAAAAATTCCGTGTTTTTTTTACACTAATACACTTATAATTACATGTTGTTAATTTGAATATGCTATATATACGTATATTTTTTTCTATGTCGATTTCATTATTGTGGGCATTATAAAAGACCTATTATCGTTGTGGATTTTAAAGCCTGAAACGACTTATTATAGTTCCCAACGAAGGTGAACAGTTAATACATGCGAAGTATGAAGAATTTACAACTTTTGCATTTATCAAGCCTATTCTAATGCGTTCTACGAACAAGGGAGATTGTTACTAACATATTAAGACATGTAGAAAAGACTTGGCCTCCGTATGAATGAAAACTAATGTTTTCTTTCTTTACACTCTGTCTCAACCCCAAATGAATACTGTATAGTCATGTGGCGCTCGGTTAACTCTGCCTATCCCGCAAGGGACTCGTTGTGGAGTTATAGATAAGATAGATAATTATTTTATAGGGTCTCTATGTACGTAGAGACGAGAGAGAGAGAGAGAGAGGACATACATAACTGAGAAAATCTATCGCAGTAATTCTAATAAAGTCAATGTAGATGATCTTAATATACAATTTTCCTCTCCTGCACTTTTTGATAGCAGCACTAAAACAGCAACACTTAATTATCTTCATCGCTTCCAGCTCCAGATTTTCCACCATTTTTCTTTACTCAATTTACCGACAGTGATGTGGAGAGGAACGTGGGTGGGATGACAGCGTTAGTCGTCTTATGATCCTACCGATTCTTGATATCATCCTTCCTGTTATTACACTGATCCTGCATAATTCCATAACATCCGGATTCTTTTCTTCTGCTTGGAAAAATGTTCACGTAGTCCCCTTACCCAAAAACCCAATCCTTCATCTTGCTCATATTACCGTCCCATTTCTATTCTTCCTTTCTTGTCTAAGATTGTCGAACGCTTGGTTCAGCAGCAGTTAAGTTGTTTCCTTGGGAAGCACAAGATTCTCAATCCCTTCCAGTCACGTTTCCGCCCGGGTCATGGTATGACTACCGCTCTCTTGAAAATTACCGAGGATATTCGATCTAATATGGATAATGCTCAACTTACGGTTTTGGCGTTGTTAGACTTCAGTAATGCGCTTAATGCCGTCAATTATGGATATTCTTTTGGTACGTTTACGTTCCATCAATATATCTCCCTCTGCAATTGAGCGGTTTCGTTCTCACCTGTATGGTCGTCAGCAGCGAGTACGTATTGAGGATACGTTCACTTATTGGTGCTCTTCAACAGCTGGTGTACCTCAGGGTGGCATATTGTCTCCTCTTATATTTGCTTTATTCATTGATTCCATCACATTCGAACTTCGCTCCTCCTGCCATCTTTATGCAGACGATTTACACACAGGCTTCCTTATTTGAACTTCCATTTTCGTTTAATGCCGTCAATTATGACATTCTTTTGATACGTTTACGTTCAATCAATATATCTCCTTCGGCAATTGAGTGGTTTCGTTCTTACCTGTATGGTCGTCAACAGCGAGTACGTATTGAGGTTACGTTCTCTTCTTGGCGCTCTTCAACTGCTGGTGTGCCTCAGGGTGGCGTGTTGTCTCTTCTTTTATTTGCGTATTCATTAATTCCATTACATCCGAACTTCGCTCCTGCCATCTTTATGCAGACGATTTACACGCAGGCTTCCTTATTTGAACTTCCAAATTCTATTTGTTCTATTAATGAAGATCTCTCACGTATATCAGTCTGGAGTAAAACTCACGGCCAATCCTTTAAAATTGCAAATATTATAAATTATTATAGGAAGTTCTCGTCGCATATCTCTAATTAGCTGGAATAATGTACCTTACGTTATATTTCACGGTACGCCAATAAAGTTTAGCGATAAAGTAAAAAAATCTGGGAATCATTTGTGATAATTCTTTATCTTGGTCAGCGCAGATTGCCGGATTTAGTAGGACAATGTTTGCTGCGTCTGGTTCCCTTAGAAGGTTACGAAATTTTCTACCAGTAGACACTAAAATCGTGCTAGCACAATCCTTGCACCTTCCCATCCTCGACTATGCTGATTCCTGTTCCTGTTCCGCAAGCTGTGACATTATGGTACACGTAGCCAATAAAGCACTTGACGGCGCACAAAGGCACACCTGTATTTACCAAAACTTATTGTTTTAGCGCTTACATATCTGACTGATTCGAGCCTATACGGTTCACATGGAGGATGTTTTAACCAATAAACCGAAGGGACACGATGGTGACCCATAAATTAGCCAATTATAACTGCGCGTTCTATTTCACCCCCGACCCGTGGCGGTGAGTTAAGTTTCAAAACAAAATCGTTTTATGGGTTCTTCATTTAGTTAGTTATCTTCTCCATGTATGGAAATATATAAGAAACATAGATATAGTTAAATGCTATGTTACTGCTATTTGAATCCACTATTCAATAAAGCGTTCTTCCACAGCCGCCCCATTCTTCACCGTGGAGCCAGAAATCCTCAACAAAGCGGAAGGGGAGACAGCCGAAATCAGATGCAAAGCTGCTGGCACCCCAGCGCCGCAGATTTCCTGGATCCACAACGGTCTCCCCATCGAGCAGACAGAGGCTAACCCTCGGCGCACGATCTCCACCGACTCCATCATCATCACGGACTTGGTGAAGAAGGACACTGGCAACTACGGCTGCAACGCAACCAACTCCATCGGCTACGTGTATAAGGATGTCTACATTAATGTTCAATGTGAGTATTGTTATATACGGATTCTTTTTCTTCCTAGCATTACCCCATTTCCTGATCCGTTAGGATTGGCCGGGTCCGCCACCGCAGCCTAAGGATAGTTGGTTAACAAGCCGCTTCTTATCCACTAAGCGATCACTGGTCTGCTGCTATCTGCAAAATTACAATTATTAGCCTACACATAAAGAATTCATTTAAATTGAAATAAAAACTGTACTTGACTAGTTAAAAACAAGGCTATATTATTAGACTAATATTGTTCTGATTCATTATCACACAGACTCTTGTACCACAGTTTATTATCCTTTTTTTTATACAACGTCGGGAGGAATACAAGCATACGGTCCACCTGACATAAAACGTATATGTAGCTTATATTACATTAAGTATCACTCGCGGGATGCCACCTCTGTTGCTAACAAAGCAACTCCTGAGAAATTTACTGGTGACCTCACTCACACGCAGGAACACAACCCTTTAGGGAGTTGTTATTTGGGTGCGGTTTTCTGTCAGGTGGAGGCACTTCCCCGACCGGCTGATTTGATACGCCCTACCTCTTTTACGGTTATAATTTTACGATTCTATTTTAACATTTAAGTTTATATTGAAGAATAAGTACTAGCTCTACCTCTTATATTTTTTATCTATAACAACATTTCGAAAATGACCGTTGGCGAAGAAAAATTGCCGAAAGAAACTTGCCAATATAGGTTTCTCCATTTTGTCAGTATATTTATTGTAATGAAGTTAAGTGGCAATATTAAAGATGTATTTCTACATGATGTGATCAATCATTTGCAGACATCTCTTTCAGTATTTATATCTTCATCAGTAAGATATTCATCAATTCTGTAATGAGGCTTCTTATAAACAGTATTTTTGATGCATGCCGTTTGAATATATTGTCAGGAAAGAACAGAACAGTTTCAGGCAATTTATTATAGAATCTAATACAATGTATAACAAAAGATCTGTCAGTCCTAGCAAGTATTTCACTGAATTTTGAAAACGTATTTATATTTTTACAGACGCACATTATGTTTTCATAAATATTACTGACAGTGAGAAATTTTGTTTCTTTGTACAGTTCTCTTTGATTTTCTGGAATCCATGTTATAAATATAATTTCGATACATATAATGTTGTGAAAGTATTATAAATAGACTAAGGACGCAGTAGCTACGTTCTTCAATTGTCTGATTCTCCCAACTGCATATGCGACGGAGCTGAGCTTACTGGCCAGTTTATTTATGTGGGGGGGCCCAATGTAATTTGGAGTCTATTGTAATTCCAAAAAAAATACTGTATCATTAATAAATTCTCATATGTTATTGTCAGTGAGAACTCCTGTATTGGCAGAAGCCATATTTGGGAGACTGTTGAAAATTTGATGATGATTTCGGACTTACGTACTTATTTGTAATTATCACTTGCTCGTTGGTGAAGAATAACATCGTAAGGAAACGCATATACGTCCTGGGGATCATACGTGTGACCTATATTAAGAAAGGGCTGTTAGTTCTTAAGAATTTTATTTTATTTTATTGTCGAATAGATATGTATGATATGATAATTGTAAGTTCACAGAAATAAACAAATTAAATTATACAATTCAAAAAGATTGTCTGTCTGCGTACGTCCAAACAAACTTTGCCAATTTATAATATTAGTATAGACTTTTCTCTATACTTGATAGATCATGTTCGGCTGTATATATTTTTAATGTATCTTCGCTATTAAGCTATGCTCTTCGGGAACAGCGGTTAGGATCATTCAAAATGGTGCTCTGTTAAGGTAGATCCGAATCGGGTGATAAGTAAAATTTTATTTAAAAAATCCTTAAATGGTCACCAACTAAATAAAGACTTAATTTTGTTTATGGTCATGTTATGACGTGCGTGTTGCCGTTCAATGATTCCGTATAATGTTGAAGATTTACTGAAGCTGTTTATTTAAGATTCAGTAAACAAACTAAAAACCTTTAAACCTTTTTAATGTAAAAGTGGAATTAGGTGCCAATAAAGCAACTGTGGAAATAAAGAGTCGAATTCAATAAAGTGTGTTTCGCATTTTATTTAAAATGTTTTATCACTATTTTGTTAGGGAATCCTAGAACTGATCTAGATTTGAATAATTGA
This sequence comes from Pyralis farinalis, assembly GCA_947507595.1. NCBI lineage: Eukaryota > Metazoa > Arthropoda > Insecta > Lepidoptera > Pyralidae > Pyralis > Pyralis farinalis. The sequence goes on from OX382259.1 coordinate 38,185,021, forward strand.
CAATGCGTGTTGACACATTGAAATGTATGCTTCATAGCATATTCTGTTTTATATGTTTACCAAAAGTAGGTTTTGTATACAAGGTCGTGGGAGTTATCAAACATGGGTATAATCAGATACTATCAGATAAATATGTCGAGACAAATATTTTTATATTTCTTAATTATTTTTTTAGTATATAACCTTTTTAATGGACCACAGAGGCTTATAAATTTCTCACTAATCTATTAATGTGTTTAGTATCTATACTAATATATAAAGCGGCGGAGTTTGTTTGATTGTTTGAACTCGGATACAGTCGGATTTGAAAAAATAAATTTGCATTTTGATAGGCCAACTGTTTAGGAAGGTTATAAGATATTTAACATACCGTTACGAGTCTTAAAGGGCGTAGGAAAAACAAAGAAAGTTAGAAAAACGGTTCCCACGGGGATACTGAAACACGCTCGAATGAAGTCACGGGCTGCAGCTAGTTATTTAAAAATAAGGCTCATCCATAGAGTTGATGATAATCTATTTGACAAATATGAGTGGAAATTATTTAGCACAGACACCCAGCATGTTTATTTCTACCACTTATTAGTGTAAATAAATATTGTCGCACTAATTACACAGCGCCATCTAGCCTCAAACTAAGCAAAGCTTCTGCTGTGGATACTGGACACCTGATAAGCATATGTAAATACCTTTTTACAAATAGAATTTATGAGTTTACTTAGACATATACATATATATATTTTTATATACAGTAAATGTCGCAGGTTTGATACCAGTTTAAAGTTAAGCATAGTTACTGTAAATATTGCTTAATATAACTTTTGGATTACGCACTGAACATTTACACATTTTTATTGATAGATATATGATTTATCTTAAATTTCATATCTATCGACAGCCGCTTGCATATTTTAATGTTCAATTGGTAGCAATAACACATCCGAAAGAAGAATGACATGATTAATTATTTAAATATTATTAAGCGTAATTTTATCTGCTTAAATTATTGTTATATTTATTAAGTAAATAAGCCCATTTTCATCGAAATCATTGAAGAAAGTCATCGTCATTGTTATGCATATTACTAAAAGATACAATAAATTTTATGCGTTTATGATTTTACTTTACGAGTGTTTCGGCAAACGCCTACTATGGCGATTCCAAACCACCCATCGTGTGGAAGCCCATAAATTACAATATAAATGGCTGACAGGAGTGATTTTGTATTGCTTAACTTGGACTCGCATAACAAAATGTACGGTGATAGGCATAAAATATGAACTTTTATCTCACGGTATACTTACTTGTACACCTGTTCAATGAAAGAACCCTAATATTTTCGTCATAAAAGTAGCATCCAATTTATCTTAAACATTCTTACGTGAATGAGTAACATTTTTTTTTATACAACGTCTAGAGGCATACAAGCATAGCCCACCTGGTGTAAAGCAGTTACCAATGAGAGGGAGGATATTTTGACCATTAAGGCGATAATTGACGCGATGTAGATTTCTGAACTAGCCAACTGACCAGAACTGCGCGTTTTATTTTACCCCTCAACGCCTAGAGATGAGTATAATTACCGTGCAAAATCATATTATAGGGTCCTCCATAGGTTTATTTCCTTCATGATCGTATCGTTCTCTGAGCATGGGGTTTATTTATCTCGAGTTTGGCCATACTTTAATTGGCACGGCAGCAAAGTAGAGGTCATCGGGACTACTGGTCTCCACCAGACCAGAATAGCACGACATGGATGAGTATGCTTTGCCTTCGATTGGAGGGCTGCCCTGTGTTCCATCGGTGCAATAAGAGTGAGATGTGTTATTATTGTGATATTGCAGGATATTATGATAAAGTGTAAATCTTTTTTGCATATATTGAAGTTTAGGACTTAATTATTTACATAGGAGCTTGGCACCATCGATGTACGAATCGAATATGCAACTTGAGTAACTTTGACTGTGGCCTGTCTGTGTTTTTTAATAATTTTAACCGTCTCGGAGTTTTTCCGTGCGCGAAGGGCACACTAAGTCGTTGGTCCAGGTTGTTTCTGATAGATACAGTCGTTAAGCTAACCTTTAAAGAAGTGGGAAACATATAAGCAGCCCGATTGTGGAAGACCTCTATCTCAGAAAACCTATTTTGTACTACTTATATCATCATGCCAAATCCCTTGCGGGGCAGGTAGATAGAACCGAGCGCTAGGTACATGACTCTCTTTACACAACTCCCTCGCTTCTTTAACATTCATAGCTTTTCTCATGCACGCTCAGAAAACGGCAGCCATGTAAAAACTCCTTGGAGTAAGATCCTGGGATATACTACGGTTACCACTTTTAGATAGGCCGAGCTTGTGCTTGCTCCTGCACAAACATAGAACAGGTTGAAAATAAAAAAATATCTGGGCGTAGCTACAATCGATGAGGCCCAGACGGTTGAATTCCGCCATGCGCGTTATTACAACAAGTATATAATGGGCCTCAATGAATTAAGTGGATAGATCTCATAAATTATGTATGAGAAAAACATTTTGAGAGCACTATACAGCAAATTCTCTATAATTAAATATACAATACGCCTTATGTGAATCAAGTATAAAATACGGACTCAAAAATTCCAAACATAGTGTAAAAAACTTCAAAAACCTAGTGTAAAAAAATATATACAAAGAAATAAAATCAACACTGAAACTTCTAATTAAGCAACTTGTTCCCTGTCACGAAGCAAATGGGAGAAAAGCAATAAAGTGTGCAAGCACCTTACGAAATGTGGTGGATCGGTGGATCAAGGAGAAAACAAATAAGGCTTGCTTGTCGAGTGGAAAGGCGGGTACGAGCGGCCTTCCTCCCCCCTCGTCAACTAGATCAAGGAACTCAATTGCGCCGGGTTTGAACGCTCTGTACTTCTGTTATATGTATACGAAAATCACATGCAAGGGCTTAAAATATGTTGATGCGCGAAAGCGAGAGGTGGTACATAAGTCTTTTTATGCAATGAAATAGTGTATTAGTTATAAATGTAAATATGTATGTGCTCTTATTTTGTTTAAATACAATATTTGATCCATAATATAGTTAAAACCATTTCTAAGATTCCCGAAATTTATTTGTAATTATACAAGAAAGTAAGGTGATATACATATTTAAAGTAATAGAATACCATTAACGTTAATTGAAAAAAAAAACACTATTAAAAATGTCGTTTCGGTTAAGTGCACAGCCAAAAGCAGATCAGTCGACACTCGAAGTGCTATTGTAGCTCTTATTGCGTACGGCATAATGACGACACAAAGGTCAAAGTGTAAAGCTTGAGGCGCACTTAACTGTACATTTGTGGCAGCTGTGGGCCGATTCTACTAAAAAACTGCAACTGCACTGCAGCGCGGCGTGTGTCAAAATGCGTCGTACATTTTGACGTTTCGTTAAGCGATCTGACAGCAGCGACGTTTACACACACACACACATCTATATATATATATTTTAAATATTGTCGGACAAATTACACAGCGCCATCTAGCCCCAAAGTATGCGAAGCTTGTGTTATGGGTACTAGACAACTGATAAACATACGTAAATACATTTTTTTTTTGTAAATACATACTTATTATACATAGAAAACACCCAGACCAAGCCAAACAGACATGTTCATGCACACAAATGTTTGTAGTGTGTGGGAATCGAACCCACGAGCGTTGGTGTCAAAGTAGCGTAACAGCGCGTTTCACCACTGCGCCACCGAGCTCGTCAATATATGTATCTCAGCGTGACGATCACGCGAGTTCAGTGCATTTTTCCCCATCGCAAAAGTGCCCACCGTACCTATAAAGTTTTCACTTCAAAATCACATGTGTAAATCCATGGAGAAAATTTGTGATATGTTTGAAAGGAGAAAGCGCTTACCATTATTGCTATATACACCTATCCTAATAATACTTAACAATACGCAGAATAAATACACACTGATATTTTCTATATGAATATGCGGCCATTCATCCGCCAGGTCACTAGACCGCTCATCAAGTCTGGCCGGCCGACCAACAATCAGTTAAATTCATTGTACTTATGAACTATGCGATAGTCACAATGTACTGTGAAACGTATCGCCGCCCAGAGAATCGTCCGGGTGTGACGTCACGGAATAAAATCCCGCAATCCCGCGTCCATTCATGAATTGAATGCGGGAAGTGATTGCTCTCTGATTGGTGTATGCAAGACGGTAGCGTTCAGGCGGACGTAGATACGGTTTGTGTATTATGTAATTTTTGTGAAGTAAAACTTCTTTACGCGCGCTTGACTTGGGGAGTAAGCTGGTGAATGCGTGACGAGAGCGTTACGAAAAGTGTGATCGGGCGAGGCGAACAGAAGTTGCGTGGGAGATATAAGTTAGTGAAGATAGAAAGAGAGAGAGTTACGTTTCGTATATTACTGTAGGGGCAAGAGAGAGAGGTGCGAGCACACATTTTCTTTCTCTCTTTCTCTCGTAGCGAGTTATTTTTCGTATATGTAAGACACAGTGCACGCCTATTGTCTGCATCACACTATGGAGCGTCTATGCGTCTATCACTATGTCGTGTGGTCTAAAGCACACTCGTTTTTTTATTTATTAAGGGTGTGGCGATGTTTGAACTGTAGAGCGGCTTCTTGTGTTGCAAACTTCATAATCTACCGTGATTGATCCATCAGGCCGGCTATGTTTGTTTCTATACTATGTATTTTAAACGAAATTTAAGCTAGGTAAGCTGCCATTTCTTTTTCTGGCATTTTTTTTAATCACGTCGTGAGATATACATGAATACGGCCCGCCTGATGTAAAGCGGTTACCGTATCCTATGAGTGCTTGTAATCCATTGAGTGTAACAGCAAAAACTTAGGAGCTTACTGGTGACCTCACTCACACGCAGGAACATAACAACCCTCCGGAGAGTAGTTATTTGGCTGCGGTTTTCTGTGAGGTGGAGGTACTTCCCCAGAGGGGCTGCTTTGATACAGCCTACCTCTCTTAAAAACACCCAGACAAAGACAAACAGACATGTTCATGCACACAAATGTTTGTCCTGTGTGGGAATCGAACCCACGAGCGTTGGTGTCAAATTCGCTTTATTAACTGTTGCGCTACCGAGCTCGTCAAAAGATTCTAATACGTGATTTCTAAGACGTCTCATTTTGTAGTCAGTTTTTTTTTGTTATTATGTTCTCACGCCTAGTCCCTTGCGGTGTAGGCAGATCTTTAGAGCGCCATATGAGTGGGTTGTTGCACATCTCACTCTTCTTTTGCAAAGTCTAATGTTGATCTTATAATTGAATTTTGGCAACATTCTGTTTCGTTTTTTTTTATCTCTAAACAGTTAGTTATTCAGTACTTGCATGTATTAACTTGGATGTATAAGCATGCAAACTTATTATTTGAATTTTAACAATACTAGCATCCATGAAGGCGCCCGTGCCTACAATAACGTTATATTTTAGCGCCTAAATTTCTCAGCAATTCTAGCCTATTGATCAATGGGAGCTGTGGGCCAATTCTGCTAAATAACTGCAACTGCACGTTTACGCCTGTCACTTGAGTCGTGCAGGAATAGTGCAGTGCCGATAGGTGTATTCTACTAAAATTTCCTGCAAGTAAACTACTTAAAACCTGAAATGTTGCCATATTTCTATCTAATAAAACTGGATTTTTATTTAATGTTGACTCCAATAGTTTCACTATTGACCTTGGTTGCCGGAGTGGAGGTATTTCTAAGCGAAAAGAAGCTTTACTTAATTATAGTTATCCACAAACATCTCCCAAAACAAACCAAATATAATTCACCGCTTCAGAATATTAATTTCACTTCGCAAAAGTTGCTCAAGAGTAACGTTAACAAAACTGCAAGTAAACTCCTTCAAAACATCTGTCACCGGTATACAAATGTCAAAACAATTTATATACAGAATACGATTATATTGCAGGAAACGTGCAGTTGCAGTGCAGGTTTTTTAACAGAATAGCGAGTCATTTACTGCTACATTCCTGCAACGTCGCTGCTGTCAGATCGTTTAACAGAATACCGAAACGTCAAAATGTACGCATTTTGACACACGCCGCGTTGCAGTGCAGTTGCAGTTTTTAGTAGAATCGGCCCACAGCGCGTTCTACTTTAGCTCCGATCCGTACCGGGGAAATGAATTACTACGTAATATCGTTCTCATTGGCTCCCCATAGATTATTTACTTCACGGTAAACAGCTCGACAGATCAAGGTATACACCCATGCATCTTATGTCGTAGCATTAATGGTGAGATTTACATGGTTATGCATAGTAGAGCTGTCGTCATATGTACCATACTTGTATATTTATACCTTATAATTTGAAGTTTAATAAACTTGCGTTCTTATTTCCTCTCTCTAAAGAGTTAGGCAGACTGCGCGGGCATATATACGCAACGCAAAGTTATCTCTCTCTAATTATCTCTAATTATATTATTATTTGTCAAAAGTTGATTATAATGATGAAGCGTGAATATACATCAACTTGAATGGATGATAATTGATATTCTTTAAAAAAATACGCAATAAATATGAGCTATGAATGTTAGAGCAGCGAGCAAGGTACGGACCGTGTCTTGTGGCGCTCGGCTCTTTCTGCCTATCCCACTAGGGCCCGATTATTGGTAGATAGATAGATATTCTTTTGTTTTTATACAACGTCGAGTTATAAACAAGCATACGACCTACCTGATTTTTTCTGTACCATATGAAGGCTTGTAATACAAGTGTATGTAGCCCACGAAATGCTTACAGTTTCTCCAGTGGGTCGTTATTTGTCTATGATTTTCTGTGAGGTGGGGATAATTAATTGCTGCTTTAATGCGCCTACTTTTTTGCCCGCACCTAGTTCTTTTAAGGTGCTCCACGTGCACGGTATATTGGATTGACTCTACAGATGACGAACTTACACCCCAAAATTCTTTTACCACTCAAAGATGCCACCGTCCACGGCAAAAAAAAATATGCAGCTGGCACCCCCGGCATGGTACGATTGCGTGTTTGAGTATAGCGTTACCTGCCTCTATTTCCCACCCTACCGTAAGGGTGCGGTGTCGGGGGTTAAATTTTTGGACAATAACCCCTGACTCATCCGACGCGGTTCGGATAATCCATTGCAATATTTGGTTTCGTTGTCGGTTTAAATGGGTTTAATAGATAAATAATAGAATGGTAGCTTTTTAACCACATTGGTGTTCCGACAGGAATAAATAAATGGTGGTTTTGACACCACAGTGGTGTTTCAATACAAGCACAGCTATCCATGCGGCGTTTCAATGCAGAAAAGCGAACCGCCGCGGCGCCGGTGATCATTTGATTTGAGGTTTTTTTGTACAACGTTGGAAAGTTTATGAACATATGGCTCACCTGATGTAAAGTAGTCTATGAACGTTTAGCCTTACAGATTACCTCACTCACTCGCAAGAACACAATAGCGCTCTTGGGAATTGTTATTCGGCCGCGGGTTTCTGTGCGGTGTTACCTCCCCAGTCGCGCTGGTTTAATGCACGCTTCCAACCTTCCACCCAACCTCTCTTGAAGACACCCGGACCAAGACAAACAGACAAGTTTTTTTCTTGTGTGGAAATCGAAGCCACGAGCGTTGGTGTCAAAGTAACATTGCTAACCACTACACGATCGAACTCGTCTCGTCGTTAGTTCGTTTATGATGCAGGAAGGAAACAGCGCAAGGAGCTTGTGTAAAAAATATTATTTTTTTTGGGTGCAAGTAGCTCTCTATCTTCGTAAAATCAAAGCAATAAGGTTGCGGAATCCGGGGTAAAATTTTTGGACAATAAACCCTGACTCATCCAATGCGGTTCGGATAATCCATTGCACGATTTGGTTTCGTTGTCGGTTAAATGGGTTTAATAGATAAATAATAGAGTGGTAGCTTTATAACCACGTTGGTGTCCCGACAGGAATACGTAATAAATGGTAGTTTTTGACAACACAGCGGTGTACGCAGGTAGGAAACAGCTCAAAAAGCGTGTGTAATTTTTTTATTCTTGGGGTGCAAGTAGCTCTCTATCTTCGTAAAGTCAAAGCAAAATTAGTCTGTTCCTGATGCTCACTTCTAATCAACAATTCAGCGGTGATGGCCCAGTGGATAAAGAACCGGCTTATTGACCACCTGATCGAATCCAGTCATGTACCACTAAATTCGTGTTTCGAATTTATGTACACATTTGTAATTATCACTTGTTTGGTGATGAAGCAAAACATCGTAAGGAAACTCACACGTCTACGAAATTATATCCATGGATCCTTTGAGTAAGTGAGGTCACAAGGAGTTGCTGTGTTAGCAGCAGTGTCACAGCGCGAGTGATACTTAATGCACCTACTGCAAGTGTTCATAAGCTACGGTAACCGGTTTACAACAGGTGGGCCGCATGCTAGAATTCCTCCCGATGTTGGATAAAAAAAAAATTTCAGTCAAGGTACAAATTAGAAATCAGAAAAAATGTTGGTTGAACCACTTTTTAAAGTCTGTAGTTTTCATCTCGGTGGTGGAATATGTCTTCGAGATCGTATTTGATCTTTGAGATCCAAAGAGAAAATGACCTCACTTCGGTTAGTGTTGCAACATTCACCTGAATACGAGTCGCCCAAGAAATACAATATATGTTTGATGATTGGCGCGGGTACTTGAGTCTCGAGTACTGAGTTCTTTTTTTTTATAACACTAAGGTGCAAATCAAGCATACGCCTGATGTTAAACAGTCACCGTAGCCTAAGTACTCTCTAAAAACCTCGGCTGAGAGCTCATTCCACAGCTTGAGAGTTCTCGGAAGAAAACTTCTCTGAAACCGCACGGTACGCGACCATTGCGGTTCCAGAGTGTGAGGGTGAGGGCGTGTGAGGGTGGTTGGTATAACCGCACCGCTCGCCGACGGCCCTCACCGTCGGCGAGCGGTGCGGTTATAAAAAGTAGCTGTCGGCATCATTTCGAACAACTCTTCAGAACACAACCAGTTGTATAATCGGTAGACACAACGGGAGGCAAAATCTCTACTTAAACTTAAGGGTTCAATGCCGTGTGTAAGCTTAGGATTGTCGACAGTTCAGTATTAAAAGAGGAAGGGTGCATCAAAGCAGCCGATCTGTGGAAGTACCTCCACCTCACAGAAACCACAGCCAAATAACAACGCCAGGATTGTTGTGTTTCTGAGACTGTGTGCAGAAAATGGCTGATATAGTACTATTTGCTGATGATACCTCTCTAACTTTTAATGTGGCCGGATAATCATTCTAAACTGGTTCACTTGTAATAATATTTTGATAAACTCGGCTAAAACCTAATGCATCATATTTATTCTTCCAAACGTGACTTCAGCCAATACAGACGTTTTCTCTCACGCACTCATCTCGTTCTCAATAATATATTGGAATTTGTTAATATTACTATGTTTCTTTCAATTAGATTAGACTCCAAATTACAATATGGTCCCTACATAAATAAACTTGCTGGTATGTTCGGCTCCGCCGTATATGTAGTTAGGAGAATAAGACAATTGACGGTCGTGGCTACTGTGCACCTAGTCTATTTCAGCTACTTTCACAGCATCATGTCGTGTGGTATAATGTTGTAAACGGCGGCTGACATTGAAACAATTTATATTTTGCGAAAAAGAGTCATTTACTCTATTTGTAACATGGGCTTTAGAGAATTACTCGGGAAACTGTTCATAGAAATAAACGTACCTCACTGTATGTATGAAACTCATTGAATATGTTTATGAAACATTAATTTATGGCCGCAATAATTTAATGTCATTTTTAAACTTCAGTGAAAATCTTAGAAGTAGAATAAATTGTATACGATTACTAAATTAGGTTCAATAAGCACATCAAAAGTACTCCCTGTATGAAGACTTATAATAGAACTGATGGTATGTAACTGACAAAGATGTCTGGAAATAATTCTGCATAGGCAACATTTTTGAATAATCTTCTACCATTTGACATCATTATCATGTACCAATATGGTGACTTGAATTTACTATAATATCTAATTGACGATTTGAAAAGAGACCTATATTGGCAAATTTCTTTCGACATTTCTTCTTCGCCCGTGGTCATTTCCGAAATGCTTTTAATCGCCTAATTAAAGAAAAATAAAAATATCGTAAGAGAATTGAAGATTAAATAAATTAAAATACAATAAGATTATATTTACAAAATGTAAGGCATGACTAAGTTCATTCCAGATTTCAAACACATTCCAGATTGTCAAGTCTTTTTTTTTTATACTACGTCGGGACTCACACAAGCATACGGCCACCTGATGTAAAACAGTTATCGTAGCCTATTAACGCTTGTAATATATTAAGTATCACTCGCGCGATGCCACGTCTGCTGCATTCACAGCAACTGCTTAGGAGCTCACTGGTGACCTCCCTCACACGCAGGAACACAACAACCCTCTAGGGAGTTGATATTTGGCTGCGGTTTTCTCTCAGGTGGAGGCACTTCCCCAGACGAGCTGCTTTGATGCGCCCTACAGACATGTTCATGCACACAAATGTTTGTCTTGTGTTGCAATCGAACTCACGAGCGTTGGTGTCAAAGTCGCGTCATTCACGACTGAGCCACCGAGTTCGTCGTTTTCCTACCAAAATTCTATCAACGCACCCAAAGAAGTTAATTTGTTAAAGTTAAGTTAAGTGACGTCAAGCAGTGGTCTTTAGCATAAATGGTTAGATTAATTTACCACAGCCGTCACTATTATAAGCACAGAAGTAATCAGCATGCCAGCGGCCGTGCCTCGTAGTGTTCTATTGGGCACATCCTCGCGCCGCCGGCCTGCTTTTCACACGCCTACACGCCAATCTACAAATAAACGGATACATTGCATTATGTTTCGTACTCATTTGTTTATTGTACTATCAAACGTGTCCGAAGATCATAAACAAAGCTATGCTTTTTATAGTATTAGACGACGGAGCGGCTAGATATCGACGATACATGCCTATAGATAGATTTTGACGGGCTCGATGACGCAGTGGTGAATGACGCGACTTTGACACACCGACGCTCGTGGGTTCGATTCTCACACAGGGCAAACATTTGTGTGCATGTACCTACATGCCTGTTTGTCGTGGTCAGGGTGGTTTTAAGCGAGTACGGGCGCATCAAAGCAACCCGTCTGGAGAAGTAACCCCACCTCGCAGAAAACCGTAGTCAAATAACGCGAGTGATGATACTTAATGTATTGCAAGCGTTCATAGGCTACAGTAACCGCTTTACATCAGGTGGGCCGTATGCTTGTATGCCTCCCGACGTTGTATAAAAAATGTCAACTATTTTCTCACTTAAGAAACTTACACAATATGTAAATACAAATAATGGCCTGCGCAGACGGGGGACAGACCTCGGGTTACTTTGTCCGTCAAAATAGATCACTTAGAACGGAATCACATGAGCCACACATGAGTCTAAAAGCATCGCAGCCAAAAAGTCCCCTGAATAACCAGGGATATCGACACGCCGGACCGTAGTCCCCCGTACAAAGTACGCGAGACTCGCAAGAAATAAATAAGGTACGCCTGGGGTGCATCAACCAATTAATTAAATTAATATTAACTAGAATATAAAGTTAAACATGGAACAATGTGCATTGGTTTGGTGTATTTATATATTGTATAGCGATCGTTTCAATAAAGCTCCGACGGACAATTAATCCCACGTCGTGTGCGTTGAGTTGAGTTCTCGGCGGACATTTTGTAGACGGTACGAGGATTTTTGTACTCCGCGGACAAAAGTCCCGCGTCTATGCAGGAACAGACAGTTACTCGTTGACTGTATACTGCTGAAAATAACTCCACTAGTTAGTCGCAGCGACAAGAGCTGTCGAACATAAAACACGAGGTTTTCGTTAGGAATTACATAAAGGTTTGAAGATGTTTTTACAGGGTTGGCAACGCACAATTGTGTATACTATATCTTATACATATATGCTATGTTAAGTGCTTACCATCAGGCTGTATGCTTCTTTTGGACCTTAGAAAAAATATCCCTAATTCAAAAAGCGTTCGGTCTACATACTGGTAATGGTAAGCAGCTACCGTAGCCATCTTGTTAGCTCGTATCCTTGTACGACCATTTCGAGACTCTAGATTCGTTAATAATCGGGCATCTCGTGTTACAGCCATCCCCCCCGAAATCAAGGAGGGGCCGGAGAACGTGACCAAGGTGGACGGCTCAGAGGCGGTGCTCAAGTGCCGCGTCTTCGGAGCACCCAAGCCCATCGTCAAGTGGATGAAGGATGACGTCGACCTCACCGGTGGAAAGTATGTACTATTTGAAAGTATTGTGGCCCCGCGCGAGCTAGCAGAGGCTAGTTTCCTATAATCACTTAAAAGCAGTCATAATTTAACAGTTAATTAGTAAATTAAAAGCTTTTTTTGTTAAAGCATTGTTATATGAATAATGTAGAACAGCGAAACCTGTAGTCGCAGTGCAGTGCAAACGGTAGAAAGGAAGTGTATTTTTCGAACTAACGAATGATATATTTAGGGTTTTATTATCTACGCTTGTGGGTTCGATTCCCAGGACAGACGTGTGTATGCATGAACATGCCAGTTTGTCTTCGTCTATGTCTTTTTAAGTGAGGTAGGGCGATGCCACCTCTGCTGCTCACACGGCAAATCCTTAGGAGCTTACTGATGACCTCACTCACACGCAGGAAAACAACAAAACCTGCAGGAAGTTGTTATTTGACAACGATTGACTTCCACAACTATGTACATATACTTTGATGCGCCCTACCTCGCTTGAAAATACCCTGAACACGACAACCAGACATGTTCATGCACACAAATGTTTGTCCTGTGTGAGAATCGAATGTCGGTGTCAAAGTCGCGTCATTCACCACTGCGCCATCGAGCCCATCAAAATCTATCCACTGAGGTGGAGGTACTTTCCCAGACGGGCTGCTTTGATGCGCCCTTTCTCTCTTGAGAGTACGCATTGGTATAATGAACGACAACAAATTAAGTTTTCGTAAGGAGAAATTCACTTAATATGGAATTTCACCAACATGAAGGATTATATTCGTCTACGAAATTTCCTTTAATTTTAGCACTGACCTTTTCCGCGATCCTTATACGTCGATTAACATTTATAAATGTCGATAGAAGGCGAGTGACACCTGTTTATAGCCATGAATACACTCTGCGCGATATATTTTAGTAGATGTATACTATAGAAATAATACAGATTGTAAAGAAAGTACTAAAATTTATCAATAATAATTAATAGTATTCGTCTGGTTAAAAGAAATGATTTATGACGAAATTGAAAAACTTATTGTTATACAAAAATAGGAAGTATTTCAGGAACATGAAGCATAGATAAAGTAACTATAAAATGTAATTGTATTGTTTATGTATTGTGTGTCTATTGCATTGTAATTTGGTGTTGTGTGTGTGTGTATATATATATATATATATATATATATAGTATGTGCATGCATGAATATTGTGCAAAAAGGGGGGGACCTAGTGTTCTAAAATACAAGCCTTGGCTTAGTTTAGGCTCCAGATCTCCCACAAATTGCATACTAGTGGTAAAAGTATTACATTCTCACTTAGTTTGTAACAAAATGGAATTTGTGGAGATAAATAAACTATATTATTATTATCTACAAAAACGATCGAATTTAGACCACAATCGTTATTGGAAATTTGAGAATAAATACACAATTCTTTGCAATTTGATCTAACCTGCTTTGTGTGCTTCCGCCGTCAATTAGTTCATGCGGGCTAGCGCCGGCCGGTACCCACCTATTACCGGTAGTAGATGCAACATGCCGACGCTGCCATGGTTGCTCCGGTAGTCTCTGCCTCGGCTGCTGCGGTCGTCCGTCGTCAGAACAAGAATTTTGGCTAATGAACGTCATGTGGTTAAAATTCGACTCTGATATAATGAATTGTCATCATATTAGATATCATTATATAGTTCAGTAATCAGATATTATATAGTACAGATATAATATCTTATATAATGATATATATATATATATACTCACTTGAACTGGACTGTTACACGCAGTGTGGGACGACCCTCTCACTAGATGGAGCGACACCTCGAGAGGTAGGACGCATCAAAGCCGCCCGTCTGGGAAAGTGCCTCCACCTCACAGAAAACCGCAGCCAAATAACAACTCCCTGGAGGGTTGTTGTGTTCCTGCGTGTGAGTGAGGTCACCAGTAAGCTCCCAAGGAGTTGCTGTGTAAGCAGCAGAAGCGGCATCGCGCGAGTAATACTTAATATATCGCAAACGTTAATATGCTACGGTATCCGCTTTACATCAGGTGGGCCGTACGCTTGTATGGCTCCCGACGTAGTATAAAAAAAAACCAAAAACACGAACACAGTGTCACGAGCCTGAGTTCGAACCTGGGACCAGTAGGTCAATGAGCCGGTTCTTCATCCACTGGCCTATCGCTGGTCCATTTATATGCCATAGCAATTGTGTTGATCGAATAATACAATGAATATGTTAATATTGTAATTGTATTGAGGTGTCATTTTTAACCCCCGACGGAAAAGAGGACTTAATCGAGAGTGTTTTTGTGTGTGTATATCATTATTAATAATAATAATTAATGATAATAAATTTTCTTACTTTTGTATATGTATAGATGTATATCTTCACGCCAAGTCCCTTGCGGGGTAGGCAGAGAGAACCATAGAAGCGTAGAGTTTCTTACTTTTCATAGGTTATTTTTGCGTCGGGGGTTTTTTAATTTTTTAATTTAATCTTTTGTTTGTCAGGTACAACATCACCACTGAGGGCGACCTGGTCATTCCCGAGGTGTCCTTCACGGACATCGGGCTGTACCAGTGCTACGCCAAAAACAAATTCGGGGAGAAATCGGCGTTTGGTTCCCTCGGGGTGAAGAGTAAGTTAAAAAATAGTGCGTGAAGTCCCTCCGCGCGGAAGAAGTGAAACTTTACACTGTTTACTTCGCTATAATATTGGACGCTACTCGTTACTAACGTATAAGTATACTACGCGCATGCGTTCGAGTGCCACGCATTCACTCTCGCTCTGTCTCTTTCTATTCTCTCTCCATGGCAGCGTTAAACGTTTAACGCAACCTTGTTGGAAGTCGCATTAGAAGTTTCACTTCAAAATACCCACAATAGTGTAAATTTAAAACCAACCCTGTCGTGAGTTATCTATCTTCACATCTAAACAACTCTAAATATTACTAATATTTCTTTTTTATACAACGTCGGAAGGCATACAGGCATACGACCCATCTGATGTAAAGCCGTTACTGTAGCCTATGAACGCTTGCAATACATTACGTATCACTCGCGCGATGCCCTCTCTGCTGCCAACACAACAACTCCTTAGGAGCTTACTGGTGACCTCACTCACACGCAGCAACGCAACAACACTCTAGGGAGGTGTTATTTGGCTGCGGTTTTCTCGTGCTCGGCTCGTGGGTTCGATTACCACACAGTACTAACATTTGTGTGCATAAACATGTCTGTTTGTCTTGGTCTGGGTATTTTCTATGTATAATAAGTATGTATTTACAAAAAAAAAAATGTATTTACGTATGTTTATCAGGTGTCTGGTACCCATAACACAACCTTCGCTTACTTTGGGGCTAGGTGGCGCTGTGTAATTTGTCTGACAATATTTATTTATTTATTTCTGCCAGACGGGCTGCTTTGACGCGCCCTACCTCTCTTAATATTGCCAATGTCTTTAGAAAGAATATTATCAATCTATCTATAACTTCACGTCAAATCCCTCGCGGGGTAGGCAGAGACAACCGAGCGCCACGCCACTCGATCCTTACACACCTCACTCGCTTCTTAATTCAATGCTCTCGGAGCCTGCCTCTACTTATTTTAACACCGACACTCTCTTTCAGACCAACTCTGTAATATCATTATTGCGAATACAGCTTACAAGCGTTACGCCACAAATTTTGCGCAACGCTCGCATTTTAACCGCGTTTATCCTACTTTCATGCTTTCATGTTGTCGCCAGTTCTCGCTTTCATAAGTAAGCAATGGGACCAACACTGCATTGTGTATAGTGAGCTGTGCCTTCTGGCTCAAGCTTTTGCTGCTCAAAAAATTTCCCACCTCTCCATTCACACTGTTCCCAACACTCACTCGTCTTTCCACATCAGCGGTGTACCTTGCATCCCTGCAGAAAACTCATCCAAGATATACAAACTCATCCACTTTTCCAACTTAATCATCAACCGTAATCCCTACATTGGTTCTAGTTTCTTCTCTCTTTCTTCTCTTTTAAATACCATTATATTTGTTTTCTTCGCATTCAATAGTAAGCCTTTCTCTTATTATTACCAAGACCGTAATATAAAAAACTTTTTACATAAAACCGTAAAATAAATATTTTATTGAAAATGTTTTGTGTCGTGTTGTTTTGGCCTGGGTGTTGTTTATAAGAGAGGTAGGGTGCATCAAAGCAGCGCGACTCAGAAAGTGCCTACACAGAAAACTGCAACCGAATAACAACACCCTGGAGGGTTGTTGCGTTTCTGCGAGTGACTGAGGTTACCAGTAAAGTCCTAACTCTTAGGCCGTGAACTCGACGCACGCGGGCGGAGCGGGCGGCGCGGGCGGCGACATGCGCGTCTTGATGAAAGTTCATAGATTTGTATGAAACTATGTTCGACGACAGCGGGCGGAGCGGGCGGTGCGGGCGGCGGCACGCGCGTCGAGCTATTGTCGAGCGGTGACCGCGCGTTCGTATAGTCGTAGTGACGTTCTAGATAGGTATTTTACATAATGTCCGCAACAAACCGAGCGATCTGGCCGCTGGCGTCGTGTACGGACCACGGTTACCTCTCGCACCGCTCGCGCCGCCCGCGCCGCCCGCTCCGCCCGCGTGCGTCGAGTTCACGGCCTTACAGTTCAAGGAGTACAGTAATCATTCACTTCAATTGGCCCGTATAATTGTATTCATACCATGCATCACAACTCGTTTTTTTATATTTAAGTGAAATATACCCTGTTTCCAGAACATACGGTAATAACCGACAAGCCGGAGCACTACGAGGTGGCCGCCGGTTCACCAGCTACCTTCCGTTGCAACGCCAACGCTGATGACTCCCTCAAGCTGGAGATAGTGTGGCTCAACGACGGCCAGCCGATCGACTTCGAAAACCAACCACGCTTCAGGATGACCAACGACTACTCGCTCCTCATCTCCGACACCATCGAGCTGGACTCCGGGGAGTACACGTGTATTGCGAAGACGGAAATCGACGAGGCGAGAGCTCAAGCTACGCTCACCGTTCAAGGTAGGCTATGGTTTCGGTAACTGTGTTATTTTGTTCTCAATTACCCATGGGAACCGAGATGGTCGTGTTCTGTGCAGTTCCAGGGAGCTTTCCTTCTGTTTACACTTAAGTTGTGGAACAAACTCCATGTCGAAGTTATCTTAAGTGACTCTATTGTTATATGCTTCATTAAAATCGGTCAAGTGTGAGTCGGACTCGCGAGTGAAAAAAATGATCTTTGATTATTCAGTTTATTTTAATTTTATTATTTGTTACTATAGAGGTCATAGTAATACACGCACTGTGATAGTTTCAAGTGTGTAATTATCACGGTTCAAAAGATACAGCCT
Source organism: Pyralis farinalis (assembly GCA_947507595.1). Taxonomy (NCBI): domain Eukaryota; kingdom Metazoa; phylum Arthropoda; class Insecta; order Lepidoptera; family Pyralidae; genus Pyralis; species Pyralis farinalis. Next base: position 38,202,676 of record OX382259.1, read on the forward strand.
GTGACAGACAGGCGGACGAAGAGACCTTAATAATAGGGTCCCGTTGGCACTCTATGGGTACGGAATCCTACAATGTAAAGTGGTTTTACAAAGGCGCCAATGCGCGAATGATGACCCCAACATGTTAGTATCCATAGGTTACGCTAACTGCTTATCACCAGGTTAAGAATGTTACACCAAAGTAACGTAACTTTGGCTCGTAGATTCGATTCCCACACAGGACAAACATTTGTGTGTATGAACATGTCTGTTAGTTTTGGTCTGGGTGTTTTTAAGAGAGGTAGGAGAGCGCATCAAAACAGCCCGTCTGGGTAAGCACCTCCGCCTCACAGAAAACCGCAACCAAATGACAATTCCCTAGAGGGATGTTGTGTTCCTGCGTGAGTAAGGTCACCAGTAAACTCCTAAGTTGTAATTACTGTGTTAGCAGCAGAGGTGGTATCGCGCGAGTGATACTTATTGTATTGCAAGCGTTCATAGGCTAAGGTAACCGTTTTACATCAGGTGGGCCGTATGCTTGTATGCCTCCTGACGTTGATTAAAGGAAAATTTGCATAACATGTCAACAGGCAACATTCGAATTTTTAACATTTTTTTCAATAATAACTGTTTCCATAAAAGATAAAAAATCTTTATTTGCCATTGGGCCCTCGCGGGCACTTAGACACGTCTTACATTTTTTTAAATATAATTTTATTGTATCTTATTTAATTCTCTTTTTACTTTTTTCCTTTTTTTATCTACTAGTAAATATATTACTGATTACTGGTAAATAATTGTAGTAATAATTTCGATTCCATATGTAGTTTGTTAAATATATTTATCGACTAATAACGCGTGGTTCCTTTTGCAATTGTCGAATTATGTACCATATTTGAGGTATCTTTCCTTCTTGTTTCCTCTTTGCCTACTGTCGATCATCAGTTTCATATTCATGCATATGTTTGACAAACAGACAGCATAATATAGAGGCCTGGTACAGTCATGAAGCCATGAGTCATCAAATGCTATTATTGTGCAGATAAGCCGAATGCGCCCGTGCTGGACGGCATCTCTTGCGCCGAGCGTACGGCGACACTCAGCTGGCGGTCCATGGGTGACAACCGCGCGCCCATCCTGCGATACTCCATCCAGTACAACACGTCGTTCACGCCCGACTCCTGGGACACGGCCAGCGACTCCGTGCCCGCCATCGACGCCTCCTGGGCCGCGTCGCTCAGCCCCTGGGCCAACTACACCTTCAGGTAACAACCGCGCTACCTGAACTACTTCGTCTAAGTGCAACAATCTTCCACCTCCTGGGACACGGTCAGTGTTTTCGTGACCCTACCAACTTCACTATCACCGAAGTGACCTGGATTTGAAGCTCAAGCTGGCGTCCAGGAAACTTGGTTCGCTCAACAGAGCGAAGCAGTACTTCAGCTCGGCACAAAAGTTGTTTGAAGTGATGCCACACATGAAGTACTGTAGTACCTTCGAGCGGGAGCGCCTGCATACCAGCTAGGAAGTTGTGATTCGGTTCAGAAACGAGTTGTTGTGGCGACCTTAGGAATACATACCGTGACGCGCCTGTAGGAAGTGTATTAACATTGCTAATTTTGCAATATTCAATCACGCACGTACACCAGAACACGTATTACTAACTCAGCGACCTTCCCCCACTATTGCACATGTATATAATTATTTTTAGTATATAAGTTAGTGTAATCTAAAATAAAGACATTCCATATATTACACCGGTAACTGTGGTTTAAATGAATCGCCATAACACCCTGACGTGATCACCACACCACCACATTATATGAAGATCGTCATATGAGGGTAATGCCTTCCTTTCTGATAATGATAATTCGGTTTCGATTTTCACACATGACAAGATTTCTGTGTGGAGTCGAACTCGCGAGCCTTGATGTTAAAGTAGGCATTTTTAACCGCTCAACGGGATTTGTCAAAATTACAAACACACAATGAAATTAAATACGGTCCAATTAATACATGGCATAACGCTTGCTGACGGCGTTCGAAATGATGACGTACGAAAGAGACTTGGTCTGAAAGAGAGTGTCGGTGTTAAGATAAGAAAGGGCATGCTCCGTTGGTTCGGACATGTAGAAAGAATGCAAGATGAAAGAATGACGAAACAGATATAGGAGCCGCGGAAGGCCAAGACTAACCTACCATTACCAAATTGGTCGTGTTTTACCAGAAGGTGATGTCAGGAGCCTTGGGAACCGGCGAGCGTGCATGAAAAGAGCTATGAATGTGAAAGAAGCGAGTGAAGTGTGTAAGGACCGCGTCTTATGGTTCTCGGTTCTCTCTGCCTACCCCGCAAGAGATCTGGCGTGAAGATATACATACATTAATACATTTTATTTAATCATAAAGTGTAGAAGCCATTTTTATTATTTTTTCACTGTACGTGCCATATGAAAGGATTTAGAATATAATTAAAATACTTAAGCTTCTATCATTTAATCGACGGAAAACGTTTGACGCAATCGCCTATTGTAGTTTTTGAAATTCCCACTCGTTTTATATGGTATTGCTCCTACGGAACCCTGCCCTGAACATGCTGTAGGCCAATGATTTGTGCACACAGGGTGATCGCATGGAACAAGATCGGAGCCTCCCTGCCGTCGTCACATTCTGAGGTGTGCACCACGCAACCTGACGTGCCCTTCAAGAACCCAGACAATGTGGAAGGCAGAGGGAACAATCCCAACAACATGGTCATCTCGTGGTCGGTGAGTACGCCGTTGAAATGTTTGTAATTAACCAGATTTTTAAATACAGCATTTCGGAAATGACTATTGGCGAAGAAATGTCGAAAAATTTTGCTAATATAGGTCTTTTTTCAAATCATCATTTGATATTACAATAAATTTATATCAGTATACCATAGACCAGAGGGAGACTTTGTACAAAAGTCGTCTGCGTGGGTACTTCTGTCTCACCTATTTCTACCGCTAAGGCTAAACTATATTTATATTGCTGTGTTGCCGGTTTGAAGGGTGAGATATGGCAGAGAAATTACTGTGTACTGTGACGTAACAGCCAAGATTGGCAGCGCGCGAGTAACGTCCCCGTGGTGTTGTGAGCTATTGACGCTGCGATGACCACTTACCATCTAATACGGACCGCATGCTTGTTTGCCAATCTAGTTGTATATAAAAAAAACTATAGCATTACTATGATAACGATGCCGTAAGGTAAAATTACAGAAATATTAATGCATGTGCTGAATTATTTCCAGGCATTATTGGCTGTCAGATTATATAGTAAATTCGTACTCGCAACGTATGTCGTACTTAATGCATCGCCTTTGTTTCTGTGGTGTCTTTTTGTGTTTTAAATGGTTTTACACTCACTATTTTATATATATTTCTTCAGTCACGTCAGGTGATAAATAAGCATACTTGCGTGTGATGCGGGAACCGTAACCTCTGAATACAAGCAGTAGTTTTTGTTTGTAATACGTGAACAAGAAACAAATCGATAAAAATTACAGTAGTGGTAAGAATGGTCTAGGTGCAAAAAAATGATATTAAAAAAATCCAAGTACAAACACAACGGGATAAAAAGTGGACAAATCTCGTGTGTTTTTAACAACTGTATATTTTCACAAACTTTCATATTTATAATATTAGTAGTATTATTAAAATTAAACAATCACATAAACGTTGGAATATATTTGGATCAAATCTATACTATCTATACTATTATTATAAAGAGGAAAGATTTGTATGTATGTTATGAATAAACTCAAAAACTACTGGGCCGATTTCAAAAATTCTTTCACCATTAGAATGCTATAATATAAATGATTACCATAGGCTATAAAATATTTTGAAAATAGTTAGGGATCCGTATGAAAACTTCGATAATGTGTGAAAAAGATACCAAAAAATCCTTATACCGCGTACGCTGCTGAAACTATTGACAATAGAGCAAAGTAATGTACTACAGTTTTATAGAGGACATCAATATCTACAAAAAAGTCCGCGATACCATATGTCTAACTATTACAGTTACGTCACAATAACTACTTTTTCATGTTAAAATATGCTATAGTAACGCCGGTACAAACAAGGCCACATTATTCGTACCTTGGTATTAATCCTTATCCAAATAAATCATTTCGTATTCAAGACTGTTTCAATGCCTGTAGGTTACTCTTTGAATTAACGAAATCGGACATTCCATTCCAAAGATATTACGGATTTTGTTCTGTGTTTCAATCCCTTGCTTGCGACACCGGCGGCCACGGCGCGTGGCAGCGGGCGGCGCGGCGCACATCTATGAGATAGGTACCCGCGCGACTCATTCGCGCGCTACCGACATTGAATGTTTTGACTTTTTCATACCACATTTTTTCTGTTCCAGTTAAAAAGTTCTTTTCAGAAAAGCGTGCCTCAAATCATCACCTTTGTGGCAATCAATTGAAACTCTCAATTTGCGCACGAATATGAGAGCACGTTTAAGTAATGACGGCAACGACAATTTCTCACAAAAATTACTTAAACTTGGAAGCGGAAAATTACCATCTCCAATTGCACATAGCCTCCAAGTATTATTGGATAATGAATTGGCTGAAACTGTTCACAGTCTAGAAATCCTTATAGAGACAATCTATCCCGACATCGAACATCTTACAGAAAGAAATTTCGATTGGCTCTATTCGAGGGCGATCGTCTCACCGAAAAACAGCTCAGTAAATGAGATAAACAAAATGATCATTGAAAAAGTACCAGGTGATTTTAAATGTTACAAATCTATTGATAACGTGTGCAACATCGAAGATACAGTGCACTATCAACAAGAATTTTTAAATTCTCACTATCCCGCCGGCTTGCCACCACACGAACTGAAATTAAAAGTAGGTACTTCTATTATGCTGTTGAGAAATTTAAGCCCTCCCAATATGTGTAATGGCACAAGGCTTTTGATAAAGGAATTACGAGACAATCTGATTATAGCAACAATCATCACCGGTCCCACGGCCGGACAGCTAGCTCACATTCCGCGGATCCCGATGATACCAACAGATTTGCCCATGTCTTTTAAAAGGTTACAGTTTTCTGTAAAGGTATCGTTTGCCCTTATAATAAATAAATCCCAGGGACAAACTTTCTCGATCTTTGACATCAACCTAAGAGAAGAATGCTTTTCTCATAGCCAATTATATGTTGCACTTTCTCGAGTAGGATTCCTAAAAATCAATATATTTTGTTGCCATCTACGAATACCACAGCCAATATAGTATACAGCCTTAAGGTAGACATATTGGAAACTAAAAAAGTAAAACCTATTAAATTAAATTAATATAAAGTCTCGAAATATATGTTATATATATTAAAATAAATGTAAAAAAGAAATGTAAAAATAAAACTAAAAACAATATAAATAAATAAAAAATAAACTTTCCGATTGTAATTAGGGTTATGGATAAAAACTAATAAAAAATTAAATACCACTAAGTACGTACCACTTAAAGTAATTTGTCTGAAAAAAAAGCTACTTAAGAAAAACTATTTAAAAAACTCTCTAATGATACATTTACTCTTCGTTTATCCCAAAATGTTTAAAAAATAAATGTCCACCCGCCGCTAGTGTATTATACAAATAGAAAATATAAAATCGCGTTTTTCAATAATGATCCTATATAGATAAACTGAAAAGCAAAACCTTGTCTAAACACAATAGTTGATCAAAATCGTTGGAGTCGTTTCAGAGATAAACAAGAATTGTTTGAGTTTAAATTAATAGAATATATTATGAATAAACATCCAGGATGATATTCCTTATTTTTACAGGAAATTATTAGTATTCCTGCTTAAAATTTCTAAAAAGTATAATGGACACCCTTGTATTATTAGATCGATTCTAAATTACATTCACTTATTTCGATGCTTGTTTTCTTCATTAACCCATAGAAAATGCCTCAAATCGAGCACAATGGCCCCGGCTTTCACTATCTGGTGTACTGGCGGCGGAACATCACCGGCGAGCCCTACCAGGAGCAGAAAGTGTCGGATTGGCAACAGACGCAACTTGTCGTGCCCAACACACCCACGTTCCAGCCGTACAGGATCAAGGTAAGACACTATAGGAAACGTTAATGTCTGTCTAGCAAATTTTCGGTCTTCTGTATATTTGATTGTGTGCAATTAAGATTAATTGAAATTATATATTGACATCTCATGATTAACATTGAAATAAAATTAAATTAAATTTCCGCCATTTCAAAGGTAATTGCCGGCAACTCCAAAGGAATGTCCAACATAGCTCCTGTCGAAATTATAGGATGGTCCGGAGAAGACGTACCTCTCCAAGCACCCACAAACTTCAGTCTCGTACAGGTCATTACTGGCACCACAGCCCTGCTCAACTGGAACCCAGTGCCGGCCGAGTCCGTCCGAGGACACTTCAAAGGATACAAGATACAAACCTGGATTGACGGTGAAGAGGACAGGCTCAAAGAAGTTTTAGTCAAAGCTGATGCCACCAGCGCTCTAGTCTCCAAATTCAAACCTTACAAGAGGAACTACGCTAGGATCCTAGTTTACAACGGAGGTTTTAATGGGCCTGCTAGCGAAACCCTCAACTTCCTGGCTCCCGAAGGAAAACCAGGCACCGTTCGGTCATTCGAAGTCTACCCACTTGGATCGTCTGCTATGTTGCTTAAATGGGAGAAACCTATGGACGAGAATGGTGTTTTGACAGGCTACAAAGTATACTACCAGACAGTCGAAGAAACCCAATTGGGAGCACTCAGAGAGAGGAAGAAGGAAATCGACCCGTCCTTCGACCGAGCTAAGTTGGCCGGTTTGGAACCTAATACGAAATACAGGATTGAAATCAGAGCGAAGACGAAAGCTGGCGAAGGGGATAAATACTATGTTGAACAGTCCACCAAGGGGGTTGTATCAGCTAAGCCTGATATTCCGTTGTTTGAAACAAAAACATTGTCAGCTAAAGAAGGAGCAGCTCATATTCAGGTTCGTTGGCTGCCGTCGTTGGATGGACATGCAGGGACTCACTTCATGGTGTGGTACAAGCTGAAGGGGCACCCTGAGTGGCTGCATACTAATGAGATTACAGACGATGACTATGTGATCCTGACGGGATTGGAGCCAGGGCAGGTGTATGAAGTAAAGATGACCGCGCACGACGGGGAGTACTTCAGCAGTAGCGAGATCAGGGATGTTGATACTACGATTGGTGAGTATTTTTCTTTTTTACTTAGCTAAGATCTTCAATCAGACGGATAGTGTTAATTTAATATATTGTTATATTTTGATATTACCATTGCATGCTATATATAGTGTATTCGATACAAAATATAATTTAGTAATAATTCTATCTATCTATTTATAACTACACGCCAAATCCCTTGAGGGGTAAGCAGAGAGAACTGAGTGCCACATAACTCGATCCTCACACATCTCACTCGCTTCTTTTGAATTCATAGCTCTTTTCATACACGATCGGAGGTTTATGGGGTTGTATAGGGACCGAGTCACTCAATTCTCTTTGCCTACTCCACCGAGGGAAGATATAGATAGAAGATTGGAAGGCTTGTTCTTTATGTGTTGTGTGAAACATTGCAGACGGGCCGGTAATAATGCGCGACGACAAGATGGCGACGGCTGGCTGGTTCATCGGCGTGATGCTGGCGCTCGCCTTCTTACTGCTGGTGCTCGTGCTGGTGTGCGTGGTACGCCGCAACCGGGGCGGGAAGTACGACGTGCACGACCGCGAGCTGCAGCACGGCCGGAGGGACTACCCGGACCAGGGCTTCCACGAGTACACGCACCCGTGAGTATATCACACCATTGAGATGGACAGCCGAGGCGTGGAGACAACAACAGATCAAGCTATACAGCAATGTATCTTATGTCGTAGGAATAAAAGTGAAAGTTGCATGATTTTGTATTGGTTGATCGGTCGTCATGTAATAGATGACTGCGATTTATTTAAAGTTGTTGGCTCACACTATTTTTTTTTTATGCAACGTCACGTTGTTGCAGACAAATTTAGAAAGAATTGCGGATGAAAGAATGACGAAACTGATATACAATACGAAAGCGGAAGTTTGTAGGAGCCGAAGGAGACCAAGACTACCATGACCAAATTGGTCGTGTTTTATGTGGTGTGACATGATGAAGGTGACAGGCGAACGTGCATGAAAAGAGCTACGAATGTTAAAGAAGGAGTTAGGTGTTTAAAGACCGCGTCTTATAGCGCTCGGTTCTCACTGCCTACCCCGCAAGGGACCTGGCGTGAAGATATATATATATACATACATGTTGCTATACAATCATACGACTTACCTGGTGTAAAATGATTCCGAACCTATGAACGTTTGCCACATAAGCAGTATTTTATATATACGCGGTACCACCACTGCTGTTTACGCAGTAACTCCTTAGAAATTTAGTTGTAATCTCACACACTCACATGTAAACAAACCTCCTGGGAGTTGTTGTTTGACTGCGGTTTTCTGTTAGGTGGAGGTACTTCCCCAGACGGACTGTTTAGAGCCGCTCTACCTCTCCTAAAACACCCAGGCCACGTCAAAACATGTTTATCCCACAAATCTTTCTTCTGTGTGGTATTCGAACCCTATGCGTTAAAGTAGCATTGCAAACTACTCCGCTACCGCACTTGTCTAGTTTATTACTAAAATAATATGATGTGTATATCATCAAACCACAAATTAACTCATAGTTATAATTATTTCAGTCTGGACAACAAATCAAGGCACTCGATGAGCAGCGGCACCAAGCCTGGCCCCGAGAGCGACACCGACTCTATGGCTGAATACGGTGAAGGAGAAACTGGTACGTCACTATTCAACGTGTAGTGTGTAGCTTGCCTTACTGATCGCCATGTTTAATACAGATTCAAAATATTGAGTGATTTGATTTTTTTTACATGCACGGCTGTACGTTTTAGACAGCTTTGAAAATATCATGATAAATAATTATGTAGATCATGTTTTATACTTTGTGTAAACTGCCGTCACTGTAGGATGTAAACGTACTCGAGGATAGTCAGTAACTTTTCTAAAGGGCGTTCAACGAGATGAAATAAAAATGGTAAACAAGCCGACCTTTACTAAATTTCGTTACGAATCAAGCGATAAGTATCTCCATCCTTTTCTCTCGCATGCAAAAACGGTAATGTAACCATCGCTAAGTTGTATATATTGGTAAGGGAATCACATATGTAGATAAATTTGGCAATTGGCAAGTTTTTTTTATACTACATCGGGAGGCATACAAGCATACGGACCACCCGATGTAAAGCGTAACCTGATGTAAATTAATTATAACTCGCGCGATGCCTCCTCTGCTGCTTACACGGCAACTCCTTGGGAGTTTACTGGTGACCTCACTCACACGCAGGAACACAACAACCCTCTAGGGAGTTGTTATTTAGCTGCGGTTTTCTGTGACGTGGAGGTACTTCCCCAGACGGGCTGCTTTGATGCGCCCTACCTCTCTTAAAACATCCAGACCAAAACAAACAGTCATGTTCATGCACACAAATGTTTGCCTTGTGTGGGAACCGAACCCACGAGCGTTGGTGTCAAAGTCGCGTCATTCACGACTGAGCCACCGAGCTCGTCGAAAGTCTCAAGTTATGTAACTATTACGTGGTCGAGTCGACATTTTTTTAAATTTTTATTTAAATCAAACAAATCCTATGATCTATGTCTGTGTAATTTAGATACATGGCATATTTAGTATAGTGGCATAGTTAGTAGTAGTAAACAAATACAATCCGCACATATAAGTAGTGTAATATTATATTTTTTATATTTCATCAAGTATATGAAATATGCCAACAATGGACATTTGTGTACCTTTTCAGTAGGAGATTATTGTCTAAATCGGGTTCTACTTTTTAACTTTAATTTTGTTAAAGCAAATACATAATAAGTTATATTAAAAAAGTAATGTTGAACTAGATAGCCTAAAGGAAGAAGAAGACTATCACACGCAATAAAAATATATTGTGGACCCCTGATTGTTTGTTTACATTCTTTATCTCGGCTACCCGAACGTACTTTAGTAGTGGCTAAATAGTAATAGAATTCTAGCATAATGAAATTCTGCATTGAACAGCTAATATGTTGTTTTTATTATTTATGAGTACCTTCACCTCCTTTGGTTGGACGGTAGTTTAAAAATGTTACACATTGAGCTTCAAGCATAGTCTCTGTTACATCACGTGAATGACAATCCGCCTACAGTGTTGATAAGTCATTCTTTATTGGACGATATGCGTATTACGTATACGACTATTTATAATTTACAATATATTGTTTTTTACGAATTGTTGAATAGTTATTTGTAGCTGTAAATTATATATTAAATTGTTATGAATGTAGGATACTTCTGTGTGCCTTACTAGTGTAAAATAGCGAAGCTATTTGAACACGTAGTTCTGATCTAATTCGCTGATCGGTGTGTAAGATTTACTAACGAGTGCGACTTTCTTTTATTTTCTTTTTATTATTATTTTTAGACTACTGTATGTTTTTAATTTTAATTTATTTTTGTTTTATCATTTAGTGGCATATTTTATTTTTAATCACCCACGCAGACTTATAAGCCTAAAAGTACCTTGTGTCGCCTATGATATCTATATGAGATTACAAAGAATATTAGTATTTTATTTTGCCTCTCAATTGGCAAGCAAATATTCGACCCGTCTAATGGTAGCAGTCACCACTACGTGTGGTCGCTTCCAACTCTGGTGATAATCACTAACGTCTTGCCTACGGTTTATTAAAATTTTTAGGCTTATTGGTCTGTAATCAGCCATGTGTTTTGATGTCATGAAATATACTTCGGTCGTTTTTAGGTTGATTGGACGTTAATACTATGTCACTTGTAACTATAGAAATAGAGCGGTATTTATTGTGTAATACCTAAAACTGCCATATTTAAACGGGTATCTAAGTGTAGCGATACAGCCATGGGATAACTGGCGAACATGTCACTAAATCTATAACTAAAAATAAATTCATACGTACTTGTAGACGTGTTTGAACGCTTTGATGCACCGTGTTTAGGATCCGCGACCGAAATTCACGGGGAGTTGTGAGTCCTTGAGCTCTTGTTCGTTGCCGATAGAATCGTGTTAGTTCTATAGTTGATAGAAGTGCCAGAACACGAGTATTTTTACAATAACAGACCTATCAAGCTACAGCAGCTAACGTCTGTTTAATTTTCATGCCGTCTGAAATCGTCGATACTTTTTGTGCAGTTTGTTAATTTTATTACAATGTTTAATTCTTTAAACCACAATATACATTGTTTATTAATATTTTTCTTGAGCACCTGTGTGGTGTTAGGTTTAGTTCTGAAGGTTATAAAGAGAACTGGACTTACGGTTGCGTCTTAATATATCCATTTCTTTTTTTTTTATACTACGTCGGGAGGTATACAAGCGTACGGCCCACCTGATGTAAAGCGGCTACCGTAGTCTATTAACGCTTGCCATATATTTAGTATCACTCGCGCGATGCCTCCTCTGCTGCTTACACAGCTACTCCTTGGGAGCTTACTGGTGACCTCACTCACACGCAGGAACACAACAACCCTCTAGGGAGTTGTTATTTGGCTGCGGTTTTCTGTGAGGTGGAGGTACTTCCCCAGACGGGCTGCTTTGATGCGTCTTACCTCTCTCAAAACATCCAGACCAAGACAAACAGACATGTTCATGCACACAAATGTTTGCCTTGTGTGTGAATCGAACCCACGAGCGTTGGTGTCAAAGTCGCGTCATTCACGACTGAGCCACCGAGCTCGTCATAAATAAAATATACTAATAAGTAAAATCCATTTTCAATGTCTTAGCATCCAACCATACTACTGTAACGATACCGAAATTCGATTGAGTAATTTCAGTAGGCCTCTCGCTACACTTGAGGACATATTTTTATCGTAATAAATTAACTAGTAAATCTTGACGAACTAAAAGCGACCTAAGTATATATGCATGTGCATTGACATTTTGTTGTGCGCTCGGCTGTATGCATGGTTACTTGCAGCGGGCATGAACGAAGACGGCTCATTCATCGGCCAGTACGGACGCAAACGACGCCCGCCCACATCCGGCCAGACCGACTCCGCCTCTCAGGCCTTCGCTACACTCGTTTAACCACCCTAAAATATTGGTTCCAAAATTCCTTTAATCTCCTAGCTGTACGCAGCTAATTTCCTTTGCACAAAAAAATGCCCTAACCATAGCTACGTTCAAACTAAGATGTAAGAAAACGTAGTGCCATTACATCACATTAAAAAAAAAGCTTCATACTGATTCAGCCAATCGTCGAAAGCTTTTTCGATCTTCGATATGATTGGTCCGTTTGAAAGTGAATTCGCCCGCCAAAATTTTGGTTATAAATTTATTCGGTAGATTGTGAATCTCATTTTTACTTTTTTTATATACTTTTTTTTTATTTAGCTATTAACTGCCAGTGTTTTAGGCGACATGGGCCTTGGATGCCTTTATTGCACTATTTCAAAAATAGTTCTAATAAAGGCTGTTTCACGAGTTTCTGTACCACGTATTGTTTTTTTTTTTTGTAAAATCTTTATGCATCAGCTTAGGTTAGTTGGTAACTTCACATTCGTATAAGTTAAGTTGTAAAAATAATACTTATGAGTGAATATGTGTGAATTTCTACTTATTATAAACTCGCGCTTGCATTGTTAATTGGTGGCATTTATAATAAGCTACGTTAAGCAATCCTTGTTCCGTCCTGAACAGCTCCTCACCTTATGCCCGCGTACGAGAAGCATATTTATTTTATTTTTGTAAGGTATGTTTTTTTTTATTTTGCTTTTTTATTTTATTTTTTGTGTTTGAATCTATTTGAATAAAGGTGTTTTTCCACCGGCGAGTGAGAACTACATTTTTACTAATGCGACAAAATACTAATTCTCTCCTCGCACATCTGCAGTGCCATTTGTTTGAAATAGCTAAGATGTAACAAGACGAGAATTGTTGAGTGTAGAGTAATTTTTGGTGGATGATTAAAAACTTATTCTTGTATACGTAGAGTTATAGTTCTAACAGAGGTGAGCCATAAGGGCTGCCGCGGCTTTCGCGGGCTCGTGGAAGCCCTTGTAAGAATATACTCAATGTATTAAGAAATGAAGTTTAATTTTACACCAATCATTTCAATAATTATTGTCTAACTATAATATATTAAGGCGATTTTTGATCAAAATAAGCGTCTATTTTCGTCTCGCCTCCTCAGTGGAAAAACACTTTAAGGGTCACAACAAAAAGTAGTTTTTGATGAGACTGGAAAATATTTTTAATCAACATAAAATCGAAAATAACATCTTCGGGGATGTGCAAAGAAACTTCAGTGTCACCTTTCGATCACCTTTATGCTAATGCTAATAAAGTTGTATCTTCCATTCTCCTTAAAAACGTCATCTGCTGTCCTTTTCAGCCTGCGCTATCTCTCAGAATTCTCTTAGCGGAATGGCAGAGAATGATTTTCTGTTCATATTATATGTTTGTCTTATAGTTTCAGTCCAAACGTGTATTTGAAGGACGTCACTTGTGTTTCTTTAATGAAAGCATTTGATTGATTGATTTGCTTTATTTCAGAAATTTATCACGTGCTCTTATTATTGACGAGCTTAGTGGTGGAGTGGTTAGCAATACTACTATGACACCAAGGCTCGTGGGTTCGATTCCCACACAGAACAAATAATTGTGTGTTTGAACTAAAAATGAACGTGGCTGTTTGTCTAGTACTGGGTGCTTTTAGGAGACGTAGGAGGCATCAAAGCATTCCTACTGGGGAAGTATCTCTTGGAGGATTGTAGTGTTCCTGCGAGTAAGTAAGTTCACTAGTAAGCTCCTAAGGAATAGCTGTGTTAGCAGCAGGTTGGTATCGCGCGATAGATACTTTATCTTCATCATTATCGTATGGGCGAACGTTTCGGCTTTTCGTACAACTCACGAGTCTTTTTTATATGTCAGGTCGGTTCACGGAGGACGGGTCGTTCATCGGGCAGTACGTCCCCGGCGCACGGGTGCTGCCCCCTCCGCCGCCGCCCGCCCCCGCCGCCCCCGGGGCGCCTCAACCTCCCACTTACGTGTAAACATCCTCCACCACAGGCTGAGGAACAGCGTCGAGTCGTCCATCACCCACTTTCAACCGGTTTGCGAATTTAATTTATAAATTGTAACATGTAAATGAACCTTAAAGCTGTTTCCACGCAGCGGAACACCCTATACATGGTCTAACGAAAAACATGCAAATTTAGTAAATAAACCTGTCACCAAAGGTCAAAGACCGTAGCACAGCTAACGCTAAGTTGAACGTTGGCCCCTGTATATTGAACTTTTGTGTCACATTTAATAACAAACTTTTAAATTTCTTCATTATGGTTACAACATATATATACCCGTGCTAAGTTTGGAGTTTGTTAGACCATGTATATGTTAAAACATAGGTTATGGTACTTCTTATATATTGATCATATACTGTTGACTTGCGGTCTCAGACCGCATCCTTGTACGAGTCCCGTTAAAATTGTTCTGAAATCCAATGGGGTGGTGTTAAATTGTGTTCGCTATTATTACTGTATTTTTAACTGAACCCTATCTACTTTTGTCGTTGCCCGGAATTGTTTAAATTCTTGTGTTTACTATGTTAACTTTACCTAACGGCGATGGTGTTGAGCGCGTGTCACTGGAAGTAACAATTGAACGAAGTTCTAGTGAACACGTACGTACGTCTTATGATTTCAGAGTTACTTATTGTGCATTTTTTGCACAATGTAAGATTAAAAAGACGACTAGACGCTAGAACACAGAGGAAAGTTCTCATCAGTGCCCAAACTTCAAGGAACGATAGTACCGCATCATTATATACAAATATAATTGTTTCTAACCATGAGAACAACATCGAAATAGTTCGAAAATTTCCTATACACTTTGGCTTCAATGATACATACTCTCGTCTCATGAAGTTTGCACAGTGATTTAAATAAACTCTGTATTCAAATATATATTTATGAAAGATATACTGCCATATTTTTGTTCTAATATCACGGGCAGCTATATGATATGGCGGTATACATATTTGGATTTTATTGTTTAGCAAAAATTTTTAGGATAGGGCCAAGTTAGGATAAGCTGAAATCGGAGCCTACTATTTCGTTTTGGCCCTACACCCGTCTCAGTAGCGAAGGCTATACACTAAATTTTCTACGGCAGTAACAAAATTCCCTATAACTGTCTATGATTATTACACTTACCTTGCTCTATGTAATAAAATTTATAGGTCTTTTCTTTGATGAGACTGATTTTACGTAATGGAATAAATGAAAAAGTAGTCATACCCGACAGTCCACTCGATTTCACACAGGTACAACATGTTCGAAGGTATAAATTGTGGTGAACGCGATCTGGTAACGATGAGGAAGGAAGTTAGACTCGATTGTAAGTGGAATTTGAAACATTTTTTAGCTACGAAAGTGAAATGTTTCTATAAGTCTTTAAACATGATTTCGATTTCGGTATCAGTAGCGCATTAACTTTACTGCGTCCATTTTATTGTGTAACTTTTGACAAATCATTTTATCTCTTTCAAATGTATGAGATACGAAACGTTTGATAGTTATTTGTCTCTTTCTAATTCGTTAAAATGAAAAGCGTCGAAAGTTGAATTATAAAATCGACAGTATGTAGTTAACAAATTGAAGGCCGCCCTCCGAGCGAGGCGTCGATGTTTCGGCTCTCAGAACGTCACGTAGGCGAGGTTTCGGCACGATATCAATTACGTAAATTAAGGATACGTTAGCTGGTGAAGACTTGAATTTAAGAGAAGCTATTTTTATCACAGAAAATAGGTAATGGAATAAAAATATTAGCTCTGGACACCGGTGGTCAGACTCGCTAGAAATTAACTCGTGACTGTTTGCTTCTTATTATAAAATTTATTCGGATGCATCAAGTACATATAAAAAGTGCACGTTTCATTCATTCACGTTCGTTACGATTTTCTTATAGTTCACTCCGAATTATTTTATAATTAAGCAATTCTCACGAAGTTCGCTCTAAATCCTCAGAATGCTATATATTAAATGCATATCTTATATCTTATGTATCAATTTACAAACACCCACGGACCACAGAAAATTTTATTTTGTGAAAATAAAAATATCACTGTTTGGAAGCGTGAAAGGCAAATATATTGACACAAACCGCAAAGCTTAATGTGAAGATGATTATATTTGTGAGACCAAACTTGTTCAACCCCACGGGGTGGTCGTTATCTTAGGGTTCTTTCACAAGTTTCTTTGGTAACATTTGAATATATTAAAAAATGTACATATTTCTGAAATATTTACGTCGCTAAGACTACAAATTGCTATGTATCATTCACGCTTTATTTTGATCTCTAGTTGAAATATATTTAAGGTATATTTTTTATTATACTTTGGCACGTTAAACAATGAAAACACGGCGCGTAATATCGAAAAAGATATATTTTACTATATGGAAATTAGATATTTTTGTACTTTACGCAGTTTGACCACCGGCACATGTGGTGCTTTGCGAAGGATCGAGAGAGGCGTGGTTTATATTATTGGACGTTGTGATCGTTCCGTGTGTAGTGTAGCTCATTCATTTCTCCCCCTTATGACGGCCACGGTAAGACACTACTTCAACACGTTGCTTTGAACAGCTGTGATGATCATGTGAACCCGCAATAGAATCTCTAAATTTGATATTATAATTATAACATTAGTAACTTACACATGAATGTTTAATGTTCAATGAAACAAGTAACTGTTTTAGTTTTCAATAATTTAGATAAGTGACGTTTTGATCTGACATTTTTACATATTGACATCTCATGCACGCACGCAGGCACGCAACTACATTTGTTGTCATGAACGCCTGTTTCTGTGTACTAAACATAAGTTTCTCTGATAGACGTCGAAAAAATCCACCCTTAATAAAGGGTACCCTGTCGTTGTTAACACCATAACTTTAGTATACTTTTTATTTTCAATTATAGAAACAATAATATGTTAATCGTCGTGTTGTTCCGTGCGCCGTCTATCCACAACCTCTGACTGCTAAATGATATTAGATTTTAATGATATTAATACAAATTCAAATTTAGAAATTAAATATATCAAAATATTTAATAATTTGCAGGAATACTGATAGAAAAATTCTAAATAAAAGACAAGATCGCGATAACATTGCACAGAAAAGAAATCATCGTTCTCGTAATGACAGAGGATTAATTTTATGTCACTTGTTCATTCGGTCATATTGAATTTTTAGAACGTGAGTTTTTCATCAGTATTTCTGTTGATGACTTTTAATTGTATGAATCCAGTTTTTATCTCGTAAACTGTGTAATCTTTCCAAACTGGTAGCATGACATCAGGAATCTCAGTTCTCGAATACGGTTACTTGTATGTCTCCTTGTCTAGTTCTGTAAGGCTTTTTTGTATTTAACTATTTCATATATTGACATTATGAAGTTTGTTCGCACCCTGACATAACGTGTTGATGTTTCTTATTTCTAATACGGAGTGGAGACGAATGCTCAAAAATTTCCAGTGTGTTGTCACCAAAATTTACAATCGATTTTGTGTTTTACTGTCGTTTCGATAAGGTTGACAGTCGTCTTCAGCCCGTACGACGGAAAATTCAATTGTATCTCGTGTTAGATGTAAGGCTAGAGTCTCGTGTTATCTAATGTTAGTCGGCTAATGCGTTCGCTTGTCGCATATATAATATAATTATCTCTTTTCGCTTTCTTTTATGACCTCGCTGTATCGTCCCCTTACATAACCGACTGTGGGAAAAATGTTCCGGTTATGTATTGTGGTGCAGTCAACAGTTACCTTTCTAATTTATTCGTGTATATTCTTTCTTCGCCTGAAAGGTGTCGGGTCCTAAGTAATACATTCCACGCGGTCTAACCATGTTGAGTTTTTATGTCTTTATCTGCACTCATACTGGAGAACCTATACTATGCGTTTAGAAAACGGAAATCACTTGCATTACGTCATCGTGTGAGTTAGTGACTTTAGCGGGGTTTAATAAACGTACTAAATTTTTTTATTAAACATGTTTGCAATATTTTTTTTTATTATTTTATTAATTTCATTTGAGTATGAATGGATAAAAAGTACATTAAATAATTAGGCAGAGCGTTATATCGCCATGACGTTTCGTAGTGAAAACACATATTTTATTCTTTAAAAAAATATATACGCAAGGGGTCGCCGTACATTGCGGACATTCGGGTGCCGATAAAAAATATCATGACAATAATATCTTCCGACATTGTATGAAGGAGGAATATATGGACTACAATAGTATATTCTTTTCTGAAAAATTTCCTATTTACACACTTTCAAGAGCAAGTCTCTAGTCTATTATGTTATGACTTAGTGACCAAATTATGAGTGTCAGTATTATGCGAATTCCATCGCGAACAGAAGTAGCAAAGTCATTCATATAAATGTCCCCCCTTACGCTTCGAAGTGTATATTCAAACTTACTTATACTTCTGTTTTGTTTTTCCTTTTATATGTTATTTTAAAGACCCTGGATACTAGGCACCTCAGAACTGGTTGCAGTAATGCGTGTGATGTCGTAATGTTTTCTAAACACATTAAATAGGTCGCACCAGACGAGTGTACATAAAATGATATATGCAGTAGTTCCTAATTAAGACATTCGGACACGGAGTCTATGCTTAAACCGCGAACGAGACAAGGTGAGTTCTAAAGTAAAGCGACACGAGTGTTCCAATGCCTTAATTAGGAGCATTTGCTATATTTTATATACAAGTTTCATATAGTACAGTCAGATGTAATCTGCACTGTGTTTTTAAAACTAAAGAATGTCTGCATTGAAAACAAGCTAGTTTGCAACATTTTTCGTTCGGATCAAATCTAATTGTAATTCCTTGTTTGTCCATTAACGCACTTGGGTCGGTCTTGTTTCGAGCTTACACTGTAACCATGTGTACCTTGATTATATATTGCATTATATTTATATTTGAAAGCACTGTTATCGTAACCCCTTTAAGTTATTTGTTAAGGAGTCTTTATCATCTCTATTGTCTAGTAAGAATTTAATATATATTAATATTAATCGATGGTAGGAGAGCCTTGTACGATTCGCGTCTGTTTGCCGCTTTTTATACTGCGCTGTTGAGGATTGGAAATTCTGTCTTTGAAAGCATTAGTTGTTTGAAATATTTCTTATAATAAACTGGCCGATGGTACGGCGTTATCACTGCCTTCCCTTTACAATTTTAAATAATCATAAGTTCATTAATCAATTTGAGGATATCTACACAACGATGCCGGTACATGTAATCCCAAGCTACCAGACTTCTTAGAAATTTCGCATTTTTCAATCGTATATTGTCAAGATTGAATTAACTCGCGTTAATAAACATTCATGATGTCTCAGCACATGTATCGTTGTATAGAATCCATATGTATCGTCTGCGATTAACATATAACTTGCCTTACGTGAATGTACAATTAAATTCGTTATATCAAATATAAAGTCACATAGCATCGCATTCGCAAGCACAATGATCGCATTTATTTATAGTGTCGTGTCACAACAAGTACAATTATAGCGCGGTGCACACCTAAACGACGTGACACGTAAACTGTACACGTGTTATATCGCTCAGATGGACGCCGCGCCTTATAACGCTCATTATGTGGAAAGACAAGTTAGTTGTTGTAGACGAGTTTGTAAGGGATCGGTTGTAATTCATGTTCGCTTGGTACGCCGTGCAACTTGACGGAAATTAACTATGTAACTTTGTTTCAAGACTAAATTTAAGTAACTAGATAAAAATAAAAATCATTACAATAGTTGAAAGCCATATTGTCACGGTAAACTTTTGTTGGTTAATTTACCTTTATCCAAATTACATGTACCCAGGTACATCGATCTATAGATATAGATTCTGCTAAGAGAACAAAATACAACGAGACGTCTACGAAATAAATAGTTGAGAACCTTTGTTTGAACAAATGTTTCGTAAGAAAATTATATCCGTATCGAACTTCAGGTTGTGTCGCCAATAATAATGTGTACAAAAATATTGATACAATTTTAGACAAAAGTTTACCGCGAACATGCGCTTTTAGGGGCAAATTGTTGCGAAAAACATCGTCACGGTTTACGTACGCAATTTCAACGCGCATTCGTCAAAACCCACGCACGCGTGAGTGACAGTTTGCCGCTACGGTTTGTCCTACAAGGTCTTATAATTAGTATATATAAATCTGGTAGTTAATTAATGTGATTTACGTATTTGTTTCATTAATTGGCAGTGCTATTTATGCAACGTTTCAATTTTTTTACTTTTGACAAAGTACCTACATGTTATATACAAAATATATAAGTTGACGTGTTAGATCGGATGACAGAATCTGTTGACAATTTTATCTAAATATTACCGCATTGTTTAGGAGCAATCATCACGATTTAGCATTTTTTTCTAAACTTTAAGTGGTGTATTACAGAGTAGATAAATAAAGAAGTGACTGCATGTTTATATTTGATATAAGCCTACTCGGTCATGATATCTTATGTATGTATTGCAATGTTTCTTACATCATGTTGTTAATAAAGTAATGCAGTCGTGCACACCTTCATACCTCTGTCTATATCCTTCAATTAAATCAAACTGCCATTTACTAAGCAAAATTTTTGAGAATTGCTTTTAAGTAGAGCGTGTAGGCATGTATCTGTATTTATTTATTTTTTCAGTCTTGTGTCATTGTAATAAAATTTTAAACCATAACATATTTTATAATATTGGTTGTAAAAAAAGTTCATATTATGTCGTAGGTGGATCTATAAGAATAATATTCTGTTAAGCAATATTTAAAGCAACTATGAAGGTATTTTGTTGAATTTCAAATGCGTTGTGTTTATTATAAAGTTGATCATGACAAAGTGTAACATTGTATTAGTGTCGAATTTGATGATAGTGACCTCGTGCGTAACGTTTATTTCACGAATTATAATAATTTACACTTTAGTTCGCATTAAGTAACTGTAATTTATTGTGTAACTATGATAAATATTTTTTTATGTTGCATAGAAAATAAATTTTAAGAAATTATATGGTGTTTTATTTGAGGAAGTGTTATCGGTATAACACAGAGCCTCTGAAGACTCCAATATGAAATATTATGTTGTTAAACAATGGCGTGAGCAAACAAACTTAAGGCCCACTTAATGAAAACTCGTTACTGTAGCCTATAACCGCTTCCTATACTGCTGCTAACACTGCGATACCTCGGAAGCTTACCGGAATCACAACAGCCATTCACGCGTGACTTGGCAATCCTGTAATAACATGCCTTTCGGTTCATAAAAAAAGTATTAAAAATAGGTACCATATTATCAAGACCTCTATTTATTGGAAATGATCAGTTAAAACAAAGCACAGAGCTGAGGTTATTTATTAAAGTTCTTCTTTAGTCCTGTGTAGTGATCAGAAAGGAAATGTGTAAGGAAGTATAGTTTTACGTTGGGTATTTCACCATACGCGAACGCATCTACGGTAAAACCTTTACCTGTAACAATCTTATGGTAAGGAATGTGTCATTGAGTTACTGAAGATTTATTCATTTTAGATTTCAACGGCAAGTTAAATTGTATTGACTCGTACTTTTTCTTTTTTTTTAATACAGTAGTTTTCATAATGCCTACGATTGTTGCGCATCCGAGCTCGATGTATTAATATCCTGCCGCCCAAGTGTCCGAATCTCTGTTCTACCCTACGGTACCCTAAAATGCTTAGGAGATTCATCGTCTTTCCTGACTTTTTTTTAAACCACTAAGGTGGCAAACAAGCGTACGGCCTGCCTGATGGTAAGCAGTTACCGTAGCCTATGGGCATTTGCAACACCAGGGGTGTCACTCTTGCGTTGCCGACCCTGTAAGAACCTCTTCACGCCTTTCTTGAAGAACCCCATACTGTAGTCCCTTGGGAAAACCTCGGCAGGGAGCTCATTCCACAACATAATAGTTCTCGGTAGAAAACTTCTTCTTCTGACTTTATTTGCCCTTACTTACACGATCAAATTTGACGCCATCGGCAAAGCGAAGAAGTCTTACTCATGTCCCAGACGTCATCACGGACTAAACTAGTATCATAAACATTATCATGAAGGTTCTATGTTTACAAGAGATGGGAAATGTGAGGGAGGTTTTGAAGGAAGAGTGGAAGCAGGAAAACGTATCAAAGGCTTTTTTTATACTACATCGGGACGCATACAAGCATACGGCCCACCTGATGTAAAGCGGGTACCGTAGCCTATTAATGCTTGTAATATATTAGTATCATTCGCGCGATGCCTCATCTGCTGCTTACACAGCAACTCCTTGGGAGTTTTCTGGTGACCTCACTCACACGCAGGAACACAACAACCCTATAGGGAGTTGTTATTTGGCTGCGGTTTTCTGTGAGGTGGAGGTACTTCCCCAGACAGGCTACTTTGATGCGCCCTACCTCTCTTAACGTGTGCTATACTCGGTTTTAACGAGCGATAACATATCGAGCAAAGCTCGCGTTGCTATTTTTCAGGGTATATAACGCCAACATTAACGTACAGCAGTGAATCATGCGTATGACAAATGAAGCATGAAAGTAGGTCCAGTATGTGTGGAGTGGCAATGATTACTAGAGTAAGAAATAGCACGATACGAGAACTATGTGGAATAAAAGTAGATGTAATGACAAAAATTTAAAAGGGCATGCTGAGATTGTTTGTACATTTGGAGAGAATGGATGACGAAAGAGATACTAAAGAAGTAAGATACAAGAGTATCGGCAGGGGGCGCCCTAGACGCACACATATGGATTAAATAGCTGATGTATAGAAAAAGGACCAAATCAAAAACACCCGAAACCGAAGAGAAAACGTCCACAAGTGTGGAAGTGGCAGGAGAGATGTTTGGGTCGGTGCACCTGGCGTTCAGTCTCTCCCTACCCGGAAGAGAGACAGACGTGATGATATGTATGTATGTACCGATGAAAAACGTCCATGAATCAAATTATCATAGTAATTAGTAGTATGAAATGTAAAAAAATTAATAGTACGGCTGCTGCGGTTTTCTTTTTTTTCTTTTAGTTGAAGGTACCGGTAGGTTGCATAAAGCAGCCCGCTGGGGAAGACGGGCTGCTTTATGCAACCTACCGGTTTTAAAAACACCCAGACCAAAATGAAATATGTTCATGGACAGAAATGTTGGTCTTATGTGGAAATCAAACCCACGAGCGTTAGTTTCAATGTAGTATTACTAACCATGTAAAGTTACTAATAAGAAAGGGGTCTTTCAAAATATTATAAAACTTTTAGAAGCGATGGAAGGTACACCGCTGATGTGGAGAGACGAGTGAGTGCAGGGAATAGCGTGAATGGAGCGTTGGGTAAACTGTTTGGCAGCCGAAATCTAAGCCAGAAGGCAGAGCTCGCTGTACACAACGCGGTGTTAATCCTAACGCTAACTTATGGAAGTGAGCGCTGGGTATGGCAGAGAGAGCATGAAAGTAGAATAAATGCGGTCGAGATGCGAGCACTGCGAAAAATTTGTGGCATAACGCTTGCTGACCGCGTTCGAAATGATGACGTACGAAAGAGAGTGTCGGTGTTAAGATAAGAAAGGGCATGCTCCGTTGGTTCGGACATGTAGAAAGAATGCAAGATGAAAGAATGACGAAACAGATATACAATGCGAAAGTGGAAGGATGTAGGAGCCGAGGAAGACCAAGACTAACCTACCGTGACCTAATTGGTCGTGTTTTATCAGAAGGTGATGTCAGGAGCCTTAGGAATCGGCGAGCGTGCATGAAAAGAGCTATGAATGTGAAAGAAGCGAGTGAAGTGTGTAAGGACCGCGTCTTATGGCGCTCGGTTCTCTCTGCCTACCCCGCAAGGGACCTGGCGTGACGATATACATACATAAATCTATTAAAAACGAATATTTGCATATATCGATAGAAAAGACGGGTTCGAAAAGTAGAAAGTTCTGCCTAGGACGAGATTTAAGGTTTGGCGAGGATGGATCTAACCGAAGTTCAGAAAGGTAGAGCCGGGTACACTAGGAGGCCCCGGCGAAGATGGCTGGTAGTTCTCGGACACGGCAGGAGGTCCGTACGGAGATGTGGAGATCGCAATTTGTGCCTTCACTTAAGTAGATTCGGCTGAAAAGCTGCTTTATGGTTCTATAAAAAAACGAGTAAAAATTAACGCAATTGCTCCGTTATGAAAGACGATTGTATAAAGAAAGGCTTACAAGATATTTGAAAGAAAGGAAACCAGAGCGAACGCAAGAATTGTGGTTGATGATGTAGCGTATATCTACAGAGAATAAGGTCAACGAATGTAGGATTGCGCAATGGTGATTTAGTGATGAACTGTATGCAGACGGTGCGTTTATCACGATATTAGCAGAAAATCATCTCAACTGCAATAACTGGTCACAACAATGAAAGACGATTATAGAGAAGGGTTTGCTAATAAATACGAAGAAAATAGAGATAACGGGATTGTATGAAACAAAAGAAACCAGAACCAATGTAGGGATTATGGTTGATGATGAAGTGGTTGAACAAGGGGATGAAATTGTATATCTTGAATATGCTTGTAGCAGGAATTGAAGGTAAACCGTTGATGTAGAGAGACGAATGAGAGCAGGAAATAGTGTGAATGGATCTATGATAAATCTTCTTGACAGCAAAAATTTTAGCCAGAAGACGTAGCTCGCTGTACACAACGCGGTGCTGATTCCAACTGACGTATGGAAGCGAGAGCTAGGTATAGTAGAGAGAGCATGAATGTAGAATAAATCTGAGGCGTAACGTAATGCTTGTAGACCATTTTTCAATGTAAATATAAGAAATAGCATCGGTGTTAATACAAGAAGGGGCATACTCCGTTCGGAAATGTAGACCGAATGCAATTGGAAAGAATGAAGAATTACACATACTACGCGAAAAAAATAAATATGTAAGAGCCAAGGAAAACTAAAACTAACGTTTATGGGCCGAATTAGTCGTGTGTTATAGGAACGTGGTGTCAGCAGTCCTACGAACACTATATATGAAAGGCAACGAGCCGGTTAATGTGCATGAACTGGCGCAAATAGATAGATAGATAGATGTAGTCATCGACTACATATTCCATAGAACAAATGAAAGGTAACCGTTACGTTTGTATATGTTTTTTAGACATTGATCAGTCGGATGTCAACGAATAAGCTTAATGACTTTTTATGTTGGCAATGTTTAATTGGAAGGATGTAGGATTTTGCGCATCAAAGCAGCCCGTCTGGTGAAGTACTGGATGTAGTCACACTCATAGAAAACTGCAATTAAATAACAACTCCCTAGAGGGCTCTTAAGTTACTGTTTGCAGCAGGGGTGGCAACGCGCGAGTAATACCTCCAGCGTTGCAAACGTTCATAGGCTACGATAACCGCTTTATATCAGGTCGGCCGTATAAAAAAAGGGAACCGAGGAGATCGGAGACTCGACTATCACGATTAAATTGATCGTCTTTTGTCAGAAGATGAATATAAGTAAGTAGGTATAGTGTATTCACTTTGTTTGCGTATTTAGCTGTTCGGCCAGATGTGGCCACTGTCTTGAGTTCAAGGAACTGTGCAATTAATATACCGGATCTTATACTTGACGAAATTAGAGATACTTTTATTAGTTATTGGTTTTTGAAAAAAACACGTCAACCAGGTTTAGCAAACGAAATACGGTGGCTCCAGCCGCAGATCGAAAAAAGAAACAATTAATTTCAGACTTATTTAATAAAAAAATTAAATGAGTTACAAGTTAATTATTATCTCTAAAAATATACAAATGTTGGTGGGCCGAGGTGTGAGTCCCAAGTGGCCGAACATCATCGCGGCCGGAGGTACGCGGCGCCGCCACTCGGGCCGCTGCGCCACCAGTTTATCTACTTCATTGCACAATTTAGCAACGTGAGTAGAAGTGCCGTGTGCAGTGATACGGTGACAATGGCGACTCAGCAACCTTCTACTGGGAGGGTTCCGTAATGAACGGGATAATGCTAAGAAGATTCACTGGCAAGAACAACAACACCAGAGAATCGTTAATTGGTTCTTTATAATAGTACATATACCTATATATTCCCCATTTCTGCTCCACACGTCACTTTCTCTAATTTTGATACAGTTCAAGGTGGGAGCCGGAATAAAAGATAAGATAAAGATAAAAAATATTTATTGGCATTGGGCCCTCGCGGGCACTTAGACACGTCTTACATTTTTTGAGATATAATACAATCTCTCTTTATTGCAACACATAGGACAGTATACATATTAAAATGGCAACTTAAAAATAAAGTACAAAAGGCGGTCTTATTGCATAGAGATCTTTTCCAGACAACCTTAGGGTAGAGGAAAAAATAAAAGAACAAAATAGGTAGGTGGCGCAGTACAAATAATAAACATACTAAAGTTAAATACTTAGTTTATATAAACTTACACACACATAACATACATACCCATACATATATATACCTACATAAAACTATATATATACGAACACATACAGAAATACATGTACATAGCATTTTAATCACTGTTTTAAGCAAAGAGTGCAGTGACAGCCAATCTGACCAAAGAACCGAATAGATTAAGCTAAGTCTAGGTAAGAGAAAGATAATGAGCCTTAACCTGATTTTTAAAACTGACCGCAGTTTGTGCATTACGGATTGTTAACGGCAGAGCATTCCAAAGCCGCACAGCCTGCACCCAAAATGATTTCGTGTAATATAATCTTATTGTATCTTATTTAATTCTCTTATTTTACCTTTTTAGGGTTCCGTACCCAAAGCGTAAAACGGAACCCTATTACAGAGGCTCCGCTGTACGTCCGTCTGTCACCAGGCTGTATCTCATGAACCGTAATAGTCAGACAGTTGAAATTAATAAAAAAATACTAAAAAATAGAATAAAATAAATATTTAAGGGGGCTCCCATACAACAAACGTGATTTTTTTGCTCATTTTTGCTCGATATTGATAACGACAATAGGTAGACGCTTGAAATATTCACAGAATATTTAGTTATATATTCACTTTAAGAATAAATAATTAAATCAAAATAAAACAAATATTTAAGGGGGCTCCCATACAACAAACGTGATTTTTTTTGCCGTTTTTATAGATAATGGTACGGAACCCTTCAAGCGCGAGTCCGACTCGCACTTGGCCGATTTTTATAGATAATGGTATGGAACCCTTCGTGCGCGAGTCCGACTCGCACTTGGCCGATTTTTTTAATCTACTAGCATTTTGGATATGACCACTGGCGAAGAAGAAATGGCGAAAAAAACTTGCCAATATAGGTCTCTTTTAAAATTGACAATTAGATATTATAAAAAAAATTTACATAAGCATATTGGTGCAATAATAATATCAAATGGTAAAATTAAAGATTATTAAGGACAGGTAATCTGTGCTGAATTATTTCCAGACATCTTTCTCAGTTACATATTCATCAATTCATAATAAGCCCTTCTACAGAGAATATTTGTAATTTATACAGCTCAATATTTTATATAGTTGACCTTTAGATCATCAGTTTATTATTGTAAACGTTTAATTATTTTGCTGCAGCAATTAATGAGGAAGTAGAATTAAAATTAATTGGAGGATGCTTCAGTCGCGGCCTGAGAGACGGTTGACCTTTGCTGCTCCTGTAATTACTCTGTGGGCGAGTCAATGATCGACGCAGCTGATGGAAGATGTAACTGATAGCAAATGTCACCTCAACTGCCTATCTACTTTTTTATTATTTCAACTATTGACTATCTAACTATTGGTATTGACAATCAGGGAAATAAAGTTTCGTTCGTTCACAGTGTTGATAAAACTTTATATCTCATACCCCGACAAAATTCAGAATTCAAATCAGGAAGGTTAAATATGAATTTCAATAAAAGATGATATAATAGATTTATAAAATCTACGTACCTAACTTTATTACCATTGTGTGTGTTCTACTGATTTCTACCGTATTGGGTTGTGTTAAGGAAATTTTTAATGTGATGTCAATGCAGATGTTAGAAATTTAAAACTATTAGTAGGTAAATTATTCCTTTTAATGCGTAGATGTGAAATAACAAATGTATAAAAAAAACATTAGCATTTATTTATGAAATTTCGTGGCTGATTGTAATGAAACTTACTACAAAATGAATAATTTAATACTTTTTTCGATAATTCTTGATATTCTCTGCCCAATAGTGCGAAATGATAACACAAAGTGACGAAAATAAACGTGAATGCAAGCGGAATAGAACAATAGGGGGAAGAGAAATAGAACAGAGAGAAAGTATTGAAGATCAATTAAACAGAGAAATACTAGGGAAAATCAGTAGCAACGTGTAGAACGCAAGAAAAAGGCTCCAGAAATCACCATCAAAAGACAACCAACTTGGTCGCGATAGGTGAGTCTTGACCTTACCCGGCTCCTACATCCACTTTAGCATGATATATTTGTTTCTTAATTTTTACATCCTGTATTCCTTCTACATTGCCGAACCAAAGGAGCATGAGTTTTCTTAACGCCGGCACGGCACTCTCTTTCACATCATTACGAACGCGGTCAGCGAGCGTTACGGCGCAAATTTTGCATTAATGCCATACGCATCCTTCAATGGTGAATTTCTTGAGTTGACCTATCACAATTTTTTGAGTAATTACTGAAACTAAATAAAAGCAGCACTCGTTCTACAGGTACGTCCAATCCGTCGCTACGGTAACCACTTTACATCAGGTGAGCCTTATAATTGTATGCCTAAAAAACTGTCAATGAAGTTATAAAAAGGGAACTAGAATCAAAGAATGAGAAATTACTAGATTATATTTACAAGTAAGTACTTGAAACTAACTATAGACCTCAAGCTTCTCTGTAACGGCACAGTACGCGACCACTGTGGTTATATTGTGTGACAGTGGCGCTGTTGTACTGTAGAAGTAGGCTGTGGACAGTAGCAAGTATTAGTAGAAATATGAAAATGTGCTTCTTTTCCTCTTGCATCGTCTTTTTGTCAAAATCAATCATTTTGATCAAATGTAATATAGAAATACAAAGTAATCCACAAACGAAATCGACATTACGACAACTTGAAATGCACGTGAGATGATCCGCATGCAGAAACGAATTATGCTTAGGTAATTAAGTTTAACTTACTAAATAAACTAATTACCTAATTCAGACGTAATTAACATCAAACAAATGGGTACTTCTGATCATCACGGCCTACTGATAATGTGTTCAATATCCATCAATAGTAGGTCGAAATTTGAAGATACAAACAGCTTTCTTGCAACTGGTCGTTATAACCAAGTCAATAGAGTCCAAAATACAACGACGTGTTGATAAAACCACATCAAGATTATTTCTACAGTAGACGATATGGCATAGTGATGGCATGGCATGGCAGTCTCCTCTTTGCCGCAGACGCGTTCACACGAAGCATTCGTTGTATTTTTTTTTAACGACCAAGGACGCTCGCGAAGTGCAGTGAAGTTTAAAAGTTTTTAACGGTGTTCGATCTTTACATTGACAACCATAGAGGATTTTTTAAAAAACAGGTTCGTAGTTTATTTCTTTTTAAACGAGACGAGTCGCGAATTTCTTTCTGGATAACGGCTATCGTAAATAAAGAACGTTGATCCCACTTAGTGAGTTAAATGTTTTATCGATAACAAGTGCATTACAATCGATAAACTATAATTCAATTACTTTGTTACATTGGTGTGATATATTATATCCATAGCCTGTTATTAACAGGAATAATTAATTAAAGTAAGACAATTGTACGAGTTAAAAAGCTCCGAAAAGGCGAGATTAAAAAAGTGATAAATGTAAACAATGCTATCTGGCACGTGTAAACATATCGGGCTGGTTATTAATAGGGGGCTGACTATGGATGGGAATGGGATATCACATGGTAAGCGCAAGCACAGTGCACGGGTCGTTACCGCGGCCTGCTGGTGCGGTGCCACCGTGATAATCCATTAGTATTATCAGTGTCTCAACTGAATAAAAACACCGATCAACAAACATGTTTTTTTATTGTTAAGTTTAATCGAGATGTTTCCTGCCGCAAAATAGAAATGACAGCTTCGCGAAGTGGCATCGACATTCGAAGGGAGTTCCTTTTATGTTCATGAAAATAATAAAGCTAACATGTTTATGTATAGTAGTTAAACCAAGACCTAGCAGAATGCGCACAGTGGTAAAAACATGCGAATCCTAATAGGTAGGACTTCAAAGATACCTATACCTACGTCATTATGATCTAAAATCAAAATCACAATATTTACATGTCTGTAAAGTCCAAAAGTGGGCACCCTCTTTAATTGTAATAATACAAACATTGTAACTACTTTTATCGTAAATAAAATCTATTCTATTCTGTTCTACATTCCAAATCATAGTACTCTTTGGGTATAAGTGTCTAACTCTAATCTTCAGACAACATCACATGACAACAATAGACAAACATATAACAATCCCCGGGCGGATTAACACCATCCTACAAGTGAACATGGTTACCAATAAGCTCCTGAGAAGTTGCTGCGGTAATGACAACGCCAGAACGATAGGTCAAGTATTGCGTTGTGCGGTAAGCACTTTACATCAAATACAACGTATGTGTTATTTATTATGTTATAGTAAAGTTCGCAGTCAAATCAAACGTAAATCGCGACTGGTCGTTCGAAACGACTGGTCACGTATTACGTTATATATAGCGCACTAACCAGTTCTCGTGATCTTCGAGATTGACAATTCTACCTATCTAATGCCAGCGTTGGTTTTACTTAAAAAAGCCTAAGTGTACTCGTTCGTACGTTCATACTTACCTACTGCTTTAAATCTGTATTGTGGTATGGCACATCCTATATAGGCGCACATCCTTATGTTTTTAGGGTCCCGTACCTCAAATGGAAAAACATTATAGGATCACTTTATTGTCTGTCCGTCTGCTTGTCAAGACCCTTTTTCGCCGTGACGTGCCGAGACGGGTGGAGCTATCAAGCTGAAATTAATATCAAATACTCAGGTGTACAATACCTTCGAGCAGTGAAAACCTCAAACTTCTAAATCAACGCAATCAAAAGATACCGCTGTTTATGACTCGTTTATGCGCATATTTTGACAGTCTCAAGGGAATCAAAACCAATAGGGTACTTCCTGTTGACCTTCAATCATGAAATTTTTATAAGAAGCATAATTTTTGTGAAAATATTTTCTTACGGGACCCACGGTGCGCGAGTCGGACTCGCACTTGACGGCTGTTTTTAATAGATTGGCAAACTAGCATACGGCTCGCCTGAAGTGAAGCAGTTACCGCAGCCTATGAGCGCTCGCAATATCTACAGAAGGTATCGCTCGCGTAGTTGTAATCTCCTTGACGCAGTTACTCCTCAGGAACTTATTGGTAACAACAATAACTTTCAAGAATTTGGCTGCGATATTCTATGAGCTACTTGTCTAATCGGGCTTCATGCTTCACCTTATTTTAAATAAATTTTAAATATTGTCGGACAAATTACACAGCGCCATCTAGCCCCAAAGTAAGCGAAGCTTGTGTTATGGGCACTAGAAAACTGATAAACATACGTAAATATTTTTTTTTTTGTAAATACATACTTATTATACATAGAAAATACCCAGACCAAGACAAACAGACATGTTCATGCACACAAATGTTTGTACTGTGTGGGAATCGAACCCACGAGCGTCGGTGTCAAAGTAGCGTAACAGCGCGTTTCACCACTGCGCCACCGAGCTCGTCATTACAGATTATTACAGATTTATTTATTTTTGAAATAATATCTAAGTAAGGCAGCGTTAGGACTATTTGTTACTAAGCTCTACTAAACCTTGTCATGCCATATAAAACGCACGATTGTTACCCCGTTATTGTTAATAGTCCGTATGTCTATTTACACATTAGTAGTATAAAAATAAACCTGGTTTAAAAGATGACATTTGTTGGCTGGTCTCACCATCTTCAGCATGATTAGCTTCTTATACGAGTATGACGACGTTCTTAGGAGCTGCTGCGTTAGAAACCCAAGTGGCAATGCGCAGGCGCTGCTCCTTGTAATACAGGGGTTCATAGTCTACGGTAACACTTCACAACAGGCAGGCCATATACTTGTTTGCCTCCTGACGTTGTTTAGAATATACCCAGCAGATCACCAGAGGGAGACTTTGTTCAAAAGTCGTCTGCGTGGGTACCTCTGTCTCACCTATTTCTACCGCCAAGCAGATATATTTATATAGCTGTGTTCCGGTTTGAAGGGTGAAATATGGCAGAGAAATTACTGGGTACTGTCACGAAACATCGTTACATCACAAGATTGTATACATATATATATCCCCGTAGTGTTGCGAGAGTCAAAAGGTTGAGGTGACCGCTTACCATCTAATGCGGGCCGCATGCTTGTTTGCCAATCAATTTTCATAAAAAATACTCTATTTATTTTCTCATACTTACAAAAAATTGCCCAACGTAGCTAGAGAAATATTTCATCAAAGATATTATAGTGCTGTTCAGTCTTTCGTATTCAAGTTAAATGTTACACGAAGTACATACAATAGGTAACAATGCAATTTTAACTTAGTAAAGTTCATAAATAGCTTGTTGTCCGGTCATTTCCAAACTTATCAAAGTCGCTGATTATTTGTAACTGCCAACTAACCATATTTATTTATTACTTAATATTATTAATTTTATTCACAAATATCGCAAAAAATATGACTTATATTCACGCTCGAATCGTGCCCAGGACGTGAATGAGCATGTTTTCTAAGTATCGGACAACTATTTAATATACTTTTTTATTTTTTTATCACTCGGAAAGAAATAGTATATACGATTCTATTTTTCTCAAGATCCATAAAATACACACTGACAGCTATAGCTCCTCAAAAGTTTGAATGAAAGTAAGTAATTTTAAATTTCCTTTCCGATATTTCTGAGACTTCAATCTTCAGCAAACTTCTGAAATAGAGGCGGAAGTAGGTGAAATTATGGGCATTTGTGACTGTATCGTAGAACTAAGAATATTCAGCTATTAAATTTGGTACCCTACACTACATGTTTCGAAAAATCAAACCTTTTTGAGACACATTAACAATTGTTCTTTTTTTGTTTAAGGTGTTATAAAAATAACCTTATTACCCATTGGGCCCTCGCGGGAAATGTCTTACATATTTTAAATATAGGTAATCTTATTAAATTGTATTACGTTATTATTTTTCTTTTTTAATCTACTAGCATTTCGAAAATTACCATTGGCGAAGAAGTAATTTCGAAAGAAACTTGCCCAATGTATTCGTATTTTTTTTTTCAAATCGTCAACTAATTATTACAATAAATTTAGAATATTGGTACAGTAACAGTGATGCGAAGTAGTAAAATTGAAGTTTAATAAGAAAAGAGTGCCTGTGCTGAATCAATTCTAGACATCTTTGTCAGTTACTTTTTATAAGAGTATTTTTGATGTGTCCTTTGAGTTTTAACCTAGGTGTGGATATCTGTTTATATGTTTAATGCTATGTCTAGTAAAAAAGAAACAATTATTTCTGTAATATTATACGTACCATTACGCACTGCAATTAATTTGCTTCAAATTATTTATGTAACTTAACTGGTACCTAATGGTATTATTTACATTGTGTTAAGACACTGCTGAGTAAATTGAGTGTGATTTCACTTTGTTTGCGTGTTTAGCTGTCCGGGCGGACACTAAGTCAGGTTCAAGGCGCGGGCAGTGCAATTAATGAACCGGATCGTGTCCTTGACAATATTCGATGTATTTTTGTTATTTATTGCCCATTAAAAAACATCACGGCGAACAATTTGATAGTGTTTTATGAGGTGTTACCAGGAACCCCAGGAACTGGCAAACGTGCATGCAAAGAGCTATGAATGTTAAAGGAACAGGTGGAACGTCTTGTGGCACTCGGTATTACCCCGCAAGGGACCTGGCATGAAGAAAAAGATAAATAGATTGCGCATTTCATGCACCCGCCACTCATTTGTTACAACTCGACTGGATAAGTAAATTAATGAACTGGTTACATTATGTAATTATTGTAAACCTTATTATGGTTATTTTTTTAACTGGTGAGTCGCCAGCCAAGTTTTTGAGATTTATTGAGAAAATTCCTTAGATTTACAAAATATATTTCAAGTTACGTTAATGCGATAATGTAACAATGCCAAATTAAATCTATTTACAAACATACAGAACCTACTTACACCAAAATAAATGTATTATTATCTTAATACATTGATTTAGTAATCTAACATATAATAAAAATATACACCGCTCGTCGACAGCGAGGAGTTTGAATAAACTCTCAGCCGAGGGTTTCCCAATTACTAATCACTTCCTGAAGAGCTCCATGCTTTAGTACCACAGCATGGAGCTATTCGAGAAGTGTTTCGTAGGCTCGTAGTGCATAGTGGGCGTGATGAGGATTTTACAGGGTCGGCAACACACGAGTAACACTCCGGGTGTTGCGATCCATAGGTTACGGTAACTGCTTATAATCAGGTAGGCCGCCCTTGTTTCATATGGAAAGTGGTATAAAAAAAATAGTGAACGTAAACACTACTGAACGACATATTTTTTCCAGATATTCTGATTAAACCACTGAATCGATTTTGATAAAATTTCTATAGGACCAATCAGAATACATCGATTTAAAGAAAAAACCGCGAGTCCGACTAGCGTTCTGAGGGTTTCGTACAAAAATAGATTTCGCAAATTATTGTCGCATAAGAAGTTTTTTTTTGTGATGGAACTACAAATTTGCAGCTTCCGGAATTTTTCCTTTAACTTGTGCTACATTGTTTCTTACCAAATTTCAAATTCTAGGTCAACGGGAAGTAACCCTATAAGATTTTGATTCCCTTGCGAGTGTCAAAATATACGCATAACCAGCCGTATCTTTTGATTGCGTTGATTTAGATGTTTGATTTTTTCACTGCTCGAAGGGATTACAGACCTAAGTATTTGATATTAATTTCAGCTTGATAGCTCCACCCGTTCCTGTCAGACAGACAGACAAACGGACAACAAAGTGATCCTATAAGAGTTCCGTTTTTCCTTTTAAGGTATGGAATCCCAAAAATCAAATCGGTTTATAAATGACGAAGATTTGAGGTAACAAACGAAAACAAAAAAGAAAACAATCGAATAACCTCCTCCTTTTTTATGTCGTTTAAAAAGGTAAAATCATTTTTAGCGAATAGAATGGTAGTCTCTGGAATTTCCCTAACCGAATTCAAGAAGGGACATCAGCGTGATAGATCCATGATCCAATTGATCGGCATTAATACCGCTGATTTAGAGAAACAAATAATTTGTTCTCAGTCGATATATCGTCAAAGACGTCCAGTCCTTGTACATAATGTATTATTCATGTTCATTACATATTCTAATCATGTATATAGCCATATACAGGTGTTAATTAAATACCACTGAATATGATCCACGAATATATTTCTGCTTTATGCACATGATGCCATGCCGACAGACCATCTGGACTGCAAACACCAGTCACAATGATGAATATAAATAATACATAAATAAATATTGTCGGACTTACTACTACACAGCGCCATCTAGCCCCAAAGCTTGTGTTATGGGTACTAGACAAATGATAAAAATACATTTTTTTTTCGTGTAATTACATACTTATGATGAATAGAACATACCTAGACCAAGACAAACAGACATGTTCATGCACACAAATGTTCGTCCTGTGTGGGAATCGAACCCACGAGCGTTGGTGTCAAGGTAACGTAACAGTGCGGCTCACTCGATCCCCGAAATCAAATTGTATCGAGAGAGACAATCGTATTTTGCTTTCATTTGTAAGTTACAACTGAATGCAAAGAAAACAAAGATAATGGTTTTTAAAAGAGAAATAATCGGAACAAACGCAAGAATAACGGTTGATGATATGAATTGAATGATATCTTGGATGCACTTTTAGCAGTGACGGAAGTACAGAACACCTTGGAGGGTTGTTATGTTCTTGCGTGTGAGTGATGTCACCAGTAAGCTTTTAAGGAGTAGCCGTGCTAGCAGCAGAGGTGGCATCGCGCGAGTGATACTCAATGTATTGCAAGCGTTAATAGGCTACGGTAACCGCTTTCCATCAGGTGAGCCGTATGCTTGTATGCCTCCCGACGTTGTATAAAAAATAAAATTAATAAGTCGCGATTAAAATCAACCAAAACATACCACGCAACGTATCTACAAGTAGATACCCACATTGTTATATTA
Organism: Pyralis farinalis; assembly: GCA_947507595.1. Taxonomy (NCBI): domain Eukaryota; kingdom Metazoa; phylum Arthropoda; class Insecta; order Lepidoptera; family Pyralidae; genus Pyralis; species Pyralis farinalis. The sequence goes on from OX382259.1 coordinate 38,239,110, forward strand.
GCAAACCCAGTTAGCTACAAGATTACAAAGCAAATAAATCGTTCGAGTGGTGAATGGCGTCCCTGATGCGGAGCCGCGGCTGGGAGCGGTCGCGCGCCGGCCGGACTTATTTTTTTCTTTTACGTAGTTACCTGTTCCTTGAACGGGTATCGTGTCCCAAAGGCTGTTTAGCTTAACAAGTGCATCGCCAGGGGTGACGCACTGTTTCGTCTTGCAACACTTTACAATTAAACATAATAAAGTTAAAACAAAATGGTTTTCGTTTAAACTTCAATATGTATATTGTATAATGTATATTTATAATACTGTAAATTGGTGTGTGCTTGTATGTGAGCCGCCTCAATGACATGTATAGAGAAATTACCGAAAAGGCAAACTGGATATTAAAAAACCTATTTGTGTGTATTTTTTATCAAACGACTAAATCTATCATGTAGAATTCCATATTTTTTATTAAATATTGTTATTGTATATTAGAAGAAAAGAACCTGTATTATATAAATATTTATTTACATTTCACGGTAGAAAGGGAAAAAATTATTAGCAGAGCATACATGTTTTGTAAAATGCATACATAATATGATTTGCCACCAAACTTGTATATTGCGCATCATATGGACCAAGGTACTCAATTCACGGAGCATACAAGGCGACAGATCATGTCCGTTCCAAACTTACCTTTACTAAAACGACATAAGGCGCATAAGTTTATATAATCGTAATTAATAGGTCATTAATCATAGTCAATACATAAAATGTTTTCCGAAGTAAATAATATCAAGTAGTAAGTTGGAAATTCATTGCAAAATCCGTGTTGCGTTACCCATGAAATTGACGTTTTATATCTTAGAAAAAAAGTAAACTTTTTTTTTATTTATATTTTGGCCATTATCCGATACACATTTTGTTGATGGAAGTACTTTGTCTCCGTTATAAAAAATCGTGGGTATGGGAAACAATAAACACTAGATTAAAAAAACCCAGTATAAAGTTATCCAAATTAAAAAAATATATGTTGGAACAAGTAGGCCGATTCTACTAAAAACTGCAACTGCACTGCAGCGCGGCGTGTGTCAAAATGCGTACATTTTGACGTTTCGTTAACCGTCAAGCTGTCAGATCGCTTAACCAAACGTCAAAATGTACGCATTTTAACACACGCCGCGCTGCAGTGCAGTTGCAGTTTTTTAGTAGAATCGGCTTGCTTGTCTGATGTATATAGTGAATGACGCAGAGTGCCCAGTCGTAATTGCTATACTTTTAAAACGGTCCGTTGTGCAGTATGAAGACGAACATTGTCGTGAAGAAGGAGTGGACTGAAGTAATTGACAGTATACACCACTGCAGTAATAGTTTTGCCAGATCTTAACAAGGATAATTCCAGTACAGAGTCACTGGTACAGCTGCTTCCTGTGTCCAACAAGTATTACGGTTATTTTCGACTGTCTTACCTACAGGACCAACTTTTCATCAGAAGTGGCAATCTGGTTCAGAATACCCTGATTTGTGTGCATATTTAACATTAAACTTCGATTAGAGTGTATCGTTATTTTTGTTATTTGTGGATGAGGTCATACGGTACTCAATTTTCGAGCTGAGAATTTCCTTTCAATTCAGCATAAATAAATCTTTTCACTTATCAAACAAAAATGGAATGACGGGAATAACAACCAAAAAACATTTTTTCTTAAAAGCTATATTTAAAAAAAAAACAATTTGGTAAACTGTAACGAGAATTGTAAAATGTCGAACTTCAAAACCTGTTATTTAATAGGTAAAGATCATTATAACCATTTTATTAGTGAATGTGTCTTGTTCACAGTAATAAAATAGCTTTCCACCGCCGACATAATAATAAAAACTGGCCAAGTGCATGTCAGGCCACGCACAGTATAAAGTTCCGTATTTGCTTGCTTGCGAAAAAAATTGATAGTTGCCTAAAATAATAGGAAGTCGTTAATATTGTATTTTTTATAACATTCAAAACCAAACTTTACTTCTGATAACCATGCCTACCTATTTAAATAATGTAACTAAATATCCAAACGTATGTATATACAAAGTGGAATAAATATACATCTATCGAGATCTACAACGCATTAAACGCATAGGCATATGAATATTAAGTCCACACGCGGTTGTCGTCTATATGGCGATGTAATTTGTGAGCAGCGCCATCTAGTGTAAAATATCGGAACTAAAAATACGTATGAGGTTCACACTTTTAATACAAATATTTCGCAAACGAATCACTATATCGAAAAGTGATCTTCTAATAACCTAAATCTTTTTAAAAACCTATCTAATGACAACCCACACCACGGGGTGGGCACGAATGAAAGAAATTATCAGTACTTTACGTGTAGGGGAGGTATCAACAAAAACTTTTTTTTTCAGGATTTTATTTTACCACTTGTTATATTACTTGATGAAGAAAAAGGGGTACTAAAAAGATATATAAATTTATTAGGGCTATTTTATAGTATAATCAATATAAAAAAAGGTAACTATAAGTTCGGCTAAAATGGTCTTTAAGAACTCTTCCGCATTGAATCACTGAATGTAAACTGGTGGAATGGAGAAAGCGGCCGTCGGCTATAGTGGCCAACGACTGCAGTTGGGCACGTCAGCACCCCAGAGAGCTTGCAGGTCCGCGAGGAACTCACGGACGTCGTAGACCACGTTGCTGAAGAAAGTATCGGTGTGGACGGCCTCGCGGTCCAACACCGTAGCGGTAAGAGTCACCAGACGTCCACAGCAACGGCTGGAGTATATGGAAAATATATGTTATTATAATGTCCGGAGATTCACAGTGGATAAGAGACAGAGATTTTCGATGTTTCACCACGTAGCCACACAGCAGAGGCTGGTGGTCTCAGACGTGATGTCCAGTATCTTTCTATCGTCAGATCTTGCTCCAGACTTCCTTCAGACTGACTCTGTTTTTCGGTTTTTCCTAAAATATCACATATTCAAAATATTAAGTTACAAAATCAATATTTTTGACACATTGTAATAAACTAAACAGAGCATGCAAAGAAAAGATTCTATATAAATCATAAAATAAGGTTGTAACATTACATACAAATATTTTAACTGCAGACTGCATCGCAATATATCTATGAAAATCTTTTGTATGTCCATAAAAACATAGACTCATTTTGTAAAAAGAGTGATGCTCATAGCATAAATACTAGATATAAGCATAATCTTGTGTTACATGCAAGCCGTCTCCACAAAATAAGTAATTCTTTTATGGGGCAATGTATACGGTTCTATAACAAACTTCCCTGCAATATAAGAGAATTGTCAATAAACAAATTTAAAACTACTATTAAAGCCAAATTGTGTAGCAGGGCATATTATAAAGTATCTGACTATATTAACGATAAAAATGCCTGGGAGTGAGTCGATCCAATTATAATGTAATTAATAAAATATGTAAATTTGTTTGGATACCAAAAGAGGGATGCCTGAGTTTTTTGGCAGTATTTTTATCAGTGCTCACCTAGTCATAAACTGCACGGTAGGGAAAAAAATTGTGACGATTCCAAACAAATGCCATTTTTACGGAATAAAAAGATTTTGACTTTGACTTTGACACACTTTGTCAGAATAGTTGGATCTGTTGTTCAATAAACCGGCTCCTTATACACTGGGCTACCAATTTGATATCACGCTTACCTATCATCAGAGTCAATGAATAACGTGAATATGTCACTTGTATGTTGATATGTTAAATCGTTGTCGTAGTCTCGTGTCGCAAGTCCCCATCTTGTACTGTAGAGACGATAGAGATGGGTTCATAGAGACTCCGAAACTATGACCGCTTCCCAACCATCGCGGTGAATAGAACATAAAATCGCACGGATAAGTGTGTTAACACACACACACACTCAATTCTCGAAAGTTCCCATGGGATACCGGGATACGAAATGGCGAGTAACGTCTAGGAATAAATATGATTGCTAACTGCTATTCAGCTGTTCAAGTTTTAAACAAAAATCCAAAATCCAAAAATTTTAGTTATCGTCATAATAAGATGTATGAACCTATGTGAGAATCCAGAACCAAATCTCTTGAACCGATTTTGCGTGAAATACATAAGTGGTCCTCGGTTCGAATCCTGACATGTACCACTGAATTCGTGTTTTCGGATTATGTACTATATTTGTAGTTATCACTTGCTCGGCGGCGAAGGAAAACCATTGAGGAGACCCACACATCCAAAAAAAAAATTGATTTCGAAAGACGTGTGTCCTAGTCTAAGACAGGTCTGGCTTACCATCTGGGTTGCGGAGGTCTAACGGCAGTCAATCCTTGAAAAAAAATCAGTATCTTCGTCAAATCCCTAGTCTTTGGTAGCGGACCCTGCCGATCCTGATGGATTAGGAAACGGGATAACGCTAAGAAGAAGAAGAAGAGCTCGGTGGCGCAGTGGTTAGTAACGTCACTTTGACACCAACGCTCGTGGGTTTGAGTCCCACATAGGAGAAATATATGTGGCATGAACTGTTTGTCTTGGTATGTGTGTTTTCAAGAGAGGTAGGGCGCATCAACGCAACCCGTCTCGTGGGTAAGTACCTCCACCTCACAGAAAACCGTAATATGTTGCAAGCTTTCATAGGTTACGGTAAACGCTGTTCATCAAGAGGGTCGTAGGCTCGTATGGCTATATAAAAAGAAACAAAAATAACTTACATACTTTGTCATTTTAAAGTCCATGTTTGCATGTGGGTAGTTTGATAGCTGAATTTGGCAATATCAAAATGAATTAGATAATACTATTGTGGACATTGAGATGCAACTCATTTTTGTTGCTGCCTGTGTCAGTACAAAGGTATGTATGCAAGGATTAAATTGCCTGTTTCACGTAATCTTTGAATAGGTTTCTAAAGGGCTAGTTAAACATTTGACACAATTACGAAAAAAGGCTTCCCTTCAACCAAAACAAATCTGTCAACAATAGAATACAACTTATACAGAGTACGGAATACAAAAACTGGTCAATCGAGAATCGTATTCAGCCACAAAGTGTTCCGTACCACCAAATAGAAAAAACACTGAAAAGAACACGTTTCTACTTGAAGAGCCCCTTAGCGGCCATAATAATACACACTGTGTAAATTTCAATACCTATTGCGGTTCAAAAGACAGCTCTGTGACAGACTGATGGACTATAGATGAACAGACAGCGGAGAGTTAATATTAGGTTTCCGTGTGGTACCCTTTACGTAATGAACCCTAGAACTTGACTATTATAATAACTTATTATTATAATTGCTTGAAAAAATAATTATAGCTTATGTTATTGTAAACAAAAAATTATAATTATTGTTTTGTTTTGCTCTGAAACACAACTCACCGCTACAGATCGGAGGGTAAAGAGACCGCTCAGCTCTATTTGTCTAGTTTACAGATGAACATCGTGTCACTTGACTTGTGAAATATTTAGGCGCTAAAACCCCACGGTGAGTAAAGGGCCTTTATGCATTTTTACCCCCGTTAAGTAGTTATATTGGTTTGCGATTGTACGTGAGAATGAATTCCCCGCCGACGGCGAGCGGTGAGGTCGTAGAAGGAAGCTATTGGCATCATAGTGCACAACTTCCCGGAACAAACATATTGTACAAACGGTAGAATACACAAATGATACTGATTTTGTATTTATATGTATTTAAATATTTTATTATTTAGCCAGTTTACGATCTGACCGACTCTTGTAAACATGAAAACCTTGAAACGGCTGCCGGCGCGGCGAGCTGAATGCGAGTTTTGAAGAGCGGCCCGAGGACGGTCACAGCACACATCCTGCGATAACGACGTGCGAATGACCCGGCGAGACGTGCAGTTTTGCTAATATACCTACATGTAACTCCAAAATTTTTGATAGCAACCAAACTAAAAACTAAAATAATTGGTCTCACGGTATGTGTATACCACCGGAAAATTCACAATGATTCAATGTATCTGCGAGTGAGTACAACCACTAGGTCATAGCTATGGATGTTAATGAGGTGCCGCTGCATTTGCAACAAGGGTGACGCGACATTCGTTGCCTTAATTAAGGTGCGCTAACCATATTGGCAGCTCGTAAACATAATTGCTTACGTTCCTACTTACTCGCCTTTTCGTAGTGTGAAAGAAATAAATGAACGCAACAAATCAAATCAAAATCAAATCAAAAATCGTTTATTGTGCATGCTAACTATTTGTTTGTACACCGTTAATGATATTACAATTCACAATTAATATTAACATAACAGCAATTATCATGTGGGTATACAAATATGAACATTTCTTTACCTTCCGTACTAGTCGAGACTGTGTTACGGCAAGGTAATGAAACTCGCTCATTTGTCCACTAGTTAAGGTATACATTAAAACGTTAATTTACTTTGTATGCTAAAGGTAAAAGAAACAGGTTTCGAGTAGTCAATAATTTGCACAGTATATGGTAAAAAATCCGAGAATATAAAAATAAAGAAAAAATAAAACTTGATCACTTATTTTAAACTGCAATAGAAAAACAAAGTATATTAATTGATGATTTTTCGGTGGAGTCAGTTTTGATGTTTAAAAAAGAAATGAATATTAACAATAAAACAAATGAATATAATATGAGCAGATCTTTGCCCTGGAGGATGAAGTAAATAAATAATCAGCTAACAATCTAATAATAATAACAGCTTAATAAGGACAGCTTGCAGCGAGATTTTGGTAACGTACACTATGGACACCGAGTGTTCCAGAGAGTCTATCAGGGTTTTCGTCTCCAACATGTCTTCGTCAGTCGGGGTGGAAACCCATGAAGGCCCGTAAGACTCTCAGCTCTAACTCTCCTCTATTGATTGTCTAGAGAGGAGTATACAGAGCAATATGCTCCAGGATTGAAGTGTTAAGGTGCATAACGCCGCGAATAACTTCGCAGAAAGAACAGCACACCTCTCGACACACTTGAGTCGCTCCCGCTAGTGTTGCCTTCTGCCGGCTTTCTCTGACATTTTCGAGTTTTATTCAGTAAGTGGCGAGCCTGTCGGAAGTATCGATCAAATACAATAGTTATGGCAGGCGTTCGTCCCGCTTCTGGAAAAGCCCAGTACCAATAATCCCTCCAGATCTCACCACCATAGCCTAAGAATTTTCGATACATTCACAATACCTCTAAAAACCTGCTCATGAGTATATTGTTTCATAGATAATATCCTATGGAACGGGTCAAGTCGAGTGTACGCTGATCTTCTCAAAGGGATCTGTATCCATTGGAGCCATATCCGGGCACACGCCAATTAAATGACCCGGGTAATAAATCCCTGCGAGTCTAGAACACTACTCGCGTTAAAATCAATCGATCGATATGTAAAAATTTTGTTTCTACTACGACTGATGAACGTAATAAACATAAATCATCAACAGAATTTAAGAAAGGTAGGGCGCATCAAAGCAGCCAGTCTGGCGTAGTACCTCCACCTCACAGAAAGAATTTAAGAAAGGTAGGGCGCATCAAAGCAGCCAGTCTGGCGTAGTACCTCCACCTCACAGAAAGAATTTAAGAAAGGTAGGGCGCATCAAAGCAGCCAGTCTGGCGTAGTACCTCCACCTCACAGAAAGAATTTAAGAAAGGTAGGGCGCATCAAAGCAGCCAGTCTGGCGTAGTACCTCCACCTCACAGAAAACCGCAGCCAAATAACAACTCTCAAGAGGGTTGTTGTGTTCCTGCGTGTTAATGAGGTTACCAGTAGGCTCCCATGGAGTTTATTTATTTATTTATAATACAGATACTAAAGTCATTACAGGTTACGTAAATACCCAATGCGACTTATAGCTAGATACATAGTCGTAATTATAATATTACTACAAATTGGGTTACTTATATACCTACTCAAATTATACAATGGCAAATATATATATATAAATTATATTTAATACAATGTCCCTGTTTAATAATATAATTAAATTCACCAAAAATACATTCGTTAAATAAAATTAAAATCGCGATCAATAGTAGTCGATAGTTTTCAATGAACGTTTACATATCATAGTCAATCTACTTTCACTCCATCTAGGAATCTATAAGCTACGTCAAGTAAACGAAATTCACTGTCTGCAAAGAGATCCAAATCATCGAATTGAGCGAGCATGTCCCCGATCAGTTGAAATGCACGGGCGGTGGGCGCCTGGGAAGCGTGTTTAGTACGGGTGTGAGACCGCTGCAGCAAGCGTGGCCGTCTACGCGGCGCTACTGCTCCCGAAACATCTTGTGGAATACGAGTGGGCACTAAAAGACATAGTTTCTCAAGTACTTGAGGGCTATCAACCCTGTAATGTAGCACAGATAGATAATGCTTGATGAGAAGCATTTGTCTCCTAAACGCTAGCGTTTCTATCTCAACCATGCCAGAAACAAAAAGCGAGGGATACAGATAAGGGTAATATCCGTAACTCCTTTTGTAAAGCCAGCGGGCATATTTACGCTGCACTTTCTCCAACATAATACTATACTTAGCCTCATACGGAGACCAGACTATAGCTCCATATTCCAGTTTACTACGAACATAAGCATTGTATAGTACCTTTGGTACGGTCGTATTATCAAATTCAGAAGCTGTTCTTATAATGAATCCTAGAGTTCTGCTGGCTTTTTTACATGTGTCTGTTACATGTTTATGGAAGTCAAGTTTATTATCCAACATTACTCCGAGGTCAAGAATATTATTAACTTTATTTATTGAGGCGCCAAATAAACTATAGGTTGTCTGTTTTGGACAACGTTTCCGAGAGAAAGTGATGCATTTGCACTTGTCAATATTAAAAGGAAGACGGTTGGTTTCACTCCAGTCAGACACGGAATCAATATCCGCTTGCAGAGCTTCAGCATCGCTATCATTACCAACTCCAAGGAATAACTTGAGATCGTCAGCAAATAAGAGGCACTCAGCAGCCCGTACAGTTACTGGTAGGTCATTAATCATAACCAGGAAAAGTGTAGGACCCAAGGTACTTCCCTGACTTACACCGGACCTTGTGTAATAGTTCTGGGAGACATACCTGTCTACACGCACAAACTGACGACGATTGTCAAGATAGCTTGCGAAAAATTTAAGCAGATTAGGCATGAATCCCATTATAGCCATTTTATCCAGCAAGATGTCATTATCAACAAGGTCAAATGCCTTCCTAAAATCAAAGTACGCCGCGTCAACCTGCCGTCCAGCATCCATTTCAGCTGACACATAGTCTACTAAAGTAGCTAGATTAGTAGAAGTAGAGCGAGCCCTACGAAAACCATGTTGACTGTTATGGAGGGAACTATCAATTTGCCGGCTAATATGAAGGTTGAGAATTGCCTCGAAGATCTTAGCAAATACAGAGAGGACGGCTATTGGTCTGTAGGACGAGACATCTGTACCGGGTTCACCCTTAGGAACTGGTGTCACTCTAGACAGTTTCCAGCAGTCAGGATATTTCGATTGAGCCAGACAGAGATTGAAAAGGTACAATAGGGGACCACTGAGAACGGGTAAAGAGTCCTTGACCAGAAATATTGGTATCCCATCGGGACCGACTGACGAGCGTGACTTAAGACGCCGCACTGCCGCTTTCAGATCGGCTTCATCTATATAGGTGACAGTGATTGAATGTGTGTCAGGATGGGAGTAGGCAGCTCGCGCGGCCTTCGCTGCATCTAGACGCGGTTCTTCATTATGGAACACGGAACTGAAATATTGCGCAAAAGCGTCAGCTGCAGCTTGGCCTGAGACTTCCACCCCACCATATTTAAATGCATCTATACGCCTCCGATTTTTTTTCTTGTCCTTCACATAGTCCCAAAAGTTTGCTGGATCGTCAATTATATTTCCTTGAATATTCCTAATATGCTGCTGATATGCATTGTCCATCAATATTTTGGTACGCCATCTGTAGTACCTAAATAATTCTTTGTCATATTCTTTACCGTCCGATTTATATTTTTTTAGATGAAAATGCTTACGTTTTAGGTTGTGTATTATCTCGCCCGTATACCATTTTGGGTACATATATTTGGTATTATGTGGAGAGCAGTTTTTGGGTGGTACGAATAGGTTAATATTTTCATACAGTTTTGAGTATAAGATATCCACAGCTGAATCCACATTAACTGTTTTGTACAAGTCAGACCAATCGATTTCGGCTAAGGCCGCATACAGTGCAACAAAGTCGGCCTTACGCCAGTTCCAGTCTATATTATCTACAGGTTGCGGCGCATGAGAAGACGAAGGCAATGGTATCATATTGTATGATAGCTTTACAGTTAATTCAAGTGGAGGATGATATTTATCAATAGGAACTAAGGGATCACCTAAAGAAACTGTGATCTGATCGGAAGCAAGATCACTCAGCACGAGATCCAACATGCCACCTCTACTATTCAATACATTATTATATTGACGAAGCCTACAAAATTCCTGAAAGTGATCAAATTGCGTCATAACATTAGCACTAAAAGAATTCAAATTAAAATCACCTAGTATTATGAAATTTAAGTCAGGATACGAACATATAGCATTTTCAATACATGTCAATACATTTAAAAATTGATCGTCTCTATAGTTAGGAGGTAAATACGCTACACAACACAAAAAACTTACATTATTTTTATTTATGATCGCAAATAACAGTTCCATGTCCGATGTGTAGCCGTCGATATCTGTTATCGCACATATAGTATAGCAGTTACGTACTGCTAGCAGAACACCACCCCAGCCAGTATCTCCCGCGCGATCCCTACGGAGCACAGTGTACTGGTCCGGAAACAGTTCACCATCGGATACAGAACTAGTTAAGAACGTCTCAGTCAAAGCAATTATGTCATGGGTGCACTCAATCACACTCTTATTAAATATTGCAGTTTTAGAAAAGTTGCTGTGTTAGCAGCAGAGGAGGCATCGCGCGAGTGATACTTAATGTATTACAAGCGTTCATAGGCTACGGTAATCGCTTTACACCGTATGCTTATACGTATACGTATGCTTGTATGACTCCCGACGTTGTGTAAAAAAAACGGTAGGTATGGGAATTTATTAGTAAAAATGTTGTCTAAATTAGCTAATATTATCGATTTAATAATATAAATAAAAAAAGAAATACATGACTAATGATAATCCTTTTGTCGTCACTAGTGGAACATAATGAGTTCAGTAAGTTACCACTTTCGGAGAACTTTGAAGTAGGTCTTATGAACAGCTGTTGTAACTAGTGCGGCCGTAAATACTGTTACATAGAAACTACTCTTTTTTTCAACTCTTTATTTTGAATTTAGAACGCGTTTATTATGTTAAAAACTTTTTCGATTTCCCGCTGTTTTACATATTTTTGTATTTATGTTTATTATCAAATTGAGTTGGAAATATGGAATGGGGTGTTGCATAAAGTGGGTATGGAGCCGTCGGTCATATTCAAGACACTTCAAAAGTTTGGTATCAGCCGTCCGTTCGTATATCGTAATATCGACAGATATAACAACAATTCCTGTGTTGAAGACCATAACAAATCAGGGCGACCGCGTGATGTTAGAGCTACTAAGGCTGTTAAAGCCAGAATTCGCCGAAACCCCATTAGGAAACAAAAAATGTTATCGCGAGAAATAAAGATTTCTGTCGCTGTCTGACTCTGTCGCGTATAATAAAATAAGACCTGAAGCTCGTCTATATACAGGACATACCCTAAATCAATCCCTACAGTTGAAAAGAGTAGTCGATCTCAACTGCAAAACGTCTTCTATACCGATACGCAGGTGAAAGGCACAGAAATATCCTCTTTACTAGTGAAAAAAATTTCACGATTGAAGATCACTACAACAAGATGACAAAGTGTACGCACACAGTTCTAAAGAAGCCACTCAAGTGGTTGCAAAAGGTACAACGTGGTCATCATCCTGCGTCTGTAATGGTTTGGTGGGGGGTGTCTTACGAGTATCAAGGAGTCACAAAGCTTCATTTTTAGGAAAAAAATCGGCCAAGTGCGAGTCGGACTCGCGCACGAAGGGTTCCGTACCATTATCTATAAAAACGGCAAAAAAATCACTTTTGTTGTATGGGAGCCCCCCTTAAATATTTGTTTTATTTTAATTTAATTATTTATTCTTAAAGTGAATATATAACTAAATATTCTGTGAATATTTCAAGCGTCTACCTGTTGCCGTTATCAATATCGAGCAAAAATGAGCAAAAAATCACGTTTGTTGTATGGGAGCCCCCTTAAATATTTATTTTATTCTATTTTTTAGTATTTGTTGTTATAGCGGCAACAGAAATACATCATCTGTGAAAATTTCGACTGTCTAACTATCACGGTTCATGAGATACAGCCTGGTGACAGACGGACGGACGGACGGACGGACGGACAGCGGAGCCTCAGTAATAGGGTTCCGTTTTACCCTTTGGGTACGGAACCCTAAAAAGGAGTGAAGACTTCTGTCAAAGTGTATCAAGAGACTGTCTTCGATCGTGTTGTGAAACCTCTCAGCAAAACACTTTTTAAAAAATGTACCGTGGTCTTTCCAGCAGGACTCTGCGCCTGGTCACAAGGCACGAATTACCTAAGCCTGGACCGAAACCAACGTTCCTGACTTTATAAGAGCTGAAGACTGGCCCTCGTCTAGCCCAGATCTGAACCCTACAAATTATGGTCAGGTTTAGAGGACATGGCCTGCTCGAAACGATACACTAACATTGTGTCTCTCAAGAAATCTCTGGAGCAAGCAGTGGCTAAATTTCCCATGGAAACAGTGCGTAAATCTATAGATTCGTAGCCAGACAGATTAACGACCTGTATCAAAGCTAAGGTGGCCATTTAGAATAGAATCATTTTTTTTTTATTGCCGAGTCTTAAGATATGTACATATAAATTTTATAAAGATTACATTACTTACTTCATGAAAAATTAAATGCATATTTATTTGTAACAGAACTTATGGCCGGACCAGGTAGGTATATTAAGTGCCTTGTTTCATCATCATTGTGACAACTACCCGCCGCTGAGTATAGGCCTTTCCTATGCTTTCCACCATATGCGATCTGCATACAGACACTAACGGAGGTAACTAAACAGGGGAATACGCAATGCGGCTCCTTTACACGGTCCCCACAGTTACACTTTCCTCTCTTAACTGCCGTCACTGACTCGACAAATAAGGCTGGCTTACTGCTACTTCACATCCCGAGTTTCAGGGCAATTTCAACAACTTTGGTTCTCCGCCAAGTTTCTTCTTTCCGAATTTACCAACCCAAAAGGATTCATGTGTTTGCACCGCGACAAGTCAAAGATCACAAATGAACTACTTCAGCTATAAGGTTATCAATTTGATACAGCTTAGCAGCAAAAATAAAAGGAAAAATATTTGAGAAAAGAATAGGATGAAATCGATATAATGCTATGAGAGGTTTCAGGAATGGGATACACGGACCCAGTTTTTTCACTTCCCATTTTCTTGGACAAGTATCTGGCTATAGACCAGAAGCTTTAGTGCCTCTTGTTAAATGTGAAAGGATCTTTGGAACATATTGCCGGGATACAACATCATAAGCAACACTCGTTTTGCACGTATTATGTAAAAATTACTGAACTAAATTTGGTGCAATTTCACACAGTGATAGATAAAACCCTGACGACCTCAGTGCTCGGTCACTTCTATCGAAGGGTTTTGAGCTTGACAGAATTTTTAAATCCAAGGGATTACGCTCCAATCATACTTATTTCAAAAAAGGATAGATTTAGGCATGGATAGTACTGCAGGTCATAATTATTAAAAACAAGTTAAGCCCAAGGGTGCTTGGACCTTGACTAACTCCAGGAGGAGTACAGTATCGTGGAAACTCATGTCCATGTAGGTACATTCTGAGTTCATCACGAAGATAACTCCAAAAGATACGAAGCCAATAGCTGCTAGCTTGGCCAGCAAGATATCGTTATCAACGACCTTGAAGCTTCCTTGAAGTCAGAGTAGTTCCTATCAACATGCTGATGTGCATCTATTTTCACACTTATATAATCAGCGAAATTTACAATGTTGGTATATACTCAAATTAGCTGTTCGAAGGCAGACTTTGACTTGCTACCTGACTTCATCGTCGATTATAATTTCAAACAGTTTCCCAAAGTTCGTAAGCACCGCAATTGACCTGTAGTAAGTCACCCTCGTCATTACTCGTGATCGCTTATGAATAAGGTTACGGTTGGGTTTACGGATTAATATCAGGTTCTGTCAGTTTGGGTTTCGTTTGAAGGCTTAGGTACTTACCGTATTAGATCAAGTTTAGATGTGGCTTGGGCCAGTTTAGATGTGGTTTAGGCCAGTTTTGGTCGTATTTAAACGTATTTAAACCAGGCTTAGCTTCAGCATAGGGTTCTTTTATATATTATAGGGAGAGGTGTGGTAAGGTCAACTGGCGTAAATGCGCTTATGGGGCTAATGCGTTTTTTCGAGATTATTCTTATGCTATTCAAAATGGAATTACTTCCGCACTCTAGTGATGTTGGTTTGAACTAACTTTGTTACTTAAAGCACGTACAGATGGCATTATTATGCATACCTCTGCCATTTCAGTCATTTTGAAAATCAGTTGTGTTATTGCAGCCGTCATCTTGGGAGGTAAGTGAATAAAATCGTTATTAATCAGTGTTACTTCTCGTTGTCTCGGTTTTATTTTGTAAAACATGGAAATAATATTTATTGGGTAATCTGTACGCATAATTATTTTTTGTTGATTAGTTTCAATTGTAAAGATACAGTGGCTGAAAATTTTGAGGTTACGTCGAGATGTGTGGGGTAAATGCATCCATGCTTCTGGGGTAATTCCGGCAGTAAGACGCAATTCCCCCAAAACCAGAGATCGTCAAACTATTTCGATGGTACATTTATGTATTAAAAAAAAATTACAAGGAATGTGTATTATATTCAACTTTGTTTACATTTTTTTTAAATATATTTTTGATGTGAAACATCTATTGACGCGTTTTGGCAGTAAAATCGAATCGTATGCCGTGACGGCAAATGGCATGACGGTCTCTCGTGCCGTCATGCCCCGTCTACGCCGCCACTCTCAACTCCCTTGCGTGTGTGCGTGTGCATACTAGACACTCCGTTGTTCCTCTGCATGAGCTGTTTACTATATCAATCAGATGGTTTTTCATTTTTATTAATTAAATTTTTTTTAGCTAACTAGCAACCGCGCACGTTGACTGACTCGTTCTCTTCGCGGGTAATTTTATCGCTTTGTCTCTCTCACTAGTTTTGAACTCGAGCGATAGATAGAATGACTGTTGTTTTGTTAAGTTCATAGTCTTTAGTGATGTTAGGTTATAGCTGATTAGGCTGTGAATTTCAAGAAATATATTTACATGTATCTTGCATTAATGTATTAGGATTTATAGTCGCTGATTCGATTATTCCATTCAGAGACACCAAATCGTATCTAATATTTAAATGCAACACATATAATTATATATAATTAAAACAATGCAAGGAATACCTATAAAGTTACCTACAAGACAAAATTACGCTACCTATAAATGTTAATACTTACAAATTTTAAGTAAAGCTCCTAACAAGTATTAAGAAACAGTGACTTATTTCAGTAGTAAAGAAGACATTAAGCTACTGTTTTGTATTATGAAGCACATTTTTCTTGTTTTAGAGTTAATAGCATCAGAATAAATATTTGTTTATAATCATTAAAATTCCTTGCAAGTATGTTAACGGACTCACTGTATGTATATGCCTTAATAATCTAATGATTGTATTGATTTGTGATGATTGTGATGTATAAGAAAATAGTGAAGCTATTGTGCGATTGTCATAATTTTGTTTTGATATTTTGCGATAACAGTAGATAATCGGTAATTTTTTGAATTTAGTGCTATTTTTAATTTTGAGTATTACATTATTTTATAAATATACCAACCATCGAGCAAATACCCTAATAAAATAAATAAAAAGAATGATAAAATAATTTAATTTGCGCTTTCATTTGCAGATTCAAAGCTCCGAATGGCTGAAATGTATGCGCAGCCCAGAATTAGTTAGTGCATAACCAATACTGGACCTGCTCGTACGTTCGTCGTACGCGAGCGATTTGATTTGTCGATAATTAATATTTATTATCAAAATCAAGTATGTGTGGCAGAATCAAGTATGGATGGCATTACATCACTACTCTATTGGGTATTAGCTGATGACAACCTACATACTTCCTAAATTTTTAACCCTAATAAGTACCTACATATAATGTTGAGAATCTCTGGATTTCTCGTGAGGCAAATGCGTCTGTGGAAAGAACGACGCATTTTCCCCATTTTTATACAATCACCGACGTATTCCAGAATACTTGATACTTTTGAGATTTATTGACATATCCGCAAAGAGGACTATAATATGAATAGTTTAACATGATTATTACTGTTTGAGCCAATATCATTGAGAACTTATTTAATCAACTGACGCATTTGCCTCTAACGGGGCAATTGAGTCTAATTTTCATCTTATGTTTTGAAACTTCAATTATTCATGTTTTCAAATCATAAATACTAAATAAATGTTAAAATGTTATACCCAGAAAGTTATAGAATATATTCACATATTTCATTTGTTCAATTCTTCAGATATTAACTCATCATGTTGCGTTAAAAAATTGTGGGTAAAATGTATAGCGCAATTGCCCCGGTTGACCTTATTGATTTTATAAGGATTCTGCTATTTTCAAAATCTTTACCTACAAAACATACACCCGAATAAACATTATATTTCCTTCCTTTGCAGCATTTTAATGCTTTAGGTATCTAATAAGCATAGTACTGTGAAAACTTCTTCACAATTTTTATTACAACACGCTGAGACCTATGCGCTCATATTTTATGTAGGTTTTATTTTAACACCTTTCTCACATAGCATTTTACTTTTGTATAATATGAAAACGCGTTATAAATTCCGATATCTCACAACAAAAAAATCGCAAGCACAGTTAGTTATAATTTCTAAAGAAATTACACAGTGCCGTTTAGGCGCAAATAATACCAAACTTATAGCTACGGGTACTTATAGACAATTGAAAACAAATTCAAATACATTTTCCTTGTAAATAGATACCTACTTATAAATATCACTGATATACCAACCAAACTACATACATGCTTATCATGTTGATACACAAATGTTTGTATTGAGCGGGAATCGGCCCTATAGACAGGTACTATGACATCTTTATATTTATGTGTGTACTTATCTATAAGCTCTATTTGTACCTATAGATCGTGATTCATCTTGTCGTGGAACAAAAAACTACCTACATGCTCTGATGCTTGTAGATACTTACTTGTTATGTTATCGATTAAGTATTTTATGCTAATTTGAGGTTATCAATAATGTATATTACGCGTCAAATAAATATATGTTTAATACAAGCTTCGATCCAGGACTATGTCTGTATAAAGTTGGTCGACGATACATTTACTGTTTACACATGTGCATGACAGTAGAATTAATAATACAGTCGGGTAAAAGCATGAATTTATTCATAACAGGTAGTCCTGTTAGAAATATAGTACGGAAATGATGAATGCTAACACACATCGTCATAATAATCATCATATCGGCATTATGTATGATACTATTTAGGATACCCACCAAAACAGAGGTAAAGCGGGCTAGCGAAGAGAGATAGCTAGATTTAATGCCTTTCGTCCCTTATTAATAGGTGAAATAATTACATGAGATTTAGACAAATATATTATAAATAAAAAAGTGCGTGTGTGTCAGCACCGACGCACGATTGGAGTTTACTCCTTACGAATGATAATTTTGTTTATTATTCCATAGATAATTATTTTGACGATAAAGAATTTATGAAATAAAATTAATTTCATAAATTCTTTATCGCTTTTTTCCGACATATTTCCAATAGTCCCAATACCTGCCGTGACCTGTTCATGGGTATATTATCCCATTAATATCCCCTGAAGCAGGTCACGGCGGGTATAATACATTACATCATTATTTTCGAAGGGGCCTCTGCGCGTTGGATTCATAACCCCGCGCACGCCTTTCAAATGACCGGGATTAAAACCAGTGAAATAAAAGAAATAATAATGTAAATGAACGCATCTTCTAAAATAACAAGAATAAGATTTATATTATTCGTAAATGTGGACCATATGCGTAACAATTAACCCCATCCACGTGTTCTTCTCGTGGTTTATGTTAATTACATATTATGTGGTTATGTTGATGACATTGAAATATTTTCTATGAAAAATAGTGAAAATGTGCTTTATGTACATGTTATTATAAAAATTAATCCTATTGAAGTTACGGTGTATGCTTTCATAAATAAGTTGAAGAAATATACATAAATAAAAATGAATAAAGAAAAACAAATGTGCATTATCACAGTTAACCTAATGATTGGTTGGATTGGAAACGTACACGGACAACTCTCATTCTCAACTCATTAAATATCCCCTGTTAAAAGTATATAAGTGTAAATTAAGTACATAAGTTGCTATATTGTTTTTATTATAACGTCATATAGTCTAACATGGGTTACCCAAAATAATATAAGAATTCTAATAATACAGATAGGATTTGGAGGGCAGGATTGCAGGAGCATCATGGAAAGATTGGTGGCTTTATTAGAAGGTGAGTTTCAAACATTTGCCGTGATACAAACGGGCACTCCAGCCGATTAAATCAAGCGTGCTTAAAACCTTCAAGGTTGTGGGAACATGTGAAAAAAAATAGACCACAAAAATGAGGGCGCAACTGTTCAACGACAACGATATCAGTCCAGTGCATTATGCAGAAAACCTATTATTTCGTCTTTTACTCAAACGTGCCGCTTCCGCTATATTGCTCATTCATTATTGTTAACAAGAATAAGCTAACATTCCCATTAGCTCGGTCAAACGACATACATATCAGTCCAAATTTACCGCGAGCGAAGCCACGGGTAAAAGCTAGTAGGTACATATTTCTCTTTATTACAAATGTTCTTATGTTACGTCTATTCTATTTTTCAGGAACACCGTTCCTATATGAAATCTATATGTTTGTCTGTGTGCGTATGTCTGTGTGTGCGTTTTTTGTTTCGAATATTCGAATTTTGACTTCAGATTCGGATTCAGCATAAAAAAGTAGAATAGGAATGTTCAGGAACACCGATCCTATCTCTTAAGGAACATGATCAAAATGGCCGAAAAATTAAAAAAAAAATTGAATTGTTATATAATTAACGAGCTAGGTGTTCCTCTGGCAATGCAAGCTTGCGCATTCTCAACTGGTTTTTAATCATTTTTAATTCGCATAGGATTTGCTCACTCGTAAATAATGGACGTGTGTTTTATAGCCCATTACTTTTCAGTTACTGAATAATAAACTGAATATTTGAACTGAAAACTTATTTGGCATCGTTGTGATTTGAAACTGAAAACGCGACACTGCGAGACATACATCCATAGGATTTACCGTGCGAGCGAATGAGATAGAAGGCTTATACAGTGTTTACAGGGTCCGAGCGTTGTACATGTGTTAGTACTTTTATGTGCGCTTCTGCGTATTACGAAACTTCAATTATCCTACTTCTGAAATTCTCCATTAGTCCCAAGTTCATATTTTTGAAGGTTTCACTTCTATCGCGTGTGAACTGCACACCTATTTTTTTACGGGGTTAGATAATGTTAACTTTCTGTCGTTCTGGAGAAAATAGATATTTACAGATAGACAGACAGAGAATAAGAAAGTAGTCCTACAAAGTGTTCCAATTAAAATTATGAGATATGGAACCCCAAAATAATTGAACTAATTTTAGCAAGAGCGATAAATGGCCGTCAATATTTTAAATAACAAGGAATTAACGTAAGTGATATTGTTGTACTATTGACCTCCCAATAATATGATATAACACAAGTGTGATAAACTATTGTTGCCTGTTACACGGTCCACGCGGTTACACGGTTGTTCGACAGAATGCCAACGGCTCTCGCCGACGGCTGGGAGTTCATCCTCATGCACAGAAACCGCAATGGTCACGTACTGTGCGGTTCCAGAGAAGTTTTCTACCGAGAACTCTGAAGTTTGGAATGAGCTCCCGGCCGAGGATTTTCCTAGGGACTTCAGCATGGGGTTCTTCAAAAAAGGCGCGAGGAGGTTTTTACAGGGTCGGCAACGCAAGTGACAGCCCTGGTGTTGCAAATGTCGGTACCGTAAGTGTTTACCATCAGGCAGGCCGGACGCTTGTTTATCTGCTTAGTGGTATAAAAAACACGGTTACTATTGTCAAAATATACATGTATAAACAATGAATATAACCAAGATGACCAATCGAGACAAGACCAATGTAGATTATAGGCAACTTGGTAATATTACCCGCGGCTGTGCTCGCAGTAAATTTGGAGTGACATAGAATGTCGTTTGACCGAGCTAGTTACCACTAGCTAGCGTCAGCTTTTTCTTGTTAACAAAAATTAATAAGCAATACAGCGGAAGCGGTATGTTTCAGTAAAAAACGAAATAATATAGTTTCTGCATAAAGGCTGGACTGAATATCGTTGAACAGTTGCGCCCTCATTTTTGTGGTCAATTTTTTTCTTACATGTTCCCACCACCTTGAAGGTTTTAAACACGCTTGATTTCATCGGCTGGTGTGTCCCTTTGTATCACAGCTAATGTTTGTCAAAAGTCACTTGCTAATAAAACTATCAAGCCTTCCATGATGCTCCTTATATCCTGAAGAGTTCGATTAACGCCATCTATTGAACTGTGATCGTACTATTTAAGAATGAACTGAATTGTATTAATTAGCTTTTATTTTATTTAATTATTTAGCCTAACTAAAATATTCAAAAAATAATTTAAATGTCCTTCTCTGTACCCCTGATAATATGTACACAAATTTTCATGATGATCGGCTGCATAGTCAAGGCGTAAAGGAATAACAAATATACTCACTTTCACATTTATAATATTAGTTAGGATTTGATCTACACTATGTTGTGGGCTTTCGTCACTAATTAGTTCACGCAAACTGTCGCCTATCCACTACCCTTAGTAGATGCACGCCGTCGCTTCCATGGCTCTAGTTGTATCTACTTCGGCTACTGCAGTCGACTCTACAGGAGCGCAGTAACTAAAGCAGAGACGATCAGCCATGCAATTCTGTAAGAGCAAACGTCCTTACATCCTCGGAAACATCGGCTGTTACAGCCTTGAACACAAAATTGCAATTCTTTGGTGTCGCTTTTCATGGTTGTGCGACACTAGCGCCGCAAGGCTGCGTTTGGAATTGGAATTCTACAAGGCAAACAGCCTCGCGTACGCTTACAGCCTTATAGAATATCAAATAATTTAGCCGTGATCGCAGTAGACAATGTCAAAGCTGTGACATCTGTGATCACAGCGACGCACACAGCCATTACGAGACGCTTAGAGAATTGCATGGCTGACCAGCCGAAGCGGGGACAGCTTGCATCGACTAACGGTGAGTGGGTGGGTGTCGATCACACATTACTGAAAGTAATGTGGATTAAATTAACTCTAAATTTGACTTTCGAAAAATAACGCTTTAAACTATTTAATGGTGTTTATGTATAATTATGGGTAAATAAGAGAGGTAGGGCGCATTATAGCAGCCCGCCCGCCCGCAAAGTACATGTCTCGCAGAAAAACGAGTTCCAATTACAACTCCCTGGAGAGTTGTTGTGTTCCTGCGTGTAAGTGAGAAGCTCCTGTGGAGTTGCTGTGTTAGCAGAGGTGGCATCGCGTGATACTGGCATGATACTTAATGTATTACCAATTTTGAACCTGGGCCTTCAGAGCCGTATTTACGTGTGCCTATACCGACCTCATACTATGGACATGGAGACGACTCAGCTCTTTGAGTGCACGAGTCGGGCGGTAAATGAAGCGCAGGAGCGGAGAAATAAAAAAAAGTTATATGGTACTCCATTTTTCAGCCTACCCTGCAAGAAACTTGGTGTAAACATATATGTAGAAATTGGATAAATAAATTTTGAGTGCATTAGCAAGACGACAATTTAATGTTTTACCGGTAAAGTTTTCGCTATCAAAGTCGTGAAAAGATAATACAAGTTTACTGATAATACAGAGATAATGAACTCTAGGAAAATTATTATGTATCCTGTGAATAAGATTATATTATAAAATTAATTAAAATATAAACCTTGAGAGAAATATTTTTATAATAATATTATTTGGTTAGGACATTATCAGTAGGTAAAACAGTAAAAGTTGGGGTTGCCTCATGCCGATTTCCTTAGCACCTTTACTTTACTACAACGACGTGAAACGCATAGGCGTAGTATTTGATGGGCAGTTGTGTTTATTAGATACACGAATGAGAATATAAAATCAACAGATCTCATTCGAGTGTACAAAGGAACTTAAATCTTAAAGCTAATATTATACTTTTTAATATATGTATTTTAAAATAACCAAAAGAAAATCAAGTGTCTGTATACCTATGTACGCACGTAAGAAGTTATATATTATCTTTCGCGTTACAAAACAAAAATAACTCCAAAAATTTCATCCCACGTGCCTACGTTTGTAAAACCCAACAATAGGTAATATAATAAATTATTACTTAATAGATATTATTTACTACCGTATATAATTTAAAGACACACACACATATATATATTCACATATATATATAAATATATTTTATCTGTACTGATATAAAACACGTGTTGTATATTCATAAATAAGTATTTGAATAACTTCCAACTTCGTGGTGTCGATTTCAGATGTCGGTGTCCCAAAAATTCACGCATCAGTTTTCCCTAACGCGCCAAAAATAAAAATAGTAAATAAAATAAAAAAAGTATAACTTCAAAATATAAATGATTTAGTCAAAAATTGAAAATGTTTGTCACCCCTACAAATATATATAGATGTATCGTTTTTTTCGTTAACACCTTTTGTAAGTTTAATTTGACATCGGGAGCGAGAAAAAAACCTAGTAGACATTACTTTTGACAGGGGATATTTAATGAAGTTGTCCGTGTTTTTATGGCCCCGGCCGTTTCTCACGCGTACCTGTGGAGGCACGTACACGCGGACCAATCAATTACGTTAACTGTGATAATTCACATTTATTTTCCTTTTTTGTTGGCTCCAAAACTAGTTTTATAGTTGACAAACAAATTATATGGCAGTTACACGGTTATTATCGTGCCTCTTTCTTCGGTTGAACTCTATGGTGAGAAGAGCGCTCTCTTTTTTTCTTTTCACAGTAGATAGTATTATCCTCTTGTATTATTATATTTTATAAAAGTACTTAAATGTTAATAGTCTTTTTCTTAGCGTTATCCCGTTTCCTAATCCATTAGTATGGCCAGGGTCCGTTACCTAATCCTAAGGATTTAGCGAAGATGCTGATTTTTACATGGAGTGCCTGCCGTCCGACCTCCACAACCCAGAGGGAAATCCGGACCTTTCTTACGTAATGTCACACACCTTTCGAAATATATAGTAGAAAAATATAGTATGAAATATAGTTCGAAATATGTATAGTATGAAATTGCAGTTTATAGTAATAGATACTTTGAATTGACATTAAACCTGTAAGATTTTCGAGTGAAACTTTTTTCACATGACACATGCTATGAGAATTTTCTTAAAAATGTGCATCATTTGATTTTTGAATTTCAATTGTCTTTTTTATTCAGCTTAGACAGGAAACATGGATACTTCGAAAATCCGAGTAATTTTTGAATACGAGTTCCGATTCAATGCTGCGTTTGCAGAGGAGACTGCTCAATGAACGCACCGTGAGTTTTTGGTTTAAACGCTTTCGTAATGGAACGTGGAAGACACAGGTGAATAACGCTGAATTGAAGGAGATAATGGAAGCCGATCAAACTACCCAGTAATTAGCGGCATGGTTTAACGTTACCTTATCTACAATATTGACTCATTTGCATCAAATCAATAAGATATGTAAAATGGATGCCTCATGATTTGACTGATCTGCAGAAAGAAACGCGTGTTGAAACTTGTGTTGCCTTGTTGAACCGGTACAAAAATGAAGGAATGTTGGATCGAATTGTGACATGTGACGAAAAGTTGATTCAAAGCAAAGAAGCGTAGGTACTCGTGTGAAAGAACACATTGCTGACATGAAGAATAGGCGCGATAAAAACTCTGCAGTATGTGAACATACACTGGACCAGCCAAACCATTACATCCGGTTCGATAAACCACAAATCCTCGCCAAGGAGAATCGCTACATGCCGAGAATGTTGCGCGAGGCTATTGAAATAAGAAAACACCCCAATTTCAATAGAGAAGATGTTTGGCAAGTACCACCTGCTTGGGATCCAGTCCTAAAAATAATCAAGTCACAAACCCAAAGATCTACTAAAAAATGTTCAGACACTGCGAGCGATTTCTGTGTGAATCGGAACATATATAATTAATCCATCCATGTCGGTAGATGTAATAATTGAATAACTATGTAAGACAAATATCACCTTAGTCTTCCTGCGACCACGGACGCTGCAAAGCGTTCGAAACGTCAGGTTCAACAAAATAAATAAAACGCGATACTTCCGTTAAAAATTGTTTAATTCAATGTGTAACAATCGCGAAAACCTAAGACAATACAAAGCAAAGCTTACCAATAAAAAGGTAATGGTAACTATTTGGCGGTCTCTTCACGACGTTATACACTATAGATTTCTCAGTCTGGTCAAGCAATATAACAGCAGATATTTAGTGTGCCGAACTTTGAATAATGATGACGAAACTGGCAGTGAAACAGCCCCGACTCGTGATCGATCTTCACCATTATTGCTCCTTGGTAACGCAAGGCAAGACCTCACACTGCACGAGAAACCGTTGTAACTCTACAGAAGCTGCAGTTAGAAACTATACGTCATCCAGCATTACTACCATTCTTTTCGTGATTTGGACAATTTTCTACGTGGAAAAAAAAATCTTCCCAGGAGGCAGTACAAAATGCTTTCACACAGTTTGTCAAATCTAGATCACCAGAGTTCTATCGCAAAGGCATAAATAAACTTCCGATTAGATGACAGCAATGTTTAGATAATAAGGGTAAATATTTTAATTAAATAAATATGTTACATCTTAGAAGAAAAGGAGTTTTAATTTTTCAGTATAAATCGGCAATTTCTTACTTTAACCCCTAATCTATACAGATAAATAAAATTGGAGTGTCTGTTTGTAATATTAAAATAACCGCTTTTTACTAAATGCATATGGATATATACACGGTACATACACCAAATATACTTTTTACAATTTTTGTCTGTCTGTTCGTCTGTTTGTTCCGGGTAATCTCTGAAACGGCTAGACCGATTTTGAAGTGACTTTCACTGGCAGATAGCTGATGTAATAAGGAGTAACTTAGGATACTTTTATTTTTGAAATTTTATTTATTTTTATTAATATAAATAAATAATAAAAAAATAACTATTCCGCGCGAAGTCGCGGGCACAGCTAGTATATACATAAATCCGAATTTAGTGGTACATGCCAGGATTCGCACCGGTGACCAGGCGGTCGGTAGGCCAGTTCTTCCACTGGCCTATCACTACTCAATTATTGTAATAGCACCAACTTAATATAGCAAATATAAGATTTTTTGATCATTTGGCACCTAAAAGATTGCTCTTTTGCTAATATTCAGTGGAGAATGTATGTGTATAAAATATTCTTTATTAAATAATATCGAAGTCATAAACATAATTATTAGTTACAGTTGTCCGTCTGTCTATCCCACATATTAACTAAAGATCTCTTCCAGATCCATAGAATTTAGATTTCAGAATGGCTAATGATATAGGTATGTATGTATGTATATCTTCACGCTGGGTGGACAAAGTAGCGCTTGCGGGGTAGGCAAAGTGAACCGAGATAGTTGTTTTCATGCACGCTCGCCGGTTCCTAGGGCTCCTGACATCGCCTTCTGATAAAACACGACGTGTGTGAGAATCTGAAAGTCTACTATAACTGTTTAAACCTGTACATTAATGACCTGATCGTTGAACTTAGCAATAAAACAATAGGATGTCGTATAGATGATATGTCAGTTTTAATAACATCAGTTACGCTGATGACACGGTTTTGTTGAGTCCAATGATAAGTGCACTCGGAGAGCTTCTGACAATTTGCGAAAGCTACGTACACAGACACGGACTGCTCTACAATGTAAAAAAGAGCGAAGACACGGTTATGACCACCGGTGGTAAATGTCCTAATTCACTGCCAGCCATAAAAAATGATGGTTTTGAGCTTAACCGAATCTACTAATTTAAATACCTAATTGTCACCGATGATCTTAGATATCAAGCCGACATTGAGCAGTGCGCTGTTCGTTGTAATAATATGTTAGCACGTAGGTTTTACACGTTGTAGCCGGCAAGTTTTCACTATTCAAAGCGTATTGTCAAGTCTTCTACACGTGTAACCTATGGGCCAGCTATACGCAGCGGGTAATTGACGCTCTGCGTATTCAATACTAGCTGTGCCCGCGACTTGCTCCGCGCGGAATTAAACAAAAAAAATATTTTTAAATTATAATTTTATTTATTTGATTTAGTTAATTTTAGTTACTTATAATCGTAACTAAATAACCAGAGTAAAATAGCGAACAGCAAAATTATAATAGATTATGTATTATGTACTTCGTTCGCGCGGAATATTTATTTTTTTATTATTTATTTATATTAATAAAAATGAATAAAAATTCTAAAATAAAAGTAGCCTAAGTTACTCCTTATTACATCAGCTATCTGCCAGTGAAAGTCCCGTCAAAATCGGTCCAGCCGTTTCAGAGATTAGCCGGAACAAACAGACAGACAGACAAAAATTTGGTATATGTACCAAATTAAGTAACTAAACTAGTTACTTAATTTGGTAACGGCCTCAATACTTGACATTTCGAATCCGACAATGATTTGTTCATTTCTTTATCCATTTGTACTAAGAGATTATAAGTTACAAAGAGTTTCCTTAACTATATTGTAGTTCTCAAAATATGTTGTAGTTAATAAGTAGTACTAGCAGTGTATATATAATAAGATTAGCTCAGCTGCTAGGATATAATAAGATTTCAGTAGTACAATATATCTTCGTCTGAATGTAGTTAGATAATAATCAATTAAATTTGTACCCGGGCGACAGGAGCTCAACAGAGGTTTTTTAAGATGTTGATATCGTAGCAGCGGTGGTGGGTGCCGTAGCGCTGTTCGTAGCGTGACGCGCGTACTGCTACGACCGATATTTCTTCTGTACCTACGATATGTGCACGGAGTATTTATTTATTACCTCTGCTTCGCTAACTTTAAGTATTTTGTTTATTTATTCATTATTTAATAATTGAACTAAAAGGAGCTAGTTATGCGCGTGCACTCAGTGAGCGATCCGGGGGGAGGAAAGGAATACATAAACCAGAGGGAAAACCTTTTAGATCACATGTTTATCGAAATAAAATTTCTTGAACGTGCGGATTTACTCTTACGTGTGGTAATTTTTGTCATTTGATTAGCAATAACTTGTAAAATTAATTTAGTGTTATAATAATTATTAGTGCATATTTCAGTTAATTTAATTAAACATTTTCTTTCTTACTGGAACATGAGGGAGAGCTCGCAATGCTGATCTCGCCGCCGCCGCCGTCCACGTTTCGTCTAGCGCCGCGACTAATGAGAAAGTGTATATTGTACCTGAAGAATTATCTGAATAATCTAAATGTTCTTTAAACCATACATCATTTGTAGAACTTTCTAATCTTTTAATCCGTTTGACACATTTATACAGCCTTATAAGAAGTATTACTTTATGGCGATAACTAAGAGTTATTAACCGTTCGTCTTCTAAACCAGCTAGCAGTGTCATTATTAAATAGTGTAATATGTCATTCATTATCTTTAGACCCCAAAGACTAGCTCAGCAAAAAGAGATGGGCACAGTGATATTCAATAAGTAGCCAGATTAGGGGAAGTACCTCCACCTTCCAAAGTACAAACTCCACGGCCTTTCGTATTACAAAACCCGAATCGAGCGCGGAAATCAAGAAGTCAGTATAATAACTACATAATTCGTAACAAAACAACGGATCCATGTCAGAAAAACCCTGTTGGCTCCCGCAATGTGCGGCCACAAACCTCTCTGGGATTTACAGTTAGACCTGTGTGGTCTCAACACTAGATTTACTTCAGTCGAATGAACTCTACTGGGTATTCAAGTCACAATTTACAAATTCTACCACTACAATACCCCGAGGAGTCCGGTAGGGATGTTGGTTATCGCTATTAAGAAACCAATAAATCCACTTGACGTCTCATGAAGGCCCCCTCCCTCATCAAAACGTAGTGTTTAAGCGCCTAAATATCTCACTGATTCGAGCCTTCTAACCAATGGGACTTGATATTAATTCGTGAACTAGCCAATAAGAGCTGCGCGTTTTACTTTACTCCTCGACCCGTAGCAGTGAGTTTTTTTACTATGTAAAATCGTGTCGTTGGGTCTAAATAAGTTATTTCTTTTTTGCCTCTTAGGGATAAATAAACCTATAGTCATGAGATTTTTTTAAATAATCTAAATTCGAAATTAATGATCATTGCTACTTATTGAAATAGAGAGTTCTGTAATTTTCCTACTTAGATAGATGGCATACGGAACACACTTGTGACTATAATTGTTTGAACGTTGGCTCAATTTTTTTTCAGTCTATGAGCAAGGTACTCTTTTTTGGTAGGTATTATTTGCGGGATGGACTGTGACTAATTGTTTTGGACTATTTGTCTTGTACAAACAATATAGAAAAATACTATTATTTATTCATTGTATTAATACTACATTTAGAATAATTTCTATTATTCTTTGAAAGTCGAAAAATGGGGAAACTTACTATGGTATTTTATGAAAACACAATGGCAAATCAAGCTATACAAGGGACATCTTATGTCGTAACGATAAAGATAAATTTTGCATGGTCTTGTATAGTTTAATCTGCCTTGTGTGTGTTCACATTTGTAGGAATACAATGTCCTATTACGCTTATATAATAATATGTGTTACTGAGCTATTTGGAGATTTTTAATAGTTGATAACGCTTATCTATTTTAATAACTTTTCTGGCTCGACCCACATCTCGATGAAATGTTCTGCGGATTTAAAGTGCAGACGCCAATTACAAGTCGTGATCACGTATATGGCCGAAAACAATAGACTATCCTACTCCGACTAGACATTCCGATTTGTAAAATGTTTAAAATTAACCCATATATATTTATACATATATTTGTTCGTTTGCATTGTGCGAGATGGCTGATGGTGCGAGTGTGTTCCAGCATGTGGCGGTCGGCTGGTCTGGGCGCGCGGCTGTTCGCGGGCGTGGCGCTGGCGATGTCGGTCGCGCTGGCCGCCGGCCGCCGGCAGTCCGACATCTCGCTGTGGATCGACGAGCGACAAGTGCGCATGTTTAGCGGTAAGTTGTGGGAGCGCATCGTGCGGACGTTAAGAGGGCGTATAAACAACGCTGAATTTTAGACCAATTCACAAAAAAAAAACGCTCAAAAACTGGCATATTTGTTTCTTTTACAAATATCTTGTATTTATTATTTATGTATATGTAACCAAATTTTTTTCATTTTGGTTATTGTGGCAACTTATAGCAATAATCAAAATTATGATTAATTGTACATAGAAAATAAATACAGCATATGTCTCAAAAATAACATAAATGTGGTTTAGGGACAGAATTAAAGTTTTAATATTGTACGCGAATACTGTTTTTCGCGATGCCGTCTCTCAAATTTATTTATACTAGTAGTATACGTATTTAAGTGGCTAATCAATATACTAAAATGAAATGAGGTATGCATGTATAACTTCACGCCAAGTCCCTTGCGGCAGTAGGCACAGATAGAAGGGGTGAAATGGGATCCTGTACCAGAAGCGTGTCCATGCCAATCTAGCGGACCAACGAATTGCAATTCTGGATCAAAACCGCACCGATGAGCCGATTAGTGATTCCTCCATAGCCTGCTGATATCATATAAAAAAAATATAACCATTTGACTATAACAACTTGATATGATTTGATGTAGCAACTCCGCCACATTGTTTATTACAGGGATATCAATGAGGATAGAAGTGATCCACGACGGCACCATACTGCCCTACATTCTGGATCCGAATTTTTCGCACAAGTTGCCGGTGATCCCCTCGGAGGTGGGCTACGTCAACTTCACGTGGAAGTCCAAGGCCCACTACAACTACAACTTCGACACGCTCACGTCGTCCGACCTCAAAATTATGAAACCGCCGATACTTTCAATCCAAACAAAAGGCAAGGTGCCCCATAAAGCTAAAGGTAATGTTATACATTTTTCTGGCAGACCTGGCTTTCATGTTATTATGTACGGACGTATTTTCCTGGCCATAAGAATCCATATTGCGAATTCCCCAATCAAGTTCCCAATCAGTCGAGTACACCAATGGTTTTTTGTCTAGGTCGGGTGATAGCCAAGTAAATGGGCTAACTGATGCTAAGCACTTATCATAGCCGAGTACTACACTAGCTGAATACCAGAGTCCAATGTACCGTAGTTAAGTTGCTGGCGCAGCGGCTCTTGATGATTTTCTTGTTACTGCATTTTTTACGATAAATTGAAAAATAATTATACTTTTCTTCATAACCTCAACCCTTTGTGATTATAAATATGGTCCTTCGAGCCAGTTAACAATTAATACAACTGTTTGTATATTAACTTCCTTCGCAGAATTCAGTATATTTTTGCCATGCATGGGCAATATCAGCGGCGTAGCCACCTTCGGTATTAGCCTCGAACTGACGTCAATTTATAATGTATCCCTTAAGGGCACCCCCCTCAGACTAAGCCTAAAGAAGGAATGCGCACAGAGAGGTGTGTATTTAGAAAGGACAGGTATTGTATCGCCAACGCATTTTTAACACCTTATACGCTCGTGTGTTTGTTCGTTTTCATGTTTTATAATAACATATATTCATTTTTAAACATAAAAAAAAAAACAATTCTATTTGCGTTCTTCCAAACCTATTTTAAAACAATAAAAGGATTATAGAATTTTATTTTATGTTACAAATATCTCATAGTAATAATAATAACATAATAACTCAAGGTACTTATGTTTACTGACGTATATATTTGAAAATTGCAAACTTACGTCTTAGATTGATATTAAACATATTACATGAAAATGCACAAAAATACAAGCGAGACGCTTCTATTATCGATTTTACATGTAACAAATATCAATTATTGTTATATACAATTTGCTCAGCTTATTAATTTGTTATTTCATGCTTTTCTGTTCCATACAAGACCCCATTAAAAGTCAGGCCGGCCGAGTCTGTGGAGGACTAAACAAACGTCGCATTATCATATATTTCCAGCTCAAATGTTTTGCTTACTCTACTAATATTGCATTTGTGTAGTTGGTACAAACGTGGAAATAAACTGTTTGGTACATTTCAAAGGCTCTTCAACTATGCTGTTAACCCTTCGGGCGATTTACGGGTCTCACTTTATGACATGAAAATGACATGTTGTCATTTAAGATCGACATATTTTAATTCATAAATATAGTAATACAGTCTCAATCCGTTTCCAGATAGAGGCGGAATTTAACGTATAAATTAATATCACCCTAACGTTGTGCAGTACGGTGCAGTTTCAATTATAATTGTCGATGAAAAATTCGTATTTTATCAACAAGAAATGTCTATTATTACGTTGTAATATTTACTAATTTTGTTAACGTTCATTAAGGGGTATTTTTCCCTTGATATTTGGAGCCAAGTACTGCTCGTGTTCTGAATAACTATGTAAAGAAATATGTCGACATTGTTTTAAGTACATGGTCTATTTCTTTATTAATTGTGAATGAACTCTTATACTAAATGTTCCCCGCCGCTCCGCCCTCGTGCTGTTCGGAGTTAAACACAGGAAGCAAAATACTTTCTAAGTTGTGTTTTATTCTACATTTTCCATTTCCGTCTAAGTTCTAAGCTTCATCTAAATCTGGAATTGCTCTTATACAGACTCTCATTTTTTAGGGTTCCGTACCCAAAGGTTAAAACGGAACCCTATTACTGAGGCTCCGCTGTCCGTCCGTCTGTCAGGCTGTATCTCATGAACGGTGATAGTTAGACAGTTAATTTTCACAGATGATGTATTTCTGTTGCCGCTATAACAACAAATACTAAAAATAGAATAAAATAAATATTTAAGGGGGCTCCCATACAACAAACGTGATTTTTTTGCTCATTTTTGCTCGATATTGATAACGGCAACAGGTAGACGCTTGAAATATTCACAGAATATTTACTTATATATTCACTTTAAGAATAAATAATTAAATCAAAATAAAACAAATATTTTTATTCCCATACAACAAACGTGATTTTTTTGCCGTTTTTATAGATAATGGTACGGAACCCTTCGTGCGCGTTACAATTTTATTATAATATGCACTTATAAATAACTCGGCTTCTACGTGCTCTATATGAAACTTGCGCCATTTTTTTAAGTTAGAAATAACGGCATTTCAAACGTAAAAATAGCATCTAATTTCATGCAGTAGATTTTGCGTAATGCTACGCGCATTAAAAATAAAAATTATAAAAATAACTGTTTTAGCTTCTATTCTCCTAATAAAGGAGGCCCCTTACCTTCATTTTTCTTCCATATTTTTTATGTACTAACATGGGTCAGTTATAATTTTAAATAGAGATTTCGGTAATTTCCCCGAAGATTAAATATAAGAAATAATCAGCCAACAAAATAAGAGGTCCTAAGTTGCTAAACAGTTGAATGTCTACCGTTGTATGTGAACCGTATAGTCCGCATAATAAGGAACGTTACGGGGGCAGTATACCGTGTTTAGACTGGGAACAATACGCCATCGCCGTTTATTGATGCATTGTATCGAGGTTTATGGGTTAGACATAACAAAGGTATTCAAATAAGCAATAACAATCTCAAGTAAGAATACTAAAATCAACATATTGCAACCGACAGTGCTGCACATACAGTGATTCAATTACATTTATCTCAAATCGTAGTTCTGTTTTCTAATATACTTAAATAATATAACATATCTCGCGTTTTGATATGACGAGCCCAGGGAATATGTGTACGAAAATTACAAAAATAAAGCTCAATCCATTCAAATACGTACAGCTAATCACGTTTGACTCTCGAAGTGTGATTGTAACTTTTTTATTTATGGCATAAGAACGGTACGAAGGTCAAACGGTCAAGCCTGACATGCACTTAGTTGTACACTTGAAGGTTGTATAGCTTCACGGGCCGAATTACCTGGCAAAGTTTGTGCTTATTTCATCCTTATGCTATAAACCCTTGCTGTACGGTTCACATTTTTGTACCAACTCGCTCCTCTGTGTCACGGCAAATATAACAACAGTATCTCACTTTCTATGAACTACAATTCGTCATGCGCAAGCAAACGTCCTCAACGAGATTGTAGCGTTATAATGTTATAAATTATTATATTAAAGCCCTGTTATAAATTATTATTATCATATAAATTTTTGCCGCCTAATAATATTTATTTTTTATTTAAGTGTTTCACATTTGAAGTTCGTCTTCTAATATTCATAAAAAAGGCAAATCGCACGATAACATGAATGTTTACTGGATGTTGAAACAACCCTATAAAGTAATACGAAAATTACAGGGGATTAAAACCATCTATATATGTACATATTCTTTACAAATGGTTTAAAATTACACGTGAGCTGCTAAATTTATCATGCTCTGTTCGCGCCTCGTCAAACTCTATTAGCAATATGTTAGAAGTTGAGATACTGTTAGATGTATTTACTGTGGCTATGTTATCGTGTGCTCTCCAACGCAAGCCTGTAAAGTACCAGCAGGCGGTATTAACCCATCGCATTATGTTTTCTGGTGCCTTGTCGCGGAGTATGCTGACTCGCTGAACTCACGGTGCCTCTGCTCACAGCATTTGCGTTTTTAGGTGCGTACTGCCGCTTGCTTTCTTTACTTACCTACACGTTAGTAGACGCGCTAGTTTAATGCAGTCACGGCTTGAGGTGAAGCCCAGGAACTCGTCCCCCGGTCGCTCGTGCACCACTTTGGCACGCCGTGTCGTATAATGCACAACATGTGCTGTCTTTTTTATATATCCATATTATACATGGTAAGCCAAAAGATATTGTCAAAACGAAAAAGGACGTGTCCTTGTTACATATAAACTTTTGCTATTGAGTCTAATTAATGCGTGAAAAAGTCAAACATCTCCATCCAAGTTGTTCAATCAGCTGATCAACTTTATTTTTCGTTTTCGGTGTCCATCTTTTAGTAAAAGATATATCTAAGAGTACAATTATCCTGTTTCGTATTGCCCATCACTTTCGAGCTACCCATGTATACATAAGAGTCTTTGGCGCACTCCCATGCCTCAGCTCTGCAATCAACCCGCGCGGCTACTGTACATAATTCGATACGAAAGAAAAGATACCTTACATTACATATTAAAATAATTATTGTAAAATTTTATAATACTGTCGAATAAAATGGGGTATATTTACTTTAAAATAAATCTTAGGTAATAATCAGGCGACAAATTAATAAGTATATAAAGGCTAAATGGTTATATCTATATAAGATATTATATTATCTTCTTATATTAGAATCTGTTTGAATGTATTTCCATAAATTTGCATTATGCAAATAAAGTGTATTCTATCTAAATTGTTAAGTATATGTTTTCAAATTCACCCCTAATCACTGCTTCCCAATTCATGTATAATTATTTACTAGTTTTGTGTAAAAATATGTATTATTATCAAGTATGTGTGGTCATGTTACTTTATAAGACTTTGTTTTATATTGAACTATATGTTGTGTATGATTTCATATGGCACTTCCAGATGTAGGTATCTATAGTAATAAATATGTCATTAAATAATATTACGCCTACAAAGCCCAGTTCCACCATATCGAAGATGTGCAGAAATATGTGTCGTATATGCGGGGTAAGCGGGCTGCCAAATATATGATAACACATCTTTTCGTACGTACCCGCTTTGAAGTCCGGGCCTAAAGGCGTTACTCCATTGCTGCGTAGGATGTGCACGCAGAGGCTACGGCATATGGGTCATAGGCCTAAACACGCATTAGTAAATAGCGTGTTGGTGGGCTGCAGTGGACGGTATCACATACATTTCCATACAGAGCTAAGTCAACGTGCTTAACGTTAACGTGATCGTGCGCAGCAATGGAGTAGCGTCTCTGAATGATATCGAAACGTGTATTTTTCGTGGCTAACTCTTTATTGGAAGTATGTGATAAAGTAATATATTTATTTCATTTTATTTTTATATAACATGTGACATTCCGTATCATACCGTTTAGTTTTATTCAAATTGGGATTACGTGAGTATCAATATAAACGATTAACATGTATAAACAATAATCATTCTAGGGCCAGATCCAGAGTGCGATAAAAAATGTGCCAATCAAGGGAGGTGCAACCACGAGAAAATTTGTCAATGCCCCGAGGGTTACATGGGGCAACACTGTCGCACCGCGCTCTGCTACCCGCAGTGCATGAACGGGGGCAACTGCACGGCGCCGGGGGTGTGCTCTTGCCCGCCCGGCTACCAGGGCCGAAATTGTGAGGGCGGTATGTATTTGGCTATACTACTTAACTGCAAGAACGTTGCTTTTCGTGCGTATTTGTGTGGCACATACACAGACACGCACGAAAAGTGACGAAAGCATTCAAACGGCTGGATGGATTTATTGACGTATTTTTGAATTAGTTGAGACTATCGAAGTTGATAGGTGGCTAAGTAATAGTACATTACTGCAGTGGCAGGTAAGGTAGGCCAAGACGTAGCCGAGGTCGGCTAATACCCCTCTTGTGAAGATTTTCCCAAACATGGCGAGGAATTTCATCATATTTTCTTTAGGCGCTTTTGGTCCAGTCGCCAATGTTTTTACAACTAAAGGCTAGATCCGTATTTCCCAAAGTGGTCTATATCGACCCCAGGGAGACCAATGCATCAAATAAGAGGTCCATCAGAATCAAACATTAGTTAGACAGGGGTCTACGGAGACCAGAAAATATATAGGCAAGAGATCTACGGGACAAAAATTATTGAAATCCCTGGGCTACATTATAGGTGGGAGGTGTAATATCTACCTCTATCTATCTAGGAGGTGTATACGGTTCTATAACAAACTTCCCAGCAATATAAGAGAATTGTCAATAAACAAATTTAAAACTACTATTAAAGCCAAATTGTGTAGTAGGGCATATTATAAAGTATCTGACTATATTAATGATAAAAATGCCTGGGAGTGAGTCGATCCAATTATAATGTAATTAATAAAATATGTAAATTTGTTTGGATACCAAAAGAGGGATGCCTGAGTTTTTTGGCAGTATTTTTATCAGTGCTCACCTAGTCATAAACTGCACGGTAGGGGAAAAAATTGTGACGATTCCAAACAAATGTAGCCATTTTTACGGAATAAAAAGATTTTGACTTTGATTACCATCTTATTCGACTGCAGTTTGTAAATAGTACAGGTAAATCTAAACTCGCCTATTACGGAGCTTCGAAGCTGCTCACACAAGACTGTCCTCATAATCATAATCATTTATTTGCTAATACAGTTACATAAAGGTCTTATTTTAACATACAGTGCTGTGTATTAAGCCTGATAGCAGGCATGCAAATCATAAATATCACGTCATTACAAAAAAATAGTATTATAAAAATTTAAGGTTACATTACAAATATCATTTACATTATTATTATATGCATTAATAGAATTTATTTATTTTGTGATTATACAATAGTCAATGTAGTCTTTAGTGGAGTAGAAACACTGTTCCAATAACCACTTAGTCAATATAGGCTTAAGGGCTTTACCTTCCAGTAGCTTCATGTCATTGGGAAGCAGATTAAATAGGTATATGCACATATTGTATACATTTCTTTTATTAATATCTTTCTGGCTATCTTTCAACCCACATGGGTTGATATAATTTGCTCATGATAATAGCTCGAGTTTGTCTTTGGTTAACGTCCCTTCTTTTGCGCCAAAATTCTGGATAGGATGCCACAAATGCACAGATATCTCTTAAGTATAAACATG
This sequence comes from Pyralis farinalis, assembly GCA_947507595.1. Lineage (NCBI taxonomy): Eukaryota > Metazoa > Arthropoda > Insecta > Lepidoptera > Pyralidae > Pyralis > Pyralis farinalis. The sequence goes on from OX382259.1 coordinate 38,276,328, forward strand.
GCAATGGAAGGATGTCGAGTCTTTTAAACAGTGGTTTACAGCTGTCATCCACCCAGGCATTGCATATGGCACGAATACATTTTTTTGTACCTTGAAGGCTCTATCCATCTCAACCGAATTTCCCCATATGATTAGGCTTTATTCAATTGAAATAATTTGCCTGACTCGTTTAAAGGCAAAAAAAAAATGGTTTAGCTTATTACATACTTGATCGACGTGGGCCTTCCAATTTAAATGTTCATCAACTGCAATACCGAGAAATTTTACAGTAGTAACCCTTTCGACTTTGTCGTTGTTATATTTTACATTCAATGTTGTCTGGTTTGAGTTGTATGACGAGAATTGAATGAAATTAGTTTTACTTATGTTAACTTGTAAATCATTTGCATTAATCCAAACCATTACATCATGAAGTGCTTTATTAATATTAGCTTCGTATGTTCAATATTATCGCATGTCACTACTAATGTTGTATCATCTGCTAACAGTATACTTTTATGTTCGATACTATTCGGGAGGTCGTTTATATATACTAGGAATAATAATGGTCCCAGAATGCTTCCCTGAGGGACACCCGTGTCACAGCTCCTAAAACTAGATCTATAGTTCTTTTTACTAACTACTCGGTTTGTTTAAGGGCTCAGGGCTCGGTGCTGGATCCATACATATGGAACATCAGTTTTGATGACTCCTTTACTTACCTGAAGTCTGATGTGCTCATCAACTGGATGTGTCTATAACGGTCTCTGATCAATACTAATTTCTGATCTGATGTAAACTTGCATACATAAGCCTTCACCTGGTCGTCTGGTTTTATGCCCTATAAACCATAATCAACTCTTGCTCCAGGGAAATTCACACGTGCGAATAAAAAGTCAACCTGTTACTCGGAACAGATCCTGGATAAATATTTCATTTAGATTGAGCACATGAAAGCTAATCTTGCGTAGATTAACAAGAATTTTAATAAACACTTTTTTAAAATATTAAAAAATATTTACAATGCCACATACGGTTCACTTAATTGGTTAGTAATATGACGCTGGCTATGATAGTACTATTTCATAGCCAGCGTCATATTTTAATATTTTTGTGCAAGTCTATGGAACTGTTTTTTTTATATAAAACGTCGAGAGGCATACAAGCATACGGCCGATCTGCAGGGGTATTAACAATGTTACACTGAAACGGAGTTGTTTCCAGTGAAATGTATTTCAATTTCGTTCGCATTGACATGATACGCAATAGACGTCACGAAATCGAAATCTTTTCAAAGCAAATTAATTTCACGCAAAATTATGATTTCGGCACAAAATGGTTTCTTCTTCTTCTTAATTTCTAAAATTACGCCATTTTGACACGAAATATTCTTTGGAGCTTATAGACCAGCGAAGTTTTTCCGACGTATATATTTATTATTTGTAAATTGCAAACATGAAGTAATTTTAAGGGTTGCGAGTTTTGTAGTACGTCTTTGTAATTTAAAATTTAAATGAGAAATGAAAATCAGAAGATAAAATTTTAAAATTCACTATCGTTTTAAGAGTTGTATTGAATTATACTTTTATATACTTTATAAATTTGTCTGAAAATCCTTCCGATATGTTATTCAGCAGAATTTCTGAAGCTAGAATCTAGAATTAAGAAATTTTTTAAACGATTCTAAACTTAGACTTGGTACTTACTTACTGTATGCATATAGATCTTTGCCAGTACTTTTCTGGACTAAAAGTAAGAAAAGAAACTAAGTATCACTCACGCGATGTCACCTCTACTGCTAACACAGCTACTCCATAGAAGCTTACTGGTGACCTCACTCACGCACAGAAACACAACAACCCTCTAGGGTGGTTTTAATTAAAGCTGTGATTTTCTGTGAGGTGGGGGTATTTCCCCAGACGGGCCACCTTGATGCGCCCTAACTCCCAGTAAAAATACCCAGACCAAGACAAACAGACATCGTCCCGATCACCTGGTGCGCATTTGTTCTCCGGAATAAACTTAGTCAGTTAATACCCAATTTAGTAATCTTAAAATTGCCTGTCACTGTTCTTTGAGATTTTTCTTAAATACTACATACATACATATCATCACGCCTGTCTCCCATTGGGGTAGGCAGAACGCCAGGTGCACCGATACAAACATAACCCTCTCGTTTCTTCCACACTCATCAACCTCTTAAAAACTATAAATAAAATAATATTATAATGCTAAAAATATATTCTACCATATAAAATACACAATTAAATCTTTTTTGAAATAGCAATAGCCAATTTACAACCCGTCTTTATGACTTCCGTTAGTGCTTTATAAAATGGCGCCTGCTCCGCTCCGTGGTTTATACCCGTGTCGTGGTGTTCCTGTTCCTCGTCTCGGAATTGGGTTATTGTCTTGAGGATATCCTTGTCTATGTTCGGGTCTTCCATTAAGGTTCGTAGCTGGTCATTATAGTGGTCTACTATAACTGTCTCCACTGCTACTGTGCACGCCATCGCTGCTTCTTTTCCTAAGAGGGCTGTTCCTGAAATTTGGATACATTTATATTTTTATTACGTTTTTGGTTTAGTGCTCGTGTGTATCCAGGTAACTTAGCGAAAGCCTATGCTGCCCTTATAAGGCACCTTCATGCAAAATTTAATTTTAGTTTCTTGAAACTGTACTTTGACATATACAGCTCAATCTGCTAGATTACGTTGAGATGTAATTGACGCCAGTCAATAAGTATATGCATGATGGCAGTTGGTAAGCGGCCAGCACGTACAGCCGCATTAACAGTGACTCTGGGAAACACTAATAATGATTTTCAAAGTTAAAAAATGCTAGAAATGTAACGCGAAAGACCTTTATGAACTTGACAAAGGCATTTGACTACACAAACCAAACATAAATTAGGAAACTCGAGTCTTAGGAATCCGAGGTTAGGTATTCAATATATTTAAATTACCTTAAAAATAGAATACATTGCACCGAAGTAAATCATTTTGATAAACATCTAAAATGTGAACAACATCTCAGCTCTAAACACAGAATAAACCCGTCTGGTGTGACTCAGAGCTCAGTCTTAAGACCTCTCCTATTACTGATTTGCCAAAATCCATATACTATACAGGTTGAGTAGAATAAGCAGGCAAAATTCTCTGCATTCTGGGGTAGGTCATTCTAATATACAAGGTAAAATTCCTATTTAATAGTGTAGAATAAGCGGGAGAAAACCTTCTGCATTCTGAGGAAGTTTGATTCTACTATATGGAATAAAATCCCTGTAAGTTAAGAGTAGAATCAGCGGGAGAAAACCTTCTGCATTCTGAGGAAGTTTGATTCTACTATATGGAATAAAATCCCTGTAAGTTAAGAGTAGAATCAGCGGGAGAAAACCTTCTGCATTCTGAAGAAGTTTGATTCTACTATACAGAATAAAATCCCTGTAAGTTAAGAGTAGAATCAGCGGGAGAAAACCTGCATTCTGAGGAAGTTTGATTCTACTATATAGAATAAAATCCCTGTAAGTTAAGAGTAGAATCAGCGGGAGAAAACTTTTTGCATTCTAAGGAAGGCGATTCTACCATCCGGATGAAAATCCTGCTCAATAGAGTAGAATAAGCGCGAGAAAACTTTCTACTATATAGGATAGAAGATAGAAGGTCGATTCTACTATATAGAATAAAAACCCTGTCTAATAGAGTAGAATAAGCAGGAGAAAACTTTCTACATTTTGAGGAAGGTCGATACTACTATACAAGAAAACCGTATATGGTAGAACCCTGTATAGCAGAACAAAATAAGCTGGGGAAATTCGCAGTACTCTAAGGAATGACCGAAAAGAGAAAATCCTATATAACACACTAAAATAACCGGGAGAAAAGCAACTAAGTGCCCTCTGAATAAAATGAGATGCATATATGGCGGTGATACAAATTCGAGTACATGATATACAGCCAACTTACCAGCGCCAAGTGCGAACCCAGCCACGTTCCATATAGGCGTAAGCGCCGTTGGCCTCACTCTGTGAGTTAAGAGTAGAATAAGCGGGAGAAAACCTTCTGCATTCTGAGGAAGTTTGATTCTACTATATAGAATAAAATCCCTGTAAGTTAAGAGTAGAATCAGCGGGAGAAAACCTTCTGCATTCTGAGGAAGTTTGATTCTACTATATAGAATAAAATCCCTGTAAGTTAAGAGTAGAATCAGCGGGAGAAAACCTTCTGCATTCTGAAGAAGTTTGATTCTACTATACAGAATAAAATCCCTGTAAGTTAAGAGTAGAATCAGCGGGAGAAAACCTGCATTCTGAGGAAGTTTGATTCTACTATATAGAATAAAATCCCTGTAAGTTAAGAGTAGAATCAGCGGGAGAAAACTTTTTGCATTCTAAGGAAGGCGATTCTACCATCCGGATGAAAATCCTGCTCAATAGAGTAGAATAAGCGCGAGAAAACTTTCTACTATATAGGATAGAAGATAGAAGGTCGATTCTACTATATAGAATAAAAACCCTGTCTAATAGAGTAGAATAAGCAGGAGAAAACTTTCTACATTTTGAGGAAGGTCGATACTACTATACAAGAAAACCGTATATGGTAGAACCCTGTATAGCAGAACAAAATAAGCTGGGGAAATTCGCAGTACTCTAAGGAATGACCGAAAAGAGAAAATCCTATATAACACACTAAAATAACCGGGAGAAAAGCAACTAAGTGCCCTCTGAATAAAATGAGATGCATATATGGCGGTGATACAAATTCGAGTACATGATATACAGCCAACTTACCAGCGCCAAGTGCGAACCCAGCCACGTTCCATATAGGCGTAAGCGCCGTTGGCCTCACTCTGTACTCGTTAATGAGCTCCTCGAACTTCTCCCTGTGCCTCTTCTCCTGCTCCCACATGTGTTTGATCAGAGGCCCCTCTGCTGTGGAGCCCAGCACCGCCATCTGCCCAGCGTAGATCCTGTCAGCGCCGAGCTCGCCTGCGTGGTCCACTCGAATTATCGTGTCTAGCTGTGAACACAGATGTTTACATTGATATCATTAAGAGGATAAATAAAAAAGAAATGTGTTCAAGTGCGTTTTACAATCCCGCAGTTCCGTACAGCTCTTAGACATATAAATTGTTATCAATATGTGCATCTACAACTTCAAGAATGAAATTTTAAAGAATCATTAGGAATCAGAATCATAATTGTCTGATTCCAAAAGTAAAAAAAAGTTAACTGCATAACCAAGTTGGCATGTGAAGGATTATTGCATAATTGTCAAGAAACAGTTAGAAACATTGTTTATTACTTACATTTATTTCTGTAATATTTACATAAACATTTACAAACTTTCTTACAAATTTTTTGACGTCATCATCATCGTCATCGCTCGAAAATTACACTGTATAAAAATAAAATAAAACCTGTTTTGTAATGTGCAAGTGGAGCTCTTTTATTACTTCACTTGATCTAGTAGCCGCACTTGAAATTTCAGCCACCAATTGAATTATTCTTTTAACTATTAACTAAAACAAATCCATTTTGAGAAAGAAATATTTTGCCATAAGGCTAAATAAACAATGTTTAAAACTATTTCAAATAGCTTGTTGCTGAAACATGACGGACAAAGTCCCTCCAGAAGGGCTCCTTTTATACCAGTTTGGTATGAAACGCTTAACATATATGTACCGTAGCCTATGATATGATACGGTACATCACCATATATGTGTGTGTAATACAGGCGAGTTGATCGTGTCGATGAAAAACCATTTTAAAGCCTTACGAGCTCTTTTTGACGAGCTCGGGGGCTCAGTCGTAAATGACGCGACTTTGACACCGACGCTCGTGGGTTCGATTCCCACACAAGACAAACATTTCTGTGCACGAACATGTCTGTTTGTCTTGGCATGGCTGCTTTTAAGAGAGGTAGGGCGTATCAAAGCAACCCCTCTGGGGAAGTACCTCCACCTCACAGAAAACCGCAGCCAAATAACAACTCCCTAGAAGATTGTTATGTTCCTGCGTGTGAGTGAGGTCACCAGTAAACTCCTAACAAGTTGCTGTGTTAGCAGCAGAGGAGGCATCGCGCGAGTGATACTTAATGTATTGCAAGCGTTGATAGGCTACGGTAACCGCTTTACATCAGGTGGGCCGTATGCTTGTATGCCTTCCTACGTTGTATAAAAAAAAGCCTTTTTACCCAACTACACTTACTGCCACGATTGGGAAGACTCGGCATAGAACTCACCCCCCGCTTCAGTTCAAAGGAGAGATAGTTTGCAGCGAGCAACCGTTGCTTTGATACTTAAATAAGAAAAGGCAAGCTCCGTAGGTTCAGACATTTAGAAAGAACGCAGGAAGGATGCATTACGAAAGAGATATATACAACGCTAAAGTAGAAGGATATAGGAGCCGAGGAAGACCAAGATTTACCTACCATGATCAAATTGATCATGTGACGCTCGGTACGCTCTGCATTCCGCAAGGGATTTGGTGTGTAGTTAATGTAGTTATAGATAGATAGATATCATTACAATCAATATCATAGGAAAAGATGTATAATAAGAAATGTGAGCCTGCTTAACTGAGCATAAACGATCAAAATTTGGATAACTCTCACCTATGTGCAGGTATTAGCTTCTAACTTTCTGACAAAATTTGATCATTTACGGCTTACGACTACAGTACGCCAGTGTGCAGACTGCTTGCTGAACACTGGACTAAATAAAGCGTATTTAAAAAAATGTTTACTCACGTGAGGGTTTTTATTCCAAGTAGGCATGTGTTTTCTCCTCACCTGCTGCATGAGAACAGACCGACGTAATATTTTCATGCTTCTATTATGAAACAATAACTCTGAAAGATAAGAAATAAACAGTATTTCAGATTATTATGCGATATTACGCCTTAACTTATGGAAGCGAGAGTTGGGTATGGCAGAGAGAGCTTTAAAGTTGCGCAAAAAATATGGCGTAATGCTTGTAGATCGTTATCGCAATGATGATGTTAGAAACAGAGTTGATCTGAAAGAGAGTGTCGGTGTTAAAAGTAGAAGAGGCATGCTCCGTTGGTCCGGATTTTTTTTTATGGGATAGGCCCACCACTCATTCCCACCACTGTGTCTCCTGTGTAGCCAGAATTAACAGCGGCGACCACCAAAAAGGCAATGAATAGTGAAGTCCATTGCTGTACCGGGGGTTAAACTACAGCTGCCTTGGAACTCACAACGAATTTAATCAGAAGAAATTTGTAAGAGTAGGTAGTTTTCGAATTAACTTCCCCTCTTGCCAAAGTGAGAGATAGCAATATGACAAATAAGGCATTAAAATACCTCAAAGAGATGGCTAGTCAAGTGAAGCTCAACTGCACAGCTCAGCACAACTCACAGCTTATCAGACATCTAACACTACTGGGACCTAAATTGTGAGTTGTTACCTAACACATCGATTCCAATAATATAGATTGCAGAACCGCCTTAACGCCCAGTAATTCTTCCTTGTTGCCACCAAATCAGAATAGTATACTACCCCGGATGTGACACGCAAGGAATTTAACATATCGTCCCGCTCCCGACGCCAGAGATCGCACTCCCAGAGAACATGATGTGCTGTTTGCTCGAATTCATGATTTGTCGTAGAACACTCACATAAAGGCGATGACACAAGTCTAAACGAAAAGAGCTAAGCTCTAAAGTTTCCATGTCCAGTTAAAAACTGCGCAACGGGATGATCGATTTCTAACCACTCTTTACTTAATCTGTCTCGCACTGATTGAAAGAACAGATACAAGTGGCGTCCTTTAGTAGAAGTTTCCCATCTTTCTTGCCATTCAGACAGTACAGTTTCAAATACCTCGTCAATTGGTTTGAACAATCTAAGTATTTTGTCAATATCGCGGTGTTTTAGAAAGTCAAGGTGTATGTTTTTAGAGGTGTACTACATTGAAGTCCGGCGTTGAATTTTTAAGTCAACTGGTAATATGCCTGCCAGCACTGGTATACATCCTAAATATGTGGCTGTGTAAATAATTTTTAACGTTTTAAAAGTTAAGCCCCACGTCGAGGTGGAAATTCGAGTTAACGCATAAAATTTCTTTTTGGCTTTTTCTCCAACCTGCTTTATGTGTTCAATGTAATTAAAAGTGACCTCACTCACACAACAACCCTCTAGGGAGTTGTTATTTGGCTGAGGTTTTCTGTGAGGTGGAGGTACTTCCCCAGACGGGCTGCTTTGACGCGCCCTCTCCCTGCCTATCCCGCAAGGGATTTGGCGTGAAGTTATAGATAGTTATTATGACGAGCTCCGTGGTGGAATGGGTAGCGATGTTTACTTTAGCATTGTACGTATGTGTATCAGTTATCTAGTGACCACAGCACAAGTTTTGCTTAGTTGTGACTAGATGGCGCTGTGTAATTTGTCCAATACAATATTTAATTATTATTTAGTTAAATGTATTATCGTTAATTGTTTCAGGTTTATGTTCTCAGAAGTGTCTGAACGGAGGCAAGTGTATACAAAAAGACACATGTCAGTGTACTAAGGGGTACTACGGACTACGATGTGAATTCTGTAAGTATTTTCATTAGTTTATTACATCTATCTATAACTTCACGCCAAATCCCTTGCGGGGTAGGCAGAGAGAACCGAGCGCCGTGTGACTCGATCCTTACATATCTCACTCGCTTCTTTAACATTCATTGCTCTTCTCATGCACGCTCGCCGGTTTCTAGGGCTCCTGACATCACCTTCTGATAGGACACGACCAATTTGATCATGGTAGGTAAGTCTTGGCCTTCCCCGGCTCCTACATCCTTCCACTTTTGCATTGTATATCTGCTTCGTCATTCTTTCATCTTGCATTCTTTCTACATGTCCGAACCATCGGAGCATGCCTCTTCTTATTTTAACACCGACGCTCTCTTTCAGACCAACTCTGTTTCTTAGTTTATTACATTGTTTATATATTTAGAGGTCACCAGGAGTTTAGCAGCAGAGGTGGCGTGGCCGCGTGAGTGTATTCCAACATGCGCAGGAGCAGTGACTGTCTAGTGATCAACAGGTTCCCCGTTCGAATCCTGGCATGTATCACTAAATTCGTGTTTTCGAATTTATATACACATTTATAATTATGACTTGCTCGGCGGTGAAGGTTTACATTGCGAGGTAACCCGCTCGTTCAGGAAATAATATTTCGAACCACCTGTGATCTTACCTAAGAATGGTCTGGTATTCTGGCTCTGGATTGCAGAGGTCTGACGGCAGTCGCTCCATGTCAAAATCAGTATTTACGCCAAATCCTTAGTCTTAGGTACAGGACCCCGCCGATCCTGATGGATTAGGAAAACGGGACAACGCTAAGAAGAAGCGTTCATAGGCTTCGGTAAACGCTTTACATCAGGTGGACTGTATGCTTGTATGGCCCGCCATGTTGTATAAAGATAAAAATCTCAACAAAACAGTCCAACTGGAGAATAACCTTAATCTCACAGAAAACCGCAGACCCTTAACAATTCTCCGAAGGGCTGCTGTGGTCCTGCGAGCGAGTGAGGTTACCAGTAAGCTCCTAAGGAATTGCTATGTTATCAGTAGGGGTGGTAACGCGTGAGTAATACTATCTGTATTGCAAGCGTTCATAGTGTACGGTGACCGCTTTCCGTCAGGTGCCTCCCGACCTTGTATAAAAAATATATCTTGTAATTTTAATAAAACTGACGAAACTACCAGTACCAGAGGGAGACTTTGTACAAAAGTCGTCTGCGTGGGTACCTCTGTCTCACCTATATTTATATAGCCGTGTTCCGGTTTGAAGGGTGAGATATGGCAGAGAAATTACTGGGTACTGTGACGAAACAGCCTTAGGTAACAAGATTGGCAGCGCCCGACTAACATTCCCGTGGTGTTGCAAAACCGCTTACAATCTAATGCGGGCCGCATGCTTGTTTGGCAAACTAGTTGTATAAAAAAAAACTATTTTTTATTTGTCACAATAGTATCAAACATACCGTTCGAATGGTAAACAGTTTTAGTCTATGGATGTTTGATGTATAGTGCAAATTTAACGCTCCTGTATGCGTTGGCGATAGACTTACGGGGACAAAAGTACTTGAAATTTTCATTTCAGACTCCAGTAAAAGGGTATATCAGCGGGATATGCTATTGAAAAGCAAATGAGGCTACCTATATTTTTAGTTTTCAGGAACAGTATATCTTTAGTTCCTATATGAATTCTATATGTTTGTCTGTGCGTTTGTCTGTCGCTTTTTTCGAATATTCGATTTTTTTCATTTCGGATTCAGATTCGGATTCAGCATAAAAAAGTAGAATTGGAATGTTCAGGAACACCGTTCCTATCTCTTAAGGAACATGGTCAAAATGGCCGATAAATTAAAAAAAAAATGAATTGTTATATAATTGACGAGCCAGGTGTTCCTCTGGTAATGCAAGCTTGCGCATTCTCAACTGGTTTTTTATAAATTCTTTTTTTTTTTTCAGCAAAATGCGTGATCCCGTGCCTAAACGGTGGGCGATGCAAGGGGGTGAATAAATGCAGATGTCCGAACCGGTTCGCGGGCAACCACTGCGAGGTCGCGCTGCGAGGTGGGGACTGCTCGCGGTCGTGCCGGCACGGGAGCTGCGTGGGCGGCGTGTGCGAGTGCGACCACGGCTGGCGGGGGAGGAACTGCCGCCGCCCTTATGGTGATGGTCCATTCGTTATGACGGATGGCTTGTCCGGTAGAAATATAAATCGGAACAGACCGCATACATACAATGATGGAGGCATGAGTGTGGTTGCGAGTGTTAGTCTAATTGATCACGCAAGTTAAACAGCGTAAACAGCAGCCGCTATCAATCAGTTTTGTCAGCTCAAGTTCCTTCGTACTCCGGGCACGCCAAGCCGTCCCGGCTGTCGGATCAATAACAGTTGTTCAGCTTAGTCAGGGGCCTTTGGATGGTTTAACAACACTGGCCTACGCCAATCCGCATTAGCGCTGCGTGGCGGAGTGTGCTAGAAATCCTCTCTGTTGAAGGGAGTCCCGTATCCCAGCAGTGGAACTAATAAAGGGTCAGTGTGGTATATTGTAGTGTAGATACCTCCACTTTACACAAATTTCTATGAAATACAACAACAACAACATCCAGATGGGTCACGAAAAAATAGATGCTATTCTAAGGATGTTTTTATAGTTATAGATACGTCGTACACGCTCTAGAATGGCAATACGAAAGTAAGGTAATTGCCCCACTCGCTCGGCTACGCTCTCGCGTCGCGGGTATAACTTCTTCGCCACGAAGCATAAATGTTTAAGATATTATATATATATTCATCTCTTTCTAACTACAGGTATGCCCTATCATTTGTCTGTTTGTTAGAGCAGTGTCATAATAATAGTAGTGTGTGTACTGTGCGTAGATATAAACTAGTTGCGCCATTTTAAAATAAAATAATGTTGGTGTAACGTGCTGATGCTATTCTCTAATAATATCTACTGGATGTTTCAATTAACTTCTTCGTCTTTGCATTACCCCATCTCCTAATTCACTTTATCTGGCGGGATCCGCTACCAAAGCCTCAGGATTTGGCAAACATACTGATTTTGGCATGGAGCGACTGCCGTCAGACATCCCCGACCAATAGACAAACAGAGATCAGAGAGATCCTTTCTTAAGTTACGTTAGACGTGCGGTTTCCCTCACGATATTATTCTTAACCGCCGAGTAAATGATAATTGAAAATATGTACATAAATCCTAATCAACTAATTTAGTGGTACAGGCCCATACTAAAATTCGAACCACAACCAGTCAGGTTCTTCTTTATCCACTAGGCTATGACGCCTCTTGTGTATTTATTGATGGATTAGTACTTGTTTACCATTTTACAAACAATATTATAGATATAAATGTTCCACAGGTTCGTCCGAAGAGTCGTATGAACACAGAAGATTTTAACAATGGCCAAGTGAGTCGACAAAAGAAACTTAAATAATAAGTAAAGATGTGATTTCTCTAATTTTATTATATTTTTATAACACATATACATTATGTAAATGGAATAATAATTATAAATTAGTCATTTAGATTGTAAGTTTTATGCCATTTAGTTTTATAAAAAATATGCAATATAAAATGGTACACATTTTAAATGATTTCTTTAATTTATGCCAAGAAATACTCATCATCAAACCAACCCCATTACTAATAAGATAAGATGAAAAGAAAGTATTATTTGGAAATACCTACACCTAATGAAGACTACTCCTAAATAACATTTAGTGTAGTGAGGAAGGTTGCCACACTTTCTGTGGAGGCGGTGCCTTGGCGAGTTTGTGTCAGTAGCACCTTACGCCTTATTGCTACCAGAGTAACGAAAAATGTACAAGGGTGGATGAACTATTCTTTGCAAAAAACATGTACCTCCATCAATTAAAAATATTTAACTATGTAAAAACAATAGTTCCACTATCACACACACAAAATGGCGGAATGTCATTGCATCATCCTCAGGCATTAATTGCCACAATTGAGACTGTTAGAGCCATCTATGTTTTTATCTATAACTTTTAAGAAGAGTAACTTAGCGGACATCTGTTTGGGTATTAGTTTTGGGACACAATTTGTTTATTTTTTTCTAAATAGCAAAATCATACTTAAAAATCTGGGAAGCATTTAAGGGCGTTTAGAAACCGTTGTAGAAAATAACATGAGTAGAAATTAATACACTTTTATATAAAATATTAAAATTATTGCATCAGGGAACTATTGAAGTAGACGTGGGGACAGGAATAATTTGTATGGAGAGTGAATCTTGTCACCTAAGTTACCATAAAAGCAATAAAAAATAATTAAAATTATATAGTTGAACGCTCTTTAATATCAATTCTAAGTATTCTAAATTACTGTTTGGATATAAAATTACAGCGAACAATTGTTTTTACATAGTTAAATATTGTTAATTGATGGAGGGACATGTTTTTTGCAAAGAATAGTTGGTCCACCCACAAGTTTGTCAGCTATCATGAAGCACATATGCGAACTGAACACATTAAAAAAAAAAAACCATAATCATACTTAACGTAATATAACGACAAAAACAAAATATGACAAAGATTTAAAAACACAAACAGCCCGTCTGCGGGAGTACCTCCACCTCACAGAAAACCGTAGCCAAATAATAACTCCCTAGAGGGTTGTTGTGTTCCTGCATGTGAGTGAGGTTACCAGTGAGCTCATAAGGAGTTGCTATGTTAGCAGCAGAGGAATCATCCCGCGAGTGAAAGTTAATGTATTACAAGCGTTCATGGGCTACGTTACTTTACATCAGATGGCCCTTATGCTTGTATGCCTTTTGACGTTGTAATAAAAAAACTTCACCTAACTGTCTTCGTAAAGTTGTAATTTAATTTAACACAGCAAACAAAAAAAAACATGCAGGTTAAATTGAGAACTGCCTACTTTACGATGTTGGCTAAAAACGAATAAAATCTAATTCATCATTGTACATGACAACATAACTTTATACAAAAAACAATTGTATTTTTAATGATGTGGCTCCATCGTTGATTATTTTACGATGATTTTGCCAATGTCGAGGTTGAGAAACCAACGTTCGGGTTGGTATGACTATTGATCGGTGGCGAATAGCGAGTGGTCGCTGAGTGAACTAAAATAACATAACGCAAACATATAGTAAGTACAATTCCTAGACATCTATATATATATATATATATTAGTAGATAGTATAGACAGGGAGAAAAATGGGTGACAACATGAACTACTTAGACATAAGTGTAATGAATGAGACTCACAGATAAATATTATTAATTTTTATAAATTTGAAAACGAGAATACACCAGGGTGAGTAGATAGGAGACATTAACAGGGCGAGGGATATTGTTAGGGCGCATGTCATACAAAGATACCTGGAGTTTTGGACAACTAAAGAAAAGATGTTCAAGGGTTCCTCTCGCACTCGCACAAAGAGCTATTAAGAATTTTTATTTTCGCTAAAAACACTGGGGAACAAAACATGACCAAGATGTCACAATACCTAACTGAATTGCTTCTTTAGCACACCTATCAGCCGTTTCATTGCCAGCAATGGCCTGGTGTCCTGGAATTCAAGCAAAGGCCACCGCTAAGCCTGACGAGTGACAATGGTATAAAGGTTGTCTTATTGCTAGAATAAGAGCAAAGTTTGTCTTATTGCTAGAATAAGAGCAAAGTTTGTCTTATTGCTAGAATAAGAGCAAAGTTTGTCTTATTGCTAGAATAAGAGCAAAGTTTGTCTTATTGCCAGAATAAGAGCAAAGTTTGTCTTATTGCTAGAATAAGAGCAAAGTTTGTCTTATTGCTAGAATAAGAGCAAAGTTTGTCTTATTGCTAGAATAAGAGCAAAGTTTGTCTTATTGCTAGAATAAGAGCAAAGTTTGTCTTATTGCTAGAATAAGAGCAAAGTTTGTCTTATTGCTAGAATAAGAGCAAAGATTGTCTTATTGCTAGAATAAGAGCAAAGTTTGTCTTATTGCTAGAATAAGAGCAAAGTTTGTCTTATTGCTAGAATAAGAGCAAAGTTTGTCTTATTGCTAGAATAAGAGCAAAGTTTGTCTTATTGCTAGAATAAGAGCAAAGTTTGTCTTATTGCTAGAATAAGAGCAAAGTGTGTCTTATTGCTAGAATAAGAGCAAAGTTTGTCTTATTGCCAGAATAAGAGCAAAGTTTGTCTTATTGCCAGAATAAGAGCAAAGTTTGTCTTATTGCCAGAATAAGAGCAAAGTTTGTCTTATTGCCAGAATAAGAGCAAAGTTTGTCTTATTGCTAGAATAAGAGCAAAGTTTGTCTTATTGCTAGAATAAGAGCAAAGTTTGTCTTATTGCTAGAATAAGAGCGAAGTTTGTCTTATTGCTAGAATAAGAGCAAAGTTTGTCTTATTGCTAGAATAAGAGCGAAGTTTGTCTTATTGCTAGAATAAGAGCGAAGTTTGTCTTATTGCTAGGATAAGAGCAAAGTTTGTCTTATTGCCAGAATAAGAGCAAAGTTTGTCTTATTGCCAGAATAAGAGCAAAGTTTGTCTTATTGCCAGAATAAGAGCAAAGTTTGTCTTATTGCTAGAACAAGAGCAAAGTTTGTCTTATTGCTAGAACAAGAGCAAAGTTTGTCTTATTGCTAGAACAAGAGCAAAGTTTGTCTTATTGCTAGAACAAGAGCAAAGTTTGTCTTATTGCTAGAACAAGAGCAAAGTTTGTCTTATTGCTAGAACAAGAGCAAAGTTTGTCTTATTGCTAGAACAAGAGCAAAGTTTATCTTATTGCTAGAACAAGAGCAAAGTTTGCCTTATTGCTAGAATAAGAGCAAAGTTTATCTTATTGCTAGAATAAGAGCAAAGTTTATCTTATTGCTAGAATAAGAGCAAAGTTTGTCTTATTGCTAGAATAAGAGCAAAGTTTGTCTTATTGCTAGAATAAGAGCAAAGTTTGTCTTATTGCTAGAACAAGAGCAAAGTTTGTCTTATTGCTAGAACAAGAGCAAAGTTTGTCTTATTGCTAGAACAAGAGCAAAGTTTGTCTTATTGCTAGAACAAGAGCAAAGTTTGTCTTATTGCTAGAACAAGAGCAAAGTTTGTCTTATTGCTAGAACAAGAGCAAAGTTTGTCTTATTGCCAGAATAAGAGCAAAGTTTGTCTTATTGCTAGAACAAGAGCAAAGTTTGTCTTATTGCTAGAACAAGAGCAAAGTTTGTCTTATTGCTAGAACAAGAGCAAAGTTTGTCTTATTGCTAGAACAAGAGCAAAGTTTGTCTTATTGCTAGAACAAGAGCAAAGTTTGTCTTATTGCTAGAACAAGAGCAAAGTTTGTCTTATTGCTAGAACAAGAGCAAAGTTTGTCTTATTGCCAGAATAAGAGCAAAGTTTGTCTTATTGCTAGAACAAGAGCAAAGTTTGTCTTATTGCTAGAACAAGAGCAAAGTTTGTCTTATTGCTAGAACAAGAGCAAAGTTTGTCTTATTGCTAGAACAAGAGCAAAGTTTGTCTTATTGCTAGAACAAGAGTAAAGTTTGTCTTATTGCTAGAACAAGAGCAAAGTTTATCTTATTGCTAGAACAAGAGCAAAGTTTGCCTTATTGCTAGAATAAGAGCAAAGTTTGTCTTATTGCTAGAATAAGAGCAAAGTTTATCTTATTGCTAGAATAAGAGCAAAGTTTATCTTATTGCTAGAATAAGAGCAAAGTTTGTCTTATTGCTAGAATAAGAGCAAAGTTTGTCTTATTGCTAGAATAAGAGCAAAGTTTGTCTTATTGCTAGAATAAGAGCAAGAAGTTTGTCTTATTGCCAGAATAAGAGCAAAGTTTGTCTTATTGCCAGAATAAGAGCAAAGTTTGTCTTATTGCTAGAACAAGAGCAAAGTTTGTCTTATTGCTAGAATAAGAGCAAAGTTTGTCTTATTGCTAGAATAAGAGCAAAGTTTGTCTTATTGCTAGAATAAGAGCAAAGTTTGTCTTATTGCTAGAATAAGAGCAAAGTTTGTCTTATTGCTAGAATAAGAGCAAAGTTTGTCTTATTGCTAGAATAAGAGCAAAGTTTGTCTTATTGCTAGAATAAGAGCAAAGTTTGTCTTATTGCTAGAATAAGAGCAAGAAGTTTGTCTTATTGCCAGAATAAGAGCAAAGTTTGTCTTATTGCTAGAATAAGAGCAAAGTTTATCTTATTGCTAGAATAAGAGCAAAGTTTATCTTATTGCTAGAATAAGAGCAAAGTTTGTCTTATTGCTAGAATAAGAGCAAAGTTTGTCTTATTGCTAGAATAAGAGCAAAGTTTGTCTTATTGCTAGAATAAGAGCAAGAAGTTTGTCTTATTGCCAGAATAAGAGCAAAGTTTGTCTTATTGCCAGAATAAGAGCAAAGTTTGTCTTATTGCTAGAACAAGAGCAAAGTTTGTCTTATTGCTAGAATAAGAGCAAAGTTTGTCTTATTGCTAGAATAAGAGCAAAGTTTGTCTTATTGCTAGAATAAGAGCAAAGTTTGTCTTATTGCTAGAATAAGAGCAAAGTTTGTCTTATTGCTAGAATAAGAGCAAAGTTTGTCTTATTGCTAGAATAAGAGCAAAGTTTGTCTTATTGCTAGAATAAGAGCAAAGTTTGTCTTATTGCTAGAATAAGAGCAAGAAGTTTGTCTTATTGCCAGAATAAGAGCAAAGTTTGTCTTATTGCTAGAATAAGAGCAAAGTTTGTCTTATTGCTAGAATAAGAGCAAAGTTTGTCTTATTGCTAGAATAAGAGCAAAGTTTGTCTTATTGCTAGAATAAGAGCAAAGTTTGTCTTATTGCTAGAATAAGAGCAAAGTTTGTCTTATTGCTAGAATAAGAGCAAAGTTTGTCTTATTGCTAGAATAAGAGCAAAGTTTGTCTTATTGCTAGAATAAGAGCAAAGTTTGTCTTATTGCTAGAATAAGAGCAAAGTTTGTCTTATTGCTAGAATAAGAGCAAAGTTTGTCTTATTGCTAGAACAAGAGCAAAGTTTGTCTTATTGCTAGAACAAGAGCAAAGTTTGTCTTATTGCTAGAACAAGAGCAAAGTTTGTCTTATTGCTAGAACAAGAGCAAAGTTTGTCTTATTGCTAGAACAAGAGCAAAGTTTGTCTTATTGCTAGAACAAAAGCAAAGTTTGTCTTATTGCTAGAACAAGAGCAAAGTTTGTCTTATTGCTAGAACAAGAGCAAAGTTTGTCTTATTGCCAGAATAAGAGCAAAGTTTGTCTTATTGCTAGAACAAGAGCAAAGTTTGTCTTATTGCTAGAACAAGAGCAAAGTTTGTCTTATTGCTAGAATAAGAACAAAGTTTGTCTTATTGCTAGAATAAGAGCAAAGTTTGTCTTATTGCTAGAATAAGAGCAAAGTTTGTCTTATTGCTAGAACAAGAGCAAAGTTTGTCTTATTGCTAGAACAAGAGCAAAGTTTGTCTTATTGCTAGAACAAGAGCAAAGTTTGTCTTATTGCCAGAATAAGAGCAAAGTTTGTCTTATTGCTAGAACAAGAGCAAAGTTTGTCTTATTGCTAGAACAAGAGCAAAGTTTGTCTTATTGCTAGAATAAGAGCAAAGTTTGTCTTATTGCTAGAACAAGAGCAAAGTTTGTCTTATTGCTAGAACAAGAGCAAAGTTTGTCTTATTGCTAGAACAAGAGCAAAGTTTGTCTTATTGCTAGAACAAGAGCAAAGTTTGTCTTATTGCTAGAACAAGAGCAAAGTTTGTCTTATTGCTAGAACAAGAGCAAAGTTTGTCTTATTGCCAGAATAAGAGCAAAGTTTGTCTTATTGCTAGAACAAGAGCAAAGTTTGTCTTATTGCTAGAACAAGAGCAAAGTTTGTCTTATTGCTAGAATAAGAGCAAAGTTTGTCTTATTGCTAGAATAAGAGCAAAGTTTATCTTATTGCTAGAATAAGAGCAAAGTTTGTCTTATTGCTAGAATAAGAGCAAAGTTTGTCTTATTGCTAGAATAAGAGCAAAGTTTGTCTTATTGCTAGAATAAGAGCAAGAAGTTTGTCTTATTGCCAGAATAAGAGCAAAGTTTGTCTTATTGCCAGAATAAGAGCAAAGTTTGTCTTATTGCTAGAACAAGAGCAAAGTTTGTCTTATTGCTAGAACAAGAGCAAAGTTTGTCTTATTGCTAGAATAAGAGCAAAGTTTGTCTTATTGCTAGAATAAGAGCAAAGTTTGTCTTATTGCTAGAATAAGAGCAAAGTTTGTCTTATTGCTAGAATAAGAGCAAAGTTTGTCTTATTGCTAGAATAAGAGCAAAGTTTGTCTTATTGCTAGAATAAGAGCAAAGTTTGTCTTATTGCTAGAATAAGAGCAAAGTTTGTCTTATTGCTAGAATAAGAGCAAAGTTTGTCTTATTGCTAGAACAAGAGCAAAGTTTGTCTTATTGCTAGAACAAGAGCAAAGTTTGTCTTATTGCTAGAACAAGAGCAAAGTTTGTCTTATTGCTAGAACAAGAGCAAAGTTTGTCTTATTGCTAGAACAAGAGCAAAGTTTGTCTTATTGCTAGAACAAGAGCAAAGTTTGTCTTATTGCTAGAACAAGAGCAAAGTTTGTCTTATTGCTAGAACAAGAGCAAAGTTTGTCTTATTGCCAGAATAAGAGCAAAGTTTGTCTTATTGCTAGAACAAGAGCAAAGTTTGTCTTATTGCTAGAACAAGAGCAAAGTTTGTCTTATTGCTAGAACAAGAGCAAAGTTTGTCTTATTGCCAGAACAAGAGCAAAGTTTGTCTTATTGCTAGAACAAGAGCAAAGTTTGTCTTATTGCTAGAACAAGAGCAAAGTTTGTCTTATTGCCAGAATAAGAGCAAAGTTTGTCTTATTGCTAGAACAAGAGCAAAGTTTGTCTTATTGCTAGAATAAGAGCAAAGTTTGTCTTATTGCTAGAATAAGAGCAAAGTTTGTCTTATTGCTAGAATAAGAGCAAAGTTTGTCTTATTGCTAGAATAAGAGCAAAGTTTGTCTTATTGCTAGAATAAGAGCAAAGTTTGTCTTATTGCTAGAACAAGAGCAAAGTTTGTCTTATTGCTAGAACAAGAGCAAAGTTTGTCTTATTGCTAGAACAAGAGCAAAGTTTGTCTTATTGCTAGAACAAGAGCAAAGTTTGTCTTATTGCTAGAATAAGAGCAAAGTTTGTCTTATTGCTAGAATAAGAGCAAAGTTTGTCTTATTGCTAGAATAAGAGCAAAGTTTGTCTTATTGCTAGAACAAGAGCAAAGTTTGTCTTATTGCTAGAATAAGAGCAAAGTTTGTCTTATTGCTAGAATAAGAGCAAAGTTTGTCTTATTGCTAGAACAAGAGCAAAGTTTGTCTTATTGCTAGAACAAGAGCAAAGTTTGTCTTATTGCTAGAACAAGAGCAAAGTTTGTCTTATTGCTAGAACAAGAGCATAGTTTGTCTTATTGCTAGAATAAGAGCAAAGTTTGTCTTATTGCTAGAACAAGAGCAAAGTTTGTCTTATTGCTAGAACAAGAGCAAAGTTTGTCTTATTGCTAGAACAAGAGCAAAGTTTGTCTTATTGCTAGAACAAGAGCAAAGTTTGTCTTATTGCTAGAACAAGAGCAAAGTTTGTCTTATTGCTAGAATAAGAGCAAAGTTTGTCTTATTGCTAGAATAAGAGCAAAGTTTGTCTTATTGCTAGAACAAGAGCAAAGTTTGTCTTATTGCTAGAACAAGAGCAAAGTTTGTCTTATTGCTAGAATAAGAGCAAAGTTTGTCTTATTGCTAGAACAAGAGCAAAGTTTGTCTTATTGCTAGAACAAGAGCAAAGTTTGTCTTATTGCTAGAACAAGAGCAAAGTTTGTCTTATTGCTAGAATAAGAGCAAAGTTTGTCTTATTGCTAGAACAAGAGCAAAGTTTGTCTTATTGCTAGAACAAGAGCAAAGTTTGTCTTATTGCTAGAATAAGAGCAAAGTTTGTCTTATTGCTAGAACAAGAGCAAAGTTTGTCTTATTGCTAGAACAAGAGCAAAGTTTGTCTTATTGCTAGAATAAGAGCAAAGTTTGTCTTATTGCTAGAATAAGAGCAAAGTTTGTCTTATTGCTAGAATAAGAGCAAAGTTTGTCTTATTGCTAGAACAAGAGCAAAGTTTGTCTTATTGCTAGAACAAGAGCAAAGTTTGTCTTATTGCTAGAATAAGAGCAAAGTTTGTCTTATTGCTAGAATAAGAGCAAAGTTTGTCTTATTGCTAGAATAAGAGCAAAGTTTGTCTTATTGCTAGAATAAGAGCAAAGTTTGTCTTATTGCTAGAATAAGAGCAAAGTTTGTCTTATTGCTAGAATAAGAGCAAAGTTTGTCTTATTGCTAGAATAAGAGCAAAGTTTGTCTTATTGCTAGAATAAGAGCAAAGTTTGTCTTATTGCTAGAACAAGAGCAAAGTTTGTCTTATTGCTAGAACAAGAGCAAAGTTTGTCTTATTGCTAGAACAAGAGCAAAGTTTGTCTTATTGCTAGAACAAGAGCAAAGTTTGTCTTATTGCTAGAATAAGAGCAAAGTTTGTCTTATTGCTAGAATAAGAGCAAAGTTTGTCTTATTGCTAGAATAAGAGCAAAGTTTGTCTTATTGCTAGAATAAGAGCAAAGTTTGTCTTATTGCCAGAATAAGAGCAAAGTTTGTCTTATTGCCAGAACAAGAGCAAAGTTTGTCTTATTGCTAGAATAAGAGCAAAGTTTGTCTTATTGCTAGAACAAGAGCAAAGTTTGTCTTATGCTAGAATAAGAGCAAAGTTTGTCTTATGCTAGAATAAGAGCAAAGTTTGTCTTATGCTAGAATAAGAGCAAAGTTTGTCTTATTGCTAGAATAAGAGCAAAGTTATCTTTGGCGTGAAAAGGGGACTTGATTAGATCTTGAAAGCAACTCTTCGAATTTGACAGTATTAAGGCTTTGGGAATATGATGGGATTCTATATGAGACAGCATCAAGAATAGCTGTGGCGTGGCCTGTGAAAACGGAAGACAGATGAGAGCATTTTAGATTAGAGCGTAAGATTATATGGAATTTGGGGATCCATACTGCAGCTCCGGCATAAACATCACTGTTCTCAGAAGGTTTGGATGCATCAGTATACAATTTAAGCCAATCGGTCCAGTCTGATTCAGGGGATCCAGTAATTAAATTATGAGCAGCATAGTCATACAGACTCAGACTTACTGGGGAAAGACTTAGGAGTCGGAGAGTAAAAAACGGGTTTCTTATAGGAATTATGTAGGTTAGAGGAGGCCACAGGGAAGATTGGAAGAGCATTTTGGGATTAGGTGGGTCTAAAGACGAGTTGTGATTGAGGTTTTGAGCTGGAAGGAATGTCGGCATATGTTCGCTTACTGATTGGGAACCTTTTAGAAGCTTTGGTGTAGCTAATGTTCTCCTCGGACATAACAATTTTAATGGATTTCTGCCTGCCATGTTCTGGACATTTGGGGTCGATGGCAAAGTGGCTGCCATTTTGACATAAAAAACAAGAAACACTGTCCTCATTCACATCACCTGTATGAGGTTGTGCGCATTTATAACAGCAAGGTTTGGATATACATTGGGTGCGAATATGTCCAAATCTGCAGCAGTTTCTGCACTGGATGGTAAGTAACATATAAATATGCACATCCATTGCCATGTGGTAGTATAATATTTTGTGTGGCAGAATTTGTCCCTGGAATGTTAAGACTACGGTTGTAGAAGGAACCCATGAGACCCCTGAATATGATCGTTTTTTAACATTCAACCTCCTAGCTTTAATAACCATTCCACAGTCCCGGGGAATTGAGATGCTTTTTACTAATATCCAATCTGTGGGCATGGAACAAACAATGCCCATGCGAGACACTTGGAATTTGGGTATAGCAGCTGTGAATGTTTTTTTCTGCCAACAAAGGATTTTCAGTAAAATTGTTGGCATCTGGACCAGTTTTAAAAGAAACTGCAATTTTACTTTGACTTATAGATTTTATTCCGCCATCAACGATTCCTCTGAAGATGTTTCTATAAATGAACTGAGCGAATTTAAGTGATTGTATGGTTAAGCTGGAGGTGGGGTCAGGATCTTCACGGGTTACGTAGACAGTGTATTGACCAGGGTCAGTGCCAGTTCAAATCCAGGTGTCGTGTATACTTACTGGGAGGAATTAGATGGAGGATTTTTTTTTTTGCATCACATTCCAGTACGTCATCTGCAGGTCGTTTATTTTTGTTTCTCCTTATTTGGATCAGACAACGACATCTCTACATCCAGAGGAATAAGGCCTCCCCCGTCATGGGGGTCCTCATCCATACTAGAGTCAAGAACTTACTAAAAGTTTAGTATGCTTACCTTATATCCAAGCTAAAATCACCGCTAACACAAAATAAACAAAGCTAAGAGAACTCAGCGGAAAACCGCGATATAACAAGAATTTTATCTCAACCACGTGTGTCAAACAACACAGCGACGAGCAAAATCCCCGAAACAATTATGGCTAAGCATTATAATAACAAAAAAATATTATGCCAAAGTCTAAGATGTTTTTATAGTTATAGATACGTCGTACACGCTCTAGAATGGCAATACGAAAGTAAGGCAATTGCCCAACTCGCATTCAGTTGGGTACGCTCTCGCGTCGCGGCTATACGTACTTCGCCACATAGCATAAATGTCTTAAGATATATATTCATCTCTTTCTAACGACAGGTTTGCCCTATCATTTGTCTCTTTGTTAGAGCAAAGTGTGATAATAAATAACTGTACATAGATATAGTACTAGTTGCGTCATTTTAAAATACAATAATGTTGGTGTATAACGTGTCTACCTTTTGATACGTCGCTGGCCAAAGTATAATAGGAAAAAAAGTACTCACGAAAATTTTCTGTTCGAATTTCAATTGTTCGAAAACGGTATGATGAAGTTTTAAATGCCAGATAGCTTCTTTTACATATTTTGTGTTTCTAGAAACTTAATTTACATATGTTTTGTTTTCTAGTAAAACCGTTGTCCGATTATCGAAACATGTAATTTTACTCGGCAGATATTTTACTAACAATCATTTTAATTTTTAAAAGTATTAAGTTTCAGGGATTTCACGAAATCCCTACTGATGTCACGTCACGACATCACGCTGATGTCGGGTAATCCTTTCTATTGCATCTTCTTACTAAAAATGTCTAGTGATATAACAAAATACTAACATACATTCGGGGATATGCCGTTTCACTGAACAGAATCTAAAGGGCATTCAACAGACGAGACAAAAATGATAAGCACTGCGGCCTTTACTGAGTTTCGTTACAAATCAAGTGATAAGTATCGCTGTCCTTTTCTCTCGCAGGAAGGAACGGCGGAGTAACTGTCACTAAGCGTTACTGTCTTTAATTTTTGGTACAGAAATCATGTCTTTAGTTTATATAGACGAATTCATCACATTTTGCAGGTCAAATAAAATAGTCATCCTGTTTAACCTGTGAGACCCCGTTATATACGTTTTCCCATACATTTCTTGGCGGAAAAGCGGTCCGCGGGTAATGAGAGATTAAGATACACAACATTATTACATATTTGGTAATTACGTGTGACTACAGCTGGACAACACAGGCCTTCATTTTAATTACAATCTCCTCATATAATAAGTCAAATATTATATTTGTCATTTGCTTAAAAGTATATTCGCGGCATGGGAGGGTTCGCAAGATGCCTTGGGAATTTTTTGTGATCTGTCTAAAGCGTTTGACTGCGTGCACCATGACACTCTTGTCAGAAAATTACACCACTACGGTATCAGGAACAAGGATCTCGAACTTCTGTCTTCTTATCTGGGCAATAGGATACAGAAGGTCGATGTTAATGGTAAAAGATCTTCGGGGTCCCCTGTAGTTATGGGAGTCCCACAGGGGTCAATTCTGGGTCCATTCTTGTTTTTGGTGTATATAAATGACTTACCTTATTATGTAAGGGATAAACATGAGATTGTGTTGTTTGCGGATGATACCTCTTTGACATTCAAAATTAATAGACGGTTAGGTAATTATGACGAAGTTAACGATGCTCTCTCTAAAGTTATTCATTGGTTTAGTGTTAATAATCTGCTTTTAAATGATAAAAAGACTAAAGTAATTAAGTTCTCAACACCTAATGTAAGACAGGTGGCTACCAATGTACATGTTAATGGAACTAATTTAGCCCCTGTGGAGACAACTGTGTTCTTGGGTATAACAATTGACTCCAGACTACAATGGGGCCCACAAATTGAAAAATTATCAGGAAAACTAAGTTCTGCAGCCTATGCAGTGAAAACTATTAGATGGCTCACTGATATTGATACGGCTAGAATAGTTTATTTCAGCTACTTTCATAGTATTATGTCATATGGAATTCTTCTCTGGGGTAACTCCGCGGACATTAACACCATCTTTTTATTGCAAAAGAGAGCCATAAGAGCTATCTACAAACTTGGTCCCCGGGAGAGCCTTAGAGAAAAATTCAAAGAAATAAATATTTTAACAGTCGCATCGCAATATATCTATGAAAATCTTTTGTATGTCCATAAAAACATAGACTCATTTTGTAAAAAGAGTGATACTCATAGCATAAATACTAGATATAAGCATAATCTTGTCTTACATGCAAGCCGTCTCCACAAAATAAGTAATTCTTTTATGGGGCAATGTATACGGTTCTATAACAAACTTCCCAGCAATATAAGAGAATTGTCAATTAACAAATTTAAAACTACTATTAAAGCCAAATTGTGTAGCAGGGCATATTATAAAGTATCTGACTATATTAATGATAAAAATGCCTGGGAGTGAGTCGATCCAATTATAATGTAATTAATAAAATATGTAAATTTGTTTGGATACCAAAAGAGGGATGCCTGAGTTTTTTTGGCAGTATTTTTATCAGTGCTCACCTAGTCATAAACTGCACGGTAGGGAAAAAAATTGTGACGATTCCAAACAAATGTAGCCATTTTTACGGAATAAAAAGATTTTGACTTTGACTTTGACTTTGTTAATCAACTTGTAATATAAAATAAGTCTATTTTTAAGTTACGGTCATGTCATTTCAGTGGGTAGGTAATGTTTGTACTCGGATTACTAGTTTTAGTTTTTAAGTTAATTTTGTTAAAATAAATACATAATAAGTTACAATAAATGAAAGAGTAGTGATAGTCTAGCGGTGGTAACGCTCGGAGGAAGAAGAATATTATACTTAATAAAAATATGATGTGCAACCCTGAATGTCTAATCGCACTATAATAAAATGAGAAAACTATTGATTGATATATAATAAAACAAAATTGATTATGTACTACTTAATGGAAAATTTTTAGAGAAAATAGTATTTTGTTTCGACCACCATATCCAATTCATCAGGCACTCTGCGAGAACATTATAGTAATCTTCAACTGAAATAATTACTACAATTGAGTCTTTTAGTTGGCCAATTACATTAATTTAGTTCCATAGTAATATTCGAGTCTCTATCAAGATATATTCAAAATCAGTGGCGACTTGTATACATCAACAAGTTTATTACACTTTTCATGTTATCTGCAGACCATAACGGCGTATCTCTCTCTCTCATTTCCTTTTTTTACATTTTACTGGATTCTGTTTAGTGAAACAATGTATGACTGAAGGTATGTTAATATTTCTTCATATCACTAGACACTTAACGTAAAAGAAAATATTTTTTTTATACTACATTGGGAGGCATACATACGACCCACCTGATGTACAGCGGCTACCATAGCCTATTAACCCTTGTAATATATTAAGTATCACTCGTGCGATGCCTCCTCTGCTGCTTACACAGCAACTCCTTGGGAGCATACGGGTGACCTCACTCACATGCAGGAACACAACAACCCTCTAGGGAATTGTTATGTGGCTGCAGTTTTCTGTTAGGTCCCCAGACGGGCTGCTCTGATGCGCCCTACCTCTCTTAAAAAGAATATTCAATATCTGCCGTGATTCAAATTCATTTATTTCAGCAGTTATAGCCATAGTAGTCATATAAATTATACAGTTTTTTTAAATTTCGAAAAAAATTTAAAGTTAAATAAAATTTCAAAATTATCATTAAATTATAACATATGAAATTTTGTATTATATTATTAAAATTCAAGGTTAAGAATTTTGATTGCAGATAGTTGTTTGTTTGTTTGTCCGTACATGTACCATACAACAATGGTTCATGTACTGACAATCAAACCTGTTTGCAAATGCATTTAGGATGGTGTTAGGGCTAGCCCTGAGCCTGCGCATCAGGGACGCACTCCGTTTCCTGATGGTCCTAGAAACAATCAACCCTCCACTCAGCAAACATCCCAGACGCACTGCAGTGCCGAGGCAACCCCATCAGCACCCTAAACGCATTATTGTACTGAATTCGAAGATTACGTGGTGCACCTAGAGATCTCGTGAAATCCCCATTATGGTCATCTCCCTGTGACATATATATATACTTCACTATAACATAAAGTCACAATACAATAAACCAGCTTTAAATTATCAAATTATGTTCAGAAAAAGATAATCAAAAACTCAAATTTCAAACAGTCTCAGGTTTCCTAACAAATAAGCAATTGAATGTTGACACCTATTTATATAAAAATAAATGGCAAGGTAATGACAAGGGATTCACATTCATGATAAAAGTCATGACCGTGGCAACCACTACATTGTATAGATTCTTTTGGATCCCGTTTGTGGAAAAGGTTCGTCTACCATTAGTCATTCAGCTGAAGGTGCTTTGCATCTTCAGAACCTAGGAGGTGGATTGCCAGGCAGTGGAGTTAGCTTGATTACCTTTGGGATCACAACTATATCCTCACTTGGTTAGACATGGAGCACTAAGTTAGAATATATCTATAAGACCTGACTGATGATAAGCATTTACCATAGCCTATAAACACTTACTGCACCAGGTGCATAACTCTTGCCTTGCCTAAATGTATAAACATCTTCAGACTCTTTTGGAAGAACCCTATGCAGCAGCAATGCACTGCCTGCAGCCTTACTGCCCAAGTAAAGCTTAATATACAAGATTCTTAAAAATTCTAAATATTCCCAAAAGAAGCATAGTCATTAATATAAGACATAAGTTACAGTATTTCACAAACTTACTGCGTTCAAGGCAACCTACCAAAATAAATTACCAAAAAATTGTACACCAAAATCATATTTTTACACTGGTTTAAAAGATATGCTCTCGATTTGATTATGTCAGTGCCTAAAGCTTGTAATACAATATAGGTTATAATTATATTTTCAAGAAAACTTATTTTTTATTTATTGCAAAAAATAATTAAGGTTAAAGTAGATTTGGTTACCTATATATATATAGGTAATATACGGTCATATCAGATTTGCCTGTCAGTTTGTGATAACGTGATAAGGTTGTAAATGTGCATGTTTTATGTAATTACGAATGTAAATTTAGAAAATTATGTACAAGAAGACCGCAATAAAACAAAAACATATAGAAAAGGGGACCGTTTACTGTGTACAGTACAAGTACAGTTAAGGAACAAACATACATTATTCTGCAAGTAAATGTAAAGAATAATAAAAAGCATAAATACCTTTCTTTATTTTAGTTTTAACACTTAAGCTCTAAAACAATAAGCTAGAAATTATATAGGTACATAAAAATTAAATTTATTTACTATTTTCAGTAAGAAAATATGAGGCTGATAGATAAACTGGTGACAGGAAATGCAAATGTATTGTATGTTTACAAATTGCAATACGTCAAAATTAGTTTGTGAAAACTCCGCTAGATAACGCCACTGCATGACAAATGATCAATGTTTTCGTTTTCGAAAATAAACTTAGATTTATTCTTAGTTGTCCGAATAGGGCGTATTTACAAATCACCATTATTATTTTATCTTCATAAAGTGGTAAGTGAAAATTGAAAGCATTGCAATTATCAGTACAAATACTCACATTGTTATTATTCCGGTCCCCCCGCAGGCAGAGGGGAGATTTCCCTTTCCATGTGAAAATCTTTCACCGCGCAGACTCGGACAAAATGGCGCTCTCAGCCTATGAAGTTTATACTCTTCATGTACCGCGTTTGCCGATCGATACTAATGGAGGATTCAGTTTTTTCGAGGTCCCTTGTGCTCTCCATGATTTTTGTGAATTCAGTGTCAGGTTAAGTGTGAAAGACTTCAAAAGTGTCATTCTGCAGCTGTTACATCACAGCAAGTTCAGAAGACTCGAATTGGGACCGAAAAATGTCTTTCAAATCACGCAGGTGCGTACGCAGCCGTAGTCTTTCTATGCTGTCTGGGCCTGCCCGAACGCGCGACTCCCCTGCATGATGGCCATTCATTTGGGCTTATCCTTTACGCCGCCGCAAAGAGCTTGCGCTATTCGTCTTGGATATCGGGCCGCCGCAGTAAACCCCGATGCACCATGCAAACAAAACATGCAATCGTATTGCATCATGCATCAAATGTAAGAGGGATGCGTTATATTCGTGTTATAATAGATGATGAGGTGGTGGTAAAGAGCTGTAAAGGTGTCAGCTCGCTGCCATGCCATAGTATCGCTAGATGTTTTCGCTTGGTTTCGCCTCGTTTGCGGCGTCGTGTGTGGGAAGCTAGAGTATTGATTTTTGTGGGGTAGCTGCCTACACAATAGAATAGCGAAGTTCGTCACCGGCACTATGTAGATTTCGTTTCGATTACGAAGATGATGAATCAGCTTTTTTGAGATAAATATAGTTAACTTAATTTCATGATGCTGTCGTAGCATAACATTCCGTTTTACTTTCTGAATTTACAGACATACATTTTGTCATCCTTATATTAGGTATCTAAAACTTGATTACTTACTTATCACACCAGTTTACCCATTTTCTGAATGCTTATGAATGATGTTCATTCGCCTTTACCTGAATCTATACTTTGTAATAGAAATGACTCTGCAATTCTAAAGGAGTTCTGCAACTTGAATGGATATTGATTTTATCATAGTCAGAGAACATTGTATCTGTAAAACTGACCTCCTATGTAAATAATTGAAAGTATTTTTTTTTGTACTCCTGTAGGAGTCATCTTATCAATATGACCAACTTAACTTTGTATAAGAATTGGCTGATAGGTATAAATATAAAAAAATATTGTATCACATAATATTATTAAACATTTACATGAAATCAGGTATCCAATTATGATCACAAAAATTACCTGCCCTGAGACAAATACTGCTTCTTTAATGAGTTTGTAGTTTTCCCTTGCACACATCATGTATGATATCAACACCGAAAACCTCAATGCTCTTCCCAATGGCAAGGTGTATTATCTTAAAATTGCTAGGCTATACTTGATCAGTTTCTTTTAATGGTGAGCGCTTATGAGGTATATCCCATAAGTACTTATACCTTATAGAACATGAGTATGTGTGGGTTGGAATAGGACAAGCTTATTGATATAGGTTATTTAGGGCTTTCCTCTGTCATACATTGATTAAGTATTGATAATCAGCTGTAATCATCAGAAAGCTCAAAAATTGGCTTTGAATTACCTGATTGATGATTTTATTATTTTCTTTAGATTACAGGGCCTGCTAGCAAAATTCACGTAAGTTTATTTTTTCAATCTGGGTCCTGATACACTTTGCAGGAAAAGTAATCAACTAGAAATGCTTTGCACTTTGGTAGATGTTGAAGTAATTGGAAACTAAATCAAGATTATCTAAAACATTAATAGTGACTCTCTGACCGATAATTGTTTCATTATTATGCATACTGTCATAGAAGACAAACAGGAGTTGCAGTGGGCAGAGAAGAATGTGTAATTTTTATTTTGCAATGGTGTAATGACTGTACCGCTGTAGTGACCCTCGGTGTTGCAGGTGGTGTTTGGTCATATTGACAGCAATATAAACCTTGTCAAACTAAAACAGACAAGCATGACAACAATGCTGCATTGACAACTTATTATATATCACCAAAAATTGAGCATAATTTAACAAATTAAAGAAAACGAAAGACCCCTTTTAAACCATTGTGACTCCTGAAGTGTGTGAGGATGAATTTTGGGCAAATGGCGAGCTGTGCATTTGAGCAGTGATAGCCTAGTGGATAAGGAACTGGCCTTGTGACTGACAGGTTCCCGGTTTGAATCCTGGCATGTACCACTAAATTCGTGTTTTTGGATTTATGTACATATTTGTGATTGTCACATACTCTGTGGTGAAGGAATACATTTTAAGGAAACCAACATGTCCAAGAAATTATTAAGCTCGGTGGCTCAGTAGAGCTCTGTGGCTCAGTGGTGAAACGCGCTGTTACGCTACTTTGACACCAACGCTCGTGAGTTCGATTCCCACACAATACAAACATTTGTGTGCATGAACATGTCTGTTTGTCTTGGTCTGGGTATTTTCTATGTATAATAAGTATGTATTTCCAAAAAAAAATGATTTACGTATGTTTATCAGTTGTTTAGTACCCATAACACAAGCTTCGCTTACTTTGGGGCTAGATGGCGCTGTGTAATTTGTCCGACAATTATATTTGGAAAGATGTGTGACCTTACCTAAGATAGGTCTGGTTTTTCCTCTAGGTTGTGGAAGTCTGATGGCAGTCGCTCTATGTAAAAATCAGTATCTTGACCAAATCTGTAGGCTTAGATAGTGGACCCCACCAATCCTAATAGATTAGGAAACAGGATAAAGCTAAGAAGAAGGTGAGCAGTGCAGTTGTAGAAGGAAGCTGTGGACATCAAATTAAGGCATTTGTTTTCTCTCGTCACAAGTTCTTAGGGCTATTTCGACACCAGCAATTTATACTACGCTAACTCGAATTTTAGGTAAATTCGTTTTTTTATGCCAAGTTGCTTAAAATGTGGTGTTTTATATGTAGTAAAAAAATCGTGAAGAAAAAGACAAAAATGACGAAGTTACAAATCTTATACTTGAAAATTTGCGAAGCTTTGCTCAAAGTGCGTGTTATACTACGCTAACACGTGGTTAGCGTAGTATAGTGCGCTCGTGTATTTCACGTTCGTTCGTAAATGTACTACTTAGCGTCAATTGTCTATTGGTCTAGTGGTATAGCCAGGTATGGTTCGAATCCCGGGGCGAGCTAATCTATAGTCTGTATGCTATAAATATACGTACTTACGTTATGAGGGGAGCCTATTGCCGTGCGCCGGGCACAATACCCAAATTCGAGCTGCTCGGATTTCTAATGAAGCAGAGATTAATCTGCTTCATTAGAAATCCGATTTTTTATATTATAAGAATAATCGTAGGCTTTCCACACAAAATACCTCATTTTTAATACTTTTTGTTATAGAATCGTCGCCCTTACCTTCCGAGGTTAATAGTCCTGAGTTTGTAGCTTTGTATAATTACGTCATATTGGACGAGCCAGTTCAAGAGCAAGATAATTCAATATCCAGTTCTGCAAGCCATAATATAGCCAATAGCGAAAATGATGTGGTACTACAAGATGTAAATTTTAACGAATTGGCGGCTCCTAATACCCCACTTAATATGTTTTCACTAAAGGTATTGACTTCTATAGAACCTTCGCCATTGACATTAACTTCACCAAGTATCGAACCTTTGTTTACGGTCGTCACTAATAATGATCCTACTGAAAGCATAGATAATACCCCCATGCCTTCCCCGTATTGTGATTTTTCGGAATCATTACAAAGTTTAAACGATACTATGGTGTTGACTTCTTGCCAAGATACCGAAGATAGAACACTCACACCTGGTTTGTCCGCCAAGGAAAGTCTTCCCGATTCGCATATGGATAACGGCCTCAGCCATAACTTCGATTCACTGTCAGCAATATCAGATTCTACTCTTTGTAACTCAATTTCCTCGCCTGCAACGTTCAATGACAGTGACTATTCTGCAATATCGACCCCAAAAAATAATAAACGAAGATCTAAGAAAAGAACTGATGTGGATCTCAAACGTCTTAAACTTGAAGAAGATTGGATAGTTAGAAAGAGAAAACTTTTATGTAACAAAGGGTTGGCATATACTACATCAAAAGGAAAAAGTAAAGCCGCAAGAAACATTAAAGCCATTTGTAGCAATTGTCGTCTGCAATGCTACAATAAAATTAGCCAAGAAGTACGTATTGACCTTTTTTTTTTATCGGGACAGGCCCACCACTCATACCCACCACTGTGTCTCCTGTGTAGCCAGAATTAACAACGGCGACCAACAAAAAAGCGATGAACAGTGAAGTTCACTGCCGTCCCGGGGGTTAAACTACAGCTGCCTTGGAACTCACAACGAATTTAATCAGAAGAAATTTGTAGGAGTAGGAAGTGTTGGAATTGACTTCCCCTCTTGGCAAAGTGAGAGACAGCAATATGACAAATAAGGCATTTAAAAACCTCAAAGAGATGGCTAGTCAAGTGAAGCTCAACTGCCGTGCACCACGGATTTTCAAATATCTAACACTATTGGGACCTAAACTGTGAGTTGTTACCTAACACATCGATTCCAATAATATAGATTGCAGAACCGCCTAAACGCCTGGCAATTCTCCCTTGTTGCCACCAAATCAGAAAAATATACTACCCCGGATGTGACATGCAAGGAATTTAACATATCGTCCCGCTCCCGACGCTAGAGATTGCACTCCCAGAGAACATGATGTGCTGTTTGCTCGAATTCATTATTTGTCGTAGAACACTCGCATAAAGGCGATGCCACAAGTCTAAACGAAAAGAGCTTAGCTCTAAAGTTTCCATGTCCAGTTAAAAATTGCGCAACGGGATGATCGACTTCTAACCACTCTTTACTTAATCTGTCTCGCACTGATTGAAAGAACAGATACAAGTGGCGTCCTTTAGTAGAAGTTTCCCTTTCTTGCCATTCAGACAGTAAAGTTTCAAATACCTCGTCAAATGGTTTGAATAATCTAAGTATTTTGTCCATATAGCGGTGTTTTAGAAAGTCAGGGTGTATATTTTTAGAGGTGTAGTACATTGAAGCCCGGCGTTGAATTTCTAAGTCAACTGGTAATACGCCTGCCAGCACTGGTAGTGCCTCGGTGCTCACAGTTCTATACGATTTACATAGAAATATTAAAGCGAGACGCTGACTTTGCAGTAACTTACGACGTGCAGCACCTATGGTAGCCCTATCAGCCCATGCAGGTGAACCGTACGTAATACATCCTAAATATGTGGCTCTGTAAATAATTTTTATCGTTTTGAAAGTTAAGCCCCATGTCGAGGTGGAAATTCGAGTTAATGCATAAAAGTTCTTTTTGGCTTTTTCTCCAATCTGCTTTATGTTTTCAATGTAATTAAAACCTTTGTCTAACAGTAATCCCAAGTAACAAGCCGAGTTTTTATTTGTAACTGATATTCCATTGAAGCGGAATCGCGGCGGAACCTGCAAATTTCCCTTAAGCAAGAGCTGGTATGTTTTGTGGGATGCGAAATCGAGACGGTTACGATAACCCCAGTCTGAAATAAGGCCAAGGCAAGTAATGGCTAGTTTATGAATACTTAATGATTATAAAATACTGTTTAAATTATGTGGTTTATTTTGATACTAGCTTACGCCCATGGCTTCACCCATGTGGTACTTATTAGGATAAATTGTAATCTATGTGTTATTCCAGACTATAATCTATCACTGTGCCAAAGTGCATGTGTGAAGGAGTAACAAACATCCATCCATCTACACATCAAATATAAATACAAACTTATTATGTTCTTACTCTTTCACCTTTATAAAGTAGAATTTAGAAGATTTTGCTTTGTTTTGTTATAAGTGTAAGTGCAATTTTGATTTAAATATAATTTACTTACGAAGTCTGTGATTGATCTGATCTCTTATCGTTAATTAATAAATTATTATAACTCAATGTAAAGTTCAATGATACGCTAACTAGTGGCATAGATCGATCTATAATAGGCTATTTATAATTTAAATGCATTTAAAACGATATCCGCCAGTGACGCACGTACCGGTTAAACAAAGCTAACTTTAAAAACTTGCAATTTAATAAAAGAATTATCAATATTAGATTTTGTGAATAATCGTATAACCCTTAGCTTACTCTTTATGCAAAATATATTTAATAATAATTATTCCAACGCAATAAAAATAACACTCTTTATCACTATGGTCTCACGTAATAAACTACGCTAAAATTAGTTAGCCGAGTGTTATATGTACAATTTTATTGGCCAATTACGTGCATATACGGCTAACTAACACTAAATCAAAAAATACAAATAATTTAGAAAAAGTAAATATAGGGAATTATAATAAATAAGTTTACTATAAAGGATACCAAATTTCAAATAAGTATCTTAATTAATATAAAAGTTATCACATTTTTCCCTTTGTAAGCTTCTACTGTAAAGTAGACTTTTTTGAGTTAGCGTACTATAAATTGCTGGTGTCGATTTAATAGGGCTATTTAATAAATAAAGAGTATAGTATAATAGTATTGTCTTAGGTTTTCGCGATTGTTACACATTGAATTAAACAATTTTTAACGGTTTAATCTACTAAAAAACGTTCGGACACTGTGAGCGACTTTTGTGTGAATCGGAACATATATAATTTATCCATCCATGTCGGTAGATGTAATAATTGAACAACTAATGTAAGACAAATATCACCTTAGTCTTCCTGCGACCACGGACGCTACAAAGCGTTCGAAACGTCAGGTTCAACAAAATAAATAAAAGATGCGATACTATTAAGATACGATAAAAATTGTTTAATTCAATATAGTAGAATACTCAGTGGTAAGACCATCATCATGTAAGACAGTCTGGTGCCTGTTATAGGTTTCAGAAAAGCTTGTATTATTGTACTGTGTTTTTATATATTGTATTGAATAAGGAGGCATACCTATACTGAACTGGCAAAATCCCGTACTTTTCAATCAACTTTACATATTGAATGGAATATTGAACAGGCAAAGTCCCCTACTTTTCAATATATACTTAAAGTACGCAACTTTACATATTGAATGGATGCCGAGATGATGCCAAAAAATAGTAAATAACTTCATTTGCCACTTTGTTCTGTTGGCAATGCAAGCTTTTAAGTAAGATAGGGTGTGTCAAAGAAGAGCCCGTCTGTGCAAGTACCTTCAACTCACCGAGACTGCAACAAAAAATCAACACCTGTAGGGTTGTGTTCCTACATGTGTTTAAGGTCACCAGTAAGCTCCTAAGGAGTTTCTGTGTTAGCAGGTGGCATCGTGAGAGTGGTACTCATGCTACAGACACGTCGGGAAGTGTTCATATGTTACGGTAACTGTTTTAAACATGAGGAAGCAATCAAGCATAATTGCCTCTCAAAAAGAAGCTTAGTTCCTTCTATGTGACCAGTGCTGATGTCATACACTGCTCTTCTGCCTTCTGCATTTAATATATAGAATCTTCTGTTTTTGACTTTCTTTGTAATTTATACAGGTTGTAGATCCCGGCAGTTGGAAGTGAACCTAAGGTGTTCCAGTATCGCTGTGACCATCAGCTCATTCTCCAATGGTCCGAGCGACGAGAGATCACGACGAAGGTGACTCCGAATTTGACATCATGAACTCCGCAGTCAGCTCAGAATCTATGGATATGGCAGAAGAGGTACTTGTGTTTACATTTATTTCTTGGCAAGAGTTGGTAAACAAGCGTAAGCAGTTGCCGTAGCCTAATCTTCATGTTGGCCCCCTATTCCTGTGGCTATTTTCTACCTTGGGTTTTACATCTCTCGGTCCAGTGACTATCAGTCAAGAATTTTACTAAAAAAGAGGGTCATCAGTCTCTATTTTATTTAATCATGAATGTGTGATATTTATATATGTATGAATATTTTGATATTGTAAGTAAGAATTAATTTTATTTAATTTCAACTCTTTTTGATCTTCTCCATTGTCCTCTAACAAACTAACTCTCTGCTCTCTCTGCCCTATAAAAAGTATGTGTTATTTTTTTTATCACAATTTATCAATATGTTTCAATGTCTAGTATGTATGTATATCTCCACGCCAGGTCCCTTGCGGGGTAGGCAGAGAGAACCGACGGCCGTAAGACGCGGTCCTTACATACTTCACTCGCTTCTCCAACATTTATAGCTCTTTTCATGCACTCTCGCTGGTTTCTGGCGTTCCTGACATCACCTTCTGAGAAAACACGACCATTTTGGTCATGGTAGGTTAGTCTCGGTCTTCCTCGGCTCCTAAATGTCTAATAATTCCAGTATAATTCATTTTTTTGTACAAATAATAATAAGTCTGTATTTATAGGTACTACTACGTCTGCAATGATCGATTGTCATGAGTAGTATAGTAAATACTTCATCTTGTAACTTCAACTGTTTTTTCCTTGAAATACGATCTTACGTTTTTTCATGACGACGTAACAATCGTAGTGAGCCGCCAAGTATGATTTACAGAAAATATATCATGAACTTGGGAAAAATGAAATCAGGATTTTAAGTTACTGTACACAATGTCATATTTAAACATTCGGGAAATCGTCTGCATTGATTATATCAGAAGACCCTGCTTGTCTATGTCGCGTTGTAAAAAAAAGAGTTTCATTAAGCAGTGTACTGCTGTTATTTTCACCGTTTGAAGCGCGCTATTGGCAACCTTTCGATGTTTCCTAAAAGATAAAAAATCTTTATTTGCCATTTGGCCACTCAGACAAATGTATTCTTTGAAATATATCGTCGTATTGTATTATTTCAAAGAATACATGAAAACTTATTCAATTCTCTAATGTTACTATTTTTCTTTTTTAATCGTTAGCATTTCGGAAATGACCAACGAAGAAGAAATGCCGAAAGAAACTTGCCAATATAAGTCTCTTTTAAAATTGTTAATTAGATATTACAATAAATTCACATTAACACATATTGGTACAATAATGATGGTAGAATTTAATTAAGGAAAGGTCTGTGCTGAAATAAATCCAGACATCTTTGTCAGTTATTTATCATCAATTCTATAATAAGTCCTTTTACAGAGAGTATTTTTAATGTGTTTCTTGAATACGTTGTCAGGAAAGGACAGAACTGTTTCAGGCAACTTATTATTAAAATTAGAGAGTTTAAACCACAATAATTCATGTATTACTATGTATACTTGTCTTTTTACGTCGGAAACTTCTTTATTCGCGCAGTTTTATGCTACGTAAAACTATACAAAATTCTAGCACTGAAAATTCCGTACATTAAAGGCAGAAATAGAAAGAAAGAAAGAAATAGTTCTGCTGCAACATAAAGCATTATGCAACTGTATATAAACGACAACAAAACTTAAGAAAAGCTTAAAAGATAAATAAAATACAAAATAAAAAGTTTTTTTCCCTTTTTTTTGTAAATTCCACAAAACAGTGTCATGGCAGCAGAAAATCGTCGGTGAAAAACGTCTGAAAAACAGCGTCGTGGCTCAACTGAGTCACGGCATTATGCTGAGACGGGGACAATTTTACATCACATGACATTAGGCTTCCAAGTTTATAAGGTTTTGCTGGTCAGTAAAACATCTCTGATTTTTAGCTATGTGTTGATTAGAGGGGTCGTTTTTAGGACATGTCGCAAGTGGACGGTTGCGGATTGAGCGGCGCGTCCGATGACGACGATGAATGTGCGTCGTCGCCCGCCGGCTCCTCATACGACGACAGCGCCGACATCATCAAGAACGCTATGAGCGACGAGGTCACCAAACAGCTCGCCGCCGCTGGTAAGATCTGCAGATGGCTGCCTCTAGTGTCAACATTTATTTCTCTCGGGCCATCT
Source organism: Pyralis farinalis (assembly GCA_947507595.1). NCBI lineage: Eukaryota > Metazoa > Arthropoda > Insecta > Lepidoptera > Pyralidae > Pyralis > Pyralis farinalis. The sequence continues at coordinate 38,314,555 of OX382259.1, forward strand.
AGTCCTTAGAAGCTTACTGATGACCTCCCTCACATGCATGAACACAACAACCCTCTAGAGAGTTGTTATTTGGCTGCGGTTTTCTGTGAGGTGGAGGTACTACTTCTGATGGACTGCTTTGATGCGCCCTACCCCTCTTATATTATATTTACTACCGTTACTTAAACCCTATATACCTGTACACGTTACGAGAACACTCATTAAATTCTTAGACTAGTAACAGCTATGCTAACGAAACGCCCTTCGACTAGGTCCGGTTGGCATGGCTGCTGCCGCCGCAATTGCATCTTCCAAGAAACGCAAGAGGCCACACTCTTTTGAAACTAACCCATCAGTGAGGAAACGTCACCAGAACAGACTGCTCAGGAAGCTTAGGGTAAGGATTGTCTGTCACGTTGCAACTAACAAAAGTAGGAAAAGCGCCTGGAGAGCGACAGCCATTTAACTTCCTTTTGACGAGCTCGGTGGCGCAGTGGTGAAACGCGCTGTTACGCTACTTTGACACCAACGCTCGTGGGTTCGATTCCCACACAATACAAACATTTGTGTGCATCAACATGTCTGTTTGTCTTGATCTGGGTATTTTCTATGTATAATAAGTATGTATTTACAAAAAAAAATGTATTTATGTATGTTTATCAGTTGTCTAGTACCCATAACACAAGCTTCGCTTGCTTTGGGGCTAGATGGCGCTGTGTAATTTGTCCGACAATATTTATTATTATTTTGGATGATTAATCATGTACTCTTTTACTCATCTTTTCTCAACCAACTTAAATAACTTAGCGGGTAGACCAAGCAATTACCGAGTACAATCCGCCACATCACGGCTTTTCTTATCTGCTAATAATAATAGGTTACTTGTCCATTATCCAAATAGCAAACAATCGAAGAGTTCGCAACTCGCGTGGGCCAGCAGGCCGTGGTACTGGTGGCGACGCCGGGAAAGCCCAACACCTCCTACCGGGTGTTTGGTGCCAAGCCTCTAGAAGATGTAGTCCGTAATCTCCGATGCATGATCATGGAGGAGCTGGAGAATGCACTCGCACAGCAGGTAAGCTGGATCCTGTGTCCACGCGCCCGTAATATTAAGCCCACGGATATAAAATTAAACTCAAACCTCATATGATCTAATTTCATCATACCCGTATGTACGGTTCTATTGAAATCAAATTATTGTAGGATATAAAAAGTCTGCATTTTTTTTATTTATCCATACTTTTGTTGGTAGGGATGCCCATTCCACCTTTAAATTTGTCTTTTTATCCTGTAAAAAAATATAGATACAGCCGCGACTGTATTTACACTATTTTCAGAGTATGTTTTTTCATGGCGTCTATTACGAATTAATTAACGAAAATAGCCATATCAAATAGCCGTCCAGAGAAAATGCATTCCGTCAAATATCACTACATGGCTATATCAATAATTAAAACGCGCTGTGGTTACGTTAATGGGGTCATTAAATGTATTTTGATTCACACAATAGCGAAAAATATACCTCTCAACGTCACGTACAAATGTAAAAAAACCGACCAAGTGCGAGTCGGACTCGCGTACCAAGAATTCCGTACCATTATCTATAAAAATTTGTTGTATGGGATCCCCACTTAAATATTTATTTATTCTGTTTTTTAGTATTTGTTGTTATAGCGGCAACAGAAATACATCATCTGTGAAAATTTCAACTGTCTAACTATCACGGTTCATTAGAGACAGACGGACGGACGGACAGCGGAGTCTCAGTAATAGGGTCCGTTTTAGCCTTTGAGTACAGAACCCTAAAAAAACATGAAAGTGCGTACGATTGCTTGCTTATTGTTTACATGAGAGTTTATGGCAAATAAGTAGATTGAGAATAAAGTACATAGACTCTAGTCTAGAGCATTGAATAGTGTGTTGAAGCAATATACCAGATCATAACACTAACCACCACATTCCCCTGGCTCCCAATAATCACGGTTATACATGAGCCGAATCGCGGGAGTTGCGCACGGCATTTACTAATCTGAGGCACTTATCGTGCGTAGGACAACGCTTGACACCCTAGAAGTTGTTTAATATCTACACAGTCTACATACAGTATTTCTGATTAGCCTTTCTCCCGTTTCTGGGGTGGCAACACACACAAATACACCTTCGATACCGTCCAAAGACGGTCGTCCTTGTTGATCTTCTCCCTCGTCGAGTTGTGTGACCACGAAGGAGATATTCTATGGAGATCCAATCGAAAGGATTTTGCATAGTAACTCAACTCACCGCTATGCGTTTTTTTTTTATATACTACGTCGGGAGGCGTACAAGCATACGGCCCACCTGATGTAAAGCTGGTACCGTAGCCTATTAACGCCTTGCGATGTATTAAGTATCACTCGCGCGATGCCTCCTCTGCTGCTTACACAGCAACAACTTGGGAGCTTCCTTGTGACCTCACTCACACGCAGGAACACAACAACCCTCTAGGGAGTTGTTATTTGGCTGCGGTTTTCTGTGAGATGGAGTTACTTCCCCAGATGTGTTGCTTTGATGCGCCCTACCTCTCCTAAAATATCCAGACCAAGACAAACAGACATGTTCATGCCCACAAATGTTTGCCTTGTGTGGGAATCGAACCCACGAGCGTTGGTGTCAAAGTCGCGTCATTCACGACTGAGCCACCGAGCGCGTGGCGGTTAAAGTGGAATGCACAGATGTTAATGGCTAGGTCGCGAATCAACATGGTACACAATAACAGTGTATCTCGAGATTTTCATTTTATACGTATCGAGATATTACTTTAAAATTTTATTATTTCTTTTTATGCGCAAGATGTTCGTGCCAAAATTTCACTAGAATGTAATGCAAACAGAATTACAAAATATCCTTCAAATATCTATGATTTCTAAAAAAGAAAATGGATGTACTATTGGATTTTAGTAATTAGATTGGTTGTTAACTATTATGATGATAACTCCCTGCCTTCACACTTATCGGTTCGTGGAGTGTTACCAAGCACTATTTTTTTTATATGATTGCTCCTACACCACCCGATAAGTGTGAAGCTAAGTTACCTGTGTCCATGGTCCAATAAAGGAAGGTCTTCTCTTGAGACAATTGCTTACATTTCCAGATTTAAACTCACAGGAGCTGCAGTTATTTTAATTGAATGAAAAATTTCATACGTCTAAATTCAAAATAAAAATGAATGAAATTAAATCTCGATTATTCGAATGAAAATTCATTCGCGTTCATTTCTTTTGTTAATTGACCGTGGATTCTAATTGGCAGAGCTGCGATAGCCAGCGGAGCCACATTACCCTCAAAATTGTCGTTTGGGGTAGACTGATGTCATCCAGCTAGCGTTTAGACGGTAATAGTGAGAAACTCCAAAATCGACACACTAATAGCTAACATATTGTAGTTTTGTATCCTTTAATTTGAAATTTAAATGTTCGTTGGTGAGGAAGAACGGTCCAAAATCGTTCCAATTAGAAAAAAAAACATATGGGAAAACGTATGGCCGGCCACTCTGCAGTGCAGAGTCTGCACTGCACTCCCATCAACAGAAAAAGTAACAGCACTCGTCGCTAGATGTCGTACAGGGTTCCATATATTTTTAAAAAATTAAAAATAAAATATTTAAATATTTTTTAAATTTAAAAAATATCAGCTCTGCCTACACAGCTTGCTGTTATTTACTAGTATGAGTAGTGATGTCATTGAGTGAGAAACCTGTGGCATCACAGGCATAATAGTATTAAATTTTAAAATTGGTAAGAACTAAAATTTATTTTAGGCGGCTAGTACCTCAAATAAATTAATACAAAATAAGCAAGTCTTATAAAGTCTCAATGTCATCATATTAGTATCTCACAAACTCATAAGAGGGACAACTTTATTATATTGTTGTACCATGGCTCAGGTACACTAATGAAAACTTTAAACAAAATGGCACTGGGATGCAGTCATATATACTATGTTATAGTTGTTTAATTTGATCACAACTTCAGTATAAATATAGTCGTGACCAAAAATAAATGAAACCTATTCTATACGGTCGCCATTTTGTTAAAAGTTGCCCGTCCAATATGACAAGGTGTAACACAATTAACGCTATATACTAAAACAAACGCAAGGCACTGAAATGTTCAACTATCTTGGGGGAGATAAAATTGTCGAACCACGAGGAAAACATCAGATCTTCCTTACAAAATATTCATATTGAATGTATCTATTTTATCGCGATTCTATCAACGACACAAATGGTCGATATTGTTTATTGCATTCATTAAACTAGCTCCTAATGTGAGCATATTGCGTTGATTGTTTTACACATTGTGAACCGGTACAAAGCTCTCGGCACACCGATAGCAAATATGAACGAAGTACATTGCTGCCTTTACAATACGTAGCGTGACAATTTGAAAGTTACCTTAGTTTTGGTTATATTGTTTATGGTTTGTAATGTGCTGCCTATTTAGTTTGTGAAAAGGATAAAATGGACAATAAAAACACACGCCTGTGACTTTGCGGATGGAAGGGCAAGTCCAAGGGTAGACTAGCGGAACATTACTTAATCTTCAATTCAAGGCGAATGTTCCGCTGATCTCCAATTCACCACTCTGATCTCAAGATTTCAGTGCACTACTTTTTTTACTCGTTGTACAAAACGGACGATTTTGACATAGCTTCAAAAGGAAGGGACATGAAATAATAATGGATTTCTTTGTCTAAAGATATAAATGTAATGAACGTGGACGTTTGTATGGCAGGGGACAGAGAACTATTATAGAACAGTGATGAAATAGCAAGCATGAAATCTTCAGGGAGACCCCTGTTAGGCCACCGCTATATCTGCTATATCGAAGCACGTTTAAGAACTTATTTCTCGATCGTGAAAATTTTATTGTGGTTTAGAAGGTTTAGTCTTTAAACTGATAGGCACCCTGGATATGGGCCCCAGCGCTCCAATAGGAGGAGGAAGGTTGCCCTTGATCCAAATAGATTCAATTTTAGGAATCGAATCTGAATGAACTGCTTATACGGTAGGGCGAGATCAGTCATAGTCCAGTGGATACAACCAATTGGTCCCACATTCGAATTCTGGTATGTACTAAATTCATGTCTTCGGAGTTATGTATATATTTATAATTATCACTAACTCGGCAAAGAAAAGCATCGTGAGGAAACCCGCATATCCAAGAAAATTTTATTTCTAAAGATGTGTGCCCTAACTTAAGAGAGGTCTGGCTTTCCCTCTGGCCGTGGAGGTCTGACGGCAGTCGCTCCGACTAAAAATTTGTATCCTCACCAAATCCTTAGTCTTGAGTAGCGGACCCCGCCAATCCTAATGGATTAGGAAACGTGATAACGCAAGGAAGAAGACGGTAGGGCGATAGGTCAAATTACAAGCCAAAAACAACTCCAAAAGTAAGGTATCGGTAGTAAATGATGTGAAAATAGAAGCGGTGTTATTGGTGTGCCGCACCGCTTGCGTGTGCCGCTCGCTGTGTGTCTTGTGGAGTATATAACGAGCGTCAGTTCGGGATGGGCGGCTGCGGGCAGGCGCCGCCGCCGCCGCAAGACGACCCCTCGCTGTTCGAGCTGCCGCCGCTCATCATCGACGGCATCCCCACGCCCGTCGAGAAGATGACGCAGGCACAGCTGCGCGCCTTCATACCCCTCATGCTCAAGTACTCCATGGGTAAGTTGACACACATACATTATAATATATAAACTGTATATGAGCGGGTAAGCTGAGTAACGACTGAGACATGTGGTGCTGGGTTCTCTCTGCCTATTCCAAAGATATAGACTGACAAAAAGAGATGCTTGGATTGGCTTTAGATTTGGAGATGCATGGGAAGATTTTAGGCAGACAATACAAAAAGGACAAAGGAAAACCGACGTGAGTGACTCGGGGGGCATCTTGAAAGTTGCGCTTCCTCCAAAGTTACTTGTAGGATTACACCTTTTAAAATTTCTTCGCATAAAGTTTTTTTTTATATACTACATCGGAAGGCATACAAGCATACGGCACTCCCTATGTGAAGCGGTCACCGTAGCCTATTACCTCTTGTAATACCTTGAGTATTACCCGCGCGATCGCGAGTGATACTTAATATCTAACAAGCATTAATAGGCTACGGTACCCGCTTTACATCAGGTGGGCCGTATGCTTGTATGCCTCCCTACGTAAAAAAATACATAAAAAAAACAATATCACTAGCGATGCACCTGCCGGTGACATCGCGAACATAAGGTTAAGGTGCTAATTAGGAACAGCACATTGACTGTGACCATGCTCTGTGTTACATGACTGTGTGCTCACGACGATTGTTTTAAGATTGTTTTACTTGAATTTGAACCTCAGCGGGCAATGTGTAATGTATAATTGTGTGGTCAGTGCGCGGCAAGCCGGGCTGGGGGCGCGAGTCGACGCGGCCGCCGTGGTGGCCCAAGGACCTGCCGTGGGCCAACGTGCGCATGGACGCGCGCTCCGAGGACGAGAAACAGAAGGTAACACACGACACTCGTTGTATGACGGACCGGGCTGGGGGCGCGAGTCGACGCGGCCGCCGTGGTGGCCCAAGGACCTGCCGTGGGCCAACGTGCGCATGGACGCGCGCTCCGAGGACGAGAAACAGAAGGTAACACACGACACTCGTTGTATGACGGACCGGGCTGGGGGCGCGAGTCGACGCGGCCGCCGTGGTGGCCCAAGGACCTGCCGTGGGCCAACGTGCGCATGGACGCGCGCTCCGAGGACGAGAAACAGAAGGTAACACACGACACTCGTTGTATGACGGACCGGGCTGGGGGCGCGAGTCGACGCGGCCGCCGTGGTGGCCCAAGGACCTGCCGTGGGCCAACGTGCGCATGGACGCGCGCTCCGAGGACGAGAAACAGAAGGTAACACACGACTCTCGTTGTATGACGGACCGGGCTGGGGGCGCGAGTCGACGCGGCCGCCGTGGTGGCCCAAGGACCTGCCGTGGGCCAACGTGCGCATGGACGCGCGCTCCGAGGACGAGAAACAGAAGGTAACACACGACTCTCGTTGTATGACGGACCGGGCTGGGGGCGCGAGTCGACGCGGCCGCCGTGGTGGCCCAAGGACCTGCCGTGGGCCAACGTGCGCATGGACGCGCGCTCCGAGGACGAGAAACAGAAGGTAACACACGACGCTCGTTGTATGACGGACTGGGCTGGGGGCGCGAGTCGACGCGGCCGCCGTGGTGGCTCAAAGGCTAGAGTCGCTGCAGAACGTCTTAAAGTACGGTTCTGTTAAAATAATTTATTTTTAGACAACAGATTCTACAACGTAGGTCCATAGATAGATAACTTAACATAAAATATATATGATATAACGTTACATTTTTTAATAAACAACAAGATTGTAAGTAAGCAACTAAACAAATTGGGTCGAACCAACTTCTTTTTTTCTGTGTTGTGTTCTTTGCCGCGAGGCATATAAATCATACATCACGAGTGCTGGAACCGCAATGGTCGCGTGCTGTGCGCTGCCAGAGAAGTTTTCTTCCGGGAACTCTCAAGTTGTGGAATGAACTCCCAGCCGAGGTTATCCCAAGGGACTACAGCATGGGGTTCTTCAAGAAAGGCGTAAAGAGGTTTTTAGAGAATCGGCGGCAACGCACGAGTGACACCCTGGTGTTGCAAATATCCGTAGGCTACGGTGACTGTTTGCCATCAGGCAGGCCGTATGATTGTTTTCCACCTTAGTGGTGTAAAAAAAAGTGTGCACTTCACCAACAAGTGCCTCATGATACCGTCCCTCGTGCAGATGTCGTGGACGCACGCGCTGCGGCAGATCGTGATCAACTGCTACAAGTACCACGGCCGGGAGGACCTGCTGCCCGCCTTCACCGAGGAGGACGAGAAGGGCCCGCCCACGCAGCCCGTGAGTCTCTTGTACATATATTTTTGGATAACATACAGTCTGTATCAGCCGCAACCGGCGATTCCATCCGCTCATATCCCGGTATACCGCGGGAATCGCTTTCTCTTACTTTCCTTCTTATCCCTCGGTTCCTAAGGATCGTATCATGATGATGAATAGCCTATGACCTTCCTCAAGTGTTGGGCTATCAAATGCAGAAACAATTTATACAATATTAGTATAGTGATTAAAACGTTTACCAAACAGTACATTCTTCAAATTCATTTATTTTCGTATAACATGGATTATGTACACACGGCGACACATTAAGCTGTACACCTAGGCTAGGCGTCTTATTTCGTTGCAGTAAAGATGAGTTATGAACGATTTTGTATAGCTTGGTCTGTCACCGGTGTAACATGCATATTTAAGTGTTAAAGATAAAATAATATCCTTATAAGCAAACAAACATACGATGTGAAGCAGTAGTCTATAAATGATCTTTTCTCTGAATTGCTTTTCCTAGAAGTAGATACCAGGTCACATGCAAAATAAGAAACCAATAAAGTGTGACAACATTATGCACTATTACTACTATTTATGCTCTTTTTTTTGTACAACGTCGGAAGGCATACAAGCATACGGCCCACCTGATGGAAAACGGTTACCGTAGCCTATAAACGCTTGCAATACATTAAGCATTACTCACGCGATGCCTCCTCTGCTGCTAAAACAGCAACTACTTAGTAGTTTACTGCTTGTCTCACTCATAGGGACACAACAACCTTTAAGGTAGTTTTTATTTGGCTGCGGTTTTCTGTGAGGTGGAGGTACTTCCCTAGACTTTTGCTGCTTTGAAGTGCCCTACCTCTTAATTTTCAATTTCTATCTACTAATAATAGTATATATACATATAACGTAGAAAAGAGGTTCGTTTATATTTGCCTCGGAATATTTATAACACCGTTGGAACGCCATTAACCAAATATCAACGTTGGTATTCAATAATCAGTACATATTTCCTATTATGTTTATTTCTCAACTTTTATCCTTAAAACAGGCTATTGTTATTTTTTATCCTCATTAGGGTGGTTTTCCACCGGCGAGAACGACGAGAAATGAAATCGCATACTTATTTCCCATTACTGTTAATGTAAACTCATTTCCGATAGTCTGAAATGGTTCGCGCACAATTATCTTACGTCAAGTATAATTTCAATGTTTACTCGCACGTACTCGTAGTCTATTTTCACCGCAGATGCGGGACAAGATAATTAAAACTTTGCTATACATATTTCAATATTCACGTCGCGTCGCCGGTGGAAAATCACTTTTAAGGTCACCCAAAGGAATAATTTATAATAAACATCCATTGTAGTATTATTTAACATTGCAAACAATACTAATAACCAATCGAAGGTATCTAAAATATTCTCTGTTCTTCATCTATGCCTGCACACGGAATGCTGCCTGGATATGGTAACATAACATTAACAATACACACGATTCTCGCCCAAATGCACGATATTTGCCTACAATGGACGCAGATATCGGCTTGCATGCCGAACGCAACGGCGGCCAGTTCCAATTCGTCGAGCGGTTCGTCGAGCGGCAGCCGGTCGTCGCAACAGCAGGCCGTGCTGTCCTCGCAGCAAGTGTGCATCGATCAGATGACACTGGCCGACGTCGATGTACGGAAACATTTAACAACACCATTTACACTACTCGCAAATGTGCCCCCTCTGCCTCTTTCATATAACGATCATTTCAGTGGGCATGTTGTGTTAGCATTAGTACCGTGCAACCTCTAATAGGAAACATCATTTCGATGTCAATGTACACATATACGAAGGTTCCTTCGTTCAAAGTGCTCTTGGTGTTGGGTATTTTTACTAATTAATGTAGGTAATTTTATAACTTCGTCATCTGTGTATATAAATATGTAATTTCACATATTTTTATTTATTTACTTCTGTTGTAATCCTCTGTGATAGACGATATGTGGCCGACGGGACAATGTGTTAAAGAAAATTTATATTTGAAGAAAAATCACACAGCGCGTGTTTCGAGAGTGGCTGTGTCAGGTTGGTGGTTTGGATCAGCCACCTAATCTATAATCCTGAGGCACACAGTGATTATTCTGTTCCCTAATTTAAAAACGTAGATTTAAAAAAGTAGAAAACCTTTTCGAACTATGAAGAACGCAAGACGGGGTTTGATGTACGAAACTCAGTGACAAAGACTACTCAATCTAATTATATACGCAAATTTTGCTAATAGATAATAATATAATAGATAATAATCATGCAACCGTGGTCTATTTTGGTGATATAAATGAAATTAATATAAATGTCTCCCATTGCGCTATTTGTACATTGAACTCGCTCAGATTACAATACAAGATGGAGGTATCAGTTAAGATTTAATCAATATATATTTAAACCAGTTGAGAATGCGCAAGCTTGCATTGCCAGAGGAACACCTGGCTCGTCAATTATATAACAATTCAACTTTTTTTTTTTTATTGTTGGCCATTTTAACCATGTTCCTTAAGACATAGGAACTGTGTTCCTGAACATTCCTATTCTACTTTTTTATGCTGAATCCGAATCTGAAGTCAAAATTCAAATATTCGAAAAAACGCATACACACACAAACATATAGATTTCATATAGGAACGGTGTTCCTGAAAATGGTGCATTAATTTGTAGGAAGATTGTAATTTTTACTGTGTGGCCAGATGTCCCAGTACGCGCCGGCGGTGCTGCAGACGATCACCAACCCCGACGGCACGGTGTCGCTGATCCAGGTGGACCCCAACAACCCCATCATCACGCTGCCCGACGGAACCACTGCCCAAGTGGTCAGTACACTACACTATACATGTCACAGTTCGCGTAATCGTATATTATTTTTGTAAATCTTTTCTCGCTGAGTCAACTTTTATCTAACGTGGTTTGACATTATATGAAATTTTTTAAATTTGATGTACAGATTCAGTATTCAAGTTTTGATGTCCTCGAATTTTATTTCATTGCATGATTTTTTTTATACTACGTCGGGAGGCATACAAACATACGGCCCACCTGATGTAAAGCGGCTACCGTAGCCTATTATTAACGCCTGTAATATATTAAGTGTCACTCGTGCGATACCTCCTCTGATGCTTACACAGCAACTCCTTGGGAGCATACTGGTGACCTCACTCACACGCACAGGAACACAGCAAACCTCTAAGGAGTTGCTATTTGTCTGCGATTTTCTGTGAGGTGGAGGTACTTCTCCAGACGGGCTGCTTTGATGCGCCTTACCTCTCAAGCCAAGGCAGCATACAACGGCGATGCGTCTGTTTATTTGATTCCATCCTTACACATCTCACTCCCTTTTTTCTCATTCATCGTTCTCATAATTAATGTCGTTCATTCATTGATCGATTTGTAATGCTATTGACGTATACACATACATTCTTTCCTCCCGAATCCCTCCTACATATCTGAATCAACGAGGGAAACTTCTTAACACTGACAGTCTCTTGACATCGTCATTGTGAAGAAAGATTTTACGAAACGTACGCATCTGTACTGCGTTTATTTTACTTTCTTGCTCGCTTTGGCAAACACAGTGTATAGTGCACTGTACCTTCTGGCTTCAATCTTTGTTGCCTAGAAGTTTTCACAACTCTATTTCCTGCTCACGCTCTTCCTCTTTTTCTTCTTTTGACATAAGCGGTACACTTTCCATCCTTGCTAAAACCGTGTCAAAGATATACAATCTCATTCACTAGCTTCAACTCTATATCGTTATCCGTAATATTTAATAATATTTATTTCTGGTTTGGTTTCCTATAATCTTTCGTACTTGAGGTTGTGTCCAGTTAAATTGCTATTTCCCCTAATAATGGCATCGTCTAAAATAGTCTAAATAGCAAACAGTTCACCTATACACACTCGTATCCCAATATTTTTATTTACATAACAATGATGTGTTTCTGAATTAATTGCATTAGTAAGTTGTATGAATTATATTAACAAAAGTACGTCTTTTGTTAATATAATTCATAACTCTCCAAAAAATCTCTTCATTGTCAATATCAAGTTCATGGGTTCAAACCCACGTTCACATTCAAACTTAGAACTAATAATTAAACTTAGCTATTTTAAAATTGTAGAAAATGGCCAACCATATGCATGTACTGTAATATATTTGTTTATATGGTCAGATTCACAGCGCGGATGGCAGCGCAGGAGTAGTGCAGGCGTTAGAGGGTGAAGGCGCCGTGGCCGTCGACCTGAACGCAGTAGCCGAGGCCACGCTCAACCACGACGGTCAGATCATACTCACCGGAGAGGACGGACACGGTATGTCATTAGGTGGACTGGAGGGCAAAGCCGCCGTGACCGTTGACATCAACGCAAAAGTCAACGCTCAATCATGTTTTATGATTAGCATGGGAGTACCCCAGGAAACTAACTAGGACCACTATTGTAAATTAATTATATAAACGATTTATCATCAATGTAGTTTGTTATTACGTCATAATAATTAACACTAGAAATTTCCAATATGAACTGTGGAAAATCTACTATCTCAGCGGCGAATTCTAGTTTTAACAGCATTAACAGTTTTTATAGTTCTAACAGCACGCAGTCGCCCCGATCTTTTTATGGTCTTCAACAGAGGAAGCATTCGTATATCTGTCGATTGTACGATATACGGACATACGGCTGATACCAAGCTTTTGAAGTGTCTTGAATATGACCGACGGCTCCATACCCATTTTGTGCAAGACAATCACTGCTATCCTATTTTCTTTAGCACCCCATTCCATATTGTAATTTGATAATGAACACGAAAAAAATATGTAAAACGGCGGGAAATCGAAAGATATTTGTAACATAATAAATGTGTTAAATTCAAAATAATTAAGGAGTTGAAAAAAAAAAGTTTCAATGTAGCAGTATTTATGGCCAGACTAGTAGTATAAGGTTTCTATATCCCAGAAACAAAGCAATATACGATGTACTTACTATTGACTCCCGAGTACAAATCTTAAATGAAATAAAGTTTATACTATTTAGACATGAAGCGTTGGCCCTTAAACCTCCACAACCCAGAGCCCTTAGGTTTGTCTTCGCCGCCGAGCAAGGGATTATTACAAAATATGTACATAAATAAGAAAACAGGTACCATCTCTAGTATACTTTGACATGCTATAAAGATTTTATTGTGTTTTACTTTATTTGTTTAATATCTATCAATTCTCTGTATAAATGGGAATATAAATTATGTAATGAATGTTGCTGCGTATAAATGTTTGTATGCAACAAATGTTAATACACCATTCAGCGCAAAATGTGAACAATACATTATAATTATTGTGTACAGGCTACCCCGTGTCCGTGTCCGGCGTGATCACGGTGCCGGTGTCCGCGTCCGTGTACCAGTCGATGGTGGCCTCCATGCAGCAGCAGGACGGCGTGTGCGTCGGCCCGCTCGTGCAGGTGCTGTACTCGCGCGCGCGCTCACGTGCCCGCCCCCATCCCCTCCCCGACGAGCACGCCCGCACGCCGCGCCCGCTGCCCTCCGCACGGGCGTAGCGTGCCGGACGCTCGCTCGCACTGTCATATCTATTACACAGGGCCATACTACGCGCACACGGGATACGGTATAGTATTTCATCACTCACGGCTTTACCTCGTAGAACTAATCTCCATACTTGTGCCAAGTTTTTAGGGATAAAGAACTCAAATGAAATTCGTCGTATCGGTCGAAAGTTGACTTCTGCTTTAAATTTCAATCCATTGGCTCAATATAGAATTAACGACTCGAAAGAAATTTTGACACATCTAGCGCAAGATACATAGGTTTGTGTTTATTTTGTTGTATACACAGCAAATCATAGAAGAAACAAAACTAAGTTCCATTGTATTTACATTTCAAAGCAGAAACCTCTTGTACACAACTAACTTTCTGAAATATGTAGCACTATATATATCTGAAATATATATCTAGTATACACTAGATAGACTTGTGCCGTCATACGCTTGAATCAATAATTTTACCCGAAATATATGTAGTATATCGGCGTAAGGCTGTGAGTGATTGTTACACTACTGTACATTCTATACTGTAGTTGTGCTAAAGCTGTTTTGTTTGAAAAAAAATGTTTGGAGCAAGTCACCAAAGAGTTTGATAGCTAACTTTTACCTATACAGGAAAACCCATATGCCATAATCCTAGCACACTAATAAAATATTTTTGACTAGTCGCTTCGAGTTGCCATGTTTAATTTATAATTATCCAGTTGTGTTAGCGAGATTTGAGAGCCCTTTTACTACGCACTAGTGCCTTCAATTATAATTTTACTTGACTTGGTCAATATTTGAATTTTGTTTAGTTAGAAGTTATAACTCAACACTTAGAACGGTCATCAAATGACAAAATAATATTTTATTTTGTATAGTTTATTAATTCATTTCTCTATTTTCGCTTACATGCTATGTTTTTTTTTTGCCAATGGCGGCGCTCTGCGTACCAAAAGGACCCTTAACTGTGTCTAGAGTTACACAAAAGTAAGGTCTCGCTACCCGGTCAGCGCCAGTGTAACCTATTGTGATATTTTGTATTATAAACTTGTGAACAGATCTCGTCTGTACATAGTGCTTACATAGATATGTTTTATTTCTATAATAATAGTGTTTATTTACCGTTGTACGTCCAAACAAGGATTTTTTGTTACATAGAGATTTGAACTGGTTTTGAAAATATAGCTTTAGGTAAACTCAGGGTTTATAAGATCGAATTAATAACAATACAAAAAAATCCGTTCACTTCTCTTTTGGATCGCGTTATGTGTGAAATTGGAATTCTAAATAGGTTTAAATATTTTATTTATTACATTTGCGTGAGTTACCCTACTTTAGATTAGTTATTTGAAAGTCTTGTGATTTCTATTATGTTTGTAAATCGTACGCTCGATAGATTAGATAGCGTAGATCACAAGGTATTGCTACATTGATAAGTGTTTGCACAGGATAGCTGTTGTATCGTATTTGTTTTGTTACCGTTAGTGCACCGTTATTTTCATTTGTCTCCGAGACAGTTTTTCTTTCTCAATTAACAATACATTTTATCTCCCGCGTAATACTAAAAAAACGTGTTTAAAATCAATAAGAAATGTTTGTAATGCGAGCATAGACATGAAACTCATGGTGAACCCAATTTAAAATTGTGATAATGCCCCGGTGTCGCTTAACCAAAAATTGTTCAGTCGCCGGGGCTATTTAAAATGTTCGATATAATTATAGAACGTTTATATAGTTATATCACTTCATTATTATTTACGTTCATTGTTATTCTGCATGCATATACAGTGAATGAGAAAGCAAAACTGTAACTTCTAAAAAAAGATGACAGCCCTGACGACATCGGGGGCGTAGCCGTCCGAGGGGAGAGTAGGTTTTCCGTTTAGAACACGCACCGAGGAGGTTCGAGCTCTTATTTCGGAACGTAACATGTGGGGTTATTTCTGCCATTTTGTTGTATTGCGAAGTTATTTTTAACCCATCCTAAGCATTTTTGAACGAAGACTTATAAAATTTAACGTTTTTATTCTATAAGTTCGTATCGGTAGCAATCGCTTTTTTTAGGTTCGGACATGTTGAAATAAAATATATGTGTATTATAAACTTTAACCAAAGAGAACATGATAATATTATACTTATAATAAATATATAAAACCTTTTATTTGCATGCCTTTGTGTATTTTTGTTGCAGTGTCAACCCGTAGCAATTTGCATGATTTATTTAACGTTTAGAATAAATAGCCAAATTAAAAATTCTGATGTTTACGTGAAAGCCAGAACCCACAGGAGCTGTAAAGTGGGAAAGCGACGGCAATTAGGATTTTTGTAACATTCGTATTTGTACGACACGTTACATACAAACGTCACAAAAAAATGTTGTCCCGAATCGCTGCCGCGTTCCCGCTTGCCCCGCCCCTGTGGGTCGTGGCATAATATATTCAAGTACATTAAAATTAATCTAGTCATCAGAGTAGTAAATATGCGTCACGGCCATAGTATTATTTATAAATAAGTACATAAGCGAACTAACTGATAGTTTGCCGCGGTTGTTGCAATTCTCAATTAGTATAATAATATAAAAAAATATTTACAAATGTACACAGTTTGCGATTAGTCCCGTCCACGTAATATTTATTTATTATCTGACTTAAAAGTATCCAGTTTAAAAATGTATTCATAGTAGTATTGTTTCCAACGTCGAGCTTTATACGTGGCAGTGCGTAGCATGGTGCACCTGCGTTCAGAGCATATATATATACTCGCAGGGCCCTTATCCCCAAACATAAATGGTTGATATTTATAGTCAGTATTCTTTAAACATTTCTAAACGTGTATTGAAATTATTTCTACTCCAATGATTTTGGAGTATTCGAGCTTTAACTGTTTTTGATGATGAGGAAAATAATCTGAAATCATTTATCATCAAATATAGTTTTAATTGTTCTGGCTCTTATATCTTATAAATTAAGATTAGTGATTTTTGGGGCTATATGTAGTTTTACTGCGCTAGTCACGGAGTTTGTTTTATTTTAAGTGAAGTTTTATTTACACGAGTGGCGAAGGTGACCCAGTCTTGTTGTTTTTATTTACTAAGACAGTATTGCATTGTTATTGACATACCTCGCACATCGTGTACCAAATTTTATTGTCTTAGTTGCTAAGTAGACGAATTGTTTGTGTTGTGTTTTATAAGTTTATTAGCATGTTTGGAGTTTATTGTTTACCTATTATAAATATATATGCGGGCGTAATATTTAAAAACTGTTGCGTTATACTGCCGACGCGGGACGTATGTCATGCAAATACTAAAGAAATAATAATCGAACCATGTTGATTCAAAGTGTTCTTTTATCAAGCTTTCGAGTCACAGCAGCAATGAAAATGTTCTCAAAATAGTACAGAAGTTGACTCTAAATGTTGCTATAATCGAGATGACAGTTCCGTGTCTCGTATAATAAATTTCAAACGTGCTTATTTTTTTTGTTTTATGCTGTAGTTGACGTGCAAGTCGCTCAATAAACATGTGAATGTATAGTTTTGTGTTTTATTGTACTTATTGTTTGTGTGATCTTAGATTGTCTATATTTCTGTCGTATCCCGCTACACGCCCGACAGAATGTAGCTATAGTGATTAGTATTTTGTTAAACATATTTTCCTCCTTACTGTATTACCAATTTTATAATTTATAATACAATGAACGAGAATTGAAAGAAATTACAAAGAGAGACCATCTAAGATCTAATGTTTTTTTTTTGTGCAAATATATTTTTGATTTTCAGTTTGATATATTTTTGCTGCATGTTTGAGGTGTGTACCATTTTGCTTATTTATATTTTGTTGCTTATAGTTCCAACATATCTGTTAGCTATATCCATAATATGTACAATACAAGCTTCCTCTCCCCAGAAACGATTAAAGAAAATATCGTACGGAATTGTGGAATAAATACTATGACTATTGTACGAAAATTATAATTTATTAACACGTGTCTGTTAAAACTATCAACTTTACGAATTAGCAACATACTATTATAGCATTATGTCAATTATTAGGGTATATAAGAATGGTTGCGTGTAGGTGGAGCAGAACGGCGAGACGCTGGAGGCGATCTCGATGGGCGGCGGCGTGGCGCAGGTGATGCTGCAGGGCGGCGGGGAGGCGCAGGTGCTGCAGGTGCTGAGCCTCAAGGACGCGACCGTGCTCACCAAGGCCATGGTACACTCATTTTTTCGTTATCGAAAAGCAGAGTTAACGCCATTATCGCAAATTTTACTGGTACCTCAGTTGCAGTACTCTACTGCTGATATAAAGGTGGTTCGAACCCCACTGTCTACGTTGGGAAGCAGAATTTTTCCACAGCAAAATATTTCACATTTTTTTATTTGGATTGGAAAAACAATCGAAATCTCATGCCACGAATTTTATTTTCAGAAATGTATGGAGAAAAATTAAAATAACAATTGTTTAAAGAGGTCGCCCTCGCGAGCTGTTCATAACATTGATTGAGATATGTTTGTGACGAGCGTTGTCTCAAAACCATAGACAATTAAGAAAATATTATCATCGAAAATATTTTACACGTACTACTAGTTCTTATACCTATTTAGTAATGTGCGTTTGTTCAGAACTAAATCAAACTATATGAGAATACATTATTTTTTCTCATCCTATCACAATACTTTACTAAATATCTGTTCATGTATACTAGCTGCTGGATTTATAGTGTTATTGGCGGGTTGCGTGTTTGCAATGTTAATTTCCTGTGACTCGAGTGATGTTTTGTATATGATGTGAACAGCAGGTGAAGGCAGAGCGCGACGCGGTGGTGGCGGACTCCTAGCTGCTGACGTTGGTGGCGAGCTCGCCGCCGCCGGACGAGGAGGCCGACTGCCCCGACCTGCTCGCCGAGAGGACATAACACGCGCCGCGCAGTCACCCGCGCCGGGACGCCCGGGCGCCGCCGCCGCGGTAACTGGACCGATCGCCGTCGAGCACCGCCCTCGACACAATCCTCCGTTATCAGTACATTGGACACGCCTCTCAAATTATTCTCGAGCAGTCACCGCCATTTTGGCGCTGTGCGTTTAGAATTTTTGAAGCGAGCGTCCACAGAACTAAATTGAACGATTTAGCACTGAGCTCCATTGCACTAGTAGTTTGCGACGCTTCTAACGTACATATGACAGTGACCAGCGTGCTTCCATAAAAACCAGTGAAACAAATTAATTAAGAAAGAACAGGTTTCGCGTACGCCATACAGTCTTCGCAATATGAATTTATTTATATGATATTGCAAAACTATAGTCGACGATTGCACCGATAGCCTAGTGGATAACGAACCATCCTATTGACAGGCTAGTCTCTAGTTCGAATTCTGATGTAGCGATATACCAATAAATTTGTATTTTTATACATAATTGTCATTATCACTTACTCGGTGATGATTGTGGTGAAGGAAACCATTGTGAGGAAAACCGCACGTCCAAGAATTTGTTTCCAAAGACGCATGACCTAAACAGAGAAAGGTCTCGTTTTCCTATTGCGCATGGAGATCTGGCGGCAGTAGCTCCGTGTCAAAACCATCGTCAAATCCATAGGTTTAGATAGCGGCAATCCTAATTGATTAAGAGACGAGATAATGCTAGAAAGAAGAATATACGACATTGAAATAATGTCAACTAGTAAAGAATTTGCGTCTATTAAATATTATACTTATCAGCACACAGTGTGTCATACACACACACACACACACACACACACACATGACGAGAGCTCGAGCTATGCAGAACCATGCAAATCTCATCTTCACGACTTGAACTTGGGTCTGTCGTTTTCTTCCTCGGCCTATTCACTATATTTATAACTGGTTATTTTAATTATTAATAATTGTTAAAACGGGCCCGTTACATATACTAGTACCATTATTAGCCTTGTAAACTATATATTCATGTGAAGTGAAATACAAAGCAATTTAGCCACTGATATACAAGTTTGTATGGAAGCACGCTTGCGTACACGTTGCGTCACTAATTATACATTGAAATACGTACGGAACTACTGAAACATGGTGCATCGCGACACTACCATGTTACATGACACGTATACATGAGACATTTTTAGTCCAGTTCTTTTAGAATGAGTGCTAATTTTAGAGTATATATGTGGTGAGAAATTGCTTAAGATTCTTGATGTGTACTCAGAAATATGGAAGCTGTAGGACCGCCTCGGGCATGGCCAGCTGTATTGTCGCGTAATTCGGAGGTTTATAACATGACAGCAAGGCTATTTATCGTTTTTCAACAATTTATAGTTAATACGACAAATTAATATTCATTCTGAAATAACCACTTTATTTCTGATAGGGTTGTCAATCTTATATTTTAAAACAAAGCGAAAGCGAATTAAAACACAGCTGGGGAAGTATTGAATGTCCTGCTTTGATCTTACCTAATATGGTAAGCTGTAACTAAATTAAATGTATAACCATCCAGGAATTTTCCAATGATTAGAAGAATGATTTTGTCTCTGTATTATACGGAGTAAAATAAAAATTAGATTCAGTAAAGATAGACTGTCGTATATTATTTTCATCAATAATTACTTTCATACCGAAATCGGATGTTCGCTTGAAATGCGAGGATGAAGACGTTATTTATTGATACTGCCTGTTTTGCTCTTCAAATATGGTGAAATTAATACTTACATAATTATTATTAAAAATATTTGAAACTATCGGGCAGATGCATATTACCAACAATATAAATGTATTTGAATTATTATGCTGTATGTAAGTCGGACCAATGTCGTCCTCTCGCTGCAGCGCAGTGGTGACACCAATTATTTGAACTTCTCTATTTTATTATTTATTTAAATAAGGACAGGTTTCTATATTCATTTGCAGGAAATTTAGCTATCGCAAAATAACGCCTGACCCTATTAATTATCGAAATTCATTATGTAAGGCTAGGCGCATACTTACAAATTTTTTTTGCTTATAGTTCCAACATATCTGTTCCTCCTCGGCCAGAGTAATAAACAATTAGCATCGACCCTTACTCATATATTTATGCAGATTCAAATAATTTCAAAAGTTATTTGAAAATTTTAATTTAATATACCCTTCTAGTCTCATTGATAACTTATAGTATAAATATTAAGAAATTCGGCCTGGAGCCATCTGCAGAACGACACCGGAGTAAGCAAGGAGGGGCGGGGTGTTTAAGATATACTTTTTTTAAACAAGCGCCTAGCCTTAAATAAAGCATTGCGTCTATTAATGAGTACCATTATTTATTTTATTTATTAGCAAATCGGTAGGGAACAGATTTGTGCAATATTTTACAACCATATTTATTTGATGTAGTCTCTTGTACAAATTGTAAAAAAAACGATCGCAACACGCCGTCGTTAGTGGCAATGACATGAATTGTATTTATTTATTATACATTCCTTAATTTTATTTAAGTTTGTTAATTAGATTGTTGGTTGTTTAATTTATTTCATTTGTTACACTTAAAACTATTCTAGTCAAATCTCAACGGAAAGTATTCTAGTCTGTGAAGACACGGTGTTTTATTTGGTTGTATGTCGACATACATATTAGCAATGTTTTGTCTTAAGTTTTGTACCATAATTAACTAGATGAATTATTAAATGTAATTAATTAGTCCACTGTATATTAATATATTCGAATCTGAGAATATTTCGAGCGCAGGGTTAATATAAATGTTCTCGCACCCATTCGCCCCTTATTCTCCAAAAGTCTATTCTTCTTTTGTATTTCTGTAACTTTAACTTTAGGGGGTGGGAGCGTTCGTATATACTACGCGGGGCGAGATATACGAGTTGAATGAGTGCTAGAGTATATACTATGAGGGGCGAGATTACGGGTCTAATGGGTGCGAGACCATATAAATCAGTGTTTTGGAAACTAAATGAATGTATAGGTATAACTTCGATTTATAACTGTTTTAACTGTACGGAACTGGAAGGTATCTAGTTTGGCTCACTGTCTGTGGCCGCATTGGCATTTTAAATTGAGCATTCGTTACGAGTTAAGAATTAATTAATTAATTAGTCAGTTGGACTAGTCAATAAGGTAGGTGTCATAGAAGAGTACAAAGTGAGAAAGTAAAATTATAACAATTATTTATTTACGAAAAGACATAAAGTATTATTTGATTTTATTGTTTTATGTTTTCAATGAATATTTTATGTTTATTTTATTTTTTACCAAAGAACTGTGTTTTGTCGTTTACGATGTATTAAGATGAAAGCACAATTTTGTTGAAGATTAAGTACAATGATTTATGATTGTAATTTGTAAATAGCGTATGACTGTGTGAACATTACAATCATTAAAATATTTACCTAAATACGAATTGTTTCAATGCTAAAACATGGCACAGGACTGCATGCGAGTGATACTTCTACATAGACAACTATTTTCCTATTAATTTCCCAATGTTGTCCCGCATGAACGAAATAACATATGGAGAATCAATGAGAGCCATTTTACGTAGTAACTCAATTCACCATTTGATAATGTGGACATATGAATTTTGTCAATGAAAAACAAATTCTACTAATTATTTGCGTTACGGAAAAGTGTTCGTCGGAAGGCACATGGCCCACCTGATGTAAAGCTGTTACCGTAGCCTATTAACGCTTGTAATAATTATTAAGTATCACACGCACGATGCCTCCTCTGCTACTTACACAGTAACTCCTTAGGAGCTTACTGGCGACCTCACTCACGCTGGAACACAACAACCCTCCAGGTACTTATTATTTGGCTGCGGTATACCGTGAGATGGAGGTACTACCCTGTGATTTGCTTTGATGCGCCCTACCTCTTGAAATATCCATACCAAGGCAAACAGACATTCATGCACACTGTTTGTCCTGTGTGGGAATCGAACCCACGAGCGTTTGTGTCAAAGTCGCGTCATTCACGACCGAATGTTAGAAAAACGAATAGATTTCCAGATGCAAATTCAGGGATTAATTGTAAATAAACAACATAATATCTCTAGTAAATATAGATGCAGTGCACGTCGCTATAAATATATTTAAGTTAATTAATGTAAGAAATATTGAATTAAACTGACGTTTTTATATAATAATGATGTCCTAATTCTCCTTATTTGACAAATAAGGAGAATTAGACATCATTATTTGTATGGAAATGATGGGAGATTTATAAATAAAATAGCTGATTTTAGTCGATTTAAGTATGGTTTATTAAAAAAAATGGCAAATTTTTATTAAGGACTACTTGTACTTTGCGTATAATAAAACATTGTTTAAAATATATGCACAAGTTATTATAAACTCAATTATTACTCTCAAAATGTACAAAAAAAAATGAATATCGCCCACCCTAGTAATCTATACAGATAAATAAAATTGGAGTGTCTGTTTGTAACATTAAAATAATCGCTTTTTACTAAATGTATATGGATGTATACACGGTATACCAAAATGAATATTTTTACAAATTTTGTCTGTTTATTCCGGCGAATCTCTGAAACGGCTGGACCGATTTTGACGGGACTTTCATTGGCAGATAGCTGATGTAATAAGGAGTAACTTAGGCTACTTTTATTTTAGATATTTATTTTTATTAATATAAATAAATAATATTCCACGCGGACCAAGTCGCGGGCACAGCAAGTTCTTACTAATACAGTTGACAAAACTAGTTACATTATAGTGGGTATGTGTATGCATTAGCAATCCGGCCCATATGACGGACTTGAATGACCATACTTATAAGCATATTTTTAGGGGGTCATGTGCCAGAAGCGTGCTCGTTCGCGACCCCTGCCAATCGAGTAGATTGCAATTCTGAACCGAAAACGCACCGATGTGCGGATTAGGGCGTCCCCCGGAGGCGACGCGCACCGATCCGCCCCGGTCGGTGCGAACATAGGTGCATGCGGCGGTGGGGGCCGCCACCCACCACGCAGCGCCAATTCCGGCGGGTCGAAGAGAGCCGAGTGCTGCATAGGCACGTGGAATGTGAGAGGTGGACTGAGTGATAAGATGAATGAGCTGATGGACGTAATGAATGAGAGACGCTTAGATGCTTTGTGTGTGACAGAGACTAAGCGCAAGGGGAGCGACACCGATGATCTGCCCGATGGGATGATGGCCCTATGGTCTGGTGTAGACCGGGACGATCATGCCAGTGCTGGTGTAGGTGTCATACTCTCCTCTCGCTTAGCCCCTGGTGTGAAAGATTACTGTTTGGTAGGGCCTAGACTTCTCTGGGTTCGTATAAAACTGGGCATCACGCGAGTATTTCTGGTTGCAGCATACGCTCCCGTAAGCTCAGCGTGTGCCCAAGAACTAGAGAAGTTTTGGGAGTCTGTGAGGGATGTTCTGGATTTAGCTGAAGGGAATGAAAGAGTGATTATGTGTGGAGATTTGAATGGATGGGTTGGGACCAAACGAGACGGCTATGAAGCTGCTCTTGGTCCCTATGGAGATAAGAGAGTGAACGAAGCAGGTAAGTCGATTCTAGATTTATGTATGGAACGAAACCTCCTCGTGTCGAATACTTTATTTCGTCACAAGGATATTCACACGTATACATGGAGACGGAATGACCAAAAAAGTGTGATTGATTTGATTATAATTGATAGACGTCTCCGAAATACAAGAGCCTTTAGAGGTCCCACTCTTGAAACGGACCACTACCTGGTGGTAAGCCGGTTTGTGGGACTTTTCAAGAAGTGGAGGCATTGGCGAGTGCGTATCCCTTTCGGAGATCATGAAAGGATAAGGAGTGAAAAATTGCAAGATGAAAGTGTAAGGAGAATGTATGTACATCTGGTAAGCGAAAGACTTGCAAATGCAAGTCTTTCCGGCACAGATGTGGATGATTGCTGGAAAGTTCTGAAAGAAAGTATGGTGGATAGTGCAAAAGAAGCATGTGGATGCGCAAAGAGGCATAAAACATTGAAAGGGGATGCCTGGTGGGATGCGGAGGTTGAATCCTCCGTAGCAAGAAAGAGGAAAGCGTGGCTGGATTATGTATCATCTTTGCCCTTAAATGAAAGTATGAGAGAGAAGAAGAAAGTAATGTACCGTCAATGCAAGAATGAAACCAAGGCTTTAGTGAAAGAGAAGCGTGAAAGACAAATTATGAATGAGGAAGAGAGGCTGACGAGAAACTTCGAGGCAAATACCAAACTCTTTTGGAGAGAGGTAAAGAAGTCTCGGGGTGGTTCGTCGGCATCCAGTATGAACAAGATTAAGTCTAAAGCTGGTATCATTCTTGCAAACACTCAGGAAGTGTTAGAACGGTGGAGTGAATATTTTGAAGAAATGTACGAATATGCCTCGGACGCTGACAATGAGAGTGAGTCTGATGCTCACTCCGCGTTGACGGCGTCCGATGAAGGTATAACTATGGATGAGATAGAATGGTCGATACGAAGTTTGAAAAATGGAAAGTCTGCGGGAATTGATATGATTACAGCTGAGATGATCAAACTAGGTGGCACTTACGTCCGGGACGCCTTCTGGTACTTATGCAACCTTTGCTGGAGAACTGGAAGGGTCCCAATGGACTGGGGACGCGCAGTCATCGTACCCTTGTATAAAGGCAAGGGATCACGCATGGACTGCGCCAACTATAGGGCCATCAGTTTTATTAGCTTAGCAGCAAAAGTATATGGAAAGATAATTGAAAGGAGAATGAGGGTGAAATCTGACGAAATGCTGTGGGAGGCACAGGGAGGATTCCGAAATGGAAGGGGATGTACGGATCAAGATTTCTCGCTCCGCAATATCGTAGAGAAGCATCTGGCCACAGACCAGAAGGTTTTCTGCGGTTTTGTGGATCTTGAGAAGGCATTTGATAGGGTTGTGCGAAAGGAACTGTGGTGCATATTGCCGAGATATGGGATTGACGGCTCACTGCTGCGTGCTGTGCAGTCCACCTACAAGGATTGCTCAGCATGTGTGCGAATAGATGGCAACATGTCACCCTGGTTTGATGTCAAAATTGGTGTCAAACAGGGTTGCATGTTGTCTGCTAGGCTGTTTATTCTGTATCTCGATAGTTGTCTACAGAGAATAAGATCGACGAATGTAGGATTACGCATGGGTGACCTAGTGGTGAACTGTCTGCTGTATGCAGATGATGCTGTCCTGTTAGCTGAAACACCATCTGAGCTGCAAACACTAGTCACAATGATGAAAGACGAATGTATGAAGGAAGGCTTACTATTGAATGCGAAGAAAACAAAGATTATGGTATTTGAAAGAGAAGAAACCAGAACCAATGTAAGAATTACGGTAGATGATGAAGTGTTGGAACAAGTGAATGAGTTTGTATATCTTGGATGCGCTTTCAGCAGGGATGGAAGGTACACCGCAGATGTGGAAAGGCGAGTGAGTGCTGGGAATAGTGTGAATGGAGCGTTGGGAAAACTTCTTGGCAGTAAAAACCTGAGCCAGAAGGCGCAGCTGGCTATACACAATGCAGTGCTGGTCCCAACGCTTACTTATGGAAGCGAGAGCTGGGTATGGCAGAGAGAGCATGAAAGTAGGATAAACGCGGTTGAAATGCGAGCGTTGCGCAAAATCTGTGGTGTAACGCTTGCAGACCGTATCCGCAATGATGAGGTTAGAAGCAGAGTTGGTTTGAAAGAGAGCGTCGGTGTTAAAATAAGAAGAGGCATGCTTCGTTGGTTCGGACATGTAGAAAGAATGCAGGATGAAAGAATGACGAAGCAGATATACAATGCAAAAGTGGAAGGATGTAGGAGCCGAGGAAGGCCAAGACTTACCTATCATGATCAGATTGATCGTGTTCTATCAGAAGGTGATGTCAGGAGCCCTAGAAACCGGCGAGCGTGCATGAAAAGAGCAATGAATGTGAAAGAAGCGAGTGAGGTATGTAAGGATCGAGTCGCGTGGCGCTCGGTTCTCTCTGCCTACCCCGTAAGGGATTTGGCGTGAAGTTATAGAAGAAGATATTTTTACAATTGTACAGCTCGCGTACGGTTGGGAGTTCGTTCTAATACACTGAAACCGCAATGGTCGTACTGTGCGGTTCCAGAGAAGTTTTCTACCGAGAAATATTAAGTTGTGGAATGAGCTCCCTGCCGTGGTTTTCCCAAGGGACTACAGTATGGGATTCGTCAAGAAAAGAGTGAAGAGGTTCTTACAGGGTCGACAACGCAAGACACTCCTGGTGTTGCAAATATTCATAGGCTGAGTAACCGCTTACCATCAGGCAGGCTGTACGCTTGTTTTCCACCTTAGTAGTATAAAAAAATCGGCCAAGTGCGAGTCGGACTCGCGCACGAAGGGTTCCGCACCATTATCTATAAAAACAGCAAAAACAAATCACGTTTGTTGTATGGGAGCCCCCCTTAAATATTTGTTTTATTTTAATTTAATTATTTATTCTTAAAGTGAATAAATAACTGAATATTTCAAGCGTCTACCTGTTGCCGTTATCAATATCAAGCAAAAAAATCACGTTTGTTGTATGGGAGCCCCCCTAAATATTTATTTTATTCTATTTTCTAGTATTTGTTGTTATAGCGGCAACAGAAATACATCGTCTGTGAAAATTTCAACTGTCCAACTATCACGATTCAAAAGTTACAGCCTGGTGACAGACGGACGGACAGCTGAGCCTCAGTAATAGGGTTCCGTTCCTTTGGGTACGGAACCCTAAAAAGCTGTTACTGTGTTAGCGGCAGCGGTAGCAACGCACGGGCGATAGTTCTCCCATATTGCAAGCGTTCATAAACTACGGTAACCACTTTACATCAGGTGGGCTATATGATTGTATGAAATACATTCCTACATGGATTCAATAATTTTATTGATGATGGGGAAATATCGACAATTTTCTCAATTTCAATAAGGGATTTATGTATATCGGCACCGGGCACCGTATTAACGCTTGTAATAAGTATCACTCTCGCGATGCCGCCTCTGCTGCTTACACAGCAACTTCTTCGGAGCTTACTAGTGCCCTCACTCACACGCAGGAACACAACAACCCTCTAGGGAGTTGTTATTTGCCTGCGGTTTTCTGTGAGGTGGAGGTACTTCCCCAGACGGGCTGATTTGATGCTCCCTACCTCTCTTGCAAGTTTTTGGCATTTACTGTTAGCAGAGGAGGTCCGCAAACAATGCGCGAGTGTTACTTATTATATTGCAAACTAGTTTTTGTCTATCGGCCCGTACGCTTGTTTGCTTCCCGACATTGTATATAAAACCTATTTTTCACTTGGCATGTACTAACAATAACATGTCAGTTTATTCTAAAGAATCATAAATATTCTTGAACATGGATTAAGTACTAAAAATGTACTTACTCGTACTCTGCCTACCAACTTTTCTAGGGACTCGCGTGAAAATGTAAATTGTGGAAATACCAAATAAAGAAAATGTGGAAAAAATAAAGCTCGCTGACGCCGCGGTTAATTTTGACACACCGACGCTCGTGGGTTCGATTCCCACACGGGACAAACATTTGTATGTGCATGAACACGTCTGTTTGTCTAGCTCTGGGTGTTTAGAGAGGTAAGGCGCATCAAAAGCAGTCCGTCTGGAGAAGTATCTTCACCTCACAGAAAACCGCGGCTAAATAACAACTCCCCGGAGGCTTGTTGTGATCCTGGGTGTGAGTAAGGTCACCACTGAGATCCTCAAGAGTTGCTATTAGCAGCAGAGGTGGCATCGCGCGAGTGATATTTAATGTGTTACCAGCGTTCATACCACGCCACGGTAACCACTTTAAATCAGGTGGACAGTATACTTGAATGACACCCAACATTTATAAAAAATAGGTTCATGAACCGTGGAAATAATTTGAAACTCTTCAAAGAGAGAGAGAGAAGTTCAAAATATTTCTATAGTAATAAGATAGATAGATACACCAGTATATCTTATGACCGTAATAACATAAGGAATATTCTGAAATGAAACAACTGCCTACAGTTCCATGAATATTTTATACATTAAAAAGACAAAGCGTGTCCATTTGAAACAGTGGACCAAGAATATCAGAAGACAAGCTTCATAATATTAGATGAAAATAAAATCAATAATAAACTATCATACAAATTTTTTCTACAATTACATCACAACTTTCTTAACTTTCACATCTCATGAACATTCTGTAATGCTAATTCTGGTTTATCATAGCCAAGTTCCTCTGGCGTGTCTATGCCCAGCTCGGTGAGAGTGGGTTTGATTTCTTGGATTATGTACGGGTAGATTTCATCAACTTTGCTGCCGCATTTGTCCTTGCAAGCCTCGATGAACCTTATCGCAAGAGCATAGTCATTCACTCGTCGGCAGGCGTGGAGTGCTGCTTTGATGATCTTTGGGTCTGGAACTAAATCCATACCGCAAAGGTCATTCATACCTTTGCGGATATCCCAACCGTCAACGTCTTTCCTGTTGAAGAATGCTTCATATCTGAAATAAGGAAATAACAATATTGATAAATTAAAGTGTAATTTAAGTAACAATGAGAAGATTATTTTAAATGACATTAGTAAATCTTTTTTTTTTATATATGATAAATATATTTATATATATGTATATATATAGGTTATCTCGGGTTGGCTTTACTATCGGGGCGCACGATTTCGGGGTTCGTCAGGGTTGCTTTATGTAGGGGTTAGTCTCCCCTTTCAAACGACACTACTTGGAGCTCGAGGAAATATTTACTTTTTTTATAATTATTATTTTAGTGCACGTGAAATGGAACGAATTTTGTTCAATAAAAATATAGTTTGTTGTAAAATTGTAATTTGTTACCTTGAAACGGAACGTATTCCGCCAAATTTTTTGATATTTATAAAAGCAGCATAGTGATTTTTGGTCGCCAAATTTGATATTAAGGTTCGCGTCATTCTGCTTTCGTAAACTTTGTTTTCATTTAGTGGTTATATCAGTGGGTTCAATAACTCCCCCCCTCCCTTCCTCCCAAATCTTACAGCTTAGTAATATAATAATATACATTTTTACTCAATTTTTATAAATTCTGTATTTCGGTGTTGGTCAGGGTTGCTTTATGTAGGGGTTAGCCTCCCCTTTTTGTTTGACATTAAGGTTCGCGTCATTTTGCTTTCGTTTGTACGTTGTGTGAATGTGTTCCAAAACAGTTGGTTAGGTTAGGTTAGAGTATGATAAACAACGCACGAGCCGAGCGAGCGAAGCGAGCGTGCCGCGGTAGCGGCCGGCGAAGTGCCAGAAGCGAATCGTTGACATTTTGAAAAGTGTCATTATAAAAAGTAGACCAAACCACCATTGTAGGTGACATAACCTCAAAAAATTAAAATGTTAATAACTTTAAAACTATACGTTTCCTCTGTGTGGGAGTGGTACCAGGGGGTAGCCCTCCTCCCACCCTCCCCTCCCATCCCCCTCCCCCCCTCCAAATCGTGCGCCCCGATTCAAAATATTACCCGTTATCTCATCTGCAAAGATTACAATGCTGAATCAGCTTCTCCTGTCAGTACTAAGTCATCAGCAGCTATCATGCATACTGTAGACGGGCTCTTTCTGCTGACATTCTGCATGATATGCATCTGTCACCAGGCTCGGTGACACATGACTACATATCGGTTATCATTGGTAATCATCATTATAATTAACTTAACTATCCCTATGTTCCAATTTTGTTACTAATCCAATAAGAATGAAGTATTGTCAATAAAAGAGAATAAATAGAACAAAACGCTGGGGTTGAAGTAGGGATGTGTATAGTACAAGATATACAAACACATACACAAGCAATCATTTATGTACATACAGCGACGTAGCATCGGCCTACTGTCACTGTGTGTATAAGATGTTTGATAATAAACTTATTTAATCATCAAAATGTAAATTACAAAGCTTCAAATTATCGTTGTGTAATAGTGTATGTTTTTAAGTGAATATAAACTTAGTACAACAATAGTGAGGAAAATAAAAGCATTTCAAATTGGAAATAAATTATAGTTATGGGTGGGTATGGGTAGATAATGAGTAAACATACAAAAGTCCTTCAATTCACTGTCATCTGTCAATAAATACAAACATTTATTAGCGCCTAAAAAGAAACAAAAATTAATGGATATTTAAAAATACAATAATAACTTTATCCCTGACAAGTCGATGGTAGTTTCTACGGGTACAGACAGGTCCACCACTCAGTCCCACCACTGTGTCTCCTGTGTAGCCAGAATTAACAGTGGCGACCACCAGAAAGGCAATGAACAGCAAAGTTCATTGCTGTCCCAGGAGTTAAACTACAGCTGCCTTGGAACTCACAATGAATTTAATCAGAAGAAACATGTAGGAGTAGGAAGTTTTGGAATTGACTCTTGGCAATGTGAGAGACAGCAATATGTCAAATAAGGCATTAAAAAACCTCAAAGAGATGGCTAGTCAATTGAAGCTCCACTGCCATGCAACTGCAACCTACGGGTAGTCATTTTTTATGTTTTGAACACGAAATTATGATTTTGCTATAATCTGTCAAATAATAATTTTCAAGCAAAATGAAATTTAGTGACCTCACCACTTAATGACAAGTCTGTTATTTATTAGATACAATTGACAATTAGTATATGGGCTCAGAGTTTACAATTAACAAATTGCAAAACTCATCTCGGAAATAACATTGGTTTCTTCTGCAGTATCTGACCATTTGACTCTTCAAATACTTCGGGTACTCCCAATGTCTAGTTTACAATATGTAATTCCTTGAAGTATAGTTGTCATAGAGTGAAGTGCTGCCTGTTTTGTCAAATAGTCAGGATAATAATACATACGCTTAGGTGAAAATTATGCAAGCTTATCAACGCTTGCTCCAATTTGTTACTGCTTATGTTCAGGCGAGCAAGCTCACATTTCTACTTAAACACGTTTTCTTACTATATTGATTTTTATTACAAATACATATTAATTGGAATACAATTTCATATGGTCTGCATCGAAAATTTGTAAATTTGGTAGATATATACCTTAAATATAAAAAGTTTGCTGTACCAGACGATTATGTTTCACGTAATGAAGATAAGCACCAAAAAATCAATACTGAAAATAGGTTACGTAGCAAAGCAGGCATAAATGCTGGATAGGGGATATCTACACTATAACTAAATGAGGTAGTTCGCGATATCTTTTGAAGAGTTATCTTTTTCTCGTTCAATACAAAAACGGGCGGTGTTCGAAGGTTATGTCCCAGAATTTATAACAGAGATAATCAAGAAAAATATAGCGATTCCCAATTCTCATTTAGATCACATATGCATGTAATTAAAAAGGTATTGTAAAGTACTTTATACTCAGAGAAACATCGATCTATCAATATT
Organism: Pyralis farinalis; assembly: GCA_947507595.1. Lineage (NCBI taxonomy): Eukaryota > Metazoa > Arthropoda > Insecta > Lepidoptera > Pyralidae > Pyralis > Pyralis farinalis. The sequence goes on from OX382259.1 coordinate 38,346,370, forward strand.
TTCAGTTACATAACGTCACAACGATGAGCCTAACCTGGAGTCGAATTCTTCATCGGATTCCACTGGGCCGCCATGTGACAAACGTGCAGGGATAACTGCACTTAGCTTCGTTGCTGGTAGTAAGGATTTTCTCAACGTGCTGACTAATGTGGTTGACGCCGATCTCAACATTTTCACGAGAAATAGACTTTTCACAAGAAAGATAACAAATGGCTCCTTTACTCCATAGACAATTATTTGATTGTTGCCATTCTTTGATCGCCTACTAGTGTGGTTTGTACCTCAGATACGGGACAGGCAATCGATTGACTTTACTGTGTGATCAAATCAAACTCCACACAGTTGGATTGAAAGCAGTTGCTGATTTCGGATAGAAATTAAATTGGATTCTGTGTAGCGACAATAGCTAAGGCGTAGCTTGGATTAAAAAAATGCAACAATACTCTATTTATTTATATATCTTATTTTAGTTGTATTAAATTTGTAAATTTTTGTTTGCTAATTATTTTGATCATTTTTGTACTACGTCGGTTGGCATAATATTTGTATGCTAACGGACGTAGGCCCTTACGTAAAGCCCGCCTAATGTGAAATAATTACTGTACCCTACAGCCCTTGCAAGTATGTGCAAGCGTTTCGCTTGTACACTGTGACTTCGCTACTAATGTACACACTCCTTAGGAGCTTACTGGCGATGTCGTTTATACACATACAAGAACATAAATAAATAACAAACATGGAATTTTGCTAACAGTGTCTAAGGTTGAGTTAGTATAGTACCAAATCGGCTTCTCGTTATTTATTATCTCCGTTACTGTTCGTACCTTATCTCCCTTTCCGCTCGTTTGCTAAACGGCTAAGCAGCGAATAATATCACAGACAAAAATGTAATTAAAAATAAATATATATGAAATACGTTAGGTATCTGATATCATTCGTCCATACTTACTGAAATATAGTAGGTAAATATTCTTGTATGAAGTCGAACGATTTTTTAGAAACACCAGTACTGGACCGCTTGCAATAAAGAACCAGATTTGTTCAGATTATAACGGAAACTTTTCATACGAATCGAAAAGTTTTTTTTTCGGACTTTCAGTGTATACTATTTTTATTTTCACGTAAGAAAACAAAAATTCTATACAGTGCGACAAAAATTTTTAGGCGCGTGGCCGAAATCTGAATAATACGTCCATCTCGTGAAGATTACCTAAGTGTGCAAGAGAGGGCTATACTTCTACCAATGTCACTCAAAAGACAAAAGTCTTGTCAACTCTTGTCGCATTGTACACAAAATGTTCGAGAGGAAATTAATTATCTATGTTCTCTGTCTACAGTTCTACAGATTCTCTATAAACCGGGTGTGGTTTGCCAGAGTCGCTAAAACTCAATCTGTGCATAACTAAATCAAATAATAAGTACCTACATGAACTGTCTCGTTGCAGTAGTTGTATGAATAATGTATTTTATTTCTTTGCCACCTTCTTCACTTGACGTTGCCTTCAGAGACCACTCGTCAGACCCCGCGGGCCTCCTTTGAGGCTCGAAATGTATGGAAAAAAGTATATAAAGGGCGCTGACTAGAGATGGGTTAAGGACTGAGTATTTATCCAAGGGTGAGTAAATACTCATAAATACCCGTTTCTACTGAGTTTTTATCCAAAATCGGCAGGCTAAATATTTTTTCTTTAGTTAAGTCTTATAAATTGATTCGGAACTATGGATTTACTAAAATATCAAGGGATTAGAGGTTATTTGTGTGTTTTATTAATAGTAAGTACCTAATAAAAAAGTACTGTGCCAATATTCAATCTAAGGTATTTATTATTAACCCACAAACACTGGTATTATTAAAGGCCTCCGACTTAGCTATACGCCTGAGGCACACCTGAGGTGGGGTAGGCGGGGCCAAGGGTCCTTTATTTCGCTGTCACTGTCGTCAGCGTGCTCGTAGCATTTTTTTTACATACGACTGAATACGACAGTAAAGTCTCACCCGTCGGAGGAAGTGCACGCGCTCGTCGTATTTGGACTTAAAATGACTGTTGTAGCATTTTTACTTGTCCTATTTGTGTATTTGAATGTGAAATCACCTGCACGTAGCGCATACCGATCAGCAAACGAGGTTTTGGCGAAAGAGAGGTAGGTCAATAAGGAGCTATTCCGTTGGCGATAGGGATGGTAATGCGCGAGCGACACTCCTTGTGTTGCAGGCATCCATTGTCGACGGTAACTGCTTACAATCACCCGACGTGGTATATAAAACATATACTTTTGTTATCTAAAGAGAGGTAGGACCCAGCATGGGATCTTGCTGTGCTCCGTCCAGTCAGACATTCTGTACCGGCGGAGCATGGCAAGACCTCTTGCTCTAAGTATCCGTCTGGGAAAGGACCTCCACCTTAAGTGGGTAGCGGGAGGACCGGCGGATATCAAACCGCCAATGACGGTGTGGGCGCGGAAGGCTGGTTCGGCGGTCAGGGAGATCCGGTGAAACGACTGACCGCTGGCGGCCCGTGGGTCAGTAGGGTTCCTGAACCCGGGGATTACTTAAACTCCGGCCCGGGAGGCTGAACCGCCAACCCGCGAAAAATCCCCGTTGTAGTGGTCGTGCCTTAGAAGGAGACCGGAGTGGAGTGGTGGAGTTCAGTCAGACCATTCAGGTCAGTTGGTTTCATTTCCAAATTCTTCAAAAATACAAAGAAAGCAAATAAATTATATACCATTTAGTAAAAGCCGCTTAGAAAGATTTAAGTCTAATATAGCAGAAAAAATTGTATTGTTGCCCTATCACGGTACTCCGGACCACTTGTACTGTTCATTATTTAGCTTAATCACTAGTGAATTTAATGTAATCTTTACTCCAAAACAACTGTCTGTAAGTGACCGTATGACATTCAGTGATTGGGCAACTCCTGGTATTTATAAAAGTCGGAATAAATTGTATGAACTTTATGAAGAAAGGACCTGTAATCACAATCCGACTTTTCAAGAACTTGTAAAAAATTATGCTAAAATATTTAAACGAGCCTGTTCCAATGCTAAATCTATATATTTAAGAAATAAAATCACTGGTTCAACAAATAATATTAAATCTGTTTGGAATATGATAAATAATGAGACGGGTAGAGCGAAAGTACGTAGTCGCGACTTTCAGTTAACGATAAATGATATAGATATCAAAAATGATGTAGAAATTGCAACTGAATTTGAAAAATATTTTTCTAACATTCCTCTTATTACTACGAGAAATCTTAGGTCTTCTTCTATAGCTGCTGAACTGGTTCTCAAACAGAGCGTGGTAGAATGCGACACAATATTTGAATTTTCAGCTGTAAGCCCAAAAGATGTTTTGAACGCTTTTAAATCAATAAATATGAAAAACACTAAAGATCTGTGGGGTCTATCTGTCAAAACCATATCTTCTATTATTATTTCAATCGCTCCACATTTAGCTACAATTTTCAATTGTTGTGTGGCATCTGGTGTATTTCCTGACTTGATGAAACATAGTAAAATCATTCCATTATTTAAATCTGGTGATAGTTCGGACCCTTCGAATTTTCGACCTGTTTCCATACTGCCCATTCTCAGTAAAATTTTTGAAAAACTAATGCTTAGCCAGTTGCTCAGACATTTCAATACACATAATTTGCTTCATAGGAGACAGTTCGGATTTACGAGAGGTTGTTCAACTATAGACGCAGGGATTCATTTGCTTAAAAGTATATTCGCGGCATGGGAAGGTTCGCAAGATGCCTTGGGAATTTTCTGTGATCTGTCTAAAGCGTTTGACTGCGTGCACCATGACACTCTTGTCAGAAAATTACACCACTACGGTATCAGGAACAAGGCTCTCGAACTTCTGTCTTCTTATCTGGGCAATAGGATACAGAAGGTCGATGTTAATGGTAAGAGATCTTCGGGGTCCCCTGTAGTTATGGGAGTCCCACAGGGGTCAATTCTAGGTCCATTCTTATTTTTAGTATATATAAATGACTTACCTTATTATGTAAAGGATAAACATGAGATTGTATTGTTTGCGGATGATACCTCTTTGACATTCAAAATTAATAGACAGTTAGATAATTATGACGAAGTTAACGATGCTCTCTCTAAAGTTATGCATTGGTTTAATGTTAATAATCTGCTTTTAAATGATAAAAAGACAAAAGTAATTAAGTTCTCAACACCTAATGTAAGACAGGTGACTACCAATGTCAATGTTAATGGAACTAATTTAGCCCCTGTGGAGACAACTGTGTTCTTGGGTATAACAATTGACTCCAAACTACAATGGGGCCCACAAATTGAAAAATTATCAGGAAAACTAAGTTCTGCAGCCTATGCAGTGAAAACTATTAGACGGCTCACTGATGTTGATACGGCTAGAATAGTTTATTTCAGCTACTTTCATAGTATTATGTCATATGGAATTCTTCTTTGGGGTAACTCCGCGGACATTAACACCATCTTTTTATTGCAAAAGAGAGCCATAAGAGCTATCTACAAACTTGGTCCCCGGGAGAGCCTTAAAGAAAAATTCAAAGAAATAAATATTTTAACAGTCGCATCGCAATATATATATGAAAATATTTTGTATGTCCATAAAAACATAGACTCATTTTGTAAAAAGAGTGATACTCATAATATAAATACTAGATATAAGCATAATCTTGTGTTACATGCAAGCCGTCTCCACAAAATAAGTAATTCTTTTATGGGGCAATGTATACGGTTCTATAACAAACTTCCCAGCAATATAAGAGAATTGTCAATAAACAAATTTAAAACTACTATTAAAGCCAAATTGTGTAGCAGGGCATATTATAAAGTATCTGACTATATTAATGATAAAAATGCCTGGGATTGAGTCGATCCAATTGTAATGTAATTAATAAATTATGTAAATTTGTTTGGATACCAAAAGAGGGATGCCTGAGTTTTTTGGCAGTATTTTTATCAGTGCTCACCTAGTCATGAACTGCACGGTAGGGAAAAAAATTGTGACGATTCCAAACAAATGTAGCCATTTTTACGGAATAAAAAGATTTTGACTTTGACTTTGACTTTGACCCGGCTGCTGCAGCAGTGGGGGACGGGGGGCCCTTCCGCCCGCCGTGCCAGAAATCACATAACCTGCATTGTCCAGTGATGGAAGATACCGCGCTTTTGTCCTCTACTCTGTCGGCTCAGCGACTTCTCTTTTGAACCTCAACCCAACATAAATGGCACCGAAAATGAATAGGAAAAGAAATATTAGAGCGGCTGCTCCTTCCACAATAAATATGGATTTTTGCAACATCAGGGGACTACACTCCAATATTCATCACCTCGAGACCGCTCTGCCGACCTTCTTTTCCTCACGGAGACACAAATATCCTCACCGGCCGACACATCTTACTTACGTTACCCCGGGTGCAAACTTGATCACCTATTTGTACGCCGTGCCGGGATATGTACGTTATGTACGTTCGGTAGGATATTTGTTGTCGCCGTCTTCATAGCCTGGAAGACAGGGACCTGTCATTATTATGGGTGCGCGTGGATCATGGCGGCCACACTCGAATCTACGCGTGCCTTTACAGGTCCTATAGCGGTGATACAGACACACCCCTTTATTTGAGCACCTGCAAATGGCAACTGACAAAGTTATCGAGCAGTATCCCTCCGCGGAGTTAGTGATTTTGGGAGATTTTAATGCCCACCACACCGAATGGCTTGGCTCTCGGTGCACTGATTCCGCGGGTAGATCTGCTCATGAATTGCTTTGGCCTATGGTTTCTCCCAACTGGTACATTCTGCGACGAGAGTACCAGACAGATAGACGACCATACAAACTTCTCACTGGACCTTCTGCTGACCACACGTCCGGATGAGTAAAACATCTCTGTGGATGCGCCGCTTGGCTCATCGGACCACTGTCTCATCCGGACCCAAGTGCCCTGTGCCAGGCGTGACCCACCTCGGCCTATCGGATGGCGTCGCGTATGGCACTATAAGTCGGCAGACTGGGACGGATTGCGTGAATTCTACGCGTCGTACCCGTGGAGGCAGCTTTATTTCAAAACAGTTGATGTCGAATCCTGTGCGACTACGGTAGCTGCGGCGATATTAGATGACATGGAATGCTACATTCCCAATCGCTTTGTGGCGACAGCGGCAGCTAAAAAGCGACTGTGGTTTAATCGGCCTTGTAAAGAAGCCACACTTCTCAAACTTATCGAGACTTGGACCACGGCGCGTGCTAATGGAAATCCAGATGTCTCTATATTGAAACGTAAACTGAACGCTGCCTTGAGGTCCAGTAAGAGGGTAATCGCCAGAGCAAAGTTTGATTTCGTCGGTAGAGTTGGCGAGCGGCTTACAAGGCTTCCGTCTGGGAGCCGTGCTTTCTGATCGATGGCTAAAGCTGCCGAGGGAAACTTTTGTCAGTTGTCTAGTTCACCATTGCAAAAACCGGATGGCAGTCTGGCGTACAGTGCTAAAGAGAAAGCCGATTTACTGGGTAATCTCTTTGGGTCTAACTCGACTTTGAATGACGGGGGAGCTGTGCCACCTACCATCGCGAGGTGCAGTAGCTCAATGCCGGAAGTCTCAAATACCCAACAAGATGTCCGGCGGGCGTTGCTCTACCTCGACATTCATAAGTCGAGTGGGCCAGATGGCATACCAGCAGTGGTGCTAAAGCAGTGTGCTCCTGAGCTGTGTTCTGTGCTAACGCGCCTTTTCGTGCTTTCCTACTCCACTGGGCAAGTCCCGTCTTCGTCGAAGACCGCCAATGCGCACCTGGTGCCCCAAAAAAGGCGATAGATCAGACCCATCGAATTACAGGCCTATTGCTAAACCTCCCTTCTCTCCAAGGTGATGGAGCGTATGATACACACACTACTCCAGGCATACCTAGAGGATCACGATTTAATCAGCGACCGTCAATACGGCTTTCGCCACGGTCGTTCGACTGGTGATCTTCTAGTGTATCTTACACACCGCTGGGCTTCGGCGATCGAGAGTCAAGGTGAGGCATTGGCTGTCAGCCTAGATATGACAAAGGCGTTCGATCGGGTCTGGCATCGGGGTCTTCTATCGAAGTTACCATCGTACGGGCTACCCGAGGGTTTGTGCAAATGGGTGGCCAGCTTCTTATCCAGCAGATGCATCAAAGCCGTAGTTGACGGTGGTTGTTCCAATAGCATGGATATCAATGCTGGTGTCCCACAGGGCTCTGTATTGTTCCGAACGCTGTTTCTGCTGCATATCAATGACATGTTGTCAATTGACGGCATTCATTGTTATGCGGACGATAGTACTGGGGTCACTTATTACACAGGCCGTGCTAGTATCCCTCGTTCACTTGTGGAGGAAAGCCGCGTTAGACTTGTGTCTGAAATAGAGTGTGCTTTGGGTAGGGTGTCCGACTGGGGACGGTTGAACTTGGTTCAATTCAACCCTACCAAGACACAAGTCTGTGCGTTCACCGCTAAAAACCCCCATTTGCTGTAGTCCCCCAATTCCAGAACACGCCACTAACCATTGCCAAAAGTATTGGGATTCTCGGCGTCGAGATCTCCAGCGAAGTTCAGTACCGAAGCCACTTGGAAGAAAAGGTCAAGCTGACGTCAAAGAAACTTGGTGTGCTCAACAGAGTCAAACAGTACTTCAGCGCGGGGCAAAGACTTATATTTTAGATAAGTCCCAAGTCAGACCGCATATGAAGTACTGTAGTCATCTCTGGGCGGGGGCACCTGGTTACCAGCTAGGACCTTCTGACTCGGTGCAAAGACGAGCTGTGAGAATCGTCGATGATCCTAAACTCACACACGGTATTAAGCCCTTGAGTCTAAGGAGAGATTTCGCCTCGCTTTGCGTGTTCTACTGATTGTACAATGGGTTGTGTTCTGAGGAATTGTTCGATATCATGCCAATAGCCTCGTTTTACCATCGCTCTGCTCGTCGACGGCTGGGAGTTCACCCTCATAGACTGGAACCGCAATGGTCGGGTACTGTGCGGTTCCTGAGAAACTTTCTACCGAGAACTATTAAGTTGTGGAATGAGCTCCCTGCCGAGGTTTTCCCAAGGGACTACAGTATGGTGTTCTTCAAGAATGGCGTGAAGAGGTTCTTACAGGGTCGGCAACGCAAGAGTGACACCCCTGGTGGTTGCAAATGTCCATAGGCTACGGGACTAACTGCTTACCATCAGGCAGGCCGTAAGCTTGTTTGCCACCTTAGTGGTATAAAAAAATCTTTAAAAGAAAAGAGCTCGATGGGGTCGTTGCGCATGTCATTCTAACCGAACACGCAGGTTAAGCAAAGCAAAGGTTTTCCGTGCTCCGAGGGCACGTTAAGCCGTCGGTCTCGGCTATTGTCGATAGATGACAGTCGTTAAGCTAAGTCAGTGGCCCTCGGGCGGCTTAAAAATACTGGCCTCCGCCAATCCGCATTCGAGCAGCGTGGCGGAGTATGCTCTAAACCCCTTCTGTTGAAGGGAGACTAAAATTTCAAGTCTTTTTGTGTTTATTTTTTTTTACTCATGCATTTGGATAAATACTCAGTATAAATGAGTAAAAATGGATAAATACTAATATTTATCTTTCCTTCTCAGTAAATACTATTGAGTATTTACTGACCGCCCATCTCTAGCGCTGACAGATTAACCTGCCCCTGGAGTTTTATCGCTTATTTGTGTAGGGTTTTTGACGCATATTAAAAAGCGCGCATCATTACAGTCCGTATTCGTAGACATAGGCCTTCCCTCTAGCTAGAGAGATATTCGCAAGTCCAAGACCGAAGAAATTCCAAGACTGCTCCTCAGGAGTTGAGATTTTTGGACAATAAGATACGTGGAAGCTTTTGACGAGCTCGGTGGCTCAGTCGTGAAAGACACGACTTTGACACCAACGCTCGTGGGTTCGATTCCCACACATGACAAACATTTGTGTGCATGAACATGTCCGTTTGTGTTGGTCTGGATGTTTTAAGAGAGGTAGGGCGCATCAAAGCAGCCCACCTGGGGAAGTACCTCCACCTCACAGAAAACCGCAGCCAAATAACAACTCCCTTGAGGGTTGTTGTGTTCCTGCGTGTGAAAGAGGTCACCAGTACGCTCCTAAGGAGTTGCTGTGTAAGCAGCTGAGGAGGCATCGCGCGAGTGATATATGTTAAAGCGTTAATAGACTACGGTAAATGCTTTATATCAGGTGGACCGTATACTTGTATGCCTTCCGGCGTTGTATTAAAGAAAAAGCTTCCCGAAAGCAGCCCATCGGAGTTGGATTCGTCTGTTGACCTCCCGGTCGAAGTTGGACTTAACTAAATAATTTCCTTGGGTAGGTAGATACATACATTCGTTAACAACTTCGAGCTTAGTCTTTCCGTGACCGGTATAGGTGTAAACAGGACATTCGACATGATCTTAGTCTTGTTCTTCTTGAGACCTGCCCGGTAGGAAACACTGTTGAGGTCACTGAGCATAGACCTAAGGTCTCCAGCGATTTCACCATGAGAACTATATCGTCAGATATGATATGAGGTGTAAAAGGATGGAGCCACGTGGCGCTTTCTGCCTACCCCACAAGGGATTTGGCGTGAAGTTATAGATAGAACTATATCATCGGCAAAACGAAGGTGACTGATCTATTTGCCATTTATGTTTATACCGTATCCTTTCCAGTCCAAGAGCTTGAAGACTTCGATTCGAAGATCTTCCAATGCTTCGGTGAAATTCGGCGATATAACATTGCCCTGTCTAACACCTTTTTGCACTTGGATCGGTTTTGTACTCTGTTCCTGTACTCGGATACACATCGTTGCCTTACTGTATAAGCACTTCAACGTTTCGATGTACTGTAGTCAAGTCATAGTCAATTCGACATCGCTGGACTGTGCCACTGCCGCCCTCAACCGATTCAAAGGCATTTTAAGGGCAAATTATACTCCTCAGCCTTCTGTACAATCTGTAGGAAGGTATATGTGCGCGTTTGGACTCGATCTCTATTGCACCCAAGATTTTAAATGATGTGCGTGTTTCGGCTCAGCGACTGCGGTCAGCTATATACGCGCGAACGGGAATTCACACGTATGTTTTACGACTAATGGCAAGCAGTCCCCGTAGCCTATGAATACTTGCAACACAAGAGGCATTACTTGGCGCTGACCTTGTAAAAAGCTCGCAAGTAAGGTATGGTTTAGATTCAAGGAAGAAACGACATGTGCATTCAAATGTTACTCGAATTATGAAAAATAATATACCTGCAAGAAAATAAAAACATTACTGATCTGTTTAAAGTTGTGCATTTTAAAATGGTGGTACTGTATAAAGGCAATGATACAAATTGCCTAATAATGTAAAGATTAAGTTTAATTATTGCATAATAAAATAAAACAGCACATTATAATTACCTACTTATCAAATTGACTTGATTTCTAAATATTCCTAATGTTTTTGGTGAGCAAATAATGTACAACAATTATAAAAGTACTCGGTTCTACTGTGACCCCACTTCTAATTTTACAACAGAGATTATGATTTTAATGGTATTATTGCGGATCTCCAAAAACCTGTATAACCTGTACTACCGATAGTCCAACGTCATAACCTAAAATTTATTTCAGGAAAAGAAAAAGAGAAATTAATTTCAGGTATAATGAAAGTATTCTTTATTCTTGAAATTTATTTCTCAATTCATACCGATTTTGACACGAAGCAATACTATTTTTGATAAATATGCACGTTTCCTTCTTCTCGCGGCAACAGATAAAATCAAGATTTTATAAAACGCCAGTAAGAAATATAAATACTTTGAAACTCTAGCTATATGATAGCCTAGTGGATACTGAACCGGCTAAGTGCCCAATAAAATAAAAAAAATTGCCATTGGGTCCTCGCGGTCACTTAGACACGTCTTACATTTTTAAAACAAGTACGCATTAGATGGTAAGCGGTCACCGCAGCCTATTGACGCTCACGGGGATGTTACTCGCGCGCTGCCAATCTCGGTCCTAAGGATGTTTCGTGACAGTACCCAGTAATTTCTCTGCCATATCTCGCCCTTCAAACCGGAACAGTTATATAAATATAGCTTCTCGGCGGTAGAAATAGGTGAGACAGAGGTACTCAAGCAGACGACTTTTGTACAAAGTCTCCCTCTGGTACTGGTAGTTTTATCAGTTTTATTAAAATTACAAGATATTTTTTTTATACAAGGTCGGGAGGCATCTGACGGAAAGCGGTCACCGTACGCTATGAACGCTTGCAATACAGATAGTATTACTCACGCGTTACCACCACTACTGATAACATAGCAATTCCTTAGGAGCTTACTGGTAACCTCACTCGCTCGCAGGACTTTTGTACAAGTCTCCTAAAATCTGTAAAATGTCTGGTAATCTTAATGTATCTTATTAAATTCTCTTATATTATTATTTTTTAATCTGCTAGCATTTTGGAAATGACTATTGGCGAAGAAATGTCGACAGAAAATCGCCATTATACTCGTAGGTTTCTTTAGAAATTGTCAATTAGATATTACCATAAATTTACATTAGTCTAGTCAGTTCTCTACCTACCCCGCAAGGGACCTGGCGTGAAGATATACATACATACTCGTACATTAGTCTATTGGTACAATAATGATATCAAATGGTAGAATTAAAAATTATTTGCCAAGCCTAATGGATTAGACGGGATAGCGCTAACAAGAAGAAACACTTCGAAACTCTAGTCTTGTCATGACATGATCTATTTATTATTTATATATTTATTGGCAAGTCATTTGTTGGTTAAAAGTTTTGTTACGTAAATGTTTCGTTTATTTGCTGTAAAGTGTAAATTCAATTTTCGTTTCAATGGATCCTAAAATATTTTGTGTCCTTTCACAAAGGGATAAAAATCGAAAATTCCATTTTATATATTTCCTTGATGGTACAAAATGTTTCTTTTTCATTTTGGAAGTTGTTCTCACAGTGGAAATCAGTGCATTTTTTTATACACTAAGGTGGCAAAAAAATATACGCTCTGCTAATGGTAAACAGGCACCGTAGCCTATATATGTAAAACTACTGCATTGTATATATGTAAAATTATAAAACTGTAATTGATATATGTAATTATGATGATAATACTTTATTCATAAAGAATTAAGTCAGTTAACAAAAAAGTATAATTCATTGTCCTTTATTAATAACAACTGTAAAAATTAAATTAGTTCTTTACAACTAATAATACAAAAGAGGCAGCTTCATATAACAAATTACATTACATTTACTATTTGATTCAGGATATATATTTTTGGAACATAATTTTTTTGTCTAAGAAATGTCTTCTTCATATTTTCCTTCTCTTCTTTTTCTTGTGTGCCGAGATACTCTCTTGGCCACTATCGTCTTCACTAGAACTGTCGGAGGAGCTACTCTCGCTGTCGCTGCTGGATGAGCTGCTGTTGGACGAGCTATCTGATGCTACACCAGTGCCCTGAGTTAAGTCCATGCTACTTGCAATTTTATAAAGCTCTGGCTCTTTGGTTTCAAGAACTTTGATCCACTTCTTAGATAGTTTTGGACGTCCCCGAATTGTCTTATGCCAGACCACAGGGAAATTGGTGCGGCTGCAAAAGTTTTGTGTCACAGCAACTGTGTCATCCAAATTGAGCACAACATGCCACCAGCCTCCAGGAACAAATACTGTTTCACCAGGTTTTTGGAGTATTTCCACCTGCAAATTTATATAGCATTAAGAAAAAGCATTACTTTTATCTATTATATGTCAAAATTGGTGTCAAACAGGGTTGTGTGCTATCTGTAAGGCTGTTTATATATCCTGTATCTCGATAGTTGTCTGCAGAGAATAAGGTCAACGAATGTAGGATTGCACATGGGTGACCTAGTGGTGAACTGTCTGCTGTATGCAGACGATGCTGTGTTATTAGTAGAAACACCATCTGAACTGCAAACTTTGGTCACAATGATGAAAGACAAATGTATGGAGAAAGGCTTACTAATGAATGGGAAGAAAACAAAGATAATGGTGTTTGAAAGAGAAGAAACCAGAACCAATGTAAGGATTACGGTTGATGATGAAGTGTTGGAACAAGTGGATGAGATTGTATATCTTGGATACGCTTTCAGCAGAGATTGGAAGGTACACCGCAGATGTGGAAAAACAAGGGAGTGCTGGGAATAGTGTGAATGGAGCATTGGGAAAAGTTCTTGGCAGTAAAAATTTGAGCCAGAAGGCACAGCTCGCTATACACAATGCAGTGCTAGTCCCAACACTTATTAATGGAAGCGAGAGCTGGGTATGGCAGAGATAGCATGAAAGTAGGATAAACGTGGTTGAAATACGAGCGTTGTGCAAAATTTGTGGTGTAATGCTTGTAGACCGCATTCTCAATGATGATGTTAAAAACAGTCAGCCTGAAAGAGAGCGTCGGAGTTAAAATAAGAAGAGGCATGCTCCGTTAGTTGGGATGTGAAGAAAGAATGATGAAGCAGATATACAATGCAAAAGTGGAAGGATGTAGAAGCCGAGGAAGGCAAAAGTGGAAGGATGTAGAAGCCGAGGAAGGCCAAGATATACCTACCATGAGCAAATTTGTTATATTCTATCAGAAGGTGATGTCAGGAGACCGAGAAACCGGCGAGCGTGCATGAGAAGAGCTGAATGTTAAAGAAGCGAGTGAGGTATGTAAGGATCGAGTCAAGTGGTGCTCGGTTCTCTCTGCCTTACCCCGCAAGGGATTTGGCGTGAAGTTATAGGTATAAATGTTGTAAAAACTGGGATATGCAATGTAGTCTGTGGAACACACAAGAGTGGAATCTATGGTGTTACAAGTGATTATGATGACAATATTAATACTACACTACATGCCATGTTGGTAAATATTAGTTGGTAATATTATAAAGTATTCATGTTACAAGCATTCTAAGGTAATGTAACAGAACATACTTTTTTCATATTTGTAATTTGAAGTGAAATGAAAAACAAACAACACTCTCATTAAGGAAAAAGATTTCCTCCTTTCCATTATCTGCTATTATCTTTTTATGCAGCTACATGTTGCAAGCTCAGCTGTTGTAGACTTTTTATTTGTCATGCAGGAATCCAACTGCTTCGATTCTCAAAATTCTATCGCTGATAGAAAGTTACATTAACCGATAATGTAACTTTCTATCAGGGACAGAATTATGAGAATCAAATCAGTAATTCCAGAGATTACCCCTGTACATCCAAACAAATAATAAAACTTAACATGATTAACAAATAGCACCCACAATGGGAATTCATTGATTATGATAACCATATCATAAACAAATGAATGCTTACTACACAGGGAGTATCACTGGCATGTTACAACTCCACTGTCAATGCAGCACTACTTTTGGAGTTTAGTAGTGAGTCATAAGAGTAAAACAACCTTCCAAGGGTTTTACAATTTGGTTGGTGTTTTGTGGCAGGCCGTCTGCCAAGATCCTTCCGAAGTATGTACTTCCCTGGTTTGATTGTTTCTTACCAAAAATATCTCTTTCTTGCATCCCTTTTGCCTAATAACATTTAAATCAAGTTGGCTTGGGTCCAATTGATGGTGTTGAACTACTTAGACAATAATAGCAATGTAATATATATGTATAATCATACCGGTTTATACTCCTTTGGCCATGAATCCAGCTGAGTTTTAGGATAAATCAGTTTAAACCAAGTGATCGCTTCATCTCTTTGCTTCCCACCCACAGCACCAGTCACTTTAACTAACTCCCTGGGTATCTGAGTGGGGAACAGGCACCATCTCTTGTGACCAAACACCAGCGCGTTCCATGCACTTGTTCCCAGTGGGTCGATATGTATTCCCGTTCCAGAGCGCTGCGGTCCCATGACAAACCAGCGATAAGGCGGTCTCCGCTCCTCACCACAGTGCTTAAACAAATCATCCCTAAAATATTTGGGGACTTCATAATCCTCAAGAAGTTTTCTTCTTCTTAAGTGCTCACCAAAACTGCTATCAAAAATATAGAGAGGACTATCATCAGTCGTTGTCCGCATGTATTCTATGTAATACTTCATCTTCATCTTAACACTATAACCCTCATTGTCTTCGCCACACTTGAATTTTTGGTTTCGATACTTTTTGGCAAGTCTATCTAAGGTCCATTTGTGGTTCGCTTTCCAATTGGTCTGTACATTAGTTATTACTACTGGTTTGTATATTTTCTCATAATTTTGAATAAATTCTTCATGGGAAACCTCATTTTCATTTATTCTGTCAACATTGTCATTACATTTTAAAAATTCTTCGAAGTTACCTGCATACTTCAAAGTTGTCCATTGATACTTATCGGCTAATTCTGTAATTTGAAGATAAGATTACTTAAACTGAGGCTACCCTAGTAACATGTATGTATGAATGTACCCATTTATTTCAAAGATTCAGCATTAGGTTAAAGTTATCAATATAATCAAGTTATATATAACAAACTATTTGTATCCATATCTGCTAATCACTATACCTTAAAATATTACAATAACATTGAGTTCTGTCTCTTATGAAAAGAAAAAACTTCTCACATCTCAGAAGCTAACATACTTAGAATTATCATATTAAAAAGAATACTAACTATCCATATATTACAAGTACAATGTAATCACAATCTGTTGTGAGGCTGTCTCAGTGTCCACCATTATCATTATTACTGTCCAATAGTTATTAGCATGCCCGTCATCACACATGTCCAATAATAATATCACATATTATGGATGCAACAGTCAATTATAAACTACAATGAAACAGTAATTATGTCTATAAAGAAGTATGAAATAAACTCAAACTACTAGTATTAAAACAAGAACATATTATTTATATAAATTCCTTCATAGGCATTACAGGTATTTAGCACCAACAACTTGTAACTATAAAATATAAAATAAATATGGTTTAAAGGGTTAAGGTATCCTGACGAGCTACTCTGAACAAAATATGTTCTCTTCAGTAGCCTATTGTGGTATTATCTATCAGATATACATTCTACTAAACTTGTCTCTTAATTTCACTGTAATATTGGCCACATTACAAACACAAGTGCAAATGTACAAGATTTTACAAGTTATAACATGAGTACATAGCATATGTAGCTCATACCCTTTTCATGCACAGAAAATATTTACATAAAATATGCTACGAGTAAACAAGCCATATTGCATTCAGCGATGGTCAAAAGTAAAAAACTGGAAATAAGCCATTTTTAGAATGTGCCCCTACCACAAGTCGGTTGTAATATTACAAAGTCAAAATCCACTTATACAATTGTAACCCATTCTACAGCTTGTAGGTTTTGCTATATATGCTTACACTTCAACATCTAACAACAACAATATGCCATCTAGATGTTACACTGCCTGTGACCAACACATTTTTTTGAAGGACTATGGGATGTGGGTAGTAGTCGACAAATGAATTGTCATTGTTAGAAAGATTCTCAAAAAATTTAAAACATATAATTATACTTTTCATTTCAAATCCTCAAAATTTCGCAAGACTTCACCGGATGCACCAAGCACAACCACAAGTCTTTTATTAGATAGCGGAGTCAAGTCTTAGGAATCAAAGTGTGCATGACAAGAGCTGACCTACGAGCGAGTGAGGTATGAAAGAACCAGCACTCGTTTCTCTCTACCTTCCCTATTGTGTAAGTGCAAGGTGAAGATATAAATTGATAAAACTATGGTTGGACTCTAGACATTCCCTATATTAAATTGGGTGACTCAGCAAAGTTGCACCATGTCTGTTAACGTTACAATAAAATACCATGTGGTCATTATAACACAGCTTACTAGATTCAAAATGTGAATGTTGCATGACACATTTGGGGATGTCTTTTCTGAAATTTGCTAATTCAATTTCCAAATCATGGTATAATAATAACTCCGGTTCTATGGAGACTCTCTGACCTGCATATTAGTAGACCATGTTAACAGTAGCTTCATTGTGTTACATGGAACATGAACATATTGATCAGCTGTAAAAGCAATTTGTGTCAAAGTGTACTCCTGTAACTTTAGGCATGAAATTAGTGTAAAAATTAATGTATTATCGATTGATGCTCAATGACATGTAAAGTTTGCATTTAGTAATTATTAGCGTTATTTGTTATTTATGTCGAGGTCGCAGGTAATACATGCCACGCTCACTTACAGATTGTTTCAACAATGAAAGGATTGCATTATTATCAATGCATTGCTTTACTGTCCCAAAAATACTTGTCAATTACAGTTAGAATATGTACAAATAAATAGACATACTATTTTTGGTTATAGTCATGTTAGTTATAAGGTTTTACTTACCTGGGCGAGCTTTTCTCTTGACTTCCTTAATGCGTTTTTTCGCTTTATGGGACAACTTATACTCAGTTTGCATTATTGCTAAATATTTCCAAGATAACGGCTAGCCGAAACAAATTTCAATCACCTACCTATCAACTAATTTAGAAATTGACAGGATTTGCAACACCATATTTTGCAAAAAAAAAAAATATGTTTATGGATATCATGTCAGTGATGTCGATTTGCAGTCAGTCTTCAGTCACGCTATAAATCGATCGATTTAACAGTTATTTAACGAATATATCTTCAGCAGTTTTAGCAGTTTGGTCTCCTCTACCGTCGTCAGAGATTACTGCCTGCCTAGTTGTTAAATTATTAAGATCTTATGCAGCGTGTAGCTGTATGAATAAATCACTAGTAAAAAAAAACTTTACAGCTGTTTTTACATTTTATTAATCTCGTGTGTAACTGTTCAAAATAAGTTTTTACATTCACGAATATTTATGAAAGGTCGTAGTTTCATTTATGTCTTCATTTATGTTAGGATTAAACGTTTAAATTGATATGTATATATTGCTTAAAACTAATAATCTTTCTAATTAATAGTTTAAGAACGTACCCAACTTCAAATTTAATGACAATCTAATGAAAATTAAAAAAAAAATTTAAGGTGGCAACACTACATAATATTTTCGATGCCGTTTTCCGGATATTTTTAGAATTTCAGATTGTTAGTTACGCCTAACCGAAATTACTATTTAAAACGTTTGTAGTTTTTAATTTAACGTGATTATATTATTTAGCAAGTCAAACTAACTGCTGGAAATGCAATGTAAAATAGATAGTAATTGATTTGACTGTTGTAGTGAAACAAATTTCAAACGTTCCAGTCTGAAGTGTGTAGCTAGCTCGATATAACTGTCAATCGTAGTGTAGAAATTTATTTTGTAATTTTCACCGGTTCATATGTGTAATTTCCGTATGTGTTAGACTATTTTTGAATAAACGTTAATTGCGAAATAATGTTCTATAGTGTATGTGGTGCATGAATCTGTGCGAAAATGGATGACGGCACTGTGAAGATCCAGTCTGGTATTAACATCAACATAAAGAGAACAGATGGTGAGTACAATCACGCTATATATCTTTCTAATTCGACCCTGTATATCCTTTAGAAGTTCACTATTTGCCGGGCCTACACTGGCCGAGGTGCACACGATAATTTTCTGTTCATCATGATTCACACGCGCCCAGCCTACTGAGGTGATCAGAAATCAACTCCAATTTATTACACTGTCTATTCAATAACCGTCAGTTTTGTATCTTTAGGTGAATTATCGTATTTTCGTAATTTAAGCTAATAATTCGTTCAAAGCGAAAGTGAATGCGGTAACGTTCGTTTTTCAATATTTCTGTCAAAATTATGTGTAATAGAATTTATGCTACCTGCGGAAATGGCTCACTAAGATTCTTATGGTTAAAGTTTCCTTGCCTGCTCAGGGTGCGCCCCTCCACAGCGATTCGCTGGTGAATGAGGTAGACTGCAGCATATATTAAACTGATTAAATAAAATTCCTTAGAGGATTGTTGTGTGTGACTAAGGACATCAGGAATTTGCTGAGAAAGTACATTAACAGCCAGGTATCTAGGTAGATAGATAACATAAAAACACTCCTTATATTGCATGCATTTATAGACTACTGTAATGCCTTCACCATAAGGTGAGCCATATTGTTGTATTCTGTAATTTAAGTAGTAATCTTGCATACTTTACATTCTTCTTAGCTTTATCCCGTTTTGCAATCCATTAGGATTAGTGAAGCCTAAGTAATTGGCAAAGATACTGATTTTTACACGGAGCAACTGCCTCCACAACCCAGAGGGAAAACCAGACCCTTCTTAGCTCAGGTCCCACATCTTTCGAAATATAATTTCTTGAATATGTTTCTTTACAATAACTCCCTTCATGGCACAGCGAGTGATAATTACAAATATGTACATAAATCTAAAAATACAAACAGTACATGCCAGGATTTGAACTGGGAACCAATTGGTCAATAGATACAACTATGTATATTTTTACCTGTGATTGGGGCTAGGTCAACTTGATCAAATTTTTCATTGTGGTGATCCTGGTGTTCTCTGTAATGGCAGTGCTTTTAATATTTATTTTAGCATTAACTATGACTCTTTGTGTCTGGAGTATGACTCTACAAAGAAAGGTAAAGTTTACTAAACGATTATGACCCTGTATTTAACATACCTAACACAAAAGGCACATAAAACAACACAGCCATGATGTTAGTATATTTATTAACAATGAGTAAGTAACAATGAATGAGTCAGGAAGGATTCCAAGTTTGATAAGAGTTCTTAGAAAGAATGAATTTTTGAGGCAAAACATAATATATGTGGAAGATATGCATTACCAGTCAAAATTGTGATAAGTACCTCATACTTGCTCTGGGATCCAAATGGCCGTTAACACACAACTTTGAAGGCACATAGCCTGTCAATTGCACTAGAATTTATCAGCTGTAGTATTTAGTTTCATACTGCAGTATTTTGGGAGTTGCGTTTTGGATTCACAGTTTTCCTTTCAGTTTCAATTTTGTTTCAGTTTCGCCCTCCACACTTAACATTAACTTTACTAATTCTAGTAATATTTTGTCAGAAAAAAAGGGACCAAAATGTTGTGACGTATTACGGGCCAGGGAGTTCTCTGACTGATTAACATGCTTAACAAACAGAGCCACATGAGTATATCTTTTATATTTTATGCAACATCGGCAAGCATAGAAGCATAGTCCACCTGATATAAAGCAGTCTCTGATACCGTTGTTAATTGGCTGCAATTTTCTGTGAGATGGAGGTAGTTTCCCAGTCAGGCTGCTTTGATGTACCCTACCTCCCTTAAATCTTATGCAGTATCTGTATAACTTGTTTTATTGCCTAAAAATTCATAGTGAGGAATGTTACCTGTGAGAAGCTGGAGTCTAGGAAGGATGCATTATTATTTTTTGTCATTAAGTTTCTTCTTCTTCACTAAGTCTTCTTCTTCTTCTCAATGATTACTTATGGGTGTTAGTATGGATAGTATCACCCACTAGGAGTTCATATGTTTGCAGAGAAATGGTAAATATTAGAGGTGTTAGAGATTTTTGTATATTATTCAGCGGTACAATTTTTTTTAATACTACGTCAGGAGGCATACTAGCTTACGGCCCACCTGATGTAAAGCGGGTACCGTAGACTATTAATGCTTGTGATATATTAAGTATCACTTCTGCAATGCCTCCTCTGCTGTTTACACAGCAACTCCTTTTAGGTTGTTATTTAGCTGTGGTTTTCTGTGAGGTGGAGGTACTTCTCCAGACGGGCTGCTTTGATGCGCTCTACCTCTCTTAATTTGGATTGGGTATCTCCTCGTCTGTTCTTACCACAAAATTACCTGAGAATCACTCACTGGACAAGTAATTTGCCTCCTTGACCACCATATAATAAACATTACAGGCAATTTGATCTAAACTACTTTATGTGCTTCCGCTCCCAATTAGTTCATGCGATTCCTCATTAGGATTGGTGGACTGTGCTACCTATTTATGGATACTATGGGTTTGGTGAAGATACTGATTTTTACATGGAACAACTGCCTCCACAACCCAGAGGGAAAACCAGACCCTTTTTAACTCAGGTCACATTAACTCAAACCTATGTAACAATATGACTAAGGAAAATTTCAAAGCCAAACTTAAACTATATTTTTTAAGCTCTGGTTAGGAATGTTATCACATCACGAAATTCACAAATGCTTAAAAGAGAAATGTGTGGAAGTTATATTATTATGTAAATTGTAGACTGATGATAGCATATGTTTAAACCTCAGTGGTTTTTTGTTGCTATTATTGTATAATTGTGTAAATTATATTGTACAAACGATAAATAAATAAAAAAAATTAAAACAAAAAAAACTAAGTACTCTTTGAGTCTAGAGTATGACTCTACAAAGAAAGGTAAACGTGCAGTGCCTGAGGATGCCTCATGGAGAGGGCAGGGCAGCAACGGTGGTGGGTGCATGCGGATCACACACATAGAAACGACTGCCGCAGCTGAGGCAGAGATGACCAGAGCAGCCATGGCTACGGCGGCATGCATTTACTAACAGTAGTGGGCGGGTGCCGGCTGACAGTAGTTCGCACAAACTAATTGGGTGCGGAAGCACACAAAGTAGTTTAGATCAAATTGCCTGAAAATTTGACTTTCGCAAAGCAACACCTGAATCTATTAACTATATAACAAATATTGTTATTTGATGTTTGTTTAATAGTCATACATAATAAAATTGATGAATAAAAAGATTATGATTGATGATACCAATGTACTTATATTAATTTTTTTTATATACAATGTTGGCAGGCACACAAGCATACGGTCCACCTGATGTAAAGCAGTTACCCTAGCCTATAAACATTTGAAACACATTAAGTATCACTCACGTGATGCCTCCTCTGCTGCTAACACAGCAACTCCTTACAAGCTTATTGGTGACCACACTCACATGCAGGAACATAACAACACTCTAGGCAGTGGTTATTTGGCTGTGGTTTTCGGTGAGGTGGAGGTACTTCCCCAGATGGGCTGCTATGATGCACGACGTGAAGACAGTCCAAGACAAACAGACATGTTCATGCACACAAATGTTTGTCCTGTGTGGGGATTGAACCCACAAGTGTTGGTGTCAAAGTACCATTACTAACCACTGCGCCACCACCAAGCAAAATTTTTGTTTTTAGGATATCTGTCAAGATTTGCACACCAGTGACACGTCATTATAATGCTTATTTTGGTTTATCTTGGTTTAATAGGGGTAGTCTGGGGAAGTATGTTTAATATGTAAATGTTGAATTATATGCTGTTATACATACTTGTATGCTTCTAAATATGTATACTTCACTTTTTTAATAAAAGGTCAAAGGACCTTTGTTATGGTATCACATCACTGATTTCTCCTATGTCATTCACTAGGATTCAATTTATCTCCATATTTACCAAATTGTCAGTCTGGACAAATCTATTTGGTTATATTGTGGTGAAGAACCTATGCGTTTTACACTAGCTTCTGAGGAATAGGAGTAAGTGTAGATTCAGCTAACTTGTGTCTTGGTGAGTTTGAATTAGACTAACTTCAATAGCATTCAGTAGGAAATGCTAGTCAGTGTAATCCCATATTCAGCCAACCTGTTTTGGTTCTCCTCAGAGGAAAGAAATATGTTAGTCTATCTCGATAATTATTGTTGCCATTCAGATTATGTGTGTCCAAAAATTGACAACATATTTTTGATATACATCAAGTAACCAGTCAGGCACAGCACACTGCCTTGGGGAATGCCAGCATATAGCTGTTTGTATATTCTCTATTACACATATAAATACAAGAAAGTAACAATGTATGGTAAAGATAGTACAGAGGCGACTGTTGTACATGCTATAAGTGCAACTGACATCTACAAAAGCATTTACTATCTATCTATATAGTTATGCATTATCATTAACCTTGTTATGCATTTCAAGTGGAAAGAAAAGGTTATTTTAACATATTATGTTTATATAATAATGTTATTTTTCTGAATCAGTCAACAACCTCAAGTCCAGGAAATCATTTGCGATACATTACTAAGTAGTGTATAATAAGTACTTTATTAGAGATAAGTACTGTCACACTGTAGTATATTTTTTAGTTTACTAGTATATTCCACACACAACCTGTTCGTGTACAGAATTTAGAAATGCGACATATTACGATCTATTTATATCTCCGCGCCGGGTCCCCCGTGGTAGATGAGTTTTGGCGCTTCTCTGGCCTTCCACTATATGAGAAATATATGTTTCGTCATTCTTTCGTCCTGCAATCTTTCTACATGTCCGAATCAACGGAGAGAACCGAGCGCCACATGACTCGGTCCTAGCACACATCACTCGCTTCTTTAGCATTCATAACTCTTTTTAAGAATGCTTTTGACGTCACCTTCTGATAAAACACCAATTTGGTCATGATAGGTGAGTATTAGTCTCGTGAGTATTAGTCTCGGCACTTTCGTATTATATATCTGTTTCGTCATTCTTTCAATCTGCATTATTTCTATATGTTCGAACCAATGGAGCATGCCTTTCAGACCAACTCTACTTCTTACATCATCGTGGCGAATATGTTCTCATTTGAAGTTTGACGTACATTAAGGTATCATCAGAATGATTGTAAACACATCATAGATTAATTAATTAATTCACTCTCTTTCATATTTTAATCACAATAATGTGAAAACAGTTGAGAACCGGCGGCCATCGAGTAAGGCACCTAGCCTTGTGAACTTGCGATGTCTGATGCCATATACGGCGCGGCGCGGGCCGACACCGCACCAACCGGCGCACGCGCCCAGCGCGGGTACTTCATTGTTTATTCACTTTAACCTATGACGGAAAAACGACTGGTCGTGAACGGAGCAGGAATTGTACTATGTGATAAAGATGGCTTATGGGTTACATGTAAAATTAAAAGGATTATTCAATTTTTTCTTCAGTTTTTGACCTGAGACAGTTGAGTTCACTGTTAAAGCAGTGATAGTCTAATGGATAAAGAATCGCCCTAGTGACCATCAGATCCTCGGTTCGAATCCTGGCATGTAGCACTAAATTCGTGTTTTCGAATTTATGTACATATTTATAATTATCACTTGCTCGGCGGTGAAGGAAAACATCGTATTGTCTTAGGTTTTCGCGATTGTTACACATTGAAATTAAACTGTTTTTAACGGAAGTATCGCGCGTTTTATTTATTTTGTTGAAACCTGACGTTTCGAACGCTTTGCAGCGTCCGTGGTCGCAGGAAAGATGTCTTTCCTGCGACCACGAACGCGAAACGTCAGGTGAAAACACGCGATACTTCCGTTAAAAACAGTTTAATTTCAAGGAAAACATCGTGAGGAAACCTGCACATCTAAGAAATTATTTTTCGAATGACGTGTGATCTTACCTAAAACGATCTGGTTTTCCCTCTGGGTTGCGTAGGTCTGACGGCAGTCGCTCCATGTAAAAATCAGTACCGTCGCCAAATCCTTAGGCTTAGAAAGCGGACCCCGCCTAATGGAAAAACAAGATAACACAGAAGAAGAAGATAGTTGGTCTCACTGTTATGGACAGATATTTTAACGTGAATCTCCCGAGAGTGGTAGCGCACATCAAAGCAGCCCGTCTGGGGAAGCGCCTCCACCTCACAGGAAACTGGAGCCGAATAACAAATCCCAGGATGGTTGTTTTATTCCTGCGAGTGATTGATGTTAGCAGAGGTGGCTAAGCGCAAGTAATACTTCCTATATTGAAAGCGTTCTTAGGCTACGGTATCCACTTTATATTAAGTGGACCGTATGCCTCCCGACATTGTACATAAAAAAAATCCTTTTGATGTTTATTTTTAAATTTTGTCCAGAGCCTGTGGGTCCCACAGTACTGAATGATTATTATTTGGACGGAAACCGTATACACAATGCAAAAGTGGCAGGATGTAGGAGGCGAGGAAGGCCAAGACTTACCTACCATGACCAAATTGATCGTGTTCTATCAGAAGGTGATGTCAGGAGTCCTAGAAACCGGCGAGCGTGCATGAGAAGAGCTATGAATGTTAAAGAAACGAGCGAGGTATGTAAGGATCGAGTCACGTGGCATTCGGTTCCTTCTGCCTACCCCGCAAGGGATTTGGCGTGAAGTTATAGAATAGAAACCGGAATATCAGATGTGAGATTAGTTTGGTTGAGTTGTGATAGAGTTGGAGGGCTATGCTGTACATTTTTTTTTGTGAATATTCCATTTGTTTTCAATATGACACTTGGTTTAAGTATGTATATAAGTTGACGAGTTCGGTGGCTCAGTCGTGAATGACGCAACTTTGACATCAACGCTCGCGGATTCGATTCCCACACAAGACAAACATTTGTGCGCATGAACATGTCTGTTTGTCTTGGTCTTGGATGTTTTAAGAGAGGTAGGCTGTATCAAAGCAGTCCGTCTGAGGACGTACCTCCACCACACGGAAAACCGCAGCCAAATATTAACTCCCTAGATGGTTTTGTGTTCCTGCGTGTGAGTGAGATCACCAGTAAGCTCCTAAGGAGTTGCTGTGTAAGCAGCAGGCGCGAGTGATACTTAGTATTACATGTGTTAATAGGCTACGGTAACCGCTTTATATCCGGTGGGCCGTATGTTTGCATGCCTTTCGAAGTAGAAAATAAAAAATGTAACATTTACATGACAATATTGTGGTGAGGATTGGTCTGTCAACGCTCAGTTTTCGTGTCGGCCGTTGTTCGTGATTCGAGCGCACTTCCCGATGTTGGTAACTTCGCCCACTGAGCTCTGGCCAAGGTTGCTTCATCGATCTGAGGCCTCGCTCGTTTGGACTCTCGGTTCCATGGTAAATCATTCGACACAATCGTGTTTTCTGAGCTGATATTTTTAATCATGACACAATAAGTTCATTGAGCTCATCTTTTTACTAACACACACTTTATAGCGTTTTCTAGGTCTAGATAGTCTAGAATCTAGACGATTTTTTAGAGAGTATCGGTGTTAAGACAAAAATAGACATGTTCCATTAGTGTAGAAGAAATGCGAGGAGAAACAATGACGCGAAAGTAGAAAGATGTGGAAGCCGAGGAGGGCCAAGAACCTTCTATAACGACAAAATTGGTCGCGTGTTATCAGAAGGCGTTTTCAGGAGCCCTAGGAACCGACTAAGGTGCACAAAAAGAACTATGAATATTAAAAAGCGAGTGAAGTGTGTAGGTGCCGAGTCGCTCGGTTCTCTCTGCAGGGGACTTGGTGTAAAGATGAATGTATACGTGTAAAAAAATCACAACAATCTTTATAAATACGTAAACGATCTGTTTCGTTATAAGATTCCTTTAGTGCAGGTTTGAGAAACATTCAAGGTGATTGAAAAGTATTTCGTGGTCGGCGAGCGTGGCGTTCGACTCGCGATGAGAGGTGAGTCATCGGGTTCCCTCGCTCTGAACCACTCACTATACTCACTACATAATTATTCAACCAGCATCTCACCTTTATTATAACATCATCTCACCTTTATTTTAACATCATCTTCGTAGGTTATCCCGTTTCTTTATCCTAAATTGGCGCTACCTAAGCCTAAACTTGGGGAATATTGATTTTTATGAAGCAATTGCTGTCAGACCTCTACGTCTCAGAAGGAAAACCATCTTTCTTAGATTAGGCCAAACGTCTTTTGAAATATAATTTCTTAGACGCGTGTGTTTACTCATGATGTTTTCCTTTTTTTCTTAGTGATAATCATAGATATATACATATATCCGGAAATAGAATATAACGTTGTTGAAACACGCTGAATTCTAACATCATCATTTATTGTGAATGTACTCGGGCGGTAATCCATAAATTGATAAGATAGGTAAGGCGCACATAAGCAGCGCCCTGGGGAAGTACCTCGATCTGTCAGAAAACCGCGGCCATATAACAACTCCCTGCAGGTTTTTTGTGTTCTGGGGAACAAGTGAGATGAGGAACGCCATCTAGTCCCAAACTAAGCTTGTACTATGAGTAAATTATAATACTTGGAAAATGCCCGGACCAAATCAAACAGACGTGTCCATTCACACCGATGCTTGTGTAGTGCGGGGATCGAACGCCTTGGTCCCAAGCTAGTCATTTTACGCCGGCCTCGTCGAATTATGTTTGGTGATATTTGCGTGTTTCAAAATCTGCCGTTTGTGTCAAGTTGAGATATTCCTCGTCGGCTGTATTGTACGCTGCCACGTGGCTGATATGCACGACGCATAACAGTACATACTTCGCATTAACTATATTGATGTAGTAATGCGCTCAGTGCGAATGGCTTTCATATAGTCATTTAATTTTAAGTGGACATTTGGTGCGTTCAGAATGTATACGAATACGTAGATAGACTTTTGTATACGAATACGATGATGAATAATGGCGTTATTGACATATAGTTAAGAGAACCACTATATTAGCTGTTGCTCGCGGTTTCGCCCGCCACATATCGGTATGTTAAATAGCCTATAACCTTCCTCGAGAATTGGGCTATCAAATGCAAAAAGAATTTTATAAATCCCACTGGTAGTTCCAGAGTTTAGTGCGTACAAACAAACAAATTCTTCCGCTGTATGTATCTGATGATTATTTCTATTGTGTCACTACCACACCCACTGGTACTCATCCCACTGCAGGGATAAGGGTCTTCGTTGAGCCGAAGGGATTTAGAGCATATTCCGCCACGCTGCTCGACTGCAGGTTGACGGAGGCCATTTTATAAGTCCTCCAAAGGCCACGGCCTAAGCTTAACTTATCAACTAATCATGTGCTAACCGTCATGAATGAGAATTCTGTGGGCCGATTCTACTAAAAACTGCAACTGCACTGCAGCGCGGCGTGTGTCAAAATGCGTACATTTTGACGTTTCGGTATTCTGTTAAACGATCTGACAGCAGCGCCGTTGCAGGAATGTTGCAGTAAATGAATCGCTATTCTGTTAAAAAACCTGCACTGCAACTGCACGTTTCCTGCAATATAATCGTATTCTGATAAATTGTTTTGACATTTGTATACCGGTGACAGAAGTTTTGAAGGAGTTTACTTGCAGTTTTGTTAACGTTACTCTTGAGCAACTTTTGCGAAGTGAAATTAATATTCTGAAGTGGTGAATTATATTTGCTTTGTTTTGGGAGATGTTTGTGGATAAATATAATTAAGTAAAGCTTCTTTTCGGTTAGAAATGCCTCCACTCCGGCAACCAAAGTGAAACTATAGGAGTCAACATTAAATAAAAATTCAGTTTTTATTAAATTGAAATATGGCAACATTTCAGGTTTTAAGTAGTTTACTTGCAGGATACGCACAGTTGCAGCGTAGTTGCAGTGCCGTTGCAGTGCAGCATACGCGCAGTTCCAGCGCAGTTGCAGTGCAGGAAATTTTAGTAGAATACACTTATCGGCACTGCACTATTCCTGCACGACTAAAGTGACAGGCGTAAACGTGCAGTTGCAGTTATTTAGCAGAATTGGCCCACTGGTCGAAGGGAATGGTGTTTCGGAAGTTTCGGAGACCTAACGACATGTGCTACATGTTGCCGGCTCGACGTGTATCACATATGTATTAAGGAATTTGTATGTATGTCTTCACGCCATCCCTTGCGGGATATGTTATCTATGGATCTGTTAATTTTGTAAAACCTCCTACTACTACTACTATAATTTCTCGCTAAATTCCTTGCAGGGTAGGCAGAGACAACCGAGCGGAGCGACAAATGACTCTTATGAATGAATGGTCTTTACATACTTCACTCGCTTCTTTAACATTCTCCCGACATCACCTTTTGATAAAACACGATCAATTTTGTTCATGGTTGGTCTTCCTTGGCTTCTATATCCTTCTATTTTCGCGTTGTTGTCTGAAAACAAAATTATTTAATTTAACGGCTGTTATCTATCGACAAGAGCCGGGGTAGACGGTTTATAGTGCCGGAAGTATGGAGAAGATCGAGATAGATGAATCCATCCATAGACAGGCTGCGCTCTGCGCCGTTTAACCTCAAATTAATTTTATTTATATTTTTTACGATGTACTTGTCCCCAACCTATGTCGTACCTCTCTGGGGCACCAAAGTCAGATTTGGTAACACAGGATATCTTGCATACTTGTTATATTAATTTCCATTATAATTGTTATAAATTTGATGCGCAAAAACTGTATTATTTAGCGTTATCCCGGTTCCCAACCCATTAGAATTAGCGGGGTCCGCTACATAAACTTAAGGATCTAGGTAAGATACTGATTTTTACATGGAGCGACTGCCGTCAGACCGCCACCACCAAGAGGAAAAACCAAATCTTTCTTAGGTAAGGTCACACGGTCTTTCGAAATATAATTTCTTGGACGTGCGGCTTTCCTCACTATGTTTTTCCTTCACCGTCGAGCAAGTGATAAACATAAAACTGAAAACGCAAATTTAGTGGTTACATGTCAGTATTCGAAATTAATTATTTTGATACAATGGGATATATTGTCATAGTCTCTCTTGTGTTGGTATATTTTGAGTGTGTGTGTTGGATTAGAGTGATACGTACAATAATTTTAAGAGAGGTAGGGCGCGTCAAAGTATCCCATCTGGGGAAGTACCTCCAACTCACAGAAAACCGCAGCCAAATAACAACTCCCTAGAGGGTTGTTGTGTCCCTGCGTGTGAGTGAGGTCACCAGTAAGCTCCCAAGGAGGCATCGCGCGAGTGATAATTAATATATATCGCAAGCGTTAATAAGCTACGGTACCCGCTTTACACCAGGTGGGCCGTATGCTTGTATGCCTCCCGACGTAGTATAAAAAAAACTACCCTCAAGCTCCTAAATGTTTGAGTGAATCAAATTAATTGTATGGTTGGTGTTATGCGACATAGCGAAAATTAAAATCAAACTCACTCAACAAGATACGTGCTACGGAACCACGTGGGTGGGCTAACTGGTTTGAGTCTAGTACCTAGGCATACTAGACTCGTTGCCTCCGTCAGTATTTGCCCGCAAGTGAATTGTTATACGAGATAACTGCTCACCATCAGACAGGCCGTATGCTTGATTACCACCCTGATATTTGTAGACCGAGTTGAGTGATGTCTGTGTCGCGTTTACTGCGAACTTACTGATAAATGTATTGTCCTATTTTGTTACACCACTAAATTGATAAACCGGCTTTATGGTAAGCACTGTATACACTAAAAATCATAAATTTGTAATATATATATATATAGTGTATACACTATAGACATACATGTCTGTCTTGGTCTGGCTGTTTCTGATACTGGTCTAAGAGGTGGGGCGCATCAAAGCAGCCCGTCTGGGGAAGTAGCACCGCTTCATAAAAAACCGCAGCCAAAGAACAACTCCCTGAAGGGTTGTTGTATTCCTGCGTGCAAGTGAGGGTATATGCAGCAGAGAAGGCGTAGCGCGAGTGATCCTTAATATACGTACATAGGCTATGCTATGATAACTGCATTACATCAGGTAGGCCGTATGCTTGTATGCTCTCCGGCATTGTATAAAAAAAACTGATGTTAGAAATTTTTTAGAAAGGGATTTGAAGTGATTCCTTTCATCGCTTAATGACTGTCCATAAAAACAGAGTAGAAAGTGTTAAAATCTATTGATTACACATTCGTGGACATTGTTGTTCATGTATCCGTAGTTGTATAATGTTCGTCCCAATGGTCTTATTAGACTTTGAAGAAAGTAACCTGTGTTGAATTAAACAATTTTTAACGCAAGTATCGCGTGTTTTATTTATTTTGTTTGCAGCGTCCGCGGTCGCGGGAAGACTTCCTGCGACCGCGGACGCTGCAAAGCGTTCGAAACGTCAGGTTCAACAAAATAAATAAAACACGCGATACTTCCGTTAAAAATTGTTTAATTCAATGTGTAACAATCGCGAATACCTGAGACAATACAAAGTAACCTGTGGTGAACCGATAAGACTAATTTGCAATAGTAACTCAATTGACCGCTACGTGTCGGGGGTAAAGTAGCACGCGCAGCTCTGATTGGCTAGTTCACGGATCAATATTGCGACACTATCGGCTTCT
This sequence comes from Pyralis farinalis, assembly GCA_947507595.1. Lineage (NCBI taxonomy): Eukaryota > Metazoa > Arthropoda > Insecta > Lepidoptera > Pyralidae > Pyralis > Pyralis farinalis. The sequence continues at coordinate 38,377,353 of OX382259.1, forward strand.
TGGTTAAAATGTCTTCTCATTGGTCAGAATCGCTGAGATATTTAGCCGCTGAAACACTACGTTTTTGTGAGTGAGGGATGCCTTTATGCGTTGTCAATTGGTATGTGAATTCGATCATAATTATTGTAACTTGATTTTTTTTGTACTGCTTCCATTTTTTTAATGATAACTAATGATAAAGCAGTGATAGCTCAGTGGATAAAGAACCGACCGTCCCGGGTTCGAATACTGGGTGTGTATCACTAAATTTGTGTTTTCTGATTTATGTACATATTTGTAATTATCACTTCCTCGGCGGTGAAGGAAAGCATCGTGGGGAAACCAGCACGACCAAGAAAATATATTTCGAAAAACGTGTGCCCTAACCTAAGAAAGGATTTTTTTTTTATACAACGTTAGGAGTCAGGCAAGCATACGGCCCACCTGATGTAAAGCAGTTACCGTAGCCTATTAACGCGTGTAATATATTGAGTATCACTCGCGCGATGCCTCCTCTGCTGCTTACACAGCAACTCCTTAGGAGCTTACTGGTGACCTCACTCGCACACAGGAACACAACAACCATCTAGGGAGTTGTTATTTGGCTGCGGTTTTCTGTGAGGTGGAGGTACTTCCCCAGACGGGGCTGCTTTGATGCGCCCTACCTCTCTTAAAATCTGGTTATCCCTCTGGGGTGTGAAGCTCTGACGGCAGTCAGTCCGTGTAAATCCTTAGTTTTAGGTACACCAAAAAGGAGAAGACTAAAGATCAACACAAAGCTACGAAACAAAATAAATTGAATTCGTTGAGGGAGGACAAAAAGATCTTCTGTGTTGCCCTATTTATATATAGGTTACACGAATGTAGACTTAATGTGGTTTTGAATTGAGAAATGTTTCAAACAACTAATGTTGAAGTTGGGATGTTGAATGGGTCAGTTACACATTTATTAACGATTATGTTTGAGACCTAACTGAGTTCAGAAGGTCACGGGTAGAATAGCCATCGGCTATGTTAGCGTACCTTTTTATACATATAACATTAACTGAAGGCTGAAATTAATTTAGCGTTAACTGAGAAAATTTAACGTTCAGCATAAAAATATCTTGGCCAATGTTTCTGTTTGATTTGAATGCGGTTCGTTCGAAGATCTGTTAGATCAAGCATGTGCTCGATAACGATTGAATATCTGTTTATATGTGGTCACCGCCAAGTCCGACTTTCATATTGCTTAATATTTAAGGTTTTGATTGAGCCGATAAATAGGTTCAGTGCGGTTTAACATATGTTTTCGTAGGGTTACTCTTGACAGCAATTTCATTGTCGAAATTTTGAGTAATATTTCGTAATTTCTACTATAATCTGAGCGACTTGTAGTTGTTCTCCATTGTGCATTTAGTTTAAGTTGATAGTGGCTATCAACTGTTAGAGAAACCAACGTGTTCTACACATGGTGCACCACGTAGATCGGCAAACAAGGCTCTGTAAGTAGAGGTCTCATTAGGTGCACTTCTCAAAATTCAATTGTTCTAAGTTAAACGAAAATCTATAGATTATTGATATGAAGCAAGCACAATCGTACGTGTTTGAATCCATGCTTACCCATACGTGTTTCCCACTCTATTCCGATGTTACTATTTCTGTTACTATTTCTGTTTTGAGTCTGCCAGCCAATATTTACTAGCAGTCTTGGTACAAAAAAATAAAGCCCACTTTCGTTTTCACGTCTGATGTCATCGACGTCTCGAGTGGGAGTGCGCTGTTAACGGAAAAAACGAACTATCATGCCCATTGACTGAGTGTTCCATATTAGGGTCTCTTGCGCAAGGCAAGTTCGATTTTATCTTAGTCTCGTACAGCTAAATATACTATATCAAACCTAACGCTTTGACCTTCGTACAGTTTTTTTGTTGTACGTAAGAAGAGTCATAATCTGACTTCCTTGCCTACTTTGTATTTTTATGTACCTACTTACTTTGTTAGAGAGATATTTTATACATCTATGGAAGCAAAGAAGCATAAAGCTCGAATGATGTTAAGCAGCTACCGAGTCCATGTAACGCTTGCTGTGCTAGGGGTAAAGCTAATCACACAGTACGCAGATGCGATAATATTTTATCTGCGGATGAAAACTTAGTTATCTTAGTTTTAATCACAAACTACGCAGATACTATAATATACGAAATGATATATTCACTCGCGTTCCTTGCAACTTACTACACCTGTTTTTGGTGCGTATTGTTTATACAGAGTGTTACTACATAGATATAGTGAATTGGCGTATATTATTTGTACTTATTATACTTAGATATACAACACGTATAATGTATCATTATGATTATCAGATAGTCGGTCGAAAGAGGGGAATTTATAAATTATTAATATACCTACTCAGGTTTTGTTGAAGGTGAGTGGACTGACTACGCGACTACGCTGCAAAAAAATAGATAAGTGTCATAAACAAAATTTGTAGATTTCGATAAACTAAAAAGTGAGTAGATTTCTAAAATAATGTAAATATAACACTGGTACCAACTCACCGCAGATCACCTGTATCCTGTATGTGTTCTAGAGGTAAAATCTTACGCCATATGTGTGTCTGCAGATATATCTGTATAAGCAGATAATATTGTCACCTTCTTCCTCTTCGCGTTATCCCGTTTCCTAATCCATTAGGATTGCCGGGGTTCGCTACTTAAGCCTAAGGATTTGGTGAAGATACTGATTTTTACATGGAGCGACTGCCGTCAGACCTCCACAACTTAGGGAACCCCAGATCTTCCTTAGTGTAGGGCACACGTCTTTCGAAATATATTTTCTTGGAGGTGTGGTTTTCTTTAGTGATAAATATGTACATAAATCCGAAAACAAGAATTTAGTGGTACATGCCCCCGCCTTGATTCGAATCGGGGACCATTTGCTCAATAAGCCGGTTCCTTATCCACTGGACTATCACTGCACTATAATATTGTCACCATCTTTCAATATATGTCGCTGCTAACAGATACTTTACTAAAGATAAAATATAAATTGTCTGCGCAGTCTGTGTTAGTTCATTGAATTCCATAGAGAGCGATATTGAAAGATATGCGCTCAGATGCAGATATCTTATCGTATCTGCGTAGTGTGTGACTCCCTTAATGCTCGCGCGTTGCCGACCCTGCGAAAATCTATTCCGATTTTTTTGGGAGATTCCATTCTGTGATAGTCTTTTGAGAAAACCTTGGAAACGAGAATAGTAAAAATCTATTCCACAACATAAGTATTCGAAGAGAAACATTTTGAGAAACGTGAAAATATAACATACGTTTTATATACTTTAATATCCATTTCCAAGTAATGGAAAACAAGACTTTGTTTCTTTTCTTTTGGCAAAATGAAGATCGGTTAGCTCTTTTCATTTCGAGAAAAGTTGAAGAAGTTAGTGAGTTGTGTAAGGACCGCGTCTTATACAGCTCGGTTTTCTGCCTACCCCGCAAGGGAACTGCTGTGAAGATGTACATACACATAGATCGATTACACAACGCCATTCTAATTCGCTAAATATGGAGGGATAAAACTAGATAGGACTTAAAATAGAAAGAAATTATGACTAAATTTTCATAGGGACATCTATTAATTGCGATTCATTTTATGTCCTGTTTTAATTTACTTTCCATAAAAGTTCAGTAGACATACAGGTGCCGTAGCCTATGAACGCTCCCAATACATGAAGTGTCGCTCGCCCGACGCCACCGTTGCTGCTAACACAGCTTTATAAAACCATTCCAAAGCCGTACAACTGGCACCGAAAATGATTTCGTGTAATATTGGGAAGAGATCCTCTCTTTCAAACCAACTATTTCTTATATCATCATTGCGATCGGAGTCTACAAGCGTTACTCCACAAATTTTGCGCAACGCTAAAATTTCGATCGCGTTTATCCTACTTTCATGCTCTGTCATACCCAGCTCTCGCTTCCATAAACCTTGGGATCAGCACTGCGTTGTGTATAGTTAGCTGTCCCTTGAAACTCGACCTTTTACTGCCAAGAAGTTTTCCGAACGCTACTTTCACACTATGCCCAGTCATCACCTGTGTTATAACATCCGCGGTATACCATCCATGTCCATCCCTGCTGAAAGCGCTTCCAAGATATACAATCTCCTACAACTCATATTGTATATCTAGTTACATTCATCATCATCATCCGAGCTAATCCCGGTCGCGTCCTACGCTTCCGCTTCAGAACCCAGGGTCCGCTTTCCGCATTTACTTCTCCATATGTATATCTACTTACATCATACTATAGTAATTATTGAGATACGTAAGGACCTTAGAGTATACATAAGCAAGCTATAGATAGAGCGAGAAAAAAATATTTCGGTTGAGAACTAAATGCCAAAACTAAAAAGTAGAAACAAGTCTGAAGAACAAAATATATAAAAAACATTCTATCATATAATACGCGTATCTCAGATGTAAAACTTCCATTGCTAGATACCTTAACTTACAGCTATGTTGAGCACGTAAAATAGGGATCGTACTTTACGTATATTAGGTACTTTTTAGAATAAAATATTAACTTGTGTTAAATGTAAACCTGTCAGACCGTAACAGACTTATTCATGCTGATAGGTGCAATACAAACTTAATACTACTAGCAACATAATCAAATCAGGGTCGTAGTCCAGTCAGATTAGTTTTTGGATATTTCGTATATGTGTTTTAATAGCTGCGATGAACGGTTTCTTCTTCTTTAGTGTCCTTATCCTGTGTGTGTGTAAGCCAGGGACGTCACGTGGAAACGTAGGTGCTGTAAGTATTTGGCGGTGCGGTGGCACGTCCCCAATGGCCGCAGGGTCCTGTCGGTAGGGGGCTGCTTCAGACGTGATCTCCGGATTCATCCGCGTGAAAGCAGCCCAAAGTCGATCCAGCATATGTGTCCAGCGTGTTGTCCTCGTTTTGTCTTGCGTCGTCCTTCCAATGTGTGCTCACACATACTTACGAGTACTTCGTTCCATCCGTTGGTATGAGTGACCCAATATCTGTAGTTAGTGAGATAATCATCCTTTTTCTGCGGCCGCTTATAGCGGTAGGTGTATATTAACCGGGTGACAGTTCGGGTAATGCGGTCTAGCTCGAGGTCCGCACGCACTACCCGTGGGTGCACGTCCCTCTGACTGCAATCTGCCTCCCGGCAATGGATTTGCCATGAAGTTATAGATAGATAGTAATTAGGGTCAGACTAATTTCCTATCGATTTTGTCATTCCTTTTACGATGTTAAATCAATGTTATCAAATCCAGGTCGGGCCATCGGGTAACAGACACTATTGAAAGGTGAAGTAACTAGGGTAAATGACACGTGTTTGTTCCGGTCGCCTTTCGTGGCTAATCAGATAGTGGGCCAGTTAACGCTTTATTTGGGCTTCGTCATATTCTGTTCAATTTAAAGTTATTTAGGTTGGTCGACCACTCGTAATGATTTGACAAGGCCGGTGGTCGAGTGTAGCAATGGGTAATGTAACACCAAGCGTTTTGAGTTCGGTTCCCGTACTAAACAAATATTTGTGCCCATGAAAATGCCTGTATGTCTGTTTTTTTTTATACTACTTCGGGAGGCTTGCAAGCATACGGCCCACCTGATGTAAAGCGGGTACCCTAGCCAATTAACGCTTGCGATATATTAATTATCATTCGCCCGATGCCTCTTCTGCTGCTGACACAGCAACTCCTTGGAAGCTTACTGGTGAACTCACTCACACGCAGGAACACAACAACCCTCTAGGGAGTTGGCTGCGGTTTTCTGTGAGGTGGAGGTACTTCCCCAGACGGGCTGATTTGATGCGCCGCCCTACCTCTTTATGTATAATAATGGCTACACCCCGCGACCCGTAGGAGTCGAATCGTGATGTTGAAATCCTCCCTAAATTGAAAGCCTAACCTTCCTCAAGAATTGGGCTATCAAATGCAAATAGATTTTTTCAAATCCGACGGATAGTTCCAGAGATAGCGCGTTCAAACAAATTCCGCTTTATACATTAGTACAGATGTATACATTTACAAAGAAAGTATTTATGTATGTTAATATGAGATAAATTGTACCCATTTCACAAGGTTAATTTAGGTCTACGAGGGTTTGATGAGTCCGTTAAAAATGAAACAAAGATTTATTTTTTCGAATGATGTAATTTATTTTTCAATGTAATTTCCTTTTAGAGCTATACCTACACTTGACAATGCTGGAGTTTTTTGATCCTCTCTGTGTACTACCTAATCTTTTCCAAGGCTCTCAAAATAGTGCTTATTTTCGGAGATAACCTCCAAATCAGTTCCAAATCTTCCAAGCCATTTTTTCATGTTTTGAAAAAGGAGAAATCGCTGGGAGCCAGGTCAGGAGAATATGGTGGATGGGAAAGCATTTCGTAGCGTAACTCACCAGCTTGGGAGTTACAATGGCGAAAGAATGGGCAGGAGCCAATGATATTGTATTTAAAGATGACGTATATTCATACTGCGCGTCGTTTTGTTATTGTTCCACTACGACATTATAGTACTTACTTACTAAGGCGTATATAGATTACAACAATGAAGGGGATAGATAATACGGAACGCATGATATAGAGAGAGATAGCTATCTGTCAAGAGTTGCGCTTGAAATACGTCAGCGCATCAAAGAATAGCGCATATTAGACCAATTGGGTTAATTTCATTGCCTCAGTTTTTGCGCGCTAGTGCGACATCTACCTCTTTTTAATACAATATCATTGGCAGGAGCATTATCGTCGTGAAACAGGACTTTCTTCTTGGCAAGACGAGGCCATTTTGCTTCGATTTCTTGATTCAACTAGTCCAAGAGTGCAGCATGATACTCTTCATTTATTGTCTTCCCTTTTTGGATGATATCAATTAAAATTGTACCTTGTGTGTCCCAGAAAACCTTAGCCATAACTTTACCTGCTGATGGAACCACCTTGGCTTGCTTCGGAGTACTGCCACCGGCTTCCACGCACTATTTAAATTGTTGTATTGTCGCTGGCATGTAAAAATGAATCGCATGTTTCGTTTACTGTGATGAAACGGCGCAAAAACTCATCTGGGCTTCGTTCAAACAGCCGCAATTGGAAACATGTTATAACTTGTGTACCTACTGGTATTACCGCTTCATTTATTTTTACCTGACTTGATATTGCTGTCTCTCACTTTGCTAAGAGGGGAAGTCAATTCCAAAACTTCCTACTCCTACAAATTTCTTCTGATTAAATACGTTGTGAGTTCCAAGGCAGCTGTAGTTTAACCCCCGGGACAGCAATGGATTTCACTGTTCATTGCATTGCATTTTTGGTGGTCGCCGCTGGTAATTCAGGCTACAAAGGAGACACAGTGGTGGGTATGAGTGGTGGGCCTGTCCCGTTTTACCTCACTTTGCCCTCGTATAATATGTTCTAACTCATAAAGCGAAAGAGTTTGTTTGAACACGCTAATTTCTGGAACTATACGTCGGATTTTAAAAAGTACTATTTGCATTGATAGCCCAATTCGTGATGAAGGTTATTCAACGTCACGATACGACCCTTAGGTGCCGAGGATAAAGTAGGAAAAACGGCCCCTACGGAGTGCCGGGGTAGTGCGGATGAAATCGCGGGGTTCATCTAGTAAGTTATATAAAAGATTTGTTTTTTTTTTCTTTTTATAACTTCGTACTTCGTACCGCCTCAGGATCAATAAATGGTGTGTTAACTTATTAGATGGTATAAATTCTTTTAATACTTATTATCCTATTCCGGACGAAGACAAATCCAAAAACACAAAAATCATAAAAATCGGTCCAGCCGTTCTTGAGTTATAAATGGTGTAACTAACACGACTTTCTTTTATGTATATAGATGGCAATAGTGTTGCTACTTTATGCCAGTTTTAAAGTATTCAGTTTAGAACCATTTGAAAATCTTAATTCTATGTTCCAGCTTCAGGAACTGTGCTGAAAAAATACTTGGGAAGGGTACCTAGACCCAATCAACCCAGTTTAAATACCACCCGTAAAACGATAGTGATTTTTACAAGGTGTTCTTGATGAACTTATTCACGGCCTCCAAAAAAGTGCATAAATTTGTTATATTTGTGTTTTTTCATTACTGTATAATTTCACTAGCACTTAAGTTACAAAATACTATTGAAATTGTCACATAAAACTAATTTTATACTGAATTGTAAAAATTTCAAGTAGACCGACAATGTCACTCGTCAAAAGCACGGGAAGAAGTCCAAAAGATTTGTTTGTTTGTTCGAACTTGCCATATTCGTTCATACGATTCCCATCAAAATATGCTAATTTATTGCTCTCACTTGCCGAAAGGTTCTAGGATAAAAATGGCACCCAATGCGCCGCGTACCAATGCTAAGTACGGACTTATTCATAATAAGTTATGGAATAAGTTGTTGGACCTATTTACAAAATTTTTCAACGGACGTCTATTAAAAAATCAAAATTGTCAAATTACTTAGTATTACAATAATTTTGGCCAAATTGCATTTCTAATCAAAGTGACAAAAGAATTAGAAATCGACAGCAAATATGTACATAAATGCGAAAACACTGAATTTTCTTTTAAGATTTAGTTGGTGCATGCTGCCATGATTTGAACCAGGGACCTAACTTGAGATTTTCTCACATACGTGAGATGAAATGAAACGTAAGGATTCCCAGCTATGTCGATGAGTTAACCGAATTTATTACAAAACTCCATAGAATCCACAACTATAAGCATTTATTTCCGACGTTACCTCGGAACATTTTGAATCTAAGTCTCGCCTTTCTCCGCGACTTAGTACTCGGTTCACATTTTTTTCTAATATAATAATGCAGCCCGCTAATAGAAAAACTTATCGTTCTGTTTGAGACGGTAACTTTCACCTATTGTGCCGCTGAAAAAGTGTTCTCCACACGGCGTAAAGCGGTTTTGCGGCGGTTCACTTCGACGTCGCACGATTATCGGTGGCTGGTTATAACTTGCGGCTTTTGTCTCTTGTATTTTATATCTATTTGTTTATATAATCTAGGAATTGTTCTGTGTTAATTCTGTGGTGTCGATGGATTCAGTTGTTTTTGTAAAGATTCATTTATTCACTAATATAAATTAATATAGATGTTACAGTGATATCTCATGTTGTGCTTATTCTACCCAATTTTGGGCGTGTGATTTATAGTTCGATGGCGTCGTTGCGCGTGTCATTTAACACACCCAAGTTAAGTAAGGTCGACCGCAGCTAGGCTATGGATGGGTTTAACTAACTCTAGTTTCTCCGTTATTCGGAGGGCATGTTAAGACGTCGGTCCCGGCTGTTGTCGTTAGTTAACAGTCGTTAAACTAAGTCAGTGGGCCTCGGGCGGAATCCGGATTTGAGCAACGTGGTAGAGTATGCTCTAAACCCGTTCGGTTGAAGGGAGACTCGTATCCCTGCAGTGGGATGAGTAAGGGTTGATGTGAATTTATAGTTTATTACGTAAATATTGGTCAATTTGAATAATAGCATTTATGTATCTGGGGTTATTATAACTATTGCATCAACAGCTTATAAGAAGAGAGAAGTGGAATTTTAATTATTTCCTTCTCCAGTCCTTCGGTAAGGCGAGGTCGAGTCGCCGCCGGCTTCCAATCGACTCGCTGTTCACGCGAAGAGATGTTGCCTTTCACCGAATGATATAGTAAATCACAGAGTGAGATATCGGTTTCTTGTACCACAAGGTGACAAACAAGCGTACTGTACAGTATACCTGGTGACTGATAAGCTGTTACCGTAGTGTATGGATACTTGCAACACTAGAAGTGTCACACGTGCTGCATTGCCGACCCTGTAAAGAACTTGTCTCACGTTTATCGAAGAATCCTATTGATTTCTTTTTTATTATTTTCTATAAAACTATGCTAGTTGTTATGTTACTCTGTATTTACTCTGTGTTTTGTGACTTTGACACCAACGCTCGGTTCGATTCCGACACAAGGCAAACATTTGTGTGCATTAACATGTCTGTTTGTTTTGGTCTCGATGTTTTAAGAGAGGTAGGGCGCATCAAAGCAGCCCGTCTGGCGAAGTACCTCCACCTCACAGAAAACCGCAGCCAAATAACAACTCCGTAGAGGGTTTTTGTGTTCCTGCGTGTGAGTGAGGTCACCAGCAAGGGAAGGTTTATTTTTTATTTATCTGAAGGAATTTTGATGATTTCTGAATGTATTTAAGTATTTAATAACCCACGAGCAAGCCTCGCCATGAGCCTTCCTCTTTGGTACGGAATCCTTCGGTTCCAGTATGGTTGGTTACATTACATTCCGTGTTCCGTTAGGCACATTCATCACAAGTGTGTCCGTGTCTCGGCGTCAAATGACCATTCCTCGTCTACGTCAGCAGTTCACCGACTCCAGACCCACAATTGAACGAAGCCGTTTGCAGGATCAATTATCATCTTGTTACATTGTCAACCTATTCATCACCCATGAATCACCGGTTTTCGTCTTGCTAATGAGATTTGACACCGACTAAACTTCGAAGGTACGACGAAGTTGGTAGCTACTTGGCAAACATGCTAAAATAAGATTCGTGGGAGTTGTTTTGTCTATACAAGTCCTGACTCCGTTGACAAGTGTTAATTAGAACTTTCTGAGTTCGTATCTATTATCCGAAAACACGAATACAGTGGTACATTCTAGGATTCGAACCGGAGACCAGTTCGTCAAAGTATCAAAAAAAGGCACCTCTGCCTACACCGCAAGGGACTTGGCCTGAAGTTATAGATAGATATATCAAAAAGGTGATCAATAATGTCTATATTACGAGTAGTTTATTCGTCAAATGTCATATTCTGGTAATGTCAGACAAGAGTTGAACATGCCAAATTCTACAAATGACAGAGTCTGTGAACGTTAATTTTTTTAAATGCTAGATTATTATCAGATATTAGGACTCTTTCAAATTAGAATTGTAGAGGTGTGAGTTTTTTTTTAATACTAATAAGGTGAAAATCAAGCGTACGGCCTGCCTGATGGTACCGTAGTTTATGGACATTGCAACACCAGAGGTGTCACTCATGCGTTGCCGCCCATTATGTAAGTGATAAAGGAGATAAAATCTAGGCTGCGTCGATTTGTTACCACTAGACAGGTCGTAAGCTTAGTAGTAAAAATATTTTCAAGTAGTATCCTTATTGTATCCCCAACCCTTTCGTTCCACCGCCGGGTATCTCGTCCACTGAGGGGTTTAGAGCATACTTTGAAACGTTGCTCAACTGCAAATTGAGGAGGCCATTGTTTTCAAACCTCTACAAGGCCATTAAAGCTTAACTACTGTCTTCTATCGACAACAGTCTGGATCGACGGCTTAACGTGCCCGCCGGCAGAGAAGCTCGTACAAATCCATCCATAGACAGGCTGTGATCGACGTTGCTTAACCTGCGTGTACTTAACATACAACGGCGCCATCGAGCTCCTCATTAACTTTATTGTTATGTATGACACAAATTGACGCAGTTTGTGGAACTAATAATGGACCAATTACTACAGAAATAGGAAGCCTCGCGCTTGATTGCCGTGCCCACCCACGCCTGGCCTGGCCTGTCGTTAGATTTTTAGATTTCGGTCCAAGATTACTGGAGTAATGTTAGTCACACCTATCTACATATAAGCGTGATCAAGTTTCTGTTTTTTATTTATGCATGAAGTATTGTATCAAATGATCAGTAAAATAAAATCAATATATTTATAATTAAATTAATTGGCATCTCAGCTGATAACGTAGCAATTCCCTAGGAGCTTGCTGGTAAACTCGCTCACTCGCAGGAACACAACAATCCTCCATGAAGTTGTTATTTGGCTGCGGTTGTCCGTAAGGTCTTCCCCAGTCGGCCTGATTTGATACGTCGTACCTCTCTTGAAGACACCCAGACCATACCCAGACCCAGTTAAAGCATCGTTAATAACTCGCTACCGAGCTCATCAACAAATTAATTAAAAAAATATGTATAAAGTTAATTCATTATATTAATGTAATAGTGCGAAAGAATCTCTGGAACATTTTGCCCAGATATGGGGTTGACGTGACCTGCTCCGTGTTGAGCAATCCACTTATGAGGATTGTACAGCATGTGTGCGGGTGGACGGCAGCTTGTCGCCCTGGTTTGATATCAACATTGGTGTCAGACAGAGATGCGTGCTGTCGGTTCAGCTATTCATCCTGTATTTGAACAGTTGTCTGCAGAGAATAAGAAATATAAATGTGGGAATGCGAATGGGTGACTCAGTGGTCAACTGGACGCGGTATTAATAGCAGAATCACCATCCGAACTGCAAACACTAGTTACAACAATGGAACATGATTGTATGAAGAAAGGCTTACAATTGAATGCTAAGAAAACAAGAAGAAAGAGATGAGAGCATTGCTCAAAATTTGTAACGCTTGCTGACCGCCTTCGTAATGACGACGTAAGAGAGAGTTGGTCTGATAGAGGGTGTCGGTGTTAAGATAAGAAAAGGCATGCTCCGTTGGTTCGGACATGTAGAAAGCATGCAGGAGGAAAGAATGACAAAACTAAACTAAAAATATACAATGAAAAAGTGGAAGGATGTAGGAGGCGAGGAAGACCGAGTTGTATAAAAAAACATTTTTTTTATACAACATCGGGAGACATTCAAGCATACGGCCCACCTGATGTAAAGCAGTTACCATAGCCTATTAATACTTGTATTATATTAAGTATCACTCGCGCGATGCCTCCTCTGCTGCTTACACGGCAACTCCTTGGGAGCTTACTGGTGACCTCACTCACACGCAGGAACACAACAACCCTCTAGGGAGTCTTTATTTGGCTGCGGTTTTCTGTGAGGTGGTGGTACTTCCCCAGACGGGCCGCTTTGATGCGCCCTACCTCTCTTAAAACATCCAGACCAAGACAAACATACATGTTCATGCACACAAATGTTTGCCTTGTGTGGGAATCGGAACCCACGAGCGTTGGTGTCAAAGTCGCGTCATTCACGACTGAGCCACCGAGCTCGTCGAACATACATGAACCCGGAAACATTACCTTCTTTTGGGACAGTCGTGTAAATATATAGCCATCAATCTATTTATCGGAAAAGCTGTTAGCTTGACCAGTAATCTCGAGTGTAGTGCATATGGCTTAGTGGATTTATTGTCTCGGTGTTGTAATTTATATGGTATTGCATTACTTACGCTTTCGGTAGCAACAGTAAAAAGTGCTTAGATTGAATCTTACTGCTTTGAACAGATCTTTCTTAGTTCAATTTCTTCTCTTTCACTCTTGTGTATTTATGTATACCAAAACAAACCAGCTTTAAAAACTGGACGAATGCCAAATTATCAAATAAGGCAGTTGTTTGTTCTTAACGATTGAAACCAAAGGTATAATCGTCAAGATATTTACGAATATCAATGATGAAATCATTCTCGTATTTAAGCAGTTAATAGATTCCGGTGGTCTCTCTTTCAGACAAACTCTATTTCTAACATCATCATTGCGAACACGATCTAGCAACGCTCGCATTTCGACCGGGTTTATCATACTTTCTTGCTCTCTCTACCATACACAGCTCTCGCTTCCATAAGCGTTGGGCTATTAATTTAACCTGTAACCTGAGCATGTTCTATGGTTGCGCTTCTTTATTATTATGTAGGTATATTTTTGTATCTCGGAAATTGTTTTGAACAATATATGTTTGAATAATAATGTATATTTCATAAATATATAAAAAGTGATTTAAAGTAACCATTCTTTGAGTTTTTGTTTTGTTTATGGACCCCATTTTGATTTCTCTTACGCGAGTAAGAGACCTTGATGATCATATGCGCCTTGGTGAGGTAATCAACTTGAAGGTAAACTAAAAAGTTAAAATCTCAAATAAAATCTTTTAAATGAAAATAATTAAGCAACTATGTAAATTGGCGTTGACTTCAATGAAGTCGGTTCCACTTTTTTATTTAAAAGGTTTTTGTTTATGTCTTTATCCCAACCACTGGGCCACGAAGTTCCTTCGAAGTAGGCAGGCCAAGGTTAGTCGGAGGGGACACCGTTTAGGGATAAATCCGCCTTTTTTTTTTAATGCATATCAATTTTGACCAGCCTTGTAATGGAGTAGTTAGCAATGCTACTGTAATACCAAGGTTCGTGGATCGATTCACATTAAGGAGAAACTGAACACATCTGTTTGTCTTTGTGTTATCGTTGTGTTCCTGCGAGTAAGTGAGGTTAACAGTAAATCTCCTGAGGAGTTGCTGTGTTAGCAGCCGGAGAGGAAAATATTTCCTATATTGCTCGCTTTCTCAGGCCACAATAACTACTTTATATCAGGTGGGCCGTGTGCTTGTATGCCTCCCGACATTTTATAGACAACATATCATTTTTATTTACAGTAAAGAATTAACAAACAAATACGTTAGACAAATAATTCAATGCAGATTACAATCAATGCAATATATTCATCAATTGGGCAGTCAGTTGCGGCGGTGTGGTTTGTTAAATGTTGTTCTTATCTTCATGGACGAGTTGAATTATGACCTTATAATAAGATGAGGTAACAAATTGTGGTTCGCGTCAAATCTATTGGCTGGAAAATCATGTTTTGTCGTATCGAGCATATCGCCTCAACTGTAAGGTTGCGCACAAAGTGATTACATTTAATTCAATGAATGACGTACTCATTCAATTGATGACATGATTCAATGACTGAATAGTTTAGGTTTTAATTTGATACGTTGAACTTTTTGTCTACGCAAACATTGTGAAGAAAGAAAAAATAAATCCTCAATAAAGAAACACGTGTTATCAAAATGAATATCAACATGAACACGATGAATCAATTGAGACTGAAACAATCTGCCGTTTATACTCGTAATAGGGGTTATAAGTGTGAAATTACCGTTTTATAGTATTATATACTTTGAATTGACATTAAACCTTCATGGTGTGAGATTTTCGAATGAAACTTTTTTCACATGATACCTATTAGGTTTTTCTTTTAAAAAATGTGCATCATTTGATTTTCGAATTTCAATTCATTTTTTTATTCAGCTTAGCTGGCTTAGACGGGAAAGATGGATACTTTGAAAATCCGAGTAATTTTTGAATACCGTGAGTTCTGCTGAATGCTGCGTTTGGAGAGGAAACTGCTAATGAACGCACCGTGCGTTTTTGGTTTAAACTCTTTACCGTACCTACAATATTGATTCATTTTCATCAAATCAATAAGAAAAAAGTATATATATAATGAATGCCTCATGATTTGACTGATCTGCAGAAAGAAACGCGTGTTGAAACTTGTGTTGCCTTGTTGAATCGGTACAGAAATTAATGAGTTTTATATCGAATTGTGACATGTGTTTCCTAATCCATCAGGATTGGCGGGTTCCGCTACCCAAGTCTTTGGTGAAGACACTGATTTTTACACAGAACAACTACCGTCAGACCTCCGCAACCTAGAGGGTAAACCAGATCTTTCTTAGGTTACATCACCGTCTTTCGAAATACAATTTTGTGGACGTGTGGACTTCCTCACGATGTTTTCCATCACCGTCGAGCAAGTGATAATCCTAATATCCTACTAATATTATAAATGCGAAAGTTTGTATGTATGGATGTTTGTTTCTCTTTCACGCTTAAACGGCTGAACGGATTTGAATGAAATTTGGCACGTAGATAGATTATGATCTGGATTAACACATAGGCTATGTTATTTGACTCCACGCGGGCGGAGCCGCGGGCAGCAGCTAGTGTATCATAAATCCGAAAACACGAATTTAGTGGTACAGCCCCTGCCAGGATTGGAACCGGGGACCAGGTAGTCAATAGACCGGTTCCTTAACCACTGGGCTGATAGCTTCTCATATCTGTATATTGAAGATGGTTGGACTGTAGTGTTAGATCGCTGTCGCTAAGCTTGCCACCGTGTCTCGCACACGCCGAGGGTTTTGCAAGGCTCTGCGGCGTGTGGGCGCGGCGTGGGCGACCGAGTGGTTCCGTCTCCTGATGTCATCAGCTGGCGGGCAGCGGGCCCCACTACATCACAACACTACTATACTGTATACACGAATTTTATCTACGGTTCGCTTTGATCTTTGGTAAACAGGATTTCTGAATTTGACGAGTGAATCATTATGTTTGTAACATTTCTCTGCCTACCCGAATGGGAGACCGGCGTGGTGATATGTACGTCTGTATGTATTTTGGTATCTTACTAAATACTGTGTAATTAACTGTAATTGACGGGTTCGGTGGCGCAGTGATTAGCATCACTACTTTGACACCAACACTCGTGAGTTAGATTCACAGGATAAACTTTTGTGTGCACCAACATTTGTCTGGGTGTTTTACGAGGTAGGGAGCATAAAAACGGCCTGTCAGGGGAAGTACCTCCACCTCACATAAAACCGCATCCGAATAATAGCTCCCTGGAGGGTTGTTGTGCTCCTGCAAGTGAGTGGGGACACGAGTTAGCTCTTAATGAGTTGCTGTGTTAGCAGCGGAGGTGGCATCCCTCGAGTGATTCTTAACGTATTTCCAGCGTTCATGGGTTACGGTACCCCTTTACATCGGGTGGGCTGTATGCCTCACTGTATAAAAAATACATATTTATGTATGTAACTAAATAAAACGCAGTTAATTTTTATGTCCCTGAGTGAGTATTTGTTTAATCGGCCCATAATCTTATTAGATTTTCTTTAATATAATGTGTGGAGAGATACAATTATACGACCCGCCTGATTTAAAATAGTTATCATACGAACGCTTGCAATATACGCAGTATTGCGTATGTTTTAAAACCCTTCGGTTGGTTTTATTTTCAAGGGTGAGCCCAGTATCCCTCTAGTGGGATGTGTAAGGGTTGGTGGAGAAGAAGTGGGCAGGCAAGTTCATTCTCGTTTTACTTTCAAAAGGCAGATGTCGCCGCATCTAATAAAGTAAACGTAACTGTTGGCTAAGGCAAGAGTTGTCAATTCTATTGCACTCAATGTTAATGCCGAGTTTACAAATAAATAAATAAATTAAATAAATATTGTCAGACAAATTACACAGCGCCATCTAGCCCCAAAGTAAGCGAAGCTTGTGTTATGGGCACTAGACAACTGATAAACATACGTAAATACATTTTTTTTTGTAAATACATACTTATACATAATAGAAAATACCCAGACCAAGACAAACGGACATCTTCATGCACACAAATGTTTGTGTGGGAATCGAACCCACGAGCGTTGGTGTCAAAGTAGCGTAACAGCGTGTTCCACCACTGCGCCACCGAGCTCGTCAAATAACAAATAAGCCTAACTTTAATGCTAAATTAATAATTATAATATAATATTCGATTAAAAAAATGCATAGTAACGGTTCCATTGACCGGCCCGATCACTGATTTAGATAGCAGAGCCAAGGCGATGCCAAGAAAGCGTAAGTAATACAATTAACCACTGAAATGAATAGATTGTGGTTTCGTTTTAAAAAGATCAGAATTTAGTCGTGCGACGATCTACGACTTCTCTGAGTATTTCGATAATTTCTTTTCATTGGCAGAGCTGCGATAGCCAGCGGAGCCACATTACCCTCAAAATTGCCGTTTGGGGTAGACTGATGTCATCCAGCTAGCGTTTAGACGGTAATAGTGAGAAACTCCAAAATCGACACACTAATAGCTAACATATTGTAGTTTTGTATCCTTTAATTTGAAATTTAAATGTTCGTTGGTGAGGAAGAACGGTCCAAAATCGTTCCAATTAGAAAAAAAAAACATATGGGAAAACGTATGGCCGGCCACTCTGCAGTGCAGCTGCACTGCACTCCCATCAACAGAAAAAGTAACAGCACTCGTCGCTAGATGTCGTACAGGGTTCCATATATTAAAAAAAAAAAAATATTTAAATATTTTTTAAATTTAAAAAATATCAGCTCTGCCTACACAGCTTGCTGTTATTTACTAGTATAATCTTACATGCGGTATTGAACTCTTGATTTTAAGAAGAAACTTCAAGGCTTTCATTGCGCGAGTAATGAAACATTTTAGTGGTGAATACAAAGATGTGGTTATGGAATCCTGGCGGGGGCATGTACCATTGAATACGTGTTTCCGGACTTAAGTACGTATTTATCACTCGCTCGACGGCAAAGGAAAAGCATCGCGAGGAAACCCACACGCCCAAGAAATTATATTTCGAAATACGTGTGACCTAACCTAAGAAAGATCTGGTTACCTCTGAGTTGTGAACTCAGAGGTAAACCAGATCTTTCTGAGGTCTGACGGCTTTAACTCTATGCAAAAATCAGTGTCTTCGCTAAATCCTTAGGTTTAGGTAGCGGACCCTGCCAATCCTAATGGATTAGGAAACGGTGTAATGCGAAGAAGAAGAAGAAAACAAAGATGTAGCTGTCAGTAATACATTGTGACTCTGTTCTACGACGATCCTATGTTTACACACGGTATTGATCCCTTGCGTTTACGGAAAGACGTTGCCTTCTCTTGTGTGCTACTGATTGAACAATGGGGTCTGTTCCGAGGAGTTGTTCGATATGTTGCCAATAGATGCCTTCCACCTGAACCGTACCGCTTGCCGTCGGCGGGGCGCTGCGCTGAAACCGCAATGGACGCGTACTGTTTCATTTCGAGAACTCTTTAAATTGTGAAAGGAACCCTTTGACTTGGTTTTCTCAAGGAACAACAGCGTAAGGTGGTAGGGTGACCCCTGGTATTCCATCTACGAGTATATAGGCCACAGTGTCTGGTTACCATCAATACGCTTGGCCGTAAGCTTGTTTGCCATTGGTAGTAGTGTAAAAAACCTAAGAAAATGTTTTCATACACGATTTGGCAACTCGTACTAACTCGCATTTTTGTGTGTTGCCATGTACCTACTTGCAGGTTTATTTGCTATGACGGTAACTTAGTATGATACTTTATTGTCTGTATATTTTGACAGTTAATTTTAATCCTTAGTGTACGTATAGAAATATAAGATACTGTAACGGAAAGGAGGTTATTATAATATTTGAAAATGGCGCACGAGTAATACCTAGTTATAATGTGTCGAGTTATTCTTTAATGATAATTAGATTACAAAAATGCGGCCATGATGGAAATATTTCTCACGTAAATCGTGGATCACAATCTTACCGTGCATGTGTTGTTACCATTGCCTGCCTTTTTAGGGTTCCGTACCCAAAGGGTAAAACGGAACCCTATTACTGAGACTTCGCTGTCCGTCCGTCCGTCTGTCACCAGGCTGTACCTCACGAACCGTGATAGTTAGACAGTTGAAATTTTCACAGATGATGTATTTCTGTTGCTGCTATAACAACAAATACTAAAACATAGAATAACATAAATATTTAAGGGGGCTCCCATACAACAAATGTGATTTTTTTGCTCGATATTGAACAGGTAGACACTTGAAATATTCACAGAATATTTAGTTATATATTCACTTTAAGAATAAATAATTAAATTAAAATAAAACAAATATTTAAGGGGGCTCCCATGCAACAAACGTGATTTTTTTGCCGTTTTTATAGATAGTGGTACGGAACCCTTCGTGCGCGAGTCCGACTCGCACTTAGCCGATTTTTTTTTTAATTTTTCGCTAATTGAATTTGGCCAAGGTACGTCACATAATATCTATTCTATTTCTATTCGTAATTAAAAAATACTATATGACAATAGACGATGCGTAATAAAGTTCAAGAGATATGTGGGTCTGAACGAGCGTAATAATTATAAATACCCACATTAAAAATGTATCTGTCTGGCTATAAGCGTATGGACGACATTTGGTGAATTATTGAACGATACGACCAATATACATCGATCGATATCTCTGTCTGTCCGTAATGTCACCAATGTCTATTCTTATAGCGTGACGTAATCAAACGTCAACAAATTGTTGCATGATTTGTCGACGATTGACAATCTTTTTATTTTAATCGAAGCTGATAATTAATGGTGGAATGATTAATAAATAACTACGTGTTACGTACATTTTAACCGATGTCAAAATGCAGGAGGGTTCAAGTTCAACACAGCAACCCTCTGGGGAGTTGTTATTTGGCAGGTGGAGTTACTTTCTTAGATGGGCGGCTTTGATGCGCCCTACCTCGCTTAAAACACCAAGACCAATACACGCAGACCAGTTCGTGCATACAAATGTTCGTACTGTGTGGGAATCGAACCCACGAGCGTTGGTGTCAATGTAGCGTCTTTCACCACTGCACCACCGAGCTTGTCAAAATGCTTCATCGTACTTTAATAATCGACAAAACCCTGCCACATGATTCTCAGACAATGCAAGATAGAAGAAAGACAAAGGTTGCTCCTGCTCACACTGAAAACTATCTTCGCAAAAAGACAGTACTCAAGCGAGTCAGTCAACGTGTACAACCAGTTAAATAAAGAACTGAGTATTTACCCAATACCTCTCAGTCTATGCAAGGAACGCATAATAAACCGTCTCCAAACAGAGCTGCGACAAAATCGCTCATTCACGAATAAGCTGAATACCAATCAGTACACTCTTGTTCGTGGAAACTACTGCCTCGTTTAGTTTCCGAATCCAGAACTCCGTCGTAGGGCTGCCTCACGAGTGTCCCATCCTACTAATATTATAAATGCGAAAGTTTGTATGTATGGATGGATGTTTGTTGCTCTTTCACGCTTACACGGCTGAACGGATTTGAATGAAATTTGGCACGTAGATAGATTTATGATCTGGATTAACACATAGGCTACGTTATTTGACATCACGCGGGCGGAGCCGCGGGCAGCAGCTAGTTTACTTATATTCCACACATATACAAGTAAACATATTTGCATATATCCTTTATATCTATCTGACCATACATCTATAAATAAAGTAACTTCATTCAATCATAATGGTTTACACATTTTTCTAACATCTTCACATTCAATACTCCCAGTGGAACACACACACACACGGACATATATACACAACACAATCACACACACTCTCACTCGCCTGCACTTGCACATATAACAGTGACAGATACTTGTAGTATAGATTATTTTAATTTTTATAATCGTTGACAATATTTATTATAGAAGAACGGTGGCCCCTATCATGAGCAAATTATAATAAACTATAAAGTTTAAAAATATATATTGTCAAATTACGATTATTATTAATTTGTTTTTCTTATTATTCACATTTTTAATATGTGCAAACAGTATTCCCCGATAGTGGGAGTAAAATAGTACCTACAAACTATCCGTGGTCAAGGTTCCATCGACAGAAACCTTAAATCGTGCCGTTCTAAGCAGGACCGCCTTCAGTATCTGCTCCTTGATCCAGCTTTCCAACTCGAACGTCTTGAGATGTTCGGCTATCACAACGATCGGAACAGTGATCGTTGAATCGACATTCCACATGTCGGTAATCTAGTGAGCTAAATCAAGATATTTTGTTTATCTGTTTCAGCTTTCATAAGATTACAGTCAAGTGGAACAGCTATATCAACAATCGCTGCTTGACGCGTTTATCGATTTATTAATACATGCATACATACATATGTGAGCCCCTGAGCTCAGGCTGGTATGGGTAATGCCAGCAGGGCCAAGCCCGGGCGCCGCGTCGGGTGGTGTCACTTGGCGCATTTATAAATGTATGTTATGTTATCCATGTTATCCACCGGCAGACGAACATTGTTAAGTGTATTACCTAGTCCTAATGTAAGGAAAATATTAAAAAATGTGTGAATTAGGAAAATATTGAAAGTAGAATAAATTGTGTAATGTTGTTATTAAAGCAAAGCTTTTGTATTTTTAACTATAAGCGACCGCAAATGCGCGTTGTCCACGGGAGCTACTGCCGACAAACTGACTTACAGTTTGGCAGAGTGTAAATTGTGTTAATGTTTACAAATAAATAAATAAAAATAAAAAATATCAGACTTATTGGATACCAGCTAGGACCTTGTGACTCGGTGCAGAGACGAGCTGTGAGAATCGTCGATGAACTCGCACATGCCATTGAGCCCTTGAGTTTAAGGAGAGATTTTGCCTCCCTTTGCGTGTTCTACCGGTTGTATAAATGGTTGTGTTCTGAGGAGTTGTTCGACATCATGCCAACAGCCTCGTTTTATAATCGCACAGCTCGCCGACGGCTGGGAGTTCATCCTCATACACTGGAACCGCAATGGTCGCGTACTGTGCGGTTCACAAGAAGTTTTCTACCGAGAACTATTAAATTGTGGAATGAGCTCCCTGCGGAGGTTTTCCCAAGGGACTACAGTATGGGGTTCTTCAAGAAAGGCGTGAAGAGGTTCTTACAGGGCCGGCAACGCAAGAGTGACACCCCTGGTGTTGCAAATGCCCATAGGCTACGGTACCATCAGGCAGGCCGTACGCTTGTTTGCCACCTTAGTGGGGTACGGGTCTTCCCTTCAACCGAAGGGGTCTGAGCATACTTCACCATGCTGTTCAACTGCGGATTGTCGGAGACCAGTGTTTTCAACCGAAAGCGACCAAGTCTAAAGACTGTCTTCTATAGCCAATAGACGGGACCGATGGTGTAACGTTCCCTCCGAAACTTGGGGATAGAAAACCCATCCATAGACAGACTAAAGTTGACGTTGCTTAACCGGCGTGTTCAATTAGAGTGACACGAGCAATGACGCCGTCGAGCTCCTCTTATACAATACGTGTAGAGTGATATTTACGCTGCAACCTTGTTTTTGATATAAAAATGGGTATATTTGGATTATTTCTCAGTTCACAGAAGACGCCGCTTTAGCTTTATCATCTCTTATAACAGAGGAAGTAGATAAAGGTAATAAATGTACAACAGTTTTTCTAGACATAAAAAAAGCTTTTGATACGGTCTCTGTTGCCACTCTTATACGCAGGCTTGAAACGATTGGAATCAGGGGGACACCACTGAGGTTATTTGAAGACTATCTTCAAAATAGGGTTCAGTGTGTCTGTATTGGAAACCACATTAGTGATTTTACCAGCATAACATATGGAGTCCCACAAGGGAGCGTGCTTGGTCCGACCCTCTTCTTAATATATATAAACAATCTTTGTAACATCAAACTCACTAATGGGAGGGTTTTTTCATATGCGGATGACACTGCAGTTGTCTTCTATGGCCAGTCTTGGGATGATGTACGTGGGTATACAGAGAAGGGCCTCGCAGTCATATCAAACTGGTTAAATTCAAATTTATTAACTTTAAACAAGTCGAAAACAAATTACATAACTTTTACTAATTATATTAGAACCCAACCTGGAAATGAATTTAATATAAAAATATGTAATTGTAATAATCAGTCTTTAAATATAAATTGTGACTGCAATACTATTGCAAGGGTGAATCGAGCCAAGTATCTAGGTGTTGTCATTGATCAACGTCTCTCTTGGCATGGGCACATAGAGCTTGTTATGACTAGAATTCGCAAACTTGTTTGGACTTTCAAACAACTTAGGGTAATTGCGCAAAAAAAGCTATTAAATCAGATATATATATCACTAGCCCAATCTGTAATTATATATTGTATACCAATTTGGGGCGGAGCTATGAAAACTAAATTCTTGGAATTGGAAAGGGCTCAGCGATCCTTATTAAAGGTCATGTATTTTAAGGGTTACAGATTTTCCACTGAAAAGCTATACAAGTTGTGCAAAGTTCTTTCCGTCAGAAAATTATACATTCAGCTAACTATCTTAAAAATACATAGGAACCTAAAATATGATCCCAAAAAACTGGACGGAAGACGAAAGTACGTAATAGCACCCTCAGCCACTTTTAGAACCACATTCGCAAGAAGGCAATTCGCCTGCCAATCTGCCTACATTTATAATGAAGTCAATAAGCACACTAATATATACCCAATGACGATACATAAAACGAAGTCTGTATTAAATGTTTGGCTGAAGACTAAATGCTATGACGAGACCGAATCTATCCTTCAGGGTAAACTCATTCCTTGTTTTACTCATTTCGAGCACTGCGTAAACTAGCGTGGCGCAGCAACGGTGATCATGCACTCTCACAACCAATATAGTCACAATCTTCACGCATTCACCTCCATTCATAAACACACACATAATTGTGCATAAGTATATTTACCATTTGAACATAACTTTCTTCATTTCTTCTTCTGTAATATTTCACAATTGAGATTAATTTCAGATATTGTTTAACTGTGTGTATGTCAATTATCTTACTACATATTGTATTCTTGTTACCCTCAGTTTATTATTTATTTTGATACGTTATGTAATGAAGAGCAGTGCCTTCTAATACAGGTATTTCTATACTTAAAAGGAGGTACTAACAATAAACATTTGTAAACATCATATAAATAAATAAATTATTATTATTATTATTATTATTATTTCTCGCTGTCCACTGCAAAAAACGAAAGACAAAAATATTGCGTCACGCGTGAGTCAGAATGTATCTGAAACGGTCAGAGCAATTTGTATGCTAATGCAGTGCGTTTCATTGTGTATGCCTTTGATTTATACACTTCGTACGATTGCACTGATTATACAAGCAAAATTAAATTAAAAATTTAATTAAAAAACCCCCGACGCAACAATAACCTATATGATATACACAAAAACACTCTCGATTAAGTCCCCTTTTAAACAAAAAAAAAACAAAATCATAATCGGTTCATCCATTTCGAAGCTACGATGCCACACACAGATACACACGTCAAACTTATAACACCCCTCTTTTGCGTCGGGGGTTAAAAAGGATACCTTCATTTGGCGAGATGATGAAGATACCTTTCTTTTTTTGAGTCTAGAAGAGAAAGGAAAGTATACCGAGATGTTATCTCAGCGCGAGCACCAAAATCACCGTTAGTTTATTCAGCGATCACCCGCCAACCCAGATACATCGCTGTTCTTAATCTGCACATGCAATTTGTCGTTATTAATTGCTTTAGACGTTATGGCTGTGTTTCAAAAAATCAACGTTTACTTCATTTGGAATTCGAAATTCCCGCAACACGCTATTTTCTGTGAACTAGCATCGTATTTCGAATTTATGTATATGTTTGTAGTTATCGTTTGCTCGGCGGTGAGGGAAAACATCGTGAGGAAACCGGCACGTTCAAGCAATTACATTTTGAAAGATGTGTGATCTAACCTAAGAAAGGTCTGGTTTTTTTCTCTGGGTTGTGGAGATCTGACGGTACTCACTCTGTATCAAAAATCATTATTATCTTCGCCAAATTCTTAGGCTAAGGTAGAGAATCCCGCCAATTCTAATGGATTAGGAAACGTGAAAACGCCAGTAGGAAGAAAAACGCCTGATTAGTGTTTTCTACATTGATTTTAGTGTTGTGTGGCTAGTGCTTTGATGTACATTTAATATTTACAGATGGTTTATGGTAGGTATGCATTTTTTTTAATATATGCTTTCGGTTTCATTTTAAGAGCAACTTAACTTATACTGGTAATTGTTGTTCATCTTTTTCATGTGTTTAGATATGATAGGCAATTTATCTTACTTGTACATCGCAGATGTGAAGAGGCGAGTGAGTACAGGGAACAGTTGTGAATCAAGCATTGGGTAAACTTCTAGGCAGTCAAAATCCAAGTCAGAAGGAACTGCTCGTTGTAGACAGTGTATCGTTGATCCCAACGCTATGTTATGGAAGTGAAAACTGGGTGTTGCGGAGAGAGAATGAAAGTATAATAAATACGGTCATGATGCGAGCATTGCGCAAAATTTGTGGCGTAGCGTTTGCTGACCGCGTTCGTAATCATGTAATAAATAGAGTTGGTCTGAAAGAGAATGTCGGTGTTAAGATAAGAACATGCATGCTCCGTTAGTTCGTACATATAGAAAGAATGCAGAATGGAAGAAGTGATAAATTGGTCGTGTTTTATCAGAAAGAGCCCTAGGAACCGGCGAGCGTGCTTGAAGAGAGTTATGAATGTTAAATACTCTTGGAAAAAAGGTTCTCTCTGACTATCGCGCAAGGCCCTGTTGTGAAGATATACATACATACATTTATCTTACTTTGTGTGCTTCCATCACCGTAAATTTCCTGTAAACTTGACATTCGCAAAATAAAACCAAAATCTATTAACCTCTTTTATGATTTCGCGTTTGATTTTAAAACTTTTCTTGGAAATTGTATACCTTTCTTATTCTATAAGTTTGATCGTTAAGAATAAAAAACACAGCTTTGTTTGGTAATTGGCATTCGTCCAGTTTTTGAAGCAGGTTGCCTTGGTTTATTTACATCTGGCAGTCCGCAGGCGCCGTTGGTCTAGCTAGCCGGTTGCTGCCCGTCCAGCTCTGACTCACCCACGCCGGTCTACCTTGCCGCTGATACTGAAAAATTAACAGCCTATTATTACACACGATTTCTTAGTACCAATTTGCGAAATACTTCATGAAATTCAATGAAAATTAGATTTGGAAGTGAAACAGCTGAATGCGGCCGTCTCGCTTCCAAGTCCAGTAGGTTATTTTCGTTTAAGCTATTATATATTTTGTTCTGCAAGCGAGCTTCGACCTATATTGTTTATACATGAAATTGTACCGTGATTTCCGTAGCTTATGGTCGATGACAACACTTGGTTGATGGAATATCGCTTGGTTGCCGATCTTGTAACAATAATCTATATGTAGAGACTCCCTATTCTTTTGGCAATGATAATGGCCGTCTTGTTGATTACGGTAAATGAAGTTTCTTTGCGCTTATTGCCAGACTTGTGGCTTGGTGGCAATTGCCAGAACTGCAATCCGATTGGACCAAGTAAAATTGCGTCCAGTTCGATACTATATACTACATAGATCTTCACGCCAACTCCCTTGCTGGGTAGGCAAAAGGAAACTGTTATTCATACTATATAAGTAGCACTTTCATTCGAATGGAAGCTGCAAATGGGGGTAATATTTGACTTTAATTTATGTACAAGTATTAAAGAAAGTTGTGATAATTGTTTTATCTTAAAATGACGATCTATATATACTGTTGTTCGTATCGCATCGCAATTTATGTTTGATATCAATTTATCATAAAATACCAACAAATCAGATAACATAAATCGATCAATCTATATTTTCACGCCAAGTTTTTTAAGAGAGGTAAGGCGCATCAAAGCAGCCCGTCTGGAGAAGTACCTCCACCTCACAGAAAACCGCAGCTAAATAACAACTCCCTAGCTAGAGGGTTGTTGTGTTCCTGCGTGTGAGTGAGGTCACCAGTGAGCTGGAGGCATCGCGCGGGTGATACTTAATATATCTCAAGTGTTAATAGGCTACGGTACCCGCTTTACATCAGGTGGGCCGTATGCCTCCGGACGTAGTATAAAAAAAAGTCCCTTGCGGGGTAGGCGTAGATACCGTACGCTCTCATATTCTCTCGCTTTTATAACATACGTAGCTCTTTTCATAGACGCTCATTGCAAGTATCTATACGAGCTCGGTGGCGCAGAGGTTAGTAACGCTACTTTGACACCAACGTTCGTTGGTTCGATTACCGCACAGGACAAACATTTGTGTGCATGAACATGTCTGTTTGGCTTGGTTTGGGTGTTTTCTATGTATCTAAGTGTTTATTTACATAAAAAAGTTTTTCTTTGTTTGGGGCTAGACTGTGCTGTATTGTAATTTGTCCCACAATATTTACGATTTATTTATATACGGTAACTGCTTACCATCAAACAAGTCGTACGTTTTTTTGCCACCTATGTATAAAAAAGGGGGGCAGCTACGATAAGTTGAATTCAGTTAATCGCAATAAGCCGGTTATGAACGCTCATTGAATACCAGCGTAAATGAACTCGCTCACCTTGGACGTATGTTGTAATGAAAGATCTCCCGGTAATTGTAATGATGGTACTTAGCTCATAATGAACACATTCCTGTGAGAAATGGAAGTAGGAGGGACACGGCAATTTTTTTTACTCCACGTTGGGGGGGCATACATACAACAGCTGTGTAACCTAACCTAACAAAGATCTGGCTTTCCCTCTGGTTGTGGAGGTCTGACAGCAGTCGTTCCATGCAAAAATCAATATCTTCGCCAAATCCTTAGGCTTACGTAACGGACCCCGCCAACCCTAATGGATTGGGAAACGGGATAATGCGGTGAAGAAGAGAACAAATATTTTTTTATACCACTAAGGTGGCAATCAAGCATACGGCCTGCCTGAGGGTAAACAGT
Source organism: Pyralis farinalis (assembly GCA_947507595.1). Lineage (NCBI taxonomy): Eukaryota > Metazoa > Arthropoda > Insecta > Lepidoptera > Pyralidae > Pyralis > Pyralis farinalis. Next base: position 38,405,515 of record OX382259.1, read on the forward strand.
CACCATAGCCTATGGATATTTGCAACACCAGGGGTGTCACTCATGCGTTGCCGACCCTATAAAAACCTCTTCACGCATTTTGTAAGAACTCCATGCATGCCCTTAGAAAAACCTCGGCTGGGAGCTCATTCCAAAGATGTAGCTATCAGTAATCCATTGTGACTCTGTTCTACGAAGATCCTATGTTTACACACGGTATTAAGCCCTTGAGTTTATAGAGTAATTCTAATGGATTAGGAAACGATATAACGCTAAGAAGAAGGGAGTTGGGTGGCATACAAGCATACGGCTCCCGGATGTAAAGTGGCTGTCGCAGTCTATGCACGCTTGTAATACATTAAGTATCGCTTGTGATGACGGAGAGGTCGATGGCGTTGCGCATGTCATTCTAACCAAGCACGCAGGTTAAGCAGCGTAGACTGCAGTCAGTCTATGGATGGGTTTATATCTCGAGTTTCTCCGTTCTTCGGAGGGCACGATAAGCTGTCGGTCCCGGCTGTTGTCGATAGATGATAGTCGTTAAGCAAAGGCAGTGGCCGTCGGGCGGCTTGAAAACACTGGCCAACCCGCATTTGAGCAGCGTGGTGGAGTATGCTCTAAACCCTTTCGGTTGAAGGAGCCCCGTATCCCTGCAGTGGGATGAGTAAGGGTTGATGTGGTGTTGAGGGCCCTGTTGCTAACACATCAACTCCTTAGGAGTTTACTGGTAACATCACTTACTCACAGGAACATAACAACCCTCCAGGCATTTGTTATTTACCTGCTATTTTCAGTGAAGCGGAAGTACTTCCCCAGATGGGTTGTTTTGATGCCTCTTTAAAAAACATCCAGACCAAGACAAACAGATATTATCTTGTATACAAATGTTTGTCCTGTTCGGGAATCGAACCCACGAACGTTGCTTTTAAAGTAGCATTACCAACCACTGCGCCACAGAGATCGTCAATATTTGTTATTTATTATTAAAATCAATATACCTCTTTAAAACATCCAGACCACAGACATGTTGCTAACACACAAATGTTTGTCCTGTTCGGTAATCGAACCCACGAGCGCTGGTGTTGAAGTAGCACAGCTAACACCGCCACCGTACTCGTCAAATGTAACGTTCACGCGACACGAGTCGATCTAGATAGTAACATACTTACCCCCCACATCAACCCTTACTCATTCCACTGCAGGGATACGGGTCTCCCTTCAACCGAAGGGGTTTAGAGCATACTCCACCACGCTGCTCAAATACGGATTGACGAAGGCTAGTGTTTTCAAGCCGCCCGAGGGCCACCGACTTAGCTTAACGACTGTCTTCTATCTACAACAGCCGGGACCGACGGCTTAACGTACCCTCCGAAGCATGGAGAAACTAGAGATAGATAAACCCATCCATAGACAGGCTGGTGTCGACGTTGCTAGTGTTTTCAAGCCGCCCGAGGGTCACTGACTTAACTTAACGACTGTCATCTATCGACAACAGCCGAGACCGACGGCTAAACGTGGCCTCCGAAGCACGGACAAACTAGAGATAGATAAACCCATCCATAGACAGGCTGGTGTCGACGTTGCTAGTGTTTTCAAGCCGCCCGAGGGCCACTGACTTAACGGCTGTCATCTATCGACAACAGCCGAGACCGACGGCTAAACGTGCCCTCCGAAGCACGGACAAACTAGAGATAGATAAGCCCATCCATAGACAGGCTGGTGCCGACGTTGCTAGTGTTTTCAAGCCGCCCGAGGGTCACTGACTTAACTTAACGACTGTCTTCTATCTACAACCGCCGGGACCGACGGCTTAACGTACCCTTCGAAGCATGGAGAAACTAGAGATAGATAAACCCATCCATAGACAGGCTGGTGTCGACGTTGCTAGTGTTTTCAAGCCGCCCGAGGGCCACTGACTTAACGGCTGTCATCTATCGACAACAGCCGAGACCGACGGCTACGTGCCCTCCGAAGCACGGACAAACTAGAGATAGATAAGCCCATCCATAGACAGGCTGGTGCCGACGTTGCTAGTGTTTTCAAGCCGCCCGAGGGCCACTGACTTAACGGCTGTCATCTATCGACAACAGCCGAGACCGACGGCTAAACGTGCCCTCCGAAGCACGGACAAACTAGAGATAGATAAGCCCATCCATAGACAGGCTGGTGCCGACGTTGCTAGTGTTTTCAAGCCGCCCGAGGGCCACTGACTTAACGGCTGTCATCTATCGACAACAGCCGAGACCGACGGCTAAACGTGCCCTCCGAAGCACGGACAAACTAGAGATAGATAAGCCCATCCATAGACAGGCTGGTGCCGACGTTGCTAGTGTTTTCAAGCCGCCCGAGGGCCACTGACTTAACGGCTGTCATCTATCGACAACAGCCGAGACCGACGGCTAAACGTGCCCTCCGAAGCACGGACAAACTAGAGATAGATAAGCCCATCCATAGACAGGCTGGTGCCGACGTTGCTAGTGTTTTCAAGCCGCCCGAGGGTCACTGACTTAACTTAACGACTGTCTTCTATCTACAACCGCCGGGACCGACGGCTTAACGTACCCTCCGAAGCCTGGAGAAACTAGAGATAGATAAACCCATCCATAGACAGGCTGGTGTCGACGTTGCTAGTGTTTTCAAGCCGCCCGAGGGCCACTGACTTAACGGCTGTCATCTATCGACAACAGCCGAGACCGACGGCTAAATGTGCCCTCCGAAGCACGGACAAACTAGAGATAGATAAGCCCATCCATAGACAGGCTGGTGCCGATATTGCTAGTGTTTTCAAGCCGCCCGAGGGTCACTGACGTAACTTAACGACTGTCTTCTATCTACAACCGCCGGGACCGACGGCTTAACGTACCCTCCGAAGCATGGAGAAACTAGAGATAGATAAACCCATCCATAGACAGGCTGGTGTCGACGTTGCTAGTGTTTTCAAGCCGCCCGAGGGCCACTGACTTAACGGCTGTCATCTATCGACAACAGCCGAGACCGACGGCTAAACGTGCCCTCCGAAGCACGGACAAACTAGAGATAGATAAGCCCATCCATAGACAGGCTGGTGCCGACGTTGCTAATGTTTTCAAGCCGCCCGAGGGTCACTGACTTAACTTAACGACTGTCTTCTATCTACAACCGCCGGGACCGACGGCTTAACGTACCCTCCGAAGCATGGAGAAACTAGAGATAGATAAACCCATCCATAGACAGGCTGGTGTCGACGTTGCTAGTGTTTTCAAGCCGCCCGAGGGCCATTGACTTAACGGCTGTCATCTATCGACAACAGCCGAGACCGACGGCTAAACGTGCCCTCCGAAGCACGGACAAACTAGAGATAGATAAGCCCATCCATAGACAGGCTGGTGTCGACGTTGTTAGTGTTTTCAAGCCGCCCGAGGGTCACTGACTTAACTTAACGACTGTCTTCTATCTACAACAGCCGGGACCGACGGCTTAACGTACCCTCCGAAGCACGGATAAACTAGAGATAGATAAACCCATCCATAGACAGGCTGGTGTCGACGTTGCTAGTGTTTTCAAGCCGCCCGAGGGCCACTGACTTAACGGCTGTCATCTATCGACAACAGCCGAGACCGACGGCTTAACGTGCCCTCCGAAGCACGGATAAACTAAAGATAGATAAACCCATCCATAGACAGGCTGGGGTTGAGGTTGCTTAACCTGCGTGTTTGGTTAGAATGACGCGCAACGACGCCATCGAGCTCTGGTAACATACTTACCGCCTAACATTAAAGCTTGTACAGCGAAAGTGCATCAGGCGGAGACAAAAAAACAGCGAGGCGGAACCGCCCGGCCACTAGATAATGATGTATTAAACATTCTGTTGTTTAAATGTGGGCCACGGCCGCGGACCGCTTGCGAAATATGCGAGTGAGTATCACTGCCGTGCCTACTTTTACTTTACGACGCGCCGCCCGCGCCGGGGGGATGGCTCTTTTTTGGAAGACTTTTTTTTGTACGCGCACACATATTACAAGGAGAGACTTTGCCTCCCTTTGTGTGTTCTACCGATTGTACAACGGGTTGTGTTCTGAAGAGTTGTTCGAAATGATGCCGACAGCTACTTTTTATAACCGCACCGCTCGCCGACGGCGGGGAGTTCACCCTCACACGCTTGAACCGCAATGGTCGCGTACGGTGCGGTTCCAGAGAAGTTTTCTTCCGAGAACACTCAAGCTGTGGAATGAGCTCCCAGCCGAGGTTTTTCCAAGGGACTACAGCATGGAGTTCTTCAAGAAATGCGTGAAGAGGTTTTTAGAGGGTGGCGGCAACGCATGAGTGACGCCCCTGGTGTTGCAAATGTCCATAGGCTACGGTGACTGTTTAACATCAGGCAGGCCGTATGCTTGATTGCCACCTTAGTGGTATAAAAAAAAACATATAGATCAAATTAGTGATGTGATGAAAAAGGGCCAAATGAAAATCACCCAAAGCCGAAGAGCATGCACGAAGATGTTGATGAGTGTGGAAGAAGCGAGAGGGGTATGCTTGGATTACTTTTGATCGGTGCACCTGGTGTTCCATAGTCTCTGTCTACCCCAATGGAAGGCAGGCGTGATGATATGTACGTATGTACTTTTTTGTGTAACGTCGGGTGGTATACCTTGGAACAGGGTTTTGTAAACTTCTTTTTATACCGCTATGGTGGCAATCAAACGCTGCATGATAGTAAGTACCGTTGTCGTTGTCTATAGATATTTGCAACACCAGGTGTGTCAGTATTGCGTACACTGTAAAAACCTTTTTACGCCTTTCTTGAAGAACTTCATACTGTATCTATTCTATTCTCGGGGAAGCCGCGGCAAGCAGCTCATTCCCCAACTCATTAGTTCTTGATAGAAAACTTCTCTGGTACGCAACCATTGCGGCTTCAGTGTATGAGGGTGAACTCCTATCCGTTGGCGAGATGTACGATTGTAAAACGAGGTTGGCATCATGTCGAACAACTCCTCAGAACGCCTAATAAACTCAAGGTACTACAACTAAATTAAGAAGTTTTAGGTATACATTGGAATTTAGAATACATTTTGACCAGCTCGGTCGTGCAATCGTTAGTTACGCTACTTTGACACCAACGCTCGTGGGTTCGATTCCCACACAAGACATGTTTGTGTGCATGAACATATCTGTTTGTCTTGATCTCGGTGTTTTAAGAGGGGTAGGACTCTTCAAAGTAGTCCGTCTGGGGAAGTACCTCCACCTCACTGAAAACCACTAGCCAAATCACAACTCCCTGGAGGGTTATGTTCATGCGTATGAATGAGGTCACCAGTACGCTCCTAACCAGTTGTTAGCATCAGAGGTGGCATCGCGCGAGTGGTACTTAATGTACTTCATTCATAGGCTACGATAACCACTTTACATCAGGTGGGACGCATGTTTATATGCCTCCCGACGTTGTATATATACAAAACAAAATCTTCTTGTTGTTCTTTATTTTTATACCACTAAGGTGGCAATCAAGCATCCGGCCTGCCTAATGGTAAACAAACACTTAGCCCATGGACATTTGCAACACCAGGGGTGTCACTCGTGCGTTGCCGGACCCTCTAAAAAACCTCTTCACGCATTAACGTAACCATTAGTTAGCCATTGAGCCTGACTAGTCCTATACCTTTGTTCTGTCTGCTCGGAATCGTGATCTGACATGCGGAAGTTTCCCTTCCCTGCAGGCATTTGGTCCCAAATTGCCCCATTCTATTTGCTGTAACAATGCGAACCCACGTGGCGGATAGTTTCAACCGTAATTGGAGATAAGTACAGTTTCTGGAGAAAGCACGTATTGACCTTAGGTGACATTTCACGATTTCGACCCTGCACGGCTTGAGGAATGTGACGCTGTGACCCGCGGCTTCGGTCTGGATAATACTAAAGGGTTCAATTCCACAGGATTATGTGGTTATTAATGGTATACCGTGTTTCATTTTGTCTCACTATTTTATTAATAGGTACCTAAATCGGGCTCATCAAAGCATTCCGACTGGTGAAGTATCTCCACCTCACAGAAAATCGCAGCCAAGTAACAACTACCTTTTTTTTAATACTACGTCGGGATATGCAAGTATACGGCCCACATTGATGTAAAGTAATTATCGTAGCCTATTAGCGCTTGTAATAAATTAAGTATCACTCACGAGATGCCTCCTCTGCTGCTTACACAGCAACTCCTTGGGAGTTTACTGGTGACCTCACTCACACGCAGGAACACAGCAACCCTCTACGGAGTTGTTATTTGGCTGCGGTTTTCTGTGAGGTGGAGCTACTTCCCCAGACGGGCTGCCTTGATGCGCCCTACCTCTCTTAAAAACTGATTAGTTCATAATCATCAAAACATACATCAATATGGTTACTTTACGTTAATTATTACACGCAACGTAATGCTCGAAACTTGCAAATTACATACATATCATCACGCCTGTCTCCCATTGGGGTAGGCAGAGACTATGGCACGCCAGGTGCACCGATCCAAACGTACCTCTCTCGCCTCTTCCACACTCATCAATCTCTTCACGCATGTTCTTCGGTTTCACTCGCAATTTATCAGAGTATCTCGTATTAGTTGCAAGTTTCGAAGAATTGGTGTTCACGATAAGAGGTACAAGTTATTGTAATCTGTTTAAATGGTCAACTGATATTATGAGCTTTGTGATATGCGTCTATGTACTATTTATCATTATGATATAGACTAGAGTAGATGAACCAACGATTATATCTACACGGCTGTAATCGAGACATATTCGATGCGTTAATAATCGATCATTAGCATACTAATTGCCTCGCATTTTCAGGAACACCGTTCCTATATGAAATCTATATGTTTGTCTATGCGTTTGTCTGTGTGTTTCGAATATTCGAATTTTGACTTCAGATTCGGATTAAGCATAAATAAGTAGAATAGGAATGTTCAGGAACACCGTTCCTATCTCTTAAGGAACATGGTCAAAATGGCAGACAAATTAAAAAAAAAATTAATTGGTATATAATTGACGAGCCAGGTGTTCCTCTGGCAATGCAAGCTTGGGCATTCTCAACTGGTTTTTTATACCATATCGGAAGGCATACATGCATACGGCCCACCTGATATAAAACGGTTACCGTAGTCTACAAACGCTTGCAACATATTGAGCAGTCAGAACCCGTTATATACGTTTTCCCATACATTTCGCGGTCGTATACGACCACCCGGGTTTCGAAGGGTTAAGAATAACTCGCGCGATGCCACCCCGGTTGCTGACACAGCTACTCCTTACTGGTGCCTCACGTACTCGCATGAACACAACCACCCTCAAAGAAGTTGTTATTTGGCTGCGGTTTTCTTTTGAGGTGTAGGTACTTCCCCAGACCAAGGTGTATGGAGTTGCAAAGGTTACCATGTCTTGCTATACTATATGTGCATTTTACAAGTAATAGCTGCCTTCTTTGTTCTCTCCCTTGTTGTAAACTTGCCCGTGGGAAATGTGATTGTCTTGCGCTGCTGGTTTGTTTCCACTTTTACCTTAGCTAATTGATGCTCGCTTTGTATAATGCAATATAATTCTTCTTTTGCTGTTGACTTTATAATCAGATTTGTATCCATTGTATTCTTATAATTAAGCGGCTTTTCTCGAAGTGCATAGTGAAAAAGTGAAAAAATGAGAAAATAAAAAAAGCTTTAAGAGGTAGGGCGCATCAAAGCAGCCCGTCTGGGGAAGTACCTCCACCTCACAAAAACCGCAGCCTAATAACAACTCCCTAGAGGGTTGTTGCGTTCCTGCGTGTGAGTGAAGTCTCCAGTAAGCTCCTAAGAAGTTGCTGTGTTATAAATTTATATATAATATAAAAATTATATATAGTAACCGCTTTACATCAGGTGGGCCGTATGCTGGTATGCCCTCCGAAATTCTATAAAACAAATCTGCCGAATGGTCAACTCAGTTGCGTTCGCTTGCTTGTTAAGGAAACGTGCTCGGCAATCTATGACCGTGCGTATGAACACATAAGGAAACGCAATAGCATTATAATTAGCCTAAAGCAATGCGTTAACGGGTCAATGACACACACACACATATACACACACACACTGAATAAAACTTACTCGCACGGACTCGCACCGAACATCGAACCAGTTTGTCCTGATCTCCCTCCTGAAACGAGTGCCCGTGGAACGAGTTCACAGCACATTGGTGTCATGGTACAACACTTTGGCACTTAGCCATGTGTTTCGTGGTTTGGTTTGTGATATCTCAGTATGCGAGATCTAATTCTAGAGAGGTATCCGGATACATTAATGAATTTTTGCGAGGCAGTTAATCTTTTATGCATTTTTTTTTGACATTATCAGTTGAAAGTTTTTAAGATAGGTACGGGTCATCAAATTCTGACTGGGGAAGTACTTCCACCTTGTAATTTCAGCCAAATAACACCTTCCTAGAGGGTTGTTGTGTTCTTGCGAGTGAGTGAGGTTATCAGTTAGCGCCAGAGGAGCTGCTGTGTCAGCAATAGGAGTAGCAACGCGCCAGCGATACTTCATGTATAACAAGCGTTCATTAGCTACTGTAATCATTTTATATCAGTCAGGCTGTATATTTATATGCCTCATGTATATATCCATACTTACTACCATATTATTTAATATTTTAAATGTGAAATGGTGTTTGTTAGTTTGTCCTTTTTTCATATCTAAACGGAGCAACGCAGTGATGTGATTCTTTGTATGGAGATAGTGGGAGGTTCCGAGAGTGACATAGGCTACTTTCTGTCGCGGTAAAATAGCTCACTCACATGAAAAAACACGTTTTTTTTCCTTTAACCACGCGGACGAAGCCGCGGGTAACAGCTAGTGGATAAATATGTAGTGTGATAGGAATTATCCACTATGTTAGACTCATACCTGGTGATGGGATCGTGGAAAAAAGAAAACACTTTTCTACTTATCAGTACACAAATGTTTGATTACGTTGAAGTGAAATGAAGAGCAAAATTTGTAAGTGAAAGTGGTTCCTTGTAATTAATTACATATCATGCTATTTGCATTGACAAGTAGATATTGTTGGAAGTGTTGATAAGTCGACTGTACCAGTTGAAATGACAGAGGCGTCATGAAATTTCTGACACTTTCCGATTACACGTCAGTGTATCAGAGGTTCTCAACCTTTTATCGATCAAGGATTTTGATTATTTTTTTTCGTTTTTAGGAACAGTACAATTCGAAGAAATAAATTCCTTCAATTTAAAAATAAAGTTTTATGATTTTATTGCAAAATAAAGTAACTCTTATGAACGCAAAGTGATAGCCTAGTGAATAAAGAACCGGCCTATAGCCCAACTGGTCCCCGGTTCGAATCCTGGCATGTACCACTAAATTCGTGTTTTCGGATTTCTGTACATAAACATACTAATCATTTGGTCGGCTGTGAAGGAAAACATCGTGAGGAAACACACACGTTCAAGAAATTATATTTCCACTGACGTGTGACCTAACCTAAGAAAGGTCTGGTTTTCCCTGTACGTTATGGAGGTCTGATGACAGTCACTCCATCTAAAAATCAGTATCTTCGCCAAATCCTTAGGCTTAGGTAGCGGACCCTGCCAATCCTTATGGATTAGGAAACGGGATAATACTAAGAAGGAAAATACTCTCCTGGTCGCAAATTCGATTTGATTTTACGTTACTTTTGAACTGGCAGCTTTTGTGCAAATTCTGTGATAATCTGGTCAATTTTATAGATCTATCCACTTACTTTCAATCGATTTCTGTACTCTTTTTAATAACTAATAAAGTAGACTGCTTTGTGTAAAAAAATTGAAAAATGTGTGTAACAAACAATATTTAAAACGAAAGGAATTGTTTATTAGAATATTCAATCTTTTGCCGATGCCATACCGCAATGGTTGGGAACCACTGGTGTAAAGCAACCTACGCACCGTTATTCGAGTTGGTCGACCAGCCAAAAATTACTGATTATCCTATTGACTTATTTGCATTTATGTTTGTTGTTGCAGCTTTAATTTGAAAGTTGTTATTGATCCTACTAATATTATAAATGCGAAAGTTTGTATGTATGGATCTTTGTTGGTCTTTCACGCTTAAACGGCCGAACGGATTTGAATGAAATTTGGCACGTAGATAGATTATGATCTGGATTAACACATAGGCTACGTTATTTGACTCCACGCGGGCGGAGCCGCGGGCAGCAGCTAGTATGTAATAAATAGAACTTAGGTTTCCTTCGCCCACACTTTTCACATAATTCTTTAAATAGAATCGGGCGTTATGTTGCCCAAGTCAAATTTACAGGCAATAAGATTTAAATTTGTTTGGATACCAAAAGAGGGATGCCTGAGTTTTTTGGCAGTATTTTTATCAGTGCTCACCTAGTCATGAACTGCACGGTAGGGAAAAAAATTGTGACGATTCCAAACAAATGTAGCCATTTTTACGGAATAAAAAGATTTTGACTTGACTTTGACTTTGAAACTATTTCGTGTGCTTTCGCTACCCATTGGTCAGAACCCACCCAGAAGATGCACCTGTCCCTGCCTCGGCTGCTACAGTCGTCTCTGCGATTGCCCGCCATCTGGAACCTAAACTGTATGCACCCGTCACCGTTGCTGCTCTTGTTATCATTATTCTTCTTCGTGTAGAGGCAAACCACACGAAGCATCTTCAGGCGCTGTAGATGTTAGTCTTTTCGAGCAGATCGACTGTAGCTCATTGTTTTAAATGTTCACGTTACGCTGTTCTTGGACCGTGTCCGAGAATTTAGGTTTTTGCATTTCATATTTTATACTCTAGTTCACTTTTTAACACTTGCATTGAATATCATCCGTCATCTTTTTATGAGCCCGCGATAGTAGATTAAAAACCTATGAATGCTAAACATACGATGGAGGTGTGCAAGGGACGCATCTTGTAGAGCTTGGTTCTCTCTGTTCGCTCTTCAAAGGACCTGGCGTGATATACCTGCATAGATAGTCAGATCTTCGTTTTATATTGCCACGGGGTTACATCTATACTAATAACCAAACTTGTTAATAATAAAATTGGTTTTGATTGTTTGATTGTGCTAATCTTTGCAAGTACCTGTCGTATATCAAAAATTCTTTTTGCATTTCATTGTCCAATTGTTGAGGAAGGTATTAACTATATAACATCTCGCTACGGGGCGGGCGAAGCCGCGGACAACATCTAGAATTTTTATGAATGTTCTCGGCTCTCAAGGCAAATAGGATTGTTTAGATTATATGAAAGTCAACATTCATCAGTTGCTAAATAATTGCCATATGCCATTTTTCTGGCACATTGTATTTTTTTATACTACGTCGGGAGGCATACAAGCATACGGCCCACCTGATGTAAAGCGGCTACGCATGTAATATATTAAGTATCACTCGCGCGATGCCTCATCTGCTGCTTATACAGCAACTCCTTGGGAACATACTGGTGACCTCACTCACACGCAGGAACACAACAACCCTCTAGGGAGTTGTTATTTGGCTGCGGTTTTCTGTGAGGTGGAGATACTTCCCCAGACGGGCTCCTTTGATGCGCCCTACCTCTCTGAAACATCCAGACCAAGACAAACCGACATGTGCATGCACACAAATGTTAGCCTTGTGTGGGAATCGAACCCACGAGCGTTGGTGTCAAAGTCGCGTCATTCACGACTGATCCACCAAGTTCGTCGAGTACTCCTCTGCAACAATGTTTAACTAATGCTACGACAGCTATAGTTATTAATTATTACGATTTTCTGTGCCGATGTGAAAAGCTAATATCATAGAAGCAGTAATTTCAAGGAAATTCACTTTCGAAGTTGTATATGCGGGCGGATGCGTATTAGCGGTGAAACGTTTTGTACCCCAAAATTCTATTCTGTGACAAATGGTTCACTCCTTTATGGTCAAATCTTTTATGGTTGATCTCATTGTATTCTTCACAATATAGGTCATCAACACCACCCAAAGTTCACATTAAGGGGTGCGCAGACGAGGGACAATCCTCGGGGTACTTTTTTATCCGTCAAAATAGATCACTTAGAATTACCCACATCAGGGAATAAAAGTATCGCGGTCAAAATGTCGACTGAAAAACAGGGCATATATATACAGACCAAAGGTACGCGAGACCCCTAAATAAATAAAAAAATAACGTGCCAAGTTTGTATTAACTGAGGATAACCATAATATGAACATAAAAAAACCAGTTGAGAATGCGCAAGCTTGCATTGCCAGAGGAACATCTGTCGTTTATGCTCGTCAATTATATAACAATTCAAAATATATATATTTTTTTAATTTGTCGGCCATTTTGATCATGTTCCTTAAGCGATAGGAACGGTGTTCCTGAACATTCCTATTCTACTTTTTTATGCTGAATCCGAATCTGAAGTCAAAATTCGAATATTCGAACATATGGATTTCATATAGGAACGGTGTTCTTGAAAATGTGCATTGGTTTAGTGTATTTATACTTTGTATATCGACTACTACTGTGTGCGTTGAGTCCGCAGTAACTTCTCGGCTGACAGTTTTCGACGGTCCGGGGATTGTGATTTTAGTCCTCCGCGGACAAAAGTCCCTCATCTACTCAGGCCTTTAGCCTAGCGCTAGATATGCCTCCGCGATGCGTCACATCACATATTGCCAATAACGGTGCTTTGGCTGGTTTTATTTCGGCGGTTCGTTCCACTTTCGGTGCGGCCGCGGAGCGTATCCATGGAGACTGGCGTGTGTTCGATACAGCTTTACGATTGGCGAATGGTGCTTTATGACGGTATGATGTACTGGACTACCATTATGTTACAGTTTTAGCTTTAAACGCGTCATAAAATCTGCATTTGTGTACATTTATGCTTGATTTATTATTTTATGATATAAATCTACGTTTTTAGATCTACTATTCCTGTTACCACTAGTACTATACATATCCTAATAGTAGATAACTTTAGGTGTTTAAAAAGTTGTAAGTCACGAACAGATTTAAATGCACTAAATGCGACTGTTCGCCGTTGTCAAACGGTTTACTACGAGTATCTACGCATGTTGCTTTCTAACTAACATGTTCAATCACAATTGAGTAATTGAAAGTCTTTAATCAAAGCACTTCATAAAATAAAGGCTCATGTGACAAACTATAACGTTAGCAAGGGACCTGGGGCAGAGATAGCCCACTGGTTTGTCATCCACAAACCACCGTATTAACCTACTGGTCCATGGTTTGAATCCTGGTGTGGGCTACTAGTTGTACCGCAACATATTGGCAATTATCACTTGCTCGGCAGAGAAGAAATCGTCACATCACGAAATTATATTTCAAAAGATATTTCACCGAATCTAAGTAAGGTCTGGTTAGCCCTCTGGGTCGTCGAGGTCTGTCAGCAATTGCTCCATGTCCTTTTGAAATATAATTTCTTGGACGATCTGGTTTCCTCACGATGTTTTCCTTCACCGTCGAGCAAGTGATAATCCTACTATCCTACTAATATTATAAATGCGAAAGTTTGTATGTATGGATGTTTGTTGCTCTTTCACGCTTAAACGGCTGAACGGATTTGAATGAAATTTGCCACGTACATAGATTATGATCTGGATTAACACATAGGCTACGTTATTCGACTCCACGCAGGCGGAGCCGCGAGCAGCAGCTAGTTACAAATATGTACATAAATCTGAAAAGTCTAATTTAGTGGTACATGCAGGATTCGAACCATGGACCGTACGTTAATAGGTTAGTTCGATGCCCTTCACTAAATCCTTAGATTTAGGCAGCGGATCCCACCGATCCTAATGGAGTAGGAATCGGCCAACTCTAGAAAGAAAGTGTGTTAACTAGAAACCTGTCTCAGGGCTGTGTGACCTTATTTACGAAGATTTGCTATTCTTTAGTGTCTTATTATTTATCTATCTATTACTTCACGCCAAATCCCTTGCGGGGTAGGCAGAGACAACCGAGCGCCTCGTGACTCGATCCTTACACACCTCACTCGCTTCTTTAACATTCATTGCTCTTCTCATGCACACTCGTCGGTTCCCGAGGCTCCTGACATCACCTTCTGACAGAACACGATCAATTTGGTCATGGTAGATAAGTCTCGACCTTCCTCGGCTCTTTGCGGCGACTTTTGCGTTGTATGTCCGTTACGTAATTCTTTCATCCTGCATTTTTTCTACGTGTCCGAACCAACGGATCATGCCTATTCTTATTTTAACATCGACGCTCTCTTTCCGATCAACTCTGTTTTCTAACATCATCATCGCGAATACGGTCTACATGTGTAATAATTTCATTCTGCATGACAGTCAATGCGGAGTCGTCCTGAACTGTCACAATGACATTGGGCTATTGTCCATCGACATTCGGACGCTTGAGTAATCAGATATCCAGACCAATTGGCTGTGCGTACATTAAGCTTTTGTTATATCAGCTTTTTATGTGATTACGATAGATATGCTCGGACGAGCTCGGTGGTTCAGTCGTGAATGACGCGACTTTTGAAAGAAAGAAAGAAAATTATTTATGCGATGACATAATTAGTTACAGATTGAAAAAAAAATCGGCCAAGTGCGAGTCGGACTCGCGCACTAAGGGTTCCGTACCATTATCTATAAAAACGGCAAAAAAAAAAACACGTTTGTTGTATGGGAGCCCCCCTTAAATATTTGTTTTATTTTAATTTAATTATTTATTCTTAAAGTGAATATATAACTAAATATTCTGTGAATATTTCAAGCGTCTACCTGTTGCCGTTATCAATATCCAGCAAAAATGAGCAAAAAAATCACGTTTGTTGTATGGGAGCCCCCTTAAATATTTATTTTATTCTATTTTTTAGTATTTGTTGTTATAGCGGCAACAGAAATACATCATCTGTGAAAATTTCAACTGTCTAACTATCACGGGTTATGAGATACAGCCTGGTGACAGACGGACGGACGGACGGACAGCGGAGCCTCAGTAATAGGGTTCCGTTTTACCCTTTGGGTACGGAACCCTAAAAAGAAGGAAACAGTCTAGCTCCTAAAGCTATGACACCGAATCGGCATCCACTCAGCATATGTCGCCGCGTCCTCGTGAGACGGTACGACGCTGGTCTTCCGTAGATACCTGATAGGAATAAGGACACTACTGTGCATCACAGTGCACAGTCCTGTACAACAAGACTCAATGTGAAATACAGTTAGGAAGTAGAATTGGGCATAGAGTAATTTAACACACCAGTTACTTATGTACTAATGTCAAAATGCATGTACATACAAACACATAAATATACATACTTACTTTGACACCAACGCTCGTGGGTTCGTTTCCCACACAAGGCAAAAATTTGTGTGCATGAACATGTCTGTTTGTCTTGGTCTGGATGTTTTAAGAGAGGTAGGGCGCATCAAAGCACCCCGTCTTGAGTGGGGAAGTACTTCCACTTCACAGAAAACCGCAGCCAAATATCAATTCCCTAGAGGGTTGTTGTGTTCCTGCGTGTGAGTGAGGTCACCAGTAAGCTCCTAAGGAGTTGCTGTGTAAGCAGCATAGGAGGCATCGCGCGAGTGATACTTAATATATCGCAAGCGTTAATAGGCAACGGTACCCGCTTTACATCAGGTGGGCCGTATGCATGTACGCCTCCCGACGTAGTATAAAAAAACAGATATTGGTTCGGGCATGTAGAAAGAATGCAGGATGAAAGAATAATGAAGCAGATATACAATGCAAAAGTGGAAGGATGTAGGAGCCGAGGAAGGCCAGGACTTACCTACCATGACCAAATTGGTCGTGTTCTATCAGAAGGTGATGTCAGGAGCCCTAGAAACCGGCGAGCGTGCATGAGAAGAGCAGTGAATGTTAAAGAAGCGAGTGAGGTATGTGGGGATCGAGTCACGTGGCGCTCGGTTCTCTCTGCCTACCCCGCAAGGGATTTAACATGACGTAATAGATGGATGATATTACCCTTACATCATTCGAATTAGTTCAACAGTAACCGAGGAATGCATGTGAACCGCATATTTTTCTCATTTATCTTTTAATGTTGATGCGAAGGATATGCAGGTAGAGGGTATCAGTACTATATGTCCGGTTTATTTTTAAGTTGTCCGGATACATACGGTCTACCTGTTGTGAAGTGGCTCCCCCTGCTGGTAACACCGCACCTTCAGAGTTTACTGCTAGCTCACACGCAACATTACATCAGCCCCCGCACGGAGTTGTTATTTGACTGCGCTTTTTTGTGAGATGGTGGGTGGTACTTTCCCAGTCGAGCTGCTTTGATGCTCTCTATCTCTTACACATCCAGACCAAGTTAAACGGACATGGCCACGCACAGTACAAGTTTGTCCTGTGTGGGAATCGAACCCACGATGTTAAAGTAGCATTGCTAACTATTCCACCACTGTTCTAGTCAAAATTTATTATAATTATATACATTGTTAGCTGCAGAGGTGGCATCGCGCGAGTTATACTTAATGTATTACAAGCGTTTATAGGCTACGGTAACCGCTTTACATCAGGTGGGCCGTATGCTTGTATGCCTACAGACGTTGTATAAAAAAAAAATCTCAAGAAGAAGTTGGTAGACTATGAACGCTGGCAATATCCTACTAATATTATAAATGCGAAAGTTTGTATGTATGGATGGATGTTTGTTGCTCTTTCGCGCTCAAACGGCTGAACGGTTTTGAATGAAATTTGGCACGTAGATATATTATGATCTGGATTAACACATAAGCTACGTTATTTGACTCCACGCGGGCGGAGCCGCGGGAAGCAGCTAGTACGTAATATAGCTCGCGCTTTGCGTCCCCTGCTGCCAAATACAGCGACTCCTCAGGTTACTGGTAACCTTGTATAACGGGTACGGAACCCTAATAACGTACTGGAGATAACATAATGTTGAACAGTAATGGATTGTTTACGTGGAGGTGCGAGACAGCGGGCCCCGGTATTGTACGCACACTAATTATACCGGCGAAGGGCAAGGTCGGCGACCTCCGCGGCCACCTCCCGACCTGCGAGCTCCCTTTTATTATTGTCTGGCTAAACGGGATGAACAATTACTGCGTCATATACTACATTACCGCTATTTTAAACCTTATTTCTTACCTTTCAAGCGTTAGTGTTGTTTGACAGGTTATACATATCTTCACACCAGTTCCATAACAGTTGTTGTATGCCTGCGTGGGAGTGAGGTCACCAGTAAGCTCCTAAGGAGTTGTTGTGTTAGCAGCGGAGGTGGCGTCGCGCGAGTGATGCTTAATGTTTTTCAAGCGTTCATAGGCTACGGTAACTGTTACATTAGGTGGGCCTTATGTTTTTATGCTACCAGATGTATATAAAAAGGTTCCCTATATATCCCGAGGTGGACAGAGAGGACCGAGCGCCATAAGACACACCTGGCTCCTTCCTTTAATATTCACAGCTCTTTTCCGGCACGCCCGTCGGTTCCACAGACTCCTGACGTCGTCTTCTGATAGAACAGGACCTATTTGGTCTTCGCGCTACATGACCCATTTCTTACTAACCTTTTCGCTTCTTGAATATTCCTAGCTCCTTTCATGCACGCTCGTTGGTTCCACAGACTCCTGACGTCGTCTTCTGATAGAACAATTTGGTCTTCGCGCTACATGAGCCGGTTCCTACTAACCTTACTCGCTTCTTGAATATTCCTAGCTCCTTTCATGCACGCTCGTTGGTTCCACAGACTCCTAACGTCGTCTTCTGATAGAACAATTTGGTCTTCGCGCTACATGAGCCGGTTCCTACTAACCTTACTCGCTTCTTGAATATTCCTAGCTCCTTTCATGCACGCTCGTTGGTTCCACAGACTCCTGACGTCGTCTTCTGATAGAACAATTTGGTCTTCGCGCTACATGAGCCGGTTCCTACTAACCTTACTCGCTTCTTGAATATTCCTAGCTCCTTTCATGCACGCTCGTTGGTTCCACAGACTCCTGACGTCGTCTTCTGATAGAACAATTTGGTCTTCGCGCTACATGAGCCGGTTCTTACTAACCTTACTCGCTTCTTGAATATTCCTAGCTCCTTTCATGCACGCTCGTTGGTTCCACAGACTCCTGACGTCGTCTTCTGATAGAACAATTTGGTCTTCGCGCTACATGAGCCGGTTCCTACTAACCTTACTCGCTTCTTGAATATTCCTAGCTCCTTTCATGCACGCTCGTTGGTTCCACAGACTCCTGACGTCGTCTTCTGATAGAACAATTTGGTCTTCGCGCTACATGACCCGTTTCTTACTAACCTTCTCGCTTCTTGAATATTCCTAGCTTCTTTCATGCACGCTCGTTGGTTCCACAGACTCCTGACGTCGTCTTCTGATAGAACAATTTGGTCTTCGCGCTACATGACCCGTTTCTTACTAACCTTCTCGCTTCTTGAATATTCCTAGCTCCTTTCATGCACGCTCGTTGGTTCCACAGACTCCTGACGTCGTCTTCTGATAGAACAATTTGGTCTTCGCGCTACATGAGCCGGTTCTTACTAACCTTTTCGCTTCTTGAATATTCCTAGCTCCTTTCATGCACGCTCGTTGGTTCCACAGACTCCTGACGTCGTCTTCTGATAGAACAATTTGGTCTTCGCGCTACATGAGCCGGTTCTTACTAACCTTACTCGCTTCTTGAATATTCCTAGCTCCTTTCATGCACGCTCGTTGGTTCCACAGACTCCTGACGTCGTCTTCTGATAGAACAATTTGGTCTTCGCGCTACATGACCCGTTTCTTACTAACCTTCTCGCTTCTTGAATATTCCTAGCTCCTTTCATGCACGCTCGTTGGTTCCACAGACTCCTGACGTCGTCTTCTGATAGAACAATTTGGTCTTCGCGCTACATGAGCCGGTTCTTACTAACCTTATTCGCTTCTTGAATATTCCTAGCTCCTTTCATGCACGTTCGTCTGTTTTTAGAGCTCCTAACACTGTCTTCTGATGACAGACGAGCTATTTGGTCGTGGTAGTTGAGAGTCTAGGTCTTCCTCCTCTATATTACATTGTCAACGATATGTCAAATTTTTTAAAGTTTTATCTAAAAATTTCGAAAGTATGAGTTGTTCTCAAAACTAATAATATTGGTCATACATTCAAGACTGGAAATCTAACTCAAGGATATGACTGACGACTGCAGTTTTTTTTATACAACGTCGGGAGACATACTAGCATACGGCCCACCTGATGTAAAGCCGGTTACCGTCACCTGTGAATGCTTGTACTACATTAACACAGCAACTCCTTAGGAGCTTACTGGTGACCTCACTCACACGCAGGAACACAACTACCCTCTAGGGAGTTGTTATTTGTTTTTTGTGAGGTGGAGTCACTTCTCCGGACAGCTTTGATGCGCTCTACCATTCTAAGGTGCCTTTCCAACTAGTGAGGGTAGGCGATCAGCTTTGTACCGTACTTTTTTTCCTCGCCAGAATAGCTCAGCTGCCCAGCTAAGGTATCCCGGCCCACTTTCTGATGTGTCATAGTCACGACTTCTTTCTTCGTCCAACTTTTCTTCCAGCGACTTTGCCCATTATTATAAGTTGAAGTAGGTCTTATTGTTCCTGTATACTAACATAACCCAGGTTTTCTTTTATACAACTAGATTAGCAAACAAGCATGCGTCCCGCAACAGTTGGTAAGCAGTCACCGCAGCCTATTGACGCTCGCAACACCACGGGGTTTTTGCGCTGCCAATCTTGTGACCTAAGGCTATTTCGTCACAGTACCCAGTAATTTCTCTGCCATATCTCACCCTTCAAACCGGAACACAGCTATATAAATATAGTTGCTTGGCGGTAGAAATAGGTGAGACAGAGGTACCCACGTAGACGACTTTTGTACAAAGTCTCCCTCAGGTAGGAAATTTTGCGTATTTTTACATCAAGCATGAGGACACAAGACAAATATTTGTGTTCATGAACGTGTCTGTTTGTCTTGTGTCCTCTTGCTTGATTTAAAAAGGAACGTTACAGCAGGTGGGCCGTATGTTTATAAGACGTAGTTATACGTAGTATAAAAAAAAAGCCGGGGGTTTACAAAGCTCGTTAATTCAACATGTCTAGACCACCAAACCCCTACGTTGCAGACACTTTCCGCCGTGTGTATATGATAGCCGTCGAGACATTACAACGGCTAGATCTACTTTTGCAACAATGCACAACAACTGCTATATTGTTGATAAGCGTTTAAAAGCTACGGTAACCATTTTACATCGCAGGTAGGCCGTGTGCTTGTATGCCTTCCGACGTTTTGTTAAAAAAATCGGCCAAGTGCGAGTCGGACTCGCGCACGAAGGGTTCCGTACCACTATCTATAAAAACGGCAAAAAAAACACGTTTGTTGTATGGGAGCCCCCCTTAAATATTTATGTTATTCTATTTTTTAGTATTTGTTGTTATAGCGGCAACAGAAATACATCATCTGTGAAAATTTCAACTGTCTAACTATCACGGTTCGTGAGATACAGCCTGGTGACAGACGGACGGACGGACAGCGAAGTCTCAGTAATAGGGTTCCGTTTTACCCTTTGGGTACGGAACCCTAAAAAACCAGTTGAGAATGCGCAAGCTTGCATTACCAGAGGAACACCTGGCTCGTCAATTATATAACAATATTTTTTTTTTAATTTGTCGGCCATATTGACCATGTTCCTTAAGAGATAGGAGGTTGGCTTTCAGACATTCACATTCTACTTTTTATGCTGAATCCGAATCTGAAGTCAAAATTCGAATATTCGAAAAAAAGCGACAGACACATATAGATTTCATATAGGAACAGTGTTCCTGAAAACTTTTTGACGTGATTTGTTACAAATTATGTTTGAAAACTTAATATAACAATATTGAATGCGTAACACGCGCTATGCTTAATTTCACATTTGTATGTTTCTTACCGACAGATTTGTATGTTTCTTAACATATGCACTTCAGATTTAACCCCAACTGTCTGCACTCTGTTGTTTAAATAAAATGCAATCATGTTCTGGGCTTTACCTCTAACTCCATAAAAGTTCAGTTTGAGTAACAATGTCTGATGATCTACACAATCAAAAGCTTTAGAGAGATCACAGAAAACCCCAATAGCATCCTGTGATCTCTCCCATGCGTTAAGGATATGCCTAACCAATGCCACTCCTGCATCCGTAGTAGATTTACCAGCTGTAAAACCGTATTGTTCATCATGAAACGAAACACGTGAGTTGTCGTAAGTGCCTCCGACAATGTGTAGAAGAAAAGATCCCTTATGTAAAGCGGTTACCGTAGCCAACATAGCAACTCCTTAGGAGCTTACTGGTGACCTCACTCACACGTAGGAACACAACCACCCTCCAGATAGTTGTTATTTCACTGTTTTCTATGCGGTGGAGGTACTTCCCCAGACGGGCTGCCTTGATGCACCCTACCTCTCTTAAAATCACCCAGATTAAGACAAACGGACATGTTAATGTACACAAATTTTGACCTTTGTAGGAATCGAACCTACGAGAGTGACACAGTCGCGTTATTAACCACTGCGCCACCGAGTTCGTCGTCGTGCTGTTTGTTTATATCGCAGGTCATGACAATTATGAAAAGTCACTACCCAAATCCTAAATTCTTGCGCAGATCGTTATAACATTTAGTGACGATGTAGCCTAGGTCTTGGAGAATGAGGGCGCTATAAAAAGTCACTTTAAATCAGGTAGGTCGAATGATTTTATATCCCACACAAGAAGAAAACGATTGATCTTTCTTCACGGTTTCGAAGTTCCACCCTCCGTGAAAGATCTCATTATTCACTAGCCCATTCGCCTCCTTTCATATAGTAGACTATACCATATTTTGTAGTTACCAATTCGTCCTGCGTACTCCTGAGTTAACTCCAGGTTAGACTTACTTCAACAGGAGTATTCACTTTGACACGGAAAATTCACGTTCGAATAGAAAAGTTGTCAATGTTACACGAAATTTGAATCGTCTATCTTATTTATTTATTACTTAATTTATGCAATTTACCGATAATAAAAGCACGATAAAGATAGAAATTCTTTATTTGCCACTGGGCCCTCGCGGGCACTTAGACACGTCTTACATTTTTTTCTAAATATAATTTTATTGTATCTTGTTTAACTCTCTTATTTTACTTTATTTTATCTACGAGTACTAACATTTCGGAAATGACCATTGGCGAAGAAGAAATGCCGAAAGAAACTTGCCAATATAGGTCTCTTTTAAAATTGTCAATTAGATATTACAAAAAAAAAATACATAAGTATATTGGTACAATAATGATATCAAATGGTAAAATTAAAGATTATTGAGGACAGATAGTCTATGCTGAATTATTTCCAGACATCTTTGTAAGTTGACGGTGGGTAATATTCGTCAGTCTTCAAGCTCGCGAGAATATTTGAGTCTGAAAAAGTCAAGCTGACGGCGGGGAGTTCACCCTAACACGCTGGAACCGCAACGGTCGCGTACTGTGCGGTTCCAGCGAACTCTCAAGCTGTGGAATGAGCTCCCAGCCGAGGTTTTTCCAAGGGACTACAGCATAGAGTTCTTGAATGTGTGAAGAGATTTTTTAGAGGGTCGTCCCTGGTGTTGCAAATGTCCACATGCTACGGTGATTGTTTACCATCAGGCAGGCCGTATGCTCGATTGCCACCTTAGTGGTATAAAAAAGCTGTCAAGTCATATCGATCCGAAATCGCGAATTGCATGGTTTCGAATCGCATCGCAAAAATATCGACTCCGCGACGAGTATGGCGTTCCGTGTCAGTTTGAATACCCCTTCGTGAGGATGCAGGATCCTCTTGAAGTAAGTCGAGTTGCATAAAATGATTCCAATTAGTGCATGTGCTCCTTATGTGAAGCGTGCACATGTGCCGATGTACTGAGCCGAACAACTGTTCAAACAAGCATGGGATGGTGTAGTGCGTGACGTCACCGCTGTCGTGTTTACTGAAACATGCGTCGATTGTAAACTTTCAGTGGTTATGAATACTGTTTGTACTGTATTTATTTTACGAGATCATCGTCTGTTTTGTGTAGCAAGTTAACGACATGGGTAATAATTTACTATTTTATATTACCCATGTTGATGGCTACTGTATAGGGCTGACAACACTGTGTTTCTACAATCCTTCCTCATCCCACTGCAGGGATACGGGTCTCCCTTCAACCGAAGGGGTTTAGAGCATACTCCACCACTGACTTAGCTTAACAACTGTCATCTATCGACTACAGCCGGGACTGACGGCTTAACATGCCCTCGGAAACACGGAGAAACTCGAGATAGATAAACTCATCCACAGTCAGGCTGCGGTCGGTGTTGCTTAACCTGCGTGTTCGGTTAGAATGACGCGCGCAAAGACGCCATCGAGCTCTCTACACTCTTAGTTATAGTTTAATTCGTGTGTTAATAATTCTCTATCGCGAGATAACATTTTTCTTTAATATTTGTCTCATTTCGCATTCAACTTTAAATAAATAATTTGGCCCCTCTCATAATTTTTATATCACAAAGGTGGCAATCAAGCATACGGCCTGCCTGATGGTTAACAGTCACCGTAGCCTATGCACATTTGCAACACCAGGTGTGTCACTCATGCCCGTTGCCGACCTAACTGTATCTATAAATATATAAAATATGTAATTTATCTTGTACCTTGAATTAATCATTTTTTATATAACGGAAGTATCGCGCGTTTTATTTATTTTGTCGAACCTGTCGTTTCGATTGCTTTGCAGCGTCCGTGGTCGCAGGAAGACTAAGTATCATCACCAAATCCTTAGGCTTAGGCGGCCGACCCCGCCGCCTCTAAACATGATAACTCTAGGATGAATAGTGATTTGTACATAGAGTACGGTTGCCGTTAGACCTCAACAATACGTAGGCAAAACCAGATCTTAGGTCAGGTCTTTCCAAATCTAATATCTTGATAAGATGTATACACGGTACATATACGAAAATATTTTTTTTTTTTACAATTTTTGTCTGTTCCGGCTAATCTCTGAAATGGCTAGACCGATTTTGACGGGACTTTCACTGGCAGATAGCTGATGTAATAAGGAGTAACTTAGGCTACTTTTGTTTTAGAAATTTTATTTATTTTTATTAATATAAATAAATAATAAAAAAAATAACTATTCCGTGCGGACGAAGTCGCGGGCACAGCTAGTCTCTAAATAAATCGTTATCACAGTAGAGGGTTCGACCCAGTAAACCGATCTTGTACACTGCTAAGATCATGCAGTTGCAATTTTCATGTTGCTGTCTCTTGTAGTTCAAGAGATACAAGCATAATAAAAACTTAAAACACGTCTTTCTCGAAAAGCGTCAGCACCTAGTTAGTGAGTATATCGTAAGCACGGCAGTATACTGCTTTGTATGCTTCCGTCACTACTTAGGACATTCAGATGCGTCAGAGCAGCCATGTCAGTGTTGCCATTTATCTATTAACGGTATTTCGTATGAACTAACGGATGGCGAAAGCTCACAGCATAAAGCATTGTCTTTTTGTTACCTGTGCTTATCATTTGTCTAGTATCCATACTTCCACAAATTTTTGTATAATTTTGTAGATTAGACGGCGCTGTGTATTTTGTATGAATATATATATATTCATACAAAATACTAAAATATATGCTGACGAGCTCGGTGGCGCAGTGGTTCGTAACGCTACTTTGGTACCAACACTCGTGGGTTCGATTCCCACACACGACAAACATTTGTGTGCATGAACATGTCTGTTTGTCTTGGTCTGGGTGTTTTTTAT
This sequence comes from Pyralis farinalis, assembly GCA_947507595.1. Classification (NCBI taxonomy): domain Eukaryota; kingdom Metazoa; phylum Arthropoda; class Insecta; order Lepidoptera; family Pyralidae; genus Pyralis; species Pyralis farinalis. The sequence continues at coordinate 38,430,251 of OX382259.1, forward strand.
GTATCATAAGTATGTATTTACGTATGTTTATCAGTTGTCTGGTACCCATAACCACAAGCTTTGCTTACTTTGGGGCTAGATGGCGCTGTGTAATTTGTCCGATAATATTTATTTATTATTTATATATATATATATTCATTGTGTTTTGCAGGCCGGATACACTCAGCCATCGTCTCCGGTGTCAACCAGGAGACACGGTCCGTCACCGTGGAATGGTACGAGCGGGGAGAGACCAAGGGCAAAGAAGTGGAGATCGACGCCATCTTAGCCCTGAACCCGGAGCTCGCAGTCGGACCCCGCCACCACACGCCGCACCTACAACCCATGCCCAACAAACTAGCCAGGGTGAGACCATCACATGTTCATGCTTCCCTAGTACTTACTCGTCGAAAGGATAAGTGTATCCGTCAGTCTTTCACACAGTTCAACGGCCACACAAATAGATTGCTTGCTTGTAGTTATACCAATTTTTCAATTTAACGTTCAGATTTTTACTACAAAGATCATGAGTCACAGTCATAATACTGTGTCAAGATTTCAAAACACAATAACGTATTTCATACTTCATAAAGCTTATGTGAGCCTAGTAATTCAAAACATGTCTCGCTCGCAAAACTCGATTCGAAACTAATCGACTCGCCAATTAATATCGCAGTACATTAAAGATGGTGTTAATCCAACTTGACCCGAGCCAACCTTGCTGCAATTCTGATTTATGTTAAGCGAACCATAAAAACACGTGCGCGGCAGCCGTACCGCCAATTACCATGTAATCGCAAAGATCAATTTGACCCATTTTACTGCAAGCATGTAGTTCGCTGCTGCCGCCGCTGACATGTAATTGGTGGCATAATCGATTCTACTACAAATTTGCGATATCATCGAATGGAAGGAAGCTTTAGTTATATGTATCGATTGGTAAGGGCGCTTGAACCGCGTACCAAGCCGCGATCACTCTCATTGTTGTGGCTGTGAAGCAGGTTGCTAATCTACACCGAAGTCACAGTTGGACTGACATCCGCGTAAAACGATAGTGTATTTGGCTCATGACGCCCTGGTGTCGCGCAAAATTTACCATCCGAAATGCGAATGGTGTTAATTGACTGGTAAATTTAGCGTAGAATATAATGAGAAATAATAAACGTCAGTGAAAATCAAAGTGACAATATCCGATCCAATGAACGGAACACGACGTTGCACCGGGGTCTCGGCCGACGGAAAGTCACTGGGGAAAATGTAGAAAATGTTCCCATACATCATCAGTTGGCAGGTGATCATTTTGCAGTCTGCACGTAGCGCGCAGTAGCGGTGATTGCTTCATAAAAATATTATTTTCCAAATTGCACCGTTACCATGGCAACGTTGTTTGACGCGCACGCCGATCATCACACGATACACATAGACATAAGTAAACGCTGGTTTAAACTCAGTTATTACCCGTTCGTAATTGACTAGCCGTGGTCACACGTATATATATAATGTTTACTAACACACTTGCCTATAGTGCGTGCTATACGGCTCTATCAAATGATTGATAGCCGGACCTTCTAGTCTGTCTGACCGGTGTAGGTTACCCTACGTCATCGAACACGCGAATCGTATGTATTTTTTTATTATAATATGTGAATCACAGCGACTCAAGAAGTAATGATACATTTTTTTTGTGGTTTTTGAAGCAAATCCTTTTATAAAGTCTTGTACGCAAGCTCAAATCAATTAAAAATCAGTGTGCTGAGCGCCAAAACATTTACCAAGTACCTATAAAAATTTTTGGTACTGCACTAGTCAAGTTAAATAGTCATTGGCGCCAACTCGATCTTCAAAAGAGTATTTTGATATGCAGTATATGCGTTTTTGGTGAAATTTCTGAAATTAAATTTCGGAAGTTATGTGACCTAACTTAAGATGGGTCTCGACAGCCATTTGTGATAATAGATCATTTGTACAGATCTGGTTGTTCCATGTCAAAATTAGTATCTTCGCCAAGTTCTTAGGCTTTGGTAGCGGACGCCGTCCATCCTAATAGATTAGGAAACTGGATAACGTTATGAACAAGAAGATCACTCTAAAAAAATATCGGATTAAACTGAACATGGAAAATGTAAAAAGATTAACGAAAAATATAAAACTGTTGTTCACAAGGCCAAGTTCCGACCACTAGGTATATTTTTCATGAAATTTGACTGATCAACATTTTAAAGTCTACTTTTGGTCTCCCGCTAAGTATTTACACAGTATTTTTGGGAAATTTATATTAGAATATTTATTTATTTTATTTATGTTTACATGTGTATGTCTCTGGATATAAAATGCCTTACATGTGGACGGGGAGAGACGTGAGTGATCACGAAATGTTCCGTATTTCTGTTTGTCTGTTCGATGACGTAACATAATCTACAGCCGCCACACGTACTAGTCCAACTTGTATGGGTACGTCTGACGCAGGCCGGACACCGGGTCGCATCGATTTTCCACGCTCGTTATTAGCATTCCAGTTTCACTTTCTACACGAAGTAGAACAATAGGTTCGAGCCGATCGGCAATTATTGCTTTTTACGATGACCGGGTCGGACGATGATGCTGCGGAGTGTTCAGTAGCCTCAGTAAGTGACGCACTGTGTATTGTCCTGTATGATTGGCATGTGATTGTTTGTCACGGCGCGCAAGGATCCATCGGGCTCCTCTTCGGACGACGGCGGATTCCTGCAGGGAGACGGAGAGGGCGCCGGGGACTCCGGGCACACGCTGCCCGTGCGCAACTCACGATCGGTAAAGCCTGCACGATCACTTGAAGTGGCCAAGTCCACGACCACGCCTGTCTCTGACACATTTCGTTTACGTTGCTCCACGATCTATGATTTGCACACGAACGGCTTGTTATGGTTTTGTGTGGATTGTGTGTTTGTCACGGCGCCAGTACACGTCGATGCGATTCGACACGAACCACTGCATTCGCCGCAACAAACACTCAACCCATTCGGTTTGATGTTGTATAGTGTATTTATACTGTATAATAAAAGCACCTTAGTTTTAATAATTTAAATATGTTACTGTTGTAATGTGACATTTATTTCTTTGTAGGTAGGGTAGTGAGTAGCTTAATAATAGTATTATAGTTTTGTTTATTTTTACTAATATTTTGAATGACATCATTCACTTATATCAACTTATATAGGTACATAAAATCGATTGCCGCATGCATGTAGGGTCGTCACTTGAGAACGGCGCGATTGATACGACCGATTTCTTTTTTGTTGTTTTCGTAATTATCAGGACAAGGTTCGTATAGTAAACATTTTTAGAAAAGAAAGAGTAGTTATAAATTTGAAAGGACTTTTGTACGAAAAAATATGACATTCGGTTTATCAGTTCTTCAGCTTATGTTTCCATAACAAGAACAAATTCAGCATTGATTATTGATATTACACGAAAAGGTATGTTTTTGAATGCCTCATATCTTTGATGTATTCAAAAGAGTAAATCTCATCAATTTGGTGTGTTGCAAATACTGAATCGATGTTGTTTCTGTTGATAATTTGTTGCAAATATTCAATATTCGTTTACTTAAATAAACTACGAACTTCCGTAGTTTATTTCTTTGGAGAAAAATGCCATCAGTGAGGTGAAGAAGTATCTAAAGTCTATTTCAAGGAAAATTTCATTTGGTCCCTCCTCTATGGACAGAACAACGTACAGCAGCTGTACGATTTTACATAGACAATGTAATAAGTTAAACGTAGTTTCTCAATATTTTTTTGCTAAGCGTATTTCTCATTTTCTTTGTTAGTAAATTGCACGCTTTCGAAGTCAGGGCGGGGTTTATGACGATTACGACGTTTCAAAAGTTATTGTATAATTGTCGTATACACAACTATATCATGTTTCTGAATTTCAGACTGTATTTTCATTGTTTTTTAAATTGAGAGCATAATCTGATCATTATGTTTTACTGCTACCGAAATGCGGCCACCGTGCAATGAGTGCCGAGTGAGCTCACCACTTATCTGGACAGTGTCCATCTGAAAACTGACAGTTTAGTGTCGTTAATGATAACCGTATTGAATTTTAACGAGCAAAGCCGTCGGGTAAGTTATATAAAAAAAAATGTTTAGTTAACATTTCAATGCGCTTAAACCTACTTATAAAACTTAGTATATATCGAGCGAGAGTGTGATTTATCACGGCGGGGAAATGGCTTATATATATATATTTTACTATATTGGCTATATATGTATATATAAGAGAGAAGACGCCATATTGGATTTTCAATGACATCATGTAGTCTATAACCAGCGAACAGAATAACGTTTCCAATGATACCTCACTTTTAACATAATACGAATAGTTTAGGAGATAAACCCTAACAGACAAACATAGCCCACTGAAACACTCCTTTTGGATTCGCTGTAGTCGGGTAAAAAAGAATAGAAGAAATACATACGTGTCGTTGCAATCCCATACAATGAGTCTGGTTGGACGATTTATACTAATAGTACAGTAACGTTTCCGTATTCTTTGGTCATAGTATAAAAAGATTAGTGGTAATTCCAACAAAGTAACTGAAAAGGTAATTAATTTAATGATGTCCTATTATCGCGGTCTACGATCCGTTTTTTGCTTGTACCTCATTAAGAGATATCTGCCGAGCTAATTGTCCTGAATAGAGCCAGCCTCCTGGAAGAGATAGCCGTGCACGTACTTCTCTGAAGCCATTTACCCGCCGTCATAAATCACAGTTACTTTCGATATATACTAAGTTTTATATGTAGGTTTAAGCGCATTGAAATGTTTACTAAACAATTTTTTTTATATAACTTGGCAAGCAAGCATGCGGCCCGCATCAGATGGTAAGCGGTTACCGCAGTCTATTGACGCTCGCAACACCACGGGGATGTTTCTCGCACGCTGCCAATCATGTGACCTAAGTATGCTTCGTCACAGTACCCAGTAATTTCTCTGCCATATCTCAACCTTCAAACCGGAACACAGATACAGATTTGCGATAGAAATAGGTGAAACAGAGGTAGGTAAGGTAATATTATATTATATTTCAGCCGCGCTATATATATATATATATTACTAGCTGCTGCCCGCGGCTCCGCCCACGTGGAGTCAAATAACGTAGCCTATGTGTTAATCCAGATCATAATCTATCTACGTATCAAATTTCATTCAAATCCGTTCAGCCGTTTAAGCGTGTTAGAGCAACAAACATCCATCCATACATACAAACTTTCGCATTTATAATATTAGTAGGATATACTTTTAATAGGAGTGAGTTTCTAGTTAATGGCCAGGATGAGGCATAAGAATAGAATGAAGAAAATACCCGAATCGCATTGTAAATGGACGACCGAGCTTCGCTCGCTTTTTTTTTTGTTCATATTTGGGTAAAATCCCTTTTATTTTTTTCAGGAAAGACACCTAATTGATAAACTAAAAAAATAAACCCATCTAAATACAAAGTTTCCTAGATAAATAGAATATATTTATGTATATAAAAAATTTGGTCGTTTAAACTAATAGGATCATTAGGATTTTCATGACTTAATATATTTTATTAATCTTCATCAATAATTTCTTATCATCATCATTAGGATTTTCATGACTTAATATATTTTTTAATTTTCATAAATTTATTATTATCAGAGTACCTACCATGTTTTTTTTTTACATCGTACTCTGTACTCGGTAAAATAACAGACGATGAGAAAAAATAATAAAGAAGAAATTAAATGTTATAAAAGTTGTCGTTATACTTAAAAACTAGCAAAATATTTATATTGAACAAAAATATATAATCAAATGGTGACAAAATAAATACATAATAATCGCCCATTCGGTGTGAAGATCAAGCGGGTATGCTCACCAAAACTGTTTAAAATGAACGTTTTATGATTAACAAAAATGTCCTGCAATTCGTTCACAAACGATTACACGACACGATTAATTAGATCGTCCCCAATACCAATCTCGTGGAAGAGTCTGCAGTATCAATATTTCTCCGAAGTCGGTTCAGTTCGCCCCGTGTCGCCGTAAGTTACAGTTAGTCTAGCGGGGTTTCCAATTCTGAGGAGAAAAATCTTTAATGAATATAATGGTCGTGATAAAATGGAAAAACTACCTACTTTTGTAAATCATACAAGCTCAATTTAATGCCAAAGCATTTGGGAAATTATCATAAGGTCTGAATACTAGAACGCAGAATTGGCTGAGATGTTTTTGTAGTTATAGATACGTCGTACACGCTCTAGAATGGCAATACGAAAGTAAGGTAATTGCCCAACTCTCATTCAGTTGGCCACGCTCTCACGTCGCGGCTGTACGTTCTTCGCCACAAAGCATAAATCTCTTAATCTGTATATTCATCTTTTTCTAATGACAGGTATGCCCTATCATTTGTCTCTTTGTTAAAGCAAAGTGTCATAATAAGTAACCGTACGTAGATATAGTACTACTTGCGCCATTTTAAAATACAATAATGTTGGTGTATAACGTGTCTACCTTTTGATACGTCGCTGAGAATGGTGGGTGTTTAATTTGTGCAGAATTTCCAATAACTCGTTATGTAATTTGGGGTATAAAATTTCCGCATCCGAGATTCCAGCGATTCGCCGTATATTGATAGCCGTATATGACCATTTGAATCGATGGAAATAATTCAGAGAACGTAATGCACGATAACATAAGGAAAACAAAACATCATAAATTTGTTGTTAATAAACAGCTCTTTACAGCGGTTCTTTTTTTTATACAACGTCGGGAACATGCAAGCATACGGCCCACCTGATGTAAAGCGGGTATATTAAGTATCACTCGCGCGATGCCTACTTTGCTGTTTACACAGCAACTCCTTGGGACCTTTCTGGTGACCTCACTCACACGCAGGAACCCAACAACCCTCAAGGGAGTTGTTTTTTGGCTGGTTCACTTAAGTACCTAGTTTAAAAATTGGAACCTTATTTAAAACTCGTATGTATTTCGCAACAAAAATATTTCTCGTGAGCTTACTTTGTTACAATTAACATAAATTATAATTTCTACGTCTGTGATTTTCCCGTACATACAGGAAATAACAAATCAAAGTGTGGAAGTGCACTCTGCGACTTGTTTTGCTCCGTGTGGCAAGTAAGGAAATAACTCACTGCAAATACCTATTGGCCTAAATGCGTTGCCATCGACGGACTTGGCGTAGTGATGGAGTTGAGCCTAATTTAATCTCGTTTCTGCTTGACACGTCTTTGACTACGTCACGTATTGGAATTGCCATGAATATTACTAGGCTGTGAACTGAAGATTTTGCGACCAAAATTTATAACAGTTCATCTTTCTGCCTGCATGTGGCCCGCATTAGATGTTCAGCGGTCACCGCAGCGTATTGACGCTCGCAACACCACGGGGATGTTACTCGCGCGCTGCCAATCTTGTGACTTGGGCTGTTTCGTCACAGTAACCAGTAATTTCCCTGCCAAATCTCACCCTTCAAACCGGAACACAGCTATATAAATATAGCCTGGCGGTAGAAATAGGTGAGACAGAGCTACCCACGCAGACGACTTTTGTACAAAGTCTCCCTCTGGTAACACAACAACTGTTTTATACAACTTCGAGAGGCATATAGTACCTATGGCTCACTTGGTGTAAAGCGGTTACCGTAGCCTATGAACGCTTGCAATACATTAAGTATTACTCGTGCGATGCCACCTCTGCTGGCTAACACTGCAACTCCTTAGGGATTTACTGGTGACCTCACCCACTCGCAGGAACACGACCCTACAGGCAGTTGTTATTTTGCTACGGTTTTCTGTGAGATACAGACACTTGCTCGAACGGGTGACTTTGAAACTCCCTATCTCTCTTAAAAACTCGGAACTCCGAGCAGCATTGCTAACTACTGCACCACTGGGCTCGTCAGATTAATAGTGATCTCTTCAACTGTAGTAGACGAGAGGAGTAATGTAGGTTATCTCAACACTCGTGTTGTAATACCTCAGTTAAGTACATATGCAAACATAAGCTTATCTACTCTCATGCCGTATGTGTTTAAAAACCAGTGTACCACTATCCTAATAAATTAATTAATATTTACACACAAAATATTTACACAGCGCCATCTAGTCCCAAAGTAAGTAAACGAAGATTGTGTTACGATTACTGGACAACTGATGATAAACATACTTAAATACATTTATTTTGTAAATATATACTTGTATGTATATAGAAAATATATGTTATTATATTTTTTTATACAACATCCGGTAGTTCACCCTCACACGCTGGAACCGCAATGGTCGCGTACTGTGCGGTTCCAGAGAAATTTTCTTCCGAGAACTCAAACTGTGGAATGAGCTCCCAGCCGAGGCTTTTCCAAGGGACTACAGCATTGTATTCTTCAGAAAATGCGTGAAGAGGTTTTTAGAGGGTCGGCAATGCATGAGTGACACCCCTGGTGTCGCAAATGTCCATAGGCTACGGTGACTGTTTACCATCAGGCAGGCCGTATGCTTGATTGCCACTTTCGTGGTAATAAAAAAAGGCATACAGCCCATCTTAAGTAAAGCCGTTACCGTAGCTTATGAACGCTTGTAATACATTAAGTATCACTAGCGCGATACTACCTCTGCTATTAACACAGCAACTCCTTAGGAGCTTATTGGTCACCTCACTCACACGCAACGCAACAACCCTCCAGAGAGTTGTTATTTGACTGCGCTTTGCGCTTGTCATCAGCAGGGATTGCAACGTGCGAGTGATACTTCACGTATCGCTTTACGTCAATCATGTGTGGTCGGCATGCTTGCTTAGCTCCCGACTTTGTATAAAAATAACTATTTCTCTATTGCAATAAAAAAAAAGGCACTATCTTGAACTGCAAACCTAGCAGTAATTTTTATTATAGTGTTCTGGCTGCGGAGTAGTGATAGCTTTGTGCATAAAGTACGAGTTTTTTTTTATACTACGTCGGGAGGCATACAAGCATACGGCCCACACTGATGTAAAGTAGTTACCGTAGCCTATTAGCGTTTGTAATAAATTAAGTATCACTCGCGCGATGCCTCCTCCTCTGCTGCTTACACAGCAACTCCTTGGGAGTTTACATACGCGTTTAATTATCTTTTACTACAGTGAGATGAGTAAGGGTTGATGTGAATTACTTTTATAGAAGGTAGGTGAATACCGTGGGGGGGGGGGGGGGGGTTTCCTTTGAATGACGACTGTCGTGAAGGTCAACTTCAACAGCGACCGATGAAACCGTGGTTATTGATAAGTGGTTAATTGAAGAAAACCGACACATCAATTACGAAGTGATTCGAGGTCAATTGGGGATCGATATGAGGCTAGTTTAGAAAAAAATGTGAGCATTATATATACGGGTCTCCCTTCAACCGAGGGGGTTTAAAGCATACTGCACCACTTTGCTCAAATGCGGATTGGCGGAGGCGAGTGCTTATGCAAATCTTTTTTCGTAAATTTTTATTTATATCAACATTTGTAAAATATACTTCTAATTATTTTACATAGAAATTAAATAGTAATCGGTGCATTTTATAGGAATTTAACCCAATATAAAACAGTATAAAATATTTACGTGTAAATATTTCCGTTTATTTAACTGGACTATTACTAGGAGGAGTAATCTATACAATTTATCATAGTAATTTCCGCAGATATGACTTAAAGTGACTTGTGTTTTTTACTTTTGGTGTGTGCCGTTTGAAGTACTTATCACTGTATTCCCCTGAACCGTGACAGTTTTGATTAATGATCAAAACAATTTGATTCTATTATTTACTTGTCTACATTGACTTACATTAGTACTTTCGTGTATCTTATATTTGATCAGTAAATTATAATACTATCGGTGGAAGCATACGACGTAACTTTGTTGGTAATGTATGAAAATAAAATAAATTTTATTGTTATAGTTTGTATAAAATTGTCATAGTATGTTCGTTTTATAAAGGTATCCTTTTAATATTTTTTTGTCTTGTTGCTTATTTAGCCAATCTATTGTTTTCGCTGTTCTTTTGTTCTATACCGATAGACAAGTATATTAGTTAAGGTTATAGTATAGACATTTGATAGAAATAAATGTTTAGTTTACAAGTTGGAATATATATAAAACAGTTTTAGAGTGCATTTTCTTCGTGGCTAAAACTAAGTTTCGAAATTGAACCCTATGTAGTTTTTAACACGCACACAAATGCGTGTAAGGAAAAGCGCCCGAACGAAAAAGGGAAGCCGAGGAGAGGACTAAAGTGTAAAAAATGAAGAAGCTAAGGGGAAAGTAAAAGGAAAAAATTTCATTGTAGTCAATGGGGTGATACAAATGGAAACAATTCCTTTGAAACTATGGTTCCATATAGGCAATTGGGCACGATTACATAACACATTCATAGGTATGGCCTACATATGAAGGCACCAGTAAGTAGGTCCTAGTGCATAATAGAAGTAGCATTTGATGTAAAAACCACATAGTCACCGTACTAAAAACACCCTAACCGAATTGTTTACAATGCACAATCTATTCAAAGTGTAACATTTTGCGTAATTTTTGTACGACATAATATAGTAACCCGCATTCGTTCGCTTATATCAGGATTTTGTTTATTTCGAAACAATCAATGTATTTTCTAATGCGGGCACCTAGTTTAGGACAAAACCATTCCACTAACGTTAATAATTTCCGGTGTTCCACTGAACGTAGTTGTGTTACAATAAATGATATCTTTTCTATTGAATTGCCTCAATAAACGACTCTTCTTTCTTTCGCACTCGGGTTTCAGGTCTTCTTTGTATATACAACTGTGTTTCCGGTACATTTCGCTTTATTATTTCATATATTAAATAGTTCATTTAGACGTGTGGCTTGTTAAGTATGTTATTAATATGTTTTTTCCGTTTTAGGATATGACTCGACAATCAATTCCAGTGGCGACTAAAGGTGAGTTATTAATCTTATTAATATTTAATATATCGCCGTTTGTTATACTTCTATCGTGTATGTTTTCATTTACACAACTTTCTATACCGATAAATCGAGTTAAATTGCTGGTAATTTTGACGTTTGAGGAATGTATTTGTTCTGTTGAACGTGTGTGGCATTTTTGCCAACGAAAACAACATCAACGTAGAATGCGCACTAACAATGATTATTAAATTATCTTAACTATTACTAGGGAGAGATGTAAAGAATTTATTGTGGTAATTTCTACAGACATGATTTAAAGTCACTTGAATTTTACTTTTGTGTGTGACGAATCTAGTATCAAAACAATTTCTAACCTGATCATTGATAGTTTCGATGAATAATCAAAACATTTTGATTATATTATTTACTTGTCCAAGTTACGTTGGTACTTTCTGTGCATCTTATATTTGGTCCGTAAACTTTATGATTCAGTTTGAATATGCTATAAACATTATCTATCAACATCCATCAGGCAAGAAATTGAGTAAGCTTACTTAAGATCTTTAAGTTACGATGATTATGTATGTGAATTACTCGTTTTTTTTTTAATCCGGTAGTATTAACTCACGGGATTGATTTGTGTGATTATCTACAGTAGATTAATGCGAGATGCGTATACAATGGCCCGACAAATTGTGCTACAACGTTGATCCTGTGTAAAATGTCTATTAAATTATACCACAATAGTATTAGGTTCCTACGATAAGTTTTGTAATAAATCGCACTGAAATATACGTAACAGAGTGATTTTTTTAGGGAGAGAGATAGTACTGCTTAAATGCCTATACGTAAAACCCGCCGCTGGTGCCAACCTTGATAGGTTCAAAAGTACATCATCGTCATGTATTTGCATTTCACATTTTTAAATGCGACTAGGTTCTCGTTTTGTGATAAAAGCTAACGAACGTCAATAAGAAAGGAAACATCCTGTATCGTGCGAACGCATTATAAAGTATGCTTAAATATGTGAATTCGTAAAAATCTAATCGGAAACTAGTCAGTTGCGGAAATGATTGAGGATCGTGAAGAGCTATCATGTGATAGCATATGACATCATCATATGAAAGGTGCCTGTGATGGCTACCCTTATCTTTGACTCACGTTTCAGTGCTGCACAATATATATCAATCTATTTATATATTCCTGCCAAGTTTTTTTTATACAACGTCGGGAGACATTCAAGCATACGGTCCACCTGATGTAAAGTGGTTACCATAGCCTATGCACACTAATAATAGTAATAAATAATAATAATAGGTAACTAACGAGACTAACCTACCATGACCAAATTGGTCGTGTTTTATCAGAAGGTGATGTCAGAAGCCCCTGGAACCGGCGAGCGTGCATGAAAAGAGCTACGAATGTCACAGAAGCGAGTGAAGTATGCAAGGACCGCGTCTTATGGCGCTCGGTTCTCTCTGCCTACCCCGCAAGGGACTTGGCGTGAAGATATACATACATACATACATAATGGGTAATAGATTAAGTATCACTCGCGCGATGCCACCTCTGCTGTTAACACAGCAACTCCTCAGGAGCTTACTGGTGATTGAATTAAACAATTTTTAACAGAAGTTGCGCGTGTTTTATTTATTTTGTTGCAGGAAGTCTTCCTGCGACCACGGACGCTGCAAAGCATTCGAAACGGCAGGTTCAACAAAATAAATAAAACGCGATACTTCCGTTAAAATTTGTTTAATTCAATGTGTAACAATCGCGAAAACCTAAGACAAAGCTTACTGGTGACCTCACTCACACGCGGGAATACAACAACCTTATAGGGAATTCTTATTTGGTTGCGATTTTCTGTGAGATTGGTGTACGTTCGCAGACGGGCTGCTTTGCTGTACCCTACCTCTCTTAAAAACAACCAGACCAATACAAACAGACATGTTCATGCACACAAGTGTTTGTCCTGTGTGAGAATCGAACCCACGAGCGTTGGTGTCAAAGTCGCCTTATTAACCGATGCGCTCCCGAGCTCTTCAATAGGCTTTGCTGTAGGCGGTGAGGTAGGTAGAACCGAGCGCCATAAGGCGCCGTCTTTTCAGATCTCGTTTGATTGTTTAACATGCATACAAGCATGCATAGCTCTTTCTTGCACGCTGGCCGGTACCTGAGGATCCTAATACCTTCTGATAAAACAATCAGTTTGGCCATGGTACGTTCGTCTTGGCCTTCCCCGGCTTCTACATCCTTCCACTTTGGCATTGTTTACGTATTTCTTTCTTTATGATATACAATATCACCCAGCTAAATGTAAATCTTTTCTGAAAGATATGATTTCAGTCTTAGTCATTGTCAAAATGTCTAATTTTGTAGAAGTGAACGTTTTGTAAATAGGTGATTCACCATTTTTGTGTATCTAGTCATTTGTATATTTAGTCTCTCGAACCGCTTAGGGGTTGATGCATCATCTCTTTATATATAGCACAACAAAGAGTTGTCGATGTGATGCGAGTGGTGTGTGACACACGCGTTGTAACGGTCTGACCAAGTTGAGCAGGCGATGACACAAAAGGCACAACGTTTTGTGCGATTGTTGGGTTGTGCATTCCCTGAAAGGTTACCTACGGCCTTTATTACAACTTTATTTCTACCACAAAATTAACAATTTACACACCATTGTAATCAATTACAAATTGTGTGGGAGATTGATGATCGAGCTAGACTTGAGCTGTATTTCGGGTCACCAGTAATCTACACCAAAATGTTGTACAATTTATGTTTACAATAAATACCTTTTTAATACAGTTGCTCAAAAAGTGTCGTATTGCAGGGACGTATAGCGTTCGGGATGTGGGCTATTACATACTCGAGCTTTTTCTTTACCTTTTCCGAACTCGTGCGTTCTCTTTCCCAACTGTCAAAATAATGTCTATTAAAAAGAAAAAAATCGGCCAAGTGCGAGTCGGACTCGCGCACGAAGGGTTCCGTACCACTATCTATAAAAACGGCAAAAAATCACGTTTGTTGTATGGGAGCCCCCCTTAAATATTTGTTTTATTTTAATTTAATTATTTATTCTTAAAGTGAATATATAACTAAATATTCTGTGAATATTTCAAGCGTCTACCTGTTGCCGTTATCAATATCGAGCAAAAACGAGCAAAAAATCACGTTTGTTGTATGGGAGCCCCCTTAAATATTTATGTTATTCTATTTTTTAGTATTTGTTGTTATAGCGGCAACAGAAATACATCATCTGTGAAAATTTCAACTGTCTAACTATCACGGTTCATGAGATACAGCCTGGTGACAGACGGACGGACGGACGGACAGCGAAGTCTCAGTAATAGGGTTCCGTTTTACCCTTTGGGTACGGAACCCTAAAAACTGATGTAAAGCGGCTACCGTAGCCTATTAACGCTTGTAATATATTAAGTATCACTCGCGTGATGCCTCCTCTGCTGCTTACACAGCAACTTCTTGGGCGCATACTGGTGACCTCACTCACACGCAGGAACACAACAACCCTTTAGGGAGTTGTTATTTGGCTGCGGTTTTCTGTGAGGTGGAGTTACTTCCCCAGACGGGCTGCTTTGATGCGCCCTACCTCTCTTGAATATACCCCCCTACCTCTCATCCAGACCAAGACAAACAGACATACTCACGCACACAAATGTTTGCCTTGTATTCTTGTTTCATGATGATCGGTTCAGTAGTTTTCGCGTGAAAGCGTAACAAACAAACGGACATTCACGTTTATAATATTAGTAGGATAGTAGGATAATATTAGTAGGATTATAAACTAAATAAATAAATTATGCATGTTACTTTAACCATATTATTGACAAGTTCGGTGGCGGAGTGTTTGGCCATTTAATGAGTCTCGTGGGTTCGATTTTCACCAGGACAAACATTTATGTGCGTAAACATGTCTTTTTGTTTTCATCTGTGTGTTTTTAAGAGAGGTAGGGCACGTCAAAGCATTTGACTGGGGAATTACATCCACCTCACAGAAAACTGCAGCAGAATTACAACTCGTTTGAGGGTTTGTTGTGTACCTGCGAGTGAGTGAGATTATCAGTACACTCTAAGGAGTTGCTGTTAGCAGCAGGCATAGCAACGCTCAAGCGGCACTCCCTGTATTTCACGCGTGTATAGGCACTTACAACAGGCGGGCTCTAGACGTTGTATAAAAAAAACACATCTGAAAATGCGGAAAATTACTTATGTTCACCCCTATGGTCGAAAGCCGACTATAAAATTTGTAGAATAACATAAAATTTGAAGAAAACCTATACGAATTTGCGTGTTTCTAACTTTTGTACTTTTTCGATTTGTTTTTATTAATAACACTAAAAAGTTCGTCAATATTTACTAAACAAAAATAGAAAGGTTTATTAACAAAGGAGAAAAAGTACAGACATTTTTTATGTATGCTTAATTATATATAGATTCTCGCTGACGTCACATAACTAGCTTATTTAGAGCTGGAGACTTGTTCGCGTTGTTGTTATAGTCAATGATGGGTCGCTATGTCCAGCCTAGACATGTCATGACCCCTGCTTTATATTGGACCCACTGCGTGTCAACGAATGTTAGACGTACTCAATCTCAGCGTCATTATTCTATGCCTGGCTTCTTCTTTGTTACAAAATTGACCGGCCTCGATTTCACCCGCGCGTAATTTGACATCCCATGGCAATTTATGAAAATTCTTTCCATTTTAATGATTAGTCTCTATAAAAATAAAAAACTATTGTCACTTTAAAAGCCTAAACCCACAGGGGCGGCAAATGCAGGAAAGCGACAGGGATCCGGGACGGGATTTTTTGTAACATTCATGTTTGTATGCAACTTGTCATTAAAAACGATAGCACCGCACTGGATCGCGCCAGTTTCTAGTGTGACAGGTTGCATACTAACACCATTGTTACCAAAAATCCATCCCGAATCCCTGGCGCTATCCCGCTTGTCCCGCCCCTGTGGAATTTGGCTTTAAAGTAAAGAAAGAAAGAAAATGGTTTATTTGATGCCTCACATGTAATCACTAACATTTAAAACCTACAGCCAGTAAATAATATATAAGACAACAAATAGGCATCCACTCAGCATAAGCCGTGGGGTCGTCTGACACCGCGGCGCTGGTCTTCCATAGATGCCTGTTTGAAATATAACACTACTGTGCGCAAAACATACATTTGTACTTACATAAGTTTAAACAAAACAAAATAGTAAGTGGTACCTTAAATTCATAGTTTTACATATATAATTCTAAGCTCTGTGGCAAGTAAAATTACTAAAAGGTAGACGAACTTAGGGTACAGTAAACGTGAAATACATACTACACTGAAAACCGAAACGCAGATACAGAGGAAAAAAAATAAAACAATTTTGATAACCAGGGGGAGTTGCAATTTATAGGTTTTGTAGATCCAAAAGGTAAGCCTTGAAATGCCGCCGGAAAGATTCAGTTGTGCGGCAGTTTCTTATGGGAGGGGGAATATTATTCCAACATTTCGTGGCGCAGTAACGAAAACTGCCACGAAACATTGTTGATTTGTGTCGGGGGCAGATAAGTCGGGATCCAAATCGCATTTGTCGAACTGGGAACTGCAGTTTATTATATAGATATGATGGCGAGAGAGTAGTCGTGTTACCAGAACAATTTACTCCTAAACAATTTTTTTAAGGCCGCTCATTTATAAGTGCCTATATAAAAAAAAAGACAAATAGATTCCTTGGGGATTCCGTAACCGACCTCCGACAGACGCTTCTTTGCTATACTAATCGCCGACAAGATGTTTTGTTTATGAGAGATTTGCCGTTAGAATCATTCACCTTTAGATGATTGAGTAAGTGATTGACAGAATGAGCTGTCCGTGAGTACTTCGATTACAGGACATTCCCACTATGGATTATTTATCGACAGATGATTTCGTTTGTGTTTGGTTCGACGACAGAACTTTTACACTTTACGTTTACTTTACATTACAGATAAATAATAAAATATATAAAAAAAAACTACTTTATTAACTCGTTTCTCCCTGTCTACCCCGCAAGAGATACGCCGTGGAGATTTATATATAGCATGAGATGATTCCGGTATGCGGTATAGAAGATTTGCGTTGACTAAGTTAGGGGAACCATAACGTGGTGGATATGGATACTCTTTTCAGGAACACCGTTCCTATATGAAATCTATGTTTGTCTGTGTGTGCGTTTTTTTCGAATATTCGAATTTTGACTTCGGATTCAGCATAAAAAGTAGAATAGGAATGTTCAGGAACACCGTTCCTATCTCTTGGAATATGGTCAAAATGGCCGACAAATAAAAAAAAACTAGTCAGGTGTTCCTCTGGCAATGCAAGCTTGCGCATTCTCAACTGGTTTTTTTAGAACATATATTTCTAACTCATTCGCTACAAAATTACTATAGTCGCAAATATTGATGAACGTTTAAAATGAGACCATTTCACCGAATTCGCTCCAGTCACGCGATGATTCACCGAAAGTGCTAACACCAAGCTGGCACGCAGACGAACCTCCAAGGAAAGTGTTTTTCTTGTCTCTTTTAGTTGGCGTAGTTTAGATAGAGACAAATGTAGATTAGTTGGTGGGTAGGTACGGTAGCACCGGCGGGTCAACGGTCTCGGTCCATTGGTCGGTGTGTTCAATACAGGTGTGCATGAACAACCAGTAGGCTCAACTAATGACAGTGTATAGTAGGCGGGTTTATTGATAAATTGGCATTATACCTGTAATTGTGTTCGCAGCAATGATCGACAGTCGACCATTGTTGTGAATGAAAATAAGCGACATGCGACATCCCCGTGAATTCCGCGTGGAAATGGAACGTGTTCACAATTTCATGTGGTTTATTTTTTCCACGGAACCTAATGTTTTTTCTGAAATAACAGTATCCTAAGTCACTTCTTATAACATCAGTTATCTGCCAGTGAAAGTTTCGTCATAATCAATCCAGCCGAAGCTTAGACGGAAGAAACGAATATACAAAAAAAAATTATAAATTATGTGTATGCCTGTAGAAGGTATTCGTTAGATTTAGTGGCTTTCGGTTGAAAACACTGGGTCTCCGCCAATCCGCATTTGAGCAGCGTGATGGAGTATGCTCTAAACCCCTTCGGTTAAACTTGTTAATATTGGCTCCTTGATACATCAGTATCACTTTAGATTCGTTGGACTTGTCAATGTGGACCCCTGGATATATCACTTTAGAATCGATGGACTTGTCAATGTGGACCCCTGGATATATCACTTTAGAATCGATGGACTTGTCAATGTGGACCCCTGGATATATCACTTTAGATTCGTTGGACTTGTCAATGTGGACCCCTGGATATATCACTTTAGAATCGATGGACTTGTCAATGTGGACCCCTGGATATATCACTTTAGAATCGATGGACTTGTCAATGTGGACCCCTGGATATATCACTTTAGAATCGATGGACTTGTCAATGTGGACCCCTGGATATATCACTTTAGAATCGTTGGAATTGTCAATGTGGACCCCTGGATATATCACTTTAGAATCGATGGACATGTCAATGTGGACCCCTGGATATATCACTTTAGAATCGATGGACTTGTCAATGTGGACCCCTGGATATATCACTTTAGAATCGTTGGAATTGTCAATGTGGACCCCTGGATATATCACTTTAGAATCGATGGACATGTCAATGTGGACCCCTGAATATATCACTTTAGAATCGTTGGAATTGTCAATGTGGACCCCTGGATATATCATAGATTCGTTGGACTTGTCAATGTGGACCCCTGGATATATCACTTTAGATTCGTTGGACTTGTCAATGTGGACCCCTGGATATATCACTTAGATAAAAAGATAGGAAGTAAGAAAAAGCGGTTTGCGCGGGATACCGGGATAACGCGCGAACGCAGTCGGGGTCAGTGCTGTCAATTATGAACTGACGACAGAAAAACAGACATTCAGATCGAACACTAGAAGTATACTAGACAATAGATCAAAATATACTCTCACAATGAAAAATATGGAAGCAAAGAAATGTAATCAAGTGGAGTATGGATGGATAAAAATGTGTGTTAATAATTTGTTGAATGGTCAATGCGATCAACAAATTATTGACACAGATATTATAACCGGACACCAAACCTTTCACAATTTCATGTTGACCGACATCAAAAATGAAGGAGACTTGTTTTTGTACAACGTCGGGGAGGCAAGCAATACAGAAAGTATTGCTTGCGAGTTGCCATCGCTGCTGCTTACGTAGCAACTCCTTAAGAGCTATCTATCCGACTTTTTTATATATAAAACAGGTGGCTTTACATCAGGTGGGCCGTACGCTTGTATGCCTCCCGACGTTGTATAAAAAAATATTTTTTTTTACTTGCAACACATTCAAGTATCACTCGCGCGATGCCACTTCTGCTGCTAACACAGCTACTCAGCTTACTGGTGACTACAGCTTACTACTTACTGGTAATCACTCTTGAACTTCACTTGGTGAAGAAACACAACAAACCTTCAGGGAGTTGTGATTTGGCTGCACTTTTCGTGTAAGTATTTCCACAGTCAGGCTGCTTTGATGCGCCCTACCTCTCTTAAAAGACCCAGAGACCAAGACAAGTTGCAGCGACGGGCTATCCGCATAATTGACGACGAAGAGGTCACCAAAGCCTAGAACCTCTTCAACTCCGTAGGGACATAGGCTCTCTAAGCGTATTTTACCGCCTTTACCATGGCGAGTGCTCTGAAGAACTGTTTTCCCTTATCCCACCCTCACCCTTCCGTCATAGAACCACACGTGCGGGCTTGCGATGTCATAGTTCCACGGTTGAGAATATCTCTTCGCGTACCAAAAAGTTCGGCAACTCCTATCTTTGTCGTACCATCAAAAAGTGGAACGCCTTGCCTGCACATGTGTTCCCTCCTTCCTACAATATGGGATCCTTCAAACGAAGCGTGAAGAAGCATTTTGCGGGTCAGCATGGCAGCGTCAACTGACAGGATGCGGGATGTAGTATGCTGTCAGTTGCAGTTGCGATTTGGGCTCCTCTTTCGCTTACCATCAGGCAAAGAGGGGCCACTATGCTGAACTAATATATAAAAAAAAAAAAAAAAAAAAAAAAAACAAACATACATGTTCATGCACCCAAATGTCTGTCGTGTGTGGGAATCGAATCAACGAGCCTTTGTGCTAAAGTAGCATTGCTAACCACTGCGCCACCGAGCTCGTAGAAACCTGTTGTATGTGTATGTATGTCGATCCATACAGTGGAACTGAAGGCACCAGTCTACGAGACAAGTCACCTCGGTCTTGCAAAGGCGTGCGCAGTAGATTAGTACGGACGTATTCACATTGCCTGGTAAAGCCATATTCGAAACAGATTCGAATCACTCAGATTCTTGACGAGCTCGATGGCTCAGTCGTGAATGACGCGACTTTGAGACCAACGCTCTTGAGTTCGATTCCCACACAAGACAAACATTTGTGCGCATGAATATGTCTGTTTGTCTTGATCTGGATGTTTTAAGAGAGGTGGGGCACATCAAAGCAGCCCGTCTGGCGAAGTATCTCCACCTCACAGAAAAGCGCAACCAAATAACAACTCCCTACAGGGTTGTTGTGTTCCTGCATGTGAGTGAGGTCACCAGTAAACTCCCAAGGGGTTGCTGTGTAAGCAGCAGGGGAGGCTACGCGCGACATGACACTTAATATATCGCAAGCGTTAACAGGCTACGGTACCCGCTTTACATCAGGTTGGCCGTATCCGTATGCGTGTATGCCTCCCGACGTAGTACAAAAACATCCATACATTTTGACAGAAAAGTTTACGATTTCGATTCAAATGTGAGCTTTCCCAGTCAATGTGAATAGTCCCACAGATGACTGTCTCAGAGATTTATAGAAATCGGCGATATCTCGCGATGTGATGCGATCCGCAGCGATCATCGCGCGGTCGACAACCTCTGAATTGTGTCACCCAGGTGTAATTAAACATTTATATCGCCGTTTGTTTTACTCAAGTGCCGTGTCTAAGTGGTTTGTTTACTTTGACAATATATTTTATACCAGCTCTGTTCGCGGGGTTGGCCACAAACTAATAGAGGTGGGGCGCATCAAAGCAGCCCGTCTGGGGAAGTACCTCCACCTCACAGAAAACCGCTGCCAAATAACAACTGGCTTGTTGTGTTCCTGCGTGTGAGTGAGGTCACCAGTAAGCAGCAGAGGAGGCATCGCGCGAGTGATACGCAATCGTTAATAGGCTACGGTACCCACTCTACATCAGATGGGACGTATGCTTGTATACCTCCCGATGTAGTATTAAAAATCGGCCAAATGCGAGTCGGGCTCGCGCACGAAGGGTTCCGTACCACTATCTATAAAACGGCAAAAAAATCACGTTTGTTGTATAGGAGCCCCCCTTAAATATTTGTTTTATTTTAATTTAATTATTTATTCTTAAAGTGATATATAACTAAATATTCTGTGAATATTTCAAGCGTCTACCTGTTGCCATTATCAATATCGAGCAAAAACGAGCAAAAAAATCACGTTTGTTGTATGGGAGCCCCCTTAAATATTCATGTTATTCTATTTTTTAGTATTTGTTGTTATAGCGGCAACAGAAATACATCATCTGTGAAAATTTCAACTGTCTAACTATCACGGTTCGTGAGATACAGCCTGGTGACGGACGGACGGACGGACGGACGGACAGCGAAGTCTCAGTAATAGGGTTCCGTTTTACCCTTTGGGTACGGAACCCTAAATAAAAACACTTGATTGCGCATGAAGGCAGACCGCGTTCATAGGAACGTTTTATTTGAACGACTTAATAGCTCAGCGATTTGAGCCTACTGGCTAAGGGGAGAGAATATTTTAACCAATGAGATGCTACGTGCCGCAATGTTGATTGGTCGATAATAGCCGACGGTGGCGGTTAAAATATTACCAATCAGATGACAGCAAGCGCACGCAGGAAAAGCCAAATAACAACTCCTTAGAGGGTTGGTGTGTACCTGCGTGTGAGTGAAGTCACCTGTAAACTCCTAAGGAGTTGCTGTGTTAGCAGCAGAGGAGGGAGATACTGTATTACAAGCGTTCATAGGCTACGGTTATTCTATTCTCAGGCTACGATAACCGTTTCACATCAGACAACCATATGAAATACCTAACATATGGAGAACCGATGAGACTGATTTTAAGTAGTAACTCATTTCAGCGCTACGGATCGGTGGGTAAAGTGGAACACGCAGCTCTTATTGGCTAATTCACGAATCACTAATCGTCTTATTGGTTAAAATATCTTCCCGTTAGTAGACACGGATTGCTGAGATATTTAGGCGCTAAAACACTACGCTTTGTCGAGTGAGTGTTACCTTTTTTTATACTACGTCGGGAGGCATACAAGCATACGGCCCACCTGATGTAAAGCGGCTACCGTAGCCTATTAACGCTTGCGATATATTAAGTATCACTCGCGCGATGCCTCTGCTGCTTACACAGCAACTCCTTGAGAGCTTGCTGGTGACCTCACTCACACGCATGAACACAACAACCCTCTAGGGAGTTGTTATTTGGCTGCGGTTTTCTGTGAGGTGGAGGTACTTCCCCAGACGGGCTGCTATGATGCGCCCTACCTCTCCTATATTCTTTCCTTCAAGTTATTCGTTGGTTTGGGGCGTCGATGGACATTACTTATTTTTGGTACGTGGCCACACAAGGATTCTTTATCCACTGGACTTATAACTGCACATATCTATCACTCCAACCAGTTAACCTCTTGACTGCGCGTAAAGGCACCCCTCACTCACCAAAACGTAGCTTTTTAGCGCCTAAATATCCCAGTGTTTCGAACCTACTGACCAATGGGTGGATATTTTAATCAATAAGCCGATAAGAGTGAACTAGCCAATTGGAGTTGCGCGTTCCACTTCACCCCCCGACCCGTAGCGGTGAATTTATTTACTACGCAAAATCCTAACATTGGGTCTCCAAATATGAAGGAAATCTTCATATTTGGAAGTAATTTTTTAGAGCAACCTTATGTTGACGAATCAACTTGAATTGTAAATACAATATTTAGCAGTAGTTCCCACGGTTACAAGGTTTTGTTCAAGCTAGTGTTATAAGTTGTTAGTTTCCACTTTATCTACTTGAAATTGCCTAATGCTCATTCGCTGGATAAGGTAACACGTGTCATCCTGGAAAAACTGGTTCCCACGGAAATTACACTTACGTAGCGCTGTGGGCCACACAACTGCATTTTGATTGGCGATTATTTCGTGTTACATATAAAGCAAAATTATCTCATTGGTCCAAATCCCCCGTCTTATGACGTTAACATGTTAAATTATTAATGGTTATTCAAGATAGGTATTCTGGGTAATCGTCGAATATGAGTTTTAGTGTACATTTATTTAGGTTGTATTTCATCGACAGTGGTCAAAATTCGATCATAATCACTAGAAAATTTTAGAAAAATATATATGGGTTGCATGTTTCAAACATTTTTTCCGCTGCTTCCAAACTTTTTTATTGATAAGATAACACTAAAGCTCGGTCGATATTAGCTATGAAACAAAAAAATAATGTTTCCCAATCATAGGAGAAAAAGGCTTTTCGGTTCATAAGGTCTAAAATATTCAAATGCCCATATTATCAAAATGTCTATTTATTCGTTAGGTCCGAAAACTATGGTAATTTACACTTATTTTATTACTTTGTTACGTTTATTTTCTCTACAATTTTTACATTTACATTTTTAAATTTACAGTATTTATATAAAAAAATAAATACATTTTTAAATATAAAAAAAAAACCACTCTCTCGCTCGCTCGCTGGACCAGCGATAGCTCAGTGGATAAAGAATCTGTCTATATGAGTGGTCCTCGCTTCGAAATCTGGTGGGGCTTGTAGGTAGGTATCACTTAATTTGTTTTTTCAGATTTATCTATTTATTTGTAATTATCCCTTACTCGGCCGTGAAGAAAAACATCTCCAGAATATCCGCACGTCCCAGAAATTATATTTCGAAAAACGTGTGACCTTAACATAAGAAATGTCTGGTTTACCATCTGGGTTGTGACGGCAGTCGCTCTATGCAAAAATCTGTATCTTCCCCAAATCCTTAGGCTTAATTAGTGGAATGCGCAGATCCTGTGTAAAGAAGCGGGATGACGTTAGGAAGAAGATTGTTATTATTTCATTGTTTTAGGCGCTATATAGCATACAGGAGTTCTTGTAGATAATTAACTACTTAGTTATCGATTCTAGGCTGTGTCTATGCGTTTGTCTTCAATAGTTAAATTTTATAGCTGTTATGTTATTTTGCATATTGAATTTCTTTAGGTTTAGTAATATCGCGTTGATAAACATAATTAAACTTTGTATCTATTTTCTAATTATTGGCATATAGGTCTAATTCGAAGGTTCGAAACTATTAGATGCTGCTCCGAGGCAGATCGATTTTGTATCGGTGTTTTAAAAAGTCTGGAGAGTGTTTAAGGATACTTTCTTAATTTTACTTTTACGTGGTATTACCGGGATGAGTGTCATTTTGTAATATTTTGCGATGCAGATACTGTATGTATGTAATATGTTTTTTGTACCAAATAACAGGGGTTATACAAAAACAATGAAATAAATAAGCAGTAGTACAAAGGCGGCCCTCTCAAAGGGATCTCTTCCTGATCTCGAGTTCATTCCTGATTTGACCAACTCGGCGGCGTAGTGGTTAGTAACGCTACTTCGACACCAACGCTCGTGGGTTCGATACCCACAATAACAGTCTTCGTCTAAGGACTGATTGCCACAGCTGAAACGAGAAGAGGGAGATTACAAATAAACGATATGTTTAGTTGTATACAAATACGGGCCTACCATTGCCGACGCAACCGCAGTATACCGTCCATTTATTAACTGCAATGATATTATCAGTAGAGACTCTGGCGCCATTACTTGAAGTTATTTAGCATAATCAGCTAATGTGATTGTGGCGTGTTATGGGTACACACCTCACTGCGAGCTTTGTTAGTCTGTAGTTGTTGCTATAAAATGGCCTAGCTCTGACGTATCACCTCAAGTGGATAGCGACTTTGTATGTATGTACATCTTCACGCCACGTCTAGGGGGATAGTCAGAGAGAACCGAACGTCATAAGACGCGGTCCTCACATACCTCGCTCGTTTCCTGTGTAACATTCATAGCTCTGTTCATGCACGCTCGCCGGTGTCGAGGGTCCCTGACATCCCCAGATGTCATTATGATCTGACTAACTTTACAGCTGTCTGTATGCTGCAGAGTTAATCTAAGAAACGTGTATAGAGAAAGAAAAAGTCCAATTTGAAGAATCGGAAGAAAATCTGTTAATGTTTCCTTCATCAGGGCCAGTATTCACCAAAGCCGAAATATGCAAAGAGATGTGTTTTCATGCATTGGCTGCATCGAGCGAGGTGAAGATTGTGCTAAATCTATGAAAAAAAAAACCGCCAAGCGCGAGTCGTACTCGAACACGAAGGGTGCCGTACCCTTGTGTTAAATGAAAAACATCGCCTAAAGACATGTCTCTTGTATGAAGTGGTTATAGCGGTAATAGAAAAGAAATACGTACTCTGAGAAAACTGTCTACTTATCACGGTTCATGAGATGCAGTCCGCTGACAGACGACGGACGGATGGACAGCGGAGGCTTAGTAATACCTACTTATGTTTAGGTAACGCTGCTAATCGTCATGGATTAGGAAACGAAATAACACAAGAAGTTGAATGGCCTTATCATCACGATCTACACACAAATTACCAGGTTTCATGATAAAATTTAATGCTTTTATTATAAGCACTAAAGTTTAGGGAGATTTTTATGTATTAGGTACGAGAAACTAGTAGGCTAGGAGACAGTTTTAAGGCGCAGCTCCATTGCTGTACATGGACGGCTACGCTACGGACGTTCATTTAGCTGCTTATGTCACAAAGAAAATAGGATTTCAGGGATTTTACGAAATCCCTAGTGACATCACGAAATCATTGCAGATGATAATCTTTTACGACTTCTTACTAAAAATATCTAGTGATATGACAAAATACCAACATACTTTCAGTGCTACGTTCTTTTTACAAAACAGAATCTAGTAAAATGTTGAAAACATCATAGAATAAGATATGGGAAATGCCTCTGTCTTGTTTCTACGAATGCCGACTTAGGGCCGGATACTTTCAGTAAGAAGACCTAAAAGAAGAGATCATTCTACATCTAACGTATCTCTAGGGATTTCGTTATATCCCTGGTACAGTCCATTCTCTGCGACATAAGTGATACCATCCTAAGCACCGATGGAGTAGCGCCTTAACTTCACAGTCCAGCCATGCAATTCTCTTAGCGACTCGTAATGGCTGTGTGCTTCGCTGTGATCACAGATGTCACAGCTTTGAAATCGTCTACTGCGATCACGGCTTTTTATTTGGTATTCTATAAGGCTGTAAGCGTACGCGAGGCTGTTTGCCTTGTAGAATTCCAATTCCAAACGCAGCCTTTCGCGCTAGTGTCGCACAACCATGAAAAGCGACACTAAGGAATTGCAATTTTGTGTTCAAGGCTATAACAGCCGATGTTTCCAAGGATGTAAGGATGTTTGCTCTTACAGAATTGCATGGCAGTTCCCCATAGGGGATTCTCGGAAATTCCGAGAGAGGCGACAAAATGTCAATGTGTCTCTAGCAAGTTTAAATTGTTTCCTCCTGCCCGCTGTCCGCTGTAAACGCAGCCGCGTTCTCGCGGCGTGCCCGTCCGCGTTCCCTGCCGGTTGTGTCAATCTCGCTGTATTGCGTAAGTTTAATTTGGCACCGATTACCTCGTGGTATTGTCGTCCGCCTGTCCCAATTTGAAGTTTGACCACGTTCATTAATTAGAGTTCCAACTGGGGCGTGCGGGACACTTCGATTGATCTAGTCGAATTTATTTTATAAGCACAACAATGATATCCCCTGTGGTCAAAGAACTCACCTATTGACCAACTGGATCCTGGCTAGAATTCTCGGGTGTGTCACTAAATTCGCGTTTTCGGATTTATCTATACAGATAAATAAAATTGGAGTGTCTGTTTGTAATATTGAAATAAACGCTTTTTACTAAATGCATATGGATGTATACACGGTACATATACCAAAATGAATATTTTTACAATTTTTGTCTGTCTGGTGTTTGTTCCGGCTAATCTCTGAAACGGCTGGACCGATTTTGACGGGACATTCACTGGCAGATAGCTCATGTAATAAGGAGTAACTTAGGCTACTTTTATTTTAGATTTTTTTTTTATTAATATAAATAAACAATATTCCACGCGGACGAAGTCGCGGACACAGCTAGTGTAGTATATTTTAGTATTTTATAACTTGCTTGGCGGCAAAGGAAACCATCGTGAGCTGACCTGCACGGCCAATAATGTATATTTCGAATGACGTGGACCTTACCGCTCCATTTAAAAATCAATATTTTAACCAAATCCTTATACTTAGGTAGCGGACCCCACCAATTCTAATGGATTAGTAAACTGAATAACGCTAATAAGAGTTGATTTTATAAACAATAACTGCCAAAAACGTCTTATTGGACACTCCGTCTTATGTCGCGTGGTTAACAAGCATACGCATGATGTGAAACGATTACCTCTCTCGCTGGAAGACGACAACCCTCCAAGGGGGCTGTTACTGTGTGCTGTGTGCTGTGGCTCTGCCTTCTGTAATGTGGAAATGCACCTCCTGTCAACCTGCTTTTCACAAATTGTACCTGTCATTTGCTACAACCTCATTTATTCGGCAGAGTGGATCTCTTTTTTATACTGCTAAGGTAAGCAATTACCGTAGCCTATGACCGCTTGCAACTATGAGGGCGTCACTCGTCGTTGCCAATCAAAAAAAAAAAACTTCTAAATCTCCTCATATCTTTTTAGGATTCTTTATTCAACAACGAACCCTTATAGTTTCGCCATTTCGTTCTGTCAGTTCTGCCATGCAATTCTCTAAGCGACTCGTAATGGCTGAGTGCGTCGCTGTGATCACAGATGTCACAGCTTTGACATTGTCTACTGCGATCACGGCTTAATTATTTGATATTCTATAAGGCTGTAAGCGTACGCGAGGCTGTTTGCCTTGTTGAATTCCAATTCCAAATTGCAATTTTGTGTTTAAGGCTGTAACAGCCGATGTTTCCGAGGATGTAAGGACGTTTGCTCTTACAAAATTGCATGGCTGTACGTCTGACAGCAGCTTAACTCACAAAGTCATAGTACCAGAAATCTTCAATCAAAATTTTTTTGGGTTTTTTTTCTCGTGTTTATTATGGTGTGGCGTCTCGTTGAATAGGTAGTTCAAAAAATTTGTAGATGTATAAAGATCATTTTTCGAGGTAGTTTGCGAAATACTAAGTTTTAAGTATGTATGTATATATGTATATCTTCACGCCAGGTCCCTTGCGGCGCAGGTAGAGAGAACCGAGCGCCATAAGACGCGGTCCTTCACTCGCTTCTCTAACATTCATAGCTCTTTTCTTGCACGCTTGCCGGTTCCTGGGGCTCCTGACATCACCTTCTGATAAAACACGACCAATTTGGTTATGGTAGGTTTGTCTCGGTCTTCCTCGCCTTCATCCTTCCACTTTTGCGTTGTATATCTGTTTCGTCATTCTTTCATCTTGCATTCTTTCTACATATCCGAACCAACGGAACATGTCTTTTCTTATCTTAACACCGACACTCTCTTTCAGACCAACTCTCTCGTCGTCATTACGAACGCATTCAGCAAGCGTTATGCCACAAATTTTGCTCAAGTTAAGCTAAGCTTTAAGTACCTACTAATTTTTGTTATAATCAATTACAAAATGGAGGTCTGGCGCCAGTCACTCCATGTAAAAATCAGTATTTTCGTCAAATCCTTAGGCTAGGATAGCGGACCCCGTCAATACTAATGGATCAGTAAACGTGATAACGTTAAGGAGATATAAATCCAAAAACACAAATTACACCAGTCCAGAATTCGAACCAGGGAGTAGTTAAGATGCTGATTCTTATCCACTAGGTCAGTGTTTTTCAACGTGTGGGTCGTGACCATCTCAGGGGTCGCGAAGCCTCTTTAACGGGGCTCGCTCGTTTGTGGTATTGACGCTTTTGCAATTCTGTGAAGACGTTTGGCGAAGCGGTCGATGTTAAATTATGTTTGTTTTAAACAAAATAAATTAACATGTTGTACGGATTGTATATTTGTGATATAAAAAATATTAATAAACAACCGCTGTAGGGGTCGCGATATTTTTTTCCACGTTAAGGGGCCGTGTCACGAAAAAGGTTGAAAAACACTGCACTCATCACTGCTATATTTAGTGTTATACGTGTTCATATGAAAAGGGTTTTTTATTCTCCCCTACCACTGGTATTTTTAGTAATGCAAATGTAACAGTTTATCACGGTCGGCCACTTGACCGAGTTTTTACATGAGAAATGGCTTATTCAAATGTTGAACTTTAGCTGGACAGGCGCGCGGGTCAGGGCCGCGCCGTGCTGTGTGCTCGTGACATTGTGCTCTTGTGAAGGCCACCGCTTGATTGGAATTTGTAAACCTGCCTGTTATTATGTTACCTTTAATTATGAGCGAAATGAGGGTGTAAAACAATTTGTAATAGAGTTTGTAAGCTAAGGTTTATTGGGGTAGGGAGGGTTAGTAAGTATATGGGTAAATAAACTTGAAGGAACTCTCTTTGTGAGCATGAAAGTAGGTTAACGTGGTCGATATGCGAGCATTCCGCAAAATTTTTGGCTTAATGCCATGTAGAATGCGTTCGCAATGATGATTAAGAACCAGAGTTGACTAAGGGGGTTATCGGTGTGAAAAGACGGAAGTTGCTGCTTTGCATGCCTTTTAAAGTTATAGCTGACATGTTAGGTCATGTAAACAGGATGCAGGAGGGATTGCGAAACTAATATACAATGGGAGAGTTTAAGGTGTAGGTGCCGAGGAAGATCGAGATTTACCTGTCACAACCAAATTGTTCGTGTTATGAATGTGTCAGGGGCCCTTGGAATCGGCGAGCGTGCACGAAAAGAGTTATGAATGTTAAAAGCGCGTTGCGTAAGAAATCGCTCGCGCTCGGTTTCCCCAGCCTACCCAGCAAGCGACCTGCCGTGACGATATAGGTAGATAATCGTTAGTAGCGGTAGGGTACCTGCACCCAGTGCTGATGAAGTTGACCTTGTATCTAACGACGATGAGGAACTATCTTTAAATAATTGTTTTTATCTTTTTAGTTTTCATTTTTAGGGTTCCGTACCCAAAGGGTAAAACGGAACCCTATTACTGAGGCTCCGCTGTCCGTCCGTCCGTCCGTCCGTCTGTCACCAGGCTGTATCTCATGAACCGTGATAGCTAGACAGTTGAAATTTTCACAGATGATGTATTTCTGTTGCCGCTATAACAACAAATACTAAAAAATAGAATAAAATAAATATTTAAGAGGGCTCCCATACAACAAACGTTATTTTTTTGCCTTTTTTTATAGATAATGGTACGGAACCCTTCGTGCGCGAGTCCCACTCGCACTTGACCGATTTTTTGTTTTAGTCGTTAGGCGTATTAATTCCATTGCGTGCGCATATGTTCATTGTATTGTATATCACTCGCACTACAGTTGCAGTCACCATCATTGTGCCACCATTAGGGCGCGCTCCCATCGCCAGCTATAAGCTCTAAGCTAGTAAATTGCTCATAAAAGCTAACAGGCATCAAACTAGTGAACTATTATATTCTGATGAGCTCGGTGGCGGAGTGGTTAGCAATACTACACTTTAACACCAACGCTCGTGGGTTCGATTCTCACACGGGACAAACATTTGTGTGCATGAACACCATTGTTTGTCTTGGTCTTGGTGTTTTTAAGAGGTAAAGCGCATCAACACAGTCCTACTGGGGAAGTACCTCCTCCTCACAGAATACCACAGCCAAAAGTCACCCCTCTGGAGGGTTGATGTTTTCTTGTGAGTGAGTGGGGGTAACCAGTAAGCTCCTAAGGAGATAATGTGTTAATACCAGGGGTGGCAACGCGCGAACAATTCTCATAGGCATGCTTGTATCACCCGAGAGTTTTTATATAAAAGAGTTGAGAATGCGCAAGCTTGCATTGCCAGAGGAACACCTGGCTCGTCAATTATATAACAATTCAATAGGTATATATATTTTTTTAATTTGTCGGCCATTTTGACCATGTTCCTTAAGAGATAGGAACGGTGTTCCTGAACATTCCTATTCTACTTTTTTATGCTGAATCCGAATATCTGAAGTCAAAATTCGAACATTCGAAAAAAGGGACAGACAAACATATAGATTTCATATAGGAACGATGTTCCTGAAAACATATTGTGATATGAATTATTCACTATCTTTCAGCTCATAGCTGGCAATGGAGCCGTACCATTATGCCTGGTGTCTATGTTCACACTATTAAAAGCCACATAATGTTCATGGGTGTGTGATTCCCAGGTCGATTGTGAGTTTATGCCGTCTGCAGCAAGGGCAATGCACTGAAACTTTGTGTTTAATATCAGCCAGTATCGATCCCAGGCTATTCCTGATATTATTGTGACCTTTTCTGGTAACAATAAATACTATTTGGTTCTGTAGTCGTATACAGGGTGAACTTGTCAAGTGTCTGCTAAATCGTGAACATCGATAAATAGTGTGAAATACTCGATGGAGTCACGGGGCGATTATGTAAAACTGAATTACTTATTCGATTTGTGGAAAATCAATTTTGCTGGCCAGGAATCGAGTCAGTTGCTGTTGAAAAATAAACCTATAGTATAATTTACTATTTACTTACCTACCATGATCAAATTGGTCGTGTTTTATCAGAAGGTGATGTTAGGAGCCCTAGAAACCGACGAGCGTGCATGAAAAGAGCAATGAATGTTAAAGAAGCGAGTGAGGTGTGTAAGGATCGAGTAGCGTGGCGCTCGGTTCTCTCTGCCTACCCCGTAAGGGATTTGGCGTGAAGTTATAGATAGATAGATAATTTACTGTCGCATAATTCGAACGATGTTGTCGCTAATTAGAGTCGAATGTTAAAACTTCTGATTGGATTTGTTTATTACGGTAAACAAGCATACGCCCCGGTTAGTGGTATGGTGGTTACCAATAACCTGTGAATGTGTTAAAAAATAACGACATCTAAAGGGTAGTCTGGCAACATATATAAGGATAGTTCACCGGCGTTCTAAAATGGGCGAAATAAAAACTTTAGAAGATATAATTGAAAGATGATGAATGGAAGAATGAAGTGCGGAATGGAAGAGAGTATGATGAATGAATGTGTTTATTTACAATAGAATATTTAAAGATTAAGAAATTAAAATGTATATAAATAGCCTTGCCCATGGCAGGGGTGCACGTTAATATATATATATATATATATATATATATATATATATATATAAAAAAAAAAAAGGGTAGTGTTTATTTTTATTATAATTTTTAGCCTTTTTCCTAGCGTTTTCTAATCCATTTAGATTGGCGGGATCCGCTGCCTAAGCTTAGGGATTTGGCGAAAATACTGATTTTTACATAGCGTCTGCCTTCAAACCTCAACAAGTCAAAAGGGAAAACTAGACCTTTTTTTAGGTTAGCTCACATTTACGAAATATAATCATGGACGTGCAGGTTTCCTCACGATGTTTTCCTTCACCGCACAGGTGAGAACACGATTTCAATGGCACATGCTCACACCAAGATGGCCGGTTCTTAATTCACTAAGCTATCATTGCTATTACTATATAATTTGGTGTTTATTTGTAAACACTATGTTTAGATTTTTCAAATTATGGTTTACGTTGGTATTATTCCTATTATTATATAAAAAAAAATCGGCCAAGTGCGAGTCGGACTCGCGCACGAAGGGTTCCGTACCATTATCTATAAAAACGGCAAAAAAAATCACGTTTGTTGTATGGGAGCCCCCCTTAAATATTTGTTTTATTTTAATTTAATTATTTATTTTTAAAGTAAATATATAACTAAATATTCTGTGAATATTTTAAGCGTCTATCTGTTGCCGTTATGAATATCGAGTAAAAACGAGCAAAAAAATCACGTTGTATGGGAGCCCCCTTAAATATTTGTTTTATTTTAATTTAATTATTTATTTTTAAAGTAAATATATAACTAAATATTCTGTGAATATTTCAAGCGTCTACCTGTTGCCGTTATGAATATCGAGTAAAAACGAGCAAAAAAATCACGTTTGTTGTATGGGAGCCCCCTTAAATATTTACTTTATTCTATTTTTTAGTATTTGTTGTTATAGCGGCAACAGAAATACATTATCTGTGAAAATTTCAACTGTCTAACTATCACGGTTCATGAGATACAGGTGACAGACGGACGGACGGACGGACGGACAGCGGAGTCTCAGTAATAAAGCACACTCGTTTTTAGGGTTCGGTACCCAAAGGGTAAAACGGAACCCTAAAAACAAGTGTGCTTTAGACCA
The DNA here is from genome assembly GCA_947507595.1 of Pyralis farinalis. Lineage (NCBI taxonomy): Eukaryota > Metazoa > Arthropoda > Insecta > Lepidoptera > Pyralidae > Pyralis > Pyralis farinalis. The sequence continues at coordinate 38,463,710 of OX382259.1, forward strand.
CACGACTGAAGTCAAACTTCTTTTGCTCCATAGTGTGATACAGAAAATAGGCCTGCACTGTGTCTTAGATATACGAAACTTAACTCACTATGAGAGAAAGAGAGAAAGAAAATGTGTGCTCGTACCTCTCTCTTTTGCCCCTACAGTAATATATGAAACGTAAATCTCTCTTTCTATCTTCACTAACTTATACCTCCCTCTCAACTTGCGTTCGCCTCGCCCGATCACACTTTTCGTAACGCTCTCGTCACGCATTCACCAGCTTACTCCCCAAGTCAAGCGCGCGTAAAGAAGTTTTACCTACTTCAAAGAGTCGTCGTGTTCAAATATCCTCGTAATTGTGGCTTAAGAAAAGAGGATCATTTCGAACAATTAGATTAGATTTGGTACACGTATTGTACGAGTATGAACGAATCAGTTAATGATAAAAATAAACATTTTTCCTTTAGTTTTCCGTATGCGTTGTTACTTTCCATAATGCAATGCGTAAGCTAAACATGTTGTGAAAGTAATTTTTCATTAAAAGTCAGCCCGAGAGTCCGAAAATCCCTGTAGATATGAATATGGCCATCCACGTACAATTGAAAAAAAACCCATAGATTGTAACCATTATAAATGTTCGACTAATGATAGTTGATTAAATGTGTATGAAGCTAAAGAAGTTCACAAGTACACACCAACATTACTTCAAAAGGATGTCTCAAGAGAATCAAGTTGAATTATTTTACACGACAGTCAAGAGTCAAGAGTCGTTTTATTTATTTTTAGGGTTCTGTACGTAATGAGTATCTACGGAAACCTATTACTAAGAAACCGCCGTCTATACGCCGGTCTGTCTATCCGTATTTTAGTTCATTCATCTGTCATAGGACCGTATTTTTTCAACCGTAGTACAAAATAAAAAAGTAAAAATTTAAAAAGTAAACATATACGAGAAATGCGCATTTTCTGCACGGTAGTAAGCAACTCGTGTGGTACTCGTAGTTCGAGTCGCACTTGGTCGGTTTTTAATGTTCCGTATCCAAAGGGTAAAACGGACCCTATTACTGAGACTCCCGCTGTCTGTCCGTCTGTCACCAGGCTGTATCTCATGAATCGTGATAGTTAGATAGTTGAAATTTTCACAGATGATGTATTTCTGTTGTCGCTATAACAACAAATACTAAAGAACAGAGTAAATAAATATTTAAGTGGGGCTCCACATACAACAGACATGATATTTTTGCCGTTTTTATAGATAATGCTACGGAATCCCTCGTGCGCGAGTCCGACTCGCACTTGCCCGGTTTTTTGACTTATTATGGTGTATTTTTAGTCGCATAACCTTTGTATCATAATTGTTTTTCATTGTATTTCTCGATATTAAATGGGGAGTTTTTTTACGACCAATGCCCCGTACGGCCGTAATATAATATTTACCATCATTAAATATACAAAGGCTCGTTCCCATTGTCGCTGTGTTTCGGGGTTGCGTGAATTTTCCACGGGGCGGTCAGCGGGCTCCGTTAGTTCCATCACTCGCTATAAAGTGTGGGCCGGCGGTGGCGCGCGTGGACAGTGTGCGCCCGGCCGTGTACCACAACACTGGTTGGCACCCGTGTTCCATATTCAAATCAACCAATCAAATGGATTACACACAATAGTGCTGTGAACCTGATATTTAAAAAGTTCTCACTCCACGACGGATATCCATTATGCCCGTGTTGTACGAGAGATGCGCTCAGACGCATTTGCAACCGACACGGCGGACTGGTGTAGGCCGTAAGTTCAACCCCCTTGTGTTTGTGTCGGTGTTCGAGCCAAATTGAAGCTTATTGCAACGTTTCGAAGTGCAATTTTGTGCGTGTCGCACGCTCTAGTCCCGTGAATTTGATTTTCCGCTGCCGGTGTCGCATACTGATAGTTTAGTCGGAAAAGTTTCTATTTCAGATAGTCGCGCCAAAGTCATTTAGCGAGGGAGTTTAAGTTGTATTCGACCTTGTATATAGTGAATGAACTCTATAAATGTATCGAATAGTCTTTTGTATCGTTGAAGTATTCTGTCTAATATTTTTCGTCCACAGTTGAAGTTGAACAATGTATTGGGCTTTCCATTATATGAGTTATGTTAATTTTCATAAATTATTTCATAGTCGTGTCGCTTTTTGACGGTAGCTGACATTTTGTCAATCATTTTCCAATAGTTATTAGTTTGGTCGTATACAATATTTTTAGGCTAGTGTTCGACCAATCGGTCGAAGTTAAACACCACTATGATTATTGAAAATTTAAGAAATCATATATTAATTTGTGTTTTCAACTTATATCTACTTTTATAAATCCTTTAATGTATATCTGTAATCTGTAATCCTGTAATGTGTATCTGTGTTCATACATATAATATATACCAAGTATATTGTAGCAGTAAGGAACGTGAAGTATGATCACAGTGAGTTCTAAAAGACTGTCTACGTCGAAGGTGAAAAAAAAAATACTGTTTTCATTGCTAACACTAAAGGTAATTAGATACTAACAAATGCAGAAAAAGAGAATTGGATGATAAACAGAAGAGAAAGAGGTAGTGTTTTGTTTTTGCCTATCTATATAAATATCGGTTGTCAAACAGAAAAAATGCACTGAACTGTTTCTTTGTCTTTGCCTATTTACATAAATGTCCGTCGACAAACAGAGAAAAAGTTACTGAGCTGTTTTTTTTATCTATGCCTATCTATATAAATATTGGTTGACATGCAGAGAAAAAGGTACCTACTGAACTGTTTTTGTCTTTGCCTATTTATGAAAATATCGATTGACAAACAGAGAAAAAGGTACTGATTGAACTGTTTTTGTCTTTGCCTATTTATATATCAATTCTGCCCTTGTTCCGTATATTTATATAGTTAGAGGATTAATCTATAGTAGTTGTTCTGCCACAGAGTTCACTCACATCTAACGGCGTGCAAAATATTTTGTTTATGATATGACGCGTGCAGAGGATACCGCACCGGCTGAATCAGATCATAGTGCGTGGGCGGCGGTCGCAGGTAATGACCCGTGACCGCAGCCCACTACCATTGTTTTCTTTAACACGTCTCACAATCTAGGACATAGACTTACTACTAAAAACTCGGTACAAGCAGTAAATAGATATACATTACTCCACCAATTTGTTGTGTTTTATCAGAAGGTGATGTCAGGAGCCCTAATCAACCGGTGAGCGTGCATAAAAAGAGCTATGAATATTAAAGAAGTGAGCGTCTTAAGTGCTCGATTCTCCTTGTCTACCTCACAAGGGAATTGGTGAAGATATACACATATACACACATTAAAATGTTTTAGCTCTTTTCGCAAGCCTTATACCTTTAATGGCAAACGTATGCCAACCTACCTTGAATCTCACCTCGATTTGAAAAAGGAAATAGAGGAAGCAATGCTTCAAGTTTAAATACATTGTAATCAGGTGCGTCATCCAGAACCTTTTTTTTAAAGAACAATTCTGCAGACGCAAGATTGTTGATTCTTACTTTCTGTTTCTATTAATATCGGTATATGCTTCATTGAATATGGAATGGAGTCGCGATAGCCTAGCGAAAGAACAGATCTATTCCTGGTTCCCTGTTCGAATCCTAGCGTGGACATGTACCAATAAATTCGTGTTTTCGAAAAGTATGTACATATTTATCAATTGCTTGGCGGTGAAGGAAAACATCGTGAGGAAACCCACAGGTCCAAGTATTATATTTCAAAACACGTGTGACCTAATCTAAGAAAGGTCCGTTTTCCCTCTGATTGTGGAGGTCTAATGCCACTCGCTCCATGTAAAAATCCGGACCTTGTTAAATTCATAGTATTAGGTAGCGGACCCAGCCAAGCTAATTAAAATTAGCAAACGGGATAATACTAGGTAGAAGAATGCTTCATAAACACTTAATAAGCGGTATACTCTACAACAGTAGAGGTTTCAAGAGCAAGACTTCATTCACCTCTACATATTGCAATTATGTCTAAATAAATTATATATTTTACCTCCCTGCTGCGTCACCTGCCTGCGTCTTTGCCCGCGTCGTTATATACGTGAACCCCAATAGCACTCTGGGATATACCCCCCCATACCTATAAACTTTACCTCTTTGTAACCTTCTATTCGAACAACGCTGGCTGATCGCGTCCGCCACGATGATGAAAGAAAGAGAGTTGGTCTTTTTAGACCAACTCTCTTTCTTTCATTTTTTCTTTTGACAGCGTCGGTGTTAAGGTATGAAAAGGCATGGTTCGCACATGTAGAATTAAATGGGGGATTAAAGATTTATGGAACAGACAATGCGAAAGTGAAAGGATGTGGAAAGCCAAGAATCACGTATCATCACGATCAAATTGATCGTGTTTTGTTAAAAGGTGATGTCCTGGAATGCCCCGGGAACTGGTGAGCGTGCATGGTGCATGAAAAGAGTTGTGTGGTTCTTGCTCGGTTATTTCTGTCTACCCTGCAAGAAATCTGGCGATAAGCTACATCCAAACATACAAATCTCTTCCAATTTTATCTCTTTGTATTACTGTAAATGATCAGTTGAAATGGAACTTTTAGTACTTTTGAAAGCTTTAGAATCTCACGATGACATCATCGGTCCTTAGTATCTCTAATCTCAGACCATTGTGTTCGCAGGAAAGCTGCTCGTAGCTATCTTAGTACGGGCATGAGGTCACAAGATAATCACTGGGGTCAATCAGATTTGCATGCTCATTCGTTTGTCGTGTAATTTGCTACGGTGACAGTTGTTCCTCATCTGTGAGGTCATACATGTGATGCTGTTATAGTCTGCTCATCAATAAACTTACATGTTTTCATATTGGATCTGTAGGCACCTAAATATACTCGTAATAATGAATGTAAGGACTTGCATTGCTCGCGTGTGATCACCCCCGCTGCTAACACAGGTACACCAGTTTACTGGCTATCTCATTCTCACGCAGGAGCTCATGAATGGTCCATTTTTTTCATTTGTTACCTATGGTTTCATTTAAAACCCTCCAGTGAAGGTTTTCACTATACCTTAGAAAGCCACACTCTAAACGGATTCGAAATGTTTTCACTCAGATTCCGTACATTTTGACAGATCATTTTTCTATTCCGATTCGAAGATGCCATTCCGAGGCAATGTGAATTTGCCACTGAGGTGCCTATTCTAGTAAGGATGGTTTCATACACGATCAGAGATCAAAATCGTACCTGTTAGTTGCACACTTTTTTTAATTAACACGAAAGTGTACATTGTACAACGGGCCGTGTTCCGAAGAAATGTTTGATGTACTGCCAACAGATGGTTTCTACAACCACCGAAGGCGGCAGTCCTCCTTAGCCCGCTGGAAGTGCAATGATGGTGTACTATGCAGTTCCAGAGAAGTTTTCTTTCGAGAACTTGTGAATTGAACTCCCAGCACGATGGGATGGAGCTCTTCAAGAACGTCGTGAAGAGGGCTTACAGGGTCGGCACCGCACGACACCCTTGGTTTTGCAAATGCATATAAACTACGGTAACTGCTTACAATCAGGCCGTACGTTTGCACAACTTCAGTTGAATAAAAAAAAATAGAAAAATGCAGGAGCCAAGGTAGGCCAACTCGTCTACCAAGACCTAATTAGTCTTGTTTTATCAGAAGGTGATATCAGGGGTCACCAAACCGGCGACCGTGCATGAAAAGAGCTATGAGTATTAAATACGTGATGACCGAGTCATGTCGCTCAGGTTTATCCTAGAGAACAAGGCCTGCTTGCCTGCCCCGTCTGCCATTATAAGGGTCGAATAAGCTTCCTCAAGAATTGGCTTATCAAATTTATGTAAAATGTTTATGTGTTACCAAATAAACGTTTTTCTTTCTTTCTTTCAATTTTTTTCAAATCGGACTGATAGTTCCAGATATTAATCCGTTCAAACAAACAAACTTCCGCTTTACAATATATCTGTATAAATTACAATGTGTGATTACATTATCATCTCGTACGAGATTTCCTAATGTAGTTAGTATGTTTATTTATATCAGTTTCTGCCTTATTGGAAGCACATTTTTTTCTAGTTTCCTGTATCTTCACACGTATAACGAGGTGGTGTGATTCAAGTCGGAAACATTATATATTGAAGAGCTCGGTGGCGCAGCGCGAAATAACGAGATTTTGTCGTCTCTTTCTCTAGGTCGAGTTATTTTTAAGATAGCTAGGGCGCATCAGAGCAGCCCGTCAGATGAAGTACCTCTACCTCACAGAAAACCGCAGCCAAATAACAATTCTCTGAAGGGTTATTGTGTTCCTGCGTGTGAGTGAGGTCAGTAGTAAACTCCTAAGGAGTTGCGGTGTTAGCACCAGGGGTGGCATCTTGCGAATGTTATTTAATGAGCTGACTCGGTAAGCGGGACGCTGTCATCGACGGCGTGAAAGGCAGTAGCTCCATCGGTTGTCTCCTGTTTTCGCTTCCTCTTCTTGCCCCTTTGCGTATTAGCCCTAGACGACCAATCGGGATAGAGCTGCATATGCAGCTGGCGTTCCCGGCGCGCCAACTCGTAATACTTGGCTTGCTCCTCGCGTCCAAGCGCATGCCACTGATAATGGAACCGCACCGCAATATGGAAAGAAAAGAGAAATGCACTTCGACGATGGATCTCGGTATCCGGTTCCCTAATCTGGTGCTAGAAAAACAGCCCGCGCGAGCGACTAGAGTTTATAGGCTACGGTAGCCGCTTTAAATCAGGTAGGCCGTATGCTTGTATATATATAGAGTTAGTTACATCGAAAGCGGTGTACAATGTTGTGCTTATTTTTAAGAGATGTATTAACACAGTCAAGTAATTCATCGCATTACGTCTTGGCAGCAATCTGTCGTCCTATCTCTCGTGAACTATTTGCTCTAGATCTATATTGGATCAGTGCAGGAACTCGGAAGTGCCCACTTGCAGCGAGGAAGTTACGTGTCTCTAGGGTTGCCAGTTTGAAATTACATAAAGTGAAAATTTACTATGGTTAGGGTGATTTTTGTAATTTTTGAATTGCATGTGTAGGGTCTATGAATGTTAGAGACGCGAGTGAAGTATGTAAGGACCGCATCTTATGGCGCTCGGTTCTCTCTGCCTACCCCGCAAGGGACCTGGCGTGAAGATATACAAAAAAAATATCATGCATATACGGATGAAGTGCATATATATCGATTTCATATGAGTCGGCGGAAACATTATGTTTCTGGTTGCTACATATTGTATTCTAACGAGCTAGTCAAATATGTTTTGTTACTTATACATATTTGACTTTGACTACAGCGCTCGTGGGTTCGATTCCCACTCGGGACGAACATTTCTGTGTGTGAACATGTCTGTCCGTCTTGGTCTGGCTGTTTTAAGAGAGGTAGGGCACATCAAAACAGCCGGTCTAACGAAGTACCTCCACCTCACAGAAAACGGCAACCAAATAACAACTCCCTAGAGGGTTGTTGTGTTCCTGCGTGTAAATAAGGTCACTGGTGACCTCCTAAGGAGTTGAGTGTTAGCAGCAGAGGTGGCATCACGCGTGTGATAATGTAAGCGTTCGTAGGCTACGGTAACCGGTTTACATCAGGTGGGCCGTATGCTTGTATGCCTCCTGACATTATATAAGGAAAGAAATTTGATTAGCGAAAAGTAATCTATTTAGAAATAGAATCACAAAACATCGATTTCTTTATACAACATCGGGAGACATACAAGCACACAACCCACCTTATGTATAGTGGTTACCGTAGCATATGAACGCTTGTAATACATGAAGTATTGCTCGTGTTCTGCCACCTCTACCCGCTAACACAGTAGCTTCTCAGGTGCTTAGTGGTAACCTCGCTTACTCGTACTCGATCACAAGAACTTTCAGGGGGTTATTATGTAATGTTGAAGGTACTTTCCCAGTCGGATTAATTATTCGAAGTTTTAAACTTGGATATTTGATTTCCACAATATAATATAGTCTCTCTCCTTTGTTGCATTTGCAAAAGCATCCAACAATGGCTGTATGAGAGAGCTATACGAGAGTTCAAGAATTGAATGCAAAATAGATTACAATGCAGTCAGTTAACCAACAATCCAGGTCAGAGCTGGGTTAATACAGCTTTCGCGGGCAATTTAATGTGCAGGCGAGAGCCGCTCGCTAGCACTTGAAGACTGTTATCAGGCAGATATATAGCGAAAACATTTGATTTTATCGTTCACTTTTTTATACAAACGGGAAATATACAAGCATACGGCCCACCACATGTAAATCGATTTCCACAGCCTGTGAACGCTACAATATTTGAAATACCATGGCACCTCCTTAGGAGCTTACTGGTAACCCCACTCACTCACAGGAACACAACAACCTTCGAGGAAGTTGTTCTTTGGCCGAGGAAGTCGGGCCGCTTTGATGATCTTTACCTTTCGTATAACCTTTTATATAAACTTATACAGTAACATTTTACTAACTAAATTAATGAAATTCATAGTGAAACTAACTTCGGTCATTACTCCAACACTGAAGACTGTATTTTAATGTTAGTTGGCGTAAATTTATTTAATCGATATAAGAAAGGTAACAATTGAGGCCCATCTCGTCATCATAACGAGCGAGGTAGCGCAGTGGTTTGGAACGCAACTTTGACACCAACGCTCGTGGGTTTTGATCCCCACGCAGGACACAGGACAACATTTGTGTGCAAGAACATGTCTGTTTGTCTTGGCCTGAGTGTTTTCTATGTATCATAAGTGTGTATTTACAGAAAAAAATGTATTTACCTATGTTTATCAGTTGTCTAGTACCCATAACACAAGCTTTGCTTACTTTGGGGCTAGATGGCGCTTTTTAGGCTAGGCTAGGTTATCCGACAATATTTGTATATCTTTTTGGAACGTTACGTATTACCATTAACACTGCCTTCAATACAAAGTAACCACATCGATTTGTACACAGTGTCATGTCTTCTTCTTCCTAGCACCATTCCGCTTCCCAATCCATTAGGATTAGCGGGGTCCGCTACCTAAACCTGAAGATTCGGCAAAGATACTGATTTTGACATGGAGCGCACAACCCAGAGGGAAAATCAAAACTTTCTTACGTTAGGTCACACGTTTATCGAAATATAATTTTTTGGACGTGCGGGTTTCTTCACGATGGTTTCCATCACCGCCAAGCAAGCGATAATTACAAATATGTACATAAATCAGAAAACACGAATTAAGTGTTATCTATACAGATAGATAAAATTGGAGTGTCTGTTTGTAATATTAAAATAACCGCTTTTTACTAAATGCATATGGATGTATACACAGTACATATACCAAAATGAATATTTTTACAATTATTGTCTGTCTGTCTGTCTGTTTGTTCCGGCTAATCTCTGAAACGGCTGGACCGATTTTGTCTGGACTTTCACTGGCAGATAGCTGATGTAATAAGGAGTAACTTAGACTACCTTTATTTTAGAAATTTTATTTATTTTTATTAATATAAATAAATAATAAAAAAAAACTATTCCGCGCAGACGAAGTCGCGGGCACAGCTAGTGTACAAATAATCCTGCTCATTATCACACATAAACATCTCCATACCGACGGTAGTCAAGGCACAGGTCGCTATGCGCCATTAAAAAAAAACAAGCCTGGCTCCGCGCACGGTCGTCCCAAGCACGTGGCCCCACTCCAGTCTAAACTTATCTGATATGGTAAAAACCCGTCCTTTACGTCGGCACAGAAAAACGTATCTAGACTTCATTGTGAGCTGAACGCTAGAGATAAAACGTGGGACTAAGTACTCTTATATTTTGTACGTCGTCAATTGTTCTTTGTTCTTCGAAATAATGTTTAAGCAATAGTTCTTATATGGAATTTGAAGCGTTGACATTAACCGCACTGAATTCAACGAGTGCCTGAAAGGTGTAGTACGGTATAGTTCAGGGAGACAATAAACAATTCATGTGTTAAAGATTACAGTTTTCTTTTATCCCAGTTAATATAGTTGTGTATAAGGCGAGTGTGAATGAAAGTGTTGGAAGGGGTAGACCTAGGGCATCGAAACTCGGTTCATTTTTGAAAACCCGGGTTTTCGGGTCTAAGAGTAATCAAAACCCGGGTAGACCGGTTTTTTCGAGCATTTCGATCTTTTTATTGTATTTTTTTAAAATACACTAATCTGCGTTTATATATCGATTTCCAACAATGAGTACAAAATATAAAGAATGAGGAAGAATTTAAATAAATGAAACAGTACTTTACAAATTACAAAAACAGTTTTAATGTTTAAAAAAGTGATAAAGATTTATTTTTTCTTCAGAATATCTTAAAACTTAGTAAGTAATCTAGTCTTTTTTAAATCACAGACTTGCAGAGATTAGTTTTAACATTAAATGAATTATTTTGGTAACGTATTCACTTATTGTATTTAAAAGCTAATAAAAATAATAATTATGTCACTCTGCGCAATAAATGTAATAAACAATGTAGGGTAGCAAAAAGAAATTTCATTCACTCGTCAATTGACAATTGTCCCCACGATAAATTGTGGATTTTTTTTTAATAAGATAGGTATAGGAAATCCCAGAACTAGTAATTCATCCAATTTAAACGCTGATGACCTAAATAAACACTTCAGCTCAACTCCAAGTATCTTGTCACCTCAGGTTAGATTGGCTACTGTAAGTCACTTGAATTCATCTCCTGGACTAAGCGGTAATCAATTTGAGCTTGGTACGGTTTCGACGGATGAAGTGGTGAAATTCATAGGCTCCTTAAAGTCTAAAGCAGTAGGGTGCGATGGCATGTGCATCGACATGATGGTGCCAATCAATGACATAATAGCTCCGTTATTAGCTGACATAATTAACTGCTCCTTATCCTCCGGCATTTTTCCTGCTTTATGGAAACGTGGCCATATCATTCCACTTCCAAAAACATCAAATCCTTCCTCTTTCGCCGATTTTCGGCCCATCACTATCCTTCCCATTCTCTCTAAGATTTTGGAGCACTTTGTGCATCATCGCCTTACGAAATACCTTCGTCTGAATAATCTACTGAGTCAGTATCAGTCTGGTTTTCGGGCCGGCCACAGCACTGTTTCAGCACTCATAAATATTACTGACGACATTCGGAACAATATAGAAAATAAACTTCTTACTGTTCTCGTCTTACTTGACTTTTCCAATGCTTTCAATATGGTTGATCACGAAATTTTACTAGCAGTGCTTCGGCAAATGAATCTATCGTGTGTTTCTCTTTCCTGGTTTCATTCTTACCTTTCTGACCGGCTTCAATCAGTAAAAATCGACGATTGTAAATTTGACTGGTGCAAAGTCGACGTGGGTGTCCCACAAGGTAGTGTGTTATCACCTCTCTTATTCTCTATTTTTGTTAATGGCATTACTTCATATGTGTCCTCCTCTATTCATTTGTACGCTGATGATGTCCAAATCTATACAGCTGCCTCTCTTCAAGACTTTTCAAACGCTACCGACGTTATTAATTCAGATCTCAGCGCTATTGCAAAATGGGCACAGAACTTCGGCCTAAAAATTAATGCGATAAAGTCATAATGTATCGTAATAGGCAGCCCTCACTTCATTTCCAGGTTCCAATCAGGAAGTTATCCAAATATTGTTTACAACGGTATAATAATTCCTTATTCTTCTACTGTTAAAAACCTTGGAATTGTCATTGATCAGACACTATCTTCGGGACCCCAAATAAATGTCATAAGCCGCAAATTGTTCTCTTCCCTTCACTCTCTGAAACGCCTTCAAAATTTCCTTCCAACGGAAACCAAGGCGTTGCTGGCTCAATCTCTTCTCCTACCGCTCCTTGATTATGCCGATGTAGCCTTTCTGGATCCCTCCGAAGATTTACTGAATAAATTGGACAGGCTTCAAAATCAATGTATCCGATTTGTATTTGGTCTTCGCAAGTATGACCATATTTTTCAATTTCGACAGCAACTTAACTGGCTGCCTATAAGGCTACGGCGTAAAATCCACATTCTAACCTTTCTCTATAATGTTCTTTTTAATCCTTCTTTTCCAACGTACCTCAGGAGGAGATTTCATTTTCGGATCATGGACGAGCGTCTACGATGTAGCCAAGACCCCATCTTGAAGGTGCCTGCCTCCCTGACCAACACGTTCGGGAGTTCTTATACCGTGCGTGCCGCCCATCTTTGGAACGCACTTCCGCTCGACATCAGAGCTTCGCCTACTATAAGTTCTTTCAAAAAACGTCTAAAAAACTTTTTCAGTACTTCTGCGAGACATTGAGTTTACATTATGTATTATTTTTATTCAATTATATTAAATATTTGTTTGTATTCTATCGTTATCCATTAGTGTGTATATATGTATCTGTGCCCATGTGTATATACATTTGAGTGTCTATATACATATGTACATAAATTAATATACTTAAAAATCCTTTCTCAATTTTCTTAATATATGCTGGCATCAATTTAGTTATTATGTTAACCTTATATACTTTTTATCTACCACCGCCATACATTATTTCACTCAGGAGCTCATAAGCAATGGTTGGCCGGAAGAGATTCCTCGAAGGAATAAGCCCGCCTTTGCAAATCAAATTCCAATATTTTAAGAATGTAAACATTAATATAGCAATAAAGTTCTACAAACAAACAAACAAATAATATCTTCAAAAGACATTTTTGTAGTATCACAAATAATTTTAACATTAATAAAACTCTTCTTCGCATTAACAATTAAGTAACGAATAGTTCTAGTCTAATTAACTAAAATACTAAGTAAAAAGTAGTTATACATTTGACACATTATTTAAACAACATAGTTAAGACATACCCTCTGACCATCTGACCACTTTAGAAAAAAAGAGATATTCATATGAAATAATAACTAATACCCTACTAATATATAGATGGACGCGCGCGTTCCATTTAACTTGCATGGCTTGTTTTATTGGTAGCAACGAAGCTACTTTTTACGTAATTACTAATAATTTATCAAAGCGTGTTTTTATATCACTTACTTATTATTGCATTCGAAGTGGCTTAAACTTAATAAATAACAAAAACAAAAGTATTAAAAAAAACCCGAAAAAACCCGAGTTTTCAAAATCAAACCCGGGTTTTTTTGTAATCCTCAGAACCGGGAAAACCCGGGTTTTTTCGGTCCGGGTAAACCCGGGTTCGATGCCCTAGGTAGACCTAGGCGGACGTTTCGAGACCAAATCAGGGACGTCTTGAAAAAGGCCAGGTCAAGAGTACCCTAAACCGAAGAGCATGTATGAAGGGAATAATGAGAGTGGACGAGTGAAACAAGTATGTAAGGATCGTAGCAAGTGGAAAGAAGTGGTCCCTGCCTACCCCTACGGGAAAGAGGCGTGATTATATGTATATTTGTATATAGTTGTAGGATTTTTTTTGTTCCACTGTGGTGATGAAAAAATGGGCGTATGTGTTTTCGTTGGTGTGAAAAATTGTTCATTCTTTTAGTTCTACTGACGTATGGACGAACCCGATGGTGGCGTGGTTAGCGATGTTACTTTATCACCAAGGCTTGACATGGGTTCGATTTTCACACAAAACAAATATTTGCATGCTTCATGCCTGCGGAAATATTTATTGCCTTTTTGTTTTGTTTTGGGTGTTTTTGGAGAGCTACGTCGTATCATCGAGGTGTGTAAGGTCCGACTTGCGTGGCGCTTGGTTCTCTCTGCGTATCCCGTAAGAGACTTGGCTTGGCTTGAAGTTATAGATAAATAGCTAGGCAGGTTCAAAGCAGCCGGGGACTGGGGAAGTACCTCCATTTCAGGGAAAGTAGCAACCAAATAACTCACTGCAGGGTTGTTATGTTCCTGTAATTGAGGGTACCAGTATAAACTTGTATAGAGTTGTTGTGTTAGCAGTATATGTGGCAACGCGCGAGCGATACGTCATGTATAATTTACGGTATCCACTTTACATCAGGTGGGCCGTATGCTTGTATGCCTTCCGATGTTGTACAAAAGCACATTGTTTTACGCGACATGTAGGTAGATAATTAGTCGTGTTTATTATCGTTACCCAGAAGCGTGGTAGCAAAATCAAGGTTCTGTTTTTCACTTATTTAAAAGTATCTATTCATATATGCGAATACATGGGATTCTGCATTTCTCCTCACGATGTCAAAATGGCTGGCAATGTATTTGAATTGAATGCTATCAGATTTCTGGTAATCACAAGACTGTGATCTACACAACAAGCCTCCAGGGAGTTGTTATTTGTCTGCGGTCTTCTACGAGGTAGAATATGCGGTCTTCTACAAACTTCCACAGTTATAAGTTTTGTTACAATGTGTTCGTAGTACAGGATTATTACGAACTGTAAAATAACATGAACATTTCGGAAGAGCGGAGTTACCTGATACAAGTATTTTATACTTAACTGGTAACTCCGGAACCTGTTAAAAATTGATGTATTATGTTAATGAAATAAACTATTAATTTATTAAAGAAAAGAAGTTATTTGAAATCACATTTAACAGACCTTCAAAATAATGAATGAATTCCGTTGGCGGAATCTAGGGCGAGTCGAGGATACGTGTATTCCAAAAGTCGATAGAGTTCAGCTGGTTGCGATATCGTCGCCACTTGTTACACGGTGATCTATAAAAGGTGCAGTCGTGGGCGACACAATGCCAACCGTTTTCTGCATTTGCAACAGACTGCCCAAATAATGAACTTGATTGCCTCACTGCTATTTAGATCAATATTGATGTGGTCAACCGTGTTGCCAACTAAGTTGTTGTTCCTAGAGTTGCCCCTTTTCGTAATCCACCATGACCGGCGTGGTCCGGTACGTAACCTAAGAATTTGATGCAGAAACATATTTTGATGTGGGGCGACTGTCGTCAGACCTCTAACCTATAGTGAATACCAGACCTTTCTTAGTTGAGCCACACGTTTTTCGATATTTTTTTTTACGGGACAGGCCCACCACTCATGCCCACCACTGTGTCTCCTGTGTAGCCAGAATTAACAGCGGCGACCAACAAATAGGCAATGAACAGTGAAGTTCATTGCCGTCCCGGGGGTTAAACTACAGCTGCCTTGGAACTCACAACGAATTTAATCAGAAGAAATTTGTAGGAGTAGGAAGTTTTGGAATTGACTTCCAAAACTTCCTACTCCTACAAATTTCTTCGTTTTTCGATGTATAAATTATTGGACATTTAGGTTTGCTCCTGTGACAAAAATATATTAATGTGCCATCAGATCTGACCTGGATGGAAACCAGACTACCCATCTTTTGAATTATAGTTTATTGGACGTACCGGTTTATGTTTTTTTGCACCGCCGAGCAAGAATTAATTACAAATATGTATATAAATCTGCACGAGTTTAGAAGTACATATCACACACCAGTATGTATCAGGCGATAGTGAATGGAGATTTCGGGAGGGGCCGCCCTAGACGCACACATATAGATCAAATTGGTGATGTGTTGAAAAAGGATCAAATCAAAAGCACCCAAACACAACACCAATTCTTGAAAACTTGCAACTAATCTGCGATACTCTGATAATTTGCGAGTGAAACCGAAGAGCGTGCATGAAGGGGTTGATGAGTGTGGAAGAAGCGAGGGGGTATGTTTGGATCGGTGCACCTGGCGTTCCATAGCCTCTGTCTACCCGAATAGAAGACCGGCGTGATGATGTGTATGTATGTATGTATATCACACCTGGATTCGAATCAGGGACCAGTCGTTTAATTGGCTCGTTCTTTTACCACTGGGCTATCTATCCTCCTTGTGTCGTCAACTAACTCATAGTTTAGAACACGAATTCACGTTTTGATTAATCGCTTCATTATCAATTAACCGAGCAATTAATAGATCGATTACGTTACGTGCGTTTGATTCTATTGCGATGTTATAAAAAGCACGTATATGAGCGTAATATGTTATCGATTGAAAGTAGCTTGGGTTGACGTCAACGGTACATTTTTCATGATTCTCGATCGAGGCACAAAGCCGTAGGTAATAATGTCCCCGAAAGCCCATTATTTCCAATTTACCCGCTCTTCCGATCAATTCTCGTAATTGACTCTCGAACACACAATGTCTTAGGTACAGTAGAAGAGTCACCGTCGTGCAAACAGGTTTCGTTTCACTAGTGTTTTAGGACTACTTTAGCGTGCCACTGTAGTGTTTGACTGTACATACATTAACATATGTTCGTGAAAGTGTTTCGCTGCAGATGCTTTGTGCGATCGTGTTGAGGTCACTTTATATCTCACATTAAATGTGATTTTTTTGAGTAACGAGCGAGATTTTAATGCAATTTCACATTCGCTCGCGACCGTGCTCGGTGCGCATGCGTCACGGTTCATTGCCTTGAGTACGGAAAGAGATCCTAATATGGCGGTCGGCGCAGGCGCACGATTGCCTTGCGCCAACGCAGACCGCAACCATTTCGAACAATTCGTCTGTCACGAGAATACATATCGTTTCTTAGACACGATTTAAAATAGCACCGAATAGCTACAACGCGGTAACGAATCTTTGGACGATGAGATGAACTAAGCAAATAAAGAAAAGGTAGAGACTGACAAATTGCCAAAACATGTGTTGCTCATGGCTAAGATGCCGGAGAAGGGTGGCCGACTCGGCTGAGTCCAGCACACCAGTAGAAGCGTATGAAATCACAGAGACGCCTGCATCGGAGGCCACTGAAGAGGAACACGGTCTCCAAGAGCAGAAGTCACGTAAGCGGCACCAACAGCTGTTACTTGCACTGCGTATTATTTAAATCTGCTCTCGGTTAGCTTGTTGCACTTGTTTCGTTTGCTCTGTTCTCTATATCTGGCCTAACCGTTTGTATCTAGTCTATGTTAGGCGTTGCGTCACCTTTGTATGATTCACCAACTCGAAACATTAACTAAGTATTATGCGTTCTGTATGCTGCAAATCAATTCAATTATATCCTTGTCAGATCATGCAATTTAATCGATTTATTGGTACGTTCTACGAGCGTGTAGGAATGTTAATCAAACGCGATAACGCAGCCTCTATAATTGTAGTTTAAAATTGCTTATCCATTGCTCGATGTAATGTTGTAGAAAATGACGGTATATACATGTTTCAGCGCCGTCTCGCGTCACCCGCAACAATCAGATGCGGCTTTCAAATGCAGGCGGCGCGTACACGAACGGCCACGGAGGGGACACCACGGGCAGACGGGGGGCGGAGAATGTGCCCCCACCTCAACAGCCGCCTCAGCAACCACCTGCTAACTCTAGGGTCACGCAGCAGGTAATCCATTGTCATTTTAGTAAAGTCTAGTTGCTTGTTAAGATTGACCTAGTCTGTTCTATCCCCTATATGCACACCATAAGACCGTTTTCTTCCTCCATAAAAGTTTATGGGAGCGCGTGACGTGCGTTGCATCGATCCCAAGTTTTATGACACTAAGAAGGTTAGTGCATCTAGAGATGTAACTTGAAAGGGAAATATGTGGAAAGGGCCCACATTGATAGAACAGGCGCTTAGACTTTAATTTAGGTATGTAATTACTCTCACTCCATCGAAATCATTTGCACGCCGTATGAGGTTTGTCTGACTTTCGTATCGCCGCCCTGCCAGCGTCTGAACTGTCCCACAAAACCTTTCCTACGTCCACTAGCCATCGTTCACCTTGCAGCCTCCGGCGTCAGGCGGGCGATCTCGCTCAGGCAGTACACCGAGCGCGGCCCCGATGCCCCCGAGCGGGCAGTCTCCACACGCGCCGCAACAACAACGGAACGATATTAAGGAGGTTCTTTCCACCTATCCTTAGAATCCCCGGTCCTCTCCGATCTCCGAACCGAGCGTCCGAACCGAAGTCGCCGCGCGGCACGGTCAGCGGTCGCCGTACAAGCAGACGCAGCAGACTCGGCTGGTGCAAATTAAGGAGGTTCCTCGTATTATTTCCTACCATCCTTTCCCAATCATCCGTAGTGTCATTTTCGGTCTTAAAAAAGAATTCATTCCCATTTTAGTTCATTTGTAGGCCAGTTCGTTATGAGTTAAACATCATCGGGGGTCTACTGCCTAAAACTTTCATATTTTACTATTAATCCAATCAAATTTGAAATCTTGAGCTAAAGAAAACAAAGAGTGGACGAGACAAACTTCGGGAAATTTGTGAACTACGAAACATTTTTTAGCTTGACGGTGTATGCTGTAAAATATATACATTTTATGTTAAAGTACGATGGATCTCTCGTTCACACTTTAGTTTCGGGTTAATAAATCATTATTTTACAAGAAGACACTTATGTGTCGCTTATATGGAAAACTTATTAATATTTGTAATATTAATTATCCGATAAAATCATCTCATTTTCTCCTGCACAGTGCTGAAAATAATTTCGACACTTGTTTCAATACGCTCGTACGTGTTTGTGGTATTATATCATAAGTTTAATATAAACTTATACATACATACATAAACATTTGAATAATCTTTGTAGATCTAGAATGATGTGGAAGCAGTTTACAAAAATCCACTTCTGTCACAAATCTTACCTTAACTTGGACTTAACGAGTCCAAGTGCAGGTAAGATTTGGTGATAAGAATGCATTCTAAAATTGTACAAGTAAAAAGAATCATCTCACTTGTCGCGATTTGAATCTCATTCAACAGGCGATACGAAGTAGCATGTGAACCGATCGGGTCGGCGTGGCGTGCGACGAGGGCCTTGAGTGTAGATCACTGGCCTGGCGACGACTAACTTATCGTTATTTTCGACATTTTTCCGTAGTGGGAAGACCTTTCCATAACTGTAGAAGCTCTATAACTGCAAGTGTAAGGTCAGGTCATCTTAAATAATGTAGCCAAGGCGCAAACCATTAAATCACTTAACTGCTCATGACGGCATTCCGTGCTCACAAAAACGTTGCGTTTTAACGCGTAAATATCTAAGCGATTCGAGATTTTTTTTTTATACTACGTCGGGAGGCATTGTCGCATACGTCCCACCTGATGTAACACGGGTACCGTAGCCTATTAACGCTTGCGATATATGAACTATCACTCGCGCAATGCCTCCTCTGCTGCTTACACAGCAACTCCTTGGGAGCTTGCTGGTGACCTCACTCACGCGCAGGAACACAACAACCCCCTAGGGAGTTGTTATTTGGCTGCGGTTTTCCTACTGACCAATGGGAGAATATTTTAACCAATAAGCTGTTAATTGACGCGATGTTGGTCCGTGAACTAGCCAATAAGAGCAGCGCGTTCTACTTCACCCCCCGACCCGTAGCGGTGATTTTATTTAGTATTTTAACTAGCTTTTACCCGCGGCTTCGCTCGCATTTTTTTTTTAATAAAGTGTATCCTATGTTACTTCTGATACCTCCAATAATATGTATACAAATTTTCATGATGATCGGTTGAGTAGTTTTCGCGTGAAAGCGTAACAAACAAACGGACATTCACATTTATAATATTACTAGCTTTTACCCTCAGCTCCACTCGCATTTTTTTTAAATTATAAGTATCCTATGTTACTTCTGATATCTCCAAGAATATGTGTAGAAAGTTTCATGATGATCGGTTCAGTAGTTTTCGCGTGAAAGCGTAACAAACAAACGGACATTCACATTTATAATATTTGTAGGATTAGGATAGAATGCAAAATTGCGTCATACGGTCTCTACAGGCTTTTCCTTCACTATACTATTGTCTACGTAGTCTTTTGAAACTTTGAAATAATTATTTTTTAATAATCGTCTCATTCAATAATATCGTAGCATTTCCTTTAATGTGTTCTCGTAACATTCCAGTTCAACCCGCCAACAGTGGGCTCCGGTAACCGGCCGGCGGCTGTGTCTAGCACGTTGTCTGTCCCCCAAGCGGTGGCCTCGGGCGCCGTGCGGCGGTCCAACGTGGTCAAGGAGGTGGAAAGACTCAAAGAGAACAGAGAGAAAAGGCGGCAGCGGCAAGCTGAGCTGAAAGAGGAAAAGGTAAGCAAAGTCAAAGTCAAAATCTTTTTATTCCGTAAAAATGGCTACATTTGTTTGGAATCGTCACAATTTTTTTCCCTACCGTGCAGTTCATGACTAGGTGAGCACTGATAAAAATACTGCCAAAAAACTCAGGCATCCCTCTTTTGGTATCCAAACAAATTTACATATTTTATTAATTACATTATAATTGGATCGACTCACTCCCAGGCAATTTTTCATTAATATAGTCAGATACTTTATAATATGCCCTGCTACACAATTTGGCTTTAACAGTAGTTTTAAATTTGTTTATTGACAATTGTCTTATATTGCTGGGAAGTTTGTTATAGAACCGTATACATTGCCCCATAAAAGAATTACTTATTTTGTGGAGACGGCTTGCATGTAACACAAGATTATGCTTATATCTAGTATTTATACTATAAGTATCACTCTTTTTACAAAATGAGTCTATGTTTTTATGGACATACAAAAGATTTTAGCAGTTTTGAATAGTACGCGTTGGCGACAAAGTAGCATTATTAACCACTGCGCCACCGAACTAGCAACTGCTGCAATGCAGCAGGTCACTTACGATGCTTTAACATATATATATATATATATATTTGTTTATACCACTAAGGTGACAAACAAGCATACGGCCTGGTTGATAGTAAACAGCTTAATGGCCACTGACTTAAATTAATGACTTTCATGTATCGATAACAACCCGCACCGATGGCTTAAGAACCATATTTATGTTTTTTTTAAACATGTATTGTATTTATTATCTTTGTACAAGTAACCAAAATTTTAATTATTGCTTACTGTGGCCACTATAGCAATAATCAAAATTATGATTAATTGTACATAAATAATAAATACAGAATATATCTCAAAAAAACATAAGTATGTTTCTTCAGTGGCTGTATTGAACGTTTTTCTGGAATTGGTCTTAAATTCAGCGTTACTAATAAAACTCTTAACGTGCCTTCCGAAGTACGTAGAAGATCGAGATAGATTGTACGCGCAACGACGCCGTCCATTGATAATGCTTCATTAAAATTAGTAATCATTAATTTTGTCAATTCGCAGGAGGCGTTAATGAACATGGACCCAGGCAATCCAAACTGGGAGTTCCTGGCCATGATCCGCGAATACCAAAACAGCATAGAGTTCCGGCCGCTGACGGGCAACGAGCCCGTCGAAGATCATCAGATCACCGTCTGCGTCAGGAAGAGGCCGCTCAACAAGAAGGAGATGAATAAAAAAGAGGTAGGATTCTATCCGATAACAATATTCCATTAAGGATCTTAGGCTTAAGTTCTATGGAATTTTATTGAGGTTTTTCTTGTTTTGTGGATAATACGAACGTACTCGTACTACTTACCTGTCCATGCCCTATTTTTATGTTTAAATTTTCTTGTGCAAACGTGTACGCAATGTATTCTATTATGTGAATATTTTCTTTTCGAATACATTGCAAGAAAAATATCCTTGCCCGAAAAAGGTATTTTTAGGGTTCCGTACCCAAAGGGTAAAACGGAACCCTATTACTGAGGCTCCGCTGTCCGTCCGTCCGTCCGTCCGTCTGTCACCAGGCTGTATCTCATGAACCGTGATAGTTAGAGAGTTGAAATTTTCACAAGTGATGTATTTCTGTTGCCGCTATAACAACAAATACTAAAAAATATAATAAAATAAATATTTAAGGGGGCTCCCATACAACAAACGTGACTTATTTTGCTCGTTTTGGCTCGATATTGATAACGGCAACAGGTAGACGCTTGAAATATTCACAAAATATTTAGTTATATATTCACTTTAAGAATAAACAATTAAATTAAAATAAA
Organism: Pyralis farinalis; assembly: GCA_947507595.1. Taxonomy (NCBI): domain Eukaryota; kingdom Metazoa; phylum Arthropoda; class Insecta; order Lepidoptera; family Pyralidae; genus Pyralis; species Pyralis farinalis. The sequence continues at coordinate 38,485,505 of OX382259.1, forward strand.
ACGAATATTTAAGGGGGGCTCCCATACAACAAACATGATTTTTTGCCGTTTTTATAGATAATGGTACGGAACCCTTCGTGCGCGAGTCTGACTCGCACTTGGCCGATTTTTTCTACTTATTAAATTCTACTCGGCATAGAAAATTCTTGATTAGTAATTATGATGACGAAAATAGACAACAGCAGTTTCATGGAGGTTTCTTAGAAATAAACCGAGAAATACGAGTTTAAACGCAGATACCTAGAATTGCACGATATTTCTATGGAATCGCGAGACGCAAGTCCCCTTGTCTGTATGTATAATAATATCTCGTTTAAAGTAATAGGGTAAATACATAAAGACATATAATCGTTGTTTACGGTAGTAAATCACCATTTTGTACAATATTTTGTATTTTTTTTTATACCACCAAGGTGGAAATCAAGCATACGGTCGCATGCGTTGTCGAATGATTTTAAAAATGAGAAATTTATTTCATGATATTGTAGTAGGTAAATCAATATAATGTATTTCTAATTTTTAATTGGACTTCGTAATTGGAATGGACTGTAATTAAGATAATTTATTAATAATAAACAACAGATAAATTACATTTTAATTTTTGTGAACACTTTCTTGATTACTTGGAAAGCATTCGAAGTAATATGTACATTGTTTACCTTCAGGTGGATGTAATAAGTGTGCCTGGCAAGGATCTGATGATAGTCCACGAGCCCAAGAACAAAGTGGACCTCACCAAGTACCTCGAGAATCAGAAGTTTCGCTTCGACTACGCCTTCGATGACTCTTGCACCAATGAAGTTGTTTATAAGTGAGTTGTTATAAAAATACTATTTTTAATTTGAGTTTTTTTTTTATACTACGTCGGGAGGCATACAAGCATACGGCCCACCTGATGTAAAGCGGCTACCGTAGCCTATTAACGCTTATGTATCACTAATAATGTATCACTCGCGCGATGCCTCCTCTGCTGCTTACACAGCAACTCCATGGTAACTTACTGGTGACCTCACTCACTCACACGCAGGAACACAGCAACCCTCTAGGGAGTTGTTATTTGACTGCGGTTTTCTATGAGGTGGAGGTATTTCCCCAGACCGGCTGCTTTGATGCGCCCTACCTCTCTTAGAAATTAGGTTGGGAAATGGTTACTGAATGCGTAACGGCTATTTACTTGTTGGGTACATTACTAATATTGTGATTCCACATTAAGCACATAATAAGTAAGTAAACAATAACCATTTTCTGTTTAAAAAATATATACAAAATATCCTCCGCTTTACCTCTTGTTATTAAAGCTAAAAGTGTTTTTTTTTTATTTACGATCATGTTTTTAACTAACTCCAAGGTTATTTTTCTATACTTGTAATTCTGTTAATTTAATTATTTTATGTCTTAAGTGTACTGACATACTAGATCTAATCTTTATGCTAACACGCCTAGTATAGCAATCTAGATCATAAATAACTTCATGTTAAATTGTTCCAAACTTTTATTTCACTGTGTTTGTTGTCTGTTGTGTATCTTCAAACGTTTGTGTGTGTGGATGACAACCATTTTTTATGAAGATTAATTCATAATTCATAATTCATTTATTCAATGCTATATAGTCATTACACACAGGTTTCTGGGACTCACCAATTAAGTTATATAAACCTGTATCTGGCGAGTCCCGCTCTTTATATTACAATAATATGCTATATAATATATACTATGAATTTATACAAAGAAAACAGACCTGTTGTTGCTTGTGTGTGAGAATGTGACCCTGTGTGTGCACGCGTGCTTTCGTTAGTGAGTACATGTGGGTGTGTGTGTGTGCGTGTGTGTTTCTGTGGGACTGTGTAACCTACGTAAGCTTGTATTGTATGTCCTGTCAAAATATAGTAAAGGTCATATTATCTAAATTATTGGATGGGTAAATTAGGTTTCCATACACATAGGTATCGAAATATAAAGACAGACATAGAAAAATAAAAATTAAAAGAGAACAATAACAATAAAAATAAAATAAAAGCCGGTCGTATCATTAAACATTGTATGTCGGTTATTTAACTATTTCCAAAAGAGATTCAGTTTCCTCATAAGTCAGCGTTTTTAGCCAGGATGATAAGATAAGTTTACAAGAATACAAAGTTTTATTATAGATGTTCAGTTTCCTATTTACTATCTTATGCAAATATACAGATATGTTGTAAAATTGTTTTGATGCAAACGTGGTTTTAGCCGAATAGACATGCATGAAGGACTCCTGTCTTCTCTTCGAGGCAATAGTATGATCGTATCCAACTAATTTATGCTGACGTAATACGGATTGAATAACAAAGAGTTTTCTTACTGTTAGCACATTCAGTTCAGTATAGAGGGATTCAGTAGAATAACGGTAAGGTTTGAAAGACATCAATTTAAGAAGGGATCTTTGCGCCCGTTCAACTTCGATAAGTTTAGTTATCCCGGCACCTCCCCAGATAGAAATACAATAAACTGTAATAGATTGGACAAGGGCTAAGTAGATTCTTTTAAGAAGTATAGGGTGAGCTACATGCCTAAGGGTCTTAAAAATCCAAGAAAGCTTTCTAATTCTAGAAGCTGTTAAATTAATTTGTAGGGACCAATTTAAGTTTTGGTCAATGATTATCCCCAGGTATTTGGTTGAACTAACATTTAGGATCGGTTGACAGTTACAGTCTGAAAGACATGAATGAATTTTTAGCAATTTTGTTTGAGGTTGGGAAGAATTCCGAATCGAAAAAGTTATATAATTGGTTTTTAATATATTTAAAGTGAGGAGATTACATTTCAACCAATTGTCAACGCGAGTTAATCCGCTTAATTTTAATTTAATTAAAGATTAAAGATTAATATCTTAAATTATTAATTTGAATCATTTTTTGAAGTGTCGTCCGCTTCTCTATTGTTTGAATGTATTATTGTGTACAAGTTATATATTTTACGCCGTTTATAATTTCAGATACACGGCCAAGCCGCTGGTGCAGACGATATTCGAAGGCGGCATGGCGACGTGTTTCGCGTACGGACAGACAGGCTCCGGCAAGACGCACACCATGGGCGGGGACTTCCAGGTAACGTGCACCACCGCATCACATTTAGTCATTAAGAAAATAACTAAAGGGAAAATCAATGGAAAGCCATACGATTTTTGTTTTGAAACTCAACTCACCGCTGCGAGTCGGTGGGTGAAGCAGGACGCGCAATTCTTATTGGCTAATTCGGGGATCAACATCGCGGTAACTATCGGCTTATTGGTTAAGTTCCCCCGTAGGTCAGAATACTAAATCGCTGAGGTATTTAGGCGCTAAAACAGTTTTTGTGAGCGCGGCGGGTGCCTTTATTATAGTTTATTGTGGTTGTGTCTTCTACAAACATACGAGCCTACCCGTTGGATACTGCAACTTTCGAGATATATACGAGTATGTACGGGCTGACACTGCGAAACGCATGGTGGATGCGCAAGCGCCTAACTCCCCAGTCGCCCCCGCCATCCGTTTCGTCCGTCGGTTTGCACATAGTGCTTATGAATTTCGACATATAATTGTAAAGTTTAATAATCAATATATTCCGTGAACTGAGTCACATGTTTTAAATGAACATCCTTCTAAGTACCTTATCTCGACGACTGTTAAGGTGACTAACAACACACCTTACACACATATATATATATATATATATATATAATATATATATATATATGTCAGAACGTGTATGTAATTGCCGTCAGGTGGCTCGTTGTTCATGGCGAATAAAGCTAAATACCAGCGTAGTTAATCTTCTCAATATTTAATCAGCCAATTACCACAATACTTTTAACAAAAGTTATGCTCAGATCGCAGATTACAACGGATTCAAAATGCGGTGGACGCGACACGTGCGATTGGCTCCATTGCTCGATTCGTAATGCCGCTTCCAATCATCTTGACGTTTTTGACAACTGACAACAATCACTGACATTTCGAGCAAACCATAACAAACACAACCGGTGTTGCCAATCCAACAATGTCGATTCCACCCAAGCGCCGACTTGACATTTTGATCCGTTATTATTAAAACTAGCATCACGGGGATTGATTTCTTCCGGGCTTCTCAATATGGTGTTGCTACCTCTGCGACATATATATATTTAATGTCTTGTCGTAACGGGTACAACCCTACCATTACTCCTGTTAAGTTAATTGTAATAGATCCCATAACAACATTTATACACAAAAGCCATCGAGACATCGTCACAAGATTCTGGGTGTCTCGTAAATTCACAAACGAATAACCCACACGACGGCGCATGAAGGGACCATTTTACTCGCCAAAGCTTAGCGTTGAGCGCCTAAACATACCACCGATTCTAGCCTAGCCTGAAGTATGTCTAGACTCACCTACCACGAATGAACTGATCGAGTACAAAGAGTTAGTGTTAGGAACCTTGTGAAGCGGCAAGCGTGCATGAAAAGACCTATGAATGTCAAAGAAGCGATGTGTAAGGACTGAGTCATGTTGCGCTCGGTTCTCTTTGCCAAGGAACTCGGCGTGAAATTATAGATTGATAGGCACAACCTTATTTATCGCACAAATACCTCGATTGGTTGATAAACAAAATCTTTAAGCGCTGCATCCTCCCGGCTTTGACATATGGTACAGAAGGAGGCGCTCATTATTGCGCTGGTCGACAGAGTGAAAGTAGTACAGTGAGCGACTGGTTGATGTTGGTTTTGATGAGACAATTGAATTGGGCTTAACGGAGCATGCACAAAGTTGCACGAAATGAGCTATGAATGTTAAAGAAATGAGCGAGCTGTGTGTGGATCGAATCATGCGGCACACGGTTCTCCCTGCCTACCCTGCAAGGGATTAGCGATAAAGTAACAGACAGAAGTTGGTTTTAAATAATGAAACGTGGTATGTTGAGGTGTTTTTTTATACAACGTCGGGAGGCATACAAGCATACGGCGGCTTACCTGAAGTAAAGCGTTTACCGTTACGCTTGCAATACAAATAGTATCACTTGTCCGATGCCATCTCTGCTGCTAGCAACTCCTTAGTAACTTACTGGTGACAGGGACACAACCCTCCAGGCAGTTAGTTACTTGGCTGCGGTTTTCTGTGAGGTGGAGGTACTTTGCCCACTGACTTAGCTTAACGACTGTCATCTATCGACAACAGCCGGTACCGACGGCTTAACGTGCCCTCCGAAGCACGGAGAAACTCGAGATAGATAAACACACAACAAAACAACCCACCAGGGAGTTACTTCGCCAGGTGGGCTGCTGTGATGCACCCTACCTCTCTTAAAATGTGTTCGTACCTCTCTTAAATTATATTTTTTATATATATTGTCGGACAAATTACACAGCGCCACCTAGCCCCAAAGTAAGCGAAGCTTGTGTTATGGGTACTTGACAACTGATAAACATACGTAAATATATATATATATATTTATAAATACATACATATTATACATAGAAAATACCCAGACCAATACAAACAGACATGTTCATGCACACAAATGTTTGTACTGTGTGGGAATCGAACCCACGAGCGTTGGTGTCAAAGTAGCGTTACAACGCGTTTCACCACTGCGCCACCGAGCTCGTCAACGTAAATGATTTAGCAGTGACACTGGTAGAGTGAAAATAACTCTACAGCGTGTTAATTTTAATATAATGTGTTAACATTGCTGTTATTGCGCAGGGCAAAACTCAGGATTGCAAGAAGGGTATATACGCGATGGCGGCGCGGGACGTGTTCGCGTATCTCAAGTCTCCCAAATACAAACCGCTGAACCTCATCGTGTCGGCGTCCTTCTTCGAGATATACTCGGGAAAGGTAAGGCATAGCTTACAGCAACTACATCAGAGTAGTCTCCGGCTCGAATCCTGATGAGACACATGATTAAATAGCCTATTTTATTGTTTTCTATTATCTTGTATTTTATTTGTAACACAACTCAAGCAGATACGCACTCGTATCGACTGCAGGCTGCAGCTGAAAATGGGTGTTTTGCTGCTGAGCAATCTCTCCATAGAGCTGCGGCCCATTCGTGTTGCTGCAGCACACGCGTACCTTTGCGCATCATAATTATTATAATATTGTTTTTAGACTTGTTGTGTATTACATTTGTTTGTGTTTGCTGACTAACAAGCAATCGAATAAACGTTTTATCTATCTATTTGTAATTATCACTTGCTCGGCGGTGAAGGAAAAGGAGCTAATCTAAAAAAGGTGTGGTTTTTCCTCTGGATTGAGGAGTCGCTCCGTGTCATTATCAGTACCTTCGCCAAATCCTTAGATTCACTTAAGTAGCGGACCCCGCTAGACCTGATGGCTCAGGAAACTGATTAATGAACGCTGGTAAGAAAGTATCCTAAAAATAATTTTACGTTGCAAATATCGCTCTGCGCTTTGTATCCTAAGTGACTTACTCTTTTTCTTCTTCTTAGCGTTATCCCGTTTTTCTAATCCATTAAGATTGGCGGGGCCCGCTATCTGAGCCTAAGGATTTGGCGTAGATACTGATTTCTACCATGGTGACTAACTAGCAGGGACACAACAAATCTTTGCTATTTGATGTATGAGTTGTAAGACACATTCTTACAGGATATTCAACTTGGATGTCAAATGTTCAGTCAAGCCATTCTGGTTTGTGCGAGAAGTCTACCTTTTACACTATGCTTAAATCACTGAACACACTTTGATAAACAGACAAATCAGGTAACAACGCTTTTGTATAAGTGTTTTGACTAATCCTACGGTGGAGTGATTATACTAATGCTCGTAGGTTCTATTCCTACAAAGCGCATCAATTTTCATGAATATTTCTGTTTGTCTTGGTCTGGGTGGTTTTAAGGTAGAGTACTTCAAAGATGCTCGACTGGGGAAGTCGCACAAAACGGCAATCCAATAAAAACTCCCTAGAGGACTGTTGCGTTGCTGCGAGTGAGTGGGGTTACGATAATGTTTTCTTCGATCTAACTTTTTCGAAAACTGCCATAGGCTAATAGAAACACCAAAAGAAACTTGACAAAATATTGAAAGTTGTTATGGCGCAGTTGTGAATGACGCGACTTCGACACCAACGCTCGAGGGTTCGATTCCCACACAGGACAAACATTTGTGTGCATGAACGTGTCTGTTTGTCTTGGTCTGGATGTTTTTATGAGGGGTATCACGCATCAAAGCAGCCAGTCTGCGGAAAAGTACCTCCACCTCACAGGAAATCGCAGCAAAATAACAACTCCCCTAGAGGGTTGTTGTGTTCCTATGCGTGAGTGAGGTCACCAGCAAACTTCTAAGGAGTTGCTGTGTTAGTAGTACAGGAGCATCGCGCGAGTGATACTTGATGTATTGCAAGCGTTGATTGACTACGGTAACCGCTTTTACATTGGATGGGTCGTATGCTTGTATGGAAAGAAGTTTTTTTGATACTGATAATTGATGTTCATTTCAGGTGTTTGATCTGCTAGCGGACAAGGCGAAGCTGCGAGTCCTGGAGGACGGCAAGCAGCAGGTGCAGATCGTCGGACTCACGGAGAAGGTGGTGGACAACGTGGACGAAGTGCTCAAGCTCATCCAGCACGGGAACGCGGCCAGGACCTCGGGACAGGTGGACTAGCTTTTTATTTACATGCAATTTGATCTAACCTGCTTTGTGTGCTTCCGCCACCAAATAGTACATTAGGCCTAGCGCCGGCCACGCTGCTGCTGCCGCTGCCATGGCTGCCCCGGTAGTCTCTGCCTCGGCTGCTGGGGTCGTCCGATATCTGGAACAGAAACCGCATACCCTCACCACCGTCGCGTCTGCTAGACCGCATGAACTAATTGGTGGCGGAAGCACACAGAGCAGGCTAGACCAAAATGCATGTAAATTTGACTTTCGCAAAATAACGCCTGAATCTATTAATTAGCTTTTTATTTGTCCTTATATCGCTCTGGAGTATTTTTTATACAATTTCGGGAGGTAAACATATAAACGTATCGCTCCGCTGACCCCGCTGCACACATTGCAACTTGCCAGGAGCTCACTGGTAACCCTACTCACTTGTAGGAACGCAATAAACGTTCACTAGAGTCTTGTTTGTACTATGAGCAGATGGAACTGACTTAACTTAATATGTATGAACAACTACTAGAGGACTGTTGCGTTGCTGCGAGTGAGTGGGGTTATGATAATGTTTCCTTCGATCTACCTTCTTCGAAAACTGCCATACGCTAAGAGAAACACCAAAAGAAACTTGACAAAATATTGAAAGTTGTTATGGCGCAGTTGTGAATGACGCGACTTTGACACCAACGCTCGTGGGTTCGATTCCCACACAAGGCAAACATTTGTGTGCATGAACATGTCTGTTTGTCTTGGTCTGGATGTTTTAAGAGAGGTAGGGCGCATCAAAACAAGTCTGGGGAAGTACCTCCACCTCACAGAAAACCGCATCCGAATAACGACTCCCTAGAGGGTTGTTGTGTTCCTGCGTGTGAGTGAGGTCACCAGTAAGCTCCCAAGGAGTTGCAAGGCATCGCGCGAGTGATACTTAATATATTGCAAGCGTTTATAGGCTGACCGTTTTACATCAGTTGGGCCGTATGCTCTTGACGTTGTATAAAAAAAAAACCAGCTAAATGGTTATCAGTGGCGTGTACGATACGAAAGAGGTCGTAATTTAAACGATTGTTTCAGACGTCTGCGAATTCTAATTCGTCTCGATCGCACGCCGTGTTCCAAATAATAGTGAGGTCGCCGGGGATGCACCGCGTGCACGGAAAGTTTTCACTGATAGATCTCGCCGGGAACGAGCGAGGCGCCGACACCTCCTCCGCCAACAGACAGACACGTGAGTATTCTCGCCCGTGGAATATTGATTTGCTCAAATTACTGCTATTTTATGCTATTGTGTCGGTCCATATTTTTATTTAGTTGCATCTTCTTTTTAGCGTCATTCCGTTTCCCCAAACCATTCGTATTCGCGGGGTCCTACTATGTGGGGTGTACTATGTGTAGGCGAAGTGTGCTTTAAACTTATAGTTTTTTTTTATACCACTAAGGTGGCAATCAAGCGTAAGGTTTGCATGATGGTAAGCAGTTACCGTAGCCTGCGGACATTTGCAACACCAGGGGTGTCAATTATGCGTTCACGACCCGAGAGTATAGTTTATTTTTATTGCTACATCTCCTGACATTCCTACAAACTTATAATAATATAAGTTTGTATGGTATGAACTTGTATACATACAACTATAATCTTGTATGTATGCATATGAACGGAACCCATTTGATGTGATGCATTTGCTGCAGCTTATGAACGCTGGCTATACAGAAAGTATCGCTCGCATGTTACCACACGTAGGAACACAACTACTTTCTGAAAAGAGTGACACCCCTGGTGTTGCAAATGCCCATAGGCTACGGTAACTGCTTACCATCAGGCAGGATTGCATACGGGCGTATGCTTGTTTGCCACATAGTGGTATAAAAAAAATAATTGTTATTTGGCTGCCGTTTTCTATAATATTGATCTACTTCCCAAATCGGATTGCTATTATAAACCCCTACTTCTATTAAAATAGTGAATAGTGTCTGTATACTACTGTGGTTTCATTTTCCAGATAGAAAAGCAGTTAATATGAACAATTTAATATGATATTATAAAACGAGATTGTTCTTGTGTCAGGAATGGAAAGTGCAGAGATAAACAAGTCCCTGCTGGCGCTGAAGGAGTGTATACGCGCGCTCGGCATGAAGGGCAACAACCACCTGCCGTTCAGGGTGTCCAAGCTGACGCAGGTGCTGCGGGACAGCTTCATCGGCGACAAGTCGCGCACCTGCATGATCGCCATGATCTCGCCGGCCATGTCCTCCTGCGAACACTCCCTCAACACACTTAGATACGCCGACAGGTACGTACTCTGCAGCATCAGGTTACTGTCATCTCGCTGCGAGTGATCCTTTTTTGTACAACGTCGGGAGGCATACAAGCGTACGGCCCACCTGATGTAAAGCAGTTACCGTAGCCTATGAGTGCTCGCAATATACTCGCTGAGTATTACTCGCGCGATGCCACCTGTGCTGCTAGCACAGCAACTCCTTAGGATCTTACTGGTGACCGCACTCACACGCAGGAACACAACAACCCTCTAGGGAGTTGTTATTTGGCTGCGGTTTTCTGTGAGGCGGAGGTACTTCCCCAGACGGGCTGGTTTAATGCGTCCTACCTCTCTTAAATCCCATCGTCTGACGCTCGTCCTTAATAGTAAAGGACGCGAATTCTCAAAATAAATGCGACTCTAGTTATATATTTTTTTAAGTCTATAATCAAAATCTTTGTTTACTTGCTTCGGTTCGTGCATCCGGCGGACTGCCCGGGCCTCGAGTTATAGCTCTCTGCCCGGGCAGTCCGCGTGTAATTTAATATCATATCAGGTTGGGAAACAAGCAAGCGTCGACACGTACATGTACAGACGCTTCGCAGAAAGGGACACTGTGTTTCGAAGGGGGTTTAAAAAGGGACAAATTTATACGTGGAAAAGAGAGAGAGTAACAAAGAGTAATTAGCACAATTAAGTTGTGTGAAAAAGGGGCAGGCTAACACAACGTAGATAACACGTAGTACGTAGACGCTGAATCGACTGTTTGACTTCATTCAGGCGGATTAATCCTACCGGTATACGGAGGATTTTTTATGTACATTGCAATAATATTGAAACAGAATAAATTATTAATGAATGATAATGTTCAAAAATTTTTAGATAATTAATTTTAAATGCATTTGAACTAATTAATTTAAGTTAATTTAATTATTATTGTTTTGGCTATATTTATAATTCGATTTATTGAATCTCGCAAATCTTTTTTGTTGTATTTTTGTTATTATGATTTTATTTTGCATGATTTGAATTTAATTCTAGTTCCCACAGGACAGGCTTAGCCTAGTGTGGGTAATAAGGTTAAATTTAAATGCCTGTAACAATTTTTGCAATAAAGTATTTATTATTTATTTATTTAATCCGAGAACTAAACCGTCGAATGAAGCCACCTACTATTATCTTTGTTTACAGGGTCAAAGAGTTGGGTACATCGGAAGGCAGGACGCGAGCGGAGTCGCCGATGGCCGACATCGAGATGGAACCGGCGCACGACGACCTGGCGCAGCTGCGCTCGCTCAACGTATGCCACTCTCGTTTACATATCGACCTTTTACACTGAGGGTCTATTCCCACTGAAAGAGCAGCGGCGCGGGAGGAACTAGCGACTGTAGATTCTTTGACTAATCGCCACAAGTCTCGTGCGGGTACGCGGCTGCTCGTTGCGCCGCGCTCCATATTCCATATATCGCTTTAAATAAATTTCTTTAGGCGATAAGATTCAAAATACTCGGTATATTTTGCACTAAAAAAACTGCTGCGTACCGTTGCCCTCTAGGTGGGAGTTGACCCTAATGCGTCACCTTCGCGAGCGATAGGAGATACTCTAACAGAGATGTTATAGAAACGATAGTCGTGGATTATGAAATGAAGAGATGACTAGTGGATAGAGAACCACCCTATTAACAGACAGGTTCATCTCTCGTTCGAATCTTAGTTTGGCTTGTGTCGCTAAAATCGTGTTTTCATATTTATGTACATACTAGCTGTGCCCGCGACTTCGTCCGCGTGGAATATTATTTATTTATATTAATAAAAATAAATAAAATTTCTAAAATAAAAGTAGTCTAAGTTACTCTTCCCGTCAAAATTGGTCCAGCCGTTTCAGAGATTAGCCGGAACAAACAGACAGACAGATAAACATTGTAAAAATATTCATTTTGATATATGTACCGTGTATACATCCATATGCATTTAGTAAAAAGCGGTTAGTTCAATATTACAAACAGACACTCCAATTTTATTTATCTGTATAGATTTACAATTGTCACTCGCTGGATGGTGAAGGAAAGCATCGTTAGGAACTAACCTAACCTAATCTAACTGAGAAAGGTCTGATTTTCTCTCTCACTCTTAAATATAAGCTCTGTGCCTGGTCTTTAGTGTCATAATGGAATATGTTTGTTACATAATCAGGTAACAATCATTTTCCATTTTCCACAATGTTTTGCTGTAACATTGAAAATATTTTTTTTTGTTGACAAAATTTGCCCAAAATGAGTGATGTCTTTTGACAAATAACATCTGACCCTTCAATGAGCTTGTTTATTATTGATGTAGGGTTAAATGACTCAGTTGATGAACTTGATGTGTGTGGTCGTAGGAGGGCGATATGTCAGCAGAGATGTACAATTTCCACGAAGCGATCGACGAGCTGCAGCGCGCTGAGGAGGAAGTGCTCGACAACCACAAGGCGATCTCGGACTACCTGCAGCACGCGCTGCAGCGGTGCAACCAGCTGTTCACCATGACCAGGGACGTGGATTACGATCAGGACGGTAAGGGGCATCTTGTACATTTTGCTTACATTTTTCTATATATCTTTATGTTCATACGATTTCTTTGCGGGATAGGTTTATCAACTTATTGCTTACAATGCTTAAACCTTTGATTAAATTTGTTCAGTAATATCGTAGTTAATTGATAAAGAAGTGATAGCCTAGTGAACCACTCTATTAACAGACTGTTACCAGTACAAAAGTCGTCTGCGTGGGTACCTCTGACTCACCTATTTCTACCGCCAACCAGCTATATTTATATAGCTGTTCAGGTTTGAAGGGTGAGATATGGCAGAGAAATTACCGGGTACTGTGACGAAACATCCTTAGGTCACAAGATTGGCAGCGCGCGAGTAACATCCCGTGGCAAGTGTCAATAGGCCGCGGTGACCACTTACCATCTAATGCGGGCCGCATGCTTGTTTGTTAATCTAGTTGTATAAAAAAAAAGACTGGTCTCTGGCTTGAATCCTGGTACCGCAAAATTTATATTTGTGTACATATTTGTAATTAAATTACAAATATGTATGTGCTCGACGGTGAAGAAAAACACCGTGAGGCAAGCCGTGAATTCAAGAAATTATAATTCGGAAGTCGTGTAACCTAACCTAAGAAAGGTCTGGTTTGTAGCCAGTCTTGGGGAGCAGAATCTCTACACTCGAGTATATATCTAGGAGTAGGAAACGGGGTAAAGCTAAGATGATCATTGTTAATTGATAATAGTTACTCTATTCTTATTTGTATTCTGGATATCGAAGAAGAAAGAGTACTGCCGCATATGAATTGATTATTGTACACATTGCTATCTCCGCTGCCAATGCTTTCTTACAGATCCTCCTCCGTGTAGTACATACAGTTCTGTCCATTATAAAACATTGTGTGGCTTGAGTTTGAGCTGTATGCTATTCTCTTGTTATCTCTGACGATAATGGTAGAGGCAATTTGATCTAAACTACTTTGCGTTCTTCCGCCACCAATTAGTTTATGCGAACCAGCGTCGCACCTACTCTCTAACGTTAATAGATGCTTGCCGGCACTGCCATGGCTGCACTGGACGTCTCTGCCTTGGCTATTGCTTTCGATTGTCTGCCATGTATTTAGTAAGTGGACAAACGTTACAACTGCGATGTAGTTAGAGTCTCCTTTTAGGCACATTAAAATGACCGTAGTAGAAGACCTTTTCATGAGCTCGGTGGCGCAGTGGTGAAACGCGCTGTTACGCTTCTTTGACACCAACGCTCGTGGGTTCGATTCCCACACAGGACACACTTTTGTGTGCATGAATGTCTGTTTGTCCTGGTCAGGGTGTTGTTAAGATAGGTACGGTGCATTAAAGTAGCCCGTCTTGGGAAGGACCTCCACCTCACAGAAAAACCGCAACCAAATAACAACTCCCTAGAGGGTCAGTGTGTTCATGCGTGTGAGTCAGGTCTCCAGTAATCTCCTAAGAAGTTGCTGTGTTAGCAGCAGGGGTGGTATCGCGCGAGTAATACATAATGTCTTTCATTTGTAGGCTACGGTAACCGCTTTACTGGTGGCAGACGTGTTCAGGCACACAAATGTTTAATAGATTCAGGCGTTATTTTGCGAAAGTCAAACTTACATGCAATTCGATCCAACCTGCTTTGTGTGCTTCCGCCACCAATTAGTTCATGCGGCCTAGCGCCGGCCGGCACCCACCCACTACTGTTAGTGCGTGCATCATGCCCACGCTGCCATGGCTGCTCCGGTAGTCTCTGCCTCGGCTGCTGCGGTCGTCCGCCATCTGGAACAGAATCCGCATGCCCCCTCCACCACCGTCGCTGCCACGACTGGCCTGGTCGTCGCTGCGACACGTGTTTCGCCTCTCCACGAGGCATCATCAGGCGTTGTAGACGTTAATCGTAAGAATAAAAAAGTCACTTGTAGCATGTTATTCTTACGATTAACGTCTACAATGCCTGATGATGCCTCGTGGAGAGGCGAATCACGTGTCGCAGCGACGACCAGGCCAGTCGTGGCAGCGACGGTGGTGGAGGGGGCATGCGGATTCTGTTCCAGATGGCGGACGACCGCAGCAGCCGAGGCAGAGACTACCGGAGCAGCCATGGCAGCGTGGGCATGATGCACGCACTAACAGTAGTGGGTGGGTGCCGGCCGGCGCTAGGCCGCATGAACTAATTGGTGGCGGAAGCACACAAAGCAGGTTGGATCGAATTGCACACAAATGTTTGTCCTGTGTGGGAATCGAACTCGCGAGTGATGGTGTCAGAGTCGCGTTCACCAGCGCGCCGCCGAGCTCGCCAGAACATTCGTGTTTGTGTGCGACCGGACACAATAATGGCGGCCGCTTTTTATTTGACAGATTGCATACAACCGCGAGTGTTACAAAAAACATTTTCCCGCCCCGTGGAATTTGGCGTAATTGTATAATAACTAAATTGTATTTTACTACTGTATAATGCCAGTGTAATGTTTGTGTGTTTTTTTTATACTACGTCGGGAGGCATACAAGCATACGGCCCACCTGATGTAAAGCGGCTACCGTAGCCTATTAACGTTTGTAATATATTAAGTATCACGCGCGCGATGCCTCCTCTGCTGCTTACATAGCAACTGCTTGGGAGCATACTGGTGACCTCAGGAACACGCAGGAACACAACAACCCTCTAAGGAGTTGTTATTTGTCTGCGGTTTTCTGTGAGGTGGAGGTACTTCCCCAGACGCCCGTCTGGGAAAGTACCTCCACGTGCGCCCTACCTCTCTTAAAATTTTGCATGATGATGTTACTTTGCATGAGACAATTGGTGACGGAAGCACCCAAAGTATTTTAGATCAATGAGCATGTGAATTTCACTTTGGTAAAATAACACCAGAATCTATTAAATGTATAATATTAGAGGACAGCATTGCTTGTAATTTGTTTAATTGATTACATTTATTGCTTGAATTTGTTTGTTTCTCTGTTATTTTCTGTATGTGTACATAGTGAGTTATATACTTTGTGTATACTGTTCGCTAGCTTTTATTCTGTAAATAATATATCAATGAGAACGCTTTATTTGTGTAATTAACAATAGATACTTACAGTTTCATTGGACGATGAACACTATAAAAGTAAAAAGTTCAACGAATCTGACCGATTCCATGAAAATATGACGTTGGGATAGATACACATACATTATTAATATTAATTTAATTATTCAATTAATCATTTATTAATTTAATGACATTAATTTATTTATTCACACGAAGTGATGCCGATATCACGGCAAAGTTATAGTGGACGATATGTCGCACCCCTACAACTATGGTGATTCAACTCGAAACTCTGATTTTGTCTGTTATCTGATTAAATATAAATTTTCAGTCATGTTATAATGACTGGAAATTCGTAGTAACTTAATTTTGTACCACCCTATCCTAATAGACCAGGCAACTGCATAACGTTAGGAACAAGTACAAAATAAAAATAATATTAAACAATGTCTGTTTCGATCCTGCCCTGTCGAGATGAATAAGATCCTAGCTTCTGATTAGGCTTATACAAATTTTGACGAAGTCATTTTAAAAGGTTTTCAGAATCATGGTTATTCTGTTTTCCTTATGAAGCTCCCAACGCTTAATTAGTACCATATTACGATAAAGTTACGATTTCATTGGAGTCAATCAATCAACGTAATCTTTCAGTCAGTCATAAAAGTTAACCGTTGATTCTGTGTATTTACAATTAGTATGAATTTATAAATCTCATTATAAACTAGCTGTTACCCGCCTCTTCCCCGCGCGGTCAAAGGACATTCTCGTTCGTATAAGTAATTTTATCGCGATGAATAAGTTGCTACTCTCGGGCCCTACCTATCTCCATACAAAAAATCACATATACCGTTCGTTTATTTTGACGTGACAGAAGGACACACAAATGAACTTTCTCTGTATGTATATCTTCACGCCAGGTCCCTTGCGGGGTAGGCAGAGAGAACCGAGCACCATAAGACGCGGTCTTTGCACACTTCACTCGCTTCTTTTACATTCATAGCTCTTTTCATGCACGCTCGCCGGTTCCCGGCCCGTTGAGGCCCAGGTGGCTGAATTCCGCTATGCGCGTTACGGCAAGAAGTATATAACGGGCCTCAAGGCGTCAAGGCTCCTGACATCACCTTCTGATAAAACACGAACAAAAAAAAATCGGCCAAGTGCGAGTTGGACTCGCGCACGAAGGGTTCCGTACCACTATCTATAAAAACGCACGTTTGTTGTATGGGAGCCCCCCTTAAGTATTTGTTTTATTTTAATTTAATTATTTATTCTTAAAGTGAATATATAACTAAATATTCTGTGAATATTTCAAGCGTCTACCTGTTGCCGTTATCAATATCGAGCAAAAACGAACAAAAAAATCACGTTTGTTGTATGGGAGCCCCCTTAAATATTTATGTTATTCTATTTTTTAGTATTTGTTGTTATAGCGGCAACAGAAATACATCATCTGTGAAAATTTCAACTGTCTAACTATCACGGTTCGTGAGATACAGCCTGGTGACAGACGGACGGACGGACGGACGGACGGACGGACGGACGGATAGCGAAGTCTCAGCAATAGGGTTCCGTTTTACCCTTTGGGTACGGAACCCTAAAAACTAACTTTTTCTTTTAACAATAACTTTCTCTGACGTTTATAATATTAGTATGGGACACAATGAACGAAGGGTTAATTTTTCTGACTGTATGTTTAAGTTCACGCAAACTTGTTTCGCCAAAACAAATTGTTTCAATTAAGTGTACCTATCCCCGCGTGTGGTCGTCCAGTACACTGCGACACATTGAGCTGTACACCTATGCGTCTTATGTCATTATAGTAAAGGCGAGTTTTGAACGATTTCGTACAGCTTGATTTGTCGCCGTGTACACGTGTGCTAGTTGTTATTGTTGTGGTGTGCATGTGGTGTGACTCGCAGGCCGGCTCCACGCGCGCAGTAAGCGGCCGCGCGCGCGAATGAACCACGGCTTCGACCGCACCGCGCACAGGCCGCGCTGGATGTTAGGTTTGGACTCTCAGGCTGGACATCACGGCATCGGTGGTGGATATTGCGCGGCTGACAGCACTATAATAGCCAGAGAGAGAGAGACAAACCCCCTCTTGATATTAACTACGACCAATATATAGCAACACTGAAGAATAAAGATCATTAACAATAATTACAGTCGGATAATTCTCTTACTTAGCTTTCTTTTGTTATACCTTTGCAAGCGCTAATGGCTCGTTTATACCAGGTCGACATCTCAGCTTCGTTTAACTAAGTCGACTATTCTAGACGCTTTCGTAAGCGACTAATAATAATAAGTTTTATTTACTTCTCACGAGGTATATTATGTAGTCTTGGAGGTTATATTTTACTGAGTGGAGAGTCTGGAGGCTGATACTAAGTCGTAACCTGTATTACATATCTCCAGGATCTCTCCTGAATTAGTTCGGATGTGTTGGTAGTTTTGAAATTTGTTGCGCGAATCCGAACTCTATGTTCTCTAAATATCGGCGTATTACTCAATCCGTAAAAAATATTTATTTGCCACTGGGCCCCTCTCATGGTTTCCGTTTTTACTTTTTGAATTACAAGCATTTCACAAATGACCATTAGCGAAGAAGAAATACCGAAAGAAATTTGCTATGCTGCGTTCATTTTATTAAGCAACTTTTGACAGATCATTCTCTATCTTTTTCGGATTTATGAGATGCGCAACACTTGACAGGTATCTGTCTCTTTCTGACTGGGTAAAAGTATTACCTGTCAAAAGTTTTAATTATAAGACGGACAGTGTATAATGTAGGTTTTTTTTACAATTGATATTACAATAAATCAATGAAAGTATAACAATAGAATAATAATGATGATGGCTAGTTATATAATAATAATATATATGTGCTGAATTGTTACCAGACATGTTTGTCAGATATTCACCGATTCTATAATAAGCTCTTTTACAAAGATGCAATTGTTTTCGTTAATTTGCTTAATCGGCTTAATGAAGTTGACTGAAGGCGGCAGACTATCCCGGTAGAAACGAGCCATAAGCCACTCCCTCCGTTCTCTGTATGGTAAAATGCAACTGAACTCTCTCTCCCGCTGTTAGGAGTGGCGGCGGCCCGGCCACTTACCACGTGTTACATTGTGTTGGCTGATGGACTACACTACACTTTGGACTCTTCATCTGTACACCTTTTATTCAGTGTATTTGCACAACACCACATAATAGATGCCACATAAACGCACTTGTTTATGTGGCCATTTATCATCATGAAACTAGTGTAGATATTTCACACAAATCGAAAATACACTATTTGAGGTTTATAAGATTCACGTTTTAGACCCAAAGCTAAGTCAATCTGCACACGGCACATCTTGCTGATAACAAAATGATAGAAGACAAAATTTTCAATAAGAGATCTATGAGGAGTGGTTAGCAATGTTACTTTAATAACAATGTTCGTGGATTCGATTCTGACACAGGACAAACATTTGCGTGCTAGAACATGTTTGTTTTGTTCTGGGTGCTTTTTTGTAAGAATTACCTCCACATCACAAAAAACCGCAGCCAAATATCAACTCCTTGCATAGTTATTCTGTTCCTGCTAGTGAGTGGGGTTACCAATGAGCTCCTTAGCTGTTAGCTGATGCTGTGTTAGCAGGAGGAGTGTCAACGCGCGAAGAATACTTCCTATATTGCAAGGGTCATAAGCTGTAACCACTTTACATCAGTGGGGGTATTGACATTGCCTCGGAAAGCCATATTCGATTCGGATTTGAAAAGTTACCTGTAAAAAGGTGTATGCGCCGTTTTATAAAAAAAACAGAAGACCACAGCTAAATAACAAGTCACTGGAAGGTTATCTAATGCTTCTTTGCCAGAGCCTTATGTGCTAAATGACTGCAGGGAGCACCGATGTGCGGGCTTGGCTTTGATTCTAATGTCTACAGGGATCATATTATCACACAAAAGTCTATCCACACACATTGCATTCAGAAAACGGCTAGTGTTCGACGCGAAAGGGATTTTTTTGTCCCGTTCTGATGGCGATTTACGTATTGTCTATCGGAGCGAGACAAAAGACATGTTGCCTAAATATGTTAACACGTGGTAGATACGTCCAGCTTCGCAGTAACATTCATCGCGGCCATCGCTTGTCGTTAACGCCATCATAAGCATCACACTATGGTTCGCCTATTGGAGGCGTGCTTGGAAGTGCGGTAGGAGTCGATGATTATTATTAATGTATTTTTTTGTATTATATTGTTTTATATGTATATGTAAGAGTTTATATCTTATTATTTGCCGAGCTTCGTGGCGCAGTGGTTAGTGACGCTACTTTGACATCAACACTCTTGGATTTCATTTCCACGCAGAACAAACATTTGTGTGTGTGAACATGGCTGTTTGTCAAGCGAGTGATATATTGCAAGCCAAGTTTGAGTGCAGTGGTCATGTCATGGTGACACCTAGAATGGGTTATCATTATTATATATATATGAACGCGTCTTACATCGGGTGGGCCGTATGCTTTCCGATGTTGTATAGAAAAATATGTATAAAAATATAGGAAATATCATCATCATATTCGTCCACGTCCCTTCCTTTTAGAGTACCACTCTTCTCGATTCTGTGCCACCTGCAACCATCGAGTGTCGAGTCAGTTTAGCTCTTGGGTCGTTACTAACATTGTTGCCCGGTTGTAACGACGATGTGTACAGCTGCCCATAGAACTTCTCCGTCTCACTCAGAATCTCGGTCTTCGTAGAAATAATGGCGCCAGTGTTGGTCTTCAGCTTCGTAAGAAGATTTTGCTCAACAGACAGATCTTTGACGAAGACTTTGGAGCCTTGGTTCCGCTCTATCGCTGCTTTAATACGAATGGTATTAAATTGGCGTGTGTCTCGCCGTATGCATTTAGAGATCTGTTCAGCTGCCTGTACTCTTAACGTTTGAGCGCAACCACATTTCACGTCTGACCTGCATGAGATTCTGCGTGTGAATCGAGAGCTTGTGAGTTCTTTCGGGGCGAGGCTTTAGAAACTGAGCTCCCACTGCATGTACAGTTTCCACGAGCTAGCTGTTGATATCGTCCGGTGTCATGCAATCATCTAGGCACTGAAAACGATTACGAATTTCGAGTTGAAAGCTTGCGGAGTTTTGGATCAGGGCACAATATGGACAGAGCGTAGACTTCACTAGGCGAGACCTTTCCTGCTTTATGTTAAGGTTCAATATGCCTCTTACCATCCTGTGATTTCACCCTGTTGATCAGAGATATCATTGAACAAATGGCCGTTGGTTGTCAAGATGAAGTCTACCTCGTTTTTCGTTGATCCATCCGGGCTTACTCCAAGTCCACTTGCGCTTCGGCTGCTTTTTGAAGAAGGAGTTCAACATAAAGAGTTGCTCCTTCTCCATGAAGCCGACCAGCAGTTGGCCCTTTTGGTTTCGTTGCCCGATTCCAAATTGCTCCACTCTCGGCTCATCGTTCTGTTTCGTGCCCAGCTTTGCATTGAAGACCCCCTTCAGCACTGTGTAGTATTCCTACATATATACATCTATGCTATCTATATGTAGATGTAGTTATATGTCTAGATTGACAAGTTTTGTATATTGCAAATATATTGGATCTGTACATTTATTTATTATTAATTTTATTTTTATTTAATTAAAAAAAAGCTAAGTGTCACATGTTAAAATTTTTTATTGCTTCTACATATTAATTGCGTTGGCAGCGGCGGTAGATAACTATAAATTACATAGAGCTTTGTATTTCAATATTAAATCTTTAAAACATCATAATGCATAGCAACTAGATAATAATTAGCATACATGGAGCAACTAGATGGAATAATAAATTAAGGTTTCGTCTATAACTCAACACTGACACATCAACATCACTAAACAAGCTCATTATCATAGTAAATAATTCATACAAAATGAAAAATCACATTAAAATAACATACATTTTTTCTCATTCGAATTTTCGCGTATGGTCTACAAAAGTCCCTGTACAAAAAAAAGTATACATAGATAATTTTATTTACGTTAAGTAAAAAAAAAACATTTTATAAATAAAATCCAACGGTCAAATTGTTAAAATGAGTTGCCTCGCAACTCGCTTACGAAGAGTTCCATTTTAAATACCGGAAAAACAATACTTCTTGTATGAGAAACGTTGATACGTAACGTAAAGTTTATTTTAATTATTTGTTAATATTTTTTTTCGAAGTAAGAAGTTTTTTTAAATGTATTTGTTTTATAATTGTATATGATAAGAGAATAACGTAATAAATGAAATAATACGATTCAGATGGTCTCCCTCACTTTGGAGCACTGAACCACAGTGGCGTGAGCCTTCGCTGTGCTTTGTGTGTAAAAAACCACCTACCGGTGCGTGTACTTTTTTTTTTTTTTATTATTTTATTAATTGTACTCGTATAACGTATAAAAATAATCTAGTCCGGTGACGTAGTGACAGCCCAACCGGGGCTAACTACATAGTCAGGTCAAAAAAAAAAAAAAAAAAAAAAAAAAAAAAAAAAAAAAAAAAAAAAAAAAAAAAAAAAAAAAAAACGTATAAAAATAATAATAAATATGAATTTATTCCCCCTATTTGTTTGTGAAAACACACTTCCTGGGCACGCCGCTATTGTCACTTAACGAATCTATTAAAAATATTTTTTGTTAAGAAACTAATGTAACTGTAGACATAAATGTACATTTATCTACAAAAACTTTATTTATTATTCTTTATAATCTATTTTAAATTCCCCTTTTGTGTGTATAACATGAAGTAAGCGTTCAATTTTGGTCGTTGAGATTTCAAATTATGCGATTGATACTCCTATAATGCTTTTATTGATTAATGTTTAATGTGATATTTTGATATGTGGCAGCGTACGCGACGCAGTGGGAGGAGCTACTGAACGAGCAGCTGGCGGTGCTGGCCCAGTCGCGCGACCTGGTGGCCGAGTTCCGCTCCAAGATGCAGCAGGAGGAGCACATCTCGCGCCGCATGCAGCCGCCCAGGCACCACTAGCCGCCCGCGGCCGCCGCCACGCACGCCACATACAACACGGCTGCCAACTGACATTGGCGTACTGGGGGCCCATTGAAGTGACGCACATTTTCGTACAAAATTTTATATGACGTTTTGAACTTTACCGCGATTAGAAATAAAGGTTACGTTCGTAGCGAGTTTACATAGTATCCACATAGTGGTGCGAACGTTTATAGGCTACGGTAGTGGCTTTATATCAGGCGCGAGGTATGCTTGTTGGCCTGACGTGATATATAAAAATGGTCACATCTGACATATGAGACGTGAGGCTTTAACTTGGTACTTTTACAGAATTCATGCCTACATCTGAGAACAGAAATAAATGATCAATCGGTAGTTTACAGGAAATATACATTATATTGAAAAATTAAAACAATATCTGATCTTAGCATTTAATGATGGTTCAATGAATCAGGTCAATATTGTCGAATATAAAATTTTGCACCAAAAACGCGCGACACTTCGAGCGGTCCAGCGGGCACGTCGACTGCGCCAATGCGTATTGAGCTTTATGGACTTTAGGGGTTGTAAACACTTTTGGCTATAGATTTGTACATTTAGCTATAGCTACTTTGTGACGGTACAAAGCTGGATTGAAGGCTTGCGTTCGACGGTCTGGTTCAGCCCCGACACTAGAATCTCGATGTGCGATTGAAAGATCTCCAGTCATGACAATTTGATGAAATATATTCGAATGAAGACGCCCCGTGATCGTTCGTCTATTCGCGGATGCGTCGAAACCTCAATAGCTGATGGCGGAAATCGAAATGTCAAGTTACAGCATCCCAGTGCGTTTAAAATCGGCGCAATCAGTATTGTATGTAATCAGTTAGTCGCGGAGCTAGTGTGAGGTAGCTGGCCTACTCATTCCTTCCCCTCTGAAACACTTTTATCGAACAAGTTGTGACAGTAATGTTTTCCTACGTAAAGTTTAGTGTACAATTGATATTGCCGATGTAACAAGTGCCGTCGTATTGTTATGGAAACGATAGACTGTTTATTGAATAGTGTTTAGAGCACAAACGAGGCCCGACCGCAGCGGGCGACAGTGCGCGGTGCCCACTGAGTGCACGGCTATGGGCTGGTTCGTACACTACGATGGTTCTCGTTCGTGTACGACGGCGGTTCTCGTTCGTGCACAACGATGGTCCTCGCTCGTGCACTCGGTTCTCCACCTCGCTCGCCTTACACCACGCAGTGAAGTGCGTTTATTTTTTAATTTAAATAGTTTCTTGCGTCATTTAACATTGTTACTTTAATTTATCGATGCATTTAACGTTCGCTAAAGGCCTACTTATATAAACTTGTAGATATTTTGTATTGAACGGGAGACGAAGTACAAAAGGCGATGAAGCCACGATCCCAGTGATATCATTGTTTTCATGACAGTTAGGGACTATTTTGGGTCATTTTGAAATACTCGTGTAGTTGTGAGAATGTCGTGGACGGCGCGGGCGGAGTCCGGCGCCGCTTCAGAAGTCCGCTGGATCCGTGCAGGACGCGTTAAGTTTAACTGTTTGTTGTAAATCGTTAACACATCATTTGCCTTACAAATTGTTTGTTATTGCGGTGTGAATTGTTTGCTCTCCACCCTGGCGTACCGATGAGATTGTTAACGGCCGCGGTGACAACAGATTGCTTACAATTCGTTTGCATTTTATACATTAATTAATTAATGTTTTTATCATCCTGTGGGTTCATTGTACGTTGTTATTTAATTCACGACTAATGTAATTTATGTAGTTAATAATTCTAACAAGGATGTTGTATGCCTTCTGTTGTTATGCGTCGTGTTAGGGCGATATTGTGAACTGTTAACAGGATCGACAACTATGAGATTACACGTCCATTCCTTTGTCTGAGATTATCGTTGCGCCCGGTCCGTTAGCATTAAAGTAGTCTTCGGGTAGATTTATTTGGCGCTTATACGACTGTTAGCTTTGTACAAACCTTATTGTTAGCTTTTTTGCTGATTAACTATTGGCGTGTGAGAAGTCAGAAACAATGAAGTAATATATTTTATATATCCTTACAACAGTACAGATTCAGTTGTATCAGAAAATAAAACTGGAATTGTATACAAATGAATAAACGAATTATATAAACAACATAGAATTTGTCCGTTTTAACATTTTATTACTTATGACTTTTGCATATGCCATCGGGGTTGACATTCACTTGTCATTTGTCGTTCAATGACGACGTTGTCATATAGTGACTACAATGGTGACGCTTTAGTCTTTTCAAAGTAGTGTAACGACATAATAATAGGATGCGTATAACCAGAATGGTGAACACGTCAGTCGACCGGCAAAATTGAAATAAAAAAATTTACATTGGAAGTTAAGAGGTACCGGGGGGTTTGGGAATATGGAACACATTATTAGTGATATATGAATTACATACTAAATCCAACAAATTTATGAATAAATAGAAATTTCTAAACAATAGAGACGCCGTCCAAAATAATTGGTTGATTCGACACATGTTCACGGTGCAGCTTCAAGCGTGCTACGTACGTGTGTAGACGTACGGGCACGGCACACGTGCTGGAAGCTTTTCTTGATGGACTAGTGACGCGCGAAGGTCCTATATATACAGCGATATCGGTGTAAATGCCGGTAGTAAAAACGGACTCTATAACCGATATCATCAGTGCTCAAATCGAAGCGGATTTCGCCCTGAATCTGGTAGCGGAACTGCTGTGATTTGACAAAAAAATTATGGGATATTTATTACAGTCAGTTCCTGTGGGGGTTAATAGTTCCTTTCTGTGGACGATTCCGACGCTGATGCAACTGTACAACAAGACAAATATAACATTGAAGAACAATTCTTTGTCTTTTTTTTTGTCTAAAGAATTTATGTGTGTGTATTTAATATTTATCGCATCATATGGTTCTGAATTGAAAACATTGTCGGAAATAAATGATTTATTATATTACTAATGTGGGCTCCCTGGGCTATATCGCCGAGGATTAATCGCTGAATATTGTTTTGGATACATTACATTGGACAACTTATATTTACAATATATAATTTTCTCATTTTTATACTAATACGCATAATATCATATTCTAAGTGCAGTTGAACACGTCGCTGCTACAAGAAATGTACAACAGAGTTTTGTCATATCGTCCACACTCACTTGAAAATCTCGCATATCACGAGCGTAACTTTTAAAATTATATTTAATACCGTAAATGGATATCTGGTTTGGCGCTGGTTGCGAAACTTCATTAGATATCTCGCGACATTTCCTCCAACAGTGACTGCTATAGCGAACAAACTGAATAGACCTCAGCCCTTTCGCTGTGACAATCAGCCGAACAAGTCGACGACGATCACTTCACGTGGAGGTGCTCTATGATTTTGATCGTGACGCATTCATGGATGTGATTAACAGTCGATAATATCGTCTGGAAATTAAGAGTGCGAGATGTCATCAAGTAGGACACTAAATATATCTTCGCCCACACCTTCACTTTTTGGAATCGATGTGATCTATATTTTTAATATTGTTTATTGTGTCCGGAGGCATATTTTACATATGAAATAGACATAAATTGTGTTAACTTTCGAAACCTAATCCTAAATAATCACTACTCATAAATTGATACGTCTTTTTGTTATTTAAAAATGGCAAAAGTTCTAGAACTTCTATATAGTATGTCGACATTTATGTTTGCTTATCTCGTGGTATTTTAGTTGTGATAATCGTTAAAGAATGTTAAAAATGATTGCAATTCTCTGAATGATCCGCGGGATGTATTATTGTTTGTGTGGTATTGGTTGTGTGTAAATGCATTTATCAAGGAAACGAACGTAAATTTTGTAGCTATAATTTCAAACCAAGTTCTTTGTGTGCTAGAAAGAGAGCACCAAACCTCGCCTGATTTGATTCAATATAATAATGTAAACGTCATTTTGACGTAAAGCCAACTGGCGTCAGTTTGACATTTGCTGTACTTTCTAATGTAAAGACAATGGCTACACTGGTATAAACGTACGAATCATCAAAAGTGTCAGCAAATCGTTTACGTTTATTTTTCGCAGTATTCCTAATTATTTTTAATTTCCACTATTTCCGTAATTTATTGTTAATTTTAAAATAAATTTAAATTGTAAATTATATCCGTAATTTATTGTTAATTTCCACTATTCCGCGATCGTCTGGACATATTTCGCTGGTTGTTCGAAGATTGCAATCATTTTTATCGCACGTAACCCTGTACCAGTGCAGACAGTGGTCGTGAAGCTAACGGGGCTATCACTTGAAACTTTAATTTGTACCCGCAAACTAAGGCATCCGAATATTTGTATTTAGCAATAGGCGGGTTATACATAAATATGCTGTTAATTGTTAATGCCGTGTGGTGCTAGACGTTAGATATCTCGCTAACGAATACATGTATTGTGAAGTTGCCGGGGAACGTGTATCTAGATCATATGCCACTTTCATATTATGGACGATTATTTTGTACCTTATGTAAACCTGCATAAAATTGGAATTGGACTATTTTGCTCATTATTAAAATCTGGACGTTTGTTATTGCTATTGTGTGTATTACACGAAGCGTACGCATAGTTTAAAATTTGTAAAATCAGAGATCCGTGGTCGGATCTGCCTCATCAGCCTTTACGTTTTCTAAGAATATACTTCACCACCAACTTCTTCAGAGAGGCAATAATGAGAATTAACTGAGACAGTAATAATTGTTAACTTCGCGGTACAATTGGTTGCCATCAACTAAAAAGAATAAGAGTATCGTCTCCTAAATATCGAATTGGCATGATTAAGATTTACTTTCAAGCAGGCCCGAATGTTCTGGTGGAAAGCTTGGTTTATTTTTGTTATAAATATGTACATATTAAATAGTTTTGTATGTTACAACCATTCGTACACAACTATTGAACATGTTCCGACTAAAAATCGCATGTATAGGACATGTCTAAATGGTACGTCAATGTAAAGGACGCCAATGGGGATTAGTTTATAACTTGATTTCCAAAGGTCGTATCTTCTGGTCCCGAGCCTACGCTATATTGAGACTTATTTTGTGGTAACTATGTATACTATAATAGCTTAAAACTTTTTAGATAGTGCTTATTAATAAATAATTAAAAACTGTATCGGTACTCTGCATCAGAGTGACTGCTCGCGCCGATGTTTCATTGTACTGAACGAAATCTCTCTTTACTATTTATATATTGTACATTTTTAACCGTTTAAACGCCATATTTTAGGTTTACCGCGACGCCACACGTATTGTGATTTGTTTTAATATCCGTGTTTGTTTTTTATAATATTCCGAGGTGGCGCCGCGGGTTCCAGACGTCGGACGAGTCCGTGGGTGGCGATTGAAGGGTTAATCGATTGTCGAGATTGTAAGTCTCGTGTTTTGCCTTGAATGAATTCGTTTTTGTATAGAGGTGTTGCGTTAAATGGACAAGTGACGGATGCAGGGTGCGACTGGCGCGCTCGTCCTAGTTGTCTAGTTGAAATGCTTTATTATAATAAACATATTTTAACATCGCACATAATAAATTAATCGAAATTGACGTTGGTTTGTTTTATTGCTCGGCCCTATTAAACTACTTGTATGCTAAATGCTCGGCGTTCAAATACAATAACGGGTTCCTAGTTCAACAGAGCTTAGGAATATGATCGAATACAGAACTTAATCAAAACATCAGTTTAACATAAAGCGATACATCAAGGTTATATATCAATAGTTCTCTAACAGTACAAGCATAACGGTGAAGAGAATGAAATACACTCTTTTTTAAGAGAGGTAGGGCGCATCAAAGCATCCCGTCTGGGGAAGCACATTCATCTCACAGAAAACCGCAGCCAAATAACTCCCTAGAGGGTTGTTGTGTTCCTGCGTGTGAGTGAGGTCACCAGTAAGCTCCTAAGGAGTTGCTGTGTAAGCAGCAGAGGAGACATCGCGCGAGTGATACTTAATATATTACAAGCGTTAATAGGCTACGGTAACTGCTTTACATCAGGTGGGTCGTATGCATGTGTGCCTCCCGACGTCGTAAAAAAAAATAACGTAATTTCTATATGGTTAGCGCGCTCATCCTCAAATTTTATTGCGCCCTAGTATCTATGAACAGGTCTGTTTGTCTTGGTCTGGGTGTTAAGAGCCCTGTGCATTACATAAAGATAAAAATTATTTATTTGCCTTTAGACCCTCACGGGCACTTATACACGTTTTGCATTCTCAATATTGTGCTTTTAATTTTTTAAAGATTTGATTTCTGTTTTTTAATCTACCAGCATTTCAAATGACCATTGGCGAATAAGAAATGCCAAAAGAAACTTGCCAATATAGGTCTTTTGTTTTTCAAATCATCTATATATATATATATATATATATATATTACGATAAATATAATGATGTGAGTGTTCGTATAGTGATATCAAGTGGTACAATTAAAGTTATATTAATACATGTGCTGAATCATTTCCAAACATCTTAGATATTTGAAGGACCTTTTGAACATATTGTCAGGCAAGGACAAGTAATTTATTATAGAATTTGATACAATTTACAACAAAAGATCTACCAGTCTTAGCAAGACGATGTATTATATATTATACGCAATCTATTCCTGCTTCTAAGATTTTTCACAACATTTTGAAAACGACTATATTTTTACGAGCGTGCATTATGTTCTCATAAACGTACTGAGAGGTAACCATGAGGATATTTATTTCTTTGAATAGTTCTCTTAAGTGATTCCCAGGAGCCCGTGTTATAAATAGAGCGGATGGCATTCAAGCAGCTCGTCTGGGAAAAGACCTACACTTCGCAGAAAACCACATCGAATCAATAATCGTTGGATAGTTATTGTTTTCCTGCGTGTGAGTGAGGTCACCAGTAATCTCCTAACGCGTTGTTGCGTTAGCAGCAGAGGTAGTATTGCGAAGCATTCACAGGCTACGATAACCGCGTTACATCAGATGGGCCGTGAAGAAAAATCTCTTGTATCTGGTTATGTAAGTTTAGTTGCCAAAGTGGACGAAGCCATGTTGTATGCCTGATGTTTGTATGTTGAGATATTTACACCAATTTTGTAGTGTAGATGTTCTATTTACTACTGATATGTTGAATGGGAATAAAGTAAAGAACAAATAATGTAAACAAATAGGTAAATTCTTTTATTTAATTTTTATTACATTACAGCTTTTGTACTGGTATAGTTTTTAAAATGCACTAAATTAGGACGAAAACAAACAAGGAAGACTAACGCACTCTTACAAACATTAGAGTTTACGACAACTGTAGTAGGGGAGCGAGGGGCGACGACAGCGATAAAGGGTTGAATGAAATATATGATCATCGGGAAAGACGCATCCAATTCGCCAGTGCCGCACTGGTACATAGACCAATGGACTCCATCTATCCATTAACCCTCATCAGGGATAGATCAGGTCTCCCTTTAACTGAAGGGATATAGAGCGTACTCCGCCATGCTGCTCAAATGCGGATACCAATGGTTGTTGTAAATTATCCTTTATCCCATTTGATCGTTTTGCCCCTGAAGCTAGACATAATTAAAAGAGTATTCAAGTAACTAAAATTAGCAACACATCCCTGCATTAGTAATCTCATATCGTTAAAATAACTATAAAAGCTTCTTGGTTTAATGTACATAATAAACAGGCATAAAGAGGATCAACTTTATTTTTATTTATTAAACCGATATTTTCTAATAAACAACACTTCGTTTCCAATTAAGAATTTTAATAGTAAAAGCAAACGTGACTATTATTAACAATAATTGTCCTTGGCAGGCCTCCTATTCCCCGGCGCTCCCCTATATGATAAATAAGATGAAATGACAACTTTGTACGCATTTAAAATATAATAAATTCATAAGTTTTGCAAAATACATCATGATATAATTTAATACCACCAATATGTCAGTGTACACAACGCGGTGCTAATTCCAACGCTAACTTATGGAAGTGAGAGCTGGGTATGGCAGAGAGAGCATGAAAGTAGAATAAATGCGGTCGAGATGCGAGCATTGCGCAAAATTTGTGGCATAACGCTTGCTGACCGCGTTCGTAATGAAGACGTGAGAGAAAGAGTTGGTCTAAAAGAGAGTGTCGGTGTGAAGATAAGAAAGGGCATGCTCCGTTGGTTCGGACATGTAGAAAGAATGCGGGACGAAAGAATGACGAAACAGATATACAATGCAAAAGTGGAAGGATGTAGGAGCCGAGGAAGGCCGAGACTAACCTACCATGACCAAATTGGTCGTGTTTTATCAGAAGGTGATGTCAGAAGCCCCAGGAACCGGCGAGCGTGCATGAAAAGAGCTATGAATGTCACAGAAGCGAGTGAAGTATGCAAGGACCGTGTCTTATGGCGCTCGGTTCTCTCTGCCTACCCCGCAAGGGACTTGGCGTGAAGATATACATACATACATACATGTCAGTGTATACGTCCTAATTAATTAACAGAAAGGATGCAGACAATGTACGGCAAGAGAATGAACGAGAGTAGACACGCTTACATACGTCGCGCAACGCACGCCGCACAAGCACATGGCAAAAATAATTTTACAACAAACAATACGTTTGTATACAGAGTGTTATGTATAAGTGTACACAAGTGTTTATTTCTCATATAAAAGATATCAAAAAAACTTTTAAGCTGCTATTATTGAAAGTTACGTTACCTAATGAGTAAAATTATTATAAAATTATCTCAGGAACTTTCAAAAACAGAACGAGATACATTTAATGTCAAATTTTAAATGTATCTTTTATATTTACATTTTAAATCGCCAGTTCACATTTAACGACCACACTTGTATAGTTGCCGGCTTCGAATTACTTTTTCAATCTTGTACAACTTCACTTATTGTTTGATCATTTACTTGACCTCAATTTATGTAAGAGTGTGGTTAAAGATAATGAATTTGAGATACGCGTTCGCACTGGTCTATAGTGGATATACACGGCCGTGAGTTTTACGTGAATATGTCTCGAAGGAAATTGTATGTTGCAGCGAAATGATCTTAAAATGGTAGGACATTCTCACCTACCACACTCCGCGCGCGATGCGTCACAGTCCTCCCTCAACGAATTCTTTGATTCTTAAGGTATCAAGCGGTGTAATTAAATTTGGAATGTGTACGATAGATGTGTGGCTACAACACCAAATTGAATCCCTCTATTTAGTTTCATCCGTTGTCTGAATTGCCTCCCATTATGGAAGTAAATTTAAAAGGAGTTGCTGTATTAGCAGCAGAGGAGGCATCGCGCGAGTGATACTTAATTTATTACAAACGTACATAAGTGCAGGTTAACACATTCGCAAAATGAAATTTTGATAATGATTTAAACAACTATTAAATGTCAAAAAGCCAAGTAAAATTTATTGATATTAGGCGACTACAAAAATTAAAAGACTGAATCCATCATCTACTTCTCATTAGGTTTCGTTTAATATCGGTCCGTGTTTTGTGCAACATTATGAGCTTGTCTCTGTCTCGTCCACACCAGTAACATCGTGTTAAAAAAATAACACAGCTAAAGAAAAATAAAGCCGAACATATTAAAGCTAATTTACGATTTTTATTACAATACCCCTAATATAATTAACAAGAATAATAAATAACTCCATTTCGAATATCACAGAAGTTCCTAGTGATTTTAAATAATAATTAGGTTACATTATTAACAACAGACAGAGAGATATCTCTTTGGTAAATAATACGGGTTAAAATATGAAATTGCCATTTTATAATAATAGATAAGTATTTTGAATTGACATTAAACCTTCATGGTGTGAGATTTTCGAGTAAAGCTTTTTTCACATGATACCTATGAGGTTGTTCTTTTAAAAAATGTGCGACATTTGATTTTCAGATTTCAATTGCGTTTATTATTGAGCTTAAGTTGGGAAAGACGGATACTTTGAAAATTCGAGTAATTTTTGAATACGAGTTCCGACGCGGAACTAGCGCGGCAGAAACCGCTCGCAATATCAATGCTGCGTTTGGAGAGGAGACTGCTAATGAACGCGCCGTGCGTTTATGGCTTAAACGTTTTCGTTATGGAAACTTCTACTTGAAGAACGAACTACGTGGAAGATCGCCCACATAGGTGAATAACGCTGAATTGAAGGAGATGCTGGAAGCCGATCCGAGTTAAACTACCCAAGAATTAGCGGCATGGTTTAACGATATCTTACCTACAATATTGACGCATTTGCATCAAATCAATAAGATAAAAAAATATGAAAAATGAGTGCCTCGTGATTTGACTGATCTGTAGAAAAAAACGCGTGTTGAAACTTGTTGAATCGGTACAAAAATGAAGGATCTGGAAGGAGAATATTGGATTGAATTTTGACATGTGACGAAAAGTGGTGGATTCTTTACGATAACCGTAGGCGAAAAATGCAATGGATGACAACGCAAGACCTCACACTGCGCGAGAAACCGTTTTAACTCTACAGGAGCTGCAGTTAGAATAATGCGTCATCCTCTGTACTCGCTAGACCTTGCCAACTGACTACCATTTTTTCGTGATATGGACAATTTGCTACGTGGTAAAAAATGTTCTTCCCAGGAGGAGTATAAACAGCTTTCCCACAGTTTGTCGAATCTAGATCCCCAGAGTTAGCTATCGCAAAGGCATAAATAAACGTCCGATTAGATGGCAGCAATGTATAGATAATGAATAATGGTAAATATTTTGATTAAACAAATATGTTACTCCCAAGAAAAAAAGGAGTTTTAATTTTTCAGTACAAATCGTCAATTTCATACTTTACCCCTAATATAATAATATGTGGCCATTATATCCATACATTTGATACTTATGCCGCAAATCATTATATAGACGCTATAGATTAAAATTAATAAGAGAGAAATTAATATTTTTTCAATAAGGTGAATAAAATACCGAAATGTGAGTCACACTCGCAAATGAAGGGTCCCGTACCATCGTGTAAAAAAATCGACGAAATACATGTTTCTGGCACCTTTAATTTATATCTATATTTTTATTACTTGTCGTTATAGCGGCCATAGTAATATATATTTCGTGAAAATTTTAAGTGTCTACCTGTTATGGGTAATAAGATAGACAGCGGAGCCTTAATTTAATATTATGGTAATTTACATTTACCATAGCATAGCACGGATGTTTTAAACTGGTCAATTTCAATTAATAGACATTTTGATAATATGGTAATTGGAATAATTTAAACATTATGGACCGAAAGGCTTACATCGGTTGACAAACATACACCAGGACTTTGTACAAAAGTCGTCTGCGTGGGTACCTCTGTCTCACCTATTTCTACCGCCAAGCAGCTATATTTATACGGCTGTGTTCCGGTTTGAAGGGTGAGATATGGCAGAGAAATTACTGGGTACTGTGACGAAACAGCCTTAGGTCACAAGATTGGCAGCGCGAGTAACATCCCCGTGGTGTTGCAATGCAATGTTAACATCTAATGCAGGCCGCATGCTTGTTTGCTAATCTAGTTTCATAAAAAAGAAAAAAGTTGAAAATCTCGCGGCACCGTGGGACAAGCGTATGAAAGTTTTTTAACAAACGTTATCGATATATTAACATATCCAGATATTTCTTAAAATATTTTACGCCATTCTTACATTTGTTTTTGTACTATTGAATCAAAACATTATCTCGAAGTACTGTTATCAGTAGCTAATTTATTTTTATCGCATCCGTAATTTTGGCTTACCCATCGTTAAAAACAACGTAAAAACCAATCGTTGTTTTAACAATTAAAAAAACAATCACTAATTATGCGATATGAAAACAATTTTAAGTATCATACCATAAAGCATTTTTAGCATTGTAATAAAGCCACAGCAGCTTAGAAAAACTATTTGCGCATGTACAGTCACGAGCACGGCATGTGTGACATTTCGACTTTTACGTAACACGAGTTTTCCGTAACGTTACCAAGCACACCAAGGTGTGCTCCTGACTGTCCCAATATAAATACAAACCTTGCCCGCCAGCAGGCAAATGATTTAAATGGAAGCAAATAAATAACACCCCGACAATATTTACAAATAACATATTTACATATTATCTATATAGTCAAAGATCTTATACATAGTCATGAATAATACTTTTTAAGTTATGGAGTAGAGGGAAGTGGGTCTCAACTTTAGGACACAAGATTTGTGCGGTTACTCTTGTAAGTTAAGGCTGGAAATAGTGTTACGCTGACATCAGTCGCGGATGTCAGCGTAATGTGTAGTACTGACTGTCAGCCGCGCACGATTTGGTACGCGCGCTGACGACGACCGTCGGTTCGTGTGCCGGTTCGGTGTTCGATGCCCCTCGTGCGGCGATCGGCCGACGCTATAGAATACTGGGTTCAGTACGACTCTGACCGCTGACAGAGTAGACCGCTTATGTACAGCCGCATACAGGATTTAATTAAGTTTAATAAGGAATTCATGTTGTCTCTTTTCAAGATAAAAAGAACAGCCACACGACTGTACTCTAGAACGATCGGTATCAGACTGTCGTATTTTATTAGAACTGTCCATCACTGCCGATCAGCCACCGCCAGAGCGCAAGTTACGTCGGCGTAACACTGTTTCCAGCTTTATTCTAATAACAATCCAATTCCAATGTCGAAATCTCAAAATTCTGACTATAATTTTGTCAATTTGGGATTGAATCTCATTACTAGTATCAAGTTAAATCATCGGCCACTAAAATTACACCAAAATTTAAGAAATTTCGAGAGTAACCTTACTGACCTGATTTGGAGTACAGGCGCTGTATTTTGTCCTTAATATTCCCGTGATAATTGAATTATCATCATTTCGTCTCGAGCGACGTTTGCTTCATTAAGATACATAAAAATTTGAATCTGTCAGTTGAATTCATATTAAATTTTTTAATCATTCAGTCATTGCAAAACTGACAAATAAAATAAAAATATTTTTTCCCCCACTATGCACAGTCGAATGATCATATATATGACCAGATCTATATAGTATTACTAATAACATTGTAAATAATTGTAACATAACATTATCTTAATCGTAATGAAGTGGATCACTCGATGACAAATTAATGTAATGAATGGAAGAGATAAAGATACTGGGCCGACCGTAGATTAAGTGGCCAGAGCAGATTAATGACGATAACGAACAATCATACATTACACTACCTTTATATATAAAGTTAGTTATTCAAACATCAGACGCTATACTCAGATTCTAGCAATCTGAGTATAGCGTCTGGTGTGTCAGATATATGATCATTTGACTCGAGTGGTCGTAAGTTCGGGCCGAGAGAATCAGAGTATATACTTATATAAATCTCTCACAACACGATAGCAGTATGTCAGTCTCTCTCCAACACACTGTGCTCTGGTTCGAGAGACTTCATCATTAAACGTAATAAAAGTAAAATTCCCATTTCGGAATAGGCCCACAAAAATATTGTTACGACATGACGCTTACCACGTCTGGTTTAGGGCTTCAGCACACACGCAACTTTTAGTAGCGGCGATCGACAATTCAGCCGCTTTTTAAAACTAATCCGCCGCGAGCAAATTCTCTACACACTTAAAAAAGCCAGTGGCGAAGCCAAATCGCGATGTAGATTCGCTACAGCCACTAAATCGCAGGATTGTAATATCGATCGAACGCATAAAGTCGCTAAAACGCGGTTTCGCATTGATGCACAGTCGCGAAGTCTACATTCATTGATGGTAAAAGTAGCATGTACGCTGTAGCCCTAAATAACAATCCGTCGTCCGTTTACTCACCGCCTTAACTTAGCCTATATAATCTATTCATGATACGGTTGTGACTTAAGTAGTTAAGCCGTATTAAAGCTTGGTATCTCGACTTTGACGTGCCAAGATCAAGGTCACAGCGGGTCCTCATCAAAGTCGTCGCCGGTCAGGATGTGGGGCTCACCGATGGCGGGCACCATGTGTGAGTACTCACTGGTCGCCCACAGGTACAGGTTGAGAGTACGTTCAGTGCACTGGGCTATGAATCTGAAAATGTTAACATTGTATCCATTGTATTACATCGTACGTACATTTTTATGAGCAGTGAGTAGTAATAGCTTAAGTCAAAGTCAAAGTCTTTTTATTCCGTAAAAATGGCTACATTTGTTTGGAATCGTCACAATTTTTTTCCCTACCGTGCAGTTTATGACTAGGTGAGCACTGATAAAAATACTGCCAAAAAACTCAGGCATCCCTCTTTTGGTGTCCAAACAAATTTACATATTTTATTAATTACATTATAATTGGATCGACTCACTCCCAGGCATTTTTATCATTAATACAGTCAGATACTTTATAATATGCCCTGCTACACAATTTGGCTTTAATAGTAGTTTTAAATTTGTTTATTGACAATTCTCTTATATTGCTTGGAAGTTTGTTATAGAACCGTATACATTGCCCCATAAAAGAATTATTTATTTTGTGGAGACGGCTTGCATGTAACACAAGATTATGCTTATATCTAGTATTTATGCTATGAGTATCACTCTTTTTACAAAATAAGTCTATGTTTTTATGGACATATAAAAGATTTTCATAGATATATGTCTGTTACCATAACCGACTGTTAAAATATTTATTTCTTTGAACTTTTCTCTAAGGCTCTCCCGGGGACCAAGTTTGTAGATAGCTCTTATGGCTCTCTTTTGCCTTAGTGCAGTGTCTCCAAAGTGTCATACGCGGCACACATGTGTACCATGGTAGCTGATGTGCCGCGGAAATATGGTCAGGTTGTCAAAAATTGAGAAGATAATACATACACATTATAGTGATGTAACAAACATTTCGCATATTTTTTGACAGTCGTATTCGCAAGACACGATGCGAATGTTTGGCAAACGTATTTGAACGAACAGAAGGAAACTCAAACAAAGTTTATATGGATGAAATGACAATACGATTGACGAGATTTACATTTCTTTAATTACTAATCTATATATATAAAACAAAGTCGTGTTGGTTACACCATTTATAACTCAAGAACGGCTGGCCCGAGTTTTATGATTTTTGTGTTTTTGGATTTGTCTTCGTCCGGAATAGGATTAAAACATGGAAAATAACAAAAAATAAAAATAAAGTAAATTACATTTCTCATCTCATTTTATATGAAATTCTTTTTTTATAATATCTCAAGTACGAATTGTCATATCTATATATATATATAAAACGAAGTCGTATTAGTTACACCTTGATCCAGAGGCGGTACGAAGTTCGCCGGGTCAGCTAGTAATTGATAAAAAAAAAGTATTATTGAACGGTCTTGAAGTAGGCAATTAAATTAGAAATACTTTTGTCTTTTTAGTCTAACGAATTTTTTTTTTATACTACGTCGGGAGGCACACAAGCATTTTTTTTATACAACGTCGGAAGGCATACAAGCATACGGTCCATCTGATGTAAAGCGGTTACCGTAGCCTATCAACGCTTGTAACACATTAAGTATCACTCGCGCGATGTCTCTTCTGCTGCTAACACAGCACCTCCTTAGGAGCTTACTGGTGACCTCACTCACACGCAGGAACACAACAACTCTCTAGGAAGTTGTTATTTTGGCTGCGGTTTTCTATGAGGTGGAGGTACCTCTCTTAAAACACCCAGACCAAGACAAACAGACATGTTCATGCACACAAATGCTTGTCTTGTGTGGGAATCGAACCCACGAGCGTCGGTGTCAAAGTCGCGTCATTCACAACTGAGCCACCAAGCTCGTCAAAAGCATACGGCCCACCTGATGTAAAGCGGGTACCGTAGCCTAATAAATATTAACAAAATCGCAACTGACGTCGAAGATCAAGTGAATGTCCTTCGAAGACAACATTAGATAATTATGTGAAAAATCCTACACTCGCCACATCTCTATTACACATATGAGAGAGTTGTGCGAGCTTACCAATGTTTGTTCCAAACTTTGATCGCATGCTCGGATTTCTTAATGTTTTCGTATTATAAAATATGTTTTTTCCATAGTGTACATCTAATATTCATTGATTTGGTAGGCAGTGGCAGCGCTAGGCGTAGGCGACGACGTGGGCGACCGCCTACGGCCTCGCGCCTGCGAGGGCCTCGCAAAAAAGGTTTTTTTTTTGTAATTTTTGACATTATTTGATTAGCAATACTACTTGTAAAAAAATAAAATGTGAGTGTAATTGTTAGTTGTGTACAATTCAGCTCATTTAATTAAACTTCTTTTTTCTGACTCGAAAATGAGGGGGCCTCGCAGATCTGATGTCGCCGACGCCCACGTTTCGTCTACCGCCGCCACTGTTGGTAGGTGTATCTTGAACACAAACAGTTTGCGGAAATTACCGACGTATCTTTTCGAATCCTGGAGCCATATCCGTGCGACACTAAATTACTGTTTTCGGATTTATGTATGTTTGTAATTATAACATTCCCGGCGGTGAAGGAAACCATCGCGAGGAAACCCGCACGTCCAAGAAATTATTTCGAGACGTGTGACCTTATAATGTAACCTAAGAAAGGTCCGTGTAACGGCTGTCGCTCCGTGTCAAAATCAGTATGTTCGTCAAATCCTTAGGACTAAGAAAGGTATGGATTAGGACTAAGAAAGGTATGGATTAGGACTAAGAAAGGTATGGATTAGGACTAAGAAAGGTATGGATTAGGACTAAGAAAGGTATGGATTAGGACTAAGAAAGGTATGGATTAGGACTAAGAAAGGTATGGATTAGGACTAAGAAAGGTATGGATTAGGACTAAGAAAGGTATGGATTAGGACTAAGAAAGGTATGGATTAGGACTAAGAAAGGTATGGATTAGGACTAAGAAAGGTATGGATTAGGACTAAGAATGGTATGGATTAGGACTAAGAAAGGTCTGGTTTTATGCCATAATATCGACGTCGAGGATATACTTTTTACATTTTAGTACAAGAAACTCTAAATTGCGAAAAAACCACTACATGCATCTCTCATATATACATCATTATACAACGTCAGGATGCGGCCCACCTGATATAAAGCGATTATGTAGCCTATGAACGCATGTAATACATTAAGTATCACTCGCTTAATGCCATCTCAGCTGCTAACACAGCAACTCCTTAGGAGCTTACTGGTGACCTCGCTCACACGCAGGAACACAACAGCCCTATAGGGAGCTGTTATTTGGCAGCGCAATGCCTCCTCTGCTGCAGTAAGCAGCAGAGGAGGCTTGGCGTGGCGGGGTCCATTACCAAAGACTAAGGACTTGGTGAAGATACTTTTTTATACAACGTCGGGAGGCATATAATCATACGACCCACCTGATTTAAAACGATTACCGTAGCCTATGTACACTTGCGAAACATTAAGTATAACCCGCGCGGTGCCACCTCTGCTGCTAACACAGCAACTCCTTAGGAGCTTACTGGTGACCTCACTCACACGCGCTACACAGCAACCATTCAGTTGTTATTTGGCCGCGGTTATCTGTGAGGTGAAGGTTCTTGAACTTCCCCAGACTGGCAGCTTTGATACATATTTGTAATACATGGTACATATTTGTAATTATCACTTTCTCCGCGGTGACGAAAAACATAGTGGTGAAATACTCAGTTAAATATGCTTCGGTCTGTGATTTAATCTTTTTTTTTATATTACGTCGGGAGGCATACAAGCATACGGCCCACCTGATGTAAAGCGGGTACCGTAACCTATTAACGCTTGCGATATATTAATTATCACTCGCGCGATGCCTCCTCTGCTGCTTACACAGCACCTCCTTGGGAGCTTTGGTGACCTCACTCACACGCAGGAACACAACAAACCTCTAGGGAGTTGTTATTTTGGCTACGGCTTTCTGCGAGCCTGTCTCTTAAAAATAATACAGAGTTTTGCATGGATCGACTGCCGTCAGAGTTCCACATCCCAGAGTGAAAACCAGACCTTTCTTAGGTTAGGTCCTAGATTTTGGAATATAATTACTTCGAAAAGCGAGTTTCCTCATGATGCTTTTGTTGTTTGACCAAAGAGCAAGTGACAATTACACGCCAGGAGTTCGAATCAGAGGCCAGTTTGTCAATAGTCCGGTTCCTTCTCCACTGAGCTATCACCGCTCGCCTAACATATGTAGTAATAAAGACTATTCTTTCTTATTCTATTATTGGTTTTTCTTATTTTATTTTACATTTATGACGATCTCGGTGGGTCAGTCGTGAAGTCAGACGCGACTTTGACACCAAATCGTGGGTTCGATTCCCACACAAGGCAAACATTTGTGTGCATGAAGATGTCTGTTTATCTTGGCCTGGATGTTTTAGAGAGGTAGGGCGCATCAAAGCAGCCCATCTGGGAAAGTACCTCCACCTCAGAGAAAACCGCAGCCAAATAACAACTCCCTAGAGGGTTGATGTGTGTTCGAGTGTGATGAGGCGTGTTAGTGAGGTCACCAGTAAGCTCCCAAGGAGTTGTTGTGTAAGCAGCAGAGGAGGCATCGCGCGAGTGATAATTCGCAAGCGTTAGTAGGCTACGGTACCCGCTATACATCAGGTGGGCCGTATGCTTGTATGCCTTCCGACGTAGTATAAAAAAAATCATATCAATAATCTCTTTTAACGGTAATTATCTTGAGTAGCTAATTCTTTTTAGGACGCGACAATGAATACCGAGTTTTGCTCAATATTTGTTCAAGGCCGATAAAGAAATGCGCTGCGATCAATTGCCAAATAAGTTCCACTTGAACACACTTCGACACAGAAACATCTTCCATTGCTGGGTGTGTCAAATTGTAGTGCCTGAACTACCACCAACTTTACTATAGCAGATATCACGAACCAATAAATAAAATAAATAAATATTGTCAGACAAATTACACAGCGCCACCTAGCCCCAAAGTAAGCGAAGCTTGCGTTATGGGTACTAGACAACTGATAAACATACGTAAATACATTTTTTTTTTGTAAATACATACTTATTATACATAGAAAATACCCAGACCAAGACAAACAGCCATGTTCATGCACACAAATGTTTGTACTGTGTGGGAATCGACCCACGAGCGTTGGTGTCAAAGTAGCGTAATAACGCGTTTCACCACTGCGCCACCGAGCTCGTCAAAATCGGAGGTACAAAATAAATCACTTGACTACGCACAAAGGCACCCAGCACCCACCAAAACATAGTGTTTAACACGAGTCGAGCCTACGGTTCTCTCCTAGAATATTTTAACCAATAAGGTGTTATGTAACGCGATGTTGATCCTTGAACTAGCCAATAAGAACAGTGCGTTCTACTTCAGCCCCAACCTGAAGCGGTAGGTCAAGTTGCAAAGCAATTACGTACTATTGGTTATTTCCTTCATGGTAGATGATGAGATATGTAGTTTTGTAATGTATGCATATATTTTTTTATACAAGGTTGGCAGGCATACATATGGCTCGCCTGATGTAAGGCAGTTACTGAAGCCTATGAACGATTGTAAAACATAAAGTATACAGACAACACAGCAACTCCTTAGGTGCTAATTGGTAACCTCACTCACTCACAGGAATACAACAACTGCCCCACGGAATTGTTATTTGGCTACGGATTTATGTGAGGTAAAGGTTCCAGTCGATTCTTTCTATATTCATAGGCTTATCCTGTATTCACAAGCGTTCAAAGGCTACGGTAACGAGT
The DNA here is from genome assembly GCA_947507595.1 of Pyralis farinalis. NCBI lineage: Eukaryota > Metazoa > Arthropoda > Insecta > Lepidoptera > Pyralidae > Pyralis > Pyralis farinalis. Next base: position 38,527,671 of record OX382259.1, read on the forward strand.
TTACATCAAGTGGGCCGTATGTTTGTATGTCTCCTGAGATTTTATGGATATAAACAAGGGATTCTTCAGAAAAGGTGTATGTTTTTACAGGGTAACCGCTTACCATCATGCTGGCGGTACCTATATTCACTTTTTAACTCGTGATTTTACAAAAATAGTTTGTGATAAATCAAGATTTTGTATATACTAACCGTACAAAAGGCCTGACGTCGCCCTCATTCGCGGTCTGTAGGTGTTGGTAATACAGGTGTCGGTGTTGCTTGGCGATGATCACCGGAGGGTACCCGGCCTGCATGAGGAGCAGGTTCATCAACAGTCTAGACGTCCGGCCATTGCCATCAACGAACGGATGGATGTGAACTAGTTTGTAGTGCGCTAATGCTGCATATCTGGAATTTACACATAACATGATATTATATATAAAACCAGCCAAGAGAAAATGTTATTCTGTCATTAAAAGTAATCCAGAATTGAATTTTTCTGCAATTGGGCAAATTATAAATATTGTCATAATAATATGTTTTTATAATTGGCTATCATCCTAGCATCATCATCATACAAACATCACATTCTAAGATTTCGCTTCGGAGCCTGGAGTCTGCTTTCTGCCTTCTACTACTCTTTGCGTGGTCTTCGGCATCCCTTATAGTAAAACCATTAGCAAGTATGTCATCCTATATGATGTTGAGCCAGCACTTATTGGGCCTACCAAGAGTAGGGTTGGTATGGATAGTCCTAGGGTCACCATATAACTTGTCAGTTTTCTTAAGATGAGGTCATACTAGTATAGACGACACAACACTCTTGCAGTTCATACTATGTCTCTATTATATTCTACTATGTCATGGACATAAAGGGTACTGTATCCCCGCGAAAATGATCTTCTAGCATCTTCTGCACATTGAGCAGAGCATATTCATCTCTGTTACACAAAGCTGCAGCTTGTGTCACTCAAGTACCGGCCACACTTTGCTGCCACATAAAAGTACAGGTGGATGATGATGATGGATTTATAAACCTGTACTTTCAACTTAACCAGGATTAGAGTCACAGATGACCTCAGCCATTTCAATCCTTTGGCCCAAACCGATTCCATATTTTCCATCCACCTGTACTTTTAACTACTAAGCACTAAAGGCTTTGTTTCACAAATATACATAATCTTTTTTGGCTACAGTTTCCTGTATGGTGGTGCAACCCCAGAAACTATTTCTTATTCAATATATAATTGTGATTTATTCTCCTTGATTGAGCCTTGTTTTTTAATGTAATAAAGCAACATGCACCTTATGAAGGTAAGATTTTTGGTGTTTAAAGATATAAATATTAAGCCACTTACAACTCTAATTCTTTAAGTTACGTTATTATTTTCATCATTAAAATGGCCATACCTAACAGGGTGCAGATCCAGAGCATCTTCAGAGTTCAACCACTCCAGAAACTGAATCGTCAACTTCTGGATGTCTGAAGGTCCAGGCGGAATGTGACCGCCAACATATACCTGGGTTCTCCTAAACTGTCCCCCCTCTACAGGATCCACATGTCCCAACACCCTTTTATGTATCTCTAATATATCTCCCATAGTTATATCTCTTAGTCTGTACAGCAGTGTTGAATTAATATACTTCATAGCTGCATCTAAACCTAAAATCTCATTGTGCTCGTCTATACTTTTTCCCGATACCGCTACTCTTGTTTCCAATATGCTCCTCGTTTGTTGTAAAGTCATAGTATTCCCTTCAATCCCAACCGTGTGATATATGTGTTGGAAATATGCTTCTTTTTTAGCTCTACGTAACGCCGAGTTATTCTCCGGGATAGATGACAATGCATCCCGTTTATCATCAATCTTTCTGAGCATTTCTCTATCTAAATTTTCTACTATACTAGCCGTCCGTTGTCTGTTCATAAGAGCACCGGTGTGGTCAGGATAACTAGATAACGCTAATGTATATAGCTGGTCAGCTTTAACAACATCCTTTTTTGTGTCTTCTAAGAATTCACCGTAGTGGTTTAATATGTCAGCGTGTTTTGGTGATAAGGCAAAAGCATGTTGAAATAATTTTAATGCTTTATCTGCCTTACCATGTTTCTTCATTTCTAGTGCAGCATTAAGAGAAACAACGGCTTCGGCATCCCTTACTTTGTCTGCCTTCTTGAACGAAGAGTGTAAAGGTGCTTGGTCGTCAATCGGCTCCAAGTAGTTCCCGTACAGGCCAGCGGGGATAGGCGCGAAAGGCCTCGTAAATTTCACTTCGTAATACAACAATTTGTGCAAGGATATTAGCACAGCTAATGTACACACCACACTTGACAATATTAACACTGTTTTGCACTTATCAATAATCATTTTTGTAGGTAAATTCTTTTTAGTGCACTGCATTGTTTCTTTTTCGGCGCGCCTACCTAGGAACAACATGGTTGCTCTGTTCAGTGAAACATCTGGTCAGCGATAAAATTTTGGGCGGTAACGTACATTTCATTATGTATTGAAAATACGTTTCTAAACTCAAAACACTAATAAAATAAAACCACGTAAGATCATTTTGTAATGCATGATTGACATTATTGACTGACAGAAGTGACAGTCTGTAGGACTATGACATTGCTTCTTTTTTTTTGGTTCTTTTTATCCCCGAGGGGAAAGGCAAAGGGATCTAGCCCATATAGCCAAGTCATCAGATTAGAACCATTTGAAAATCTTAATTCTATGTTCCAGCTTCAGGAACTGTGCTGAAAAAATACTTGGGAAGGGTACGCAGACCCAATCAACCCAAATTTAAATACCACCCGTAAAACGATAATGATTTTTACAAGGTTTTCTTGATGAACTTATTCGTCTTCCAAAAAGTGCATAAACGTGTTATATTTGAGTTTTTTCATTACTGTATAATTTCACTAGTACTTATGTTACAAAATACTATCGAAATTGTCACACAAAACTAATTTTATACTGAATTCTAAAAAATTCAAGTAAAACAACAATGTCACTCGTCAAAAGCGTGGGAAGAAGTCCCTAATCCCTATGACATTGCAACGACATTGTCGCTGTGTGACAGACACAGTACACAGCTAATGGACGCGTTCAGTAGGCCAATTCTACTAAAAACATGCAGCTGCATGTTTACGCTTGTCATTTGATTCGTGCAGGAGTAGAGCAGTGCAAATACATGTATTCTATTAAAACTTCCTGCACTGCAATGGCACTGCAACTACGCTGCAACTGTGCGTATCCCGCAAATGAACTACTTAACACCTGCTGTGTTACCAAATTTCAATCTAATAAATTGGATTTTTACTCAATATTGACTCCTGTAGTTTCAAGTCCCATTACCGTTGGTAGCCGGCGTAGAGGTATTTCTAACTGAAAAGAAGCTCTACTTAATCATAATATCGTGCCACAAACATCTCCCGAAACAAAACAAATGTTTTGTAATATAAATCACTGCTTTAGATTCACTTCGCAAAAGTTGCTTAAAACAGCAAATAAACTCCTTCAAAACTTCTGTCACCGCTATAAAATGTCAATACAATTTATTAGAATATAATATTATTGCAGGCAACCTGCACACCATTTACTGCAGCGTTGCTGCAGCGTCGCTTCTGTCTGTAGGCCATTCTAAAGGCCTGCAGCTACATGTTTACGCTTGCCATTCGACTCGTGTGCAGGAGTAGTGCAGTGCCAATACGTGAATTCTATTAAAAATTCCTGCCCTGCAACGGCACTGCTCTGTCGTGTTCCCATATTTCAATCTACTAAATAGTATTTTTACTTAATATTGTAGTTTTAAGGACCATTCCTCTTGATAGTCGGCGTGGAGGTATTTCTAACTGAAAAGAAGCTTTATTTACTCATAATATTCCCTATTATAATACTAATTTGACTTCGTAAAAGTTGCTTAAGACTAACGCTAACAAAACTGCAAATAACCTCCTTCAAAAATTCTGTCACCGCTATACAAATGTTAAAACAATTTATCACAATACAATTATATTGTAGGAAACTTACAGGTGTAGTGTAGGTTTTTTAACAGAATAGTGAGACATTTACTGCAGCGTTGCTGCAACTTTACCAGAGCAAGTATCTGGGTAAATATTCGAACAGAACTCGGAACAGTGCACGTCTGTAGTCCAATTCTACTAAAAAAATTGCACTGCGCTGCTGCGCGGTTTGTGTCAAAATGCGTACATTTAACGTTTCGTTATTCTGTTAAATTATCAGTATGCCGATTCTGCTAAAAAAACTGCAACTGCACTACAGTGCGGCCTATGTCAAAATGCGTAGTGCACGTTTAGGGTTGCCATGTGAGTCGCGCAGGAATAGTGCAATGCCAATACGTGTATTCTATTAAAATTTCCTGCACTGCAACGGCACTGCAACTGTGCGTATCCTGCAAATGAACTCCTTAACGACTGTCGTGTTACCATGTTTTAATGTAATAAATTCGATTTTTATTTTATTATCGACTCCTTCAAGCTCCAAAAAAGCAAAACTGCAAATAAACTCCTTCAAAACTTCTGTCACAGCGGCTATATAGCGATATAAATGTCAAAACAATTTATCAGAATACGATATTGTAAGGAAACGTGCAGGTGCAGTGTAGGTTTCTTAACAGTATAGCGAGTCATTTACTGCAGCGTTGCTGCAACGTCGCTGCTGTCAGCTGATGATGATGTTTGTGGGAATATTATGAGTAAATTGCATTCAATGACATACCTCTCTCGCTTCTTCCGCGCGCATCAACCTCTTCACGCATGCTCTTCAGTTTTGGATGTCATTCATTGTTCCTACACTACATCAACAACCAAAATTCCTTCGTTCATTCTGGTTTCTTCCCTCTCAAACAACCGTATTGCCTTTATTTTACCTTATCTTTATTTCAGTTGTAAGCCTATCTTCGTACAATCGTCCCAACAGATCCTCGTGTAAGTTCGACTCCAGCATTTTTAATTCACAATTGAGTGCTATCGATTACTGGAGGAGCACAGAAAATGTGATGTACCTACTAATTACGTCACATAATGCTTGTCGATCTACATCCTCTGTCCACACCATACTCCCTATTCCCACTTGTGTCGCCTGGTTATCGTGAACATGTTTGACTTACTGCGGTTGAGGTGCATTGCACTATACCGTGGGGGCTGGAGCCAATTCTGCTCACACCACTCGTAAAAATGTAAAATAGGCCCCCTTTAGGAAATTAATATTGAGGTTGATGTTATGATTTCTAAGTAATAAATAAAATAACACTTATGATAATTAATTTGTTTATTCTAGTCACAAATCACAAATCACGTCAAATCGCAATTCTCTCTCAAATAAATAAAAATAAGTGTTGCCACATCATATCATTCAGATCATTATCTTATGTATAACATATACATTTTAAATATTCACACAAATATATCTATGAATAAAAATTGGCTAGACATTTCAAAATTCAAAAAGAAACGCTCAGCCTAAGGACCCTTCACACGGAGTAGGTAAGCTGCTTGATCGTTTGTCTCAAAACTAAGTCATTTCAATTTTATATTCTAATGACTCAGTGCTAAGCTCCGATTCCATTAAATTCACAACGCAAATAACACGATTGTCGCTGACTAGACTAGTCGCAACATGACTAAAGCCAATCGACTACTCGCAATTTGAAATCTTGATAGCACAAAATAAATTGCGGTTTCTACGAATATAACACCAGGTTATATTGAGAAGTAAGTCGGCGACGATAGCCGATAATTAGCGAAAACGTTGCATGTCTCATAACTTCCTGCGTCCAGGGAGTTATAGCCTGAACGAAAAACGTCTGCTATAGTCTATAAACTACTTAATCACTACACTTAATGCTAACTTTATGGCAGTATTGCAGGAAATTAGAGAGCAGGCAACATGAGTTTCTAAATCAAGCAGCTTAGAGATGGGTTGGCTGCGTCCGCATCGACCGTAGGTAATAAGAATATAATTGTCTACGCGCGAGTATAATATCTACATACATAAATAAAAGGGCAAGTTAATAAATGCCTCGTTAATTTTCTTATTTTAGGGTTAAATAACATCTCAACTATTTTTCATTTGATTACAATATTATTGCTATTTAACGCAAAATAACCGACGCTCTTATTAATTAATATTATATTTTTGTATTATATTCGCGCCAACCAAGCTGTACCTTAATGATTAACATTAAACATTTCCAATGCTTTTGGCAATATATTTGCGTCCAGCTCATTTAATTTAATAAACTAATTAATCGATACTTTCAATTATAATATTCATAACCATTAACAAAATATTAAAAAAACGTAACCGAAATAGCTGATGTCACAGCCCGAGTTGGAACATAAGAAATACAAAGAAATCGCTTTAATGAAAGCAACTCCATTTTATTATTAATAAATCTACTTATCCTATTAGATTATTAATATTCTATGTTGAATTGCTATTCGAGTACAATAAAAAAATCACATAAATGGCGTTATTTTATTAAATACTTCGATAAAAAACAACTTTGTATTTACATGGGTTTTAGGGTAAATAACCCTTTTATTCAAATGTCACCTATAATATCAAAATTTAATGTTATATCTAATTGACGAATTCAGAAATAGTTTTCTCTCCATATAAATAAATGAAAACAAAAACCAATTATAAAAATAGGTAAAGGTTTTAACGGAAATGTTGTGCGACCTTCACAGTTTTATAACCAATAACGTAAAAGGCTGAAAGCAACCAAATTACATTACACATTATGATTCGTTTTAATGACTACTATACCTGCGTACATATTTGAACATTTCGAGGAAAACAAACGAATTGACTTCAAAACAACTAGCCTTCAAGAATATCAAGAACTCATCGTGTAAATGACTAGTTCATGTTCCCAAAAACGAAAATGGTTTCCTCACAAACAGTGTAACTTTTTTTCAAATAGTTACTCTTTTGAAACCACTAGCGATGCCATTCTGTACATTCATTAAAATGTTCAAATCTCTACCTCTCGCTACCTTCACCTATATAATATTTTTTCCTTGCGGGATTCATTAATCTTTTGTCTCATCAACTAAGATGGAGCTTAATAATAATAAATTAAAAGTCTAATCATCTTAATCTTATGTGCCATGGGTCAGTTACATACATTTCTGACCGATTCGCAATTCTGTCCCAAAATTTTAGTTCCCAGCATACTGTTAGGTGCATATGGAGTCGACCAATATCATGGTGGAATAGAGCGAGCAGCCGAGGGCGATCATGGTGCCCATCGCGATAGTGGAGTGGTAGGCTCTGAAGGAGCGCAGGATGCGCACGTAGCGGGGACAGTGGGCCAGTTCACCCAGGATCAGGCGTCCGACCTGCAACAATAACATATTTGAATTTAATAACAATATAAAAAAACATTTTCTCGTATCCACCACCAAGGCTCTTAGCGCAATGGCTCCCCATCCTCTTCCTGGTGACTTTATTTAGTCGCAGGAACACAATTGTTATTTAGCTTAAGGTTGAGCCCTACCTACCTACTCTTATGGCAAAGCGTGCGTCGGTTGTTAAACGGTACATCATGAGCCGATGGGATTACCTCATCATCATCGCACTCGGTATTGAGCCCTCGAGTTTAAGGAGGGATTTTGCCTAACACTATCGATTGTAGAACGGCTTGTGTTCCGAGGAGTTGTGCGACACTATGCCGACCAGCCTCATTTTATAATCCTGTACTGTGCGGTTCCATAGAAGTTTTCTACCGAGAACTCTTTAAGTTGTGGAATGAGCTGCCGAGGCTTTTCCTAGGGATTCCAGCATGGCATTCTTCGAGAAAGGCGTGAGAAGGTTTTTACAGAGTTGGCGATGCAAGAGTGATACCGCTGGTGTTGAAAATGTCCTTATGTTACGGGAACTGCTTACCATCAGGCAGACCGTACGCTTGCATGCCATCATAGTGGTATAAAAAACAACGCACAGCCCGTTGATAACGGATTTCTCAACGGATGACTATTGAGGACAATGCCTCCCAGAATATCAATATAAGTAATAGGTATTTTAAGTTTCTAGATTTGCAATGTGATTGTGAAGAGGTAATCCGTTTTATCAGAAAAACAGTAGAGTTATATCATGATAGTTTTTCAATCGATAAAAGAAAATTTTCAAAAACGGTTTACAAATGTTACCTGCACAATGTATAATGTAAAGCTTTTTAACGCACATATTACATTCCTACGTATATATGCACGTACGTACGTAAATTTAAAGGCAAATTTTGGTTACAGCACAGTACCGCAATTAACAACAATTGGAAAATTGTATTAGTTGACAGGACAACATTTCTTCTAACCAAAAACACTTCATTAAAAGTAAAATTCTTAAGAAAAAATCCATTCGGCGAGTGTAGAAACAATCCGTGTAGTGTGCAGTAAACTTAATCTTATTTAAATTATGCTAACTCATTTACTTTCAATTGAATGCTAGAAAGGTTACAAGTTTTAACAATAAGTATGACTGAGCGTTTTATTCGAAGGTCGGCTGTTAATCAAACCGTTGCATCAGGCGCCGTGGTGCAATCATAAATGCAGTATTGTCTTTCAAAATGCACACCTGTGCAAATTATATGCACCATTGCATTTCTTTATAATCCGATTATGTAATGAAGTTGGGATGCATGTGGGAATGGTTTCAATTGCAGGTGACAAACATACATATCGTTTTTTTACTGTGAAACGGCTGCCCGTAAAATAAATGCTTACGACATAGAACATTCGCTCGAACGATTGTTGCTATCCGCAAATACGTTGAATGGTGAATATACATAAATACATAAATATAAAATAACAGTGATTGTTTGACTGATTGAACTTCAGAGCGTAGGAACTGTCAAGAAAGTATTTTTGGAAATTCCCGGGTACAGGATACCGGAATTCTTCTCTGTGGAAGAAATTGAGGGTGAACGCTAAAGTGAGTTCAAAGAAGTTGTCAAGAGCGAGTTGGGTTTCGCGCACTGTTTATTACATTTCATTCATGAGGGATTGTTTAGTGTTTATGCAGTTTTCTATTTAGTCCAGTTGGACGACAACAGTTGGAGACAATTCTTTAGTTCCCGAAACTTAACGCAAGTTAGTTAGCAAGAGCCGTAGATCTACGGCTACCGTAACATTTCAGGCTGTCCGAATGCTTGTTTGACACTAGTTGTATACATGTCAAGGTACTTTACCTCTTGTCCTCCGCCGGCAGCCTCCTCCATCTGAGTCTTGATGTGTTTGGCTCGCAGCATGGGCCGCACCAGACACAGCCTTACGTACGCCTCGATACTGAACACCGCCGACAGGAGAGCCACCTGCAACAAACATTCATTGGAATAAATACCACATACTTAGTACGTAGCAATATTTATTTTTACATAATTACTGGAATACATTACTAGCGGTTCTCCGTGACTTCGCTCGCGACGAATTGAAATTTCTTCACAAGGTCATGGGTTTTATTTTTTCCCGCGGAATCTTAATACTTTTTCTCAAATAAAAGTAGCCTAAGTTACTTCTTATAAGTAATATCAGCTATCTGCCAGTGAAAGGTTTCCCAAAATCGATCCCACCGTTACGGAGATTAGCTTAGATTAAAAAATGTATTGTTGGTATAAGTACTGTGTATATATTCATATGTAATTAGTTTGGTTGTTATTTTGATATTACAAACAGACACTTCAATTTTATTTATTTGTATAGATTATATGATTAGGTACGTCTACTTCTCCTTAGCGGAGATGGACAAAGTCGCATTTGATTGAGCTGATCTCATCGGCAAGTGTCAAAACTATTTTGTTATTTACTATCCAACTATGATAACTACATTTGTAGTTATTATAGTGTGTTTAAACACACTGTTACCAAAGAGCTCATTAGGACTCAAAAGATGTGAAATAAATTCATACTAAATGGAGTTACTGTCGTCTTGGACACTTCCGGTATTAATCATTAGAACAGGTAAATTATGTTTATATATTTTTAATTCCGGAGGATTATCTAATTAATATCTAATTAAATGTTTCTAGCAAGAGAATCTGCATCAGAACAATGCAATATATAACTCCGTTTTTTTAATACTAACATGATAAGTAGCCATGCGATCAATCTCAGCTGATAACTAGCATTCGTTTTAAAGATGCAGTAGGTATGTGCATCTGTGTGGTTGGTACGGTGCATTTAGAGCATTGATGCTCTGCGCCAATATGGAGCGACTACATTCTTAGCTCGTTGTCAGGCATACAATGTCCGAGTTATGTCAATTGCTTTGCCCTATATTTCCAATCATATTAACTGCTGCCTATAAAGTGTTCATTAAACATATACCTACAATTAATATACAATTCGTTATAGATGAAATATATAATCTAAGTATGTAAATATCAAATATTTTACGATTGGATTTACTCGTATATATGCGTATATCTCGCTGCGTCATTTCAAATGTTTTTTTTGTGCATATTCCTATATAGAGAGTGTTGTAATAATTGTCGTGAAAGCACACAAACAAATCAATCTTACAGTTTTAGGAGTACAACATAACATAATAATTGTATAACATAAGTAATTATATTATCAGAGATTCCTTCAATTTTGTCACCAAGTCTTCCAGTTGTACAACATACAACTGGTTAACGAAAGTCGGACCCCGTTATGATACCAACCGCGGCAATGTAATGTCACCACGACTTCGATTCGCCAAGAGCTAATTGAAATGTGATTTTTTACTACACAATATAAATGAATGTAAAAGGTTATACCTTTTTAAATTACTTACACACTTTTTTCGAATTTCATAGTGAAAGTGTGTAAATTGGAATCCAAGGTCCTGTGATGGACGGAAAAGCCCGGGCTTTGTATATAATTATGCCTCGTTTAGCGTGGTAACTAAGTAAAAGTAAAATGAAGCATTGTTGCGGGAACTGGAATATTAGACAGGGGTTCAAATTAATTGAGATTATATTAATATGATGATTGGAGGAAAGCAGTAATCAAATGAGGTTTGATTTTCAACATTTAGAAATAAATAGTTGACGTGCAAAAAAGGTTCCACTTTGTTTAGTTTTTACAGGGGACTGCTCGCAGCTCCGTTTGGGTGGACTTTGGTTTTATAAATTTTACACAGGAAACCTAAAGAAAAATATACCTACTATAGTATCATATAATTGTGCATTCTATAAGTGGATTTCCAGAATTAGATCAGTAGAAATAGAGAGTTCTCTACATGTAAACAAAAACTCCTCTAAAACATTACAATAGACAGGTTTTAATAGAGCAAATTAAATTTGCAATACTTTTTGCCTCATTCTGCTATATTGCGTTGTTATGCTATGAGAATAGACAATAATCTATTTAAATATCTATGATACAATCTAATCTGTACAAAGTATTCCCGCATTTTAGTACCTTAGAAACTGTAAAGTGTAATTGCTTTAATCCTGTTTTGAATGAGTATTTATTACGACTAAACTATTAACTACTTAATTTGGATTAGTTTTAGTTATCATTAGAGTGGTACAGTTTGATAAAGTTTATAGAAACGTTGTTTGCCACAATGTCATAAATAACATAATGTCTATTAGTCAATTAATTTACAAGTACCAATAAACTTAGTATTAGATTGTATTAGTTAGTAACGACCTTTGTTTATCTGTTATACAATGGAGTCAGTCAGTTCATTTTCCTATCGGCAAAGTAGGTACAAAGATTACGAGCGTACGTGAAGATATTGTCTGTACGAGTTTGCTGCGTTCATCGTTCCGTTACAGCAAATGGAATTTATTAAAATCATCATGTTGACATGTGACTTTTTTAAAGAAATTTTGTAGAGTACGTACGTTAATACAAAAATACTTAATGTTTAATTGTACCTATTAATGAATAAGTGAAGCGTGACACTCTAAATGCGCGATCAAAAAACCCTGCGAATTATCCTTACTACGTGACATTGTTAAATAACCTACAATGGTCAAATAAAAACATATTGGCAGTCCGTGTTGGGATTAAAGGATTAAATTGACCAGCTGTGAAAGCACCTTGAGACTTGAAAGTGAGATTAATCGAGCGTACAATAAAATTAAGCGAAGTTATGAGGCCGCTGTATTCTGTAGGCACAGAGGTCATATCCCATACATACATGCGTATATATTCTACGTACTACAAATTTTCTTTGTGTCTTAACCCTTTGAAACCCGGGTGGTCGTATACGACCGCGAAATGTATGGGAAAACGTATATAACGGGTTCTGACTGCTCAATTGATTACGGAAGAGTACCTCTTTAGAACCGCACAGTACGCGATCGCTATCGGTTCTATGTGTGGATGTTTGCCTAATATTACAAGTTTTCATAGTCTACTTACCTTCACTTCGGGTAATTCTAATTTTATACATTAATTTTTATACTATTAAAAAAACCGTCCATCTAGATATTACCAAGTTAAAAAAACGCGAAAACGCCAATTTCATGGTGTTTACAACGTTTTGGTCGCGAGAAAATAATGCCCTATGAACGATCTAGCGCTTCATGTTTTAATTGTTTAATTAGAGGTAACCTACGCATAAATAATAAGTCGTTTTAGCGCTGCAACGAACTTACGTTTTAATTCTCACTAAAATCTTACGGTCAGGGTCACGTGTCCTGACGCGACGCGAGTTTAGCATTTTTTACTCATCCCAAAAAATGCACAACGCCGCTAAAGAAGTTTTCACTTCAAAAACTGTCCTGTGCCATCTCTATATGTTCACTATCTATTTAAAGCAATAGTTATCGAAAATGTTACGTAATTACGCCACTACATGTAAGTGAGTATAATTACTTCATACAGGCTTCAGGCTTAATGTGCCGATACAACGATAGTTACGCAATTCAAAATCTGACAAAATATTTGTTTGAGTGAAAATGTGGTTTTTAAACACAATAATGGAACGCAATTTCATAATAGATTTATAACATGTACGTACAGAAATAAAATGAGTATTGTCAAGTGAAATGTCAGGGTTATTTACATTATGAAAAGGTAATTTGCACTTACTGAATGAACATCATTATAAATCGCAAATACCTATCAATAATCGAGAAATAAATACATAACTTAATTTGATACGGGGCCGTTAGACAGTTACTCTGACACCAGTAAAATCTTCTGCCTTAGGCCATGATTTGTACGATCGAGGATGACGGTTACCGTTACCGTTAAACATCGATGACTAAATTATTAGTTTGTTTGTTTAAGGTTTTTATTAAAAAACCTTAAACACGAGAAAATAGATTAAAAGTATTTTCCTTTTATATACATACAGCGAATTGTACGAAAAATTATACGATTGATGATTATTTGTAACTAACACGGTTTTTAAGTGCACAAAATCTGGTACTTTATTTTTTTTATTTTTTTTGCTATACTACGTCGGGAGGCATACAAGCATACGGCCCACCTGATGTAAAGTGGGTACCGTAGGCTATTAACGTTTGCGATATATTAATTATCACTCGCGTGATGCCTCCTCTGCTGCTTACACAGCAACTTCTTGGGTGCTTACTGGTGATCTCACTCACACGCAGGAACACAACAACCCTCTAGGGAGTTGTTATTTGCAGTTTTCTGTGAGGTGGAGGTACTTTCCCAGACGGACTGCTTTGATGCGCCCTACCTCTCTTAAAATATCCAGACCAAGACAAACAGACATGTTCATGCACATAAATGTTTGCCTTTGTGTGGGAATCGAACCCACGAGCGTTGATGTCAAAGTCGCGTAATTTACGACCGAGCCACCGAGCTCGTCAAAATGTGATGTGCTGCATTTAGATGCCTGACATCCTGCTTTGTATCGTTTGCACGTCATGCACATAGCAACACGTATCTAATATTATGTATTACTTATCTATACACTGAAGTACGTAATTAAAGATGGGTAAGTATTATTTTAAAATAATAGATATCTCTGTTTTTAATTATTCTTTAAACTTTCTTTGTCTGTTACGTCATTATGTCATTATGAAGTATATACTTATTAATAATTGTGATGTTCCGAGGTGCAATTACTTTGACATCTGCCCATTCTACCTTTTAAAGTGTTATTGTATTTATGGAACTTTGTTGTACCTAAATGTTTTGTAACACGACAGCTTGTAGACATACCTACGTAGGTATTTTTATATTATTAAAGCTTAATACACGTATCTGAGGTATATCTGCATACATTGCATTGTTGTACGAAAAACATGTGTCTGTATTCAGATGTATCCTCAAGTCCAAAGTTACATCACATTATAAATGTCACAAATAACACTTTGGTCGCAGACGTGCGTAATAGCGCCAACACGTCTCAATATATGATAAAAATGTTATCGGATGTTTGATAAATATGATACATCGGACAAAGGTGATTGATATGTTTTTATTTAGATCCGAATTTCTCGTTTTAAACATTTCTGTAGAGATTTGTTTTAGATACCTACAAAAAATAGAAAATTGCTGGGTACTCTACCGGGAGGATTTGGCGGGAAATATTATTCATATTTTTTTGAAAACAAAAAACAGGAAGTTTTATACTGCATATTGAATTTGTGAAATAAAAAACACATAGAATTATTATTTTATTAATATATTTATTGTAACTATTTATATAAATAGTCATCAATTGTGTGTGTTACCAGATTCGTTTACGGTATTATCTGTAATTCCATTATTTACCTACACTTCTATAAAAGTAACGACAAGGATATAGATAAAACAAGTGTTTTGATTGCACTAATGCTAGTGTAGCGAATTGCTCTTATCCAATTTGCAATTGGCTTATGATTCAGGACAGTAATTTATGGTAAAGATCTCGAAGCATCACATCACACATTGGGGTACCAACTTGGATAATCCACTTATATGAGTGAATACTAGTCTACGGATTAAGGACCTAATCTAGTGGCTAGGTTTTGGATTATATTAAATGTTTTTTATTTAAAGTTGTTGACGCCGATTTGGTGATTTGTATAAAAAAAAATTGAATTATATTAAGAGGGTGCACAAAGCTAAGCTAATAATACATACAAGATATGTTTCAAAAAAACGTCAATATGGTTCTTCAGTGCCCTATAGAGGGTTTTTTTTGGAATTGGTCTTAAATTCAGCGTTATTAATAAAAACAAAATGAGGGCGTCACTTAGCTTGCGTGCGCCCTCTTAACCGGCTTTTCCATGATTAAATTTTCTTTCATGATTGACTCGTGTTGCAGTTTATTAAAGACAAACTATATACAAATAACCTAAGGAATCTTAAATAACATAAGGTGCACGAAATTGCAAATTGTATCATGTCTGTTTACCTGTTCAACAAAAACTAGGTACTGAACTGGTAATGACTTCGTAAGAGATGGGATGATGCGTAATAAAAATCATCTCTATTTGTTTTACTAACCTGTACCCAAGATGTGTTCTTAAAACCTGTCAGGAACTGTATTCTGGTGTAAGCGAGGAGGGCGATCAGGCTCATACAAGCGTTGAATGCATAGTATAACGGGAACAATACTACTTGAACGCTCCCGAACACATGTCGAGGAAGGGTGAAGTACAGCACTATACCTGAAAAGAGGGGAGACAAAAATTAATACAATAATCCTCAGATTTACATTCTTAGTTTCTTTAATATTCATAGCTCTTTTGATGCACACTCGTCGCGTCTTGGGTCCAATGATATCACCTTCTGATAATGGTGATGGTAGGCTCTTACATCCTTCTATTTTTCCATTGTCTATTTGCTTCATCATTCTTTCCTCCTGCATTATCTCAATATGTTCGAAATTCACGTTATTTTGAAGATATATCAAAGAATTATGATTGAACTGCAACCAACTCAATTAACATTGATGTCTATTCACCTTTTTGTCTTGACGTTGGCCTTCACTACGACTTCAATAAGTCGGTTTCACTTTTCTAAGTACAAGTTTTTATTAACGAAACAAGCAATGAAAACATTTAAAGACTGTCATGAAATTTGGGAATAATTTTAATTTGTTTTATTCCTTTTTTATACTAGGTTTTTGTGGATCCAAGACGCAGAGGCTTTTTAGAGAAGATTGATGCTCCTGCATCAACATAACAATATATCCATGAGCAGGTTTCGCCAAGTAGGCATTGAGATTAATGAGAAATATGTTGGCAATTAAATGGCTATTGATATGAATTTTGGAGGGATTATTGGTTCTAGGTTATTACATAACAAGGTTGGAGGCCTGCCTATTACTGTAACTGTATGTTATTATCGCACAACATTGATTAAGTTGTTCAGCAACTAATGGCAGGTCATGAATCATGACTTCCTCAAAGATTCATAGCTCCGCTCTGAGGGCGACACGCCGAGGTCAAATCAATGTAAATTGACCATATTAAATAAATTGTTGCACGTCACTATCAATTTGCAAAATAGCGATGATCGATTTGGTGGACTACTCGACTAATATGATGACGTGGGATTTGGTCACTAGAGTGGGTAGTAACAGCTCTAGTTATTTATTGGTGGTATCAAAATATTACCCGAGTTTCTTATTTATTACATTATATAGTCGTCTGGTTTTATTTATGCAATTATTGTTTTAGGAAATATACGTACGTTCTCAAAGCGAAACACCCGTTCGTGACGCACTTACCCGCCTATATCGCCGAGAAAGAGGTACTTGCGTCAAAACGATCGCAGCGTAATATCCCGGTAATGATAAAATCACGCCACACTTCTCACGTTGCAGTATACGCATGTCATACGTCAGTACTCTCACTACTGCAATCTTCAATGTGCAATATGTTTACGATGGTTGAAATTTCTTTGTTGAAAATAAAGAGAGA
Organism: Pyralis farinalis; assembly: GCA_947507595.1. Classification (NCBI taxonomy): domain Eukaryota; kingdom Metazoa; phylum Arthropoda; class Insecta; order Lepidoptera; family Pyralidae; genus Pyralis; species Pyralis farinalis. The sequence continues at coordinate 38,544,506 of OX382259.1, forward strand.
CGTTATAAGTAAGCCTGCAAGCTAGTAGCGTCATAGATCTCACACTAATGGACTGATTTGTATGCGGTTTTGTTGCGAAATGTCTTTCAGTTCGATCAATAAAATTTAATGAAGTATGTTAAGAAAAGGTCGCTTACAGATTTGAGACTTAGTTTATAGGAAAGAAGCCATTATTCGGTAGTGCATATGTAACTGGCCTAAATGGTGCTGTTGTCGGGCGTAGAACGACGTTTTCGGGAACTAAATTAGCCATCCCTATAAGGTAGGGTATCCCTTGTAGACTGTTGCAACACTAACCAGACTCTTCTATCTACCAACTGTGTTCAAAAGCTCTCATTTCATTGAATTAAACAATTTTTAACGGAAATATTGCGTATTTTGTTTATTTTGTTGAACCTGATGTTTCGAATGCTTTGCAGCGTCTGTGGTCGCAGGAAGACTAAGGTGATATTTGTCTTACATTAGTTATTCAATTATCACATCTACCGACATGGATGGATTAATTATATATGTTCCGATTCACACAAAATCGCTCACGGTGTCCGAACGTTTTTTAGATCTCTGGGTTTGTGACTTGATTATTTTTAGGACTGGATTCCAAGCAGTTGGTACTTGCCAACCATCTTCTCTATTGAAATTGGGGTGTTTTCTTATTTCAATAGCCTCGCGTAGCATTCTCGGCATGTAGCGATTCTCCTTGGCGAGGATTTGTGGTTTATCGAACCCTATGTAATAATTTGGCTGGTCCAGTGTATGTTCACATACTGCAGAGTTTTTATCGCGCCTATTCTTCATGTCAGCAATGTGTTCTTTCACATGAGTACCTATGCTTCTTATGTTGATACTGTTGATTGTAGGCACTTGGTGGAATTTTGAAGACATCGCGTTAATGTTAATACTTGCACTTGTATTATCCTATAATGCCGTAAAGGCGAAACCGGTCGGTAAAAATAATTATTAAATAAAACTGTGAAGTGGAATCTGTACAAGTGCAAATATTAACATTAACGCGATGACCTATGCTTCTCTTTGTTTGCCCTTTGTTGAAACGTCAGGTTCAACAAAATAATTAAAATACGCGATATTTCCGTTAAAAAAAATGTTTAATTCAATGTATAACAATCGCGAAAACCCAAGACAATACTACGAGTATAGCTCTCATTTCATTACGACGCGTGCGGGTGAGTGTGATGGAGTTTCAATGCGTATTTTCTACTAAGACCTTTCCGACTAGTATTGTTGTATTCGACGAATACGTTCATTTACCATAATTTTTGCGTCACTTAGTTCGGAAGTTGATGCCAAAGGCCAAACAATATTTATCAAACAAAGACCTTCCAACTACCAGATTGGCTAACAGATAACGCGGCTCACTGCAAAACATTTCCTCTTCGAGTTTGTAGAGTCCCACTTGAGTTGAAGGTAACTTGCGTCGACTCAATGGTAAACATCATGTGAACAAATATATCTTTACAATGTAAACTCCTGTATATACCTATTCGATAATCTTGTATTATAAAAGTCATTAAGTATGTATCATTCTGAAAGTGATTGTTAGACAAGTTACCGTTGACTGACAGAAGTTATTTTTCTTAATTTATACTAGCGAAGTGTTTCTAATTTTATACCTACATAATACATAACTCGTTACAGGCCAATGCTGTGGATTAAATATAGACCCTTAGTTCTGATGTTTAATGGTAGAATGCTGTATGTATGTATATCTTCACGCCAAGTCCCTTGCGGGGTAGGCAGAGAGAACCGAGCGCCATAAGACGCGGTCCTTACATACTTCACTCGCTTCTGCGACGTTCATAGCTCTTTTCATGCACGCTCGCTGGCTGGGGCTCCTGACATCACCTTCTGATAAAACACAACCAATTTGGTCATGGTAGGTTAGTCTCGGCCTTCCTCGGCTCCTACATCCTTCCACTTTTGCATTGTATAGCTGTTTCGTCATTCTTTCGTCCCGCATTCTTTCTACATGTCCGAACCAACGGAGCATGCGTTTTCTTATCTTAACACCGACACTCTCTTTCAGACCTACTCTTTCTCTCACGTCTTCGTTACGAAAGCGATTAACATTAAAAAAAAATATTTGCGAAATACGCTATTATACTGAAACTCTTAACGGACCAATTTATATGTGCACTTACCGCGCACGTTGGTTTTTAAACCTTAACTTACATTAAATTGCGACTCGTTAAATTATTACCGATTTGAAGAGATATATTTATTAAGCAGTTTTAATGACTGCCGTTTTTATTGCATTTACCATTTGCTTGTCCAATTATTTGCAATTGCGATTTTAAATCTGACAAAGAGCCCTAATTGTAATTAAATTCGGTAATTGAGATGATTGAAATATATGGAAAGAAACACAGGCAGAATATATAACCTATACTAACATTCTCTGCGTACCCCGCATGGGATCTGGCGTGAAGATTGTATATACATACATATACTAACATTATCAGGATAGCATTGATTTGAATTGATCCTATATTAATGTTTTCTTTGCTATTATTTTAGGATATGTTAAGATACTTTTTTTATGGGACAGGCCCACCACTCATACCCACCACTGTCTCCCGTGTAGCCAGAATTAACAGCGGTGACCACCGAAAAGGCAATGAACAGTGAAGTTCATTGCTGTCCCGGGGGTTAAACTACAGCTGCCTTGGAACTCACAACGAATTTAATCAGAAGAATTTGTAGGAGTAGGAAGTTTTGGAATTGAGTTTTGGAATGTTAAGGTACGTGTACAAGCTTGATACAATAACACTTCTACTTCAAATGGACAACGAACACATACCTTTGCACCACCCGTCTGGGGAAGTACCTCCACCTCACAGAAAACTGCAGCCAAATAACAACTCCCTAGCCTAGAGGGTTGTTGTGTGAGTGAGGTCAACAGTAAGCTCCTAAGGAGTTGCCGTGTAAGCAGCAGAGCAGGCATCGTGCGAGTGATACTTAATATATTACAAGCATTAATAGGCTACGGTGACTGCTTTACATCAGATGGGCCGTATGCTTGTATGTCTCCCGACGTTGTATATGTAAAAAAAAGTCACTTCATTGTAAATTACATTTCCTATACTAACTTTTATCTGACCCACCTATTTCCGACATCTGATAAAATATTACGTAGTTTGTTACTTCCTAGTATTGTTATATATAAATAAAAAGTAAATTTAAAAATTAAACTGTCAACACCAGAACGATTTAAGGATAAAGGACAGTAGTGGAATTAAGGTCGATAGATATTTTTTTCATTCTTGGATATTTCATAGTTTGATTTATTGTAGATAGATAGATACTTAATATGTATCGTGGTACTTAATATATATTAAATAGAAGTAGATAGTAAAAATTCAGGAATTTCTCGTATTCATCCCTCTCAGGAGATCTCGTCTCTTATTGGAGGCATTTCTTTACAGTACATCTAGATATGGAACAATCTTGTACGTTTGATAATCATAAAAATATACCTCTAGAGAAGACTGATTGCCAATGCGAAAAAAAAGAAATAACACAAAGCCTCAGATGAAATAGACCTACCTACTAAGATATTAATAACTAACTATTAGTTATAGATACGTCGTACACGCTCTAGAATGGTAATACGAAAGTAAGGTAATTGCCCAACTCGTGTTCAGTTGGCTACGCTCTCGCGTCGGGTCTGTACGTATTTCGCCACGAAGCATAAAATCTCTTAAGATATACTCGTATATACATCTATTTCTAACGACTAGTATGCTTTATCATTTGTCTCTTTGTTAGAGCAAAGTGTCATAATAAATAACTGTACGTAGATATAGTACTACTTGCGCCATTTTAAAATGCAATAATGTTGGTATATAAATGTGTCTACCTTTTGATACGTCGCTGCCTACCTACCCATTTTTCGTCTGAGCAGAAAATGAATTTTTTGATGAAGGTAATGTTAATGATGTATCTAAATATTGAATTAACAATATAATAACGTTGTACAAGATGAATGACAATAGTTAGAAATGCAATGCGTTTGACCATGATATCAGATTGAAATCAAGACCTTGACCAATTTGCTTATCCTAACTAAATCTATAGTCAGTAAAGTCTTCTAAGACATAAGCGAAATTGGTTTGCGTAACGGATTGAACGTGACGGAGCAGATACGCTGACAACAGACAACAGTCACGTATAAAATATTGAAAATGTATGGTGTATGGTTTTCATATAGGTAGGAACCATAATGTATAGATATGTACAGAGATGAGCATACACGTAATAAAACTAGAGTTAAGGATCATCATGCTGCAGTAGTGGGCGACCTGCCCACTACATAGCTTGTAGACTCAGTAGCTGTTGGAATAGAAGAGTCACGAATGGCGATTAACGATACACCACGCAACCAAGGATAGGGAGCTGATGAATGTATTAAAATTTGTGCTATTTCACTCAGAAAAAGGAAATTTAGCAGTGGAAAGTTTTTCTGCTGAAATTATGTCGATAAATAATTAGCGGGGTTTCTTTCTTGAGCGCATATGTTTTGAATTGAGTATGAAGGGACAATTTACCTAGGTTAATATCGTTTTGGATTTTTAGAGGCATTAATTATTGTTGGTAATATTAAGAATTGCGTTGGGTTAATAAAAGAGGTATCGGAATGGAATATTACTTGGAATAGAGTAGAACTTACCAGAAACAAGAGTCATCCATACTTGTGCGCCAAGATGCGTTGCAATTCCTCCGACATAAAGCGCTCGCCAGCCTCTTATATTGGCTTCAGAGCCTGGCCTGGTGAGGCATGTTAAGAGAACTATGATGGCGAGTGCCACATGGTACGGCTGTGAGGTTCTCGTCAGGACTCTGAAAGTAAAACAGTGTATGTTATTATATGACAGAAAATACCTGTATATAAATATTATATTATATTAAATTCCTTATCTTTATATTATAATAACCATTTTCCATTTCTCACAAAGCCAACAAGGTACATAACATGAGCTATATAACATTATAATGTTGCTGTTTAAGTAGTACGTTGTAAGTGAATTATATAAAGGTGGTGCTGGGCTCATGAAGTGCTTGGATTCAGATAATTATTTAGTTGAAAGCATATCTGTTATTGTTGCTTTTATTACTAACTGCTCTGAATAACTTATTTTCGATGGATGTTAAAGATTTGCAATTGTCATGATTTCGTATTTGTAGCACTTTCGGTATTAAAACTGTAGTACTACCTAAGTACATATAAAATATCGGCCAAGTGCGAGTCGGACTCGCGCACGAAGGGTTCCGTACCATTATCTATAAAAACGGCAAAAATATCACGTTTGTTGTATGGGAGCCCCCTTAAATATTTATTTTATTCTATATTTTAGTATTTGTTGTTATAGCGGCAACAGAAATACATCATCTGTGAAAATTTCAACTGTCTAACTATCACGGTTCATGAGATACAGCCTGGTGACAGATGGACGGACGGACGGACGGACGGTCGGACGGACGGACGGACGGACAGCGGAGCCTCAGTAATAGGGTTCCGTTTTACCCTTGGGGTACGGAACCCTAAAAAGGCAAAAAATCACGTTTGTTGTATGGGAGCCCCCTTAAATATTTATTTTATTCTATTTTTTAGTATTTGTTCTTATAGCGGCAACAGAAATACATCTTCTGTGAAAATTTCAACTGTCTAGCTATCACGGTTTATGAGATACAGCCTGGTGACAGACGGACGGACGGACGGACGGACAGCGGAGCCTCAGTAATAGGGTTCCGTTTTACCCTTTGGGTACGGAACCCTAAAAAGTAATTAAAACTGTAAGTTTCTGTAATATAATAGTCCTAAATGTGTACTGGAACAAAAATAGAAACAAAATCTTGCTATAAAAATTAAACGTCTCCACGGCCAGGCATAAGTAATCGATTCGTAGATATTTTTAATATTAATCTTTGGCACGTGTATTTATTAAAATGTGAGCCATAGCCATAGGGCTGTTGAGGTCGGCATTTTGTTCGCATTTAGCATTTTTATAGCAAAATCGATGTAAAAAAATGCCACTTTGAATACTTTTTTAATATGTAAGGTATAAGTAATAATTGCTTTAAAAACTGAAACAATATGGCGTCACGAATGTATTTCTTATCCGACTCGAATTTATATATATGTTTTAATTTTTTTCTGATATCAATAACTCAATCTTTAAGTGAAATACTATCACTGCAATCACGTATAATAATAATGTATTTATTTGGAACCTGAGGTATATAGTGTAATTATGAATAATAATTCACGCACATATGATACTGAAAAGTCAAATACAGTGAACAGTTATTACAGAGTTTATAATAACAGTTATATGAATAGAATTATATTAAAACTATATTAACGTTGCACAATATGTAATATTAGTGTCGAGTGTTAGTATTTGTAATTTTCCATGTCCCTGCAGATATGCAGTAGATACGCGTGCAACAAACAACCTTGGTTAAATAGTGTTCAGTCGCGTTTATAACCGAACTGATAAGTTAAACCATATTCGTGTGGAATTGATTTTAATGTGATTGGTATATATTGATATTGCGAAAAATATTTGATGTTTTCTAAAAGTAACTAAATAGATTTAATCAAATAATAAAAAAGTTATCTGATTAAATATATACAGATAAAGTTCTAAAATAATAGGTTCCCAATGCCTGACAACCGCCCTCGTTACATGAATGGTATTATATTAATAGGTATGTAACTGTTTATAATAAAATAAATCAACTAACCTAATAATATGATTAAACTTTCCGAAAAGGGCTCAAGTTACGTGTTGGATTACGTAGGTACCAAAGATTTAGAGATTCAAAAAATAGATATGATTTATTAGTCGGTAATATAATAGTTTATATTTGTATATGTTTTAACACTAATGAACATATTTACATGAACGATGCATATCATTGTTTAACTTTACGCTAACGCTTTAATTGTTTCACTAACGTTCAATACTTAATAATCAATAATAATAGTATGAACGTAGTCATCCGATAATCACTTCAATTGAACGAATATACAAGATATGTCAAGTGACGGAGTGATAATTTCTACATCACGTTTGTACTCGTAACTAAAGTACATACTACGATTTCTAATTCTGATGTGCAAAGAGAAACTTTACATATTGCGACCAAATTTTAATTGCTTACTGATATCAGTCGGCTTTTATTAATTTCGGTCGTAATATAAAACAATCATTAACGTTAAACACTAATTAGTTCATCTTCTATAGAATACTTAAGAAGAACAATTATTTGGAACATTTGAAATATATAATGAATGAATATAATATATACTCGTACTTAACAGAAAAACAAGTATGGTGTGTATTATATGGAGTTATGAAATTAGAAGTTGTTAAATAGGTTAAATTAATTGCAGATTTATATCACTACTTTGTACGTAACGTAACAAAATTATTGCTATAAAATACCTAATCATCAGGGCAAGTCATACTAACAATAAGCTTGATTTTGTAGCACATAGTCAATTAGTATTTTTAAACACACGCTAACCTGTTAATTCACAGGAACTTAATGCTTTAGCTGTTACTAGTCTCTATTTAGTATGAGATAATGCTCGTCCTATTTACACTTACGAAGTATTTTTTACTGTTTCTTAAGCCATTAGAACGATTTCATCTAACATTTCTCCAAGTGCACGTGGTGGTTACGTTTGTAGCTGAGCGATAAGGTAGCTGGTAGACGTGCTTCGATTCACGTGCCACTCTATGTTTTGCCATTTCTAATCGCCTGCAACGTTGATTACTTTACGCAATATCTTTTAAATTATCGAAGCAATGGACTGAATGTATTAAACAATTTCGTTTTTTAGTTTTCCGGGAATAGCAGGTTTTTCGGCAGATGCTGATGGTAACCCTAAAGCTGGCGCTATTAGTTATGGCTATGGCTATGCTAATATGAAGATATTATGTAAAGTGATATTAATTATTCGGCGCGATTTTAATTTATATACCATTAGATCGTGTTACTGTATCAAACGAGTAGGACCGGTCTGTAATCGCAGCCGTTTAAAATTAATTTTAACAAATGAGACACAAACGTTTATCCGTATAAAGATATCTTTTATTATTCAAGTAAATAATTTCATTGGAAAACATATGATTCTTACGGATAGCAAAACAATGGAAACGCAAATATTTTATTCATTACGGCTCTTTTGACCAAAGTAATTTTTGACAAGTAAATAAATTGTGGCTGTTGCTACCCGTTGCCGTTTTCGGTAGTCGATAAATGTCGTCTTTCTTTTCTTTCCTTGTATTTAGCAACCGGTTTCTCGTTTAGATAAATACCAAAACTATAAACATGCAGATTTAATTACCATGAGAGATCGCAAGGATTTCATAGTAACAAACACTGGTAACTTGTATTTCTTACTACTTGTAAATGCATCCAGAAGCTACTGAATGCAAATGAAACTACATATTAGAAGCAAAATGGCCATAAGTTCATGTACTTTATCATGTAATGGTTATATACATATGTCGGTGGTAACTTTGTATGTTTATTGTAATTTTATTCATAGACGTCATAGAGTTTGAAAGTAAAAGTTGTATACGATCCTTAATTAATGGAAAAATACGAATTTCGTATTCAACACAACTTTGTATCGATACTTTCGTTTTTATTCATCAAAACCGTAAACAAACCGTAACTACCGTAACTTCTTGCGTTGTAAGTGGGTCATTATCAAAAGCGAAAGAGAGATACGTTGCATTGAAGTAGCTCGACTTTGAAAGGAACCTAACGGAAGACCGCAGACAAATAACAAATCCATGAAGAGTTGCTGTTTTTTTTGAAGTAGTGAGCTTACCAGCAAGCTGTTGAGGAGCTGCTGTATTAACAACGATGGTGCGCGGTTTTAACTAGCAATAATAGCTCTGATGCATCTGATATGTTTTAGAGGTGGTTATTGGTCTGTATATGCATGTTTTTTATACTACGTGGGATGACAAACAAACACAAGGTCCACCTGATATAAAGTAGTTATCGTAGCCTATGAAAACGTAATATATAAGGAGCATTGGCTATGATTTATATGTAATGTAAATAATATTCATTTACAACAGTCGATTCCTGAATGATACTCTTCACAGCGACATATCCATGGAGACGTTCGCACATTTTCCACTCTGTAAAAACAGCGATTTGTCTCACAAAGACTAACTAGCAATATCATGATACTATTAATTTATAAGCAAAAATACAGCTAGGTTTCAAACAGCGGCTAAATTTATAGCACGCTCCGAATGACCTAACGATGTTCAGAATGCTCGACGGTCACTGTACATCTGGCAACAGCGAGAGCTGACGACTAACCTTGTCATCTGACTTTTTATGTAATTAGTTTATCTATATGCTGGCATTTTAAAAATAAACCTTGCTAACTATCCTAAGGACACGCATGCAAACCAAGTTAAAAATAAATAAAGCGGTCCGTGGTGGGGCTTCACTGCAATAGAGCGGAAGGACTACTTTTACTGACATTAAAGCCATAACCCACAGGGGTCGGAAAAGCGAAAAAGCGGCAGCGATCCGTGACGGGATTTTTTGTGAATTTCGTTCTCGCTTTTCCCGCTCCGGTGGGTTTTGGCTTAAGAGTTAAAATTTAATTTCATGTCAGAGCTTAGGTAACCGAAAGCAATAAGTGAAGGTAAAAAGTCCTGTTACACAGTAAGCCAGATTGGAAGACTGGGGAGGAGTAGTTCCCCAGTCGGGCTGCTGTACACGTTAGTCCAAAGTGAGTTGGTAGATAAATAAAACAACAGACAGCATCACAGAAGACCGTTGTCAATAAACATGGCGTGTTTTGACACCTACATTTTTAAACTGATTCCGAATTAAATTGAATTGAATTTTGTCTTAGGTATAAGAACATTAGTTATGATTCAGTTACTATGCTCCGATTGTACTGCTATCACTGACCACTGTGACGTAATTAACAAATCCATGTAATAAGTTATGGCCGTTATCTATAACGCCGCGCCCCGGGCCCACGCTAACGCGTGAGCCATAGCCCCACCCTTTGCTTTCTATTAAAATTGCTGATAAAATAATTCTGATGGTGATTATACTCATAGGATTGTGATAAAGCAGGAGGTGAATAAACCATGGCTTCGTTTGGCCTTTGGCCATCTAATATTAGCGAGATCCAGCCTAACACGAGTAAGAAGCACTTCATTTCCTAATTAAACCACTTGATACTGCTCAACATTAGGCCAGCCGTATGCTTACGTTTGCCAACTTAGTAGTATATAGTTTGCAAAAAATAATAAAGAAGCCATTTTTTCGACAGTTACAGGAAATTTGGCATAAAAGTTTTATAACCATATAATTTTTATTCTTTACATTACAGGTTACATTACTAAGGTTTTCTCATTACAATTATAGATACTTCTGCATATTCATATAAAAAAAAAGTCTTCATAATTCAAAAGTAAGTCCTAAGATGCTTATTATTTCTGAATTCTATATACTTGCAAGAAATTTTATATACTTGCAATGTAAAATAGACAATCTTTGTATCTATGGTCCCGCTTATACGAAGCTAGATATTGACTTTTATGAGGTTACTTGACTGCGCATTGACCACGAAAATAATCCACGTTCATCTGTGGTGTAGTCACTACGCAGTTTTTGTTTTAATTGATGCAAACATCACTAATAACAATTCATTCATATCGTAACAGTAGATGTTGAACATGACAATAAATTATTGATTGACTATGATTCGCTTCATTGGCTTAATTAAAGCATGATTATCTCAGTCGAAATCTAGAATCTAAAAACTTTAAAACGAGAAAATCTCATTGATAACGGATTTAATCTGTAGCAAGTTTAATTTGAGATAAAAAAAATATTATGTAAGTTAATGAAATATCATGTGATCAAAATCGGTTATCAATGAGATTTTAGCGGTGAGATAGTAAAGGCAGACTGTAAGTAGATGGCATTGCTCATTACACTGTTTGTCACAATATAAATGACGCAAGATCGTTCGCGTAGGCCCGGCTGAACAAACGTTCTGATATTATTGATCTGGTTACTATGGCACGGAACAGTTCAAATACTAAACTTGACTTTTTGTTCACTTTATCTACCTACTACATCTAGATATTATAAATATTATTTTCAATGTAATTGATTACTTTCAAAATTAATAACCTCTGTTAGTAGGTGCTTACCTAATTATCCGTTCTTTGCTTTCACTTCGTTAAAGTGTTTTTGTACTTGATTCTTAACTCGAATATCTGCACTATAACAAAAATAATTACTTACGCCAATACAATATTTTTATTAATTTAAGTGTTATTGCTCCATATATTTTCGTACGTCAGTGATTCTATTCGCAGAAAATATCATGTTTTCCAACTTTCTACTACATGACAATATCGTCTTCAAAGAACTGGGAATACCTGAATAAACGAACGCATAATCATGTGACATATTCTTTAAGATATAAAGTATTTGAAGTGTTGCCAAAAACACAGCTAATATAGGAAGTTACTGAACTGTTACTGTATACTTAGTTTTATAGGTTTGTTGTTACGCAAGGAAGTAAAACAAATATAAAATACGTACACATGGATGACGTACGAATCGAAGATTAAATTATAAGAGCCTTCTGTCAGCTTTAGTATTTGTATTGTAATCTAAAGATACTGCAACATAGTCTACAGAGACTTCACGCAGTACCTATAGAAGAAATGTTTTTAATCAATAAATATCAAAAATTAAAATGTATTATACAAGCAAATATATTAATTACGTAATCGATAACGTTTATTGTCTATGTTGCTAAAGTTGTCATGTTATTTGTACAATCGTCGAAGAATCATAAAAAAATGCACAGTTCTACCAAGAAGAGATAGAGAGATAGATTCAGGAGATAGAGAAAAAGAAGCCATGCTAAAAACTAACTTCACATAAAAGTCAAGGTATGTGTAAGATAAGCTAAAGTCTCGCTAAAATGAAAGAGTACAATTTGAAATGGAAATTACCGAAGATAACATCGCAGGAACTGAACTATAAATATAACAAGCAGTGTAATAAAAGACAGGCGATCACCCGGAGTGACGTGTAGACTTTGCCCTCGGTAAACGTCACGCGACCAATCACTACAATGTCATATGACGCGATAAACAATTATTGTACATCGGCTCAATCAATTATTCAGGTCGTTAGCATTTACTACTGACAGGTGTTTATGGAGGCGTGAGATTGTCTTTATGGCAAGTTTATTAAAAAAAAAACACTTATGTTTATGGGAATCGTGATTATGCAACAGGTCCTCATCAGCTTACTGACGATCTCACTCACTTACAGGAATACAAAACAACCCTCTTGGAAGTTATTATTTTTCTGCGATATAAGATAAAATGCCTCTAAAATAGTGTAAAATGTAGATAAGTAGTACAAACAAAATACTATTTGATCATAATTACTGTTCGCTCTGATGGTTGAAATTCTATCATAATAATTATTTGAAAATTTGAAGAAAACATAATAATATACGAATTTGCATGTTTCCAAATTATTTTAATTTTTTTATTGGTAACACTAAAGCTCGTCAATAGTTACTAAACGAAAGACGATTGACAAACACAGAAGAAATCGGTACTTGTTTTATCTTTGCCTGATTATATATAGATACAGCTCGATTTGGGGATTAATACTGTGTAAAATTCATTTCCCACCCACACACTAAGACTTAAGTCATGAAAATCATGTGAATTACTGAAAAATTATTATGTTGGCGCAAACACACGTTTATAAATACACCGGACAATACTTGTATACTCAGAAGCAAGTGCATGTATTTGTCGAACATTTCAATGCCCACACGTCCAGCGGCAAAAATAATGTCGCAAACATTCGCTAAAATGGGTCCGCTTGTGTTACTTTTAGAATTTATTGACCGGCCGATATAATTATTATATGTATATATCATGATTACATTGAGGTAATGTAATAATAAAGGATACCAATTTACGCCAACACCACCATTTAATAAATAATCATACATGAGAATCGATGCTTTTAGTATTACGTCCGCCTTTTGTATCATTCTCAAAGTAATGTCAAAAACGGCCAATGAAATATAAATAAATGCATTTCATTATTAAAGAACTAATACTTCAAATTGATTAGAGTTTATCTTGTGGGAAGTAACAGTTAATAATGTTCCAAAAGAATGTACATACGAGTAATTACAATTTGAAAAAGGTCTATCTATCTATCATAACTTCACGCCAAATCCCAAAAGTGAAAGAGATCTATCTGTCTATCCATCTAGAACTTTACGCTAAATCCCTTGCGGGGTAGGCAGAGAGTCCTGCGCGCCTCGTAACCAGATTCTTACACACCGCACTTGCTTCTTTAACAGTTATTGCTCTTCTCATGCACGCTCGCCGATCTCTAAGACTCCTGACATCACCTTCTGATAGAACACGATCAATTTGGTCATGGTAGGTAAGTCTTGGCCTTCCTCGGCTCCTACATCCTTCCACTTTTGCGTTGTATATCTGCTTCGTCATTATTTCATCCTGCATTCGTTCCTCATGGAAGAGTTAACTTGACAATATAAATTATTTTACAATGTGGTAATTATTTGAACTCGGTTTAAAGGAAATCTTTACGTAATGAGGATACTCATTACGTAAAGATTTCCTTTAAAAAAGATAGTGAACGCACTATCTTTATGCTTACGTTGTTGGAAAACATATTCCAAATCCAAGTCATGATTTCTTTTTAGTCAACAATTTGCAAACAAGGTAACAGTCGCACAAATTCGCTTCGCAATCTTCGATGATAAATATTTGTTTTTGTAATTTATATCTTGTTTATTTCACTTGTTTTTTGATGCTTTTCAATCAAATTTTTAATCTGGGGCCTGCGTGAACAAATTGTCAGATATATGTAAATAGATAAACACAAACAGTTCAGCGCCATTTGCTCCTGTGTTTGTCAACCGATTATCTTATTCTTTATTTTTAATTAATATCTGTTGATGAACTTTAGTCTTATCAAAAAATTGGATAAGTGGAAAAAATAGTTCGGGACATGCAAAACATGTTTTCCGAAAAATTTCATAAGTCGAATTTCGACTGTTGGAGCGAATACTATTTTTTTTTAAATACTTGATTACCTATTTGTATCTTTAATTTCTTTATATACACGGCACATTATGCAATAGCGGACAAAACAAGTGACGCAAGGCTTCTTTTAGTTATATGTAAATTTCCTTGACATTTCAAGGTGGACGAAAAAGGAATTCTGTATCAGGTGTCATCTCGCACTGTCAATTCTGTAGTAAGCCGATAAGATACGGCATTTAAATTAGCGCATGTATATTTTAGAGACTTTTTTACGCTAGTAAAGGGGATACAAGAGAAAAGCCTGCCTCATGACAATTCTACGGAATCTTAGCTACACGCTCTCCCGCTACCAATTACGTTTAAAAGCCTCTACATGCCTTTTTTAACTAACCTTTCTTAAACAACCCAATGCTTCGACTCTAGGCAAAATCTTGGCAATTCAACAATAAGATCTCCGAAAAATACCTCGGCAAATTTATGAACGGCACGTTCGTAGCCATTTTGGTTCCATATGCCCGATGAAGAGCAGTGCGACTGGGTATTATGGGTATAACTTCCACCATCATCGTTTCTTATGATCATGGACACGATGTCACTTACAATCTGGTATTGTTTCTATTTTCAATAACTTTATGAAGGCATCGACCGTAGAAATCACAGAAAGATTAATAAGTACGAGTATTAAATAATTTTCATGGTTTCGTACTAGATTTAACGTGCCAAATTAATGGCCATTTACTGTATTGTAAATAAATATAAAATATAATTGCATAGTGGAAGAGTTCATAAATCTAAAGTAGGTCGAACTGAGTGGTATTGCCATCATGTAGCTGCCAATGCGAGAAAAGGAATCGCCGGCCGGAGGCTATAAGAAATCTTTTAAATGGCAGAGAAAATCAGTTCCTTATAAAAATGTCTGTTATATCAAAACAGGTTGCATGCACATACCGCTACCACGCAATGGTGCATCGGAGTACATCGGGTTGCATTCCAGTTAGTGACGGTTCGAAGAAGTCGTCCATTTATATTGCATATGTTATAGAAATCGTAAGCCAGTTTATTCGCTGATGATAGTGAGAATGCGGGTGTCTTTAACACCAGCAATATATATAGGCTGATGTTAAAGACCGATTGATGCAGAGGTATTATTACTCAATACTGTATGTACCATATGCGATTAGCCCTTTGTTTATGCTTATCGTTCAATCTAGAGTAGGGACGACCAGCGATCTCGTCCTGCGGCACTCGCTCGAGGGCTCTCTCCCTGACGAAAGTCAGTGAGTGAATGAGTCACTAAATACGACAGATTCATTACTAGTCTATTGCTACTTTGCCTTGCTGATTTTATGCGCTATGTACCGACAACTTTACTTATTAATTATATACAACGTCCTTAGACAGATATGCATACGGTCCAGCTGGTGTACAGTAACTAATGTAGCCTATGAACGCTTGTAATACAAGAAATGTCGTCGAGCGTTACCGCCTCGCTGCTAACACAGCGCTGCCTCATGAATTTATTGATACCTTCACGCACTCCTAAAAGCGGAGAATCCATGTAGTTGTTATTTGGCTGGTGTGAGCCATTAACGGCTCAAAAATTTCGTTCTCTGGCAAATTAGGATTTGACGAGCTCGGTGGCTCAGTCGTGAATGACGCGACTTTGACACCGACGCTCGTGGGTTCGATTCCCACACAAGGCAAACATTTGTGTGCACGAACATGTCTGTTTGTCTTGGACTGGATGTTTTAGAGAGGTAGGGCGCATCAAAGCAGCCCGTCTGGGGAAGTACCTCCACCTCGCAGAAAACCGCAGCCATATAACAACTCCCTAGAGGGTTGTTGTGTTCCTGCGTGTGAGTGAGGTAACCAGTAAGCTCTTAACGAACTGTGTAAGCAGCAGAGGAGACATCGCGCGAATCATACTCAATATAATACAAGCGTTAATAGGCTACGATAACTGCTTTACATCAGGTGGGCCGTATGCTTGCATGCCTCCCGACGTTGTATAAAAAAAATACTCGTATGATTTTTAGGGAAAGTTCGTGACTTCCGTACTTAGATCAGTTCAGAGGTTTAGCCGTGTATTGTATACAAAGAGACAGACATACAGACTTAGTTTCGACTTCATACTATTAGCGTGGATACGTGTGTACCTAGCAGTATAGGTATTAATTATTGTCCTGCAACCATGGCCGCCCGCGGTGACCGCACAATGCTTGTCTAATAAAACTACCTATAAATTGCACCGTGGGAATCTTTGCATTAACCTTGTCTCTATGGTGACAACCATGACTTTTTTATTACCTCTTAAAATTCTTTTTATTAGATAATATAGGCAAAGACTTTATCGTACACTACAGACATACTTCTATATTACATATATATATTATAGAACTTTACTGTTACCGGCTTACGGACATTGCAACGCTAGAAGCGTCACTCGCACCTTCCCGATCCTGCAAAATCTCTTCACGTGTTTTTTGAAGAACCTCATGTTATAGTCACGTGGGTAAACCGCAGTGCATAGTTTTCTCGAATGATTTCCCCGCCGTTGGCGAGCGGTGCCGTTGTACATGGCATCCTATCGAACTCCTTATAACAGAACCCGTTGTTCAAATCGTAGATACAAAAGATAACATTGACAAAGTGTGAAATCCTTTCCCGTGAGTGGAAAGAATAGGGTATGGAAGTTTGTATAGAAGATGGAAAATTCTATAGGATACAAGGGTAGTAAACAACGACATGCCAGCGTCGTAAGAGTGAGCTATAAAAGTTTTATTTGCATCTATAAACCATTGTTGTTGTAACAGTTCCCAGAGTTCTGTGTCGTGAATACATGAGATTTTATAACCGTTCAAGTCTCGTTGTCTTATTTTGTATCCTTGTAACAGGTTTAACCGACAGATCTATAAGGAGGGTAATGTTTTTCGTATGCATGTGAGTACATTGTACTTCCTTTAGCCTAAACAGTTTCACTGGTATAAGTGTAAGGTATCGTTAGATTTTTTTTTATACAACGTCGGAAGGCATTCAAGCATACGGCCCAGCTGATGTAAAGCGGTTACCGTAGCCTATCAACGCTTGTAATACATTAAGTATCACTCGCGCGATGCCTCCTCTGCTGCTTTCACAGCAACTCCTTAGGAGCTTGCTGGTGACCACCCTCACACGCAGGAACACAACAACTCTCTAGAGAGTTGTTATTTGGCTGCGGTGTTCTGTGAGGTGGAGATACTTCCTCAGACAGGCTGCTTTGATGTGCCCTATCTCTCTTAAAACATCCAGATCTAGACAAACAGACATGTTCATGCACACAAATGTTTGTCTTGTGTGGGAATCGAACCCACGAGCGTCGGTGTCAAAGTCGCGTCATTCACAACTGAGCCACCGAGCTCGTCGTCTTTTGAAGGATGCGATATCCGTATAAGATTCGCGGCGGACGTGAAGAGTTCAACAAGTTTTGAAAACTAAAGAACTGTTGCTTTCATAGCATGAAATAACCTACGGAGAAACGACGACACCGATTTTACGTAGTAACTCAATTCACCGCTACGGGTCGGGGGTAAAGTAGAACGCGCTGCTCTAATTGGCTAGTTCACTGATCAATATCGCGGTATTAATTAGCTAAAATATCTCCCCATTGGTCAGTGGGCTCGAATTGCTGACATATTTGGCGTTACAAAACGAGGTTTTTGTGTATGCGAGTTGGTTTATGGGTTTGTGCTTTCATATTTGTTGAACTGTTCAACATCTCAAGTTACTTATCCAGTATGCATACAGCAGTATACAAGTAACAGTTTTGAAACTGTCATAACATTCTCACAGGCAGACCTTGTTCTGTCGCACGCTTGTTAACTTTAAACGGGTCGCTATCAACCGCAATTAATTGTTAAAATTTAAAAGTGTACTTACTTTCATAAACTTTTATTGGTAAAGTGCTATTGACATAGAATTAATTATGCACTTTGGACATGTTTTTTTTTATTAACCGCTGTAGCGGTAGTTTTATTCGCGAATTTGGACTTTATGTCTTAGTAAAATCAATTATTATAATAGGGTAAAAAAATTGTCTGTATCTCCTTTTGTATTGGGAGTTAAAACCTACACTATCCATATGGTTTTGGGTGCAAGAGGTTCACTATTGTCTTTAGTATCAAAATCAACCTCGCCTACACATGGTGCACTCTGCTAACAAGGTTGTGACGAAAGAGAGGTAGGGCGCATCAAAGTTGTCGACTGCTGAAATACTACCTCACAAATGACCGCAAACTCTTGGGTTGGGTTTCTTGCGTGTGAGTTGCTGTGTTAGCAGCAGGACAAAATGCGCGTGATACTCTAGTATTGCCATTATTCAAAGGCTAAAGCAAGAAGCAAGATCTTACATTAGTTGTGTCGTATTCTTGTTTATTGTATAAAAAATACTAGGTTGCTAGGTTGCAATTTTCCTTTATACAATGATTTTGCGTTATTCCACTATAATCTCATATTTAGACAAAGAGAGATTGATTCTGTCTGCCAGGTGACCGATGCTAAATATGTCAGATAACATTACTTCATCGCTATATTTGGCACATCTGCGTCATATCGTGGACAGGTGGAGGATTTGTCGATAGCGAGATGGATTGAGATCATCGGCCGAGAGCTGCTGTTGCCGACCAGTAAGATGTGATTGTCTCCTGATACTGTTCCTGATTGGATCGGTACGGTTGCGGTATCGGTTGGTATTGGTGCGATACGACTTTTCGATATATAAAACACACTTTATTGGTGTGGTATTAATTACGTACGTAGTCCGAACCCTAATACAGCAACACCCCAGCCATTGCCTTCGGGCTTTTGTTAATTGCAAGTAATTTTACACAGGGCTGCTTAAATATCGCCGTGCCTTATTCTCTTTATTTTCCAGAATTTCGGTTGTTACTATGCAGGGTGTACTATATTTGCGCAAAAGTTCCCCGGTTCGATTCCCGGCATATAGCACTAAATCTGTATTTTCGGATTTATGTACATATTTGTAATTATCGGCAGTCGCTCCGTGTCAAAATCAGTATCTTAGCCAAATCTTAACCAATCATAATGGATTTGGTAACGGGGTAAGTCTAGGAATACAAAGATTATTCAATTAATTACTCAACCAAAAAGTGGCCTAAATCACTCCTTTCTAGTATATTTCTGTTTTAGGGTTGTGCGCCTTAAAAGTAAATCGGAACCTTTATGATATTATTCCCATGTTTAATATGGTGTTTATAGAATATCGTTGAAATATAAAGTTTGATACGATGATAGATGTTAATGACGCGTGTATCTTGTCGATACTTACTATTCTTTATCTTAACACCGACCTCTCTTTCAGACCAATTCTTTTACATCATCGTTGTTTTTAAGTTTTGTGATTGGAAAAAAATAATATTCATCTGCCAGTTGTTGCCAGATGAAAAGGTATGGAAAAGATACACAGTAAGATAAACGTTCGATAAGATTGTAGAACTCTTTGTGCGATAAAGTTTTTATTGTCTACAAGTGGGCTGGATTTGACCTTTATTTGCTAGTTTGTATGTGCAAACAACGATGTTTTGACAAATTATTGATGGATGACATGTAATTAATTATCTACTGACTGATGTGACTTCTGTGGACGGTTAACTGTATTTGTTTTTTTTTTGTTATACTATACTAGTTGTTGTACGTGGCTTGCTCGCTTGAAGGTGGGTTAACAAAGCTTATACAGGATTCCGAAATATTTTCTGTACAAAAAGGAGCCGATGTCAATCAGCCATTTTTGCATGAAAATCTGTCATAATATTAGCATTGGCAAACAAGCATAAGTACCGCTTACATAATGTTAAGCAGTAGGTTCCTACCTCACTTGGAAACATTAATTATTAGCAGGAACACAGCATTCTTCCAAGGAGGTTTAACTTGTCTGTTATCTTTTGTAACATAACAGCCGGATTGTTTTTTATTTGCGTTCTACTCCGTTCGACTAAAGGGTCGATCATAAATCATATTCATTTCAGCCAGTATTTGTCCTATTCTGAACATATACATTTAGAGAGACAGTCTTCTCGATGCTGAGCTACCTGCATCCATCGACTTCCTACAAATCTCTTGAGATGAAGGACAGTGAGAGGGCTTGAGTGCCACACTGCGTGTATGAGTATAGGGATGCCACTCAAGAACCTTTTTCCGACCGAAGTATCGTTCGCTAATTGAAGAATAAACCACAAGTCACACGAATACCTAGGTAGGTGATGAAAAAAATACATTACAAATGTGAGATGCGTATACGTTCATGGTTTTGGCATGCGTATACATCGTTGTAAAAAATAAACAGTGTCTCAGTGCGTTTTAAATAACCAACCATTAGTCACCGTGTACAGAAGTATTGACACCTTCAAATAGAAAAGGTGATATAACATGAATATAGTCAGTGTTGCCAACGTAAAGAATTGAAAGTAGGGGTGTAGTGGTTTATCTTTAAAGTCAATGACAACATGTTATGCACGCGGCACACCCTGCGAATTAACGAGGATTGCTAGTGAAGGGCGCATTAAAGCACGAGTGACACCACGCAAATAAAAACTACTTCGACGGTTGTGTTCCTGCGAGTGTGCGAGGTAACACGTGAGCGATTCTTGTATTGCACGCGCTCATAGGCTATCAGAAACCAGTTGACAGGTCAACTGTATGCTTGGTTTACTATCACTTTTGTCTAAAAACACTTCTCCCAAGCAATAAGCAACCGCATCTCCTATTTATATTTGACCCATACATCATAGTTGTAATTTTTATAACTATTGGTGTATATTTAGACCCATGGGAGTATCTATTTTAGTTGAACGTGTTGGTGTATTATCTGCAATTTGATCTAACCTGGTGTATTATTAGAAACCAATAAACCACTTGATGGCACACAAAAGGTCTTTCTCCCTCACCAAGATGTAATGTTTTAGCGTCAAAATATTTCAGCTATTCTACCCTACTGACTAATACGAGGATATTGTAACCAATAAGACGATAAGTGACGCAATTATGATCCCTCAACTATAAGAGCAGCGCGTTCTACTTTACCCCCGGCCCATAGCAGTGAGTTGAGCTACTACGCAAAATCATTTTATCGGTCTCCATAGGTTATTTCTTTAGTGGTTATTATAGAGGTATTGAGCTGTAGAAGGTATAGTTAGTTATGCAGCCTGTGTTTTATTTGGGAATGCAGTTAATTTTTACTAGAACTCCAGGGTAGTTCAAGAGCGGTGGATAAGTTCCGCCACCTCTCAGAAAACCGCAGCCAAATAGCAATTCCCTGGAGGGTTGTTGTGTTGCGAGCGAGCGAGGTTACTCATAAGCTCCTGAGGATTTGCTGTGTTAGCAGTTAGACAACACGATCAATACTTCCTGTATTGCAAGCGTTCAGAGACTACAATAACCACTTTACGTCAGGTAGGCTGTATGCGCTTATGTCTCTCGTCATAGTTTTTTTTTTAATCGGGAAAGGACGCTATATCACTGTTATGGTTCAACATTGTTTTCTACTTCAGTAAAACCAATTTACCACACCAAAGGACCGATAAACCAAGTGATGAACTAATCTCGTCTCTTTGAAGAGTCTTTAAACTACAATATTGAGAGTGAATGATTCATTGACCGATTT
Organism: Pyralis farinalis; assembly: GCA_947507595.1. Taxonomy (NCBI): domain Eukaryota; kingdom Metazoa; phylum Arthropoda; class Insecta; order Lepidoptera; family Pyralidae; genus Pyralis; species Pyralis farinalis. Next base: position 38,566,310 of record OX382259.1, read on the forward strand.
GTGAACGACTATATTTGAGATACACTCTGAATTAAGTCACACACTTCCTACTTACTTACTGGGAATCGAGAAAATTACAAGCCAAACTTTTTCACGCTACGCCATCGAAGTAGTTACTGTACCCTATGAACTCTTGGGATACAAAGCGTATTAGCGCAATATCCATTGCAATCCAGCATTGAGATGGGATGAGAAAAGGCATTATTTTTTTAAGACAGATAGGGCGCATCAAATCATCATCTGGGGAAGTACCTCCACCTCACAGAAAACCGGAGACAAATAACAAACGTTGTTGTGTTCCTGCGTGTGAGTGAGGTCACCCGTCAGCTCCCGAGGAGTTGCTGTGTAAGCAGCAGAGGCGGCATTGCGCGCTTAATATATCGCAAGCGTTAATAGGTTACGGTACCCGCTTTACATCAGGTGGGCCGTATGCTAGTATGCCTCCCGACGTAGTATAAAAAAGGCATTACCGAAAGGCCTTTTCACTAGGAATTTGTGCATGTGACTAAAAAGTAACGTACCTATTTATTGAAGAGATTGATTTATAAAATATATTTAGTGTAAGAAGCGTGATATAAAATATTTTTTTTTATTTATGTAGCACAATTTGGTAAAGAAGCTTTCATGTTTCAATTTCATTATGAACGTGTTTTTAAAGTTAATCTCGTAGATATGCTTTAAATAAAATTAGAGCGATTTAACTTCTTCAAACATGATCACAACGTTTGATGCCCTCGCGTAACTGCAAACTAGTTGCGGCAGCCTTAATTAATAAGTTATATTGATAAGGTATCAATTAAGTTTATGTTAATGTATCAATCACATAACCTACTGATATGCCGTGACTATAGATGAAGCCGGTTACTTAAATCGTACGAACCTGATTCAGTTAGGTAATGTATTCAAATACTAACATGTTACCTTAAATGACTTTGTGACTAAATGTGCATTAAAAATAAACAAAAATAGCATTGAAGATATTAACTTTCTATTAAGAAACATAATAAACAGATACGGATTTATGCAACCGTTACTATCATTGTAGACCGATAGTTTAACTAAAATTAGAGTATTTATCTGAGTAATATACTAATTCACTCTGGTAACCATTAAAAAACAGACAGAAGAAGAAAACTTAAATCTCATAGTTATATCTATAGTGTTAAAATAAGGAAAGGAAAAAATCACTCAACGAATGTAAAGCACTTTTTGAATCTAACAATTGGAACAGTTTATACGTTCACATGTAAAATGGAATATACTCTTGCAAATGAGATTGAAAACAAAACAAAAGTGTAAATTTCATTGAAAAGGAGAGCGTTGTAGCAACAATGAGCTGTATGAACAGAAACATAGTTGTTGCGAACGTTTGATGTAACATTGCAAAAATATCATGTTTGATAGAAGTGAAAATAAACTCACATGAAGGCCTTGTTCTCTTGCAGCCTGGTGGCACATTGCTTGAACAGGTCGTAGCCGATTTTGCTCCATTGCGTGGAGATCGCCAGGAGATCAGGCTGGTATTCGACTTCCTTCTGCATCTCGGCGTTTGTTGGGTCCGTCACAATGTTATGCTTCATCTTCATACGTTCTAACCTGCGGTTAGGTTTCCTGGGCGGCGGTGGAGGAGGCGCCTCTACGGTGGTTTCGTCGCGGGAGCACATGTTGCACATATTTTTGTGTGTATGTTTTGGGTAGTTCGCGCGGGAGACCGGTGTGGTTTGCGCGCTGCGGTCCGCGTTCACGAATATAAGTCGAGCAAATCGAATCCCCTCCACCGACGTTGACGTAAGGAGCGTGCGGTCCGACGCTGGCGCACTGCGCCGGCGCCTGCTTCTGATAAGGCTTCACCAATAACACGTACACCAAATTCTTAACATTCGTCCTTTGATAGTTCATTGGTGTACATTAGGTAGGTAGGTGTGCATAGGACACTTTGTGAAGTTTACATTTGATTTCTTTTTACAGACTTATATATATACATTCTGTGTACTAAGTATCGGGAATTTGTCAATAAAACAAAAAATACAAATTATTCATCTAAATTTATTTTATCGCCTTCAAAGTAGGCCCCATCGCTTGCAATACAACATCTCCACCGCTTCACCCAGTCTTCCATACATTTTTCATAGGCTATTTGCGGTATGGCCTTTAGCTCATTCAGCGAATTTTCTTTTATGGCTTCTATCGACTCAAAACGTTTTCCTCGAAGTGGTAATTTTAACTTGGGAAATAAAAAAAAGTCAGACGGAGCCATATCAGGTGAATACGGTGCTTGGTCGAGAACTTTTGTTGAATTTTTCGCTAAAAACTCTTTCACTATAATGGCTGTGTGTGATGGTGCATTATCATGGTGCAGCATCCATGAGTTGTGTTGCCACAAATCTGGACGTTTTCGGCGGATACTCTCACGCAAACGCTTCATGACGCCTAAATAATATTCTTTATTCACTGTTTCTCCCTCTGGAAGGAATTCGGAGTGAACCACACCACGGTAGTCAAAAAAAACTGTCAGCATCACCTTGATTTTGGAGCGACTTTGCCGCGGTTTTTTGGGTTTCGGCTCGTTTTCGAGACGCCATTCTGAAGACTGTTGGCTTGTTTGCATGTCGTACTCATAAACCCATGTCTCGTCGCCAGTTATTATACGTTTCATAAAGGTCGGATCCGTAGAAGCTCGGGAAACCATGTCTTCAGCGACATGCTTTCGCTGCGCTTTTTGAACAAAATTGAGCTCTTTTGGAACTAGTCGAGCGGCGACGCGTTTCATGCCTAAAATGTCAATGAGAATGTTGTGGACGGACTTAAAAGATATGTTCACCTCACTAGCCAACTCTCTCAGACTCATACGTCGATTTTCGAGCACTAGCTTCTTGATTCTGTCGATGTTTTCTCTGGTCGTAGCGGTTGAAGGTCTACCAGAACGAGGCAAGTCTACTACTACTTCTCGGCCTTCTTTAAAAGCCTTATACCATTCATAAGCCCTTGTTTTCGATATACACGATTCGCCGTAGGTATTTCGCAACATTTTTAGTGATTCACCACATGAAATATCATTTGAAACACAAAATTTAAGGCACACTCTTTGTTCAACAATATTTTCCATTGTAAAAATCGCCGAGGACTCAAAACTATGACCAACAAAAAGTGTAGTTTAAAACAAATTAAATGACAGATCCCGCTCAAATTTTGCGCGCTAAATCAGTACAGTGCTACCAACATGCAGTAAAAAAATTAGAACGACCTCTTTTACGCGGGTCTTTTTATTGACATATTCCCGATACTTTTTACACAGAGTAGTATACATTTCATCACGTCTGTCACCCATTGGGGTAGGCAGAGACTATGGAACACCGGGTGCACCGATCCAAACATACCTCTTTCGTTTCTTCTCATTCCTCATTCCTCGTAGCTCTAGTACAAGTTTAATATACATATGAATTTCTCTACAGGTTCATATCAATTTTGGATTACATATCTTTATGTTTCTTACAAGCCGCATGCCGGCTAGAACACTTTATGTTTTATAAGAGTTGTACATACTATCATTATGAAATTCGATTACTTACATACAGGATTGATTCAATAATATAATATAGAAACCTGAGTGTGGGTCAATTCTTAGCTGGAACCCGTTTTATTGCGAGTTTACAATAAAAGCATTATTTTCCAAAATTTAAAAAATCATCAGTAACTTCTCAGTAGGTATCGGTTAATGCCCGTTTTGCAATGGGCTCTATATTCTAAAGACAACAATAACTGGATAAAATTTGAACTAAATATTCAATTGTAAGAAAAGTGTAAGCCAAAATCAAAATCAAAGTTCTGGGTATATTTTTATCTTAATGTGATAATTGTGATAAATATAGTTTTATGTGAAGTTAGTATCTAAGTTAGAGTATTGAGGTATGTAGGCTTCCTACACTCACGCACCAAGGGAAGCAATATTACCGTGAGAATATTTCATGTTATAGACATTAGATGTAAGGCCTGATATATATATATATATTTTGACACTTTGGAAAGCATACGAGGATACGGCCCACCTGATGTAAAGCGGGTACCGTAGCCTATTAACGCTTGTGATATATTAAGTATCACACACAAGGCAAACAGTTGTGTGCATGAACATGTATGTTTGTCTTGGTCTGGATGTTTTAAAAGAGGTAGAGCGCATCAAAGCAGCCCGTCTGGGGAAATCCCTCCACCTCACAGAAAATCGCAGCGAAATAACAACTCCCTAGAGGGTTGTTGTGTTCCTGCATGTGAGTGAGGTTCCCAGAAAGCTCCCAAGGAGTTGCTGTGTAAGCAGCAGAGGAGGTATCGCGCGAGTGATACTTAATACATCGCAAGCGTTAATAGGCTACGGTACCCTCTTTATATCAGGTGGGCCGTATGCTTGTATACCTCCTGACGTAGTATAATATATATATATATAATAAGTAGGTATTTAATTTCATGTATCTCGGGGAAAGCTCTAACGATTTAGAGCAAATTTTGTATTCAGATAAAGTGTTGATTTTTAAACTTATCAAGTGTAGTTCCTCTTCCCTGTTGCACAGGTACAGACAAACAAATCAGAAATAAAATATCGGATTATTGCTCTATCGTAAAAGCGCCAATACGTGTATACAAACATTAAACTTGGCAAGAAATTCGGTAAGAAAAGTAAAACAACAAACACTTTTATAGTGTCTATAAACGAGTCGGTTGTTATTGGAACCCTCGGTCTGTAACTCCGAGCCGCACTTGAGAGGTTTAATCTAATCATCGTGTGACATCCTTTCGATGCGACATCAAAAATTGCATGGATCGTTAAATGCACGGAAAAGTTTTTGAATCCGTGTCAAACGTGGAGTTCCGTGTCAATGTGAATATCCCCTCAAGCAGCTTTCTGTCGACGAAACTATATGTGTATCGAAATATTATGCTAAACTAGTCAACCCACCCCGGCTTCGTCCGCCAGATTTCGCTTTCGCTTGAGAATAAGCGGATAAACTTCCTTTAAATTTTAATAGGACGCTTTTATATTCGAATGGTTATTGACTTTTTTAACACAAATCGTGGCAAATAGTGAAGTTCATGCACACAAATTCTAGTTCCATTCCTAAACAGCTGATGAACTTCACTATTTGCCTCAATTTGGGTGATTAGTCTGGATTTGGGTTTTTAAGGGAGGTAGAGTGTATCAAAGCAGTCCGACTGGGGAAGTACCTCCACTGCACAGAAGACGGCAGCCGACCAAAAACTCCCTGGAAGGTTGATTTGTTACTGGAAGTGACTGAGGTTACCAGTAAGTAAGGAGTTGCTGTGCAGGGGTAACCTGCGAGCTATATTTCCTGTATTGCAAGCGCTCATAGGCTACGGTAACCACTTTACATCGGATGGTCTACATTTTATATGCGTTGATATCACATAAAAATATATATATTTAAATTTTATATAACCACAAAAATGCCTTCAGTTAGAATAATCAATTAAATAATTACAATGCTATTTTTTCTGTAACACTAATAATAATAATATTAGACTAAGGAATAAGTAGGTATATAATTATGTAAGTACATACATCTACTAAGAAAGTAGAAACGAAAATAGAGGATCGATGACAATCATTTCGAAAACAGAACTAATGTTAGATTCTCCATTGAAGTTAGACCAGACCTTCCAGAGTAATGGAATTGGACATAAAGGTTAAACGATAGACAGTAATAACATCGGCTTAATTATTACATTCCAATTATTAAAGAGCACTTTCATCTTCTTCCTCCTGGTATCGTTTACGTAATTCATGTATTTTCAAAGTTCTAAATCCCTTTGTCATACCTCTACCTCTGCTTCGCCACACTTCTGCCAATCTACTAACCAAAAGGATATCTAGAGTCGACATAGAAAAGAATCTGAGGGCCTACTAAAATTTTCCTCTGTATTCTAATGTACAATGCTTCAAATACCAGGTAAGGTACGAGCTTAAATAAAAATCTCCAGTACATTCTGGGTGACGAGTGAAAAAGTAGAGAACAAACTTTTCTCGTCTGCGTCTCTTCCAGCTTCTTAGTCGAATTTCGTGTTTATAACTTATTTTCCACAGTTTTCTTTTTCATTGTTTTTCACCATCATTCATCTTGCTGCACTATTTCGTACTTAAGTGTATCTTCAGTGGTTATAATTTTACGTTTACAATGTTCATGCTTATTTCCCACCTCTAGAGTTAGAATAAACTTTCATAAACCAAGTGCTGGTTTCATTGAATATTATTATTAGATCTTATATTCATAGGATTACATTATTTCACCTCTACATACTATTAGGAATACTTCTACCAAATTTCCAGTATCTATGACCACCGGTTTAGGCCATGCATTGATCAGTCAGAACTTGACCTTTGGTGCATGGAATAACACAAGTTAACACGTTGCTAACGATCTAGCTTATCTTAATAGAGAATATGCACATGCAATGCAACAATAGGTCAACTATTTTTATCTCCAATCTTTGTTACTAGAATAAATACTCATACGTGTGTGTTTTTCAATGTATTATTATGATTTATGTATCTTTATTAACTTTGATTTATGTACATATGTGGGTAAGGCAGAGAAGCATGAAAGTAGGATCAACGCTGTTGAAATGAGAACTGTGAGGAGTATGTGTGGAGTTAGAATAATAGAGTAAGACGATACGAGAACTGTGTGGAATGATAGATGATGTACCTAGTGACAAAAAATTTAAATGATATGCTGAGATGGTTTGGATATTTGGAAAGTGTGGATGACAAAAGAGTTATGAAAGAAGTATATCGAGCAAGAGTCAGTGGAGATATCGGCCGGGACCGCCCTGGACGCATACATTTAGATCAAATAGCTGATGTGCTGAAGAAGATCCAAGTGGAGCAACCGAAACCGAAGAGCATGCGAGAAGAGGTTGATGAATTTGATGAGTGTGGAAGAGGCGAGAGGCGAAATATACCTTATTTGCATCGGTGCACCTGGCGTTCCAAAGTCTCTGTCTACCCCAATGGGAGACAGCCGTGATAATATATGTATGTATGTAGTAATGCAGTTGCTACGGCTTCGGCCGCGTAGAGTTCAGTTTATAACTTTTACACTGAAACTCTGAAAAAAAAACTGATTTTTACATGGAACGACTGCCGGCAGACCTCGCAACCTGGAGAGAAAACCAGATCATTCTTAGGTACACGTCTCTCGAGAAATAATTTCTTGGACGTGGGGGGTTCCTCGCGGTGTTTTCTTTCACCGCTGAGCTAGTGATACTTACAAAGGTATACATATACTCGAAAATTTAGTGGTACATGTCGAGATTCGAACCGGGACCCGTTGGTCACTAGGTCGACCTTTATCCACCTTGTTGTTGTCTGCTAAAGTTCATCCAAATTTTTGCTTCTTTGCTAAACTTTTGCATCAAGGAGCAACAATACTATACACCGAAACGCAATAGTCGCGTACTGTGCGGTTCCACAGAAGTTTTCTTCCGAGAACTCTTAAAAGATTTAAGTACTCGTATTTGCTTAGTTTGAAAATTTTAATAGATAATATTATTCACATCAAATTATTTAATTTACTTGTTAATCTACACAAGTAAATCTCGCGACAAGCTTTTATATCATACTAGCAGTGCCCCCGACTGTGTCCGCGTGGAATAGTGACCTTGGATAGCATTTTTAATTGTTTAGACTAATTATTTTACAAATAAGACACATACGTATAAATACTTTAATAAACTATTTGCAATGTTTCACTGCAAAGAGCTTATTAAAATATTCATATAAAATATATAATGTATAAAGTATTTATATGAGTTTATTTAAGGACATTTTTATAAACTACGTTTTGTGTTTTCCCATCTTTTGCTAAAACATAAAGAATTTGCGGATTTGATACACGTGAGCATACCACAGAGTTTACAATGGGACAAACATTTCTTTTCTAAATGAACTCCTGCAACTTTAGGCGTCTGTCATACAAACTTACATACAAACTTTCATCCCCTATTTTGTTTTACCCCCTTAACGGTAAAATTTTTACAAACTTTGAATGTCATATTTATTTATATTTAATCAACAGCCTAAAAAATAAGTTTCAAGCTTCTAGCTTTAAAAATTACGATACTTCCATACAACTTTTCATCTCCCCTTTCAACCCCTTATAACCCTTTTTTCGCTTTAAAAAGTAGCCTATGTCCTTTCTCAGGGTCTAGACTATCTGTATACCAAATTTCATTTAAATCGGTTCAGTAGTTTTGGCGTGAAAGCATAACAGACAGAGTTACTTTCGCATATATAATATTAAGTAAGGATAAATTGTGCCTAATGTGAAATGACGTTATAAGTTAACAGTAAAAGTTTTAGTATGAAAGTTTATTTGGAATTGGTCTTAAATTCAGCGTTATTAATAAAAACAAAATGAGGGCGTCACTTAGGTTTGTACACCCTCTTAAGAATTGTCTGGAGCATCACGGTTCGCGAGTGTTCCCGTACTTTGGCTTCAAATACAAATGTATGTCCGTCAGGGAGTGAAAGCTGCATCGTAGAGTGACAGATAGTTCAATGATTACCTACTTTTTTAAACAAATAAGAAATATTAAAATGGTAATTGAAAGAAATCTCGGCGAAACTATACACAGCTGGAAACTAGGTTAATAACAGAGTAAATTAATATTAATTCAATATGCTAAACGGTGCACATTTGATTTTGCATTTATTTTAATGTGATGCACAACAATGCGTTAAATGTTGATGAGACTTGTGATTGAATGGCTACTTACTTAAATACCAAGGCTCGTGGGTTCGGTTCCCACACAAAACAAACATTCGTGTGCACATGCACATGTATCTTTGTCTTGGTTGGTCACATAGCATCCCCACTAGATCTCCACTTCATAGGTAACTGCAGGAGATGACAATTGTTTGAAAGGATATTGTGATCGAGCATACGGTCCGCCTGATGTAAAGCAGTTACCGTAGCCTAGCGCGTTGCCACCCCCGCTGTCAACACAATAAGTCATCATTTTCTGGTGACCTCACTCATTCGCAGGTTTACAACAACCCTCCAGGGAGTTGTTATTTGCCTGCCGTCTTCCGTGAGGTGGAGGTACTTTCCCATTCGGGCTAACGTCATGCCCTATCTCTCTTTCGCCACACCCTCGTCTGTTGATAAGCACGGTGCACCACGTGAGGTTGGCTTTGGCTCTAGGTGACATTGCCACTCACTCGCAGAAATTTTGGGGTGTAAATGGCTTACACTCCAAGATTTCTGCGAGTGAGTGGGATTAGCAGCAACGTTTTTAGGCTAAGGTAATCAGTTTACATTAAAAGTAGGTGGTTTGTATGATCGCGAAACGTCGGGAAGCATAACATCCTTACGTCGTTTCGCTCGTAAATACTTGAAATAAGTATAATTCTGATTGACAAATTAATTAGCTTAATTAAAAAACGGAACTGATTTAAATAATATGTGGGTTAAAAACGGAAAGTCCCAATATAAATTAATACGTCGTAATTTGTAAATATTTCCCCGTATTGGGTTTCGAATTTCAATGAGTGATGCAAAGGAAAAACTGAATGAGGATAGACAATATAGGAGATTCCATACGCAGTGTAACTGTACCTCCGCTGCTCTTGGTGCATGTCGCACATATATACGCCGTATAGAAAGAAAGAAGAAAGAAAACGTTTATTTGGACGTAACACAAATACTATATATATATATACACTTTTGGTTTCGTCAAACATACTTAAATATGACATTGTATTGTATTCTGTCTATCTATCTATAACTTCACGCCTAATTGCTCGCTGGGTAGGCAGAGAGAACCAAGCGCCACATGACTCGCTCCTTACACACTTCATTCGTTTCTTCAACATTCGTAGCTCTTCTCATGCATCGTTTTAAGAGAGGTAGGGTGCATCAAAGCAGCCCGTCTGGGGAAGCACCTCCACTTCACAGAAAACCGCAGCCAAATAACAACTCCCTAGAGGGTTGTTGTGTTCCTGCGTGTGAGTGAGGTCACCAGTAAGCTCCTAAGGAGGTGCTGTGTAAACAGCAGAGGAGGCATCGCGCGAGTGATAATTAATATATCGCAAACGTTAATAGGCTACGGTACCCGCTTTACATCAGGTGGGCCGTATGCTTGTATTCCTCCCGACGTAGTATAAAAAAAATGTCGGTTTCTAGGGCTCTCGACATCACGAAAGGGCAACATTTCTTTAATTTATTTCACCAGAGGGAGACTTTGTACAAGAGTCGTCTGAGTCGGGTACCTCTGTCTCACCTATTTCTACCGCCAAGCAGCTATATTTATATAGCTGTGTTCCGGTTTGAAGGGTGAGATATGGCAGAGAAATTACCGGGTACTTGGACGAAACAGCCTTAGGTCACAACTATGACAGCGCGCGAGTAACATCCCCGTGGTGTTGCGAGCGTCAATAGGCTGCGGTGACCGTCTAATGCGGGCCGCATGCTTGTTTGCCAATCTAGTTGTATAAAAAAAAGCTATGACGTGAATAGGCGTCGATTTTAAAGTGGTTGTCTTCACTTATTTTCCAGTTTTCGTATCAAACGGGAGCGTTTCAAATAATATCAACGTGGAATCGAATCAAACAACTCCGTGGTGTTGCTAGCGTCAATAGGCTGCTGTAACCGTTTACCATCTAATGCGGGTCGAATGCTTGTTTGCCAATCTAGATGTATAAAAAAGAATCTATGCAGGTGTCAGACAGCTTTGGCTTGAGAGTGATGTTTAGCGACCTGTCTATATTTTAATCTCTACGTAGTAACCAATACTAGAGTCTTGTGCATATCTCTGTGTTTCTAGTAATATTACTAATGACTCTGGCTGGCCATAAATATTTACAATGTCTCCTTATCAAAACATAGTAACGAGGAGTTCGTACATCGCTATGCAAAGTCTGGTGATGACATAGTCGAAGTTTAAATACTAATATAGTATTAGAGATAAGTAACTTATTTGTGTTTCTGTCGATTGTAGTATCAACTGAAAGGTAAAAAAATAAGTAGGTGTTGAAAGAATAGTAAAAATGTCAATAAAACATTTACTGGTGACACTGCGACAGTTTATATTTGAACTACGAGTTTATCAATTCGTCTGTATATATATTATATATCATTCTTTGCTCGGTTCTCTCTGCCCACCGTGCAAGGGATTTGGCGCGAAGTTATACATACATAATTATATATTTATATCATTTTTTTTATACAGCATCGGGTTGTATGCCGCAAGCATAGAGCCTACCTGATGTAAAGCCGTTACCGTAGCCTATAAACGATTACAATATTTAAGTATTACTCGCGCAATGCCACCTCTGATAACACAGCAACTCCTTAGGAACTTACTGAAGCTCTCACCTCACTTACATCATCCTCCGTACTCGCCAGACCTTACTCCAACTGAATACCATTTTTTTCGTGATTTGGACAATTTTCTACGTGGTAAAATATTTTCTTCCCAGGAGGCAGTAGAAAATGCTTTCACACAGTTTGTCGACTCTAGATCCCCAGAGTTCTATCGCAAAAGCATACTTAAACTTCCAATTAGATGGCAGCAATGTATAGATAATAAGGGTTAAAATATTTTGATTAAATAAATATGTTACATCCTAGAAAAAAACGAGATTTAATTTTTCAGTACAAATCGACAATTTCATATTTTAACCTCTAATACAATGTAATACGCATGCAACAAGTATTACCGGAGTGCCTACCGGATACTTAATAACCGTCGACCAGCATTCTACAGTATCAATTCCTTACAGAATCTGCTCTGTAACACTAAAGACAGAACTCTCACTGGACTAAAAAGTGGAGTATATTAACTGTCTTGTGCCAGGCCAGACTGGCAGATCCTTTCAAACTAGGCTCAAGGAACACAGTAGACGCTGGAAACTTAAACGATCACATTCCAACTTTGCTGAACACCTTTGAAAAGAAGGCCATAGCTTTGACCAGCAAACAAACATTAAAGCCATCCATATGTGTGATATTGACGAAAGAAATTAAAAGCCCTGGAGGCTTTACAAATTAATAGGTTGTTGCATCAAGACGCATCCAGGGCCTTAAATATAATAATAATAATAATATTTTATTGACAGAAATTTATATACAATTAGACATTAACACATCACCACTATTAAATTATTTTAACTTTTGACATTAATTTTTTATTTTTATTTTAATTATTCCGGATTGTAATTATTATTAGCGTTTAAAATATTTTATTATTTACTTTAATCACCTCGTTCGTGACATTATTTTCAATTGATTACCTTACTTGCTGACACTAGACACTCCGGTTATTATTTTTATTTTATTTCTGCTACTTAAATGAATGTAATTTGAATTTTTAATTATTACATTTAAAATACCAATGACTAGACCCAAGTGTGACAAATTATCCCACAACTCATATAAAATTATAAATTGGCAACACTGCCTAGTGGTAACCCCTGTGGATTACCCACTATCACTGATTGCACGGTACCGCCAGATGTTATGTAAAATACCTTGATAATGCCGTAAAGGCGAAACCGGTCGAAATATCGTACTGTAAATTATATTATCAATAGTACCAACCTCTCGGAAAATGGGTTGGTACCATCTAACGGCCAGCTCTATCACAGCGCGCGCTCATTGGTGAAATCAAATAGCGCGCGCTCTTCCCCGGCTTCTTGTTACACACTTCCGTTTCTTTTCACGTAATCACTCGCACATATTGCAGGAAAGTGAGAGGAAAGATGTTACACATCAAAAATGTTGGCTTACAAGCTTATTTAACTGATTTGGTGCCATAGTATTATTTCGTATGTAACCCACCTACACTGTATACTAAGATAAATCTTATTCAGTGCTCTTACATTCATTTAAATAAATAATTGAAATACTGGAGTTATGTTTAGCGGTGATAAAAGAAAGACTCATTCTTCCTAGCGTTATCACGTTTCCTAATCCATTAGCGTCAGTCAGACAAGATTCTAGAAGAAAAACTGGACCTTACTTAGGTTCAGTCACACACCTTTCAAAATATAATGTCTATTTATCTTAAGGATACATTCCCGCAGGATTAGAACTAGGAACGGACGGATAGGTCGAATTTTTATCCACTGGGCAATAACTTCTGTTAGATTAGATTAAAGAAAGGCAGTTAAATATTATTCCAAGATTTCAAGTAAAATTTCGATGCAATTTGAGCCGAGAAACGTAATCAAGTTGACGTGTGGGAGTTTACAAAAATTCTTTTTACGTAGGTGCGCTGCCTACAACGTCCTCTCGAAACTTGAAATTTAGCATAGACTACTAGGTCATATTTCATAGAGCTGACGATAGACGCGGGTGGTTTGACTTGATTTGTGAAGACAGCGAATATATTTTGAATACATACACATACAAATTATTAATTTGTACTAAATAGGGTAGGTACAATAAATGCATTTGGTATCAATATGTGCGGTTTCTTAAACCTATTTAGCTACATACAATAATATCATGCAAATACAATTTTGTTCTTAGTCTCGTAAATCTATTTTCAATTATATAAGAATTCTTCAACCGTGTAAAACGTTTTTTCCAAAAGTAATTTACGAAGTGTCTTTTTGAATTTATTATACGATAATTGTTTTATCTATTAGGTATATTATTTAATATTTTATTTATATTTTATACATCTTGTAACAATTTTTTTGGAGGCGTCTAGTTCTTGATATCAAATTTGTTACAAGTTTGTTAGGATATCTCATACTTCTTTGTGTTTGATCTTTAGCTTGTATGAACATATATTTATTTGACGTGTCTTAAAGAGAGGTAGGGTGCATCAAAGCAGCCCTTCTAGGGAAGTACATCTACCTCACAGAAAACCGCAGCCAAATAACAACGCCTTAGAGAGTTTTTGTGTTCCTGCGTGTGAGTGAGGTCACCAGTATGCTCCCAAGGAGTTGCTGTGTAAGCAGTAGAGGAGCCATCGCGCCAGTGATACTTAATATATTACAAGCATTAATAGGCTACGGTAGCCGCTTCACATCAGGTGGAGCGTATGCGTGTACGCCTCCCGAAGTATTATAAAAAAAAACGTCCAACACGCACTTGGTCGGTACATTTCCATGCCTAAACCGCTGAACGAGAAAGCGTTTTGGAAACATTTAAACGCGGTCCTTACATACTTCACTCGCTTCTATACATCTCGCCGGTTCCTAGGGCTCCTGACATCACCTTCTGATAAAACACGACCAATTTGGTCATGGTAGGTTAGTCTTGCTCTTCCTCGGCTGCTACATCCTTCCACTTTCGCATTGTATATCTGTTTCGTGTTTCTTACATCCTGCATTCTTTCTACATGCCCGAACCAACGGAGCATGCCTTTTCTTATCTTAACACCGACAGTCTCTTTCAGACCAACTCTCTTTTTACGTCATCATTTCGAACGCAGTTAGCGAGCGTTATGTCACAAATTTTGCACAGTGCTCTCACCTCGAGCGCATTTGTTCTACTTCCATGCTCTCTCTGCCTACGCATCTTTCACATAAGTCCATAAGTTGGCGTTGGGATTAGCACCGCGTTGTGTACAGCGAGCTGTGGCTTCTGGCTTAGATTTCGGCTGCCTAGAAGTTTACCCAACGCTCCATTCAGTTATTCCCTGCACTCATTCGTCTTTCGCTGATGTGGAGCAGCGGTGTACGTTCCATCGCTGCTAAAAGCGCTTCCAATATATACAAACTCATCCACTTGCTCCAACACTACATAAAAAAAATCGGCCAAGTGCGAGTCGGACTCGCGCACGAAGGGTTCCGTACCATTATCTATAAAAACGGCAAAAAAACACGTTTGCTGTATGGGAGCCCCCCTTAAATTTTATTTTAATTTAATTATTTATGCTTAAAGTGAATATATAACTAAATATTCTGTGAATATTTCAAGCGTCTACCTGTTGTCGTTATCAACATCGAGCAAAAATGAGCAAAAAAATCACGTTTGTTGTATGGGAGCCCCGTTAAATATTCATTTTATTCTATTTTTTAGTATTTGTTGTTATAGCGGCAACAGAAATACATCATCTGTGAAAATTCCAACTGTCTAACTATCACGGTTCATGAGATACAGCCTGGTGACGGACGGACGGACGGACGGACAGCGGAGCCTCAGTAATAGGGTTCCGTTTTACCCTTTGGGTACGGAACCCTAAAAAAACTACTAAATCTGGTAGCCCGCCTATAACGGGTAGGCTTGCTTGTGTGTGCGTTATGAGAAATATTGAGAATCTACGAATACAGAGAGTCCGGACCACTGCACGGCACTGCACTTTTCCCTCTAAGTATCGCTGTATGTCAAATTCAGTGTCTTTGCCAAGTGCAGCTTAGGTAGCGGACCTTGGGAAAAGGGAAAACACTAGGAAGAAGAAGAGAAGACTACGGGACATTCGATTTGGATTCTTTTCCTTCTAAAGAGGACCTTGGTTCAGAAAAGATAGGGATCCAGTGTACCATGTAGACATATTTTGTATCGAACTTCAGTTCGGAGTGAACTCCATGCTGAGGTATTTCCAAGAGACTACAGCATGGGGTGTTTAAAAAAGGCGTGAAGAGGCTTTTGCAGGGTCGCCAATGCACGAATGACGCCTCTTAATTTGTAAGTGACCGGATAGATAGATAGATAGATAGATAGATATTTATTTATTCCAAAGAATATGGTGTACAAGATAGGTGTTACAAAGACATGTTTTGGCCTGCAAATTCTGCCTTTATAGGCGTAGGAAAATTTACAATGTTTTTTTTTATTGACTAAATAACTACTTGTCACATTTTTACGACATGCATGGTTGATAACTACATGGAAAAGAGCTACTGTAACTCCTTATATCCGTGTCTATTACGTTGTGTCCAAAGCATTTATTCTATTGTCCCTTATATTACGGTACGGTAACTGCTTACCATCAGCCATTGCTTGTCACCTTAATGGTGTGTTGCATAACATTATTAACTTATTTATGCGTATTCCTGTATTTGCAACTTTTGCAATAACATGTTTTCGCAGTAGTAATAACAGAACAGTTGTATAGTTCGAATATGTGGAAAATACCTTACATGGTATTACAGATTACGTACTGGATTACTGACGTAAATAGTTAGGTGAGTTACCTTGAATTTGGAATAATATAATCACAAGATTAGATACGGACTAGAGTACTGGATGCGAACTGGCGACACACCTCTAAAAGAAACATTTATCAGAGATGTATTGTAAAGTTACCATCGCAAAGTGTGAAGCTGAAATCTTACGTAGGTTTCATTTTCTTTCTAAAGTTATCTCATTTCCTAAGTCATTAGGATTGGTGGGATCTATTTAAGTCTAAAGATTTGGCGAAGATATTCATTATGACATGGAGAGACTGCCGTAACACCAGTTCACAGGTCTTCCCATATCTTCTTTCACAGCAAAACATTTGATAATTAGAAATATGTGCATAAATCCGAAATGACGAATTGAGTGGTACTGCCCACACCGATTTTGATAAAATTTTGTATTTAGATGAGGTTTTACTTTGTAAGTTTATGTATATAGGTGTATTTTATGAAAAAGGTTTTATATATAAACACATAGCAAATATCAAGCAAGTTCGGTTGCAAGCAACTCGTAAATTCGTTTAATCTGCGGTTTAGGTAAACAAAATATTATAAAAACTATATATTGGATGTGGAGTTAGAAGGATTGATAGAGTAAGAAATAGCATGATGCGACTATGTGGAATGAAAGATAATGTAGTGACGCAAATGAAGTGAAAATATAAAATGGCATGCAGAGATAGTTTTGACATCTCGAAAGAATGAACGACAAAAGAGTTACGAAAGAAGTATTATCACTAGTTTGATATCTCCAAATTGGTAATATACTGAAAATGGACCAAATCAAAAGCACTCAAAACCGATGAGTGTGAAAGAAGCAACATAGGTATGTTTGGATGAACCTGGTGTTCCATACTCTCTGCTTACCCCAATGGGAGACAGGCGAGATGATATTTATGTATGTTGGGTTTGGCTTTAGAAACGATAACGTGAAAAAATCTAAGTAAAAAGTAAGTATGTTTAGATTACAAAGACTATTATTACTTGTCTTACTTAGATTTTTACACTTCAATACACTCACAAAGTATTAATTGTATCTAATTGTTTGATTTAATATTTTCCTGGAAGAAATTACTTCAGCGACAAGGTCTCATTGGACAATTTCTTATGTAGGTACAATTTTATACTTTGTAAATTTTTATTTAGCGCAATATTGTATTTTTATACAACGTCGGGATTTATTTATTTATGATGCATACAGCTACAGATGGGATGCATACAGCCATGCAGCCTACCTGATGCAAAATGGTTACTGAAGCTTAAAAACAGTTGCACTACAGGAAGTATCCTTCACGCGTCTCTTGCTGCTAATATAGCAACACCTTAGTAGCTTATTGATATCCTACTCCCTCGCAGGAACAGAACAACCCTCATGGGAGTTGTTATTTGATTGCGGTTTTCTGTGAGATGTAGGTACATCCCCAGACGGGCCGCTTTGATGCGACGTATCTCTCTTAAAAGCGTCAAGACAAAGAGACATGTCCATGCACACAAATGTTTGTCCTGTACGTGTATTGAATCCACGAGCCTTGGTGTTAAAATAGAATCAACCACTCCACCACCGGGCACGTCAAAATCATATAATTTAAGTAACGATGAGTCAATCACTCAGCTGTCCTATTTAATTTGTTTTCCAATCGATTCTTTAGAAATCTGTGTCGTCTTATTTGTTCTCGCAAAACATTGTTTGCTTTTATCTGTGCCTGGTAGAGATGAAGCCCCTGTAACCGCCGAGTCTGACGTCTTGCGCTTTCCCGTGGGGAAGCCCAAAGTTGCGCGTTGGAGAATTTTTAATCATTAAGTTGAGTCATATAATCTTATTTAAAGATTTTTGTACAATTTGGAATAGTAGACAAGTCAGGCACGTTTGAGGCCAAATTGCCGTTGGATGCTTCCGTAATACGCCAATATAGTAATTTTTACGAGTCGATGGTTTTAATTACTAATTTAGCACCAAAGCTCGGATTCAATTCCAATACAGGACAAATATTTGTGTGCATGAACGTGTTTGTTTGTCTTTTTGTGTTTGTTTGAATTGTTAATGTAACCTTATGCAATAATAGTATTAAAATCTTATTGTAACAAAAAAAGAAACTTCGTTCATATTACGAAGTATAACATTTCTGTTTTTCTATTATGTATCTTGTAATTTTCTTAGCTTAACAAGAAAGACTGAATACACATTTTATTTCTTTAAACGTGCTTTTTCTTCCACAAAACGACTGGTTATGGGCCCAGAGGAGTTCTGTTCAAGCGGATAATAATGGAATCTACAAGTACCTACTCTCATCGCCACAAATCTATTGCAAGCATCTGGTGAAAACTGACCAACATGGGAAATTCAAGTTTCAGTGTTGTTAAAAGGTAGTATTATATTTAATGTGGTGACAGGTCTTCAGCCAAAACCTGAAAAGGATGATATCCAATGGCATAAGGAGGATGCAAAAGCGCCAGAAATTATTGTCTCGCGTATGGAAAGTGCGTCTCTAACGCGCATATTATCTTGGGAAACTTCTTACGAAATGTGGACAAAATTGAAGTCCATTTATGATAAAGAATCACAGGTTAGTGTCCATTACATCAAAAATTATTATCATCAGAGTTTAGAAATACAGATACCATATCTTCATATATCTCAAGGCTAGAAGAACATCGTAATAAATTGAATGTGGCTTGAGAATCTCTTTCCGATCAGATGATTATGACAAAGATTTTAATGTCTCCCGCCTCAATATAAATACTTTCAATCTGCCTGGGAGTCTGTTGGAAAATCAAAGACTTCAAGATTTAATTACTAGATTATTGATTGAAGAGGAAAGGTACAATAACCAACAAGATTGTAATGAGTCTTCAACTGCACAAGTGGCTCAAAAGTTGTGTAGCGTTTGTAAGAAGCCTAGTCACAGTCAAAAAGAGTGTTATAAAAATAAACAGTGTGCCTACTGTAAGAAATATGGTCACACTATCAAAGTTTGCTTCTTTAAGAAAAAGCAGGATCTAAAACATAATAACTTGACTGATTTGGTAGCCGGTGAAATTAGAAATAAATCAATGTTCTACATGGACAGTGGTTGTACACATCATACGAGTATGTGCAAAGATTTGGAATTATTTTCTGAGTATAAAGAAAACATAACTCATCATTACGTTCCAGTAGGAAACGGAGATTCAATTAAGGCTATTGGCATGGGCAAAATACAAGTGATGTCCTGGACTGGTTCAAGCTGGGAATTGGTTGAGTTGCATAATGTCTTATATGTACCGGATTTGAAGGTTAATCTATTCTCTCTCTCAAGAACACTCGACAAAGGGCTGGTCATGAAATGTGACACTAATGAATGTAAGTTTTCGCTTGGAAATTCAATTAAAGCTGTAGCACAACGTGAAGGCAATCTGTATAAAATGATGTACAAATGCTTAGAAACACAGCAAGCTTTTACCGGTGTCTTAGATGGTGAAGATAAATGTCAAACATCTAAAAATAAGTTATCGGCATGTCAAAATGGAACTTGTGAGCTACTTAAGTCTCATAAAATTCTCGCACATCAAAATTTTGTTTATGTGAATAGAGTATTGATGCGAAATGATATCCTGTTACCATGTCGTAATCGAGAACATTTTCGTGGAATTTGTATGCAAGGAAAACACTACAAAACACCTCATTACCCTAGTGAGTCAAAAACTACTTTTCCTGGTGAAGTAGTATTTGCATCAGAAGTTACGTCATTTGTTAAAAAACAAAGCCATTGCGAATAAGTTATATATTAGTTTGACACTTACAATGAAGAAGAAACAGAAGATTGTGTACAAAATGTGACTGATGAAGAGAAATTACGTATTGATAAACCAATAGATGACATAGACTAGTATGCATCTAATGAAGGTAACAAGGCTTCTGGATTTGTCGAAAAAAAAAAATTACGTCCTCGTGAGAGTTTAAAGAAACCAAAACGTTATGGTGAGTGTTACACAGGCCATGAATCCAGTGAGTATTGTAATATAGCATTAAACTCTGACGAGCCTTCATGTCTGTCATCGCCGAATGCATCTCAGTGGGTTAAGGCAATGGATGTGGAGATAAATGCGTTTGATGAAAATGAAACATGGGATGTGGTCGACCATGTAGAGGGTAGCAGTATTATAGATAGCAAATGGGTCTACAGGATAAAATATAATGAGAGAGGTGAAGATAAACAATTCAAAGCCAGATTAGTCGCAAGGGGTTTCATGGAAGAAGGTTTAGACTCACAATATATACTCACCTATAGTAAAGTTATCCAGTGTACGAGTACATTGTCTTTTAGCTATTAGTACGGATAATCAATGGCCTGTTTATCAGATGGACGTATGCAGTGCTTTTTTTTTGCATGGAACTATAGATGAAGAAATTTATCTAACTTTACGTGAAAATTTTGAAGATGTAAGCTAAAATAGGCTCTTTATGGTCTAAAAAAAGCACCTCGTTATTGGTATGAAAAATTTTATAATAAGTCAAGGTTTTTACTAAAACAGAAAGTGATTAATGTATCGTATTATAATGCGGAGTCAGTTAGTAGAGTATATATTTTAATATATGTGGATGATTTGCTTATAACCGGGTATGATCAAAGAGGTGAAATCATTATGGAACAATTAAAAAGGAATTTTAAAATGAAAGACCGTTGGGCAAAGAATGTTCTGAAAAATTAGATCTAGAATATTTAGAGTTGACAATTAATTTTAACTTTAGAGTTGTCAATTGATTCAATTTATCGAATGTTGATAAAAAAATGTTTTAACAATTTGATAATTTTAAAATGGGCTATTATTTACGGGGGGAATTGTTAATGTAACCTTATGCAATAATAGTATTAAAATCTTATTAGTAACAAAGAAAGAAACTTCTTTCTTATTGCGAAGATTGACATTCCTGTTTTTATGTTGTCTTGTAATTTTCTTAGCTTAACAAGAAAGGCTAAATACACATTTTATTTGTTTAAACGTGCTTTGTTTTTCTTCCATAATACAACTGTTTGTCTTGTCAAGCAGCCTGACTGTACCTACTCGCAGAAAACTGCAACCAATTAGCAACTCCCTGGAGGGTCGTTGTGTTCCTACAAGTGAGTGAGATCACGAGTAAACTCTTAAGGAGTTGCCGTGTTAGCAGCAGCGGTGCGTGCTGTGACTTTCTGTATTGCGATTCATAGGATACTGCAAGCACTATGCCATTTTTTTCCGCCAGCTCTTTGTTTGCTAATCGGCGGAGGAGACCACGTGTAGATCAGGTTGGATATGATTTTAAAGTTTGCGTCTCTTAACAGTTTAAATTTCTTCCGATTACAATCGATTGCAAAATGTACGTTAATATCTAAAATGTCCTTGTTTCTTTATGTCTTTAAATCGAACGTTAGATAACATAAATGAATCACTCATAACGATAGCAGTATCATCAAAAAGTTTACGAAAAAAAATGAGTAGGAAAACCAAAAGAGTAACTGATCGCACGTACCTTCTTTAGCAAGAGAACTTCCTTCGCGAGAATTTAAAAACGCCTTTGTTAGGTAATCGTTACATCCTCTAAAAAAAACTCCATGCAAAATTTTAAGTCAGGCTTACCGCATTGGATCGTACAGCGGTGCGCCTTTGACTTCTTTTTGACACTGACTATGCAGTTGTCCCCTGTGAGCTGTTACAGTGTCACCGGATGGAAGAGGCGGCCGTGAGGCGCCACAGCCTGAAAAACAAAGAAAATCGAATCGATCGAACCTCGTCTTAGGGACGAGAGCTAAACTACTCGTAATTAAGCACGCTGGTTCATGCCTGAAGGACCTAAGAGGAGAGGCGCCCAGGTATCTGGTGTATCGTGAAAGCTCCCAACTCTACGCACTCGGCTCCATCGAGTGCGGTGGAGCCTGTGTGTAAATCTGTAAATTCTGTCCCTTCTTTCCATCATACTATAATTACGGGTGATTCTAATACCTGTCTTCTCAAAGGTGATTATCGATCAGATTCCCTTAACTTTTTTGCTTCCTGATGTAACTCATTTCTCTCCAAGTTGCAAGCCCTCCCTCCTTGATCTCATTCTTGTATCATCTCCCAGTCACATCATAAAACTCGGCCAGTGTACGGCCTTTTCCTTTTACGATCTCCTTTACCTTTCTTACAAAGTGCGCACTCCTAAAGTAAAACCTAAAATTCTCCGTATCTCTCTCTAACATCTATGCCACCTAAATTACGTTGCATGTACAACGTAATTTAGGTGGCATAGATGTTAGTAAGTTTACAGTGATGTTGAGAAGAACGTGCGTACAGTAGCGTCAAATGCCGTGGGGGATGACCTATTATCGTTATGATCCTACCGATTTTTGACATCATCCTTCCTGTTATTACACTGATCGTAAATAATTCCATATCATCCGGATTTTTTCCGACTGCTTGGAAAAATGCTCTTGTCCTCTTACCCAAAAAACCTAATCCTTCGTGTTGCTCAGATTACCGTTCCATTTCTATTATTTCTTTTCTATCTAAGATCCTCGAACGCTTGGTTCAGCAGCAGTTAAATTGTTTCTTCGATAAGCACTAGATTCTCAATCCATTTCAATCAGGTTTCCGCCCGGATAGCACGACTACCACTCTCGTGAAAACTACCGAGGATATTCGTTCTAATATGGATAACGTTCAACTTACGGTTTTGGCATTACTAGACCTCAGTAACGCGTTCAATATCAATATATTTCCTTCGGCAATTGAGTTGTTTCGTTCTTACCTGCATGGACGTCAGCAGCGAGTACGTATTGAGGATACGTTTACTTCTTGGTGCTTGCTTGCTTGGTTCTTCTCGGTTGTCTCCTCGTTTATTTGCTTTATTCACAGGCTGCATTGTGTGAACTTCCAAATGCCATTTCCTCTATTAATGAAGATCTCTCACGTATATCTGTCAGGAGTAAGTCTCATGATCTCCTTGTCAACCCTTCAAAATCGCAAAGCATTATTATAGGAAGTTCTCGTCGCATATCAAAAATTGATTGGTACAATATCCCTTACGTTATGTTTGATAGCACACCAACAAAATTCAGCGATAAAGTGAAAATTTTGGGAATAATTTTTAGTAATTCATTGTCTTGGTCAGCGCAGATTGCCGAAGTTAGTAGGAAATTGTTTGCTGCATCTGGTGCCCTTAGAAGGTTACGAAATTTTTTACCAGTAGACACTAAAATTGCGCTAACACAATCGTTGCTCTTTCCTATCCTCGACCATTCTGATTCCTGTTACCTAGATATCATCGAAGATTTCTTGACCTTGACCGCCATCAAACGTTTGCATATAGTTTTTTGACTTTGTAAATATGGCCATGTTTCTGAATTTCGTTTTCAGCTCCAATGGCTCCCCATAAGACTTCGTCGTAACTGGCACAGCCTTCCCTTCTTTACTCTATCCTGTTTGACCCTACCATCCCAACCTATTTAAAGGAACGTTTTGTCTTTCATAGCGATTCGCATGGTCTTACCCTGCTTTTACTCCGTCTTAAAATACCATTCCTCTCCACTGATTTCTACACCAATTCATTTTCAATTGAGGCAGTGCGTCTGTGGAATATTTTGCCTTTCGATATCCGGAATGCTCAATCACTTCGATCCTTCAAACATCTTGTCAAACTTCACTGTCTTTCTCTTAAGATTACGTAATCAGCATAATTTTCTTGCTTCTCCCCTTTTCTCAGTCTCATTTACTGTATGTATATTTATTCATTGTATTGTATGTATCAATTTGATAAATTGTATGTTTGTGTGTATGTGTACATTTTTATATGTATGTTTGTGTATTTATTTATGCTTATTTATATAATATTTTATTTCCTTTATGTTATACTCTGCGCTGCCCTACCTTGTTTCTTCACTTCTTTTCTACTCTAAGGTTGTCTGGAAGAGATCGCATCGCGATAAGTTCGCCGTTGTATAGGTAACATCTTATTGTTGTTTTTCTTATGTACGAGTATTTTTCTTTTGGTGCAAGAAAATGTATTGTATTGTATTATATGGTATATAAAGCAGTGATAGCCCTGTTTATTAGGAAACCCCCTAATAATCGGACGGACCCTGGGTCGAATCCTGGTGTGGGCATCTACAGCTAAGAGCAGATCACGCTTAACACTTGAAGTGCGATTGTCTCTTATCATGTACTGCATAAGAACAGTACAAAGGTTAAATTGTAAAGCTTGAGCTGCACTTAGCTGTACCACTGAATTCTTATTTTGTGATTTATGTATATATTTGTAACTGTAAATTGCTCGGCGGTGAAAAATATCGTAAACCAGCACGTCCAAGAAATTTCACACAAAAAAATATTTCGAAAGATGTTTGACCTAACCTAAGAAAGAGTTGTACAGGTTTGACGACAGCCGTTAAAATCAGTATCTTCGTCAAATCCTTAGGCTTAGGTAGTGGGCCCCACCAATCCTATTCGCTTGGGAAATGGGAAGAAAACCATCTACCTAATAAGGCATAATGATCGACGGAAAAGTTCAACCCTATATTGTATCAATTAATAACAAATATGATCCCGACAAAGAAAGCACAAAAAAAAATCAACTTACGTCTCAATGTAAAAGCGATAAGTTGTATGAATGATTTTTATAAAGTATGTTTATTATTTTTTTCATGGTTTCGAAGGTGATTCCAGAGTAAAGATGATGTGAACAGAATCATCCCTTCAGATTCAGATTTTAAACCGTTTAATATATCCTGTATTATACAGATTGCATGGTAAAACTAATTTTTATTTTTTAAGTTCAACATTGAGAGTCGTTCAAGCATACATACCATCTAAACAGGTTAACGTAGCCTATGAACGCTAGAAACAAAGTAGCACCTGCATGTTGCCACCGCCAATATGGCATTACTGGTAACCTTACTCAATCGTAGGAAAACGACAACCGTCCAAGAGTTGCTATTTGTTTGCGGTTGTCTGTGGGGTGGAGGTATTTTCACAGTCGGCCTGATTAGATGCGCACTACCTCTCTTAAAAAGATCCAGATCAAGTAAACAAACATGTTCATGTACACAAAATATTTGTCTAGAATTGACATCAAACCCACGTCCACAATTACCACCTCATTGGTGTTACAGAACCCATTGCACACTCGAACACCGGGCTCGTTTACTCTACTTGTGGAGTATCTTTTTTTATGCCCTGTCGAACTTTTCAGAAGGCTTCAGCATGGAGTTCCTCAAGAAAAGTGTGAAGAGGTTTTTACAGAGTTGGTAACTAGCTGCAACTGCTTACTGTCTGTGGGGCCGCACGAAGTATTCTCAGTGCCATAAAAAATGACCTTCGACCCAGAAACCCTTCCCATACCTTGGTCTGATCCACGGGATAATAGACACTCACTGAGGAGGAATTCCGTGTTCAGAGTTTCACCATGTAGGTGACAGAATCCGGCGCGAGACAATCTGATGGAGAAACAAAAATGTCTCTTTAGATGGACAGAGAATTAAAGAAATGGTAGGAAATGGCTAAATGCTCAAATAAATATACGGAGGAAAGCGTCAGGAGGGGAGTGGATAGATACACGCTGATGATCACTATGACGATACAATATAACATACTATCGTAACATCACTAACCGTTGATAAATATGTAGATTTGTAAACTTCCACCGATTACTGTAGTGAAGAGGATCATGTCCACATCTATATCTAAATCCCCGATGATTTATGAAAGGAAAACAACAAAATAGAATTGAGCAAACAAGGAAACTTATTTGTCTTAGAGAATAAACCGTATTTCTACCGCGCTAACCGGAACTTAGATTGTATACGAAATGATAAATCGCAAACAAGTTGACAGTCATCTTTGTACTTTGTGATTCTAAGGTAATTTGGAAATTAGGGTACATATTTTTTACATATTTTAGAGCTATGAATGTTAAAGAAGTGAGGTGTGTAAAGACCGCGTCTCATGGCGCTCTGTGGGCCAATTCTGCTAAATAACTGCAACTGCACGTTTACGCCTGTCACTTGAGTCATGCAGGAATAGTGCAGTGCCGATAGGTGTATTCTACTAAAATTTCCTGCACTGCAACTGCGCGTATGCTGCACTGCAACGGCACTGCAACTACGCTGCAACTGTGCGTATCCTGCAAGTAAACTACTTAAAACCTGAAATGTTGCCATATTTCAATCTAATAAAACTGAATTTTTATTTAATGTTGACTCCTATAGTTTCACTATTGACCTTGGTTGCCGGAGTGGAGGTATTTCTAACCGAAAAGAAGCTTTACTTAATTATTTTTATTTACAAACATCTCCCAAAACAAAGCAAATATAATTCACCGCCTCAGAATATTAATTTCACTTCGCAAAAGTTGCTCAAGAGTAACGTTAACAAAACTGCAAGTAAACTCCTTCAAAACGTCTGTCACCGGTATACAAATGTCAAAACAATTTATCAGAATACGATTATATTGCAGGAAACGTGCAGTTGCAGAGCAGGTTTTTTAACAGAATAGCGATTCATTTATTGCAACATTCCTGCAACGTCGCTGCTGTCAGATCGTTTAACAGAATACCGAAACGTCAAAATGTACGCATTTTGACACACGCCGCGCTGCAGTGCAGTTGCAGTGTTTAGTAGAATCGGCCCACTGTTCTCTCTGACTACACCGCGAGAGACGTGGCGTGAGATGTACAAACATAAACTGTATTTGAGAGTTTTACGAGATCAAAAAGTATTTATTGTAGTATACTAGCCGTTTATATCTGTGCAGTAATGGCCCAGTGGATAAAGAACCGGTCTATTCACCAACTGGGCCCGGTTCGAATCTTGGCAAGTACCACTAAATTCGTTTTTCTTTCTTTTTCTTATATACCAAGTCCGGCCATAAGTTCTGTTACAAATGAATATGCATTTTTTTTATGGAGTAATGTAATCTTAATACAACTTATATGTACATATTTATAGAAGTGTCAGCAAAAAAAAAGATGATTCTATTCGAAATTGCCATCTTTGGCTTTAAAACAGGCCTTTTTCTTCCCGCGCTTTTGACGAGTGACATTGTTGTTTTACTTGAAATTTTTACAATTCAGTATAAAATTAGTTTTGTGTGATAATTTCGATAGTATTTTGTAGCATAAGTGCTAGTGAAATTAACAGTAATGAAAAAGCTCAAATATAACACGTTTATGCACTTTTTGGAAGACGTGAATAAGTTCATCAAGAAAACCTTGTAAAAATCACTATCGTTTTACGGGTGGTATTTAAATTGGGTTGATTGGGTCTAGGTACCCTTTACAAGAATTTTTGCAGCACAGTTCCTAAAGCTGGAACATAGAATTACATTTTTCAAATGGTTTTAAACTGAAGACTTTGACACTGGCATAAAGTAGCAACACTATTGCCATATATAAAAAAAAACAGGCCTTTAACACGCGCCCTGTTTCTACGGGAAATTTAGCCACTGCTTGCTCCAGAGATTTCTTAAGAGACACTATGTTGGTTTGTCGTTTCGAGCAGGAGATGTCCTCTAAAACTGATCATAATTTTTAGTCTAAGGGGTTCAGATCTGGGTTAGACGAAGGCCTGTCTTCAGCTCTTATAAAGTTCGGAACGGTTTCGAGCTAGGCTTGGGTATTTCGTGCCTTTTGACCAGGTGAAGAAGAGTCCTGCTAGAAAGTCCACGGTCCATTTTTAAAAAGTGTATTGCTGAGAGGTTTCACAACACGATCTAAGACAGTCTCTTGATACACTTTGGCTGATAAGGATGATGACCATGTTGTACCTGTCCGACCACTTAGGCGGCTTCTTTAGAACTGTGTGCGTACACTTTGTCATTTTGCTTGTTGTAGTGCTCTTCAATCGTGAATTTTTTTTCACCAGTAAAGAAGATATTTCTGTGCCTTTCACCTCCGTATTGGGACAAAAGGCGTTTTTATCGATCCACTCACTTCATCTCTAGGGATTGGTTTAGGGGATGTCCTGTATCTCGACAACAAGCGTAGAGCTTCATGTCTTGTTTTTAAAAAAGTCAATTATGTTTCCTGATGGGGTTTCGGCGAATCCTGGATTTAACAGCATTAACAGCCTTTGTAGTTCTAACAGCACCCTGTCGCTCCGATCTTTTATGATCTTCAACAGAGGAAGTGTTGGTATATCTGTCGATAGTATGATATACGAATATATGGCTGCTACCAAGCTTTCGAAGTGTCTTGAATATGACCGACGGCTCCATACTAACTTTGTGCAAGACAATCACTGCAATCCTATTTTCTTTAACACCCTATTCCATATTGTAATTTGATAATAAACACGAAAAAAATATGTAAAACGGCGAGAAATCGCGATATGTTTTTAACATAATAAATGCGTTCCAAATTCAAAATAATAAAAGAGCTTTAATGTTGCAGTATTTATGGCCAGACTAGTTACATATTTGTAATTATCATTAGCGGCGGTGATGGTCAACATCGTGAGAAAAAATGTCAAGAGATTATATTTCGAAAGACCTAATCTAAGAAAGGTCTGTTTTTTTCTGATTTGTCTGACGACAGTCGCTCAGGCTTAGGTAGTGGACCTCGCAATCCTAATGGATTAGAAACTGGGCTAACGCTTATATGAAGAATAACCGTTATCATTTTACTAATACAGGGTGGCCCGTTGATAGACGTCTAAAAGAAAAAAATTGATGGCTTATGCTAAGGGGTATCCGAATCACCCCTATGTATGTTCCGCGATTCTTTATAGTTTGGGAGCTAGAATTTTTTTTAGTATTTTTTTCGTAGTTTTCACCTAACATATGGTTTAATTTTTTAACTCTTTTATTTCTAACATTTTTGGATATCTTCTTTTGTGTAATTATTTATCATAATGATAGCTACCACCTAAAATAATGCTGATTGCCTGGGCATAGCAGAACTTACCTAAAATTTAATTTAAGTAGTCAACAAAAATGTTTGGGACTTAAAAAAAAATAATACATGGGTGCCAGCGGCTTCGAAGGGTCCTTAATAACTGCTTTTTTTTTATATATTAGTTCAGCATAGTGGCCCCTCGTTGCCTGATGGTAAGCGAAAGAGGAGCCCAAATCGCAACTGCAACTGACAACATACTACATCCCGTATCCTGTCAGTTGACGCTGCCATGCTGACCCGCAAAATGCTTCTTCACGCTTCGTTTGAAGGATCCCATATTGTAGGAAGGAGGGAACACATGTGCAGGCAAGGCGTTCCACTTTTTGATGGTACGACAAAGATAGGAGTTGCCGAACTTTTTGGTACGCGAAGAGATATGGACCTTCAGCAGTAAAAAGCATTCATAAAAAGTTTACCTTGATACGGGATTATTTCCTGAAATTGAAGCCATCCATTTTTTTCTTTTAGACGTCTATCAACGGGCCACCCTGTATAATAAATTTGTGAGGGTGCGTTTGCTTTTCTTTCACGCAAAATGCTGAAGGAATTTGGATAAAGTTTAGAAAACAAATACAGTATGTTCTGGATTAACACATAGGTTACTTTTATGTGGAAAATATTTCAGTGATTTGACGTTCTGGTAATTTTTGATGAGATGGCATGAGTCACCAGAAACCCACTGAGAGTTGCTGCGTAAGCAGCGGACATGACAACGTACGAAATATTATCCTCATGTTGCTAGCGTCCACGGTCTTTTAACGATTTACATTAGGCAGGTCATATACTTGATTACTCAGGAGCTGTCTGGAGACTTCACTCACTCGTCAGAATCCAAAATTTTATTTGGACATTGACTGTGCAAGTCATTGTTTAAAAAAAATATTGAGTTAGCCATCACCCTCCCATATGGTGACGGCCAACTCTCTGAGAATCGCTATTTGGCTGCAGTCTTCTATACGGTGGAGGTACTTCCCAAGTCGGGATAGTGCTAAATATTGATGTGCTTTGCGTTCCTTTCGACAGAACAGTTTCTTGTGGACATTCAGGGTGATGTGCTGGTGTTAACACAACTGTAAAATATCAGCGCGTAGACCGTTGGGATATTTTTGTTGGTTGACAACTGTGAGGGACTATTGTGAAAATCCTATTACCGAAGTAGGCTGTCGCCATTTCTCGAACGCTTTCCGAACAAGCTCCTGGGTAGTGCTGCATTACTAGCGATCGGCGACTCGATGTACAACTCGAAATGAGAAATTCAAAATGTGTGGCAATAACCTATTTCAATGTTGTCAAATCATTTATATTTACGAGTAATATTAAATTAAGTGTTATTTTTGTTGTCGCTTACGAAAAACATTCACATAATATATAGGTATATATGCAGTCCTATGTTAAATGCTTTTTTACAAACGTCGTAGTGAATATGACTAATTATAGTCCGTGGAATACAGTTGGGTGGAACATTTTCATTAATCAGTAGTAAGAATAGGTTTTCAATTTATTTTTTCTCAGTTTTAATTTTAATTTTGACAGCCCAACATACCTTTTAAAAGTTTAAAAAATTACCTTATTGGTGAACTAAAACATGTTTATAGATATATGTATGTAACACCAAAGAAATACTAAATAATTGTATCGTAACACGAAATTGTATCGTGTAAACAAAACATCATGAAATTGTACATATTCATATGATAAGATTATGACAGATGTTCGCAAGCTGCCGTAACTGCTTTACACCAGGCACGTCATATGCTCATCTCCCGCTACCTCTTTGCCAATTTTCCTAATTCCATCAAACATACCAAAAAAGCATCCCGGTAAAACCACATTTAGAATATTAAGAAAACCCCGCAAAACCAGTCCGTGAGTCGAAAATGTGAATTGCAGAAGATTTCTACGTCATCTAAATTATTTGAGGAAAATGAACAAACAGTTGAAAAAGCATTTGAGGTAAATAACCGTATAGATGAAAAACTAAATTTATCAACCATTAAAATGTAAGATTTATATGGACAATTCTCAGAACAATCTTTGATTTTAACTTTGTCATGCTCGTTACACATATAAGAAGAGAGCTTTTTCAAGACCACCGTTCCTATATGAAATCTATATGTTTATCTGTATGTGTGTCTGTCGCTTTTTTCGAATATTCGAATTTTTCATAAAAAAGTAGAATAGGAATGTCTGTAAAACCAACCTATAGGAGGTTGACAACCTCTTAAGGAACATGGTCAAAATGGCCGACAAAGTTAAAAAAAAAAATTTAATTGTTATATAATTGACGAGCCAGGTGTTCCTCTGGCAATGCAACCTTGCGCATTCTCAAATGGCTTTTAATTTTTTAAATTTTTAGTTTTACAAAAATTAAAATGTAAAATTATTTAAAGATTAAGAGAAAATCTACAAAGATAAATTGAAATGATTTAACTTTCCATTGGCAAATGTACTTTACAATAAAATAAAATATTTAAGTACATGTATGCGACAATATAACGGATGACTTGTACGCAGTTTTCAATTTATACACTAGTAAAAATAATTAAATTGTGATTAAATTTGCTAAAGTGAACGTTTAGCATTGAATAAGCATGATTTCTTTTATATTTAGGTGTTCGCGAAGCAAGTCTTTGCCGATATATATGCAGTCTACAAACAAAACATAAATGCAAAATTTTATATTCTACATGATAACGCACCAAACTAAATTTTGGACCGAGATGTGCAATGAGGTGAAAAGAATTCTTTAAAAAAGGGGCCAAACACCTATTTGTGTTTTAATGGTACAGAAAACAACGTGTACGCTTTGGATGGTTGCCATCATCAGCTTTTTTTACTTTACCGGGACTGGATCTGGATGTTACTACATTGAATTAGAACAGAAAATGATTTATTTATTTCGCTTATAATAGATTATTTCGGGTCCATTATACCAGAGACTTACTTTTTTTATAGGAACAGATGTAGAAGCTGTAAAATAATGAATGCCGCGTAATTAGGAAGTATATGATGTTTACTCTGTGTGTTTTTATATTATTTATATACGGAAATACACGTATATACAAAAAATGCTCGTGTAAAGTAAAAACTAGAATGATATTAGTGGGTTTCCGTAGGCGAGGAAAGCTCCCGCTATTCCAGTCCAGCTGCTACCAAGGCAACGCAACAGGAGCTGGCTGGTAACCTCATTCGCTGGCAGATACACAACAAACATGTCTTCTGGGAGGATGAGACATCCCAGTCGAGCCGCTTCAATGTATCCTATATATAAATCCCTAACCCATAAAATAGTACAGTTTCTCCCTCTATTTCTCTGCACTGACATTTTGGCCTCTAGAAATAAAACTATAAATGCTATTGAGATGCGGTTTTCACCAGAAAGTCAAACTAAATTGCATCTTTCTAATGGTATCAAAATGGAGATAATTTGATAACCGGACGTATTTAAAAAAGTACATTTTGTAAAAGTAGTGGTGGGATTTGCGCGAAGCGCGAACTCCAGCACTTGTAAGTAATAATAAGTAAATATTGTCGGACGAATTACACGACGCCATCTAGCCCCAAAGTAAGCGAAGCTTGTGTTATGGGTACTAGACAACTGATAAACATACGTAAATTTTTTTTTTGTAAATACTTACTTATTATACATGGAAAATACCCAGAGTGAGGTGTGTAAGGACAGAGTCACGTAGCGCTCGGTTCTCTCTGCCTACCACGCAAGGGATTTGGTGTGAAGTTATGGATGGAATACTTGTAGATGTGTTAAATAAATTTGCTATATCTAGTAATATTATTCGACATCCTATTTATATATTTTATGGCGCCCTCATTAAAACGGCAATATTAATTTAATGACGTCCATAAACAGTGGTCATAAATTGTAGTTTACAGCTAGGGGTTGCCATGTGTTGACTAATTTATAAAGCTTTTAAAACATGATCAAAATATTTTTTGTAAATGCGTGTAATCTAATTATCTTTATTTTATACAACGGGAGGCATACAAGCACACGGCCCACCTAATGCAAAGCGGATACCGTAGGCTATGAACGCTTGTAATACATTAAGTATCATTTGCGGCATGCCACCTCTGCTGCTAACACAGCAACTCCTGTGGAGCTCACTGGCAGCATGACCAGATTTCATTTGACGAATCTACTGTTTGTCGAGGTTAAAAACTACTAAATTCTAGCAAAAGAAAACGAGAAAATACTAAAAGTCTATTGCATTGTTTCGCTGTTGTGTTACAACGAAGAAGCATAATTGTTATTTTGATTATAACGATAAATCAATCAAATGGACAAAGAAAACACCATAAATTAGAGAAATCAATGTTTATTACTTAAAATAAAAATATAAATAAATATATTTTTTAAGTGTGATCAAGTTATGGTTCTTCGTTTTTATGTTGGGTAACATTATCATAAAGCTGTTTTGAGAGCAGTTGAGGATTGAATTTTGATTATACTTCTGTCAGGATCAAATCTGCTACATCAGCCTTCAATCTGTAGTAGCTCCTCTTTTCCATGCATTATTGCAGCAACATTCTTATTATTAAATCGATTCCGGTCTCTATTTTTAATCCTGTTAATGTCTGACAATATTCTTTCTACTTTGGCGTTTGACACAGGTAGTATCGTCATTTGCTGCACAAATCAGGACAAATTACCATACTTTGGTTTGCTATTCGTATCACAGATTTGGCTGACTTCACTCTAAAATTTATCCACCATAAAAGTTTCAGACGTTGAAAAAAGGAATTCCCACTAATACATTACACTCTATGCTCACGGCATGAATGCTTACGAAAATAATGAAAATTAAAAATTAAAGACAATATCAAACCTTCCCAATCAATTTTTTTCAATACACGTGGAATTCCCTCAACAGCTTTCCCTCTCGAATAATTAATATTAGAAAGAGATAGTTCATTCGATGAAAAAGAGGAATACCCTGCATTTTCCGACAGGTTTGCCATATGAAGGCAAAAAAGTATCAGAATAATTAAAAAGCGTGAATTCTACCAAAATATACCAAATATTTTTTAGCTACTAGATACTGTTGCCGGTACCTTGAAATCTACCAAAAAAGTAGAAATCTATTAAATCTGGTCAAAGTCAAAATCTCTTTATTCCGTAGAAATGGAATCGTCACAATTTTTTTCCCTACCGTGCAGTTTATGACTAGGCGAGCACTGATAAAAATACTGCCAAAAAACTCAGGCATCCCTCTTTTGGTATCCAAACAAATTTACATAATTTATTAATTACATTATAATTGGATCGACTCACTCCCAGGTATTTTTATCATTAATATAGTCAGATACTTTATAATATGCCCTGCTACACAATTTGGCTTTAATAGTAGTTTTAAATTAATTTATTGACAATTCTCTTATATTGCTGGGAAGTTTGTTATAGAACCGTATACATTGCCCCATAAAAGAATTACTTATTTTGTGGAGACGGCTTGCATGTAACACAAGATTATGCTTATATCTAGTATTTATGCTATGAGTATCACTGTTTTTACAAAATGAGTTTATGGATATACAAAAGATTTTCATAGATATATTGCGATGCGACTGTTAAAATATTTATTTCTTTGAATTTTTCTCTAAGGCTCTCCCGGGGACCAAGTTTGTAGATAGCTCTTATGGCTCTCTTTTGCAATAAAAAGATGGTGTTAATGTCCGCGGAGTTACCCCTAAGAAGAATTCCATGACATAATACTATGAAAGTAGCTGAAATAAACTATTCTAGCCGTATCAACATCAGTGAGCCGTCTAATAGTTTTCACTGCATAGGCTGCAGAACTTAGTTTTCCTGATAACTTTTCAATTTGTGGGCGCCATTGTAGTCTGGAGTCAATTGTTATACCCAAGAACACAGTTGTCTCCACAGGGGCTAAATTAGTTCCATTAACATGTACATTGGTAGCCACCTGTCTTACATTAGGTGTCGAGAACTTAATGACTTTAGTCTTTTTATCATTTAAAAGCAGATTATTAACACTCAACCAATGAATAACTTTAGAGAGAGCATCGTTAACTTCGTCATAATTACCTAACCGTCTATTAATTTTGAATGTCAAAGAGGTATCATCCGCAAACGATACAATCTCATGTTTATCCCTTACATAATAAGGTAAGTCATTTATATATACTAAAAATAAGAATGGACCTAGAATTGACCCCTGTGGGACTCCCATAACTACAGGGGACCGAAAATCTTTTACCATTAACATCGATATACATACACACTGCTCACTGGTGATACAGAGATTTTTACACGGAGAGACTGTCCTCAGAGTCCACAGAGGGACAACCAGACCTTTTTTTAGCTTCGGTCACTTTTCTTAGTTAGTTGCGGGGGTTTTTTAACGATCTCCTTTTTTATACTACGTCGGGAGGCATACAAGCATACGGCCCACCTGGTGTAAAGCGGGTACCGTAGCCTATTAACGCTTGCGATATATTAAGTATCTCCTCTGCTGCTTGTAATTTCATCTAACCTGATTTGTGTGCTTCCGCCACCAATTAGTTCATGCGGCCTAGCGCCGGCCGGCACCCACCCACTACTGTTAGTAGATGCAACATGCCGACGCTGCCATGGCTGCTCCGGTAGTCTGTGCCTCGGCTGCTGCGGTCGTCCGCCATCTGGAACAGAATGTAAAATCAGAAAGTTAGATCAAATTGCATGTAAATTTGACTTTCTAAAAATAACGCCTGAATCTATTAACTATCCTCTGCTGCTTACACAGCAACTCCTTAGGAGCTTACTGGTGACCTCACTCACACGCGGGGAAATAACAACCCTCTATGGAGTTGTTATTTCCCTGCAGTTTTCTGTGAGGTGGAGGTACTTCCCCAGACGGGCTGCTTTGATGCGCCCTACCTCTCTTAAAACACCCAGACCAAGACAAACAGACATGTTCATGCACGCAAATGTTTGCCTTGTGTGGAAATCGAACCCACGAGCGTTGGTGTCAAAGTCGCGTCTTACACGACTGAGCCACAGAGCTCGTCACCGTGCTCCTGTGAGTAAGTAAGGTTGCCAGTAAAATCTTAAAGAGTTGCCGTGTAAATGCAGAGGTTCGATTCCACACAAGGCAAACATTTGTGTGCATGAACATGTCTGTTTGTCTTGGTCTGGATGTTTTAAGAGAGGTAGGGCATATCAAAGCAGCCCGTCTGGGGAAGTACCTCCACCTCACAGAAATCAGCAGCCAAATAACAACTCCCTAGAGGGTTGTTGTGTTCCTGCGTGTGAGTGAGGTCACCAGCAAGCTCCTAAGGAGTTGCGGTGTAAGCAGCAGAAGAGGCATCGCGCGAGTGATACTTAATATATATCGCTAGCGTTAATAGGC
Organism: Pyralis farinalis; assembly: GCA_947507595.1. Taxonomy (NCBI): domain Eukaryota; kingdom Metazoa; phylum Arthropoda; class Insecta; order Lepidoptera; family Pyralidae; genus Pyralis; species Pyralis farinalis. Next base: position 38,602,705 of record OX382259.1, read on the forward strand.
TACGGTACACGCTTTACATCAGGTGGGCCGTATGCTTGTAAACCTCCCGACGTAGTATAAAAAAAAGCACAACGACACTTCACTTTTGCGGTTTTCTGCTGCATCTGATACAGCAACTTCACACAAGATCTCTCGGGCTGTTTTTTTTTTTTTTGTTTTTTTTTTTGTTTTTTTTTTTGTTTTGATGTACTCTACTTCTCTTAGATGATAGAAAATAGGAGTACGGCTTGTCGGAGGTTAGCGGTTGCTGTGGCCTATGAAATCTTCTAATAACAAGGGCGTCACTAGTGTGTTGCAGACTTCTTAAAAACCTTTTGAATAGCCTCATGCTGTAGACTCTTGGGAAAACCTTTGACAACGCAGCGTGTTTTTTAAGGTTTTTTTAACTATAATTATCTAATTTTCCCTATGCTCGACTCAACTGGAACGCGCGGGGTGTGCACTCATGATTTGTTAATAATGAGTTAGAAGGACAAGGTTCATATTGGGTAAAGCAAAGTGCACGTCAAGCTTGACACCGTGTACTTTATATCATTCGTATGCTGTTCATTATAAGAGCTACATTCGGTCTGCTCTAAGCTGTTCAACGTAAGAGCTAACTTTCAAATAAACCAAATTGTTTATTAAAGCGATTCAGTTCGTTGTATATGTGTGTAGATCTTCACGCCAGGTCCCGTGCGGCGTATGCACAGAGGACCGAGTGCCGTTATACTAGGTCCATAACACATCTAGCTTCTTTAACATTCAAAGGATTTTTCATGCACGCTCGCGGTTCCTAGGGCTCCACACATCACCTTCGATAATACACGACCAATTTGGTCATAGTCTTGGTGTTCCTCGGTTTCTATATCCTTTACATTTGCATCCGTCATTCATTCTGCATTGTTTTTACAGGCAAGTTAGAGCTTCTTTTAAAAAAAATTACAACCAGTTGAGAATGCGCAAGCTTGCATTGCCAGAGGAACACCTCGCTCGTCAATTATATAAACAATTCATTTTTTTTTTAATTTGTCGGCCATTTTGACCATGTTCCTTAAGAGATAGGAACGGTGTTCCTGAACATTCCTATTCTACTTTTATTGCTGAATCCGAATCTGAAGTCAAAATTAGAATATTCGAAAAAACGCACACACAGACAAACGCACAGACAAACATATAGATTTCATATAGGAACGGTGTTCCTGATAAATAAATAAATAATAATAAATAAATCTACCACGACCAAATTACTTTTGTTTTATCAGGAGCGGTAGGAACCGGCGTGTATGAAAAGAGTTATGAATGGTAAGCAAGCGAGTGAGATGTGTAAAGATCGAGTCACATGGCTCTCGGACCTCACTGCCTACTCCGCAAGGGACTTGTACTGAAGATGTAGTAGTAGATAAATTCGTCTTGCTAAGTATCAAAGGACATATGACTAAGAAAAACTAATACAACGAATTTTGGACGCCATGCACTTTAAAAAAAAATCCCAACCTATCGAGTTTGTAACGGAAGGGATTTTTGAGACCATAACAAAAATATAAACTTAAATGTATAAAATTAATTTACAATTATAAATTGTCACTTAATGCATTTGCGATCTTGTTTAGTGCCTAGCTTTTGATTCTATATAACAAAAACTCGTAATGTTTATTTTCTAATGGCCTCGAGCCATAGAAGATTTAGCAATGGTCAATGATCACAAGCGGCGGGCGCGGAGGAGAAATCGGCCCGTGAGTCCCCACCATTCCTCGAAGGATTACCTCCTCCGGAGCACGTACACATCATGTAAAGGCAGTTTAACGCCGTCAAGTTTTAACTTATCGTTTAGCAGTTATCATTAAGTAACTAGTTCATTGCCGCACTTGTGTTTTTTGATAATGGACTTGTAAATAGACACGGCTAATGGTCTTGTACTGATTTCGAGCTGACTTCCAAAAATATGAGATATATATATTATGTAAGGTCATCAAAATTTTTGGTTTTATTTTTATAAAAACATCGAGAGGCATACGGTTAAAGCAGTAACCGTAGACTAGGAACGCTTGCAATATGTTAAGTATGAAAGTTGGGCGCTTTGCTGTTAACACATCAACTCCTTAGGAGCATACTGGATTACTGGCGAACTTAGATCGCCTAACACAACAACCCTCTAGGGAGTTGATACTTCGGTGGGGTTTTCTATGAGGTGGAGGAGATACTTCCCCATGCGTGTCGCTGTGATGCGCCCTACCTCTCTTAAAATCACCCAGATCAAGATAAACAGGTATGTTCGTACATACAAATATTTGTCCTATCTGGGACTCGAACCCACGAGCGTTGGTGTCAAAGTAGCATTACAGCGTGATCCGGCACTACGCCACCGAGCTGGGTGTTTTAGGAAGGCGGTTTTTTTATATAAAAATATTTTATTTTTTTGCTTTTTAGTGGTGTAAATAAAAAAAAAACAGAGATGAAAATTCTCATCAAAGACTTTTGCTGAAGGAACCACTGTTTTTGATGATTTTCTCAAAAAGCGCTGAATCGATTTAGATAAAACTTATATGGACCTACCTCTGAAGTATGGTCATACTTATACCAAACAAAAAAAGATTCATCAAAATCATTTCATACTTAGCGGAATGATTGCGTAACAAACTTAAAAAAAAACCACAGACGAATAGGGAACCTCCTACTTTTTGTAGTAGAAAAGTTGAGTCGATTAAAAATGAACGATGTCTGTTTGTCTTGGTCTGGGTATTTTAAGAGAGATGGGGCGCATAACAGCAGCCCGTCTAGGGAAGTACCTCCACCTCACAGAAAACCGCAGTCAAATAAAATCTGGAAGGTTGTTGTGTTTTTGCGAGTGAGTGGAGTCACCAGTAAGCTCCTAACGAGTTGCTGTTTGGCTGCCGTTCATAGGACACGGTAACCGTTTTACATTGTATGAGGCGATAAAAAAATTGTCGTCACGACACTACGTGCTGAGTCAGTCAGAGTTACATGTTTAATTAATTGAAGTTTACTGTGTCATTGTGTTTCAAAATAAACTCGTTTCTTTCTTTCGTTCTTAAAAAATCCTGGTGTTTTTTCTAGTAACCGTGCAGTGCCTGACTTCAGAGAGCATCGCTGGGCTCGCTGGAAGACGAAACCAAATCGACGCACAAAATACATAGATTTGTTATACGTTTATTTTCATTGTGCGCCGCGGACGTCACCTCGTGATTGCTCACATGACTCCGGACCACCGGTCACGCACGCAAAAATCTTCACAACATCCATTTCAAATAACACTTTTACTGCTTGGCATACATTTTGTTGACATTTGGCCATTACCTACACTGTCGTATGTAGGAGATAGGAAATCTCACCGCTGAGTCTCACCTGTCCTGTGTTTCGGATATAGAATTTTGTATGGGAGAAAAATGTATGTTGAAAAGTTTTAATTCTATATTAAATAATTTATATAATAATTTATACTATTATATATACATACAGTAAGTTTGGGTGACTGAGTCATCAATGTGTAGCCGAATTTATTAAAGTTTGAAACGCGAAATTTGAACATGCTAGAAAACAAAATGAAGTGAATTTTGAAAATTAGTACTTACTCCCTTAGAGTACGAATTATTAGCAATATGTCATTATCATTTGCTTGTACGGATGAATAGCGTAATAAATAAGTATGAAGTATTACTTGCTGGGTGGCGAAGGAATATATCGTGAGGAAATCTGCACGTCCAAGAAATTATTATCAACTAGCAGAAGCCCGCGGCTTCGCACGCATGAGATTTGAGCTTTAAGTAGCTTTTATTTCTCTGTAGACCTGAAATTCTATCTGTTTAAAAAAACAAAGTTCAGGGTCGTAGATGCAACCATAGAGCGATTCAATTTTCGTACAGCGCCATCTATTGACCGTTACAGGAGGCAACGTATATGTATTTTATTTAAATTACATAAAAAATACGTAGTTATTTTATGTTACAAAAAATACGTATTCTATGAAAATAATAAAAATAAAATTCCAAAATCCCCCAAAGGGGAAGATATTTCCCCCTAATTTTAACAGTTTTTCATTTTTTACGCAGGAATCCTAAATATTTACGAGATAAAAAGTACCCTATATTCTGCTCTGAACAGTCCTCTACCTACCAGTGAAAGAAGTCCCGTTAATATCGGCTCAGCTATTTCGAAGATTAGCCCGGACAAACAAACAGACAGACAGACAAAAAAGTTACAAATGCGTATTTAGGCTTTGGTAACGTGAAAATAATAATATGAGCTTAAGATAAAGGCTTTATTTTGAAATCACAGACAGACACTTCAATTTTATTTATATGTATAGATAAAAATATAAATAGTTACGTGGAGAGACGTGTGACCTTGGAAAGGTCTGATTTTCCCTCTGGCTTGCAGAGGTCTGACGGCAGTCGCTCCATGTTAAAATCAGTATCTTCGCTTAATCCTTAGGCTTAGGTAACGTACCCGGCCAATGGATTAGGAAACAGGATAATGCTGGAAAGAAGAAGTATAAAGTAATTGGGGGTGAAAGTTTGTATAAAGGTTTTTACAAACATTACAATACATATTTCAGCGTTCCTTAAAATTCTTTTGAACGATCACCTCTAAGAAGGTTATAAGCTAAATGAGGTAAAATGAGGTAATACAGTTTGGTATTATAGTAACTCTGCATATTTATCGCATACATCCAAAATTCAGTTATAAATAAATAAATAAATATTGTCGGACAAATTACACAGCGCCACCTAGCCCCAAAGTAAGCGAAGCTTGTGTTATAGGTACTAGACAACTGATAAACATTCGTAAATATTTTTTTTTTGTAAATACATACTTATTAAACATAGAAAATACCCAGACCAAGACAAACAGACATGTTCATGCACACAATTTTTTGTCCTGTGTGGGAATCGAACCCACGAGCGTTGGTGTCAAAGTAGCGTAACAGTGCGTTCCACCACTGCGCCACCGAGCTCGTCAAATACTGAAAATAATAATATTTAGCGGCTATTTTATCATTTATCACACTTCAAGATTCTAGTACCAAAGTACCAAGGACGAAGATGACTTAGTGTTGATCTGTGAGTCAGTCAAGACATCGCCCTTAATATGTAGTTATTATTAACACATGTCAAACTTTAGAAACAATGAAATAGATACAAATATTTGTATTTAATTATTGCTTATTATGTAATAAGCATAATTAGATACAGAATTGAATCAAGTGTAAATATTTGCATCTATGTTCAGAGTTTCTAAAATTTGACGTATTTAGGGCGATGTCTTGACTGACTCACAGATCAACACTCAGTCTAAATTCTTGGTACTAGAATCTTGAAGTGTGATAAATGATAAAATATATTTACCATGATAAATGGAACCTTTATCAGCAGTTTTATAATTATATTATTAGAGGGTGAAACGTGGATAAAAAAATAATTCACTAATTTTTAAATTTAATTTGATACTGTAACGAATCAAGATAAAAGTACGAAATTTGAACATGGGAGAAAACACAATACGGGACATCTTATAATTTGAAGACATTTCAATCGAAATCTCGAAGTATATATTTCTCAATTATAATATTTCTTCACTATATTTGCTTGCACCAAAGTAAAAAAGGCTTTTTCAGTAACTGAGATTATAGTATAAAAAAAATAAAAAGATTACTGGTAACAAGAGCGTACTCTTTTGTAATAAAGTTGTACTGTTCTTGATACCCTACCGGAAGTGCCTGAACCTTGTTCACTAGCAGATTACCAGTATGTGTACATAATATGTTGAATTTATATGTACTGTAGTCATTTAACCAGAAAAATAATACCGACCATACTCTGAATAACTAACTTCATAAAAGAAATAAACATTAAGTTTATAAGAGAGGTAAGGCACATCAAAGCTGCCTGTCTGTGGAACCTCCAGTTCACAGAAAACTGCAGCCAAATAATAACTGGGTTGTTGTGTTCCTGTAGGCTCTTGAGGAGTTGCTGTGTCAGCAGTAGAGGTGGCATCGTACTTAATGTATTACTAGGGTTCATAGGCTATGGTATACGCTTTACATCAGGTAGTCCGTATGTTTGTATGTATTAGACGTTGTTAAAAAAAAAGTTTAAGGGCAAAGAACTTTCGCTATCTTTTTGTAAAAAGAAATCCACTAAGTATGTATTATTTGTTACCAAATTATTGTTTCTGAAAATTCATACATATTACATAACGAGCACCGCATGCCGATACCTGTTCAAGTTTTTGCCAAATCGCGGTCCGCAAACCAGTCGTAATGTGGTTTTTGCCACAATACCATTGAGTGTTTAACATCAGAGTAGCTAAATCTTGACAAGGTGTAAAACAGTGGCATTAATCCTGGCTTAACAACACTAACGTTTTGCTGATATAAATAAAATCCGGTCAGTCAGTTCTCGGCTGATAAAATGGTAACATGAGGACTGGTGCCATTTTCACCTAGGTATACCTAATTGGTATAGTATCCAGAAAGAAGAAGCATCCAGTGTGACATAGTTACTGGCTGACGTCTTCACCCGCTTTGATTTTTTAAAGTTTAACCGAGTAACCCTAAATAATTTCGAGATGATAGTCAAAGTCAAGTCAAAGTCAAAATCTTTTTATTCCGTAAAAATGGCTACATTTGTTTGGAATCGTCACAATTTTTTTCCCTACCGTGCAGTTTATGACTAGGTGAGCACTGATAAAAATACTGCCAAAAAACTCAGGCATCCCTCTTTTGGTGTCCAAACAAATTTACATATTTTATTAATTACATTATAATTGGATCGACTCACTCCCAGGCATTTTTATCATTAATATAGTCAGATACTTTATAATATGCCCTGCTACACAATTTGGCTTTAATAGTAGTTTTAAATTTGTTTATTGACAATTCTCTTATATTGCTGGGAAGTTTGTTATAGAACCGTATACATTGCCCCATAAAAGAATTACTTATTTTGTGGAGACGGCTTGCATGTAACACAAGATTATGCTTATATTTAGTATTTATGCTATGAGTATCACTCTTTTTACAAAATGAGTCTATGTTTTTATGGACATACAAAAGATTTTCATAGATATATTGCGATGCGACTGTTAAAATATTTATTTCTTTGAATTTTTCTCTAAGGCTCTTCCGGGGACCAAGTTTGTAGATAGCTCTTATGGCTCTCTTTTGCAATAAAAAGATGGTGTTAATGTCCGCGGAGTTACCCCAAAGAAGAATTCCATATGACATAATACTATGAAAGTAGCTGAAATAAACTATTCTAGCCGTATCAATATCAGTGAGCCGTCTAATAGTTTTCACTGCATAGGCTGCAGAACTTAGTTTTCCTGATAATTTTTCAATTTGTGGGCCCCATTGTAGTCTGGAGTCAATTGTTATACCCAAGAACACAGTTGTCTCCACAGGGGCTAAATTAGTTCCATTAACATGTACGAGTACATTGGTAGCCACCTGTCTTACATTAGGTGTTGAGAACTTAATTACTTTAGTCTTTTTATCGTTTAAAAGCAGATTATTAACACTAAACCAATGAATAACTTTAGAGAGAGCATCGTTAACTTCGTCATAATTACCTAACTGTCTATTAATTTTGAATGTCAAAGAGGTATCATCCGCAAACAATACAATCTCATGTTTATCCCTTACATAATAAGGTAAGTCATTTATATAAACTAAAAATAAGAATTGACCTAGAATTGACCCCTGTGGGACTCCCATAACTACAGGGGACCCCGAAGATCTTTTACCATTAACATCGACCTTCTGTATCCTATTGCACAGATAAGAAGACAGAAGTTCGAGAGCCTTGTTCCTGATACCGTAGTGGTGTAATTTTCTGACAAGAGTGTCATGGTGCACGCAGATAGTTTTATTAAAATCCGATCCATATGTAGTTACAGATGACAGACAAAAAAAAATGGCAATTTTACCTTTTGTATATTGCAATAGAAGACAACATGGTCGTTTCTTTTTTTAAAAAGTCAAATAAGTTTACATTTTATTCAATTTTACCGCAGAGTCTGCTACATCATTGTTTTAAAAAAATATTCCATGTACAAAACTGACTATTCTAAGATTTTTTTTTATTGTATAGATTGATAGTAGTTTTGTTATGTTTATTTATATATTTTTTGCTTTTGGATATAACATGGTTTCATTTAATAGTAGATAATATTTAATACATATTTACAATATCTTCATATACCACATTTTTTTCTGAATGATAAAGATAAGATAAAAATTCTTTATTTGCCATTGGGCCCTCGCGGGCACTTAGACATGTCTTACATTTTTTGAAATATAATCTTATTGTATCTTATTCAATTCTCTTATTTTACTTTTATCTTTTATTAATCATTGGCGAAGAAGAAATGCCGAAAGAAACTTGCCAATATATGCGTCTTTTAAAATTGTCAATTAGATATTGCAAAAAAAAAATCACATAAGCATATTGGTACTTACAATAATAATATCAAATGGTAAAATTAATGATTATTGAGGACAGGTAATCTGTGCTGAATTATTTCCAGACAGCTTTGGCAGTTACAAAGGATTGAACTTATTTAAATTATTTGTTAAATCTTTGTGCAAAACGAATTCTCCCTTCTATAGAGATTTTACACACAAGGAATATTAAAGCTGTTATAGTAAGGAGGTAAGGTTAAGTTCAGAAATACTTAATATGTCGTACCTGTCGTCTCTACATTTTTAAATACTCCATGCATGGAATGCAATCGACATCCGATGAAGTGGCATCCTCAAATTATATACCTAAAACACAAACTTGAAAATAACGAAATTGGCGCAGGATGTTTGTTTAAACAAAAAGTTAATAATTATTGTAATCAGCACTCGGTATTGCAGAGAGAATAGAGGAGGGGGAGGAGGGCGAAATGTTACTGGTATTTTGTATAATTATTTAGTTGTTAGTTAGCACAATAAAATCTAAGCTAGTAACTTTTTGGCAGTTTTTAATTCTCTTTTCTTAAAATCGATGTTAACGTCGCACGAGTGTCCCTTGAGATTACAGCTGTCCATATGCTACGGTAACTGCTTACCATCAGGGAGGTCTTATGCTTGTGTAGTGTAGGGCACAAAGGAATGCTGCTAACTTTCAAGATTGACTAAATTGGGCCTAATCGTGAGTCGCATCGTACCATCAGTGTTGTAAGGTTGTTAACTACTGCCCTGTGTTGTAAGGTTGTTAACTACTGCCCTGGTCAGTCAATATTCACATGTTTTTTAGCATATCCTTCGTTTTTTTGAACTCGAAGTTCTTTTTAGATCTTTTAGACGAGCTCGGTGGCGCAGTCGTGAAACGCGCTGTTACGCTACTTTGACACCAACGCTCGTGGGTTCGATTCCCACACAATACAAACATTTGTGTGCATGAACATGTCTGTTTGTCTTGGTCTAGGTATTTTCTATGTATAATAAGTATGTATTTACAAAAAAAAATGTATTTACGTATGTTTATCAGTTGCCTAGTACCCATAACACAAGCTTCGCTTACTTTGGCGCTAGATGGCGCTATGTAATATGTCAGACAATATTTATTTATTATTTTATTTTGGAGAAATATTTCCCACTTTTGTGAGTTTTCCTCGATATTTTTTTGTAGTTTTTTGCGTGGTAGTGCGAGGTCGCTTGTGTCACGGACTCGTTGTATATATAACCTACGCTTATTAACCTAGTTTGCTGTATATATTTATATAAACTAGCTATTTATAACTCACAATCAAATCAGTTTGTATACACTTCTATATGTTATAAAATAAATATAACAATGTATCGATGCCGAGAGGTGAGAACATGGTGAACTGTAGTTATACATTCTGTGTACTAAGTATCGGGAATTTGTCAATAAAACAAAAAATACAAATTATTCATCTAAATTTATTTTATCGCCTTCAAAGTAGGCCCCATCGCTTGCAATACAACATCTCCACCGCTTCACCCAGTCTTCCATACATTTTTCATAGGCTATTTGCGGTATGGCCTTTAGCTCATTCAGCGAATTTTCTTTTATGGCTTCTATCGACTCAAAACGTTTTCCTCGAAGTGGTAATTTTAACTTGGGAAATAAAAAAAAAGTCAGACGGAGCCATATCAGGTGAATACGGTGCTTGGTCGAGAACTTTTGTTGAATTTTTCGCTAAAAACTCTTTCACTATAATGGCTGTGTGTGATGGTGCATTATCATGGTGCAGCATCCATGAGTTGTGTTGCCACAAATCTGGACGTTTTCGGCGGATACTCTCACGCAAACGCTTCATGACGCCTAAATAATATTCTTTATTCACTGTTTCTCCCTCTGGAAGGAATTCGGAGTGAACCACACCACGGTAGTCAAAAAAAACTGTCAGCATCACCTTGATTTTGGAGCGACTTTGCCGCGGTTTTTTGGGTTTCGGCTCGTTTTCGAGACGCCATTCTGAAGACTGTTGGCTTGTTTGCATGTCGTACTCATAAACCCATGTCTCGTCGCCAGTTATTATACGTTTTATAAAGGTCGGATCCGTAGAAGCTCGGGAAACCATGTCTTCAGCGACATGCTTTCGCTGCGCTTTTTGAACAAAATTGAGCTCTTTTGGAACTAGTCGAGCGGCGACGCGTTTCATGCCTAAAATGTCAATGAGAATGTTGTGGACGGACTTAAAAGATATGTTCACCTCACTAGCCAACTCTCTCAGACTCATACGTCGATTTTCGAGCACTAGCTTCTTGATTCTGTCGATGTTTTCTCTGGTCGTAGCGGTTGAAGGTCTACCAGAACGAGGCAAGTCTACTACTACTTCTCGGCCTTCTTTAAAAGCCTTATACCATTCATAAGCCCTTGTTTTCGATATACACGATTCGCCGTAGGTATTTCGCAACATTTTTAGTGATTCACCACATGAAATATCATTTGAAACACAAAATTTAAGGCACACTCTTTGTTCAACAATATTTTCCATTGTAAAAATCGCCGAGGACTCAAAACTATGACCAACAAAAAGTGTAGTTTAAAACAAATTAAATGACAGATCCCGCTCAAATTTTGCGCGCTAAATCAGTACAGTGCTACCAACATGCAGTAAAAAAATTAGAACGACCTCTTTTACGCGGGTCTTTTTATTGACATATTCCCGATACTTTTTACACAGAGTAGTATATATAATAATAATTTAATAATATTTAATAATTTAGATACTAGGTAAAAGTATATATGTGAGAAGAAACAAAATAAATATTATAACTCTTTAAAAATATAGTAAGTTAGGGTTCAGTAGTGAAATACATATTTGGAAATTCAGTAACGGCATATTACAGTTAAACAAAATTTTTGGTATTCGAACCCGGACTTTTTATGAACTGGAATGCGTTGTAGTAGTGATTAGTAAGATGTAGGGACGCGATCTTCTACAGAGGATCATTATCATAATCTTATATTTATTTGCGAATACAGGTAATGTTACAGAACAGATGCATTGATAAACATATTTGTGCTACTATATTCTACCTTACGGCATGCACATTTTTACAAATAATAGTACATATTAAAATGTGTTATAAAAACAGAATTAAATGTCAGTATTAAGAAATAAGTGAATGTCATGGCCCATAATACGCATTATGTCATATAATTTACAAGTCACAATTATCTTCTAAGTAATCTTTTATGCTATAGTATGCCTTTTTTATTAGCAGCTTGTATAGTTTTAGCTTAAAGATGTTGACTAGCACTATCTCATTACATTTAGACAATTTATTATATATTAAAGGCGCCATACCAATAATGCTTTTGCGTAAAAGTGTCGTCTTGCCTGCCATGTTACAGAGTTTATGTCCATTACGACAACTTTTATATTCTTAAACAACTCAAGATTTTTTTACTGCCGTCTCATAGATATACAGACACGGTAGTGTCAGTATCTGTTGAGATTCAAAATATGGCTTACAGCTTGGAGCAGTTCCACCAACCGCAATGGTCGAACTAGTGATAACCACGATTTGATCGTTTGCGCATAATATTAAATTTTGTTAAATAAATCATTAGTATTTCTTATATTTTATACTCTTACATAGTACTAGTCTGCAATCCCGTCAAGCAGTGAAAAAATCAAACTTCAACTTCGTCAATGCAATCAAAACATATAGCTGTTTATCACTCGTTTATGCGCATATTTTGACACTCGCAAGGCAAAACATATAGGGTACTTCCCGCTGAACTAGAATCATGAAATTTGGTAAGAAGCAATGTCATGTAGCACAAGTAAAGGGAAAAATCTGAAAACCGTAAATTTGTAGTTACTAATAATTGCGAAAATATTTTTTTACGGAACCCTCAGAACGCGAGTCGGACTCGCATTTGACAGTTTTTTTTATTTGATATGATAACGGTTACTTTCACAGTTATAATTATCAATGAAAGGGCATATAGATAATTTTGGAACACAAACTGCATATATATATCTTTTTGATATTATATCTAATCACTTTATTCCAATATGTTATATAAATGCTATGTTTCGAAAATAGGACAGCAGATATTAAACTTGTCATACAATACATGCTACATACTTATAAAATATTTAATAATTTTTGATTCGATATTAGTCAAAAACACTCCGGTGTTTTTTATGTAACACTTTGGTGACAAACGTGCGTACAGTCTGACCGAGGATAAACAGTTGGTGAGCCCTGCGGCGGAGAGGTTAGCATTGCTACTTTAATGCTAAGTTGCGTGCGGTCCATTCCCGCACATGACAAATATTTGTGTGCATGTACATGCAACACCAGATCAAAACAAAAAGATGTTATGTACATGACTGTCTTTTGTCTTGGTCTGGTGTTTTGAGAGAGGTTATATATAGCACATTTAAGTAGCCTGGAGAAGTACTTCCACCTCATAGAAAACCGCAGCTAATTAACTAAGATTTTAATGATTTCGGTGGCTCAGTCGTGAAAGACGTGACTTTGACACCAACGCTCGTGGGTTCGATTCCCACACAACACATTCATTTGTGTGCATGAACACGTCTGTTTGTCTTGGTCTAGATGTTTTAAGAGATTTTTGTGAGACTTCCATAAATATGTACTAAGTCTTATTGGGATTACATTACTTCATAAAAAAATAAACGCATATTAATTTGTAACAGAACTTATGGCCGGACTAGGACTATGATCTAACATAATTAACCTTTACAAAAAATTATATTTGTGTATATATATTAGTGTACAGTATTAAAAATAAGGAAAATTTAAATAACAAAAGAGAAAGTAATTAAGTTTGTAGTTTTTCGTATTGGAAATCTTTGCAAAACTTGGTCGGTTAATTTTGTAAGATCATATTCACATAAGTACATGCAATAAAAAACTATAATCAGATATTTACATTGCGATTTTGCGATCTTATATTTATCCGACATAACTCTCTCAAATTATCCAGGAGTTTGCGCCTAGAAGTCATCATTTCAAGCTGCTGGTATAAGTAGACACTTTTTAATATAATTGAGTCTTTTTCATCTTTTTTTGAGTATTTATTTCGTTTGTGATGCGATGTTTATTTTTCTCACCAGTGAGCCTTTGTTGATACGACTACGAGTATCATGTATTTTTAGCGAAGACTTGACGTAGATGTGATAAAGATTTGTTGATAAACTAAAAGTTATGACATAATACTTTTTAAATAAAAAAGTGGAACAAAGTTCCCCGAAGTCTTCGTCTATTTTCGAAGTTGCTTTATATTTAGTGATGTCGATTTTATATCGGTTTAATTTTTTTATTTAAGTTTTATTAAGAGATGCGTTCTAGCCATCCTGTGTTGTGGGACGATTTGTAAAATTACGAATAGAAAGCATACTGTACAGCAAATACATTCAAAATAAAGCCTTTATCTTAAGCTCATATTATTATTTTCACGTTACCAAAGCCTAAATACGCATTTTTAACTTTTTTGTCTGTCTGTCTGTTTGTTTGTCCGGGCTAATCTTCGAAATGGCTGAACCGATTTTAACGGGACTTTCACTGGTAGGTAGAGGACTGTTCAGAGCAGAATATAAGGTACTTTTTATCCCGTAAGTGTTTAGGGTTCCTGCGTAAAAAATGAAAAACGGGGGACTTTGCAATGGCGTTATTTTGCGAAAGTCAACCACCAAACCAACACCGTCTTGGTGGCGGAAGCACACAAAGCAGGTTTGTTTGTTTGTTTGTTTGTATAATCTTTATTGTACTACAAAGAAAAACAAAATACAGATAAAATATTGTTTGTACAATGGCGGACTTATCCCATCCGGGATCTCTTCCAGTCAACCATAGAATACCTGATAGGAAATGTCAATTTAATGAAGTAGGTATGAGCACAAAGTCATTCACACTATATTAATAAACAAACAAATCAATCTGTTACACATATAGATAAACGTAAACTTATATAAATATCATACATATAAATACTAACATATCCATCTTCGCATACATACACAAATACATACAATACACATAAATACCAGTACATATACATATCAGATACTAGTAGACAATTAGCTCAAATTTTCAGGTGCATCAAACCAAAGATTAAACAATTTTAACTTAAAAGATTGGACAGACGGGGCCATTCTCACATCACCTGGAAGTGAATTCCAAAGACGCGCCGCTTGCACAGTAAAAGATTTTACAGCAGGTTAGATCAAATTGCATGTAAATTTGACTTTCGCAAAATAACGCCTGAATCTATTAACTATACATCATTTTAATCACGATTGTTACCTAACGATTGCTATTATTAAGCATACAATTTACTTGTAAAGAATGACCAGTATTACTGGGAAATTTTAATAACTGAATGAATGCTTCCTTTACTTTCCATAGTAAATAGTAAGACGAACTTCAGCAATATCTACGCTTATGCACATGATCGTACGCCCAAAACATCGTAAATTTGTAGTCAAGATGAAAAAAAAGTGTTTTGGCGTGTAAGTTTCTAATTGTTAGAGTCAAAGCCTGTTATTCTAACGGCTAACATCTACAGCACCTGAGGATGCCACGTAGAGAGGCAGCACCGGTGGCGGGTGCATGCGGGTTCTGTTCCAGATGGCGGGCAATCGCGAGGGCGACCGGAGCAGCCGAGGCAGAAACTATCGGAGCAGCCATGGCAGCGACGGCATGTTGGATCTACTAACGGTAGTGGCAGGGCGTCGGCCGCGCTAGTCCCCATGAACTAATTGGTGGCGGAAGCACATAAATTGCATGTATTTCCTTTATGATAGAAACCAATTCTATTGAAGTCAACCAACGCCGAACAAGATGGAAACAATAGTGAAATGTAAATAGGTATCAATTTCTATAAAGTTATTTATGGTTTTCCATTTACCTTCTATTAGTAAGTTAAATGGGTGTGGTCACAGAGTAAATAAATAGTCTCCACATGCTGTACTTACTTTCATTTAGACTGCTGTAATTGAATGGAACTGCTTTTATGCTATGTTTGCTATAAAATTGAAAATTAAATTTCTTTATTAACCATCAGCATATCATATGTAATGGGTGTTTATTCTAATACGACTTCAATTAAATGCAACTTGTTTGCATATAGATGCAATATAGATAGTAGGTTATCTATCTGTTTGCTTGCTTTATACTTGTTTTGTCTTTACTGGTGCATATTAATGACGATGGTTTCACATGTTTTTTTGAGAAGTTTTCTTTATGTAATTTCTTTTTGTACAACGTTAAAAGCATAAAGCTAACCTAATGTAAAGCGGTTACTATATATTCTATGGACGCTTGCAATACATCAAGTATTATACGCGTGATACCACTTCAGCTGCTGACATAGCAATTCGACACAATACAACAGAGGGTTACAGGGTTCTATCTATCTATAACTTCACGCCAAATCCCTTGCGGGGTAGGCAGAGAGAACCGAGCGCCACGTGACTCGATCCTTACATATATCACTCGCTTCTTTAACATTCATTGCTCTTCTCATAGGTTACAGGGTTGCTCTAGGGATTGCTATTTATGTTATTTACGGTGTGTATTATGGTGCGGGCCGTTTGGGGAAGCTCGAGGTCGCTCAGCGTGCTGTGGAAACAGCTATGCTGGGGGGTCTTGCGTGATATAGTCAGAAATGAGGATATCCGCAGTAGAAATAAGGTAACCGACATAGCCCAAAAGATAAGTAAGCTGAAGTGAATTGAAAGAACCGACAACCGCTGACGAAGAAAGGTTCTCGGGTGTGGGTCGACCCCCGAATTGATGGAGCAACGACCTCAAGAGGGAGTTTTTATAGGGAGTCGATGGATGCAGATGGCGCAGGATGGAAACGAGTGGCACTCTAGAGGGAAGGCCTATGTTCAGCAGTGGACGAATACGGGTTGAGATGATAATGATGATGATTTTATATGTACCTATTTAGTTTCGTTCTGTTTCTGCTTTGTTATTTTTTTTACATGTCTAAACCGACGAAGCATACGTCTTCTAATTCGTCGTCTTTTAATATTTTAACCAGTGTTTGCTGTTGAGATGGAACTCTTCCAGTCCTCCAACGTAGATAGTTCAAGTATCAGACCACGTTCCGGACGTAGTTTGGCTTGGTGAGTTCTAATTTTTCCAACCTCACCTGCGCCCGGTGCACCCTACTTATCAACAGACGAGGCTCTGGCGCAAGAGAGGCAGGGCACGACGTTAGTCTGACTGGGGAAGTACCTCCACCTCACAGAAGACGGCAGCCAAATAACAACTCCCTGGAGGGTTGTTGTGTTCCTGCAAGTGAGTGAGGTCACCAGATGAGGAGTTGCTGTGTTGACAGCGGGGATGGCAACGCGCTAGCGACATTTTTTTTTGTTGCTAGCGTTCATAGGCTACGGTAACTGCTTTACATCAGGCGGAACGTGTGCTTGTTTGGTATCCGTCGTTGTATAAAAAAAAATTTCGCTTAACTTACAAACTTTTTTTAAACTTTGTATTTGGTCTCATCTATATTTATGCCTTCATTGGACGGTGACACCGTGGAGTTACCTGCAAACTCACGCTCAATGACAACGTCCAAACACTTCCCCAAAATATTCACTCCACAGATCTAACACGTCCTGAGTGCCAGCAAGAATAACACCTGCTTTAGTATTTATCTTATCCATTCTGGATGCTGAACAACTACTTCGAGATCTCTTTATCTATTTCTATAAGGTATTCGAAAGTTTCTTGTTCCTCATAGTTCCTTGTCAGCCTCTATCTCTCATTTAAAATTAGCTTCTCACGATTCTGTTTCACTAACTTCATCTATGGTATATTTCTTTCTACTTCTTTCTAATACTTGCACTCAAGGGCAAAGACGATACCTTGTTTCAAGCTCGCTTTCCTCTGTCTTCCTATGGAGAAATCAACCTCCGCTTTCCAGCAGCTGATGGCTGCCAGTCAGCCTTTCAAGGTATATATATATATATTTAAATATATATATATATATATATATATATATATATATATATATATATATATATATATATATATATATATATATATATATTGCGTAATTCTCACTTTCCTTTCGCGCTATTCACCATATTTTCTTCCTAAACCTAACATCTGAGTCTGATCGACGACAGATAGACAGACGATTTGCAAATCTTTCCATGACTGTACATATCTACTTCCGTACAATTTTGCAATTTTTTCCTCCTTTTCCTTTTATGATATCCGAAGGAAGCATAGCATACATTGTCGATCAAACTATTTGTGTATTTACTTTTGTAAACAGCGTACGGCCTTCCTACGGTATATCCTAGATTGCTTCAGGGCGTTGTAAAATATATACAAAAAACTTTACCTACGTTGGCCCGTTCGCATTTTGATTAGTGCCAAGTGCAAGTGTCAATTGTAAGTATGTACATATCTTCACGCCAAGTCCCTTGCGGGGTAGGCAGAGGGAACCGAGCGCCATAAGACGCGGTCCTTGCATACTTCACTCGCTTCTGTGACATTCATAGCTCTTTTCATGCACGCTCGCCGGTTCCTGGGGCTTCTGACATCACCTTCTGATAAAACACGACCAATTTGGTAATGGTAGGTTAGTCTCGGCCTTCCTCGGCTCCTACATCCTTCCACTTTTGCATTGTATATCTGTTTCGTCATTCTTTCGTCCCGCATTCTTTCTACATGTCCGAACCAACGGAGCATGCCCTTTCTTATCTTAACACCGACACTCTCTTTTAGACCAACTCGTTCTCTCACGTCTTCATTACGAACGCGGTCAGCAAGCGTTGTGCCACAAATTTTGCGCAATGCTCACATCTCGACCGCATTTATTCTACTTTTATGCTCTCTCTGCCATACCCAGCTCTCACTTCCATAAGTTAGCGTTGGAATTAGCACCGCGTTGTGTACAGCGAGCTGTGCCTTCTGGCTTAGATTTTGTCAATTGTAAGTGTCAAGTGATTAGTAGATACACTATTTGGACAAGCAATGATTAGTGCGAGTGTTTAGTATTTACTTAAAGTGTTAAGTGATTAGTATTTAGAAGCTAGTTGTATTTTTTAATGAGTGCCCCCGCCCCCTTTTCTTCATCCCTCACTCGCAGCGCGCTCCTCACTAAACACGTCTGGACAATAATATTCCAATGAATCTTCAACGACTAATTCTTTTAGTAGTTCATAACTAGCTCCGCGACTTGATCTCCTCACTCTCCACTTTCGTTGCCATAGTTTTTGAGGTCTCATACGTTCAATTTCGATCTCTTCCTCGATTTGATCAATCCAAGACAATTTTTATTATATCTTTAACACATTTGTGCAGTTACCTCTGCACTTCTTGGTCCATATTGTTGATTGGCCTCACGGGTACCTTAGGAACTTATAAGCTTTACTAAACAGACCTACTTATCAGCAATGGACATAGACCCTTGACAGGAAACACTACATTCTGTGTACTAAGTATCGGGAATTTGTCAATAAAACAAAAAATACAAATTATTCATCTAAATTTATTTTATCGCCTTCAAAGTAGGCCCCATCGCTTGCAATACAACATCTCCACCGCTTCACCCAGTCTTCCATACATTTTTCATAGGCTATTTGCGGTATGGCCTTTAGCTCATTCAGCGAATTTTCTTTTATGGCTTCTATCGACTCAAAACGTTTTCCTCGAAGTGGTAATTTTAACTTGGGAAATAAAAAAAAGTCAGACGGAGCCATATCAGGTGAATACGGTGCTTGGTCGAGAACTTTTGTTGAATTTTTCGCTAAAAACTCTTTCACTATAATGGCTGTGTGTGATGGTGCATTATCATGGTGCAGCATCCATGAGTTGTGTTGCCACAAATCTGGACGTTTTCGGCGGATACTCTCACGCAAACGCTTCATGACGCCTAAATAATATTCTTTATTCACTGTTTCTCCCTCTGGAAGGAATTCGGAGTGAACCACACCACGGTAGTCAAAAAAAACTGTCAGCATCACCTTGATTTTGGAGCGACTTTGCCGCGGTTTTTTGGGTTTCGGCTCGTTTTCGAGACGCCATTCTGAAGACTGTTGGCTTGTTTGCATGTCGTACTCATAAACCCATGTCTCGTCGCCAGTTATTATACGTTTCATAAAGGTCGGATCCGTAGAAGCTCGGGAAACCATGTCTTCAGCGACATGCTTTCGCTGCGCTTTTTGAACAAAATTGAGCTCTTTTGGAACTAGTCGAGCGGCGACGCGTTTCATGCCTAAAATGTCAATGAGAATGTTGTGGACGGACTTAAAAGATATGTTCACCTCACTAGCCAACTCTCTCAGACTCATACGTCGATTTTCGAGCACTAGCTTCTTGATTCTGTCGATGTTTTCTCTGGTCGTAGCGGTTGAAGGTCTACCAGAACGAGGCAAGTCTACTACTACTTCTCGGCCTTCTTTAAAAGCCTTATACCATTCATAAGCCCTTGTTTTCGATATACACGATTCGCCGTAGGTATTTCGCAACATTTTTAGTGATTCACCACATGAAATATCATTTGAAACACAAAATTTAAGGCACACTCTTTGTTCAACAATATTTTCCATTGTAAAAATCGCCGAGGACTCAAAACTATGACCAACAAAAAGTGTAGTTTAAAACAAATTAAATGACAGATCCCGCTCAAATTTTGCGCGCTAAATCAGTACAGTGCTACCAACATGCAGTAAAAAAATTAGAACGACCTCTTTTACGCGGGTCTTTTTATTGACATATTCCCGATACTTTTTACACAGAGTAGTACATACTCCACACTCGCACTTAACACTAATCAAAATGAGAACGGGGCTTGAGATAAGGGGTTTTATTAATTGGAGTGAAAACATTTGTAGCACATTCATATTACTGTAACCATGCATCACGGTTTCAGTATGGAATAATTGCATGCAGTTTATTGTCATACAAAGCAAAATCTGCCATTCATAATTCACATGTCGTGCGTACCTGATGACGTCAGCAAAATCGTAAATGTGAGGCATCAGGCAATAAAATGCATTATGAAGACATCAACACATCATTCATAACACATGTGGACATATGCAGGGGCGGATTAACAGTCGTCGACGTAGCTACGCAGTACTAGCCGCCCAGCCATCAGCTTCATCCATGTTAATCTTATATGGATTGACGAGCTCGGTGGTGCAGTCGTGAATGACGCGGCTTTGACTCCAACGCTCGAGGGTTCGATTCCCACACAGGACAAACATCTTTGTGCATGAACATGTCATGTCTTGGTCTGGATGTTTTAAGAGAAGTAGGGCGCATCAATGCAACCCTCGTCGGGAAGTAGCTCCATATCACAGAAAACCGCAGCCAAATAACAACTCCCTAGACCCCTAGAGGGTTGTTGTGTTCCTGCGTGTGAGTGAGGTCACCAGTGAGCTCCTAAGGAGTTGCTGTGTTAGCACCAGTTGTGGCTTCCCGCGAGTGGTACTTGATGTATTACAAGCATTCATAGGATACGGTAATACAAGCGTTACGACGTTGCGTTTCGACGTTGAATAATAAAAAAAAATACAGTCCATCAAAATAATCTTGAGACGTTCCTTGTTCTTCTCCGGGCTAAAGTCAGACCACGAAGATGATCCTTCTGATTCGGTGCGTGGTTATCACCTATTCGTCATTGTATCCATCTTAGTAATACATCTATCAGTAACTTCTCGCCAATTCTGGGTAAGCAGAGAGTACCGAGCGCCACATGACTCGATCTTGCTAATGTCACCCTTTTACAGTTGAAAAGATACAGCTTTGTGATAGACGGACGGACATATAGACGGACATGCAGCAGAGCCTTAGTAAAAGGGCTCCGTTGCCACCCTCTGGGTACGGAACTCCAGAAAGAAACGCACCAGTAAAGTATGAAAATTCCTTTCGGAAGTGTAGCTTATCATATACTTTTGTTAGTACTGTAATGCTGAAAATTGTAACAAGTAAGAGGTCCATCAGATTCAAGTATTAGTTAGGTAGATGGCCTACGGAGAACAGAAATAACTATTCTGGCCATAAACACTGCCACACAAAAACTTTTCTTTTTCAACTGTTCAACCATTTTGAATTCGGAACGCGTTTATTATGTTAAAATCTTCTTTCGATTTCCCGCCATTTTACATATTCCTTTTCGTGTTTATTATCAAATTACAATATGGAATGGGGTGTTATAGTAAATAGGATTGCGGTGATTGCCTTGCACAGTGGGTATGAGTCACAAAGCTTCATTTTTGTGAAAAAGGAGTGTAGACTTAGCCATAGCGTATCAAGAGACTGTCTTAGATCGTGTTGTGAAACCTCTCAGCAATACACTTTTTAATAATGTACCGTGGACTTTCCAGCAAGACTCTGCATCTGGTCATAAAGCACGAACTATCCAAACATTATTAATTTAATTAAATTGCTCGAAACCAACGTTCCGGACTTTATAAGAGCTGAAGACTGGCCCTCGTCTAGCCCAGATCTGGAACCCCTTATACTATGAATTATGGTCACTTTTAGAGGATAGCCTGCTTGAAACGACTGACATTGTGTCTCTTAAGAAATCTCTGGAACAAGCAGTGCCTATATTTTCCATGGAAACAGTGCTTGAATCCACAGATCCGTGGCCAGACAGATTAAAGGCCTGTATCAAAGAAAAGGTGGCCATTTCGAATAGAATCAGTATTTTTTTACAAATACTTCCATAAATATATACATATAGGTTTTATTAACCCTTCGAAACCCGGGTGGTCGAATACGACCGCGAAATATATGGGAAAACGTATAGAACCAGACATAAAAATAAACTGTGGATTCCACCTCAAAGACTGGCAGTTTGTCAAAATAACGCCTACTGTATGTCTATTAAAATTTATAATCACTTGCCTGACATTTATTATACGTTAAACTTAAGACTATTTAAGAAATCACTGTTTTCCTTATTAATAGACAAATGTTACTACACTATCAATGAATTTCTCGAGGACAAATTAAATTGAAAATGACATTATTATTTTCTTATTGACATTAATTCTTTTAATTTAATATTAATAATGTTGACTTCGTAGTTGTTATAAATTTTGACGTAATTATTTTGTTGAACTGTCTAATTAAAATGTCATTTATTATTTATAAATTTATGTAAAAATTCAAACCATGACGATTGTAAATTGATATATTCACACGCCGAGCGGTCGGTAAGATATGGGAAGGCACATTGTTAAGCATAATATGAAAGATCTAATTGTACACTTATCTTGTGAATAAATGATTCTGATTCTGATTCTGAACGGGTTCTGACTGCTCAAGATTACATTACTTCATAAAAATGCATATTCATTTGTAACAGAACTTATGGCCGGGTTAGGTACGAGTATACAGGCAAGGGGACAACGGGGCAAAAATTATTGGAAATCTTTGCCCCGGTGCATAAAGAGTCTGCCTATTAACCAACAGTCTCTGGTTTGAATCCTAGTGTGAGTATGTACCATTAAATTTGTGTTTTCCCATTTATATCACATTTGTAATTGTCACTTACGCGGCGATGAATAAATACATATTGAGGAAACCCCTACGTCTAAAAAGTTATATAAATATGGTAGTCGCTCGATGTCAAAATCAGTATCTTCGTCTTCCGTTCCAAATTCAAAATAAGTAAAGAATTGAAAACCAGTTGAGAATGCGCAAGCTTGCATTGCCTGAAGAACACCTGGCTCGTCAATTATATAAAATTGAATTATTTTTTTTTAAACTTTATCGGCCGTTTTGACCTTAAGAAATATGATATTGGTTTTTAAGACATCTGAAATAAAAATCAATTTTTTTTTTAATTTGTCGGCCATTTTGACAATGTTTCTTAAGAGATAGGAGGTTGGTTTTTCAGACATTTCTATTCTACTTTTTTATGCTGAATCCGAATCTGAAGTCAAAATTCGAATATTCGAAAAAAAGCGACAGTGACACGCACACACAGACAAACATATAGATTTTATATAGGAACGGTGTTCTTGAAAAGAAAAGTTTCCATATAATAGTATTTATGTCCAGACTAGTTACAAATCCCCGCCCACGCCTATCAAATGACCGGAATAAATGCCCGTGACTAGATAGACGTCCATGCTAATATATAAAACCGAAGAGTTTGTTTGTTTGTTTGAATGCGTTAATCACTGATAGGTACTATCAGTCGAATTAAAAGAAATACGTGTGCAGTTCACACGCTCTAGAAGTGAAACCTTAAAAAATGTGAACTTCAAGATAATGAGACGAATGTCGGTTGTTAAGGCGCCTTATCCTAAGCTTCGTAATACGCAGGCGCGCACACACTTACTAACACACGTACAACGCTCGGATCCTGTAATAAACACTGTATAATTCCTTCTATCTCATTCTATCGCACGTTCAATCCTATAGATATTTCTATATCATCCTCTCGCACGTTAAATCCTACAGATACTTATATCTCATTCTTTCGCACGTTCAATCCTATAGACATTTCTATATCATCCTCTCGCATGTTAAATCCTATAGATACTTCTATCTCATTCGTTAGCACGTTCAATCCTACAGACATTTCTATATCATCCACTCGCATGTTAAATCCTATAGATACTTCTATCTCATTCGTTAGCACGTTCAATCCTACAGACATTTCTATATCATCCTCTCGCATGTTAAATCCTATAGATACTTCTATCTCATTCGTTAGCACGTTCAATCCTACAGACATTTCTATATCATCCACTCGCATGTTAAATCCTATAGATACTTCTATCTCATTCGTTAGCACGTTCAATCCTACAGACATTTCTATATCATCCTCTCGCATGTTAAATCCTATAGATACTTCTATCTAATTCTTTCGCACGTTCAATCCTATAGACATTTCTATATCATCCACTCGCATGTTAAATCCTATAGATACTTCTATCTCATTCTTTCGTACGTTCAATCCTACAGACATTTCTATATCATCGTCTCGCATGTTAAATCCTATAGATACTTCTATCTCATTCGTTAGCACGTTCAATCCTATAGAAGTACGCTACGAAGTATAACGCTTGCTGACCGCGTTCGTAATGAAGACGTGAGAGAAAGAGTTGGTCTGAAAGAGAGTGTCGGTGTTAAGTTAAGAAAGGGCATGCTTCGTTGGTTCGGACATGTAGAAAGAATGCGGGACGAAAGAATGACGAAACAGATATACAATGCAAAAGTGGAAGGATGTGGAGCCGAGGAAGACCGAGACTAACCTATCATGACCAAATTGGTCGTGTTTTATCAGAAGGTGATGTCAGAAGCCCCAGGAACCGGCGAGCGTGCATGAAAAGAGCTATGAATGTCACAGAAGCGAGTGAAGTATGTAAGGACCGCGTCTTATGGCGCTCGGTTCTCTCTGCCTACCCCGCAAGGGACTTGGCGTGAAGATATACATACATACAATCCTATAGAAGTATGTGGTTTTATTTTACTGTCGCTTTTTCGTTTCATCGAGATTCAAAATGCTAAAGAAGTTTTCACTTCTTAAATCATTTTACATATGATAGCACAATTCTTGATTAAGATTATATGCTACATTATAGATACAACTCTTGGAAGCAAAATGAAAAGAAAGTAAGAAAAGCGCGGACGAAGTCACGGGCAGCAGCTAGTTATGAATAAATCTATTGACAGATGAAATAAGCGAAGAAAGAAAAATAACAATAAACAAGCGTAATCTTCACTTTCGTTATTTTCCTAAGAACGTCACAAATACGCACACTCAACGTGACTCAACATTATTCCTCGTATATCTCACATGACACAACACGTAAACATAAATATTGCAATAAGTGAATCATTGTGTAAATACAAATTAAACCCTGTTGCTTACTTGCTTATTTCGCTAAAAGTGAATATTATGTGTTTCACTTTTAGTTCTTGCTTTAGCTCACTTTAGCTAAGTTAGGACAGTTATGGTTCAAAAGATCCTGCTCTGTCACAGACCGACAGACAGACAGC
Organism: Pyralis farinalis; assembly: GCA_947507595.1. Taxonomy (NCBI): domain Eukaryota; kingdom Metazoa; phylum Arthropoda; class Insecta; order Lepidoptera; family Pyralidae; genus Pyralis; species Pyralis farinalis. The sequence goes on from OX382259.1 coordinate 38,628,140, forward strand.
GATCATGTAAAAAATCACAAGAAAATAATAGATAACCATAATCTTCACTTCAATAAATTTAACAACATCGCCCACTCGGCGTGACTCAATATTATTTCTTATATATTTCATATCATTCAAAAGTGGGTTAAAAAAAGACATTGCAATACATTTGAATCATTGTGTACTATCAAATCTATTAATATCAAACATATATTGCTGTTTGCAATCACTACATGACATATGAATGAGTCATATATTATTTTAAAACTTTATTTCACTAAAAGTGTTATTAGTTAGTTATTACACGTTACCCGTGTGTTTCACTTTGAACCTTTGTCTTTGCGTTCAAATGCGTTCGTCAATCTCGTTCTTCAAGCGAGCGAGAAAGAAGCAATGTCGCTAGAAGATGCCGTACATTATTGCCATAGAAAACGGTGCTGTTTATACAACCATACAAATTTATTGAAAAATAAAAAGCATTATAAGACTATATTTAAGGCCTCACATCGATCATTGTTGTTGGACCATTGACCAATGTTGCCAGCACTACCAGAGTTCGAAATTATGTTGTCACTATATTTAACCACAATACACAATACCGTTATTTTAATTGATTATTAATAACCTAATTACATAATAACAAGTTTTTTAGTTTTATTAAGAAATATTCGGTTGGTAAAAAATAAGGTAGGTGTAAATTATCATATTTCATAATTAGTTTACATAAAATTTGTAAGGGATATGAAATATTATAATTTACATTAGCGTATTGAAATAAAAACAAATAAAAGGCCAAAGTATATCATTTTACGCCAATTGTAAGGATATAACTTATTAGTTGGCAATTTGTGTAATACATTGCTTTGCAGTCACTCAAACACCTGTACACAAATAACTCGTTTGTTGCGTGACATTTGTTTCCCGGCGCTCTATCTAGACAAGCAAATAAAAAGTGACGATTCATAAAAAAACTAAATCATATTTATTTGCTGAAAAATGACCTATTTTACGTTTATTTTAATTTGCATGCAATTTGATCTAACCTGCTTTGTGTGCTTCCGAGACCAATTACTTCATGCGAACTAGCGCCAGCCGGCATCCACCCACTACGGTTAGTAGATGCATCGTGCCATCGCTGCCATGGCTGCATGGTCGCTCCGGTCGTCTCTGCCTCGGCTGCTGCGGTCTTCCGCGCAATTGCCCGCCATGTGGAACAGAAACCGCGTGCACCCTCCGCCGTTGCTGTCATGACTGCTGGCTGTGTACTTCCACAAAGCAGGTTAGATCAAATTGTATGTAATTTTGTCTATTTGTTCATAAGTTTATCTACTACTACTATTTTAACTTCCCTTATAATTAATTTTAACCCTTTATATTTTGCGTGTAAGATTTTATATGTATTAGTGGAGGATAAGTCATCTTAATCTTATAGATAAAGGGCATAACATAGATCTTCTTCTTCCACGCATTAACCCGTTTCCTAATCCATTAGGATTGCAGGGTCCGCTACCTAATCCTACCTAAGTATTTGGCGAAGACACCGATATTTACATAGAGGAACTGCCGTCAGCCCTCCACAACCCAGAGGGGAAATCAGATCTTTCTAAGGTTAGGTCACACATCTTCCGAAATATAATTTCTTAATCATGTGGGTTTCCTCACGATGTTTTCTTTCATCGCCGAGCAAGTGATAAATATATACATAAATCCGGATACACGAACTTAGTGTTAAGTGCACCCGTCAGGATTCGAACCGAGGAGCAGGTCGATTTCTTATTCGCTGGGCTATCACTGCTCAAAGGACATAACATAGATAAAGGAAACAAACTGGCTAAAAACTGGTAAAGCAATTGAGTGGCGTTTTTGTCGCGGATGTGTCTAGACGTAAATTGGCCCTGATTATATTATCAGATTTGGACTATTAGTTTTTGGCAAAAGTATAAACATATTGGAAAGCCAGTGCTTCCTCATGGGTATGGGTATAGTTCTCTTTAGTTCAGGAAAAGAAGCGACGAAATAGCATGCTCATATTTTTTACCACTAAGTTAGCTAGCAATGCTGTGATATGGCAACATCAGGAACGTCACGCGTAGTCCTGTAAAAATCTCTTTACATATTTCTTGAAGCAGGAAATTCATACATACATATCATCACGCCTGTCTCCCATTGAGGTAGGCAGAGATTATAGAACTCCAGGTGCACCGATCCAAACATACCGCTCCCGCTTCTTCCATATTCATCAACCTCTTCGTGCATGGTCTTCGGTTTTGGGTACTATTGATTTGGCCCTTTTTCAACACATGACCAATTTGATCTATATGTGTGCGTCTAGGGCGGCCCCTCCCGACATCACCATCCACTCTTGCTTGATACACTTCTTTCGTAACTCTTTTGTCATTCATTGTTTCTAAATGGCTAAACCATCTCTGCGTACCCTTTTCAATTTTTGTTACTACATCAACTTTCGTTCCACAAAGGTCTCGCATCGTGCTATTTTTTGTTCTATCAACCATTCTCACTCCACACACTCCTCAGCGCGCTCATTTCTATGACGTTCACCCTGCTTTCATGCTTCTACTGCCATATCTATACTCTCTCTCTAATGTTATGTCTGTAAGGCAACTATTTATCCTAAACACTGTCCTGAGACAACATTCTCTACTCACATTCAATCCCTCTATTAATTTAAACAAACGTCTAAAATATAAAACTTGCCGATTGGATTTATGGTCTACTGCATTCTCCCAGAGATTTTTTGGTTTTCTTGGCAAATATTTATATAATAAAATCAACAAAATTCTCGTAATTTATCCACTGACCAAATTTAAGTGCAAAAGAGTTACTTCCACCTGGCTAAAATCACTAAATTATGAACATACAGAAAAGTTACTAGTTATACCTACTTGATTCTATTGTTAATACAAGACATAGGTATTTATTTTTTCTAGTATTTATTCTGTGCTATTTTCGATATTCGTTCTATAAACCTCAAATTCCATATATAAAATTAAACATACCATTTCCTCTCTACCTACCTAACTGCTGATGGTGATGAGTATTCTGATACTTAAAGCTTAAATCCTTTTGAAATGTTATTTTCACTTTGTAACTCCTTAAGAGGTATTTACCTACTAATTATGTACTTGGTCCGGCGTTGGAGAGGCTGGTAATCTGTCATACAGGTTTTCCTAGTACAGAAACCAGTCTCTCACATAGTCTAACTTTAATGTAATGTACATCTTAATCATTTCATATGTAATTTCTGTGTGAGAGAATAATAAAGAATTTTTGTATTTGTATTTGTATTATATACCCATGTTTCACAGCCGTACATCAATGTTGGCGTTAATACACCCTCAATGATAGCAAGGCGAGCTTTGCTCGATATGTTATCGCTTGTTACCACGGAGCACAACGCACCGCAGGAAATTCATTCAACTATTTATCAGCTGTTGGAAGGAAAATTCTCTGTTCTACAGTTCAGACTAGGTGAATGTGTGGATGTAACCTCAAATCAGTTTTCATAAGCTGGGAAAGCTAACATGTAAACTTTGACCCGGACGTTTTCGGTTCGGTCAGTGATCATGTTTATATATCATATTGCTGAATCAGATCCACGTGTCCAGCACATATTAATCACACGTAATAAAGACATTATCAAAACATATTCGGCAATAGAGTAATTGATAGCAGCGATTTGATCGGCCAATCAACGTCCGTGAGTCACGTAATGTGACCGATTACGAGCTTGTGACACGATGTTTTATGGGCCTGGGACCTTCATTAAATCTGCCCGGATTAGTTACCGTATTGTTTTTAGTCACGTTTTGGATGATATGTTACAGACTTACATCATTGTTATCTTTAGAAGTGATAAAATATGAATAAATCTATTTATCAATGGGTACTTGAACACGTCTTATCTGTCTGGGTATAACTTCACGCCAAAACCTCTTCTCAAACCTCTCTTAAAACATCCTCCTAACATCGCCTTCTGATAAAACACGATCAATTTGGTCATAGTAAGTCTTGACGTTTCTCCGCTCCTACATACTTTCACGTTAATAATAATAATAAGGTAATTGACATTAAAGCTTCATGGTGTGAGATTTTCGAGTGAAATTTTCTCACATGATACCATGAGGTTTTTCTTTTAAGAAATGTGCAACATTTGATTTTAGAATTTCAATTTTTTTAGGGTTCCGTACCCAAATGGTAAAACGGAACCCTATTACTGAGACTCCGTTGTCCGTCCGTCCGTCCGTCACGTCACCAGGCTGTATCTCATGAACCGTGATAGTTAGACAGTTGATTTTTTCACAGATGATGTATTTCTGTTGCCGCTATAACAACACATACTAAAAAATAGAATAAAGTACATAAATATTTAAGGGGGCTCCCATACAACAAACGTGATTTTTTTGCTCGTTTTTGCTCGATATTGATAACGGCAACAGGTAGACGCTTGAAATATTCACAAAATATTTAGTTATATATTTACTTTCAGAATAAATAATTAAATTAAAAAAAACAAATATTTAAGAGGGACTCCCATACAACAAACGTGATTTTTTTTTGCCGTTTTTATAAATAATGGTACAGAACAGAAAGATGGATTATTCTAAAATACGAGTAATTCTTGAATACGAGTTCCGACGCGGAACTAACGCGGCAGAAATGGCTCACAATATCAATGCTGCGTTTGGAGAGGAGACTGCTAATGAACGCACCGTGCGTTTGGTTTAAATGCTTCGTAATGGAAACTTCTACTTGAAGAACGAATCACGTGGAAGACCGCCCACAGAGGTGCATAAAGCTGAATTGAAGGAGATGGTGGAAGCCGATCCGAGTCAAACTACCTAGGAATTAACGACATGGTTTAAAGTTACCTTACCTACAACATTGACTCATTTGCATCAAATCAATAAGATAAAAAAATATTAAAAATGGGTGCCTCATGATTTGACTGATCTGCAGAAAGAAACGCGGGTTGGAACTTGTGTTGCCTTGTTGAATCGGTGCAGAAATTAATGAGTTTTGGATCGAATTGTGACATGTGATGAAAAGTGGATTCTTTACGATAACCCTAAGCGAAAAATGCAATGGCTCTGGGGTCAAACGCCGCAACAGTGCCCTAAAGCAAAGCTTACCAATAAAAAGGTAATGGTAACTGTTTGGTGTTGTTGTGTTCCTGCGTGTGAGTGAGGTCACCAGTAAGCTCCCAAGGAGTTGCTGTGTAAGCAGCAGAGGAGGCATCGCGCAAGTGATATTTAATATATCGCAAGCGTTAATAGGCTACAGTATCCGCTTTACATCAGGTGGGCCGTATGCTTGTATGCCTCCCGACGTAGTATAAAAAAAATCACTATAGCTTTCTCAGGTCTGGTCAAGCAATAACAGCACATGTTTACTGTGCCGAACTTCGAACAATGCTCGATGAATCGATCTTCACCATTATTGCTACATGATACGAGTATATAACTCAAGACCTCACACTACGCGAGAAATCATTGTAACTCTACAGGAGCTGCAGTTAGAAACCATACATCATCCTCCGTACTCGCCAGACCTTGCTCCAACTGAATACCATTTTTTTCATAATTTGGACAATTTTCTGCGTGGTAAAGTAGTTTCTTCCCAGGAGGCAGTACAAAATGCTTTCACACAGTTTGTCGAATCTAGATCCCCAGAGTTCTATCGCAAAAGCATAAATAAACTTCCGATTAGATGACAGCAATGTATAGATAATGAGGGTAAATATTTTGATTAAATAAATATGTTACATCTTTGAAGAAAACGAGTTTCAATTTTTCAGTACAAATCTGCAATTTCATACTTTAACCCTTAATATATCTGTTTCATAATTGCTTCGAGCATATCTCTTCTTGTTATAACTCCGATACTCTTTCTCAAATCATCTCAGGTTCTTACACGTCTTCCATTATGAAAATGAAACATTATGGTACTTACATTTAAATCATTTATCACAGTTTTAATATAACAGCATTTCGTAAATGACCATTGGCGATGAAGATATGTTGAAAAGAATTTGCCAATTCAAGTCTTTTTAGGGTTCCGTACCCAAAGGGTAAAACGGAACCCTATTACTGAGGCTCCGCTGTCCGTCCGTCCGTCCGTCTGTCACCAGGCTGTATCTCATGAACGGTGATATACAAACATACGGCCCGCCTGATGTAAAGGTTACTGTAGCCTGCGAACGTTTTCACCCGCGCTGCGAACAGATCAACTCCTTAGAAACTTACTAGTACCTACTCCCACTCGCAGGAACACAACAATCCTCTAGGGCCTTGTTATTTATTTTTTCTGGGAGGTGGAGGTACTTACCAAGTAGGCTAGCATTGATGCGTATCTTTCTTAAAAATATCCATACCAGGACAAACAGACATGTTTGTACATGAAAATGTTTGTCTTGTATAGAAATCAAACCCGTGATCCGTGATGGACTTAAAGTAGCATTGCTAAACCCCCCACTACGGGGCTCGTATCTCTGTTCTGAGAGGAATACCGTCATTGCAATATACCTTGCTCATGAGGATATAGTGTACAGTATGTGTTGCCCCTGATTACTTACGGCATAATTTAGTCCTTTACAATGGGCTTCATACGGAACCTCAAAGTTGCACAGCGGACGATTTAGAGAGCCATCCATGCTTGGAGTTTCTCTACGAGACAGATTCAGAATTGAGCACATTCGTATAGAAAAGAATAAGGACCTTCATTAAATCTGCCCGGATTAGTTACCGTATTGTTTTATAAGATTTATTGCAGTACATGTGGTTGATGGATATATACTTTTTGACTCACACATTTAGACTTAGTAGACATGAAACAGACAAGAAAGTCACTACCTGATAAAATCAGTAAATTCAATTAGAAATATTAATTGATATTGTGCTATTCTGTAGGTACATAATAATCATTAAAATTTCAAACATGTATTACAATTCAATTTTATTAAATAAAAAAATGGCATAAATCATTAACAAAAATAATGTGTATATAAATTGATAATGATATGTCATTCGTTTAATTTTATAGAAACAAATTGCCATGCATTGCCTTCAGAACCCGTTATATACCTTTTCCCATACATTTCGCGGTCATATATGACCACACGGGTTTCGAAGGGTTAAATAAATGTATGACTAGTTTTGACATTTTGTAGATTGAACATTTATACTCAAGATTATGTAATAATTTAGATGAACTTTCGACACAATATTGTATTGTTCTGAAATAAAAAATGCAAATGTAAATATTATAGTAGCAGAACTGCAGTTACTGACGTGGCTTTAAGGATCAGAAAGCTGAAGTGGCAAAGGGCAGGACACATAGCTCGGAGAACCGATGGCCGTAGCAGGAAGGATCTCGAATAACGACCACCAAACAGGAAACGCAGCGCAGGACCGCCCTCCACATGATCACATCGTAGAAAGCCAATGGATGGCAGGCAGGCGGCACAGGAGTGATCGCCGTATAAGTCTTCATTGTCGTTTATGTGTGTGCCTCCATACATAAACATTAAGGAATTACAAAGTATCAAAATTCATTCAATCCTAACCTCACATAATTCAGCATAAGCCGTATAGTTTATTGAGTGACATACGAACGGGGTCGAAGCGGGAAGATACCAATTAGAATGCAAATCCAAGTAACTAAACAGAAATAACCCATATTAGAACACTTGCTATTGAAATTTCTACCGCAACGCCCATACATATGCGAGTTACAATGCAACGTCTCTGGAAGTAGACATAGGGATGTGCAATGAAAAGATTCAACATTTGCATTGGGTGCAGCGAACTGAGTAGAGTAGTCACACCGGCCGGACACATCAAACACATAGGTACTATGTATATATGTAGACAGTAACTACGTTTTTACACGTGCACGATGTCATACATCTTAGTATAATTCTTTGTGAGATGAACATTAATAACAAATTGGTATCACATTTCTGGTGGTGGACATAGGTACCGCTATGTCCATCACCAGAAAGTTGATACCAATTTGTTATTTTAACGAGCCCGGTGTTGTGGTTAATAATGCTACTTTAACACCAAGGCTCGGGTTCGAGTCCCGCACAGATAAAACCGGGTTGCACTCCGGGAGTACCGGCAGAAGTGAAAACTTGAACATTAACGTTGTATATTTTTGAGTATTTTGGAATGGTTAGGGAATAATTTCGCACGAATTGCTTTATTTATCTGTATAAAAGTACTATCATGTATGTGGTGAAATACAATATTTCATTTATTGCGCTATCGTACACAAACATGACAATTTATATTACATTAAAAATTTAACACTTCAGAACTATTACAATTATTTTACATTAAAAAGTTTATCTCTCAGAAAAATCAACTTTCATCCATAATTTCAACGACTCTTTCACCATCATCATTACCAGCATCATTATCGCCAATCTCTAAAATTCAAACACACACGCACACTCGCGCAAATGCCCTACGTACGCCGCTTAAACCAAACAGCGATGTTGATAGACTACGTTGAAAGAAACGCGTAAGCGCCAAGAATTTCATGTCGCTTACAATGTTTTGGTCGCGAGAAAATAATGCCCTATGAACGATCTAACGCTTCATTGTTTAATTAAAAGTAACTAATGTTTTAGCGCTCCAGCGAACTTAAGTTCTAATTCTCACCAAAATCTTACGGTCAGGGTCACGTGTCCTGACGCGAGTTTAACATTTTTTACTCATTCCAAAAAGTGCACAACGCCGCTAAAGAAATTTTCACTTCAAAAAATATGTGCATGAATATGTGTCGCGAGCGAGGGCATAAAATGCCCGATGATATTATCACCTATAGTTTAATCTTACTTACAGGTACGTTAATCTTGGCCTTCCTCAGCTCATACATACCTCCACTTTCGCATTGTATATCTGTATATATTCATATTAATGAATGGTACTGTTTATTCACTGTACGGACGCTACGAGCGACTGACTCAGCTATTTATTTATATAAACATATGATGAAACAATTTTGTCGGCAGGATACATTGAACAATCGAATGGTAACACCAGAAATACAAACAGGAAAATGTATTTAAGGAAATCGAACGGTGTATGAGTGTCTCACATTCGGATGAATGACGAATCGACATTGTGTGTTACGAGGAAATAGATAAATTAAAAAAAAAAACACCGGCTCCAAAAACATCTGCTATGAAAAAATGCACTAAAAGGTACAAAATAATTGCTTTATTTATTTCCTTAAATGACTATAAACAAATATTATAGTGTCTATTTGTACTTAACAGAAATTAAAAATATACTTTTATACTAGTTAGAATAAAATCAATGTATTAAGACAACTGTATATATTTATTGTTATGGGCCCAATCTGAAACTTTTAACTAAAAAAAATCAAATAGGTTTATAAATGACGGAGTTCTGACATAACAAATATAAAAAAATTCACCCGAATTGAGAACCTTCTCCTTTTTTTTGAAGTCGGTTAAAAATGGTTTATCATATATGGACAACAAGCCTAATTTGATTCATCGGAAATGAAGGGTTAAGTGTCCTCTATTCCTAGATGGACCGATCAAATAAGCAGCATGGAGATATTTTGACGAGCACGGTGGCGAAGTGGTTAGTAACTCTACTTTGACACCAACGCTAGTGGGTTCGATGCCCACGCAGGGCAAACATTTGTGTGCGTGAACGTGTCTGTTTGTCTTGGTCTGAGTGTATTTAAGAGGTAGGGTGCAGCAAAGCAGCCCGTCTGGGGAAGTACCTCCACCTCACAGAAAACCGCAGCCAAATAACAAAACCTTGGACGGTTGTTGAGTTCCTGCGTGTGAGTGAGGTTATCAGTAAGCTCCTAAGTAGTTGTTGTGTTAGCAGCAGAGGTGGCATCGCGCATTATACTTATTTCTCTTTATGTCACGAAGTTGGCAACAAGCAGATGGCCTGACGGCAAGCAGTTACCGTAGCCTATTGATAATTGCTACACCAGAGGTATCACTAGTGTGTTGTCGGCCTTGTATATAATGAATAAATAGTTTCGGGCAAATTACACAGCGTCATCTAGCCCTAAATTAATTGGAGATCGTGTTATGTAATGCATAATTTATGTACTTTCGTTTATATGTACTATTAAAATGTCAAATATGTTTGTAGATTTATATATATTTGTATTTAATATATTTATAGATTTTCTAGAGCAAACTTGTGACATTTGGCACTTAATTATTAATTTTAGACTGAAAATGAACATTGTGACCGTTTTTTACGTAGCTTTTCGGGAAAAATACCTATACAGATATATTTCAAAAGCGAAATATTATCTAAATACAAAATTTGATCCATATTGTTAGAGACGAAGTTCGTTTTTTTTTTGTATTTAATTGTCAATACCTAACTCTAATTATATTTCTAATAGGTACCTAATTATAGGGACCAGTAAAATGTTTCCATTACGTAACAGTGCTCTCTAGTAAATTTATGATATTTATGTTTAGAAGCTGTTAGGCACACATGTTTTGGATTATAATTTAGAACGTTACCAAACATAAGCTTATACACTATTTTCTATAAAATTGTAATCTGTTTTGTGTGTTAATAAATAAATAGACGTTTCCGAGATATCTACTCGAATCATATATACAAAAACCCTTTAAAATAAAATGATGTAGAAGTTTTCCGAACTGAGAACTTAAAAGTTCTGAAAAGAATTCCACGTTAAAATTTTCCCACAGGGTTACTTCCTAGTCGTATCCATCATGATTGATGATCGTGGTTGTCGATTGTCATCAGGGAAATCTTTCCCGCCATTTGTGGCGATTTTTTTTTATAAATATTGTCGGACAAATTACACAGCGCCATCTGGCTCCAAAGTAAGCAAAGCTTGTGTTATGGGTACTGGACATCTGATAAACATACGTAAATACATTTTTAAATATATACTTAATATACATAGAAAATACCCAGACCAAGACAAACAGACATGTTCATGCACACAAATGTTTGTCCTGTGTGGGAATCGAACCCACGAGCGTTGGTGTCAAAGTAACGTAATAGCGCGTTTCACCACTGCGCCACCGAGCTCGTCATTGGTAGCACTCCTGACCTTCCTCTTAGCGTTACTCCGTTGTGGAGTTCTGACGGGAGTCGTTCCATGGCAAAATCAGTATCTTCGCCAAATTCCTAGGCTTAGGAAGGGAACCCCGTCAATCCTAATGGATTAATCCTAATGGGAATGTGATAACGGTAGGAAGAAGCATATTGTGGTGAGGCACTTTACAACAAGTTGGTATGGATAGTCGAAGCCAACCTCACACGAGTATGGTGTACCAGACCGATTATAGAACCTTTGCTGACCAAAGGGAGATAAGGTACAAAAATATTTGTAGCAGCTTGATTGGGAAATTGCCTCCTGTTTTTAGTAGAAAACAGGTTATTAAAATTTCCTAGAATTGTGACTTTCTAGAAGTTATGTTTGCTAATGAATAAGATCACAGGGAAGCCCATGAGGAAGTGATGAGTAGCAGAGATACCACACTCTCTGATAACTTAATAGCGTGGTAGTGGTTCTGAATACGCAATGCTCCTTGAGAATCAAGCTTTTTTAGTCTACGGAAACAGCGCAATTGCCTTATGAAGAAAACAATTCTCTTCTTCTTCTAATCGTAATCCCGTTTCCTAGTTCATTAGAATTGACGGGGTCTGCTACCTAACCCTAAGAATTATGTCAAGATATTGATTTCGACATAGTGCGACTGCTATCAGACCTTCACAACCCAAAGGGAAAACCAGATCATTCTTAGGTAAGTACATCTCTTTCGAAATATAATTTCTTGGGCATTGGGTGGATTTCCTCACAATGTTTTCCTTCATCGTCGAGCAAGTGATAACTACAAATATGTACATAAATCCGAAAATACACATTTAGTGGTACATGATTCGAACCAGGGCTCAGTTGGTCAATAGACCGGTTCCTCCACAGGATTGTCACAGCTCCTTCATAAAGAAAACTTATTCTAAATTCATTTGCAAACCTTTTGATAAGATGAAAGTACTTAATGATAAAAGACTCTTCAGACAAAAAGATTATTACGCAATGGAATGAGAGATAGTCGGCAACCTCCGGTCAAAGTCCAGCGACGTCTACTGACGTCATAGTCGCCTTGCATACGTGTATTTTGATACAGTTCAGAGGAATGTTCCTATAAATTCGAAATGCTAAATCCTCACTAAGTAATCTATAGCGCCTAGAAACCTGAAATGAATATTAATACAATTGATTAAAGGTTCACTTCGAGTTAGAAAAGATTTTGAGAAACACTACAAGGTCAATGACAAGGGGTCAAGGTAAAGAGGTCAATTTTATACAAGTATTAATAACAAAAGTTTTTTTATACAACTAGATTGGCACACAACACATTCAGCTCGCAACACCACGGGAATGTTACTCGCGCGCTGCCTATCTTGTGACCAAAGGCTGTTTCGTCACAGTACCCAGTACTTTCTCTGCCATATCTCACCCCTCAAACCGGAACACAGCTATATAGCTATATAGCTGTGTTCATCATTATTTATATAAATACAGCTGCTTGGCGGTAGAAATAGGTGAGACAGAGGTACCCACGCAGACGACTTTTGTACAAAATCTCCCTCTGGTAAAGTGTCAACAACGAAATATTAATCATTGCTTTATTATTGCAAATACAGTATTATAAATGACTGCAAATATTTACATTAATCTAATTACTGTACATACAATTAAGTCACTTAGCTGACAAGTTAAACTTAATGTAATTATAGTACAAGTGCAATCAGTCAGACTAAGGACAGTTCCGGAGCACGCCACCGCGCCGCGCCGTGCGTGGGCTTCTGTAACGCTCTGTAGGCCGATTCTACTAAAAAACTGCAACTGCACTGCAGCGCGGCGTGTGGCAAAATGTAGATAGATAGATAGATAGATAGATAAAACGTTTATTCGATCACTGTTAACACACACAAACAAATGTAAAAACAATAACACAACAAGTCTAAAAACAATAATATAATAATTATGATGTACAAAGGTATGTGTGTGCTGCAGCAATACGAATGGGCCACAGCTCAGTGGTGAGATTGCTCAAGAGCAAAACACTGATTTTCAGCCGCAGCCTGTAGTGGGTACGAGTGCGTATCTGCTTGAGTTGTTACAAATGAATATAAGTTAATTGAAAATAATAAAAATAGGCGATTTGATAATTATGCGATGAATAATTGAAAATTAGCAAATATAATTCATTGTGAAATTATATATAAAATTAAATTATAAGTTAAGTATAATTGACAGTGCCGCTAGTACCGAGCTTCAAGAACATCAATCGCTACAGGTACCGTGTACGCATTTTGACACACGCCGCGCTGCAGTGCACTTGCAGTTTTTTAGTAGAATCCGCCTACTGGACGCTGTAGCAGGGCGCGCGGATAGGTTAGGCCGATGTCACGGTGGTAACCGACTGCGTAACTTTTTGACGCCAATCCAACGTTCAGTGATGGTTCTGTTGGTGCAAAAAAAAGTTATGAGATTATGCTCATTCTCTTAATTTACCTATGGTAATGACATTTCAAGATCTCAAGTAGAGTCCTCAAGTTTAGATTTCAAGTGGTCGATCGGTTTAGCATGTGCATTTGACAGGTGATGGGATCCTATTAGAACCTACATCTCGTACATACACACTATACGATAGCTAATACCGAGTCCCAAGTAACGTTAAGTGTGACAGGAACAAAGATAATGGTATTTGAAAGAAAAGAATCCAGAACTAATGTAAGGATTATGGTTGATGATGAAATGTTGGAACAAGTGGATGAGTTTGTATATCTTGGATGCGCATTCAGCAGGGATGGAAGGTACACCGCAGATGTGGTAAGACGAGTGAGTGCTGGGAATAGCGTGAATGGAGCGTTGGGAAAACTTCTTGGCTGTAAAAATCTGAGCCAGAAGGCACAACTCGCTATACACAATGCAGTGTTGGTCCCAACGCTAACTTATGGAAGCGAGAGCTGGGTATGGCAGAAAGAGCATGAAAGTAGAATAAACGCAGTCGAAATGCGAGCGCTGCGCAAAATTTGTGGCGTAAGGCTTGTAGACCGTATTCGCAATGATGTTGTTAGAAACAGAGTTGGTCTGAAAGAGAGCGTCGGTGTTAAAATAAGAAGAGGCATGCTCCGTTGGTTCGGACATGTAGAAAGAATGCAAGATGAAAGAATGACGAAGCAGATATACAATGCAAAAGTGGAAGGATGTAGGAGCCGGGAAGGCCAAGACTTACCTACCATGACCAAATTGGTCGTGTTCTATCTGGAGCCCTAGAAACCGGCGAGCGTGCATGAGAAGAGCAATGAATGTTAAAGAAGCGAGTGAGATATTTAAGGATCGAGTCACGTGGCGCTCGGTTCTCTCTTCCTACCCCGCAAGGGATTTGGCGTGAAGTTGATTGAGAGAACCTGTGAGACCCCGTTATATACGTATTCCCATACATTTCTTGGCGGAAAAGCGGCCCGCGAGTAATGTCCACCTATAATAGCTCACTATAATGGCTTGTTATGTAACTCTCTTGTTTATTATTTACCAGTATATAATAATTAAATCGATGGCGGCGTTTCGCGTGTCGTTCTAATCGAACACGCAGACTAAGCAACGTCGACTGCAACCTGTCTATGGATGGGTTTGTCAATCTCGAGTTTCTCCGTGCTTCGTTTAGCCGTCGGTCCCGGCTGTTGTAAATGCCAGTCGTTAAGCTAAGTCAGTGGCCCTCGGCCGGCTTGAAAACACTGGCCTCCGCCAATCCGCATTTGAGCAGCGTGGTGGAGTATACTCTAAACCCCTTCGGTTGAAGGGAGACCTGTATCCCTGCAGTGGAATGAGTAAGGGTTGATGTGGTGGATATAATAATTAAATAATATATTTCATATTTTTTTTATAATACGTCGGGAGGCATACAAGCATACGTCCCACCTGATGTAAAGCGGTTACCGTAGCCTATCAACGCTTGAGATATATTAAGTATCACTCGCACGATGCCTCCTCTGCTGCTTACACAGCAACTCCTTGGGAGCTTACTGGTGACCTCACTCACACTCAGGAACACAACAACCCTTCAAGGAGTTGTTTTCTGTGAGGTGGAGGTACTTCCCCAGACGGGCTGCTTTGATGCGCCCTACCTCTTAAAACATCCAGACCAAGACAAACATACATGTTCATGCACACAAATGTTTGCCATGTGTGGGAATCGAACCCACGAGCGTTGGTGTCAAAGTCGCGTCATTCACGACTGAGCCACCGAGCTAGTCACTCTCTCGTTATCTGTTAACATTATTTACAGAGTGACAGCAGAGTGGTTAAAGAATCGGCCTGTCGACCAACAGGTTCCCTGGTGCAACTGTCGAATCAGATGTGGGCCCATGCCCACAGCGGGATTCTAACCGGAGACCAACTGATACTCGTGTTTCTTATTTATGTGTAATATCCTTTCCCTAGCGAAGTGATAAGAGAATACAAATGTATATGTGATATTTCAAGAGAGGTAGGGCGCATCAAAGCAGCCCGTCTGGGGAAGTACCTGCACCTCACAGAAAACCGCAGTCAAATAACAACTGCCCTAGAGGGTTGTTGTGTTCCTATGTCTGATTGAGGTCACTAGTAAGCTCCTAAGGAGTTGCCGTGTAAGCAGCAGAGGAGGCATCGCGCGAGTTATACTTAATATTTCGCAAGCATCAATAGGCTACGGTACCCGCTTCATGTACCCGTATGCTTATATGCCCCCCGACGTAGTATAAAAAAAAATAAGAAAATTTGATCATTAACTAAAAACACACCTAACTGTTATGCACGACGGCTGTTAATAATATTCTATATAATAGTTATTGTGATATTGTAATTATTAATATTTTTTCATTTATTGGCTTTATTAATGAGAATTATATCTAATTGTTTTATGAATCCTATTACGCTTTAATGTCATGGGTTTTTGAAATGTTTTATTTGAAGATTTTTTCGTCGTGACTTTTTTAAATTTTAAATTTATGTTTTTTATTTATTAAAACGTACACATGAATTATCTTTATATATTAACAATCAATTTATATGATCCCCCACTCGTGTATCGTACCATTATTGGACTTTATACTGTTTATGCAAATAGTCTGCAAGATAAGGTAACCAAGATTATCAAATTTTGTTCGTCACCTTTCAATTCCGCAATGATACAATTACAGCATTAAAGTCTGATGTCAAGATTTGGAGATCAGACTGCTGACGAGCTCGGTGGCTCAGTCGTGAATGACGCGCGTTTGACGTTGGTTTCGTGGGTTCGATTCCCACACAGGCAGACCGTATGCTTGTTTGCCACCTTGATGGTATAAAAAATATATATATAAAAAAAAGTTCCTCCATCTCACAGAAAACCGCAGCCAAATAACAACTTCCTAGAGGGTTGTTCAGTTCTGATTCGGCAGCCGCGCACGCTAGTCTTGTGCGCTCCATCTCTCTTTTTTCTCGAGTTTTTTTCTTGATGAGTATTTTGTACTACGTCTTTACATATTGTTTTAGTGTTCAATTGTTGTCTTTGGTTGTAAGGTGAATATCAAAAAAATGTACATTGGAAAAAAGCTCGGTGTCCACATTACTAACACGGATGTAAAAAATCCTGTGGTGAATAAATAAGCCGTATTTTTAGGGTTCCGTACCTCAAAAGGAAAACGGAAACCTTATAAAAAGGACGCATCCCGCTCAGTGAACACAGACACGTCCGCTGACTCCACATCTCAAGTTGAGAAGGTGATGGAGGTACTCTCCTGTTTTGAAAGGATGGAGGTTGCTCCCTTTTTTTTATATTGGCTCAGCATAGTGGCTCCTCTTCGCCTGTTGGTAAACGAAAAGGGGAGCCCAAATTGCAGCGGCAACTGACAAAGGACTACGGTGTCCTGTCAGTTGACGCTACCATGCTGGCCCGCAAAGTCCCTGGTCGACTGACAAGGAGGCACCTCCTCCACCACCACCTCCCTCACCTCCTCCCGCTATTAAAGCATACCGCGCCTCTCTGCAGGCCTTCACCAAGCACGCCCCGCGCGACACTCCCGCTTTGTCCCGAGCTAACGCCTGGCCGTCGATTTTCCTTCGAGAAAAGGCGAATTGGGTTGAGGTCTCTAAGCTCTGAACCGATTAAAAAGTACAATACACCCGTGCTACCAACACGGGTGAGCCTATTAAAATAGACGTTTCAGAATCAGAATATTAACGAATTCAGGTTTCCAGAAAAACATACCGTATCATTCACAGAGCACAAGGTACGTTTGGTATACGCGGAGTGCCGTCCGAGGTCTTCTGATAGTCAGTAAAGGACGACCTGCTAGGCCACGGCTTCCCACTTGAGGCGGTACGTAAGATCCAGGCCTGTGCAGCCTGTGCGGCCAGGTAGGCCACACAGCTAATTATAGAGCCTATTTACTACCATGCGGCCGGCGAAGCGTAAACCCGGCAAAGGCGGTCCCAACCCCACCCCAACAGGGTGCTAAAACCCCTTCTATAGGCGACGACCTGAAGACGGTAATTACCGCCATTCAGGGAGTCGACGTAAAGCGGTTACCGTAGCCTATGAACGCTTGTAATACATTAAGTCTGCATACAACAGACAGTTCACCACTAGGTCACCCATGCGCAATCCTACATTGGTTAATCTTATCTGCAGACAACAATAAGATTCAGAACAAACCGCCTAACAGACAGCATGCAAGCCTATTTGACTTCAATTATAACACCAATCCAAGGTAACATGCTGCCATCTATCCGCACACATGCTGAGCAATTCTTTTTTTTTTATACAACGTCGGAAGGCCTACAAGCATACGGCATACCTGATGTAAAGCAGTTACCGTAGCCTATTAATGCTTGTAATAGATTTACCTTAGGAGTCCTTAGGAGTTCACCGGTGACCTCACTCACACACAGGTACACATTAACCTTCTAGGGAGTTGTTATTTGGCTGCGATTTCTGTGAGGTGGAGGTACTTGCCCAGACGGGCTGCTTTGATGCGCCCTACCTCACTTAAAACATCCAGACCAGGACAAACAGACATGTTCATGCACACAAATGTTTGTCTTGTGTGGGAACCGAACCCACGAGCGTTGGTGTCAAAGTTGCGTCATTCACGACTGAGCCACCGAGCTCGTCATTCTTGTAGATGGACTACACAGCACGGCCCAGTGCAAAGTCAAGCCCGTATCTCGGCAACATGTACCAAAGTTAACCCAAAAAACGCTTTTCATAATAGCCAACACCCGTACTTTAGGTAAATATGCATTCGATTATCCGACCTTTTTTTTTTTTTTTTTTTTTTATACCACTAAGGTGGCAAACAAGCGTACGGCCTGCCTGATGGTAAGCAGTTACCGTAGCTAAGTAAGTAGTGACCTCTAATCATAATGCGTTTATTAGGTACACTAAGAGACATCCAAACAAATTAACATAGTAATAAAGATGGTGTTATTTGATTCAAATTGCTGTACAATGACAATTAAAATATTTAATGTAATTCATTAACACATCCATCCATCCATCCATATCCATAGCGCCGGCCGGCACCCACTCATAACCGTTTGTAGATGCATCATGCTTTCCCTGCTATTGTCTGGATTTGTTTGCGTCGTCCCGTTTCCCTGGGGCAATCGCTTCCGATGAAGTCTTTTTTAAAGCCTTCCCGGCTTAGGGCAGTCCCGAGGTGGTGTTTAGTCAGTAAGAGTCTGATGTAACTCATGCGGCCTTCCGTAAGAGTATCCATGAGGATGCACACCTCCCTCCCATCATGTCCGGAGGGTGCCCAGCTCAGAAGAATAACTAACGCGCCCTCGGGGTGGGCTAGTCCTTCTTTTCTGGGTCAACGTTTACGTCAGGCGTAAAAAAAAAGATGGATTTGCCGCTTGCAGCATGTTATTCTAACTAACACCTAGCACCCGAGGGTGCCTCGAAACACGTGTCCCAAAGACGACTGGGGCAGTCATGGCAGCAACGGTGGCGTAAAAGGGACCTGTATCCTTGCAGTGAGCCGAGTAAAGGTTGATGTGGTGGACATATTGTTTGTTGCATGCAAGCAATGATTAAATGCATGAAACTGTAATTCGCTAGTATTACTATAATTATCATCTTTCTACACTAAAGGCAATAAACATTCATTCATATACGTATGAATGAATGAATGATTGTTTATTCAATGACATCACTACGATAAAAGTACACAACACATAACTGAATTTACGTCACAGTCTCAAGAATGTCTGCGGAATCACGACTGCGGTTTCATGTAGACTTTACAATGTCAACTGCAGTGACCTCATTCCGGTCAATAGATGAAGTCAAGAAGTTGTGTATTCGTGTTTATATGCAACCTGACACACAAAAAGCAGGCGTGATCGTTTTTCGTGTGACAAATACAAATGCTACAAAAAATCCCTTTACACTGTTTTGTCACAGTTTACTATTGGGTTTGTCTTAGAATGATTTAGGGCCGGGATTATGGAGATACTTCTATGCAATTTGATCTAACCTGCTTTGTGTGCTTCCGCTACCAATTATTTCATGCGGCCTAGCGCCGGCTGGCACCCACCCACTACTGTTAGTAAATGCAACATGCCGACGCTGCCATGGCTGCTCCGGTACTCTCTGCCTCGGTTGCTGCGGTCGTCCGCCATCTGGAACAGAATCCGCATGCCCCCACCACCACCGTCGCTGCCACGACGGACCTGGTCGTCGCTGCGACACGTGATTCGCCTCTCCACGAGGCATCATCAGGCGTTGTAGACGTTAATCGTAAGAATAACATGCTACAAGTTCTTATGATTAACGTCTACAACGCCCGATGATGCCTCGTATAGAGGCGAAACACGATCATGATACTAGGTCCCCGGTTCAAATCCCGTCACGTACTGTAATTGTAACTAGCTCGGCAGTGAAGAAAAACGTCGTGAGGAAAACCGCAAGTTCAAGAAATTATATTTCGAACGACGTGTGACCTCCCTAAGAAAGTTCTGGTTTATCCTCTGGGTTATAGAGGTCTGAGGGCAGTTACTTCAAGTGAGTAAAAATTCAGTATCTTCGTCAAATCCTTAGGCTTAGGTAGCGGACTCCGTCAATCGTAATGGATTAGTAAACGGGATAACGCTAAAATGAAGACTAGCCATCACATATGTATATATATTTGATCCGTATACGCCTAAATGAAGCTCTTATTCACTATTTCACATATAAAACTGATAATTACAAACGCGTTGAAGTCTTTTCGTCGTCTCAATTCTCGCTTTATATGTTATGACTCGATGCAAGAAACCCAGCAGAGGTCATAAAATCGGACATTGCAAATCGACGGTAATCGAGCCGCCCGGAGCGCGAATGGGAACGGGCTCGTTTCGCATTCTATACAAGATAGATACGACGTTTTCATTTGCAGATACGGTACGGTTTTAATGATACTATTGTACGGTTTTAATGGTTAGTGATTTTAATCTGCATCAGCTTGTTGACATGTAGGTAGGTACATCTAGTAGGTATATGAGGGAGCAGATGATTATGTTGCCATTTATGTATAAATTATGTAACTACACTTTATTGTTGTGAATCGACGTCTAGTTTAAGATTAGTAAGGAAAAAATGATAAGTAATATTTATAGCAACCATTATTGTAAATAAGACTATAATGTTAGTTAACAAATTGTGATTTAGATTCTTTTAATAATTTTAAGCAATATTTTCATATGTCTTTTATATTTACACAAATTGTTGCGCTTTATTTATGTAAACCACTTATGGGCTGCCATATTGTTACTGTTTAAATTCCGGCAACATTTATAAATATTGATATCTCTAACCAAAATTAAACTGTATAAGACATGTCCACAATATTTATTAGGATTGATTGCTGTTTTATATTGTTTAGGGATTTAAGAGAAATTACGGTTTTCATGAAGAGTAACAATTTTGTGATTTTTTTCTTTTGTTGTCAGTTATGTTATAAATTTAGTACCGGGTACTATAATAATGACGTGTAAAGATACACTCTATACTGAATAAATCGCTATCGTGTATCCTGGGGAGATTTTGTACAAGACATTGATATATACAGAACTATTATGACTAGGGTATGCTCTCTGTGTTAACTAGTATTTCAATAGAGATACCCGGTGGCGCCGCGCTTGCTGCGCCACGTGCAGCGTCGTGCGCTGATGCGCTCGCTTTCTTGTATCCTGCCAGTCTTGTTACATTACCATGAGACGTCGCTCACCGCTTCGCCCGCCGTCTCCCTCGCAACTACAGCAGACTACAAAAATTGAGAATTCAATTCCATTAACCTTTGGACTGCGCAAATACGATCCTTTCGGAGTGCTGTAAACGTCTCATTTGGCTCACATTCAGAGAGGTGTTCACATTCTCAGCTTATTTTTCAATGTTTTGTTTAATACCTCTGCACCTTCCTACCTAAAGGTGCGTCTAGACTAAGTAACAAGTTATTAAGAACTTTTGTTGTACAGCACGTCCACACTACTTAACAATGTCGACAATGCAGTGCTGTTCACAATGTCGACACGAGAGGACGTTTTGCTATCTGCTGCAGTGATTGTCGAAAAGAAAAAAACTTAGAAGTTGGATCCGTCCTAGTTTATTGACTAGAGAAAAATACTGTGGTGAAGCGATGGTAAACAACCTTATTTATGAAAATACACTTCGCGGAGAATTACATGATAACGGAAATATTAAAACCTTTCTACGTATGTCCACACAGAAATAGAATTTTTGCTTTATACATAAATAACTATAAACGAATTTCAGCTTGGAAAATAATATTATGGATTCGGCTTTGTTCTGCACTAATAATATATGGATCCCGTAAATTCCACAGTCTACAAGCAAAATGCTCCCCCAAAATCAGTGAAATCATCTCATGATCTGCTCTCATGCAAACATTTCATTATACCGTAAGCTTCTTTCTGAGCTTCCAAACTATCGAAAGTATTTTTTTGAATATCTAATCGTTCCTTAGTTTTTATATTACGAGTAAATATATTATGAGTAAATATAGCTACACCGCCATGAGTATGCTTTTGGCGCAGGTATTTAGCGCGCAAATCATAGCCCTCCATTTGGTAAAGATGAAAATTGCCGGTAATAGCCAGTGTTCGCTCATAACAACCACACCCGTGTCATAATCACGTTCCATCAAAAATATATTCAAATCATCTACCTTATTCGTCAAACACTGAACGTTTTAACTTATTATAGTTAAACATTTAGGCTCGAAAGAACAGTTATCTTTTTTACAAGAGGTGTTACTATGGGACGTATCATTAGGGTTAGAAGTTAAATTTTCGTCAATCTGATTGTTGCATAGAGGCACATTGTTTACATATACGCATAGCATTAATTGAACTAAGTTGCTTACTATGACTTTCAAGGCACGGTTGTTTATTCTCCCGGTAAGTCTAGAAACCATATTATATGAATAGGGGAGATTTTTATTTGCATCTAAAATATAACAATGTTCGTAGTTTACATTATCATAACAGAATTAATTTATTAAACATTTATAAAAAATATTTAGGTATGGATACTTAAATGATGGTAAACAAATAATAATGTAGGCGTGTTGTACAGGTAACAATTTTTGCCTTAATCTATTTACAAGACTATTATAATTTTCGTAAATTCTAAAATCAGACTCTCTCATCATTATGATACAATAATTAGCAATTGTAAATGTCTCGAGTTTGGTTTCTAATTCGTTTAATTTAACAGATGATCCAGCTCCAGCTCCTGGTATCCGATAGCGGCACACCTCTCGGTCTTCTAATTACTGTTTTATTATTTTTGACTGTTTATCGTGATTTATTCAGCTTATCAGGCAAACTTTTGTCTTGGAATCGGTTAATGTTTCCTTTTTCTTGATTCATTTTTGTTTTTTTCATTTCATTTTGATTCCTCGGTAGTGCCGCCATCTGTTGTCACGCTGATGTGCTTGTTTTGCCGTTCAGGCGTAGCCAGTTTGACTTCAACGGATGGTAATGCGGTCAGACTGACGTCGCTATGATCTGTCATTTGTCATTATGTGAAATATTTATTTATTTAAACTACATAATTAATAATTTATCGTGAGGTAAATCTGCAATTTTTATTTATACTTCGTAAAACTTAACTGCCAACGCAATAGTTCGCCAGTAACATCAATATCGTGCCGTGACGTATCACAACGCGAACGCATCACTTGGGGTGGCGTACGTGCGCTGGCGCACGTCGCGAGTAGCGCCGACTACTATTCCAGTCTGGGAAGCGGTTAAGGCGATGCGATCTAATGACTTTGCGAATTTATTTGCAGACTGCGAGAACCGAAGCGTTGCCAATGCCACTTGTAAATCGAAGCGATTATTTATGTTCCTTAATAGTAGTGGCTCTGAGTATCAATTTAAATTTAATTGGTCGGATCTATATTCAGAAGGCGTAGACTAACGTGCAGCTAATATGTCTAGCTTGACACTTTGTGCTTTCAGCTGAACTAGTTTTATTGAATTTTAATAAAATGAATTCGCATAGAGGATTTCCATCATTATGCAGTAGATTACTCCTATTTATTTTAACTTATTATTCATTAGTCAGCCATAAATGCCAGCTTAGTGGAGAAAATCACAAATGCTGTATTTGGTACACATGCAGTCGGTCTATATCTAAAGCTGCTTAAGTTTATCATATCTCACTTTAGTTTCATTTACAGATGAAATGTTACCTTGGCAGATGGTTGTATGTAGGCGTTACTAAGGAAACATTTTGTATAACATATTATAAATATAATTAAAACAAGATATAAGATAATACTAGACAGATAAGGACGAGCCGATTGCAGCTACATATACTTAATTATACCAACAACATCGAATATATTTATATATGCAAGCACTGAATACCTGACATACTTTAATAGACAAATGTAAACAAATTATTTACAAATAACATGCATAAATACTTAAATAACATAAAAATAGTAGCCATCGTACTATATATATGATAATATGACCTACTGATTTGACAAGCTATCATGGAGATTATGCATACACTTTCTTTAAGAAAACTAATTTGCTGGAGGATTCTCTAATAGATTCGTAAAGTGCATTCGAGAGTTAAGCTTGTAGAGTAACAAAGATCAGACTTGAAACCCGGATGTGAGAAGAACTAAGAGCGTACAAGGACTTTTAAAACAAAGTTCAATGTTATGAACTTTGAAACTTGCATTTGAAGCTTTAGAGAGAGACAGTAGAAGAGAAAATATAATTATATGGGACTACATCTGAAGTATGATCTACAAAACAGAAAAAGAATCATCAAAAAATCATAATTGGCGGAATGATCGCGTAACAAACATACAAAAAAGATACAGTAGGATTGAGAACCTCCTTCTGTTTTGAAGTCGGTTAAAAAGAATAGAAGTGTAGAGACGATACGTATATAGAGTGAGAGAGACATAGATGTTGACGCAGAATGGCAAAGAACGTACTATAAGTTAGGCTGGCAGCAAAAAGTGCGGGCAAAGTAGACGCAGAAGATGCTTTCTGGTGATGTAATATCCAGTAAGCTGATATCAAATGAAGTTCATAAGAACCAAGCTCCTCCGTCGCCTTAAGATAGTTCTCTTAATAATTGGTCTCAAAGATAGCAGCGACCTGCGGACGGAACTTTGGAATTGTGTTCATCAGTTCTTGACCCCAGCGACCACTATTTATATACCGCAGTCTGTAGTCAGATGACACCGATGACGTCCTAGAATTATTATAGCATATACAATGTACGTGTTACGAGAATAGAGTTTTTATTTATACACCATCGGGAGGCATACAAGCATACGGCTCACCAGATATAAATTGGTTATCGCCTATGAACGCATCTTAGGAGTTTACTGGCCTAATCTTTCACCGGTACACAAATACCATCCATAAAGCTACTATTTGGCTGCGGTTACTGCGAGGTATTTCTCCAGTCGGGATGCTTTACTCCTTACCTCTCTTGAAAATCCCAGATCAAGACAAACAGACATATTCCAGCAAATGTTTGTCGCATGTGGGAATCGAACCCTTGCGGGTTCTTACCATGGTGATAAAGTAGCATTGCAAATCACTCCACGACCTGGCTAGTCTCGTTATATTTATTTAAATAATAAACAAATATCTAAATCTAAAATGTTATGGGCGACCGTGATGAGCTTGGCGTTTTATTTGTAAAATTGCCTTTGTTCAATATAACTACATCCACCACCACATCGACCCTTACTCATCCCACTGCAGGGATACGGGCCTCAACGAAGGTGTTTAGAGCATACTCCGCCACGCTGCACAAATGCGTATTGGCGGATGCCAGCTGTGAACAAATTTTTATTCACAAGTTGTTTAACTAATATTATTAAATAAATTAAACCTTATCGAATAAAGTCCGATTTACACTAGACAACTTTATTTCACTATAAAATCACAGAAAAGACATAAACCTCCGATACTCCATAGATGTGCTTGTCCTTCACCGTGCTCGGACGATAGATTATGAGCAAAGAGTATTTGTACAGATTTTCCTCAAGTCACAAGATCACGACAGACAGGCTCGTGCCGTACAAATGACAATGACCTTAGCGAGCCAGGGGCGCGGCCGTGACGAGGCCGTGACGCGATTGTTGCGTCAACGATTCAATAAACTGAGTAATGTACACACAGACTCATACGGGTGATTTTAACCATAAACACAATAGACAAACATAATACGAGCAAGTCTATGGTTTAATTTTTAGAAAAAATAAAAAAAAAAATTTGCTACTGGGCCCTCGCGGTCACTTTAGTTTTTGACGGAAAGGAGCACAAACAAACAACACGTTTTCACATTTAATATTAGTACGTAAGTATGAATGGGCCTTCGGGGGCAATTATATCTAGTGCTACAGCGAATGTGGATTCTACCAAAGATTAAAAACAATTATAACAGGGAGGAACTGGAACGGCACAAACAAAAACCTGACAAATTATGGAAGACTATAAAAGGTATCACAAATTCAAATAAAGTGAAAGTCTCTGCCCTCCCACTATGCCAAATAAAAGAGGACGAAAGCAAGTCTTTGGACTATGTAAATGGTATTTTTTCCACTACTGGAGAGCGTCTGGCTAATGACATTCTTAGGCATAGCAATAGTTCTCACGCCTCAATAGTCTCTAAAGTGAAATCTACCAAATCTCCTCTGGACTCTTTTTTTATGACGCCCACAACAGTACGGGAGGTGACTGATCTTATTCTACAACTAAAGAATAAAAGTGCGCCTGGTCTGGATGGATTCACAAATGAACTTTTGAAAGCTGTCTTAGAATACATCGTTGCTCCACTTACACATATTTTTAATCTCAGTATTTCCACTGGAATCTTTCCGGACACCTGGAAAACTGCAGTAGTGATACCAGTCCACAAGGGAGGGAGTACGGATGCTCCAAATAATTACCGGCCCATTTCGCTACTGAGCACAATCTCGAAACTTCTGGAAAAACTAGTAAACCAACGTCTAGTGAAATTCCTGGAAAGGAACAAGATACTTTCATCAAATCAGTATGGGTTTAGGCAGGGTAAATCTACCGAACAGGCGGTCACTCGACTGACTGATACCATAACATCGTATCTAGATGAGGGTCAACACTGTGTGGGCGTATTCCTGGATCTGGCGAAGGCATTCGACACGGTTTCAATTCCTATTCTCCTTAAGAGACTGGAACTGATCGGAATTAGAGGGATATGCCTTGATTGGTTCCGTAGTTACCTCTCCGGTAGGAGTCAGCGTACAAGGGTCGGTGCCTTCGTCAGTTCCCGGTCTGACGTGTCGTTTGGTGTTCCTCAGGGTAGCATCCTTGGTCCTACCCTGTTCCTAGTTTACATAAATGATCTCTCGATGCTTGGTTTGGAGAAGGCAGACATCATAAATTATGCTGACGATACCATTGTCTTATTTCATGAACGATCATGGGATACTTTGTTTGGCGTTGCTCAGGATGGTCTTAATCGGGTAACGGTATGGCTGAACGATAATCTGCTCACTCTAAGCTCGGCCAAGACGAATTTCATCTGCTTCCACAAGACAGCCTCATCACCACCGCCATCCGATCCCATCATTAGAATACATGTATGCACAAATAGTGATAGCACAGCACCAAGATTGATGTGTTCCTGTGAAAAAATACGGAGAGTGGCCAGTGCGAGGTATCTGGGTGTTACCGTTGATGAAAGACTCTCGTTTAGAGATCACATAATAGCAACAGCAAATAGAACCAGAAAGTTAATTTACGTTATGAGACTGTTGAGCGATGCTGCTTCCTTGAGACTTCTGAAAACCATTTACGTCACTTTATGTCAATCAGTTCTCTCGTATTGCATATCGGCATGGGGTGGTGCTGCTTCAACTCATTTAATCACGTTGGAGAGAGCTCAAAGAGCAGTGCTTAAAACGTACCTAAGAAAGCCTATACGTTTTCCGACCACTCTCCTATACAGGGAAACTCAAGTCCTGAGCGTAAGAAGGCTATACCTCCTAAAGATAATCTGCCAAACTCACAAGGAAGTGCTCTCATCCACTGCCTATCCCAGTTTGTTAAAAAAACGTACATTTCGACTTCCTCTTCCGCAGGTAAAATCCACCTTTGCCAAGCGTTTTAGCAATTTTCGGAAACCCTTCATATATAATAAAATTAATGCTATGTGTAAGATACACAATTTAAATACCCGTGATGCAAAATTTAAAATCGAAAGGGAATTGCAAAACTGGACCTACCGGGACTCAGAGGACATTTTGATTAGCGTAGAATAATTTAATGCCTTGAGCGGTTAAAATTTCATTATTTTAAATTACATATAATGTCAATCAAATTATTTTAAATAACTATTACAATGTCAACTCAACTATCCCAATTTAATTTATAATGTTGTTAAACTAATAATTTCAAACTACAAATAAAATGTAAATAAGATTCATAGCACATTCATGACTGATATTATACAGGATTCTTAAACATTATGTATTTTGTAACCTAATTTTGTATTTGGTAATCAACAATTATAGTCTTATAATACTGTTTATAGTACCGCAATACAATCGATTCGAGAATGTAAAGATTCCCACAGGACAGGCCTAGCCTAGTGTGGGTGTCTTAGCCACTCTGTAAACCTTGTAATTTTTGTGGTAAATAAAGAATTATTATTATTATTATTATAATATAATACTACAGTACCAAACGTCGAATTCGGCCTAATGTTCAATTTAAGTACGAGTAGGTATGAACCGAAGCAGAAAATCGATCGAGCTTCGGTCGAACTTCCGTTGGATTATGCTCGATGAAGAAGTCTCTTGTAAGCACAACAAGTGCGTTGTTATTAAAAGAAAATAGTGATATTTTCATAAAGAAAGATAAAAGTTGCTAAGGTCTGTCTGTTGGTTCGTAAGAGAAATTTTGGAATTTTTATCTATACATATAAATAAAATTGAAGTGTCTTTCTGTGACTTCAAAATAAAGCCTTTATCTTGTTCATATTGTTATTTTCACGTTACCAAAGCCTAAACATGCATTTTTAACTTTTTTGTCTGTCTGTCTGTCTATTTGTTTGTCCGGGCTAATCTTCAAAATGGCTGAACCGATTAAGACGGGACTTTCACTGGTAGGTAGAGGACTGTTCAGAGCAGAATATAGGGTACTTTTATCCCGTAAATACTTAGGGTTCCTGCGTAAAAAATGAAAACTGTTAAAATTAGGGGAAAATATCGTCCCCATTCGGGGGACTTTGCAATTTTGTTTTTATTATTTTCACAGAATATGTATTTTTTGAGACATAAAATAACTACGCATTTTTTATGTAATAAAAATAAAATAAATATACGTTGCCTTCCGTAAAGGTCAATAGATGGTGCTGCATGATAATTGAATCGCGCTATGGTTGCATCTACGACCCTGAAGTTTGTTTTTTTTTAAAGAAACAGGTTGAGGTCTATAGAGAAATAAAGGCTACTAAAAGCCCAAATCTCATGCGTGCGAAGCCGCGGGCTTCAGCTAGTGTTTAATAAAAGACCAACTTCACCTTGAGGGTCGAGCGACTGGAAACTCGCTATAAAGTAAATTTTAGTTCCTTTGTGGTGAAGGTTCCAATCCATCATCTGAGGATCTACATGAAGGAAGAATTCTGGGAATCGTGTTTCGGAAGTTCTGAGGACGTTGCCTAACGACACGCGCTGCACGTCGCCGACTCTACGTGGAATTAGTTTAAGTTAAAGTTAACTTTATAATATCATATATTTTTTAAGTTAAGATAAGTAGTTTGACGAGCTCGGTGGCTCAAAATCGGTCTAGCCGTTTCAAAGATTAGCCGGAACAAACAGACAGACAGACCGACCGACAGACAAAAATTGTAAAAATATTCATTTTGGTATATGTACCGTGTATACATCCATATGCATTTAGTAAAAAGCGGTTATTTTAATATTACAAACAGACACTCCAATTTCATTTATCTGTATAGATTAGTAGGCATGTTACTTACAATGGATTTTTTATTCATCTATAATTTCACGCCAAATCCCTTGCGAGTTAGGCTGACAGAACTGAGCGGCACTTGACTCGGTCTTTACAACATACTCGCTTTTTTAACATTCATTGTTCTTCTCATGCACGCTCGCCGGTTTCTAAGGCTCCTGACATCACCTTCTGATAAAACACGATCAATTTGGTCATGGTAGGTAAGTCTTGGCCTTCCTCGGCTCCTACATCCTTCTACTTTCGCGTTGTATATCTGTTTCGTAATTCTTTCTTCCTGCATTCTTTCTAAGTGTCTAAACCAACGGAGCATGCCTCTTCTTATTTTAACACCGACACTCTTTTGCATATCAATCCTGTTTCTGACATCATCATTGCAAATACGGTCCACAAGCGTTACTGCACAAATTTTGCGCAACGCTCGCATTTCGACCGAATTTATCCTAATTTCCTCTCTGCTACACCTCAGTTCCATAAGTAAGCGTTGGGGCCAGCACTGCGTTGTGGTATTTTTATGTTTATAAAATATTTACTTCCTTTTCTAATAAAAACTCTGCTGACCTAATTGTTATATCATAACGCCTGTCTCCCATTGGGGTAGGCGGATACTATTGAACGCCAGGTGCACAGATCCAAACATACCTCTCTCGCCTCTTTCACACCCATCAACCTCTTCTCGCATGCTCTTCGGTGTCAGGTGTTTTTGAATTGGCCCTTTTTAGGGTTCCGTACCGAAAGGGTAAAACGGAACCCTATTACTGAGGCTCCGCTGTCCGTCTGTCCGTCCGTCCGTCTGTCACCAGGCTGTATCTCATGAACCGTGATAGCTAGACAGTTGAAATTTTCACAGATGATGTATTTCTGTTGCCGCTATAACAACAAATACTAAAAAATAGAATAAAATAAATATTTAAAGGGGCTCCCATACAACAAACGTGTTTTTTTTTTTTGCCTTTTTTGTAGATAATGATACGGAACCCTTCGTACGCGAGTCCGACTCGCACTTGGCCAATTTTTCAGCATATCAGCTATTTGAAACATGCGTGCGCGTCTAGGGCACCCCTGCCCTGTTGTTTCGTAACTCTCTTGTTATCCATTATTACCAAATGTCCGAACCATCTCAGCGTGCCCTTTTAAATTTTTGACACTACATCATCTTTCATTATATATAGTTCTCGTATCGCGCTATTTCTTACTCTATCAATAATTCTAACTCCACACATACTCAGCGCTCTCATTTCAACAGCGTTGACCCTACATTCATGGTTCTTCTGCCATACCCATGATTCACTATCGCACATCAATGTAACCGTACCGTACATTTAATGGATCCTGAATGGACAAGGCGAGCTTTGCTTGATATAGTTTCGCTCGTCAAACAGAGATAAACCCCTTTTAAGGGTTCCGTACCCAAAGGGTAAAACGGAACCCTATTACTGAGACTTCGCTGTCCGTCCGTCCGTATGTCTGTCACCAGGCTGTATCTCTGAACTAAACGCTGAACCGTCATAGTTAGACAGTTGAAACTTTCACAGATGATGTATTTCTGTTGCCGCTATAACAACAAATACTAAAAAATAGAATTAAGTAAATATTTAAGGGGGCTCCCATACAACAAACGTGATTTTATTGCTCGTTTTTGCTCGATATTGATAACGGCAACAGGTAGACACTTGAAATATTCACAGAATATTTAGTTATATATTCGCTTTAACAATAAATAATTAAATTAAAATAAAACAAATATTTAAGGGGGGCTCCCATACAACAAACGTGATTTTGTTGCGGTTTTTATAGATAATGGTGCGGAACCCTTCGTGCGCGAGTTCGACTCGCACTTGGCCTATTCTTTATACAACGTTGGGAGGCATACAAGCATACGGCTCACCTGATGTAAAGCGGTTACCGTAGCCTATAAACGTTTGCAATACATTAAGTATCACTAGCGCGATGCCACGTCTGCTGCTAACACTGCAACTCAATAGGAGCTTACTGGTGACCGCACTCACACGCAAGAACACAACAATCCTCTAGGGAGTTGTCATTTTGCTGCGATTTTCTGCAGGTGGAGGTACTTCCCCAGACGGGCTGCTTTGATGCGCCCTACCTCCGTTAAAGATACCAAGACGAACAGATATGTTCATGCGCACACAAATGTTTGTCCTGTGTAGGAATCGAACCCACGAACTTTGGTGTCAAAGTAACGTAACAGCGCGTTTCGCCACTGCGCCACTGAGCTCGTCAAAATCGCTTATTGATTCGGTTTCCTCCTTTCACTCTGCTTTCAATATCTCCTTCACATTTCCCATCCCTTGTAAACATATAACATAGGTATACAAATTCAGTCACTTGTTCCACAGTTTCATTCCTTTCAATTACCAACACTTTTGTCTTCATTACATTCATACCTTTACTTTTAGAGTCCTCATTCATTATAGTAACCATTTGCTGTAGTTCTTCTACCGAAGATGCCAGGAGGATCTGGTCAACGGCGTACAATAAGGTTCTAAATATTGATTCATTTATTCTTTTTGCACAGTCATACTCTTTCAAGTCTGTCAAACAACTGTCCATGAATAAGTTGAACAGCCAAGGGGATGCTACACAACCTTGTCTAACACTACGTTCGATGCAGAACCAGTCTGTACAGTACCATTTTCCCTGACACACGTACTCAAATCCTTGTACAAGGACTCCAGTCCCTGTATTAAAATACTGTCCACATACATGTATAGTGTAGACTAAAGTTCGTCCCTCGCCACTCTGTCATAAGCCTTTTCCAAGTCAATGAAGGCGCACAAAACATTTTTATGTTTTGCTAAGACTTTCTCCGCAATACGACTAAAAGACTTGATCAACACAACACATCCCATCACACCGGAAATCTGGGATGTGCAAGCGAGGTTTTGAAAGGGTTCAAAACCTCGCTTGCACATCCCAGATTTGCGGTTCCATTACAATGAGTTCAAAAAATTGAAGATCCTTGCATACAATTTATCGAGTACACTCAGGAGGCTTACACTACGATATTTTTTGCATTTCTGCTGTGAACTTATACCTTTTTACAACGGCACAATCAGGGCCTTTACCCAGCCAAGTACATGGCCGGAACGCCAGCAACAGTTAAATAAAAGGTACAGCAGGCCTGCTATGATTCCTCCACCCGCTTTGAGCATTTCGGCAGATATCCTATCAAATACCGCAGCTTTATCCATTTTTATTCTCTTTATTGCACTCATTATGTCTTCCATAATAATGTCATTTCCACAATTACGTTTCTCATTCGTATCTTTATTTCTCTTCCTTTCATTTCTGCCTCGTTCAAATAGACTTCCGAAATACCCATAATCCATTCCATTCATAAGGTGAACATATTTACGAAATAAGTATATAATACAAAGGAGATTTAATTTTTTCGACTTTGTCATTCACGCGAATAAAATACTATAGTACACTCAGTCAAAGAAAAAAAATCTTAGTCGTTATAAATATTTACATTACCTCGTATATAATGAAAAAAATTATCTAAATTATTCATTATGTAGGTGCACTCCAACTACTAAATAAGTATGTATGTATGTATCTTCACGCCAGGTCCCTTGCGGGGTAGGCAAATAAACTAAATAAGTGAAATATAGATACTCGTAGAAGTAAATAGGTGGTACAACATGATCTCAGGACCCAAATTAATACGTTTTCTAAAAAAAAAACAGAGTTACTACGAGTACATAGATTTATTTAACTCAAATTGACAAAGCAACATATTGCCATAAAGATGGAAAAATGCCGGAATAAAAATATGTTGACAATGAATTGTCAATGAATTTTGTCATAAGGCGTTCCACATGTCAAAATGACGTAATGATTTCTAGGATTTTTATAATATTTTATCTTAGTAGAGTTTTCAGTACCACAACAATACTTTTAACTAGTGCCTATGGTTAAGCTAAAAACGGAATTTAAACGGTCGCAGAAGCACGTTAAAGCTGACGTAATTATTCTGGGATGTAGTTTGCCAGGAATTGTAGCAGCTCACAAGTTGAAAAGCAGGTTCGGAGACACAATGGCAATCGTGGTCCTTGATTTAATTCGACCTCCAAAAGTTCCGTCCAAATGCGGGGTAACTTTTCTGGAAGAGTTCGACGATGATGATGATGATGAAGAAGCAGATTATGTAAATGAAGATGCAGTACAACACATAATAGACAATGTTGCCCGACGCTATTTAACTATGTACGCTAAAACGTTTAACATTCCTCTTTCAGAGTACATCTTATCGCCGGAACGTAATAAGCCATCTTTAAATAAAATCTTTCAACACGTTAATGGGAAAATAGTACAATGCGTAAAGGATTATCATGACTTCGAATACGTAAACTTCATTGAGAAGTTCGAACTGAATCAGTATCAATCTCTTCTGGACTGCAGCATGTCTGATATCTTTCAAATGCACAGAGGTGACACAGAGGCTGATAGAAATAGAATGTTGTATTATGATCAAACAACAATGGAACAACATATCTGCGATGCGCTATTCTTTTCTACGTCGAGAAATATAATGAGAACTATCGTAAGGTTAGTGTGCGGGGCACCTGCGAATTCCGTTTCAGTATTATTCTATCTACATCAATGTTACAGAACTAGTAGTTCCAGAAATCATTTAGACGGAAACAACACCAGGTTCCGAGAGAAACTATTAGGGTACTGTCGAAAACATCTTGCGCTTAAATTACAAAAGAGCATTGCTGATATTACACTGACAGCCAGGTCGATCGAGGAAATTAATACCTATTCCGACGAACAAGTAATTCTAAAGACTATTAAGGGAGAAACTAATTATGTTTGCAATTTACTTGCGATGGCTTTGCGACCTGATGAGCTCAATAATATTCGAGTTGACAATAAACTGCTATCGGAATCAGAAGCTGAAATAACCAAAGCTATGGTAAGTGGGAAAGCTAAAAAATTCATTATTCAATATGAAGAGAATATTTGGCAGGCACAAGGCTACAGTGGAGATATTTTAAGCTTGCAAGGCCCTATTCTCTGGGCCATGGAGCGGCCGAAACTATCAACGACAGGAAGCAAAGATAAGTATGCATCTATGGTTGGTTATCTGAAGGTTGGAAATGACGGGGAAGATTCTAAAGCCGCCGTTCTTGATCAGCTTGTAAAATTATTTGGTGAGAAGTCAAAAAATCCAGTGCGATATAAAGAAACGGAAATAGCAGATGTGTTTATTCCCCGTTTTGGAGACTACGTCGCCGTAAGAAAACTTACTAACGATTCATATTCTAGGCACCTTGAGTGGGGTGCTTTGGACATATTTGCAGACGGTGATGTTGCAGCAGCGTTGGAAGCTGGTCACACAACGTACCTTCATTTGGTCAGCTGTCTGCGTCCACAGGCGCAAACTTTTGAAGACGTGAGTGGGACTGAATGGCCAGTCCTGAGCACTGATCCATTAGAAAAGTTTTTCTCTGTAATAAACTTTCAATCGAGCATCCGTTTTGCTTTATACACATCTGCTATTTACATTGGTGTGCATTTATTGAGGAAGTATCTAAAAAAGTGAAGTGAATTTTAAACGAACCATAGTATGATTTGTAAACGTTTTCAATTTTACACCGATTTGAATATTTTTTGTACATGCTTGTGCATCTGTATATATATTTACATTGTATAGAGAAAGTTACGCAAATATCTGGCACAGAAGTCTATTTTAGGTCGGTT
Organism: Pyralis farinalis; assembly: GCA_947507595.1. NCBI lineage: Eukaryota > Metazoa > Arthropoda > Insecta > Lepidoptera > Pyralidae > Pyralis > Pyralis farinalis. The sequence goes on from OX382259.1 coordinate 38,663,468, forward strand.
TAACTGTCTGTTAGAATGCGCATTACGTGAGAATGGATGAGCAGATTTATATGAATCCTTCAGATTAGCAACTGATTTATTATCCAAGTTCATTTCGAGCGCAATGGCGAGCATAGGACAATTCTCTGAATTTAATCACAAGGTCCTAGCTGGTATCCAGGTACTTCTGCCCAGCAGTGATTGCAGTGCTCTGACTTGAATACTGTATAACAAAAATCTTCACGCCGAGCTGAAGCACTGCTTCGCACTGTTGAGCACACCGAGTTTCTTAAACTCCAGCTTCCTTCTCCAGGTGACTTCAGAACTGAACTTCGCTGGAAATCAGTTGAGATGCAGAATCCTTGAAAGGTGGTAAACTTTCCAAGAGTTGCTGCGTGAACGATATCTATTTTTTAAGTTGCAAGCGTCTAAGCTACGACATATACGTCCGTTTGAACACTCATCACACAGAGGTTTAACTAAAAGCATAGCTCACTAGCTTGCCATTTTGACCTTTGTACCGCTTTTATGCTATACGTAAAAGAGGTTCGAAACAGACTACGAGTATCAAACGTGACGTGCTCTTAACTGTACAGCGAACTATCGCCCTAAGAACTGTCGACACTAGACGAGGGTACCAACACGATGAGATGAAACTTGATATAGTGTAGGTCATCTTTTCTTATTCTTCTTCCTCCTCTTAGCGTCATCCCTCCCACCAATCCACTAGGATTGGCGGGGTTCTTACCCTAAGGACTTGGCGAAGATACTGATTTTTACACGAAGCGACTTCGTGTAAAAATCAGGCTGCCGTCAGATTTCCGTAACCCAGAGGGAAAACCAGATCATTCTCCTTTTTTTAGGTTAGGTCACACGTCTTTCGAAATATAATTTCTTAGACGTGCGGGTTTCCTCACGGATGTTTTCCTTAACCACCGAGCAAAGATAATTACAAATAGAGGTAACTATAGGATTTAAATGCATACAAAGTTGCGAGTACAGCTGGTGAAACATTTTGGTTAATGGTATTGACGATTTTTTTATACTACATCGGGAGTCATGCAAGCGTCGGCCCATCTGATGTAAAGCGGTTACCGTCGTCTATAAACGCAATACATTAAGACTCGCACGATGCCACCTCTGCTGCTAACACAGCAACCCCTTAAGGTGCTAGTTAGCACCGAGCTGCTAACTGCAACTGCCGACAGCACGAACAGCAACTGCATGCAGACTGCAGCAGCTGCACGACTGTTATGTATGTATTTGTATGAAATGGCTTCCAAACGCCGCAGCAGCAGCACGTGCAGTCTACGTGTGCATTTTTTTCCGGCTGCATGCTGCAATTGCAAGTGCTGTCGACAGTTGCAGTTGGCAGCTCGGTGCGAGCTTGGACCTTAAGGAGTTGCTGTGTTAGCAGCAGAGGTGGCATCGTGCGAGTCACATTAACTTGCTTGACTCTCGATGTAGTATAAAGAAGGCGTTACTCAATTCCACTCATTCGTTAAAATTCGTTAGAGGAGAACGGCCTTATTAAACCTGCTTGTGTTGAGAAAAAAACTCGTTTGCTATGGCATGGCGTATCGGGTATCGTGCAACTAAGGTAAGCATTTATTCTAAAATGATGAAAAACAACCCCGACGCTCTCTTTCAGAGCAACTCTGTTTCTGACACCATCATTGCGAATACGGTCTACAAGCGTTACGCCTTAACCTTTTTCGCAACGCTCGCATTACTTGTTCCGTGTACTAATATTTATATTCATACTTATATTTTAAGAGATGCACCTTACCATCAAAGCAGCCGCACTGGAGAAGTACCACCACTTTGTTGTTCTGCTCCTGTGAGTGAGCGGGTAATCTAGCAAGCTCATAAGGAGTTGTTCTCTTAGCAGCAGGGATGGGAAAGCATGCGCCATACTTCCTGCATTACAAACGTTCATAGGCTAACCACTTTACAAGTTAAGTGGGTCGTACTTGTGTCCCTTTGTATTAAAAAAATATCATCGCGTCTGTTTTGCACGCGAGACATGTCTCTGACGAGCTCGGTGACGCAGTTGTGAATGACGCGACTTTTACACCAACGCTCGTGGGTTCGATTCTCACACATGACAAACAATTGTGTGCATGACCTTGTCTGTTTGTTTTCTATGTATCATACGTATGTATTTATGATATTAGATTGGCAAACAAACATGCGGCCCGCGCCTGTTACTCGCGCGCTGCCAATCTTGTGGCCTAAGGATGTTTCGTCGCAGTACCCAGTAATTTCTCTGCCATATCTCACCCTTCAAACCGGAACACGGCTATATAAATATAGCTGCCTGGCAGTAGAAATAAGTGAGACAGAGGTACCCACGCAGACGACTTTTGTACAAAGTCTCCTCTGGTAGACCGTATGCTTGCTTGCCACCTATGTGGTATCAAAAATGAAAAAAATAACACCGATCCAAACGTACCTTCTACATTCGTGAACATCTTCATGCATGGTCGTTTTCCGTTTCAGTTAAGGACATTTAATCATAATTTCTATCACGTTTTCCTATCTTGTATTAGTCAAATAGATCGCCCTTTGGAGTCCTTATTTAGTCCTTACATGCACGGCGTGGCAGGACCTTCAATGCGCATGTGCTTTTAATAAGGCCATATGCTAAACAGGTCAAGATCTTAGAACAGGCAACAAGGAATCCTACTGATATTTGTATTCTGTAGGGCAATGATACGCCCAATGGATAAAGCGGCTAATCAATCAACTGGTCCTGGTTCTTATATATATATATATATATATATATATATATATATATATATATATATATATATATATATATATACAACGAGAGGCATACGGCTCACCTGATGGAAAGCGGTTACCGTGTCCTATGAACGCTTGTAATTGCATGCTTGCACTCGCGCGATGCCATCTCTGCTGCTAACACGACAACTCCTTAGGAGCTTACTGGCGACCCTCACTCACACGTAGATAAACAACAACCTTCTAGGGAGTTTTTTTTTTATACTACGTCGGGAGGCATACAAGCATACGGCTCACCTATGTAAAGCCGGTACCGTAGCCTATTAACGCTTGCGATATATTAAGTATCACTCTCGTGATGCTTCCTATGCTGCTTACACAGCAACCCCTTAGGAGCTTACTGGTGACCTCCCAAGGAGTTGCTCCCCTACTTCACCCAGACGGGCGGCTTTCATGCGCCCTATCTCTCTTAAAAACACCCGGATCAAGACATGCACACAAATGTTTGTCATGTGTGAGAATCGAACCCACGAGCGGTGGTGTCGAAGTGCCGTAACAGCGTGTTCCACCACTGCGCCCCCGAACGCGTTAAAAACATATCTATAATTATCATTTGCTCGGTGGAGAAGGAAAACATAATGAGAAAAATTCTCACATCAAAGACATTATATTTCGAAACACGTGTGACTTAACCTAAGAAAGGTCTGGTTTTCCCCGTTGTGGAGATCTGTGGGCCGATTCTACTAAAAACTGCAACTGCACTGCAGCGCGGCGTGTGTCAAAATGCGTACATTTTGACGTTTCGGTATTCTGTTAAACGATCTGACAGCAGCGCCGTTGCAGGAATGTTGCAGTAAATGAATCGCTATTCTGTTAAAAAACCTGCACTGCAACTGCACGTTTCCTGCAATATAATCGTATTCTGATAAATTGTTTTGACATTTGTATACCGGTGACAGAAGTTTTGAAGGAGTTTACTTGCAGTTTTGTTAACGTTACTCTTGAGCAACTTTTGCGAAGTGAAATTAATATTCTGAAGCGGTGAATTATATTTGCTTTGTTTTGGTAGATGTTTGTGGATAAATATAATTAAGTAAAGCTTCTTTTCGGTTAGAAATACCTCCACTCCGGCAACCAAGGTCAATAGTGAAACTATAGGAGTCAACATTAAATAAAAATTCACTTTTATTAAATTGAAATATGGCATCATTTCAGGTTTTAAGTAGTTTACTTGCAGGATACGCACAGTTGCAGCGTAGTTGCAGTGCCGTTGCAGTGCAGCATACGCGCAGTTGCAGTGCAGGAAATTTTAGTAGAATACACTTATCGGCACTGCACTATTCCTGCACGACTAAAGTGACAGGCGCAAACGTGCAGTTGCAGTTATTTAGCAGAATTGGCCCACTGATGTCAGTCGCCATGTGACAATCGCTATCTCCGCCTTAGGCTCAAGTGGCGGACCCCGCCAATCCTCACTGAAGGGTTAGGAATAACTGTAGGCGTAGAGGTGAGACATGGCCTTCGTTGGTTCCTACATCCTAGCATTTCCGTACCGTACAAGTATACTATTACATACCGCATTCTTTCTACATACCCAACTCAACAGCGGATGAGTTTCGTTTGTTACGCCTGCCAATATACCTATAGCAATGTTGTACATTATTGAATTAACTAAAAACACATGCTTCAGGCGCCCAGGCGGAAAGCTATAATGCATTGAGTTCTGGGTGTAAGTCAATATCACCTTTAGAGCCAAAGTCAACCTCACCTACACGCGGCGCACCCAGCCAATAACCAAACGAGGCTCTAGCGAAAGGGAGGTAGGGTACGACGACAGCCCCTCTGCGGAAGTACCTCCACCTCACTCAAAACCGCAGCCAAATAATAATTCCCCAGAGGAATGTTGTGTTCCTGCGAGTGAGTGAAGTTACCAGGAGGCTCCTAAGGAGCGTTATCAACCGGGGTGGCAACGCGCGAGCGGCACTTCTTATGTTGCACGTGTCTATCCCACTTTACATAAGGCGGGCCGTATGATTGTTTGCCACACGACGCTCATGTTACTTGCAATTATATTACGTCACAGAGAGATTGATTGTCCCGTCATTGCGGGTATCATTCTAACCTCACTCGCACGTTAACCAATGTCACCCGCAGGGATACTTGTTATGATGTGCATGCACTGCTTATACAATTACACCGCTTGCCATCAGCAAGGAACCAAAATGATCATATATCTGTGATTCTGGGGGGATTTTCTGCGATTGCGATTCTTCAAAAAAGGCGTGAAGGTGTTTTTACAGGATCGCCATTGCCCTAGTGATTACAAAAGAGTGTCACAAACGTCCATAGGCTGTGGTTTTGTATACAACGTCGGGAGGTATACAAATACATACACCTGATGTTAAGTGGTTACCTGTGAACGTTAGCAATACAGAAGAATATTGATCGGGATTCGCCATCTTTGTTGCTAAAATCCAACAACTCCTTAGGAGCTCACTGCGGGAACCCCACTCACTCGCAGAAACATAATAACCATTCAGGAAGTTATTTTCTGGCTGCGGGATTCTTGTGAGGTGGAGATCGCCAGTCGGTCCAGTTGCCTCTCTTATAAACAACCACCTGAAGACAAACAAATAATAAATAAATGAATATTGTCTGACTAATTAAGTAATTAGGATAAACGCGGTTGAAATGCGAGCGTTGCGCAAAATCTGTGGTATAACGCTTGCAGACCGTATCCGCAATGATGAGGTTAGAAGCAGAGTTGGTCTGAAAGAGAGCGTCGGTGTTAAAATAAGAAGAGGCACGCTCCGTTGGTTCGGACATGTAGAAAGAATGCAGGATGAAAGAATGACGAAGCAGATATACAATGCAAAAGTGGATGGATGTAGGAGCCGAGGAAGGCCAAGACTTACCTATCATGATCAGATTGGTCGTGTTCTATCAGAAGGTGATGTCAGGAGCCCTAGAAACCGGCGAGCGTGCATGAAAAGAGCAATGAATGTGAAAGAAGCGAGTGAGGTATGTAAGGATCGAGTCGCGTGGCGCTCGGTTCTCTCTGCCTACCCCGTAAGGGATTTGGCGTGAAGTTATAATTAAGTAATTACACAGCGCCATCTAGCCCCAAAGTAAGCGAAGCTTCTGTTATGGGTACTACACAACTGATAAACATACGAAAATACTTTTTGTTTTGTAAATACATACTTATTATACATACTAAATACCCAGACCAAGACATACAGACATGTTCATGCACACAAATGTTTGAATTATGTGGGAATCGAACCCACGAACGCCACCGAGGTCGTCAAAATGTTCACACATACAAATTCTCGTCCTGTGTGGCACTCGAACCTTGGTGTTGAAATAGTATTGCTGACATCTCTGCCACAGAACTCTTTTTACATAATGTGAAGAAGTTTTTACATGGTCAGTGTTACCCTAGTGGTAAACACGAGTGAGTTTCTACCATCAAGCAGGCCGTAAAGCATGCTTGACACACATTTTCTGCAAAATAAACCTTCCAAAAAAAGAGAATCTTAGCAATACAGAATGTGTTATGATATTGACAAATATAAAAGAAGATAAATCCTTTAAACCCCAATTTAAATAACTGAAGATTCTGACACTTCCATGCCTATTGGAATTGGGTAAACTTGTGAGAAAACGCTCGGCTTTTTATTCCAGAGCCTGCAATATTCCTCGCTGACTTGCATTACGCAACACAAATAAGCTACTTCAGCATGGCTATTCACATTGGCACGGAAACTTCCCATTCGAAAGCAAAAGTCGTTATCCACACCAAGTGAAGCAAAATATGTAGGTATTTCTTTTCTTATTTTTAGTCCAGAGGCTGTCCTGGAGGTACTGGCAAAGGGTCTATGTCCATACAGCACAAGTCTTAGTTTAGAATCGTATCAAAATTTTCTTAATTCTAGATTCTAGCTTCAGAAATTCTACTGAATAACACATCGCACAAAATTCTGAAGTTTCAGTACAACCCGTAAAACGATAGTGAATTTTACAATTTTATCTTCATGCTTTTCATTATTTAAATTAAATACACGCACTTCAAAACCCCCAATCGTTAAAATTACTTAATGTTTGCAATTTACGTATATACGTCGGAAAAAATTCGCGAGCGTACTAGCTCTTGAGAATATTTCGTGTCAAAACGGCGTAATTTTAGGAATTAAGAAGAAGAAATCATATTGACACTCAGAGAAGTATACTTCCTCTGAGTATTGACACGTAATTTGCATGGATTCAAAAATTGCATTAAAAAGATTTCGATTTGGTGACGTATATTGCGACCCGTGTCAATGTGAATGAAAGTGAAATGTACCTATTTCAATAGGTAGATACATTTCACTGGAAACAACTCCGATTCAGTGCAATTAATTTTTGACTCGAATGTAAATTTTCCGTGTCAATGTGATTATCTACCCCTGCAGGTTCCATCAAAATTGACATTTCATAGCACCGGGCCCTACTCAATGTCCGTAAAAATCTACAATAAACTACAACCACACGTTCATTAACGAAACAAAATTCTTGAAATTTATCAAAATATTAAGACGATTTTTAATTGACAAAACATATTATACCGTTGGCGAATGCATGGACCAAAAATGGTTAGAGAATCAAGACTCAAGCTTTTTAAACCCAAGTAACTATAGCTAGCTATAAATTTAATATGTGCATCAATATGTTTCACTTAGGTACTATACCTATTAACACTGTTATAAGATCCTAAAGTTGTAAATGACATAATGCAATGCAATGAATTAATAAATAAAAGTTTTTATTGCATTGCAAGGGGCGTGTGAAATATTTTTTTATCGGGACATCCTCATCACCTGACTATTGGCAATTAAATAATGTCGCCGAGCTTGAAACCATGCTCACTCGTCCGTAATAAATAGAAGACAATGTGTTTCCTGTTCCTGTTGGCGATTTGTTTTTATTTGCACTGTTTTTACAGGAAACACTTCCGGCTGTTCGCGTAAAAAGCCGCAGCGAGCCTACAAATGAGTATCTTACCTACTTCGGATAATTGTAATTACGAGTAATATAAATGTTCTAAAATGTCTATTTATTTGTGACTTTGCCAACTCCGTAAATGGGGCAAAGTGAAAGTTTTGCACGTTTTATAAACTGTTTTGGTTTCCAATATTATTATTTTAAATCGTGTTACTTTAAACGGGCAGTTCTTGTATCGACATATAAATAGAATATATACATACTAAAAAATAAAAATAAAATTGGGGCTTAACGCTTGCTGACCGCGTTCGTGATGATGACGTAAGAGAGAGAGTTGGTCTGAAAAGTGTCGGTGTTAAGAAAAGGCATACTCCGTTGGTTCGGACATGTAGAAAGAATGCAGGATCAAAGAATGACGAAACAGATATATAAAAAGTGGAAGGATGTAGGAGCCGAGGTAGACCGATACTAACCTCCCATGACCAAATTGGTCGTGTTTTATCAGAAAGTGATGTCAGGAGGCCCAGGAACCAGCGAGCGTGCATGAAAAGAGCTATGAATGATACAGAAGCGAGTGAAGTATGTAAGGACCGCGTCTTATGGCGTTCGGTTCACCCTGCCTACACCGCAAACGACTAGGCGTGAAGATATATATATATATACATATATATAAGGTTTAAGAGTTTGAAAAGTTATTTGAACACGCTAATCTATGGAACTAGCAGTCGGATTTGAAGAATTGTTTCTGCATTTGATAGTCCAGTTCTTGATGAATGCTATTCAAAATCACGATACGACTCTTAGAAGCAGAGGGAAAAGAAAAGTAGAAAAAGCGGTTCCTACAAGATATCGGGATATGCGCGGACGAAGTAGCGGGCTGCAGCTAGTGCAAAGTATTGTTATATGGACAAAGGTCAAGAAACAAATTTTTGAAGTAATCTGGGGAATGCGTGACGAGAGCGTTACGAAAAGTGTGATCGGGCTGGGCGAAAGATAGAAAGAGAGAGAGTTACGTTTCGTGTATTACTGTAGGGGCAAGAGAGAGAGGTGCGAGCACACATTTTCTTTCTCTCATAGCGATTTAAGTTTCGTATATGTAAGACACAGTGCAGGCCTATTGTCTGTATCACACTATGGAGCTAAAGACGTTTTACTTCAGTCATATGGTCTAAAGTCTAAAGCACACTCGTTTTTAAATTTTGTATCACTTTTTTTATAGATGTAATGTTAAAAATGTATCTGTCTACCTTTGACCACGTTGTACCTTTCCGACCACTTGGGCGGCTTCTTTAGAACAGTGTGCGTACACTTTGTCATTTTGTTTGTTGTAGTGCTCTTCAATCGTGAATTGTTTTCCATCAGTAAAGAGGATATTTCTTTCTTTATTTCTTATACTATTTTCGTTTTCACAATACCTACCCATACTCATAATAACTCCCATAAATTCAGTTCGGCGTTATCGCATACCGTATATAAACCTTACACATACCGTATTTAATTGCATCAATTATAAAACAAAAGGTTTATATAATGTATTTAACACAGTTGAAAGTTCATTACGCAACTGTTCGTACGTACCTTATCTAATTGTTATGCTTCGTTCAATGCGTAGTAAACATTGCATGCGATTTGATGACCTACAAACACATTTAATTTCTATGAAAGCATTGTGACTTGAGTATTAAGAAATATGGTAACGTACATGTATTTCTTCTGATTCAAAGCGGTTAATCACTCGCGCACCCTGTGCTGCTAACACTTTTGCCAACTTCTTAGGTATCTACTGGTGACCTCACTCGCACGCCCGAACACAGCACTCCCCCAGGAAAGTTGTTATTTGGCTGCGGTTTTCTGTGAGGTGCATATACTACCCCAGTCGGGCTACTTCTCTTAAAAAGACCCAGAAGAAGACAAACAGACATGTTCATGCACACAAATGTTTGTCCTTTGTGGGAATCGAACCCGCGTTGGTGTCAATGTAGCATTTAGATTAGAGATATAGCATTAGAGATTTTGCCTCCCTTTTGTGTGTTCTACCGATTGTACAACGGGCTGTGTTCTGAAGAATTGTTTGATACCGACAGCTACTTTTACGGCGGGAAGTTCATCCTCACACGCTGGAACCGCATCCCGGATGTAAATGTCTGAGGCGGTTGCACCATGTAAAAAAATCGCCAAATCCAGACTTAGATAGCGGAACCCGCCGTTAGGAAACGTGGTAACTCTAGAAAGAAGAAGATTGAGTACTCAAATCAATCGATATCGAAAACGATACGTAATTACACCACTCAATTCCCATTGTTCGTGCCCCTTTTCTGTTTGATGCAGTGGCATAGTGCGATTATTGTCCTTGCACACTATGCACACGTAGAGGCCTTGTTTACCATACGTTCTCGTATGACATTTCAAGCGAATTCACAACACAATGCTGCACAGTTCTGATAGTGTTTCGCAGAAATAATAATATCAACAAGTGAACATGATGGCAACGCGAGAGCTATGTACGAGTACTACGCATATAAACATTTATTTTTTTATACTATGTAGGGAGGCATACAAGCATACGGCCCACCTGATGTAAAGCGGGTAGCGTAGCCTATTAACGCTTGTAATATACTAGGGGAGCTGGGCCTGCGGCGCATTGGCAGAGCTGCTTTTGCACAATAAGTAAATAACAGCAAGCTGCGTAAGCAGAGCTGCTAACCCTAACCCTAACCCTAATGGTATGTACAGGAATATGATGAGTCTGTTGCCCCTAGACGGCGATAGTGATCGTGTTGTTGTTTTTCAGTGGTCGCCATACGCGCTCCAATTGACTTTGTATTAGAACGGTTTTTGGGGCGATAACATCACTTATCGATATCCTTTATTGAGCTAATCGAAATTTCATCTATTTTAGTGGAATCTACAATACTTAAGGTACATTCACGTCGAACAATCAGCTCTCTAGCTTCAAAACTGAAGGAGTACTACGTGTAACAGTCGAAAACCGCAAAACTGCAAAAAAGACAATTTTCTCGGTTATAAAGCTTCGCTGGCTAACGCAGCTCTGCAATTAAGTATCACTCGCGCGATGCCTCTTCTGCTGTTTACACAGCAACTCCTTGGGAGCTTACTGACTGCTGACTTCACTCACGCGCAGGAACACAACAACCTTCTAGGGAATTGATATTTGGCTGCGGTTTTCTGTAAGGTGGAGGTACTTCCCCAAACGGGCTGCTTTGATACGCCCTACCACTCTTAAAACATCCAAACCAAGACAAACAGACATGTTCATGCACACAAATGTTTACCTTGTGTGGGAATCGAACCCACGAGCGTTGGTGTCAAAGTCGCGTCATTCACGACCGAGCTCGTCAAAAGAGTATGTATTCATATTTTTACATCACTAGAGTGGCAAGTAAGCGTACGGTCTGCCTGAAGGTAAGCAGGTACCGTAGCCTATGGGCAATTGCAATGCCAGGGATGTCTCTCATACGTTGCCGACCCTGTGAAAACCTCTTCACGCCTCTCTTGAAGTACCCCTTCCTGTAGTCCCTTGCGAAAACCTCGGCTGGGAGTTCATTCCACGACTTGACCGTTCTCGGTAGAAAACTTCTCTGGAACTGCACAGTACGCAACCATTGCGGTTCCAGTTGTGTGGTGAACGGCTCGAGGAGTGCGGTTGTAAAGCTGACCGCATCACATCGAACAATTCTTCAGAACACAACCCGTTGTACAATCGGTAGAGCACGCAAGGCTCAATACCGTCTGTAAGTTTAGGATCGTCGACAATTTTCACAGCTCATTTCTGAACCGAATCACAAGGTCCTAGGTGATATCCAGACGCTTCCGCCCGGTAACTGGAGTACTCCATGTACAGTCTGACTTGTGACTTGTATAATATGCTGTTCCGAGCTGAAGTACCTACTGAAAATTCTGTGACATGGGAGACCTTCTCCAGGCATACTATTGCAGGAGTAATATTATTGCAGGAAGAAAGAATCATGAAACAGATATACGATGCCAAAGTAGAAGGATGTAGGAGCCGAAGCAGGTCAAGACTTGCCTGCCACGACCAAATTGATCATGTCTTATCAGGTGATGTCAGAAGGACCTCTCAGTGCCAGTCTTCAGCGAGGTTTTCGCTGCGTAAGGAAACTCCTGTAAAGGTTCGTGATCTATTAGGATTGTACGTTATTTGTCCATCTCATATAGTGGCGTCTCATATGTAGTATTTTTTATGCTTTATAGATGTTATTATCGTTGGCTATTTTATGCTTCGTTTTTTAACTATCAAGTGGTGTAATTCAATTTTCGATGTAAACGGTTCCCGATTTCGTTTACATCAGTTTTCCGCTGGGGAAGTAAATTTAAGAAGAAAATCGATTGTCAATCAGGGGGAAAAAGGTCCTCCTACTAAGCTTTGTACAAAAAAGGGAGACTATGTACAAAAGTCGTCTGCGTGGGTAACTCTGTCTCACCTATTTCTATCGCCAAGCAGCTATATTTATATAGCCGTGTTCCGGTTTGAAGGGTGAGATATGGCAGAGAAATTACTGGGTACTGTGACGAAACAGCCTTAGGTCAAAAGATTGGCAGCTCGCGAGTAACATCCTCGTGGTGTTGCGAGCGTCAATAGGTTGCGGTGACCGTTTACCATCTAATGCGGGCCGCATGCTTGTTGACCAATCTAGTTGTATAAAAAAGAAACTTTTTGTCGTTGTGTATTTATATGTAGATTACCGCATAATTATATGCAATGGCGACGCCTGTCAGTCGAACGAAACTGGTTGTAATAATATATTTATACTTAAAAGTAGAGTATTTATTTACAGACATTTATTAGCATTTGTAGACTCGGAGAGCACCAACCGCCCGAGTACATAGAACAGAGAGGTAGGGCGCATCAAAGCAGCCCGTCTGGGGAAGTACCTCCACCTCACAGAAAACCGCTGTCAAATAATAACTCCCTAGAGGGTTGTTGTGTTCCTGCGTGTGAGTGAGGTCACCAGTAAGCTCCCAAGGAGTTGCCGTGTAAGCAGCAGAGGAGGCATCTCGCGAGTTAATAGGCTACGGTACCCTCTTTACATCAGGTGGGCCGTATGCTTGTATGCCTCCCGACGTAGTATAAAAAAAAAATAACTATCGGCCATTATCATTCTTCACAAGTTTATAAACACTTATTATGACAAGATAAGATAATATATGATAATGCTATAAGTATTTATTTAAGTACATAGTTTTAATACAATATTTACTCCGTTCATTGCAGACATACTAATGCTTTGATTAGATGTTTCTAAGTTTTATTGTTTAGTAGAAATAGTTTTTCCTAAATACACAGGGTACATGTTTTTGAAACTTCTTTAGCATCGCTGTGATTTGAAACTCGATGAAACGAAAAAGCGACAGTAAAAAAAAACAACCACATACATCTACAGGATTCAACGTGCGAGATAATGAGATAGAAGACATTATACAGTGTTAATTACAGGGTCCGAGCGTTGCACGTGTGTTAGTTTTTTGAAGTGAAAACTTCTTTAGCGGCGTTGTGCACTTTTTGGGATGAGTAGAAAATGTTAAACTCGCGTCATGCACGTGACCCTGATCGAAAATTCGTAAGATTTTGGTGAGAATTAGAACTTAAGTTCGCTGCAGCGCTAAAACATTAGTTACCTCTAATTAAACAATTAAAACATGAAGCGCTACATCGTTCATAGGGCATTATTTTCTCGCGACCAAAACGTTGTAAGCGCCAAGAAATTCTTGGCGCTTACGCGTTTCGTTCAACGTAGTTGATCAACATCGCTGTTTGGTCCGCATGTTAAAGTTTTCACTTCTGCCGGCACTCCCGGAGTGCAACCCGTTTTTTTGAAGTGAAGAGATTAGATAAACCTCGGCTGGGAGCTCATTCTACATCTTGAGAGTTCTCGGAAGAAAACTTCTCTAGAACCGCACAGTACGCGACCATTGCGGTTCCAGCGTAGAGGGTGAGCCTGCTACGCGTGTCCACGGATGGTGACTGCTGATGGCCCGACCGTCTGTATAATTGTAAACTTCGTGTATATAATGTGTTTAAAATATGGAAATTGAACAAAGTGCAGTACTTTTATACTGATAAATAAAGCAATGCGTGCAAAATTATTCCCTAACCATTCCAAAATATTCAAAAATGCACAACGTTAATGTTCAAGTCTTCACTTCTGCCGGTGGTCCCGGAGTGCAACACTTTTTTTATATAAGTATATACAACGTCGGAAGACATATAAGCATACTGTCCACCTGATGTAAAGCAGTTACCGTAGCCTATTAACGCTTGTTGCAGAGCTGCGTTAGCCAGCGAAGCTATAGAACCGAGACAATTGTCTTTTTTGCAGTTTTGCGGTTTTCGACTGTTACACGTAGTACTCCTTCAGTTTTGAAGCTAGAGAGCTGATTGTTCGACGTGAATGTACCTTAAGTATTGTAGATTCCCCTAAAATAGATGAAATTTCGATTAGCTTAATAAAGGATATCGATAAGTGATGTTATCGCCCCAAAATCCGTTCCAATACAAAGTCAATTGGAGCGCGTATGGCGACCACTGAAAAACAACAACACGATCACTATCGCTGTCTAGGGGCAACAGACTCATCATATTCCTGTACATACCATTAGGGTTAGGGTTAGCAGCTCTGCTTACGCAGCTTGCTGTTATTTACTTATTGTGCAAAAGCAGCTCTGCCAATGCGCCACAGGCCCAGCTCCCCTAGTAATAACTAGTAAATAACAGCAAGCTGTGTAGGCAGAGCTGATATTTTTTAAATTTAAAAACTATTTAAATATTTTATTTTTAATTTTTTAATTTTTTACAAATATATGGAACCCTGTACGAGATCTAGCGACGAGTGCTATTACTTTTTCTGTTGATGGGAGTGCAGTGCAGACTCTGCACTGCAGAGTGGCCGGCCATACGTTTTCCCATATGTTTTTTTTTCTAATTGGAACGATTTTGGACCGTTCTTCCTCACCAACGAACATTTAAATTTCAAATTAAAGGATACAAAACTACAATATGTTAGCTATTAGTGTGTCGATTTTGGAGTTTCTCACTATTACCGTCTAAACGCTAGCTGGATGACATCAGTCTACCCCAAACGACAATTTTGAGGGTAATGTGGCTCCGCTGGCTATCGCAGCTCTGCCAATGAATATCACATGGTTGGCAACGCTGCTTTGACGCGTCCTACCTCTCTTGGAGATACTTTCCAAAATAGAGCTGATGAACATTATAACATAGACATTTTGTATCTTTTCTTCCTAGCGTTATTCCGTTTACTAATCCATTAACATTGGCGGGGTCTGCTACTTAAGCCTGACGATTTGGCGAATTGATTACTTGTGATCGAGTGCGAAAACAGTCAAACCAGAGGGAAAATCAGTTCATCCTTAGTTAGGTCATGCGTATATCAAAATATACCTCTTTCTTCTGCATATCAATGACATGCTGCCACTTGGTAATATTCATTGCTATGCAGATGACAGTACGGTCCATGGGGGATATTTCGGGCGGCCTAGTGCTGGTCGGGCAGAAATCGGTGAGAGGCGTGAGAGTCTTGTCGTTGAGCTTAATCGGGTTTTGGACCTCGTTAGTAAATGGGGTTCCAATAACCTGGTTGAGTTCAATGCCAAGAAAACTCAGGTGTGCGCGTTCACAACAAAAATGTCCCCATTTCATCCCACTCCCAGTCTTCAGGGCGCTACCCTCAATATGCGCGATAGCCTGAATATGCTAGGCATGGATATTCGTTGCGACCTAAACCAACGAAATTACATCGAGAGCCTCATTTTAACAGCTTCAAAGAAACTCGGAGTCCTGAACAGGGTGCGCCGGTTCTTCACGCCGGACCAACTTTGTCTTCTTTATAAGACTCAAGTTCGGGCCTGCGTGGAGTATTGCTCGCATCTCTGGGACGGCTCCGCACAGTATCTTCTCGAGGCTCTCGATAAGTTGCAGCGACGGGCTATCCGCATAATCGACGACGAAGAGGTCACAAAATACCTAGAACCTCTGCAACTTCGTAGGGACATAGGCTCCCTAAGTACATTTTACCGCCTGTACCATGGTGAGTGCTCTGAAGAACTATTTTCCCTTATCCCACCCTCTCCCTTCCGTCATAGAACCACACGTGCAGGCTTGCGATGTCATCATTCCACTGTTGAGGACATTTGTTCTCGTACTAAAAAGTTCGGCAACTCCTATCTCTGTCGAACTATTAATAAGTGGAACGCCTTGCCTGCACATGTGTTTCCTCCTTCCTACAACATGGGATCCTTCAAACGAAGCGTGAAGAAGCACCTTGCGGGCCAGCATGGTAGCGTCAACTGACAGGACACCGTAGTCCTTTGTCAGTTGCCGCTGCAATTTGGGCTCCCCTTTTCGCTTACCAACAGGCGAAGAGGAGCCACTATGCTGAGCCAAGATAAAAAAAAAAAAACTTTTTTACCCGTGCTGGTCTCCTCACGATGTCTTCCTTCATCGCCGAATATTGTACATAAAGGCGAAACTACATATTTAGTGGTACATGGCCAAATAAGAAGTCTACCCACCAACCAATCGGTTCTTTATCCGCTAGATTATCACTGTTTTTTATACAACCTCGGGACACATACAAGCATACGGCCTACCTGATGTAAAGCTGTTACCGTAGCCTATTATGCTTGTAATATATTAAGTATCACTCGCACGATGCCTCCTCTGCTGCTTACACAGCAAGTATGTCACAGGTTTTTCCAAGGGACTACAGCATGGAGTGCTTCAAGAAATGCGTGAAGAGGTTTTTAGAGGGTCGGCAACGCATGAGTGGCACCCCTGGTATTGCAAATGTCCATAGGCTACGGTGACTGTTTACCATCAGGCAGGCCGTATGCTTGATTGCCACCTTATTGGTATAAAAAAAAGTCCTTAGGAGTTTACTGGTGACCTCACTCACACACAGGAACACAACAACCCTCCAGGGAGATGTTATTTGGTTGCGGTTTTCTGTGAGGTGGAACTTTTCCAGGTACTTCCCCAGATGAACTGCTTTAATGCGCCCTAGCTCTCTTAAAACATCCAGACCAAGACAAACAGACATGTTCTTGCACACAAATATCTTGTGTGGGAATCGAACCCACGAGCGTTGGCGTCAAAGTCGCTTCATTCACGACTGAGACACCGAGCTCATCCTTCCCTTCAACACCGAATTCTCAAGCCTTTTGTATTCTAGACTAACCTTTTCCCGCGGCTTCGCACGCGTATATTTTGGATTTTCGGCAGTTTTACTTATTTTTATTTCACTTCTTATTTTAAGTACAGTCAGCATTAAATAGTTAGTAAAAGTACCAAATATCCCTATTTGTGTAATAATGAACATTATGTCACGATCTGTTCGGTTTTCATTAACTATATGATACTGACTGTGTACACTCAAAACACCTCTTTATACGCAACATTGTCTATTTCAAAAACATAAGTTTCAAATCACTAACTTAAAAAATTATCTGTCAACCCCTTGGAGGTTGCATTTCAAAAAATCCTTTCTTATCTCTAATATGCATTGCAAAAGGAACTTGTTGATGAGTCAGTGAATTAGTCAGGAACACCATTTTTAGGGTTCCGTACCAAAAGGGTAAACCAGACCCTATTACTGAGACTCCGCTGTCCGTCCGTTCGTCCGTCCGTCTGTCACCAGGCTGTATCACATGAACCGTGATAGTTAGACAGTTAAAATTTTCACAGATGATGTATTTCTGTTGCCGCTATAATAACAAATACTAAAAAACGGAATAAAATAAATATTTAAGGGGGCTCCCATACACAAACGTGATTAATTTTTACTCGTTTTTGCTCGATATTGATAACGGCAACAGGTAGACGCTTGAAATATTCACAGAACATTTAGTTATATATTCACTTTAAAAATAAATAATTAAATTAAAATAAAATAAATATTTAAGGGGGGCTCCCATACAACAAACCTGATTTTATTGCCGTTTTTATAGATAATGGTACGGAACCCTTAGTGCGCGAGTCCGACTCGCATTTGGCCGGTTTTTTTATTAATATAAATTATCTGAGGGTATAGGAATTCAACTCATCGTGACGACATAGGCACGTGATCAAACGTTCCTAGTAATCAGCTAGCTATTAGGTACAAATAAGCAATTGCTGATTCAATCCACTCTATTGTCTTGTTGGTAGCTGGAATACAGTTGTGTTGCTGTGATGGCGGGTGATTTAATGTATTTATTTTGATTGCGCCAATTATCATATAACACGATTGCTTTGATGGCGTAAGAGGGGTAGGGCGCATCAAAGCAGCCCGTCTGGAGAAGTACCTCCACCTCATACAAAAACCGCAGCCAAATAGCTCCCTGGATAGTTGTTGTATTTCTGCGTGTGAGTGACCAGTAAGCTCCTAAGGAGTTGCTTTGTGGGCAGCAGGGGAGGCATCGCGCGAGTGATACTTAATGTTGCGAGTGTTAATAGGCTACGGTAACCGCTTTCCATCAGATGGGTTGTATGCTTGTATGCCTCCCGACGTTGTATAAAAAAAAATCGAAAAAGATATCAAAAAGTTCCTAAACGTTAAGCGTAAAAAAGAGAGACGTCCGTGATCGCAGGAAGACTTCTTGTCACCACAGTCTTCATGCGACCACGGATGCTGCAAAGCATTCGAAACGTCAGGTTCAACAAAATAAATAAAACACGCGATACTTCCGTTAAAAATTGTTCAATTCAAAGATAATTAATTTAAGAAAGGTAGGTCACATTGAACAACCCAGCTGGAGATGTACTCAAATTCTCGGTTTCTGAGAATTTGAGTACATCTCCAGCTGGGTTGTTCAATGTGACCTACCTTTCTTAAATTAATTATCTTTGAATTGAACAATTTTTAACGGAAGTATCGCGTGTTTTATCACGTCAAATAACAAATGCCTGTAGGATTGTTGTGTATCTGGTAGTGGATGAGGTTACCAGCAAAGTGGCATCGTGCGAGGTATACTCCTTGTATTTTAACCGTTCGTTCTGCGACCACTATCATATCATATATCTGGTGGGTGGAATGTTGTAAAAAGTAACTGCCGCTGTATAACTCATCCAGAAATATCTGTGTTTTTTTTTCAGAGACTTCTGATGTAACACAACCGTATTATGTTAATGTAATATTCGCAATAATGAGTAATGATAAATGATTTGCTTCCACCTGATAGTTTACGGCTTATTTCGAGACCAGACCAGAGGGAGACTTTGTACAAAAGTCGTATGCATGGGTACCTCTGTCTCACCTATTTCTACCGCCAAGCAGCTATATTTATATAGCTATGTTCCGGTTTGAAGGGTGAGATATGGCAGAGAAGTTACTGGGTACTGTGACGAAACAGCCTTAGCTCACAAGGTTGGCAGCGCGCGAGTAATATTCCCGTCGTGTTCTGTGCGTCGGTAGGCTGAGGTGAGCGCTTATCATCTGATGCGGGCCGCATGCTTGTTTCCCAATGTAGTCGTATAAAAAAAATCAGCTTTTTATCATGTAGATACCTGTTATGAACAATAAATTTAGTTTCTTACTGTTGGCGTTACCTAACCTCCCACATTGATCAGCCCCATTATTATAATGACTATAAAACAGAATGATTATGTAACACGGGCAAAAAGTTTCATTGGTCAAAGAAACATGAATTGGTCAAAGGCCATAGTTTTTGTTGCTGTATTATTATGGCGTAGCTAGTACTATGTGTCTATTTATTCATCTATATCTTCACGGTATGTCCCTTGCGGGGTATGCAGAGATAACTGAGCGCCGCATGACAAGCCATATTTCGGCATCGGAATCGTAAATTTATCTGTCAAAATGTATGGAATCTGAGTGAAAACTTTTCGAATCTGTTTCGAATATAGCGTTCCGAGACAAGCTGAATACTCCCACTGGTTATTATGCAACTAACTCGCTTCCTTAACAATCATAACTCATGCACACTCGCATATTTATTCTGTGGCCCCTGACACCTTCTGATAAAACACATCAAATCTGGCCGTGACATGGGAGTCTTGATCTACATCAGCTTCTACATCTTGTTGTGTCTGTTTCGTTACTCTTTCCTCTTGCATTCTTTAGACATGTCCGTACCAGCGGAGCTTGCCTATTCATAACACCGATACTCTCTTTCAGATACTCTTTCTTACATTTTTTTTTATACAACGTCGGGAGATATTTAAGCAAACGGCCCATCTGATGTAAAGCGGTTACGGTAGCCTATAAACGCTTGCAATACAACGAGTATCACTCGCGTGAAGCCACCTCTGCTGCTAACACAGCAACTACATAAAAGCTTACTGGTGACCTCACTCACACGCAGGAACACAACAACTCTTAGAGAAGAGATCTCTTACAGAGATAAGTCTGCCTTTGTACATACTAAACATTTGTAACTGTATATGTTATGTATATTTGTGCAATAAAGAAATCACAACAACAACAATTCTCTAGGGAATTGTTATTTACATTTTCATAGTCTACCATGTAATTATATATATATATATATATATATATATATATATATATATATATATATATATATATATATATAGCAGTCGCGGTCTGCGTGTATCCAGTTGGAATCCCTTTTTCTTACATTCTATCTTTTTCCTCGACTTCTAAGGGTCATATCATGATGATACTATCAAAAGCGAAAATAATATTCAAATCGGCTTAGTAGTTCCAGAGATTAGATTCCAGAGATCCTATCAAACAAACACTTCTACTTTATATATTAGTATAGATTCTTCTGTATGTATGTTTCTGACCTTACCTAAACGGATGGAGCGATTTTGATATTGTTTTTGGTGCGTGTATGAGTGAGCAGCTGAATAGTTTACACTTACAATCGGACGCAGTAGGTGGAGCTGCAAGCTGATTCCAGGTTGTTTTTATAGTGCTAGTGCTTTTAATTCAAGTGCTTGCCATAGCGTGTTGTGTTTGTGAAATTAGAATTTTCTATCTCAGTGTAATTTTCCATCGAGATATTTTCTCTTATTTTAGCTAGTTTCCCAAAGTTTCATACCAACAAAGATAATGAAGCCATCACTAATATTCGTCCCCTAGTACAAATCATATTAAATATTAAATATTAAAATATTTATTATTTTCTTACATTATGGTAAAATACAATGGTCGGATACTCCTTTTGAGCAAACAAATGCTTGTGTTAGGAGTAACCGCTCTTCCACAGTGCATTACGGATATATGACAATTCAGTAATGTATACATAACAATAAAATAAGAATGATTAAAACTAATATTAAAAACAAAAGAAACATAGAAAAAGTAATGGTCGGGTGTATGCATGTACGCAAGTTAGCGCACATAAGCGTATTTGTGTTATGTGTGTTCATGTATGAATTAGTGTGTGTGTGTGTGTAAGTGGGAGGGGACGTGTGTGTGAGAGAGAAAGGATATATATATATATATATATATATATATATATATATATTATTATACATATTCTATATCGTAAAAAGATATTTGTTTTTTTAAAAGATATTTGACCGGATATTGAAACGGAAGTGTCATTAACACTTCCGTTTCAGTGTATTATTGTAACTAGCGTTCGCCCAATGGTCGAAATCCAACCAATTATCATTATTGAAAATTTGAGAAATATAATTATCCACATTTCCGATGAATATTTCCAAAGAAGTTGGAAATATGCAAATATCATATTTCCAACTTTTATTCACTATTTCGAAAACTTTTTTTTTATATGTCAGGAGGCATACCTACAAGCATACGGCCCACCTGATGTAAAGCGGGTACCGTAGCTTGTTAACACTTGCGATATATTAAGTATCACTCGGGCGATGACTTCTCTGCTGCTTACTCAGCAACTCCTTGGGAGCTTACTGGTGACCTAACACGCAGGAACACAACAACACTCTAGGGAGATGTTATTTAATTTATGTACTTTATTGTAAACACTAAAAGGGAAAACACACAGGGGAACACCAAAATCGGCCAAGTGCGAGTCGGACTCGCGCACGAAGGGTTCCGTACCATTATCTATAAAAACGACGAAAAAATCACGTTTGTTGTATGGGAGCCCACCTTAAATATTTGTTTTATTTTAATTTAATTATTTATTCTTAAAGTGAATATAAAACTAAATATTTTGTGAATATTTCAAGCATTGCCGTTATCAATATCGAGCAAAAATGAGCATAAAAATCACGTTTGTTGTATGGGAGCCCCCTTAAATATTTATTTTATTCTATTTTTTAGTATTTGTTATTATAGCGGCAGCAGAAATACATCATCTGTGAAAATTTCAACTGTCTTACTATCACGGTTCATGAGATACAGCCTGGTGACGGACGGACGGACGGACAGCGGAGCCTCAGTAATAGGGTTCCGTTTTACCCTTTGGGTACGGAACCCTAAAAAGCGATTGCACCGCGCCAGATCACGCTCGCTTTGTATGTGGCAGGTTGCATACAGAGACTGATGTTACAAAAATCCTGTTAGGATCGCTGCCGCTTCTTCCGCTTTTCCCGCCGCTGTGGCTTTTGGCTTTAAAGCTCGTCAATAGCTATATAAAACAAAAAAAAAAACGTTTGACGAACAGAAAAGAAGGTACTGAACCGGTTTGTCTTTGTTTATTTATATGAATGTATGTATATTTTCACGCCAGGTCTGCTGCGGGCGTAGGCAGAGCGAATCGAGCGCAATAAGACGCTTATTTATACCTTACACATAACTATCAATTAACGATTCGAAAAAGATCTATATTGACACGGTTCATGCGGCATTTTTTCTTCGCTAATGGCGAAATTTTATATTATGGAGAGTATATTATGGATACAAAAGAAAAAATAAAAAACTATGAGAAATTAATAAGATAGAATAAAACTTTATTTATGAGACATGTCTAATAAATAATTATCTATAGATTACATAAAAATAGTATGTAAATTGGCTCGCGAGAGACCAATGTAAATAATAAGCATATAAATATTTTTTATTTGATGTGGAGGTTATTATTTATATATTCAAATTTTACTTATCATCATATAAATGGCACAAAGACGGATTTAAGGCTAACACCATTCTCTATCAGACAACATTTTGAAAGAATATTGTAGAAAATCGGTACACAAAGTAAAAAAATAAAGCAATACGATGTACATTTAGTAAACATTCATACATCTTCCTACTGTTATCTCGTTTTCTAATCCATTAGGATAGGTCCAACAGACTAAGGGTTTAGCGAAGATACTGATTTTTACATATTGACAAGCTCGGCTCAGTCGTGATTAATGCGACTTTGACACCAATGCTCGTGGGTTCGATTCCCACACAAGAAAAGCATTTGTGTGCATGAACATGTCTGTGGGCCGATTCTACTAAAAACTGCAACTGCACTGCAGCGCGGCGTGTGTCAAAATGCGTACATTTTGACGTTTCGGTATTCTGTTAAACGATCTGACAGCAGCGACGTTGCAGAAATGTTGCAGTAAATGAATCGCTATTCTGTTAAAAAAACTGCACTGCAACTGCACGTTTCCTGCAATATCATCGGTGACAGACGTTTTGAAGGAGTTTACTTGCAGTTTTGTTAACGTTACTCTTGAGCAACTTTTGCGAAGTGAAATTAATATTCTGAGGCGGTGAATTATATTTGCTTTGTATTGGGAGATGTTTGTGGATAAATATAATTAAGTAAAGCTTCTTTTCGGTTAGAAATACCTCCACTCCGGCAACCAAGGTCAATAGTGAAACTATAGGAGTCAACATTAAATAAAAAATCAGTTTTATTAGATTGAAATATGGCAACGTTTCAGGTTTTAAGTAGTTTACTTGCAGGATACGTAGCGTAGCGTACAGTAGCAGCGTAGTTGCAGTGCCATTGCAGTGTAGCATACGCGCAGTTCCAGCGCAGTTGCAGTGCAGGATATTTTAGTAGAATACACCTATCGGCACTGCACTATTCCTGCACGACTCAAGTGACAGGCGTAAACGTGCAGTTGCAGTTATTTAGCAGAATTGGCCTACTGTTTGTCTTGGTCTGAATGTTTAAGAGAGGTAAGGCGCATCAAAGCAGCAAAGGAAGTACCTCCATCTCACTGAAAACGGCAGTCAAATAACAACTCGCTATAGGGTCGTTGTGTTCCTGCGTGTGAGTGAGGTCACCAGTAAGCTCCTAAGAAGTTGCTGTGCAAGCAGCAGAGGAGGCATTGCGCAAGTGATACTTAATATAATTACAAGCGTTAATAGGCTACGGTAACTGGTGGGCCGTATGGTTGTATAAAAAATACATGGAGACTGCCGTCTGACCTCTATAACTCTGAGGGAAAACCATGCCTTTCTACGTGTAGGTCACACGTCAATCGAAATATAATTTCTTGGACGACCGGGTTTCCTCACGATGTTTTCCTTCACCGCCGAGCAACTGATAATTACTAATAATATCACTTTTCACGAGCTCGGTGGCGCAGTGGCGAAACGCGCTGTTACGCTACTTTGACTCTCGTGGGTTCGATTCCCACGCAGAACAAAAATTTGTGTGCATGAACACATGTTATGACAGACATCTGTTTTCTCTTGGTCTGAGTCTTTTTAAGAGAGGCAGGGCGCATTAAAGCACCCCGTCCGGGGAAGTACCTCCACCTCACAGAAAAATCGCAGCCAAATAACAACTTTCTAGAGGATTGTTGTGTTTTTGCGTGTGAATGAGGCCAGTACGCTCCTAAGGAACTGCTGTGTCAACAACAGAGGTAACATCGCGCGAGTATTACTTAATGTATTGCAAGCGTTTATAAGCTACGGTAACCACTTTATATTAGGCGGACCATACGCTTGTATGCCTCCCGACGTAGTGTATAAAAAATGTACATGAATCCAAAAACACGAATTTATTGTTACACGAACTGGGGATCATTCGGTTAATAGGCCAGCTCTTTACCCACTGAGCTATCATTAATCTATAATCTATCAATCAATCTATTCACCTTAATCCCATTGGGTGTTAAGAACAACACATGCTAGATGGGTTTGCATTAGAGCACAGAGGTAAGTATGTTTATGTTTGCGGTATTGACATAAAAGTAAAGATAAATGTTACATATATCAGATCTACATTATTTCGTTTAATCTCAAGACACTTGTTGTGAAAGGGTTGTTGTACATTCGTCACAAAGTAAATTCGTCACATTTTTGTACACTCCATACATTGAAAGTTAATTCGCCCTTCACATTAAAAAAATTGTCACAGGTAGTTAAGAGATATTGTAAATTCGTCACAAGTCTTAATTTTCGCATAAAATAACGATAGTAATGTCTGTACGAAAAAAAACATTGTGACGAATTTGCAATAATCCAAATTAATGTATGACGAATTTACTTCACAAAAATAGAACATTGGCAAATTTATACATACTTTTTTCCGTGACGAAGTTACTTTGTGACCAATGTACAATTGTACAACAACCCCTTTGAAAAGATACGATAAGTGTAGCTGTTATCTGAAGTACTCGTATATAAGTATATAGGTACTCATAAAGTATACACTTGTCATATATTTGTAGATTTTATATTGTTTTATTAATAAATTATACACCAATAAACAGTTCTGTGTAAAATAACATAAATTAAAATTATTTATTTTGCAAAAACATAAGTACAAAAATGAAGGTGTTATGTCAGAGAAAGTTACCATGGGGGACGACCCCTACTAGGTAGAGCGACGACCTCAAGAGGTTTGCAGGGAGTTGATGGATGCAGGTGGCATAGGATCGAGACGAGTGGTAATCTAGAGGGGAAGCCTATGTTCAGCAGTGGACGAATAAAGGCTGAGATGATGAAGTACAAAAATAAAGGTGTTATGTCAGAGAAAGTTACCATGGGGGACGACCCCTACTAGGTAGAGCGACGACCTCAAGAGGTTTGCAGGGAGTTGATGGATGCAGGTGGTATAGGATCGAGACGAGTGGTAATCTAGAGGGGAAGCCTATGTTCAGCAGTGGACGAATAAAGGCTGAGATGATGAAGTACAAAAATAAAGGTGTTATGTCAGAGAAAGTTACCATGGGGGACGACCCCTACTAGGTAGAGCGACGACCTCAAGAGGTTTGCAGGGAGTTGATGGATGCAGGTGGTATAGGATCGAGACGAGTGGTAATCTAGAGGGGAAGCCTATGTTCAGCAGTGGACGAATAAAGGCTGAGATGATGAAGTACAAAAATCAAGGTGTTATGTCAGAGAAAGTTACCATGGGGGACGACCCCTACTAGGTAGAGCGACGACCTCAAGAGGTTTGCAGGGAGTTGATGGATGCAGGTGGCATAGGATCGAGACGAGTGGTAATCTAGAGGGGAAGCCTATGTTCAGCAGTGGACGAATAAAGGCTGAGATGATGAAGTACAAAAATAAAGGTGTTATGTCAGAGAAAGTTACCATGGGGGACGACCCCTACTAGGTAGAGCGACGACCTCAAGTGGTTTGCAGGGAGTTGATGGATGCAGGTGGCATAGGATCGAGACGAGTGGTAATCTAGAGGGGAAGCCTATGTTCAGCAGTGGACGAATAAAGGCTGAGATGATGAAGTACAAAAATAAAGGTGTTATGTCAGAGAAAGTTACCATGGGGGACGACCCCTACTAGGTAGAGCGACGACCTCAAGTGGTTTGCAGGGAGTTGATGGATGCAGGTGGCATAGGATCGAGACGAGTGGTAATCTAGAGGGGAAGCCTATGTTCAGCAGTGGACGAATAAAGGCTGAGAAGCTGATGAAGTACAAAAATAAAGGTGTTATGTGAGAAAAAGTTACTATTATGTACTGCTTCATACAGTTTGGCATGCAAAATTTCAAGCATAATAAAAAATTACGTATTTAATTAATATTAATAACAAAATTACACGCAAAATTCAATTTAATTATATTACATTTAATCTATTTTAGCATTGGTAATTTAAATAATTGTCAAGGGAGTAGAAACATTTGCCAATTAGCCAGGTATGCAACTTATTTTTGAATTGTGTGACGGGTAAGTCTGTAATACGTGGGGCACTCAGATCGTTTTGCGAAAATAAAAAGTGTTCTATAGGTAAATATTTATTTATTAAACCTTTTCAAAGTACTCTCCACCAGCCTCTATACAAAGTTTTATGCGTCTGAACCAGTTTTCGAAACACTACCAGTCCGCCGCAGACCGTCATTTACAGCCTGCTCGAATGCTGACAGCGCTTCTTCCGGCGACAAAAGTTGTATCCTTTTGAGCAGATTTTTTATTTTCGGGAATAAAAAGAAGTCACACGGTGCTCGGTCAGTGCTGTAAGGAGGGTGGCCCAGGAGTTTGACCGGCGTGCTGTCCAGGAAGCCTACGCCCCGCGCCCCGCGGCCCGTGCGCACACATTAAAAGTGGCTCCTATGTAATTAATTGTAAAAAATAATTTAGAAGAGCGTTTAGTGTTAAAAAATATTAAAGCACACTGATAATACTATTTAGAACGAAATACATATAAGTGTTTTTGTGAAGTCCTTAAATTATAAGTGATTTAGTGAAACAAATCATTATATACCAATACCGTCAAGCTAAGATATCGAGAATTGTGCAGTGAAGTGTCCAGTGAGGTGACTCAGCGACCAACGGACGCGGTCATTTGTCATTCGTAAATAATTACTCATCAATTGATGAGTAAATGACGAGTCTAGTGAGACGTAATTTCGACGACCATATGAAAGCGATTCGTGTCGTTGCAGTATAGTACCCAATTTTATCAAGTTCAATGATTAAGACTATCAAGTTCAAACCCCGAGGCAAACACAACTTTTTGAGCTATTTATTTTCCTTTTGAACTTTCTATTTGGATGATACTATTGCTAGAATGATATATCAAATAGATCCATGATAATTATCAAACTTATTCAGAAAGATTTATTAAATGCATAAATAAATAAGTTCTAGCGATTTTTGTCGACAAAAAGATATTTATTTTCTTTATTAATAAACCATAAATACAATGATTAAATAAATAAAAATAAAGATATAATTATACATATATTAAATTTACAACTTAATTTATGAGAACTAGCAGTAAAGATTAATAAATATGAATGAACATTGTAATAAATGCGAGAAAAAAATATGCGACAGACGATTCTTGGTATGCTCCAAATGTGAAAATGTATACCATTTGTTTTGCACTTATGTCTCTGAAAAATTATTTTATCTATAAGAAATATGTAAATGGAGAATCATAAAAAAGCAGCATGGAAGTTTAAATGCTGTATATCTGCAAACTTGAACACAACTTTAGATGAAAATATATCGCATCGTACATCTTTTGATTCACCTGAAGATAACATTACATATCGCCGTCATGTAATAAATATATCTACAGAGAACTCTTACGAATTGTTGTCAACAGACGAAGAGATAAATAATCAGTCGCTTATGTCAATGAACGCAGATTTAAGAAGGAGCTGTCCGGATTTAGGTAAAAATAATTGCCAGAAACTAAAAGAAGTGGAAGATAAAATTAATGAACTAACAGAAAAGTTACAAATAGCAGAGAATGAAATTGTTAACCTATTATCTGAGAATAGCACATTAAAGGAACAAATATCGAGCTGCAATATTAAAGTCAATCATCTAAAAGAAATATGTAAATCGACTCCAGAAAATATTACAAAAAGAAAAAGGAAAAGTCTAAATAACACTCGTCTTAATTTTACACATGAAGAAGAAGATATAAATAATATGAGAGGGAACGATGAGAAAAATGATGTTAGTATTAAGGAAGACGAGATACGTGTTGTAATGACACTTTAATTTTAACGAGACAGCCGGAGAAGAAGGCGCTAGACAAGGGTACTAGTCAAACAGCGGAGAGCTCTATGGACAGTAATAATGGAGGAAAAAAAGGAAAAATTTATATTGTAGGTGACCAGCAAACTAAAGGACTGTCATCGAAACTAATAATCTCAAGAATAGGAAAATGGAACGATGTGTATAATGTTACCGGAATAGTAAAGCCTTACGCAATGAGCTCAGACATTTTATGTAGTCTTCAAAATATACCTGGTAACATATCTAAAGATGACTTAATTGTAATATCTGTTGGGAGTAACGATAAAGATCCATATGCTTTGTTTGCTGCTTTATGTAACGTTTTTTTTTAAATTCAAACATTGTAAAATATTAGTACTGAATATAAATAACAATCGTTACTTAGACGTCGACATTCTAAATTCCCAATTAAAACTATTGGTTAATCAATTTGACAATTGTAAACTTATAGATATTAAATATTCTGACATTTGTTTTAAATATAAGACGAAATTGAACTTTATGACATATAAATTGAATATAGAAATAGATTATTTGAAATACGAACATGATTATATTGTAAATGGACTTAAGACTTTTCGTCACTATCGATATCAAGCCAGTGATGTAAGCAGTGCAGGGTTTTTTCGTTCCTGATGCTTGTAACACTTATAGTCTCAAACAAACTGTAACTCCAACAAAACCTAGTTGTTTAAACAAATTTAGAATTCTACACCAGAATATAGCAGGTCCCTATAATAAGCTTAACATATTAGAGTTAACGCTGCAGGAA
Organism: Pyralis farinalis; assembly: GCA_947507595.1. NCBI lineage: Eukaryota > Metazoa > Arthropoda > Insecta > Lepidoptera > Pyralidae > Pyralis > Pyralis farinalis. The sequence goes on from OX382259.1 coordinate 38,692,795, forward strand.
TTACATGCGAATGACAAGGGGGTTGATGTACTATGTTTCAGCGAAACGTTCATAAAGGAAGGTACTGAAGCGAATATTAAACTGCAGGAGTACAAACTGGTATCAATGTTTTGTCGAGAGAAACAAAGAGGAGGTTCCTGTATCTTTGTAAAGAAATACTTGGATGCGAAACCATTACATTTAGGTACGGATTGCCCTACAAAGATGTACTTTGAATGTTGTGGCATTGAAATAACGGGCATGAATATGATAATCTGTAATATCTATAGAATCCCAGAGCAAACTAAAGCTGCCATAGGTATATTTTTACATAAATTGGAAAAACTGTTAGAATTTTTAACGGGCAAATTTAAGCGAAAGAAGATAGTGATTTATGGAGACTGGAATATAGACATCTTAAAACAAAATAATTATACTCAGGATCTATTAAGCATTCTTAGAGGTTTTAACTTAGAAATCTATATACAGTCACCTACAAGAAAAAATGCTTGTCTGGACCAAATAGCCAGTAATATGAAACATGTGCAGCCTGATATACACCCTCTTGGTCTCTCAGATCATTAAACAGCTCAATCCATATCATTCAAGAGTGACAAAAAGAAATGTTACACTACTTGGTTTGAGTACAGACGCGATTATAGCCGAGACAATATTAGAAAATTTTGCGAATGTATTTGTGTTCTCTCATTCACAGAAGTGATGAGAGCTAGCGAGATGACCGTTGCTTTTAATAATTTTTATGACACCTTCCTAATGTTCTATGAGTTGTGTTTTCCTGTAATTAAGGTAAAAAGTAACAATCGCCCTGGAAAATTAAGGTGGCTCACTAAAGGCCTAAAGAAGTCTAGTAAAAATAAACGTCAGCTATACCTATCATATAAATTAGATAAATATAACAAATCAATGAATAAAATGAATTATAAACAATATAATAATATTTTAAAAATATGTATTTTTGTCTCCCAAAAAATGAATAATAATAAATACATTCAAAATAGTAAAAATAAAGGTAAAGCTACATGGAACACTATCACAGCTGCTTTCTCCAATAATTTTAATAATTATGACATTGACATGATTAAATCTAATGATACTTATTTGATTAATCCCATTGACATTTGCAATTTATTAAATTTTTATTTTACTAATCTACCTGACAATCATAATCTGACAAACACAGACATTAAATTAAACCATTTGCACAAAAATGCACACTCAATGTTTCTGAATCCGTTTACCGATAATGAGACCTTCAAAATCATTATGTCTCTAAATAATAGTAAAGCGAGTGGCGTCGATAACATAATAACAAAAGTACTTAAAATATGTGCCAAGTATATATGTAAGCCCCTCACACATATTATCAATTTGTCTTTTATAGAAGGTAAATTTCCAAATCAGCTCCAACTGTCTATAGTTAAACCTTTATACAAGAAAGGGGAGAAATCGGACCCAAGTAGCTACAGGCCGATAACAATTGTGCCAGTGTTATCGAAGGTGCTGGAAAAAGCGATGCTTGAAAGGTTAAATGCCTTTTTAAAAAAAAATTACATACTGATACCACAACAATTTGGTTTCCGTGGGGGATACTCGACTACACTTGCTTGTTTCAAACTAGTTAAAATTGTCTCAGAAAGTATAAATAACAATTCACTAGTAGCCGCGCTGTTTTTAGATATGAGCAGTGCATTTGATTATGTAGACCACTCAATACTTTTACGCAAATTGGAATTATATGGTATTAGAGGCAAAGCACACGATTGGCTAGACAGCTACTTGAGGAATAGAATGCAATGCACCGAAATAAATAAAGTAACGAAAAACAGAAATAAATTTCTTAACACGAAACATCGTTCCAATTTTCTAGCAAAAACAACAGGAGTTCCTCAGGGAAGTATTCTCGGCCCGTTACTTTTCCTTATTTATATCAATGATCTCCCAAGTACTATATCACATAAGTGCATACTTTTTGCAGATGATACGACCCTTGTGATAAAACCGGATGATAAATATAATGTGGAAACTATAGTAAACAAGGCTTTAGCAGACATTATAGACTGGCTTAAATCCAATAATCTTAAAATTAATTTAGAAAAAAACCAAAGGCATGACATTTTCTTCATATAATTCTATACAAATACCAATAAATTTAGACTATAATGGCACAAAAATTGAGATAGTAGATAAAATCAAATTTCTAGGGATAAATTTGGACTCACATCTTAACTGGAAGGACCACATTGACGTAGTATGCAAAAGGTTAGACCGCTTTGCTTATGCTCTTAGAAGACTGCGTCAAACAGTGTCTACTGCAGCAGCTCTAACAGCCTACCACGGTTACGTTTCCTCTGTGCTCAACTATGGTATTGTGCTATGGGGAAACTCTGTTCTTGTGGATAAAGTGTTTAAGCTGCAGAAGAGGTGCATGCGCGCTAGTAATGCATGGTATCTAGATAGTTGTAAGCCGCTATTTAAAAAACTTAATGTACTACCTGTGCCATGCATGTATCTAAGAGAGGTATGCATTTTTGTAAAACAAAATTCAAGATTTTACAAAATGCGATCAGATTGTACTGCTAGGCGAACTAGAGCTCAATATAAAAACTTAATACATCGACCAACCTGTCATAAGTATATATATGAAAAAAATGCCTTTAATATGAGTATATTAATATATAACAATCTACCAGAGGATTTTAAGACTATAATGGGAAATATGTTTAAGACGAAATTGACGACATGGCTCTTAGATCACTGTTTTTATAGTATTAAGGAATATCTGGACTACAAATGTAAATGACAACAGTAGTTAGTAGTAATTAATAATGTTAATTTTTATATGACATGATTTAATTAATAATAATACATGTAACTATACATTTTTTGCACGTCTGCACGCAGACTGAACACTACCACACACGCCATATTTGAAGTCCCTCGTTTTGAGCACGGTGTGCGCGGGCGCGTTGTCGTGGTGGAGTAGTAGTAGTGTTTGGTCGCTTGTTGTTCACAACAGAGAAAACTTCTGCAAGTATTTGGTAGTATACAAGTCGAGGTGTGCTTAGTTTGGGACTAGATTGCGCTGTGTAACTGGTTCAACATTATTTATATTACGTAAATATCACTGCTTGTTTATGTAAATAAGTTTTTGAACTTCACCACTAGATGGCGTAGTACACTGTCGTAAGTAGATTTGCGTTGTCAAGGTTATTTGGTTGTGTTTTAAAGGACTCCGGTTGTTGAATTTCCCTTGAATCGTACCCTACAAACCGTTGTGGAAAAGATCGAAGAGTTTTATTTCTGATATTCCCTGTACACTATCGAAGGTATCCAGACACCAAAGGCCGTACAAATATCTGTCTACTATCCACACATGAGTTAGACTTTGTAACATGTGTGCTATTGTTACTAATTGCAACAACTGTATGTATTGACGTAAGATAATTGAGCATACCTATGTGCATTGGCTGTTCTTGCTGTGTTATCATTTGCCGTAGCTGTGTGACATATCTATAACATATTCTCTTTGCTGAATCTTGTATGCTAATAATATGAAAAATACTTTATTGTTTCACCATCTTGCTCTTATGTGGAACATACTGAATGATGATGTGTAAAAGTTGCAAAAGTGGAAGGATGTAGGAGCCGAGGAAAACCGAGACTAACCAACCATACCAAATTGGTTGTGTTCAGAAGGTGATGTCAGGAGCCCCAGGAACCGGCGAGCGTGCATGAAAAAAGCTATGAATGCCAGAGAAGCGGGTGAAAATTGTAAGGACCGCGTCTTACGGCGCTCGGCTCTCTCTGCCTACCCCGCAAGGGACCTGGCGTGAAGATATATATATACATACATACATCTTCCTCTTATTTTTTCCTCGTTTGTTGGTATATTAGCGATGTAGCATAAAGACTTGTATGTATATTCTTGTTCCTAGCGTTACTGCGTTTATCTATTTCATTAGTATTGACAGCGTCTTTTGTATAAGTTTAACAATTTGGCAAAGATACTGATTTTGATATGGACGACCGCCATGACCAATATGGCATACGGCCCACCTGTTGTAAAGCGGGTACCGTAGCCTATTAACGCTTGCGATATATTAAGTATCACTCGCGCGATGCCTCCTCTCCTCTCTTTGACACCAGCGCTCGTGGGTTCGATTCCCACACGAGGCAAACATTTGTGTGCATGAACATGTCTGTTTGTCTTGGTCTGGATGTTTTAAGACAGGTAGGGCGCATCAAAGCAGCCCGTCTGGGGAAGTGCCTCCACCTCACAGCAAACCGCAGCCAAATAACCACTCCCTGGAGGGTTGTTGTGTTCCTGCGTGTAAGTGAGGGGAAACCTAAACTCATCAATTCTCCTAAGGAGTTGCTGTGTAAGCAGCAGAGGAGGCATCGCGCGAGTGATATATGTTACAAGCGTTAATAGGCTACGGTAACTGCTTTACATCAGGTGGACCGTATGCTTGTATGCCTCCCGACGTTGTATAAAAAAAAGTCTGTCGGCAGGCTGATTCGTTTCCACTAGGCCGTCATTGTTCAGACTTGTATGTATGTCATCCAATGTAATGTCATGTTCACGTTTCGGTATCGGGCAGTCTCGTGGTTGTGCGGTTTTGTTGTTGGCAGTTCACACACTTCGCCTGCCGCATTGTCGGGATTGGGACGGGCGCGGTTTGCTGATAATGAAACATAAAAGATAAAATAAATATAATAACCCGTAAATATATTGAGAACTAGCTGCTGTCCGCGGCTCCGCCCGCGTGTATTCAATTAACGTAGCCTATGTGTTAATCCAGATCATAATCAATCTACGTGCCAAATTTCATTCAAATCCGTTCAGCCGTTTAAGCGTGAAAGAGCTGTTGCTCTTTCACGCTTCACATCAATCCATATTCAACATCCATCCATACATACAAACTTTCACATTTATAATATTAGTAGGATATTGACAGCCCAAGCCCAAGATAGATAGATTTTTAACGAGCTCGGTGGCTCTGCCGTGAATGACGCGACTTTGACACCAACGCTCGTGGGCTCGATTCCCACACAAGACAAACATTTGTGTGCATGAACATGTCTGTTTGTTTTGGTCTGGATATTTTAAAGAGAGGTAGGGCGCATCAAAGCATCACTGCTGACCTCACTCACGCAGGAACACAACAACCCTCTAGGTAGTTGTTATTTGACTGCGGTTTTCTGACAGGCACAGACATGTTCATGCACATAAATGTTTGCCTGAGTGGGGGATCGAACCCACAAGCGCTGGTTACAAAGTCGCGTTATTCACGACTGCGCCACCGAGCTCGTCAATATCTATACGCACGTACTGTGCATGTTTTGCACATATATATGCAGTTTGATATAATATATTATGCTGAGTACAAGACCTATTTGGTACACAATTTAAGTAATTTAGCCTTAAGTTTCTTAAAATTGAAGTAAAATTTTACTTGTTGCCAAATAAATGTTTTTCTTTCTTTGTTTCTTATATATAAAAAAAGTCGTGTGTTTATGGTAAAAAACCCATTTGAATTTAGTTGAGTTTATTGTAGTAATATGGACTTTGTAATCGAAATGGAGTTTAGCATGAGGGTTACAAAATATGCCATACCATTTATTAAACCTAACAACGTTATGCCCCTAACACTCATTTGCATAACAACCAATTGCCTACTACTCAACTAAAATTGTTAATCTAAATGATATTTATGACTTTGAAGTTCATGCTTTGTTTGCTTTTAATGATCACAAGTCTAACATAACCTAACCCAGCAATGTCAAACTTACTATTCGGCCAATTTATTCCTCGTTGTTACTCAAACATGAGTGATAAAAGCCCTTCGCTCTGTTTTGATGGACGCAAGTCTAACCTAACCTAACCCAGCAATGTCAAACTAGTAAGTCTGACATTGCCAAGTACCAACCAAGTCGTAACTTGGCAAATTTATTTTTCGTTATTGAAACATGAGGGATCAAAAGCAGGTCTAGCTTCGCTCGCTTCGCTGTGTATTAATAGACACAAGTCTAAGCTAACTCAGCAATGTCACACTTACTACTGAGCCAATTTATTTTTCATTGTATTTTAAACGTGAGTGATCAAAAACACGTCGAGTTACGCTCACTTCCCTCGATTTTGATGGACATAAGTCTAACCAAACCAGGGGCGTAGCTACCGCCGTATTTGCCGTATCAATTATACGGGGCCCCCGGGCCACGGGGACCCCCAAAGTGTGTAAGGAAAAAGAATAAAAACTTTCTAATTTATTTTATTTTACAAATGACAAAATTCTATAAAGCAATTCCTTTTTTTCCCGCCTTAAGCGTGCGTTCAAAAGTTGGCAACACTACATCGTTATGGCGGGCTGCGGGACTTCCCCGTTTTACTTACTTCATCTTCAACTCAGCGGGGAATCCCCGGGAATCCTTCATCGATATCGCGATGTACGTGTACGTTGTTGTACTTTGCATTGGATGTTAAACCACGGAGTGCAGTGCACTGTTTATTTACGCGGTTTATATAAATGTGCATTACATTGTAATTCAGTACAAACAATATTGTTCTTCTGGTTTAGCAGTATTAGTAGCGATTTGTAAAAGAAATGAGTGAAAGGAAAAGAGATTATCCCAGCGGCGCTGAGAAAAGAAAAATTAAACAGAAAAGGGACGAGGTTATAAAAAAAGTGCCCAAAATTTCTTCATTTTTTCAGAGACAAAATACTGTGAGTGATTTAGATTGGAAAGGTAAGTACTACTCTACTACCCAACCCATTTATTAGGGGCCCGTAGTGATAAACAAGGAAATCTTTTAATTTCGGTCTGACCATCTGTCCGTCACAAAAAGTTGTCTCCCCCCTCGATTTTCACAAATATACTGTTTTTAGGGTTCCGTGCCTTGATTAAAAAAAAAACAAAATTCTAACTTATCTATAGGATCGATTTGTTTTGTTGTTTGTCTATCAGTTCGTATCGTATCGTTAATTGCGTGTTGAGAACTTCAGATGTGCAGACTCGCTTTCGGGTTCTCGTTTTGTATGGCCACTACACTACGCGCTGCGTTTAAATAGCACGCAGGTGTATAGTAATGCACGGACGGGCTGCAGGTGATTTTGTATCTACTAATAGGTACGAGCACAATCCACGTAGAGTCTGTGTGCGTCTGAACTGAACACTCTCTAACTGTGACCCTTAGTAACGTTATTTATTTATATATAACTCTTTTTAGTTTAGTATCAAAGCATTCGTATTTATTTTTTAACAATTACTCGTTTATTTTTAGATTCTTCTGAAGCATGTTCTTCGTCACATATCCATCCGGAAATAGAAGAAATCCAAGCACATACTTTATCGGATGTCCATCCAGAAATCGAGGAACCCCAAGTCAACGATTCTGATATATCTGCAGATAATGCAGATTGTAATATAATTTCATCAGATAGGGGAAATTTTGGTGACAATTTAACTGAATGCGAACGAAAAATAATTTTTAAATTGGGTCCATTTAAACCACAAGGACCATTTCCAAAAGTTTCATAAAATAACCGACCTTTTTCGGCTTATTATTATTCATATTTCAATCAGGCAGGCATAAAAATTATAAGACCATGGTTATGTTATTCTAACGTTTTAAACAAACCTATTCTTGACCATGAAAAGTCACAGCAGCATATTAGTGCCTCACTCTCTTATAATAATTGGTTGCAAGGAAATACCATCGATACTCTATTGAAAAGTGAAATCGATAGTAAAATTACATTCTGGAGAGATGTACTGCATCGTATAATTAATGTTATAATTACTTTAGTATCTTGTAATCTACCTTTGAGGGGGCATGATTCTGATTCTGGCAATTTTATGGCAATTTCACGTCTGCTATCTAACTATGATGCAACTTTAAAAGAACTTCTTCTAAAACCGAAAGGTGAAATATATTATTTAAGCCCTACGATTCAAAACGAAATTATTAGTTTGCTTGGTACTAACGTTAGGAACAGTATTATCTCAGAAATTAAAAAAGCTCCATTTCTGACAATAATTCTGGATACAACACAAGACTTATCAAAAATTGACCAACTATCTGTAGTTTTTCGATATATCTCGGTTACAGAAAATGATGATAATGTGCCTAAAGAAATAAAAATCTGTGAGTCCTTTTTAGGATTCATAGCAGTAACCGATTGCAGTGCTGCAGGTCTGAAAACTGTCATTTTAAATTTGACTAAAGAATATGGAATTGATTTGACTAAATGTAGAGGACAGGGATACGATGGAGCAAGTGTTATGTCGGGTGTGTATGGAGGATTACAAACCCTAATAAAAGAGCATGCTCCAAATGCCGATTATGTTCATTGTGCTGCGCACGCTTTAAACTTGGTTTTGAACGATGCTGCGAGACATGTTCGTGAGGTATCGACTTTTTTCGATAATTTAGAAAAAATATATACTTTTTTTGGCAATAGTATAAAACGCTGGGCTATGCTAAGTGACGATTCATCTGAAAAATATTTGATTACCCTTAAAAAGGTATGTCCTACCAGATGGTCTTCTAGGAACGACGCTTTATTAGCAGTAAAGAAAATTTTTTTACTAATCATGAAAACTTTGTACCAACTAAATTTAATTTCAAATAAAAAAGATGAACGTGAAGAATGTAAAAGTATAATTAACATTTTAGAGAGTTTTGATTTCTTAGTGCTCGTTACATTTTTTCTTCACTATTTGAAATTATTAATCCTGTTTCTAAAGCTCTACAGCATGAAAATAATGACTTACAGAAATCTAGTATTTTATTAAGTAATCTTTGAAATAGACTGTGCCAATTAAGAAATCAGAATTCATTTAATAGTTTGCTAAATGAATCCAAAGATTTAGCAAAAGAGTGGGGGGTAACAACTGTTTTTAAAAACAGTAGGCGAAAGATAACGAAGCGTTTTTTTGATGAGTTATCACAAGATGAGAGAATTTCCGACCCGGAATCCTATTTCAAAGTCAATGTATACTATTGCTGTTTAGATATATGAATTTCTCAAACTAAAGAAAGATTTCGGAGCCTTTGCAACCTGAGTAGCATATTCGAAATATTACAACCGGAGAAACTCCTATCTTCTTCAAGCGAAGAGATATTAAACGCTTCCGGAAAACTGTCTGCTAAATACAGTAAAGACATCTCACTTAATCTTTGTGACCAATTAAAGGCTCTAAAAACATGCTTAAATTCTGAAATTAAAAAAAATTATTCCATTAAAGAACTCATTGAATTATTGCTAGTAAAATTCAATAGTCTTGCATCCAGTTTTCCCGAGGTAATCACAGCATGCTTTTTATTCTTGTCCCTTCCAGTTACAACCGCAACGGCAGAAAGAAGTTTTTCAAAATTAAAACTAATAAAAAATTACTTAAGAACTTCGATGGGACAAGAACGGCTGTCAGACATCTCACTATTGTCCATAGAGGCAGAAACTTTAGAAAAACTAAAATCATCATCAGCCATAAATGATTTAATAAATCAGTTTGCCGAAAAAAAGGCAAGGAGAGTGAATATTTAAAATTCGATTTTTATTTGTAAAATGGGTAAATTATGTGATAAATAAATATTTCTTCTCACAATATTTTTTTTCTTTTGTGAAAAATCTTTACCTCCATATAAGGGCCTCCAAAAAATTTTTTATACGGGGCCCCGACAAGGCACGCTACGCCACTGAACCAAACCCAGCAATGTTAGACTTACTACTCGGCCAATTCATTTTTCATTGTATTTTAAACATGAGTGATCAAAAACATGTCGAGTCTCGCTCGCTTCGCTCGATTTTGATGAACATAAGTCTAACCAAACCCAGCAATGTTAGACTTACTACTCGGCCAATCCATTTTTCATTGTATTTTAAACATGAGTGATCACTGATCAAAAACATGTCGAGTCTCGCTCGCTTCGCTCGATTTTGATGGACATAAATCTAACCTAACCTAACCCAGCAATGTCAGACTTACTACTGAGCCAATTTATTTTTCATTGTATTTCAAACATGAGTGATCAAACATAAGTCGGCCTTCGGCCTTTGATGGACATAGATCTAAGCGAAGTTAACCCAGCAATGGAAGTTTATGGGTAATCATATATTGCGTTTTAAAATTTAGGCTTTTTTTATACTACGACGGATAGCAAGTAAGCATGCAGTCCGCCTGATGTAAAGCGATTACCGTAGCCTGTGAACGCTAACGACAAAAAGAATATTGCTAATGCGTTGCCACCCCCGCTGCCAACACAGCAACTTCTCATCTTTTGGTGATCATTCACTCGCAGACTCGCTAATTGATTATTAGACGTACAAAAAATATCTCTACCGTTTATATGCTTACAAAAATTATGTAAAAGAAAATTAGACCTCGTAGGCAATAGTTGTGTTAATGGAATGGAATGGAGTGATGGATGAAAGGATAATTATGCGAACAAGAGGGCCTTGAAAAATATGCTGCTTACTGTTCAGTGAAATGAGACCTTAAGTACTTACGTACGTACGTACTTGTTAAGTAGTTTTAACTTTGTTTATACATATAGTATTTTACAATAAGTATCAAGTGCCACACCGCGAATAATCGGACAAGTAAATATAGATATCTCGACTCAAGTAGATAAATCATTTTAAAATGTTGGATATTCACATCACATTCAGAAACACGTCTCAATAGACGAACAGCGTCACTTGGCCAGAATAGTTGTAGAATTCATACAAATTGTGTACCATTTGACGGAGTGTTTACACGTGTGACTAATTTTAATGAAGTCAGTACGTATATGCTTCGGACAAGCTAACCGGTGCCGCTATCAAATAAAATATTGGACCTTATTGTTCTGGAGCCAAGATGCGTCTATGGTTGAACAGGTGCAAAGAAATTTTTACAACAACTGTGCATAACTAATTTTTCTTCGGCATTCCTCGCTCTGTTTCATAAACGTGATTATTATCTCAACGTTTATTTCGTTCTTCAATATTGATTGAATTTTCACTTTCTATAATTGATAGTATGAGTTAAAAAAGTTCTGTTAATTGGTACTTTTTGATTGCTATGTAGATAAGGTTGCACCGGCGAAAACTCTAGAGCAATTAGTGTGGTAGTCGGACAATGGCAAGAGACAGTGACGTTAAATGTGTGGAATTAACTAGAAAAATAAGTGAAAACGGCAGACCGCCTGATACTGCTAGGTGAGTATAAATGCCCACAAATTGAATTTGCCAAGAAGTTTGTATTAAAATGACGGTTCGTGTATGGTAATGGATCATTGTCATGCAATACGCTAAAGGGAGTGATAGTATGGCGAAATATGTTAAGTAAACTGTACAAAATTTTTAGGTTTCCGTATTAATAAGTTAAAAAAGGAATTCTTGTCTTGCTGTTATGTCAGAAAGAGATATCTTTCCGCAAATGAGTAAAGTAAAAGTCGAAGGTAATTACAGTTAATAATAATAAATAAAAATAATAAAAATTCTTTATTTCACTAACAGAACAGTTAATAAAGGAGTACATATGTAATAGTTTTCGAAACTCTGCGAGGAACTTAGGAGTAGTTAAAGTTGCATCGACCACAAACCAGAAATCACTTCACTGCGCGTTAAGGAACCCCGCGCTGACAAAAAAACCAGTTGAGAATGCGCAAGCATGCATTGCCAGAGGAACACCTGGCTCGTCAATTATATAACAATTCAATTATTTTTTTAAATATACCACATTGACCACATTGACCATGTTCGGCCACATTGACCATGTTCCTTAAGAGATAGGAACGGTGTTCCTGAACATTCCTATTCTACTTTTTTATGCTGAATCCGAATCGAAGTCAAAATTCGAAAAAAAAAGCGAGAGACAAACACAGACAAACGCACAGACAAACATAGATTTCATATAGGAACGGTGTTCCTGAAAACGTGTTTTAGCGTCCATATATCTCAGCGATTGAACCTATTGACCAATGGGAGAATATTTTAACCAATAAGCCGATAAGTGCCGCGGTGTTGAACTGTACAAGTTTTGTTGTGAACTGTATATGTTCAATTATAAATAATAAATAGCCTAATTAAGTTCTGTCCTCTCCTGATAACATTTTCAATAGATCCATCAAAATACTCTTTGAAGAAAGGCTTATTAATAGAGTTGATAAATATCAAATTGAGATAGATGTCTGGAAATGATTCAGCACATTCAATAACATATCTTTAATTTTATCATTTGACGTCATTATTATTATTGTACTGTTGTTCTCGCGTAGGTATAAAGGTATAAATTGTAATATCAATTGATGATTTAAAAACAGACTTATATTGGCAAGTTTCTTTTGATATTTCTTCTTCGCCAATGGTCATTTCTGAAATATTCTATATATCTATCTATAACTTCACGCCAAATCCCTTGCGGGGTAGGCAGAGAGACCCGAGCGCCACGTGACTCTATCCTTACATATCTCACTCGCTTCTTTAACATTAATTGCTCTTCTAATGCACGCTCGCCGGTTTCTAGGGCCCCTGACATCACATTCTCACTGAACACGACCAATTTGGTCATGGTAGATAAGGCTTGGCCTTCCTCGGCTCCTACATCCTTCCACTTTTGAAATATTGATGAAAAAATATGAAAACTATAACTAATGTAGACCTGATGGTGAGATGGATTGGATTGGATGGAAATTTTAACAAGGCTTCAATTCCCTCACATGACAAACACTTATGTCAATTAACACGTCTGTTTGCCTTGATATACCTAGGTGTTTTAAGAGAGCCTACCTCTCTTAAAGTATCGTGCATCTCGTGCATTAAAGTACCCCGACTGGGGAAGTGCCTCCTTGCAGAATAATTACGTCCACGAAGGGTAGCTGTGTTCCTAGCGAGGTTATCAATAAGCTTCTAAGGTATTTTTAAATATCACTATTTTCGGACCCCTCGCTTATTTATTGAGCTATCAGTAAATTAGCACTTGCCTGTCTTAGAGAACTACCCGCGATCATCCGCGACCCAGTCTTCTTCTACGTGACGTTATCCCGTTTCCAGGATTGACTGGCTCTTCTCCATAAAACTTAAAATTAGGTGAAGGTGCCTACTGATTTTTACGTAATGCGACTGCTGTCAGACCTTCACAACCAGACCTTTCTTAGGGCCCACGTCTTTCGATGTGTAATTTCTGTAATTTCTTGGACGAGTGGGTTTCCTCACGATGTTTGCCTTCACCGCATAACAAGTGATAATTACAAATATTGTACATTCATCCGCGAGCCCGTATACTTTAATAATTCTCTAACGTCTCATGAGAGACGTAGGTAACCTTTCTAAAGGTAAAGCCGCCATTTTGAATTTTTCATACGGTACCTTTTCTACATATTTTTAAATGAAGACAATAAGATTAAATTAGACTACTGGCAGAATTTTTACATTTGAATATTGTTATATATTTACGTCAAGTACCTTGCGGTGTAGGCAGATAGAGAGCGGAAGGCCACATGATTCGGTTCGTACACACGTCACTCGCTTCTTCATCAACCATAGCACACGCTCGCCTGTGACATCAAATTGATCAATCTGGCTCTGGAACATTGGTGAACCTTGACCTTCCTTGACTCCTACATACTTAACATATAAACCCCTCGTACGAAACACCAGTATACGCCCTTTTTTTTTTTTTTTTTTTTGTGACGCGGGGAAAAATGCGTTACGCACACCACCGGTGCCTGGGTGGCCTCCGGTGGTAGTGTGGGACTCCCCGTCGGCTGTCCGACGGTATACCCACTAAACAACCCCGCGAAATGCCATCGGCCGCGTTGGTGTGGTGCCCCGGATCTGTCAGCAACAGGGCACACCAGTATACGCCCTACCCTGAGGTAAATCAACCACGGTAACATGCAGAAAGTACCAATACAACATGCGTTTAGTTTCTCGCCGCCATCACAGCTATCCAAGCACCTCTGTACGAGTTATCTACTCGATGCGATTGTCTTCGAGTAAAGTAGTACTTATTCATCTGTTATATCATGTCAGTACACAATCGGACAATAACCGATTATATTGACTGTACAGAGTGCCTGTTCTATCTGTTATGTTTGTTTAATTTTATCTGTCATTTTTTTAATCATGATTATTTATTTAAAATATGACATAATAGTATTTTTGCTGATCGGCTGCTTTTTGGGCTGTTATGTTAATTAATGATTAATATTGTAATAATAAATTATTCCAACGAGCTCGGTGACGCAGTTGTCAATGACGCGACTTTGACACTAACGTGGGTTCAATTCTCACACAGGACAAATATTTGTGTGCATGAACACGTCTTATGGCGCTCGGTTCTCTCTGCCTACCCCGCAAGGGACCTGGCGTGAAGATATACACACATACATACATATATGAACATGTCTGTTTGTCTTGATCTGGATATTTTAAAAAGAGGTTGGGCGGATCAAAGGAAGTATAAGTCTGGGGAAGTACTTCCTCCTCACAGAAAACCGCAGCCAATGACAGCTCTTTAGATAAGAGCCAATGCAGCGTTCCTAGCCATCGCAACACCGAGCTAGTTAAAATTCGTCGTTGGTACCTTGAGTTACATTACTGCAATTGTAGCAGAACCTCTAATCGCAAAAAAAAATGTAGCCTATTTTATTCGCTGACAATGTAACTTTACACGTGAGAATTAATTTTTGAAATCGGTTGAGTATTTTTTTAGTTCACCCATTGCAAACAAACATCAAAAATCTAATCTTTTCTCTGTATAGCGCTGGTGTAGGTGTCGTACTTTCATCTCGCTTGGCCGCTGGTGGGAAAGATTACGATTTAGTAGGTCCAAGACTTCTCTGGATAAAACTGGGGATTACGCAAGTGTTTTTAGTTGCAGCATATGCTCCTGTGAGCTCTGCTGATCCCCAGGAGCTCGAGAAGCTTTGGAGACTGTAAGGGGTATTCTGGATTTGGCTGAAGCGAGTGAACGGAGAATTATGTGTGGTGATCTAAATGAATTGGTCCCACCAAGCGAAGCAGTTATGAGGCTGTGCTTGGTCCATACGGAGATAAGAGAGTGAACGATGATGGTAAGTTACTTTTAGACGTATGTATGGAACGAAACCTCCTTGTGTCGAACACGCTCTTCCATCACAAGGATATTCACACTTACACATGGAGACGGAATGAACAGAAAAGTGTGATTGATTTGATTTTGATAGATGGACGTCGCCGAAAGTCGTTAATGGATACAAGAGCCTTCAGAGGTGCCACTCTTGAAACGGACCACTATCTGGCGATAAGCCGGTTTGTGGGCCTTTTCAAGAAGTGAAGACACTGGCGAGTGCGTATTGCTTTCGGAGACCATGAAAGAATAAGTAGTGAAAAATTGGAAGAAGAAAGTAAGGAGTACGTATGTACGTCTAGTCAGTGAAAGACTTGCGAACGCGAGTCTTTCCGACTCAGATGTAGACGAATGTTGGAAAGTTCTGAAAGAAAGTATGGTGGACAGTGCGAAAGAAGCATGTGGATGCGCAAAGAGACGTAGAACACTAAGAGGAGATGCCTGGTGGGATGCGGAGGTTCAATCCTCCGTGGAAAAATAGAGGAAAGCGTGGCTGGATTACGTATCATCTTTGCACCAGAGTGACGGTATGAAATAAATGAAGAAAGAAATATACCGTCGATGCAAGAATGACACCAAAGCTTTAGTGAAAGAGAAGCGACTACTTATGAGTGAGGAAGAGAGGCTGACGAAGAACTTCGAGGCGAATACCAAACTCTTCTGGACAGAGGTAAAGAAGTCTCGAAGTGGTTCGTCAGCATCCAGAATGGACAAGATAAGATGTAAAGCTGGTGGCATTCTTGCTAACACTCAGGAAGTGTTAGAACGGTGGAGTGAATATTTTAGAGAAATGTATGATTATGTCCATGACGCTGGCATTGTGAATGAGTTTGTGATTGACTCGGCAGTGCCAGCGTACCATGAAGACATTACCATGGATGAGATTGAGTGGTCGATACGAAGTTTGAAAGATGGAAAGTCAGCGGGAATCGATATGGTAACACTGAGATGATCAAGCTAGTTGGTACCTACGTTAGGAACGCCTTCTGGTTTTTAAGCAAATTATGCTGGAGAACCGGAAGGGTCCCGAGTGCTTGGAGACGCGCAGTCATCGTGCCCTTGTGCAAGGACTCACGTATGGACTGCGCCAACTATAGAGCCATTAGTTTGATCAGTTTAGCAGCTAAAGTGTTTGGAAAAATCATTGAAAAGAGAATGAGGGTGAAATGCGATGGAATGCTTTGGGAAGCACAGGGTGGATTTCGAAGCGGCAGAGTATGTTGATGATCAAGTTTTTTCACTCCGCAACATCGTAGAGAAGCATCTGGGTTTGGACCAGAAGGTTTTCTGCCGTTTTGTGGACTTTGAGAAAGCATTTGATAGGGTCGTCGTGCGAAAGAATCTCTGGAACATTTTGCCCAGATATGGGGTTAATAAAGAGACAACCAGAACGAACACTAGGATTACTGTTGATGATGTAGTGTTGGAGCAAGTGAATGAGATTGTATATCTTGGAAGTGCTTTTAGCAGCAATGGAAGGTACACCGCTGATGTGGAAAGACAAGTGAGTGCAGGGAATAGGGTGAATGGAGCGTTGGGTAAACTTCTAGGCAGCCGAAATCTAAGCCAGAAGGCACAGCGATCTCAATCCCAACGCTAACTTATGGAAGTGAGAGCTAGGTATGGCAGAGAGAGCATGAAATAGAATAAATGCGGTCGAGATGAGAGCATTGCGCAAAATTTGTGGCATAACGCTTGCTGACCGCGTCCGTAATGAAAACGTAAGAGAAAGAAGTGGTCTGAAAGAGAGTGTCGGTGTTAAGTTAAGAAAGGGCATGCTCCGTTGGTTCGGAACGTAGAAAGAATGCGTGATGAAAGTATGACGAAACAGATATACAACGCAAAAGTGGAAGGATGTAGGAGCCGAGGAAGCCCGAGACTAACCTACCATGACCAAATTGGTCGTGTTTTATCAGAAGGTGATGTCAGGAGCTCCAGGAACCGGCGAGCGTGCACGAAAAGTGCTATGAATGTCACAGAAGCGAGTGAAGTATGTAAGGACCGCGTCTTATGGCGCTCGATTCACTCTGCCTACCCCGCAAGGGATCTGGCGTGAAGATGTACATACATACATACATTCTCTTTATAACACTAATAATAACAATATTACATTGTTAAACAAAGTAAACGTCTAAGAATGTAATATTGTTATGGTCTTTTGTTACCTTACGTAGTTCGTGTTTGAATATTTAACGTGTCTGATAAGGTTCTTTATCGCAAATTAGGTCGGTAGACTTGGTGAATAGAATATCCTAGGTGTTATCGGGAAAATAAAAAAATTCAATGCTTGTCACGTCTTTCTTACGAGGTCAAATGTCCAGCCGACGTTGGAGACAACGTCGCCGCGGCGACAGACCGCTCGCTTGACATTGTTGGCGTAATGACGCGTTCGATATATGTAAAAAATGTGTGTAAGGACAGAGTCATGAGGCGCTCGGTTCTACGGTCTTGGCCGCTCGGTTCTACGGTTTTGGCCGCTCGGTCCTACGGTCTTGGCCGCTCGATTCTCACTGTATCTCCCGCAAGGGATTTCACGTGAAATTATAGACA
This sequence comes from Pyralis farinalis, assembly GCA_947507595.1. Lineage (NCBI taxonomy): Eukaryota > Metazoa > Arthropoda > Insecta > Lepidoptera > Pyralidae > Pyralis > Pyralis farinalis. The sequence continues at coordinate 38,710,444 of OX382259.1, forward strand.
TATCGACAAGAATATTGCAAAAATATTACGAAATATAGATAGTGTTGCGGCAGGCTCCGTTGGTTTGGACATATAGAAAGAATGCGGGATGAAAGAATGACGATACAGATATACAATACAAAAGTGGAAGGATGTAAGAGCCGGGGAAGACCAAGACGTGTTTTATCAGAAGGTGACGTCAGGAGCCTCATGAACCGGCGAGCGTGCATGAAAAGAGTTATGAATGTTTGAGAAGCGAGCGAGGTGTGTAAGGACCGCGTCTTATTGCGCTCGGTTCTCTCTGCCTACCCCACCTTGCGCGAAGATATACATACATACATAGGTAGATAGTGTTGTAAGTTTTTTTTTAAAGCTATGTTTTGAGCTAATCTAGTACTTTGTTAAACACGTTATATACTTATACAAGCATGTATTCAGAGAGAACCGGGCACCATCACCTAGTCCTTACATAACTTACTCTATTTTTTAATATTCATAGTTCTTCTCATGCACGCTCGCCGGTTCCTAGGGCTCTTGACCTTCTGATAAAACATGATCAATTTGGTTACGGAAAGTAGTGTTGGGCCTCCTCGGCTCCTACATCCTTCCACTTTCGCATTGTATATCTGTTACGTCATTTTTATATGTGTACCTTTTCATCCGTAAATTATTACATATTTTAATGAGGCAAACAAGCTTATTTCCCACCTGATGTGAATCTACTACTAAAACGCTCGCGTTACAGGAAGCTTCGCTTCTGCGTCGCCACCCGCGCTGCACGGCTTGCAAATACCGTATTAAGCAGTTACCGTAGCCTAGGGACACTTGTAGCACCAGAGGCGGCGCTCGTGCATTGCCGACTTTGCAAAAAACCCTTAACATGTAGTCCCTTGGAATTGGGAAGCATATACTAACCTTACACAGTCGCAGTACACAAAAATGACGAGGAGAGGTACACTGCAGTATTATGTGATGTGAAGATACTAGAGGATACCTACTTTGATGCGCCCTACCTCTCTTCTAAATACCCAGCCAAGACAGACATGTTCTTGCACACAAATGTTTGTCATGTGTGGGAATCGAACCCACGAGCGTCGGTGTCAAAGTAGTGTTAATAATCACTGCACCAACGCGTTCGTCATGCACACAGCGAAATCTCAAGCTGGACTGTTTGACCTTCATACCGTTCTTCGCCCGCAATAAGAGTAAAAATTGTGCTGCATCTAACATGCTAAATGAAATGCTATACCTATATAGTGTAATTGAGGCTTCGTCTTGCAAGTCGCCGAAATATTTATGAAGCTTGTGCGGAGTGCACTTTACTAACGAATTCATTTTATTAAAGATAAATTTCCTTCCTGTTCTTAATTACTTCCTTCCTCATTTAAGAAATTTTATTTTCTTGTTTAGTTACAAAAAGAAGATGACTACCATACAATAGCTGCTATGTTTCACCAAATATAAACAAAAACCATTGAAAGAAACTTCTTTGAATGGCCGAAGGCCGATTAGTTTTAGTATTATACGACCGGATCTAGTAGGATAGACGTGACGTATCATGATTGTACTGAGTTAACTACAAGTTAATGTCGTCTCGAATTTGGTAGAGTGACATTGTTTTGTCAGCGGTGGCAAAACGTGCGGGATCTCGTCTCGGAACGTCAGTTCGATCGCGCCACAGCTGAAATTGACAGCTGTTTAGTTGACGTACCTTTGAGTTGTGTTTGTTTATTTATTTAGGGCGAGATGTCATCGAATTTAATTAACGATAAAGGCTATCATGATAGCAAGTTGAACGGGTTAAGTGCAATTACTGATAAAAGTTTTGCTCCAATCAATGCCAGAAATAGATCTAAGAGTTTATCAAGTGATAAGTTAAATAAGACCAACGCAGATCGTGCCGCAATTCTGGAGGATGTAGAAGCGCACCACGTAACTGAAAAGTTGGAAACTCCAGGGTGTCTAGTTCAAAGCAGAATAATGGATCAAGGATCGCAGTCAAATTTCAACGGGTGAGGGGTCTTGTTTTGTTTTCGAATTAATTCACCTTTATGACCTTTTGACAGTGCACTAAAATGCATTCACTTTATACAATTTGAAGTAGAAGTATAAATTCCTGTTCATTGGGCCCTTGCGTGTACATAGATACGCCTCACCTTTTTAAAATAAAATCTTAAGTCTTTAGTATTGATTACTCTTTCTATATTCTATTACTCTTCTTATAGTATTGATTTTTCTTTTTTTTTGCAAAGAAGTAGCAAAAGAAACTTTCCAATGTAGGCCATTTTTTGATTGTTAATTGATATTATGATTAATTTGTTCAAGTATATTGTACTATGATAATGATGTTAAGTGATAAAATTAAAAAAAATTGCATTATTTCTAGACATCTTTGTCATTTAGATATTCATCAATTCTATAATAAGCGTTTTTACAAAGAGTATGTTTGATGTACCCTTTGAAGATATTATTAAGGATAGAACAGAACTATATCAGACAATAAATAGAAACCAATACAATAAAAGATCTGTCAGTCTGATCAAGTTTATGTACCAACATGCGCAAATTATTCTTATGTTCTAAGATTTTCTCCAAATATTCGGAACAACCTCATATTTTACAAAATGTTTTCATAAATATATTGAAGTTGACAGGGAGGATATTTATTTCTTTGAACAGTTCATTAGGTGTTTCTCTGGAGCCCATGTTATAAATAATGTGGATGGCTTTCGTAAGGTAAAAAAGTTTTAATATTAGCTACATTTTCCTACTATAGTTTACCATACCACTACATATACAACTTTCCTGATTTCGCATGTGGTAGAGCTGAGCTGACTGGCAAGAATGTGGGGCCTTACATTTCAAGAAATACAGTATTATTTGCAAATTATAAATAGAATTGTTAATTTCTGTGTGAGTCAACTGTGTAAGGATCGAGTTATGTGGCACTCGGGTCCGTCCGTCAATCCCGCAAGGGACTTGCAGAAGGCTTGCTCATAATATGAAGATAATAATAATAATAATAAGTGAGTCACTCAGGCATATAGTTTCTGGTTGTTCTCATCTTGCTAATGGCGAGTACTTACATAGACACAATCAAGTAGCTAGGATCATTCACCAGCAACTTGCTCTTAAATACGGCCTTGTGAGTACCGAGCTGCCATATTATAAATATGCACCAGCGCCAGTTCTCGAGAACGGTAGTATCACGCTCTACTGGGACCGGTCAATTATCACAGACAGGACTATTGTCGCCAATAGGCCCGATATTGTGATAATAGATCGGGAGACACGCCGTGCAGTTCTCGTTGACGTTACCATTCCTCATGACGAAAACCTCGTGAAAGCTGAGAAAGAGAAACTTTCTAAGTACTTGGACTTGGCTCATGAGGTTACCGCCATGTGGCGTGTGGACTCGACGATAATTGTTCCAATAGTCGTGACAGTGAACGGGCTTATAGCGAAGAGCCTCGACCGATATCTTGAGAGGCTCTCGCTTGGCAGTTGGGTCAAGAACCAGATTCAGAAGGCGGTTCTTTTGGACACGGCCCGTATTGTGAGAAGGTTCCTCACTCTGGAGCCCTGACCACCGGTAGCTTGGGTCTTCGCTTCGCTACCGGCGGGTACCCCCTTTTTTATATTTTTAAATGTATTTATTTTTATATAAAATCTTTATATTTAAAAATGTATCTAAAGTGTATAAATAAAATATAATAATAATAATGTACAACATTACATACAATCTTTTCTAAGGGGCCTCTACGCGTTGGATCTTTATCCCCGCGCAAGCCTATCAAATGACTGGGACTAATACCCGTGAGTAGAAAGATAAATAATAATAAATATACTTTATTGCACCAACATAAAATTTACAAAGTATATTAAACTTATGAACTAAAGCACAACAGGCGGAAGATATAGATAGATAGAACTTATGTATTCTTAGAAGGCACATTTGAAAGATTAAAATTTACATTTGATTTTAATTGAGTTTGATAAAAGATTATTGCATTTAAACCAGTTTAGAATTGCAGACAGAATACTATTTATGTGATAAGACAACTGTTTCCACAGTTCTAATGTCTGATTTTGCTTTCCACCCATCTTTTGTTATCTGTGCAGTTAATGCCTCTTGTGTCCATGCCCTCACCTCTATCCTTTTTAGGTTGTCAAAATGTTCATACTATGAATTGGTGATCTGTGAACAGTCCTATATTGGTAAGTTTTTTTGGTGTCACTTCTTCGCCAGTGGTTGTATCCATAATGCTGGTAGATTAAAAAAAAAACTACTATAAATGAACAACATAAAATAAGATCTTATTTAAAAAATGTTACATGTTTCGTAGGACCCAAAGGCAAATAAAGAATTTATTGACTTTACTTTGACTATTTTAAATGTTATTATGTCAGACATATTCCTATATGAAATCTATGTTTGTCTGTGTGTGCGTGTGTCTGTTGCTTTTTTCGAATATTCAAATTTTGACTTCAGATTCGGATTCAGCATAAAAAAGTAGAATAGGAATGTTCAGAAACACCGTTCCTATCTCTTAAGGAACACGGTCAAAATGGCCGACAAATTAAAAAAAATAATTTTTGAATTGTTATATAATTGACGAGCCAGGTGTTCCTCTGGCAATGCAAGCTTGCGCATTCTCAACAGGTTTTTTTATACTTACTGAAAAAGAAGAACTTCTGCAATAATTACATTGTTATTATAACAATTAATCCTACTAATATGCGAAAGTTTGTATGTATGGATGGATGTTTATTGCTCTTTCACGCTTAAACGGCTGAACGGATTTGAATGAAATTTGGCATGTAGATAGATTATGATCTGGATTAACACATAGGCTACGTTATTTGACTCCACTCGGGCGGAGCCGCGGGCAGCAGCTAGTATACAATATTGCAAGTGAACTGTCTGTGTCACAGGATTTGACTGTACTCCAGTCAAATCGTGTAATACCGGATTTTTGGATTCAAATGAAAATAAAAATGTATAAAATGATTTCAATGTATCATTTAAATGTTTGTAATTGTTAATTTTACATGTGACTATGCAGTTTATAGAAAAGTTGTTGAGAAATGTTAGGCCTATCAAAGCAGCCTGACTGCGTTAATTTAGTCTCACACGAGCGAGTTGTGGAAGATAATCAGAGCTAAACAATATTTGGGCTCGGGGCAAAGACTTATGTTATATAAGTCAGAACGCATGTGGAGTCACCTTTGGGTGGGGGCACCTGAATACCAGCTAGGACCTTGTGACTCGGTGCAAAGACAAGCTGTAAGGATTGTTGATGATTCTAAACTCACCACGGTATTGAGCCCTTGAGTTTTAAGGAAAGATTTTACCTCCCTTTGTATCTCAATGTTCATGTACTGCGCGGTTCCAGAGAAGTTTTCTACTGAGAACTCTTAAAGTCGGGGAATGAGCTCCCTGCCGAGGTTTTCAAGAAAGACGTGAGGAGGTTTTCACAGGATCGGCAAATGCAACAGTGTCACCCCTAGTGTTGCAAATGCTCATAGGCTACGATAACGGCTTACCATCAGGCAGGCCGTACGCTTGTTTTACACTACACTGACCCTTCCTCGTATCCATTACCCGGTAATGGGACTCGCTTTCAACCGAAAGCGTTTTGAAAATATTTCTCCACGGTGTGCTCAACTGAGGATTGGCCTCAACTGTTTTTGACTGAATCAGTTTAACTTAACTGTCATCTATCGACAATAGCGTGACGTAATGTGTGAGGTGACAAAAAGAAATATGATACGATATTTTATCATTTTCAAAAATGATAAAAACACGTTCACTCTCATAAACACATTAGCATCCACGATGATTATTCAGAACACCTGTCCAATTAGCACGTGATTATAGATGCGCAGTACTATCGTCGCATACATAGCCACTGATATTGTTATTGACCCCATTCCATACTTAGATAACAGGTTGCACTTAATTACTTAATTATTCTAGGTCTCTCTTGGTATTTGCATGTACCGCCGGTAATAAACGTGCATGGGCTCCGCATCGTTCGCCTGCAGTTAGAAGAATTAATAATAATAATAAATATAAATATGTAAAAAAGAGAAATAAAGATATAAGTGGATAATAATAATAGTATATTTATTTATTTCTTCTTTTTTTTTTTTTTAATACCACTAAGGTGGCAATCAAGCATACGGCCTGCCTGATGTTAAACAGTCACCGTAGCCTATGGACATTTGCAACACCAGGGGCGTCACTCATGCGTTGCCGACCCTCTAAAAACCTCTTCACGCATTTCTTGAAGAACTCCATGCTGTAGTTCCTTGGAAAAACCTCGGCTGGGAGCTCATTCCACAGCTTGAGTGTTCTCGGAAGAAAACTTCTCTGGAACCGCACCGTACGCGACCATAGCGGTTCAAGCGTGTGAGGGTGAACTCCCCGCCGTCGGCGAGCGGTGCGGTTATAAAAAGTAGCCGAAGAACTTCTCACACAACTTACAATAATTTTACAAAAGATGGATATTTTATCTAATATGGAAAAATAATCCAAATTGAAAAACATTTAAAATATACCTAACCAAAATAAGCAACAACAATATTCTCTGAATTATGTGTGAGATGCTGGCGCCCGAAGTAGACTTTGAGAAGCCTGTAGTACAGGTCGCCAGGCTCCCACCTCTCGTTGACATGCTACAAGTATATACCCATTATATGCCGTGGGTGAGGAAAGCACATCCACTCGAAAATGCATACCAGGCAAGTACCTGTAACCTGTCTAAATTGACATAAAATTGCATGAATGATGAAAAACTGAATCCTTACAATATATTTGTATATATAGATACGAGGGTCATTCGAAATCGAAAATTAGACATTTGACTATTTCAGCTATTATTGGAAATGATGCCGACAGCTACTTTTTATAAACGCACCGCTCGCCGACGGCGGGGAGTTCACCCTCGCACGCTGGAAACGCAATGGTCGCGTACTGTGCGGTTCCAGAGAAGTTTTCTTCCGAGAATTCTCAAGCTGTGGAATGAGCTCCCAGCCGAGAAATGCCTTCAAGAAATGCGTGAAGAGTTAGACACCCCTGGTGTTGCAAATGTCCAAAGGCTAGGGTGACTGTTTACCATCAGGCAGGCCGTATTTTTAATTGCCACCTTAGTAGTATATAAAAAAAATATACAAACGTGCATGGGCTCCGCTTCGTTCGCCTGCAGTTAGAAGAATTAGACATTTGACTATTTCAACTATTAGCGTGATAGCTTAGTGGATAAAGAGACTGTTAATCTACTGTTCAGGGTTCATATCCTGGCATGTTACCATTAAATGCGTTTTTTTTCGACGTCGTCCCACCTGACGTAAAGCGGTTACCGTAACCTTTGAACGTTTGCGACACATTAAGTATCACTCGCGCCGCCTCTGCTGTAAACACAGCACTATTTTAGGAGTTTACTGGTGACACAATAAGGGTCCTCGTTAACTGGCTACGCCGATGACGGCCTCTTATTAATAAAAGCTAATTCCAGATCAAGTATAGAAAAACTAGCCAGTACTGCCTTGGCCTTATTTCAGACTGGGGCTATCGTAACCGTCTCGATTTCGCACCCCACAAAACATATCAGCTCTTACTCAAGGGAAATTGCAGATTCCGCCGCGATTAAACTTCTATGGAGTATCAGTTGCAAATAAAAACTTGGTTTGTTACTTGGGATTACTGTTAGACAAAGTTTTTAATTACATTGAACACATAAAGCTGGTTGGAGAAAAAGCCAAAAAGAACTTTTATGCGTTAACTCGAATTTCCACCTCGACGTGGGGCTTAACTTTTAAAAATTATTTACACAGCCACATATTTAGGATGTATTACGTACGGTTCGCCTGCGTGGGCTGATAGGGCTATAGGTGGTGCGCGTCGGAAGTTGCTGCAAAGTCAGCGTCTATCTATCTATCTATAACTTCACGCCAAATCTCAAAAGTGAAAGAGATCTATCTGTCTATCCATCTATAACTTCACGCCAAATCCCTTGCGGGGTAGGCAGAGAGAACCGAGCGCCACGTGACTCGATCCTTACATATCTCACTCGCTTCTTCAACATTCATTGCTCTTCTCATGCACGCTCGCCGGTTTCTAGGGCTCCTGACATCACCTTCTGATAGAACACGACCAATTTGGTCATGGTAGGTAAGTCTTGGCCTTCCCCGGCTCCTCCATCCTTCCACTTTTGCATTGTATATCTGCTTCGTCATTCTTTCATCTTGCATTCTTTCTACATGTCCGAACCATCGGAGCATGCCTCTTCTTATTTTAACACCGACGCTCTCTTTCAAAGTCAGCGTCTCGCTTTAATATTTTTATGTAAATCGTATAGAACTGTGAGCACCGAGGCACTACCAGTGCTGGCAGGCGTGTTACCAGTTGACTTAGAAATTCAACGCCGCGCTTCAATGTACTACACCTCTAAAAATATACGCACTGACTTTCTAAAACACCTTGGCAAAATACTCAGATTGTTCAAACCAATTGACGAGGTACTTGAAACTTTGCTGTCTGAATGGCAAGAAAGATGGGAAACTTCTACTAAAGGACGCCACTTGTATCTGTTCTTTCAATCAGTGCGAGACAGATTAAGTAAAGAGTGGTTAGAAGTCGACAATCCCGTTGCGCAATTTTTAACTGGACATGGAAACTTTAGAGCTAAGCTCTTTTCGTTTGACTTGTGTCATCGCCTTTATGTGAGTTTTCTAAGACAAATCATGAATTCGAGCAAACAGCACATCAAGAGGTAGGTAAGTTTTAAGAGAGGTAGGGCGCATCAATGCAGTCCGTCTGGGGAAGTACCTCCACCTCACAGAAAACCGCAGCCAAATAACAACTCCCTGGAGCGTTGTTGTGTTCGTGCGTGTGAGTGAGGTCACCAATAAGCTCCCAAGGAGTTGCTGTGTAAGCAGCAGAGAAGGCGTCGCGCGAGTGATACCTACTTAGACGAGCTCGGTGGCGCAGCGGTGGAACGCGCTGTTACGCTACTTTGACATCAACGCTCGTGGGTTCGATTCCCACACAGTACAAACATTTGTGTATATGAACATATCTCTTTGTATTGGTCTGGGTATTTTCTATGTGCAATAAGTATGTATTTCAAAAAAAAAAATGTATTTACGTATGTTTATCAGTTGTCTAGTACCCATAACACAAGCTTCGCTTACTTTGGGGCTTTATGACGCTGTGTAATTTGTCTGACAATATTTATTGAGCTTCACTTGACTAGACCATCTCTTTGAGGTTTTAAATGCCTTTTTTGTCATATTGCTGTCTCTCGCTTTGCCAAGAGGGGAAGTGAATTCCAAAACTTCCTACTCCTACAAATTTCTTCTGAATAAATTCGTTGTGAATTCCAAGGCAGCAGTAGTTTAACCCCCGGGACAGCAGTGAACTTCACTGTTCATTGCCTTTTTGGTGGTCGCCGCTGTTAATTCTGGCTACACGGGAGACACAGTGCCACCACTGAATGAGTCGTGGGCCTGGTGACACAATAACTCTTCAGTGAGTTGCTATTTGCTTCGGTTTCCGACTTCACAAAAGGTGACTCTGTATTCGCCTGTATGTATTTTGTATGCATGTTCATCGATATCTCGGCAACAGCTCGATGGACTTAGATGATTTAATTAGTGTTCTGTTAACTATCATATCTTACGATTAATTATATTCTCCAGGAGTTCGATATTATCAAGTTTTCAAATCAATTTTTTTTTAAACAGAAACATAAAAGGCCAAATCTCATGCGTGCGAAGCCGCGGGCTTCTGTTAGTCATTAATAAAAAACTAAGTCCAAATATATAACACATGCATGACAAGGAAAACATAGTATAAAATATATTTCTCCAACAACAGTTACTTAAATATAATTATTTTATTAATGAAGGCAATAAAATATATAAATAATTACTTTTTTATTCTTTTTTTAAACTACGTCTGGAGGCATACAAGCATACGGCCCACCTGATATAAAGCGGGTGCCGTAGCCTATTAACGCTTGCGATATATTAAGTATCACTCACGCGATACTGGTGCTTACTGGTGACCTTACTCACTCGCAGGAACACAACAACCCTCAAAGGAGTTGTTATTAGGCTACGGTTTTTTGTGAGGTGAAGGTATTTCCCTAGACGGGCTGTTTTGATGCGCCCTACCTCTTTTAAAACATCCAGACTAAGATAAACATTATGCACACAAATGTTTGCCTTGTGTGTGAATCGAACCCACGAGCGGTGGTGTCAAAGTCGCGTCATTCACGACTGAGTCACAGAGCTCGTCGTACTCTACAATAATAACTATCTATCTATCCCTTGCGAGGTAGGCAGAGGGAACCGAGCGCCACGTGACTCGATCCTTACATACCTCACTCGCCTCTCTAACATTCATTGCTCTTATGCACGCTCGCGTCTAGGGCTCCTGACGTCACGTTTTGATAGAATACGACCAATCTGGTCATGGTAGGTCTTGACCTAATAACAATTACATAGAATATTATCAATGGCCGTCGTACGGAACCTGTGTTGTACACCGTATATTATTAAGTAGTATATGCCAGTAGTTTTATTATAAATTAATGTACATTTTTTTATGGCGCTCAGTACTCTCTGCCTACCCCGCAAGGGACCTGGCGTGAAGATATACATACATTTTTTTAAACGATTATCACGCCTGTGTCCCGTTGGTATAGGCAGAGACTATGGAACGCCAGGTGCACAGATCCAAACATCTCTCGCCTCTTCCGCACTCATCAGCCTCTTCTCGCATGCTCGCGGTTTCGGGTGCTTTTGATTTCGCCCTTTTTCAGTCATCAGCTATTTGATCTAAATGTATGCATCTAGGGCGGCCCCGGCCGATATCTGCACTCACTCGTGCTTGACTTCTTTCGTAAATCTTTTGTCATCCATTCTTTTCAAATGACCAAACCATCTCAGCATACACTTTTAAATTTTTGTAGCTACATTATCTTTCATTCTATATAGTTCTCGTATCGTGCTATTTCTTACTATTATTGGCTACTTATTTGCTATTGGCTCGACGAGCTCGGTGGCTTCTGGCTCAGTCGTGAAAGACGCGACTTTGACGCCAACGCTCGTGGGTGGGGTTGGCGTATAAAGCAGCCCGCCTGGGGAAGTACCTCCACCTCACAGAAAACCGCAGGAAAATAATAACTCCCTAGAGGGTTGTTGTGTTCCTGTGCGTGAGTGAGGTCACCAGTAAGCTCCTAGGCATCGCGCGAGTGATACTCAATATTACACGCGTTAATAGGCTACGGTAACTGCTTTACATCAGGTGGACCGTATGCTTGTATGACTCGCGACGTTGTATAAAAAAAATGGATCTTATTGGCTGGTTCACGGATCAACAACGCGTCACTTATCGGCTTATTGGTTAAATAATATCCTCCCATTGGTCAGAATCGTTGAGATTACACGCGCTAAAACACTCCGTTTTTGAGTATAACTTGTTGCCTTTGTGCGCCGTAGCAAGTGATTTCTGGTAGTCTCAATGTGTAGGGTACATTGAATAAATTTTTTTAGGACTTAATATCAAAAAGAGGGTACATTGAGTTATGGGTACAAACGAATAATTGCGTATTTGTATCAAACCTTCAGTATTCGTGAATCTCGCCACCAAAGCGGACGTAATTATGCCGAAACCTAAATACCAGTCGATCAATGATATAAAACCGAGGAGACACATTATCAGATCAAGGTAAATAGTATTCCATGTGTATATTTTTATAAGGAAGTGTTATCAATTTGCCGATAACAATATTGTTGTAGTACAAGGGGCTTCTAGTGGGGTTCACCTGTTAGTTTCGTGATTTTGTTTGTTTGTTTAAGCGAAGACCGATAACTAGACAGCGTAGTGGTAACGTGTATATCTACAATAGCTGCTCCCCGCGACTTCGTCCGCGTGTATCCCATTATCCCTTTGGAGCAGCTTTTTCTTTATTTCTTTTTCCTCGGTTTCTAAGTGTCGTGATGTTGAACATCCCATAACCTTTCTCAAGAGAGAGAGATAAATTACTATCAAATACGTGATTTTGCTCTTCTGTAAACATAAGGACCTATGGAGATCCGGTGTCACGATTTTGCGTAGTAAATAAACTCATCGCTGAGGGTCGAGGGGTAAAGTAGAACGTGCAGCTCTTATTGCATTGTTTTATTGATTTCTGTCTGTAAAGATGCCATTTTTGACTTCCGCACTGTCACAATTTTACTGGTGATAACTCATCTTGCAAGATTTTTCAAAACCGATTGATGGTTCCAAATATTAGTGCGTCAAACAAACAAACTCTTCCGCTTTATATATATATATATTTATACGATTAGTTTGGTAAGTAAACAAGCATGCGGCCCGCATTAAACGGTCACCGCAGCTATTGACGCTCGCAACACCACGGCGATGTTACTCGCGCGCTGCCAATCTTGTGATCTAAGTATGTTTCGTAACAGTACCCAGTAATTTCTCTGCCATATCTCACCCTTCAAACCGGAACACAGATATATAAATAAAGCTGCTTGGCGGTAGAAATAGGTAACTTCACGCTAAATCCCTTGCGGGGTAGGCAGAGAGAACCGACCGCCACGTGACTCGATCCTTACATATCTCACTCGCTTCTTTAACATTCATTGCTCTTCTCATGCACGCTCGCCGGATTCTAGGGCTCCTGACATCACCTTCTGATAGAACACGACCAATTTGATCATGGTAGGTAAGTCTTGCCCTTCCCCGGCTCCTACATCCTTCCACTTTTTCATTGTATATCTGCTTCGACATTTTTTCATCCTGTATTCTTTCTACATGTCCGAACCAACGGAGCATGCTTCTTCTTATTTTCACACCGACGCTCTCTTTCAGACGGTAGACAGTAGAAATAGGTGCGACAGAGATACCCACGCAGACGACTCTTGTACAAAGTCTCCCTCTGGTGAAATATATTAGTATAGATTTAATTAAAAAAAGGGCTCTATGTGTTACCACAGAATAACTAACCAATATCGTAATTTGCCTATGGTAAACATTTTCGTATGAATTCTTTCGCCATACATGAAAACAATGCATTTTTATTGTATGGCGAAGGTGCCCCGCGTAAAAAAGTATATCAAAGGTAAATTACGATAATGGTGAACTTGGCTTCATCGTTCTTTCTCAGTCCGATTGCAAATGGGAAAATAATAGTCAAGAACAGTAGGCCGATTCTACTAAAAACCTACAACTGCAGTGCAGCGCGGCGTGTGTCAAAATGCGTACAGTTTGACGTGTCGTTAAATGTCGCTGCTGTCAGATCGGATGACAGGAATGATCGGAAACGTCAAAATGTACGCATTTTGACACACGCCGCGCTGCAGTGCAGTTGTAGGTTTTTAGTAGAATCGGCCTACTGCAGTGTATTCTTATTTTATAGGAATATGTATGTGTTCAAGTTGTTTATATAATTACCTACTTTATTTACAGCTTATTTCTATTTTTTTTTTACTAGTTTTATTTCAGAATAGTCTTATTTTCATATATAATTTCATTTTAGTAGGTAATTGCAGAGATTATATTTTAATTGAGGTAGGGTAGGGCGCATCAAAGCAGCCCGTCTGGGGAAGTACCTCGACCTTACAGAAAACCGCGGCCAAATAACAACTCCCTAGAGGGTTGTTGTATGCCTGCGTGTGTGCGAGGTCACCAGTAAGCTCCCAAGGAGTTGATGTATAAGCAGCAGGGGAGGCATTGCGCGAATGATAATTAATATATCATGTTAATAGGTTACGGTACCCGCTTTACATCAGGTGGGACATATGCTTGTATGCCTCCCGACGTAGTATAAAAGAAATTATTACCACGTTCATACAAATAAACAAACAATATATATCACTAGCTGTTACTCGCGCCTTTGTCCACGTGGTCAAAGGGAAACGAAATGCGTTTTTACGGGAGTGAGCTATTTTACTACGATAAAAAATAGTCTATTTTTTATACAACGTCTGGAGGCATTGGAGGCATACAAGCATACGGGTGACCTGGTATAAAGCGGTTACCGAAGCTTATAAACGCTTGCAGTACATTAAGTACGAGTATCAACCGCGCTATGCCACTTCTGCTGCTAACAGAGCAACTCCATAGGAGCTTACTTGTGACCTCACTCACACGCAGGAATACAACAATCCTCTCGGGTGTTCTTATTTGGCTGCCGTTTTCTATGAGGTGGAGGTATTACCTCTCTTAAAATTACCCAGACCAAGACAAACACGCATATTCATGCGCACAAATGATTGTCCTGTGTGGGAATCGAACCCACGAGCGTTGGTGCCAAAGTAACGTATCAGCGCGTTGCGCCACCGAGCTCGTCGAAATGTCACTCACGGACCTCCCCAATATCTCTATACAAATAATCACGTCAATCCGTTGGTCTGTTTTAATATGATAAAAAAAATACGAGTGTACTTTAGACCACACGAATGAAGTAAAACTTCTTTAGCTCCATAGTGTGATACATACAATAGGCCTGCACTGTGTCTTACATATACGAAACTTAACTCGCTATGAGAGAAAGAAAATGTGTGCTCGCACCACTCTCCCTTGCCCCTTATAGTAATATACGAAACGTAACTCTCTCTCTTTCTATCTTCACTAACTGACATCTCCCTCTCGACTTCCGTTCGCCTCGCCCGATCACACTTTTCGTAACGCTCTCGTCACGCATTCACCAGCTTACTCACCAAGTCAAGCGTGCAGAAAGAAGTTTTACTTCATAAAGGATAAACAGCCACACTTTCACATTAATAACATTATTTTAGTATGGTTTGTCACCACTGATACCTGTATTCCCATTAATGGAATGTGTATGGATCGGTGCGACTTCCACACGCAGACATATAAAGCCCGCCACAGACGTAGCTATAATATATCGCAAGATATCATTCTGTCTCGCTATAAATATATGAAACCTATTGAATTCTGACGAGCTCGATGGCTCAGTTGTGAATGACGCGACTTTGACCTAAGCTCGTGGGTTCGATTCCCACACAAGGCAAACATTTGTGTGCATGAACATGTCTGTTTGTCTTGGTCTGGATGTTTTAAGAGAGGTAGGACGCATCAAAGAAGTAACCTCCATCTCACAGAAAACCGCAGCCAAATAACAACTCCCTAGAGGGTTGTTATGTTCCTGCGTGTGAGCTAGGTCACCAGTAAGCTCCTAAGGAGTTGCTGTGTAAGCAGCAGAGGAAGTATCGGACGAGTGATACTTAATATATCTCAAGGGTTAATAGGCTACGGTATCCGCTTTACATCACCCGACGTACCCGACGTACCCGACGTAGTACTCCACATGTTCCATACTTCCGTATGGGGAAGCTCAAGGTCGCCCAGCGTGCCGTGGAAAGAGCTATACCCGGTGTTTTTCTGCGCGATAGAATCAGAAATTAGGATATCCGCAGTAGAACTAAGGTAACCGACATAGCCCACAGGATAGGCAAGCTGAAGTGACAGTGCGCCAGCCACATAGTTCGTAGAACCGACAACCGCTGGGTTAGCTTCTCGAATGCCGTCCCCGTACTGTGGTACAAGGCGACGACCTCAAGAGGTTTGCAGGGAGTCGATGGATGCAGGTGGCACAGGATCGAGACGATTGGCACTTCAGAGGTGAGGCCTGTGTTCAGCAGTGGACGAATACGGGCTGAGATGACGATACTATAGCTACGTCTGTGACCGTCTTAACACGTTATTTACAATTGTATAGATACGCCCTTATCGCTCGGTAGTATTTACTCCTTATCAACTATTAATGTAAAGTTAAGGAGCGGCGATTTGATACCCACGTTTAGAGATAATGCCGCCCAGACGTACCAACGGGTGCGCAATACGAACGTCGAATATGTCTGTTGAGTTTTGAAATTAATAAAAAGGGAATACTTGGCGGGGGTTTTTTTACATTCTCCGCGAATTAGTGCTGTGCTTGTTGTAAATTACGTTCGGGGATTGTGATAATGGACGAGGATACGAAGCCACTGCTACTGTAAGTATTCAATCCACTTCAATCCGCTTCAATATGTGCTTCGGAGGGTATATTAAGGCTGCACTATTGCTGCCGTTCGACCCCCACAGCTAAGAATGAAAACCTAGCCTTTCTTAGGTTAGGTCTTACGTCTTTCGAAATATTTCTTGAAAGTGTGTTTCTTCACAATGTATTCCTTTACCAAGCAAGTGTTAATTACAGTACATACATACGTATCTCACGCCTGCCTCCCATTGGGGTAGGCAGAGGCTATGAAACGCCAGGTGCACCGATCCAAACATACCTCATGTCCTTGCTATTTGATCCATACGTGTTCGTCTAGGGTGGCCCCTGCCGATATCTCCACTCACTCATGCTCGTTATACTTTTTTTTTATACCACTAAGGTGGCAATCAGGCATACGGCCTGCCTGATGGTAAACAGTCACCGTAGCCTATGGACATTTGCAACACCAGGGGTGTCACTCATGCGTTGCCGACTCTCTAAAAACCTCTTCACGCATTTCTTGAACCACGCCATGCTGTAGTCCCTTGGAAATACGCAAGTCTTTTGTCATCCATTCTTTCTAAATGTCCGATTTTAAATATTTTGTCACTACATCATCTTTCATTTGATATTGATAATTAGAAATATGTATTTAAACACGTATATTGCCCAAAACAGGTTCTGAACCAGCCACTCGATTATTAGGCTGCGTTGTTAGCCATCACGCTGTCACTACTCAATTTGCAGGGACACACCAACTGTCCAGGGAGTTGTTATTTTGCCGCGGTTTCCTGTGAGGCAGGATGTACTTCCCCTGTCGGGTTGTGTTGATACGCCCTATCTAAACACAAACAGACATACTCGTGCATACAAATATTTGTACCGTGTGGGAATCGAATCCATCAGCCATGGTGTTAAAACACCATTGCTAATTATTCCACCACCGTCCATTGGCCATTCGTTTGGCTACGTAACCAATTCATATCGAACCTGCCGTTTGTTTGCTTACCAAGAATAAGTAGCAACTGATGTTCAGATGTATGTAACATGGGGCAGAGAACTGTCATGCAATTCTCTAAGCGACTCGTAATGGCTGTGTGCGTCGCTGTGATCACAGATGTCACAGCTTTGACATTGTCTACTGCGATCACGGCTAAATTATTTGATATTCTATAAGGCTGTAAGCGTACGCGAGGCTGTTTGCCTTGTAGAATTCCAATTCCAAACGCAGCCTTGCGGCGCTAGTGTCGCACAACCATGAAAAGCGACACCAAAGAATTGCAATTTTGTGTTCAAGGATGTAACAGCCGATGTTTCCGAGGATGTAAGGACGTTTGCTCTTACAGAATTGCATGGCTGGTCTCAAATATCTACAGCAAAAGAGCTATATTGTACAACGTGGGTAGGCAAGCAAGCACATCGCTCCATTGATGTATACTAATTATCCTTGCCTGTAAGTGCCTACACCATGAGAAGAATTGCTTGCACGTTACCACCACTGTTTACACAGCAACCGCCGAGGGGCTTCCTGGTAACCATACTCACTCGCAGTAATACAACAACCACAGTTGACGTTGTTATTTGGCAGCGGTCTTCTGTGATTTCAAAACAGTTGTAGCGATCCTACCACTATTATAAATGTGAATGTCCGTTTGTTTGTTACGCTTCGCGCGAAAACTACGGAACCGATCATCATGAAACTTTGTACATATATTCTTGGAGGTATGAGAAGTAACATAGGATACTTATAATTAAAAAATATATATATCAATGCGAGCGAAGCCGCGGGTAAAGGCTAGTAAGTTTATAAAAGAAACGATTGTAAAGACATACAATGTTAAATATTTTTCAGTAATAAATATATGTAACAGAGAGATATAGTATATACATACATACATACATATCATCACGCCTGTCCCGCACTGGGGTAGGTAGAGACTACGGAACTCCAGGTGCACCGATCCAAACTTACTTCTCTCGCCTCTTCCACACTCATCTACCTCTGCTTGTGTGCTCTTCAGCTCCGAGGGCTTTTATCTTATCCCGCAAGGGAGGATAGTAGTATTAGGATTTAATGGGGAAAATGTTGGTAGGCACTTAGCAGGCCATTTAATGTATATTTGCCTATTTTCATTGCATTAAAAACCAGTTGAGAATGCGCAAGCTTGCATTGCCAGAGAAACACCTGGCTCGTCAATTATGTATGTATGTATATGTATGTATATCTTCACGCCAAGTCCCTTGCGGGGTAGGCAGAGAGAACCAAGCGCCATAAGACGCGGTCCTTGCATACTTCACTCGCTTCTGTGACACACGACCAATTTGGTCATGGTAGGTTAGTCTCGGCCTTCCTCGGCTCCTACATCCTTCCTTCCGTCAATTATATAACAATTCATTTTTTTTTAATATGTCGGCCATTTTGATCGTGTTCCTTAAGAGATAGGAACGGTGTTCCTGAACATTCCTATTCTACTTTTTTATGCTGAATCCGAATCTGAAGTCAAAATTCGAATATTCAAAAAAAAAAGCGACAGACAAACACACATACAAACATATAGATTTCATATAGGAACGGTGTTCCTGAAAAGCCTTATTCTACTCGTTCCAGTACGTAACTACATAGAAACTTTAACTTTTTAAAAAGTAAAAACTACATCGGTGGCCACGAAGTGTCCGATTGGTCCCGTAAATTCGGTGAAGTTACTTGACTTGATTTTTTTATACAACGTCGGGAGCTATACAAGCATACGGCCCACCTGATGTAAAGCAGGTACGTAGCCTATGAACGATTGAAATACATTTTTTATATAACTAGATTGGCAAACAAGCATGCGGCCCGCATTAGATGGTAAGCGGTCACCGCAGCCTATTGGCGCTACCACACCACGGGAATGTTACTCGCGGCTGCCAATCTTGTAACCTAATGTTTCGTTACAGTGCCCAGTAATTTCTTTAAGTATCATTTGCGCGATGCCACCTCTGCTGCATACTGTTGACCTCACTCACTCGCAGGAACACAACAATCCTCCATAGAGATGTTATTAGGCTGTGGTTTTCTGTGAGGTGGCTTTGATGTACCCTACCTCTCTCATAAACACCCTGATCAATAATAGACATGTTCATGCATACAAATGTTTATCCCGAGTGGGAATCTAACCCACGAGCGTTAATATAAGTCGCGTTATTAACCGCGGCTCGTCAAGTTGATTGAAAACGGTCGCCATTTTTACAATTTTGTTATTTTTTTAATTCGTCAGCTTAGTGTATATATCGTATTTGCTACCAACGTACGGTATCAGTAGGAAATGTAAAGGACGAACGTAATCTACAGGCAAATACTCGTTATCGCGTGTAATGGAAACTCGTAATAAGTTGATTACAGAAATTAGATCACAATTACCAGAGGGAGACTTTGTACAAAAGTCGTCTGCGTGGGTACCTCTGTCTCACATATTTCTACCGCCAAGCAGCTATATTTATATAGCTGTGTTCCGGTTTGAAAGGTGAGATATGGTAGAGAAATTACTGGGTACTGTGACGAAACATACTTAGGTCACAAGATTGGCAGTTCGCGAGTAACATCCCCGTGGTGTTGCGAGCCAATAGGCTGCGGAGAAGGAAGGTGAAAAGGTAAACGACCTTCTGATGCGGGCCGCATGCTTGTTTGCCAATCAAGTCGTATATAATAAAAAAAACATTGTGGTGTAATATGTATTTGTCCCCCCGCTGCAATTAAAAAAATTCGCTATGACTTTTTTTTTTCTTTGTCTATCTATCTGTAACTTCACGTCAAATCCCTTGCGGGGAAACAGAGAGAAGGTCCTCTTTATGCCGTACACAAGATACACACAGCGACACTTCTAGCTAGACTGTTTGCCTTTTGTACTACTGTCTGTATGACATCACTTATCGTACATATATATATGTCGTATTCGTATGATTTTTCGGTCTATCCGATATTATGCGGGCGTATGGTGGGTAGTTGTGTAAGAAAGAAATACAATGCAATTCGTATCATACTATAATTTTAAATCAACATTTGTAATCAATGTTCAGGAAAATTCGAAACGAGAGGACAGTCCCAAGACGTCACTTGCCGCCGTTTGCACTAACACTCCATTTCTCCCAGTGTCGACCTCTTGATTCTGCGCACTTTCGTTTTAAACATTCATATTCATGACCGGATGCGACACGGCCATCCTACTAGACGCACGTCCTCGTGTGTACTCTGTAACAAATTACCACACCACAGTATGCCGTTCGGCGAATCCTGCGCCATGTACGTTTATTGTAACCTTTTTTTGACGTGATAACCATGTGATAACGTCTTATAAATCTATGAACGCCGGCTGCATGCACGAAATAGCCTGACTCATTGTCACGTTCCGCCTGAGCCGAGCGTGCAAGCGAGAGCGCGAAACAAGCGATAGAGAGGTACGATCGGCCTAAGCGTTCGGCTTGTGACGCATCTATCTCTCTTCCACTCCATCGGCCGATGCCTCCGAGTAGAAGAGAGACAGCGGTAGCACACAACCTACACGTAAACCGACTTTACTGACAACAAATTTTATTTTTAAATAGATAAGTTATGCTGCTCTATTTTCGTTTACTTGTACATTCAAGTGCACCTCAACCCCGTCACTTTGACCTTCGTACCGTTCCCATACCGTACACAATAAGAATCGAAATCTGACTGCAACTGTCAAGCGTGAAGCGCTCCTAACTGTACAATCAAAAACAAACATTCAGAATTTTGTACACCAAACAACTTTGTCTATTTGAAGATTATCAAAATTACGCGTACTGTTAAAGCGTATCAAAATAGATAATCTCATTGTTTGACCATTGCCGTCTCACTCCAACCACCCAAAACAAACAATCATATAAAATTCCGGGTATCTTGTTCGCGGTCCTTAAAACAGCTATGACAATAGTACTTAGCAAAACACTGTTGCTGCATTTTTTTTTCCATTCCATTCGTTTCCAAACGCCGAATCAAATCCATGATTCTATGGTCTTCGCTATAAGGCAAGACCCGACTGTACCACCCAGAGCTACCGCTTACCGCGTACCCACGGACTACTCAGAGCAGACACCTAGCAGATACGATAACTCTGGTACAGTCTCCGACCCAACGAACCAAGAACATGTACACTGAGACACGATTTAATCAGATATAATTTCGTCATCAATTACTTTATCGTCTACTACTTCAATAGGTACTTGGCCCTCAGGCATCTTTATTTACGATCGTGAGCATATTTGTAAGTACGCTTGTTAATCAACGATTTTATCACTATCGTATACTATAATAAGCGACAGGTCTTAGCTTACCATCCACGACTAGAAACATAATTGCACAGTAGCCCCAGCACTGATATCAGTATGGAGATTCACCGTGTACTGCGGATCGTAGATCATAAAGCACAGGTTTATTAATTATAATCTCGATTGCCTTTTTACGTATCACTTCAAAGCTGGCCGTCCATTTGATCGGGAATTTACCCGAAGTCAGCTTATAGAGAGAAGCCAATAAACGTGAAATGTTCGGTGCAAACTGGCGGAAATATGAGGCCAAACCAATAAATTGCTTACCTGTGTAATTGACTCTGGCTCAGATAATGATGACAGAGCCTTCTAAGCTTTCTTAAAATTTCCAGTACTTCGCGTCGCGTTTCTAAACATTCATCAATTGAATCTGACACAATTAAGATCGTCAACCCTATCACGCGCAACCTGACGTTCGTCGGTAGATAACCTATAGGTATGGGCGGTGTTGTACAATGCGTCGACTGTTATCCTAATCTCCAACTCGCCAGTATTAACACGTGTAGTTGGAAATCGAATAATAAAATAATCTGAGTACTGCTGTAAGATATCAACTAGCTCAGATTTTCGTTCAGAAGAAATATCATTATCGATCAAGTCGAAATTATCCACAGATACATTAATCTCACTCGAAGTACACGTATTTACAAGTTTGTCTTGTAACATGCAACGTATGGTAACAGGGTAAAATTAGTAGTTGCATGATTACACGAAATTCATTGCTTAAAATCTCGCGGCCTATTAAAATGTCACTGCGCAACTATGCATCCATTAAAACGTGAAATAAGATTTCTGTCGTTGAATCATTAATTTCTGCTTGACACAACAATTGTACAGTACTAATTACCTTGTATTGTCTGTCCAACTGACGATATAACACGACCAATTCGTGTGCCTTTAAATTTATTTTCAATACCTTCTTTCTAAGGAATATTCAGCACTAGAGTCATAGTCAACTTAAAACACTCACCAGATTGATTTAGTATCCCCTACGGGGTTCTACTGCGCATAGGTCTACGCGTTTCTCCACCGGCGGCGTCGCGGCGCTAGATTCATTCGCGGTGCAGCGGTTTGCTATGTGGCCTGGCGTACCGCACTTGTAACATACCACCGGGCTGCTGCTTGAACCGACGTCCACTGCTTGTTGTAGCCACCGGCAACGATGGAATAGTTTTCTTCGGTTTTCGACAATACGCTTGTTTGTGTCCGAGCTTGCCACATCCGTGACACTTAATTTGCGATAGCGGCGTGCACTTGGGACATTTTTCGCTAGTGTATGCATGTTTCCATTGGCATCTTTCGTTTTAGATAAGAGAAGTTCTTGCTGGAGCTTATGACCTCCGTTGTAAAAGCAACACGTTGCAGGCAAGTGTGGATTTGAGCCAAGTGCGCTATTACGGGTGACACTGCTATTTGCTCAATACTCAAATCCTTCTATCGATTTAGCAATGAAGTGACGAGACGACTAGCGTAAGCTGCATGATTCTCATTTTCATTTGGTTTGTCAGATTGTAGATTAATGAGGTAGAGAGAAGTGTGTAAGGACCGCGTCTTATGGCGCTCGGTTCTCTCTGCCTACCCCGCAAGGGACCTGGCGTGAAGATATACATACATACAATGTTTATATATGATAATGACGTTACAATTATTTTACGCACTGTATCGCACATGATTTTTATCAATACGTGTTAATTTTACGATAATCTTCAATACTTTACTAAGCCGGAGTAAGCGTAATTGATAGCGATTACTTGATGTTCAATGGCCTTGCCTTGCTAGGCTTAAGAAATCAACAAAGATATGGTCGCAGTCAGCGACGTATCAAAAGGTAGACACGTTGTACACCAACATTATTGATTTTAAAATCTACGTACAGTTATTTATAATGACACTGCTCTAACAAAGAGACAAATGATGGGCATACCTGTCGTTAGAAAGATAAGAATATATATCTAAAGACATTTGACGAGCTCGTTGGCGCAGTGGTGAAACGCGTTGGTACGCTACTGTGACACCAACGCTCGTGGGTTCGATTCCCA